>CM057454.1:518811666-521368333 GCA_016271365.2 Neoceratodus forsteri
ATTATGAATATCCCTGCTGGTCCTGTGGACCTGCTCCCCAGACCGATCGTGGGCTTAAATAATAATAAATACTCCCCGGTGGTCCAGTGGACCTGAACCCAAGCCTGATCACGGCTTGGGTTCGGTCCACTGGACCACCAGAGAGTATTTATTATTATTTAAGCCCACGATTGGGCTTGGGAGTGAGTCCACTGGATCACCAGGGAGTATTTATTATTATTGAAGCCTGCAATCGGGCTTGGGAGCAGGTCCACTGGACCAACAGGGAGTATTTATTATTATTGAAGCCCATGATCGGGCTTGGGAGCAGGTCCACTGGACCACCAGGGAGTTTTTATTATTATTTAAGCCCATGATCGAGCTTGGGAGCAGGTCCACTGGACCACAAGGGAGTATGTATTTTTACTTAAGCCTGCAAGCAGGTGGGGGGGTGCGACAACTGGACCATGGCTCTGGAGGTTGGGTGGCCATGCACAGCTGGCAGCTGCCGTGTTGCGTCCTGCAATATGGCAGCTCACCTGTGGGTGGCCAGACCTTGCTCTTTTTTTTCATGGTGGATTTTTGTACCACCCTGTGCAGCACGAGGTGGGTGTGTGCCTGCATATACGCCGCACATCCTGGGCTGAATATCAGGATGTGCTGCATATGCATGGGCACGTTCCCCGCACTTGCGCCACATACATTACTGGTGCACCCCGGTGCATCAGGATTTGCACAATGCAACATCCCCCTTTGAATATCATGCTGGGGCACATCAGTGGGTTGTGCATGGCACAACACTGTTGCACCATGCGCAACCCCTTTGAATATCCCACCCAAAGGCTTTAATATAAGCCAACCACAGAGGGCACCCATTATTCCAGATAGAACATCAGAGGAAAACTCAAAGTATAAAGCACAGCAGACTAAAAGGGAAAGAGATAAAGGAATACAGAATCTTATTCAAACTATAGCAGAATATGAAAAGAAGCAACATTCATAATGGGAGAGTAAAATTGTCTCGATTTTTGGATGGAATATTCTAGGAGAAAGGTCAAAGGGGAACATTTTTAAAAATTATTGCATTTGTAATATGCTCTCTAAATATTGAAATCCCAACTTACGCAATTGATAATATAAGAATCCATGATGGAACATTAGTAACAGCACAAATAGATATAATATTCAAAAATGCTTGCATGGTGGATATGATTCTCTAAAAAGCTACACTATTGGATACATTTGGTGTTCTTATAACAACTCCAAAAGTTTTTACAGCAATGACAAATAGAACAGGAAAGGGAAAGAGTGAAAAACATAACAATGAAAGCATGAGTAACGCTTTGATATCTAAAATATCTAATGAACAAATAATAAACGATGGCCAAAAGAAAGAAAAAAGTCCAGTTACAGTAAACACACTCAGGAATCAAATACAAAATAACAGGAACTTAATGACAGGGAGAATTCATGAACCTACAAATATTATCATGGAACACAGAGGATATAAAATATTAATTGGCTGACAAGGAAATCAAGGATTTTCTTGGGACCTTTGAGGTACTGTGTTTACAAGAGACCTGGAGCAATCACTCTGAAACATACTTGATTCCAGGACTTACTGTGTATGGTGTCCCTGCAGTAAAAGAAAAGAAGCGGGGCCACCTGAAAGGTGGACTTATTACTTATGTGAAGGCCTCCCTGAACTTTAGAATAACTATAATGAAATGTCTTAGTAATTATGTACTCCCATTAAAGATGGAAAATGCCAAAATCAAATAATTAATCCATGTACATATACCACCAAAAAATAAAAAAATTAGTGGATGTGTGGATAAACACCAAAGAAACTTTTGAAAATTTAATAGAGGAAGAAGAGGTCAGTCCAATTTTGATAACAGGAGACTTTAATGCACGAGTCCCAGATGGGAAATATACAAGAGATCTGTATAAAGATCCCCATAAAATAAGTTATTTTAGGAAACTTAAAGATAAAAAATATAATAAAAGAGGGAAGGGTTTAATAACCTTCCTCTCAGAGAATAACTTCATATTAATGTTTGGAAGATCAACTGGAGATCAGGAAGGAAATGATACATATATAGGACCCATGGGTTCTTCCACAGTTGATCTAGTTTAGGTCAATGTGGAAGCACTTAATATAATACAAAATTTAATGGTCTTGGACTGACCAGATTTTTCTCATTATCCAATATTAACTATGATACAGATACAAAATTGTAATGGTGAACAAGTAGACATTTTCACCCAGGAGGGTGACATGGAAATCCTGAATCTTAAAAGGATTACATGGCAGAGGGATACCATAAGTATATTCCAGGAAAGTAGCCTGGAAAAGCAGTGACAGTATCTGTTAGAAACTGCCAACTTTACCAATATAATACCAGAATGGCAAAAAATAAATCTTTATATAGGGCCTCTTTGCAAGATAAATAAAAGACAGATTTTGAGTCAGAAAACATGGTTCAACAACACCTGCTAAAAACCTAAATAAAAATTAAATCAGATGGCTAGAGCAATAAAACAAAAGAGAACAAGAAAGAATATCAAAGACTTAAACAGAGCAAGGAATACTTATAAGCAGTTATTAGAACAAGAGGAGACTAAATATAACATCAAACAATGGGAAAAGTTGAGAAAAGCTGCTTTTGCAAAAGATAACAAAACATTTTGGAAAATTGTCAGTGGAGGATACGGTCAATATTCAACTAAAATAGAAGCTTATGTCACACCGGAAGTCTGGGAGACTCATTTTCAGAAACTATATTTCTCAGAAGAAGAGGAATTTCAGATAAATAATTTAATAACAAATAAACTAACTGCATGGGATATATTATACCCAGCTCCAATGGTTATAGGGGAAGCTGAAATATTTCAAGTATTAGTCAGGATAACTTCAAATAAAGCCCTTGCACCTGACTGTGTTTTGGGTGACATATATAAAACCTTTCCAAATTGGTGGATATGACGCTTGGACAGCTGGTTATGATTATTGTATGATATTTGTAAAATAAAAATATGGTATGTGATTGTCTCACATAAGACAGCCTGTGCTTCCATGCCCCCCCCCCAGGTTTCAGTGAAGCTACAGGATATGTAAACTGTCCATGAACCATTTAATTAGCTGACTTCTTTCAGAATGGCATTTTATGGCCTTTTTATGACTGCATGCTTTTGAAGTTGGAAAACTAAATATACATTTTTTTACAGGACAGGATGTCATTTAGCTGATTCCTGTTGGCTGTATCACACCTAGGTGACAGACTGCAGAGTTGTAAACCTTAAAAGAACTGGTTGATCAAAGACTCATAATTTGGAAATGGGTTTTTGCTGATATTCACATTATTTAAAACGCCTCTTGGTAGGAAAATCATGTTTGTAATTTTCTATTCTAAAAGGAGGAGCTAGATGACTCACAGAAGGGATGTGGACACGCAGAGTTTAAACTGATACTTGTGTCTGAAATGTGTGATATATTATTTTGGGACTCCAGAGAGACACAGCTCTCTGATCTAACTATAAGCACTTCCAGAGGTAATACCTTGGACAGCAAAGGTCTAAATGTATTGTGGTAGGAGTTTTTGTTTTGTACTTTTCCCTTGTTCTTTTTTGTGATTGTGAGCTCTTTGATATATTGTTCTGTATTTTCATTTTTCATATTTGTATCATCTTTTAGTAAAGTACCTTTTGTTTGAAAGACTGCTTGGGTGTCTGCCAGTTCTTTTTTTTTTGCATGTGACATACAAATGGTTAAGTCTGACAATTGTTCAACAGCTTGATGGTGTTACTGAGCTTGAGTAAAAAGGTAAGACTATACCTAAGGTCTCTTATAGAGTTAAAAGGGTTCATTTTGGATACCTGGTTAGGTGCCCTTAGCAAAAGATATATTGCATCCCCCCGAAGAGAATATTATCTGAGCCTGTACATTTGGGTATGCTAGCATAAGGTTCACAGTTTGAATCCCCCCAGAACTTGAGACTAAAGGTGTTTCGGACCCAAAAGCAGACAGGAGGGTTACTCTGCCTGTTACGTGCTCATGCTATTGCACTCTGAGGTTGGCATTGTGGGAGCAGAGAGCCTGACACGCTGAGTGCATTTTTGACAGATTTGGTTGGCAGTGGTGTGAAAATATTTGGTAACACAAGCTTTAACAGTTCAGTGTGTCAGCTTAATACTATACAGCTCACTTGCAAAATAAGGCAGTGATTTTTTTTAAAAGAAACAAAACTATATAATATTGCTTACAGTCAAAGTTCCTACCTGTTTTATTTTTTTTCAAAGTGCAAGTTAGAGTAGCTGTAGTTAAGGAAGAAGATGGCTTCCAACTACAGTGAGCACACTGCAGACTACCTGAAGCAGTTGTGCAAGGAGAGAGGAGTCCTGCATGAGGGGAGAGCCACCAAGCAGAACCTCGTGGATGCCCTGATGGCAGCAGATGCCCAGAGCATTGAGTCACAGACTGTGACTGTAAAGGACCAAGCTTTGGGCGTGGAGGGGGTGGTGGCCAGTACAGTGGCCAGATCTGGTGAGGACAGCAGGGCCAGTGCAAGCCAAGAGCCACAGCTGCAGGGGAAGGTCATCAGCATTCTGGAGCCAGAAGCCATCAGACTACAGATGGAGTTGCAGAGGATGGATCTGGAGTTCTAGAGAGAAGAGAGGCAAGAGCAGCGAGCTGCAGAGAAGAGGGAGTGAGAACAGTGAGCCACAGAGGAGAAGAGGGAGTGAGAACAGCGAGAAGCAGACCGAGAGGAGTGTGAGTGCCAGAGGCAACATGAACTGGAGAAACTATGACTCCAACCACCAGCACCAGAGCAGGTAAGTGGCTTGGGTTTCACTGGAACTACAGGACTGGGTTACAAATCAAATTCCAAATTGATAGCTGAATTTAAAGAGGGGGAGGATATGGATGCCTTTTTAAATTCATTTGAAAAAGTTTGTATTCAGGCAAAAATTCCTAGAGGGTCCTGGAGCTTTCAGCTATCCCCGCTACTTACCGGGAAAGCTCAGGATGCATTAGGTCAAATGGACAATGAGGACAGTAATGATTACAGCAAACTTAAAGCTGCACTTTATAAAAAGTTTGATTCAACTGCAGAAGCATTCAGAGCTAAATTCCGTAAGCTCGGGAGAAACTCTGACATGAGCTACAAGGAGCTAGCCATGAAACAACGTCAGTTTTTAAAATGTTGGTGGGAAGGAATTGAAGCAAACTATGTAGATAAAATGAAAAATACTATATTGTTAGAGCAGTTTTTTGGGGCATGCCCAGCAGAGCTGAAAACCTGGCTGGAGGACCAAGATCCCAAAACAGTGCAAGAAGCTGCTGAACTCTCAGACCACTATGCCAAGAGCAGACCTGCTCTGAGAATGAATGGGGTGGGTGTGGCAACACAGAAAGGGAAAAGCTCGCCTTCAGGGCAGCTAAAACCCTCACTGCCTCCACTGAAACCAGTTAGCCCCAGGTTTCAAAGAAAAGATTTCTCTGAGAGAAGAAACAAATGTTGGGTTTGTAAAGAAACTGGGCAAATTGCCAGACAGTGTCCCAAAAGAATAAGCAAGATGCAAAATGGGGCTAGGAAAGAAGTGGGTTGTTTGCGTGTCCCTGGAAGCATGCCTGTGAACATGAGGGAACACATGCACCCAGTCACTGTGAATGGTGTACAGACACAAGGGTTAAGAGACACAGGGGCATCCCTGACATTGGTAAAAAGGGATCTGGTAGAGCCTGGTCAGCTTATACCCAATAAATTTGTAACTGTACAAGGCTTCACTGGGGAGGAGAAAACATTGTCACTCACTAGTGTTCTCCTAGACTGGGGTGAAACAGGGGGAACTGTGCAACAGGTGGCTGTAGCCAAAACTTTAGCAGTTGACGTCATCCTTGGCAACCACCTCAAACAGGGGATGGTGTGTGCAGTTACCCGTAACCAAGTGGCAAGGGAAAATTGTAGTTCCCTGGACCCCATAGAAGCCACCATTGTAGAAACCACTGGTAGGCTGGTTCCCCAGCCTGTGTCCCCTGATATGGAGACTAATGAAAAGGGGGTAGAAATTTCCCCAGCAGCAGTTAACCAAACAGCTACGGAGGGTTATTCCAAAGAAGGATGGGTGACCCATTCTCAGAGGGTTAGGGATGACAGTGATCCTGAGTGCCCTGATGCTAGAGCTAGGGACCCTAGTTTAGAGACTGAAGGGGACCTGTCCCATGCCTTGGGAATCTGTAAGGAGTTTGCAGCTGTTCAGAAAAGTGACCCTAGTCTAGACAAGCTGAGGACTTGGGCAGACTCTGACGGAGCACAGGGAGGTGATGGGAAACAAACTTTTTTGGGACAATGGACTGATATATACACAGGATGATAAGACAGAGAGAGGGATGATAGGCAGGCAGTTTGTCATTCCCCAGGGGTACCGTGAGCAGTTACTTAAGATTGCACACGATATTCCCTTGTCTGGTCATCTGGGAATTGCACGCACTATGCAGCAGTTGGCCCAGAATTTCTATTGGCCCAACTTCACCAAGCAGGTAAAGGAGTTTTGCAGGTCTTGTCACTGGTGCCAAGAAATAGGGAAGGCAGGTAAGAAAACCCGAGCCACCCTGATTCCATTGCCCATAGTGGAGGAGCCATTCCAGAGGGTAAGAATGGATATTGTGGGGCCTTTAAATACCCCCAGCTCCTCCAGGAAGAGGTCATCCTGACTGTGGTGGATTATGCCACCCAGTATCCAGAGGCAGTCGCCCTATCCTCACTGAGGACAGACAAAGCGGCAGATGCCTTACTTGGGATTTTCTCCCATGTTGGGTTTCTGCAGGAGGTTATCACCGATTGAGGGGGTTCCTTCATGTTGGACCTGATGAAATGTTTGTGGGAGAAGTGTGAGATGGTGCAGAGGTGCACAACACCTTATCACCCACAATCCAATGGGCTTTTGGAAAGATTTAACAGTATCCTGAAGTCGATGCTCCAAGTGTTTGCTGAACAGCATGGAAGGGACTGGGAGAAATACCTTCCCCACCTGTTGTTTGCATACAGGGAGGTGCCCCAAAAGTAGACAGGATTTTCCCCCTTCGAGCTCTTATATGGACACCGATACGTGGGCCCCTAGACTTGATACGGGTGGACTGGGAAGGCAAGCACACCACCCAGGGAACTCCCATAGTGGATTATGTCCTAAGGTTTAGGGAAAGGCTGAAGGAGCAAATGGGGACAGTGCAGAGCAACCTGGCAGCTGCCCAACAGAAACAACAGTGCCAGTGGCTCAGTAGGTAGCACACTCACCTCTGAGGCTGGGAGATCAGAGGGCTGTGGGTTCAGTTCCCACATCTGGCACTTGGGTTAATATCCCAGTACTGATACTGTAGTGCAGCATGAGAGGGGTGCTGCACTTCTGAGGTGCCGTCTTTCAGATGAGACGTTAAGCCAAGGTCCCATCTGCCTGGATTGGTGGTAGTTCAGGTGGATGTTAAAGATCCTATGGCACTTCTCGAAAAGAGTAGGGGAATTTCCCCGGTGTCCTGGCCAAATTTCCCTCATTCAGTAAAAATACCAACAGCTTAATCTGGTTCAAGGTCAGCTGGCATTCATCTGTATCCCCCTCCCCCGGGTCGTGCCTGAAAATGGGCAGGATTCATCTAGTGCACTTACCCAGTCAACAAAAACTAAATAAAAAAAATTAAAAAAGTGTGGTATGACTGCAGAGCCAGATCTCACTCTCACACGTTGGGTCAGGAAGTCATGGTCCTCATTCCAGTCTGGAAAGACAAGCTGCAGGCTGAGTGGGCAAGATCACACAAAGTAGTTAGAAAGGTAAATGACCTGAACTATATCATAGAGTTACCAGACAGAAGACATACAGAAAGAGTGTACCATGTCAACATGATGAAGCCATATGCTAATAGGGCTGACATGGTGTTTGCAGTATGTAGTCCTGGGGAAGGGATGGACAAAGGAGACCCCCTTCTGCACTTGCTGGAAGAAAGCAAGTGGGAGTCCTATGTGGAGGCAGTGAAATTGTCACCCCAGCTGGCCCCATACAAGATCCAGGAAGTAAGGGAGGTTTTAGCAGAATTTGCCCCACTGTTAGTGCCAAGTCTGGACTAACCCCCTTAGCAACACACAAAGTAGAGACGGGGACACAGACACCCATATGGTGGACAGTATATCAGGTGTCAGACGCTGTCCAAAAGGACATTAGGATTAGAAGGGAGGTGGAGAAAATGCTGGATTTAGGGGTAATCCATAAATCCCACAGCCACTGGGCCTCACCCAAAGTCCTTGTGTCCAAGCAAGATGGCTCTACTCATTTCTGTGTGGACTATCATGGAGTGAATTCAGCCATGAAGTCAGATGTCCACCCAATACCCCTGGTGGATGAACACCTGGACAAGTTGGGAAGGCAACCTACCTTACAACTATTGACCTGACAAAGGGGTATTGGCAGGTAGAGTTAACTGACAGAGCTAGGGAAAGGTTGGCCTTCATCACTCTGATAGGCCTATTTGAATTTAAAGTAACGCCTTTCGGAATGAAGAACACCCCGGCCACTTTCCAAAGGTTGGTGAACCAAGTGTTAAATGGTGCTGAGGAGTACGCCGTGGCATACCTGGATGACATTGCCATCTTTAGTGCCAGATGGGAGGAACACCTGTCCCACCTTAGGGAAGTGCTGGGCAGGATACAGAGGGCTGGGCTCATTGTCAAAGCTGAGAAGTGCCAGGTGGTCATGGCTGAAATGGCATACCTTGGATATGTTGTAGGCTGGGGGCAGCTCGTCCTAACCAAGTAAAAATAGAGGTGATCAAGGCATGGCCCAGATCAGAAACACAGAAGCAGGTCAGGAGTTTTCTAGGGACAGCAGGGTACTATAGGAAATCTGTACCCAATTACAGTGCCCTGGCTGCTCCCCATCTGACCAGGTAAAGAAAAAGATGCCTAAGAAAATTAGCGGGGAACCAGCCTGTGAAAAAGCCTTTTCTGGACTGAAGGAGGCACTGTGCAGTGCTCCTGTATTGGCAAGTCCTGACTGTAGCAGACCCTTTATAGTCCAGACTGATGCCTCAGACATGGGTATAGGGGCAGTACTGAGTCAGACATCCAACCAAGGGAAAGATCACCCGGTAGTGTACCTGAGTAAAAAGTTACTTCCCAGGCAGCTGGCTTACTCTACTGTGGAAAACGAGTGTCTTGCCATATTGTGGGCCCCAAAAAAGTTAGAGCCATACTTATATGGGCAGCATTTTGAGGTACAAACTGACCACAACCACCTGGTTTGGCTGACACAAATAGGGAAAACTAACAGTAAACTATTAAGATGGAGTCTTGCCTTGCAAGGGTATGACATGATGATCTTACATAGGGCTGGAGTGACCAGTCAGAACACAGATGGCTTGTCGCGTGTATATGAGGATTGAACTGATTTGGGGAGCTCATCCCATGCAGGGGATAGAGCCCCCAAATTCAGTCTAGGTGAAGAAGAGTGTGATGCTTGGCCAGCTGGTTATGATTATTGCATGATATTTGTGAAATAAAAATATAGTATGTGATTGTCTCACAAGACAGCCTGTGCTTCCATGGGTGCCCCCCCCCCCAGGTTTCAGTGAAGCTACAGGATATGTAAACTGACCAGGAACCATTTAATTACAGTAAATGACTTCCTTCAGAATGGCATTTTATGGCCTTTTTATGACTGCATGCTTCTGAAGTTGGAAAACTAAATATACATTTTATTACAGGACAGGACGTCATTTAGCTGATTCCTGTTGGCTATATCACACCTAGGTGACAGACTGCAGGGTTGTAAACCTTAAAAGGAACTGGTTGATTAAAGACTCATAATTTGGGAAATGGGTTTTTGCTGATGTTCTTATTATTTAAAATACCTCTTGGTAGGAAAATCTCATTTGTAATATTATATTCTAAAAGGAGGAGCTAGATGACTCACAGAAGGGGTGTAGAAACATAGAGTTTAAACTGATACTTGTGTCTGAAATGTGTGATGTATTATTTTGGGACTCCAGAGAGATGCATCTCTCTGATCTAACTATAAGCACTTCCAGATGTAATACCTTAGACAGCAAAGGTCTAAATGTATTGTGGTAGGAGTTTTTGTTTTGCACTTTTCCCTTGTTCTTTTATGTGATTGTGAGCTCTTTGATATATTGTTCTGTGTTTACATTTTTCATATTTTTATAATCTTTTAGTAAAGTACCTTTTCTTTGAAAGACTGCCTGGGTGTCTACCAGTTCTTTTTTTTTTGCATGTGACGTACAGATGGTTAAGTCTGACAATTGTTCAATAGCTTGATAGTGTTACTGAGCTTGAGTAAAAAGGTAAGAATATACCTAAGGTTTCTTACAGAGTTAAAAGGGTTCATTTTGGATGCCTGGTTAGGTGCCCTTAGGTGAAGGATATATTGCACCCCCCTGAAGAGAATATTATCTGAGCCTGTACATTTGGGTACGCTAGCATAAGATTCACAGTTTGAATCCCCCCCAGAACTTGATACTAAAGGTGATTCAGACCCAAAAGCAGACAGGAGGGTTACTCTGGCTGTTATCCATTTAGATTATTGCACTCTGAGGTCGGCACTGTGGGAGCAGAGGGCCTGACCTGCTGAGTGCATTTGAGACAGTGGATACCAATCTTTGTCATTTTATTCAACTCCTTGATAAAGGGACAGAATATCCCAGATAGTTGGAAGGGGAACACTGTCTTCTCACTACTAAAGAAAGGAGACCAAATGGACCTCAGAATGTATCAACCTATGAGTCTGATTGACGTTTCACAGAAAGTATTTTGTAAAATTATATTATCGACTCCAATCCTGGATTAGCGATAATTCAGTACTAAGTGAATATCAGAATGGTTTTAGAGCTGGTAGAGATACGGTTCAGCATTGTTATGTTTTAAAACATTTGATATGGAAATATGTTACAGTTAAAAAAAGTAAGTTATTTTGTTGTTTCGTGGATCTATCAGCAGCATGTGATAGTTTAAATAGGGTGCTTCTATGGGAACAATTGCAGAACTTGGGTCTTGATTATACCCTTCTGGACAGTCTTATTAGACTGCATAAGGACACTTGGACACAAATACAGTATAACCAACAGGGACCAACAACAGCAAAAATTAGTACAAATCTAGGGGTTTATCAGGGATGCATACTGGCCCCAACTTTGTTCAATTTATACATTAATCCTATTTTGAAGAATTTTGATAATTCTGAATATCATTCACCAAAAATTGAAAATAAAGTTTTGCTCTTGGCATATGCGGATGATTTGGTTTTGATTTCTACATCTTCTCTGGGACTTCAAAGGAAGCTGGATAGCTTTGCAGAAATGTGCAAAGCTGATGGCTTGAATATAAACAAAGAAAAAACTAAGGTGGTAATAGCTGGTAATAAATCAAAACTAATGCCTAAAGCAGTTGTAAATCATGAAAGAATTGTAACTAATAAAATGATTATTTAGGATTACGTTTTGCAGAAAATAACTCACGGCAGAGTCACATTTTGCTTACACAGTGAAAAATAAAAGTGGCATTTAATGCTTTAAGGCTGTTTAATTCCAAACTGGGCAAAGGTACAGTTAGGGGAATTCTTATGGTTCTTAATGCTAAATTGAAGGTTAGTATTTTGTACACTTCAGAAGTATGGGGTGATTCAAATTTAAAATCTTGAGTGCATCATTAACAAATTATATCGTTATATTCTGATGGTACCACAATCAGTTCCTGCAGAAGTTCTCAGGATGGAACTTGGACAATTTTCTCTGGAATCTATGATAATAGAAAAAATGAATGTTGTTTATTCTGGGACTTTTTTCATCTCCCAGAGACCAGGATGCCTAGATGTTGTCTGGAAGAAGAAATTACTTATGCAGTTTAGGGCTTTATTTCCCCAGATATTAAACTGATTCCAAAATAACTTTACCCAATGTGACTAGGTCACCTTCTCTATGAAATTTACATAACACCAAAAGAAGAGCTTTCCTCAATAGTAACATTGAGGGTTAAGGATTTGGCAATTATGAAAGATCTAAGAAGAATCCAAAATCAAACATTTTACAGATGGTATAAAGAAATTAAAGTAGTACATCAATTAGAACCATATTTGCTTAAAATTTCAAACCCTCAAAGTAGGCGATTAATCACGAGGTTTCGACTAGAGCTTTATGCAGCTAAATATATACATTTTAGACAAAAAAGAGAAAAGGTTATGGATCCCCTCTGTGGTTGTAGGAATGGAGTAGAAGATGACTTAAAACATGTTGTTTTACTGTGCCCAATCCACGTAAAAGCTAGAAAGAAGTGGCTTGGATAAATCCTGGCAAGTCTAGCCCTCCTGATCTTATGCTGCGTTATCTCTTTGCTACTGTTGATGTTGATATATTAAACAAACTTGCAGGATGTTTATTTAAAATTTGTTAACCGGGAAAACCACCATGAGCAGAAACTCGTTTTGAAGTGCGATCCAGAGGCAGGTGTGCAAACAGAGGCTAACAAAAAGTAAATTTCATGGTAAATAGTATACAAAAGCAGTTTGTGCAAATGACAAAGACATATACTGAACAGTAAGTATTTATAGTTATATACAAAATTATATACACAAAAAGTACAGTTTGTAAAAATATAAAAGTACACAATAATGGGTTACATGGATAAACCAGCAGGTATACAGTAGGAGGTCAGAAATAAAGCGTAAATACAAAAGGAAGCCTGCTGACACAGGGACTGAGTGGAGCCAGTTGGTGCAGAGATGGAGTAAAGGAGAAGCAAGCCATGGGCAGAGGGAGAAAAGGCATTAGGAGGAGGGACTGGTGCAGGATGTTGGGGGGAGGGTCTGAGCAGGTGCTTAAAGGAGGGAGTGAGGCGGGTTTGGGGGGAAGGTTGTTCCAGAGGGAAGGAAGCCTATAGGAGAAGGCAAGTTTGCTGGCTGAGGTGCGGACATGCGGGAGGGCAAAGGAACGGGTGCTGATTGACCGCGAGTTGTACAGGGAGGGAGTGGTGAGTTTGAGAAGAGAGGCAAGATATGTAGGGAAGAGTCCTGAACCAGTACTTTGATATGAAGGTGGTGCAGTGGGAGAAGCATCTCTGGGAGAAGGATTGGAGGGCCAAGGAGGAGTGGAGGTCACAGTGGTGGGTCAGTCAAGGGGAGTTCGAGGCAAATCTACAGAAGTCATGGTAGAGCACATTGAGTTTAGAGAGGGAGTTTGCAGGGGCAGCACTAAAAACAACGTCAGTAGGTCACATCTAACAAGGAGAGGAAGTCTGGCCTTATGTCAGTAGAGCAGTCCTAGTTTAGGTCATATTTTTGAGTGGAGAGCACTAAAGTCAGAGGAGAAGTTGAGTGAGGGATCAAGCCAGACTCCAAGATACTTGTAGGTGAGGACATTTTTGAGTGGAGTAGACGACCCAGAGAGGAAGGAGGGTAGGGTGCAAAGCTTAGCTAGTTTATGTTTGGTTCTGAATGTCATTACAATAGTTTTCTTAACATTTAGTTATAGGCAGTTAGCATTAAACCAGGAGGTAGCAGCTGAAAAATAATTTTGCAGGGGTGTTTGGATGGCCGAAATGGAAGGGCCAGAGAGAAAGAGGATTGTCTCATCCACATACATGTGGATCTTGGCATGGGAGCAAGCAGAGGGAAGGTTATTAATGAACAAAGAAAAAAGAACAGACCCAAGGATCAAGCCTTGAGGTACACCGGCCAAGATAGGGAGCGGGGAGGATAGAGCATTGCTGATTTTTACAGATTGAGAGTGGCCCATCAGACAGGATCAGAACCATAGAAACATAGAAGTTGACGGCAGATAAGGACCGCAAGGCCCATCCAGTCTGCCCATTTCTTTTTCTACCTTATAAATGTGCCATCGGCCTTTGCTCTGTCAGTGACCTATCTATTCATAGTCATTTGTATTGCTCCCTTATGCCTATCCCATGCCTGTTTGAAGCCCTGCACTGTATTCATAGCCACCACTTCTTATGGTAAGCCATTCCATGCATCTACCACCCTTTCTGTGAAAAGAATTTCCTCACATTCCCCTTAATCGGCCTCCTCTAATTCATGCTGTGTCCTCTTGTCCTGCTATTTTTCTTATATTTAAACATGTTAGACTCTATCACCTTGTTTATGCCCTTAAGGTGTTTAAATGTCTCGACCTATCACCTCTCTCTCCTCCTTTGCTCAGGGTAGCCACACTATTGAGCTCCGTTAATCTGTCCTCATATGTCTTCTGATGCAGTCCTGCACCATTTGTGCCCTTCTCTGGACTGCCTCAATTTGGTTAATGTCCTTGTGAAGGTGTTTTCCAATACTGCCGCAGTGCCTCAGATGAGGCCTAACCAATGTCTTGTACAGAGGATTAGTACCTCCCTCTTCACGACTTGTGATACCCTACTAATACCCTAACTAGCCTTACCTACTGCTTTAGAGGTCTGCTTGATGATTTTAGGTCATCAGTGATGATGATGCCCAAGTCTCTTTCTTCCTTTGTGACTGCTAGCAACTCCTCCCAGCCTATAAGTGGCTTTGGGTTTCTCTTCCTATGTGCATGATTTTGCACTTCTTTGCATTAAATCCCAGTTGCCACTCTTCTGACCATTCTGCTAGTTTATCCAGATCTCTTCTCATTCTGCCCACCCCATCTGGATCATCTACTCTGTTGCAGATCTTGGTGTCATCTGCAAACAGACAAGCCTTACCCTCTAGTCCATCTGCAGGTCACTAATGAAGATGTTGAATAGGACTGGCCCAGGACTGATCCTGAGGTACCCCACTTGTGACTTGCATCTCTTCTGACTGTATACCATTTACCACCACTCTCTGTTTTCTGCCAGTCAACCAGTTTGCCACCCAGTTGACCAACTTCTGACCCACCTTAGCCTACCTAGCTTATTTATCAATCTTCTATGTAGAACAGTGTCAAAGCTTTGCTGAAGTCAAGGTAGGCGACATCAACTGCTCCCCCTTGGTCCACCACTCTGGTTACCCAGTCAAAGAAATCTATGAGATTAGTTTGACAGGACCTTCCTTTGTAAACCCATGCTGTCTTGGATCCTGTGCCCATGGATTCCAGGTGTTGCACTATCCTTTCCTTAAGGAGTGCCTCCATAATCTTGCCCACTACTGAGGTAAGACTGACCGGTCTGTAGTTCCCCGCCTCCTCCCTGCTACCACTCTTGTGGAGTGGGATCACATGAGCCCTTCTCCAGTCTTCTGGGACCTCTCCTGTGCTCAGAGACTCACTAAACAATTCTGCTAACGGCCTGCTAGTTCCTCCTTTAGCTCCTTAAGTACCCTGGGATGTATGCCATCAGGTCCCATTGCCTTATCCACCCTGAGCTTAGCAAGCTCTTGTAGGACCCTTTCTTTTGTGAAGGGAGTAGTGCTCACCTCCCTCCCCCCTGTGTCCATGATGCTGAGCTGTGGGCCCTGCCCTACCTTCTCTTCAGTAAATACTGAGCAAAAGTATCTATTTAGGATAGATGCCTTTACAGGGTCCTCCTCCTCACATGCTCCCTTTTCTCCATTAAGCTTAGCAATACCCCCTCTGGACTTTCTCCTTTCACTAATGTATCTATAGAAAGTCTTGTCACCAGGACATGAAAGATGGAGAGAGGCCCAGGGCACTAAGTTTGCTGAGGAGAAGACAGTGAGACACAGAGTCAAAGGCCTTCACAAGATCAATAAAAATGGCCAAGGTAATCAGACCTTGATCCATGGCAGAGTGGATGGCATCTGTAAAGCATAGAAGGGAGGTAGAGGTAGAGTGATGCTTCCTGAATCCTGATTGGACAGGGGATATAGTGTTAGAGGCCAGGAGGAAATCATTTAGCCTAGATTGGACTAAGGACTTTTGTACCTTGGCAAGTGAAGGGAGCAGTGAAATAGGGCGGTAGTTGCCAGGGATAGTGGCATCACCCCCTTTGAAGAGAGGGAGGACTGTGGTGAACTTCCAGGGTAAGGGAATGGTAGCAGAGGAGATAGACAAGTTGAAAATAAAGGTTAATGGGATAACAATGGATGGAGCAGAGTGTGTGAGGAGCTTAGGGTGCAAGCCATTGGGGCTGGACTTGGCAGGGTTGAGGGAGACAAGAGCTTTAAGGACCTCCGAGAGGGATAACGGAGGCAACTGGAAGGCAGGGGACTGTGGGGGAGAGGGAGGAGCACATGGTGAGGAAGAAGGGGGATCATGCGGAATGGCTGAGGTAGTGAATAACTTATTTAGAAGTTCTGCAATGAGGGTCGGGTCTGAGACACATGAACTCGCTCACGGAGGGTGGAGCGGAGTGCATGGGAGGGGTGGAGGACTGATCAGATATCATGCCAGAAGGAGGACAGAGTGCTACTGGAGGCTTGCAGATGAGATTTGAAAAAGTCCACCTTGGCCTGGTGGATGCACTTAATGCAGCTGTTATGGAGGGAACAGTAGGTCCGAAGGTCAGCAGGGTCACATGAGGCTTTAAAATGAGACCATGAGAGGTTACGGGATTTACACATGGTCAGGATATCAGGAGTGATCCAAGGAAGATGAGAGCACTTTACTCTGATTGTTTTTAGAGCAGAATGGGTATCCCAGATGTTTAGAAAGATGGATGTAAAATGTATGAGTGCAGCATCAACAGAGAGGGAGGAGAAAACAGGTGACCAGTCAGCTGTTGTCAGGTCTTGAAGCAGTTTGCTAAGATCAAGGAATCCTGAGGGGTCAGTACTGGATATATTTCAGAGGGATGGGGGAGTATGGATCTTCCTGATACAGAAGGTGTAGCAGTGGTCACCGAGAGCACCAGGTAATGCACCAGCTGAGCAGATGTGGTGGGGGTGAATAGAAAGCACCCAGTCGAGCAGGGAATGCGACTGGGTACGAGGATTAGGACGTGTGGGTTCTTTTATTAGCTGGGACAAGTTTAAGGCCTCTAACTGTTGACAAATGTCAAGTGAGGAGAGTGATAGCCAGTCTAAATTAAAGTCTCCAAGGAAGAAGAGTTTGCCTGAAGAGGCAAGGGAGGAGACCGCAGTAATACAAGAGACAAAGGGAGGATGGTGGAAGTTTTGGAGAGGCATAGAGGATTCCCACAAAAATGGGCATAGATGAAGGAAGAGAGAGAGAGAGAGGCTAGTAGGAACTCATGAGAATGGGGGGTTACTTGGCTACGCAACCCCTTCTCTTACCACAGTCTTGCTGGAGGAGGTTAAAATCAGGAAGGGCCGGCTGAGTATCTGGAATGTGGGAGGATAACAATGTTTCCAAGATACATTGTATGTCAGGGGAGTGCTGAGTGACCCAAACTTTTCAATTATCCAGCTTAGGGAGGTGGCTTTGGATATTAATGTGGAAAATGTTCAGACCTCTAGGGTATGCCAGGGGAGAAACAGGGGGGGATGGGATTGGGGGGACCAGGATTGGGTTCAACATCACCAGCCAGCAGTAGGAGAAGCACCAGAAAGTGAAGGCGAGGGGCATGATGTTTATGCTTAAGACAGCAGCCTTGAGGCGCGGAATGCGATGTAGGTGGGGGGGGGTATAATCAGTGAATGGCTTCAGAATGTATAAGGGAGCCATTTAGAAGTCAAGAGTGAAATAGAAAAGTGTGATAGGAGGAGCCTGAGAGATGGGGAAGAAGAGGGGAGTCAGTGGAAGGGGCAGTAATAATGTGTAGAGGCAGAAAGCAGTAGGAGGGTATTGGAGGGGGGTATGGAAGTAATGGGGAGTAGTAGGGAGAAAGAGAAGGAGGGTTAGGATAGAAAAGGGGAGGCCACAAATGAAGACCATTGGGTTGTTATATTAGTGATGCATGACAGAGACCACACTCGTTAAGAATTTGAAATGTGCAGGTGGAGGAAAGTTGGAGAGACAAGGCGAGAACTATTACAGAAATAGCACTTCACCTTTAAGATTGAAATGTGAGCAAGTCCGAGAAGGTTTAATATTCAGCTGGGTGACAGTGTTTATATTTCTCCACCACTAGAGGGACTCAGTTGCTCTTTGCTGCAATATCAAGAGCCAATGGAAAAACCGGGCAGACAGTATTTCAATATGATTGGTTCGTTTTCTGAATAAAGTGATGTCGGGGATCAGCATACATGGGCTAGGGCTGCTAGAAACCTGAAAGCACACAGAACAATAAGCAAAAGTAAAAAGACTGTTATAGTAATTCTGCCATAACACTGTTATTTTACCAGAAAAGGCAAGCGTCAGAAAGGATTTTAAGTAGGCCACAGAAATGTGGAGAAGCTGCTTAGTGCCCAAACTCAGTGCAGTGCTGGCTGGCAGCTGCCGTATAAGTCAGCCAAAATTAAATGATTTTAAAAGCCACTGGTGGCCAAGAATAAATTTAAATAATTGGCAATAGAGCCCAAAGCAGAAAGTTGAGTTTGTTTTACTCCTTGAGGAGGCTTAGAGCTGAAGAAATGGAAGAATCCTGAGTGCGGCTTAAAAATGGTGCCAAAATTAGAATTTCAGAGGCAGAGCAACTCCAACCATAGGTTCGTACCTTGCTTGGTGATGAGGGGTCTGGACATAGGGCAGTTCCATTTTAGCGGACTGCCCAGAGGGAGTTAGGGCAGCTGTGGAGAGAAGAGAGGGTGTTTAAAGTACACAGCATGTTTGTAGGGGGAGGAGGCTGAGAGAGAAAGAACAGGGAGACAAAGAGGAGTGATCGGGTTTCAGGGAACAGAGTGACAAGAAGAGAGGAGGGCAGAGCAGGGGAGAGAAGAGGGCAGAGCAGGAGAGACAGACAGACAAAGAGAGAGAGAGAGAGAGAGCGCGAGAGAGAGAGAAACAGACCTGTAGTGGGGAGGAGAAATGCAGGAGTAAGAAAGGAAAGAAAGATTAAAATAGGCAGTAAAAGCAGTTTGCAGATTCATGACTCAGCATTAAACAATCCAAAAGAGCAACAAAATAACTAAAACCTCTGCTCTTAAAATTTTAATCAATCAATACAGTGCTTAGAAAAAATAAACAGAGTAATTAAGAAGCACACAAAAAAACAGTAGAAATACTAAACAGTGGCAGCAAACATTCATCACCAAATTATTTAAAGTGCATACATGGGCTAAGGCTGCTAGAAACCTGAGGGCACATAGAACAATAAGCAAAAGTAAAAAGACTGTTATAGTAATTCTGCCATAACAAGCGGCAGAAAGGATTTTAAGCAGGCTGCAGAAAAGATTTAAAATGCAGAGAAGCTGCTTAATACCCAAGCTCAGTGCAGTGCCGACTGGCAGCTGCCGTATAAGTCAGCCAAAATTAAATGATTTTAAAAGCCACTGGCAGCCAAGAATTAATTGGAAATACAGCCCGTAGCACAAAGCTGAGCTCATTTTACTCCCCAAGGAGGCTTAAATCCAAAGAAATTAAATAATCCTGAGCATGGCTTAAAAATATCGTCAAAATTTGAATTTCGGAGGCAGAGCAACTCTAACCATAGGTTTGTATCTTGCTTGGTGATGAGGGGTTCAGTTGTGGAGCAGCTCCATTTGGGTGGACTATCTGGAGGGAGTTAGGGCAGCTTGCTTGGTGATGAGGGGTCCGGGCGTGGGGCAGCTCAGTTTGGGTGGACTGCCGGAGGAAGTTAGGGAGGATATATATTAGCAATACATTTGTAAATATTTTAAGGAATAGAAAGAAAACTTACGACTCTGGAAATAATTTTAGAAATGAGAAATTTTGTATCGAGTATAGGAAATGGATCTATTCATATTTTACAACATTTATGACAAAGAAATTGTAAATGTCAAACCAATTGAAATGACTTGTATACTTTAATGAGATTTGCATTGAACTGTTGTATATTTGTACATTTTGTAAAGGTTTTTTGCTGTTCAAATAAACTCTTTGACTTTGACTTGGTGCCCTTGTCCAACAGAATCTCCTGGGGGAACCCACCCAGCTAAATATCCCTAGCAGTTTGTTGGCCACTTTTTCTACCTCAATGGAGGACAGGGGCACTACCTCTGGGTACCTCATGGCGTAATCCATGACCACCAAAATGTACCTCTTGTACTTGGGGTGCTGAGTGGCCCCACAGTGCCCGCAGCAACTAATCAAAATAGATTTTCAGTTATAGGCAGGGGAATCAAAGCTGCCTTAGCCTTGTCCTCAACCTTTCCCAACCTCTGGCACTGCAGACAACTCCAGCAGTAGTTTGCCACATCTTTAAAAATACTGGGCCTTTAAAAATTGTTAGCCACTTTTTTGTATGGCTGACTCATAAGTGACCGGTGAAAGGTATATCACGGGCTAAGACCAGAAGCTGCTTCCTATGTTCCCTAAGAACTACCTGTAGTTGCTGGAGAACCCCTCCTCCAGTCCTCCCTTCAAACCCCCTCATGATATAGGAGCCCATTCTCCCAGTATACCTCCCTTTTCTCTGAACCTTGAGAGTCACCTTCCACCCTAGTGGCTAACTTCCTTCATTTCTGTAGGGATGGGTCAGCTTGCTAAACTCTCCCCAGCTCTGCACACGTGACCTTCCCTAAAACACACTTTCCTGTGAAAGAGCCACCCATGGTTGGGATCTCCTCAGTCTGTAGCTGTGGCTCAGAATTGCTGCTCTCAGCTTGTTCTTCAGCTGCAACTTACGCTGCTGCTGAGGGATGGGTTGCTTCCAGCTGCACTGCCCCTTCTCTGTGTCTTCAAGAGCCAGTTCCCTAGCCTTACTACAGGTAGTGACACACACAATGTTGGCCTGACTATCAAAGTCATTACCCATAATTACATCAATGGGCAGATCCAGTACAACACCCACCTCTCTTATGTCCTGGCTACTTTCCCAGTTCAGAAAGATCCAGGACATTGGCATTGAGACCGCATTATGGAAAACTGGCTATGCAGGACCTGTTCCTCATGAATCAAATCCTTTTTTTTTTTTTTTCCTCCAGTGAGTGTACCTTAATCCCTGGGGTACCATCCAATTTACCGACACAGGGTGCATATGTGCAGTGGAGTTAGTGGGAACTGCACTTTGGGTACAGGCCAATACCTGCTGGGAGCTTCCAGAGCAACTCCCTTCAGCTGCACTCACACCTTTTGCCATGTTTTTCAGACAGTAATATGAGAGGTGTCCCAGTTTTTGGCAGACATAGCACTTGTTTTCCCCTGACTCCTTACTTTTGATACCAGTTGGCTTCCCTTTTTGTTTGGACACAGGCTGGCTTCACTTAGATTGCCTCTCCGAGGTTTCCCTAAAACCACCTGAAGTCCCGCTCCCATTGTTTTTGCACTGGGTGGATGCTTGGCTGGATATGAAATGATCAGCCCTCTCGGCTGTCTCCTTTATGAAGCTTGGAGTCCTATACAGCAAACATATTTTCTACTCTCTGATACAGTTTTTAAGGACTCTTGTATGAGGAACAAATCTTTTATCTGTTCCACAGAGCTACCTTTGCACCCTATAACCATTGCTTTAAAAGATTGCTTAATTGCACACACATTTCAGAATAGCTATATCCCAATGCCTGCCTTAAAGGAGTAGAACACCCTCATATCTTGTAAATGTTGTTTCCTTGCCAACAGACAACTCTTTTTGTGTAGCTGTTGGGGATACATGTGTTTGCTTGGGATCTGTACTAAATCCTGGCGTGCAAAATCCTGACATCGAAAATCCCGTCACCAAAATCCCATCATATTAACTGCCCGACACATCAGTTGCCCAAATTACTGAAATCCTGACAGTATTAATTGCTGCTGCTACACGACACACTAAGCAATAATGCTTGTAATGTAGCAGTGTGTGTGTGTGACATTTGAGGCAAGTACACTTAAAGAAGCACTTACATAATGCAACCATGACCAAAAAAATCGTCCGTCATTCAGCTGCGTGGTTACCTTTGGTTGGTGTGTGGGGGCGTCACTAGGAAAGCTAGGAGAGCTGCTTATGATTGGAGGAACATTGACAGCAAGATATTAATGCCTGAAAAACAAAACATAAAAAGGGACTTACCAGAAGTATATAACATCCCAGAAACTCCATTCCAATTTCCATTGAAATCACAAGTTAGTTAAAAAGCATAACCTTTATTTAGTTAATGTTAAAATCATGGGCAAAGGGCAAATGTTCAACATAATCCATTAGTCCAATAATAGCCATAATCTATAATCATAATCAGAGGTCAAAAGTCAGAAGTCAGAGGGTCAGATTGTGAAATGGTCAGTGTCCTGCATTCAAAGGGTCAGGTTGTGCGCAAATTCTCCTAGGGAAATCGATAGCGGGCCTTTGCGACCTCTCACCGACAACAGTAGCAATTTTCTCTTCTCTTACTGCACAGTGCTTCTTCTTCTCATGTGATTTAGGTAATCTCCTCTGTTAATTTTCTCAGTTGTGGTTTCTGTTAGCATCTGCTCTTTTTTCAGCTCTGATATGAATCTATTAATGCCCACATGTGCAGTGCCAATCAAGGCACCTAATCGCCTGTGCAAAACTTCTACATTGTTTTGTGCTCGGGGAATACCATGTCCAACCTGGGTGTGTACTGACCAAAATTCAGGTGAAAAAATAGGGGGGCTTCTGATTGTTGTCTTATTACTTATTTGGCACCTGATGCAACCCAAAATGTTCTCCTCAAACCACTCAATTAAGGCAGTACTGTTTTGAGGCATGTCTGTCTTTAATTCCACACTGGTTTTATGTCTTCAGGCGGAAGGAACGCAGTGGCCACTAAATGCCTCCTCTTTAAACTGAATTCTGGTTCACTACCATACTGTGTTGCCAACCCCACATTTTTAATCTTTCTCCAAACAATTTGGCCGAAATGGAACAAACATTCCTTGTTGTCAGTTTCTGGGAACTCTAATTTGCTCGCATTTACTGCTGCTTGCTCGAAATCTGTGATAAGAGGGAGACAGACTAAGAGTAGACTCATCTGTGATGTCTTGCAGATCCTGAAACAGGCGCTGGTAGCAATTTTGTGTCTTGGCAGACATCAGAGCTGACGGAACATAGAGATTTCGAATGTTCCGTCCATGATCCAGTACTGGGTATTCTGGAGGTGCTCAATGTTTTTAGTAGTGGTGAAAATAATAATTCTGTTCCCCACATGCTGAATCCCTGGCAAGCCAGGGACGGCCATTGACATGTCTCAGCTCTTCAGGTATTGACAGGTCTTCTAGAGACCTGGCATCAGGGGACATATTCATGAGCCTTGCTCTCTCTTAACAACCTGTACCATTGCTTGCTTCTTTGGCAAGCTTTGGCACACTTTCAGTTGGCAAGGTGGGAATCACAGTTTAAATTAGCTCCTCTGGACTGTCATGATTCTCAAGTGCCTCTTTGCTTTAAGGAGGCCATGGCATCTGCTGTATGTACATTTGTAGTGTCAGGCGAGTGTTTATGTTCGCTGTGGTGCCTCAGATGCTGTTGCCCACCGACTAGCACTGTTGTTGCTCTACCATGGCAGTTTGCTGACTTACGGCTCTGACAGCACCAGCACCGGTAAAATGAAGCACTACAATTCCTTTCACCAAAAGATAGCCAAAAACACAAATTTTTTCCCTTCCCTTCTGAGGAGGAACAATTCTGCAAACCTCTGCCATGACAAGAAATTGTACTGTGCTGATCTGGTTACCTGGTTATGGGGCTATCCGGGCTATGTTCTTGCAGCTGCACTAAGTAAGCTTTGCTTGCACAAACTGAACTAATAGTAGGCAGGCTTACAGATTAAAATATTAAATCGACAATCTGCCTCAGCATAAACACAGAAATTGAAATGGAGAGCCAGGTCAGTACTGTTGTAAAAAAATGAAACAAATAAAATGGGGGACAGCTTTTGTTTGGGGGCGGGTTCAAAATGCAACAAAATGCAGCAAAATTGCCCGAATTGGTAATTGCTTCATTTTTAATTTCTAGGCTGCTAGGTAGGGCATTTTTTTTTTTATTACCTGGTATTTCCTGGTAAGCGTTAACATATAAATCCTGAGCTGTGAGCAGATATGCATGTTTTTAACTAACATGGTGAGTGCTAGTTTTTTTGGCTGCAGTATATTTGATTTACTTTTGTGTGTGACACTAATGTCGGGATTTCAGAAAATGGGCATTCGAGCTGTCAGGCATTTGTGTGGTCGGGATTAAGGTGACAGGATTTTGATTGTCGGGATTACGTACCTAATCCATTTGCTTTAGTTTGTTTTCACAGTTCATACCAGCCCCTGTAACTGGCCTGGGGGTCTTCATTTTCTGGTTGTTGAAATCTCATTTGCCTGGGGGCATGGCCAGCTGCAGACAGAGAAGGATGTGCCTTTAGTGAGCTCCGTCTCCATTCCTGTCCTTATTAAGATTTATCTCACATTTTGGATATTTAACTCCGTATTATTTTGTTATACTGCACAGAGTGCATTATTTGTCAAAGGCAATAACTTTAACATAATAGCACTCTCTGAGACCTGGCTCTCAGATAACATCTCTAGTGGGGAAATAGAACTGGATGGCTTCACTTCTTTCAGGAAAGACAGACCTGGAAGAAAGGGTGGAGGCTGCCTGTTCTATGTGTCTAAGAAATTCTCCGTTACAGAATTCAGGCCCAGCGTAAAATTCAGCAAGCTTGAGTCCCTCTCCATTCACCTTTTACAAGGGAAGAACAAAACACTCCCCATCACCACCACCTATCCCCCCCCCTCCCACCGGGACCTCCCCTACGATTTTGAATTCTTGCTAGCCATTAAGAACTCTGTCCCCCTCAACAGAGAATGGATTCTACTCAGATTTCATAATCAATTGGACCTCCAGTCAATCCGATACTGCCAAATCCATGTCTCGGGCTTAGGGTTACACCAACTAATCACCACCCGACAAGGACAAACTATAAATCCAGCTCCCAGTCACTCATCGACTGGGTCATTGTCTCTAATCCTTCCAGAATCTCTGAAGCCGGGACCCTACCAGACTGCATAAGCGACCACTGTGCCACATTTTGCCACTGGACCGCACAATACCCCAAACCCCCTCCCAATTTTATTTACTCGAGACGTTTAAACAACAATGTTCTTGAGGAGATCACCCAAGCCTGTCACCATGTTGACTGGTCATTCACCTCAATCATGGCAATGTCAATGCTGTCATATATCGTTTCTTGTCTATCTTCAATGGAGTATGCAACAAATTCACCCCCCTCAAAAAGATCAGGATACTGGGCCACATTTGTGACTCGGTCCCCTCTGACATCCTTAAATTAATGAGGCAGAGAGACAGGGCCTGCACCAAACACAGGAAGCACAATGACCCCGCCCAATTAATGCTGTACAAAGCCCTGTGCAACAAGTGCAAAGCAGCTGTCAGGTCAGCCAGGGTCAACTTTCTCCACATTAAACAGCTTGGGGAAAAAAATAATCTCAGACAGCTCTGGGATACCATAAATAACCTCCTCGGCAGAGTCAGGAAAGATGAACTCATCACCCTCATGCATGGGGATAAGCTTACTAACAACCCCTCTGATGTGGCTAACATATTTAATTCATTCTTTCTGGATTTAGACAAATACAAACCCTGCCCCCACCCAGGCTCTGCTAAAATCCCCTCCCACTCTCCCACCAAGCCACACTCGAGTTCCATTCCCGATTTCTACTTCCAGTCATTGACTCCCTCTGACACCATCAAGTTCATCCATTCAAATAACCACAGACCCAGTAAAGGGGCAGACATGATTGATTTCAAAATTCTCAAGCTTGCCCTTGCCCCACTGGCGGCTCCCCTTACAAACATCATACACCTTTCTCTCAGCACTGGCACCTTTCCGCGCATCTGGAAATCAGACATAGTCAAACCTCTGTTTAAGTCAGGCTCGAAGAGCGAGGTAGGAAACTACAGGTCAATTTCTCCTCTTGCCCCTCTCGCCAAGATATTGGAAAAAGTAGTACATTCTCAGGTCACCTCCATTCTCAGCAGCTATAGCATCCTCACAGATGCCCAACATAGTTTTCAGAGTCACTCACAATGCTGAGACTGCTTTAATCAGGTTCACCAGGGATATCCATGGATCCATAGGCAACAGCCTTTACATAGGCTCTGTTTTCGTGGACCTGACTAAGGCCTTCGACCTTGTCGACTACGACTTTCTCTTGAACACCCTATCCAACCTTCATTTCTCAAAGAACGTGGTTGACTGGGTTGGGAACTATCTCTCCCACAGAACACAAATGACAGCAATTGACAGGCAGTTCTTCTCTGAATGCCCTATTAAATATGGGGTTCCCCAGGGCTCTATTCTGGGCCCCCTCCTTTTCACCCTTTTTATCAATAAGCTCCCAGAAGTCTGTAGCAACAGCAAAATGGTCCTTAACATGGACGATGCTGCACTGTACTGCAGCAACAGAAACCTGGACGTGATGCTCGCCAGCCTACAATTCGACTTTAAGAATCTGCATTCATGGTTCACCAATAAAGTCATGGTCCTAAACTCTAAAACAAAAATCAAAATACATGGTTTTCTCTGGTCCCAGAAAAACCTGCAGCCTAAAACAAACCCTCTCTGATGATGAAATTTCATAGAGCAAGTCTCTGAATTCAAATATCTTGGTCTACTGCTTGATCCCGACCTGTCTTTCTGCCTTCACATGTCCAATGTCATAAGTAAAGTTCATGTGAGGCTGGGACTCCTATACAGGATCTGTAAGTTTTTAATCCCTGAAACTAGACTCTGCCTAGCAAGCTCCATTCTCTTACCCCTTCTGGACTATTGAGCCATCATTTAAGCCCCCTCCCTGGGCCCTTCCCCCACTTCTCAACTCTTCTATAAATGTGGATCTAGCTACAATGATAGTAGTATCTGCTTTGTCACTGCACTTCCCTGGAGAACACACCACTGCACCCATAGGTGTCGACTACAGGGAGGCTGGGGCTGAAGCCCCGCCCCAGAAAGTTGAAGTGAGGACTCTGCCCCCACCCCAGACTCAACCGGTGTTTTTATTTTTTTTAATTTTTTATATTACTGCATGAATCTGCAGTGCTCTTTGTTCTCAGCCAGCCCAGCAGTGACAGCCTTGCTGGGAGTGGGTGGGGGGTGGTCCTTAGCTGCCTACCCACCCTGTGTTATCATCTATTTTAAAATAAATTCATCTTAAAGGTTGGCTCAGGCAGGGTGGCTGCCCTGACTGGTGTTAAGGAGGTTGGGTAGGTGTGTTCTCTACTCCAACTTCCGCATACACAGTGTGGCATGTCTTTGGCACCAGTCTCTCTCAGAGCCACCATTTTGTGCAGTACAGGCTCAGATGTGCCAGCCCAGAGCAGAAGACTCGAGATGCGGGAGGCTAGGGAGGCTCACTGGAGCACAGGCAAGTGCCAGTTTTGTGCAACTATGCAGCGAGTCAACTGAAAGTTGAGGCAGGGCAGCAAGGCAGTTCGGCGGTTGCAGAGGCAGGCACAGCAGCAAGTGGAGGAGCTGAGGTCCTCCTAGTAGGCTCAGTAAGGGGCAGGGCCCAGCGGGGGCAGATCAGTCACAAGGACGGTCATCGTTGGGTTGGGGCCATGGGTGAGACTGAGGTGAGGGCCCATCATGCCACTCCTCTGCTGAGCGTGGAATTGTGTGGGTGGGGATGGCCGGTAACATGAGAAGATTGAGAGTCTGACTACTCAATGGTCAGTACTCAGAGCTACTACGTCGGTGGGTGGGTCAGTTGGACGACTCGGAACCTGGAGCAGCAAGCAAGCAACCAGCATTGAGTGACAACAAGGGATGTTAACTTCAACTCCTCACACCAGCCCAGCTGTATTATAACTAAAAAAAAAAAAAAGTAAACAAAATTAAGCAAGCCTAACATACTCAGTATGCTGACTAATGCTGACTGGCGCTGCAGTAGTGCGAATGAAGTTTATGAAGAAGGATATATCTGAGGTTAGATTTTGCTGCTATGCTAGTGTTTGATTCTAGAGTTGCTTTTAAAATATCATTTGGGTTAATAAATATTACATAATAATGTCTGGGTCAGGGTGGCTGCTGCTAGTAGTAGACTTGCTAATATTGCTAGGCTCACTGGGCTCTTTTTCTAGCTGGGCCTGTTGCACTTGACTTTTTTGCAGGCTACTAGAGTCAAGAGATTAATAAAAGATAAACATTGTAATCTTCTCTTTGGTGTGGGTCACAGTAATAATAAAAAAAGGGCACAAGGCAACACACAAATATATATTATAGTCTTTTATATATGCCAGTCTGATAGCTCACTACTACATCATGATCAAACTGCAGTAGCCACTAAAGTACTGATGGCATATTGACATTATTGGCTTCCCCATGTTGTTTACAGCTCTGAATTTTGGAAGGATGACCAGCTCCAGGAAAGATCAGTGGGGGAGGTAGCTATTCTGTGGGTGGGAATGGCATGGGGGGGGGAGTCCAACTGCAAAGACAGTGGGTGAGGCTGTGAATGTGAAGTGGTCTAGGGAGTGTGCTCAGCTTGGGGAAGGCTGGTCCTAGTGCTGGAAAACAGGTCCAGCTAAAGGTAGGGTGGGGGTGTTACAGCTGCAGAAAGATTTATCGGAAGCTGGTCTGAGGACTGGAAGAGTGATCCAACTGCTGGGAATAGGGCTAGTCCATAAGCAGAAATGGTGGTTTGGGTGGGTCCAGCTCCAGGGAAGGTGCTCAGGGCTGGGGGGGGGTCATGATCAGGAAAGGAATAGCTGCTGGGAGGGTTGTCTGCTGGGAATGCTGGTGAGGAGCATGGAAAGGAGGTCCAGCTGTGAAAGGGGGTGCAGTCTAGTGAATGGAAAGGTCCAGATTTAGGGAGGATTGTTGGGCTATGGAGCTGGTCCAAGGCTTAGGGTGGGACCAGCTGTAGATACAGTGGTTGACTGGGGTGGGTGCTGCTAGTTTGTGTGATTGGGAGGGCAGCTGCAGAGGCAGTCGCCTGGGGGAAGATAGTCTGGGGACTTTGGGGGGGATCCAGCAACATGGAGGTTGCATATCATGGGGCTGGATGCTGGCCCAGATACAGGGAGGTTGGTCACCTGAGTGAAAAGGCTGGGCTACAGGGTGGTGTAGCTCCAGGGAGGTTGCCCAACTTGGGGAAAGCTGGGTCTGAACGGGTTTCCAGCTGCATGGAGGATGGTTGGCTGGAAAGGGGAAGGTGATCCTGCATACGGATACTGCTGCAGTCATCTCAGGGGAGATTGGGGATGGGGTGGGGCAAACTACCAGGGTGATGTAAACATTACTGGCACATTTTGACTATATTTAGCACACTGCAATAAGGCTATCTCTAGGGCCATTGCAAAAACTTTGTTAATGGACTGTCAAAAGTAGGAAAGTGTGACCTTAGGGTTCTCAAGCCTAACACCCCACTCCCACTCCCACTGTGCATGAAGGGAACTTAAAGCAGGAACAGCTCTGAATTTTGAAAGGATGACCAGCTCCAGGAAAGGTCAGTGGGGGGAGGTGGCTATTCTGTGGGTTGGAATGGCATGGGGGGGGAGTTCAACTGCAAGGAGAGTGGGTGAGGCTGTGAATGTGAAGTAGTCTGGGGGTGTGCTCAGCTTGGGGAAGGCTGATCCTAGTGCTGGAAAGGAGGTCCAGCTACAGGGAGGGTGGGGTGTTACAGCTGCAGAAAGATTTATTGGAAGCCGGTCTGGGGACTTGTAGAGTGGTCCAACTGCTGGGTATAGGGCTAGTCCATCAGCAGAAATGGTTGTTTGGGTGGGTTCAGCTCCAGGGAGGATGAGAAGCTGATCTGGGAGGGGTGGTTCAGCTCCTGGGAGGGTGCTTAGGGTTGGGGGGGGTCTGTGGTCAGAAAAGGTATAGCTGCTTAGAGGATTGTCTGCTGGGAATGCTGGCAAGGAGCATGTAAAGGAGGTCCAGCTGTGAAATGGGGGGGCAGTTTAGTGAATGGAAAGATCTAGATGTAGGGTGGATGGTTGGGCTATGGAGCTGGTCCAAGGCTTAGTGTGGGACTAACTATAAATACAGTGGTTGACTGGGGTGGGTGCTGCTAGTTTGTGTGATTGGGAGGGCAGCTGCAGAGGCAGTCTCCTGGGGGGAAGATAGCCTGGAGACTTTGGGGGGATCCAGCTACATGGAGGTTGCATAACATGGGGCTGGATGCTGGCCCAGATACAGGGAGGTTGGTTGCCTGAGTGAAGAGGCTGAGCTACAGGGTGGTGTAGCTCCAGGCAGGTTGCCCGACTTGGGGAAGGCTGGGTCTGAAAGGGTTTCCAACTGTATGGAGGATGATCGGCTGAAAAGGGGAGGGTGATCCTGCACACAGATACTGCTGCAGTCATCTCAGAGGAGATTGGGGATGGGGTGGGGCAAACTACCAGGGTGATGTGTACAATATTGGCACATTTTGACTATATTTAGCACACTGCACTAAGGCTAGCTGTAGGAACGTTGCAAAAACTTCGTTAATTGACTGTCAAAAGTAGGGAAATGTGACCTTAGGATTCCCAAGCCCAACACCCCACTCCCACTGTGCATGAAGGGAACTTAAAGCAGGAACAGCTGTGATGGGTGTGCTTTGGCATTTCCAACCCTAATGCTCACCCCATTCCAAGACTGTGCAAGTTAACATGGGTACAGAATCACAAAATGGGGTTGGCATTAGGTTTGGAAATGCTAGTGATCACCCATCACAGCTGTTCCTACATGCACGATGGGGGGGTATTAGGGTTGGAAGGAAGCTGGGGAAGGTGTAGGGGTTGGGAACTTTAAGTTCCCCTCAAGCCTGTTCTTGCATGCACAGTGGGAGTGGGATGTTAGGCTTAGGAACCCTAAGAAATACAGAATCACATATGCCCCCATAATGCAAAGCATCATGGGCTACATATGCAACTCACCACAGAATATTATCCTGGTTCAACTTTAAGCAGAAATGCATGGCGCCGAAAGGCCTCTCACACAGTTTGCAAAGGATGCCAACAGAAGACATAGACACATGTTTCATCCTTCCAGGACTCATCAGTATGCCTTGTTTGTTTGTTTGACGCGCCAGTGGAATGAACCAGTTACCCTAAAAAGATGGTCTATCTGGGTTATGTTGTGGTGGACCCAATTAAAACAAAAAACAAGTTAAAAGACAAAGAACCTTTGTGCACAAACACTGAGGCAATGGTTACCCCAAAGGGCATTGGCCCGGAAGCCAAGTTTCAAAGAAATACAAAAATCACATATGCCCCATAATGCAAAGCATCATGGGCTACATATGCAAATCACCACAGAATATTATGCTGGTTCAACTTTAAGCAGAAATGCATGGTGCCAAAAGGTCTCTCACACAGTTTGCAATGGGTGCAAACGGTCCTAAGGTTGTATTTCCCTACTTTTGACATTCCAACCCTAATAGTGCATTAACAAAGTTTTTGCAATGAATTTCCTTACTTTTTCAGATAGTTTATTTGTATCCTTATTAGGGCAGGGAGAACTATTTTCAACATGTCGTTTTTGGAACCCCACTGCATGAACTCTGCTACTGTCATTTTGTTCATTGGTCCCAGCTTAGTGTGCTTCTCCTGGTTAAACAATTTCCCCTTTCCATTTCCCTTATAAAACAGTATGCAAGCATGCTGTGGAACATTCACCAGTAGGTGCTCAGGGGTTGAAATTAAGTTTTGCAGCCACTAGCCAGCGGGGCTAGTGACTGTGAATGCAGTATCCCCAGCTCCCAAGACTTTTCACCTGGCCAGCTGGTGTATGTATTGGAATGTTGCCTTCTCCACTAGAAGCCAGCAGGGCTAGTTGCAAAGGAAAATCTTACTAGCCCGATACAAAATTTACCAGCATTTGGCTAGTGCACTGGTGCCAGTTTCAACCCCTGGCTGGTGCTGGTGTTGGAAGGATAATGGATGTAGTGTGATGTATGACAGGATTTACATTTCTACAGTCAGAATTGGTAATTGACAGTCAAACCTGCAAGGTGGGCCATGCCCATGAGGGGGTATTGACATAGTGGTAATGATCTCTGGAGGGCAGGCATCAATCAGAGGTGCCCTCATACCCTGCACTTTGGTACAGAGACAATTGGTCTAGGTGGGGTGGGGTGTTGTGTTGGCAGGGTTCGAGCATTGTAACCCGGACCCCTAAGTGGCCATAGCCCTGCCACCTCCCACATGGGACCCCATACTAAAGTTCCTTACTTGCTGTGGGTAGCAGTGGAAGGACACAGGTGGTGGGGTGCTTTCATTCGGTGGACAGGTGCATTCCCAGTCTTGGACCCATGGGCACTAGTATGAAGACCTTCCTCTGGTACACAGGCCCCCCCCCCACACACACACACGCATGGTAGCTGGCAGATGCCCAGTTACACTGTTTGTAGCAAGGCAGGTGACAGGGCTGTTTGTGCTACCTGAGGTCGGGATAATTATGATCTGCCTATGCTTCAGCTGTGCCAATCCTACTACTCGGGCCAAACTGCTCTGCAGCTCTGCTCATGTATGGATGGCACATCTGGTGGGAGGCTGCAGAGATCATTAACTGCCATGTTCCGTTGTGGCCTATGGCACTCTTTCCTGCTCTTTAAAGTTCTCCCTGGTTCCCATCTTCCACCCCCCCCACTGCTCCATCAGGCAGTGGCACATGGTGGAGGGTGTGTAACACGAGTTGCATGTAATGTTGCAACCACAGCAGGGCTTCTTCCTTCTTGGATTACAAATAAGGGGATTACTAAGGGGTTAAAGAGGCTAAATCCTCCCCCCCAGCAGTTTGGGTGCTGCCTGTCTGTAATAGGGATAAGTGCACCCAATCCAGTTCCTGTGATGGCAGTTCAGGGGACAAAATTGGCACCAGCCTGCTAGCCAAATGCTAGTAGATTTTGTATCAGACTAGTAAGATTTTCATTTATTTAGCTCTGTGGGCTTGTACTGGAGAAGGCAACACTGCACCCCAACTGGGCTAGTAGAAATGTCTGTGGGGCTACTGCATTTCCCAGTCGCTAACCCTGCTGGCTAGGGGCTGCAAAACTTCAACCCCTGCAGTTGTTTGCAATTTAACTCCCCTTCCCAATCAAATAAACAAGGTGTGTTGAGCAGTCTGCTGTGGGTTCTGTAGATTTGCGGGCTGCAGTTTCTCTTACAGCACCCCCTGCTGCACAGAGCTGGTCCTGACTCCCAAGGACGTTTGCCCAAGCAAGCAGTCTCATCACCCGATTGGATGATTCAAGGAGGAAATGGATGTTAGTCTTCATCTGTTTTCATGGTTGCAGTCTATAAAGGTATGTGTCTGTGCCTGATGTTTATGGTTTTGCAAAACACTTTGGGATATGATCAGAATATAATGAGAAAGTCAAAGTTGGTATTTTCAAACAAAAATTATTTTTCAATTTTGTCCAGAGTAACACGTGCCCTGGTGGTTATATTGTACCACAATACAAAAAGTATCTCAGAAATGCTGCTATCTGACTGGATGTTACTGGCTCACAACAGCCTTTCAATAATCCATGTTACACTGTCATCAGTGCCATGCTGATGATGCTGTCATTTACAGCCTGCTCTCAGCACGGCACATGGATTACTCCTGTTGGCATGCCAGTCTCCACAGCACACAGCAGCTGAATGACTCTAATGATGCATTCTTATTTTCGAACCACAGAAGCAGCATTTTGAAAGTCTTGGTGGTAGAACTATTTAATTTCAAATCTCCATCTTAATAAGGAAAACATTCACAAAGCCTTCTTGAAATACTCTTTTTTGATAATAACAATAAGACAGTCCCAGGAGTTTGATTTACACCGTATGAGGATGTGCCTCGTGCCACATTACACCCCCTCGGGGGTGAATAACAAACTGTTAATCAAACTCCTACTCAGGCCTTATTGTTTAAATAATTTTTGGAGAGCTATTACATTTTTCCAGTTCTTGGCTACCCTCTAAGAACAGATGCCTCCCTTACTGCGTTGGTGGGGGAACACAGATCTGAATTCAGAACAATCTGCAGTCTATACAGCAAGGAAAAGTAGTAGGAGAGCTCAGCTACACACCAAGAGGGGCATTTGCTCTTTTGTTGCCAGCCAGGTAGGTCATGGCAGGGCCAGCAGGTGGTATTTGGTTTGGTAAGAATGTGCTAAGAAGTTAAACATGCTGCTGGTGTGTTTTAAGGTTTAACAGATTCGTCCAAAAACTTTACATTGCCACTGCCAAATTTTGTGCTAATGACAACATGACTTAATTATAGTTTGTTTCAAATGCTGCTCGGGGTTCAGCTTACTTTCTGGTATTATTACTTTGAGTGTTCTGTTATGCAGTTATGTTTTTTCTGTATTGCATATGGGGGAAGCATTCATAAAAACATAGACTTTGATGGCAGATAAGGACTGCTTGGCCCACCTAGTCTGCCATTTCCCTACCTACAGGATAAGCTGCAGATCCTAGTTAACCAACAGCCTATTTATTCTTGCCCCCCACAAAAATTGCTATATGTCTGTCCCATGTATTCTTGAATTCTGTCACAGTTTTAGACCCCACAACCTCCTCAGGAAGGCTGTTCCATATGTCAACCACCCTCTCTGTGAAAAAATACTTCCTCATATTGCCCCTGAACCGCTCCCCATCTTCAAATTGTGCCCCCTTGTTCTTGCACATATCTTTTTCTGAAAGATGCTACCCTCTTGGACTTCGTTGATTCCACTGAGGTACTTAAAAGTTTCTATCATGTCCCCCCTCTCTCTCCTTTCCTCAAGGGTATACATATTAAGCTCCTTTAGTCTCTCCTCATTTGGCTTCTCTTGCAGACCCTGCACCATTTTAGTTGCCCTTCTCTGGACTGCCTTTATCCTATGTCCTTCTGGAGATGGGGTCTCCATAACTGGACACAGTACTCCAGATGTGATCTAACCAACTGTCTGTACAGAAGGATAACAACTTCCTGTTTTCTGCTGGTAATGCCTCTCCCTATACATCCCAGTATCCCTCCAGCCCTCCCTACTGCCTTCTCACATTGCTTGCTAACCTTAAGGTCATCTGATATGATTACCCCCAGGTCCTTTTCCATTTTTGTTGTTGGTACCCCCCATTGTGTAAGCTTCCCTGGTTTTTGTTTCCCAAGTGCATTATTTTGCACTTCTTTGCATTGAATCCAAGCTGCCATACTTCTGACCATTCCTCCAACCTTGCCAAGTCCCTTCTCATCCTTTCCACACCTCCTTGTGTATCAATACTGTTGCAGATCTTTGTGTCATCTGCAAAGAGGCATACTTTTCCTTCCAGTCCCTCTGTAATGTCACTTATAAAGGCATTAAAAAGGACTGGACCCAGTACTGAACCATACGGTACCCCACTAGTGACCCCTCTTTCTTCAGAGTGGACTCCATTTACAATTACAATCTGTGTCCTGTTGTCCAGCCAATGTTTTACCCAGGCTACCACCCTGGGACCCACTCCCAGGCTGGTTAATTTGACTATTAATCTTTTATGTGGGACTGTGTCAAATGCCTTACTAAAGTCTAGGTAGGCCATGTCCACAGCTCCTCCCTGATCTACTACTTTGGTCACCCAGTCAAAGAAATGAATTAGATTCATCTGACATGACCTTCCCGCTGTGAACCCATGCTGCCTTGGGTCCTGTGCCCCACTGGCCTCTAGGTACTCAACAATTCTTTCCTTCAGAAGTGATTCCATCACTTTCCCTACCACAAAGGTCAAACTGACAGGTCTGTAGTTTCTTGCCTCTGTCTTGGTCCCACTTTTGTGAAGGGTAATCACATCCACCTTCCTCCAGTCTTCAAGTACCACACCATCCTCCCATGATTTGTTAAAAAGGGTAGTCAGTGGTTTCACTAGTTCTCCCCTTAATTCTTTTAGAATTCTGGGGTGAGTTCCGTCAGGCCCCATTGCTTTGTCCACCTTCAGTTTTAGGAGTTCTTTCAGAACCCTTTCTTCTGTGAAAGGACTGGGATCGACCCCACTATCCAGCGTGCTTCTGTTAACTAGATTAGGCACCTTCCCCATCTCCTGTTTTGTGAATACTGAGCAGAAATATTCATTCAGTATCCCTGCTTTTTCACCTTCCCTCTCTGCCCACCCACCGTCCATTCTATTCAGCCTCACTGTCCCTCCCTTTGTCTTTCTACGCTCCCTGATGTACCTATAAAAGGTTTTATCCCCCGTCTTAACTGAGTTGGCTATTTTTCCTCAGTTTGGGCCTTTGCTATTCTGACTTCTCTTCCTGTTTCCTTCTGCCTTAACTGGTACAGCTCTCTGTCCTGCTCCTGCTGTGTTTCCTTATACTTCCTGAATTCTGCCATTTTCTCCCTGACCTTCCCCGTCACCTCTTTTGAGAACCATAGTGTTTTTTTCTTTCATTTTGATTTGTTTATTTGCTTCTCACAAAGGCTTGTTGCCTCTGTGATGGCAGTTTTGATGATTCCCCATTGTTGCCCCACCCCTCCTTCTAGCCTGTTTGCTAGTGCTTTTTTAAGGCACTCTCCCATCTTGCCAAAGTCACCCCTCCTGAAATCCAGTACCCTTACTTTTGTATGGTTTGACTCTGTAGCGGAGTTTATTGTGAACTGCACTGTTTGGTGGTCACTTGTTCCCAGATTGCTACCCACTTCTAGATCTGAGATCCTCTCACTGTCCCCATTTGTGAGTACTAGGTCTAAGATTTCTCCCTCACGAGTGGGTTCCAAAACTTGCTGTCTGAGACATGCCACCTGTAGGGCATCGAGAATGGTTCTGCTCTTGGATGTGGCTGCAGCAAAGGTGCTCCAGTTAACATCTGGCATGTTCAAGTCTCCCATCAATAGTAGCTCCCTTTTCTTTGCCATCCTAAGGGTGTCTTCTATCATATCCTTGTCCATTCCCTCCCCTCCCCCTGACATGAGGGTCTGTATACAACCCCTGTGCGGATTGTGGTGCCATTTCCATTCTCTAAGGTGACCCACAATGCCTCCTCTCCTACCTGTTTACTCTTTTGTTCAGTTGTTTTTTATCCCTTCCCTTACATTCTGTATTGATACCTCCCTTTTATAGTCTAAACATACAGAATGTGCTCTGCTCCCCACTCCAGTTACATGTCGGACAGTGCAAATGTTTTTAGTGCACATACTCCATATTTTGTTTGTACTGCATCATGCATGATGTGCCTCGTGTCATCCAAAATTAATAAGCCCGACACATTTTTCATTGTGAATGTAGTTCAGATAAATATTACGATAGTCAACTCAGTATTACTCAAGTAGATCTCCATATTTAAATGACAAGAGTTTTGTAGTCAGATTACTGTTCAGTATTAAATAACAAAAAAGAATGTAGAAATAGAGCACTGTAGCATTGTAGAACTAGTAAGATAATATAAAAGCAACTAATTGAGATGTTTTGTCATCTCATTTGCAGAATTCAATTACAGACAGTTCTTGCATGCCAGATCACAGTACAGTTCAGTCAGCAAGCAGTTAATAAGTTTCATAGCAGTCACTAGCTGTGGAAGCAGTTGAGTCATCCTGGATAAATACATTATAAAACTTAATGTCCACAAGAGCAGATCAACCTGCTCTAATGCCAGTGTTGACAGCGAGAGCAATGTTAATGGTAAAGGTGAAAGCAGTGCAGCAGAATGTCATTCTTCTTTCAATGTAGACTCAGACCAGCAGCCGCAGATAGGTATGACAGTTAGGGTAACAGCAGATAGCCCCGACCCTAGTACATCATGTGCAGATAACAGTAGTACAGATGAGTCCATATTAGTGGGAAGGCAGGAAGCAGCAGGTCGTGCATTTCAACCACACTGGAAGAATAGTTTTCCATGGATCAAGTACGATCATACAGTTTAAAAAAGATTCTGTACAGTTTGTTACAAGGCTGCAAATCTGGGTATACCACTTCCAAACACATCACGGGACAAGGATGCGTACATGGCTTTCATCCGGGCAGGATTTGACAATTAAAAAAAAGCAATACAACATTTCAGCACTCATTAAAAATCCAATTTGCATAGAGCAGCTGTAGCTGCATTGGATGCTGTGAACAGTGGCATTGATGTCGCCGCCTCATGCTTGGAGGGAAAATTGAAGCAAATGAAAGATTCCAGACATGCTCTTTTGAAAATGTTATCTTCACTGTTATATCTGGGCTGTCAAGGTCTTACAGTATGGGGCCACACTGATGAAGAGTCCAACTTGATGAATCTTCTTCTGTTGCATGCAGATGATGATCTGGTACTAAAATCTTGGCTTGTGAGAACAGGCTACAAATGGATTTATCATGACGTTGTTAAAGAGATGATGTCAATTATGTTGTATGAGGTACTACACTTACAGTATTATTGAAGGAGGTTCACAATACTGGTTTCTACACTGTAATCTTGGATGAAACTGCAGATATTTCTGTATGAGAACAGATCTCATTTTGATTTTGTATCGTCACACAGGATCTTCAGGTTGAAGAATTGTTCTTTGGCTTTTACTCAACAACAAGCACCACTGCAGCTGCACTGTTATAAATATTGCAGGATGTATTATCAAGATTCAACTTCAGCATACAAATGTGTCGTGGGCAGTGTTGCGATGGTGCATCGAATGTTGCTGGCCGTCTTCACAGATTGCAAGCTCTTGTTACAGAAATAGAGCCACGGTCATTATATGTTCACTGCCTTGCACATAATTTAAATCTGGCACTTCAGGATACTGCTCAGAAAATTACTGTGTTGAAATGTTCTTTGTTTAATTTGCGAGTTAATAGTCTTCATCAGAAATTCTCCTAAACGTCTTGCCTGATTGAAAACTTTCAAGACCGTGACAATGTTCGTTTGTGTCCATTTTGCCCTACCTGGTGGACACTTCATGCAGCTTCTTTGTAGTCAGTAAACTCTAATTATGAAGAACTACTTGAATTCCTTGAAGAACTAGCACTAAATGATACCAGTGATGCTGGAGCGAAGGCCAGTGGGTTCCTAATTCAGCTCGGGAAGTTTGACACATTTTTCAACCTCAAACTACTTCACTTTATCTTCTCCCACATAGAAACCATCAATACTGTTTTACAGAAAACAAACTTGCAGTTCCACCAAGCATCTCATATGATAAAATCTCTGAAAGACAGTATCAAACAACTTTGTGAGGGATTCCCCCAGTTTTACACAAGTACTACTGATTGTGCAGCACAGCTAAATCTGGAAGAGCCATTTGTTCCAAGGCCTAGAAGAATTCCATGCAGATTGGATGATGGTTCTGCTCCACATATATTCGAGTCTCCAGAGGACCAATACCACCGACTTTACTTTGAGGTGATAGACAACACCACCACTGCTCTCGATTATCATTTCACATCTGTCATATCTGACCATATGACAAAAATAGAAAAGTTTGTGACGAGGCATGCTACTTCTGAGTATATTGCAAATTTCTGTAATACAGACTTCAGTGCAGCACGTCTTGAGCTACATCGCGACATGTTTCTTGATATTGCAAGGCAACGGGATGTCATGGTGGAATCATTTCAGGATGTCTTCAACATGCTTCATGGTGAAAATGCTCACGATTTGCAAACACTTCTCCCAGAACTGACACATTTAATGCAGTTGACTTTAACTATCTAAGTGTCATCTTGTACATCAGAACGGTCATTTTCTTCACTTCATCGAATCAAGACATACTTAAGATCAACATGGGACAAGCTAGATTTAACTATGTTGCCTTGCTAAACTGTCACAAGCATGTAGCTAAAAAGATAAACCTAGAGAATGTAGCCAATGAATTCATCATGTGGCATACTGTCTGGCACAATACTTTCTACATTGCAAGAGAAAAGAAATAGTAACACAGAAACATAGAAACATAGAATTTGATGGCAGATAAGGACCACTTGGCCCACCTAATCTGCCCATTTCCCTACCTAACGGATAAGCTGCAGAACCTAGTTAACCAACAGCCTACTACCTCCTACCCCCACTAGAATTGCCTTATGTCTATCCCATGCATTCTTGAATTACCCCACAGTTTTTGACCTCACGACCTCCTCAGGAAGGCTGTTCCATGCATCTACAACCCTCTCCATGAAAAAATACTTCCTCACATTACCTCTGAGCCTTCCCCCCCATCTCAAATTCTGCCCCCTTGTTCTTGCACATCTCTTTTTCTGAAAGATGCTACCCTCTTGGACTTTGTTGATTCCCTTGAGGTACATAAGTTTCTATCATGTCCCCCCATCCTTTCTTTCCTCGAGGCTATACATATTAAGCTCCTTTAGTCTTTCTTCATATGTCTTCTGGTGCAGACTCTGCACCATTTTGGTTGCCCTCCTCTGGATAGCCTCCACCCTGTCTATGTCTTTGTGGAGATGGGATCTCCAGAACTGCACATAGTACTCCAGATGTGGTCTCACCAACTGTCTGTACAGAGGGATAAAAACTTCCTGTTTTCTACTGGTGATGCCTCTCACTATGCACCCCAGTATCACCCCAGCCCTTCTTACTGCCTTCTCACATTGCTTGCCCACCTTTAGGTTATCTGATATAACTACTCGCAGGTCCCTTTCCATTTTAGTTGTTGTCAGTATCTCACCCCCATTGTGTGCTCTTCCCCTTGGTTTTTGTTTCCCTGGTGCATTACTTTGCACTTCTTTGTGTTGAATCTAAGCTGCCATACATTTGGCCATTCCTCCAACCTTGCCAAGTCCCTTCTCGTCCTTTCCACCCCACCTTGTGTATCAACCCTGTTGCAGATCTTTATGTCGTCTGCAAAGAGACAAACCTTTCCTTCCAGTCCCTCTGCAATGTCACTTTTATAAAGACATTAAAAAGGACTGGACCCAGTACTGAACCCTGTGGTACCCCACTAGTAACCCCCCCTTCTTCACTGTGGACTCCATTTACTATTACCCTCTGTGTCCTGTTGTCCAGCCAATGTTTTACCCAGGCTATCACCCTGGGACCCACTCCCAGGCTGGCTAATTTGTTTATTAATCTTTTGTACAGGACTGTGTCAAATGCCTTGCTAAAGTCTAGGTAGGCCATGTCCATAGCCCCTCCCTGGTCTACTATTTTGATCACCCAGTCAAAGAAATCAATTAGATTCATCTGACATGACCTTCCTGCTATGAATCCATGCTGCCTTGGGTCCTGTGCCCCACTGGCTTCTAGGTACTCAACAATTCTTTCCTTCTGAAGTGATTCCATCATTTTCCCTACCACTGAGGTCAAACTGACAGGTCTGTAGTTTCCTGCCTCTGTCTTGCTCCCACTTTTATGAAGGTGAATCACATCCGCCCCCCCTCCAGTTCTCAAGTACCACACCATCCCTCCATGATTTGTTAAAAAGTGTAGTCAGTGATGTTACTAGTTGTCTCCTTACTTCTTTTAGAATTCTGGGTTGAATCCCATCAGGCCCCATTGCTTTGTCCACCTTCAGTTTTAGGAGTTCTTTCAGAACCTTTTCTTCTGTGAAAGGACTGATATCAACCCCTCTATCCAGAGTGCTTCTATTGACTGGATTAGGTACCTCCCCTTCTCTTCCTTTGTGAATACTGAGCAGAAGTATTCATTCAGTATCCCTGCTTTTTCACTGTCCCTCTCTGCCCAACCACCCTCTTCTTTATTCAGCCTCAGTATCCCTGCCTTTGTCTTTCTTCACTCCCTTAGGTACCTAAGAGGCAGTATAGAGCAGTGGTCTAAGGCTCTGAGCTGCTAATCTGGTGACATCCAGCAGACCAGACCTGGGTTTGAATCCCACAGCTTCCACTTGCATACTGTGTGACCCTGAGCAAGTCACTTAACCTCCTTGTGCTCCCAGGTTGCTCCTGTAAAAAAGCTTTCAGCTTAGTGTGCTATACCTGGTTAAACAACTAAATAAAAATACCTATAGAAGGTATTATCCCCCTTCTTAACTGAGCTGGCTATCTTTTCCTTGGTTTGGGCCTTTGCTATTCTGACTGCCTTCTGCTTTAACTGATACAATTCTCTGTCTACTCCTTCTGTGTTTCCTTATACTTCCTGAATGCTATCTTTTTCTCCCTAACCCTCCCTACCACTTCTTTTGAGAACCATAGTGTTTTTTTCTTTCATTTTGATTTGTTTATTTGCTTCACACAAAGGCTTGTTGCCTCTGTGATGGCAGTTTTGATGTTTCTTCATTGTTGCTCCACCCCACCTTCTTGCCTGTTTGCTAGTGCTTTTCTGAGGCACTCTCCCATTTTGACAAAATTGTTCCTGCTGAAGTCCAGTGTGACGCTTGGCCAGCTGGTTCTGATTGCTGTATGATTTTGAAAAATAAAGATGTAGTGGGTGATTGTCGGTCATGAGACAGCCTGTGCTCCTGGGATACCCCCAAGGTTTCAGTTCAAATGACAGGATATGTTAAACAGCAGATCTCTGTAATGTGATTAACTTCCAAGTTGCATTTTATGGCCGTGTTTAGGATCTGAATTGCTTTGAAGCAAGGAAATGAAAATAACCATTTTATGATGTCTTCAGAGGAAGAACAGTTAATTTCAGCTGATGTTAAAAAGTTATATGGCATCTAGGTGAGAGAACAGCAGAGCTGTAAAAGGTCTTTTGATATGGTCTGGGAAGCAAAAAACCACTCAGGATCAGAGAGTCATATTGGGAAATGAGTTTTTGCTGATGTCACCTTGTTTAATATATCTCCTGAGCGATAAGACATCCTGGTTGTATAATTTTTAATATTCAAGGAGGCGCTAGGTGACATCATGGAAGAGGTTGGTTTAGGGACAGTTTAAACTATTCTGTGGCTGGTTTTAGAGACACTTTTTCTTTGTGAGCTCTTAGAACCAAGGTTTACTTTAAGCACTGTTTAGAAGGTTAATACATTAGATAAGAAAGTCTAATTGTATTGTGGTAGGAGTTTATGTTTGTACTTTAACATTGTTCTTTTAAGTGATTATATGCTTTGTGATATATGGTTCTGTGTTTACATTTTACATATTTTTTATCCATTTTTAAGTAAATCTATATTAAAAGAGACTGCCTGGTGTGCCTTTGAAGTTCTTTCTTTTGCATGTGAAGTAAAGATGGTTAAAGTTGATACTGTTCATAAGCTTAATGGTAATACCAAACTGGGAAAAGGTAAGAATTTTCCTAAGGTCTTTCATAGAGTTTTTAGGGTTCATTTTGGATACCTGGTTAGGTGCCCTTAGGCGAAAGATATCTGACATTCCCCAAAGAGCAGAATTATCTGAGCCTGTACATTTGGGTACTCTAGCATAAGGTCCACAGTTTGAATCCCTCCAGAAGTTGAGACCAAAGGTGATTTGGACCCAGAAACAGACAGGAGGGTTACCCTATTCTGTTAACTGTTCGCAATATTGTGCTCGGAGGTTGGCACTGTGGGAGCAGACAGCCTGACCTGCTAAGTGGGTTTGTGACATCCGGTATCTTCACTTTTGTATGGCTTGACTCTACAGCTAAGTCTATCGTGAACCACACTGTTTGGTGGTCACTTGTTCCCAGATAGCTACCCACTTCTAGATATGAGATCCTCTCTCCATCCCCATTTGAGAGTACCAGGTCTAAGACTGCTCCCTCTGAGTGGGTTCCAACACTAGCTGTCTGAGGCATACCCCCTGTAGGGCATTAAGAATGGCCCTGCTCTTGGATGTGGCTGCAGTAAAGGTGTTCCAGTTAACATCTGGCATATTCAGGTCCCCCATCAGCAATATCTCCCCTTTCTCTGCCATCCTAGGATGCCTTCTATCATTCCTTGTCCATTTCCTCCCCTGAGACGAGGAGTCTGTATACAACCCTGTGTGGACTGTGGTGCCATTTCCAGTCTCCAGGGTGACCCACAGTGCCTCCTCTCCTCCTTGTTTACCCTTTAGTTCTATTGCTTTGATCTCTTCCCTTACATAGAGAGCTACTCCTCCTCCTCTTCTACCCTCCCTGTGCCTCCTGTAGATTGTGTACCCTGGTATGTTGACATCCCAGTCATGGTTCTCTGTGTACCATGTTTCTGTGACTGCCACCAAGTCCAGGCATCCCTCTTCCATCAAGGCCACCAGTTCAGGGAGCTTGTTACCTAGACTATGGGCATTGGTACTCATTACCCTCCATTTTTTTATGGCGTTATCCCTTTTTACCCCATCCCTGTCCTTACTGTCTTTGTCTTTTTCTCCATTTGCCCCACCCTTCTCCCTATTGGCTGTTTTATCTTGGTGTTTACCTCACTACCATGATTTGGGGGGGGCTAGGATTTCCTGTCTCCTTTTCAGTGCCTCCCCCCTTAGCTAGTTTAAATGCTTGCCAATGAAGCATTTAAACCTATCACCTAGGATCCTAGTTCCCCTCCTCGACAGATGCAGACCATCACGCCAGTATAGGCCTGTATCCCTCCAGGTGGAGCCCCAGTCCCCAATGAAGCTGAAACCATGAGCTCTGCACCAGTTTTTCAACCACTGATTAAATCCCGTGGTGTGGAGTACCCTGGCCTTACCCATACCATAGATGGGCAGCACCTCCAAGAAGGTTACCATGTGTGCAGGCAGTGTCCACATTTCCCTCAATTTGTAGGGCACCAAACATATCCTGGTTTCTACTGTTTCTTAATTCAGTTGTAATACTTTTTGGGAGATGTCCCAATGTTTGTGGACCAGAACTGTTAGTAAATATTTGACAGTCACATTCTTCAGTTACAGTCTTCTAGTATCCACCAATTTTTGCCCTAGCGGAATGCAAAGATTGTCTGCATCTGAGATGTCCTGGTCAGTATGTCACATTAGGTGTACTGTAGGCTTCAAGTTTGTTTGGCTTTCCTTCAGTGGCTCAAGTTCTTTACAAGGTAAGCTGTGACATAAGGGACTTCAAAGAGCACAATTTATGCTTATTTTTAAAATGTCTGCATTATCCTCCAACATTTCAGACTCTGTGGTGGGCTATCGACTAAAAGTTTGTTTTGGCTTTTCATCAGTGATTCAAGTTGTTCTTCAGGCAAGTTACTACATGATGGACATGAAAGAGAACCATTCATGTTCATTTTTAAAATATCTGCATTGTTCACCAAAATTTCGGATTCCGTGGTGGGCTGTCAAGTTTGTTTGGCCTTACTTCAGTGATTCAAGCTGATCTTCACCAGGCAAGTTACTACATGATGGGACTTCAAAGAGCACCATTCATGCTTGTTTTCAAAACATTACCTCTGGGTATTATCCTCCAACATTTCAGACTCTGTGGTGGGCTGTCAGGTTTGTCTGGCTTTCTTTCACTGACTCAAGTTGCTCTTCACCAAGCAAGGTACTACATTGTGATGGACTTGTAAGAACACCTGTGCCACCACCATGCTCATTATCAAATATTTCAGCCTCCCCCACCCACCCAGCAGCACCTGGTTACCTCAAAATGACTTCAAAAGTCCTCTTATTAGAAAGGCTGGGACTTGACCCACAAGATTTGATACTAGTCTCTGTATCACATGCACTGTTATCCTAGCAGATGCTGATGCACTTCACCACACCACACTAGAGTAGTGTCCCTTCAGACAGATCTGCTTGGACACTTTACCTAGCACACTGAGACTACTGTTTTGATAGATGTTGCTGGGACACTTCCATTCATCATTCAGAGACACCTAGTATACCAGCACAGGCAACCAGCAGCAGATGCTGTCTGAGGTCTGCTACCACAAGCACCATTGTCCCAGCAGATGCAGTGCCTCAGGTAAGAGAATCTTGGCATAATCTGAAGCTTTGGGCACTAGTGCCTATGTTGAAGGGAAGTGGCAAGTGCACCAGCATCTGATGGAGGTGGCTGTAGGACGGTACTGTCTGTGTGCTAGGTAGGGTGTCACAGCAGATGCAGATATGCTTGATCACTAGTACCTGAGCTAATGGAACCTGCCACCATCTGCTGGGGGGGGCACTGGTACCTATAGTGAGGTGAAGGATGTTGCACAGCATAACTGCAGCGACAGTTGTCTCATACAGAAGCTACAACTAAAGCTGCTGGCACAGTACACTTCCTTCCTATAAATTCTTACAGACTCTGAGATTGTAAACGTCTTTCATTGGAGGAGGGGGGGGCCACCCCATCCCTCACCTTTCCTGATCTCCAGTTTCAACAGGCACTACTGTGGTGCTCCACAGTTTTGTGCATCCATTCATGGTCACAACCAAGCAAAGCAGAGGCTGAATGATGCAGCACTAACAGCCTTCTGACTGTCTAGATGCAGGGGTTCAGTATGTGCAACATTATTACTTCACACACTCACAGCATCGCACATAGGCCAGCCTAAGGGGGGAGTTTGTGCACCAGTGCACTGCCTTAACAGCATACAGGAGCCAAGAATCAGACCTCTTCCCTATGCTGATCCCTGCTAGTGAGACGGTGGGGGTGGAGTGGCAGTTAGAGTTGGGTGCTAGGATGCCAGAAAGGCTCGACCTGGTGACGACGTACTTAATGGCAAATAGAAACCCACTAACCTCTTCCCATGTTGATCCTGACTGGTGACACAGTGGGGGGAGTGGTGATTGGAGTTGGGGCAAAAGGACGCCTGAAGGCTGGTGCTACTTGCAACCACTGGGTCCTATCACCTATATGTGGGGAAGTTTGAAATTCTGCTGCTTTATCATGATAATGGTGCTTTTTTTAACCAAATATCATGATATTTTGACATTCTATGCTGGAGACAGTGGTGACTACTCTACTTGAGGACCAAGAAGGGGAAGGGAACAGGTGTCTGGCTCCTCCAATGAAAGCAGGATTTACGATCTCTGAGGCTATTTAAAAAATTTCAATAACAGGAGTTTTGAAATCATTTTACAGCTGGTAGGGGTGGTGGCCTTAAATAAAGCACTGAAAATTGTGATCTTTAACAGCCTACAAGCAACACTAATTTGACACAGTGACATGAATGCTCGACTGCATCTGCTGCGCTATGTCACCATTCGTCATGTGGACAGAGTAATGGACACCATCAAATAGTCAGTGCTAACTACTTCATCCTAAGACTTTATCATGATGAGATTGCTTATATTACGGGGATTTGACAGAAGTATCTTCACACTGGACAACAAATATCATAAACCATAAACCACTGATGTTGAATTGAAGTATGGAAGCTGCAGGCTCAGCTTGAGAAGCTGCTACCACAGCATTAATCAACATCATATCAAGGTATGTATGCATCAACTTAGGCAACTGATGCAGTCAAGAGTTAAACACATTACAGTTGTTTAATGACAACATTTTTAATGCTGTATCAATGCTATTATTAGAAGTAAGCTGAACCACAGTAATAGCAAGTTTTGATACCATTCTATAATTTCAGTGGTGGTGTTTAGATTGTGCAGTCTGTTAAGTATAACCCTCAAAATGCACCACCGAACACCCAAAACCCCAGAGTCTCTGGGTGCCTTGGTGGCCCCCAGACCCCTGGCCATTAGTTGCGCCCCCCCCAGGAAAAAACAAAAGTCAGCTCCTGTAACTGCACACTGTACAAAGCTATTGATTGACTCCCTCTTGAGGGGCATTTCACCCTCAAATCTTTCTTTTCTCTATAAAGTTCACCTGAATAAACTTCCACTGAGTGTGGCATCACTATTCCCCAAATCAGCTTCTGCCTGCCAAACCAGAGGAACCTCTAGCAATGTTTTCAGCATCCCATTCTTTCACAGCACGCTTGCATAAAATTCCATTGCTTATAAAGGCACGAAATGGTACAACTTGCTCCCACCAGACCACCTTGCCTACAGCACTATAAATCCCTTTCAAACGACCCACCAGAGTCACCTCCAAGAAAAATTTGCATGCACTTTTTCTCCTATTACTGGCTGAATCCAACTCTGCATTTTACTCTCCCCCTTCCAGTCCACTCCTTTTCTCCCCTGTTTTTCCTTCATCCTCCTCCCAACCCCCCTCCTTCCCATCACCCCCTCCTGTTTCCCTCCCTCTTTACTTCTTTTGGTTATCCTGTGTATGCAAATGACTCTAAGCGCTTTTGTAAATTATGTCCTGTAAATAATTATTTTACTATTGTACATTTGTTCTCTCTTGCCTGTAAATAAGTTTCTGTTTATATTACCTCAGCCTCTATATATAATGTATACTGTAAATTGTTTCTGTGTATCTTTGTCATTTCATGTACAACTGGACGTTTGTAAAAACTGATGTTTTTGCTCACATACACTTCAGTATAAAATTGATTTGCTGCAGATCGCTGTGTTTTGAAGCCAGATGGACCATGGGAAAGTCTAAAAATGTCCTGCAGTTCAAGAAGGGCAAGCCACCTGAAGGAATGCAGGAACCTACCAATGTCATGGTCCTACAAGCTGTAACAAACCTTGAAAAGTTTGTTCAGGACTTGGATAAAAAAATTGATTCTTTTAACAGTTGAGTTGCAGTCCTGGAAATGAAGGTGGAAGGGATTTATATGGATACCTCTTCAGCAAAGCAAGCAGCAGAAAAGGCTATGTTGGTATCGGTAGGGGTGCCTCAGGAAAACAAACTCCTTTGGATGCGCCTTGAGTGGTTAGAGAATGGAGCCTGATCTGCTAATTTGAATATACTGGGAATCCCAGAGGAAAGAGAAGGGCAAGACCCAATTCCCTTTGTGTTGGACTCTTTGCTCAGTTTGGATCTATGGGGCTCAATCTTGAAAACCTACCACATCTCCTTGCTGGTCACCACAGGATACTGAGGCACCCAGGACACCTTTGGTTCATACAGCAGGAGTGCATATCAGAGACTGTGTTCTCTCAGCTGTGAAACAAAAAGGACAATTCACGTTGGTGGATGGCACTAGGATACATTGCTTTCCAAACTTATCCTACGCCACCAGGCACGGAAAGAAGGCATTTGACTCCATCCATAATGAACTCCATCAACTCTGGGTCTCTCACACTTTGCTTTTCCCAACTAAGATACGTTTCACCTACTCTGGTCAGACTTATATTTTCACAGACCCTGCATAGTCAGGCAAATGAGTGATCAAAATAAAGAAGACTTTAATAAGCCCTCTTGGACTGCAGATTCTGAAGAAGTTGATGACTGAGTGGACCTTTTATTACCTCTGGGCATGTTAATTTGTATTCTGTAAACAGTGTTTAGTTGTATTGGCTTTGTGATTTTTATCATTTAGCAGTTACACTGCATCTTCAAGCCCACCTTTGCAAGGAGACATCAGCACAGTAAGACCGATAGTTCCATATTATTTCTTATAGTCTTCTAAGTAGGGCTATGGGGATTTACAGTAGTGGCGTGGTTTTACAAGCTCTAAGACAGCTCTTTTTTTTTTTTGGCTGCATAGTCATAGCATGTGGTGGCTTGATAAAATGACCCTTGTAGCCTTGGGAAGGGTGCGACCACTTTTTAGATTTTGCCAGTACCCCATGCATTGAGAGGTTCTTCTGTGATCATATTGCTATTTACTGAGCCTCCTGGAGCAGACAAATGATGCATGCTAAGTGGGCTAAATTGTGTCTTTTTCTACTTTTTACATATCATTCCTGTTGCAGTTTGCCTCGGGATCTTAAGGTACCATCAGCTCACTTTATTTCTTTACATACTATTACTACACTGTCTTTCATGAGGTGCTCAGTTATAAATATATTGTTCTGAGTAGAACTTGTTTATCTTTTTATTGACAAAATGCACAGCAAAGTCATTGTATGTTCCTAATCCATATTTTTAGGATGCCCGGCGTGGACCCATTGAGGTTTTGGCCCCAAATTACTGGAGGGATATTATCATTTTGTTTCTGACTTACATGGACTTTTGAAGGCCTTTGGGCCACTTCTAGAGTGTTTACACTCGGGAAACCATCGACTGCATATGTGGGTATATAGTCTGTGGTTTGGGCGCTAAGGGTCACAATTTTACATTTTTTCTTTACTTTAGATTATTTTTAATGGATTTTCCCCATATGTTGTGACTCAGGTAGACAAGTTGTATTACTCCTATGTATGTACCTTATTGCTTTATTCATTTCTAAGTCTTGAAACCAAGCGATGTACTTTGTATGTTATCTTTAATAACTGCAATAAACTAAAAGTTAAAAAAAATCTCATTGTGTCTGACAGTTGCATTAACACGAGAACATGACATGTCAACACCTTTTAGACTCCAAGGTATGCCTGTCTGCTTACTTAGAATTTAGCAAACAAGTTGCAGCAAGATGTGAAATACCACATTTACCTTCAGTTAGCTTTACAAACAGTCTTAGATGTAAAGCAGGGTTTTTTCTCCTTTACATTGCATTCAATCTGTATGTTTCTAGAGAGTTTTTCAGGTTATGTGTACTTTCAGCATAGAGATACATGGTGTAAATGGGTGCTGTGGCATCATTTTCTCATATGCTAATGCAGGTCTCCGGGACAATGAGATTTCAACAACAAGAAAATAGAGACCCCCAGGCTAGTTACAGGGGCTGGTGCGAACAGTGAAAACAAAGTAAAGCAAATGCATATATCCCCAACAGCTACACGAAAGGAGTTATCCATTGACAAGGAAACAAATAACATTCACAAGATATGAGGGTGTACTACTGCTTCAGACCTCTACGTTTTTGTGTATAGGCCTCAGTAGTCAATTTAAAACATTCTAACAATGTATTTTTTACTTTGTTATAGTCCATACAGTCCTCATTGTCCATCCCCATGAAGGCTTCTAATGCCCTGCCTGTAAAAAATGGCAAAAAGAGAAGCCCTGTCCAATTCAAATTGGTCATAAATTCTCTCAAAATTTTAAAAACAAATCAAGATCATCCTCCTCCTGATTCTTGGGAAACATTTTCTAATTAATTTTGGCTTCTTGGGTTGAACCCCTGATGGCAGTACTTACAGTCTGTGGCACTGTCTTCTGGTACAGAATCTCCATCTCTCTCTCTCTTGCTCACTCATTTGGCTGTCATACTGGCGCTGCCAGTCTCACTTCTCCTACACTTTGTGTTGCTCTTCTCTCTCTCTTCTTCTCTCACTCTTCTTGCTCTCTCTTTCTCTTGCTTCTCTCTCTCTCTCTCTTGCTGTCTCTCACTCTCAGTCTCTCATGCTCTCTCTCTCTCTCTCTCTCTCTCTCATGCTCTCTCAACTGGATCTCATGTTGGCACTGTCTTTCTCATTCCTATTTTCCATCCTTGACCCCTGGAGGCCGGTATCTACCTTTACTTTAACCAGGCTGAGGTCTGGCTGCATTTGTTTCCTGTCTACTTGTGCAGCTGCCCCAGTTATAGGCTCTGGCTAATCTGCACCCTTCCCAGCCTCCCTCGCATGACTTTGGCTAGCAGTGACCACTTTGCACCACTTCCTTGGTCAATTTTTTTAAAGGAGCTCTAAGATGTGTGCCCCTGGATGGCTGTTCTATATGACAAGCCCTCTCTTTTTGCCCAGCTCAACAAGACGAGGCAACTTCAACTTTTCATATGGCCCAGAAATAGTGTCTTCAAGCTATCTACTCTTACATACAACATAATACTGGTAGAATACACAGTATCCCCTTTTGTATATCCTGTTCTGTGACTGGACAGATAACCTTTATACTCACAATCTATTTTAGATCCCAACTACTGCCTCCAGATTGACACAGACTTGTGCTCTCCCAGAATTAAGCCTGTAATGGTTACCAACTTCACAACTCATCAGATGCCGGAAAGGGTTAACTTGGTATGTTGCCACCACTCCTTGCAACCTCACTCGGGTTATCTCTAGGTCCAAATCCCACCAGAGCCACCACTCAGATAAGAGCTCCTTATTAAATGGCAAACCAACCAACTCTTCTGTTGCAACTGAAAACATCATTACTTTAAATTGGATAGCTATAGCCTGCTTCTTCAAGGTCAGATCACAGCCTTACCAAATACCCTGGTTATCTATGCCTGAAATGACTCAGTCACAGAAAGCATGAAGTGTATAAGAATAATATGTAATACTGAAACAATATGTTACAGGATAATACACACTAAGACTATGGGGAATACAATATTTCTACAGAGGTAAAAATACATACTTCAAATAGAGTACACACAGAAGAACCTAGCTCATGTCTATCTAAATCCTAAGTAAAGTAGAAGCTTTCCACAACTAGTGAGTTATGGCAGACTCAAACCACTGATGTTGCCATTTGCAGCCCTGAATCATAATGAATTTCTCAGGGCTGAACACTGACTACAAATGACTGGCCCACTATGCTGCATCATCGTACCTGTTTTTCTGACATTATGGGTTTCACTATCTTTGTTCCCTGGAGAGCCACCCATCTTAAGAACAGGTTCAAATTGGATTTGTAATCCAGACCCTGCTTTTGCAGATTGCAATTTCAGTCCTATTTTCCCAGCTGCCCTCTCTGTGGGATGCTGTTTCATTTGGACCCGGCCCTTTTCAGGCTTGCAACATGTCTTTTTGGTTATGACAAGAATACAGTCTTTTGAAGTTCCCCTAAACAGAAATCTTTTTAGATAAGAAGGGCCCAGCCTTTGATGTTTTATAACAAAAGAAACATTGCTGTTCGCACTCAGTGTCTCTGAGAACCCAGGACTGTATTTTCAAAGTTACACCTCTTCTCCCCTCAGCTGAACTACCTACAGAGGCCTAGCTAATAATAAAAATAAAAAGTACAAACAGTAAAAATACATTACCCCAGGTTGCACCAGGAGACGAGCAACTTGTTGCTCAGCATGCCTTCCTGGTGAAACATTTCAATAAATATAAATGAAAACATTAAAAGTTGTTACAGTGGCATATACCAGTTAGGTTTTACGCATACCAAATGCTATCACATTGTGAAGAACTAGCATCTTTTATCATAGACATGTTACCAACACCTCATTTAGTTACTGAGACCTTTGTAAACATTTTACATATTGATCATTTTTACATATACCATATGGTTTACAAGCAATATGGATTTGTTTGACAGGAACTAAAAATAATTTTCATTTCAATTTCATGTCCATTTTCTGGATTGCAACACATATAACACCTTCACCTTATTCTAAAGCATGGAATATGGTGAAGCAATACATACTATCAGTTAACCAGTGAACAGATGAACAATTTTGCTGCTGATACTTTTTCTCTGTCATGTAGTTTTTGAGATATTACAGTTTTTCTATTACCCATTTTAAATGAGTGCAATCTGTTAAGTAGTGTGCAATGTATGCTACAGTGTCACACACACGGTGAGAGCATTTTGGCTACAATGACTGCCAAAGTGTTGAAAGCACTAAAGAAGGTGCGGAAAAATACTCACCATTCAGAATACAAATACGATAGTATCAAATACGTTAACAGCATGTCAATAATAATTTTTTCTTTTGGATCAGATGTTAAACCGAGGTCCCATCTGCCTGGATTGGTGGTAGTTCAGGTGGATGCTAACGATCCCATGGCACTAATCGAAAAAGAGTAGGGGAATTTCCCCGGTGTCCTGGCCAAATTTCTCCCATTCACTAAAAAGAAATATCACCAACAGCTTAATCTGGTTCAATTTCAGTTGCCTACCATCTGTATCCCCCCTCCCCCTGGTCGTCCCTGAAAAAGGAACTTCTAGGACCAGTGGGCTTACCGGGTCAACAAAATTCAGTAAATAATAATAAACAGAAAACTCCAGAAATTGCATATTGGGCTTTGACAAATGCTTGTCTATAATTAGCTATGAATCTGCACACTGTATTTCCCACTTACAGCCATATCACAACTGCACAATTCAGAGAACAAGGGGAAATACGCTTGTCTATAATTAGCAATGAATCTGCACACTGTATTATTTCCCACTCACCGCCATATCACAACTGCACAATTCAGATAATGAGGGGAAACATGCTTGTCTATAATTAACAATGAATCTGCACACTGTATTATTTCACACTTACAGCCATATCACAACTGCACAATTCCGAGAACAAGGGGAAATAAAGATTGTTTCTGCAGGCTCACAGCCATCCTCCACAGAATTGAAAATGACGCATCAGTAAACAGTGCATACAGGGAAGTGTGGAATGCATGAACAAAGATCTGTCTTCAAAGGAAACCACCTGATTATTTTCTTTGAGGCCCATGGGAAAGAGCCATTGTCAACTGAATAGGTCCTAATTAACTTTTCAGCTACAGCTGGTGAATAAAGGTGTCAGAGCAGCACACTGCAGGCAGGGATTAAATTGGGGACAAATTCAGTTCCTCACCTCTTATAATATTGAATGATAGTTCTTGTACCTCTATAATCTTTCTTCATTGAATACTACATGTGATTTTCATCACTTGCAGATGACAGTGGTTTAGACCCCGGAGTCAGTTGAATAACCAATTTTAACTGACTTACAACATGTTATGTCTGATTTTTTTTTTTTACCAGTTTTGTAAAAAGAGATTCCAGCCATATTGGTCCTTGGGAAACAGGAGATGATGGAAGGTGTGATACCTTTTATTGGACCAACAAATGTCTTGTACAGAGATGGAATTATACACAAGCTTTCGGGGCCTCACATGTCCTTTCTTCAGGTGAACAGCAAAACAGAGCAACGTGAGCAGTTTTTATATCTTTTGAGGAGCAATTAAAAAAAAGCAGGAAAATGAAGTAACAGTGATAAAAGGGGAATAGAGATAAAAGTCTATATGAGATGCAAAGTAAAAAAATGATGTGTTAGAAGAAATGTGTGGGGGGGTACTAAGTAGGAACAGGTCAGTAGGAGATGAAAGGAAGCTTGAAAGGGAAAACAAAGGACCAGACAGGAACACAGATAAGAAAGATCTGAGATCAGAGGTATGCTGAAAGGGTAGAATAGACAGGAGATGCCTAAGAAATTAGAAGAATCAAAACATCAAAGGTCAGATAAGTAGAGTGTGAGGTAGTATCAAAAGGTATGAAAACAATCAGGGAGTGGGCAGGACTGAGCAGAAGAATTTGTAGGAGAGGCAGGGAGGATGTTGGGGACAGATAACGAAAGCAGAGTAAACAGGAACTCAAAAAAACCCCCAGGAGAAATACAGAACCAAAGTATGATAAATAATGTCATGATTCAGTCAACAATAAAAAGTGTAGTAGTAATAATTTATTGTTCGGCAAATTGCCATTACAAAAATACATACAGTCCACAATAAAAAGAGAATTACAGTTTACCATAGTGTCATGAATCCAATGTCCCGATTCAGTCCAGAAGTGTTAGATTTATATTGTTTAATATATTTAAACACCCATGTCCTTCTGTCCTGTGTGTTTTTGAATTTGCCTCTTAGTATCAAGACAGAGAAATCCAGGAGAGAGAGTGATCTGTTTGTGAAAAATGGTTTTCTACTGGTCTGCTGCTAACCTGGTTTACTATTGTGTGATGGTGATTCATCCTAGTTTTCAGTAGTTTACTAGTTTTTATTTATTTATTTTATTTATTAAGCATCAGTTTACAACCTTTGAGCCAGAGGCTTGTTTACAAAGGTACCTCGTCACAGAGAAGACAATACAGTGAGAACAACTTAGTACAGAGAAACAGTGTACAGTTTTTTTTTTTTTTGAGGATACAGGAGGACAAATGAGATCAACAGTTTACTACATACAGGGTTGGTGACGTTAACATTGTTCAGGGAAATAACTAGAACATCAGAAAAACATAGGATATCAATACAGTGTGTTTTAGTGGAGTCAACAGGGAGGTAACAGGAAACAAGGGTAGAGAAGGTAGAGGATTTGAGCAGCCAACACGGGACTTTGTCAGAGAGTGAGCAAGATAGCTTAGAAACAGCAACAGCTGCGAGTGGTGAAAAGGTGGTTCCGGAGGGTAGTTTTAAAGCAAGAGATTGTGGGGGTGTCTGAGATACTGGCAGGGAGGGAATTGTACCAAGAAGGGGCACGGTAGTGGAAAGCCCATTGTCCATGAGAGGTCCTTGCCCTAGGTACCTTCAACTTGGTTTTACAGGAGGACCGTGTTGAAGCTAGTGAGTTAACATGGTGGATAACGGCAGTCAAACCAGGAAGAGAGAGCCCAAGGAGAGTTTTTTTTGTAAGGATGCAGGTTTGATACCTAAGACGTTCGTCAAGATTGAGCAGATTAGCCTGGGAGTAAAGATGGCAGGTATGTGTAAGTCTAGGAGCACCTAAGATTAGTCGACAGGCCTTATTTAAGGTGAGGTGGATTTTGTTTAGTGAGGTCTGGTCAGCAGCCCCGTATTTTCCCAAATATAATATCCATTTGTGAACTTCTTGTACTGAATTAGGTAAACAACATTGCTGGATTGACATGTGTAGGATCCATGAACTATGTAGTTCTGGCTTGTCTTGATCATGGTCTGTGTGCATATGTGGGTGCAGGTCTTACATCTTGCTATGTTACGTGGTGTTGTCCCTCTTGTTCCTCAGTTATTATGGTCTGCTCGGAGTCTGTTATGAATTATGTTTGAGAGGCTGGGGGGCTGCTTATTGGCGATGACAGGTGGTTTAGGGAAGATGTCCTTCAGTGTTTCATCTTCTCTCAGCATGGGTTGTAGTTCTGTAATAATTTGCTGAACGGGTTTTAGCATGGGGCTGTAAGTGACCACTAGGGGTGTGCGGTCAGTTTGATGTTTTTGTCTGTGTTTCAGCAGATTGTCTCATGGTCTGATCTCAGATCTTTCTTATCTGTGTTCCTGTCTGGTCCTTTGTTTTCTCTTTCAAGCTTCCTTTTATCGCCTACTGACCTGTTCCTACTTAGTCCCTGCCACCCCCCTATTTCTTCTCACTCATCATTTTTTGTGTTGCTTGCACGCATATGCAAGAAACACATTGTGTCAGCTTCCTTCAATAGTGAGTTATGGAGGCATGGCAGTGTTGTGCTGAATGGCAGCAGTCCATTCTAGGGCTCTTCTCTGTGTGGCGAATAGAGGAGCATGCTGTTGATGACAGCAGTTAATGAGCATGCCACACTGCGTAAAGAAATTCGGCCACGTCGCTATACAATCAGCTGTTTTGGTGCATTGTGTGGTGTCCCCATTGCGACGGCTTCTCTGGCCTCTCACAGTCCCCAAGAAGCCGACGGAAAGCCACCGCCTGTCATTCAGTGTGCCTTCCTGGTGAAACATTTCAATAAATAAAAAAAAAAAAGCCAAAAAGGGGTGCCCAATCCCCCTGTTGACATGATCCCCTCCCCAGTTCATTTGCCAACGGGGTAGCCCAATCCCCGTCAGCATGATGAACCTCCCCCATTTGTTGTGTGCAGAGGGGGGTGCCCATTCTCCCCTTGGCTCATGCATACCCCAAAGCACACTGTATGGCTGATGGGGGTGCCCAATCCCCCATCAGCTCCACTGCCACCCAAACAAACTTACAGGTGCCACGCTGGGAGCCCACCCAGTGTGGCAAAAGTCTGTATGGCCCACAGGGGTGCCCAATGCCCCATTGGCTCCACTGTCCCCCCAAACAAACTTCCTAGTGCCACTCTGGGAACCCACCCCAGCATGGCAAAAGTCCTCCATCGTCTTTGTAAAAAAACACCTAGAAGGAAAAAATGGCCCCTTGTTTTTCTTGCCCCCCCAACCTGCTCCCACCCTCTGCATACCCCACATTCCCACACCCCTCCTCACCCCATACTTGCCTCCAGAGCCAAGCACAATGATCTTTGGTGGACTGGGAACATGTCTGCACTCTTCAAAGCCGACTGCAAACTGAAAAAAATTCCAGTAAGCTGTATCATGGCATAAATGTTTTTTTTTCAACTTTGGTACATATCTCAGCCATTTTTGGGAATATTTTTACCAAATTTTCAACATGGAGTTCTTGGGACCCCACCTCATGAACTTGGTTACTGTCATTTTGTTATTTGGTCCCGAAAGGTGATTTTGTGGTCACTGCGCAGAACCACCTTTTGGGACTGGCTAATAAAATGACAGTGTCACAGTTCATGAGGTAAGCCACCCAAATCCTATGTTGAAAATTTGGTGAAACAATTCCCCAAAATTACTGTTTTATGAGTGTGCATACGCAGTTCCTATGCATGTTCGTAACTTCAAGCATTTTTAATATTTTCCCTCCAGATTTTCAGCATTGCCATTTTACCACACCTTCATGTGAACAGTACAGCTGTCATTTTTTACATCTCGCCCGAAATGTGTTTTCGCACTTGTAGCACAAATGTAGCATGGTTGGTGTGTGAAATCAATGTTCGGGACAGATTAAGAAAATCACAGTGATACTGTTCATAAGCAGAGGTCTTAAACTGGCTATGTTGAAAATTTGGTGGCAAAAGTCCATAAAATGACTGTGTTACAAGTGTGCATTGTGCAATTTCCACGCACCCTCATAAGTTCACGAATTCGTAATATTTTCAATCCAGATTTTCAACATTGGCATTTTTCCACACCTCCTTATGAACATGTACAGCTGTCATTTTTCACACCTTGGCCAAAACGCGTTTTCGCACTTCTGGCGCAGAATAGCACAGTCATTGTGGGAAATCAGTGTTTAGGACAGATTAAGAAAATCACAGTGACACTGTTCATGAACAGAGGTCCCAAAATGCCTATGTTGAAAATCTGCTGTAAAAAATCCTCAGACTAGTTACATTACAGGTGTGCGTTGCGCAGTTTCTATGCACACTCGTGACTTCACCGATTTTATTTTTTCACTCCAGATTTTCAACATTGCCAAGTTTTACACCTTCTCATGAGCAGTACAGCTGTAATTTTTCACATCCTATTCGAAATGTGTTTTTGCACCTGTGGTGCCAAATGGCACAGTCGCTGAGCAAAATCACCTTTCGGCTAATGAAATGATAGTGTCACTGTTCGTGTGGTGGGATCACAAAAAGCCCAAGTTGAAAACTTGGAGTAAAAATACCAAGAAATGCACAGGGTGTTAGGGTTTTTGACCATAACGCCCTACCCTGTAGGGAATGACAGGCGTCAGGGGTGTGACTTAGGACTGTCGACAGTAATGCTCATGCCATTCCACCCCCACCCTGCAGCCAGTGACAGGCATTGAGGTGCGCCTTGGACTCTTTGGCCCCAGAGTTTACCCCATTCTCCTATACTGCACCCATTTCAGCATATTTCCTTATGGAATTTATTTTATTTATTTATTAGGATCTAGGATTAAACACCTTTGAGCTGAGAGCTCTTTTACAAAGGTTCCACGTCAATAGGAGGAAAGACAGCATTACAAGGGTTCAAGCAACATAGAGTACAAAACATGTACAATATTTATAATAATTACAATGGATTATTCAAGCAGGTTTATACTAACAAAAAAAACAACTACAGAGGGTAAGACACCCTTGGGTTGCGTTTACAGTAAGTTATAGGAGAGGATAGTTGTAGGTAGTAGAAGGTTGGGAGTTAGTTCACTGAGGCAGTAGTTAGTGGAGAGAAAAGTAGGTGGTAGGGAAGAGAGGGCTAAGAGATGATGGGTGGGTGAGAGTAGGATGGGAAATAGAGTTGCTGCAGTCATGGACCTTGTCAAGTGAGACGTGAGGGGTGGATGTATGAGGCGGGTGGCCAAGCAGAGTTGTGAGCCACCAAGTGGAAATAGGGGAGGGAGTGTAGGGGGTGATAGAGATGGCCTGGACATGCCATGTTGGGAGCCACGTATAGGTAGGTCAGAGCCCTGTGGCAGAGGTACTAGTGGTAACAGTCACAGGTGCAGGATGTGGAAAGCTGCTGGCGTAGTAGTCTCTTGAAGGGGCCCAGAGTAGGTTGAGCAGAGATGTCCTGGCTAAGGGCATTAAAGCAGAGTGGTTCTCTGTAGCCAAAAGAGTGCTGACCCTTCGTTGTTCGAAGATGAAGAACATGGTAGAGGTGAGTGCTAGCACTTCTTGTCCATTGTGTGTTGCTGCTGTGTGGCTGAAGTAGGTTTGCTGTACCATGGGGAAGAATACCTAGTAGCGCCTTTTTTGCCAGCAGGCTGGTTTGGTAGTGTAACCTCCCACTAAGTTGGAGCCAGACCATTTTCGCATAGAGGTCACATGTATGGGTGAGATGCTCAGGTCCTGTGAGCAGCCTGCAGGCCTTGTTCAGTGCTACTGATATTCTGCGGAGGGTGGTGGGGCTAACAGCATCATAGTTGATCAAACCGTAGTCTATGACAGAGAGGACGGAGCTGTTGATCGCTAGTCTAAGAGCGTCTGAGGTGAGACAGTGCTTGTGCCTGTGGAGGAGACCGATTTTGTAGTTGACAGTCCTAGCCACATTGCTGATGTGCTGGTCGTAGGCCAGGCTGCTGTCAAGTGTGACCCCAAGATATTAAAGTGCTGGATATGTTCAAGCAGAGTTCCAGATCGTGTACTAATGTTGAGATTGTACGACTTGTACTTGCTTTGAGTGCTGCAGAACATCATGGTTTTGTTTTTTTTACTGTTTAGGATAAGTTTGTGGTCCTGGAACTATTCCTCAACAATCCCAAAGCTATGTTGCAGCTTGCACTCAAGATTCTCTGGGTCTGGGCAGTTTGAGAAGATTACTGCATTATCTGCTGTGGGCAGCAGCATGGTAGAGTGTTGAGAAAAATGCTGAAAAGGAGCAGTCCCAGTATGGAGCCTTGGGGGACCCCAGATTTTACAGGCAGATAATCGGAGAGGACATTGTTGATTTTCACTCTTTGTGTACATTATCCTAGGTAGCTTTTGAACCAGAGGGTTGATTTTGCAGAGAGGCCAAGGGAGGTTAATTGGTTTAAGAGGAGGGAGTGGTGGACAGTATCAAAGGCCTTTGAGAGGTCAATGAATACTGCCCCTGCTAGGGTTCCTTGGTCCAGGGACCAGTGAATAAACCCAGTGATTTCAAGTAGTGCTGTGGAGGTACTGTGTCCTTTATGGAAGCCATGCTGCTCTGGGCATTGGATTGAGTATTTTAGAAGATATTCAACCAGCTGGTCAGCCACTATGCGTTCTAGCACTTTGGAGAGCAGTGGCAGAATTGAGATGGGCCAGCAGTTTGACAGCGATACCCTATCTCTATTTTTGTACACAGGAGTCACGATGGCCGACTTCCACAGCTGTGGGAATTGCGAGAGGCAGAGCGACATGTTCAGGATCTTGGTTATGGGAAGGAGAACTTCTTCAATAGTGAGGGCAACAAGTTTGAGTGAGGTGTGAGGTGAGTAAAGCCTGAACACCCAAGACACACCTCGACACTTGTCAGTGTCTGCAGGGTAGGGTGAGGTGAAGTTAAAATGTCATGACTGTTATGGGCGATGACCCAAAGGCACACCCCAATGCCTGTCCATCTCTGCAGGGTGGGGGTGGAGTTGGTATCAGTTCAGTACTTCACTGCCATTCCTGTACTGCATGGGTTCGATTCTCATAGGGGCCTGCGTCTGGTGCAAGCTGCGGCAAACAGCAGCTTGTGCCAATGCCCGGTGCACCAGGGACCCTGCACCTGATTCAGGTACAGGAGGGGTCCCAGCGGTTATGTCCTCATGCTTGCACCGACCGGACCCCTGCGGCAAACCCCTGGTGCACTGCATGTGTCCACTGCAGGCCACCAGAGACTAACACAGGATCCCTGTCCGACCAGGTAATGGGCATGTGGACCCAACCTGGTGGGCCGGTGTCCCCCACCATGTTTGATGCAATTGGCGCCTGGCCACAGAGGTGAGTGGTGGGATGTGCCAGGTGCTGGGGAGTAGTCAGGACTGGTGTACAAGGGGGTTGGCACCACCTGCTGAGGCATGGGTGGGCACTGTACCACCATACGTTAGTGCTGTGGTAGCGCGGATGAGGCGGGCATTGGGGATTGGGTGAGCTGCTGCCAGTATGGGTGACATCAGCATGAGGGTACCAACATGGTACATAGGTGGTATCAAGGAGCTGTGAGGGGTGCCATTGGACCACTAGGACAGGGGCCACACATATGGGCCCACACTTGGGGGTGTATGGTGGGTGGATTGTCACCCATGGTGTGCTGCACACAGGCATGTCACCCAGGGGAGAATGTCTAAGTCCCTTAAGCCTGCCCTAGCTGGTCTAAGGGCACTTAGAATTTCTCCCGGCGGGTGATGTCTGTGAATCACAGGATGCAGCTTGCATTGACCGCAGTCCCCCTACCACTGTGCTGCAGTGCATTGCAGGGTGCAGGGCATGTGCAAGCCCTGTTTGGGGCAAGTGGCCTGTGGTTGACGCAGGCAACCTTTGTGAATCACAAGGAGGGCAGTCGTGGATGCAAGGTGCACCTTGCACCATATCTGTTAAGCGCAGGCACCTTGTGTCTGATGCTGGGCTTTGAGAATTGGGCCCCATCTGTCTAACTCCTGCACTTCCACTGCTAATGCCAGCAAGCAACCATTTGGCATTGACAAATGCTTGTGTAGTGAGCTGTGGCCCATAAGAGAGTCACAGGTGACCAGTAGGAAACTCATTAATTAGGAACAGGCTGCATCTCTCCTGTCTGCAATGCAGCGTTAAGGGTTCAGCAAGCTCAGCCCAGGCTAATGTACAAAGACTATCACATTTCTTATGAGTCTTTCTTAAACTTGTTTTATCTGTTTACAGGAGTGTACCTGATTTGAGGCCAAAATCAAAAGTAAATAGTTATAGTAGCAGAGCCCCCACACACACATATACACACTCCCCGAAAAGCTGCTTAAAAGCCTGCTATTCATTCAAATCAATTCCATTTTCTGACTTAGTTGGGGTTCAATGCCAACAAGTGTAAAATCATGTACCTAGGGCATAGGAACCCCAATGCTGAGTATAGGATGGAGGAGGTACTGATACTCAATAGACATGAAAGGATCCTTGAGGTTATTATATCAGAGGACCTCAAGGTGGCAGTACAGTGTGACAAGGCTATGGGCAGGGCAAATTGGATTCTGGGGTGCATAAGGAGTGGCATCTCCAGTAGGAAGGATGTTGTGCTGCCATTGTATCACTCCCTGGTATACCCCCGGCTGGAGTCCAGTTTTAGAGTCCACACTTCAGAAAGGACATAGGGTGGAGGTTTTCCAGAGGAGGGCAACTAAAATGGTTCAGGATTTTCACAGGAATCCCTACAAGGAAAGGCTGAAGAATCTCAGCATGCACACTCTGGAAGAGAGTAGGGCAAGAGGTGACATGAACAAGACCTACAAAGTACCTCATGGAGTAAACAGGGTACAGTTGGGGAATTTCCTTCAAATGAGATGAGCACCCAAACCAAGGGGCATATAATGAAGCTGGGGGGACTTCAGGATAGGTATCAAGAAATATGTCTTTACTGAAAGGGTGGTAGATGCCTTGAACAGACTGCCAGGAGAAGTGGTGGAGGCTAAAATGGTAGGGGGCATGAAGCATGTATGGGATAAACATAGGGGTATATTAGAAAAAGGGTAAGGAGGGGGTCAACGGAGATCAGTAGGGCTATGGAGGTGGAGTAGGTTCAAATTCATTGCAGGAAAAATCCATTGAGCAAGCTCACTCACAAGGAGGTCCTGATGGACGCAGGCAGAATAAGACATGCAGTAACATATACAGGCAGGAGTTACAAGTAGGTAGAGAACATTTGGACAGACTGGGTGGGCAGAGAGGTCCTTTTCTGCTGACAAATTCTATGTTTCTATGGCATCATGTGTTTATTCAGCTGCAGTGTTTATTTAAAGTTGGGCCTACCATACATCCAGATGTAAGGTACAGTAAATTACCGAATTAGATGCAGCCAACTTACAGTACAATAAACAGAACCCCAGTACTTCGAGAAGCCTTTACTCTTCCTAAGGCTGTTTAAAGAGCTGGAGTTCTATTTGCAGTATCCACACCGGTATGCTGAACTTAAAATTGATGCCACGTCTGAATGAGTACTTGATCCTTGCTCACTCCATTTCTTCCCCACTTTGACAGCTGCTTGTTCTGACTTAGTTTCGGGCTAGCAGTGCCTCACCTATGTTGGAAGATGACCAATAAGTGGCACTGAAAGACATCAGACTTCACAGACTGTGAAGGCAGCTGCTCACCCACCATCTTGGCAAGAACAAGTCTGCAGCTGTGGCCACCGATGACTGTTGGGGTGTGGAGATGGGGGACCAAAAGGGACAGACATAAGGAGATAAAATCATAATAAAAATTGTGAGACCTTCACCAGCTTTCCAAAATGCTTACCAGTAAAAGAACACTCTATGAAGTTTTTCAAATGGCAACACAATCTGGTGAGCCCTGTGTCTGCCATCTGACACCAGGCATCAACCAGCATAAAATTGCCTAAAGAAGGCAGTGTGGTCATGTGGTTACTAAAATACTGGAGATTATAGATTTATAAGAACAAAAGAATATCACACAGAATCTGGCACATATGCCTATAGCAGCTGTCTCCTGCTTCACAGTAGTTATATTTATACCCTTGAGGTACTTGAATGTTTCTGTCATATCCCCTCTTTCCCTCTTCTATTCCAGTGAGTACATATTGAGGTCCCTTAATTTCTCCTCATAAGTCTTGTGTTGCAAGCTCTGTACCATCTTATTCATCTTTCTCTGGACCATCTCCAGACTGTTAATGTCCTTACAAAGGTGTAACCTCCAGAACTGTACACAGTACTCCATGTGAGGCCTGACCATGGTTGTATATAATGGCATCACTACCTCCCTCCTTATGCTGGTGATACCTCTGCTTATGCACCCCAGCATGTCATTGGCCCTCCCAGCTGCATTAGCACTTTGACATTTTCAGGTCATCTGAAATAAGAACCCCCAGGTCTCTTTCCTTCTTTGTGACTGTCAGCAACCCCCCATCCTGTAGCCTTCCCAGGGTTTCTGTGTCCCAGGTGCATAATTTTGCACTTTTTTGAATTAAACTTCAGTTGTCAGTCCTCAGACCATTTTTCAAGCTTCCCCAGGTCCCTCCTCATTTTCTCCACCCTCTCTGTGGTATCCACTGTTTTACAGATCTTGGTGTCATCTGCAAACAGGCAGACCTTTTCCTTCAGCCCTTCTGCAATGTCACTAATTAAGACAATGAACAGGACTGGCCCCAGGACCGATCCCTGTGGCACCCCACTGGTCACCCCCTCTCCCCAGACTGCACCTCATTTACCACCACTCTCTGCCTCCTGTCTGTTAGCCAGTTTCTAACCCAGTTTACCACCCTGTCCTCCATGCCCAGCCTACCCAGCTAGTTTATCAGCCTCCTATGTGGGACGGTGTCAAAGGCTTTGCTGAAATCAAGGTAAGCATTGTCCACTGCCCCACCCCTGATTTACTTCCTTTGTCACCCAGTCAAAGAGATCAACCAGATTTGCCTGACATGACCTCCCCACTGTGAATCCATGTTGCCTATGGTCCTGGGCTCTGATGGCTTCTAGGTGCCCCACTATCCTTTCTTTAAGCAATGTCTCCATGATCGTCCCCATTACTGAGGTGAGACTGACCAGCGCATATAGTTCCCCACCTCCTCCCTGCTGCTGGATTTGTGTAGTGGGACCACATGTGTACTCCTCCAATTCTCTGGTACCACCCCTGTGTTGAATGACTCAGTGAACATGGCTGCCAGAGGTACTGCTATCTCCCTTCACAGTTCTCTTAATATCCGTGGGTGTATGCCATGTGGTCCCATCACTTTGTCCACCTTCAATTTAGTCAGCTCCTGCAGGATTCTTTTGCCTGTGAATGGACTATCGTCCACCTCTTTACCACCTTGGCAACTGTTGTACTGCTGATGCCCTTGTCCCTCCCCCCTTCTGTGAATACTGAACAGAAAGACACAGTAGATGACTTGGGGGGAGGGGCACATGACAGTCCTTAGGCATGGTACTATCACTTCCAAATACCTAAACAGCACATATAAGCAAGCAACATTCGGCATTAACAAATGCTTGTTTACTTTGCATCTCACATAGACTTTTATCTCTAATCCCCTTTTATCACTTTCTTTCTTCACTTCCTGATATTTTTTAAATTGCTCCTCAGTAGATATAAATACTGCTTATGTTGCTCTGTTTTGCTATTCACCTGAAGAAGGGATCTGTGATGCCCGAAAGCTGGTGTTTCATTCCATCTTTGTACAAGACACTTGTTGGTCCAAGAAAAGGTATCAAACCTTCCACCATCTCCTGTTTTTCAACCAGTTTAAAATTTATGACTGCAACTCAATAAAGAAAATTCAACCAATTTGTTTCAACTTCTGCTAATGTGGAAGTTTATTTATGTACTTACAAATAGTACTTTTTGAGTGCAATTAGTGGGAAAACTTTGCAGCACATTCATTTACATAGTGTTTATGCAATATTAATGCAGCAACCTCCTCTAAATTTTATATGAAACCACTACCCTTGCTACACAAGTACACATAGAAATACATTCACATGGTTTGTGACAGTTGTGCACAAGTTCGCAGTGCATTCATTAAGAAAATAATAAATAATCATATAATTATTTTTTTACTTAAAATTAAAGAATAAATAAAAAATAAATGTTATTAAATTGCACATAGTTGTACTGGAGACAGAAGAGCTAATAATGTGGGGTAGAAGATGGACATAAGGATGTCTCATAAGGATGGATAGCAGGGCACAGGATCCAAGGCAGCATGGATGCTCAGCGGGAAGGTCCTGTCTGGCAAATCTTATAGATTTCTTTGACTGGGTAACCAGGGTGGTAGATCAGGGAGGGGCGGTGGATGTAGCCTACCTGGCTTTCAGCAAGGCCTTCTACACTGTCCCACACAGGAGATTGCAAATAAATTGGGGAGCGTGAGAGTGGGTCCTATGCTGGTAAAGTGGGTTGGGAACTGGCTAAGGGACAGGACTCAGAGGGTGGTGGTAAATAGCATGAAATCTGAGGAGAGGGAAGTGACCAGCGGGGTGCCCAGGGGTCAGTGCTGGGGCCAGTCCTATTCAATGTCTTCATTAGCGACATTTCAGCGCATCTGGAGGGAAAGGTGTGCCTCTTTGCAAATGACACCAAGATGTGCAACAGAGTGGACACACCAGCGGGGTGGAAAAAATGAGTAAGGACCTAAGCCTATTAGAGGAGCAGTTGGGTGTCTGACAGTTGCGTTTCAATGCTAAAAAGTGCAAGATCATGCACCTGGGTCACAAGAATCCAGAGGAGGAGTACAGGATGGGTGGGGAAATTCTGGCCACCACAAGTCAGGAGAGACCTAGGGATTATCATATCTGATGACCTGAAGGTGACCAAACAGTGTGAAAAAGCAATGGGGAGAGCAAACAGAATGTTGGGGTGCATAGGGAGGGGCATAACATGCAGGAGGAAAGAGGTGGTGATGCCACTGTACAGATCACTGGTCAGGCCTCAGCAGGAGAACTGTGTCCAGTTTTGGAGACCATATCTCTGGAAGGACATTGACAAAATAGAGGCAGTTCAGAGAAGGGCAATGAAGATGGTACATGGACTGCACCAGAAGCCCTATGAAAAAAGACTTAAGGATCTTAATATCTATTCACTGAAGGAAGGGAGAGGGGAGATTTGATAGAGACTTTCAAGTACCTTAGGAGAATAAACAGAGTACAGGTAGAAAGCATATTTCAGAGAAAACTCTGCAGAAGAACAAGGGGGCATGATATGAGGCTGAAGGGTGGAAGGCTCAGGGGTAATGTTAGGAAGTGCTTTTTCACTGAGAGGGTGGTGGAGCTGTGGAACAGCCTTCTAGCAGAAGTGGTGGGTGCGAAAACAATACGGGGGTTCAAGAGTGCATGGGATAGAGATAAGGGTACAATGAAAGTTGTGCAGAGCAGGAGAGCCGCAGATCAAATAGTATCTGGGGCTGCAGCAGTGAGTAGGGAAATGGGCACACTAGATGGGCCGTATGGTCCTTATCTGCTGACAGAGTCTATGTTTCTCATAGTTTTTAGACTACATGGCAGTAATAGCAATCTATCTCACCCTTGAAAGTTTTTATTTACAAAACATTCTGTTAGGACAGCCGAGTGTAAGAACAGGAGACATCACGTGTCACTAACAGCTGAGCACTGCTGGTGTACTGTAGTGGAAAGTCATCACACCATGAATCACTTTGAATATCTATGAACATCTATGAGTGCTTAATTAGTTTTCTTTTATAATCACCAGTTTAATGGGAACAATTCCCCTGTAAACTGCTCCATTTCCCACCCAGTAAAACACAGGAACCCCAGGCCTGCACATCTGAAAGCCAATTAACCAATACATTGGATGCAGCGACCCTTTTTACAGTGAAATAGGAATGGTGAGGTGCACAAAGATGTGTCAGTTTTCAGTGAACCACATCTAGATGGCGGGGACTCATAGAAGGAATAATAACCCAGTTGCAGCAGTCAGGAGTCTAACACACACACACACACACACACACACACACACACACATTCATTGGAACCGAAGAAAACTATTCTGCATGCCAGTCCCTGGCTCCCAGTCCCTGCAGTAACATTTTTCCTAGTCAGCTTGCATGTTTAAAAGTGATCCTGCTATTGATCATCTTGGGGAGGTGGTTGGGGCGGGTTGCACAGTGGTGGAGCTAGAGGGGGGGCTGGGGGGTGGTCGCCCCTCCTGGCTGCCCCAGTGTGAGTAGTGGTGCCCCACCACCATCTTTATTCACTGTTTAGTGCCCATTGTGGAGCCCATGATTGACTGAATGCCTCCCCCCCCCCAGCTCCCAAATACTCCCAAACCTGGCTCCGCCACTAGGGTTGCACTGTTTGCCTGACATATAAGGATCTTTATGTCCCCTGGAAATTGAGAGCTGCCTCAGAGATATTAGCATAGCATCAAGCAGATTATGACTATTTCTTCACTTTCCGAAAACAATACTACACAGAATGAAACTTGATAGTATGGTGTACAAGCACTAAGGTTAACTCAAAAACCCAGGCAAAGCTCCAACAGCACTGTGGTCTGAAAATAAAACACCACATGTGAATTGTGAAAGCACACAATAAATATACTAAGACTGTGCTGCAGACTAACTTGAGAAGTGCACATTAACAGCAAGTCTGTAGCAGTGATATCTGACCAAAATCATCACTGACTGCTCAAATCTCACTGCATTTTAAAAGACAGGAAATCAGTACTGGGTAGAGAGAGAGAGAGAGAGAGAGAGAGAGAGAGAGAGAGATCCTCTGTAGACTAGAGTAACTTTGGCTGCAATATGTGTGTGTGTGTGTGGGGGGGGGGGGGGTGTTAGTGAGGAGTATTTTCAAAAGGGCCCCTACAGCGGAAAATCATGCAAGACATGTCAGAGGCTGAAAAACAAAATCTGGTCAGATCCACCATGGCTGCATGATGAAGTTAGTGAAGTTGTGTGGAATTGTTAAGGAGGTATGGAGAAACAACACAATGATTTGTAAGTAGTAAGAATAGTTTTAGTTTCTGTTCTAAGGACAGCATACACATTATTAGAAAAATACATGGAGGTGTATATTTTAATGGAAGGAATAGAAAGCAATACAGGTTTACAAAAGAACCCCAGAGCAAATGCTACTGAGGTATGTGTTATTCCAGCTGACACTGGCCGGACAGTCAAATTTTAAAGAAAACACAATTGCACATACCCCAATAATGCAAAGCATTATGGGAAACATATGCAAATCTACATAATGGTACAGAAGGTGGCAGTACATGAAAAAGTAATGGCTGGCATATGTTCAGCCTTGGGATTTTTTACAGTTTATTTTTTTTTTTAAGAGAAACAGAGTTTTTATCCATGAGGTGATGTAAGTTATATTTAAGCAATGTGTTGATGTCAGGAAGTCGGGTGTAATGATGGACTGTTAGCAGAGAAAATGTGATAGTAACTGTCAGAGGGGGTTGCTTTTGATAAGGGTAAGATAGTTATGCTTGTGATAATGGGAATATTAGGAAAGTATGAGGTCTATGCAGAAGTGGAGTACAAATATGCAGTTTCATAAGTATGTGCTCAGCGTGCAGGCAAATGTGATGTGCAGGTTTGTTTTAGAAATAGGTAAAATAGCAATACATGCAATTGATAGATAGATAATGGCATAGAGAGAGAGAGAGAGAGAGAGAGACAGACAGAGAGACAGAGAGTAGGAATGGCAGTGAAGTATTGAAGTGACGCCAACTCCACCCCCACCATTCAGAGATGGACAGGCATTGGGGTGTGCCTTTGGGTCATTGCCCATAACGCTAATGCCATTTCACCTCACCCTACCCTGCAGACACAGACAAGTGTCGCGATGTGCCTTGGGGTGTTCAAGCTTTACACTCAGCCCATTCCATAAGGAAATATGCTGAAATGGGTACAGTACTGTATAAGAAAATGGAGTGAGGGACTGTCTGGTGGTGCTGAAGGTTGAGGCGCTGGACACCACACCTTGCTCCACACCGGCGACCCTGGTTTGGGAATGAGCCCTGGTCATCGGGGGTCAGCAAGGGAGGACTAAGATCGAGCATCTGACGACAGTTCTCCTAGTCCTAGGGAAAAGGGTGGGTTCCACACCGTGCTCTGCTGGTCCCTGGGGATGCCCGGTGGTACTGCAGATGCACAGGTGTCTAGAGGGAAGGAGTACGGTGGATGTCTGCACAGTTGTGCATGAACGTCATTGCATGTCCATGCTCCTATTGGGGCAGAAAAAAGGAAAAAGGCTGGGTGTGACCATGCAGCTTGATGCCTGTGCCCTGCCATTCAGGGAAGACTGTCAGGGAATCACGCTGGGGAGAGTTCAGTGCCGGTCCGGCTGGCAGGGATGAGAGCCCTCCAGCGGATTGGCTACGGCTGTGCCAGACCCCTTCATCATGCGAGTGAGCCTGCTGCTCTCCCCGCGGGCAGTGGCAGTGGCTGGATGCCCCCACCGGTAGGCACTGCAGCAGGTGCAAAAATAGGGATGAGATAAAAAAAAAGAAAATGGAGTGAACTTTGGGGCTGAAGAGTCAAAGGCATACCTTGATACCTGTCACTGGCTTCAGGGTGGGGATGGGGATGGAATGGCATGAGCATTACTGTTGACAATCCCAAGTCACACCTCTGATGGCTGTCAGTCCCTACAGGGAAGGGTGTTATGGTCAGAAACCCTAATGCTCTGGGCATTGTTATGTGACTAACTTAGCAACAGCATTTAATACATTGCATTATAAGGACATGTAAATGTTTTTAATACATTTACAGACAGTTACATAAACTTAATTTTCTTCATAGAATAATTTAAATTTAGTAGCAGTGGTAGTGCAAAGCAATTACCCAGACAACTTGAAAACTATAACTACTTTATATTGTACATTGACACCCCATGAGGACCTCCTTGAAATTGAGATGCAAATGTCACACATTTATCAGTTTTCTAACAGGAATATTTTACTATTCTAAATACATTTCTTGCTTCAGTAACTGCTCAGCACATTTATTGCATGACCTACTTATTGACATTTTACACCTGCTATGCAATGTACTGCTGCTTACTACATCAACATCATGAACCATGAAGCAGATGACTGCCATAACTAGGGAGGCAGTATAGCACAGTGGTTAAAGACTCTGAGCTGCAAATCTGGAGATCTGGGTTTGGATCCCACAGCCCCCACTTGCATACTGAGTGACTCTGAGCAAGTCACTTAACTTCCATGTGCCCCCAGGTTGCCCCTGTAAACAAGCTTTCAGCTTAGTGTGCCATTCCTGGTTGCTTTATTTTGCTACTACAAGCTTTGTCCAATACATCCATTCTTAAATGCACTTTTTATAGCTTATGTGTCTGTGACCTAGGCAGAACTACACTTAAAATCTTACACATAAATAAATAAATAAATCATCAGAATAACATTTATTTCAGTAGTATCCCCTTCCTTTTCAGGTGCCATGACACTATATATATATATATATATATATATATATATATTTATATATTTTAACTTCAAAGCACTAAATCTATTCAAATGCACAAAACACAAGACTTTATTCTCTTCACACATTACTGCTAAACTTCAGGTCCCAGAGAGATAAAAATGTAGAACTTCCCCTAGCTATTTGGGTGGGTGCTTCAGCTGTGTGTGTGTGTGGGGGGGGGGGTATAAAAAGCTTTTAAGAAACAGACACTCTGGTATCCAATATGGGATAGTCTTCTTTGGGTGACATATTTTACTCCTTTGTGAGCTTATACCTTATTGTCATTCTTGTGTTGCAAGTGCTTGCTTTCCTCAAGTGCTGTAATTTCAGGATGCAGCTTCACAAGTGCTGTATAAGGATGCAGTTTCAGGCACTCTTTAATTACTTTTTCTTTCCTTCTGAACCTTAAGCTCTGATGCCCCAGGCAGCTCTGATAGTCAGTTGTTCCAACATGATAGATCCACCTCATACCCCTCCCACATGAACCAAAAAAAAAGGTCGGGTGGATCTTTAGGAGCTTCTCAGATGGAGGTGGGGGTAGATATTACCCCCCAAAAAACAACTAACGCTGCCTCCCACTACTCAGGTTTCAGTTCTTGTACCTCCCATTTAAGAAAGAAAATAGTGCCCTGCAACCATTGACTAACATGAAAGTGTATTTATTTGAGGGTGGAAAGCATTTCATGGAGGAGGGTATGGTGGAGGAGACTATTTACACCTTCAGCCAGTTCTACAGACAGAAAACATGACATCAGCCCTTTTGTACATGCAAAACTACTGCAGGGTTCACCCACTGCAGCCATAAAAAGCTGTGCTAGCTAGCAGCCAGAAGTGAACCAGCCCAAGCAGGCCAGGTATGAGTCAGTGTCCCTCCCATATAGCCAGCCACACAGGGAAATCGGGGGACTGCTAGGCCAAACTCGTCTGAGATCTGCTGCTACACAGATACACTGGCTGTACGGTCATTGTCAGAAAATAATGAAATACTTTACAGCGGTAGCCATTTATTATCACCCTGTATTCTATGATATTTTCCAACACTTAACTGTTACCTTTTTCCTCACTGGGTGGGTTCAAACTTCAAGTTGTTTCTTAGGTTACAAACATTTCCTTGTTAAAAACTGGTCAATTCCCATGGAAAATAAAATGTTTTCACCAAGTAAAAATAAGAAAAGACATATTCTCTTGCACATTGACTAACTCCAGGTCTCGCTCAGCAGAGCAGACTTTCTCTCTGTCCCCCGAATTGCACAGTGCACCTTCTGGTTCCCTGAGTATCTTAACCCAAGAAGAAAGCTGCATCCCAGACCCACAGCCTCCTCCCTGAGTCCGAATATGCTGCAGGAAAGAAAAGACCTCAAATCAAGTAGTACAACAGTGCAACAAAGCCACAAAAAATGACAACAACAAACTACTGTTCTTTTCTGGTTTAGAATGGATAAGTTAACAGCAGCAAGGAACTTACCTAGTGGTTTGACCTTTCTGTTTTTTTCTGGCTGGCCTGGTCTCACCTCTGCTCTTCTTTTTCCCCGCCTGGCCCTAGTTGTTGTTTCCATGTGTGCAGTTAGTTTTGTGGCTTGCTAAGCTGCCACCTGCCCTGCAGCCCGTTCTCAGCCAGTCACCCAGAGGCCCCCACCACCCAACAGCACCTTGTTGCCACTTAATTTTTGCAGCCTGTGCCCTGTGCAGAATGTGTGTTTTTAATTTTTCCCACCTGGCCTACACTCCAGCCTGCCATATGGGTTGGGTGCTCAAGGTTGGGCTCACTCCAGTCATCTCACTCCTCTATCCTCCTCAGGCTGCACAACAGACAGGTCCCGCCAGGCCCCAGATTGATCATCATGCCTCCTCCTCTCCCACTAGTCCACTCCACTGGCCTGCTCCCGAGTGTTGTTCTCCATGACTATACCACCACTCCTCAGTCCCTTCCTTAAATACCAGCTTCCATACCATTCTCCTCCACCTGCCTGGAGAGTCCTGGACTCTGTCCTCCTACTACCTCTAACAGAAAGTCAGCTTTGTAATTGAGATGGACTCTCTCTTTGTCTCTCTCCCATCCCGCTCTATCTCCTCTCTGCTCTTCAACTGGACTGCAGTGGTGAGGACCTTGCAAAAACCACAGAATCCCTAACTCACTCCCTTGAGTCTGACTCCCAGCGCTGAGTTGACTGCTGCCCTATCTGCTGTTTTGTTCTCTGCTCTGCATCTCTGCCACCCAATGAGCTGACCATAGCTCGTACAGTGTCCACAACTCCTGGCTCCTCCATCCCTCTCTCTCTCTGTCTTACTGTATTGGAGAAGGATTGGTGCCAAGGAGCCAGGGGCACAATTTAGTTAGTGGTTGATGCTGTCCACACAAATTTAGGAAAAAACAATGCCTGTCAGCGCTGGCCAGGGCAGGGCTTGCAAAAAAAATTATGTCTCCACTGTGTCTCGGGGTGGGGGGTGGGAGACTACAGTACTGGTAGAGTGTCCGTGTCAGCCACCGGCAAGCGAGCCTGCTTCTTGCTACAAGAACAGAGGAGTCATTGACTTAAGACAAATACAACTCCACTCAATTGTGGCTACAGCTCAGGGCAATTGCAATTAATTGCAACTGCCTTGAATTGCAGACCATGATTCTGACAGCCGACGGCAGCTCCAGGATCTACAGTGGTTCCACACCTACAAATCTAGAGGTGTAAGCTTTTCACCACTGTGTATGCATGGGGGAGGGTGGTACCTGCAGGCTTACTGAAACATCATCATCTGAGACAAACTGTATTTTCAAAGTATGGCTTACAACATTACAGAAACAGACATCTTTGGACATAGTGTAAACTGCAGCTTTTATTTTTTAATTCATGACAAACAGAAATGCAAGTGTGATGGCATACTAGCTTTGATTACAAACTAGCAAAAACTACAATCCCATTTTACTTTTTCTTTCCCTGATGTCTGTGATGAGAAAAATATCAAGACAACATTGACTCTGTTTATACAGCTCCATAGCCAAACATTATACTTTTTAATGATACGTCCTGGGGGAAGGGGACACAGGAGCAATACAGAAAATAGGATACAAAAATAAGGTGCAAGAATTAAACAATATGTGCTGGCAAAATTCAAAACAATACACAGGGTGAACAGGTATACTCCGGAAAAGACATGTGCAATCATCATAGGAACAGTAGTTGTAAAAATGTTAACCCCTAGGCAAAGGGACTAGCGGTAATAGGACTAATTGTACAAGAATATTTAAATACAAACTAGTTGTTACAAAATGAAGTGCAAAAACAATATTAATTAATTTATTTACTGTATTCAAAAAAATCTTTGAGCTCAAGACCTTTTTTAAAGGTGTCCCAGTCACCGAGAGTAACACAAAACCAGCTACAAAATAACATGACTAGAAGTAACATCATGAACAAAGTACCACGTAGTATGCAAGTGCAGTTGTGAGATATTCAATGTTAGGTTGCCACAGAGAGGTGTAAGGTCAGGTGAAGGAACAGACATGCACGCATGATCCCCGAGAAGGAATTTCAAAGCAATGTAAGAAGAAGAAGAGGAGGAGAAGAAAGAGTTGATGGAGGGGGCCAGACCAAATCAGACATCCTGCCTTTGTGCAAAGGTGAAGATGCATCTTGTTACACTGATATTGTTTATTATAAATCTCTAAAGTGATTTCAGCCAATCAGCACGCAGAATCACTGTACCTCTCATCCTGTGTACAGTGTGCTCTCATTCGAGAGAGTTAGGGGAGAGCCATCCACTTCAGTGCTGAGGGAAGAAGGCATAAGAATATTTTTAAAAAAAAGCTCCAAACCTATTTGAAATCTCTTGTGCTAACCTCAAATGATTTACAATAAATTAGTAGGGCTTTCCGGGGGGTGCTTCATATGATGATGATGATGATGATGATAAAATGTTTATTTTTACATAGGACACAGTTTGTTAGGGTAAAACCCTATGTTTAACAACTACCTGTACAGTCACAAGTGCATCAGTTCATTGACACATTTCAACACTTCAGCATACGATTACACATTGGGACAGTAACTGAAGGGTTATTAATAACAATGACATGCATGACTTAATAATTTTCTAGTACCCTTCTGAAATTTGTGGAAGTATTTTATATCATTTGGCAAATCATTCCAGGCCTTTGCAATGGTTATTTGTAGTGTTGCATCCCCAAAACTGTTATATGTCCGACACAGTGGCAGATTTATACAAACTGTTGACTCTCAAATTGTACCCGTTATCTCCCATTATTTAAAATTTTACCAAATACCGCAATGGATAAGACTCTTTTGAATTTGAGTTATAACACCAGGACAACTATATCGTAAGTATCAGTTCAAGACAATAGCTTTTTGCCAATATAGTCTTGCCATCCAGTGTGTCTTGGATGGAATTTTCTTTGTATAATATGTGTCTAATCTGGTTTTAAATGTGTTAATAGTATCACTTTCCATAATATTCTCTGGTAACTTATTCCATTTATTTATGACTCTCTGATTAAACCAGGATCTGTGCTTGTTGGTTTTATTGAGTTCTCCCTGGAGCCGATACCTATGGACCCTGGTGTTTATTCCAGGCTGTTTCCTCTGTAGTGTGCACTCCCCTAAATCTTGATTTTTAAGGGCCAAATAGACTAAGCATAGATCTCCTCTCTGTCTTCTGTATTCTAGGCTGAATAATGATAGCTTCTCTGTTCTTTCTCTATATGTTAAGTCTCCCAGATTTTTACTTTTTCTTGTTGCTTTTCTCTGTACTTTCTCTAATAATTGTATATCCTTTTTATGACTTGGATTCCAGAATTGCACCCCATACTCTAACACTGATCTAACCAGTAAAGTATATAATGGCATTAGTACTGTTATTTCTCTACTTTTAATGTGATGCAGAATACAGTTTAACATCTTATTTGCCTTTTTAGCTACCTCTATGGTATGTGATTTAGATGTTAAATCATTACATACATAGATTTCACATGTGACTATTCAACACATGCCCATTTAGTTTACAAACTACTTGTAAATTGTTTTTACCAAAGTGCATCAGTGCACATTTATCTATATTAAACCTCATGTTGCGTTCTTCTGCTCATATACTTAGATGGTCAGGTTCAAGTTGGAGATTTTTTTTGTCATCACCATTTTGTACAATGACTCCAGTCCTGGTATCATCCACAGATTTGGGTATCTAAGTATTATTTGATGTTTGCATGGATGACCCAAAGATTTTGAACAAAATGGGGCCCAACACAGACCCTGGGGGACTCCACTGGTGACTTTCCCCCATCCAGATGAAAAACCCCTTATATTGATTTTCTGTTGTCTATCCTTTAGCCAAGAATCCACCCATTTTATAATGGGTATATCTATATTCAAGTCTAACAAGCTTTTAATTAGCTCTACATGTGGCACTAAATCAAATGCCCTGGAGAAATCAAGATACATGACATCAACTGCGAGTCCCTTTTCTAAGGCAGAGCTTACTCGGTCAAAAAAATATAACAAATTAGTTTGACACGATCTACCAGCAGTAAACCCATGCTGTGTTGCATCTATACAGCCTTTTTCCTTAATTGTTGTTTTCAAGTACTTCTTGATATATATTCTTCCATTATTTTACTGACAATACTGGTCAAACTAATCGGTCTGTAGTTTTGAGGGTTAGAATGTTCACCTTTTTTGAAAATTGGAGTAATACATGCTCTACACCAGTCCCTAGGTACTGTTCCACTTTTAAGAGATTCGCCATGTAGCTGACATAGGGGACCTGAAAGTTCCAATGCTAATTCAGCTTGTAACTGCAGGTGTATTTAATCTGGTCCTGGTGATTTATTTGTTTTCAGTTTTTTCAGTCTGTTAGCTACTCCATGTATATCAAAGATAATTTTATTAAACCCGATATTACCATCGCTGTTCTTTATTAAATTAGGTGTTATCACCTGTTATTGAAACACACTTAAAAAGTATTCATTAAATGTACTGGACATTGCTAACTCATCTGTTATGATGTTACCATTAATACATAGTGGGCCTATTCCTTTGGTTCTTTTCCTCTGATCATTTATATAATTAAAACATGTTTTCTTATTATCGGATGTTAGTTTTGCTATTTGTTCTTCCTCCTTCATTTTGGCCATTGTTATGCTGTTCTTGCATTGTTTATCTGTATCTTTATAATGTTGCCAATTTTTCTATTTGATTCTTTTTATATTTATAGAAAGCTCTTTTTTTTCTTTAAATCTGTTTTTTAACCTTCCTATTTAGCCATGATGGTATTTTTCCTAAGTTGTTATATTTGATTTTTTTCTGGTATATGTTTGTTTGTGCAATATTCTATCATGCCTTTAATTCCTTCCCATATTTTGTTGACTCCTAAACCTTGTATTTCTTCCTCCCAGTTCCATGCAGCCATTTCATTATGTATAGCATCATAATTACTCTTATTCCAACATCTTATTTTAGTTACCCCTTTATCAGATACTAATTTATTAGCAATCTTAAATTCTATCATGTTATGATAGCTATATCCAAGGGGTTTCTTTACTCTACAGTCCAATTATTCATCTTTCATATTGCTGAAGACTAAATCTATGTTACAACCCCTGATACTTTGGTAGACAAACTGCTCCAACTCATTAGAGATGACCACATCTAAAAAAACCTTTTCTGTTTCAGTTGTACTTGTTAAGTGTTTCCAGTTAATGAGGGGAAAATGTAAAGCTTCTAAGATAATTACTCTACCACTAAGATCCATATTTTAATTGCCCCATAAATGATTTATTTTCTTTTAATACTAATCCTGAAGCTCTATAACACACCCCAATCTGATTTTCTTTTTACAGTATTGTATAATATCTACCCATAGTTGCTCAATTTTTACTAGGTTTGTATTACTTGGTTTAACTTCATATGCTTCATCTGTATCTCTAACATATAGAACGATGCCTCCTCCCCTCTTCCCCTCTTGGTTTTTCATAAATAATTATGTCCAGGAACATGTAGACACCAATCATTTTCTTGACCCCATGTTCCAGTGACTGCAGAGAAATCAATGTCTTCCATTACCGTAAGACCCTTAGTAAATCTATTTTATTTGCAAGACTTCTTGCATTTAGTGATGACACCTTTAGTTCTTTGGTACAGTTTTTATTTCCATCATTTTGGTTACCTGTTTTTTGGTTCCCTACAGTACTGTTTTCTTGTATTATATCCCCTCGCCCCATTGAGTTTAGCTTACAACTTTTGTTCTAATAACATCTCTAATATTTCCCAAGTATGCACTGCCCTTTTTATTTAAATGAAGTCCATCAAAAGCAAATAGTTCATAATGGCCATCAAACCTTTCCCATGTTCATATACATTCTATATTCTCCTTTAAGCACCATTCTCCTAATCTGCTATTAATGGCCCTTATCTTATTTGTCCACCTATGGCCTGCTTTGGAGACTGGTAGTATCTCTAAAAAAAATCACATCAGTAGGTCTTTCATCTCCCTTTTTTTTAATTCTTTATATTCATCCATTACTTCTTCTATGGTTTGATGTTTTTTGTTATGAGTACCTGCATGCAAAATGACCACAGGTTTCTCTCCTGCTGGTTTCAAAATATTGGGTAACATATGTCCAATGTCTCTTATTTTAGCCCCAGAAAAACTACAGTTTGCCAGTTTCCTTATTCACTTTTGTAGTATACCAATCTTTTTTTTTCAGTTGTTTTACCAGGAGTAATGCACTAAGCTGAAAACTTGTTTACAGGTGTGACCTGGGAGCATAGGGAAGTTAAGTGACTTGCTCAAGGTCACAAGGTATGCAAGTGGGAGCTGTGGGATTCAAACCCAGGTCTCCAGACTTGCAGCTCAGAGCCTTAAACCACTGCACTATACTGCCTCCCTGAATCTATGTATTTAACCATTCAGTCACTCATGACAAAAATCTGTTTATGACCATTTCCATCCTGTCTCACTTCAGCCTGCTCTATCACAGTAATTTGAATCAAATCCTTGTTATTTGCTATACTATGTGCTTTTCCATCCTGTTCCATTTCCATGTTTCTTACTAGGGTTGAAGGGGTCAAATTGGGGGGCTCCTTATTTGCTAAATTCTCTATCTCTTGTTTCCATATTTAACATATCTTTAGCTTGTTCCTTTATTGCACTATTTTGTCCTTTATCTACGTGTTTATGTTGCCTTTTCTTATTTCCCTCTGGGTTAATATCTTTGTTATCCTGTTCATTTTGCTCACTTACTATATTCCATATATCACTAGTTTGCTTCTCTACACTATCCATCAAGAGCATTAAGGGAGAAAAATTATTTAGTTCCAGTGTGAGGTCACCCTCCTTCCTCTCCTTCCTTTTCTTCTATATGATGTATTTTCACTCACATAATACCACTCTTCTGCTTCTCTCAGTTGTTTATTAGGTTGTTTATGTGATACTTCTTTCTGTGACGTCTCCCTATCTGCCCTGATGTTAATATCTACAAATTGTTTTAGGCTTTTAATTTGTAGTTCAAGTCCAAACATTTTTGATTTTAAATCCTTCACTTCCACACACTGTTGACATATGTAGTTCATTATGTTGTTACAAGATTCTAACATGAATTTGCTACAACTAGTGCATTTAGTACCTAAAGTGCCATCCCGTAACATTATTAGTGAGCTGTCCATTGCTCTTCCAAATACTGGCAATGCTCAGCTGGTATCTATATTACACATACTTACTCTCCTGCTATCCCTGCAGCTCCCACTTGTCTCAGCATGCATCTCTGCATGCGTAGACACATGCTCACCCCACTCATGCTCACACCATTCACACTGGGGTGGGGTATTTAACCTCTGGTGCTCTGGAAGTGCAGTCTGTGGTCTGCTTTTCCTCAGTTAACTGGGACAAAATAAAGGCAGCCCTGTATTAAAAGTAACCTGCTTTCACTCCAGCAGAGCATTTAAATACACCACAATTTGTTTAAAAATGCTTCTGGAGATGAGCAGTTTAACCCCAAGCAGTGTGATACTACAAGTCCCTCCTCCTCCTTCTTGCTTAGCTTCCTCATAGTCTCTCTATGATGACTGGGGTTGTCACTGAATCCTGCCTCTTGACCCCTTCAAGATAGTTTTGCACAAATAGATGCAATAATAAAATAGAGCTCCCACTGACTGATCACACCAGTACTGTCTCACAGAATGTTACTGTCTCACAGCATAGACGTGCATCAACCAGTATCTACCATTGGTATCATCTTTTTTCCTCCAGCCTTAACCAGTCCAAAGCCCAGTAAACTTTATGGTGGCGTGTCCCACATGTATTCTTAGTTGCAAATCTTGTGAATTTATAATACATTTGATCTGTATTATGTAGAACCAATCTCGTAATATTCCTATATATTAAATATCCATATTCTAAAACTGGGATTAATAGTAATTTTACTATTTTTACCCTGGTTCCTTTTGTAAGACAGTTAGATACTCTTCTCAATGCACCCAGTTTTTGATTCAGTCTTTTAACTGTTTGATTTACATGTTCTTTATAGGTCATTCTCTCATCTATCAGAACCCCCAAATATTTGTAATACTTTACATTATATATTTCGGACCCATTGCTAAATTTGATATCTAATTCTCCTTTTTGATTTCTTTTACTCCCGTACAGAAAATGGATGCATTGCTTTTTTTTTCTTGTTTATTAGAAGGCATGATTTATTAAAGCAGAATTCCATCAAGGTCAAGTCCTCCTGTCATTTTAACTCACAGCTCACAGTATGGCCTTTGAAGGCCATGAGCTAACAGGTGGGTGCAAGGTAGCTAGCTTTACTTTTGAGCCTGAGAGTTTTTTTCTTATGGTATAAGAGACACCACTCATGAGGTTTGGGCAGGCAGAACTGCACAGCTTATAGTCTTCTCATCCAGACCTCCTGCTTGGAGTCTCCTATACCATAACAGACACCCTCTGGAAGCCCTATTATTGTATAATAATATGCACTTGGGTGAATATTATACATTGAGCTCATTTGAAAGTATTGGAAATTATATTTGTTTCCATCATACGCTTTGTATTGGTACAAGGTTCAAAAAGAAGAAATGGATTCATTTTTGAGCCTATTGAATGGTATTAGTGAGCACTCTGCAACAACCTTTATGCACTCACAATGCTAATTGCAAGTGAGCATTGATTGCAGTGCTTTGGGGAGTCTTTCCATATAGGATTTTATCCTGCTGAGCTGCACTGGCTGCCCCATTCTAACTGCCCCTCCAGCCCCATCATCCAACTCTCTGGGACTTACCTTGCCTCCATCCTCTGCCATTGGACTTGTAGGGGGCAGTCACCACCCTGAAGTCATGGTGGTTTTCCTTCAAGTTTTCACCCTGCACCCATGGAACATGCAATGGGCATGATGTGCACACTCTGCCTTCATGGAAACATCCCTGGAGCCCTGAACATGGGGTCTGTTTTCTCAACATGCAGCGCTCTTGCACTGCCACCCAAACACTTTCAGATGATAGTCAAGCAGTGAGCTGCAGCAGCCCCCTCCCTAATGGAGGAGAGCCATCTTATGGATCCTCAGTTCTCCCTCCCTGGCCAACCCCCATCTGTTTCTGAACCCGTGTCACCAGCGTGTCAGGAGGTGAGGCTCACATCACCTCAGCCCTCCACACCACTGGGCTGGCTGCTGTGGGGGCTTTCATTTGCCTGCCTGACATGCAGATTTTGGGATGGCCTGCCACCCTCTCAAGTATCACTTTGTGAACATCTGGTCCCTGAGGTGCACAAACACCATACAACTCTGTAGTGCCTGGATTGCATTGTTGAGGGGGGTTGGGGCACTCCTATGTTGTAACTCACAGCTCATAATACAGCCTTTGAGGCCCAGGAGCTAACAGGTGGATGCAAGGTAGCCAGCTTTATATTTGAACCTGAAAGTTTTTTTCAGTCATTTTTTGTTTATGTATGTATGTATGTATTTATTTTTATAGTTTTGGCCAGGAAAGGCACACTGAGCCAAAGCTAATTTCCAGGTGCATCATAGAACCACAGTGAGGTTAAGTGATTTGCTGAGGCTCTCACAGTATGCAAGTGGAGGCTGTGGAAATTAAACCCAGGTCTGCTGCATGTACCAGCTTGTTCACAGTTCATTTCTGTAACCTCTTGGCTGAATTGCAGGTTTCTAGAGGAACTGAGCAGTGAACTTTATGATGCAATTTATTCATGCAAAAAGGGAAATAAAATTCTTGTCTTTTTACTGTTATGCCTCACCCATCTGATGGATAGACTCACCACAAGCCTTTGATGGGAATCACACTGAGGGACCCTGTGTTCAGAAAGTAAAAACTCTATCAGTTCAGCTAATGGGACTTTTCTATTATCTGGGAGGACAGATTGAGTGTCTTAGCATACCCATCACTTTAGCTTCTCACATCTATACGTTCTTGTTCATGCTCCTTCTCAACCCCAATTGTTTTTGTGTTGCAGGTTCTCACATCCTCTTTTACAGTCACTCATGTGGCCTATGCAGAAAGTTGCAATAATAAACCTCAACCTGTTTTTCCAAGTCAAACCATATAAATTAACTATTGAATGTCAACAGATAAAGGGAGGCAGCCCTTGGTCTTAGTGTAAAAGACAAAAAAATGGTGAACAGTAAATTTTTTATCTCAATATCCAACTGCAAAGGTTCATGAACAGCAGCATAACAAGGAAGAGACTGTTCGTGGCTTCAAGTGTATGCATACAGGGAAGATGGGGGTAGTTTATTTTCAGTTAGAAAGACAGTAATTGTTCATTAAGTAAATGTATGAAGAAAAAACTTTTGTACATGTAGCCCCAGTAGACACCTTTTGTTGGTGCAGAACCTAAAAGCACAGAGTGCCTTTGAAGGGCACAGTATCTGAAGTAAATGGATTGTCGTCATTATACGGAAATATAAGAAAAATGTCTGCACATGTAATTTGGTTAGTGACTAGGAAAGGTAAAATATCATAGCCTGGCCACTGCTGCTGAGACTCATTCTACAGACTGTGGGTGTTCATGTGGCAGATATGGGCCAGGATATTCGTAGGTCCATGTTAGGATCCGCTAAATGTCTGCTCCTGGAACAAATTAGTGCCTGGAGCAAAACAGTGGAATACTGGAACATGCCAGGGCACTTTGCGAGTGCTAAAGTCATGTTCCAATATACCAGCCAGGAATTATCAAGATTGTGATCACAAACCCCAGCCCCCTGCTGGTCACAGGATGTATGAAGCCAATAGGATGCTATGGGGATTGCAATCCTAAGTGAGCTGTTAGGGCTCACTAATGACAGTTGTTCCTCTGGGGCAATCTACCATATTGGTAAATTAAGATGCAAATGATTTCATAGCACAAGCAAGGCACTATAGAGTCAATTGCATCTCTTTATGGACTCATTACAGGCCAGGAACAAACAGAGTTTATGACCCTCTCTCCAAGCACCTGTCTGGGATGCTGGTACCAGTGATCTAGCACTCTCTGGCCCCCAAACACCCCTGTCACCATGCAGTACCTGGTCCCTGGTGTCCAGTGGTCCCCAACCCCCAAACACCTTCCTGATATACTGTTAAAGAGCAGCTGACTCTTTCAGGAGAACATTAACAAAACATAATATTTAGACACAGTTCTGCTTATATTTTGCATTAGTTTTGCATTTCTCTTCCCCATTATTTATTACTGGTGTAATCTGCATGAAAACAGGACCTCTGCTGCTGAAGAGTTCATCTATTTCTATTGCTTTCTCCCTACCTGATGTCATAATGCCCTCTTCGTGACATCACAGTTACTGCCTTGGCAACAGACTGTGATGTCACAATACAGGATTATGAGTTGAAGTAGGAATTAAGATATAACGATCAAGTATCCATGCACATTTCCTCAGTAATAAATAATGGGGAGGAGAAATCTATAGAATATATATGGAATGCAAGCTGAATTGTACCTAAATATCATGTTTTTCAAAGTTTTCTTTGAGGTGTCAACAGCTATTTAAGAATACCACAGTGTTTAGTGGTCCCCCCATCCCTGAATACCCTCCTGATATACATTTAATAATACCCTAGGGTCTACTGGTCCTCCACTCCCAGATCATCCCTTTCGTAAGTTATAAAAACTTCCCTGGTGTCCAGTGGTTCCTCCACCTGCAGGCCACTTCTCTGGTAACTTATGAAAATGCCCCTGTGCCCATTCTTTAGCACCCCGGATATACAATTAAAAATGCACTGGTGGCTAAAGGTCCCCCCAGCACCCTGTGGTTGAATCCCCTCCACTGTCTGTACTGGCATGCTCCCTCATGTCTGACTCCCCACCCACCCCTACTGCCCCCAGAGCCCCGGTGCCCCTCTTGGCAACTGGCACAGACCCTCTGCTCAACTCCAACTGACTGCTGATTGATAGTTTGCAGTCACACACCAACTGTGATCAACTGTGAGTATGGTAGGCACATGATCATGGGTGGTGGGGGAATCACTAGCCACCAGGGTATATCAGAGGGCGGTGTTTTGGACTGGATGCTGGAAAAGCTTTAATACTTAGCAGAGCGGTGACTGGGGTGGGGTAGGGGGAACCACTGGATATCATGGATGTTTTTATAACTTGCCAGAGAGGTGATCAGGGTTGTGGGGGGTCACTAGACACCAGAGACATTTTCATAATTTACTTGAGGGGTTATCAGGGTCAGGGGGACCACTGGACATCAGGGAAGTTTTTATGACTTGCTGGAGGGTTGCTCAGGTGGGGGGGGACCCCTGGACACACGGGAATTTACTATAACTTACTGTAGGAATGACTGGACACCAGGAATGTTTTATATAACATACTCTAGGGGTGATCGGTGCTGGGGGTGCTGTTAGAGGGCACAGGTTATAAGACCTGGTTTGGGGAGGTGGTAATTAGTGCTGCACTGATGGCTACTTACTGCTTCTCCAAACCTACCAAAATGACTGTGTACCTATATGCAAGGTGCTATCAGCTACTTAGCATAGGTATACAAGCATATTTTAGGGTCAGTCACAAATGGGTTAGTGACTCGTTAACCATGCCATCCAACATGGCATTTTGCAGTCCTTCCCTGCTTTGGGCCCACAAAGTGGTGTTAGTGAGTCACTTGCAAATCACATTTAAATATCCCGGCCATGGTGTTAGCTGGTGGGATTTCCCTTCCCATCAGAATCATGGTGTGATGATCCTTGGCATATATACAGTATTCAATATAATAATACTGTCATAATGCCACAGTTAACATGGGCTGCTGTTTTAAAAAGGGTCTGTTTTCTTTAGTTACTTTAGCCATCATTTGATCTTACTTTGAGTAGGAGCTCCTGCAGCAGGCTACACCATAAGGACTATGCCGGCAGGCACTAGGACTCCACGGAAAACTTCTAGTTGGCAGTACCTAGCTGGGGCCCACCCCTTACGTCAGCCCGCCCGCTGACGTCACCAGCTATATAAAGGGGTGGACCCCAGCCCCGCCACAGTTCTTTTCCCGCCGTTGACCCGTGCACTTTGGCTCCTCAGATGCCTCATTGCTCTCATCAACTGCCATTTTGCTTCCAGTCAGAAAGTACTTTTTCATCAAGAATTTTTCCTCTCATTTTTTCCATTGACTTAGTGTATGTCGTCTCCTTCTACTCTGACTTTGCGATGGAAGTGCAAGTGTCCGTGCGGGTGGCAGATTCCATCAATAGATGGCCACATGAAGTGCCTTTTGTGCCTAGGGCCTACTCACGATGTGCAGGCCTGTCCTGATTGCTCCAGATTTAATCTATGCACCTGAACCCATCACCAGAAGGCTCTCCAGGCCTACATAATGGAGCAGCAGCTTGCTACCCTTCAGCGCCACTCGAAGGCCAGCTCCGCATCCTCACGATCGCCAACCTCCCACAAAGAGAAAGATCCTGGAGGGAAGCACCATCACAAGGGAAAGGAGCACAGTAGATCAGAGGCCAGATCCAGTTCTTCTCAAAGGCAGAAACCCTCTCACTCCCATTCAGGTGAATGAGCTGATTCAGCCCTGCCGGCAGGCCATTCAGCGGGCCTGTCAATTTCCAAGGCTACCGCCACCACAGCTTCCTCTGGTGGCAGTTCTTCAGGGCTCAGACCTGCTGGCCCATCCCTTACTCTTAGGCCCTTCCAGCATCCTGCAGTGCCTAAGAAAGGGAAATTGACCGATAAGGTCAAGGCTTCCTCTTCGTCCAGCCAGTCGTCAGCCTCTAGCGATGGCTGGACACGATGGGATCATTCCCACTCTAGGGAATGTTCCCCCAAGGACAGGCAGTCAGCTATACCAGCCAAGACCCTGATGCCTGCACCTGATGACAAGTTGTCCAATAAATCTGGTGACCATCAGAAACCAGCGCCCCCCCAGCGTTGGAGCCACAACACCTGCAACCCTAACTAAGCCACAGGAACCTCGGGGGCAGTTGCCGCAAGGTCCATCGTTAGATAAGAGCGAACATCACCCCGATGACAGACCACCTGTCGATAGGTCCCTGCTAAAGTCCAAGGCCCCGACTGACCAGGCGACAGACCCCCTGATGACAGATAACCTGATGTCAGACCGTACAGCACCCACCAGTCTGAAGTCTCCGGGGGAGATTCCTGGCCTCAGCCACTCTCCCTCCTACATGGAGGAATCCTAGGGTTGCCACTTTTGGATGAGGCAAAAAATGGATCATAAGCTCCGCCCCTAGCCCCACCCCTTTTCATGACTCATCATGCACGGTTCCTCCAATAAAAAACAACACTTATAGCAGCAGTGAAATAAAAATGTTAAGATACTGTACTGTGCGCCTCTTAAAGTTACTTTCCTAGGTTCTTCCTAATTATTTATTTATGTATTTGTTTATTTATTGACATTGGTTAACCAGATAAACATACAGAGATAAAATAAATCTAATTTACAGATGTGATTTGGGGGGGTGAGACAAGGGAAATACTGTAAATAGCATACAACAGTATACATACTTTATATATTTTTCTGCCTCCATTTCCATGTCCTGTTCTTGTCCACAGTACTATTTCAAAGCCAAAGAAGTGATCATACTTTTTTCTTGTGGGAAAAATAATTTAAAACATTTAAAAATGCCTAAATTCTGTTCGAGATGAAATTGTTTACCAGCAAATGAAAGTGGAGGACAACTGGCTCTGTTACTGTTACAAAAGGTGGGGGCAGCTTTGCTGCTATGCCACTATAAGATGCAGTGGAAAGATTAGGTTAAGTAAGTGCTAATGCCATAACTTTACACCTCCCAGGGTGACTGCATTCACAAACAAAACAACAAAAGGCTACACTGACAACAGAACTTGTTTGTAACCTGGACATGTAGCTGAAACAATGAGTGATATGACAACATGTGTTTCAAAAGTATGTGAGCACTCAAAATGGCTCAAAAACCTGACCAGCACAGAGTAAAACCAGATTACCTGATAGGGACCCTGAAAACCTGATCACCAGGTAAGAAACCTGACAGGTGGCAACCCTAATGGAATCCAGAGGGAAAACCCCTCAGGTTCCTATGGTACCACTGGCAGAGGTTGGAAATCTTTTCATCTCATGGTGGAATACGGTTAAGGGGAACTTGTTAAAATGGGATGAACCCCTCCCACCACCTCCTCCACAGCCTTCAACGCCCCCTTATGCTGGTCCCAGACAAGCCAATTCCTTCAGGCAACCTACCCAGAGACCCCCATCCCTCCAGAAGTCCCTTGCCTAGAGGATCAGATCCTGGTCATCCCAAGCACAGGAGACACACTAGCCGATGTCACCAGTCCTCCTATGACAGATCCTCTTTGGAGGACAGGAACAGGAGTCGGAGAGGCTGAAAAAGGTCTAGATCCTCTTCCTTGGACTGTTCTAGAAGCCATTCTAGATCATCAGTGGATTCTTCCAGGGGATTTCTCTTCGGAACCAGAAGGACCTTGGAATGCTCCAAGATCCCCACCGGATGATCCCACGTTCTTAGACGTTACGCATCATGTTCAATATCTGAATCAATGGGACACAATGGAGATGGATCCGGAGAGGAAGAGGTTCCATTCTTTCTTGGGGATGAATGACTCTAAGCCACTAGTCATTCCTCCGCTAGTTCCCACCTTTCAGAACCTCACAGGATTGGCTTGGGAATATCCAGCATCTTTCTCTGCCATCCCCAAGAAAGATACAGGATCTATAAGCCTCCCAAGGCTGAGCCTTTTTTGGCTGAAAAACTGAGGGCAGATTCAATGGTCCTCACAGCAGCCCATGGCAGAACCAAGCCAAAACATGTGTTCCCAGCCTCCCGATAAGGAATCGAAGAAGCTCAACTATTTCAGCAGAAGGGTTAACACCTCCTCCACCTGCTCCATTGGGTCATTAAGCTTGTTGGCCCACATGGTGCAATATCAAAATTCCTTTGGAGAAAGGCTATCGACCTGGCCCAAAAACAGCCAGATAGCCCTTCTCGTACAGAGCTTCTGGGTGTGCTGCAATCAGGCCTTGACGTAGGGATGCACGTCCTTAGGGCTTCCTAAAATTTGGCAGACACTGCAGCCAGGGCAGCTGCCACCGTGATTTGTCTAAGGTGCCATACCTGGCTCAGAGTTTCTGGGTTCAGGCAGGACCTACAAGATGCCATCTTAGATGCCCCATTTCATGGGTCCGTCCTCTTTGGGCAAGATGTTCAAAAAATAATCACCGAACTTCAGGACTCGGGCAAAGCAGTCCAGTCGGTACACCATACGTATCGATCAGAGCCCCAGAAACAGAGGCACAAGCCTTTTCATTGCCAGGGCCAACAAAGACAAAAGAATCAACAGCCCTGAGGTCCCTTCAAAAAGAAGGCTCCCTCTCATCAGGCAGGGGTCAGTGGTGTTAGACACCTTAAGTCTGCGCAAACCCCCCCTCCCCACCTCGGGCCCCCTCGCATGATGCCCTGCCACTTCCCCCTCCTTCAGCAGAAGAGATGGGGAGGCAGTGAGATGTCAGTTCACCCTCTACCCAGGAGGGTGGACCGAAATAACCTCAAACCAGTGGGTGCGGGACATCATCGAAAAGGGTTATACATTGAAGTTCACAGAAATCCCACCAGACAGACCTCCAGTCCCTTCTTGATCTAACCCCACCTACATTCCTCTCATTGCAGAAGAAATTCTATCATTGCTAGTAGAGAGGGCAATAGAGCCTGTTCCCCTTCGCCATCAAGTAACAGGGTATTATTCCCACTTCTTCCTGTTTCCCAAGAAGACTGGGAGGACTTAAGCCCCATCTAGATCTGAGTTTCTTGAATCAGTGCATCACTTACAAAAAATTCAGAATGGTCATGCTGCTGGGTCTGATTCCTCTATTACATCAAAGGGACTGGCTTTGCTCTCTGGACATGCAAGATGCATACTTGCACATACCAGTGTTTCCAGTTCACAGAAGGTATCTGCAGTTCACCTTTTGGAGGAATCGTTACCAATTCTGGGCTTTACCTTTTGGTCTCTCCTCAGCCCCAAGAGTGTTCACCAAATGCCTAGCAGTAGTGGTGGCAGCCCTTCACAGGCAGGGGCATTTTGTCTACCCCTACCTAGGCGATTGGCTACTAACCACTCCCACGAGGGAATGGTGGATTCACACCCTCTTGGATACCTTTTCAGCTGTTTGCATGACTGAGGATTACAATCAATCTCCCAAAGTAGCGCCCTTGGCCATCCCAATGCCTTCAGTACATTGGAGCAATTCTGGATACCCAGCAAGGAAGAGCCTTTCTTCGCCCCAACAGGGCCAGTCAGCTGAGCAACCAGGCCTCCGGAGTGACAACAGTCAACTCAGTTGCAGCATGGACAATGTTTCAGCTCCTGGGGCATATGGCAGCAGCTATACTCACAGTGCAGTAAGCACATGTACATATGAGAATTTCACAATGGAAAATGAGAGTGCAGTGGAACCAAACAGATGACAGCCTAGACCATCCAGTCAAGGTGTCGAATGCCATCAAACAGGAACTCTCTTGGTGGCTGACTTCACCTACACTGTAGAAGTGGGAGTTCCATTCCATTCAGATTCACCAACCCAGATCCTCACAACGGATGCTTCAGGTCTTGGATAGGGAGCTCATTTTCAGAGTCATCATACTCAGGGCACTTGGTTGGAGCTAGAAGTGTTTCTGCACATTAACATTCTGGAGATGAGGGTGATTCTGTACACTCTGCAAGCCTTCCAGGCTCACCTATCCAAGGGTCCTCTGCTTATTCAAATGGACAATATGTCCGTAGTCTTCTACATCTACAAGCGGGGGGGGACTCGCTGCTACCCTCTGTGCAGAGAAGCCATGAGAGTGTGATATTGGGTGATAGAGCATGGGATTTCCATCATGGCAGTCCACGTGCCAGGAGTTCAGAATGTTCTGGCAGACAAGCTCAATCACCCATGCTCCAAAAGCCATGAGTGGGAGTTGTCTCAAGAAGTGGTGAACGACCTCTTTGGCAGATGGGGAAGTTCAGAGCTGGACTTCTTTGCAACCCCATGCAATGAAAAACTGCCCAATTTTTGCATGCTAGGTCCAAGGCATGGAGTTTTCTGTTGAGATGCATTGTCCCTTTGCTGGACAAGGAGGTTCCTGTATGTGTTTCCTCCCTTTCCTCTTATTCAGAGAGTTCTTCTCAAACTACAGTTGGAGCGTGCTATAATGATTCTGGTGGCTCTGCTCTGGCCATGATAGATATGGTTCCCTTTGCTTCAGCAACTGGAAGTGGAACCTCCTATTTAGCTTCCAATTCATCCAGACCTTCTTTTTTCAGGAAATGGGAATGCTGGTCCATCCAGACCTGATATTCTTGCATCTACATGCCTGGTTCCTATGGACCTAGCCATATCCAGGTATCGGGTTTCTCAGAGAGAAGCAGAAGTCCTCATGGAGGCTAGAAAACCCTCTACGAGAGCTACTTATGCCATGAAGTGGAAGTGTTTTAGCATCTGGGCAACAGCACGACCCTAGACCCTATGCACTGCTCGGTGACTAGAGTCTCAAATACCTCCTTGCATACCCCCCCCGGTCACACCGGGAAATGTGCGTACCTTGTTGTTAAGTGTGCCTTCCTGGTGAAACATTTCAATAAATAAATAAAAAAACTCTCAGATAAGGGGCTGGTTTACTCTTCAATAAAGGTGCATCTCTGTGCCATCTCGGCGTATCACTCGCTGGTACTGGGCAAAATGGTAGCACAGTTGGATCTAGTATGGACCTTTCTGAAGGGTATTCTCCATAACAAACCACCCATTAGGGATCCAGTTCCACCTTGGGATTTATTGTTTGTCTTAGAAAAGTTAATTTTGTCCCCCGTCGAACCAGCATCTCAGTGTGATTTACGCATCCTGTCTTGGAATGCACTGCTTTTAGTTGCTGTCACATCAGCTCAAAGAATTTCGGAGATGCAAGCCCTTATATGTAAAGAACCCTATTTAGTTTTTCACAGAGACAGGGTGTCTCGGCGTACTAATCCCAAGTTTCTTCCCAAGGTGGTTTCCGAGTTGACCCTCAACCAGGACATTTCCCTACCAGTCTACTTCCCAGAGTATTCTAACAGAGAGGAAGCACTCCTTCATACTCTGGATGTCTATAGAATTCCCAGATATTACCTGTACAGGACCAAGGGAGTCAGGCAATCTGAACAGCTTTTTGTTTTGTTTGCTCCAAAATCATTGGGGAAGCCAATAACAAAACAAACTGTCTAAATGATTATCTAACCGCATCACATTTGTCTACGGCAAGTATGACAAAACCTTTCTGGGACTAGTAAGAGGGCATTCCACAAGGAGCCTGGCTGCTTCCTTTGCAGCCCTCAAAAATGTTTCCACAGCAGACATATGTGTGGCAGCCGCATGGAACTCAGTACACACTTTCATCAAGCACTAATCTCTGGACGATGCTTCCAGAAGAAGAGCAGGGTTTGCCCTCGCTGTGCTCCAAGGCCTTCTTTCCTGAAAGATTTAGCTCTTAAGTTTAGAGACACTATTGGTCTCACAGTTTATATTTTATAAATCCTTCCTCCCCTGGTTTTCCTGAGGGACACTGCTTGGGACTCTGTCCTTATGGTGCAGCCTGCTGCAGGAGCTCTTACTCGAGGTAAGATAGCACAGTTACATAGGAACATACTGTAACAGTTGATCTTTGAGATGAGCTCCTGCAGCAGGCACTATTTTTCCTTCCTCCTTTCCCCTTTTTTGAGTTTATCTTTTTGGGATTTGCTTCATCACCTGTCTCAGAGCTCTCCTGCTGAGCAACCTTCGGGTCTCTGGCGGGTGTACTGAGGTGGGGCTGGGGTCCGCCCCCTTTATACAGCTGGTGACGTCGGTGGGCAGGCCAACGTAAGGGGCGGGCCCCAGCTAGGTACTGCTGGCTAGAAGTTTTCTGTGGAGTCCTAGTGCTTGCCGACTTAGTCCTTATGGTGTGGCCTGCTGCAGGAGCTCATCTCGAAGATCTACTGTTATGGTAAGTTCTTACGTAACTGTACTTTTGGAAGTTATCTCGTTCACATATCTAGGTGCTTTATCTGATCCCTTATTGACTTTTTCAGAGCATATCACTTCTGTCAGTAAGAATATAAACCAGAAATAAGGAAAGGTATATGGACTGAAAAATTTCATGACACCTGAAACATGTCTTGCAACTGTCTCTTAATTCTTGCTTTTCTTGATAGATTACATTTGTCCTGTTTTTTTCTTCTCAAGCAGTAGTCTTTTATTTTACTCATCTTAATATTAGTAATAAATATTTGCCATTTTGTCCTTTTGTCTCCATATCATACTCATCACTGGGAACTGTATCACCAGGTTGGCTACCTGGTTACTTTCAGAAGTCCATCATAAGTATTTCATGGGATATCTGATACAAAACACTTTATGTAGTACTGTACCTTAAATGTTCTTGTCTCTGATTTGTTGTGTTGCAATTACTATCAGAGGAATCTGCTCTCTGAGAATAGAGAATTGTTGTTTAGGTAACCAGTTTTCATTAAGGTGGGAAATAAGGCTTTCTCTGTGGCCAACCCCCCTCTTGTAGTACTGTTATATAAATTAATTCATAAAAATACAGAAAAGAATTGGCTGACTGAGCTAAAAGTAATTTCCAAAGGAGTCTACACATTTACACTCACAGTTGCAATAAATATATATATATAAAATGTTTTGTACCGGGTCATAATGTCGCATGCTTAAAAGCGTAAGGCATTATGGTGAAACCCAGATCTGTGCAGTCCCTGAGTTGGACCCCCCCCCAGGAGTTGAGAATCTTTATTTGGGGGTTTGGGGGGGCACAGCCCCCATAACTGGGGGTGTGGGGGTGGAACCCCCACAGAACAAAGACATGATGCCTCATGGCATAAATCACGCAGTGTGATAGTGCCATGTGGCATCATGTCTTGCGACATAATGACCCTGTGCCAAAATCTTTCAGTTTAAGTCAACCATTTATCTATCACAAACAATTAAATATTCATAGTACTTATCAAGAAGATTGGGCAATATTTAATAGGCCTTGTGTGTTCATGATGAGTTCAGTTTTGTGGTTAAAAGGAATTTCACATCAGATATGTTTTACGCCTCTCGAGGAATTTGCAACGTATTTTAGGCATCATCGCATTTACAATTATCCAGTCCTTCATGGGTTTCCAGAACACATGCGACTTTGCTGGTTCTTCTCCATGGATATGGTAGGCTATTGCATATTTTGGGTCTCTGTGACAAACTGGTCATTCCCAGACTCAGCCTGCCAGTGTTACCAGGGTTCTCAAATACTTCAGACACCTGCAAGGATACTCAGTAGCTGCCACCACTCAGCGTAGACATTCTTTTGGGGCATCTCTAGGTATGCATCCCTCCAGAGTCACTGATCTCACAGCACAGTTTGCCCAAGTGAAAGCAGCCCACCCCTCTTGTCACAGAGACCCAAAATATGCAATAGCCTACCATATCCATGGAGAAGAACCGGCAAAGTCGCATGTGTTCTGGAAACCCATGAAGGACTGGATAATTGTAAATGCGATGATGCCTAAAATATGTTGCAAATTCCTCGAGAGACGTAAAACATATTCGATCTGAAATTCCTTTTAACCACAAAACTGAACTCATCATGAACATACAAGGCCTATTAAGTATTTCCCAATCTTCTTGATAAGTACTATGAATATTGAATTGTTTGTGATAGATAAATGGTTGACTTAAACTTAAAGATTTTGGCACAGGGTCATTATGTCGCAAGAATTCAAGCATGCATGGGACAGTCATAAGGCAATTCTAGGGGGTTGGGGTAGGAAGAAGTAGGCTGCTGGTTAACTTGGATCTGCAGCTTATCCATCAGGTAGGGAAATGGGCAGACTGGGTGGGCCAAGCAGTCCTTATCTGCGGTCAAATTCTATGTTCTATGTTCTATCTTCTATAGCTGAGAACACCTTACTTTAGAAATAAAATATGGTAACTGCAACCTTCTCTTCAGAGGCAGAAATGCATTTTTTGTCAGATATAATCCACTCATTTGTGCCTCAAAGACCTCAGTCACAAAAACATGAAGTATATAATATTTTAATACTTCAGGATATTTACACATATAATACAGGATACTACACAAAGACTATGGGGAACAGTAATTCTACAGAAATAAAGAGAATGTTCTGCACACAGCAGAAAGAAAACACACAGAAAAATCTTACTGCAGTTCCTTCTTTCCCAACAAATGATGGCTTACCCACACAGGACACTTTGGTGAACCAGGGCAGATTTGAATTTTGGTTGTTAACTATTTGGAGTCCCAGCCTGAATGTTTCCTTCAGAATCTGCCATACCTGAAGACTCTCCAGCTAATCCCATGACATGTTATCCAGCATGTCACTCTGACCTCGCTCACAGCTCATTTCTTTGCATCTTGAGAACTGGGTCCACTTGGAAAAGCAGTCTGATCAGAACTTCAAACTCTGTATATACAAACACATTTGTTTTTCATCCCAAGTCCTGTTTTGCACAATAGAAGTGACTCCTCCATGAAACATGAAAGGGTTATTTTTGCTTCCATCATTCCCATTAACTGCCAAGGAGATTATCACTCACCAGAACCCTCTGGCATGCTTCTTGGCTGCTAACTTTATCAGACTGTTTTAACTCAGCTGAAATACTTACAAGAGGTGTAGTTGATAATAGAAATTAAGCATAGAAACAAAAAAATACACAAAAGTGGTTTCAGTCCCATATAAAGCAAGGAAAATGTCTCTCAGAAGGAATTCATTATTGTTTGTGGATCTTAACCCCTCTTATTATTCTAACTTTGAGAAGGTCTAATGTATAGTTGGACATTTTCTGTAAGTGTCAGTTATGCACAGAAAGTACCATACAGTATATAGATGACTGCAGTTTTCCCTCTACAGATCGTAGTGGTGTGTCTCCAGAGGGGCAGCCTGGATAAAGCAGGTAAACCTATTGTACATGACATCTAGCTTTGCAAACTCCCTCTCAGATGCCCCTCCATATATCACGTCTCCATAATCAAAAGTGGATTAATCATGGCATCAGCTGTTCATATGCCCTTAACACGCGCAATATTTAAACACAGCGTGGGCCAAGGTGCGCTTGCACAACACAACTGAATATCACTCCAACTGCGCCATGGTGCAACCAGGGATGCACAGTGGCACAGGGCTGATGTGGAGTAGCACAACCAGGATTGTGCAGTGGAGCAGGGTAGTAGTGCAGTAGACAACCAGGGATGCGCAGGGACAGGATGCAGGGGTGCACCACCCATTGAAGCCATAGGCAGAGGAGCACGCAGCAGACCAGATAGCAACCCCCCACACCCCATGAACTGCACAACCTGTGGTGAGCTGGATGAAACACCAGCCCATGAACACCAGCACTGAATCCACAGCTGCAGCACGGTGTCCCAGCACACCCCCTGGCAAGCAGCGACCGCAACACAAGGAGGGCTGGCCACTCAGTGCCACCCCATCTGACCAATGCAGAGCACACCCTGTACAGTGATCCCCAGACACCCTGCCCAGGAGCAGCGCACAACAGTGCATGGCACCGAATGCATGCCACCACCCCCACTGTGACAATTCAACCCTGTACACCATGGAGCCATGCATGGCAGCCCCACTGTGAGCACCCTGCAGTAGGTGGCACCAGCCACTGATGCAACAACGGCAGACACAGTGCCACCCTGCACATCCCCACCCTTGGCACAGCAGAGAGGTGACCCGAGGGACCCCGCATGTGACAAGGCCTGCCCTGGACCCCACCACCAGCAGGACTGCACCCTGCACACCCACCCAAGCACACATCCTGTCCCAGCACTGGCCCCAACAGCCAGCACAGACACCCACAGTGGTGCATGGAGGCATGCGCCACACAAGATGCAACACAGGGCATGGACGAACACCCACCCAGACCCAAGGGCACCCCAACACAGGGACACAATAGCGGGGCAACAAAATCTGCTGGCGTGTGACCACTGATGCTGTGTACCTATGGCCTGCACCCCACCATGGCACAGGTGTACCAGCCATCCTGCACATGCACCATGAAGCCGTCCGCCACCAGCATGTGGCCGGAGCACAAGTGACAGACATTGGAACACAGACCCAGCAACAGACACCAGTGACAGCATGGAGGGGAGACAACAGCATAGGCCACAGTGCCACCCAAGGCAGACGTGCACCATAGTGGTGACAGAAGGCAAGCCGCCATTGCACCGTGGCCTGAGGGTGGCCAGCATGGACAGCCACCAATGACATGCCAGCAGACCGTGCATACCACAGACATGCAAGGGTGCCAGCTGCACGGGCCATGGACATACTGACATGGGTGCCAGGGACACAGTATATGCACCAGGGACCACTGCACACAGGCATCCAGTGCACAGGGAACAACACACACACCACAGACAGTGACCATGTCCCCCACCCACACCATAGGCGGGTCCCTGCCGGACACACACATGCCCAGGCCTGCACCACCCCCAACACCATGCACACCACTGCAGCCAAGCACCATAAGCCCACTGCAAATCAGAGACCAACACAGTTGTCATAACAAATAAGTGTGTATTAAAGATGTGAACAATGTACAAAACAGATATAAAACTATTTACAATGTGGGGAGAAGGGCCCCATACCAGGTGGGGGGCCGGCATGGGGCAAGGGTGAACAACTGGGAATGGGGTGAAGGTGTGTGAGGGTTAGTCCAGGGGGAAATGCATATCAGGGTCATAGTGGGTCTAGTGTTGACCCCTCTCCCCACTTCGATCTCTGTGCCTCCACCGGTGACGCCATCCTCCACCTTGTTCCATCCTCTGGAGCAGCTCAAGGGTGGCCCTCACCAGCTGCAGCAGCTCCTGGACACTCTGCTTGAGTGCAGTCCAGTGTTGTCTACCTAGGACAAGGGAGCAGAGTCATTACGCATGACTGGCCAGAACCCTGCAACCCACCCATTGTGCACGGCATGCAGCCGTAGGCCACGCCCCTGTGATGGCATGCAATCACCCACAGTGACCACGCCCACATGAACCGCCTACCCAGGCATCCACAGCCATGTGGAACACTGCACAAACCCACCACCCATGTCCCACACAGCACCACCATGGCCCAACAGTGATATGGCTATGCGGTGCGAAGGCAGTGACACAGCCATGTACCCAGTGCATGCATGGACCACCTGCGATGCCCATCCACACATACAGTGCTACAGGACAGTGCTGAGTGCACCATGTGGTGTGCACGGCAGTGGGGCCAAGTGCTGGTGGCCATGCCCTGCCACCACCCCTGCAACTCAGCATGCACAGATGTAAGGGGAAACATGGCACTCACCTGCATCCAGGCAAGTAGGGCACTGCTGGCCCATGGCCCCTTCACCGCGTCCCTGCTGCAACGGCAGTGCACCCACACAATCCTGCTCCTCCTGTACATGAGCCTGCCTTGCCCTATGGCACTCCTCTGGGCCTAGGGTGCAAACATGGAGAGGGAAACATCAGTACAAACCAGTAGCAAAGCTCCCCCGGTGTGTGCATGCCTGCACAGCCCAGCCATGATGCACCCCCACCACCACCACCCCCACTAGATGGCCCCCATCCCCCTGTGGGGTGGACAGATCCACACCACGATACCCGGACAGATGGACGCTACCAGTGTATGGATGGAGCACCTACCTGGCCGTGGCATGGCACCTCACTGGGCACATGCCTCCAGACACTCCAGTCAGTTAGGGTCCCTCCGCTGTAGGTCACCATACCTGTGGTGACACTGCTCTGCTGTCCTGGTGATCCCAGTTGCCTCCTCCAGGCCGTCAGCCACCTCCTGCTACACAGCACTATGTGGCCTGTCCAGGGGATCCTGCCCAATTAGGGCACCAGCATGAGGCTCAACTATGGCCACCAAGTTGGCCAGCTCAATAGCACTCCACATCAGCGCTCTCCTATGTGGCATCCTTCAGTGTGTATCGCGATAAAAATGGTGCTGTGTAGAGCATGTGCCCCACATGCAGAGGCAGCGTGGTACTGCGCTACCAGTCCCCATCATGCTGTCTCCAAACTGCGTGATAGGGGTGCAACCATGCGGACGCATGGTGCCTAGGGAGCAAAGGTCGACCGCAGGGTCAAGGGTCTGTCCACGCACGGAGCGCCACAGTGCTATTGGGATGCCCTGCATGTAGTGCAGTAGGGTGCTTGTGTGTGATGCCCTGCAGTGGCCTACCGCCCTGTGGCCCCATGGCACCTACGGCACACCAGGGCATGAGTGCCACATGGGCAAACAGCACACTAGCACCACAGACACAGTGGTGGCCATGCCCTGCACTGCCTCCCATGCACATGACCTCAGCAGCACCGCACGCATCAGTGTCAGCACCCCGAGCATGCGCCGTGCAGTGCCAATTGTGAACGTCACAGTGCTGCACCATAGCCTAAGCACGCTCACCAACACTGCGCAAGGCACAATAGCGCGATATTCAGCCAGCATATGCAAATCAACTCATCAGCCATTCCACGGCACAACCACTGCATTAGCATCCACTTACAGTTGCGCCCCACCTCATTTGCATGCATTGCACTATATAAATGTGACATGGGGCTGCAGAGGACATAGTTAGGTATTGCAGTCTATTGTGGTGGGTTGCATGCTGTTGGGATGTGGGGACTGTGGTTTCTGAGGGCTGAATGGGACTGCACAGTCCAAGGTAACACCTGTCATTCCCACAGGCTCAATCATGACCAAATGTGAAGAAGAGGAGGAACAGGGACAGGGGAGAAGGAGGAGGCCCAACTTCACCCGGGCTGAATCAGATGCCCTGTTCGAGGAATATCTCAACAGGGAGCTGCTGCTCAGTGGACAGCGGGGAACACCACAGACCCGTGCTGCGGCATGGGGTGAGGTGGTGCATGCTGTGAACCAGCATGGCAGCCACCAGTGGTCTGTGCAGGAGTGTAAAAAGAAGGTTGGCATGGACAGGAGGAGGATCAAAGACAAGGTGGCTGCCATCAGGGCTGCACGTGCTGCCACCAGTGGGGGCCAGCCGGATGTGCCACGCCTGATGCCACAGGAGGAGCGGGTGGCTGGCAGCATGCCGCGTTGTGCCATTGAGGGCATTCCTGGTGATGGCTTCCAGATGGGTGGTAGCCCATCACTGCATGGTAGGTCCTGTGCTGTCACTGTGTGGGTGGTGGAGGGAATGCCACAGGGCAGGGCAGAGTCACTAACATTAATGTGTTCCCTTATAGCTCCTGAGCATCTACATGGGGTCAGTGGTGGTGGTGGTGGGTGTGTCCACTGAGGGGGATGCCCTGGACACAGAGGATCACCCTTCCACCTCCACAGGTGTCTGAGGGACCGAACTAGTGCATACCTGCATGTCTGTCCAGACTGATGAGGGTGGTACGGGTGCGGATGAGGCCCTGCCTGTGTCCCAGCGTGACAGCGCCCATGGTCTCCAGCGTGCAGGGACATGGATTGGTGCCAGATCCAGCACCAATGAAGATGGACCACACGTCCTGGACAGTGATATGTGTGGGACACAGGATGGTCCCACAGCAGGCAATGGCACAGGCTTTGCCGTGGGTGGTGCCACCGTGGAGGCCTGCGTAACAACACAGTCCCAGCCTGTGCCTGTATGCCCCAGTGTGGAAGCACTGGTGTGTGTCCAGGGGGGTTGGGCTGTTGCAGCTGCTGTGGCAGCGCTGCTGAGCCCTGGCGATCGGCAGCTGGAGGGGCAGTGCCAGTAGTCGGCCAATGGTGATGGGGGAACAGTGTCAGGGTGGTGGCAGTGCACTGTGTGTGGATGTGCCCCAACATGGCTGTGGTGTGCAGTGCCCATTGTCAAGTGGTGCTGGCCAGCAGGGCCAGGAACACCACGAGGAACAGCATGCCGGACCGGCAGATGACCTCTTTAACGAGCACAGCCGTCTACTCCAGGCTTCAGTAGATCACCAGATGTGGCTCTTGACGGCGGTGGATGCACTCAGTGCGGTTCTGCACCAGGCAGAGGAGCTGCACAGCAGAGACCACTGTCTGTTCCTGGCAGAGATGGCCCGGCAGCAGGTGGATGTGACCGCTGCCATTGGCAGGCAGACCAATGAATTGACAGCTGTCATGACCACATTGGGCACCCAGTTCAGTGCCCATCTGCCGCAGACACCACGCAGTGTCATGTCCAACCCCCATTCCCGGCAGTGTGCGACATCTGTTATGTCAACACCGGGTTCGGTTGTGGGCATACCGAGCACGCCTGGCGCAGGCATGTTCGGTGGGCTGCAGACCCCTACGCGAACATGGTCACGTTCATGCAGCATCACCCCTGGGGGACCGTTGGTGCCACCTCATGAGGCCAGTGGTCAGCCTGGCACGGCAGGCAGCTCTCGGCGGGGCCACCCACGCATCCGTGGTGGCCGTGGTACTGTGCTGCATGACTGACCTGTCTCTCACCATGGCCACTGTCTGCCGCTGCCCTATGTGAAGTGTGGTGTGCATTGTGCAACGCACGGGTGGGGTACCCGGCCCTGCACACACACATTCCCTGTGCACACCCTCCCAGCTGCTGGACACTGTGGTATGTGCATGATGATGCCTACGTTGCGCTGTCTGCCAGTGTGCAATGGTGCCCAGCGTCTGAGGCATGCACAGTGATGACCACTAGGCCAGGTCATGTGTGGACCTGTGTGGGGGTGGGGGTGGCAATTGGGGTTGGTGTGCCATCTACCCCTTGTGCATGTCTTGTGGTGTGTGTGTGTGTGTTCGCGTGTCGTGTTTGGCCCTGCCCATCCCTGACGCCGTGTGCAGTGCCACAATCAGACCCATTCCCTTACTGCCTTCCACCATTGGTGTCCTGCCCTCCCTGTCTGTGGGCTGTGCCCTTGCCATTGGTGGTTGCACAAGGCCCGTGACCTACCTGTGTTGACCAAAGTGCTCTTCTGTAATGGTGTCCCGGTGCAGCTGTGACATCTGGATCAGGCAGGGGTCTCTTCACCCAGGGGGTGGCTGTCCATCACCGGCTGGACTGGTGTCCTCATCGTCCCCACCGCTGTCCCCCTCATCGACCTCTATGGCTATCCCACAGTCGGTGGCCATGTTGTGCAGGATACAGCAGGCCAGGAATAGCCCACAGGCCTTCTAGGGGCTGTACTGTAGGGCTCCACCAGATGTGTCCAGGCACTGGAACTGTGCCTTCAGCATCCTGAACACCCGCTCGATGACATTTTGTGTTGTGGCGTGTGCCTCATTGTACCGTAGCTGCGATGGGGTCGTGGGGCACCAGTATGGTGTGAGAAGCCAGGGACATAGTGGGTAACCACTGTCACCTGTGTGTAGAGGGTGGACATTAGTATGGTGGTCTGTGTCACTTTGCCATGGGCCAACAAGGCCGGTACCCATGGCACCACTGACTTTGCACCCCCCACGTCTGTTCATGTCGTCCTGCGTGATATGCATACTCACCCACTAGATGGCCAGTGGGGATGTCCCCACTCTTAAACCTGTGACACAGTGCAGACTGGTGCCAGATGAAGGCATCGTGTGCTCCCCCAGGGTGCATGGCACAGACATTGGTAATGCACCCCCTGGCATCGCACACCACCTGGCAGTTAATACTTGCATACCCCTTCTGATTGATGTATGCCACTCCCTAAGGGCCAGGTGGTGTGCAGATGGCCACATGGGTGCAGTTAATGGCTCCAAGCATGCCAGGCAACCATGCTACCCTGTGGAACTCCTGTATGTGTGCTGTGCGCTCCGCCTGTGTGCTGGGGAAATGGATGTACTCCGCAGCATGTGGTAGCAGTGCGCTGAGGAAGTGTGTAAGTAGGCATGACGCGGCTGACTGGGTTATGCCTGTCGTGTCCCCTGTTGGTCTCTGGAAGGTGCCCGTGGTGAGCAGGCACATGACGGCTGTCACCTTCATCTCCACTGACAGAGCATGGCTCCGTTGTGTGGGTGCCTGCATCTCATCACTGCACAGCTCACAGAGTTGCCTCAGGATCACCCGGTTCAGGTGGCAGGGGCCCACAATCTCTGTGTCAGAGTAGTGTTCAAAGCTGGTGCGGGCTTGGTACTGCCTGTTCTGGGCGTACTGCCGATGGGCCCTTCCACGGCTGCACCCCCCTGCTGCCTGCCTTCTCACACCCCTCATTACCACCTCCATCTGGAAGGTGGTGCTGGCCATGTCCCTTGCTGGTGTTCCCTCCCGGTGGCTGTTGTCCTGTTCCCCCTGCTGTCCATTCCTGATGCTCCCCCTGCACCAGGTAAAACTCTAGCCTTTGGCTGTGGCTGTCCTGCCTCCTACCACTGCCCTCAGTCCACTGTGGCACTCCACAGCCTTTCCTGCACAGTGGCACAGGCTCCCCACTCCTACCCTGTTTCTGGCTCAGTTCTGGTGGGCCCTGTCCTGCTCCTGCCCAGTCCTGCACACTGCTACCTTCTGTACCACCCTGGCTGTCTGTCACCACGCTCCCACCTGTGGCTTCCCTTTTGCGTTCTTGCGCCCCTGTCTTGATACCTTTTATTTTGGATAATTTCCCCTGTCACGCAACTTCCGCTAGCTCCCCTATTGCACACAGCGCATGCTGTTGAATATCGCACTGTGCATGTTATTCATGGTTCTGCCCCCTACGGTTGCGCATGCATTCATTACTATTGCACTCTGGCGCATTGCTTATTGCGCTGTGCAGCCACCTCCCGCTGAATATCGCACAATGGCGCATTTCCATACTTGCGCTAGCGCATCCCTGTTGCTCATGGCACAACCCTTCCGAATATCCAGGCCTGGGAGTCTTAACAGATTCCCAGGTACTCTTAGGGACATACAGATTTCAAGCTACATCCATCAAAGGTTTTTATATAAAGTTTATACCAGGTATTTCTTATTTTATTTGTTTTCCCAAAGATCATTGTCTGTGATCTGTTTGCATTTAGGACCAACTTGTGAGAAGAGAATAATTTCTGTAATACATCATAGTGTATTTGCAAATTAACCTGAATAATCTCAAGTGACATTCCTTCTACATACAAGATTGCATTGCTTGCATACAAATGATGCAGGACACCTTTAAGAAGTGTCCCTGCATCATTTGGATTGTGGGACTAATTTCCCAGAATATATCTGTTCTCAGACCTCCCAGCTAGTGTTCAAATTACAACTCTAAAATTACTTGCAGAGCAATTTTACATGCTAATTTTTTTTTATTTTATTTTACTATTTGGTAACCAGGTAAGGCCCACTAGGCACAAGTGTCTGTTTTCAGAGGCAACCTGGGAGCACAGGGGAGGTTAAGTGGCTTGCTCAGTCACACTGAATCAATCAATCAATCAATCAATCAATCAATCAATCTTTATTTAACCAGGCAGTTACATCATTGAGCAAGCTCATTTTCAAGATGGTCCTGGACACAGAGAACACTTTTGCTTACAGTAGACAACACTTCATACAAAAAGTAGACATCAGTACAGGCAGTTACAATATGCAAAATACACTGTTTGCAAGCAGAGGTTGTGGGAATCAATCCCAGGTCTGCTGGATGTACCAAACTCATTCACAGATCATTACTCTAACCTCTAGGCTGTACTGCGAACCCCAGTGTTGATTGTAGCAATTTTCTTGCATCTTTTATATTATTATTTATACTGTCATTTTAGTAGTAGTTTTATTTATTTGTGACACCCTTCCCCAGAGGCCCAGGGTGCCATTACAGAGGGGAAATAATAAATGACATGCTAATATCTAATAATTAACAATAAGATATGGTGATATAAATTAAAAGTCTCTACATGCCAGTATAAAACCAGAAATTAAAGGGGAACTGTCATCAATGGGGTTTCTTAATGTCTGAAAGACCATAAACAGTAATTTGAGTGAGCCATTGTGTTTATCTGTGAGTCTTTGCAGTTCAGAATTATTCATATGTAAATCATCTGTAATTAAGGGCTGGGGGTAGCCATATGTCTTAGGTTCCTGACAGGAAATGAAGTCACCGAGGAGCTTTGCCCTCCATTGACTGTAGGTTAAATATGAAATTATCTTGCTTTTTTGAGTGTGTTTAAGGTGTTATTACAACACTTTCTACATTTATAATAATTGTTTTGTATGTGCATTGAAACTAGTGAGTTATCACCTTTACATTTCAAACTGTTAGTAAAAAGAATCCATCTTTAGGGTTGCTTTAACCTCTAGGCTATACTGCCAGCTGATCATCAAAAACTACTCATCTCAAGGCTGTCTCTGTGGTGTCAACAGGTATTGGGGCCCCCTATCAGGATTTCTGAACCCTGTCTGTGTTCATGTCAATACAGATTTCTGGGGCTGCCACAGCACCAACTTCTGTCTTTTTCTGTTCCCTCTCTTACAGCCTTTTCTCTTACAATTTTGGTGTGAACTCAGGTCTACAAGATGCAAATGTGGCTACATACCTACTGGCCTGGCATCATGGGACCAGCCTTGAAATGTGAAGTTTCTGATTATCAGCTGGCAGTACAGCCTAGAGGTTAAAGCAAAGAGCTGAGAACAAGTTTTGTTCATCCAGCAGAATGGGTTTTGATTTCATCTTGCTCTACTTGTATATTGTGTTACCAGAGCAAGTCACTTAAGCTCCCTGTGCTCCCAAAACACACCCAAGAACAAGCTGTAGCTGTATACCTTTCCTGGACAGAGACAGTAAAAACAATCTGAGCATGTGTTATGATTCTGAAAATATTATGCTCTTTCTATCCAGATTTGACAAGAAAAGAAAAAATAGGACACCATTACTTGTTTATTATACCAAATGACAAGCCACACAAAATAAACAGTTCAAACGCTAAATGCCTGACAAAACAAAAAAGTTTTAATTCCTGTTTTTTAAAACTTCCACTGAGGGAGCCTCCCTCAAGAGCCCCCTCAGTAATGAATCTCACAGTAATGGACCAGAGGCTTCAAAGGCTTTATCCCTGAATGTTATAAGTCTGGTCTTGGGACAACCAGGACGCCCCTGTTCTGCAGAATGGAGGGGATAAGTGGGAAGATGCAGGAGTTCACAAAGGTAGCCTGGACCCAAATCATATAGGGCCTCATAGGTTAGCAGACCAACCTTACAGGACATATGCCACAAAAACAGCAGCCAGTGCAGTTTCTGTAGCACAGAGGTAATGTGACTCATCCTCGGAAGGCTAGTGAACAACCTTGCAGCAGCATTCTGCACTAGCTGCAGGTGTCGCAGCATACCTCCACTGACCCTGAGATAGAGAGCATTGCAGTAATTGAGATGAGATGTCATAAAGGCATGTACCAGTGAGGGCAAGTCATCAGAGGAATAAGGGAATGAATCCAACTGATATTTCTAAGGTGATATTTTATTTATTTATTTATTAGATCATCGGTTTATAGACCTTTGAGTCAAAGACTCATTTACAAAGGCACCTCATCAAGAGAGCATAGAAACCATTCCACATGACTATTGACACCTGAGTCTCAAATGTCAGCCATTTGTTACCTTATCTGCAGAGTCAAGCCTGGAGGTACCAAGGCAAAGCCTTGTTTCCCCTCCTCAACATTGCCAGTTCCCAGTGCCCCCCCCCCCTCGGGTAGATCACCAGTACTTTGGTTTTGTCTGGGGTGAGTCAAAGCCAGCTTGAAGACATCTCACCCTGGATCTCTGCCAAACACTCATTCATTACATTCACAACTCCCTGATCCTGCGGTGCAAAGGACAGATGGGTCTGGGTGTTATCAGCATAGCAGTGAAACCCAATGCCATATTAAGTAATGATCCCGCCCAGGGGTAGTATGTACACCGAAAACAGCATGGGCAAGAGGACAGACCCTTGGGGTACACTGCAGAACTGGTCTATTGGGCTCGATAAGAAATTATCTATCATAACCCATTGAGACCTGCCCTGAGGTAGGACTCAAACCAGATAATGACTTTGCCGGGCAGTCCCATGTACTCCCTGAGGCAGTCCAATAAATGCCCTTGACCTACAGTGTTGAATGCTGAAGAGAGATCCAGGATAACAAGGATTGACTGCTCTTCTCTATCCCTCACCCAGGTATTGTAATTTTGTATCTGGTTTGTTTATGCAATGTTTGGCAATTGTTATTGACTGGGTTGAGTTTAAAAAAGGTCACGTGACCAATGCTTGTATCTGATTAAAAACTAAGAAGTAAACCAACCAGCCTACCAACAAAATAATCAATCAATCAACCTGTCGACCACTCAACCAAAAATGAATACATTTAGAAAATGTTTTGGAAACTAGGCTATAAAACACCAGTGATCACATTGTTTCATTCAGTGGCCTCTAGTATGCTAAGAATGAATTGCTAAAATAAAGCTGTCATCTCAGATGTCTAGCTTAGAAAATCAGAATATGCACTTTATTCAGTAAAAAACAAAGTTTATTTTAGTTATTTATTTTGAAAAGTTTCACCAGGAAAGTCACACTGAGCTACAAGCTCATTTCCAGATGTGTCCTGGGGAAGGGGAAGAGGGGCTACAATATTGAATTTAATACAGACAGATGAAAATAAACATAGAACTAAGTATATACAAAAAAACAACATTAAAGCAGTATGAAACATTATGTAGGATAGTCAGGCAGTACTAGCACACACAAAATAACTGTAATAACTAAGTACATACTATATGTCCAAGTTACATATATACAACACATGTAATATTGTTTTAATTTACATTTCCATGTGTGCAGGCATACATTTGTGCTCAGTTACACTATCACGGACATATGCACAGATAAAAACAGGAATATTATACTTAGAACATTTGGGGAGAAGTGAGGAATTTCATCAGGATAGTGCAAAGGGAAAAAGGAGGTCGGGTGCCATTGCAGGATGGGAGGAAGATAGGATAATGAATGAGAGGCCAAGGCCGAGTGTATATCTAAGGGGAGGGAATTCAAGATGCTTGGAAAGCAATAGGAGAAAGCAGCTCTCCCTGCAGAGGAAGTTCGGGAAGGAAGGGCACGGGTCCTAATGGGGGATCTGCAGAGTGAGTAGGAAGGTGTAGGAGGGATGGAAAGAAGGGAGTGAAGGTAAGGAGCCAAGGAGCCATGCCAGAACTTGCACTACGGACACGGTGTCTGTCCTCAAGAGAAGTGGCATCGTTATGATTTATAATACTATTTCTGAAAGTCTGAACAGTTAAAATGCTGCCTTACTTTCATATTTTTATATGGCTACTGAAATGCTCAAAGTTGCACTGAAAAAAGAAACAATTCTTCTGGCCGCAGAAGGTAACAGTTCTGCATGTTGCACTGAACCTGTGAGAATGTCTCTTCCACTGTTTCAGGACATCACTGACACAAAAAAGGGGGAAAGAAGAGGATGTGAGAACTTCTTCTTTACATTTTTAGTTGCATCAATTTTCACATCAGAGTGACAGAAACAGAGAACTGCCATGGGAATGTGATGATACTCTTACAGAAAAGCGTTTATGGTGAAGTACTTTCAGGGGAAATTGTGACCACAGAGCCTGTCATGCATTACTTTTACTACCCTCTGAAGTCTGCACTCCAACTCATTCCTCTATTTCAGGTATTGCTTTGGTGACATTAATGCTTTAAAACCACAGAATACCTTAAAATGTCACTCTGCATATAAAAAGCTGTTGAATAACAGCCATTCTCTATAAAGTTACCTGTTGGAGATAAGGAAAAACCTCTATTGCAAATCTGTTAGGATGAGCTGCTGGGGTGTCAAACATTCTACAACTAAGGGGAGCACTTCATGACTAGTTCTGATTTCTGAATAATAATTTATCTAGATTTTCATGATGCCATGGAAACAGAGCTTTTGTTTTCAAAAGACCCAGGGCAATATTCATATAGTGTTGTTTACTACGCATTATAAAATAGATTGGGTAAATACTGTATGCAGATTGGTTAGAGCCTGTGTACTGGGACTGCACAATGCACGGGTATATAAAAGTGGGGACCAATGTAAACACACGGACAAGAGGCTCCACATAGGGTGGACCTAATAGATCTTCTGGCCTTCCTCTGCTGGCAACTTTGTGTGTTTGTAAGTGCTAGCAATCAGCATACAACACACTAACAATGCCAATATATTTTTAAAGAATTCCTGACTGCAGTAACACACATGGCTGTCACCTGTACACACTAAACACTTATCTAGATCCTACAAAAGTACTCCCTCAAAATAAAAAAAAAAGATTCAATGTTTTTTTCCATTATATTATTCTCCTTCCACTCATACACACATTTTTAAAAATGAAGTATTAATTGCATTTGTGGAGGCTTCTTTTCTGACCATTATCCTTATCTGCCTACCAAGGAAACCTTTGCTGCCTGCCCTGCTATAGATAAAAATTGAATCCTTGACTTCACTGAGGCCTTCTATAATGTGTGTTTGTGTGGGGAGAGGTGAACATTCAGCCGGTAGAAGTCTGCAGAAGTTTATAGATCAAATATAATGCTTTAAAAATGTACTGTTTGCCCACCATGACTGGGCCTCATTTGTTACAAATAAAGTTCAGAAACTGCAATTGCTCATTTGTAAATGTCATTTGTCTGCCTCTCTTATTTGATGATTTACAAAAAAAATTCCTCATACTTATCAGAACTAGCCAGCAGAATCTGGGGTGAATGCTGATGTCATTCAAGCACGATGACGTAATTTTCCACTAGGTCCTGTCAGCTTACTACACACAGGGCGTCAAATTGTGAAAGGTCAAAAATCAGTCTTTGCTATCATTTTTCTGACTGGGCTTCAATGAATGGACATATACCATTAGAACAAAATGGTAAATATCTGGCAAGTTCTCTAGGATAATCACCAACCTTTTGAGCACCATCAATCCCCTTCCCCACCCCCCAAAAAACGTCTCATACTCTTAAAATGTGTTCCCATTCCAGCCCAGAATGCAGCCAATACAACTCCCTGCGTATTTATTCTTTTCAGATGTACTCCCTTTGATAAGGTTCCACAGCACTCACAAAAAAGTATACTACTATCCCTGTACTGCTCCCCAAATCTATAACAAAAATGTGCTCCTCTCCCCTACCCCTCCCTTGTAATTATTCCAAAAGATGCCCACACACCTATCCCAACTTAAGTTTCTAACTCTTTCTTGCACCACGTGTATAACCTATACCTCTTCTCCCACGCACTTCCTGAAATGTAGTGTTAGATCCAGTGTTTTATAATGGGGGTGCTGGGGGTATGTGCATACTTGATATGCATTTAAAAAAAAATATTCTTTATATTGTCTGCAATTATCTTTTTCATAACATTTTTGATAGAGAATACAAATGTAATCTATAGTTTTGAATGTGTATTTTTTACAGTCAATATATTAGACTTCAGCAAAGTAAAATGCAGCAGCAGTAAGCATCTAAGTTATGATGTGATATGTGGCTGTCCCCTTTGCTCCCCCCAGGTCTGCCACTGGAAATGTATACTTACCACTTCACCCCTCCTAAAATGTGTACTTCTGCACCTCTCAAAAAATTCTACATGCCATCCTAAATGTGATCCCTCACCCATGATATTTGTACTCATACCCTGCACCCATCCCGATATTTGCACACTCACCCCTCACACCCCTTCCAATGGTTCCACTTCAGCTGTACTCCAATATTTGTAACCCATCCCTACTCACCCAAGATGTGTGTCATCTGTGCATCTCTGACATTCATACCATTCATACTTCTCTAACCATGTTTTTTTTAACTTTCTATTTATGCTCAACCACGCCCCTGTGTTCTGCCTCATTGGGAGATGCCTGGCATCTGTCCCTATTTCTTTCTGCCTGGAGCCTGTGGTAGTCCTCCCATGTAGTCTTAGCTCCCCCCCGGGTGGAGACGAGGTGGGGCCTGTACACCCCAAGGAAGGCAGGGGACATTAGGGACCTGTGCTGGTGCTCCGTCTTCCTAGAGCACAGGCAGCCATTTTCCATTTTTCTCTTTGAGTGTGACGTGCGCCCAGACATCAAGGCGGGACCCACTGACCGCTCCCCCTCTCTATCACTGGGCGCTTGTTGTACCTCGGAACTCCACCTGAGGTCAGTCAAGCAATGAGCCTTGTTCCACTTCCCTCTCCAGAGAAGGCAAGCGTCCACGGATGCTCAAGCCTTCCCCGACTGGCTGTCTGACTCCCGGGGCTCGTTTCTGAACTTGGATCGCTGGTGGCATGAGCAGTAGCGATGCTACTGCACTGGCAGGCTGGCCCTTTCTCTAACCATTTGTACTCCTACACTATGTCTCCTGAAACTTTTATCTGCCCTGAACAGTCCCCAAATTTGCAGCCTTCCACAACTTGCCCCCAACACAAAACTGATACCTCCTACTCCACTCCTTTCCCAAATACAGTTGTTGGAGGGGTGCAGGGGTATAAGTACAAATTTTCGGAGGGGTGCAGGGTACAAGTACACATTTTGGGGGGTACAGGGTGTAAGTAAAAATTTTGGGAGGGTGCAGGGGTTAAATTATAAATTTTGGGAGGAGTGCAGAGGTACACGTAGAAATATTGGGAGGGTACAGTTGTATAAGTAAAGATTTTAGGAGGGGTGCAGGAATACTTGTACCTCCCCTGCACAAGTCTCCCAAACCTGTAGCCTTCCACAGTTTTGCCCCCCAACACAAAATTGGTACCTCCTACCCCACTCCTTTCCCAAATTTAATTGTTGGGAGTGGGCAGGTGTACAAGTACAATTGTTGGGAGGAGTGCAAGTACCAATTTTGGGAGGGGTGCAGGGCTGTAAGTACAAATCTTGGGAGGGGGTACAAGTACAATTGTTTGGAGGGATGCTTGGGGCAAGTACAATTTTGGGGAAGAATGCAGTGGTGAATTTTACGGACAGGTGGAGGGACAGAAGTGCAAATGTTAATTCAAATTTCAGAAGGGTTGCAGGGGTGCAAGTGCAAATTTCAGGATGAGTGGAGGTACAAATTTGGTGAAGGTTGCAAGTGTTGTACATTTGGGAGGAGTGCAGGATAAATGCATACATATACTGTATGGTGGTGTTAGCTACAGTACCAATTTTGATAGAGAGGTACAGAAGCTGGGGTTTATATTTGGATGGGTGCAGGAGTAAAAGTGACAATTTTGAGAGAGGAAGGGTAAACAGTACAATACTGTGAGGGTGCAGTGAAAGAGGTGAATATTTTGTGATATAGGAATAAAGGTCTAATATTAGCAGAGGATGGATGGATTCCAAATCAGGAAGAGGTGTAGGACATACATAAATATTTCTTAAGAGTTACAAGGGCAGTGGGACAAATTCTGGGAGGAGGAGAGCCCATTACAGAGAAAATGCATAAATCCTGAGAGTGTAGTGGAACCTCAGCAGATGGGGTGCATAAAAATAGAACTACATTTAGGTTAGTTAAACAGTTAGAAAAATGGGAGTGGGGACAATTACAGGACCTGATTACGTTTGTCACCCTTCTCTTGTTTAATATTGTCCCCAAGGTTTCACTGATTAGCCTGTGAAAGTTACTAGCTATTTAGTATCTTATAGTATATTTAATACTATTTGAAGTGACAACTGATTTTGCCCATTTCATAATCTGATGTACTGTATATACTGAGCTGACAGGAACCTGAGGAAAATAACGTCATTATTGCTTAATTAATTAAATGACATCACTCTCCACCCAAGATTCTGCCAGCTCATCTGAAAAGGTCTGAGCTGAGGGCCTTTCTGTGAAGTCAGCAAATAAGAGAGGCAATAAAATAACATTTATTTTATAAGAAATTGCAATTCCTGCAGTTTATTTGTAATACATAATAAGGCTTGGTTATCCTTGTTTTAGCAAAAAGGGTTAATTTGTAAAATACATTTGCATTTGATCTTTAAATTCTTGCATTCCAAGACAAAAAAAATAAACACCTTCCATCTAGTAAGTGAGTGTATAGACAGATGCTTGACAGCTGGGGAAGGATTATTACTTGTTACTTTTAAAGAAAAATACTGGTTATCATAAGAAATGCAGCAGCTGCTGCAGAAACAGCCAGTTAGGGCTTTTATCAACAAAAGAACATTTTTCAATATCTGTTAGATGTTTTATTTTATTCAAAAGAACAGCACCTACTGTCTGCCAACTAGGCTGCGGCCATCTCTCACACACCAGACAGCTTCCAGCATATGGGAATGAAGGTTTCCAAGTCTGCTATTAGTTGTTGGCTTTAACTATTGAGACATGCAGTTTGTAGTACTGAGGGGCAGCCAAACCCTGTCAGCGTCCACCATAATGCACCACTTGTGCACACCTGTTTTTTTATTTTGGGGATGTTCTGAATCCATAGCAGAAAGTCCTGGGACTAACCATATAACCACAAGAGTCACAAAGGTACCATCAAGCCCCAGGGAGCACCCGGTGGTTACATAAACATGTATGTGCATGTGAACTGAACAATAAACATATGCAGCAACATACGTTTAGTTACTGAAACAGCAGCTGACAAGATTATCCCTGTATGCCCATCCCACATGCCCATAATCATTGGTAGGGATGCCCTGTAGTCTGGGATGGTCATCTCATCCCGGTGTTGTCCTGGCATGGCCATGTTCTATAGTATACACATGCTGTAATGATGTCACATACTGTTTTAGGGGTGTATTGTAATGCTCCCTTAAAGTATATAGTCAGCAAAATCTCGTTTTAAAGACCCCAAATGTCATCTCTATCACAGTATGGGTGGCACTGTGGGCTGTGTTGCATACCATCTCTCATGAGATTTCTGCAATGCCCTTATGTGTACCAACAGAGAGATCCTCAGGGGTATCCAGAATCACCTATGGGCAGACAATTTGGAATGGGTAACGCCCACACATACTGTATGCAATCACTTGCTTAGGTATATAGACATACTACCTAGCAGGATTCAGTTGGGTGCCCAGTCACTCACACTAAGAGCATGGAATCCTAGCTGCTGCTATATAATTGCACCATGGGTACAGCCAGGGTGTTTTGCAATCAAATTGGTAATGCAGGGGTCAGCACTGCACATCATTTATACACTTTTGGTATATATTCCTTTTCTGTTGCAGTATGTGTATCCATTATGTGCAGTGGCCTTTACTGGCATGTATATAATCTAAGGCTGCTTTCAAATCAGGAGCACCACAATGTCATATAAAGCATGTTTACTTTTTTGAGTTTATTAATGTCAGCAGGGAATCTTATATACTGCCTTGCTTGTTTTACTATGTCCTTTTTCACCTGTACAATAATACGTGACGTGGATGACTGGCTGATCCAAAAAATTTCTGAAACTTTCATTTGGAAGGTGTTTATGCTGAGTAAGCAATAAGACACAATGGGGTGTCTGTTATCATAGCACAATGCACAAACCATGGGGTGTCTTATTGTGCTTATAAAATGGGTAAGCTGAGAACATTTAAAAAACAACAAAAAAAGCTTTTTTTATTAAAAACAGCTTTTTTTCTTTTGTTAAAAGTAACTAGTAAAAAGTAATCCTTCCCCAGCTGTCAAGCATCTGTCTATCCACACATTCAATAGATGGAATGTTTGTTTATCATGGAATGCAGGAATTCAAGCTACAGCAGAATTATACTGGTTGAATGTTCTACTCTCCAAATACAAACACACAACATAAGGCCTCAGTAAAGCCAAGGAGCCCATTGTATCTGGGGCAGAGCAAGAGGCAAAAATCTCCCTGGTAGGCAGGTAAGGATGGGGGGGTCAAAGGTCAGAAAAGAAGTTCCAAAAAATGTGTGTAACGAGAGGAATATATAACAGAAAACAACATTTAATCAATTTGTTTGTTCCTTTTATTTTGAGGGAGTTTAGTTTTTTGGGTCTAGGTGATTTCTTTAGTGAGTAAAGGTGGTAGCCATGTTTGTAATGAAAATCAGGAATTTTAAAGAAGGCATTGATATTGTTTTTGTGCTGTGTCCTGATTACCAGCACTTTTTTTACCTGTGCGTTGTGCTCTCATAATGCACAGGTCCTAGCCAATCAGGATGCAGCAGTTTCCCTACCCATTTTATAAAGCACAAGAAAGCATGCAGAAAACAGTTCACTGGTGTCAGGTGTGAGCAAAGCATGGTGGTGCAGCTCAAGACCTTTTCCATATCATGCACAAGGCTTAGTATAGATACTCTGTCTAACCAGAATATTGCTGTTATAATCTCAGCATATATGTTCATGACAATAACGCTTTCCTTGTGCACTCATGGTCCCATACTGTAGCTCTCATTGATTTCTGTGCTTTTTCAATTGCCAGGTCCACCTCATGCAGGACTGCAGTGTACTATAGTGGGAATGGCATGATGATATTATGGTACTGATACTACCCCATAGTAGTGTTACATGCATGCCAACCATATATTTTGTAAAACGACCTAACTCCCTTTTATAGCCCCATGCCATTCCCAATCCCTTTCCCCACTGTTACTCTACATGCACCCACATGTAGTGCTGTATCCGTAGCACTACCAGCAGGCACATGTGACATACGGACCATGGTTACCTTGGCAACCACCACATCATGCTGTTTACATACCTGTTTCACACCCTCTTTCTAGCAAATGGTGTTTCATACCTGTATATTGCTATACAGTTTCTTGGATTAGATGCCACACCCCTTGACAAAGAGGCAGTGGGCCTTGCTACATAGGGGAGCTGGTGATGGGCTCTAGGTTGGTTTGGTTCTTTGAGTAGCCAGTCAGGTATCAGTTCAGGATATTTGCCATTTATTCACTTTTTTGCATCATACTATTTACTGTGAGCCTTTAATTCCATTCTAAACGCTCATAGAGATGATAGTGGTTCACAGCAAAAGAGAGCAATCATGTTTTTATATATTTAATAAAAGTAAAAATGATTTGCAATATAGAATTATAACTGTGTGTGTGTATCATTCTTTTTTTGGTTTTATACTGGATTAGATGCTGCATGCTGGAAGAGGAGTGGTCCATAAAGTATGTAGATGGATAGTGGGCTCCCCCATACATGATGCATGCCAGTCCAGAAAGTTGGCACTCTACTAATAGTATGATGGTGTTGCTCTCAACTCGTTCACTGGCTGCCAAGGTCACCGCCCGGCAGGAATGGTACCATTACAAAACCCATGGAGCCTGACAGCAGGGACAATGCACACTAATACAGGTATTGCAGGTAGTATGACTTTCTGGAATGTTGGCCGCTGTTTTAACTGTTCCTATTAAATTATTACTTAAGTTATGGAACTTGCTAAGATTTGCATTGTCAAACAGAAAAAAATGTCAGAATCAATATATCCTGTAACTGTGTAACAAACTGAAGAGTGTTGGACCAGACGCTGGCAGTATACAAGGAAAAAGTGCAGTGCTGTACAGGAGACCCTAAAGGTTAAGTTAAAATCATGCAGAAAATAGACAAACAAGTTAAAATCAATGCTTCAACCATTAGGACTTCTTCAGGAATGTGCAGTGCATCCCACCAGGATAATGTCCTATATCATGCTGATTAGGGCTGGAAGAATTCGGTGAAGTTCTGACTCTTGCTAAATAAGAACCAGAACACAGCGGGGTTCAGATTAGTCCTCAGTAGTTCTGATTAGTTCTGACTGTTTATAAATATTTGAATAAACATGATAAAATGCATACAAAGGGGCCAACATCTGTAATTCTTAACACAGAGGCCCAAATGGAATAATTTGATTCATTATTTGTACGAAAAATAAAGTAAAACCTCTAAAGCAAAGCAATCAGTAGCTCATTTCTGGCCTCCCTTGGTGGCATACCTGCTTGGTTTCATAAAAAAAAAAAGGAAAATTTTAAAGCCAGCAGCCATTGCCAACCACAGACAGAGGCAGGCTGGTATTTGTATCTATCCACCAGCACTGCCCATCCCAGCCTGCTGGCTGCTGCTGCACCCCCCAACCGTCATGATCAGAGCCAAACTAAAGTCATGCTCATCACTGGTCCACCTGTGCTGAGACCCAGCCACAGTGTTACGGAAGGCATGAGCTCAAGCAGCACTGAGACCACCACCAGAGTATAGTACAGACATAAGTAAAAGAAACTAAGAAAGTTTAAAATAAATTTAAATAACAGATCACTTCAGATTTTATTTTTTTAATTTAATCTCCAGACTGCATGGGTTGGCCAGGTCAGGGTGTGTACAGTGTGGCTAACTGTGGCTGCACTGAGGACTCTGGGATGTGGTCATCAAATCGAAGCCATTAGGCTAGGGCTATGGTTTTGCGCTACAGGTCAATGGTTCATCTAGTAGTGTAATCTACTTTTTTCAACTTGAATGCATAGCACCCTCAGTCCAGTTTGATTTTTAAAGAAAGAAAAACAGTTCTTGTGAACTTATTACTGTAGCTTTATCTTAATAGGACAAAGAACTCACTCAACTTTGTTTTTCTGTACACCTATGTTAAATAAAATAAATCAAACAAATGCTGGTTAAATGTTGGTCTTTCCTTATGCTCTTGAAGTCCAGAACTCGGCAGTTTGGGCTCTAGGGAAAGTGCTGACTGTGGGAGTTAGCTTAAAATTCAATGGAGTTACCTTCTGTATCTGTATGCATGTATGGGAGCCTGTCCTCAGGAGCCTGGGTGCTCTGGGGAGGTCAGGGGGGCAGGGTGCTCCAGAGTGGGGGCCTGTGTGCTCTAAACCCTATGGATGGTAGAGGTAGAGAATCAGTAATGTTAACACACAGTTATTTGGCAGTGGCATGGGGGGGGCACAGCATCGACCTCGGATGCCGCCCGATGTATTGAATGGTAAGGGTGGATGTTGTCCTCCTCTGGTGAAGCTTTGCATCACTGTGTTTCTGCTGCCACCTCCTGTAGGTGTATGACTTGCTTGGCTCAGGTGGTAGGCAGTGTTTGATTGAGATGTTGGGGAGATGTTTTGTGGAGTGTATAGGGCATGCACACATGCTATGCACACTTCTTCTGGGAGGCACTACGGTCCAAATGCTAATACATGTCCCCATCAGGGGATGTGGATGATCTTGTGGAAACAGCAGCCAGGGGGAAGTTAAGGGTTCAATCCCATCTGTCTGTGTTTCATGATGGCTGAAATTGGCCAGATGGCAATATATCTGCCTTACCAGACATGGTTGCTAAAATTACTTATTTAAAAATGAGCTGGTGACACTCCCATAACATGTGATAAAAAGTTCCCTCATGGATCTGACACTTAGGACACAGTGGGAAAGCCTCAAGATCCAACCTATGAGACAAAATGGAGGTATGATAAGCTCTCAGAAGAACATTGTATTGAATGGCTCTCACCCTATTGTTGACAGAACACCTGGTGATATTTTTCATTATCACTATCCAGTCCCCTCCCGTTAGCCCCTCTGGATAGAGATCCAGCTCCCACCTAGCCCTTATCTTCTCGGGGGGTCAGGAAGAGCACCCATCATAAGCCCATAGCTTCTTCTAAGAGGTCGAAAGAAGGATCTCCAAACTGGCCACAGAACAACTCCTCAAATGGGGAGTGGACCACTACCTGTCCCCTACCTTCCTGTTTTTTTATTCTGTTGAATGAATTCTTTAATGTCTCATATAAGGGGAGGTGAGGCAGTTTAATATTATAATCTTTGATTAATTCACTAAAGGGGTGGACCTCCCCCTCCCGTACTAGATGTTGAATAAGATACACTCCCTTATGGAACCACCTCTGCAATGTGGGTCTCTCCCAGGGAGTCAACCTCCTCTCCCCCTCCAAGAGCCCCCGACAAGGATAATCGGCGGAAATCCCCTGCTTGTAGCCAATCATGTCATGAGCTAATTTCCATGCCTTAGCAGTAGCTCTGGTACAGGGGTTAACTATGCTAGCAAAAGTATTTATCCCTCCAACCGATAGCAGGGCAGCATAGTACGAGGCTATATAGACTGTTTTCTCCATTTCCACCCAGGCGGGTCGCTTACTGTCCTCTTGCATCATATCCCGCACATGGGCTAATTTGGCAGCTACATAATAATGCTTCACACTTGGTAATCCCAAACCCCCCTTCCCATGGGGTAACCATAAAAACGCTTTTTTAATTCTGAGTCTTTTGTTGTTCCAAAGCAGCTGCATACTAGCTCCCTCTAGGGCCTTAATATACTTTTGAGGGATACTCAAGGGGACCAGTTGAAAAAATATAGAAATTGGGGGAGCACTGACATTTTTACCAAATTCACTCTTCCTATAAGAGTCAGTAGCAAGGCTCTCCAAGACAGGCAGTCATCTTTAACTTTTATTATAATTCCCTTCATATTGTTTTTTACTAACGTGGACAATTTAGCTGGGATTAGTATGCCCAAATACTTTAATTGGTTAACAGGAGTAATCTGAGACTGAGCAACAGTGATGGGTATCTCTCCCCACCCAGTGGCATCCATTTGCTCTTCCCCCAGTTAATCTTATGGCCCAAAAGAGGACCTTAAACTTCAAATATTTGTGACAGGGCCGGCAGTGATTCTCGGGGAGAAACAGCAGAACATTGTCTGCAAATAGGGATATCACCTGATTAGTCCCCCTTCAATTGAACCCCTTTATGTTTTTGTGTGACCTGATGCTCTGCGCTAGTGCCTCAATTGTGAGGAAGTGCAGTTATGGCAAGAGCAGGCAGCCCTGTCTTGTCCCCCTTGACAGGGCAAAAGGAGGTGAAAGGACATTGTTGGTAAGGATTTGGGCTTTTGGGGCTTTATACAGGGCACCAATCCACCTCATCATATGAGGCCCTAGGCCAAATTTCCTTAGAACAACCATCACGAAAGGCCATTCGACCCTATCAAAGGCCTTTCCAGCATCTAACACTAAGAATCCTCCCTCCATAACTTAGGCCACTTATGAGTGATGTTAATAGATCTTCTAATATTGTGTTTGGCTTGTCTTCCTTTAACAAACCCCCGTGGTCAGGGTGAACCAGCTTGGGGAGAAGCTTCTCCAATCTGGAAGCTAGGAATTTGGCCAGAATCTTTTAGACAGAGTTTAAAAGGCATATGGGGCGGTAAGAGGAACACTTAAGGGGGTCTTTTCCTGGTTTTGGGAGGACAGTTATAGTGGCTAAACATTAAGATGAGGGTAGAACACCTGCTTCCAGAGACTCCACCACCATTTGGAGCATTGTAGGACCCACAGTCTCCCACATTAATTTATAGAGCTCTGCTGGGATCCCATCTGGGCCTGGTGCTTTCACATTTTTTTCACTCCACACCACTCTTCTCAGTTTCTAAAAGTTATAGGGGAATCAAGGTTCACCCTATCTTGTGATTCTATGGATGGAAGGGAAACCCTGTCAAGAAACATGGCTGGGTCAGCTCCCACTGGGAATTCTGAAGTGTAAAGGTGGGAGTAGAAAGCTTTAAAGGAGTCATTTATTTTATTTTGGTCATAGGTTATTGTCCCCCCTCCCTCCTCTACTCCTATAATGGTGCGCTCTGCCCCTTTCCTTTTTACTAACCCTGCCAGCCACTTACCAGATTTGTCCCCCTCGAAATAGGTGTTAGATTTTGTAATACTGTAATGAGATCCCTTTCTATTTTCTTAATTGAGAGCTGGTTTAGTTTACTTTTCAATAATTTAAGTTCAGCCATTCTTTTCATGTCATGGGAGGCCATTGTCTCCCCTTCTAGTCTCTTGATTTGCTTTTCAAGGGAGGCCTCCTGTTTGGAGTTGGATTTTTTTTAAAGGAAGAGTAGGAGATTGCCTCCCTTTGAATGAAGGCCTTCAGGGTATCCCAAATCACCCTGTTGTTGGTTTCTCCTGGGGGATTTAGGGCAATAAATTTGGACACATGGTCCTTTAATTGTTTGAGAAATTGCTGGTCTACCAAAAGTGAGGGATCCATGTGCCACTACTGCGCAGGTATAGTCCCCCCCACAATCACTACCCTGAGAGAGGCATGTTTGGATATTAGTAAAGGACCATACTCGGCCTCCTTGATACTGCCCAGCCTGGTTGAGGGGAGAAAAATTTAGTCCAGTCTGGTGTTTACTTTGTGGACATGTGAATAGAAAGAAAATTCTTTGGAGGTAGGATGACAAAACCTCCATGCCTCCTGCAGGGCCCTTCCCCCCACCAAGTGATGGAGAGCCGTCACACTACGTGGCATTGGGCCACGTCTTGTGCCTGAATGATCTAGTTTCGGGTCCCAGTAGGTGTTTAGGTCACCTCCCAGAATTATGTCATCAGGGTAGGGAGCAAGTGTAGTCTCTAAATGTGTGAAGAAATCGGGGGAATCGAAATTGGGACCATATATTGAAACTAAAGTCATAGTTTTACCCCCCAATATCAACTACTGCTATGACATACCTCCCCTTGGGGTTGGCCCCGAAGAGAGAACCCTATGGAGAAAACCAGGCCTATACCAAATTGCCACCCTCCGCGCCTTAGAGGTGAAGGGAGCAGCCACCAGGGAACCTCCCCATGATGCTTTTAAATGATCAACTTCCTCCTTTGTTGAGTGGATTTCTTGCAAAAAGATTATGTTCCCTTTCAACTTTTTTATCTGGGACCACATTATTTTCCTTTTTACCACTGATCTTAACCCATTAATGTTCCACGTAAGCAGCGTAACACTATCCATTGTTCCTAATACATCTAATAGACATGGTATTGTCTGTTATTAGGATAGCACAGCACGTATTAAAGACTCTGTTCCACCTTTTTTTAAACATAAAACAAAGCATAACAACCTTCCCCAACATATGTGTCTCTCACCCCCAACCTCCGGTAACAAACTTCAACCATCAACAAAATTGTACCCTTCATTGTTCCCCCCCCCGGCCCCTAACTGATAAGTCCCCAAGTCAACAATAATACAAATTTTAACCGCAACTGCCAAACATTTACTCTCCTGACCCCCTTGTCCTGAGGACCTAATGTCAAGTCGATCCACTACTTTTCATGGATTTAGTGCCCCATCCCTTGCAATAGGTAAAACAAACAAAAATATTGTAAATAAGTAATAATGCCCCTCTTTCATAAAAATACCTTTTGGGAGGGAATGAGGGTGAGAAAGGTTAACTTCACCTCCCCAGCCCCCCACCTGTCTCATGTTCAGATCAAGGTACGAGCACCCCCAGGAGGTCTCCTTGAGGGGACTGTCTCTTACTGAGAACTGGAGACAAGCCACCCCCTGCGCTCCAATGGTAGTTTCAGCCTTACCCAAATTGCTCTTCCACGCCTTGCCTTATTTAGTACCTGAGGACCCCCAGAGTACATCCCCCCAGTCATGAATAAGAAGGAAAAGTCACTTGGCACAATCTCCCCTTCCCCACAATGCAAAAAGAAAAGCATGAAATGACTAGAGCCAAACTTGTTAATTCACAACTGCCTGAATCAAGTAGTATAACCTTAAAAGATTTAAACTTAAATTAGGTAATGAAATGCCAGCTAAAGTCTGAAAAAGTCCACTCCTTCCAGCGGGAATGACTGAGAGTCCCAACTCCCCTCAGAATATATTTCAACTGCAAGGTATCCCTCCCTGAAGTGTGGCCCCGGTCTGCATCCAGAAAGTTTCAGTTATGCCGCGTAGCACTGAAAAGCAGCTGATCTCAAAAGTCATTTCCCCTACCATCATGACTTGCGGCCTGCTGTTCACGCTGACTAGTGTGCCGTGGAAGGGGAAGGGGGAGCCCGCCAACCCAGCCTTGATAGGCCCCCAAAGGAGTTATGGATTGGGGAAAGAATGCACCACCACCCCCCACTCCTGAAAGTCTTAAGGCACAGTACCTGAATATAAAACAGGGTTCAGTCTGTTATTAATTGCCTGGCTGACACCTTTTCTGCCACTCCAACTCCCTGGCGAACTCCAGTGCTGCCTCTGTGTTGGTAAAGGCCTTCTGGTTACTTCCTGTTGGTCTGATTATCAGCTGGACTGGATAGGCAAAGGTGAACGGGCAGGAGATTGAATGTAGAAGCCTTTTAACTTTGGCAAATGCTTGCTTCTGTAGCTGCAGTTGATGCGAGTAATCGGGAAACAAGCTCACTCGATTGTGTTGTACCATAATCGCTTCTTTTTTTTGTGCTGCGTCCAAGACCTGCAATCGAGCCTTATAGCCAAGGAATTTAATTATGATGTGCCTTGGCTTCTGGTCTGGAGCAGGCTCTGGGCTGGGGGATCAGTGAGCCCTCTGAATTTCAAGGGTCAAATCTTGTGGGAGCTGCAGAGTTTTCTTCAACCATGCCTGCATATAGCTGGGACAGTCTCTAACCTCCAGACCCTCAGGTAGGCCAATACCTATAACCCGAACATTACAGCTATGCTCACAATTCTCATGGTCATCAATACTTTGTTTTAAAAACTCAATCTCTCTGAGCACCTTGGCCAGGTCTGCTGAATGTCTATTCACTTTGTCCTCTTGGTTTCTCAGCCTATTTGCCAGCTCCCCCCAGACAAACTTAGTGTGTTTCTACTGTCTCTGTGGCAGAGTTCACGGCCTGCTGTAGGTACTGAATTTGGGCCATCACATTATCAAAACCTGCTTCCATTCTTGTACCTAGGTCATATTTCAAATCGTTTATTAAGCACTCCAGGTTCTGATATCCTTCAGACATGGTCGCACAAGGGTTGGGACCCAAAGGTTGCAGATATTGAGGGTCTGGGTGTGCTTGCTTCTCTCGGGAGTCTGAGAGTCTTGGTGAAGTGCCTGCTTGCTGTCTGGGCTTAGGTAGGTCTCTCTCTTCTTCACTTTGATGTGGTGCTTTGAAGGGGAGTTTAGCTTGTTTCTTCCCCGATTTCAAAGTAGCAGGCATTTGAGCGGTGTTATCAATCAAATTTGGCTATCAATAGTCTGTTAAAGTTAGAGGAGAAGGAGGATTGCAAAGGATGATCTCGGAGCTCCACTCTCAAGCTGCCATCTTGCTCCTGCACTAGGCCACGCCCCCAGGTATAATATTAATAGTAGGAATAAGAAAGTGGTCCTCCCATTGTATAATTTATTGGTTAAGCCCCATTTGGACTACTGTAGACAGTTTTCAGCATCTATGGCTAAGACTGATGTTAGACTTTCAGGACATTTCAGGACAGCTTCCTCTTGTAGTTAGTTAATGAGCCGACTAGATTGGGGAGGACTCTGGACCTGGTACTTTCTAATGGAAAGGCTGTAAGGGATCTGGGGTAGAGGACCCTCTGGCTGGGAGTGACCACTACTCAGTGTGGTTCACACTCAATATGGGTAGGGGAAACGGGGGTATGAGACCAGGGTGATTGATTTAAAGGGGCGGACTTTAAAATGATGGGGGAAATCTTGAGTAAGTATCTGACAGGAATTCAACCAGACATGAATGCTAGTCAAAATTGGGATATCATTAAAGAAGGTCTGACGGAGGCCATGGGGACTTGTACCAAGACACAGAGTAAGAGGAAAAAGGCAAAGAAACCCAGCTGGTTGACTCGGCAGGTGATGGAGAGGGTAAGGGCCAAGAGGAAGGCATTTCGGAAATGCTAGAAATTGGAAGGGCGGGGATGACAGGGATGAATATATGAAGAAGTCCAGGGAGGTTACCAGGCTAGTCAGAGAAGCCAAGGCTTCAAGAGAGCTGAGACTGGCACAGGGAATTATGGAAGGAGAAAAGGACTTCTTCAGATACATTAGAGAAAGAAGGAAGAACGAGGATCAGATTGTGAGGATTAGAAAGGATGGAGGGTGGGTGGAGAAGGGGGTGGACCAGGCAGAGGCATTAAATGATTACTTCAGTTCTGTGTTCACAAAGGAGGGGGGCAGATACCCCAAGGGGGGTAGAGTGGGCAGTAGGGGGGGAGGGGTGACTGATGTAGGGATTACAGAAGACAAGGTTCTGGAAGGAGTGAAGGTACTAAGGGTGGACAAGGCACCAGAGCCAGATGGCATTCACCCTAGGATACTCAGAGAGCTGGCAGAGATCCTGGCAGGACCACTGGCTGACCTGTTCAACACCTCCCTGGACACAGGATGCATACCACAGGACTGGAGGATGGCCCATGTGGTATCCATTCACAGTCGTGGCCCTAGGGATGAACCAGGCAACTACAGACCAGTGAGCCTCGCATCAATTGTGGGGAAGCTCATGGAGACAATCCTAAAAGAGAGGCTGGTGACCTTTTTGGAGGACAATGGTCTCCTGGATGAGCAACAACATGGGTTTGTCTCAGGAAGATCCTGACAGAGAAATCTAATTGAGTACTGTGACAGGGTGACCAGGGAGCTGGACTGGGGCCATGCGGTGGATGTCCTGTATTTGGACTTCAGCAAGGCATTTGATTCCTGCCGCATGGGAGGCTGGGGGGAAGCTGAAATACATAGAGGTAGGAACAAAGATGGTCAAATGGATCGTCAACTGGCTGAATGGAAGGAAGCAGAGGGGGGTGGTGGTGGTGGTGGTGGGAGGAACACTTATCACCCAGGGAAGTGATGAGCGGGGTGCCACAGGGATCGGTACTGGGACCCGTGCTGTTTGGGATATTCATCGCTGATATCTCACGTGGGATCCGGAGTAGGTTAAGTCTGTTCACTGATGATAAGAAGATGGGAGCTGTGGTAGATGGCATTGAAGGGTGGAAGGGGCTGCAGGAGGACCTGACCAAACTACAGGAGTGGTCAGAAACATGGCAGCTGGGGTTCAACACCAAGAAGTGCAAAGTACTGCACTTTAGTGCTAGAAACCAGGGGAGCAGTTATCATCTGGCAGGGGTGGAGCTGGAAAGCACCGAGGAGGAAAAGGATCTGGGGGTGTTTATTACAGGCAGCATGAACAACTTGGCTCAGTGCAGAAAGGCGGCCGCAAAAGCCAACAGTATGCTAGGATGTATAGCGTGGGGAATCTCCTCCAGAAATAGGGAAGTGATCCTTCCCCTGTACAGGTTTCTGGTCAGGCCTTGCCTGGAGTACTGTGTTCAGTACTGGTGACCATTCCTGAAGGACATCAAATTGTTGGAGGGGGTGCAACGTAGGGCAACAAAGGTGATACAGGGATTGGAGGGAAGATCCTACGAGAATAGATTGAGTGAACTGAACATGTACTCTTTGGAGGAGAGAAGGGACAGGGGGGATATGATTGAAACCTTTAAATACCGTAAGGGGTTAAATAAGGCTAATACAAAAGGGATGTTCCAGCTTAGAAGATGGAGGGATATGAGGAGGCATCAGCTAAGACTGGAGGGGGGAAAGATTCAAGAGGGAAATCAGGAGACACTTTTTCACTGAAAGAGTGGTGGGCAGGTGGAATACCCTGCCTGAGGAGGTGGTATCCTGTAGAATGTTGGGTGGCCTTAAGAGGGGTTGGGATAGGGTGAGGGGTGGTTAAGGTGAAGGGGAGCAGGGAGGATGGGGCAGCTACAAGTTGAGGGGATAGTGCACATTCGAGCAGACTTGATAGACTGTAAGGCCTGCTTCTGCTGGCATTTTCATATGTTCGTATGTGGACTTATTGAGGGAGTACAGCGCAAGGCAACCAGGATGATATCCTCAATGAGAGAGAAGAGTTATGATAATAGATTGAATTATCTTGGACTGGGGGGGGGGGATCTGTGTTTTGCAAATAGAGCTTTCGCCAATGATGATTCATGGGAGTGCTCTGGGTTGGAACTAAGAAAAGGAGGTTATTCAACTAGATCACATATGCTACAACTAAAAGGAGACACTAGTCTTACAGCGGAAAGACTAACTTGGTTCAACCAAAGAGTGGTGGTGATTTGGAATGGCCTGCCACTGGAGGTAGTGGGTAGCAAAACATTAATAAATTAAAGAAGAGATTGGTTGTTTACTGTAAAAGTAAGAACATAAGAGGCTACACCCTTTGAGTTGGGGGTGGCCTGTTATGGGGCTTGTGTCCTTTTTGGACCACATAAGACTGTGAAACCTGGGATACCACAGAGACAGAAGTCTGAGAAAAACATTCAATCTTGAGCAGCAGCCAGCAGTGATGCCAACGGTTAGAAAGCACAACTTTTTAAAAGGAGATGCATGAGAATGTGCACAAGCTCGGCAGCAACGGTTGCTGCTGTCATTGCTGCTCAAGGATTGTGAGTATGCCGAGATGACTTGCTACACATCTAGAACCTCATAAATATGAGGATATCAGAAATTTTATGATAAGAGGGACAAACTGAATGCATTATCCTGAGCTTATCAATTATTTTGGCTTGTGCTACCAGCCAATGTTATAGCATCCACCTGTGAAGCAAGAACAACTGCTTATTTGGAAACTAGTCTGAGCTGAGTGACTTGAACAACAATAAAAAGAAAAACAAGCATTTGTCAATACCGAATGTTGTCGCACTGGCATTGGCAGTGGCAGAGGTGGAAAGGCATAGCGCTGTGAGTTTGTTAATGTGTCTCAAAAGGTGATTTTGCACAGCGAGCATGCCACTGTGCGGCAGAGCTGCAGAGACGCGTTTTGGGCAGGCTGTGGAAAATGGCAGCTGGACTGTTGATAATGAGGTGGGCACAAGTGCCAGTGATGAAAATGTGGCATGAAAATATTGCAGATTGACAAAGTTACAAGGGTGTGTGGAAACTACGCAATGCAAGCTTGCAACACAGTCATTGTCTGGACTTTCGCCACCAAATTTTCAACATAGGCATTTTAGGACCTCTGCTGATGAATAGTGTCACCGTCATTTCCTGAAAGTGTCCCGAAAAGTGATTTGGCACAGTGACCGTGCAATTCTACACCGGACGTGTGAAAACACATTTCAGCCAGCTATACTGTTTATAAGGAGGTATGAAAAAATGGCAATGATGAACAGCTGGAGTGAAAGTATTACAAATTCACAAAGTCATGAGCGTGCGTGCAAACTGCACAACGCGCGCTCATAAAACACTCATTATATTGACTTTCGTCCCTAAATTTTCAACATAGGCATTTTAGGACATCTGCTAATGAAGTGTCACTGCCATTTTCATAATGTGTCTCGAACACGGGCTTTGCACAGCGACCATGCTATTGTGCGCCGGAACTGCGAAAACAGATTTTGGTCAGAATGTGAAAAACGACAGCTGTACTGTTCATTAGGAGGTGTAGGCACTGTTGAAAATATGGAGTGAAAATATAAGCTTGTGAACTTACAAGCGTGTGTGCAAACTGCACAACGCACGCTTGTAACACAATCATTTTATGGAGTATTGTCACCAAATTTTCAACACAGGCATTTTAGGACCTCTACTCATGAACAGTGTCACTGTCATTTTCATAATGTGTCCCAAACAGTGATTTTGCACAGCGACCATGCTACTCCGCGCTGGAAGTGCGAAAACACATTTCGGGCAGGATGTGAAAAATGACAGCTGTATGGTTCACAAGAAGGTGTGGTAAAATGCCAATGTTGAGAATCTGGCATGAGAAAATAGTGTATGCACTAACTTAAGCGTGCACGTTGCGCGGTTGCACTCAGTAAAACAGTCATTTTGGGTTTTCACCAAACTTGCAACATAGGCTTTTTGAGAGCCCCTCTCATGAACAGTGGCACTGTCAGTTCGTTACTTGGTCCCAAAAGGTGATTTCACGTGTGTGCAAACTGCGAAATCACCTTTCAGGACCGAATAATGCCATGACAGTGCAAGAATTCATGAGAAGGGGTCCCAAAAACCCCATGTTGAAAATTTTGGGCCAAAAGTCCCAAAAATGCCTGAGATATGCATTAAAGTTGAAAAACCCCTATTCATTCCATTACACAGCTTACCAGCATTTCTTCAGTTCAAGGATCGGCTTTGAAGAGTGCAGACGGTTCCTGGTCCACAGAAGATCGCTGGCGCTGGACCCGAGGCAGGCATGGGGGTGGGGGTGAGGGGCAGGCAGGTGCACAGTGGTGAGCGGGTGGGGGAGGGGGCATCGAGACTACAAGGGACCATTTTCATTTTCCAGGGAAAAAAGAAAACATCGGGGACAGTTTTTGTTTTGCAGGGGTTTTGGCATGCTGGGGTGGGCTCCCAGTGTGCCACCTACCTGTTTGGGATGTGTCTGTAGCGATGGGGATTGGGCACCCTCGTCGGCACACAACACAGGAGGAAGTAATGCCGATAGAGTTGGGCACCCCGCTCTGCACACAAAGAAAGCGGGGGCCACGAGCAGAGGGGATTGGGCACCCTCTCGCATTCAACAATTGGGGGTTGGCGCCGACAGGGAGTGGGCTTCCCATCAGCACACAAAGGGGTTAACTGACAGGGGACTGGGCACCCCTGAAGTGGGCATTAGTTAGGAGCGCCGCTTTACGCTGACCATGCATTAATGGCGGCGAGCACGGCAAGAAAAGGACCGCTGCATATGATGAGCTTGCTTGGATTGCAGTGGACCTTTTCTTAGATGTGCTCACCACATTATGTGTGCATGGTGTGGCACCAGCATGCAGGCTGATTGGGGAATGTGGGATGCACCTACTGGTGCGTGTCCTGCATTCGCCCAACTGCAATCCCGCCTTCAAAGCCGCACTGTCCCATGATGCTGGCTGCGCAAGCGCACCAACATAAGAAAACTGCTCTTACATGACAGCCTCTGTGAAAGAACAAACTAGGAACAAGTCAATTCAGTACTTACTGGACAAGGGAGCTTAGAACCCTCATCACAGTTACAGCTTTCAGTCTTGAGAACTGAAGCCTGAAGCCTTGAATTTCCCTTGAAAGAGATCCAGTTAGTGAGTCTGTCTCACAGAGTCAGTTCCTTCATTATTGCTCTCTGCCTTTAAAACCTGTTACATGGCTGACCCATAGTCATACCTCTCAACTGTACTACATTACGAGGAACGTTCCTCATTTTACTTCACAAAAGCTCCCTGTTCCACATTGTGAGCACTTGTTCCACATTCTAAGTCAACATTTTAAAGCAAAAATCCATAGTAAATAATGCAAAAAAGATATTATTCAATTAATAACAGACTTTCTTAACATAAATGCAACATTTTAACAGTGTTTTGAACTTCTTAGGTAAAGATTTGATGAAGTGTTCCACATTTTGCCCATTTGTTCCACATTTTGACAGGCAATGTTCCACATTTGGGAGACAAAAGGTTGAGAGGTATGCCCATAGTACACTGGCAGCCCAAATTAAATAAGGGATTTGAAAAACAAAATTTGAATGAACTGTAAAAATAAGTTAATAACTAAGAAAATTTGCTAGTAAATCTAATTTCACATAATATAACAGCAGCACCACCTCTCATACAGCAATATCCACATATTAGCATTTAAAGAACTATGAGAGCAAGTAATCTTGATGGGCTTTCTATTTTTTTTCTTTGCCAACTTTAACAATATTGATAATGATGGTGTGCTTAATCGATAAGTTGTGTCCTAAGAAGTTTTGGTAAAAAGCTGTTTGATTCTGCCAGCGCCTATATTTCAAGAAACTACTTGCTGCCATATGTGTGTGATATTGTGCTATTCTGCAATACTTTGCACATGGATTTACACACACATAATAAAAGCCTACCAGAAGCTGATGAAAAAATTGCATTGTAAATATTGGGCAACTAAGGCAGATAATAAATAGGCTATATTAAATAAGATATCAAAACCAGCACTCGGTTTGCCTTTACAAAGTTTTTGGCTCACCCCCTCTCAGGAAATAGTAAATAGAATACAGTATATTAAATAGGCTATCGAAACTAGTACTCATTTTGTCTTTACAATGTTTTTGGCTCACCCCCCTCAGTTATGCAAAACAGCTGAATGTGTATCCAGCTCTGTGGTGCCAAGTGATAGCGCATCACTCTGGCACGTTGGCAACCTGGGTTCGCTCCCTGACCCCGACTGTCAGGAGCAAAGGCAGGGAGGGATGGAGTCAAGAGTGGCCTTTGGACACTTCCCTCCTAGGGGGAGGGCTGTTGTGGACCGCTCTTGGAGCAGCTCCTGGTGATGGCTTGTAGAGGTGCTTTAGGTGGTATGGGTGACCACACACAGTCGAGCATCCCCCCCAGGGTACTGCGCCAATCACACATGTGGGAGGTGGGTGGGGCCCCCAAAAGTGATAGAAGCCAATCTGATGCAGGATGCAAGCTAGCCTGTACTGCAGGACACATGCAGCCTGATGCAAGGCACTCCTCACAGAAACTGAGTAAAATAGGTCCTCCGGGGTCAGCTTCTCCTGGTCTTGGGGGCCCCGCCTTGGGGGGGCAAGTCAGGGAAGAACACTGTGGTGGAGGCAAGTCCTGGGATGATGGGCCTGGGTGCACAGCAAGGCCGATGGGGGCCAGTTTGGAGTGGAAGCAGAAAAAAAAAAAAAAAGCTGACTGTGATTATCAAATGAAGAACACATGCAGATTGATGCTTTGAAAGATAACTCAGCAAAAACAAACATAGGAGAAGGGACTCTCATAAAACTAAGTAAGCTTTTACAGTCTTCTGAAAAGAAAAAAAGTAGAAGAAATTCAAAGAACCCAGAAGGGTGCGATACAAAAAATGCGAGAACAAGACTAAAAATTAAAACCTTCCACTTCAACACAAACCCAGTTGAAATTTGTAAAAAGTGATTTACTAAATTGACCCAGAATGGTGACTAGGAGCAACTTAGAGAATGGGAAAAAAAAATAGAGACAATGAGCAAAGGCCTTCTGAAAATCCCCCTAGTATAAGTACAATTACTGAACCAAACTCTAATGTCAGTACTGACAAGACAGCTTACATCTCTGAAGATGAGGAGGGTACTGCTGCCCCAGTACAGACAGGCAATACAAAATCTGGCTCCCAACTTACCAAAATATGCAAAAGCAGTTCCAGATCTAGCTTTACAAAAGTTAGAAGGAGCTTCAGCTGTCCAACAACAGCCCTTAAAGGAACACTATACCCTCATATCTTCTAAATGTTATTTGTTTCCATGGCAATAGACAATTATTTTCATGTAGCTGTTAAGGATATATGCAGGTAATTTAGTCTGTATTCTCAGTTCATATTAGGTACTGTTACTGTTCTGGGAGGCTCCATTTCATGGTTACTGAAATTTCATTGTCCCTGAGAGCTACATTAGCATATGAGAACATGATGTGTAATCACCCTTTAAACTCCCAAGTATGCCTGTCTGCTTAATTAGTCTTAAAAGAAGCAAGCTGCAAGAAGGTGTGAAATACCACATTTACCTTCAGTGGGCTTTGCAAACTATCCGAGTTATAATGTAGTTTTTTTTCTCTTTAAACTTCATTCAATTTATGAGTTTCCAGAGAGGTTTTGCAGGGTATTTGTTCTTTCAGCATATAGATACATGGTATAAATGGGTGATCTGACATCATGTTCTCATATGCTAATACAGTCCTCATGGCAGTGAGATTTCAACAACCATGAAATGGAGATTCCCAGGGCAGTCACAGGGGGCTACCATGAGCAGTGAAAGCAAACTAAACCTAACGCATATAGCCCTAACAGCTGCAGGAAAGGAATTGTCTGTTGACATGGAAACAAATAAAATGTAAATAATATGAGGGTGTAGTTTTCCTTTAATGGAAAAAAGGAAACAAAGAAAATATAAAGATGTTAATACCCACGATCAACCCCCTACATGGACACTGCAGCTTACTGACAGTGTAAATTTGATACAAAATAACCTGGAAAAGATGAAAAATGTACCAGCGGAAATATGGGAAATGAAACAAAATTGACATTCTGGAGCATTAAATGTTAAATGACTTGTAAGAACAGTAGTCAGCAATAGAGGATAATGTTACTCCTGTAATAAATGACATTACGCTTTTCAAAAAAATAAGGTGAGATGATGAGACAGAAGCAAGACGATCAAGAAAATCATGCAAGATGTTAAAACATAAGGATTTTTTGGGTGTTGCAAGAATGGGAAAAAGACTTTTCCTTAAAGACTATAAAGCTGATCTAGTTAAGTCTGTGTGGGATAGCACTGGAGAAGAATCAGTTATAGACAGAGTACATTTGGCAGGACACAAAAAGAATTCTAAAGAGGGACCAAGACCAGTGATATTGAAATTTTTCAAAAGTGATGACAAATGTCATACAATGAAAGTCATAGTACAAAATAAAAAAATAAAAACTTTTCATACAGAGGCCAAAAAATTACAATTAAACAGGACATTTCACAAAAGTTGTGGAAAATGAAGAAACTATACTGTGGTATCCAACAAGTCCTTTGGAAGCAAGAGATAAAATCAACTGTCTGGTATCCAGCAAAGCCGAGAGTTTTCCTGAACAATCAGACACTGATTTATGAGAATCATAATGGTGCATATAAAGATTTAAAATTATGGTTACCTACTGTTTTCTCTACAGATTGATTTTTGAAGTGTAGTACCAAGGCACTCAACAGTACAATGACATTCTATGAAACTTTGTTTGCCATTACAGTTAGTTGATGTTTGCTATTAGGGGAGGGAGGAGAGGTTATATTTTGCCAAAGCTGATCCTCATTTAATTACCTCTATGTTGCAATATTTGTTCCAGCAGTTGGTCTTTTCTAGTTTTCTTCCTCCCGGGGGAGAGAGAGGGACCCCATTTTGTTTCTCCCTGGCTCCCTCACTCTATCTCCAGGAAATTAGTATATATGGGCTTTATAATGGGTATTATTGCACAGTGATCATCTGAATTTATGGTTGCTTATATGGTGTTAAGAGACCTGGCAGGGGACAGAGATACCCCGATTTGTTTTTCCTTTTGAGCTCCCTTCCTGTCTGCCTCCACTTTCAGAAAATTAGGGCACGAGTACTGTAAGAAGTTACCTTATTGCACAATGGTTACTTGAAAGTTAAACTGTTAGTATGATACAGGGAAGGGAGGGAAGAAGAGAGGATAGTATCAACAGTAAGATACAAAGGATGGGATATTCAGACTGTGCCAGGCTACGGTGCAAGCCTGGGTGCTGTGCAACTGTGATGCACCAGGGTGTTGACAGGGTGATATTCAACAGTGCTCCGTCATGGCTCAGCACCATTGAATATTGCTCCGTGGCCACCAGCATTGTGCATGGTACAGTGGCACTGCACCAGTGCAGGTGGCCAGGGAGGAGCAGGGAGCTGCACTAGCACAAGTGCCATTGTGCTAGGTGCAGCAACCATGATATTCAGTGGTGGACATGTAAATGGGGCCATAATGCATGCAAGGCACAAATGAGGCCATTTGCATGTCAGTATGGCCCCATTTGCATGCAGGTGGCCGATCCCCTGTGACTTGTGCCTGGCACCCTGCCAGGCTGCAGCCGTCGGGGACCAATGCCCCTGCACACCATGGCACAGTGCCCCAATGCCTGATCACAGGCATACCTATGTAAATAAAACCGTCCTATATCCTTGGTGATCCAGTGGACCACTGCCAGCCCGATCATGGGCAAAAGTAATGAACTAATGTCATCCTATATTCCTGGTGGTCCAGTGGACCGCTGCTAGCCTGATCGTGGGCAAAAGTAATAAAACAAAGCCATCCTATATCCCTGGTGGTCCAGCGGTACCCCTCTCCCCACCCGCCCACTGAGCGGCAGGCAGCAGCTGCCCACCCACAAGCCACCCGGCCACCTACTGACTGACTGCATACAGTACGCCTGATGCTTATTGGTCACAGCATCGGGTTACGGCGGCAGATTGTACCATACACATAGTCCCGACATGTGAATGGACAGCATTCACATATTGGGACTATGTAGTACGGGCTACAGTGTCTGCACGCCCCATTGGCCCATGCTGTGGGACCAATGGGTGTACAGCCGCATTGTATGCTGTTAGTCGGCGGGCGGCTGGGCGGCTTGCAGGTGGTGCTGCCGCCTGCCGCTAACTTGGGGAGGGGTGGTGGAATGAGTGGGTGGGTTGGGAGGGGGTATGGGTACCGCTAGACCACAAGGGATAATTGAAGATATGCATGCCCGCGATCAGGCAGGGAGATAGGTCCACTGGACCACCGGAGAGTTTGTTTTGTATTACAGCCCATGATCAGGCAAGGTGATAGGTCCACTGGACCACCAGGGAATCTATTCTATAAAACAGCCCACAATCAGGCATGAGGAGGGCTGCTTTGCCACCGGATGGTGCCGCCAGAGCTCAGATGGCCACCCACAGCTGGCAGCTGCTGTGTTGCACCCTGCATTACGGCAGCTCACCTGTGGGTGGCCATCTGTTGCTCCTTCATTTTGTGGCGTAACTGTATGCGGCGCATGTAGGGGTTGTGCCTGCATATTCTCAGCTCATCCCGGGCTGAATATCGGGATGTGCAGAATATGCATGGGCACGCCCCCCCTTACCTGTGCTGCATATATTACCGATGCGCCCCGGCGCATCGGGAATTGTGCTGCGCATATTCCCCCCATTGAATATCGCGCTGCCTCACTCCAACTATGTATTTTCTTAGTATTAGAAACAATGAAATATTTACTGCCTAATTTGTTTATTACTTGAACATTATGAAGCAGGAAAATAGCTTGTGTTGTTGCAAGTGTCTCAAGTGGTGTTATACATGTGCCAGGAACTTTCCATTTGCAAAGGGGAAGGAATAAGGGGATTATGGTGGTGGGCACTTGGTGAGGAAAAAAAGGAAGAGGACTTGGTATAGGCATATATTTTATAAATATTATAGTCCAAAATGTGTTCATTACAGTTACATGGGTACACAAACACACTTTAGTTTATGCAAATTAAATGCATTTAAAATATATGTGTGGTCCATTTATTGATGTAACTTTGAATGTTAATGCATTGAACTCTACCATTAAAAGGAAAATAATTCTTAGTTACATCAAAAAGGAAAATGTTGACCTGGCATGTTTATAAGAAACATACCTTGACCAGAAGGAGGCTATAAAATAAATTAAAAAAAAAAGTATGGATGAAACAGGTTTATTTCTCACCAAGAAAAGATAGAAAGAGAAAATAGGTTATAATTCTAGTAAAGTAAATCATTAAAGGATAAATTGTGGATATATCTGTCTCAGAAGGGAGAATATTATTAAAAATTGAGTTAAACAATTTTTCATTTGTGTTGGGATTGATATATGCCCCCTTTTGAAAATTTAATTCATTCCTGGCTACAATAAATAAAATGTGTACATTTGAAGCTGAAAACATAATTTTAACAGGAGATATGAACTGCCTAAATGATACACATTTGGATAAATCTTCTTCAGTTAGGGGATGGGACAATTACAAATCAAGACTTAAGGGCTTTCCTTCAAAATAATAATTGCTTAGTAGACTGTTGAAGAGAATTACATAATGTAAAAAAAGTTACATTCAAACATCAAGTAGATATAAAACTCATGCAAGGCTTGATTACACTACGTTTCCAAAAGGTATCTTTAATGATCCTTTTGAATACTATTCTGACATATAGATCAATGGAAGACCCCACCTGGAGTACTGTGTCCAATTCTGGAGGCCCAATCTCAGGAAAGACATGGATTGGGTGGAGGCAGTACAGAGAAGGGCAACCAAATTAGTGCATGGCCTGCATCAGAAGCCCTAAAAGGAAAGACTTAGGGAATTAAATATGTATTCTCTAGAGGAAATGAGGGAAAGGGGAGACATGATAGAAACATTCAAATACCTCAAAGGTACTGAGAGTTACTATATCGATGAAGCACAGGAGGGTGACATTTTGCACAGAAAGAGATGCTTAAGGACAAGGGGGCATGTTATAAAGCTGGTAGGGGGAGACTTAAAGGGGATGTGAGGAAATATTTATTTACAGAAAGGGTGGTGGATGTCTGGAACCGACTCCCAGCAGAGGTGGTGGTGGGTACCAAAATGGTAACAAGTTTCAAACATGCATGGGATAGACACAGGAAGACCTTAGCAACAGGGCTGGGGTGTAGGCTGGAGGTCAATTAGGGTCTTCGGTGCACAGTATATAGGGACCTTAGGGCAGACTAGGTGGGCTAGGAGGTCCTTTTCTGCTGACAGCTTCTATGTTTCCATGTTATGTTACAGATAACCTCATTATATTTCTGATCACAATCCTGTGTTATTTGTCTTCAAATGGGATTTTCAACACACAAAAGGAACAGTGTGGAGATTTAATAATACTCTGCTTAAGGATGATAATTCTGTTTTAGGGGTTAAGAAGGCACAATCCAAGAGTTTGGGGAATTTAACACGGTGGGGAGGAAAATATCATAAAAAGCTGGGATGCTTTTAAATTTACAATCAGAGGACATATTATTTCCTATGTAACCTGGAAAAAACCAAGAAAATAAAAAATGAAAAAAATAGTCTAATTTGAAAGAAACTGAGAAGAAAGCATGAGGGGGGTGCAATAGCAAAATATCAATGTGATAATAATAAAAAAGTGTTGAATAGTACAGAGATATACAACATTACAAGCAATTGGATGAAATACATCATCCTACCAGGCTACTCACTTTTCACACAGGACAGACTATCTAGAAGAGGAGGTGGCTGTGCCATATACCTAAAGGAGTCATTGTTGGCCTATCCACTTTCCCTCCCTGAACCAGCTATGGATATTCAGATCCTTGCTGTTAAGGTTATGCTGGGTGCACACAATAAGATCCTCAACATTGGCTCAGTCTATATTCCCCCAGATCTTGCCGAACAGGGCTTAAAACCCCTAATGAACTGCGTCATGAGTCTAAAACAAGACACAGAAACCATCCTGTTAGGTGACTTTAATGTCAACTGGCTCTCGTCAGGTGCCAGAAGGCATAGGGATGAGTTAACAGGCCTGAACTTTACCCAGTTAATAACAACTCCAACCAGGATAAACTATAAGACTGGGACTAACACACTCCTGGACTGGGTCCTAATAAATTGTCCAACACATATCTCCCATTCTGAAGTATTGCCCGACACTATCAGTGATCACTCTCCTACTAAATGTTATTGGTCTAACAAATTTATCAAGCCCTCTGCCAGAACAATCACAAGTAGAGTGCTCTTCCATGGCCACCTGCAGCCACTAAAGTCTCTCCTCTGACAACAAGACTGGTCTTACATTGAAACCGCAGCTGATATTGACTCAGCTCTACAATACTTCATTGAATGTTTCAGTGAAGCCTGTGGCATCCACACCCCTTTTGGGACATGTAGGATCAGGGGACTTGATAATCCCTGGATCTCTTTTAGCCTTCTGGCTCAAATGAAAGATCATGATCACCTCTGGCCTAGGGCCAGGACCTCTGGCAGTCAACCTGACATACAGGCCTATGAGATGGCCAGAAATGCATGTACTAAGGTTATCTGTGAGCACAAAATGTGTTGCTATAAGGACATCCTTGCCAAGACCTGGGCTGATGGGAAAAAAATTCTGGGAAAACCTCTCAGAAATCACTGGGAAAGCATCCAAACAGACTCCAACTACGTTAAATGTTGATGGGTCTGTCACCCATGACCCCGTGTTAATTGCCAACACATTTAATTCATCCTTCACAGACCTTAGCCAAACTCTGCCCCCAAATTTATTTGAACCACCCAGCACAGCTTCTATATCCACCAAATCAGAAAAGGCCTCTACCCACCCATGTTTCTACTTCAAAGCTATCTCGGAAAGTGAGACCAAGACCTACCTACGTAAAGTTCTAGGAGGAACTAGGACAAGCAGTGATTCCCTTGACCTAAAACTTCTTACCCTAACTCTAGATGAAGTCCTATCCCCCCTCACCAAGCTTCTCAACTGCTCCCTCATACTTTCACAATTCCCCCAGATCTGGAAATCTGCTCTGGTTACACTAGTTTTTAAGAGTGGGGACAGATTACTACCTGGGAATTATAGGCCAATATCTATTCTTCCCCCGCTGTCCAAAGCACTTGACAGGATTGTTGCTGACCAGTCTGTGGAGTACCTGGAAAAATACAACTTACAATGTGTCCAACAACATGGTTTTTGGAAAGGGCACAGCACATCTACAGCCCTACTGGAATTCACAGGTTTCATTCATCATACCCTTGATCAAGGTCAACTTGTTGGTGCAACCTTTATTGACCTGTCTAAAGCATTTGACACGGTCAGTCGCCATTTGCTGATACATCAACTTGCTGGGCTTGGTATATCTTCAGAGGCCCTAAAGTGGTTCACCAGCTATCTAGCAAACCGCACACAGCAGGTGAGAATAGGGTCTGCCCTTTCTGTTAAACTGCCTGTCTGCTGTGGGGTTCCTCAAGGATCGATACTGGGACCCCTTCTATTTAGCACCTTCCTCAATAATCTTCCGGCATCCTGTTCTGAACCAGTACTCTTCTACCCGGATGATGCGGTCATTGTCTCAAAGACTGCTGACCCTACCCTCCTTCAGGTCCAACTTCAGAAAAGTTTTACTGAAACCGAGTCCTGGTTCATCTCTCATAAATTGGTGCTTAACTGCAAAAAAACTAAGGTCATGCACTTCCATGGTACCCACAGCAAGCACAAAGCCAAACAATTGGTGATTAAAAACAGTGCTGGTGTTATCCTTGATCAGACTCAATCTTTTAAATACCTAGGAGTTACTCTGGATAGTACGCTCTCCTACTCCAACCATGTTGAGAATGTTGCCAAGGTAGTTAACATTCACCTAGGCCTTCTACACAGGCATAAACGCTGCCTTACTACCGAAGCCCTCAGATTGGCTATCCAAAGTTTAATTGTGTCTGTTATTGACTATGGATTGGTCATTTATGGTTCTGCTACAGACACAACCCTACATCAGCTCACCACAGCTCTGAATAAGGCATGCCATCTACTAACTGGTGTAGCATATCGTACTCACACTTGTGACCTTTATGAACAATCAGGCTGGCTTCAACTCCAGGCTCGCATTGAATATCAAGCCTGCCTTTTGGCTAAGAAGGCAGATCTTGGTCTCCTACCACCAGGTTCCCTTCAGCTTGTCAGTTCCTTCCAGGGTACTTGGAGCACACAAAGTTCTGTGAGCCAAACTTTTAATGTCCCTTGCTGTTGAACCTCACTCCGACAGCGTTCCATTGTAGTTAGAGCTGCATTCCCTTCCTCCTGAGATTGCGACGACTGCAACCTTGGGACCTTTTAAGCAGAAGCTGCATCAATTCCTAGTTTCCAGAGCATCTTGTGACTGCTATACTAATCTCTGCTGACAGCTAGATGCACTGGGACCTCCCTCTTTTACCATTTGCCCCTGTATAGCCCTATGCTGCTGCTGCGGTGCTATTCTACTCACAGCACTTCCTCCCTTATCCCTTTCCCATTCCTGCCCTCTTTTTCATCCTACCTCATCCCCCCTTCCTTTACCCCTCCACTCCCACTTCCCCCCTGCTCTGTTTCCTCACCTTGTTCTCTCCCTCTACCCCCCACCCCGTGGGTCTTTCCTGCCCAAGCTTCATTGTGGAATCTCCCTCCTTGCTCTTTTTTGTGCTCCTTCAACCCCCAATTCACCCCCTGTACTTTCTCTCCTTATAAGCCCTTTCACCCCTCTTCAGGCAAGGCCACTGGCTGCACTTCACACAATATTTATCTTGCCATATTGTTCTTTTGTTTATGTAATTACTTTCCTCATGTTGTACTACTTACTGAAACCATTGTAATTAGCAATTCTTGTGACTTGACATGGAACCTCTGTAAAAGAGCCCTTGGCTCAAAGGTCTTTCTGATTTGTTGTTTAAATAAGTAAATAAATAAATAAATAAATAAAAAACTGGCACCTCCTTAGTGAAACTACAGGGACATTATCAGCAAAAACAATTCAAAATCAAGAAAAAAAATGTAAATTACCTCCATACATGATGAAAACAACACACTGCAGGTAGAAAATGATTAAATCATGGATTGCTTTCCTGCTTTTCACAAAAAATTATATAGTTCAGCTTGTAACCTGACACAGATGCCGTTAGATTATTACAACATTGCCCCTTGCTTACTTTTACAAATGAGAATATTTACAACTTAACAGCACCTATTTCTCAGATTGAAATAAGAAATACAATAAATTCAATGGCTAAAGTAGAATGCTCAGAGGATGATGTCTTCACTTCTGCATTTACGTGGTTTGCATAGATGTTTTGCTTCCATTCCTTAAATCTATATCAGCACATACAAAATACTGGAAAAATATGCCATACTATTTAAGGACGGTATACATTACTCTAAAAATAAAATCTGGAAAAGATTCAGGGAAGGTAGAAAACTACAGATTGGTTTCAACTCTAAATAATGAATATAAAATACTTGCAAAAATCATAAAAAATAGAATCTTGCCATATCTTGGAAAATCCATTCACCTAGAGCAAGGGGGGTTTACCCCCAACAGATCAATATTGCCAGGAATACACAGTATACAGTTTACAATGGAACATACAGAAAAAAACAAAATGGATGCCATTTTCATATCATTGGATACTTGCAAAGCCCTTTTTATGGTGGAATGGACATATCTCTTTTATGTCTTAGAAAATTGGGAACTACCAAAATAAGTTATATTATGGATCAAAACTGTATACAGTACACCAAAAAACCAAAATAAAGATTAACAATACTTTTACAACAGAATTTAATTTACATTGTGGGGTAGGGCAAGGTTGCCCATTATCTTCAACATTATTTGTACTAGCTCTTGCAGTTTTACTAAGTGAAATTCAAATGCAAACATTGAGTGTGGGGGTTCAAGGAGTGGAAACTAAACTAAAAGCATATGCAGATGATGTCTTGTTGACCTTGACCAATCCACAGAAGAGCCTAAAATAAATCAAGAATATTACTGAAACGTTTTCCAAAGTCTCTGGATACAAAATAAATGAAAAGAAATCAGAAGTAATAGCATTTAATCATCTGGATTTAGACAGTACTTTAGGAATGCTTAATGCTGTCCACAAGCCAGAAGGAATGGACAACTTAGGAATTAAAATCACAGATTATCTTAGTGACATGTACAGTATTAACTATATACCCTTACTAGAAGAAATATCCTGAAAACTTCAAGGTTAGTGGAAGATACCCTGTCTATCTGGGATATAATTCAAGTAATTAAAATGTCAATCATTCTTACAATATCATATGTATTTCAAACCATTATAACTCCCATTCCAGATACCTGATTGGAAAAGCATATAGGAAATTCTATGTAAAATAGTAAACAATTGTGTATTTCTTGTGCCAAGTTATGTTTCTATAAAGAAGAAGCAGCAAGAGGTCTTGCTTGCCCTGACCTAAATGGGTCTATAATGACAAATGATATCCTTTCTGGGGGAATAGACTACTAAAAGTAGGACCAAAGGAAAAAAAATCATTATAGATAAAAAATATCTGGTTTGCCCCTACATCATACGCTACAGAAAAATATGTTATAATCAGGGACTTTGGGACTAGAACAAAGAAATTTCTTCTTAAAATGAAATGGGAAACAAGAAAATTCCTTACTAACAATTTAGGGACTATCCCAAATTACAAAATTAGTGGAAAGACAATATTCTTTAAATCATGGCATGCACTAGGAATAAGAAGTTGGCTAGATATAGCAGAAAATGATAATATCATGTAATGGGAGAATTGCAACCAGAAATATAATTTAAGACGAACATCATTATTTAGGTACATACATTGAAAGTGCACTACTCCAAGGATTTTTCAAGATGAGAGCCTAGAAAACACAGAAAAAGATCCGAAAATTGACTAAAAATAGAAATAAAGGTATTTTTGCATGTGTAATGAAAATATGGAAAAGCAATTCCCTGAAACTATGCAAAAAAAAAAAAAAAGACTGAAGAACTAAACCATGACATTATGGAAGCACAATGGTATAATATAATAAAATAAGTAGTGACTTATAAGCAATTATGGTTAAATCAGTTCAGTTTAAAATAGTGGACAGAGCCTACTTAACACCATCAGAATTTTATGGGTCCCATATTCAGAGCCAGCCGGATGCACTCGCAAAATGATGCGCAGCACAAAATAAATGGGCTGGCCGGCTGTGGCACCATATTCAAACATATTGTGCAATCCGAACAGATCACACAGTCTGTTTGACTATCAGACCCTGCATGTGTGGAGCACAGCAGGGGGTTGCCAAGTGACATGCAGCGCATCCAGGGTGCAGGGCTGAGGACCACCCATAGGGGAATACGTGGCACATACCTGCATGCACCGCAGCCCCCATGGGCAGTATTCAGCCCAAACAAGCAAATGAGCCAATTGGGCATGCATGGCACAAAGGGGCCATTTGCATGCCCATTATGGGCTCATTTGCATGGTTGCACCTGACAGAATGCACCAGGCCTGCCCACACCAGCTCCAATCTCCATAACAATAATGAAATCACCCAGATTGCCCTGGTAGTCTAGTGTCCCCTCCTCCACAACCCCGAGTGCTACTGTATATTACAATAACCCTGATCACTGGCAGCTAGTGGTCCCCCCTCCACAGCCCCATCACCTGTATAAATTATAATATCACCAATCTCCTTTTTCCATAGTGTAGCAACCCCTCTTCCTCAGCCCAATCACCTGTATAAATTAAAATATCACCAATCCACCTTTGCCATACAGTAGTGTCCCCCACCCCGATCACCTGTATAAATTACAGTATCACCGATTCCCCTTTTCCATAGTGTATCAGCCCCCCTCCCAGCCCCAAGCACTACTATATATTAAAATAACACCAAATCCCATTCCCTGGTGGCTAGTGGTCTGCCCACCCCGGTAGGCAGTAACCCACCACCACGCACCCCCCCATCCTGACTTGTGCTGGTGACTGGTAGAGCCCTCCTCACCCTGCCATGGCCAGCTGCTGACTGAGCTGTACAAGAGCATGGACAGTAAATAGTACATGCTTATTGGTTGTCACCACAACCAGTGAACATGTACTATTTACTGTATGCGTTATGGTATACAGATGATCAGGGTTAGGGGGGCCGCTACACTATGGAAAAGGTGATTGGTGATATTTTAATATATACAGGTGATTGGAGCTGGGGAGGGGGAGTGCTACACTATGGAAACAGGAATCAGGGGATTTCTTATTTATTACAGTGATTGGGGCTTGGGAGTGGGGGTTCCTACACTATGGCAATGGAGATTGGGAGTATGTTTCATTTATTACAGTGATCAGGGCTTGGGGGGGGACTGTGTACTGAGCCCTAGACCATGCATGGGGCACCAACCTACCCCCGCACATAGTTAAAGTAGGGTTGCAAAAACTTATCTATACACTGACACAGCCAGCCATGTCTATGCCTCGGGGATGTTTAATATTGTGATGCATGGTATATTCCTGGGGAACCCCTCATTTGCATAGGTGCATCACAATATTGTGCATGGCCATGTGGTCAGGTATGCATGGTGCATCAGTGGCCGTTGAATATAGCCACACCCCTGCCCACACAAGTCCAGCATCTCCTCTGAATATGTGGTCCTGTAAGATGAATGTTGCAACAGATTCATGTTGCTGGCATTGGCATACAAGCAATGCTGATATATTACATTTGTTTTGGACATGTACAATGGCACAGAAGTGGTGGCTGAAGATTACTAAGATATTAAATAAATAAATTTATATCTGGGGGTCAAGATCTCACCCCAACTGTCAAGTCTCTTTAAACTGAACTATGGAAAACTCTGGGGAGAAATATGGGCATACTTGGCCAGATGGGACCTGCTTCCACTCTTTCTAGGTGACCACATTGAGACTATCAAGATGAACATACTCCCGAGGTTCCTGTTCTTATTCAAGGCCATCCCTATAGCCATACCTGACTCCTTCTTAAGATCTGTTAATGCGACTCTTTCTGCTTTTATTTGACAAAAGGGAAGAAAACGCATATCTTGTAAGCTCCTAACACAGCCTAAATTGAAAGGAGGATTAGCCCTTCCCAACCTCAAGCTCTATTACATTGCAGCATAGTTGGCCCCTGTAGTAGCCTGGGCAAAACAAAGGGAAGATACAGGTTGGAGAGAAAATGAGGCACGACACTTATGAATCACTACTTTTACCTCTTTTCCACATGTCCCCCTAACACCAGAGCTGTGAAGAAGCTTGAATAATCCCTGAATCAAACATAGACTGAAGATACTAATGGAAGCAAGAAAACTCACACACACTCCGGAAGGAATAGGTCTGCTGACTTCAATCCTGGGGGACCCAGGGTTCACCCCCTCCCAGGACTGATATCAGATTCCAGTGGTGGAATACTTCTCTCTCTGATACACTTTTGCAACCTTTTACAGGTGGGAGGTTTGGCATCCTTCTCTGACTTACAGGACAAATATGCCCTCGAACATGTAGATTTTCACAGATACCTACAAATTAGACAATATCTCATGGAGAAAGGCCTGATTCCCCAAATCAAGAGTGATCTCATGAGGCTTGAAACTTTCCTGTACTGGGCAGGATGCCTGGTGGATAGGGTAAAGGTAATATCAGGGGCATATAAAGCTCTCCTGGGGGAGGATTGTGCACAATCCGAGGCCCTGAGACTTAAATGGGAGGAGGAGGTGGGTAACCCAATTTCAGCTGCTCAATGGAGTTGGGCATGGGAAAGGGAGTGAAGAACAACCTCATCCCCTGGCTGGAGAGAATTCCAGTGGAAATGCCTGACCTGCTTCTTCTATACCCCAACAATAATGAGACAGTTTTCTGGGAATTCCTCAGACCTGTGCTGGAGGGGGTGTGGGCAGGTGGGCTCACATGGCCACATCTTCTGGTCCTGTCCAGGGGTCACAGATTTCTGGAAGGAGATCAGACAGGTCTTAAATAACCTGTGGGGGATACAGATCCCACTGACTTTCAACATGTTGATTTTAGGAGTAGGCATTCCTAGACTGGGTAATAACAGACAACAAAACTTATTTAGGATACTATGCTTAGCTGCCCAAAAAGAAATAACAGCCAATTGGTTAAAATTCTCCTCCCCCTTCCTGGGTTACTGGAAACTTAGAATAGATGGGATTAAAAGAATGGAGGACTTGACAGCTAAACTTAGTCTCACAGTAGGAAAACATGAGGAACAATGGGAGAAGTGGACAACCTGGAGGGCATCTGATCACTTTCAATAAGACAAAATAGGCACTGGGAATGGAATAAACAGATTGTCTTAAAAGGCACCCCCCACATGAGAAAACTAAAGTGTATTTTCTTTTTGATACAAAGGGAAAACAAATATATATCAAGATACCCTACCAAGGGCCAGATAACACTGGAATGCAACACAGTCCCCTTAACTCATTGTCTCCTAGCAGACGGCTGTAGTCTTCAGTAAAATACACTGGTGTGTCCTGAGGATGTCTGCAGAAGTCGGCTACTGACTCCCAGTGTGCCCTTGCAATGTTTGGAGAAGTCACTTATATGTTTTAATAGATAGTATAACAGAATATAATATATATTCGACTGCATAGTACCGTTGGAAAGGTAATTTTATGCTGAATAACTTTGCCACTGATATTTTGTGTATATCATGTATACTTTAGGAGTTATTCGCATTTGTTTATGATATGGTGTGTATGGCTTATGTTGCCTGTTTCAGTGAAAAAAAAAAAATTTTTTGCTGTTTCAACCAGCATAGAAAAAAAAATACATATTATTATTTGCATACCACCATTGGAAAGGTAATTTTGTGCTGAACAACTCTGCCACTGATATTTTGTGTATATCATGTATACTTTAGGAGTTATTCACATTTGTTTATGGTATGGTGTGTATGGCTTATGTTGCCTGTTTTAGTGAAAAAAAAATATTTTTTTGCTGTTTCAACCAGCATAGAAAAAAAACAAAAATACATATTATTATTTGCATACCACCATTGGAAAGGTAATTTTATGCTGAATAACTTTGCCGTTCATACTTTATGTCTAGCACTTACGGTTCTTGAGCTATTAGGATTTGTTTGTGGCATGCTGACTATAGCTTGATTTTGCTTAGAAATGCGAGAGATTTACTGTTAACAGTATACAGGAGACAAGTGGTGCAACTTCAGAGAGCTTCTGTGGAGGCAATGAGTTAAGGCTAAGTTATGGGAGAAGATGTAACTCCTGTTGAGTTATAGCTTGCTTTCTTATGACACTTGTTAGTTTTTTTTTAGTATTTCATCAAAAAAAGACTATCATTAAATGGAAAGGCCAGACATTGTAAGCACAGATATCATTACTAGTTTCCTAAAATTACAAGAGAAGAACCAGAAGACTCTCATGATGGATTTTGTTATATCTGAAGCTACCTGACTTGAGTAGCTTTTAGCTGTCGAGTTTGCCAGATGGTGACATCAGTTTAACATGCTCTAGCTCATCATGTGTAGCAAGAAATAAGGACAGGAAAGTTTGTCTGCAAAATATATGTATGATGTGTAAAACCTATGACATTGCTAAATGTATTACGGCTTGACAAGCTTTTGTCTTACACTAAAACTGAGTTTAAAAAAAATAAATAAATGAATTTCAATATTGGTCGTCTAGGATTTGAAGAAATCATATAAGATCAACTAAATATTAATAGTTATAAAAAGATAAATTTAAAATAGTTCAGCTGCTACCGTGGTGGGCAAAAGAATAATATTAATATGTTGGAAAGAAGTTGATTTACAAAAGACTTTCCAATGGTTTGAATGGAGACAATTATTTATGGCCCAACTATATGATATAGAATTTTTTTAACTCAGATGATAAATTCTGGCATTTATATAATGTATCAAACAAAGACTGGAGTAGAGGTGACTTGCTATCTGTATAGATCTGCACTGCTTTTCATAGGCTGCCTTATGCTTATTTATAAACACAAGTTTTGTACTATGTATGAGCTTCTGCCTAAAAATGTTTTATATCTGACTATTTCACATTCTGAACTGTTTGTACAACAATATGAATTTTTGGACTATGTTGAACATTTTCCTCTTCAAATAAAAATATACAAAAAAGCAGTACTTTTTAAAATATAATGTGTAAGTAAGCATTGAGCCTTAAGTCACACAATAGATCAAACTTACTGAGTTAACATTGCTATTTTATAAAATTGGTCCCTGACTTTCATGTCCTTTTTCTTGACTTTTTAAAGGCGCCAATTTTCCTGATTTGAGAGGAATGATTTTGAGATGCATGTATTAAGGGAATTATCTGAATGAAATCACTTGCTATATCAAATGATGACATGACAGGTCATGTGAGACACACATAGCAGTTGGGGTTGTTGTGGCCATATATTGCAGTGAATTGTTTAATATATTGTACTTTTGAAGATTTTTAAGACTGAGGAGGGATGAGTCAGAGTCAGTATCACTGTTGGTAAGTGTACAACCTATTTGTTTGGGACTGTGTCTGACATCCTGGCACTGGCACTCCAGCAGCACTTTGTTTCATTACTGCTGTAGCAGTCCTGTACCAGGGTCCTGCACTATAGTGACTTTGTACTGACTTTCAGGTATATATACATCTAAAAGACAGTCAAGTCAGTATTACACACTAGCTGCCTTGCCAACAAATGTCATAGCTAAGTAATCTGAGTATCAGTGTTGTTACTGTTCAGTTATGTACATTTTGATCTATTAGTGTTTTGTAGCTAATTCTAAATGTTTGGTATATAAGCCAGCCATGTCTGTAGGAGTTGCAGACAAAATAGTGTGATGTGTCACATGTCTGTGACTTTGACAATTTAAAGATCTGACATCAGTCCAGTAGTGTGCAGGCAGTGTGGCACATTGTGCCATGCAAATAGTATCATTTCATAATTTTACATGTAATTGTTATAATAGCTCTATACTTAAGATGTAATGTAGCTGTACCATAAACATTCAACAATGATTTGTTAGACTATACAGTTTTCCAGTGTCAGTGTGCAGTGTGTATCTGTGATCACTCAGTTTGGTGTCACCCCCTGCTCCATCAGCACTAAATGTGTTTCATTGAAGCAAGCCGAAGAATTGCATCAGAATGATTGGAACGTCTACAGGCAATGTACTGTAGATTTCTTCAATGTTTGTTGATATCTTTTATCTTATGACATTGGCAGGCTGCTGCAGATAATGTACATTTGGTTCTTTGTCTGAAGTTGTTAAATAAGTGAACTAGTAAGTAACGGAAAAACAAACAAAACATAAGCTGGAAATTTGAAACAGGCTATAAATTGTACACATTTAATCAGCAATCTAACATGGACATAAAATTTACAAGCATTATTTTTGTTTTCAACACAATGGCATGTTTGTCACTTAGAGCTGAAAAAGAAACGGTAGACACTGAAGCTGTACAACCCGAAACATCTCAAACTGGTTCATCCTCCTCATCTTCCTCATCCTCCTCACTGACTCATACTACTAATACTGAGTTATCATTGTCACAGTGTGGGACTGTGTCAGTTTTTCAAAAATGGTATTTGGGTTTTTTTTCACTGTGAAATCTGAAAAGGGTAAAAATAATTCAGTTCAGTGTAAAGTCTGTATGCTGAAAGTAAAGCTTTTATCAACATTAAAAAAATAGTACATCCAACTTGAAGAAACATATGGAACACCTCCATCCAGCACCTTTAGAGAAATTTAAAGTGCTATGTGGCAGTAGACATGATAGTCCACCAGTCATCAACAGTCCTGGTCAGAAAAGGATATGGGAAGAGGAAGAAGAAGTGGAAGTCTAATTCGCCAGCTCAAGCAGCAGCAGTACTTCATTACCAATGGCATCCTTGTTCATCAAGAGGAAGAAATGCTTTCTCCAACAATGGTTATTTGAGTCTACAAAGAGTTCACTTATCAGTCAATCTCAGGTTGCTAAGCTTATTATTCAGTTTGCAGTTGAAGATCTACAGTCATTCAATGTTGCTGTACAGCCTTCGTTTGTCAAGTTAGTTGCTGGTCTACAACCCAATAAAAAAGTATTTACATGAAAAACATTGACAGGCTGAATAGACAAAATGTACTAAAAGCATGAAGACAAATCTAATATATGAATTCAGCAATGTTAGCCATATATGCACTACTGCAGGCATTTGGACTGTGCATGACGGGAGCTACCTAGGTGTGATGGTGCATTGGATTAATCAGACATCATTGACTAGAAAACTGGCAGCATTGGTGTGCATGCAAATAAAAGGAAGACACACACACAGTGTTATTGCAAAAAACTTGAACAAGTTCACTTGAAATATTGCATCCAGAACAAGGTTATTAAAACTGTGACTGAAAATGAGCCAAACTTTGTTGAAGCATTTAAGGAGTTTGGCACAGATAAGACCCATCACTTCCACAGACAGGATTTCAGAGGATGACAATGATGATGATGATGATGATGATTACCAGCAGCAAGGTGGAGGCTGCAGCCATATCATACTAACATACTATTTGCCAGCAGATTAGGCCTTACGTTCTATCGAGTCTGCTCGAACCTCAGATCCTTAGTTGGGTGCTGAGGCCCTCCCATGCCTTGTGCTCCAGAAACCCCTATCATCCATCCCCACCCCCCTGGTACAGGCCATCATCTGATACATCCACTTTCTGTGTCTGTCCCACCCTCTCTTGAAGCCCTCCACTGTGGATCTCTGAACCAGCTCACCAGGCAGTGCATTCCAAGGGTCCACCACCCTCTCGGTGAAAAACCTCCTCCTCTTTTCCCCTCACCCTTCCACCTTCCAACTTCAAACCATGCCCTCTGGTGATACCTCCCTGCTTTAGTCTAAAGATCCCCTCCATGTTTACCCTATTTATTCCCTTGAGGTACTTGAAGACCTCAATCATGTCCCCCCTGTCTCTCCTCTCCTCCAATGAAAACAGGCAGAGCTCCTCAAGTCTGTCCTCATATGTCAAATCCCCTAGTCCTCATATCATCTTAGTTGCCCTCCTCTGTACCCTGTCCAGGAGCTGTATGTCCCTCTTCAAGTGTGGTCTCCAGTACTGTACACAGTACTCAAGGTGTGGTATAACCAGTCTATTGTACATTGGCAGAATCACTTCCCTTGCTCCTAGAGGTCATCCCCTTACGATGCATCCCAACATCCGTTGTTTGCCTCCTACACTGCTCAGAGTTATTCATACATGCATCCACCATGACCCTAGGTCTTTTCCCCTATTGAGGCCTCCAGCACCTCCCCTCCCAAGATGTACCTGTGTTTAGGGTTTCCCCGACCAAGATGCAACACCTTGCACTTGGTGATATTGAAATTTAATTTCCATGTGTGAGCCCAGCTTTCCAGGGTGTCCAGGTCCCCTTGCAGGGCCAACCTTCCCTCTTCTCCTTCAACTACTGCTCCCATCTTGGAGTCATCTGCAAAGAGACTCATTTCACACCCTATACCCTCCCTGATGTCCGATATGTATGCATTAAACAGGATCAGACCCAGGACCGAGCCCTGCGGTACCCCACTACCAACCTCTCTAGGGTTCGAGAGCTCCCCACAGACCCCTACTCTCTGGGTGTGTCCAGCTAGCCAGTTTCAATCCATCTGACCATCAAAGGGCCTACTCCTAACCCCAACAGTTTCTCAACCAGACCATTGTGGGGGACAGAGTCAAATGCCTTGCTGAAGTCCAAGAATAATACATCCACAGGCTTTCCCCTGTCCAGTTCTGATGTTACCCATTCGTAGAACTCCACAAGATTGGTTTGACATGATCTACCTGGCACAAACCCATGTTGCCAACTATCCAGACCTCCCACCTCCTCCAAGTACACCCCCAATCGTTCCTTTAGTATACTCTCCATTAATTTTCCCACCACCGAGGTCAAACTGATGGGTCTATAGTTACCTGGTACTTCCCTTGACCCCCCTTTATGGATTGGCACCACATGTGCCTCTCGCCAATCCCTAGGTACCCTCCCTGTCTCAAGTGACCTGTTGAAGAGCTCTGCCAGGGGTGCAGCCAGTATGTCCGCCAATTCCCATAGTATTCTCGGATGAATGCCATCCGGCCCAGGAGATTTGTCTTTCTTTAGGGCCTTGAGGGCTAACCACACCCTTTTGGCGGAGATAGCATCATCCGTCCCCTCCACCTTACTGGCCTTTTTATCCTTATCCAGATGTGACACCCCTTGGGTACCTCTCCCTCCCTCTTGCTCCATTTCTGTTGCTCCCCGATCCCACTCACTGCTGCTTCTATCCCCTTCATGCCTTGCTTTGTAGATATCCCATCCCCCTCCCTAGTGAACACAGAGGCAAAGTACTCATTAAATACCTCTGCCTGGTCCCTCGCCTCTTCTACCCACCCTCCTTCTGATCTCAATCTGCTGAGATGGCCCTTAGTTTTTCTCCACTCCCCAATGTACTGGAAGAACCCCTTTTCCCCTCCATGTATCCCCTGTGCCAGCTGCTGCTCTTTACTGGACTTTGCTCCCCTCACCATCCGGGTGACTTTTCTAGATGTAAGATGGTACATTTCCTTATCCCTATCCCCTCTTGCTGTTTTATATTTTTTGTAGGTCACCTTCTTTTCTCTGACCGCTACCTGTACCTCACTGGACCACCAGCATGGTTTATGTGACCTTTCTCTCTTACGTTTCAACTTAGCGCAGATCCTGACTGCCTCATGAAGTCCCCGTTTTATGACCTCCCATCTCCTTTCCACACTTGTCATTGATGTAATCCCCTTCAAGTGATCCTTGAGAATATTTCCCATGCCCCCAAAGTCTGCCCCCCTGAAGTCCACTGTCAGTGTCCTAGATCTCCCCCCCATACATATTTTAAACCAGATAGTATTGTGGTCACTCCCAGTCAGGGGGTCCTGTACAACCAGGTCCCTTACCAGATCCCCATCTGCCAGAACCACGTCCAGGACATGCCCCTCCCTTGTGGGCTCCATCACATGCTGTGTTAAGAACACATCCTGGAAGCTGTCCAGCAGCCTCTGCTCCTTGGCCACCTTAGAGGACATGGTTCCCAGTTTTTACCTGGCATATTAAGGTCCCCCTCACACCACTCCTTCCCTTTTGGTCCACACTGGGCAAGATGTTGTCCAGCAAACCATCCTCTAGAACATCACTCATCCCGGGGCTATATGCTACACCCAGCTTGACCTTATCTCCTTCTGGGGATCGTGGGTGACCCATAAGGCCTCCACGTTCCCTCTGCTTCTTCCTAGCAATTTCTATGTCATCTCTAATGAACATAGCCACTCCACCCCTCTGCCCTCCTTTATATCCTTCCTAAGCATAGTGTACCCCTGCCGTTTAGATCCCAGTCATGGTTTTTGTTGGTCCCGTCTCCATGACCGCTGCCACATCCACCCCCGACAGCATGACCTGGAACTCTGGCATCTTGTTTCCCAAGCTCCTGGAATTTACTAACACCATCCCCACCCCTTATCCCTGATCCTCTTTGTCGAACCCCACCCAGATTCCTTATACTTCCATCCTCCCTCTGCTCCTCCTGAAACCTCCACCCCCAGTCTGTTTCCCCCCCTTGGGCTTGAAGGCTACTCCCCTCATCTGGAGGAGAGGGCTTCTGGCCAGCCCTCCCTTATCCCTTCCACCCCTCACAAGTTTAAACCCCACCTTTCTTGAATGTAGTCATCCATCCCCTGTTTAAGGACTTCCTTCCCTAATGGGGCAAGATGAAGCCTGTCCTTGGCATACAGTCCCTTATCCTCCCAAACTCCTTTCCAGTTCCCTAACACCCCCAACCCACTTTCTTCACCCCACTTTCTGAGCCAGTCATTAACCTCTGTGAGCTTCATTTTTTTCTCCACTGAGGCCTTTGGTACTGGCAATATCTCCAAAAAGGAAATGTTGCATCCATTATCCTGACAGACTCTGGCAAGTTCTTGGAACCTTGCTTGGATTTCCAAAATGCTATTTCCCTCTAGATCATTAGTTCCCAAATGCACCAGGAAATCTGGTTTCCCTCCACTATCCCTAACCATTTCATACACCATGAACGTTGCTCTGTGCACTGTCAGCCCAGAGATACTCACTATCTTCACCTGTCTATGGCATCCACCCCCCTGTCCCTCCCACTGGATACCCCTAATCATCGAGTCTCCCAATAACAGAACCTTAACACCGCCATCATCCTTATGGTTACCTCCACTATGCCCTCTCAGCACCCCATCACCCCTTTATTCGTGATCTCAATTCCATGGGAGTCTTCCTGCCTTATTAGAGACCCCCTTGTCACCCTCCCCTTTTTGCCTCCCTCGTTATTTTGCCCACTTAACTCAAACCCCCTCTGAAGAGGTGTCCCCTTTAACCCTCTCTTATCCAAACCATTTATCCTGGCCCTGATGGTTTTCCTTCCCCCACACCACCATCCTCCTTGTAATAGTACCCCTGCCTCCAGAGGCTCTCTGTGGGTCCCCTTTAGCTAGGGCCCCATCCTTGGTACTGACCCCCCTGCTGAAGGGGGTCTCCTCTCCCACCTCCTTGTCTCCCAGTTTCTCTCCAGTCATGCTTTTCTCCCTCATGTCTGCAATATGTTGCATCTCCCCCATTTGCTTAACATTTATGTTTTCCCTTCTCCCTCTGAGACTATTTCTATCCTTTCCATTGCCGGACTGTGATGCCCTATGGGTATCCAACTTCCTCCCCCCGGCCTCTGTGTCAGTTTCCTCATTTCCACTAACCCCTTCCTCCCCCTCTAGGTTGCTTAGCAGCTCAAATTTATTGTGACACTCTATGTCAGCCTCCATCAAGTAACCCGAGTTTCCCCTGACTGCACCTGTAAACTGCCCCTCTTCTTCCCCTCTTGCTCTGTTCACCTTAGGAGCTCCCTTCCCACAGTCTGCTGTTTTAGACTTCCCCACAACAGCCCCTCCTGACTCTTCCCCCTCCACTCTCTTTGTATTCAGAATATTCACCCTGTATGCTTTCCCCTTAGCATCAACATCCCTATCTAAGGGTCCTCTGTCCCTAATATCCCCCCTCCTGCTTGCAGTAACATAACATCCTCTAATTTCAGAGTGTTTCCCCAGCCTCCCCTCTGCCCCACCCTTCTGCTGCCCATATCCACACCCCTTATCCTTGGACACCCCCCAGCTCCCCCAGCTTACTCCTGAACCAATATACCTCACTCCTGATACAAGATAGCTGTCTACAGAGTGGGCAGCCTCCCTCTCTCCAGGCCCAATTGAGAATCATTGCCATCCCACAGCCTGTGCAGTCTACAACCCTTCTGAAGATGCCTGCCATGGTGGAATATGGCCACCCTGTTTATCCCCCTCTGTTTATAATGGCACCCCCCCCCTTTTCTCAGTCCCTTTCCCCTGGAATACAGTTTCTCTCTATACTGACTGCAGTTATTTACAAACCCAATTTCAACCCCACCAATAAAGTTCTCAAGTCTCACAAACACATACAGTCCAGTGTGTGTCCAGTCCCACTAACAGTATGTGTATGCAGACATCAGGTACTGTATGATGTCACAGGCCCACCAGTTCCTGTTGCTTTGAATTTCAGTCCCAAACAGAAATACTCAGCCCTTCAATCCCAACCCCCAGTGGCTTTTCAGTATTTAACACCAGGCAAACAACACATTTAAACTTCACTCTAATTATCACTGCCAAACAAGTGTTCCCAAGCCTCAAAAGTTACAATATCACAGCCCAAGTAACAGTTCTAACTCAAGGTAGTAATTTTTAACACACATAACTAATTTCATGTACAAAACTATTCAAATATTTTAGTTAAAACAGAATATAACCCCAGACCTCTGTCCTTACCAGCCTCCTGCTTATGTTCCCAAGTGAACAATCAGTGAAGAAGATGATGATGCAGTCACCTTTGCTGATGTATGCAGGATTCTGGATGATGCAGATGAATATATGGCGGAAACCCACTACCATCCTTTACATCAACAAATGCTCTGCACATACCCTGAACTTGATAGCTGTGAAGGATATAGACTCTGCTACTGTAAATCCTACATACAGTACATAATCCTGCCTCTCTTCCTACCCACTCTCTCTATGAGCATAGACAAAGAGAAAGTACTCTGCTTAATTACTTTTCATTTGTAATTCTGCACTCAGATGTGTGTGACTATGTATTCACCTGTATTGTTAACTGTACCCTGTAACACTGCACTTATACGGTTTGCACTGTTCCAATATGAAATGTATCTATTGTGTTATCTTGTTGTTTGACATTGAGCCTTAGTAAATGAGCTTCCAGCTCAAAGGTGTTATTCCAAGACCTCAAATAAATAAATAAAAAGTGATCTACTATGGCACAATGGCAAAATGTTTAGCTCTTTGGAACAAAGTTCACAAGCAAGTGACATGGTTTCAGACAAAACTGGTACTAAGCTCATTACCCCTAATGACACAAGGTGGAATTCTTACTACAGAGTGTAGAAAAAAAACACAAGAGAAAAAGCTGAAGATGATCTGCATAAAATCTGTGATGAACTTGACCTGGCAAGGTTTAGAACAACTGAAACTACTTTCATGGTGGAGTACTGCAAAGTAATGTAGCCTCTTGCAAACTCATTGAATATTCTGCAACCAGAAACAAACTGCTACATGGGATACATTCTTCCAATATTGGTGGCATTGAAGTTGCTTGATATGAGACCACCTTTGTATTATGCCACTCCTCTTCTTGATGCCACTGTGAGATCTGCAAACTCTCGGTTTAGTACCAATTTAGAACAGAGGGAGTTAATTCTGTCCAGCTTCACATTTCCACAGTTTCACGTTCTGTGGATTGCCAATGAGGATAAAGCATGTGCAGCTAAAAACATGCTTGAAAATAAATTGCTGTCACATCAGGAAGTTATTGGTCAAGGAAGTTCGTCATCTGAAGACAACCTTGAGGAGGAGGAGGATTTCTTCAACTCTGAAGAACATCAACAACGTAGCCATGGTAGTATTCTTCATGGGCTTGAGCAGTGTCTCAAAGACATAAATAAAACAGCTGACATTTTGCAAGCATTCTCAACAGTAAAGAAAACATTCCTGTGTTACAATACTGCACTTCCATCAAGTGCACCAGTCAAAAGATTATTCAGCATCGGTGGATAGGTCCTTACTGCTTGAAGAAACCAATTAGGTGATGAAAACTTTGAATTGCAGCTACTTTTACATTGCAACAAACTGTACTGTTGTGGACCTTTGTGACACTATAGCAATAATAGGCTGAGGGTGGTATTGGCCTAAGTTACTGTAACTTCTTTACAAAAGGTTTTTATGTGGTAATGCTGCCCATGCCCATGCTGCCACCAGCTGTGCTCTTGCCTTATGCAACACTCCCCTATAATCAGTGTAACTACTGGTATTTTGGGGAAGCGTGTCAATTCACTCCTGACAACTCGCGCTGCGACAACTCGCTCCCGACAATACGCTCCCGACAACTCACTCCCGACGTCAATTAGCTCCCGATATAAACTCACTCCCGATGTCAATTAGCTCCCGATATTCGCAAACCTGAACTGAAATACACGGAGCATATAGTACGGGAGGCAAAGACCCCCTTCCCCACAATTTGCCCCAATGTAAACTGGCTGTACAACAAGGCTGAACAAGGCTGTAACATAACATAATAAGCATTCGCAAACCTGAACTGACCCCCTCCCCCACAATTTGCTCCGATGTACTCTGGCTGTACAACAAGGCTGACCAAGGCTGTAACATAATTAGAAGTCCAAACACTGCACCCCCCCAGAATCATTTGCAGCAAATGAATAAATAAAGAATGATAACATGAGCTGATTCCTACCTCTGCCTCATCGCTGCAGTAGATCACTTTGTTTTTCAGGGATATTGAGAGCCTTCCAGTATATCCAACATTTTATAAGTTTTAAAAAACATCTTTAATGTGACGAGGTTAAAAATTATTTATTAATTTCAGTTTTAATATTGGAAGCAGTGTGCTACGCCTCTGAGGAACTCTTCAGTAGACCGCTCTTCAAATTTTTCAAGGACCTTTTCCAATCTGACAGCACTGTCCTTGTACTGTTTTTTTGGAGCATTTCTGGAATTGCCAGCAATCAGCTGCTCTATTTCTGCCTCCCTCTTTCGTTGAATGCCCTTTAATCCATCTATGAATTTCCATATTGAGGGATGAGACATGCACAGAATCGACTGCATCCCTCTATGGAAAGCTTACACTGCATTATTTGTTTTTGACCGTTTTTCTGCCACACTGTCACTATGGTTCCACAGAGTGATGGCATACTGTGGTTGCCTTCTACCTATGCCACGTCTGTTTCTATGCCCAATCCAAGTGTCCTCGATGTAGTCAATAATGGACTCTAGTTCAGGAGGAAAAATATTGAGCCCTTTGTCGGTGATGTCCTCAAATCTGGCGACAACCTGGTCTGGGGGGTAAAAAGCAAGAGCGGGTAGATATCTGCATTTAAGGCTGAATTCTGTGTCCTGCGAGTACCTAATTCCCAGTCCCTCCGACTGTATTTTCCGATAATTACACTGTGCAAAGTGAAAAAGCACCCCACTTGGCGTGCTTGTGGGAAAACATTTAAATGCTTGAATGGTGGCTTTCAAGTCAGTCATAATTACTAATGGATCCAGATGTGAATTTATTTTTATTATAGCAGTTAGCACTCGCTCATAATGCTCTCTTTTTTACCTGGCAATAGAGCGTACACTGCTGGTTGCACATTTCCAAATTGCTCCCCGAATATGATAAATATTTGGTAAAACAGTGGTGGAGCAATGCTAAATGTCCCATCAGCAAACCAATTGCTACAGTGCTCTAAGTACTGTAAGTTTGCCTCCGTTCCAAAGACTAGTATCCGATCTGCCCCAGGGCCACTATCGAGCAACAAAAAATTAACTTGGATGCCTTGAGAAGTTGTGAATGTGGTATAGTAGTCAGGCAATGATAGCTCACATAAATTTCGTGGATTTGGAGGTGCCATGCACCCTTACTCGCTGAATAGTGCGTTTCATGTTTTTATCTACCATGCACCCCTGTGCCGCCAGTGAAATACTTTGTTTTGAGTGTAGTAATACTTGCGCAGTAGTATCTTGAGTAGTTGCAGCTCTTTTTTTAGCGAGATTTACTGCTTCTGCTTGTTCTACAGCTGCAGGGTCAGGAGCATGCGAGTGCTGGCTGAAAGTTGCAATAATACTAGGATTGTCATAACTACAGTGTACTTGCTGCGTTGCAACACTTTGCCTTTTCACTGCAAGTTCACACTGCCAAATAGATTTTCCATTGTGCCCACGTTTGTGGTGTGTATAAATATTCTGTCCATCTACAAGCTTTTGCTTGTTATGCTCTGACAAGATGAACCTCCCTTCCATTTTCAAGTGTTAGCATTGAGTTCTCTTCTGATACCATTGTTTTAAATAAACTTGATTACAAATTGACAGTGACTGATAGCAGTAATTAACAGCAACCATGGTTACAGAACCGAGAGGGAGGCAAAGAACACAGGAGCAAGATGTTCAGTGTGCTATCGTAAATTAAATTGAATTGAAAAGAAACCTACACAGATTTACACTATCAGAGGTAATTATTACAGCTTATTTCTTCAGCACAGAAACCTACACTGAGATACACTAGCAAAGATCTGTAGCAATGGCTGTGATACGAAGTCTGAAAAGTTTGCTGTCAACTGAAAATTAAAGCTGTCACTAATTACAGACCTACTCTTTAACACTAAAATACACGGAGCGTATAGTACGGGAGGCAAAGAACACAGGAGCAAGATGTTTTGAAGTTTTGAAAAAAAATTCAATTTTTCATCCCCGGGGAGCAGCTTGGAGCGAAACTGCAAGGAGCGTAGAGTGCAGGAGCTAATTGAGCCGGGACCGAGTTGTCGGGAGCGAGCTGATGCGGAGCGAAGAGACGGGAGCAAGTTGACATTGACCCTATTTTGGACATCAGGTAAAATGCTAAATATATGCCATTATTACACCCCAAAAATGATTTCATCATCTTCATCTCATCTTCTGTTGCAATCTTTGATGGAGAATAAATTTAAAAAAAAATCTGCTAATAGTATTTATTTAGCCACCTTTACACTTTATTATATCATAATCCTAGACAATGATTTGAACTTAATGTTTTTCTTCCTGAATGCTATATGCTATATCATCTTCTCATCATCTCCATTTCATCTATCAATACCTCCTAAAAAACAAGCTGATTCATATTGTTTTTTAGCGTAGCAGTCTTATGCTGTTTGGTATTTTCTATACCTAAATGTCATACAAAAAAGGGAAAACTGTTTCTTCATCTTTACACAGTTCTTTGTCATGTCAGTAATTAACAGCACTGAATCTTATTGATAAACATTTAAATCTTAGTATTTATGATGTCTACAGTACAGTCTAACAAATGTTAGGTATGCGACTCATAGTCATAGTCATAGTCATAATGACCATCATGACAAACCTATAATATATTCAATAATAACAATTCATGAAGCAGTATCTGTTATGGTTAGTCACCAGAAAATAGCAGGGGTCAGCATTATCGTGGGTAAATCAAGTTAGGTAGACAATGAACACTATGAAACTTTCCTACTTATATGAAAAAATTAACTATTCTCACAACCTGAGAAAAAGCAAACTACTTAGGGATTATCAAATTAAGGTACTTAAAAACCAGATATGGAAAAATGACCTTTACGTATTGTGTAATAAAAACATGGAATGAACTAAAGATGCAGACCAAAATTACAAATCAAAGTTCAAAAATATTTAATACAGCATTAAAACAAGAATTATCAACAAGATGTACTGTACATGTTTTGATTATAGGTTCACAGGTGTGCTATGAGTTGGGAGGTCATAGACCTATTGTAACTCGTTCACTGTTCAGTGGTAGTACCTACATTTTGCATAGCCCATGTGCATGGACAACACATGTTTAAAGGCTTCCAAGGTATTGCATACATTAGATGAAACACATCTGCAACATATGAAAATTACCAATCTGTATGGTGAATGTTATCACTTGTTTTTGACCCTTAATGTTGTATGCATTCCCCACTACTGTCTGTTGTTACAACCAACAATTTATAAGGTTAATGTTATATCTTACTTCGAGATAGAGCTCTTGCAGCAGGCTATCACAATTAGGACTATGCCACAGGCACTAGGACCATACGGAAAAACTTCTGCCAGCAATACCAGCACAAGGGACCACTTCGACGCTGGCCCCAGCCCGACGTCGGTGAGGTACAGGAGGCGGACCCAGCTCCACCTCAGTTCTTTCCCACCGCGTACCACACACGTGAATAGCTGCTGCCTGTGATTCACCAGCGAGAACAGAGCTTCAATCAAGCTAATTTTTGACGGTTTTCCATTTCCTTGTTGTTTCTGCGACCGACGCCTGCATGATCACCGTTAGCAGCTCATTTTTTTGGGCTCCTGGTTGTCTTTCCCTCGGTGTTTTAGCTGCCGTTGGCGCCGACGTTAGTACTGCGGTCGGTCCACGAGGGTTCGATGTCTTCCCAGGCGTTCCTCTCACCAGAACACGTAAACAAGTGCGAGTGTGGCTGGCAAATTCCCACCAAGGATGGTCATCGGCGATGTGTTTTCTGCTTGGGCCCGGACCACGACACCGCTACCTGCGCCGACTGCCAAGCGTTCATGAGCCGGACTAGTATCCGATGCCTGAAGGCCCTGAAGGCCTATCTACTGGAAAAGAAGATGGACCTGCACTTGTCCGAGGGTAAGAAGAAGGAAAAGAAGTGCCATAGTAAGGAGCGCAGTCGGTCCCTGCACCGGTCCCGGTCTTGGTCCGGCTCGCAGTCACGACCTTCCCCGAAGAAGGCCCATCCTTCGGGCTCCGGTGAGTTGCCGTGCTCGTCCCAGGCTAAGGCCAGCCCATCGGGGGAGCAGCAGGCCAAGCCTAAGGTGACTCCAATTAAGGTCATCGCTAAGTCCATGTTGGTTCCTGCTTCAGCCCTACCGTCCACGGCACAGGTGCCACCTGCTAAAGGTGCGCCTCCGGAGCGTAAGGACTCTCCAGTGCCCCCTGTCATCACCCCGTCGTCGGTTGCAACACCGACGCTGGTCGAAGGGGCCAAGGACCTGGGGTCGGTCGTTGTCCTGCCGACGTTCCCATCGCCCAAGTCCTCCTCCCCCCTGGGCCTCCAGGAAAGCTCGCCATCGCATCCCGCTGCACCTGAAGCTTCTTTCCCTCAGCGGGCAGCAGAGATATTCTCCCCGGACGAGCTGAAACAACTTTTTTCATTTTGGCGGGGGCAGGTTCACAAACGTACCACCCCGTCGCCGGCACAGACACTGGTACCAGATCCTGTGGGTGAACCACAGCCGGAGGGTGAGGCCTCCCTGTTGAGGTCCCCGAAGTGCCGTTTTTCACCCACTTCTAGGGCTTGTTCCCGTGCTCGATCTCCTGACCGCCGACATCGCTCCTTAGGTTCCACTGACCGACATCGGACCCGGTTTCATTCTCGGAGCCCTTCCCGCGCTCAGCGGGACGGTTCCCGATGTCGGTCATCGCTCCATCGTTGGTTCAGGGACCGAAGTCGGTCTTCGGACCGTCATTGGCCCCCTGCATACCGACGTCAGCGCAGGCATGTCCATGAGGCAGAACTGGACCATTCTAAATCAGATTGTTGGTCCTCCTCTGCATCTTCATCCTCTTCCTCGTCCCTCAGCCTCAAGCGCTCCCCTGAGGAGAAGGGCATGCCTCGCTCACCTCCGGATGATCCCACATTCATGGACGTCATGAGGCATATCCAGGCTTCTAATGCGTGGGACACAGAAGACCTGGATCCAGAACACCGGAGATTGGCCAAGTACCTGAGGCAGAAGGAGCCAAAGTCTTTGGTCATTCCTCCTCTGGTGGATACCTTTCAGGACCTGACTAGATCCACCTGTCTGTGCCCAGCCTCCATCCCGGTAGTTCCCAAGAAGTCAGACAGGCTTTACAAGGCTCCGAGGGCTGAACCCTTTTTGGCTGAACACCCTCAGGTGGACTCCACTGTGATCACGGCTGCTCATGACAAGTCTCGACAGCTGCGACACCTCAGCTCCCAGCCTCCCGACTTAGAGTCCCGTTACCTGGATCAGGAGGGCAAAAAGGTTTACTCTGCCTCCACCTGCTCCATTAGATCCTTAAACTTCCTCACGCATATGGTGCAGTTCCAGAATGCGCTGTGGGAGCGGGGTCTTGAACTGGCACAGGCCATGCCAGACTCTGAGAAGAAGACGGAGCTCCTGGCCCTCTTGCAGTCGGGCTCAGACGTAGGCACTCAAGTTCTGAGGGCCACGTACGATACTGCAGATATGGCGGCCAGAGCAGCTGCCTCTGGGGTTTGTCTCCAGCGCCATGCCTGGTTATGGCTTTTGGGCTTCCACCAGGATCTGCAATCCGGTATCCAGGACCTGCCATTTCAGGGTACTGTCTTATTTGGGCAGGAGACAGAGAATCTGATCTCACATCTCCAGGAATCGGGCAAGTCTATCTGGTCGGTCCACCAGTTGTACCGTGGCAACCAGCGATGCCCTCATCGCCGTCGGCTTTTTCAAAAGTCCTCAGGCAGTCAGACTTCAGCCCATGGTTCCCAGCAGGGTCAGAGAGGTGGCTTCCACCGGAGATCTGGAAACCAGCAGTCTGGTGGACCATCTGGCCATGGGCCCAAGTCCTCCCAGGCCTCTCTCCCCACCCTCGGTTCCGACCAATGACTCCCTTCCACCCCCCTCTGTGGTCAGATGTCCAGGGGGAGCCAGTTAGGGGCTGCTTCTCCCTTCGTCTCAAAGGGTGGAGCTCTATTACCACAGATCAATGGGTCTTGGACGTCATTCTGAGAAGACACACATTGGAGTTCACGGAGTTTCCTCCATGTACTCCACCAAAGCTCTCCCGTTATCCTCCTTCTCACATTCCACTCTTGGAAGGAGAAATTCAGGTCCTCCTGCAAAAGAGAGCAATAGAATACTGTTGCTAGCCTTGCTTGTAGAGCAGAAAGCAGCTAACTAAAAGAAGCTACATTTTCTTATTAATTTAAAACTTATATCTCAGCAGGAATCATTGTCTGTAAGATAAAGTAGACAGATAACTTTATTAGAAGTAGAAGGGGTCTTATTTAGGGTTAAAAAAAGAAAGAAAAGAAAGAAAGTCAGTGTGTGTTCTGTGCAGGGAAGGGTACTAATCAGCTGACTTTGCTAAACCAGTAGGAGGAAAGAGAGCTTACCTGGGGGTGTGGTTTAGACACTATAAAAGCAGGTGAGTCAAATTACAACTTCCTGTTGCTAGCCTTTTTTCTTATTAATTGCCCTCCATCCCACCCACCCAAAGCCAGTTCTACTTTTATAGCCACTGGATTTGACTGTCAACAGGAACTTCCTGTTTGGCAGTAGGAAGGAAAGGATCATAGAGAAACATTGGTTTTGTCAACCCTAAAGGACAAAATTAGCTCACTCTCCCCCCCAGCTGCTGGTGGTCTGATATTGAGCAAGGAAGAAGGAGGCTACTGAAGAAGATAGGAAGTTGCTGTCCCAGAACAGGAAGGGTGAGAGTTGTAAGGAGAGGAGAGAATAAGCATCCAGAGAAACAGTGGAGAGGACACAAAATAAGACATGATAGGAGTGGTGCAGTGCAATGGCTGTGGGGCGGCAGTGTTCCGGGAGACATTCTGGAGGCTGCGATGCTGCGCTATTTGCAGGCACCTCTCTGGCCTAAGAGAGGAGGTTGTCCATCTGCAGGCTGACCTGGCTAGGATTTGTGAAACCTCCTCCCCCACCCAGGGACCACCAGGGCCAATGCCACTACCTCATAGGTTGCCAAGAAAGAGGAGAGGCTGGACCAGGGTGGGCTCAAGGAGGGAGATGGTGGTGGAACAGAGTTGCATCCCTCCAGCTGTACCTCTCCACAATTCATTCACTCTTCTTGTGGATAGTGGTTCCTCTATGGAGGCACCTGCAGTGGAGACCAAGGAGGATGCAGGGAACCTTCACAAAGGAGACCCACAGGAGGGTGGCATGGGACCCCACAGGGGAAGGAAACAACTCCTGGTGGGGGACTCAATCATTAGGGGGGTAGAATTGGGGGAGGAAGGGGAGAGGGAGGTAAGGTGCCTTCCTGGCACCAAAGCTTGGAGGGACAGGAAGCGAATCCTCAGGATCGTGGGAGGAGCTGCACGAGGGAGGGAGCTGGATGTCATTGTCCACCTAGGGACAAATGACCTGGCTAGGAATGGGATCAGAGCAGTGCAAGAGGAGTTTGAAGAGTTGGGAAGGGGCCTTAGACAAGTAGTGCATACGGTAACCTTCTCGGAGGTGCTGCCTGTCTATGGCAAGGGAGATGCCAGGGCACTTCTCACCAGGGAATTCAATGAGTGGTTGAAAAACTGGTGTGGAGCTCAGGGTTTTGGCTTCATTGGGGACTGGGGAGCCACCTGGAGGGATGCAGACCTATACTGGTGCAATGGTCTGCATCTGTCCAGGGGGGGAACCAGGATCCTAGGTGAGAGGTTTAAGTGCTTCATTGGCAAGCATTTAAACTAGCCAAGGGAGGAGGCACTGAAAAGGAGCAGGGAAATCTGAGCTTCCCCCACAAAACATGGTGATTAGTGAGGTAAACACCAAGGTACAGAAGTTATTAGGGAGCAGAACAGATTTAAATGTAAAAAGGCAAGGCAGTAAGGACAGAAATGGGGCTAAAGGGTAATGCTATCAAAAAGTGGAGGTGATAGTACCAATGCCCGTAGTCTGTGTAACAAGCTCCTGAACTAGTGGCCTTGATGGAAGAGGGTTGCCTGGATATTGTGGCAGTCACAGAAACATGGTACACAGAGAACCATGACTGGGATGTCAGCATACCAGGATACACAATCTACAGGAGGGACAGGGAGGGTAAAAGAGGAGGAGGAATAGCTCTCTATGTAAAGGAAGGGATGAAAGCAACAGAACTAAAGAGTAAACAGGGAGCAGATGAGGCACTTTGGGTCACCCTGGAGACAGGAAATGGCACCACAATCCGCATGGGGGTTGTGTACAGACTCCCATCTCAGGGGGAGGGAATGGACAAGGAAATGATAGAAGGCTTTCTTAGAATGGCAGAAAAAGGGGAAATATTGTTGATGGGGGACCTGAATATGCCAGATGTTAACTGGAGCACCTTTGCTGCAGGCATATCCAAGAGCAGGGTCATTATTGATGCCCTACAGGGGGCATGCCTCAGACAGCTAGTATTGGAACCCACTCGGGAGGGAGCAATCTTAGACCTGGTACTCTCAAATGGGGATGGAGAAAGAATCTCCGATTTAGAAGTGGGTAGCCATCTGGGAACAAGCGACCACCAAACAGTGTGGTTCACTATAAACACAGCCATACAATCAAGCCATACAAAAGCAAGAGTACTGGACTTTAGGAGGGCTGACTTTGGGAAAATGAGAGAGAGTGCCTCAGAAAAGCACTAGCAAACAGGCAGGAAGGAGGGGTGGAGGAACAATGGGGAGTGATCAAAACAGCCATCACAGAGGCAACAAGCCTTTGTGTAAAGCAAATCAATAAAACACAACGAAGGAAAAAAATGCTATGGTTCTCAAAAGAGGTGGCAGGGAAGATTAAGGAGAAAAGGACAGCATTCAGGAAATATAAGGAAACACAGAAGGAGCAGGACAGAGAACTTTATCAGTTAAAGCAGAAAGAGGCTGGGAAGGCAGTCAGAATAGCAAAGGCCCAAACCGAGGAAAGGATAGCCAATTCTGTTAAGAAGGGGATAAGACCTTTATAGGTACATTAGGGCGAAGAAAAGACAAAAGGAGGATACTGAAGCTTAATAAAGGGAGGGAATGTGGGTGAGGGTGACAGTGAAAAAGCTGGGATACTGAACGAATATTTCTGCTCAGTATTCACAAAGGAAGAGGAGGAGTTACCTAAACCAAACAAGAGAAACACTCTGAAGACGGGGTCGATACCAGTCCATTTACAGAAGAAAGGGTTCTGAAAGAACTAATAAAATTGAAGGTGGACAAAGCAATGGGGCCTGATGGGATTCACCCAAGAATTCTAAAAGAACTAAGGGTAGAACTAGTGACACGCTACTACTCTCTTTAACAAATCATGGGAGGATGGGGTGGTACCCAAGGACTGGAGGAGGGCAGATATGATTCCTCTTCACAAAAGTGGGAGCAAGACAGAGGCAGGAAACTACAGACCAGTTAGTTTGACCTCAGTGGTAGGGAAAATGATGGAATCACTTCTGAAGGAAAGAATTGTTGAGTAGCTAGAGGCTAGTGGGGCATAGGACCCAAGGCAGCATGGATTCACAATGGGAAGGTCGTGTCAGATGAACCTAATAGATTTCTTTGACTGGGTGACCAAAGTAGTAGACCAGGGAGGGTCTGTGGACATGGCCTACCTAGATTTTAGCAAGGCATTTGATACAGTCCCACACAAAAGATTAATTCACAAGATAGCCAGCCTTGGAGTGGGTCCCCAAGTGGTAGCCTGGATAAAAAATTGGCTAGACAACAGGATACAAAGGGTAGTAGTAAATGGAGTACACAGCGAAGAAAGGAGGGTTACTAGTGGGGTACCGTAGGGTTCAGTACTGGGACCGGTCCTTTTTAATGTCTTTATAAGTGACATTGCAGAGGAACTGGAAGGAAAAGTATGTCTCTTTGCAGATGACACAAAGATTAACAACAGGGTTGATACACAAGATGGAGTGGAAAGGATGAGAAGGGACTTGGCAAGGTTGGAGGAATGGTCAAATGTATGGCAGCTCAGATTCAATGCAAAGAAGTGCAAGGTAATGCACATGGGAAACAAAAACCCAGGGGAAGCATACACAATGGGGGGTGAGATACTGACAACAGTAAAAATAGAAAGGGACCTGGGGGTAATTATATCAGATGACCTAAATGTGGGCAAGCAATGTGAGAAGGCAGTAAGGAAGGCTGGGTGGATACTGGGATGCATAGGAAGAGGCATCAATAGTAGAAAACAGGAAGTTGTTATCCCTCTGTACAGACAGTTGGTGAGACCCCATCTGGAGTACTGTGTGCAGTTCTGGAGACCCCATCTCCGCAAAGACATAGACAGAGTGGAGGCTGTCCAGAGGAGGGCAACCAAAATGGTGCAGGGTCTGCACCAGAAGACATATGAAGAAAGACTAAAGGAGCTTAATATGTATACCCTTGAGGAAAGAAGGGAGAGAGGGGACATGATAGAAACTTTCAAGTACCTCAAGGGAATTAACAAAGTCCAAGAGGGTAGCATCTTCCAGAAAAAGAGATGTGCAAGAACAAGGGGGCACAATTTGAAGATAGAAGGGACGGCTCAGAGGTAATGTGAGGAAGTATTTTTTCACTGAGAGGGTTGTGGATGCATGGAACAGCCTCCCTGAGGAGGTCGTGGAGTCAAGAACAGTGGGGGACTTCAAGAATGCATGGGACAGGCATAAGGCAGTCCTAGTGGGGGGTAGGAGGAAGTAAGCTGTTGGTTAACTAGGATCTGCAGCTTATCTGTTAGGTAGGAAAATGGGCAGACTGGGTGGGCCAAGCAGTCCTTATCTGCCGTCAAATTCTATGTTTCTATGTTTCTTAGAACGAGTTACCCTGGAGCAGTGGGGTCAAGGGTTTTATTCCCACTTCTTTCTGATCCCAAAAAAGACCGGGGACCTTCTCCCCATTCTGGACCTCCGTCCTTTAAATCTCTTTATAGAGTACAAAAAGTTCAGGATGATGACTCTTCAAAGTCTCCTCCCTCTGCTGCACTGAGGGGATTGGCTCTGTTCTCTCGACATGCAGGATGCGTACATGCATATCGGGGTCTTTCCTCCCCACAGGAAGTATCTGAGGTTCCACTTCCTGGGAGAGCATTATCAATTCCGGGTGCTCCCATTTAGCCTCTCTTCCACTCCGTGAGTCTTTACCAAATGCCTAGCAGTGGTGGCTGTGGCTCTCTGGCGCTCAGGCCATTATGTTTTCCCTTATCTCAACGACTGGCTGCTGACAGCCCTGTCAAGGGATGGTCTCCTGCGCTCTCTTGGAGAAGCCTATACTCTCTTCTAGGAGCTGGGGATCACCCTGAACTTAAAGAAGTCATCCCCAGAGCCCAGCCAAAACCTCGCCTTCATTGGAGTGACTCTGGACTCCATCCAGGGCAGGGCTTTCCTCCCTCAAGACAGGGGTCTTCGCCTGTGAAGTTTGGCAGAATGGATTTCCATAGCACCTCGAGTTCCGACTCGGAACTTCCTCAGTCTACTGGGGCACATGGCGGCTGCCATCCCAGTAATATCCTTGGCCTGCCTCCACATGAGAATCCCACAATGGATGCTCAGGGTGCAGTGGGATCAATACTCTGATGACCTGGACACCTTAGTCATGATCTCGCAGCCAGTCCGGAGAATGTTGCTTTGGTGGATGGACCCAAGCAATCTCGACAAGGGGGTCAGCTTTTGTCCGGAGACCCCGAGTCAGACTCTGACAACAGATGCCTCAGACCTGGGTTGGGGAGCTCATCTCGGTGGTCACCGCACACAAGGGGTTTGGTCGACCGAGGAAGGGTCCCTCCATATCAATGTCCTGGAAATGCGAGTGGCCTCTACACCCTTCAGGCGTTTCAGCAGGACCTGGTTCCTGGCTCTCTTCTCATTCAGACGGACAACATGGCGGTCGTCTTTTATATCAACAAGCAAGGAGGCACTCATTCCTATCCTCTTTGCCGGGAGGCGATGAGAGTCTGGTACTGGGCGCTGGAACGGGGCATCTGTCTGTCAGCGGTGCATGTTCCAGGAGTCCTAAACAGTCTATCCGATGATCTCAGCAGGTCGTGGGCCAGAGCACATGAGTGGGAATTGCTTCAGTTCATGGCAGATCAGCTCTTTGGAAGGTGGGGCCTTCCCAAGCTAGATCTCTTTGCGTCACCATGCAATGCCAAGCTGCCGCACTTTTGCTTGTGAGAGCACGCGCCTGGCGTTTTTTGGCCAGACGCGTTATCCCTTTGTTGGGCCAGGAGGTTTCTTTATGCCTTTCCACCCTTCCCTCTCATCCAGAGGGTACTGCTCAAATTACAGGCAGAGGGGGCACGCATAATCCTTGTGGCCCCCAACTGGCCCTGACAGATTTGGTTCCCACTTCTGCAGCGGTTGTCCCAGGAACCTCCAATCCCGCTGCCCCTATGCTCGCAACTGCTGTCCCAGGACCAGGGTTCTCTGGTCCACCTGGATCTCTGATCCCTGCATCTTCATGCTTGGCTTCTCCAGACGTAGCTGTGAATTGATACGGGGTTTCCCCGGAAGTGGCTGAGGTCTTGGCATCCGCACGCAAGCCCTCTACTCGTTCTGCTTATGCCATGAAGTGAAAGCGTTTTTGCCTTTGGGCCTTGCCTCAGCATTTGGACCCAGTCATGTGCTCTGTGAACTCCGCTTTGCAGTATCTCCTCTCCTTGTATGAAAAAGGCCTGAGCCATTCCTCCATCAAGGTGCACATGTGGGCGATCTCTGCCTACCATGCTCTGGTGGGCGACAGAGCCTTAGCCCAGCTTGAAGTGGCCTGCACCTTCCTTAGGGGGGGTCCTCCACATGAGACCTCTCATCAAGGACCCTGTCCCACCCTGGGACCTCCTTTTTGTGTTGGAGAAACTCACCCTTCCCCCTTTTGAACCCGCAGCGACATGTGAGCTGCGATACTTATCTTGGAAAGTTTGTTTTTTTAGTTGCTGTTACTTCCACTCGAAGAGTTTCTGAGCTGCAGGCTCTGATGTGTAAAGAGCCCTATTTGGTTTTTCATAGGAAAAGGGTTTCCCTATGAACGAATCCTAAATTTCTTCTGAAAGTGGTCTCGGATTTGACCCTCAAACAGTCAGTTGATCTTCCTGTTTATTTTCCTACTCCCTCCAATAGAGGAGAGGTTCTCATCCACACATTGGATGTCCACAGGTCCCTGAGGTATTACCTCAGTAGAACGGTTCAACACCGTAAATCAGAGCAACTCTTTGTGGCCTTTGCACCACAAAGTTTGGGTCAGCCGGTGTCCAAGCAGACTATATCCAAATGGATAGTCCATTGTGTTTCATTCTGTTACGAGCATCACCACAAACCCCTACCGGGTCCGGTAAGGGGTCACTCCACCAGGGGTGTTTTTATCTTCTTTTGCCACGATGCGGAATGTCACCATTCAAGACATCTGTGCGGCTGCGACCTGGAATTCAGTGCATACCTTTGTCAAGCATTACAGCTTGGATATCATCTCCAGATGCCATACTGGCTTCGGCCTGGTGGTTCTACAAGGACTCTTGTCCTGACGGTCTCTGGAGTCAGCTTATTCCTCCTCCGGGGGGCGACTGCCTCTTCATGAGGGAACTGCTTGGGAATCAGTCTTAATTGTGATAGCCTGCTGCAAGAGCTCTATCTCGAAGTAAGATAGTACAGTTATGTAAGAACTTACCATAACAGTAGATCTTCGAGAGAAGCTCTTGCAGCAGGCGCTGTTTTCCCTCCCTCCTTCCCCCTCAGAGTGTGCAGGTTTCTTCTCTTCTCTAGGATGGGCTTCATCTCCTTCTCTTGTCATGCCTTCTGCTGGGTACTGGTGGGAGAACTGAGGTGGAACTGAGTCCACCTCTCTTGTACCCTGACCGACGTTGGGGCAGGGCCGGCGTCGAGGCGGTCCCCAGCTGGTATTGCTAGCAGAAGTTTTTCCGTGTGATCCTAGTGCCTGTGGCATAGTCCTAATTGTGATAGCCTGCTGCAAGAGCTCCTTTCGAAGATCTACTGTTACGGTAAGTTCTTACGTAACTGTACTTTCTTCTTTTTTGTCCCTAATGTTCTATGTGTATAATGCAGTGGATTTGTTTGCATGTAATTTTATCTACTCAAGATTTCTTAACAAAATTACAGGAGCACCTTGTATATAGGATTTGTCCTAACAGTCTATATGCCAACTGATCCTGTTAAAAAATAAAGATTTTTACTACTACTACTACTCATCAGTGGACCGGTGGCCCAAGGCATCCAGAATTTTGACTCAAAACCATTTAATCATTCACAACATACAGAAAGTAGTAATATTTCCAATTTCCACATGCCATTTGTGTGAGTCACTTAAGTTAAAATTGACTTCCATTCCTGAGTTTACAAATCTTGTGGCTGGGCATTATTGTTAACACTGTGATTATGATGTATGTATGTATATCAACATAATGATACAACCAAGTAAGTATCAGTATCAAATCTTTATTTGAGCGACCATTTGTCATTGCAAAATATTAGCAAAGCAGATTTTTTTAGAATTACATCAGCAAACAATTAAAAAAATATTTGTTTTACACAGTACATAGAAGTTACATTTCTCAAGCCAGTAACAGACAATCAGTGGTCAACAGCAATCTTTGCTCTCTGTCTCACACTGTCTGAATAAAATGAGAAAACATTCTTGCCTTCTTAATATGGGAAGGGTTAAGGAAAATATCCATTCAGTCCATAACTGCTGCATCATACCTAATAATATAATCCAGCAGCTATTTTGTATGTCATTTCTGATACAGAGGACAGACAAATAACACATGATATATGTTTTCTTCATGAGTTCTTTTACAAAAATGTTTGAGATCACCCTTATCATGCTTTCCATATCTTACTTCTAGTCTCTTAAATGGCAATAATTCATATATTGATAATGTAATAATTCTATGACACTCCTGTTCTAGTGGCAGAATTAGACAAAATTCTAAATCATGATATAATTTATAAATAGAATACTATGGAGACAGTTTTAGAGAGGCAATATACTCTATATCTTTCTTTTGAGCAAGATCAAATATAATTTTTCACTTGTTCACTTGGGAACTCAGAGCAGCAGGTTGGTTGGACAGAGGTCTGGGTTTATATTCTGTTTTAACTGAAATATTGGAATAGTTTGTAAGTGAAATTAGCTCTATGTGGTAAAAATTATTACCTTGAATTAGAACTGTTACTTGGGCTGTGATATTGTAACTTTTTGAGGTTTGGGGACAGTTGTTTGTCAGGGTTAATTAGAGGGAAATTTAAATGTGTTGTTTGCCTGGTGTTAGGGGAAGGGACATTAGCTGCAATTACCTTGTCTTTAAACAGGAATTACCCTGGCCTCCATTGTTCACTTGGGAACTCAGAGCAGCAGGTTGGTTGGACAGAGGTCTGGGTTTATATTCTGTTTTAACTGAAATATTGGAATAGTTTGTAAGTGAAATTAGCTCTATGTGGTAAAAATTATTACCCTGAATTAGAACTGTTACTTGGGCTGTGATATTGTAACTTTTTGAGGTTTGGGGACAGTTGTTTGTCAGGGTTAATTAGAGGGAAATTTAAATGTGTTGTTTGCCTGGTGTTAGGGGAAGGGACATTAGCTGCAATTACCTTGTCTTTAAACAGGAATTACCCTGGCCTCCATTGTTCACTTGGGAACTCAGAGCAGCAGGTTGGTTGGACAGAGGTCTGGGTTTATATTCTGTTTTTAACTGAAATATTGGAATAGTTTGTAAGTGAAATTAGCTCTATGTGGTAAAAATTATTACCCTGAATTAGAACTGTTACTTGGGCTGTGATATTGTAACTTTTTGAGGTTTGGGAACAGTTGTTTGTCAGGGTTAATTAGAGGGAAATTTAAATGTGTTGTTTGCATGGTGTTTGGTAAGGTTTGGTTTGGTTTCTTAAACACTGAAAAACCACTGGGGGTTGGGATTGAAAGGCTGAGTATTTCTGTTTTAGGACTGAAATTTGAAGCTACAGCAGCTGGTGGGCCTGTGACATCATACGGTACCTGATGTCTGCTTCCACACACTGTTAGTGGGACCGAACACACACTGGACTGTATGTGTTTGTGAGACTTTGGAACTTTATTGGTGGGGTTGAAATTGGGTTTGTAAATAACTACAGTCAGTATAGAGAGAAACTGTATTCCAGGGGAAAGGGACTGAGAAAAGGAGGTGTGCCATTATAAACAGAGGGGGATAAACAGGGTGGCCATATTCCACCATGGCAGGCATCTTTGGAAGGGTTGTAGGCTGTACAGGCTGTGGGATGGCAATAATTCTAAATTGGGCCTGGAGAGAGGGAGGCTGCCCACTCTGTAGACAGTTATCTTGTATCAGGAGTGAGGTATATTGGTTAAGGAGTAAGCTGGGGGAGCTGGGGGGGTGTCCAAGGATAAGGGGTGTGGATATGGGCAGCAGAAGGGTGGGGCTGAGGGGAGGCTGGGGCAATGCTCTGAAATTACAGGACGTTATGTTACAGCAAGCAGGAGGTGGGATATTAGGGACAGAGGACCCTTAGATAGGGAAGTTGATGCTAAGGGGAAAGCGTATGGGGTGAACATTCTGAATATAAAGAGAGTGGAGGGGGAAGAGTCAGGAGGGGCTGTTGTGTGGAAGCCTAAAACAGCAGACTGTGGGAAGGGAGCTCCTAAGGTGAACAGAGCAAGAGGGGAAGAAGAGGGGCAGTTTAGAGGTGCAGTCAGGGGAATCTCGGGTTACTTGATGGAGGCTGACATAGAGTGTCGTAATAAATTTGAGCTACTAAGCAACCTAGAGGGGGAGGAAGGGGTTGGTGGAAATGAGAAAACTTATACAGAGGCCGGAGGGAGGGAGTCTGATACCCATAGGGCATCACAGACCGGCAATGGAAAGGATAGAAATAGTCCCAGAGGGAGAAGGGGAAACACATATGTTAAGCAAATGGGGGCGATGCAACATATTCCAGACATGAGAGAGGAGAGCATGATTGGAGAGAAACTGGGAGACAAGGAGGTGGGAGAGGAGCCCCCTTTCAGCAGGGGAGTCAGTACCAAGGATGGGGCCCTAGCTAAAGGGGACCCACAGAGAGCCTCTGGAGGCAGGGGTACTATTACAAGCGGGGAGGATGGCGGTGTGGGGCAAGGAGAAACCATCAGGGCCAGGATAAATGGTTCAGATAAGAGAGGGTTAAAGGGGACACCTATTCAGAGGGAGTTTGAGTTAAGTGGGCAAAATAGCAAGGGAGGCAGAAAGGGGAGGGTGACAAGGGGGTCCTCTAGTAAGGCAGGAAGACTCCCAAAAAATTGAGATCATGAATAAAGGGGGGGAAGGGGGGCTGAGAGGGCCTAGTGGAGGTAACCATAAGGATGATGGCGGTGTTAAGGTTCTGTTATTGGGAGACTCGATGATTAGGGGTATCCAGTGGGAGGGACAGGGGGGTGGATGCCATAGCCAGGTGAAGGTAGTGTGTATCTCTGGGCTGACACTGCACAGAGCAAAGTTTATGGTGTATGAAATGGTTAGGGATTGTGGAGGGAAACCGGATTTCCTGGTGCATTTGGGAACTAATGATCTAGAGGGAAATAGCATTTGGAAATCCAAGCAAGGTTCCAAGAACTTGCCAGAGTCTGTCGGGATAATGGATGCAACATTTCCTTTTCGGAGATATTGCCAGTACCAAAGGCCTCAGTGGAGAAAAAAATGAAGCTCACAGAGGTTAATGACTGGCTCAGGAAGTGGGGTGAAGAGAGTGGGTTGGGGGTGTTAGGGAACTGGAATGGAGTTTGGGAGGATAAGGGACTATATGCCAAGGACAGGTTTCATCTTGCCCCATTAGGGAAGGAAGTCCTTAAACAGGGGATGGCTGACTACATACAAGAAAGGTGGGGTTTAAACTTGTGAGGGGGGGAAGGGATAAGGGAGGGGCCGACCAGAAGCCCTCTCCTCCAGATGAGGGGAGTAGCCTTCACGCCCAAGGGGAAGAGGGAAACAGATTGGGGATGGAGGTTTCAGGAGGAGCAGAGGGAGGATGGAAGTATAAGGAATCTGGGTGGGGTTCGACAAAGAGAATCAGGGATAAGGGGTGGGGGTTGGTGTTAGTAAATGCCAGGAGCTTGGGAAACAAGTTGCCAGAGTTCCAGGCCATGCTGTTCGAGGTGGATGTGGCGGTGGTCACGGAAACGTGAGCCAACAAAAACCATGACTGGGACCTAAACATACGGGGGTACACTATGCTCAGGAAGGATAGAAAGGAGGGCAGAGGGGGTGGAGTGGCTATGTTCATTAGAGATGACATAGAAATTGCTAGGGTAGAAGAGGCAGAGGGAAACGTGGAGGCCTTATGGGTCACTTTACGATCCTCAGCAGGAAATAAGGTCAAGCTGGGTGTAGCATATAAGCCCCCCGGGATGAGTGAGGTTCTAGAGGATGGTTTGCTGGACAACATCATTGCCCAGTGTGGACCAAAAGGGGAAGGAGTGGTGTTGATGGGGGACCTTAATATGCCAGGTACAAACTGGGGAACCATGTCCTCTAAGGTGGCCAAGGAGCAGAGGCTGCTGGATGGCTTCCAGGATGTTTTCTTAACACAGCATGTGATGGAGCCCACAAGGGAGGGGCATGTCCTGGATGTGGTTCTGGCAGATGGGGATCTGGTAAGGGACATGGTTGTACAAGACCCCCTGACTGGGAGTGACCACAATACTATCTGGTTTCAAATAAGCATGGGGGGGGGTGAGATCTAGGACACTGGCAGTGGACTTCAGGGGGCAGACTTCATGGGCATGGGAAATATTCTCAAGGATCACTTGATGGGGATTACCTCAATGACAAGTGTGGAAAGGAGATGGGAGGTCATAAAACGAGGGACTTCATGAGGCAGTCAGGATCTGCGCTAAGTTGAAACGTAAGGGAGCAAGGTCACATAAACCATGCTGGTGGTCCAGTGAGGTACAGGTAGCAGTCAGAGAAAAGAAGGCGGCCTACAAAAAATATAAAACAACAAGAGGGATAGGGATAAGGAAATGTACCAGCTTGCATCTAGAAAAGTCACCCAGTATGGTGAGGGAGCAAAGTCCAGTAAGAGCAGTGGCTGGCACAGGGATACATGGAGGGAAAAGGGTTCTTCCGGTACATTGGGGAGCGTAGAAAAACTAAGGGCCATCTCAGCAGATTGAGATCAGAAGGAGGGTGGGTGGAAGAGGCGAGGGACCAGGCAGAGGTATTTAACAAGTAGTTTGCCTCTGTGTTCACTAGGGAGGGGGATGGGATATCTACAAAGCAAGGCACGAAGGGGATAGAAACATCAGTAAGTGGGATCAGGGGAGCAACAAAAATGGAACAAGAGGGAGAGAGAGGTACCCCAGGGGTGTCACATCTGGGTAGAGATAAAAAGGCCAGTGAGGTGGAGGGGACGGATGATGCTATCTCTGCCAAAAATGTGTGGTTAGCCCTCAAGGCCCTAAAGAAAGATAAATCTCCTCGGCCGGATGGCATTCATCCGAGAGTACTATGGGAATTGGTGGACATACTGGCTGCACCCCTGGCGGAGCTTTTCAGCAGGTCACTTGAGACAGGGAGGGTACCTAGGGATTGGCGAGAGGCACATGTGGTACCAATCCATAAAGGGGGGTCGAGGGAAGTACCAGGTAACTATAGACCCATCAGTTTGACCTCGGTGTTGGGAAAATTAATGGAGAGTATACTAAAGGAACGATTGGGGGTGTACTTGGAGGAGGTGGGAGGTCTGGATAGTCAGCAACATGTGTTTGTGCCAGGTAGATCATGTCAAACCAACCTTGTGGAGTTCTATGAATGGGTAACATCAGAACTGGACAGGGGTAAGCCTGTGGATGTATTATTCTTGGACTTCAGCAAGGCGTTTGACTCTGTCCCCCACAATGGTCTGGTGGAGAAACTGATGGGGTTAGGAGTAGGCCTTTTGATGGTCAGATGGATTGAAAACTGGCTAGCTGGATGCACTCAGAGAGTAGTGGTCTGTGGGAGCTCTCGAACCCTAAAGAGGTTGTAGTGGGGTACCTGAGGGCTCGGTCCTGGATCCGATCCTGTTTAATGCATACATATGGACATCAGGGAGGGTATAGGGTATGAAATGAGGTCTCTTCGTGGATGACTCCAAGATGGGAGCAGTAGTTGAGGGAGAGAGGGAGGTTGGCCCTGCAAGGGACCTGGACACCCTGGAAGCTGGGCTCACACATGAAATTAAATTTCAATATCACCAAGTGCAGGTGTTGCATCTTGGCCGGGAAACCCTAAACACAGGTACACCCTGGGAGGGAGGCGCTGGAGGCCTCAATAGGGAAAAAGACCTAGGGGTCATGGTGGATGCATGTATGAATAACTCTGAGCAGTGCAGGAGAGTGGCTAGCAAGGCAAACAGGATGTTGGGATGCATCGTGGGGATCACCTCTAGGAGCAAGGAAGTGATTCTGCTGCTGTACAATGGACTGGTTAGACCACACCTTGAGTACTGTGTACAGTACTGGAGACCACATATAAGAGGGACATACAGCTCCTAGAGAGGGTACAGGAGGAGGCAACAAAAGATGATACGAGGGCTGGGGATTTGACATATGAGGACAGACTTAAGGAGCTCTGCCTGTTTTCACTGGAGGAGAGAGAGACAGGGGACATGATTGAGGTCTTCAAGTACCTCAAGGGAATAAATAGGGTAAACATGGAGGGGATCTTTAGACTAAAGCAGGGAGGCATTACCAGAGGGCATGGTTTGAAGTTGGAAGGTGGAAGGGTAAGGGGGGAAAAGAGGAGGAGGTTTTTCACTGAGAGGGTGGTGGACCCTTGGAATGCACTGCCTGGTGAGCTAGTTCAGAGATCCACAGTGGAGGGCTTCAAGAGAGGATGGGACAGACACAGAAAGTGGATGTATCAGATGATGTCCTGTCCCAGGGGGGTGGGGATGGATGATACGGGTTTCTGGAGCACAAGGGATGGGAGGGTCTCGGCACCCAACTAAGGATCTAAAGTTCGAGCAGACTTGATAGACCGTAAGGCCTAATCTGCTGGCAAATAGTATGTTAGTATGTTAGTAATTTCTACAACTTTCTGAGATCAGAATACCTTTAACGAGTCGCTGTAAGTGCTACAGTACAAATTAATATGTTTTGATATAGATTGAGGACTTGTAAGCCACAAAGGTTTCTTATTCTATCCATTTAATTTTTTCCTCTAGACATAATTTTGGCCATTAGTTTACCACATTATTTAATAAATTCAACCAATAAATAACTAGTCGGCATTGAGCCAGGGCACTTAAAGGCACCCTTCCCAGTTCTGCCCTGACAAGCTGTTCTGGCCAAGATTTGTTTAACCTTAACAAACTAGAACAAAATTGTGAAAAATGTATTTCCATAGACTGAGAGAGGAAAAAAAAAATAACCCCATGCTTCAGCACCATGTAATATTATAGGATTAAGTTTTGCCTCTATAGCCTTCAAGGCTGGCAGAACAGCTCTAGCCCACATAAGATGTTAACCTTTTTATAGACTGTGAATTTTATTTTACTTTTTTTGTTTGTATCTGTGTATGTTTTATTCCATTTTGTACAACCAAATAAGGCAACAACATTCTTTCCTACTTGTTTTTCTGGGAGAGGATATTATCGATGGTCACTGGTTAATAGTTGTCTGGCCATGGTGCTATTTCATGTTTCCGATGTTATAATGGTACATAACATTTACCAAACACAGATATGTCATGTGTTTATTGGTGGTAGCACATATACCACCAGAAAATGAAAAAATGGGTGTTGATTTTTTTGAAAGGAAAACTGAACTAAGTAACGAGTTAGTGCTGGAAAAAAACTGGTGAGTAACATAACTGTTACTTGAAGTAACTTAAGTCAAGTGTATTTCAGTCTTCTTCTGTGATTAACTGTGTAAGGACCATGATCCATATTTATGTTTGTTCTGTTGTGGAGGTGGATTGGTATATACACCACATGAGATTAGTCAGGGCCTCCCTTTCGTGTCCAAATGTCAAGCATCACAATTTTATATTTTTGTGGTAGATGCTCACTGATATTTTTCTAATTTTCTTTGATTTCTTTTAAATGTAAACTTGCTACCAGTTATCTTTAGCCAAAGCTGCCTCTCTACTTCCTGACATTTGGAGTCCGGCTAAGCAACACTAGGCCATCTGCCACTTTGTCATAGCTAACTTCTAGTGAAATGTTGGGTTACTGTTTGGTAATAATGTTGTTGTTATCCTCATGAACCCATCAGACACAGTCATAAAATTTGGTTATCAACATCATCATCCTGAATGACAATCATCATCATCATCATCACCAGTGATTCATTCATTGCATGAGAGGAAATGCTGAGATGACAGTAAGCTAGAACCATTACACACTGACAGTGGCCTGGCCTGGGTGACTGCTGCTCCCTTTCATAGCTGAGGCAAAATTGTCAACTTTACTACAGGTGTGATAAGTTGATGACTTAGCAGCTACTATGCAAGGATAGGGTTTTGGGGTGACATTTCATCATCTTTATTGACTATCATCTTCATAAGTGATTCATTCACTGCATGAAAGGAAATGATTGAGAGCAACTTACAATGGTCACTACAGATAAGTTGTCTTTTACCGGTGTATGACACTCATTATTTCAGCAGTATGACAGTCGGTAACTGCTGTGGTGGAGGAGTAATGTGGTGTAGAATACGGTACAGCATTGGTTTCCTAATGCACTTCTTTATTTCATCACAAGGTGGCAATCACCCCTCATTAGGGTTGCCACCTGTCAGGTTTTTTACCTGGTGATCAGGTTTTCAGGGTCCTTATCAGGTAATCCGGTTTTGCTCTATGCTGGTCAGGTTTTTGAGCCATTTTGAGTGCTCACATACTTTTGAAACAAATGTTGTCATATAATACATTGTTTCAGCTACATGTCCAAGCTACAGACAAGTTCTGCTGTCAATGTAGCCTTTTGTTTGTGAATGCAGTCAGCCTGGGAGGTGTAAAGTATGGCCATTAACACCGTTAGCACTTACTTACCTAATCTTTCCACTGCATCTTAAAGTGGCATAGCAGCACAGCTGCCCCCACCTTTTGTAACAGTAACAGAGCCAGTTGTCCTCCACTTTCATTTGCTGGTAAACATTTTAATCTCTAACAGAATTTAGGCATTTTTAAATGTTTTTAATTATTTTTTTCCTCAAGAAAAAAGTATGGTCGCTTCTTTGGCAGTATAGCGCAGTGGTCCAAGGCTCTGAGCTGCAAATCTGGTGACATCCAGCAGACCAGACCTGGGTTTGAATCCCACAGCTTCCACTTGCATACTGTGTGACCCTGAGCAAGTCACTTAACCTCCTTGTGCTCCCAGGTCGCTCCTGTAAAAAAGCTTTCAGCTTAGTGTGCTATACCTGGTTAAACAACTAAATAAAAAAAAAAAATTAGTACTGTGGACAAGAACAGGAAATGGAGGCAGAAAAATATATAAAGTATGTATACTGCTGTATGCTATTTATAGTACTTCCCTTGTCTCCCCCAGATCATATCTGTAAATGAGATTTCTTTCATCTTTGTATATTTATCTGGTTAACCAATGTCAATAAATAAATACACAAATAAATAATTAGGAAGAACCTAGGAAAGTAACTTTAACAGGAACAGTACAGTTTTTATTTAACTGCTGCATTAAGTGTTTTTTTTTAAATGATATAACAAATGGACTTCTAGGAGTAACAATGCATGAAGAGTTATGAAAAGGGGAAGGGCTAGGGCGGAGCTTAGGATCCGGTTTTAGCCTCATCCAAAGGTGGCAACCATACCCCTCATTCCAGAGTGACTGCCATCCTTGAGTGAGATTTGACCTTTGTTTGAACTTTTGGGAGTTAATTACCAGCAGATGGCACTGTCCTGTTCCATCACAGAACTGAAAGCTGAAATAGCTATAGCACATGGAGTAGCCCTCCCCACACACACATATTTCAGTGTCACTCTTTACAGAAATTGAAAATTATCTCAGGCGTGCAACCTGTTCATTTAATCTATAATGTATTTTGAAATAAGATTAATTGCAAAAAAATTTCTGTTTCCATACTTGTCACAAAATCAGAAAGCTCTCACTATTAATACAGAGTTTGTTTCAACATGAATTTCCATAACAAATTCTGTATTAAACATTATAGACTTCTCCCCCATGGCCTTTTTTTGTTGTTGAATTATGTGGAGTACCAAAGGGCTTAGCGCATGTACAACCCCAGACTACACATAAATTAATTATTTGATCTCCAAGGGAGAGCTGTCTCTGATTTTTATTTATTAACAGTAGTTATCTAAAATTTGAAACTGGTAAAGGAACACTGAGCCAAGTCTGGTTTCCTTATATGACCTGGGGGGAAGGGTACAAATCTTTTACCATATTAGCACACTTCTTCGATCATTAACTGAGTAGTTGCAATGTGACAAAGCTAATTTAGGCAAGGAAATTGCATGCAAACCCATTTGGGGAAAGACCCCCTCCCCCCCACACACACAACTTGACATACAGTATACCTCAAGCTTTAAATACTATTGTGGCTAGCCCTCTTGACCCACTGTTTGCTGGAGCAATTCTCATGGACTGAGCGCTGATCAAAAACCAAAGAAGCCATGAATGATTGTGCCAGCTGTGATCCCGCATGACACATGCTGCAACCTGCCAGTTTTGCACACTGTCATGTGGAGTTTGGTGGAAGCAGAATCAGTACACCAGTGGCAAAATTTGATTGGCCACCTATCTCTGCCTTTGTTTGTGTTGTTGATTGTTTAAAAATTAAATCTATATTTTTCTTACTTCCCTTTTTATTGAGTGTCTTTTTGGCATACCCACTTTGTCTCTAAATGACACAAATGTCATCAGACCTGCTCCGATCCTAATTATTACTTCCTGTGAGATAGATGCCAGGCAATGTAGATTGTATTGTGGTCTTCTATTTATTTGTTTTATTTTTTGGTGATTTTATTTATATTTTTTGGGAAACCCTCCACTCAGTGCACAGTATTCCAGCACATGCTGTTTCTGTGTATGCAAGAGAGCTGACAGCAGCACAAGGAGAGTTAGGAGGGACACTAGTGACATTAGTGGTGCTGTGCATCTTTTTATGCAACTTTACATGATGTGATAATTCAACTGCTCTGGCTATCAATTGTGATCATTTGCCATATTTTTGTTTTAAGTATGCTTTAGTACATCTGACAGTGTTAGCTATCCACTTGCTGAGAGAACACTGCTAGAGTTGTGTGTGTGAGGGGAGTGAGAGCAGAGTATTATCTAATTTAGACTCAGAAGTAAGTGCTCCTCTATTCCCAAACAGTTTGTGCCACCCAGTATTTTGAGCCCTTTGACATAGGCACTGTCACAGAGAGCAAGAACTGCCAAAATCACAAGACTGGGGATCCTTTTGCAGCGCTGATCATGACAGAACATCAGTTAAAAAAATCAAACTAGCCAATGTCACCACACTCTACATAAACCTGACCATTTCCTTATATAAAGAAGCATGACACAATGCCAAATGGACCCTGTAATTCAGATTCTTTCACTGCACTTCCAGTAATGCAATAGATTGCTGGCACCAGACTTCTGAGATTTGCGCTCTATTCAGATCCTGTCATCAGTAAAGGTAAAAAATGGAAATAAAAATACAGTCAGTATCTAAACACACTGAACAAGAGTTCAAGTCAGATAATATAATATAACTTCATTGCATAAAAACAGTACGTGTACAATATGTCAAATAATGATAACCCATCACATTCAACACATTATGCTAAAATGAGGGTATAGTCTTCACAAGGCACCAGCATTTTTAAATAAGTTTGGAGGAACTAATACTGAGGGGCCAACAATGTCAAGACTAAAAGAAGGTCCTGCTCTTTTTTTTATTGTCCACCGAAACAGCTTGTTATGCCAGCTACTGTACATGTTCACTATATAAAAAGTTCTGTAATAAACAAAACTTGTTACATTTAGCACTGTAACTTCTTACATGTAGCAGCTTCATAAATACAACACAAAAATGAAATAGTGTGTAGTTCAACAGCTACTATATGTAAAAAGCAAACTCTAAAAAATGGTGAGAATGCCAAAAAGGAAGATGTAAAGGGAAGAAAAACAGTAGCTCCAAAGTCAATAGCTCCAAAGTAATAGAAAATTAAAAGGAAACAGGAGATGCAAAATCCCCCACATTAAGTAGCTCAATTTGACAGCTAATATAAGTAAATGACAAGCCACACCAAAGTAATAAATATTAAAGAGGGAAAGTTACAGTACACACTGTATATAGATAATAAATAGATAAATAAATAAATAGTCTTTTTTTTCCCTGTACAGGTCAAAACCACACAGGACAAAAGAGGAACACCAAGAGTTCCCTAGGCGATCACTTTTGTAATGTTTAATACAGAATTGGATATAGAAATTTTAACTGAAACAAATTCTGTATTAAAGGTGAGAACTTTCTACTGAAGATAAAGAGCGATCACCAGTAGAAGTCATGGGTATGGCTCTTCTGTCCTGCATGGATTTTAATTTCCTGAATGAAATTCCATTAATTTGAAAGGTAATTGAAAATACATTTATAAACAGAGTTTTCCCATATCTCTGGTCGTTCCAGTCAGTGCACTACATAAATAATAAGTGGAAGGAGTAAACTAGCATCATACAGGCAACCCCTAACTCCTCCACCCTGAAAGAATACCAACACCATGGAATAAAATATTATTTAGGATTCCTCCTTCTGATGTTCTGTTTTTAATAAAGGAACTTCATTTGGACACACTTTGTCTTTTCATGGATTTCAGTTTAACAAATCTTTTTATTTCCACTCTTCATTTTAACAGGTATTGTATAAATGAAAACCAGTCTTCCAATAGTAGTAACACCTGCTTGGCTGAATATTGGCCAATAAGATGCTACTACTATCGGAGGACTCTTTTCATTCATACTTTCTTTCACACTGAACAATTACACTCTACTTTAATTTTTTCATTCATTACATTCTCTGCAGAAACTCTGGCATTTCAGGTATATACTGTACAGTAGCTGGGAACAGAGTTAGCATGCATGGCTAGTGGGATGCACACTCAGATTCTGACTGAGCCTATATTTATAAAATCCGTGCAGGACAGAAGAGCCATACCCATGACTTCTACTGGTGATCGCTCTTTATCTTCAGTAGAAAGTTCTCACCTTTACTACAGAATTTGTTTCAGTTTAAATTTCTATATCCAATTCTGTATTAAACATTACAAAAGTGATCCTTATTTGGAGAAAAGCTGGAATTTGTGGATAAATTCAAATATCTTGGAGTCTGGATTGACAATAAGCTTGACTACTCTGTCCACATTGAAGAGCTATTAAAAAAGTTGAGACAAAGGCTTGGCCTATTTTACAGAATAAAACACTACCTTACCAGAGACTCCAAACAAAGATTAATCCAGGCATCATTCCTATCCCTTATTGACTATGCTGACTTTCTCTTGACCATTGCTCACTCTCCCTCTTAAATAAGCTGGACACCCTGTATCACAGAGCCATCAGATTTATTACAGACCTTCCTCCAGCACCCATCATTGCTCTCTTTACATGGCAGTCAATTGGACATCCCTACAGCACAGAAGAAAAAGGAATGCTGCAATCTGGATCTTTAAAGCTTTATCAGGCAAACTCCCCTCCTATATCTCAGACTGTTTCACCCGAATCACATCTAGGCCATATACCTTAAGGATCAATAAGCTCATTATGCTAAAGATTCCCAATACCTGCACCCGGTTTGGGAGGGCTGCTATCAGCTATTCCCTAGCATTTGTCTGGAACTCACTCCAAAAATCTATGAATCTGAGTACCCTCTTACCCTTATCATCCTTCAAAAGATTATACACCGCCCTATTTCCAGAGTTGTGCAACTGCTTCCATAAGGCCTAGTCTCCCATCCATCCTACACCCCTCCCTTCTATAATCCACTATGTTAGTTTCCCTTCTTCTACCCAGTCAGTTATCTCATTTCATATAAAAGCCTAGAAAAGCCCTATTAATTGATTATTATCCCTGCTGTATCCATTATCCTTTCATTTTATAGGATAAGTTATTTTACTGTGCCTTGTATATCTGTACATTTTGTATATATCTCTTATTTATTTGATTGTACTAATGTTATGCTATTCTCATGTCTTTGTAAAAAACTTGTACCCTTATTTGTATGACCACTCAGGTCCATCTTGTAAATGAGCTACGCTCAATGATGTTCGCCTGAATAAATAAAGATTTTGATTGATTGATTGATTGATTGTTCTGGGTTCCAGCTGCATCAATCCAGGTAGTGTGAGCCAGAGCACTGATCGGACTATGTTAATCACTTCAACTTGTTTGAAGGGTGGCATCAGATTAGCCAGTTACTGTACAATGTAAAAATAGCTACAGTACACCCCTGAGGAAAGGGACTGGGAAGTAAGTGATATACTGTATAGTGTGACTGGAGTTGCTATTGTATTTAAACTATAAAAAGTTTTTTTTGGGGGGGCATGAGCATATCAGTCCCCTGGCTGTATACTGTATGTGCCTTATACTGTAGCTGCCAGCTCACCTCATAAAAAATATTGTGCAGCTGTACTTCACTTTGTACCATTCTGGACTGCCTCCCCACACACACACACTTCATTCATAATTTCAAATCTATTTTGTTTTATTACTGACAGGAAATGCAGAACATAATTAGCTAACAAAACAAGTCAAGTAACATGATTAGCTAACAAAAAGAAGAAAAAAAAAAATTTTAGATTATGTTTATTGCTCAGAATAACTGCTAGGTCACTAGTCAGGCTGCTGCCTAGTCAACTTACCCAGTAAACAAAAGCTCAATAAATAAATATTATACCATTGCAGGCATGATATTTCTTTATTACACACCTTGTAGAACTGGAAACAAAACAGGTTTTATTGTTCCAATTAGTCACTGTTTTCCTGCCATTTTACTCTTTTAGTTCTAGACTGGCACCCCCTTCCTGGACACACAAACACACACACACACACACACACATACACACACACACACACGTGTAACGTGATGTTTTCCAAAGATTTTCTCATACAGTATCCTGACACAAGGTAGCCACATGATGCATGCTTACACAGCATGCAGAAATATTATTGTGCTAATCATTTTTCAAAGTTTAAAACACTGGGGCAGTTTCCGAGTATTTGTAGCACTGCAGTCAACTGAATATATTAGTTTTGATAGTTGCCTTTTGCACTTTTTGCAGCTACAGTACTTAAAAACGTCATCCCAGGATTGAATGGGAAATATTTTAAGTACAGTATGTCAGCCATAGACATGTCTGCATTCTCCCCAACCCCAACCACCAACCATCAAAGACAGCCTGTGGGGCTTACAGGATTGAGCAGAGTTAAGGGTTTCCAGAAGCTGTGTCACATCAACAGCACTCTGACTCAGTCACTGGCTTCCTTTTTCCCCTCCCCCTTGACTCATGGATTGCTCCTGGGCAAGTCAAGAAGGCTAGCTCACAGCAGGGGAGCACATTCACATTCTAAACAATTTACACTTTAATTCAAAGCATGGAGAAGCAGGTAGGTGTTCTATCACCTTGTGAAAGAAACTTAATGGGGGATGGTAGGGGTGTTAATGCAATTGCTTCAGAAAGAAAGAACAATAAAGATCCGGCTTCTATATTCAGTGCCATGACAAGACTTACTAAGCAGTATTTTCTTCCAAAACATGATGCTACTATTGTAACTCTGAAAGAGAACATTTGCAACATACTTTCCAAACAAGAGAGGACTTTGCAACATAGTATATATTTTATGATTGTTACAACTTTTTACTAGAATTTAGAACTTTGTTTCAAATCCATACAGAACTGTCAGTTTACAGATCATAATAAAAAGGCAGTGTGTAAAAGTCATCTGAAATAATAATCCCCAGGTCTCTTTCCTATTTGGTGACTGTCAGCAACTCCCCCCAACCCCCACATACTGTAGCCCTCTACTGGATTCCTTTGTCCCAAGTACATTATTTTGCACTTCTTTGAATTGAACCTCATTTGCCAAACTTCAGACCATTTTAAGCATGTGGACGCAGAATGCCAGCACGACTGCATCAGACTACTGTGCTAGTTAAGTCTGTCATTTTTATCATTTTCTTTTATTATAGCTTGGCTGCCTTATGAAAATGCTGAAGGTGAACAGATCTCTAAACAATAAGAACAAGATGGCAAAATAGCACAGTGGTATAAGGCTCTGTGCTGGAAACCTGGAGACCTAGGTTTGAATCTCACAGCCCCCGCTTGAATACTCCATGACCCTGAGCAAGTCTTACCTTCCTTGTGCTCCCAAGTCACACCTGAAAAGAAGCTTTGGCTTAGTGTGCCTCTCCTGGTTAAACAATCCCCCAAAAAAAAAAATATGTTTTATACTACATTGTCACATATGGCAAGAAATGCAAATAATTTCATTGCCAAATAAACAAGAAAGCAATTTTCATGTAACTGCAACAGGTCTTATTCTGATACGAATGTATATTTTCTCTGTGGCAGGTGGAAAACTATATGTGGTCCATGGTCATCTGATCAGATTTGCTGTAAAAATGCAGATGCCTTTTTTCTGACATCATATCAAAAGCATCTAATTTTTCTAATCAATGCACATTCACACTCTGCTGAATGAACCTCTGGTAAACCTCATGCCCTTCAGCCCACCTCATTGCCATTCAAATGGTATCACACCTCACCCTCTAGAGAACAATGCCAGTATGCCACACTGACAAGTTCAGTACATGACAAATTCCACTGTTAGTGCTTTGTTAGTGCTTTGCTGAATCAGACACCAAGGGCATGCCTCTGTTACCCCACCTTTAAATTAAATTATTGTATCCTCTTTGTAAACTATATTTGCATCTATGCAATCTTTATTTCCTAGCTTCACCCAGTTTTTACTACAGCACCAACTTAGGTTTCTGTACCATCACTCCAATGTCAGAAGAGATATTCCTCTCCTTAGCAATTTAAGCACTATGCATTTATGCAGCTGTGGCAAGCATGTTGAAACTGTCCATTTCCCTTTCCCTATAGTTTGAACCCGGGGTTTCTAGCTTTTTTACCAGTTTTTTTTTTCTATACCGTCACAAACAGTGAGTCTGCTTGTCTTCTGTGTGCCTATATTGTTTTAAATCCCTTCTCCCACTTAAACTGTCAGTGATGCTGATTGAGAGACACTGATAAAATACCAGCATCTGACAGTTGAACACAAGGCTTATTCTGATGTTTACCATTGTACTCCCTACTGTTGGCACAGAAAAAGCAGTGGAACTTAAAGACAAAGGGCCGGATATTCAAACTGCGCCCAAAAAGTGCGCAACAGCAGGAGCAAGCGCAAGTCACTTGTGCACAGGCGCAATCGTCACGATATTCAAACATGGAGCAAGGTCACCGCGCAAGCAGCCAACATCTGAATATCGCACAACCGCGCTTACAGCGCCAATCCAGGAAGGGGAAGCTGAGCAGAAATGATGCACCATAGCGCAACAAGGCTAGCCCAGCTGAGCAGTCCAGAGGTGCCATAGTGCAAGCAGAGCCCCCCCAGCAAAGCGATGGAACTGCACAACCAGGGAGGCAGGCTGGGGCCCACCACCAGCCATGCCACACATGGGCACAGGAACACACTGCAGAACTAACAATACACCCGCACACCCCAAGCACAGCATCACTGGGGGAGGGATGGATGATCCACTGGCCCATGGGGACAAGCCAACAAAGCACAGCAGGGCCATATAGCCCCAGCACACCCACTGGCAGGCTGAGACTGCCACACACAGGGGGTCGGCAACCACAGTGCACATCAGCCCCCCCTTCTGTACAGCACACACTGCACTGTGACCCCAAGACACCACCCATGTGCAGTGACTGTCACTGCAGTAAACACCATGCAACCCTGGCACACTGCAACCTCGTGTAGCACAGAACCATACAAGCCAGACCCACCCTGGGCACCCAGCAGTGGGCGGCAGCAGATGGCAAGACCGACTGAAAGGCACTCCCACACCGGAGACACCTTCCCATGCACACACACACATACCCAGGACCTTACCACCCCAGATGCCATGCACACCACTGCAACTGAGCAACCATAGCCTGCTGCAAATCAGAGACCACCACAGAATTCATAATAAAATATATATATTCAAAAAAAGAAATGTACAACACCAACAACATCTATATACATATGTACAAGACAAGGGTGGGGTAGGGGTACAAGGTAGGGGTGGGTAAGGGGTAGGGGTGAACAACTGGGAGAGGGAAGGCATGGTGGGAGGGCTGGGTGAAGTGGGAAGGGGAAGCACAGTCAGTGCCCGGCAGGCTGGTCCCCTGCTGCCTGTTGATCTTCCCGGTTCCTCCAGCATTGCCTGACCCCATGGCGCTGCATGTCTGTCAGGAGGTCATGTGTAGCGACTGACACCTGCGTCAGCCACTGGAGGGCACGGTCCATCCGCTGTAGGATGCTGAGACCTAGGAAAAGGGAACACAGTCAATGGCTGGTGACTGTCCACAACCCTGAACACCACCCATCCTGCAAGGCATATAGTCTAGTGCCCCGCACCTGTGATGGTATGCACCCACCCACAGTGACCATGCACATGACACGCCCAACCAGGCAGCACCAGCTATGTGCACCACTGCACACACACACTGCCCATGTCCATCACAGCACAAACAAGGCTGTCAAGTGATGTGGCAATGTGGTGGGATGCCAGTTCCACAGCCATGTGCCCAGTGCATGTATGGACCACCAGTGACGCACACACAGACATGCAGTGACACTGGACAGTGATGACTGTCGCCTGTGTCATGCATGGTTGTGTTGCCCATGGCTGGTGTTCATACCCACCCCCTCCAGCATGCAATAGCATCCATGATGTAATGACACTCACACTCATCAAGCAGCTGTGGCTGCTGCTGCTGCCGCTGTGGCCCACCCATCACGCCTGCTCCGGCTGCCACCTGGGCCCCGCCACGGCCCTCCTCAGCCTGGGCCTGCATCCTCTCTGCCGGGCCTGTGGGTGACAATTGTTGAGAAAAACATCAGTGTGACCCCAAAGCAGACTGCCCCCTGCCCCAGTGAGTGTGCCTGCCCACACAGCCAGACCCATGCATCTCACACCTGCACACACTGACACAGCCAACCATGGCAGAGCCATCCCCCATGCACTGCCACCAAAACACAGTCACACCCCTATGGAGAATACAGGTGTATAGATGGTACACCCACCTGGCCTAGGCACAACGCCCCTCCTGGCATGTGACCTGAGGCATTGCAGCACATCCGGCTCCCTCCTGCAGAGGTCACTATAGCTGTGCCTGCACTGTTCAGCAGACCGGCACCGCCCTGTGACCCTCTCCAGTTCAGTGGCCACCTGCAGCCACACATGGGTGCGGGCCATGGTGAGGGGCTGATCCCCAAACAGTGCCCCAAAGTGAGGCTCAACCACTGCCACCAGGTTGGCCACCTCCAACTGACTCCACTGGGGAGCTCTCCTGCGTGCCATTACTGTGGTAGTAGAGCAGGCAATATGGCACCCCGTAGCGTGGCAACCCCACGTGGAAATGTTGTGCAATAGACCACCATAGGTTCCAATCGCGCTGTTCATATAGTGCCATCGGTTCACATAGCGCTGTCACCAAACAGCGCAACAGAGCTGTACACATGGCAGCCGAATAGCACCAGGGGGCAAAGGTCGGACACCAGGTCAGGGGTCTGTGATGCAAGGCCATGCACAGCGCTATCTGACATCTATGCATCCTGTGCGAATGGTCACCTGTGTGCCAGTGCCACAGTGGACTATTGCGCAGTAGTGCCACAGCGCCATATGGTGCCCAGTGCTGTAGTGCCACTGGCACAATGGTGGCCATGGCCTGAATTGCCGATCGCGCACAGCACGTCATCAGCATGGCAGATGCCTGCGTAAGCTACCTGGGCATGCACAATGCAGTGTACCACACAGTCACAGATATGCGCCATTGGCTCAGCCGGCTCAACCCGTATTGCAAAGCGCCAGCAGCAATATTCAGCCGACACATGCAAATCATCTGATCAGCCATTCAAAGGCACAGTGGCATGATTTGCATCTCATTACAGTTGCTCCACTCCTAATTTGCATGCATTGCGCTATAAATGTGCGACATTGGGCTGCGCTGGCCAGATTCGGTTACTGCAGGTGAGAGGTGGGTTGCATGCTGTGTGATGTTCTGGACAATGGTCATGGGATAACTCTGTAGACTGCACAGTGACAGGTGTCCACTTCCACCCATACAGATCGACATGACCGAGCAGAGCCAAGGTGAGGGTGAGGATGGTGGGCGGAGGAGGAGGCCCAACTTCACCACGGTGGAGACAGAGGCCCTCTTCCAGGCCTACCTGGAGGAGGAGCCACTACTGAGTGGATGTCGGGGCACCCCTCAGACCCGTGTGGCTGCATGGGAGGGGGTAGCTCGGGCAGTGAACCTGCACGGAAGCCACCAGTGCTCCGTGCAGGAATGCAAAAAGAAGATGGGGATAGACCGCAGGAGGGTGAAGGAGAAGGTGGCAGCCCTCAGGGCGGCACGTGCTGGCACAGGCAGGGGCCAGCCAGTGGTGGTGGAGCTGACCCCGGCTGAGGACCGACTAGCTGCATCAATGCAGCGGAGTGCTATTGAGGGCGTACCAGGAGGTGGATTCCAGACAGGTGGAAGCCCATCACTGCACGGTATGACATGGTGGTGGTGGTGTTGGGGGGGAAGGTTGTTCACATGCACTCACATGTCCTCACTTTCTGTTACAGATCCTGTTCATCTTCAGGGGACAGTGGTGGTGGGTCCAGGCAGTAAGGAAGACCTGCTGGACATGGAGGAGGTCCATCCACCTCTGTCACCAGCCAGCATGCACTGCACCAGCATGCACGCGGGCTACCAACTCTGGTGTTGGTGAGTCGGGTGTGGGGGGTGCACAGCCTGTGTCTCAGCAGTCTGGCATGCAAGCATGCCAGCACGCTGAGACTGTGGCTGTAGCACTTACCTGCACCATTGATGATGCAAGGACTGCAATGGGCAGTGACATGTGTGTGTCCCATGATGGACACACAGCAGGCCAGCACGTGCCCCTGGGCCTAGCTGGTTCCAACGTGTGTGCCAGTGTGTTGGCACAGTCCCAGGCTGTGCCTGTCAGCACCGGTGGGGCAGCGCCAGTGGCTGTGCAGGTGTCTGGCAGTGTTGCGGCCACAGCAGTGGAACGAGTGGTCCCTGGGGCACAGCGGTTGGAGAGGCAGCAGCAGCAGCAGTCACCCACCAGGTCTGGGGGTACAGTGTCCAGTGGTGGCACATGCCCACCGCCCTTTGATATGCCCATTCCTGGTCCTGGTGAACAGCGCATCAGGACCTTCCATATCCTGGGGGACAGGATGCCGTTGTGGCAGAGTACCCATTTGAAGAGCACACCCGCCTGCTGCGGGAATCAGTACAGCAGCAAAGGCAGGTTGCAACATCTGTGGAGGCACTGTGCATGGCTGTGGAGCAGCACAGCAGGGACTGTGCTCTGAACCTTGCAGAGATGGTCCATATGTGGATGGATGTGACCGCCGCCATTGACAGGCAGACCCAGGCATTGGTCACTGTCGTGGCTGCATTGGGCACACAAGCAGGTGCCCCTGTACTGCGCACCCCACACAGTATGCTCTCCACTCCCCATTCCCGGCGTCATGTGACACCAAGCCTGTCGACACCGGGTTCTGCTGTGGGCATCCCGAGCACCCCTGGTGCAGGTATGTTTGGCATACTACAGACCCCAGTGCGGACAAGGTCGCGATCACGCAGTGGGACCCCTGGTGGTCCATCGGTGCCACCCCATGTGGCCCCTGCTCAGCCTGCCAGTGCTGTTGGGTCATGGTGGGGCTGCCCACGCATCCGCGGTGGCAGTGGAATGGTGCAACATGACTGACCTGTCTCCCAGTGCGGACCCTGGCTGGTGCTGCCCTGTGCGTCATGGTGGGCAGTGCACTGGTGGGTGCCCTGCACATCACGCCGACATACGGACCACCTGCACACCATCCCGACTGCTGTCCACAGGTGCGTGTGCATGATGATGCCTGCATTGTACTATACACCAAGGTGCAAGGGTGCCCAGCATCTGACACATGTACTTGGACAGTACAGGTGGTGGGTGTGGTCTGTGGATCTGTGTGTTTGCCATGTCTGTTCCTGCTCTGCTGTGCACCTGCCCATGTACGCTTTGTGCCTGGTGTGTGTGTGTGTGTGTGTTTGTGTGTGTCCATATGACTGTTCGCCCCTCCCTGATGGTGTGTTTGTGTGCCTGGTCCCTTCCACTCCCCTTGCCATCATGCACCCCTGGTGTGTTACTCTGTGTGCCTGTGGGTTGCGCCAGGACAGTGTTGGTTGCACATGGCCCCTTGACTTACCTGTGTCATGCATAATGCTCCTCCATGATGGTGTCCCGGTGCAGCTGGGCCTGCCGGATCAGTCGGGGGTCCCGCCGTCCAAGGGGGGGCTGCTCATCACCATCATCACTGGCGCCGCTGGCGTCCCCATCGCTGTCCCCCTCCTCGACCTGAATGGCTATCCCGCAGTCTTTGGCCATGTTGTGCAGGATACAACAGGCCAGGAATATCCCACAGGCCTTTGAGGGGCTGTACTGTAGGGCACCGCTGGAGGTGTCTAGGCATCGGAAGCGTGCCTTGAGCATCCCAAACACCCGCTCGATGATGTTGCATGTGGCGGCATGCGCCTCATTATAGCGTTGCTGCGATGGGGTCATGGGACACCGGTATGGTGTGAGCAGCCAGGGACGGAGTGGGTATCCACTGTCACCTGTGTGGAGATGGTGGAGATGAGTATCATGTTCAGGTCCATATTGCCAATATCCCTGTGTGCCACTACCATAGCACCTGTGGTATTCCCACCCTTGCCCCACGTTTGCAATTCCTACATGCATACTCACCCACTAGATGGCCTGTGGGGATGTCCCCACTCTCGAATCGATGGCACAGTGCGGACTGATACCATATAAAGGCATCATGTGCTCCACCAGGGTGTGTGGCACAGACATTGATTATGCGCCCAGTGGCATCACACACCACCTGGCAGTTGACACTGGAATAGCCCTTCCTGTTCTATATGCAGCCCCATCGGGGTCAGGTGGCATGTGTATGGCCACATGGATGCAGACTATGGCCCCTAGCATGCCAGGCATACGTGCTACCCTGTGGAACTCCTGCATGTTTGCTGTACGCTCTGCCGCGGTGCTGGGGAACTGGATGTGCTCCGCAGCATGTGGCAGCAGTGCGCTGAGGAATTGGGTGAGGCTGCATGACGTGGCCAACTGTGTGATGCCTGTGGTGTCCCCTGTCAGCCTCTGGAAGGTGCCGTGGTGAGCAGGCACGCAGGCTGTCACCTTGGTCTCCACCGACAGAGAGTGACTCCGTCGTGAGGGTGCCTGCATCACATCACTGCACAGCTCACAGAGCCGTCTCAGTATTGCCATGTTCAGGTGGTACTGGCCCACAATCTCTACATCTGTGTACAGCTCAAAGCTGATGCCGGCACGGTACTGCCTGTTGGGGGCATACCGCCGACGGGCCCTTCCACAGCCACGTCCTCCTGCAGCATGCATTCTCATCCCCCTCATTACAGCTTCCATGTGGAAGCTGGCACTGTCCATCTCCCTGGCTTGTGACCCCCCCGGCTGATGTTGCTCTGTTGCCCCCGCTGTCCTGACTGCTACCTCCACTGCACCTGGTACACCTACTGGCCTCTGCACTCTGTGGCCCCATACACCTTCCTTGCCCCTCTTCTGTCCTGTGCACTCCCTGGCCTGCACTGTTTGTTACTCTGGCCTTCTCTGTCTCTCTGCCTCATGTGTCTTCCCTGTCGTTCTTGCGCCTCTTCCTTGAAGTTTTATTTTGGCTCATTTCGGCTGAAACAACTTCCGGCTGTTCAGCTCTTGCGCGTGCAGAGTCTTTGAATATCGCATTGCGCTCTTTATGCATGGATCCACCCCTTCGGTTGCGCATGCCTTCATTTGCATTGCACTGTTGCTCAGCCTGTTTCGGTGGCGCAACTGCCCCCTGCTGAATAGCAGAATGGGACTTCGGACTGCGCATCGCAACCTATTAGCATCGGCGCAACCCTTTTGAATATCCGGCCCAAAGAGCAAGAGTATGAGAGGTAGTGCTAAATCTGACATGTTTTCCCTGTAATTTATACCATACTATTATTATCTCTCATCTGCTGTCAAACTCAGCTGGCAGTATAAAGTACAGGTTAGAGTAACACCATGTGAATGAGATTAGTATGTCCAGGGTGTCTTGTGTTTGATTCCCCAAACAACCCATTACATACTAATTGTCTCTGTGCAAGGTAGTTATGCTACATTTTAAATAAGATGCCTCTAGCTTCTGTTTCGATGTTCATATTCCAACTAGCAATAAGGTATGCAAATTTACTAAAAGGATGAATGACCAACAGATAAATGGGTGGAATACTTCATCTGTTTATTTTTCTATTTTACTATTAGGCAACACAAAACAAGTAGCTGATGGTGGATACAGATATCGTAGAACAGAACCAATTCTCTTGCAAAATAGTGGCAAAATCATTATTTTAGTGAGCTTCAAATGCTTGAGGAAAGAAATGTACCAGGAGCTAGCCTTTGCCTATCCCATCAGCATGTCTACCGTAGCACTCAAAACTGTATTTAGAGAACCCATAGACCACTGTGGGAGGTTTTTTTTTTCTCTGTGTTTTTTATATGCTTTATTAGGAGCTTGATAGAAAAAATACACTGATGTTGGGAACATTTTAATAAAAAGAAAAACACCTCAGGCATAGAAAATAAATGAAAACTTCCCCTTCTGCATACTTTTTATTTTGCGCATACAGTACTTTGAACTGTCTCTCAGAGCTCACACTGCAGACCTGAAATTTAATATCAGAGCAACTGCTGCTCTGTGAGACCCACAACCCATTATTTTACCTTTGATCGGCAAGAAAAGTGATGGCAGCTTTAGGACCAATTTTTTTCTTTTAATATGCTGCTAAACCCATATTATCAAGCTACTGTATGCCTCTCTCCCTTCTCTCCCAGTACTTGTAACACTTAGAAAAAGACCTCAAAGGTTTTCAAAACTTCAATAATTAAGAGTTAATAAAAAAACATTTTTTAACTAATATATGTACCCTAACAGTACCTGAGGTGCAGTAAAAGGGAATGGAGTAGAGCAGCTGACTGCCAGCAGCAAATTAAACTGTAGGCTGCTCCCTCAAACTCTGCATTTTGTCCTTAATCATTTTAAGGATTTATTTGTTCTGTGAACTAGTTTTAATGCCTGGACTATCTTTTTTTAGAAGTAGAAACCAGAGAGTACTGCAAGCAGCTCAGAGGCTCAGGGGGAAGGGGTCTGCTAAACTATGCGTCAAAGTGATTTATTTAATAATGAAATAGTGGGTCGACATCGGGGATGGTGAAAGTGTTTTTTGTTTTTTTTTACATAATTGGGACCACATTAGGAATCGGGGAGGGAGTCTGCTACACTAAAAGGGACAGTGTTTGTTTTTATTAATTAATTAGTGGGGCATCTGGGGATTGGGATTGGGTTCAGAGAGGGCGACTGCTACTGTAAAAGGGACAATGTTATTTATTTAGTTACTTAAAGGTGAGATGATAATAAAATCTGTTTGAACACTTAATTTTGTGTTGTATCTTGTTTTATACTTGATTCAGTATTATTTTTTTCTTGAACATGCTGTCATGACACTGTTAACAATTAGGATACATGAAAAAGCAAGCAGAACAAGAAGAAAGCAGGCTGGGTGTGTGTTTTGAAGGGGGGATGTGTGAATAAAATAGTATTATTCAGTGATGGGCAATTGGCTGGCATGGGGTCACCAACATCAGAACCTGATTTACAGTCGACTGCTGTCTGCCGTCACTTACAAAGATATCGCTATCAATGTAACCAAATCTATCGATACACATTACAGCATTTATTCAGGTTTTCCCCTCAGAAATCAAAAATTAATAATAAAAAAAGTATTGACATTATAATGCTATATCCAAAGTGAAGAGTGACAGAGATTGGCACCACACAGTTCTCCCAATTGATGGCTGAGTGAATCTGTCAGCTCAGCAGGTAGGCTGTTATGCCATGCTGTTTAGTGGCTAGAAAGTCAAGCTGAGAGCTGTGGTCAGTGCTGTCATCTGAGGCGATGGTTTTCAATGGGTCTCAGGAAGGATGTTCACCGATGTAAAATAAAATAAATTGGTAGCAGAGTGTCATGACAGCATGTTCAAGAAAAAAAATGTGAACCAAGTATAAAATAAAGACAGAACAGAACATTAAGTATTCAAGCAGATTTTATTAGTATTTCACTTTTAACAGGAAAAAAGAAATAGTGTGAGGTAGGAGCGGTTTGCGGAGTTGACCTATCTGGTATATTATTTAAACCTAAGTCTTTGACAGTGCTAATCTTCTTGGCTGGTTTACTCTCTGTGCAGGCTTGTGTATGGTGCTAGACATGCTAGACTCCAGCAGGTGCTAACATTGGAACCGACTGATTGCTATTTCCTTACTCTGCAATCACTGTTTCTGGACACTTAAAGGGACACTGTCAACATCATTTTTGTAATTTTGCACACTGTTATTATTTAATCATTATCCAGCATATTGTTTTTTTGTACTATATTTCTATGCAGTTTTTTTAAAATAATGTGTCTTTTTTTGTTTTTCTACAAAAGTACTCAGTCTCAGTGGTGTTACCACAACCCGCTAAGTGGCCAATGCTTAGGTTGTCAGCAGAGAATGTGTACTGGTTGTTAGGGACTGTTTTTAAGGTGCTGGTCCACCGATATGTCTCCCTGTGTTGACATGTTCTCTGGGTGGTAGCTCGAGCTCTAGCTGTCAATCTGTGAACAGCAGAAACTGTTGCCAGACTATAAGGTAAATCATTATGCTGTCAATTGTGAATGTATATTTCTTCCTTGCACTGGCTACTCCTCATACTGCATTTGTTCTTTCTGTTGCTTAGTCTCAATGCTGATGTGTATTTTTTTATAACATTTTTGTTTGCCATCACTTGTCATCTGTGTGAAGTGCATGCTGTAGCTGCCTTTGGATGCATGTCACTTTCTCTGAGAACATGCTTTAGAAATAATTTTGGGCCACTCATGGCAACATCGTTCACCCATACCCTGTATGTACAACCAGCTTATTCCCTTTGACAGAAGGCTGTTATCTGAGTTCACACAGGATCTAAAAAAAAAGGGACACATGGTGAAGCTGACAATGCCTGTTAATGTCCTAGTAAATTCATGAGTTCCCATCAAATGATACAGAGAGCGCGGCACAAGGATTGGGACACCAGACGAATCTCTCATAACCATGAACACAAATAACAGCCTTCTGTCAAGTGGAATAAGCAGGTTGTACAGACCATGCTAAAAAAAATTCAGTCTTTTTTTTATATCAAACAACTCTGAAATCTGCACTCCTCCCTCCCTTCCCTGCTGCTGCTGGCACAATGTTTCTGGTGCTGTTTGGCTATGGTTTGCTTCTGGCAGGTGAGCGAGTCCTACTGTGTGGCTCTGGGCAGGGCTTGGCAGTGTGGGCTATGCACTTCTGGACCACCTGTTGACACTCGTTCATTTCCTTTTTGGGGAGGCTACATACTGAGAAAGCAAATACAAGATTCCATTAGGCAGTTGAGAGGGACAGAAATAATTTCCAGACAAGGGAGACACCTGCAGGCAGAGCTTAATTTAACAACCCAATTTCCACACAAACAGTGCCACCTAACGCATTTTGCCATTCAGAAAAAAAAAAACGTAGCTTACAGCATACCAACGCATACTGCATTCTGCCTACTGCTGCCTGCTGACTGCTGCCTGCCGACTGCTGATACCACATCTATCAAATTCTGATGGGGTACCAATCAATTTATCTGTAGCAGCCACTGTAGAGATGAGCTGGGGCCCATGGTGACAATGTGACCCACCCCACCAGTGCACTCTGACACTGGCCTGGCCTGGGTGGCTGCTGCCCCCCATCATAGTCGAGGCAAACTCCTCAACTTCATACAGGCATAGAAAGTTGATGACTTCACAGCTACTATGAACAAATACAGTTTCTAGGAATGACATTTCTGTACAAAACCAACAAAAAAAGATGCACATCCAGTAGCAACCACATAATTACTGATTCATTCACATTAATTCACAACTATGACTGACGAGTCACTCTGATCTGACATCACTGCATCACATTAGCAGTAGCACCAAACTGGTTACTGTGGGATCATCAGCTAGCTGTCTCAGCTGCCTGTAACCAGAAACTTGTCATTGCCAATTTAATGTGAATGAATCATTGATGATAGCTGATAGCTGCTGCATGGTCTTTAGAGGAATACTTTTGATGAATGAGACATGGTGGGTGGAAAGTTTCTGTTTTTATTTATTTATGTATTTATTTTACTTTTTTAAATTAACAGAAATTTAGGGGGGAAGTATGCACTGCAAATGCTACTGAAGTGCACTCACACTGTACACTACACATTCTTTAAAGGGGAACAGTTAGCATCGCTAAGAGACTCCCACACCCAAGTATGCAGTTGTTCTCAGTTTGTGCTATTGATGTGCATTGCAAAAAAAAAATATTAGTTTGACATACTGCTTACTGCAGCTGTGCAGCAATTGTATCACATTGATTCTGTTACCTTGCAAACTGACATTTTCTGTAACCACAATAATGTTTAAATCCCCCACAGTTTTCATCAGAAGAGGGCTGCAGCTGTGAGAGATAATAATAGCCTGCAGTGAATGTTTTAGAGCTTTTATAGGCTACTATGATCATACTATGATCATAGATATTTGCCAGTCTCACTCTTTTCCTTGGGAGCTTGGGCTAGGTACAACCTCCTCTGTTACTGTACTTAGCCCAGTGAGGACAGTAAGAGCAGCAAACAAAAGAGCAGAGCTTAGAAAACTCCTAATATGCACTGTTTGTAGGGTATTGAATTTCCCACTGCTGCAGCCATCCTCTCATATCAGACAGCTGTAAGGAATTTTAAGACTTGTAGTGACAGAAAATGTCAGCATGCAAGCCAGTAGAATTGATATGATACAAATTACTATGCTGCTTCAGTAGACAATAAGTAAAAAAATATGTTTTTTTGCAAAGCACACAATAAAGTGCAGATTGAGAAAGAACCCATAGTTGGATGTAGGGCTATGATGCTCTTAGTGCTGACAGTTCATCTTAAATGCCACAAGGACAGTGCATAGCAGTGCAGTATCATGGCAGTGTGGCACCTTCATCTCCACCTGGTGAACTGCTGAACCACTTTGCCAGGCAGAGGTGAACTGTCTATACCCAAACAGGTACATCATTCACACTACACCAGAAGTGTATGGCCACTTCACTTTGCACAGTGCTCTGCACAGTGGTGTATTTTTAAAATATTTGCAGTGTCATCTTGTATAGCTTATTTGTGATAGCTGACAAATTAAATTATAGACTGTTATTAACCCACAAACACAAAGAAAGCAGGTAATGTGGTACTTGTGCTGTTTTATTATATGTGCTTCAGATTTGCACACCACGACAGGCAGAAACAAATTAAAAAGTACAATTTATAACACTCATGATGTGGGGCTTTGCTTTAAAATGCCAACCTGTGATGTGAATATGCTTAATATCATGCATTATGTGCAAAGCCGAAAAAGCTATATGACTTTTCACATGTTATTTAGAAAGCATGAAATAAAGTAGCATACAAACTCATTCATTGTCTGTGGAATCTATTTTAGTTCTTTTTATAAATTTTTGGAGTTTCCTGATCTCATAAATATGTTTAATAAGTAAATATAGCTAACTTCTCAAAAGTAATATAAAGTAATATGAGTTACAGTTACTGATGACTTTTTATAACAATGTGATAAATAACTTCCATTTATTTAAGAGTAACTACTGTAGTAACTGTAATTGATTACTTTTTAAAAGTAACTTACACGACACTGGTCTTGACCTGACCTGTTTTCACTTTCTTATGCTTATCTTCTGTATCAGTAAGTAGACCCTATTCTTAAAAGATTTTTATAAAATGAGCGAGACAGATTCTGTGAACTGACTGATCAGCAGTTGTCCAGACCTGTGTGGTAATTGACCAGTAACTGCACAGGTCAGGAAACTGGCATGTAAATGCAGGAACTTGTTTTTCATGATGACCTAAGTGAATTGTGATATCACTATCCTTGGGTCCTGTGGCAGTTTGAATTAACAGTGACAGTGAAAATCAACAGCATGAGTGATGAGTGGCTCATGTGAAAGCCAATTCAACCTGTTCAATGATACCGATTCAGATTACTGATGTGAAACTCACATTAGCACGGATGAGGATGGCACTGTCCCTAAAAAAGACAAAAACAAAACAAAACAGCAAAATAAAAAGATATGTATCTGTCAGTTCAATGGAACTTGATGTGACAGAAGAAAACAAAAATGAGAAAAACAACAAGGAGGATATCACCTGGGGGTGACTGTATTTAATGACTGGATGAGAGGAAAAAAGACATGATGTTGACTTAAAACAATAACTGTACAAGATTTAAACCAATTACTGTGCAATTTTTATGCCACAGTAAGAAACAGTGAAGGGGAGCAATAAAGTATTTCCAGTTTTGTTGGCAACAGACCTGCACTGAATAGACATATTAACAGCAAAGAAATTGGGCATGAGATGAACATAATGTCAGACACAGAATTTACAAATGCAAAGTGTTTGTACAGTATCTGTTGAGAAAGCTTATAGAAGACAAGGAAAGGGTGTGCAGTCATCACCCCCGAATAACAGATGCAAATTTGAAGAGACTGAACACATTTAAAGACTTTCACCAACCATACCTGTGGGACTGGTAAGAAAGGTATGGCTGGATGTGCAGCTATAACTGGCCAGATGAGGACAGGAAGGTGTGCATGCACTGAAGCCAGAATCATTTGTAATAAAACATGATGAGAACAATCTTGAATATTTATCTTTAAATTTCAATGAGGAGACAAAGAATCATAACAACTATAATAAGAGTAGCAAAGAAAGTCTACGAGGTTTCATATTTGCTCACCCAGGAGTTCCTTATGTCCAGTCACAAGCTTAAAAAAATATGTGTCAAAACTGCTGAAAGACTCACCAGGTTTTTACTACCACCCAAGATGACTGTCAGAGGAACTGCTTCAAACTGAGGAGGTGGGGTTTTACAAAGGAACCAATGGGCATCAATTACCTACCCTAAATGATGCCACGCACATTAAAGAAAGCTGCACCTAGTCAGAGGTAAGTCAATAATTGAAATCAGATACATATAGCATTTTTTCACTGATAATTTTTTTTATCTACCCTTTATTTTTCTTTTATTTAACTCCACAGATACACCAACCACTGCATTAGAAGCACGTTGGTAAATCTACTAACACAAGGAGGACTGTCATCAAGGGAAAGTATGTCTGTAACAGGACACAGGTGTGAGGGAAACTTAAAAAACTACTAGTTAGTATCACTGTCAGACAGAAAAAACTGGTGTGAAACTCTGTCCAGAAACACAAAAAAGGCGAGGCACCAAAGAAGCTCAACAACAGCTCACTGAGGTGACCACATCCACAGATCTACAACAAAGTACGTCCAGGTGGAAGGTCAGCTGGGATCCAATGACCACCACATGGTGTGGTTTGGCATGGGGACAGAGACACAATCTAGCCACACTAAGGCAAAGGTCTTAGATTTTAAGAGGGCGTATTTTGCTAAAATGGGGAGTTGTATCAAAGGGGCCCTGGTAAGGAGGCAGAAAGGAGAGGGAGTTACCCAAAGGGAGTGATAGAGGAAGTAACGAACCATTGCATCAAGAGGGTAAACTAAGGCAAGAGAAAGAGGAAACCACTGTGGTTCTCAAGGGAAATGGCAGACAAGGTAAAGGCCAAAAGGGTGGGCTTCAGGAAATATAAAGAGACTCAAATGGAGGAAGACAGGGAGATGTACCTAAAGAATCTAAGAGAAGCAGGGAAGGCTGGAAGGAGCGCAAAGGCACAGACTGAGGAACGACTGGCTCAGATGGTGAAGAAAGGGGACAAGACATTCTTTAGGTACATCAGCAAGAGGAGGAAAACTGGGGGGGGGATTGCAAGGCTCAGATGGGATTCAGGGAAGAGCAAGGAGGGAGACCTGGAGAAGGCAGAATTACTGAATAAATACTTCTGTCCAGTATTCACTGTAGAGAGGGAGGGACACAGACTTCAGATGGGAAACAGACACAAGGGGATAGACACAAGTCCATTCACTGAGGAGAGAGTCCTGGAGGAGCTCACTAACTAAAGATGGACAAAGCAATGGGGTCATATGGCTTACACCTGAGGATATTAAGGGAGCTGAGAAGGGAGCTAGCAGCACCAGTGGTGGCCATGTTCACCAAGTCACTCAGCACAGGAGTGGTTTTGGAGGACTGGAAGAGGGCACATATAGTCCCTCTTTACAAAAGTGGTAGTAGAGTAGAGGCAGGGAACTATAGGCCGGTAAGCCTCACCTCAGTAGTGGGTAAGATCATGGAGGCACTGCTTAAAGAAAGAATAGTGGCACACTTGGAATCCATTGGTGCCCAGGATCTGAGACAACATTGATTCACAGTAGGAAGATCATGTCAGATGAATCTGATAAATTTTTTTGATTGGGTGACGAGGGAGGTAAATTGGGGGGAGGCAGCGGACATTGTCTACCTCAATTTCAGCAAGGTCTTTGACACTGTCCCACATAAAAGACTGGTTAACAAATGGGTAGTCTGGGCATTGGGCACAAGGTGGTAAATTGATTAGAAACTGGCTAACAGACAGGAGGCAGAGGGTGGTGGTAAATGGGATCCAATCCAGGGAGGGGGGGTGACCAGCAGGATACCACAGGGATCAGTCCTCATGCTAGTCTTGTTTAATGTCTTCATTAGTGACATTAAGGAAGGGCTGGAGGAAAAGATCTGCTGTTTGCAGATGACGTCAAGATCTGCAAAAGGGTGACTACACCAGACTGGGTGGAGAAAATGAGGAGGGACCTGGAGAAGCTTGAAAAATAATCTGAGGTGTGGTAGTTGAGGTTCAATTCCAAGAAGTGCAAAATAATGCACCTGGGATGAAGGAACACTGGGGTGAGCTACAGGATGGTGGGGGGAGTTGCTGACAATCATCAAGGAAGAAAGGGACCTGAGGGTTATAATTTTAGAAAACCTAAAGGTGGCTAAGCAGAGTACAAAGGTGGCAGGGAGGGCCAGTGGCATGCTGGAGTGCATAGCGAGAGGCATCACTAGCATACGGTAGGAGGTAGTGATGCCATAGTATAAAACACTGATGAGGCTGCACCTGGAGTACTGTGTGCAGTTCTGGAGGCTGCACCTTTGTAAGGACTTCAACAGGGTGGAAGCGGTCAATAGAAAGGTGACAAAGATGATAAAGGGCTTGCACCAGAAAACATATGAGGAGCGATTAAAATACTTCAATATGTTCTCACTGGAGGAGAGGAGGGATGGGGGGACATGATAGAAACATTCAAGTACCTTAAGGGCTTAACCATGATGCAAGGGGAGACATCTTACACTATAGGAAGAGTACAAGAACAAAAGGGCATGATATGAGATTGGAAGGGGGCAGGATGAGGGGAAATGTGAGGAAGTTTTTCTTCATGAAGATGGTTGTAGACAAGTGGAATAGCCTGCCACAGGAGGTTGTGGGAGCTGGGAAAGTCATAAGAAAACCTTAGGGGTGGGAAAGAGTGGCAAAAAGTCATTGACCATGTAGGGTCAGAGGCCACATACAAGTGTAGGGCTTACAGGCAGACTAGATGGGCCTAGTGAGCCTTATCTGCTGACAATTTCTATGTTTCTAAATGCTGTCTGCCCCCTCCTCAAACATACCCATCTTAACATAACAAGCACCTGTCTTGTCTGAGCTAATGTTGCCAGCAGAAGGTGAACTGGATGACACAGAAATCATTCTGAATCTGTATCCAGTAGAAGAAAATGCACCCTTAAGTGTCAGAGCTAATCCTAGTGACCAGCTGCCATTACTGTCATCAGTTTCACAAAATGGCAGCTTGTTCCCCAAAAAACACCTGTTTTACTTCTGCACCCATGCCTGACACAACCAAGAACTACAAATTACCTGCAGAGCTGTGTTTTGTCTCTGGACTGGCATTTCAAAATTTTCCTCATCATCCTCATCATGTGGAGCCCCACAGTAATGTGAGCCAGCAACCATGGTAATCCAGACACAGCTCCTTCAGTGGCCAGTGGAAATGAAGAGAATGCAGGGCATGTTTGGTACCCCAGCACCATGGCTACAACAAAAATGTTGGCAACTCTATTGTCTCTGAACTCTCACCCCACGGAACTGATAGATTAGTTGGTTTCCATGATCTGGTAGCCATTGGAGACATGAAGAGGGGATTACATGAATAATTTATGTCTCCAATTTGCACATGACAGCAGACCTGAAGCTAGGCCACAGCAGGTCAGGTGGAAGGGAGTTATTCACCAGTGTTCCTCTGCAGCATGGCAGCTGCTTGCTTCAAATCACACTTGACATTTGCAAATGAACTGGCAAAATTTTGCTATAAACAGAAATGTCCAAATAAATAACTATTAGAGATAGGTGTTAAAAAATAAGAAAGTGTTGCCTGTTAGTTGTAAATCTCTTAAAATGTCCATGTTGAGTGCAATTTTGACAGTTTATGCTGAAATGGGACAACTTTATGCTCATTACAGGTACTGTAATCAGAGTTTGAAAATAAAATATTATTTAACATTGACACATCTCATGTCTTTTATTTCTGGGGACATTTTATAAGAGCAATAATGTACTTCAGAGTGTGCAATTATTGGTTAATTGCTGCATTCCCCCCCTTCCGAGGTTGAAGGGCACTCAGCTAATGCCTTGTGTTCCACTGTGGGGGGGGGTGTAGTAATTACTCAACAGCACACCTTGTCATCTGTTATTGCTTACTTACTACAGGCATACTGGGAGAAACTGTCTCATGGCCTACTTAGAGTCAATATGTTTCACTAAGGTATCATATTTGGAAATTACAGTGAGGAACTTTGACTTTCAGAAATGTCAGATAATAGAAACATAGAAATTGACAGTAGATGGGGATCAAAGATCCATCTAGTCTGTCCTGATCCCTACCCCCTCTTTAGGATTTCTTTTTTTTCCCCCATAATAAAATTGTTATTGTCTTGACAGAGTAAACAATTACAATAACTCATCACCAAACAGTCAAGACATTTTCCATTTTCAGGGAATTATAACAATTATAATAAAAGCATGGAAGAAAAGAAAAAAAAGTCTCTCTATGTATGGCAACTTATCTTCTATGTCATATTGTTTAAAATAAACCAGAAACAAGAGACATAAAATATAATAAGTTACTATTGATTATCTGATGGATAAATAATCACAATAAACTTGAATTAAGGTAGTAATATATAATCACTCAAGTTAATATCATAATGGGGGGGGGTATTTTAAGAGCAATCTTTTGGTGCAAACAGACACTACTGTAAGCCAGCATTTTTGATGGAAAGTGATCAGATAATCATCAGGAAAAATGCCAAGAATGAAGATCAGCGGCAAGGGAATTAAAGTAGTCTGTAAAGCTTTTTCACACAATTTAATAATTTATTTCCAAAGTGGAGCTATTCTAGGACAATTCCAAAACATATGGGTTATGTCAGCTTTAGGGGATTGACATTTCCAGCCTTTATCACTTTGATTTAGACCCATTTTTGCAAGTTTAAGGGGGGACAGGTAAAAATGGTGCATAATTTTAAATTGGGTCAGCTTACCTTCAGTGTCCACAGTGCCTTTATAAGCAATATCCCAGGCCTCATCCCAATCGGAATCAGAGATAGATATATTGAGATCAGATTCCCATTTCTGTTTGGCTGAATGGGTTAGAGATGATGACAGAAAACAATTATTAAGTGCTTTGTAAATAAAGCTAGCTCCTTTTTTAGGGGTGCTATTTCAGATAATTGGTCCCATTCTTTGTTATCGGGGATTGAGTAATCATCTAAAAGTATATTATCCTTGAGTAACTTTCTTAGTTGTAGATAAAATGGAAAATGGAACCTAGGCAATCTATACAGGTCACGCATTTCTTTGAATGACATCAGAATGGAAGATTCTTTAGGAAGAATATCACCAAGTCTGTTAATTCCTATCTGGGACCATAATGTATTGGGTCTCAATGGTTCTTTTTTAGTGATTAATGACTTTGACCATAGTGGCATTTGTCTTAATGGTAAACTGGATGGATTTATAGCATGACACATCTTTTTGAGCACTCTAATAGAGTTATTTAGACAAGGATTGTCTCTTATAGTAAAAAGGATAGGTACAAATAAAAAATCAGTAATTCTATAAGGGTTTAATATAGAAGCTTCTAGATGTAACCATAAGGGGCTATACAAATCAGTAACTGACTGAATAGTCCAGTGACTTGCTATTTGCTTGAAAATAAAAGCCCATTGATACCATTCCCAATGTGGCAATGCCAAACCTCCTATAGTACAGGGAGCACATAATTTTCTCATACTGAGTCTTGGGGGTTTATTATTCCAAAGAAATTCCCTTATAATCATATTTAATTTTTTTATCAAATTTCTATCCAAAAGAAACGGAATATTCTAAAACAAATAAAATAATTTGGGGGCAATAATCATTTTAATAGAATTTACTTTGGCCCATAAGGATAGATGTAAATTACCTCATCTACTTAGATCTGATTCAATATCTTGTAATAAAGGTAAATATTTAAGTTTGATTAAAGCTCCTAAATTGTTGGAAATTTGAAGGCCCAAATATGTTATTTGATCTTTGACCCATCTGTTATTAAAAATTTCCGCTACAGTCTGTCTGATGTAGGAAGAGGGGTTTGGACATATTACTTGTGATTTATCCCAATTAACCTGTAACCCTGAAAGATTTCCAAAGAATAGAAGTAATTCTTTGAGTGCCTTATAGGATTGGATTGGTTTTGTCAAAATTAAGAGCAAACCATCAGCAAAAGCATATGTTTTCTGGGTTTGGGAATTGACAATAATCCCAGAGATACTTGTATCCTTATCTGTTGTTCTAATCGGGGTTCTATGGCTAAAATAAATAAGAAAGGTGATAGAGAGCAACCCTGTCTAGTGCCACAAGCTAAAGAAATTGGATCAGTCATAAGTCCATTAGTAATGATTCGAGTTGTAGAATTTTTATATAATAAGGACACCCAAGTAGTAAAGTTTTCACCACACCTATAGTAATTGAGAGCTTTAAACATATAATCCCAGGACAAGGAATCAAAGGCTTTAAAAAATCCAGAGATAACACCATATTTGGCTCCTTAGACTTACTAGCGTACCAGATTTTATGTAATAGTCTCCTAACACTATCTGCTCCAGATCTTCCCTGCATAAAACCCACCTGTTCTTTTCCTGTGATCAAATCCATAACTTTCTGAATACGAAGTGCCAGTATTTTAGCTAATATTTTGTAATCTGTATTCATTAGAGAAATGGGTCGATAGCTAGCACAAGTCTTTGTTTTTCTTAAGAATTAAAGTAACCAGAGATTGTGTGAGGGTATGGGATAGAGAGTTATTTTCTAAGGATTCTTGACGCATGTTAAATAGATGAGGCGATATCTTGGAAGTTAACAATTTATAAAATTCACTTGGGAGACCATCTAAACCTGAGGTTTTATTATTAGGTAGGGTATTGATTGACATAACTATCTCGAGGAGGCAGTATAGCGCAGTGGTTTAAGGCTCTGAGCTGCAAATCTAGAGACCTGGGTTTGAATCCCACTGCCCCCACTTGCATACTGTGTGACACTGAGCAAGTCACTTAACTTCCTTGTGCTCCCAGGTTACACCTGTAAACAAGCTTTCAGCGTAGTGTGTCTCACCTGGTTAAACAACTGGAAATAAATGAGATTTCTTTATTTACCTATTCAAAATTTTTCTAATTTAATGCAGAGTTTTGGACTGAATTTAAAAATGAATCCACATCTGGAGTATTTATTACCTTATGCTCATATATTTTCATTTAAAATTCCTGAATTAACCTATTGATATCTTTATTGTTGTTATAAGTTTTCCCCATGTGGTCCTGAATTCCTGGAATAATGTTCTGACTGTTTAGTTTTTTAAGTTTATGCGCAAGTAATTTCCCAGCCTTATCTCCCAATTCCCAGTAACTTTATTTAAGTCTAAATAAAGCATATTCAGCTTGAGCAGAGAGTATGCAATAAACTTCATATTTGACCATTTCTATTTTATGTATCAATGGTAAATGACAGGAGTTTGTTTTTTTAAGCTCTGCTTCTACAGTAGTCAGAATCAATTGTTTTTCTTTTAAGGTTTTAGCTTTCTCTTTTTTCCTCCCCACAGAAAAACTTATTATTCTGCCTCTAATAAAAGCTTTATAAGCTTCCCATATATAGGCCTTTGAGACCTCACCATTATCATTATTTCGAAAGTAATCTTCACTTTCATTTGTTATCCATCCAATGAATTTTTCATCCTTTACAAGAGATGTATTAAGCCTCCATCTAAATTCTTTTGGCTTACCTTCCCCTATAACCAGGGTTATGTCTATCAAAGCATGATCTGAGATTGTGATAGAGTCTATCTTGGCATCGAATACTGAGTTTAAAAGTTCAGAAGAGATATATAAATGATCAATTCTACTGTATGTAAGGTGTCGATTAGAAAGGATTGTAAAATCCTTAGCTTTGGGATTTACCATCCTCCATGTATCAAATAAAGAAAGTTCTTGAATCAACTTATGAAAGGCCAGGCAAGACTTAATACTGATCAGTGGGGTTATAGTACCCTTTTTGTCTAGAATAGGATCCTTAACCTCATTGAAATCACCACCCATTATAATTTTGTACTCTGAGTAGTTAGACAAAACTGCAGAAACATTTTCAAAAAACATATTTTGTCCTGAATTAGGGGCATAAATGTTAACCAACATAACTTTAATACCATCTAGTGTACCAAGAAGAAATTGAAACCTTCCTTCAATGTCTGCAAAATGTTTTTCTTTCACAAAATTAATACCTTTTCTAATCAGAATAGCAGTGCCTATTCTTTTGCAATTAAATGTGCTATATTCTGTAATTGCAACCCAAGATCTGCAAAATTTAGCAGATTCTTTCTCATCTAGATGAGTTTCTTGTATAAAAGCAATATCTGCTTTTTTCTTGTTAAGGTACATTAGTATTTTTTTTCCTTTTAATAGGGCTCCCTAGACCATTCACATTCCATGAAGTGATAATATAAAGAACCATTCTTAAACAGTTAATACCTTTGATGAAATAGTAAACTAAAACGTATTTCAGACTGGAACTAAAAAATAACTAGATTTCTATATTTAAGGCAATAACCTCTAAAGTAAGTGCAATGCAAACTAATATTTAGGAATTCAGATAAACAAGATAATCAAAATCCGATTTGGGATAAAGTTAAATGAAAGATGGAACAGTAGGTTGTTGGCTACTGTAAAGTCAGTTAATGTCTACCGGACAACTGGCCAAGGTGCTACTGACCAGTCATACACCACAGAAAAGAGCACACGAGAGAGTGTTTTTCTTTCCAGTTGTAGAATTCGAAGCCCTAGAGAAAATAATATTGCTACTGGACTTAAAGTTTGGATTAACTGTAATTTAGGTAGATGACCCAGCAACTGAATACCAGGAAATAATAATAAAATATTCAAGACATCCAGAATACAAAAATATACATGAAACACAGAGTAAAGTCACATGAATAGATTAATTGTTGCAACATGGAAAATATCAAGGAAGCTTAAAGTCTCAAATAAATAGTAGCATAAATATAGAAAGGTGGTCCCTGTGCAAAATAGTGCTAAACACTGCTATAAGAAAAAAAAATGTTACTATTAAAGAGCTATTTTGTCTGCACATAGCCATCCACTCTCAGGCAAATCTTCTCATGTTTGAGCTTATACAGGACATTCTTATATAATAAATTCTGATACTGAATTACTTGTTTCCAATGTATATGTGCCATTTCAGTGGAGACCAGGCAATATGTAACAGATTGCAACCAGGCCTCTGAGCTCTATTAATAGACATAATTCACATTGATCTTGGTTAGGGTTTATCAGAAAAATGAAAAGGAAGGGGAGATATAGTAGTAGGGAACAGCATCAGCAATTAGGCATAGATAGAGAATCGAATGTAAAAGAAACAAGTGTCTGAGGAGGAAGTGAAAATTGGAGACAACAAATAGAAATAAATGGAGCAACAGTAATAGAAGAAATAAGAGTTTGATAGGAAATGCAAATAAAAGACAGCAACAGCAGGAAATATTACTGGTAAAAGAGGAGAAATAAGAAGTAAGAGCACAAACGTTTTAGCAAAGTCCAGATATCTGTGTCTATTTTATCTTTCATAACTTTTAATCGATATTTGCTAGTAATCAAAACAATAGGCCTTAACTTTCCATTATGTTGAATCACTGTGCTCCGTTTTAAAATTGTAATTCCTGAGATTATACAAAAATACTGACAACATGTAGTGCTCGTAGATAAAGCAATCTCAACAGTCTTTTGTCATCTTTTGGTAGGACTACTGAGTAAATTGCAAGATCATTGAATCCTACCTTAATAGGAATCTTTCCAATGTTTAGAGCCAGGCTCTGTGATAGAACGAGCGAGAATCAGGAAGTGAAGCACTCGTAACACTTCATGTGTCACCCTTTAACCCAAAAAAATCAGGCCCCCTTTCATTCGAACTATTGAGAGGGAAAGAAATATTAGTGGCATCATCTCCTGCTGTATCCATTTCCCCTTCGCATGTAAGATACAGAGATGATCTGGTGGAAGATGAATGGCTGTTTTCTTTACTTCACCCCCTTTTCTTTGGATTCCTGGCTGTGTTAACTAATTTAGGAATGTACAACTGCTTGAGATGTGGTCTGGTTCTCCTCTGGATTTCTGAATCCCAGGTATGGTCTAAATTATTAGTAACCACCTCAGAGAAAAGATGTGGTGTTGAGGATTGAGGGCAGTGTATTCTAGAATTCCTCCGTGAAACCTTGCATGATCGAGCAGAGCTTTGTACAGCGCGTGTCTCGGAACGATGGTGATCATGTTCTGAGAAAGCTCGTGTAGGTTTTGAAATCTGGTGGTTTGTTTTAGGACCTGTCAAATTTCTGCAGTGAAAATCTCTGTAGTTTTGAATAAATTGCCATACCTCGTTAGGTGAATCACATTTGCAGTTTTTAACCCCTTGATCCTGAATAATGAGAAAGTCGGTGTATTTAAAAAAATATCTCAAACCCAGTTCTCTCAAGCAATGTTTAGCCTCTGTGAATTCTTTCCTTCTGTTGACCATCTCACTAGAGAAGTCTTGAAAAATCAGAATATTTTCCCCTTCCATTTAAGTGACCTTTTTTCTCTTGCCAGTTTCATTATTTCCTCTGTGATTGAGAACATAGAAACATAGACTTTGATGGCAGATAAGGACTGCTTGGCCCACCTAGTCTGCCAATTTCCCTACCGAGAGGATAAGCTGCAGATCCTATTTAACCAACAGCCTATTTTTTCCTACCCCCCCAACAAAAATTGCCTTATGTCTGTCCCATGCATTCTTGAATTCTCCCACAGTTTTAGACCCCACAACCTCCTCAGGAAGGCTGTTCCATGTGTCCACCACCCTCTCTGTGAAAAAATACTTCCTCATATTGCCCCTGAAGAACCTTAGCCAATAAGGAATTATTGGTCTGGGTCTCTGGTTAACAGGTTTCGGACCAATAGATCTGTGGGCTCGCTCAATTTCTAAAGGACTACGTCACTGGTATTTTAGAATTTCAGGTAAAAAGGTTTTAAGAAATGAGAGCATATTATCCTCTTCTGCCCCTTCTGGTACTCCCAATATTCTTATGCTGTTCTGACAGCCTCTATTCTTAAGGTCATCTACTTTTTGTGTCAAATGGTAGATCTGGTCAGACTGTTTAATTGTAAGTTGTTCTAGATATGTGACAGCTGAGGTTAATTCTGATTTTTTATTAATCATTTTAGCTAACAAGATTGAGCATTTCCTCTTGCTGTTTAGCCAGTGAGATAGTTGAGTTTTTAACTGTTTAACAATTTGGCTAGATCTTATTTCAGTCAGTATTTCTTTTAGCTGTGAAATGTCATTTTTTTGTAGCAAACTGACCAGATCCATCTGAATAGTCTCTGTTTTCAGAGTCTCTGAGATTTAAATGGCCTGGTGAAAGCATGGAGTGGATCCTCCCTGTAGACAACATTACTGTAAGATTTTACCTGTGCAGTGATGCTGACAGGAAACTATTATTTCTTTAAGGAAAATAGCTTTAGGAAGTTACTATTCAGTTGCCGTATGTTAGGTTTACCGATCAGAAGTCCATAGCTTTAGTTAACAAAGAAAATGGGCTAATATAAATAAACATAAATGGAAGGAAATATAGAGCTCACACTCTTGCAGCTTTCTCCATCAAGCACCGGTGTGCGACCCCCCTCTTTAGGATTTCTGTGAGACAATCCCCTTGTGTCTGTACCAAGCTGCTTTGAATTTCCCTATTGTTTTGGAGTCAAAGAATCCAGCCAGTAGACCATTTCATGAGTCAACCACTCTCTGTGTGAAGAAAAACCTTTGCATGTTGCCCCTGAATCTTCCTCCACTCAATTTCATCTTGTGTCCTCTTGTCCTACTGGTGCTATTGACCATAAAGAGCACCTAGGTGGAGACTCTGTTTATACCTTTCAGAAACTTAAATGTCTCAATCATGTCCCCTCTATCCCTGTGCTCAGTGTTTTCAGGTGACAAACAGGATCTTGTGTCAGTAATAAAGTTACCAGCTGAACTAAACAATCATTCTGAATAAACACTAGAAGGAGGGCAATTCATGTACTTCATAGCAGTGTGTACCAAAGCAGGCCACGTATCTTGTTTGGATTTCCAGTATTTCAAAGAATCTGCATTCCAATCAATATTGGACTCTGCCAGGTACATTTTAGCAATAGTCTGTGCTGAGCCTGTGTTAGAAAAAGTGGATTAAAAAGTTACAGTGACATCTTGCATGTGACTCCAGAGACCTGAAGCTGAGCTGTGCAATCATGAAGCATTGCTATTTCCTGATGGTGGCAGAAAGGAGATGACCCTACTGCAGTGGACAAAGAAAAGGAAGAAGAAGAAGAAACAACTGGAACTCCAGAAGAGGGTCCACCTGATGCTGTGCTGTGTTATGAAGAAGACTGTTCTGAATCTGAGTCTGTACTCCGTTCCATTATAGCATGGACTTCATCAATTATTTCTTGTCTGTTTATCTCAAATGAAGTGTCATCATCATGCAGCAGTTACTTTGATTTGTGTTGTGGTTCCAGGATTGTTGCTTTAATATAGTGGTCAGACTGAGGCATTTTACATAGTTTTTCATCTTCATCAACTTTTTTGATCATACGTTTGGTCAGATCTTCTTGTATTTGTATTGTATGTGAGATATTCAAGCATGTAATTTAATATTGATACACTATAAATAGCACACTGTGTCATTGTGGACAACCTCTTTGTGTTAGCAGTGGCTGCAGCATTTGGGATGGAATTGTCTGCTTTCTCTAAATTGCTCTTATCAGATTCAAGTGGTAGTTTAAATTTCTTATTAAAGGTATCACCTGGCTCAGAGTTGTTACGTTGCACTCACCTCTCTGGCAATTTCCTCAAATGGCTGGAAAAGTAAAATTACAAACACCAGCATGCCCACTGTCATGGAGTGATATAAACATCTGCATCACCAATTTTGCTTTCCACAGTGTACTGACTGACAGCTTTCTTTACTTCCAGCAGCCTTTGGAACATAAGGAAGGATAAATTCCACTTAGTAGAAATGTCTTGGATCACTCTGTGCAAAGGTAGTTAGTGCTCCTCCTTTATTTTTTTAAACAATTGATGAGCTTTGCTTGAGTGATTGAAATGAGTGCAGATTCTTTTAGCAGTACTAACAAGAACCTTAATGTTCCTGTCCTAATCAAGAGAATTGTGAACTATTAAATTCAAGCAATGCACAAAGCAGTGGATATGAACAAAGGCCCCCTCCTCCAAGGCCTTCCTTATGTTTGACTCATTAGCTGCAACTATAAAGCCACCTGACAGTCCCTGGGACATGAGCCATTGCTGTATTGGTTGTTTGAACTTCTCACTTATGTTGCATGAGTTGTGTTCAGCTGTAAAATAAAACATTATTAGACTAGCAAACTGTATTTCACTGCCCCCTCCAGAATTATCAGCAAACCATGCCCAATGTGCAGTGACAGACATAAAGGGTTCAGGCTGACAGCTTGTCCAGATATCTGTTGTGAGATACACCACACTCCCAACAGCACTGGTCAAAGCTTGTCTGAGTTTTTTTTTTTTTACATACACTGTCGTAGAGATCTGAAATTCATTTTAAGTAGGCAGGTTGAGATCAGAAGGAGGGTGGGTGGAAGAGGTGAGGGACCAGGCAGAGGTATTAAATGAGTACTTCAACTCTGTGTTCACTAGGGAGGGGGATGGGATACCTACAAAGCAAGGTATGATGGGGACAGAAGTGGTAGTGAGTGGGATCAGGGGAGCAGCAGAAATGGAGCAAGAGGGAGGGAGGGAGAGGTACCCCAGGGGTGTCACATCAGGATAAGGATAAAAAGGCCAGTAAGGTGGAGGGGACAGATGATGCTATCTCCACCAAAAGGGTGTGGTTAGCCCTTAAGGGCCTAAAGAAAGATAAATCTCCTGGGCTGGATAGCATTCATCCGAGAGTACTATGGGAATTGGCGGACATTCTGGCTGCACCTCGGTGGAGCTCTTCAACAGGTCGCTTGAGACAGGGAGGGTACCTAGGGATTGGCGAGAGGCACATGTGGTGCCAATCCATAAAGGGTGGTCAAGGGAAGTACCTGGTAACTGTAGACCCATCAGTCTGACCTCGGTGGTGGGAAAATTAATGGAGAGTATACTAAAGGAACAATTGGTGGTGTACTTGGAGGAGGTGGGAGGTCTGGATAGTCGGCAACATGGGTTTGTGCCAGGTAGATCATGTCAAACCAATCTTTTGGAGTTCTATGAATGGGTAACATCAGAACTGGACTGGGGAGAGCCTGTAGATGTATTATTCTTGGACTTCAGCAAGGCGTTCGACTCTGTCCCCCACAATGATCTGGTGGAGAAACTGACGGGGTTGGGAGTAGGCCCTTTGATGGTCAGATGGATTGAAAACTGGCTAGCTGGATGCACTCAGAGAGTAGTGGTTGGTGGGGAGCTCTCGAACCCTAGAGAAGTCGGTAGTGGGGTACCGCAGGGCTCGGTCCTGGGTCCAGTCCTGTTTAATGCATACATTTTGGACATCAGGGAGGGTATAGGGTGTGAAATGAGTCTCTGTGCTGATGACTCCAAGATGGAAGCAGTAGTTGAGGGGGAAGAGGGGAGGTTGGCCCTGCAATGGGACCTGGACACCATGAAAAGGTGGGCTCAAACAAGGGAAATTAAATTTCAATATCACCAAGTGCAAGGTGTTACATCTTGGGCGGCGAAACCCTAAACACAGGTACACCCTGGGAGGGAAGGTGCTGGAGGCCTCAACAGAGGGAAAAGACCTAGGGGTCATGGTGGATGCATGTATGAATAACTCCAAGCAGTGCAGGAGAGTGGCTAGCAAAGCAAACAGGATGTTGGGATGCAGCATAAGGGGGATCACCTCTAGGAGCAGGGAAGTGATTCTGCTGCTGTACAATGGATTGGTTAGACCACACCTTGAGTACTGTGTACAGTACTGGAGACCACACTTGAAGAGGGACATACAGCTCCTGGAGAGGGTACAGAGGAGGGCAACTAAGATGATACGAGGACTAGGGGATTTGACGTATGAGGACAGACTTGAGGAGCTCTGCCTGTTTTCATTGGAGGAGAGGAGAGATGGGGGGACATGATTGAAGTCTTCAAGTACCTCAAGGGAATAAATAGGGTAAACACAGAGGATCTTTAGACTAAAGCAGGGAGGTATCACCAGAGGGCATGGTTTGAAGTTGGAAGGTGGAAGGGTGAGGGGAAGAGGAGGAGGTTTTCACTGAGAGGTGGTGGATCCTTGGAGCGTGCTGCCTGGCAAGCTGGTTCAGAGAGATCCACAGTGGAGAGCTTCAAGAGAGGTGGGACAGACACAGAAGCGGATGTATCAGATGATGGCCTGACCCAGGGGGGCGGGGATGGATGATAGGGGTTTCTGGAACACAAGGGGGGGAGGGCTTCAGTACCCAACTAGGGATCTGAGGTTCGAGCAGACTCGATAGACCGTAAGGCCTAATCTGCTGGCAATTAGTATGTTAGTATATTAGTATATTTTCTCAATGGCATATTATATCGAATTTCAAGGTACTCTGGCAGCCACCTGAATCCTATATGTCCTACCATGTTATATGGCAGCAAATCAATGGCTGTCATCTCTGAAATTTTCTTTGTTATTGCAAGAGCAACAGGGTGGGTCGAAGGATGTTTGGCTTTACATTCATATGTTTCAGAGATGGTAAGCTGTTTCTTTGAAGGGGGGGTGGTATTTGACCACATGGCCGCTACCAGTATTAGTAACACTAGGAGTCATTCAAATGAAAGGAAGTACTGGAGGTGTTCCAGTATTGCTGTGGGGATTTTCACTGCTATCATCTATTGAAGATACCCCTGAGTGTAGTGAGCTAGTATCATCCCTGTCACTTTCTCGTCTATTCTCAAAAATGGGTTTCTCATCAATGTCATGACTTCTGTCCAGGTGCCTTTTCAGTGCTGATGTTTCCAACACTCCTTTCTTCTTACCCTTGCTAAATGCCCATTTACAAATAGATTACTGTATGTTGCCGCTAACTCATTAAAGGCATTAACCAAAAAGTATGATCAAACAAACAATATTTTTTAAAGGTATTTTTCCCCATGTGGGCACTGCAGTTCAGTCTCCTTTTCAGGAGAATTTTTTTACTTGTGTTTCCTTAGGCCTGTTTCTATAGTGCTTTATTCCCTTCCTTTAACCCATCCTTCTCCTCCACCATACCAACATCTGCTTCCACTTCTTCTGCTGCATTAGCAATTTCCATCCCTTTGTCCTCCACCAGTGCACCTTGTGCCTGATCACTGTCTGTATCCTTGTCGGGCTCAGCCTTGGAGGAATTGGATGTAGTCTGTGGAGGACTGCCAAGAGCATAGTATGCAATTGTTCCATGCCTGGGAGTGCCTCTGTGGGTAGCACCTACCAACCCTTTAGTTTTAAGTAAAGAACCTTTTTTTGGAGACTTATCTGACAGATGCACCTTTACTGGATTCAAGCATTCAGTTTGAAGATGAGGCTTTAGAGTTACCAGAATCACTTATTTAGGTTTGATTTTGTTTCCCCCGTGCAGGAGGACAATTGCTTTGCTGGCCCTTGACACTCCCTTTCAGTTGTCTGAAGCTACAGTGTCTCCCCATCACTCAGAGCTAGCCTTTTATGTAAGGTGCCCAGAGCCTCTGAAATTGGGCGTCAGATAAACAAATGTGTCTTGCCTTGCCTAGTCTGACTCTGAGCACTTTTATTTATTTATTTATTTATTTAATTGTATAAAAAATATCCTTCCCCAGTACCTAGCATCTTGACTCCCACTCCCTTCCCTACAGGGCCAAATGTGTACACAGCACAGCCAGCCCCACAGAAAATGACTCTCTCCAGTGGTACAATGGTAGCCATCATCATTTTCAAAGATTTTCAAAGATTTTGTACCATGGCACATAGATTATACGAAAAGGATGAACACCACTTTTTTATTTTCAATTTCTTTTTTCCTTTTATGCATTTCATTCCGATATCAGAATTTTTCAGGCACAGAAGTTCAGAAGATCAGGAGTGGCCTGCAGATGTCACTATTCAGCATTTACACTGCACATGCATCACCCTCGAGCATGGTGTGGGGAACAGCAGTATGCAGGCAGATATACCGATGGCACAGCGAAGGGAATACCACGAAAACCATCACAGTGACATTTTCAGCAGTTCACTGTGATGGTCTCCATGTATTCTGACACTGTTGCCACTGGGATGTTTGCCCCCCTTCCTGAACAAACTCCAGCTGGAGTTAGTAATCCTTAGTGTGGGGGGTGCGAGGGGCAGTGCCCTCTGCATGGGGGTTGGGGGGTGAAACCCCCCATAGAAAACCTTGTTCCAGTGATGGCACAACACCAGTTGGTGGTGTTGTGCTGTTGCTGTGCCAATGGCCTATTAAATTTTTGTAGCCACGCATAGTGGAACCGTGCAGGCACACAAAATAATAGGTGACCTAGGTCAATAAACACTCTAACACACACTTTGTAACAGTGTATTGATGTATGAGGAGAGCAGGCCTTTGAAACATTGTGTGCCATTTCCAATTAAATACCTGGGGGGTGGAGGGGGTCCTTTGCAAACACTCTGTGCCATTCCCAACTGAATACAACTGGATCATCAGGCCAGCGGACACAACTTTGACTGAGGAGAGGTGCATACCTCTCAATCTTTTGTCACTGAAATGAATGACAATTCAGTCAAAATGAGGTACTATGAGGGCTATCGACCTATATAATAAGGGACACGTTCTCATCTCACTGAGGAGCAGGGGCCATTTGAAACACTCTATGACATTCCCAATGGAATATGGTGGAAAGCGTGCCCTTGGAAACACTTTGTGCCATTTCAAGCTGAGGAGAGGGAGCACTTAAAAACACTCTGTGATATTCCAAGCTGTGGAGTGGGGGCCCTTGGAAATGCTCTGTGCCATTCCAGCTGAATAGTTAATGAATCAGCATGCCAGGGGATGTAGCTTTCATTGAAAAGGGGGACCCTTTAAATCGCTCTGTAACATTCCCTGCTGAGGAGAGAGGGGCCCTTGGAAACATTCTGTGCCATTCCCAGATGAGGAGAGGGGCCCTTGGAAACACTCTGTGCCATTCTCAGCTGAATATTTAAATAATCAGCATGCCAGAGTATGCAGAGTTCACTGAGGAGAAGGGGCCCTTTGAAACACTCTGTGACATTCACAGCTGAGGAGAGGCAGCTTTTGGAAACACTCTGTGCCATTCTCAGCTGAATACTTAGTGAATCAGCATGACAGGAGATGCAGCTTTCACTGAGGAGAGGGGAACCTTTGACTCTCTCTGTGATATTTCCTGCTGAGGGGAGGAGGCCCTTGGAAACACTGTCAGATTCCCAGCTGTGGACAGGGGTCCCACAGAAACACTATGTGTCATTCCCAGCTGAGGAGAGGGGGGCCCTTGAAAACACTCTATGCCATTCCCAGCTGATGAAAGGGGGTCCTTGGAAACCATCGGACCCAGCAGATGGCATGCCATCACCTGCTGGAATAAAAATGAGACAGATGTAGTACAATATATAAATATTTATTTATACTGTATAAAACAAGATTATTGTGCTATCACAATTTGGAGATTATGACCTCTGGGGCAGTCACGCAGCACAAACAAAATAAAATCTCCCCTCCCCCAAACACAGGTCCTCAAAACACAGGTACTGTGCAGTCCTTAATTGCTGATGCCACCCCTCCAGACACAGGGTCCAGACCTAGTGTGTCTTGTTGCTTATCTGCAGAAAAAGAAAGTTACAAATTCAAATCTTTGAACTGTACTACTGCTGTACAGTACGTGGTATGTTTACAGTGCAGTGCAACATGGTGAGGCAACTCTTACAAAACAGCCATTAATTGGCCATGTCCTGCCTATGTTGTCCCAACTGGACTCCCCATCTGAGCTGAGCTGCAGCACCACTGATAGTGGTATCCCATCTGAATGAATTTGGTAGTGGTTGTGTTAACATGGTATATAGAAGCACCCTGACTCAGTTGCTTGCCTCATTGTCATCTTCAGGCCAGTATTTTTACCCTGCAAGGATAGAAAAATGTAGAGGACACTGAAACACACATTCCAGAGCAGCAGCTATAGTACAGTAATGGCAGAAAATTATTGTGACATGCACTGGGGTGCTGAAACTTGTTGTACTTACGGTGTATGGAACTGCCACTCATCACATGTATCCATCTGATACACACATGAAAGCCCCTGTCTCATGGGCGTAGTTCTGAATGACAAAACTATTTGGAGGCCATCTGGCTTGTCTTCTGGCTGCTGCCATCCTTGACTGCAGTGTGTTACACAATGCGATTCAGCAAAGAATTGCAAAATAATGAACCCTGTACAGGAGCACTGCAAGTCAAAGGGCACACAGGTGAGATGTTCCCATTGTGGGGGTGTCATTTTTTGGAAAATGATGCAAACCCAGTGTAAACAGTAAAAACCTTTTCTATAGAAATTCATAAATTAGAGCATGTAATATAATATTGATATACTGTAAATAGCACACTGTGTCATTATCTCTTGTACTGTGATCTTGCAAACACAGCCATCCATGCATCCCCCTCCACAAAAGAGGTGTAACTGCAGTCTGCATCAGCATCCAACATCCAGCAGGTACTGTATAACTAGGCATGGTGGTGCATGATGTAAGCAATAAGGCACAATGGGGCATTAGCACAAGGTTTCCCCCACGGTCAGGGATGTAGTGAGGCATGAGGTGAAGCTGAGTGCCTTCAGTCCTTTGACCACGGGGGAATCTGGTACCACCATTTCCCCATCCTGCCTTATTGCTTAAATAAAAAATGGGCCCATAGGCCACTGTTAAAACACAAACACTCTAAAAGTTTTCAAAGCCACAAGTAATATAATTAAATGTTGCTAAATAATGTAAAATAGTCCCTCCACAGATGTTTTTCACCTGTCAGTCATCTGTCTTTCTTCACATTCAATACATTGTGTGACTGTGTACCATGGAATGGAAGAATTCAAAGCTCTGCATTATTCCAGTAGTGGAATGTGCCCCCCCCCCCACACACACATGGAATGGTAACATGGAATACATGAATTCAAAATTCTTCAAAGTTCCAGTGGCATACACACATAGGCACACACACACAGTCCTCAAATGGAGTCAGAACCTCAATTTTATCTGTTGCCAGGTAAGGAGCAGGGATTTCTCTGGCAAACTGGTAGGGATAGGAGTGGGATGTTTCATGGTCATCAAAGAAACAACAGCAATGGAAATGCATGTGTAAGAAGGGGCTCTTGAGTGAAAATAACATTAAATTATTTACTTACTTTATTTAATTTAATGGACTTTCATTTTTAGGGTCTAGTTGAAGTTTTTTTTTTACATACGAGTAAAGTCTGCAGTCATGTTTGTGATGGAAATTAGGAAGCAAGTGGCTTATGAATTCTGTGAGTTGCCCTGGTTGGCAGCGACTTGTTTTTAGTCATTGGTGGTGCTCGCTTACTGCCATGGCTAGAGCAAGTCTCAGCTAATCAGGACACAGGGATTTCATTGCTCATTTTATACTGCGTAGTGTGCAAGTGTTGGTGACAACTTCTCCATCACAGTGGGATTCTCATCACTCCTGTAGCTGGATTCCAAAAATAAACGTTATGGTTACACTTGCTCTGTGTTCACATCTTACATTTACCGACACTGCCTACCTACCCAATGAATTGGAAAGCAACCTTTGATGCATACCTCTCACCCCCTGCCATACAAATCATGGCCAAGGCTTAAAATAATTAGGGACAAAGGACCAAAATCACGGAGCAACCTGATATAATAAGGGGCGTAGGGTAAAAAGCATTTCCTGAAGAAAAACACGTCAGTAATTCTGATGTTTAACATCATTTTGTGCTTAAAAATTCTCACTGTTTAGTCACAAAAAAATACCAATTTTAGGAGGGACAGAGGAATATGTTGAGGCAAAATCAGGAGTATCCCTGAAAATCAGGGACAGGGGCAGCTGAGAGGTATGATTAGATGCTGCCAGTCTTGCTGTTAGGCAACTGTAGGTGTTAGAAGTATCGTACATGTACTGTACTTGTACGAAGTTTATTTTTCATTTAGCATCTTAGAATTATGAATTTCTGCTTTCCAGCCTGAATATACAGCACCTTCTCTGTGTGGGCAGCACCTTTTACTTCATGATTCAGCATGCCAAGGGCTACAGCTTTGAATGAGGAGAGGGTGGAGGGAGGTCCTTTGAAACACTCTGTACCATTCCTGACTGATACTAATGATTCAACAGGCTAGGGTACACAGCTTTGACTGAGGAGCAGAGCCCCTTGAAACACTCTGTGACATTCCAAAAGGAATAAGGGGATAGTGAGGGGAACACAGCTTTGAGTGATGTGATGGGGCCCTTTGAAAACATTCTGTGCCATTCCCAGCTGAATACATGATGAATCAGCAGGCCTGGGGATACAGCTGTGAAACACTGTAACACTCTGAGGTTGTGGGTGCCCTGGCTGCTAATAACTTAGAACCCCCCCACTCAGTATGACAAACCTGGCAGATGGTGCGTAATTGCCTGTCAGAATAAAAACATCACAGATGTAGTACAGTATATAAATATTTACTTATAAAAAACAAGATTATACTGTATCCCAACAATAGACTGACACATTACTGCAGACCTAGTCTTCCCCACTCCTCCTCCCGTGAATCCTCACTTGAACCCTTGGGGGGTGATGGCTGTGTACCCCCTGTCCACCAGCACCATCCTGTACAGAGGGCCACGATACCACTGAAACAAGAAGAACACAGGTGACAGCTATGAGCGGGCTATACATGCAAGCCTGCAGCTGTATACAGCCAGCACACACTGCCCACCACCAAGCATGTACCTTTGATGGCTCCCCCAGGGCCCAGAACTCCCCCACGTCATCCTTGTAGTAGGTGTCCTGACTACCCACCTTCCAGGACAGGAAACTGGGGATTTATAGTGGCCACAGCTGCCTGTGTGCCACCACCACAGTTGTGGCCCCATGGGGTTTGTTCCACCTTTCCAGGATTATCCATCCAGAACATCCATGGAAATTCTTTGGAGGCATAATAAGGGGATACGTGATGGGGAGGCATAGAATATTGATTTTATCAGTATGCATGGCAAGTGAGCTTGGGGTTATCACAAGTGGTTATGTGAAGTGGAGCCATGAGTGATTTAACCCTGAGCTCAGTTGCCACAAGTTTTGATAAAAGCTCCTCCCATCACATATTCATTTTATATAATAGGGGTTAACGTATTATTGTGCATTGTTTAATAGTTGTATGTAATTTTGGTTAGTTTTTCACCTGTTTGTTAGGGTATTCATTTCTCTTCCTGTGTTTCTCCACTAGGCTTTGGTGTGTTATTGGTTGTACATGTGATGTGTTTTGATTTTATTAGTTGTTGCGAAATGTGGGCAGGTTTGCGTTCTTCCGGGTTTTGGTTTCTGCATCGGGTCAGGAAGTGTTCTGAAATGAACGTTTTTGTATTTTATTTTTATGTTATTGTGGAACAGAGAGATTGGGGGCCGGGAGGGGCAGTGAATGTAGTTCAACAGTCTTTTTCTCATTGATGTGTACACAGTGGTGATAACAGCCCCTACATAATGACAGTGCTGATAACTTTAATGTTTTTGCCTGTGTACACGTCATGAGAAGCGATCTGCCTAAGGGTGGTGATAGCAGTTTTATGTAATCTGTTATAAGTCAACCCCTATTATATAAAGATAGAGACAACAGAAATTATGCACCAGCAACCCGTGACAGGTATGTACTGTACATGCCTCTGCAGGCTTGTTCACCTGCTAGATCACTCCCCCACTTCAGGGAGTCCTGGTAAGTGGATAGGGGCACCCTCCACACTTTTCTGGGGTATACCCTAAACCTCCCCACACTCTCCACTGACACACTGTGCAGTTGCATAGCCATGTTGATGCAATGTACTGGATTGGACTGAGATAGCATGCTAAATGTCAAAGGTCATGCAGGTGAGATGTTCTGTGAAATTCATGATGTGGGGGTGGCATTTCAGGAAAAGTGGGTCCAAACACAACTTTACACATCAGATACCCAATGAGTGCATCAGAATCCAGCAGAGGAGCAGTTCAATGCCATTATCTCCATTGCAGTTGCTGTAGAAATGTGAGCACCCATCCCAGCTTCTCATCTCCCCAAAATAGGTGGAACTGGAGTCAACATCAGCAGCGAGCAGCTACTATATCACTGGGCATGGTGGTGCATAAACTGCATAGTGTGCAAATGTGGGAGACTGCTTCTACATCATAGTTGGAGTTCCATCAACCCTGTTGCTGGATTCAGAGAGTAAACCTGACCTTGTGTCTGGGAAACAGATTTGATATACTTGTTCTGTGTTTGCATATTATGTTTACTTACACTGCCCCACATACCCCATTTAATTAGAAAGTAATATGATAGATGCATACAAATGCAGAGTTTAAATGGTGTATGTGATATGATATCAAAGTGCAATCAATAAAAAGTTATTTCTTGTAATACTTTTTCCTTCAGACTGCTGCCGGCAGGGGGTCATAACCCCACAAACAAAAACAGCACAGGAGACAATGCCAGAAGCATAATGCCGCAATACACAATAAAGTCAGTGAAAACACTGAACCGCATGAAATGCTGCAGATGGAGCCCAAACAAATGGGCAAACATTGCGATTTTTGTTTTTGCAGGGACCTGTGCCTCCTGCATCCCCTGACGTGGGGCGCTTTGCCCCCCACACCCACTGCAATTATTATAATCAACTCTGATGGTGTGTGGACCACAGGATGAACAAAAAAAAAAGTAAAGCATCCAAAACAGGGAACCAAACCCTGGTCTTCAGTACTGTTCATCTCCAAGTGCTACTGCTTTAGCCACTCCACCACAGGAGTAGCTCAGCCAGAGCACCACACTTCATGACTCTTGATTCCTTTCTCTGCTCAGTGAACAATGACAGGAGTAGTGGTAATTTACTATTGCTATTCTACCCCTGTTGCTGTCAATGTATGCGCAGTTTTTCATCACCCAGTTTCTTCTGCACTGTCATTGCCTTGACATATTGACCTGGTACCATGCTACCTCTATCACAATGATTTCTACAACCTTGTTTTTCTATGACACCTCACCCCCACAGACAAGATTAGAAAACATGAAATCGCACCTAAGGATGCTGCCCGGCTAGATGCTGGCACCTGACACCACAGCACAATCTGGGTCACAATACAGTAACTCTTTTGAATTTGAAACCAACAGTGGATGACTTTGACACCAATCTTCCATAGCCGCAATTACCTCAGGATGCTGCCAAGCTAGAGATTAGGTTAGGTATTAGATTCTGACACAGCAAAGATATGGGATACAAAAAATATCTAAACACATACTGGGTGAAAAAAAGAGTGTAATTTTATTAATATTAATTTTACATGGCAGTGGTGCAGCCATTGGCATGAATGACTGGCATCACTTTATCCATGTGAGCAATGTATTTATGTAACCCCTCTGTTACCTGGGGTTACAAGAATCCCATTTAGACCTAGTGGCAGGCTGGGAAGGCAGATGGTAAAACTCCAGTTAAATGGATTTCACACTGTCTCACTCTGTCCTCAGTCTCAGCTGAGACTGAGGGATAACATCATTTTAGAACTGTCGCAGTTGCATAAGCCACACTGGAATGTTGCAGCTAGGGAAGTTAGGATAGAATGTTGGGGAATTTGAAGTCAGTTCAGTAGTAGTCTGTAGTAGAGTGCTGAAGAGGGAAGAGGTGTGCTGCAGCTGTAGGCCCTCATAGCCCTCAGCTCTGACAAAGAGCTATATTTTTGTTAGAGGTATGTGTTCTCACCTGAAGAGGAACACAAGAAGGGCCAAGTGAAGTGGTAGAGTCTGCTTCCAGTGGTTCAGGGCTCCATCCCTGTGGGGATGGGGGAAGGATTCAGCCTACTTCCAGGGGCAATCCCCTGGTCCAGCTAGGGGAAGAAGAAGCTGTCTAAATCTAAGTTTGTGCTGAGGCACCAGCAGTTTTGGTCAAGAGTTATTTGAAGAAGAAAAAAGCCTGTGGGGCACCTGCAACCAAGGGGTGAGTCTGCTCTGATAAAGAGCCAATGTGTTTTCACCTGAGACAAGATGAAGTTAAAAGACTGTTACTGTGGGATCAGGAAAAGACAGCCAAGTACACTTTTGAAAGTTGTGGGAATTGGACTGCTTAACTCTATGGGGGTCTAGAGAAATGGACACAGCCACTCTTTAAGTGGGATGGAAGAACAGTAGATTAAATGTGACATACATTTAAAGAGAATCTACACAGTAAAGTGCTTTCAGAGATGAGGTGTTAAAGTCCAGAGAAATGGCCGGGTATGAATTATGGGAGCGAGAGGTGGGAGACCCCCCCCCCATCAGTAGTAACCAAATTTACCTCTATGGGTTTGCTTTGGGACACCTGTTGCTTTCTCTCAGGTACTTGGCCAGTGCCTGAGGAAAGTACCCAGATGTGGGATTGATGAAGAAGATTCCCCGATGAAGCAGAAGTGCTCAGAGGTGGTTTAGGGAGCCACTGAGAAATGTTCCATGCTACATGGAAAGTGTCCAAGGGCTGGCATGAGAGCCGAGCCATAGAAGGAAGGTAGTCCAAAGGGCTGGCAAGGGAGCCGAGCCAGGGAAACTGAAAAAGAGTTGAGTTAGGGCCGAGTGCTAAGAGTGTTTTGAAACCTGAGGGTTTCAGTGTAAAGAGGATGTGTTCTGATCTCCATAAATCTGCATTACCAGGAGTGTAGCCTCACGGGGGTCCATCTATGCTTTGTTATTCTGTTGGATGTGAATAAAAGCCACACTTTAAAATCTGGTATTGGACATTACAGTTATTGCTTCCTGTTTCCGGAGTTATTTGGGGGCCCCTGTGCAGAGTACCCAAACCTAGCAAACATGCCGAGTGACACCTTTCTCCCCAAATTTCAACTTATAAAAATGGAGGCACCACGTCATAGGACACAGGCCCCTTAACCTGTTCACTAGCTACACAGGCAGGGGTAGTAGCCCTCTCAGTTTAGCGCCGACTGGGGGTTACATTTATTACAGTCTTGAACTATCAGAACTCACCTCAAAAAGTGTTTTATTTTCCATATTAACTGAGCATGGTTCTTTGGTTTAACATGCCTCTAAATGTAATGCTTCATTTGATGTCACACTATCTCTGTTGAGTTCAGGTCTAACAATTTGTGTGGCATCCTGACCTAATTCACACCCTTCTCCTTTATGTACACCCGAGGCGCTGCATGTTTTGGGACATTATCTGTACATGAGAAAAAGAAAGAATACACATGTAAGTAAACACATAGAATACTGTGCTGTATATCCTCACAGAAACACAGAGATACTGTCAATGCAAATTGCTCTGTCAGTATCGAACCTTGGAAAAGCTGATGCCCGTCTGCAAACACTCACTCAATAAAGGGCACCAGTGTATTGCACACTATTGCCTGACTGAAGAAATAGCCCTTCATGATACCACTGAATAGTAGTATTGTCCCTGGCCCACGGCATGAGAAGGCACCCCAGATGTGTATTTTCAGGGGGTGTTTGGGCGTGGTTTCAGTACAAGAAATCCTTTTTTTTTTTCAAAAAGCCATGGAGCAAAAAAATTGCATTGCTATGGCACTCTCATCAGTAAAAATAACATCCATAAAGTTTTCATTGCCTTCAATCAATGCCTTAGCCAGTTCCAGCAACTTATGTTTGTTGGCTTCGTAGATGAGAGGGCATATACCGTAAGGCACAAAAAAAGGACAGTTAGCATATTGCTCTTTTTAACTACAGTGCATTACTTGCAGTACAAACACTACATACTTATGTTCTTCTTTACCCTTCCTTCCCCCTTCAGTTCCACAGTTCCCACTGACCCCATCACCGCCATCTCTGGGACTTACCCATGGGACCCACCTGTTCCTTCACAGATTTCCCCCTGTGATAAGGCCGTCAGGGATACCTCAATCCCCCTCTGGATGCCTAGTTTTTTTTCTTTTATTATTCTTTGGTAACCGGGTAAGGTCCACTAGGCACAAGTGCCTGTTTTCAGAGGTGACCTGGGAGCACTGGGGAGGTTAAGTTACTTGATCAGAGTCACACAGTATGCAAGTGGAGGTTATGGGAATCAAACCCAGGTCTGTCTGCTGGATGTACCAAGCTCATTCACATCTCATTACTCTAACCTCTAGGCTATACCGCCAACCCATGGGTCCATGTGCCCAGTAGGTGGTGTTGGGTCTGTAGGGAACTGTGAGTACAATTTTGTCAGCCTGTGCTTTTTTTCCTGTGCTGTGCCTGCCCCTCTTGGAAGCGTGCTAACATCTCCCATCTAGGAACTCCCGCTTCAGTGTTCCAGTTACATTGCCACCCATGGTCATCTAGGTGGTGATGTTGTGGTGGAGCATGTAGCCCTCCCTCCCTGGAGGAAGAATGCATCCTCTATGATGCTCAATCCTCCTCCCCCCAGCCAGCCTACAGTGACCAAGGATCACTCACAAACCCAAATCGCTGGCATAATGAGTTTTAACCTTACCACTACACCGACAGGCTGCATGTACATTCTTATGCTGTGGGTCACTACATTAACAAAACATGAAGACATTACAAAAATAGGCACCAGAGCATCAATTGCATGAAGTAGAGTGAGGCAGTGGGCACATGCAGTACTTATTGTGCTGTGCCATAACTCCGTCCATTTTGGTGTCGCTTTCATCTGACTGATGATTCAGATACTGTGCACCCTGTTCAGTGAGTTTCTAATAGATCTCTGCTGCACTGCTTTCATCATCCTCCATCATTAGCTGATCCACAGTTTGGGAAACCTCCCTGCAAAACACATTAATACACATTAGTTAATGGCAAGGCATCACTGGAACTAAATAATTCAATTTTAACATTCATTGCCACAGAGGCACCACAGGACCATCTCACTGCCTTGTAGTGTACTGCTCAAGGCCACAGAGGCATCACAGGACCATCTCACTGCCTTGTCATGTACTGTGGCTTGCTAAAGGCCACAGAGGCACCACAGGACCATCTCATTGCCTTGTAGTGTACTGCTCCAGGCCACAGAGGCACCACAGGACTATCTCATTGAGTTGCAGTGTACTGCTCAAGGCCACAGAGGCACCAGAGGACCATCTCACTGCCTTGTCATGTACTGTGGCTTGCTAAAGGCCACAGAGGCACCACAGAACCATCTCATTGCCTTGTAGTGTACTGCTCAAGGCCACAGAGGCATCACAGGACCATCTCACTGCCTTGTCACATACTGTGGCTTGCTAAAGGCTACAGAGGCACCACAGGACCATCTCATTGCCTTGTAGTGTACTGCTCAAGACCACAGAGGCACCACAGGACTATCTCATTGAGTTGCAGTGTACTGCTCAAGGCCACAGAGGCACCACAGGACCATCTCACTGCTTTGTCATGTACTGTGGCTTGCTAAAGGCCACAGAGGCACCACAGAACCATCTCATTGCCTTGCAGCGTACTGCTCCAGGCCACAGAGGCACCACAGGACCATTTCATTGCCTTGTAGTGTACTGCTCAAGACCACAGGACTCTCATTGCCTTGCAGTGTACTGCTCAATGGCACAGAGGCACCACAGGAGCATCTCATTGCCTTGTCATGTATTGTGGCTTGCTCAAGGCCTCAGAGGCACCACAGAACCATCTCATTGCCTTGTAGTGTACTGCTCAAGGCCACAGAGAAACATAGAAACATAGACTTTGATGGCAGATAAGGACCACTTGGCCCACCCAGTCTGCCCATTTCCCTACCTACTGGATAAACTGCAGATTCTAGTTAACCAACAGCCTACTTCCTGCAACCCCCCACTATAATTGCCTTGTGTCTGTCCCATGCACGTTTGAATTCCCCCACTGTTTTAGACCCAACGACCTCCTCAGGAAGGCTGTTCCATGTATCCACCACTCTCTCCGTGAAAAATTTTTTTCTCACATTACCCCTGAGCCATCCCCCCTATCTTTAAATGGTGCCTCCTTGTTCTTACACATCTCTTTTTCTGAAAGATGCTACCCTCCTGGACTTTGTTGATTCCCTTGAGGTACTTGAACGTTTCTATCATGTCCCCCCTGTCCTTCCTTGCATCAAGAGTATACATATTAAGCTCTCTCAGTCTCTCTTCATATGGTTTCTGCTGCAAACCCTGCACCATTTTAGTTGCCCTCCTCTGGACTGCTTCCATCCTGTCTATGTCCTTGCATAGATGAGGTCTCCAAACTGCACGCAGTACTCCAGATGGGGTTTCACCAACTGTCTGCACAGAGGGATAACCACTTCCCTTTTTCTACTTGTGATGCCCCTTCCTATGCATCCCAGTATCCCCCTGGCTCTCCTTACTGACTTTTCACATTACTTACCACCTTTAGGTCATCTGATATGACTACCCCCAGGTCCCTTTCCATTTTTGTTATTGTTAGTACCTCCCCTGCTATTGTATACTCTTCTCCTGGGTTTTTGTTTCCCAGGTGCATTACTTTGCACTTCTTTGCATTGAATCTAAGTTGCCATATGTCTGACCATTCCTCCAACCTTGCCAAGTCCCTTCTCATCTTTTCTACCCCCCCTTGTATATCAACTCTGTTACAGATCTTTGTGTCATCTGCAAAGAGGCATACCTTTCCCTCCAGACCCTCTGCAATATCACCTATAAAGATGTTAAAGAGGACTGGACCCAGTACTGAGCCCTGAGGTACTCCACTAGTAACCCCCCTTTCTTCAGAATGTGTTCCATTCACTATTATCTTCTGTGTCCTGTTGTACAGCCAGTTTTCTACCCAGGCTACCACCCTGGGACCCACTCCCAGGCTGGCTAACTTGATTATTAATCTTTTGTGCGGGACTGTCAAATGCCTTGCTAAAGTCTAGGTAGGCCATATCCACAGCCCCTCCCTGGTCTATTACTTTGGTCACCCAGTCAAATAAATCAATTAGATTCATCTGACATAACCTTCCTGCTGTAAATCCATGCTGCTTTGGGTCCTGTGCCCCACTGGCCTCTAAGTACTCAACAATTCTTTCTTTCAGAAGTGATTCCATCATTTTCCCTACCACTGAGGTCAACTTTACAGGTCTGTAGTTTCCTGCTTCTGCCCTGCTCCCACTTTTGTGAAGGGGAATCACATCTGCCCTCCTCCAGTCCTCAGGTACCGCCCCATCCTGCCATGATTTGTTAAAAAGCGTGGTCAGTGGCGTCACTAGGTCCTCCCTTAGTTCTTTTAGGATTCTGGGGTGAATCCCGTCAGGCCCCATTGCTTTGTCCACCTTGAGTTTTAGGAGTTCTTTCAGGACTCTTTCTTCTGTGAATGGACTGGTGTCAACCCCCCTACCCAGAGTGCTTCTATTGTCTGGTTTAGGCAACTCCTCCTCATCTTCTTTTGTGAATACTGAGCAAAAGTATTCATTCAGTATCTCTGCCTTTTCACCGTCTCCCTCTGCCCACCTCCCCTTTCCTTTATTAATCTTCATTATCCCTCCCTTAACCTTTCTATGCTCCCTAATGTACCTATAAAAAGTTTTATCCCCCTTCTTAACTGAGTTGGCTATTTTTTCCTCGGTTTGGGCCTTTGCTAGTCTGACTGCCTTCCCCACTTCTTTCTGCTTTAATTGATACAGTTCCCTGTCTTGCTTCTTCTGTGATTCCTTATACTTTTTGAATGCAGCCTTTTTCTCCTTAACCTTCCCTGCCACCTCTTTTGAGAACCATAGTGGTTTTTTACTCCTCTTTGTTTCTTTATTTGTTTCACACAAAGGCTTGTTGCCTCTATGATGGCAGTTTTGATTTTCTCCCTTGTTCTTCCACCCTCCTTTTTGGTCATTTGCTAGTGCATTTTTCAGGTATTCACCCATTTTGCCAAAGTCAGCCCTTCTAAAGTCCAGTATCCTTGTTTTTGTATGGCTTATCTCCATGGTTGTGCTCATTGTGAAGCACACTGTGCAGTGGTCACTTGTTCCCAGATGTCTACTGACTTCTAAATTTGTGATCCTCTCTCCATTTGAGAGTACCAGGTCTAGTATTGCTCCTTCCCAAGTGGATTCTAACACTAGCTGTCTAAGGCTTGCCCCCTGCAGGGCATTGAGAATGTCCCTGCTCTTGGATGTGGCTGCAGTACTTGTTATCCAGTTAACATCTGACATATTCAGGTCCCCCATCAACAGTATCTCCCCCTTTTCAGCCATTTTGAGAATGTCCTCTATCATTTTGTTGTCCATTTCCTCCCCTTGAGACGGGGGTCTGTATACAACCCCTGTGTGTATTGTGATGCCATTCCCTGTCTCCAAGGTGACCCAGAGTGCCTCTTGTCCTCCCCCTTTACTTTTTAGTTCTGTAGCTTTGATCCCTTCCCTTATGTATAGAGCTACTCCACCTCCTCTTTTACCTTCCCTGTCCCTTCTATAGATTGTGTACCCTGGTATGTTGACATCCCAGTCATGGTTCTTAGTGTACCATGTTTCTGTGACTGCCACAATGTCCAATTGTTCATCTTCCATCAGGGCTACTAGCTCAGGAAGCTTGTTTCCCAGACTACGGGCATTGGTACTCATTGCCCTCCATTTAATGTTGGCTTTATCCTTTTTTCCCTCATCCCTGCTATTATTGTCCTTGTCTATTTTTTCCATTTACCCCTGTCCTGCCCTGTGTTGAGCTCTGTACCTCAGTGTTTACCTTACTACCTGCCAGAGGCACCACAGGACTGTCTCACTGCCTTGTCATGTATTGTGGCTTGCTCAAGGCCACATATGCACCACAGGACCATCTTACTGTATGTTGCTTATGGTGTCAAAGATGCCTATCTAGTGTACACTGCCACCTTGTGCAGATGTTCTTTGCATGCTCAAATGTGTTTGTAGAGGGCAGAGAGAGAGAAATCATTATTCTGGCCACTGCAAGGTAGTTCTGTATATCCAGTACTGGAGTGCAAGTATTGCACTTTACAAAAACAGCACTGCTATGTCTCTCATCCAGCTTCTTGGTCATAGTAATAGTATAAAGGTGGTGGTTTCTTGATCAGCAAATCTCCAAAGGATGTGGTTACATGCCAGAAAAAGGCACAGTATTTATACAGTAGAGGGACAGATACAGTAGGTGTGGCCATGAATTGTGATGAATCACACCTGGGGATTAAAGAGCAGGCAAATCAGATGTTGGGGAGCAGGGAGGAATGACATACTTGTGACAACAGAAGAAATGCTAGTCAGTCTGGTCTTGACTGATGGCTATCTTGAAGTCAGGGAACAGTATACTGTATAAGAGTTGTTTTTCAAGATTAAAAATTGTGATGACGGATGTCTGACTGAAAAGCAACACTCAGTATCACTGTATATTGGACTGAAGATGACTACCAGATTTGGAAATGCAAACTTTTATGGTACCCCAAATTTGACTAGACCTGACAGGAAGAGAAGAGTGGTAATACACTTGAAGACCAGCACACCTATGAGCAGAAAAAAGCAGGGTAAAGGAAAATGCCGTATCACCAGTAAAATGCCAGAGTTTAAGAAAGGAGACCAACAAATACATGGTGAGACAATATTGTTTTGAATTATTGTTTTGAATATTAACTATTCATACTGCTGTCAGCTGCTATTATACTTTTATTCTTTCAAGTAAAAATTTTGCTATGAAATCAGGCCATTTAATCTTTATTTTAAAGGTCAGTGCTACACATTTCAATATTGCAGTATCAATTGTAACTGTCAAAGTCACATTGGCCCACCTGGATACCTGGAAATTTTCAGATGGGCTCCCCTCACTTGAGCTCTTACCAAACTTCCAAGCTCTGTAAAATCAGTAAATTTATCTACAATTTTATATTTAAATGTGGATGTTGTGGTCACTGCTGGAAAATATGAATTGCAAAAATAGAGCCTTTGTACCAAACTTAAGTGTAATGCTGATATGAATATGACCCTGATAAGTGTAGCTTGCAGGCAATTTTCTGCTCTAAGCATTTCAATTCTAACTATATTCCCCTGTTCTGAACAGTGTGATATCATTTCCAGGGACAATGAACTATCCTTTAATAAAGAGCTGTAGGAAAATTTCATTTGAGTGTCCCAGATACAAGAGGAGGCACCAGCAGAGGATAGGGCAGCACACAAGCAGCTGGTCCATCCAAAGGACATAGAAGTACATGAGCAGCTGTCCCATCAAAAAGGCCAGGATGCACCAGAGCTGCAGGCAGAGGGCACATGAGGGAGAAGGGCAGCTACAGAGCACCAAGCAACAGGAGCTGATGTGAAAGCATCTAGAAAATGGAACAGAGTGGGAGAGAGAGAGAGAGAGAGAGACAAATTTGAGCATTTTATATGGGAGAGCATAAAAGAATGAAAGCAGGAGCACCAACAGATGATGGATATTATGGAACATGCAGAGACAGGCAACTCCATCTGCAGGCAATGATTCAAGAACTGAAAAGGTGCATAAGTGAGTTGCAGCAGCAAATGAAAATGCCATGGACATTAGCACCACTGAAGAGGCATAGAAAAGCTAGTCTTTTTGAAGATACTAATGCCATGGAGGTAGAGAAAATGCGAGACCCAGTGCAAGACAATGACACAATGTCGGCAGCAATAGCAGATGAAAGGGTACCTGTGTTGGTTCCACGGAGAGCAGTCTATGGGCACATCATGGGTACAATGAACATTCTGCCAAATATGGACATTGTATCTCTCACAAACAAAAAAGAAAAGGATCTGTGTTGCTGGAGCTCAAACAAACCAGAATGCTTTGCAGCCCTGATTTTTTCTGCCCTTGTGCCATACAACATATATGCGCAATGGGCAAATAAAATAAACTATGATGGCACAAGGGGCACAAAAGGGCTGCCCAGGAACCTGATCAGTGTTATCCTCTCCCATGTCAGGCAGCACTTGGATTTAACACTACCAATTCTTGTGAAAATAAGGAACAGAATACATGAACAGCTACAAATGTTGCAGAAAGGTGAAACTCATCCACTGACATGGTATATATAGCGCTGTGTGACCATTGGTGCTTTTGTTCCCCTGAAATGTGAATTTATCCACACAGTGCTTATGTCATCAGTCATTTATGTATATAGAGAATAGTGCATGGGCAACCATGCACAGCCAGCCTATTGTACCACCGAGGGGTTTTGATCACCTCAGACCTCAAGAACGAAGCTCAAGAGGTCTGTGGTAATCAGAACCCTGAGGTGGCACAATAGGCTGGTTGCACATATGGGTGCCCATGCACTATTTTTTATAGTGTATGGTCCTTCATTGCCAAAGTTTTTTGTTTTAAATTTTTGAAATGAAAAAAAAATGTATTAGTTGCTCGGTCGTGTTCTGGGAGTTGGGGTGTTTATTGCGTAGCCTTCTATTGGCTGTCAATGGGATGTGGGAGGGATTTTCAAGAAAAAAAACATGGCGGCATATGTCTCGGTTAGCGAGAGTATGTGGGCTCAGAGGAAATGATTACTTGTAAGTTATTTAAATATCTGGTTCTAATTTTGATGAAGCTGAGGTTATCTGGTTGATCCTGCATTTGTTTTTTGCTTATGTGCCTGTTCATGTTCGCATCACTGGTTCGGGGGATCTTGCCACCAATGCTGCTGTTGCTGCTGCCAAGAGGGCTCGCAGCCAGTTTACAGTTCTGATAGAACCTCTAGAGTTTTTCCAAACATTGTTGTACCACAGTGTACTACAATCACATTCCATGACCTTTTGAACTGTGGTACAACAACATTTGGAAAGGCTCTGATTTCTATACAGAACAACACCTGACTATACACTATATATAGAATAGTGGATGGGTGACCATCCACAACAAGGCTGTGTTTCCATCGAGGGAGTTGATGACATCATACAGACCTCAAGAGTGAAGCTCGAGAGGTCTGTATGATGTCATCAACTGCCGAGATGGAAACATTGCCTTCATTGAGGATGGTCACCCATCTACTATTTTATATAGTATATGGTTGCCCATTCAAAGATAGAGAAAACCCATTCTTTCTTTTTTACCTTCAGTGTTTTTCTGCTGACGCTCTCGCTCATGCTCACTCCCACTCCAGCCTCTCCGATCTATCCCTCTCGGTATGGCTTGCAGAGACTCTGACCATGTCAGGGAGAAGAACTGTTGTGCAGTGGTTATGAACGCCTGTGGCTGCTCTCTTCATTTTTTTTTATGACAAAAAAAGGTTTACTTTATTTTTATAAATGCGAGGGTTCCTGACCATGCCTGAACTACAGCAGTGCGCAGCTCAGCACTTGCAAAATCATGTCGCTATGTTTTTTCAATTTTTTCCATGAGAGCATAGATTGCACCAATCAAATTGCAGGACGTGTCTTAAAAGTTGTACTATCGATGTGACGTCAGAACGATAGTACAACAACTTTTTTGACCTTTGAACTGTCCTACAACAGGATTTGGAAAACCATCGTTTTCCATCCACAACAAACCCTAACCATATACTATACAGTGCTTATGTCATTTAGAATGTTCGGCCTCAGTAGCAGTATTAACCATATTCAAATGCGAATAACTTTAAAATGAAAAATTATAGCATGATACTGTGACTACAAAAGTTGTTCAGCACAGAAATATCTATAAAATGAGTGGTGTTTTATTTATTGATACCTTTTAGATTTTTTGATAATTAGCAAAAACACAGCAGAAAATTCTTTTTTTTTTATTTTGTCCGCAAACAAATGTAAATAACTTTAAAATGAAAAAATGATAGTATGGTACTGTGAGCACAAAGTTTATTCAGCACAGAAATATCTACAAAATGAGTGGTATTTCATTTATAGATACTTTTTAGTTTTTTCAGAATTAGCAAAAAACAGCAGAAAATTCCATTTTTGTGCACTTTTTCATCAAACAAATGCAAATAACTTAAAAACAAAAAATGATAGTATGGTACTTTGAGCACAAACATTGTTCAGTATAAAAATATCTATAAAATGAGAGGTGTTTCATTTCTAGATTCCTTTCAGATTCTCAATAATCAGCAAAAAATGGCAGAGAAATCAATTTTTATTCACTTTTTTTACTAACACGTGCCCCCTACAAAAGCAAAATCAAAAGAATTGCATAAATGGAATATGCAATGGAAAACTCATGTAATAAATTATTTATCTGCACTCAAGCAGTTTGACCTTAGACACCTCACTTATTGCTCATGCCACTCGTGAGGTTACCCGAGGTCAAACTGCTCTTGTGCAAATAAATCATTTATTACACTTGCTTCCATTACGTATCCCTTATTTACTGTACATTGCAAAAGCACCATTGTAAAAAGTGATGAGCTATACTGTATAGTATACTGCTAGCACCTGCAGTTTTTGCCAAAAAAAGCAGAGCACTGTATTCATGAGTTGTTCATTTTTTGCTTTGCTCCATGCTGTATACTGAAATATTAATGTTTTATGCTGCAGACTGTGCTGTCCTGTATAAATACCAAAACATGTGGTATTTGTGAGTATTTATTTTTGCTTGTATAATAGTATTTTGCTGTTTGATAATAAAAGTCCTTAAAGAAATCTAACTTTTCAGTTACTCCATGAAAAACAATGTTTTTCAAGATAATAATGGCCTGCCACAACACAACTTAAAAAGAAGGGAGGTAGAAATACAGCAATAGCAATAACAGGGATGGGATCACATGAGCTAATGTTAGTTATTAAGCTGGTGTTCACATCTAATAAATAGAAAACCGACTATTTTATTTATTGTATCTGGACGTGTTTGTATATACTCTTTTTACTTATTATAATAACATATTTGTTAGTACAGTGAAACAAACTGCTTTTCACCATTGCTTTCCGCACTGCAAGTAAAAAGAATTAAGTAGAATTCTGGTATTGTGATGTTAGACACTGCCAACTACTTATGGGCACAGTGTGTTTCAATGAAAAAACTAAATATATGTTTCTACCTTTCTCAAAAGACATGGATAATTCTTTCAAAGTGTTATTTCACTATGAAGTCTGAAAACAGGTATGCAGTTGCCCATTGAAATACACTGCCAGCAAAACTTTTCTGACATCATTATACAATAATTCCATTGGATTATTTTTTCACTAGTATAGTTGTTGGCCAAATTCAAATAAAATGATAGAGTACTTTTTCTGAATTCTTCTTCTCAATTCAAAACCAACCTTGGATGTCTTTGACACCCATCTCTCACAGCTTCAGTTAACAAACCAGAGATCAAACATTGGGATGCTGCCAGGCCAGGTGTTAGGCTAGGTGTTAGATTGTGACACAGCAGAAATGTGGAATACAAGAAAATAACTAAACAGTTTAACTGGTCAAACCGAAAAAAAGACTGTTTAGTAATCAACATATTTGACATAGCAGTTTCCCATTGAAATACACCACCAACCTTGCCGGAAAAACTCTTCTGACATCATAATGCATTAATTCAATTGGATTTTGTTACTAGTATAGTAGTTGGCTAAATGCAAATAAAATGATGAAAAGATAATTACATAAACAAATAAAAACAAAAATGCAAACTAAATGATTACAGAGGCATTTAAAGGCCCCAGCAATTCATTCTTTAAGATATGCATCCTTACTAAGCACTTGCTCTTTAAAGAGCTTCCAAGTCAGCACTCCTTAAATGAAGGAGAACTCCTGATTTTGACCATTAAAATCAGGGAGAGTTTCATCGGGCCCTAATGTATATGCCTAACTGAACCTAAGGAAGGTATGTCTATAATTAACAGGTAGCTGTTGCTTTTTGGCTCGAGGTTTGAGCTAGATATGGGAAAGGTGGGTGGAGGAAGGCTGCAAAGGTGACCTTATGCAAAGTACAAAACAAGGGCTACCAGACACAAATGTGTATGGTTATTAGATGTTGCATCTTAAATGATAACTCCATGTCCCACTGGCTACACAACCACGTCAAACTGTGCAACAGATCACAAGACACCTGGCAACAGGCCAAATAATTACTATATTCAGCTTTTGCTCCCCAATATCAGATGTCACATTCATGGACCGAGTGTGTAGTGTTGTGCATTATAACATATGATATCTTTAATGGCTACCTCTGTATTCCAGCTTAGTTTTGATTATCTAGTAAGCAGTTGGGAACTAGTTATGTGCTGTTAAAAATAAGTACTCAATCAATCAATCAATCAATCAAGTCTTTATTTAACCAGGCGTTCATAGTTGAGCAGAAGCTCATTTGCAAGATGGACCTGGGTGGAGCATGAACAATTGTATATACAGGTCAACACAAGTATTTACAAGGCAATACAGATAGTACTCTTTACAGAGAGGAAGAAAAAGAAGTTCATATGTACATAGAATTTATACAGATATTGTACAGATTACATGGTATTTACATACATAGAAGTGTCTGAAGTACTATTTTTGTCTGTGACTTTCAATATCATGTTTTATATTAATTTTTTGTGTGACTCTGTTCAGCTTGATCGCTCTTTCACTGTATGTCTCACAATGAAATAAATCCCCAAAATACCGTGAAAATCAACAGAATGGAGTCAGCTATGCAGCTCCACAGATTGAGCGGTTGTCCCAAACACTTAACAAATACAGGCAGGTAGTAGAGCGCAAATACCTTTTCACCAGCAATTTGAAACTACAAATCACATTATAAGTATGGAAGAAAGACGCAGCTCACAGTTAGTAATGCAGTTGCAGTAACTGGACTACTATTTATTCTTACAAACTTCCATAAAAAGGTGAGCACAGCAGGACCTTCTGCAAAAAAATGAAAAGAGAGTCGAGGCGCTAGGGGTTTTTCATTTTTTTGCAGAAGGTCCTGCCGTGCTCACCTCTTTATGGAAGTTTGTAAGAATAAATAGCAGTCCAGTTACTGCAACTGCATTACTAACTGTGAGCTGCGTCTTTCTTCCATACCTAAAATGTGATTTGTAGCTTCAAATTGCTGGTGAAAAGGTATTTGCACTCTACTACCTGCCTGGATTTGTTAAGTGTTTGGGACAGCCACCCAGACTTTTTTGCTGTACACAGACCTTTTAAAAGACAATCAGTGAAGTTTGACAGCTGACAACACTAGACTACTTCTTATGTTGAAGTACAACAAGAAATTTTAAAGATCTTAGTTGGATAAGAGTTGTTGCTCATTCTATGATATAAAAAGCCTTTCTTAATGATTTGGTGTGGTGGTGGTGGTGGTGGTACTATATCTTTACTGTAGAATACTAATAATGTTTATTGTTTGGAATATTAGAACTGGTGGTGGTGGTGGTCATACTGATTTGACAGTGATGCTACTATTATAATGTATATTGTTTTTTGATCAGTTGTGTGTGTTTTAATAAAAACTTATACCCTTTGTGTGTGTCTGTGTGTTTCTTTTTTGTTTTTCTTTTGTTACAAAAATGTATACCTTTTTGATGGCTGGCTTTAATATGCATCACAAAGCAACTGAAATTGAAAACCCATACTTGTACCTCACAAAGGTAAATGTGTGCCCAGCAGCCCATAAAATCCCTGCAAAATACATGCAAAGTCCTGTAAAATCCCCACAAAATGTGGGAGAAAAAATCCCACAAATTCCTCGAAAAATCTGCTAAAAAATTCTGCAATTTCCCAGTAGCCCTGGTGATGAGCATTGTTAGAAAGTGATGTCCTAGCTTTAGAATTAAAGGTTCTAGCTGGTCAGCTCCAGTGCTTTTTTTAGTGTCCAGGGAGATCAAGGGGTTATCAACCTGTTTGAAAGATATTGGTCTAAAACTAAACTTGGTTGTATGCTGGGAATCCATGGGGTTGGGTTGGGGTGGGACGTGTCAGCATTGAAAGGTTGAGTGAGAAGTTTTTTGCTGGAGAGGTGTCAAAGGCTAATCCAATGGTGACAAAGTGGTTATTTAACTATTCTAGGATATGGTGTTTGCTTGTAAAAGTATTATTGCAGGTGACAATCTTAGAGGGCAGGGATGAGGATGAACTATATCCTTCTATTTCACTTAAAATTTGCCAGAATTTGGAAGCATTATGTTTGGAGGAATCCAAGGCTGTTTGAAAATACTCTGCTTTTGCAGTCCTTATGAATTTAATGCATTGGTTTCTGGCAGTTCTGAAGGCTGCTCAGTCAGATGCTAATTTGTTTTTTCGTTCCTCTTCCATAGCACGTCTCTGGTCTGCAAAGCTGATTTTAATGCACTAGTAAACCAAGAACAAGTCCTTTTCCTTGTTCTGATTTTTGTTAGAGGTGCATGCTAATGACCATCATCAGGACAAGGATCTGGAAGATGTTATATGCCTCTGTGACTGTTGGTGCAAGATAGAAATCTTGCCATCTTATCTGGTTTAGATTGGTAAGGAAATCAGTGCAGTTGAATTTGCAGTGACTCCTTTTATACACAAAACTAGAGGCAGATGTAAACTTTGGTATAGACCTCACATAAGCTGTAGCCCTATGGTCATGGATGGCATTATGAAATATCCCTGTATGTGAGATTTTATGGGGTTTGTTTACAAGGATTAGATCAAGAAGGGAACTATGAGTAGGGTTTTTAGTAGTTGGGTGAGTAAACTCAGGAACAATCTGAGTAAGGCCATGGGCATTGCATAGTTCATTTAAGGGTTTGGAGTTCATGGAATTCCAGTCAAGTTTAAAGTCTCCCATAATAACTTATTCTGCACTAGGTGCCTCCAGCAATTTGTGGAGATGTGATAACAACTCAAGTCCCCCTGATGGGGGCCTGTAACATCCTGTAATATGTATAGACTCATCAGGTGACAAGGATACCTTTAGAGTGAGACTTTCAAATTCTTTTGGAACAGTAGATGAGTCAATAACAGACGTGAATTTATCTGAGACATAAATTGTACCCCCAATGGCCTATCAGCCCTATAGACACTGTATGATGAGATATTAATTTCATTATCTGGGGTTGAACTTCTTCGCCAAGATTCTGAAATTACCAGAACATAAGGCATGGTGTGACTGACCCATGCCTGAATTATATCATGCTTTTTGAGCAAACTACAAGCATTTACATGTAAGAATCTCAGGCCTTTTAATTGCTGTAATTCAGAGAGAGTTTCAATATGGGTTAAGGATCCTGGATTGAATTCTACATTCCTGGAGTGAAGTAGCAGTAAGAGGAGAAGTTTAAGTCCATGGAATAATACTTCAGGGAGAGATAGTCAGTCCTGCTTGGACAGTAAGGGGGTTTTGGGAGATTTGTAGGGAACGGTGCATTGGTGAAAGAGTGAAGATGCATAGACTGCCACATGGACAGGATAAATTATTGGTCCAGGGTTGTAGAATAAAGACATAGGGTGCCAAAAAATAGCTAGACATCCCTGACAATCTGTGCCTGTTGAACATTTAAGCTGCCAAGCAGAAGACAGAGCGCATGTGCTATTAATGGGATAAACCCATGAGATAGTGACATCGTCACTGAGATAAAACATACCCAGCAATATGAAACAACCTAACAAAGTATGATGCAAATTGTGTGACCCCATGTTCCTTAATGCCCAATAGCCAGATAGGTAGTAGAGGTAACAATTAGGTAACAAAAAAATGAGCTTGGCAATTAGCAAAGGAATGTGAATACACAGGGTCAGGTAAAAAGGCCAACAAGTACAATGAGATGCAATGTGAAAAGGGTTGATAGCTACCACTGTTGAATAATGTTAGGGAAGTGGAATATGGGAAATGCACCTGACCTTATAGGATCAACTTGGAAAGGGGGTGGTGGCGTTTTTTTCACTTCCTCCTCTTTGCTAATACATGACATATGTAACAAAATTAAAAAAAGATTCTAGTTCAACTGAGACGGTATGGTGGAAAATGAAGTATTAAAATAGTAAAAATCTTACTTTGGACCTTTGTTATAGACCACCTGATTCAAAACCAGAATTATTAGATGAAATCATTTCAGAAATGGTAGCAGCTGCCGATTTAGGGAACATCTTATTTATGGGTGATCTAAATCTAAGAGACATAGACTGGGTAAATAGTTCTGCCAAGTCTAGAATATCAAAAAAATTCCTGCATACATGCAAAGAATTTAATTTAATTCAACATGTAACATTTCTGACCCGAGGTTCAAATATTCTGGACATTGTATTATGCAGTGAACTAGTTAACATTAAAGAGTGCACTGCAATGGCACCATTGGGTAACAGTGACCACTGTTCTGTTAGCTTTATACTTCACAATTCATATCAAAGATCAGATAATGTTACAGAATTATTCACTTTTGACAAAACAAACCATCTAGCTCTTAGCAAATATTTGGCAGACACTGACTGTCCCGTTCGTCTAAACCAAGATAATATAGAGGATGTGTGGAAGTCCTTCACTTCTATTATCATGGATGCTGCAAATAGATTTATACCTAGGAATATATAAAAATACATCTCATGCTCATTCAAAATGGCTCAATACTAGACTACAGAAACTAATTAAAAAGAAAAACAGGTCTTATAAGAAGTACAGTGCTAATAAATGTGAAAGAACACAAATGGCATTTAAAACAATTCAAAGAAAATGCAAAAAGGAAATTAAAAAGGCAAAATTAAATATGGAAATGTCTTTGACTTTACATGCAAAGAAAGGTGACTGTAAAATGCTGTTCAGTTATATTAACTCCATGAAAAAACTGGAATGCAGGGTTGGCCCGATTACTACTAATGACTCACTACTCCAGCATTCAAAGGAAATGGCTGAATTTATCAACTCGTACTTTTGTAAAGCCTTTATCACTGATACTGATGTGGATAGCCACACAGTTTCAACTAGTCAGTCTATCTATAATATTGATATCCCTTTGGACAACATTAAAAACAAATTAAATGAAACAAAGAAAGGTTCTTCTGCAGGCCCAGATGGCATTTCTGGCAACTCAATCTCAGTTATGAAAGACCATCTGTGTGTACCCCTCAAAATCCTCTTTGACAAAAGTCTTAATACAGGAGTTGTATCTAATGAATGGAAACAAGTGAATGTGATTTCCCTGTTTAAAAAGGGTGCTAAGAGCTCTCCAGGTAATTATCGTCCTATTAGCTTAACTTCTATTTTTTGCAAAATATTGGAATGGATTATTAAAGATGAAGTGAGTTTAGTTGTGTCAGGTTTAGATCAATCTCAATATAGATTTATTAAGTGTCGATCCTGTACAACAAATCTGGTTAGCTTTTACAATTTCATCAGTGAAAACATGGATAAGGGCATCTCTTGTGATGTTGTTCTGTAGATTTTAAAAAAGCATTTGATTCTGCACCACACTGGGCATTAATTCAAAAGTTGCAGCTTTATAACATCAAGCATGTATATATTAAGTGGATTTCAAATTGGCTATCTAATAGGAAGCAAAGAGTGATCATTGATGGTCACAGATCAGCTTGGCAAAAGGTAGAGAGCAGTGTTCTGCAAGGATCTGTTTTGGCCCCATTAATTTTCCAGATTTTTATATCTGACTTATTTAATGATATTCGTAGTAACCTTATGAAATATGCAGATGACTGCAAACTTGCCAACATTTGTATGAACTCTGATGATCATAAATGTATTCAAGAAGATCTGAGTAAATTGGAGACCTGGTCCATAGAATGGAAATTGCACTTTAATTCATCTAAATGCAGTGTTATACATTTTGGTAAAAATAATCTAAAAAAAAAAAAATACTGTCTTTATGGTAATATATTAACTAGTAAATTCAGTGAAAGAGATCTGGGGATTATTGTTGATTCAGGTCTTAACTTTGACAACCATATTACTAATACTATTAGTAAAGTTAACAAAATATGGTGGGCCATTCGACATAATATTTCATCAAAGAACCTGGACATTTTGTTGCCATCGTATACAGTTTATGTAAGACCACATTTTGATTTCGCCTCACAACATTGGTGCCCATTTAGAAGGAAGGACATATTTAGAGTTGAGAGAGTGCAGGGAAGAGTTAAAAAATCTGTAGTATCTAATAAATCTCTTACCTATGAGGAAAGACTATCCAAATTTAGTCAGTTGTCACTGGAGAATCGGAGACTTAGAGGTGCTCTCTTACTTTCATGGGATATTATCCATGATCCGATCCTTTCAGTAGAATGCAGCCTAGATCTCAAGCAGGTATGTACAGTATAAATACTAGAGGCCACCCACTGCAATTAACAAGAAACAAACTCTAAGAAAAGGGCATATTATTTCTCTCAGAGAATTGTTAGACCGTGGAATATGTTGCCCTTGAAGATTATTGTTAGTGATAATAAGACAACTTTTAAAAACAGACTGGACAGTTACATGTGATCAGAAAAACACATAAAATATTATATGTAAGCTAGGAATCTCCATGGGCATCGGAGCCTTTTGCTACTATCAGTTCTTAGTATGAACCTATATCCACTACAGAAAATTAAGTGAACTAATAATATCTAATGGGTGTAAGATCTAATCAATGCCCCTAGTGGTGAGTCACTATAAGAAACATAGTACAAACTGAGGAGATAGTTCCCAGCAGAAAATAAGTGAACTACTAATATCTAATGGCATACGATCTGATCAATGCCCCTAGGGGTGAGTCACTATAAGAAACATAGCGAAAACTGAGGAGATAGTTGTGAGTTCCCTGCACAACAAGCCCTATGAGATGTACACACAGACACGACGGCTGTTCTAAGTCAACAACACTGGGAGAGATGTAACACTTAACTGGTAGGTAGCTCAGAGGAATGAGTGTTGCCCTTGGAGGATGAGGGCCAGGGGCAGTAGATTTGAATCCTACACCATGCACCTTGTGTACTGGGGGAACACTGCTGAATGCCAAAGAATACACTGGGAAACAACACTTACTGCTCAAAAACAGAGTAAACAAGTAGGTCACTTAATTGTTACTGACTGAGCAGCCTACAATAACGACCCCCAGTGAGAGACCTGTATAAACTGCAAAGGAGAAACTAGGGAGATAGTATGAAGAATCATGTGGCGCATCATCTGATATATCAACCCTGTAAAAGAAATATCTGCCCAGGATGAAAGCCATACCATTTTTCATTTTTCATTCTGTTTGCAGCCCACATGCTGATGTATGGCCTTTATTTGTTCTTATATTTTAGAACAGTATGGGTTATCATTTATCTAACATATTGAGCAAATCCTAAAATCAGTTTAGGAGTCTTTGGTCCTATAGATTCATATAGAATTAAACATTTAAGCCTAGCACCAGAGTTGGTTCTAGACATGAGCTGCAGATTGCATGACACAAGTGAAAACATACAACTTTATTTTAAAGAAAAACTCAGAGAGAGAGAGAGAGAGAGCGAGAGACAGAGAGAGACAGAAAGAGAGCAAACACTAAATCAGAAGATAAAACAAGCAGCAGAATGCCTGCTAGCACTAGTAGTTAAATCCACTAATGAAAGTGTTTTCAGACACATCACCAAGACATGAAAAACACAGAAAACAGTTGGATGCCTAAAGAATCAATAAACAGGTGACACAATAACAAAAAAAAGATGTCAGAAAGCCTAAATAATTTCTTTATATCAGGATTCACAGAGGAGATGGATGGAATAGTAACTGACAGTGAAATGTTATTCAAAGAAGCATAAAGAAGACACCCTACAGTTCATATAAATAACAGCAGATGAGTTAAGAGAATAGGTGGTTAACACAAGCAAGACAACAGGCTCAGGTGGACTGCACCCAGAAATCAGGGAGTTGGCCAAAGGATATTTTATCCTACAGGCGATTTTATTCAATGAGCCAGTAAGATCTACTTACATGCCTGAGGACTGGGAAATGCCCCATTTATTTATTTATTTAAGAGTTTTACCAGGAAGGCATACTGAGCAGGGTACTACTCAATTCCAGATGCACCCTGGGGGAAGGGGGAGAGGGAGAATACAGAGGAAATACAAGTTTTCAAACAGTCATAAACAAATTTGACAACAGCAATATATACATACAGAGTCGTCACAGCAGAAGTACATGCATATTTACAGAGCAAACAACAGCATCCATATAATGAAGTATACAAGGTATATACACAGCAGACATCATGATTGCACAGGCTTAACTGGGCAGCTTGCATGAACAAGTAGTGGTGAAGTGAGTCTTAAGAAGTGCATTTAGGTGAGGGGTGCAAGTGGAGTGTCTAGTATCAGCTGGCAAGGAATTCCATAACTTTGGCATCCAGTAGCTGAAAGCAGCCTGGCCATACCCTGTGGACATGTGGGGGATGTGAAGTAGTCGGGAATCAATGTTCCTGAGTGAGTAAGCCGGCGGGTGTATAACAGCTAGGGCAGCCACAAGGTAGGAGGGGAGGGACTGTGACCAGAATTTCACAATGATTCTAGCACAGTGTATCAATCTCCGATTGCGGAGAGATGGGAGGTCTAATGAACGATAGAGGTCACAATGATGGGTAATGGGAGGGCAGTCCAGGGAGAAACAGCAGAACGAGTGGTAGAGAGGATCTAGTCTGGACAAGAAGGACTTAGGGGCTGCACTGTAGACGACATCCCCATAGTCCATTATTGGGAGGACCATCTTTTGGATGATTGCCCAGTATGTAGGCAGGGGGATGCAACTTTTATTTTGGTATAACACACCCAACAGGGGGTGTAGCTTCTTATGTATAGCGTCAATATATGCAGTGAAGTCCAGATGCTGGTCTAACCAGACCCCAAGGTATCTGAAGGAAGTACAAACCTCCAGGGAGGAGCCATCTAGTGTGTGGAAAATGGAGGTGGTGGGGATAGGGGAAAGTTTTGCCCTAGTTCCAAATGTTAGGGAGACAGTTTTTTTAGGGTTTAGAAATAGCTGATGAGAATGGAGCCAGTGTTGGACAGTGTCAAAATCCTGCTGTAGACAGGCAGCTACTGCGGCGAGGGATGACCCAGTGGCATACAGAACTGTGTCATCTGCATACATGTGAATGGACGTATGAGGGAAGGCCACAGGCAGATCATTGAGGAAAATGGAAAACAACAAAGGGCCTAGGACCAAGCCTTGGGAGACCCCGGTGGTAACAGGGAGTGTGGTGGAAGCGTCTGAGCCAATACGGACTGACTGGGACCTGCCTGCCAAGTAAGACTGGAACCAGCTGGTAGCTGGTTCAGTCAGTCCAGCTAGGGTGAGCTTGGACAGTAACAGGGTGTGAGAAACCATGTTGAAAGCCTTGGCCAGGTCGACGAAGATAGCCGCTGTTATTTCCCCTTTATCCATCCCCGTGAGGATGGTGTTGGTGAGTCGGAGGAGAGAAGTGATGGTTGAGTGATTTTTCCTAAAGCCCACCTGGTATGGAGTGAAAAAGGAGGTGGAATCTAGGAAATGGGAGAGCTGGGCTGCTACAAGGCACTCCTGGATTTTGGCTAGGATGGGGAGCAGCAAAATAGGTTGCTAGTTGCTCGGGGAGGAAGGGTTGCTGCCTTTGGGGAGGGGGATGACTGTGGCATGTTTCCATTTAGATGGGATAGACCCAAGGCTGAAAGACAGATTAAAAAGCGTGGCCAGTGGATTGGCTATGGCTGGGGCAGACAGGTGGAGCATTTAGGAGTCAAGTCCCGAGGGGCATTTGCCTTTGGAAGGATTGAGTGACCAAAGTGTTTTTAATACCTCTGTGGTTGTAACAAGGTGAAAGGTGAAGTTGGCGGGATCAAAAATGGTTCCATGATTGAGTCAGGGACTTAAAGGCCAGTAAGTTAAATAAATACCTGGGGAGCCACTGGAGGCAAAATCAGGAAATAACATTTTTGGACATTTACAAAAAACAAGTTGGACTTGATGTTTAAGTATGGAATCTGTAAAGGAAGGTCACACTGCAAAATAGTATCTAAATGATGTAGAAATTAGTGAAACCAAACAGGAAGTGGTCTGAGAAAGCTGATCTGCAGCAACTTTCCATGGGAGTATCAGCACGATATGGCACTAGCAAGGCAAACAAAATCATGACATGCATCAGAAGAAACTTCGAAAGTACCAATAGGCCAAGAGGCACAATAATGCCCTTATACAGATCCTTGAACAGGCCACTTCTTAAGTACAAGGTGCAATTCTGATTCCCACATCTGGGGAAGGGTATTGTCGCTGACAAAGAGGAAACAGCTAAGATGATTGATGGCTTGAAAAACATTGTTTCTGAGGACAGACTGGCAGAGAAAGGAATATTTTCCCTGGAAAAGAGAAAACTCAGGAGAAACATGATTATAGCATTCAAGTAGCTAAAGAGAGAACACCATCAGAGCAAGTACAGCTCCTCAAAATGCACAATGATGAAAGGACACGGGGACACTCAGTGTCACTGAATGGAGGAAAATTCTAGGGAAACATCAGAAAGAACTACTCCCCAGAATGACTGGTGAACACTTGAATTGGATTGCCATAACATGTAGTATCAGCTCATGCTGTAATGACCTTTAAATTCAGAGTAGACAAGCACTTTGAATAAAGTGGAGTGAAAGAGTTATCTCAGTGAACTGGTGGGAAGGAAGGAACTTATTGGACTGATGATCTTTTTCTCCTCCAGTTCTGCATGTATGTATGCACGTAGTATGTATGTGCATAGTATGTACATATGCACATAGGCATGTATTTATGTATACAAACAAATCTTATTGCATTCTTTGAGTGGGATCAAGATACTTAATACAGGAAAACTATGTGTACCTAGACTTCAGAAACATTTGATTGTGTCCCACAAAATTGGCTTGTTCACAAACTAGAAAACCTGTAAGTATAGCTGGTTGAGTAATGCTCTTGGCTAGAAACTGGCTGCAGGATAAGATGAAGAGAGTTATAATTAATGACAAAATGTCAACATGGAAATAAGTGACCAGTGGCAGACCCTCAACGGTCTACTCCTCAGACTAGCTTTATAGGTGAATTTCAGTCAAAATCTACAAAGAAATACATTGTGCAGAGTGTTTTGATTTGTGTGTGTAGTCATAGTGTGTCCTTTGTTTAATGTTAGGATTTTTTTCATAAATTTGTCTACTTGTTTTACGTCTCCTGGGGATCTCTATGCTTGAATCTTTTTTTGCCTTTCCTTTTTCCCCCTAAGTGCCTCTTGTCACATGTGGTAGTGATGCATTGGAGACCACTGGTTCAATGAGTGCTCTCTTATTTTCCAGGTTACACCAGAAATGAACACTGATAACAGTTAAAATCACTCTTATAACTGAGGGACTATTGAGTTGGCACATCTTTAAGGAAACAGCTAGAATCTTCATTAATTACAGCATTGATGTTATGGGGTAATCTGTGTACATTTTATGGCTGTGTGTGGTTTGATGAAAAGAGAAGCTTTAAAAAGAAAACATTCATGCCTGTTGTATAGACCTATACACACACACACACACACCTAGAAAACAACAAGACTGCACTTTATTAGAAAGAGTTATTTATTTGAAGCCCTTAATAGCACAGTGCTGCTCCAGAAAAACAGAAGAGAGCACTTACTGAATCAATGGTCTCTGATACACCACTGTCACATGGTAAGGAGGCGTTGTGAAAAAAAAAAAACAGAAAAGCAATGAAAGAAACAGGTGTGGAGATCCCCAAGGGCCATAAAACAAGTAGGAAAGGATGCACTTGGGCTACACCCCCACACAAATCAAAACACTGCACAATATATTTGTTTGTACAGTTTTGACAGTAGTTCTCCCTAAAGTATATTTATAAGTGACGTGGAGTGGGCACTAGTTGCTAGATTCCCAGCTTGTCACAATGACACCAAAATGTGAAGAGTAGTTGTACTGTAGCAATAGATAAATGAAAGACAGAAAGACATGGACAAGCTGGGGGAGTGGACAGAGATGGTACATGAATTTCAGTGTGGTAAAATGTAAAGCCATGCACTTGGAAAAGAAGGATTTAAAGGCAAAATATCACCTAAGCAGTTTAGTGATTCCCAAAAACTACCAAAGAAATTACCTGAGTGTAGCGATCAGCTGCACATTCAAATGGGACCTACCATGTGGGGTGCCAACTATCATGACATATGAACATACAAATGCACCAGCAGATACAGGCCTTATGGTCTATTTAGTCTGCTCAAGTGTGCAGTTCCTACAGCATTTACACAAGGAACATAATGGCAGCAATAGAAACATCATAAGAATATCAAGAGATATTGTAGTACCCTGCACTTGTCCATGGTCAGGCCCCATCTCGAGTACAGTATTAAACTTCATGTTTATTAATTTAGCAATTAATATACAGTCAGTTCTCCAGACACAGTACATGAGAATACAGGCTAAAGAAACCATTAAGAGTGCCACACCTCTTAATACATTATGAGTTAATAAATGTACTATATCAATAAGATACATCTTTGGGGAAATCCAGTTGTCTGAGAGAAGATATTGACATAAACAGAAAAATCTACAGGAGAGTGACAGAGGTGATTGAGGATTCAAAAACATGAGGTATAAGGACTGGTTAGAAGAACTGTGATTCTTCTTATTAAAAAAAGGAGACTCGTGGGAGACATGATCACAGTATTCAAAAACCTGAAAGGGATAACGTCATTAGATCAGACACAGCTCCTCCAAATATCCAAGGACAACAGAACAATAGTGTATACAATGTCACGAAAAGGAGGAAAATTCAAGGGACATATAAGCATGAACTAATTCACAGAAAGAGTGGAGAATATATTGCTTGAACTAGGTTTTTTTTTCCAAAATGGAGCTTATGAGATGGCGTAAAAGTTTAAGGAGAGAAATTACCTTGAAACCGTTGTTTAAAAAGCATATGGCAGAGTAAATGCAACTCCCAGACAGAACAAACGACAGTGGGATAATAACATTTGAGACAGAGTTTGATGGGGCATCTAAACAGGTAGGATATGCCATGAAGAAACCCTGGCATATGATTAAATGAGAACCTTGGTAAAATAAAATCACCAGATGCCCTCCTAGGATCAATTTTAGATGAGTTAGGAACCTCAGTGACCAGCTAGTAATAGCAGTGTTACCACAAGTGAACAAAAGTACTGGCTGGCTCCAAGGGCCACAAAAAGGAAATTATGGGTGTGACCAGTGCAGACACAGCTTCATCACTACAGGTTGCAATGAGCTGAGACACCCCCACAGTGGTAAAAAATATCAAATAAAAGAATTTATAAATTGCAGTTCTGAGGAGGGGATCTACATGCTGACTTGTCCATGTAATCAGTTCTACACAGAACAAACCAAACGGGTGTTAAAAACACGCACTTCCGAACATTAGAATATAATTAGGAATGGCAGTAAGCAGTATAGCATGGCAAAGCACTTCAAGGATTAAGTAAGGAGGAACAGGCATGGTTTAGTGGCTAACCTATACTTCCTCAGAATTGAAGAAGTTACTATTGGAGTATGAGGAAGTGCTTAAAAAGGAAGTTTTTTAGATTTTTGAACTAAAATCTTCAGCCCCGTATGAATTCAATGAGGACTTTTGTTATCAGATTTCCCATAAAGTTTTATACCAATTATGACATTCTATGAAATATATCTCCCCCTACCCTGTTGTTATATGTGATGTTAATTGCTCCCTCAGTTTATTATTTTTGGGTCATAATTATGTATGGATTTCATTTTTAACTGTGTTAATAATTCAATCTGTAATAGCTGGGCTGTAAGGAATCAGTATTTAGGTATACATTTTTCCCTTATAGATTTGGGCCATTTCTCACTTACATTGATTTACTGTTAGATTGCACCCATCCCTTGTTGCTATGCAAGAGATAACTTTGTCAGTCGGTAGTGTCTGTAACTGCTATTTGTATTTATCAGAATAATTATTTCATTCAGCTTTAGGCATGCTTTCAGTTGCACTGTTTGAAGCATTTTTGGATATTAATTTGCACAAGCATTTTTGCACAGTAATTGAGCCCTGTCACTTTAAAGGGGCCTTTTAAAACTGTAGAATCTCCTCGACACGATACACTTCCTAGAGGACTATTTAGTTGACATGTAAAAGCAAGCGTCACGTTGAACTGGTGGACTGGGCTTCAGAGATACCAAATAACATTTATTTGTGGTTAAAAAAATATGAGTTTTGAAATTTGCGGAACCCAGGTCTGTTAAACTACATGCTATTTTACAAGTTAGGGGCTCTGCCATTTGTCCACCTCCCACTCACTTTTGTTGGCTTTGTGTAGGATCAATGGGTCAATTGTGTCTTTTACATCTGTGGATCAGTCTGAAGTACTAAATGACTGCATTTTGAATCAAATGATCTGGTAAGAGAAAAATAAAATAGTATGTGTCACAAAACACTCAGCAGGTCAGGCCCTCTACTTCCACAGTGCCAACCTCCAAGTGCAATAGTGTGAACAGGTAACAGACAGGGTAACCTTCCTGTCTGCTTTTGGGTCTGAACCACCTTTAGTCTCAAGTTCTGGGGGGAATCAAACTGTGAACCTTATGCTAGTGTACCCAATGTACAGGCTCAGATAGGTACCTTCTTCGGGGGAATTCGGTACAATCTTTTGCCAGGGCCACCAAGCCACGCTTCCCAAAATGAAGACTTAAAACTCTATGAAATACCTTAGGTATATTCATAGGTTTCATAGGTGAATACAGAGCTATGTGGACAAAGTCCTTTTGCTCGCCAATTCATTAGTATGCCAAAATCCTATGCCTGATAAGGAAAATATCCAATTTATTCTTAAAAGTATTCATATTATCACTAGCTACAACCTCTAATGGTAGTTTGTTCCAAATATTAGTTACTCTTAGGGTGAGCCAGGATTTCCTTTTATTTGTTTTAGGACAATTCAATAACAATTGTAGGGGGCGTGCCCTAGTAATGCATGATGATACCCTGAATCTCAGCCCCAGGAGCTCCAATAGGCCTGAATCAGTTAGTGATTTTATAAATCAGACACATGTCCCCTCTTAACCGCCTAAACTCCAAAGGGTACAGGCCCAAAATTTTCACCCTCATTTGATAATCATGCCCTTTTGCCTCTTGCATGTTATGGGTTGCTCTCCGCTGGACTCTCTCTAATGCTGCTATCTCAGCCCTTCTACTTGGTGACCAAAACTGCGCACAGTAGTCCAAATGCAGCCTCACCAAAGCTGTATAGAGGGGTAACAAGACCTCTTTTCTCCTGCATGTAATATGTTTATTGATACAATGCAGTATACTACTAGATTTCTTAATTACTGAATTACAATGTGTTTTGAATGATATGTCATTAGTAACCATAATGCCCAGGTCACTGTTGCTCCACAATACTCAGCGTTTGTCCTCCAAGTGTATATGACCAGTGTTTATTTAGTCTTCCAAAATGCATAACACAACATTTATCTACATTGAATGTCAGTTTTTTGTCCAGTGCCCAAGTTTCCAATGCATTTAAAGCTTCTTGGAGTCGTGTGGCATCTTCCTGGTTGTTCACGAGATGCCCTACCCTGGTGTCGTCGGCAAACTGAGATACCCAAACTCCATTGTTAACACACATTGAAGTAATATATATTGAACAAACAGGGCCCCAACACAGAGCCCTGGGGCACTCCACTAGTCACCTCGGCCAAAGCAGAATTGATTCCATTAACACTAACGGATTGTGTTCTAGAATCAAGCCATGCTTCTAACCATTTTTTTATTTTCCCATCCAAACCATATGTAATTAATGCATTGATAAGTTCCCCATGTGGTACCTTATCAAATGCCTTTGAAAAATCCAGATATACCACATCCACAGACTGCCCCTCCCTCATGGTTCTACTAACCCTCTCATAAAACTCAGGTAGATTAGTCTGACAAGATCTTCCAGCAGTAAAACCATGCTGTACTGGATCCATCATATCCATTTTTCGAAGATACTCCATGATGTAGTCCTTTAAGATACCCTCAAAGATTTTCCACAGGACAGATGTCAAACTAATCGGTCTATAATTGGACACATCATGTCTGCTCCCTTTCTTGTAAATAGGAACCACCATAGCTTGCTTCCATGCTACCAGGACATACCCCTCATTTAATGATCTTTTAAAAATTAATGCCAGGGGTCCAGCCAAGAAATCCGCCATTTCCTTAATTATTCTTGGATGTATTCCATCTGGGCCCTGGGATTTGTTTTGATCAATTTTTTGTAACCTTTTTAATATATCTTCTCTAGTAATCAGCAATCCAGTATCTAATGTAATTTCTGAATGAGCTAGTTTAGGGGAAGATTTATTAATAAAGACTGATATGAAGAAATCGATGTACATTTGAGCTAATTGGAACTAGTCAGTGACCATGCTCCCATCTGTTGTATGTAGTGGGCCTACAGCACGACAAACTCCCTTTTTGTTACTAATATAAGCATAAAAGACTTGTAATTGTCATGGACCCTAGTTGCAAGACTCTGCTCATATTTTATTTTGGCATCCTTAATGCAACTTTTTGACTTTTTTAAAAGATCCTTATAGATATCCCAGCATCTACTGCTGCCAGATCGTTTGGCCCTAGAAAAGGCCCTATTTTTTTTTTTATCAGTTGCCTTACTGATTTTGACATCCATTTTGCTAAGGTATTGGCATTGCCATCCAATCCCTTTATTAAAGGGGTAAAGTTTTTAGTTAATGAGGATATCTTAGCCACCAGGAGGTCCCACATGGAATCAAGGGTTTTATTTTGGAAATCTTCTTCCCAGTTCCATGTACTTAAATATGATTTCATACCGTTGAAATCTGCCTTGTTATAATTATATTTAATAGTCGTGTTTTTAATAGTATCCATCAATATACCAAGGGAGAAACAAACCATCAAATGGTCATTCAATCCAAGAGGAGGGAGAACCTCACAAAAATTTATATTATCAGTTAAATTACATAGAACAAGAGCTAAGATACGGTTACCTCTAGTGACCATCTGATTCATCATGGCTAGCAAACATGTTTCCAGAAAGTGTGATTCCAAAACAGTATTTGACTGTAGTGTTTCCCAATTTATGCCAGGTAAATTTAAATCACCTAGTACCACGTTACATTTAGTGGTACCAATAGCATTTAAAAAATCCAATATTTGTTCTTCCTGATCCGGTGCGGCAGACGGTGGTCTATATATCACACCAATATTAATAGGATCCAGGCAGTTGGGAGATATCTTTACCCATAACACCTCAATTTTATCCCATTCAGATGTATTTATTTTCTCCGAATTAATTTTATTAGAGATATACAAGGCCACACCCCCTCCATGTTTTTCTTTCCTATTCTTGTGGAACAAATCGTATCCATGGATTTGCTTTTCCCATGGGTCATTTGGACTCTAGCAGGTCTCTGTAATTGCACAGATACTAATATTCAATTGTTCTATAGTTAATTTTAACTCCCCAGACATATTATTCAAACTCCTAGCATTTAATAAAAGAAAGTTCTGTGCAGTATAATCTTTTTTATGTCCCTTTAAGAAATGACTGGTAGGCCTGCCTCCCCCCTTCCTATTAAGTTTAAACCTTCCTCAAGTGCTTGTCTGAGTTGGTAAGCAAAGATTCATTTGCCCCTTCTATTTAGGTGGAGGCCATCCTGTGAGTATAGCATGGGATTCCTAAACTTTACATCCTGTTCCAGAAAGATGTAGCCCTCCCTGAAGCACCATCTCTTCAACCATCCATTTAAATTTGATATTTCAGAATTATCCTTTTGGGAGGCCCTGAGAACTGGTAATATACCAGAAATGATAAGGTCACAGCCAGCTTCTGTAAGGGTCTTCCCAACTTCCTCATAGTCCCTTCGTATATCTGGGAGCCTTCTTTTTCCCACATCATTTACTCCTACATGTATTAGGACTAATGGTTTAAAGGAACTGTATTTTCCCTTAAACCAGGGAGGAGATTTTTAATATCCTTTATGCCAGCTCTTGGGAGTGTGCGAACTGTGACTGTTGAGTTATGCTGTTTACAGATAATATGATCTGTATATCTCAACATGGAATCTCCCACAACCAAAACATCTCTAATTTTACCCACCTTTTCTGCATCCAAATTACTAATATTACTGGTAATTTGGTTTACCCCCCTAAAGGTATGGTTTGTTTTCCAGCAGTATGCAAAATTGTTTCCAGTTTTGCTTCTATAGTTTGCTCCTTAGTAGATGGGGAGGGGAGACTGTACAATATGTTTTCCATTTGGAGAGGGAACACCTTGTTTTACCACTGTATTATGTTTACTAGAAAGTGTGGGGAGGGGGCTTGGTCTTGTGGAGTGATGTTACACACAGTGTCTTGGCTTAGAACTGAAAATCTATTTGGAGTTAGAACATTTGAAGAGCCCCCTATATTTCTTCTGCCCTTTTTTTGTTTTTATTAGTATTATTAGCTACCAGACACCATTCATCTTTATTCTCCTGAGTTTCAATTAAGTTACTATCCTGCTCACATGAATTTAGAGTTTCCTCAGTTACAGTATCGATATAATGCTCCAGATTACTAATGTCAATCTTAACCTGAACCCTTTGCTTTAAGACCTGAATTTCAGCTTGCAAAATATCTAATAAGTTACACTTGTCATACACAAACTCTTCCAGAGCTTTCCCCTCAGCTAACATATTGCATCTAATGCACAGCCTCATCCTGGTACGGTAATTACCTTGTGTTTAGAGATCATAGTAGGCCCTAATCCCATCTGTCCCAACTGTCACAGCAGACACGGCAGACACATGCAGATGCTGCGTGTCTCTGCATGCAACTCTCTCGTGCTTCACGCGCACCCTGTACTCTCTTACCCTGCTCCCTGCAGGAGACAAGTTGTATTCTACTGTGACCCAGAAGTGGTCATCAGGAGTCACAAGAGCACTCATAAAACAAATACCCCAAATGTGTTTATTTCTTTGCCCTTTATGCGTGCACCACTCATACGTGGCTCAGGTACAAGGTATAAGCCTCCAAAAGGTAAAAATGTGCAAAATTAGCCATTTTGTAGTTCAGGATCTGCTGTGCCTGAACTACCTGACTCTCTTCCTGCTTCCTGATTAGTTAAGCAGGGCTCCCTGCATTACACAATACAGGCACAAGTTAAAATGATGCACAACTAAAATGAAAGGCCTCCAAGTACTGCCATACAGCACAGAGGTGCTACAATCTCAATATATTGTTTATACTGATGCCTGCTCACTGCAGGGGTGAGATTTGTATTCTACTGTGACCCAGAAGTGGTCGTCAGGGGTCACGAGAGCACTCTTAAAACAAATACCCCAAATTCATTTATTTCTTTGCCCTCTATGCGTGTACCACTCATATGTGGCTCAGGCGCAAGGTATAAGCCTCCAAAGGGTAAAAATGTGCACAATTAGCCATTTTGTAGTTCAGAATCTGCTGTGCCTGAACTACCTGACTCTCTTCCTGCTTCCTGATTGGTTAAGCAGGGCTCCTTGCATTACACAATACAGGCACAAGTTAAAAGGATGCAAAACTAAAATGAAAAGCCCCAAGTACTGCTACACAGCACAGAGGTGCTACAATCATAATATATTGTTCTTACCTTTTCCCAGTTTAGTAACACCATCAAGCTTTTGAACAGTTTTTGTCAGTCTTAACCCTCTATACATCACATGCAAAAAAGAACTGGCAGACCCAAGCAGTTTTTCAAAATAAAGATTTTAGTAAAATATGATAAAAATATGAAAAATGTAAACACAGAACAATACATCAAAGAGCATACAATCACTTAAAAGAAAAGCAAAGAAAACTACAAACTCCTTCCAACATACAGTTAGACTTTTTCTATCTAATGTATTACCTCTATAGTGCTTATAGTTAGATCAGAGAACTTTGTCTTTGAGTCCCAAAATGAATATGTCAAAAAGATCAGACACCAGTATTAGTTTAAACTGTGTCTCTCCACACCCCTTCTGTGAGTCATCTAGGTCCTCCTTTTAGAATATAAAACAATTACAAACAGGATGTCCTATCAGGAGGTATATTAAATAAGGTGACATCAGCAAAAATTCCATTTCCTAAATATGAGTCCTTAATTAAACATTTTCTCTTTGATCTTGAGCAGTTCCGATTCCCAAGGCATATCAAAGGGTTTTATAACTTTCAGCACCATGGTGGTATAACATATTCTTCCTCTTAAGATGTCATAAAAGTTTATTAGACTCATCCCCTGGCAACCTCATAAAGTCACATTTCGTTTCCACTTCAAAGAGCCTAGGCAAATCATAAAAAAGGTAATAAAATGCCATTCTGAAGTAAGTCAGTTAATTAAATGGTTCCTGCTTCACTGAAACCTGGGGGCGGGGGGGTGTCACCCATGAGCACAGGCTGTTTTATGTGAGACAATCACCTACCATTTTTTTATATTATAAATCTCATACAACAATCATAACCAGCTGGCCAAGTGTCACAATCTTCCCCACCTAGACTGAATGTGGGGGCTCTATCCCCTGCCTGAGATGAGCTTCCCAAATCAGTTCACTCCTTGTAAAGATGTGACAGGCCATCTGTGTTCTGATTGGTTGCTTCAGCCCTATGTAAGACCATTATGTCATACCCTTGCAAGGCAAGACTCCATCTTAATAGCCTACCATTAATTTTTCCCATTTGTGTCAGCCAAACCAGGGGGGTTGTGGTCAGTTTGTACCTCAAAATGCTGCCCATATAAGTATGACTTAAACTTCTTTAGGGCCCACACTATGGCAAGACACTCTTTTTCCACAGTAGCGTAAGTCTGCTCTCTGGGAAGTAACTTTTTACTCAGGTACACTACAGGATGATCTTTCCCTTGGTTGGATGTCTGACTCAGTACTGCCCCAATACCCATGTCTGAGGTGTCAGTCTGGACTATAAAGGGTCTGCTATAGTCAGGACTTGTCAATACAGGAGCACTGCACAGTGCCTCCTTCAGTCTGGTAAAGGCTTTTTCACAGGCTGGTTCCGAGGTAATTTTCTTAGGCATCTTTTTCTTTACCAGGTCAGATAGGGGAGCAGGCAAAGCACTGAAACTGGGTACAAATTTCCTATAGTACCCTGCTGTCCCGAGAAAACTCCTGTCCTGCTTCTGCATTTCTGGTCTGGGCCATGCCTTGATCACCTCTATTTTTACTTGGTTAAGACGGAGCTGTCCCTGGCCTACAACATGCCCAAGGTATGCCACTTCAGCCATGACCACCTGGCACTTCTCAGATTTGACAGTGAGCCCGACCCTCTGTATCCTGCCGAGTACTTCCCTAAGGTGGGACAGGTGTTCCTCCCAGCTGGCACTAAAGATGACAATGTCATCCAGGTATGCCACAGCGTACTCCTCAGCACCATTCAACAATTGGTTCACCAACTTTTGGAAAGTGGCTGGGGTGTTCTTCATTCTGAAAGACATTATTTTAAATTCAAATAAGCCTATCAGAGTGATGAAGGCCAACCTCTCCCTAGCTCTGTCAGTTAACTCTACCTGCCAATACTCCTTTGTCAGGTCAGTAGTTGTAATGTATGTCGCCCCTCCCAACTTGTCCAGGAATTCATCCATCCGGGGCATCGGGTGAGCATCTGACTTTGTGACTGCATTCAGTCCATGTTAGTCCACACAGAAATGAGTAGAGCCATCTGACTTGGGCACAAGGGCTACAGGTGAGGCCCAGGGGCTGTGGGACCTCTGGATTACCGCTAAATCCAGCATTTTCTCCACCTCCCTACTAATGTCCTTTTGGACAGCCTCTGACACCCGATATGCTGTCCGCCATATGGGCATCTGTGCCCCTGTCTCCACATCATGCGTTGCTAAGGGGGTTAGTCCAGGCTTGGCACTAAACAGTAGGGAAAAGTCTGCTAGAACCTCCCTTACTTCCTGGATCTTGTCCTGGGCCAGCTGGGATGACAAATTTAACTGCCTCCACAGAGGACTCCCACTTGCTTTCTTCCAGCAAGTCCAGAAGGGGGTCTCCTTTGTCTGTCCCCTCCCCAGGATTATATACTGCAAACACCATGTCAACCCTATTAGCATATGGCTTCATCATGTTGACATGGTACATTCTTTCTGTATGTCTTCTGTCAGGTAACTCTATGATATAGTTCACATCAGTTACCTTCCTAACTACTTTGTACGGTCCTGCCCACTCAGCCTGCAGCTTGTCTTTCTGGACCGGAATAAGAACCATGACTTCCTGACCCACCGTGTACGAGTAAGCTCTGGCTCTGTGGTCATACCACACTTTTTGTTTCTGTTGGGCAGCTGTCAGGTTGCTCTGGGCTTTCCCCATAGGCTCCTTCAGCCTTTCCCTAAACCTAAGGACATAATCCACTATGGGAGTTCCCTGGGTGGTGTGCTTGCCTTCCCAGTCCTCTCTGATCAAGTCTAGGGGCCCAAGTACCCGGCGTCCATATAAGAGCTCGAAGGGGGAAAATCCTTTCGACTCTTGGGGCACCTCTCTGTATGCAAACAACAGGTGGGGAAGGTATTTCTCCCAGTCCCTCCCATGCTGTTCAGCAAACGCTTGGAGCATTAACTTCAGGGTACCATTAAATCTTTCCACAAGCCCATTGGCTTGTGGGTGATAAGGTGTCGTGCATCTCGGCACCACCCCACACTTCTCCCACAAAAATGTCATCAGGTCCAACATGAAGGAACCCTCTCGATTGGTGATAACCTCCTGCGGAAACCCAACATGGGAGAAAATCCCAAGTAAGGCATCTGCCACTTTGTCTGTCCTCAGTGAGGATATGGCAACTGCCTCTGGATACTGGGTGGCATAATCCACCACAGTCAAGATGAACCTCTTCCCAGAGGAGCTGGGGGTATTTAAAGGCCCCACAATATCCATTCCCACTCTCTGGAATGGCTCCTCCACTATGGGCAATGGAATTAGGGCAGCTTGGGTTTTCTTACCTGTCTTCCCTATTTCTTGGCACCGGTGACAGTCTTGTCACTGGTGCCAAGAAATAGGGAAGACAGGTAAGAAAATGCAATACTCCTTCACCTGCTGGGTGAAGTTGGGCCAATAGAAATTCTGGGCCAACAGCTGCATAATGCACACGATTCCCAGATGACCAGACAAGGGAATATCATGTGCAGTCTTGAGCAACTGCTCATGATACCCCTGGGGAATGACAAGCTGCCCTGACTATCACCCCTCCCTTTGTCTTCACATCCTGAGTATACATCAGTCCATTTTACCAATAAACCTTATGTTTACCATCACCTCCCTGTACTCCATCAGAGTCTGCCCAAGCCCTCAGCTCCTCTAGACTAGGGTCACTTTTCTGAGCAGCTGCAAACTCCTTACTCATTCCCAAGGCATGGGACAAGTCCCCTTCATTCTCTAAACTAGGGTTCCTAGCACTAGTGTCAGGGCATTTAGGATCACTGTCATCCCTAACCCTCTGACAATGGGTCACCCCTCCTTCTTCAGAGTAACCCTCTGTTGCTGTGTGGTTAACTGCTACTGGGGGAATTTCTACCCTCTTTTCATTAGTCTCCATTTCAGGAGACACAGGCTGGGGAACTAGCCTCCCAGTGGTTTACACTATGGCTTCTGTGGGGTCCAGGAAACTACAATTTTCCCTTGCCACTTGGCTATGGGTAACTGCACACACCATCCCCTGTTTGAGATTGTTGCCAAGGATGACATCACCTGCTAAAGTTTTGGCTACAGCCACCTGTTGCACAGTTCCCCCTGTTTCACCCCAGTCTAGGAGAACACTAGCAAGTGGGGCTAACTGGTTTTGGTGGAGGTAGTAAGGGTTTTAGCTGCCCTGAAGGTGTGTATTTCCCTTTCTGCGCTCCCACACCCACCCCATTCACTATCATACCAGGTCTGTTCCTGGCATAGCGGTCCAAGAGTTCAGCAGCCTCTTGCACTGTGTTGGGATCTTGGTCTTCCAGCCAGGTTTTCGGCTCTGCTGGGCATGCCCAGAAAAACTGTTCTAACAAAATAGCATTTTCAATTTTATCTACAGAGTTTGCTTCAATTCCATCTCACCAATGTTTTAAACATTGATGTTGTTTCATGGCTAGCTCCTCATAGCTCATGTCAGGGCTTCTCCTGAGCTTACAGAATTTAGCTCTGTATGCTTCTGCAGTTAAATCAAACTTTTTTAAAAGTGCAGCTTTAAGTTTGCTGTAATCATTACTGTCCTTATTGTCTATTTGACCCAATGCATCCCAAGCTTTCCTGGTAAGTAGCGGGGAAAGCTGGAAGGTCCAGGACCTTCTAGAAATTTTTGCTTGAATACAAACTTTTTCAAATTAATTTAAAAAGGCATCCATATCCTCCCCTCTTTAAATTCAACTCTTAATTTTGAATTCAGTTTGTAACCCAGTCCTGTAGTTCCAATTAAACCCAAGCCACTTACCTGCTCTGGTGCCGGTGGTTGGAGTTGAAGCTTCTCCAATTCATGTCGCCTCTGGTGCTCACGCTCCTCAAGGTCAGCTTCTCACTGTTCCTGGTCTCTCTTCTCCTCTGTGGCCCGCTGGCATGCACGCTCTTCATGGTCAGCTTCTTGCTGTTCTCACTCCCATGTCTCCTCTGCAGCTCGTTTCTCTCACTCTGCTTCTCGCCGTTCTCACTCCTCCTCTCGCTGTTCTCATTCAGCCTCCCTCTGGAACTCCATCTCCATTCTGCATAACTCAGTCTGCAGCTTGATTGCTTCTGGCTTCAGAATGCTGGTGACCGTCCCTATCTGCTGTGGCCCTTGGCTTGCACTGGCCTTGCTGTCCTCCTCACCAGATCTGGACACTGCACTGGCCGCTGGCCCCTCCATATCCAAGGTTTGGTCCTTTACAGCCACAGTCTGTGACTCGATTCTCTGGGCATCTGCTGGCATCAGGGCATCCATGAGGTTCTGCTTGGTGGCTCTCACCTCATGCAGGACTCCTCTCTCCTTGCACAACTGCTTCAAGTAGTCTGCAGTGTGCCCACTGTAGTTGGGTGCCATCTTCTTTCCTAAACTACGGCTACTCTAACTTGCACTTTGAAAAAAAACATGTAGGAACTTGACTGTAAGCAAAATGATATAGTTCTGTTTCCTTTTTAACAATAAATCATTGCCTTATTTTGCAAGTGAGCTGTACAGTATTAAGCTGACACACTGAACAGTTAAAGCTTGTGTTACCAATTTTTATTGCACCGCTGCTAACCAAATCTGTCACAAACGCACTCAGCAGATCAGGCCTTCTGCTCCCACAGTGCTAACCTCTGAGCACAACAGTGTTAAGAGGTAACAGACAGTGTAACCCTACTGTCTGCTTTTGGGTCCGAATCCGCTTTAGTCTCAAGTTCTGGGGGGATTCAAACTGTGAACCTTATGCTAGCATACCCAATGTACAGGCTCAGATATGTACCCTCTTCGGGAGATTGCAGAACAATCTTTCACCAGGGCACCAAGCCAGGCTTCCCAAAATGAACCCTTAAAACTCTATAAAAGTCCTTAGGTATATTCTTACCTTTTCCCAGTTTAGTAACACTATCAAGCTTTTGAACAGTTTTTGTCAGTCTTAACTCTCTATACATCACATGCTAAAAAGAACTGGAAGACCCAGGCAGTCTTTCAAAATAAAGATTTTAGTAAAAGATGATAAAAATGTGAAAAATGTAAACACAGAACAATACATCAAAGAGTATACACTCACGTAAAAGAAAAGCAAAGAAAACTACAGACAAACTCCTACCAACATACAGTTAGACTTTTTCTATCTAATATATTACCTCTATAGTGCTTATAGTTAGATAAGAGAGCTCTGTCTTTGAGTCCTGAAATGAATATGTCAAAAAGATCAGACACCAGTATCAGTTTAAATGGTGTCTCTCCACACCCCTTCTGTGAGTCATCTAGCTCCTCCTTTAGAATATAAAAATATTACAAACAGGATGTCCTATCAGGAGATATATTAAATAAGGTGACATCAGCAAAAATTCCACTTCCTAAATATGACTCCTTAATTAAACATTTTCTCTTTGATCATGAGCATTTCTTATTCCCAAGGCATATCAAAGTGTTTTATAACTTTTAGCACCTTGGTGGTATAACATGTTCTTCCTCTTAAGATGTCATAACATTTTATTATACTCATCCCCTGGCAGACTCATAAAGTCACATTTCGTTTCCACTTCAAGGAGCCTAGGCATATTATAAAAAGGTAATAAAATGCCATTCTGAAGTAAGTCAGTTAATTGAATGGTTCCTGTTTCACTGAAACCTGGGGGGGGGGGTGTTACCCATGAGCAGAGGCTATCTTATGTGAGACAATCACCTACTATTTTTTTTATATTACAAATCTCGTTCAGCAATCATAACCAGCTATCCAAGTGTCACAAGATGTGTTAGTGTTTACAAATGCTTACAGTCCTTTCTTGGCTTGATCCACTCCTGAGTGCCAAACACAAACTGTCGGTTGACAGAAAATCACCTCAGTTATTTGACTTTTGAACATAGAGACCCTACCAACCATTATAATATGTTGCAATTGACATTTCAATATATTTGATCAGTTTTCCCATAAATAACTGGGGGATTTTTTCAGGACCTGGTAGGATTTCTGTAACTGTGTAGCCCTACTCCTTTGTTCATTGATTAACCTCAAATAAATCACATGGACATGTTAACACCTGGAGGGCCATAGGAAGCCCTGCTTGAGCAGTTATAGCTGTAAATTGTTCTTTTATTGCCAATGTTTATAATAAAAAAAAGAGGATGGCTGTATGATGAGCTCTAAAAATATGGTGTACTTTTATTAGTATTGATATATGTTTGTCTCGAGTTTTAAACAATATTTGATACTATGGCCCAGATATTCAAAAGGGTTGCGCCATGCGCAAGTCCAAAATGCGCCATTCTGCGATATTCAGCAGGAGGCAGTTACGCCACTGGCACCAGGTTGCGCAAGAGAGCAATGCAAATGAATGCATGCTCAACAGGAGGGGGAGGATCCATGCATAACCTGCGCAACCCGATATTCAGTGGGTTGCGCAGAGTTGTGCATGCGCACAACCCTGAAGCCGCCACACGCTTGAGCCAAAAAAAGGCTTAAGTCGAGGGCCACCCACAGGTGAGCTGCTGCATTGCAGGGCACAACACAGCAGCTGCCACCCTGGCTGGCCCCAACTCGCTCCTGTGCCCCCACCAGCCCAATCGCGGGCAGTACACGTACATGTCCCCCACAGCATCCCACAGCCCGATCGCGGGCAGAACCTATATAAACCCCCAGTGCCTGATGGCGGGCAGAACCTGTATAACCCCCAGTGCCCGATCGTGGGCAGAACCTGTATAAACCCCCAGTGCCCGATCCGGGCAGAATATAACCCTCCCCAACCCGAATAACTCCCTGGTGGTCCAGTGGACTGTAAAAGCCCGATCGCGGGCAGAATGTCACAAGCACAACCCCAAACATCTCCCTGGTGTCAGTGTCCCCCACCCACCCATGAGCCCTCCACCCCGCTCCCCGCGGCGGCGCGACAGCATCCACCTGCCTGCCGCCCGCCGCCCGACTCTGACTGTCGGTAGGGCTGCACGCCCATTGGTGGAGCTACAGCCAATGGGCGATGCAGCCCATCCGTACATAACAGTCAGATTTGTGAATGATGTTCACAAATCTGGACTATCATGCTCTGGTATGGGTACATGCCCATGGCTGTAGCTCTGCACCAATGGGTGTGCAATCATCGGCGGCGCGCGCGACAAGCATAACCCGCCGGCCGCTCGTGAAGGTAATGAAACACAGACACCAGAAACCAGGGAAGTGTTTGAGGGCCAATCTCACTGCCACCAAGAGCTGTCGGAAGGACATGAGAAGAAGGCTCTGCCAGCGATCACGCCAAGTGAGTTTCTCTGCAGGTTCTGCCAGCGATCGGCTGGAAGGAGTGAAGGTGACATGTATGTGTTCTGCCCGTTGATGGGGCTGCGTGTGTCGTCGGTCCCACGGCGGCTGCGCACGCCTGGCGGGGTGGCCAGGAGCAAGTCCTCGGGATCGGGCGCACCTACATGCAAATGGCATGCAAATGGGGCCATAAAGAGATGCAAATGGCCCCCTGCGCTTATAAATTATGGCCCCATTTGCATGTCACCTTTTGAATATCAGAAATTTGCGCATGGCGCAATGGTACTTGCGCCACCGCCAAGTTGAATGCTAACTCTGGCTTAGGGTGGCTTGCAGTTCCCACTAACGCCATCTTGTAAATTTTTGGGGGCAATATTCAAAGGAGTTGCTCAACAGCGCAACTCCTTTGAATATCACCCCGGCCACACCCCTGCGCAACTATTTTGAGCAGCGCAGGGGCTTGCGCCTCAGACTGGCGCAGTTTGAATATCTGGGCCTATATGTGAATTTATAACTTTTGTAGCAATATTGTTTATATTGACTGTACACAGGATGATTTCTATAAAAAGGACTCATGAAACATAACATAGAAACATAGAAATTGTTAGCAGATAAGGACTGCTAGGCCCATCCAGTCTGCCTGTAGGCCCTATACATTGTATGTGGCCACTGACCCTATGTGATCAATGACCTACATACTGTTGTGTACAAATAAATGTTACGTCCGTAATGAAGTATCCATGCTTTTTTATTTGAGCAGAAGGATCATAGACAAAGAAAGTCAGGTCTCAGCTGCTGGAGTTGCTTTACATACCAGTATACAAACACATAATGTTTAGGAAAGAAAGAAGGTCATTGCTCCATTTAGTTCTTTCCCCACCCACTCAGTGGGTACATACTGTCACCCCATTTTCTTCGAAGTACAATTATATCCAAGGTTTAAATGTAGTTACATTATCAGCTGATACCCTCTGCTCTGGGTGTCTGTAGTTCCTCTTTAATTGTAAGCATTGTCCAATTTACAAATGCTTACAGTCTGTTTTTTGGTTTGAGATACTCCGGAGTGTCCAACACAACTCTGTTGGTTGAAAGAATATCCCCTTCAAATTGACACCATTTTGATGCATCTTAAAGCTTGAATGGGGAGCATGTTTGGGGGAAGACATTGAGCTGACAGCAGAAATAGTGGTTTTATCAATTTACCCCCACCCCCACCCCCATAGGCCACGCTGGGATCGCACCTTGCTTCCAGTATACTTATTGGCAGCCAGAAAGGCTATAACCCTTAAATGAATGACTAACCAGATTCCCTCACTTGAGAACTGGCAACAAATAATCCAGGAAATTTACAAATCAGAACATCTAACAGCTAAACTATGTAATTGTTTACCCCCTTTAAAATAAAATGGCATAGATGGTTGCTACATATGTCCATTATGGACCCAGAATTCATTCCTTGGGGGGGACTGGGGCGGAGGAGGACCCCCTTGGGGGTTCCCACTATGGGGGAGGAGCCAGCTACCTGCCTTGGTGAAGGAAACATAAGAGCAAGGTCATATTATATAAAATCCTGCCAAGTATTCAATGGTGTGTGATATGTCTTATTAAGCAGCTAATTGCCAAGTAACTATTATGGACATCTTTGTAATCAGTCACTGTAATGGAATGATGATAATTATGCAAATATGTCACTTGTCTCTTTAAATAAAAATAAATAAAAAAAAGAAGGCTTATTACCTCAATGATATTGCTTTGAGAGATGGATCCTCTACTTGATGCAGCATGCAAACCAAAGTAGATATAATCGGATTGGTGAGCACAGCTACACTGTTTGCTTTGCCTTTTTGGTTTCTAGCTCCTGCATGTCTGCCTCCTGTGTCTGCAGAGATGAATAAGTATGGAGTGTAAAGATGTTTAAAGGAGTTTACTAGTCTGTCCTTATCTCCTTGATTGTACATATTGTTCATAGTGTAACTGAAAATAATCTGAATAAAAATAAAATAGGGTTGATTTACCCTTAACTCCTAAACAGTAAATACAGATATGGATATAAACTAATTACAACACATAAAAAACATTGCATCATTTATATTTTGTGACCAGTACAGAGTATCACTGATCACCCAGTTAGCCTATTGCACAGGAAGTTCACTCATGTATGTTTTATCATATAAAACAACATTTTATCTTTTAAACTGACTTTTGAACTCTCAGCTTCTAAAAGTTAGAGGAATAGTGTTAGCCTTTAAGAGATGTAAAAAAATCCTTGTTAACTATAGTAGAGATCTGAATACTCATTACCAGGTAGCAAGGGACTTATGTCCCTTTCTTCAGCTGCATTAGTACTTTGGAGGTTCTACCACTTCTTCTTTGCCTCTGATTGGTTGGGTGGTACCTTGGCAAGCATCTCAGTGGCATCCTTATATTATATTGAATGTTTCTGCCCAACCCAGTGATGCCCTTTGTAAGCAGTTTTAAAATATTTGGAAAAAATTAATTTCAGGGATTGATGACTTGCACTGACCCTATTGGCAGGGGTCTTGAGCAGACACAGGGACAGAGGCTGCCCCAAATTGACCACACGTCTTACATCTAAATTGCTCTTGGTTCAGGTTAATAATAGAGAGGATATTTTATTTATTTAACTACTTGGAGTACAAACACTGAACAACCATATATGTTATAGCCTACAGCAACATCTACTAACAATCAAGCAGGCAGACCTCTTCCTATCACCTCACTCTATATACACATTGTCAGAGATGTTTTCCTTTGTCTGCTGTCCCAATAGAATGTACTATGTCTCCAGGTGCCAAAGGGAGGTTGCCAATCTGAGTAACATTGAGACTGAGGATCCAAGGATAAAATGAACCTTTTCAGTGAATACACAGGCAGCAGATGACAGGTACAAATGTAACTTTATTGATCCTACAATAACATGGTGAGATCATTTAAATACTGCTTAACAAATGCAAGTACCTGTAATATGTTGTGTTCTATTACAGGCCTCAAAGGTGCTATTAACAATGCCTCTCTATGTAGACATGCAGGGCTCTATTTTCAAAGGCTGGTGCAGGGCTTACACAAGCCCTGCACTGACAGCACACTTGCCCCAAACTGTTTGGAGCACGGAGCACTCGATTCTCATAGGGCCACTATTCCTTTTTTACAGTGGCTTGCGGCAAGTACCTGGCACAAGCCCCGTAAAAAGGTCAGTGACGTTAGACCATCCAGAGCTGGTCTAACTCACTGCATTTGGTGCACGGAGGGCTGGGGGTTTGAGAATCCTGATCGGAGCCCATGGATTGCCATAAGCCTGATGTGCTGTGCATTGGGTGCACCCGGGAGCTTGTGGCAATCCAAGGCCTTTAAGAATAGAGCCACAGATTACAACTACATCTCTCTCTGGATGGCTACCATATCCAATCCATTCTGCTTCAACCTACCCAATAATACCCTGTGTTTGCGGATGCATAGCCTGTTGTATCTTAATTCTCCCCCATAACTGCCCAGCCCAGTCCCTCCTGCTGAAATCCACACTGTAATCCATTTTAACAGACACGTGGCCTGTAAGATTATTCAATAAATATAGCTGCCTGGTGAATGTGAGTGGTTTTGGGACCTAAAGAATGCAAGTGGAACTAAACAAAAGCAAGTATTAGAAGTACGTATAAATATAGTATTAATCCTGACAAAGTTCCAGTTTGCCACAATTATTACAAAACAAAATCTCTATGTACATTGATGGTTCCATTAACTAAAACAATTTCCTGACTTAGCACGAAGCACCTGATATTGTCGTTCCCATACTTTTTGTCAATGGCGATACAAAGTGCCTCTACTGTAGGTTTACATTGGTGTTAATTGCATTGGTGTATCTTTCAAAATGTCTTTATGCTGTGCACATTACATTGTCACCATCTTTGATCCTGCAGACTTAGCACAGCCTTGGTAATGGCTGGCTGTTTTTCATTTCATCTCTCCATGATTTGGATTTTTGTTTGATTGCTGCTGTTTTGTGGTTTCTTGGGAAAGGATGCTGACTTTTCTTGCTGGAATTTTAGTATTGCATGTGATCACTGATAAGGGCATATTTTTGAATGAAAATGAGCAGCTGTACAGTGTGTGATCGATTGGGCACAATAAATGAAGGGAAGTTTTTACATGGTGTACCTCTGCTGTCATAATAAATGGTACACAGCATCTGGTTATCTTCTGTTCATCATATTGTATATCTAAACAAATACTGTATTATTGTTGATACATTTTCTATATACTGTGATATACTGTATTTTTGTAGGTATGTATTTTGATTTGTCTGTATTGCTGTGCCCCTTCCCCCAGGTTACATCTGTAGATTAGATTGTTTTCATATCTCTGTATATTGACCTGGTGAAACATTTTAAATGAATAAATAAAACTGTATGAGAGACACTATTTCTGAAAAAGTGTCTCACGCTCTATACAAACAATGACCTTCACTGGCTGCCAGCTAGATTTGGGTTTATAAAACCTTTAACCCTCGGGCAAACAAACCAAAGATAGCACTTTCAAAACATGGAAATACAAACTTCATTGGACCAAGCCTGACCCTGATAATTGGAAATGTGGAGCAATCATAGTTAGTAGAAGACATAGTCCGGTGCAAGGACTACAATAACCTTCACATTTTTCCCCTGTATTCTATTCAGAGAGGGTCTACTTCACCTTTGCCAATGAATCCTCTCTCTGGGGATAGAGCTGACATGGTGGCTCCAGTTGATAACCGTGCATCCAGATATTTGTTTATCCTGCTGGAGATGCCTTGATGTGACATTGAGCTTAATGAGTTTATTCAATTTATCCACATTAGGATTCAAATTCCACATCAAATGGAACCCACTGCATCAAAGACACCAAGGTCCTGCTTCTCAGTTGCAGTTGGTGGTGCAAAATTAGAAAGCAAACAGACTCCCCATGGCACCATTATCAAAAACTGCTATGCTCAGAGACCGGACATAGTCAAAGGGGGAGGAACATACCCAGTGTCTAAAGTTGCAATGCAAAACACTTAACTAGATGTGAAATGGTGCAAACAGATTTTCATCCATTAACCTGCTGGCTTGTGATACCTACTGTTGTCTGGGCATGACATGGCACCTGTTGCATGACACTATACCATGGCTAGAGTGTATGGGTACTAGTGCTACAGCCAATGATGGCTACCACATGCCTGGCCTTTACCTTTAGGCCCACCTGTCAGCTGGTAAAAGTTTATATTGTCCTCGTTGATTCTTTGGCTCTACGGTGATCCAGTGCCACTCCTACCCACTTGCTTACTGAACCCTTGACAGTCCCTGGCATCTACTGAAATCCCCCTCCCTAGCCCCATTACATGCCACTGCCACAGAGAGATCATTCTCATGATGATCTTCATCCTTCACTGTCTTGTAGAAACGCCATCCCAGTGTTCAAACACCCCCTACTACCTGCCAAAAATAGTTGTGAGGCAAGGGCAATTGTCAAGTTATGAGATGGTGTTAGTGTGCATTGCCATGCTTTGCATGCAGCTCTGTGGGCCATTTGCATGGAAACCCCAGCTCCATTCCCCATGTGGTCAAACTGTCATCAGTGACTGCATACAGAAGGGCTTGCAACCCCATTATGCATGGCATAATGGGACTCAAATGAATGGGCTGTCTCTAGTTAGCCATTACAACCACTAACTGACAGACCCTTGTGACTGTGTACACTGCAGAGGTTTCAAGTTGCTTTTACATTTAACATTGATCCTGGATAGATGTGGCAGTCTTAATCCCGTGCAATGATTTGCAAACATTTTGTGAGTAGGACTAAGGGAAGGTATGATTCCAGTACTAGACGAGGTAACAACTTCTTTATTACCAGATCATTCCAGACAGAATTCCTTTGCAATGCTAAATACCATGCCTTTTTATTTTGGAATGGCCAGGGGCATGGCACTGGAAGTACAGGACTGAAATGGGTGACACGTGCTCTCTGCAACGCTAAATGTCATAGATGGGATATGCCCAGATTGGGGGAGTCTGCACCATCTAACCCTTTTAATGTTGCAGGACTGTCTTCCCATTCTGTATCTGCCACCATTACTATATCTACCGATGTGAAAAAGGTAATCATTGAACATGTGGTTAAAGCTGAAAGTAGCAATGTCCTACAAATTACAAAGCTTTTCTGGCACTTTCCCAAGACCTGGGGGGGAGTAGATTTTGAAATCTGGAAACTGAAGATCCAGCAAGTTTTGACAGACCCTGAAATGATGCCTACCAAAAAAAAAAAAAAAAAAAGAAAACTAGTGGAAAGTCTTCTACCACCAGTGCCGAGTACAGTTTTGTAGTTAAGGTCCACAGCCACAGCACGATAGTATTATTTTGAAATGAAAAAGACCTGTGTACCAGTGATCAGCACTAGGGGTCTATTCTCAGTTTGTATGTTGCCAGCAGCTGCCAGATGAGAACCCCCCTCAGTATTTAACCAGGGTGTACTCCTACCTCAGAAGATTGGTAGAGAGGGAAACCTAGTGTGACAGGACCCACATCAGTGGACGGTGCAGCAGTTCATGTGTGACTGTTGTGATGAGTTTTCCATTATTCAGCTGCATCTTTGGGATTACCTGGATGACAACCCTGAAATGAAGACCTCGTACTCAGAGCTGGTCCTGAAAGTTTGCACTTGAAAGAAAGACAGATAAGAAATGGAAAACAGAAGAACAATGGGCTTCAATAAAGGGCTGACTCATTCTGCAAGTCAGAGTGATAGGACTGGTGTCCAAGGGAGCAATACAGAATATATGTGGGAATCCCTTACTAGTGGCCCAACAGTTAATGATGGGGACAGAGTGGAACAGTTCACTCAGGAACTGGCAGCTATGAGAAATGAAAGGGCCCTTCAGGAGGATAGGATAGCTAAGCTGGAGCAGATAGTCACCGAATGTAGCCATTTCATCACTTCAACACCTCGGTCTAGCTTGTGGTATCAGGGAACAACTCAGAGATTTGAACAAAGACTGCCAGTATCCAAGGATCTGGATCCTGGTGGCACACATTTCTTCTGCCATAACTGTGGGGAAGAAGGTCATAGTGCAGCTAAATGTAACCTACCAGAGAATCCAATTTTAGTATATCAGAAGCTGTGGAAAAGAGAAAAAGCAGAAGCCAGACATTCATCTGTCATGGGACCCAAGTCTGCAGGAATGATGCAAAAACAAACAGCTTGAGTCAAGGAAGTGGTATCACAATTTGATGAGCTGGAGAACTTGGTAGGAGAGCCCACAAATGTCACTGTGTATGTGGATGGAGTCATAAAATACCTGTCTTCTGGATACAAGATCCCAGATAACTTGTGCTTCTGAAAGTTTCTATAGAAATCACCTGTTACACAGAACCATACAACCCTTAAAGGACTTACTTCAAGTGATGGGAGTAGCAGGGCAAAAGGTGCCTTGCATAGGAAGAATTTTCTTGAATATAAGATTTCCCAAGCTTGAATATGGAGTCCAGAAGCCTATGGAAACTGTATCTCTAGTCTGCCCAGACAAAAGAGCAAAGGAAGCAATCCCAGTGTTAATAGGGATCAATATAACTAAAAAGATGCCATATGAAAACTGAGATGCCATAGGGCACAACTTCATGCAAGTTATTCCCTTGGAGGAAGATTGGATAGAGTTAAATACATTTCTGTCTATTCTGTTGAAGCAGTAAGAGGCTTCAAGATCTCAGATGTTGGTGAGAATTGCCGGGTAGAAGCCACTGAAGATTGCCAAAAAAAGTACAGAAGAGGTACAGGTTGCTGTATGGATGCCAGTCAACAGAGAAAAGGTGACGTTCCACTGGAAGTAGTGGATGATAAATCCTTCCCCGGGCTGTCTTCCCTGAAGGCTCACTGCTACAGATTCAGTTTGTGCAACTTTCAAGAGTCACCTGTGCCACAATTGCAGTGCAACTAAAGAATATATCAGAGAGGGACACAGTGATGTACCCCAAAAAATCATAACTCATGGAGACTTGGTAGTTTAGGTGAAACTTATGCCTGCCCCCGAGGTTAAACATGGACATAGGAAGAGAACTGAAGAAGTGCTGCTGAAACTGGATTTGGGAGATTCAACTTTGGATGTGATTTACAGAGAAAACACTGAGAAGATCTCTACAGAAGCTGAAACTTTTTCCAGGCATGAGCTGGATCTTGGACATGTGCCAAGTATCACACACATAGGATCCAGCTGAAGGATGATATTTCATTCAAGGAAAGAGCTCAAAAGAGTGTCTCCAGCAGATTTTGTAGACCTATGACAATATCTGTTTGAACTGCTAGCTATTGGAATCATTGAAGAGTCAGACAGTCCATGCACTTCTCCCGTTGTTCCGGTTCAGAAGAAGAATGGGCCACTCCACATGGTATTGGACTACTGAAAACTGAATTATGTGACTCAAAAGAATGCCTATCCACTTCCATGAATTGAAGAAACATTTGCACTGCTCTCTGGATCCAGTTGGTTCTGTCTTGAATTTAAAAAGTGGGTGCTATCAGGTAGAGAAAAGTGATCAACTGAAGACAGCTTTTACTACACCCATGGGGCATTGGCATTTCAGAATGATGCCCCAAGGTTTGACCCAATGCCTCTACAACCTTCCAGTGCATGACGGAAAAGCTCATGACTGAAATTAATCTTGTAGAGGTAGTTGCCTTCTTGGACAATTTGATTATCTTCTCTGCAACCTTGGAGCATGAAGACCATCTGATGTACTGTAAGTCCTAAAAAGATTGATTGACCATGGACTGAAGTTATCTGACTCCAAGTGCAAATTGTTTCAGAGATCTGACAAGTACCTTGGACACATGATATCTGTATATGGGATCACACCTGACAGGATGAAACATCTGCCATCAAGCATGGCCAAGACCCACCATTGTCAAAGAGCTACGCTCCTTCCTGAGGTTCACAAGATACTACTGCCAGTTTGTGGAGAAGTACTCAATTGCCAAGCATGTGAATATCCTGTTGGAGGGACACATCTGCCAAAAGGTCAATGGATTGAAGAAACATATGCAGCAAGATATCACGGACCATTGGTCAGTTGAGTGTTGACAGGCTTTTAATACCCTGAAGAGGTTGACCTTTGCACCAGTATTGGATTTTGCTGATTGGAGACTGCCATACATCCTCCAAACAGATGCAAGCTTTCAAGAGCTGGAGGCAGAACTTTACCAGGTTCAAAACAGAAAGCTTAGAGTGGTAGCCAATGCTAGTAGAGGACTTAACAATAGTGAAAAGAACTACACAGTTCACAATCTGAAGTTCTTAGCTATGAAATGGGCAATTGTGGAAAAGTTCCATAATTACCCATACATCACAGCAATTAAAATGACAACTGATAATAGCCCCCTTACTTACATCCTTACCACTGCTAAATTGGGTGTGACAAGTCACTGGTGGTTGGCAGCCTTGTCATGATACAACTTTGACTTTAGCTGCATGGCAGGGAAACAAAACACAGATGCAGACAGTCTGTCCTTCATCCCAAGTGGTACACTAATGGAGGATGCCAATTTTCACAAGGTGGAGGAGAGAATTGAAAGAATTATATCTTGAGCTAAGATACAACCTGAAGATTCCTGCCTTTAGTAGAGAGGCTTGCAAGGTCATAATTCAGTTAAGAGTGGCACAAGAGGAAGGATCTGACAGTGGGGAACCAGATTTAAAAATAATGGGGCTATTAGACACTCTAGCCAGTGAAGGGAAGTAATCCCATCTGAGTACAGATTCCCAGAAGAATGGTTTGATATGCTCAGCCTACCAGAACTACTCTAGCTGAATGGTTAAAGTTTCAAAGGTCAGATACCTGGCAAGAGTGATATAGCTCTTGGAGAATGGCAATGAGTTAAACACAGATGATGAAAAAACGGAATGCCATGAAGTGAAGCTGATGCGGCGAGAAAGACAAAAACTGTAGTTTGAGGAAGGAGTGTTAGTCCAGAAAAATAGTAGAAATATGCAGCAACTTGTGGTACCCTATACTCACCTTGCTAGAGTTTTACTAGGTATCCGTAATGAAGTAGGATATGTGGGTATAGAGAGGACATGGGAACTAACATGAGATAGGTTCTACTGGCCTAGAATGGCTCAGAATATTGAGAGGAAATGCAGAACCTGTGACAGATGGATACACAGGAAGGCTAAAGTGGAGAAAGCAGCTAAGTTAGTCAACATAAAAGCCTATGCCCCCAATGGAGCTGTGATTCATTAACCTTTTGAATATTGAGCCAGATGATAAAGACACCTGAAATATTCTTGTTATACCACACCACTTCACAAAATTCACTTTTTAATTCAATTAAGTTTTATTTGATCAGCATATATGCTTTTACAAAAGTAATAAAAAAGTAGTATAAAAATATGTGAACATTAGAAGAATGTAAATTTTTACAGTTATTAGAGTTTCATAATAACACAATATCATTTGCGGTATCTCAGACAGTTTAAATTCCAGAATCTAAATATTCAATAAATAACCATAGGTAGCATCAAATTACTTTCACAACATTATTACTTCTAGTAACATAATGTAGTATCATAAATGAGTAGCAGCTAGAAATTTCACCAAGTGATCAAGTACAGCCTTATTTGAATTATTAAAAAGGAACAATACCAACTGGTCGGGAGGGAGGACAGTAACTTCCAGAACATCCCCTAGCCATTTTCTCCTGATACTTTCATAAAGGGGACATAACAGTGTTATGTGTTTCAAATCGTCTTCTAGTTGTATCCCACAAGGACGGAAAGGAGACTCGACATTTCCCCTGCCCTGTTTAAAGTAGATGTAATTTGCCTTATATAGCTCCATCTTAAATCTGGATATCAGATGCCTAGATTGGGGATTAGTTATTTCAAGGAGATATGGATCTAATCCAGTTTTTTGCTTTATTATTTGGTACCATCTATAATTTTTCAAAATGGATATTCTCTCATTATCCTGTACCGTAGCTAGATCTCTAATTCTGGTTTTAACCAATGCTGTGACTTCTTCTAATGCTTTGTAATGAATATCCGCTAAAACATGTCTCAATCTGTTAAGGTAAAGTTTATTCTGAATAAGTTGAATAGAAGGTGCCATGAAATTCAATGATGCATATTGGATCTCCTCTTCCATGCACCATCTAGGAATCCTTTGTTCTGGTAACAATGTTAACTTTAATAAAAAGATGATTTGTTTTTCTAGAATCTAAGATCCCAGAGACAGTAGTTCCAATTCTGAATGTAAAATTTCCTTTGGGACCAATTGAGGTAGCATTAGGATATTTCGTTAAAGTTTATTTAGCACTTGTTCGAGTAAGTCAATCTTATGACTTCCCCAGATTTCTGCGGCATAAACTATGCTAGTATTAATTTTTTCTTTTATCACCTTCAATATGCCCTTTATAGAAGCTTTTCCCAGTTTTAAGTTGAATTGTCTGAAAGCGTTTGCTGCAATTTTAGTTCTAGTTTTAATATAGTCAATGTGTTCCTTCCAAGTTGTAGTTTGGGAGAAGCGTACTCCTAAATAGTCATACGTCTTTACTGTTTCAATTCTATTTTTACCCATAAGAACCTTAGATGTCATCCAAATCATAACCTTTGTTTTATTTTCATTTATCAATAACCCATCCCTGTTACATAATTTAGAAAATGCGTCCATCTTCCTCTGCAGTCCCAACAAAGAAGTTGAGAATAAAACAATATCGTCAGCATAGGCTAGGAGAGAAACTCTATCTTTGCCAATTCTGGGAGAATGATAGTCCAAGCTTTCCAGACCCTGGAGTATAGAATTTATATAAATATTAAATAGGGTTGGGGCAAGTATGCAACCCTGTCTTACACCAGTGTTTGTGCTAACAGGAGCTGTCAGGGATCCCCACTGATTATACTGTACTTGGATCCAAGTATCTGTATGTAACCTGACTAATATGTCAAGTAAAGAGTCATCTATATTTAAATCTTTCAGTTTACTCCATAATAAATTCCCACTTATTGTATCAAACGCTGATGTCAAGTCAATGAAGCAACAGTAAAATTTACTGTACTTCACTGTCACATATTTCCAAATTAAGTGTTTCAAGACATAACAATGTTGTATCGTTGATCTAGCCAACAGAAATCTGTTTTGATATTCACTTAAAATCAGTTTCTTGTCTAGCCATATCTGTAATTTTGATAATAGAATTTTACAGAATAATTTCTGTGAAGTGTCAATTAAACTGATGGGTCTATACATTCTTGGATCTAGGGGATCTCCATTTTTCAGAATTGGATATACAATACTTCCCAGCCAACTTTCTGATATATGTTGTCCCTGAAGTATTGCATTATAATACTTCTCCAGTAGAGGCATCCACCAATGTGTGAAGGATATATAAATTTCCCCAATTATACTGTGTGGGCCAGGAGCCTTGTTCATTTTAAGGTTGAGATTGCTTGTAAAATCTCTATACTATTTATAATCTGGGGGTCAACCAAAATTTTTGTAGGGGCATCAGTATGGTAAGTTAAATCCACCCTTTCTTTTTTCTGAAAAGTATAGTATCTTGAAATACTTTTCCCATATTGAGGGAGTAATATAAGCGTGAATTTTATTTTGATATTGTTCATAGTTCCCACTCACTAGGCCTCAAAAGGACTTTGTGTCTTTCTCCACTGTGGTTTGCCTTAATTTATCCCATTGTAATCTATAGTATTTATTTCTCTCTTGCTCTAAGATTTTGTTGTAATCCTTCCTAGCCTGATTTAATGCTTTTATCTTCTGTACATTTTTGTTCACCTTTGTTTCTCTTATCTTGTGGTTTAAGGCAGATTTTGCCCTTCTGCATAGTCCATTAAACCATGTACTAGCTTTAAGTACCCCTGTAGAGGTTGTTTTACATAAAGGTTTGATGTAACTTATTAACCTATCCCAACTTTCTTTAATATCTGTGAAGTTATCATTTAGTAAAATGTTATTTCTCAAAATGGCTGGAGATCCTTGGTAAAGTATCTCCTCAAAGGTTTGAATAGATTTAGTCTGCCATTTAATTCTCTTTTGGGTAATGATTTCCACAGGCAGGCAATTCTCCTTTCTTGTAATACTTGGAAGCTGTGTTGCTAATTTTATGCCCAAAGGGAAGTGGGCTGATTCTGATCGTTCCATTATCTCCATTTCATAAAACATTTTTGCTCCCTCCATAGTTACCCAGAGAAGGTCTATTGTTGAATATCCCATTGGTCCCACAAATGTATAACCACCTATGTTGTTGTTTTTTGTTCTACCATTTATGAGTATGATTTTTTTCTTCTAAATAGGTATTTGATCATCTGCCTCTTTTATTCTGTTTCTTGTCCTCTAATTTCCTAGACAAGGTTAACCTGGGATTAGTCTCTACTACATCCAACAGCAGGGACGTGTAGAGTTCATCCTCTAAATCCTTTGATCCAATGCAGGCATTTAAATTACCCAAGATGTAAACTGGGGTATGTCCCGAGTTCTCCAAAATAAGGTTCATATCCTGTTGGAAGTTTCACCACAGGTCATCCTCTTTATTAATTTTCGGTGGAATGTAAACATTACAAAGTATCAATGAAAAGGAAAACTTGCTAAGTTTAACTCCCAATATCAAATTTTCCTTGGTCTCAAATTTAGATACTACTATGTCCAGGGATGTTCTGACAAAGATTGATAGTCCTGATTTAGGGTGCCCAAACTTTTTATCTTTAACAGCTGATGTACTTATTGTAAAGAAATCTAGAATATTAATATTTTCTGGGTTCATATTAAACATTTCTTGGAGACAGAGTATGTCATATGACTCTAGATATGAACATGTATCACTGTCAGCAAGCTTTGTGGAGAGTCCCTCGATGTTCCATGACAGTATTTTAAGTACTTGCCCTAACTTTACTTATTTTGTTTGTCATGGTTGTTTCTTCCAATAATGAGTCATCCTCAGGTCCTCAGTTATATCAATCCCTTGAGTGTCCTCAAAAAGTTTCCCAGGAGAAATCATTAGTATACCCAGATTGTCCAGCATCTCTGCTTTATTCACAATAGCAAGTGCTATTTTACCAGAAGTAAAAAGTAAGTCTATTTGTGAAGAATTGGTTTCTTTTTTCCATATTTTAATATTATGTATAGATTGAAATGTTAAGTCCACATCAAGGGAATGGTTCAAAAAAAAATCAATTTTCTTTTGATTTTATTTTGATTTCTTTCTCCCTTTATGTTCCATCCAAAAATTGTTACAATCTTGTCAGTTTGTACTGTGTTTTGGTTTTGTTCATAGTTTTTAATTATTTTTACCACAGAATCTGTTGTTGTGTCCCTATTTCTGTCTTGAATTATACTTTCCTTTACCGATTCTGTTAACGGGGATGCTGGTACTAATTGGGGTTCACTAATCTGAATGACTTTTAGTTAAAGTATGTTTCCTTTTGACCAAATTTCAGATACAAGTACATATGAGTTTGTATATATCATAACACAATCCTTTATTTCTAGATGTGGATGGCGTACAGCCCACATATCCTTGATCTCTTGATTGATACCCAGTATGTATTTCATGTGGGAGGTCAATAATACATTAGTTTCCTCAGGTATCTATTTTATACCATAAGTTGCAAAATAGTACTCCCTTATAAGTCCATTCTCCTTGGGTAGACCATTAACTAAAACAGAGCCCATTGCAAAGGGATTGTCACCCAAGGTGAAAGGATGAAGGGTCTGGGAATTTGGGGCTAAAGCTGGAACTGTGTCTTCCTTCCCGACCAGTGGCAACATTTCCAAATCAGTATAATCATCAGTAACATCATGTAGAGAGAACGACATTTCCTTACTTCTGTGATTTTGCTTAACATGTTGTAAGGTCTCATGTTCATTCCCTTCCATCATATTATCAAGGGTACATTGTTTCTTATTTTTACTCTTATTTAATTTTCCCCCTTTTTTCTTGTTTAATTTTTTCCTTTTGTTTGTATCCTGTAAAGTTCCCTTTCCCACTTTCCCTGTTTTGCTGTGTTCCAGTATCTTTAATGTTTCTTGACTAGAATTTTAAAAAAATGGAGCTGGCAAATTCACTTGAACAAATTTATTTTCCTTTGAGATAGTTTCTGTTTGACTTTGAATACTTACACTTGAGCCCTTGGAGTTCTCCTGTCTAAGCCCTTTAGATAAATGTTCTAACATTAGTTTATTTCTGAATACATCTGTTTTCAAAGAAGATAGCTCTTCCTGGATGGCTGCAATATTCTCTAGAATCATTATATCTGCATAGTATGGATTCTTTGCCATCTCTGCCATCTGTTTAGAGATGTTTGTACAGGATATAAAATCTCCTTTGTCTGTAAAGTGCTCTGCATCTATTTTCCCAACTTGGGATATACCCTGTACTGATTTTACCTCAACCATTGATTCTAAGTGCCTTGTCCTATAAAATCCTGATTGATCTGCTAAAGTAAGATCCAGCTTTTTTAATCCTTCCATTGTTTTAGTCAATTCCTGTATTACAGGGTGTAAATCTCCTTTCGCTTGCTTCACCTTTCCAAGTACAGGAGGTGATGAAAAAGGTGTATATTGGAGATTTTTATTTTCTAAATCTAATGAAATTTCTGAGTAACAGTCTGATGAAAAAGCTGCCTCCAAGTAGTCTTCAGAAATATTTACAGTGTTACAACTTATCAGGCTGCAAGAATTACATGCTGACGTACCCCAGTCCCCAGCAATAATAGAAATATCATCCTCCCCACAAAATTGAACACCAGCATTGTTTATATCTGAAGGTGTTATACTATCTAACAATGTTGGGTTATTTGAATTTAACTCTATGGGGAGGTATGCAGTGTCTGAGCCCTTTGGGGAATAGTGTCACCAGCTAGTAAAGTTAGAGGGGAAGTCTCATTATTTATAAAATATTGTGTGATTTTAGTTTGCTTTTGTTTCTGAGTATGGGTGGATGGGGAGCAAAACAAGGGCTTTTCAGTTTGTAGTTTCCAGAATATAAGTTATTTAAATTTTCCATATTTCTTGGTTCTGGAAATTCTGATAATTTCCCTTTTATAGGTTTCTTAGTTTCACTGATTTCCCCCTTCCCCTCAATAATTTTTACATTTGAGTGTTGCTTTAGCATATTATTAGTTCTTCCCTTTCTATTTCCAGCTATTATTGGATTACAAATCTTATTGCTTCTCGTTATAAACATAGCTGAAAAAAACACAACAATAAAAAAAAAAATAAATAAAAACACTTGTTATAGTCCAGCAACTTCCAATGTCCAATACAATCCCAATCAGCAGGTCATTTTCGACTCTTCAAGGTCCTCAGAAGCTTAGAAGTTTGTTAAGTAAAAGTCTGTGAATAAAATGCCGTAGGTCCCATAGTGGGTCTTCTAGCCGTCTAACCTCCGTATAATTGCAAGTACGTCCAACTGATTCGGGTAGACCAAAGCTGACCAAGTATTCATTAAAAGCTGGAGGATGTCTGAAATTAAAAAGGGGTATTCAGACTATATTAACTGTCCTATAGATTTCGGAATTTAAAAACTCTAACGTTGCTGGAAGTAGTAAGCTAATAACTATATTAAGTTAATAAATTAACAAACATGTATCAAGCCTATAAGCATAATAAAACACTGCAGAATAAAAATCTGACTAAAAGTAATAGAAAGTAAGAAGAACTATAAGCTAATATGTGTACATGTTTATAAACCCATTTTCTAGGTTCAAAATGATGCTTTTCTCCTGTAGCACTCTGCTATAAACCTTGAAAAGTAAATCCTTTTCCTTTTTCTTAACAAACAAACTTTAAAAATTTTTGTAAGTGACAATTTATATATAAATACTTACTCATACTCTTACTCATATGTAAGCATTTCAAAGATGTTCTTAAAATTCAAATCCAGTAGTCTGAATCTCTCCTTTTGAGCCTGTAACGATGTGCCTGTAGCGTATTTCCCCTTGCGTTTTAGTCATCTAAAAAACATTTTAGACATCTAAGCGCTTAAGCATTTGAAGGGCTGTGTTTAATATTAAATGTTAGTTTCTCAGTGCTCAAGGAGTGCTAGCCAGCTGCCACTTCAGCTTCAAGCAATATCTTCCAAAATCCAAACAAATACACGTGCTGCTCCAAAATTCAATACAGACACGATGCAACCACGGTTGAAAGTTAACTTCATCTAGTTTCACCGAGCAGGATCACAACTATAACACACACAAGAGTGTGCCCGAGAACTTGCGCGGACGCGATTAGTGTGAAGTGTGAATAGAAATGGAGTGTTTTGTAGTTTTAAATACAAGTACATGCCAAATACATGCCAATCAACCTATTAAGGTGAATAATAATTGCTACAGCACTTTAGCAATCAGTCAGGGCAAACAAGGGGAGATTCAGACCAGTTATCTCACGTGCAAATCATGTAGAACTTCGGAAATGTAATTTATTATAATGAAAAGTGTGCTGTTTCTCCTGCACTAATAGATACTACCTATTAAATCCTTTTAACTCCTAAGCCCTCAGTTAAAATTAAACATAAATATTAATCAGTACACAACTTTCTAATAACCTTAAACAAAATTACATGGTTTAAAAGATTCCAATTTTGCAAAACTGTAGTCAAAAAACCCTTTAAAATCGTCACATTTAAAATTAATAAAAGTACTTCCCAGTTAAAATACTGGTATTGAAAACATATTGGGAGTGTTTTTCACAGCACTGCTGTTTTCTGTTTTCAGCCTTTCCGAAGGGCAGCACTGTAACAGGTTATCTGTATTTTGTCGGATCATAGCCACCTTATAGAGCGAAGGAGCGTGGATAGACTTAATACTGACGACACTCCTTCTATCTTTATAACAGTCCATTCTCCTGTTTTAGCTTTGTTTTTAGCTTTTTCTCCGCCCTGCTAATGCCAGTACTCCTCACTCAGCACAGCGTGCAGCCGCCATCTTGATCTCCACACAGCAATGAACAGTCCTCAGGTACGAGGCTTGCTGAACTGGCTGACTCCTCAGTTCCCTCAAAAAAGACAAAGAAAACAAAGCACACAGAACCCCAACTGAAATAAGGGGACTTCCGTGGGTGCTTTAGTACTACCTTCTCCTCTTGAAATTGCTCAGGCCTTTAAAGTGGTCCAGGCCTTACAAGGTCTTTTTCCCACTGGCCAGCAGCCACCTGTCCCAGTCCCAGCTGGACAGTTCACAAAATATGCACACGCATATCCAACAAAGGACCAGACTGCTAAAACAGTTGCTCAGACCCTTTGGGGGCACTACACAGCCATTATGGGTTTCCTAGATGGATTCATAGTGACCAAGGAGCCAATTTTAAGTCACCACTGATTGCAGATATCTGCAATATCTGTGGTATAAAGTCTCACACTACCCCATACCACCCAAGAGGTAACCCAGTTGAACATTTCAACTGAACTTTATTAAGTATGCTTGGAACATTAGAAAATCAGAAGAAAACTACATGGCATAGGTATGCATGGCCACTTGTCTATGCCTATAACTGCACTAAAAATTACGTGACTGGAGTATCACCATACTTTTTGATTTGTGGGCATCAGTAACTATTACAAATGTATGGTTTGGGATTAAGCTTGAAGGTCATTCAGCTGCTAATTATCAAAACTGTGTCAAGTAGTTGAAGAGAAGACTTTGTTATGCTTATGACCTGTTCACTAAGGAAGTTGAAAAGAGCCAAGCTGCAAACAAATGGAGATGGGATACTAAGGTCAGATATTCCTATATTTCCGAAGCAGATAGTGTACTCATTCACATCCTCACCCTCAGGGGTAAAAACAAGTTGGCAAATGCTTGGGAATCAGTAGTCTAAATTGTTGAGAGGAAGTTGAATAATGAAATGCCTCTGTATGTGGTACAGCCTAAACATGGTTATGGTCCTTCTAAAACTCTTCACCGAAATATGCTTTGGTCATGGTCATGTGGATTTATTTCTTCTGCTGATGAGTGTGAAGAAAGTTCATCTTCTATATCTATATCTTGTAAAAAGTTACACATAAAACTAGGAGAGAGGCAATTTAAGAGGATAAAAGGGCATCAGACATAACTTTTAGAGAACTTTTCCAATCATTTGATGAAGACACCCCTCACTCAGGACCGAATCCAAAATGTTAGAGTATGTACCCATCAATACACAACAAGCAGGAGCTGAAGGTCATAACATTTCAAGCCCTAGGTCCAGGGTGTCAGAAGACCTGCCAATAGCTATAATCCCTAAAGCAGAACCCACTATTTCTAGGAGGCCCACTCATGTAAGACAGACTCCTGTTAGAATGGGTGATTATATGACTAACATTTCACGGGTAATAGGCGCTAATCATTCTTATCCCATGACCCTGTTCTTAGACATTTCTTGATAGTATTACTAGAGGTAGGAATAGTGATGTTCCTCAGGTGTGCAGCTGGGACATCAGCAGTTTATCAGGGGACAATGTAACACATCACTCCTACTCCAACCTTGTGTTTAGGCAAGAGGTAGGCTAAGCAGCAGGAATCCAAGTTATGTGTAATTGTGACCCCATCGTGCAATCTGCAGTGCTCTGAGCATGCCCAGTATAATATTTTACAGTTCTGACAGCCATGTCGTGAAGGTCATTAGGGTGCCTCTAGCATGCTCAGTAGAAGTGTGGTGGCCATTTTGGAACACCTTGCACATGCTCCATGCCCCATGCTGCAGAGCTCCCAGATCTACAGGGATTCCTGTATTTTACAGGGAAATGGAAACATTTTCAATAAAATCATTCTCATAGACTTGCATTAGTTATAAGGGATAACAGAAAAAATTTGGCTTCAATGGGAAATCATGTAATCTATTGGAAAACTCAGGAAAATTGCTGTGGAGAAGCAGGAAAAATGCCAGATCAGTCTGGGAGCACTGTGTGGTGCTGCATGAGAAAGTTATAAATAGCTGAAAGGCAAGGTAGCCATTTAGTCCTGATTAGGAGGAGGCAAAAGCTAAAAGGAGGGTCTGTGAACCAAACCAGCCCAGGGTGTCTTCGGGCCTAGCCAGATGCAGAACTCACTGCCTTTATATGTATAATTGCAGGTTAGTTCAGAGTATGATGCACTGACAAAAATGTTGCTTTAATATGATGTTACAGTAAGGCTGGCCCACTGGTGCAGCAGTTGGATTTCCGCTTGCGATGTAGACAGCCCAGGTTCAGGAATGGACCTAGGAGTTGGAGGGATGGCTAGGGGAGAAGGATCAAGCATCCTGGGGACTGCTCTCCTTCTCCAGGGGGACGGAGGGAGGGAAGAGTGTCTGGCACTTCGCAGACACCTGGCAGGGGCTGAGGGCACCGATGCGACCAGCGCCATCACATTAGGGGGGCAGGATGGATGCTGGACATTATTGCATATCCCTGCACTCAGAGAACAAAAGCATTGGAAAATGCAGCCCCCTCAGCATGACGACCCGCTCCACCGCCGCCGTCTCCACTGTCTCTGATATCCGCTGGGGGGGGGGTCCCGCTCCCATGGCCCCAACCTGGGAGGTAAGCCAGGGCTTACCAATGGTGTCTATTGGGAAGGGGAGCCCTCCTGGCAGCCCCACCCAGGAGGGCAAGCCTGGGCATGTGGGACGGCAGGTAGGGCAGGTCTGAAGATTGGGGGGAATCAGGAAAAAAAAATATGATGTTACAGTTGTAATGTATCCTATTAAATACTGCTCCAGAGCTTCCACATGCACTGTTTTGTTATCCACCCATGATGTAGTTATTTCCAAGTGAAAGATAGCCTGTTAATGTTATGGGGAATTTGGGAATTTGATAATATATGTGTATAAATAGTGTTTATGTATATTTACATTTGTGAGTTAAATCAGCTGTAAAATATTTTTGATATTAAAGATTTAGTCCTAAGTAGCCTTGGAAAAGAGAAAGCTAACAGGAGGTGCAATCAACCAAACCAGCCCAGGGTGCCTGTGGGATTAGCTGGCTACAAGACTCACTACCTTTATTTGTATAACTGCAGGAATTGTTACTGTGAGTTGCAAAACCAACCTGAGAAAATTAGGACCAGATTTTATCCCAGTGAGGATCAAGGTGTCAGGACAGCTCAGCCCAGAAAGGATGTTTTAAGACATCAATTGTTCTGCAGTTCTATGGTCACTACCTACAAGTAACCTGGGGACATTCTGGGAAAGGGATACTGTTGCATGAAAAGTGTAAGAATGTACAGTATGCTGGAACTGCAGTTAAACAAATCTTTCTAAAACCCCATTGGATAAGTGAGGATCTGGGTAATCTGCTGTACGTGTGTGATGTATTAGGCCTGGTGAAACTGTTGTTTATGGTTTTGCCAATTTTTCATGTTAGTATTTATAGAAAAAAAAGTAAAAGTACCAATGTTATGCTACACTTGGTGTTGGCATGTTTCTTATGCTCAGATTCTACTGAGAGCCCACTGTGGCATGCATGGAGCCTTTCATATCAGGCTAATAGGGGGTTGTTGTTCCCCACAGAAGATGATGTGCCAGTCCGACCTCAATCGAACCCTACCAGGGCATACTTGGTTATTTTACACTGGGTGCCTCAGAGATTACACATGCACTGTTCTGAAATATTGAATGAATACATTTAAACTTTAAAAATAACTCTTTGAATAGATTAGCAGCTATAGTGAGTTTACACATACAATGCAGTATACAGCAACATGACTGTATGGGGTTAACACAAGCAGATCTGGCTACTGGATATATTGAAATAGCACCCAATAAACTCTTTGGTAAGCAAACAAATCTTGTAGCTTTATAGCACTGCCATTAGGTGCTGCCATGCAAAATGTCTGGTGCATATTGGAAAGGGGAGGCTGGAATCCCACTGCTATAGATATACAGTGCAAATTATGGATTCAAATGTTTGAGACTGCAAAAAGAGGTTTACACCTGCTATCATCTGCATAGCAACTAAGGCCACTTTGTAGCATGACACTGTGCCAGGCACATAGTGCGAGGCCATGCTGCAATCTGGTCATTTGGTTTGCAACCCTCCAGTACCATTTGGGCCCCCGTTGACCAATGGTTTCTTTGCTCCATGAGTCAATAGCTAGATGTTCTAGTGGTCCAGTGGCCTTCTCCCACTCCCAGAGGTATCCGACTCCCTGCTAATCTAGTGGTTTCTCTCACCCTTAGCCACCCCATGTCCACTAGTGCTACATCTTGCACTAGTGTTCTCCCAATCATCTGTAATCTGCCATCCTGCCAGCCCTTTGCAAAATGTCACAATGCTGCACCACCTGTTACTGCCTTGTTTTATCAGGCAGTATCCTTGGGAAGGTGGATATCTGTATAGGCAATTTGCATGGTGGCACTTGTCCTCTTTCTCACCTGGTTGTAATTCAGTTTGCAACTGCATAGGAATGGGTGAGATGCCTAGTTTTGGCAGGTGGTAGCCTCGGGGAGACCCAGGAGTCTATAAGCAGTCTAGTGAGGGCTGCCATGCTTTTGCAAATGACCTTGTGGGGTTATGGCCCCTGCCCCCATTTCTGCATGGTCACAGACACCTTAGCAAACATGCAAGAAATGGTCTTAAGTCCCACTGAGCAAAGTCTGATAAGGTTGCAAGGTTGCTGGTAGTGCTAGATAGTCACACCATCCACTTAGTGCCACCAGTAGCAACTGCAAATGGGGCCCTAGCTATTTAATTCTAATCTGAGTTTTAAAGGGGAACCTTTTTCTGAGAAAGGTAGCATAGCCTAAAGGAAGCAGTATAGCCTAAATGGTTAGAACACCAAGCTGTGAACCTGGAGACCCAGCCAACCTGGGTTTGAATCTCATGACCACCATTTGCATACTATGTGACCCTGAGCAAGTCATTTAACCTCCCTGGTCCCTGGGATCACACCTGGAACTGAGCTTTGGCTCAGGGTGCTTTTCCTGGCAAAACATTCTAAAATAAAATAAAAATAAAGTTCTGTTCCATTGACAGACTTGCTACCCTTTTAAAGTGAATTCTGGATCTGTTCTCTTGGGATTCTTTTTAAAACAGATTATTCATGTTACAGCTCTGAGAGACAACATGGTACCCTTATCCCAAAGTAGGCTTCCTTACAGTTTTGTGTGTTAATCCAGAAATTTCATGGAATAAACTTTCAAAGTGTTATTGTTATGTTAATTGCAAGGTTTGGTCCAAGACTGTTCTTTCCACCCATTACAAGGTTATCAGGTATCAGTTTAATAATGTGTGCAGGATTGTTCCTAGATAGAGCTAACGTTAATACTTTTGCCTTTTGTTGGGGAGAGCTCTCATTTGATATTGTTTTCTCATATTTGGACAAAACATAATTGTGGTGCCTTGTGTCTCTGTATTATTCCTACCTCACCCTATGAACTCAAGTGAATCCTCCCTCCCCCCAACCTTGGGAGAGAAAGACGTTTTTCACTTCCACTTCCTCTCCTTTGTTAAAAGAATCAAGGGAAATCAGTTTCATTTTCAGAAAAAAAGGAATTAAAAAGAAAGTAGTGAAAAGGGACCAGCCATCTATTCATAGTGTGCACTACGTGAAGAGGAAATATTGAGAGCCGCTGATACCAAGCCTCGTGGGACTGAACCAGGTCACTCCCAGCCATCAAAGAGGCGTATCTTCCTTCTCATATGTACAGCTCTCCTTTTTATACAATCTTTTAGTTCAGTAAATACATCCTGTAGTTCTGCTTCTCAACTAGTGTTGTGCTCCAAACATGCCCGCTCTCTCACTATCGCTGTCTCTCTTTTTCTGTTTAGGATTGCTCACTTGACAGTTACACTAGTGCTGCTGGCCAGCTACTGACATTGGTTTTATTATTTTAGTAACATGTCTTACCAGGTTCAAGTGTTTTAGTGCCTGCTTCCTACATGCTTATTGTAGGATAAGAACATTAGGCCTCATTTAAACTCTGTTTTTATACCAGGGTCTCTACCAGCTCTGCAAATCTACTTTGGCTTCTACTACATAGCAAGGTATTGCCAAAAGGAACAACATTAATTGCCTCATTTTGGAGTGGCGGATTAATACAGTTCCCACCTACTTGAGGGCATCTTGGGCAGGACCTCTATCAGTCACAAGCAAGTTCACTTCTCAGTTAACTACAGTTTACTTTAAGAGATTAGATACAACATAGTCTCTGTTCCCACATGGCATCAGACATTACAGGGTTCTGAGTGAAACCCTTCCCCATTACTACTATACAGGTGCATGGTTACCCTGTCACAGTACGACAGTCACTCCGCTTATCTCAGTAGGTACCTCACGTATCTCACTCAATGAGTATCAGACTGAGATTTCTATTACTCTGGTGATTATAAAGATCCGTATTATGTATTTATTTATTCATTTACTTAGAAATGTTGTCCAGGAAATGCATACTTGAGCTGTGACTTGTTTCTGAGTGCAACATGGGGGATGGGGGCATAGGATGGACAACAAGTAAAGCATAATAGACAGGTATTGTTAACAGCATACCATAGTAAACATTTGCACGACAGTGATATCAATGAATATAGTTAATACACAGTGGAGCAACAGCTACAGTAACACACACACACACACACACACACACACACACACACACACACACACGGAATATGCAGTGCACTGAGTCAAAATACTGTATGTAGTTTATTTTCAAACGTGGGGGGCAGGACCATAACTCATGAGTGGCAGAGCCACAAGTGAGTTATGAAAGTCCTGCCCACTCACAAGTGCTGATAAATTGCCTATCTTGAGTCAGACTATTGTGTATCTATCTATCTGTCTATCTAATACACGGATGGGAGCTTTTCCCTATAGAAAAGGCCCCCTTTATTTCCCTCTATACCTGTAACTTATCTGTCAATTGAAAGTATACCTGCAACTGATCTATCAATTTAAAGTATATACCTGCCCTAATTAAAACAATTACAGCTATATGCCTACACTAAAATGGCGGAACCAGATAGAATGAATTAAAGACTAAAATAAAAAAAATAATAATAATGGGCTTGGTACATCCAGCAGACTGAGGTTTGATTCTCACAACCTCCATTTGCATACTGTGTGACTCTGAACAAGTCACTTAACCTCCCCAGTGCTCCCAGCCTAGTGGACCTTACCCAGTTACCAAAGACCAACAAATAATAATAATAATAATAATAATAATTAAAGCCATAAACCTACACTAATCAAACAATTAGAAGTATATATCTGCACTAGTAAAAAGTATACATCTGCACTACATTAAACCCTGTGGGGACACCACTAATAACACAATTAACACAGCATTAAGAAGCTAGCAAAACCAATTAACAAGCTGCAAAAAACCTGAAATAAAAGACACACAAAACCCTCCCAAACTCAGAAATCCCCCAAACTCCTACCTGCACTCACTACACACCATTCCCTCCTTACTGCAAGAGACCTTCAGGAGTCATAACGTGATCACAAAAGTGATCTCTATAACAATAACTATCCTAATGTATTATATTCAACAAACAATAGATAAGGGTGGAGCAAGCAGAAATATGTTCATCGTGGGGGCTAATTAGGGCAGTAAAGCTACTTGCCCTTTGGGTTTGTGGCCTTATAGCCCTAATTAGCCTCCTTGATAGGTATACATCAATGTATGCCACCCTTACCCATTATTTATTTTTATATATATATATATGTAATAGATAACTCACTCTTGGTGTGCAGTCACACTCTGAATACGCACGCCTTGGTGTGCATCAACCACCCAAGGCGTGCATATATAAGAGTGTGACCATACACCGTAGAGTGGGTTATCTATCTTATAAAATGGCAAAATTGTTTTTTAAGGGGGTAAAAGTGCAGGTGTGTAGTTGTGCTCTGATATACCACAGTCATGTGATGTGTTTTATACAATCAGAAGATGTGGATTTGTAGCTACTAGATTTGTCCATTTTATAAATATATTATGGTAGCACGGTAGTGCTACCATAGTTAGGGTTGAGGAGCCATTTACATGTTAAACCCAAAATTTTGCACCTTAATAACTTTGCAACCGTTTGACAGATTTGCCTGAAATTTGGAATACATGATCAAACCCATATGCCTTGGGATCTGCCAAGTTTCGTACTGGTCGGATATATGGCTGCGGAGTTATTAAGCGTGATCTGCAAGAGCGTTTACGCTTTTTTGGAATTCTATGGTCGTGCCTACAGGTCGCACGGTTTGCGCGACTGGTCCAAAATCTTCAGGGAACGTGCGGCCAGGGTCCCCGATGTGCCTTTTAAAGATTTCATGAAAAAATATTAAACGGTTCAAAAGTTATTCAAGAAACAAGTTCCCATTATAAGTCAATGGGAAAAGTTAACAAAAAGTTCTACAGTGTCGCAAATGCAGTTTTTACTTTCACAAATGGCCCTTTTACTGTCGCAAATCTGACATTTTGTTTTCAGCTGATGATCAGAAAAATACTTGGCATTTAAATTTGGGACCCTCTAGCAACTTAATTATTTTTGTATTCGCCTAGTCGGACCCTGAGGATGCTAACATGTCTTTATTTTGGAGTAAAACAGCCCAGAAACATGTTTTTCAAATTTCTGGAAAAAGTACTTTTGCAAAGTACTTTCGCACTTGCTACACTGTTGAATGCATTTGTGAAAGCTTTCGCAAATTGCGACAGTACTTTTCTAGGCTGTGGGAAAATGACAGCAATTTTTTGGCATCACACTGCAAAAGAACAGTTTGGTGTTTTGGGCTGAAATTTGGAGGAAACGCAGCCGACATCTCACAGATGTGCCTTTCAGTGTTTTGTTGAAAAAATATTACACGATGGCAAAGTTATGGCATTCCAAAGTTGATGCATTTTCCCATAGGATAACATTACGGCATCCGACACATTGCAGCAATCCTTTGGCGCCCTGCTGCAAATAATTGTTTGGTTTTTTGGGCTGAAATTTGGAGGGAAGACAGCCAACATCCCACAGATGTGCCTTTCAGTGGTTTGGTGAAAAAATATTACAGGGAGGCAAAATTATGGCACTCCGAACTTCTCTTTTTTTCCCATAGGATAACATTACGGCGTTCGCCGCGCATTTCAGGGCCCGTATCTCAGAAACAGTGCGAGATACAGACTTTTCGTTGAAAAAGTACCTGGCATAAAACTAGCCAGGACAGTGATAATTCATATGACTTTTAAATTGTTTTTCTATGTCGTATGGTTCCTGAGATATAAGCAATTTAGTATTCCAACTCCTCATTTTCTGCTCGGAGACCCATTATTATTATGCATACATTCTTTGTACTCACTGTCTTTCTCTATGCAGCTTTTAGGGGAAACAAGCCTGTGCGCTTACATTACTGTTACTGTTACTGTTACTGTTACTGTTACTGTTACTGCTTCCACTTGCGGTTCCATACCCATTTCACTTACCGTTCCCGTCTATGCCACCACGTGCGTTACCCTTTGCGTTTTCATTTGCGCTTGCGTTTCTGTTGTTTTTAACATTTCTGTCTACAGTACTGTTTCTCTTTCTGTTTAGCTTTGCGTCACTATACACATTGCCATTTGTGTTTGTGGGCACAATGTTATTATGTGGCAAGGGCCCGTGCTCCGCCTGCCATTCATTCGGCCGGCTCGCTGCCGCATTACATTCACTATTTCTCGTTATCATTCTCAAAAAGAAGGGAAATTAGAGGCAAAAAACTCCATTTAATGCATTAGTTAGGGTTGTTCCACAGTGACAAAAGTGAGGAAATTTGGTGTTAGGGTTGAAAACCCCCCTTGGACCCCCTCGCCCACACCCCCAACCGGCATAGGGGTGTGCGTTGGGGTTGTCAGTCCTAATTCTCACCCCATTCTCCTATACCTCTGCTTCTTCACACATCTGAAGGGTTGAGATTTAGGGCCAGCAACCCCAACATGCACCCCGATGCGGTTGGGGGTGTGGGGCTAAGTGGGGCTTTCAACCCAATACTGAATTTCCTTGCTTTTGTCGCTGTGGAACAACCCTAACTAATGCATTAACGGAGTTTTTTGCCTCTAATATATATATATATACATATATATATATATATATATATATATATAAAACATATACTATAGACAAGGCAGTGCCTGTATATTAGGGTTACACTGGTGTTTCATTAACAATTGACATTTTCAGTGGCTTCTGTCTTGGTCTTTTTAGACCCTAGAACTGTACAATTTGGTGTGCACCTTCTCAGTCCTGTTGTCTCTTAATTCCACACATTTCATGAGGATCTGTTTTGTACTGTTGGAGATTTTAAGGGCCACAATTGTGTATTTTTGCCTGATTTGCTACCTAAGTTTTTTCCCTCAGCTACAAACTGGCTAAGGGCTGAGGTTTTAAACTTACAGGTATTGTAGGTGTCATACACATATGAATCTCCCAGCATATAAAGGCCTTATGATCTCTCTATTCTGCTTATATGTGCCATTCCCACTGTGTTTTCACAGGGAACTGCTCCCCATATCCCCCTTAACCCCTCTCAAATACCCATTCCACCCCTCTTCACCCCACTATCTTCAACTTCCCCTTCATCCTCTCCCTATCTCTCTTGAGGCTGTCCACCATTTTTAGGAATACCACCTCCTCCAGCAACCTATTCCACTTAGCTACCTCTGTTCCAGAGAAAATGTGCCTCCTCCTCTCCCTCCTGAACCTTCCCCCCACCAGCTTTAGGCTGTTTACCCCAAGTGGTCTTGTTTCCACTAAGGTTGAAGAGGCCCTTGGTGCTCACTCTGTTTATACTTTTAAGGTACTTGAAGGTCTCAGTCATGTCCCCCCCTCTGCCTTTTGTCTTCAAGAGAGTACATGTTGAGACCCCTGAGCCTCTCCTCATAGGTGTTGTCCTGCTGGCCCTGGATCATCTTGGTTGTCCTTCTCTGGACCATTTCCAGCAAGTTGATATCATTTTTAAGATAAGGGCACCAATATTGCACACTGTACTCTAGATGTGGTCTTACTAGAGACCTGCACAGTGGCAGAATGACCTCCGCATTCCTGCTGATAATTCCACTGACTACACAACCAGCATCTGATTTGCTTTGGCCACAGTGTTCCTGCAGTGTGCTGTTTCATGTCACTCGTGATAGTTGCACCCAGGTCCTTTTCTTCTTCTGACCTGGTTATCTGCCCACAAGCCAACCAGTATTTGATCAGTGGGTTTTTTGCCTCGAAGTGCATAACTTAAATTTTTTTAGCATTGGACCCTAGTTGCCAAATGCCAGACCACTTCTGTAGCCTAGCCAGGGCTTCCTGGAGTTTCTTCTCCCCTTCTCCATGTCCACCCTCCCACAGAGCTTTGTGTCATCTGCAAGCAGACAGATCTTACCCTTGATCCCATCCACGATGTCACTTGTGAACCAACTGGTCACAAGCGTAGCTTCTAAGAATTCCTCTCCAGCTATCACGTTTCGATTTCTGTCCTACAGCCAATTTCTGACCCACCTAACAAGCTTATCCCCCACATCTTGGTCGTCTAGCTTCCTGAGAAGTCTCCTGTGCAGTACAGAGTTGAAGGCCTTGCTGAAGTCCAGATAAACAACATCAGCTGCTTGACCCATGTCCACTGTCCTGGTGACCCAGTCCAATGAGTAAATTAGGTTAATCTGGCAGGACCTCCCTGACACAAACCTGTGCTTCCTCACATCTTGGAGCCCATTTTGCTCCCATAAAGCTCACCAGTCTGTCTTTCAAGATGGTCTCCATCAGTTTGCCCACTACTCAATCAGTCCATTAATCTTTAATTTTTAAGCACCATTCCAATAGATCATAGCATTGTACAGAGAATCATAAAACAATTAAATCAATGAAAACAGCAGATCTAAAATGTTAAAAACCAGATCCTAATATCACAGATAACAGTAGACTAATAATTACTCACATCAGGGAATGCTAAAGAAAATAAGTACATTTTCAGGGCCAATTTAAAACACTCGATGGTCAGGCACTCTCTGATCCGATGAGATAGAGAATTCCACAGGGCAGGGGCCACAAAAGCAAATGAAAGGGCCCCGGAAGTCTTCAATCAAACCATGGGAACCTCTAGCAATCTCTCATCAGAGGAAGGTACTGAGGTCAGGCTGACTGGCCTGTAGTTATCTGGTTCATCCTTCAGCCCACTTTTATGGAGAAGCACCACATTGTGCAGTTGTCCAATCCCGGGGCACAATCCCTGACTCCAAGGAGGTATTTAACAGGTCTGCCAGGGGATCTGCCAGAGCCTCTGTCAGTTCCCTTAGGACCCTTGGGTGCTCGTTATCTGGCCCTAGGGATTTACCTACCCTCAGGGCCCTTAGGCCACCAAGTAACCCATCAACTTGAATGACACCGTCTGTGACTTCCCCACTCCTTCTCTTTACTGAAGACTGAACAGAAGTACTTGTTAAGCACCTCTGCTTTCTTTTCACTACCCTTTGCTAAATCACCCTCCTTTTTCAATCTATCTCATCCTTTATGTTCCTTTTCTTCTTTATGTATTGGAAAAAGGCATTCTCCCCTGTTTTTACCCCCTGTGCTAGCAGCACTTCCCTTGTAGTCTTTGTCACCTAACTGCTCTGCTTGTATCCCTTGATTTAGCAGAGTAATCCACTCTATCCTCTTCCTTCTAGGTATGTTTGTTCTTCTGAAAGTCTGCCCTCAATTCACCTACAGTTTTTGGCCCCTTCTTGATGAAGCCGCTGGACTTTTTGGCCATAATTTTCTTACTTTTGATTTTAGCATATTCACTAGTGGCATCCATCATCATATGGGAATAGGCCCTTTGGGGTTTTTGTTAAAAGAAATGAATTAATTTTTAAGTTTATTGTGATTAACTGGTTACACATATGTATTAAAAAAAATCACAGAGAAAAATAACTAAAACTACAAAACAACATTTTTTCATGTTAAAGTTGAACACAAACAAACATGTTAAGGTAAGATAACTTTTTAATTTGGTAAAAGTTAAGCATGACAGTTTAGTGTGTGTGTGTGAGGAAGGGTTAGTATGAGTTGCAAAATACATAGAATAATGTATGGACAACTATACACAACAAGGCTGTGTTTCCATTAAGGGGTTGTCATGATGACAGAGTGACCTCGAGAGCAAAGCTTGAGAGGTCCCTGTCATATGACAACACCAGGATGGAAACACAGCCTTGAAGTGTATGGTTGCCCATACCTTATTCCCTATAGTGTATTGACAGCTATACAAATGAGAGAGGCATAGACCTGTGCTGCTGTTCAGGAAATTGAAAGGAAAAAACACATTTACTTTAGTTTTTATGTTTGCTTGAACATGCACAGCAAACATATTGTTACAGTAGGGGCTTCAGAGGCATGTCACTGTCATATCCAATGCAGCTCTGGCTGCAGGAGACAGTGGCAGGCCTAAGATCAGTGATACTGATCATGATGCTGTTCTGCTGGTGATGGGATGAAAGTTTGTGTAGTTAAAAGGAGGCAGCCTCACCTATCCGGGAATGACCTCATGTTTTCATCTACAACTCATGCCCAGCAGCCAGCTGAGCACCATCATGATCAGCCCTGGTGCTCGTCCTCCTCTGCTGCTCATCCACCCACCACAGATGATAGCTTCCCCAGTGCTTCCTCTGTAAAACAATCCCACCCTCTGCAGTTTAGTCTGCCCACCTTCTGATCACTTCACCCGTGCCCCTTTCTGTAAAAATAAATTCACACCCACTGCCTATTATCTTGCCCACCTCCAAATCACTTCCTTGTGCCCTGTTTGTAAAAATTAACTCCCACCCACTGCCAGTTATCCCACCCACCTCCCAATGGTTCATTGTGCCCTGTTTGTGAAAAATAAAATTCTACCCACTGCTAATTATCCCACCCACCTTCCAATCGCTTCTGCATGCCCCGTTTGTGAAAATAAACTTCTACCTACCTACCACTAAGTTTCCCATGCATCTTATGATCACTTCCCCATGTCCCATTTGTAAAAATAAACTCCCACCCACTGCCAAGTATCCTGCCCACCACCCAATCACATCCCCTCTGCCCCATTATTAAATAATAAACTCCCACTCACTGCCCATTATCCCACCCACCTCCCAGTCATATTCCCTGGTGCCCCATACCTGTAAACCAAGAAAACCACCCAGTTACCATTTCTGGCTCCCTACACCACTACACCCCCCCCCCACTCCAACACCCCCTCAGCATCCATCACCCATCCCTGCACACCTCAATTACCTATCAGGTCCACTGGCACATCCTGCTGCTTCCTCCAACCCATCCTGCTTCTTCCAGCACTGACTGCAAATGACTAAAAACAAAGTAAGTTTGGTTAATGGCTTTTTACTGTGTTTTGAACTTTTACTCATAACTTTGCCATTTATTAATATTTTTTCACCAAATTTTCAAGATAGCTTTTTTTGAACCCCACCTCATGAACAAGGTAGGTGAAATTTTTCAAATCTGGCCTGAAAGGAGATTTCGCAGTCACTTCTGTGAAATCACCTTTTGGACAGGTTTTGAACATTTTCACCTACTGGATTCATGAGGTGGGGTCAGAAGAAGACTGTTGAAAATTTGGTAAACAAATATGGCAAGATGACCAAGTTATGAGCGGACATTGAAATATTTAAGCGCTCACATATAACTACTATTTTTCAGCATTTTTCCACTATACTTACAACATGGCCTTTTTGGGACCAAACCTCATGAACAAGATAGGAGAAATTTTTCAAATCTGGCCCAAAACGTAATGTCGCAGTTGCTCGGTGAAATCACCTCATGGACAGGATTTGAAAACTGTCACCTACCAGGTTCATGAAGTGGGGTCATAAAAATACTAGGTTGAAAATTTGGGGCCAAAATCTTAAAAAGCACCAAACTTATGAAAGCACTTTGAAATTTTTCAAAATTCATTCACAACTTTAGTAATTTTCAATATTTTGACCCCACATTTTCAACATAGCCATTTTTTCACACCAATTCATGACCATTACAATTTTATTTATCAGGAAATACACTGTTGAGAAGGACTCATTTACAAAGAGGACCTGGAAGACAGGTAAAACATTTCAAAATACGCAGTTCAAAAAATTGCATAACAAATAGCAAAAGGCACAAAAAGATGTGTGAGATGCGGATTGCAATACATAAGGTTAGCAACAGAGATTAGCATTGTAGCTGAGTAACATTCAAGGGTTTATACATCAGGAGCAAACATAAGAACATATGATCAAGGCATAAAGCTACTAATACATCATGAAGGCAGAGTAGTAATACACTAATGCGGCTAAGGGATAATTTAGAAGGACGACTAAGCAAGAGGGAGAGAGTGGGATAAGAGAGAATAGTAGAAAGCAGGGACGTGGAGCTGCTTAGAAGGCATGGGCTAAGAGAGAAGGGACAAGGAAGAGCTGCAGTAGTAGTAAGAGAGGGGGTGGACAGAGGAAACCAGATTAGATGGGAAGGGCAATGAAGGCCGCATCTACAAAAGTGCTATTGCTGGGGTGAATAGGGCACAATGGCCTAACAGTGACCTAGGTGTAGCATTGACATTTATTTGCCCATGCAGATTGTAGCAACGATTTAAAGGAGTTTCGACCAATCAGCTGGGTTAGTTTTAAAGTAACAGGTATCAAATCCTGCCTAAATCGTGTTTTCGCACATGCGGCTCAAAATGATGTTTCGGTCAGTATTTCTTAAATGAAACCTATCATGTTTAGAAGATGTGTGTGTGGTGGGGGGGTGGTCATAAAAAGACCATGTTACAAATTTGGGTTCAAAATGTCAAAAATAAATTGGTGAAGAAATGCTGTGTGCAGGGCCAGCAGTTGGCTGAGTGGGTAGCGTGTTATGACCCTGCGCTGGTGACTCAAGTTAGGGATAAGCTCAGGGAGCCAGTTGGACAGCATGAGGATGGGGGCCAGCACTGTCATGCATCACTGCTCCAAGCCTGGGAAGGTAATGTACAGTGTTATAGCCTGGGAAGTTATTGTACAGTGCTATGTCGTACAGATGACACCTTGTGATGAGCCAGGGAGCCATCCTTCACAAGGGTTTGCCATGCATGTCATTGCCTAATTGTGTAATTAATTACTCATGTCATTAAATATGACCATCACTGGCAGTTTCTAAAAATCTCTTCCTTTGAGCTTATCTGTTTAATGTACATGCTAGATACATACTCTGGGTGTAGTAGGATGATGTTACCACCCATTTGTAATTGTAAATACCACAGCACTGTACCAACATATTTCATTTTTACATAGCGACCATGGCACAAGACTGGGAAGTTTTAAAACCTTCAAAATCCTGTATCTTGCTTTAGAAATGAAAATACCTCAGGAGGTGAAGGGGGAACTACCGACCTGTCAGCCTCACGTCAGTGGTGGGGAAGGTAATCAAGACATTAATCAAGGAGAGGGTGGTGGATTATCTGGAGGACAGTGGCTTGCAAGACAGCAGACAGCATAGCTTCATGAAGGGGAAGTCTTGCCAGACAAACCTAATTCAGTTCTTTGACTGGGCGACTCAGATGATTGACGGGGTGAACGTGGCCTATCTGGACTTCAGTTAGGCCTTTGACACCGTCCCCCATAGGAAGCTGGTGAGCAAGATGGAAAGCGTGGGGTTTTGTGGGGAAAATACCAAGCTGGGTGGAGGCCTGGCTCTCAGGAAGAACTCAGAGGGTGGTGCTAAATAGGGTGCACTCCGGGACAGCGAGGGTGAAGAGTGGAGTGCCACAGGGGTCAGTTTTGGTCTGCTTCTCTTCAATATCTATATCAGTGATATTGCTGTGGATTTGAGGGGGAGGGTGTGCCTATTTGCTGATGATACAAAAACATGCAATAGGTTGGACACCCTGTGGGGGTGGAGGACATGAGGAAGGACTTAAAGACGCTTGAAAAATGGTCTGGGATGTGGCAGCTCAAATTTAATGCCAAGAAGTGTGCTGTGATGCACTTGGGGAGCAGGAACAAAAGAGCAGGGTACACCCTAGGTGGGAAGGAAATTAAAACAACAGAACAGGAGAGGGATCTGGGGATCCCAGTCTCCTCAAACCTTAAGGTAGGAATCCAATGTAGCAGGGCAGTGGGAAAGGCCAATGGAATGTTGGCATGCATAGGTAGGAGCATTACTAGCAGAATGAGAGAGGTAATAATGCCCCTTTACAAAGCCATGGTGAGGTCACACGTGGAGTATGGGATTCAGTTCTGGAGGCCACATCTCTGCAAGGATATAGATGCATTGGAGAGGGTTCAGAGAAGGGCAACTAAGATGGTGCAGGGTATGCAGGGAAAGTCATATGAGCAGAGGTATAAGGAGCTGGATCTGTACATGCTGGAGACAAGGAGGGAAAGGGGAGACATGATTGAAACTTTTAAATATGTAAAGAGGCTCAATAAAGTGGGAGAAGAGGGTTTCCTTAAGAGGAAGGAGGGGGCAAAACTAGAGGGCACAGCCTCAGACTGCAAGGAAAAAGATACAGGGGCAATGTAAGAGGGCGTTTCTTCATGGAGAGGGTGGTGAAGCCCTGGCACAGACTACCAGACAGAGTGGTGGGGGCTAAATTGGTGGAAGAACTCAAGAGGGCATGAGACAAGCATATGGGGTTGAGTATCGGGGGGAGGGCGGGGTCTGGCAGGGAGGGGGAGGTGTGAGGGGCAGACTAGATGGGCCAGTATGGTCCTTTTCTGCCGTCAAGCTTCTATGATATGATTCCATGATATGATATGAAACATTACTACTCACTGACTCCATTGCAAACTCTGTCTTACTGCAATATCACTCTTAAATCATCATTCTCTACAACACAACAAAAACGTACCTGACAGAAAATACAAGGAAACATTCAGCATTGACAGATGCTTGTTTTCTTGTTCTGCTGGCAGTCTTTTCCTGCCTGTGCTTCTTCCATGCTGTCCATCTGCTATTCCGGTTGCGACGATCTTTACCTTTGTCTGCCTTCCCGCAGCTCATGCAGCCACCCTCCCTACAGCTTATTCTCTCTTCTGGTATTGAGGCCTAATTAGTAGGGCTGTGTGAACCTCTGAAGGTTCTACCATGTGAACTTTCTGAGTAGAACCCAAAAAAGTTCTACCAGGTTCTACCTGGTTCTACCAGGCAGAACCAGGTAAAACTGGGTTCTACCAAGTAGAACCAGGTAGAATTGGATTCTACCAGGTAAAACAAGGTTCTACCAACTATAACCAGGTCCTACCAAACATAACCAGGTTCTACCAAGTAAAACCTAATTTTTACTGGGTATAACTAGGTTCTACAATATATAACTAAGTTCTACCTGGTTCTAGATAGGAAATCCAGAGTATTTTTTTTGCATGTCTGAACTCAGGAATGTAGTATGGTAGTACTTAGAAAATAAGAATGGTGTGTTTTCAAGTGAAGTAGCTTAAGTAGAGAAAACCCAAGGAGATTTATTTATTCCGACACAGGTTAGTAAACAACTGCTGGTTATGTCGAGTCCAATACTTTAAGTAGTGAAAACACAGGAATATGTATTCCCTTAACAGATCAGTACAGCAGTGGGTTGCATGGGAAACTGATAACCATAGGTACTCTAAAGCATTTGTAGGAGTAAAATATAAGGGATAGGGGAAATTGATTAACCTGGCAGAATGGCACACTATGCCAGACTCTCTGTGAGCACAAGGAAGTTAAGTTGCCAGGATCACACAGTATACAAGAGGGAGTTTATGGTATTTAAACGTAGCTGTCCAGCTTTGTTTGCACTGCAGCTCAGTGCTGTAAAATTTCTGGTGGTTTTATCTACTTCTTTAGCCTGTCAGCAGAGAATAAACTGAGGGCTTGATTCTCAAACCAGGCTTGGATTGGTGCAAGCTGAGGCAAACAACAGCTTGCACCGAAGCCCGGTGTGCCAGGGACCCTGTGCCTGATTCTCTATTGGGCAGGGTCCTGGTGGCAAAATCCCATGGCTTGCAGCAACCATGGCCAGATGCCAAACAGACGGCACACTAGGAGTGTTTGCCGCAAGTCGTAGGGCTGCCCAACACCAGTCTAGACCCTGGTGAACTAGTGCCCCCCCCCCATGATCCCCACTGGTGCTGGTGCATGTAAAATATAAAATATTCCCCATGTCCCCCGAACCCTGCTGGTGCCAGAACCAATATTAAATAATACTGCTCCTGCCCTGATGGTATAGTAGCTCCCACCCCAGCAGGTAGTGTCCACCACCCTGCCCCCCCATTCTGAAGCAGAGCCAGTGACCTGCACAGCCCATCTCACACCTTCACAGATTGCCACCGACTGACCTGTCAGTGTCATACTGTAAGGTGTAAGTGCTCATTGATCAATCACTGCATACACACTACAGTACGCTCATTGACAGGTCAGTCAGTGGCCAGCCACTGAGGTATGAGGTGGGCCGTGCTTGTCATTGGCTCTGCTTTGGGATGGAGGGGTAGTGGGGTGGTGGGCACTACCTGTTGGGGTGGAGGGTCACTATACCACTAGGGCAGGGGCAGTATTATTCAATATTAGTACTTGTACCAGTGGGGTTTGGGGAAGGGGGCATGGGGAAGTGATTTCAATAATGTCCAGAGTTGGTTTCAGTCTCACCAACTCTTCCTAAATGTCAAGAAAACAGTGACCATGACATTCGGCATGCGTCAGAAACTGTCGAGTCTCCCATCTGCCCCCACCTTCACTACCCTCGATGAGGCAACTATAGTTGCCACGGAATCTTTCGGGTATCTGGGCATTTGGCTGGATCAACATCTCACTTTCTCAGCCCATATAGATGCCATAACTCGGCGCCTTATATAGAAACCACTCCTGCATCCCACCCCAGGCAAGGCGTGAACTGATCCAAAAAATGATCCTCCCGATTTTTGACTATTGTGACATCGCCTACTGCTCTGCTCCTGCCACCGCCTTAGCTAACTTGGATACACTTTTCAACTCCTTCTGTCGGTTTGCTCTGGATGCACCTCCCCTTACCCATCACTGTCACCTGTATCTAGCTTTAGCCTTCCCATCCCACACACATACTCACACACACACACACCAAGTGAAGATGGCCACCAGGCTGGGCGCGTTGCTGTCGCTTGCGTTTTGAGTCCGTTTTTATTTTTTCAGTTTTTTCAGTTTTTTCAGTTCGTTGTTAGTTTAATTTTGTTGATTTTGTGTTTAACCATATTTTTCCGAGCTCCACGGTTTTGGCGGTGGTTTTTGTCATCGTGGCAGGATCTATACGGTGGAGGGACACCGGTCGGGCTCCCTGTTTTCTACTCATTTTCCTTTAGACTTCAGTGCAGAGCCCCGTCGGGGGGAACGAGGAGTTTTTTGATCCATGTGGATGCGAGTATATGCAGCCTGAGGCTTCTTCGGTATAGCGGAGAGGACGAGGAGTTTTACCCGGTCTTGTGGACATTAGGATTATACAGTCCCGAGACTTTCCTGGACAAGTTTTGTGATAGAAGAGAGCCTCATATTCTGGATAGAGCAGGGCTTGAAGAGCCCCGCTGTTTCCACGATACGTAGAACACCGTGGTGGGCTCGTTCCAGGAGTGACGCTGGCTGGGTTTGTTCCTCTCTCCTTCCCCTCAAAATACTGGACTCTGGGGTTTAGTGTTTCGGCTTTTGCTCTCCACTTTTGGGAGGAATTTCTTTGTTTGGATCTGCAGAGGTCAAGGAAACATAGAAACATAGAAACATAGAATTTGACGGCAGATAAGGACCACTTGGCCCACCCAGTCTGCCCATTTCCCTACCTGATGGATAAGCTGCAGATCCTAGTTAACCAGCAGCCTACTTCTTCCTATCCCCACCCCCTAGAATTGCCTTATGACTGTCCCATGCATGCTTGAATTCCACCACTGTTTTTGACTCCACAACCTCCTCTGGAAGGCTGTTCCATACATCCACAACCCTCTCTGTGAACTAAAGTATTGGACAGCTCGTAAGGCTCAGAGTTTCGAGGTTCTTCATTTTGATCGGTGATTTTACTGGAGACTGTCTACTATCAATTTGCTTGTGGAATTTCTGGTGTCAGCCTCCATTGCTAAATGCCCCGGTAGGTGTCCGTTTGGGCTTGCTCGCTGCAAGGGGGTTTGGGGTATTTTCTTAGTCGGGGAGCTGGCTGGAGTACTCCCTTGAACCATGAAGACTGCTACATTGGTGGTACTTTTCATGGTTCTTTGGTAAGGGTGGCTTAGACTCCTTCTAAAGGACACTCTATTAGGGAGCAAAGGGCACCAGAGTGGCTGATCTCCTTTGGATTACGTTTTATGGATTTCTGAATTACCTTGGTTAAACTTCGTGACTTCTTTCTGGTTGTCTTCTCTCTTTGTGCCTTATTTAACTGTCTCCTGCCTGATTTAGATTCATTAATTTCTGTGGAACTCTGGACTTTTTGGATTTCATTCAATTATGTTAAATTTTAACCCTGCATCGAGTGATTGCTAATTATTGCTTTTGGACACTAGGTGGTGAGAGGACTTTGTGTCCTTAAGTTTTATGTGCTTTATTTATTTTATTTTACTTTTACTTTCTTTTGATTTATAATTTTGTCTCTCTTCCTGGCTGTGGGAAAGAACAAATACCATCATCCCCAGTTGTGAGAGAACTTGGGAGGAGTTTTTGTTCTTTGTCCTCTGTTTTTATTTCCCATGATGGTTAGGCAGTGAGAGTGCCTTTCCTCTCTTCCGTGGTGAGAGCAACTGGGCGGGAATAGTTCAGGTGAAGACTTTTTTCTTAATGTTATATTTATTACATTCTATTTGCTGGTTGATTGTTAATTTAGTTTGTTTTTTGGGTTTTGGTGTATTGTAGTTAAATAGCAACATGTGCTGGCCTCTAGCCCCCACGGTGGTGCGCTATTCATCCTCCTCCCTTCGCGCCCTCCACCCCTTTGTTACTCCTCCTCTTCAAGTTTGATACCTACCAGTGCTGCAGAGCGCTAGGTATTGTTGTGGGAGAGTGGGGGTTAGCAAACAGGGGAGGATGAAGCAGCGGGTTCATCATATCGGGGTAGTCAGGTCCAGAAGGCGCCCTGGGGTGAAATGGAATCCAGATCGAGGTTTACCTTGCCTGGTATCCATACCCAAGGGCACTACTGATTTCAGTAGGCAGACAGGCTCGACAACCTGCTAAGTTTGTCCAACTCAGATGGTGTTATGCAATGCCAGGTCTGTTAAGAATAAGACTGCCATTATTGCTGATCTTGTTGGTTCGGCTGACCTGGCTTGCATCACCAAGACCTGGCTGGATGAAAATTCAGGCCCTATTATGGAGGCCATGATTCCGGCCGGGTACTCGGTGATACACCGCCCGAGATTGGACCACAGGGGTGGGGGGGTTGCAGTCTGTTTTAAGACTGAATTGGGTCTCACGAATGTAGTAGTAGATGAGGCTGGGTCCTTTGAGTGCACAGTCGTAGCAAGTGTAGGTGTTCGAATCGTGCTATCTACCGTCCACTCCGGAGATGGGGAGACGTTCTTACAGGAAGTAGATTCTCATCGACATGTCATTTGAGTCACCCAGATTGATGGTTCTGGGTGATTTCAATGCCTGGGTCGACGATGAACTCTCTAATTTTGGTAATCACTTCCTCCAATTGATGTCTTCTTTGGGCCTCACACAGGTGGTTTCCATTGCTACGCATAAATCTGGACACTTTTTAGACTTAGTCTTCCTTCTAGGGATCGACGTATCTGACATGGGGGTGGAACCAGTCGCCTGGTCTGATCACTACACCGTGAGGTTCAATTTTTGCACCCCCCTGAGAAGACCAGCCCCTGTGGAGATGGTCAGGTACCGCCCATTACAGAATGTTACTCCACAAGGTCTAGCGGCAGTCCTTGACCTATCATCCTTCATGTCGGTGAGCAATAGTCCAGAAGCACTGGTGTTGACCTATAATAAGGCCATCACAAAGGCCCTGGATTCTATTGCTCCTGTTCATGAGTGCCCCCTATCACTTTGCCCCGGATCCCCATGGTTTGACGGGACCTTGAGGGAGATGCGGAGACAGGGGCGAAGGTTAGAGAGTCACTGGGGCAGGTCCACCCTTGATGCTGACCACTCTAGATTGATAGAACATTATGTTAGCTATCAATCTGCAATCACCCATAAGAAGGCAGAATTCCTGTCCAGGGAGATTGCAGTTGCTCAGAATCGACTGGCTCAGCTGTTTTGAACTGTAGACAGACTGTGCAACCCAGCCTGCCTGCAAGTTCGGAAAGCTTTTTCGCAAGTAGAGTGCGATGAGCTCACTCTATACTTTGCAACTAAAGTGGCTGACATCAGGGCGAACCTGGGTCCGGCAACCTCTAAGGGTGATGCTCTTGGACAGCGTGGGATCACAGTGCCCCATTTCTCCTGGAGTTCCTTTCGACGACCTGAGTCCGTGGACATTATGAGGATCGTCCGTACTATGCATCCCACAAGTTGTGGTTTGGATCCTGGACCGACTTCCCTCATTCTGGGTTGTTCTGACATCATCGGTCTGGTCCTGGTGCAAATAGTCTGGTGCTCCTTGGAGTCAGGTGAGTTTCCTTGCTCCCTGAAAGAGGCAGTGGTGACTCCTCATTTGAAGAAAGCTTCCTTGGACCCAGACTGTTTTTCAAACTACCGGCCTATCTCTAACCTCCCCTTTATCGGGAAGGTTATTGAGAAGGTCGTAGCTGTTCAATTGGATGACCATTTAACCATCCATAATGTCTACGAATCCTTCCAGTCTGGCTTCCGGAAAAGACACAGCACTGAGACTGCGCTGGTTTGGGTGTTAAATGATCTTCTGATGGTGAGGGATCAGAAGAGGCGCTCCATCCTTGTTCTTCTTGATCTCTCTGCAGCTTTTGACACTGTGGACCACATGGTGTTATTAGCTCACCTGAGGCAAATTTGTGGAATGTCTGGAACTGTTTTTCAATGGTTCACGTCATTCCTCACCGGGAGATCACAAAGAGTTGTGTAGGGGAATTTTTCCTCTAACCCAATTTCTTTGTTGTGTGGAGTGCCTCAGGGATCTGCTGTCACCATGTTGTTTGCAGTGTATATGCTGCCCTCTGAAGTATCATAAGATGATATGGGCTGAGGTTTCACTGCTATGCAGATGATACCCAGCTCTATCTGTCTTTTGCACCAGACCAGGATGGAGCTCTCTCAGTGTTTAACAACTGTCTGGGGGAGATCCAAGACTGGATGGATTCTAGTTGGCTAAAGTTGAACTCGGAGAAAACAGAGGTTCTGGTAGTGGACCCAGGTGGTCGGATTGAGAGGCCGTGTACTGGTGCACCATGTGGAATTTTCCTTGGTGGAGTATCTCTCCCGTCCTCAGAATGGGTGCGTAATCTTGGGTTTATTCTTGACGACTGGCTGACTCTTAAATCTCAGGTGTCAGCTGTTGTCAAGACTTCCTTTTATCATTTTAGGAATATTGCCAGGGTTAGGCACCTTGTTCCGTCCGACTCCCTGCCTACCTTGGTCCATGCTTTTGTATCTTCGCGTCTGGACTACTGCAACCCCCTTTACTTTGGGCTTTCTGGGGTTGAAATCCGTTGCTCTACAGCTAGGGTGCAGAGCGCTGCAGCCCGGGTGTTGACTGGGACAAGTAGGTCCGTCATATCACTCGTGCTCTTGCGAACTCGCGCTGTTTTCCTATGCAGTGGCGGATCACCTTTAAAGTCATTTTATTGACTTTCAAAGCCCTTCACGATCAGGGTCCAGCCTATCTGAAAGACCTCCTGGTCCCTTACTGCCCTGACTGATCACTCCGCTCGGCCGACATGGGGTTGTTAGAGATCCCAAGGTGAGTCTAAAATCCTCTGGCAGCAGAGCGTTTTCGCATGCTGCACCACTCTTTGGAACTCTCTACCATGCCGGTTATGGCAGTGCACCTCCGTGGAGTTATTCAAGAAAGACTTGAAAACGTATTTAAGGAATATGGCCTTCTCAGATAATTAAGTCATTTTATTATGTTTGGATTTTATTATAAATATGTTATTTTGATGATATGCTGATCTTTTTATGGATGTTTTATGATTTTTATTTAGAGCTTTGAATTGTTTTTAAAACTGTTCAGCACCTTGATATACTGAAAGGTGCTATACAAATAAAATTATTATTATTATTATTAAATTATTATTATTATTATTATTATTATCCCTAGCAAATAGGTGACTACATCACTGCGCTAATTTCATCTCTAAGTACTGGCTTGGCACACTCCCTCCCTATCTTAATTCCTTAATCTCCTCCCCACCCGCTCCCTCTCGGCTTCTAAGATCCCATGACCACAGAACTCTGACTGTTCCCTGGAGATCCACCTCAATTAGCCAGTCCTCCTCCTCCTATTCTCTCCCTAAACTGTGGAATGATCTTCCTACACAAATCCGATCCTCTTCCTCTCCTGGCTCATTAAATGAAGCTCTACATAATTTTCTATCTGCTAATTGCACTTGCCCCTAGCTCCCCCCCTTCCTAGTCCCACATCCTGACTGATGTCCTGTTTGCCAAACCATAACCAAATCGATGCACTTATAGTTTTAGAGCCTATTTCGGCTCCAGCTGTGTGTGGTTGTTGCAATCATCTCTCCCTCTCTCAAATTGTCTATCTCCTCAGCCTGTCGGCATAGCCCTGGTCTCTAGTTTGATTCTCTACCACATTGTTGTTTCACCTCTCATGCTGCTTTTTGCTACTTTGTCCAAGTAGTGTAGGCCATTGGTCAGACTTGCAATTACTTTATCCAATATCTGTCTCACCACAAGCTCACTGTTACAGGATTAACTATTCTACCCTGTAATTATTTGCTTTTCATGCTATTGTGTAAATCATTTGTAACCTATGTTTTTTATGCTATTGGGAAATTTGTGTGTACTCATTGTTACTATGTAACTCCCATCACCCTCTCCCCCAGGTCGTACGAGGAGATGAGCAACTAGTTTGTTCAGTGTACCTTACCTGGTGAAACTTTCCAATAAATAGATAAATAAATATTTTACATGAACTCGCACCAGCAGGGTTTGGTGAGTGGGGCCACTAGTCCACCATGGATGGCTTTTAGTACATATTCCAGTACGGGCTGATCAGGATGCCACACTGTGCCAAGCACTCCCAGATGGATATTTCTAAGTACCAACAAACCAGCCCTGGCTAGTCTAAGGGTACTTAGAAATTCTCCCTCTGGGTGTGTTTTGTGAATCCCACTTTCAGGGATATGGCAGCCCCTGTCTGCAGCTAGCCCCACTGTGCCATGTCACAGCCCATTTTTGGACTCAGGACTGGTGCAAGGCTCAGTTGGGGCAGGGAGCTTGTGATTGACACAGGCTGCCTTTGTGAATAGCTCAGGGGGCAAAGTTTGATGCGAGGTGCCACTCACGCCATTTATTTTTGGCACAGGCACCTTGCGTCTAACCCAGGGCTTTGAGAGTCAAGCCCTGAATCTCTAGTAGTACTAGAGAGATGGATGTCTCTCTGCTGAGCCTGCCCTTCTCTTTCACTCTCTGCAGTTTTCCAAAATAAGTTTTTTTTTAAACCTAGACATTGTTTTCCCCAGTTAGTGGCAGTGCCCTACTAGAACAAATCAACAGAGCAAAGCAAATGTGCCCGAGTCCAGACTCCAAACCCTACACTTCTGTACTCTGTCTCCTTTCCAGTCCTCCCCATTCTCTTCGCTCCCTGCAGCCCAATAGTGCCCACCCCCACACTCACTGACACTCCGCCCTCCCCAGATCAGCATCCCAGCCCTGCCCTTTAATCTGCATGTCATTTTCTCTCTCCCTTCCCTTTACACCCTAGTAAAAAGCGAATGAATATTTTTTAGCCACAGCAAAGATTGAGGAATGATTCGATTAGGAGAATGTGAAGCAGATGCAATTCTGGGATTCATCACCTCACCTCACACCCCACCATGTCCACCATCTGTTAAATCTGCAGTTGTTATGTGTCCCCAGTGCCCCTCCACACTGAGTAGCCTCCCCCTCAGATCAGAATGCATCCCTCACCGCCTTTCTCCCTCCCTTTCCTAGTTTTTGCCCAGGTTGAAACTTGAACACCACAAACTAAGCCCATTTCTTCTTTTTGCCAGGTACCTGCCACAAAACAAAGTCAATGAATCAATAGTTTATTTAATATGCAGTATATATATATATGTTTTATTTTTTGACTCAAACCATCCACCATGACCATACACAATGCGTGCACACTACTAGAACTCACTCGCACGTTCTGAGGCAGCAGTATCCCACGTTGCGACTTGTGACCTGCTGCACCAAGTTCCACTAACCTAACCAATGGTCACCACTGTTGCTCCCTGGATCCCCCTTCAATCAATCAAAAGTAGTGACACTGGGGGTGACGTCTGTTCTAATGACCTCCTGGGTCTTGCAGTACTGCACCACATGACAGCTGAGTCGTCTGGAAGCCCAGGCACAAGCACTATGGTAGGCATTACTTTTTTGTTTTGTACCTGTTTCAGGGCGAACCACACAAGCCAAAGTTCACATTTTTACACAAAATGTTCGTGCTTTGCGGACACCCGCGAAAACGGGAGTTTGCATATTTTAAGGGACAGATTGAACTGAACTTGCAGCCCTACTGATTAGTGCAGTTTTACACCAGTCACACTCCTGACTGTTACTGCTCTCTTGCTGCTGCCACCCCTCGTACTATATGGATTGGGTCACAGAGTAAAGCAGTGCTGTTATTATTAGAACCACCTTCTTCTGTAGCGATGCCCCAACCCTCACCTTTGTCTTCCCATGCTAGTGATGTCAGTAAACTTGGAGCACTGATGGCTGATTGAAAGCTGCAGTATGAAGTACACAGTTGTCATTTTCTTTGGTCCAGTGACCTAACTACTGCAGCACAAAGAAAAGTCATTGTACTACAGTAGTTACATTACTACTGTAGTACAACTGCTTTTTTCAGTGTTTGTATTTCCACACACAAGAAGTGGTACCTATACAACACAATAGAATAATGTATGGAGTGTTGTGTAAGTTTTTTTTACACACCCGAGGTGTGTAATTAAGCAATAAGACATGATGGGGTGTACGTTGCAGTGGGATAACAGCACACCTCAGGAGTGTTGTGAGGTACGAGGCATCGCTAAGTGCTTTCAACCACCTAAGAATTGCAATTATCCCACCACAACGCACATCCTGGAGTGTCTAATTGTGATTATAAAATGAGTCCAAGTTTTTTTGGGGGGAGGGGGGTGGAAAGAAATGCACCAGAATCAAAAAAGAAACTTTTTTATATTTCTTAAAAAAAGCTCATCCACCTCAGCAAAATAGTTCCAATACATCTTCACATTGCTAGTATGTGGGTCAGGATATTAATCATGCTGATCATAGAAACATAGAAGTTGATGGCAGATAAGGACCACAAGGCCCATCCAGTCTGCCCATTTCTTTTTCTACCCTATAAATGTGCCATCGACCTTTGCTCTGCCAATGGCCTATCTATTCATACTCATCTGTATTGCTCCCTTATGCCTATCCCATGACTGTTTGAAGCCCTGCACTGTATTCATATCCACCGCTTTCGGAGGTAGGCTGTTCCATGCATCCACCACCCTTTCTGTGAAAAAGAACTTCCTCACATTACCCCTTAATTGGCCTCTCTCTGACCTCATGCTGTGTCCTCTTGTCCTGCTATTTTTCTTATATTGAAACATGTTAGACTCTTTCACCTTGTAAATACCTTTAAGGTGTTTGAATGTTTCGATCATATCACCTCTCTCCCTCCTTTGCTCTAGGGTATACATATTGAGCTCCTTTTATCTGTCCTCATATGTTTTCTGATGCAGTCCCTGCACCATTTTGGTTGCCCTTCTCTGGACTGCCTCAATTTGGTTAATGTCCTTGTGAAGGTGTGTCCTCCAGTACTGCACGCAGTACTCCAGATGGGGCCTAACCAGTGTCTTGTAAAGAGGGATTATTACCTCCCTCTTCTGACTTGTGATACCCATACTAATGCACCCTAACATCCTCCTAGCCTTACCTACTGCTTTAGTGGTCTGCTTGGATGATTTCAGGTAATCGGTGATGATGATGTGATGCCCAAGTCTCTTTCTTCCCTTGTGACTGCTAGCAACTCCCCTCCCAGCCTATAGGTGGCTTCAGAGTTTCTCTTCCCTATGTGCAGAATTTTGCGCAGAACTTGCAATCTACCGCAGAACTTCTGCAGTGCCGCAGAATTCACTCTTCTTGGTGATATTTTATTTATTTTTCTGTTTATCCATAGAATCTGGCTCTCTTCCCCTCTTTTTATATCCAAAACCCCCCATATGCTCAGAATATGATGTTATCACTATAACATCATACATTAGCTAATGAAATGGCTGCATTCTGCAACAGAAATGAACAGTTACTTATCTACCACAGCTCCCACTGCCAGAGACGGTGGCACAGCACATCATGCATGGTGATATTTGCTCAACCTGCACTACAGCCTAATACAATTTTCAGTCTTACATTATTGCACTAGGACCAACTTAAAACCTTGTCAATAGCACAGACCTGTTAAGTCCATAACTCACTTTGTACAAACTTATTTGTGTCTTTAAGGTATAGAGATGCCATCTGAAATGAATAACCGGTAAAATGAATTTAACTGCCATTTTTAAGAAAAATAAAGTAATTATGCCCAGAAAAGTGGAATATAACAATGTGTAGACCTTTTTAAAGAATAGACCTGTTAAATAAATAATTGCACTGTACGCATTTTTGCCAGGGTTATTGATTACATATTGTCATTGGTTGATAGAATCACCTAGAAGTTATGGAGAAATGTTGTGTGCAGGGACAGCTGTTGGGCCAGAGGGTAGCATGCTGTGTTTCCGTGCCAGCAACTCAGGTTCAGAAATTAACTCTGGGAGCTGGCTTGGCAGCACAAGGATTAGTGGAACACATCACTGCTCGGAGCCTGGGAAGGTATGGTACAGTGTTTTGTCACACAGTGGACACATTGTGATGGGCTGGAGAACTCTATCTCACAATCGGTTCACATGCATGTCATGGCCTGATGGTGTTACGTAGTGTGTTTGGGGAAGCAGGTTGACATGAAAAATGAGCTTTGCAATAACTCCTCTATTCTGTTTATTCCATTTCCAATGGGACCTATATGAATGAGGATGCAATTTCATGGAAATTAAAAAATATATATATATCTATATACACACACATACAGTATCTCTGTCTCTCTCTCACTATACACACACACACACACACATATACATATTTGTATGTATGTTACAAATTGCATATAAATATATAAGTGATACACAGTGGGAATCTCATGAGTGGTGTAGAAAGCACATACAAATACATAAGTGATAGACAGTGGAGACCTCATTAGTAGGATAGATAGCATGCATATAGAAATACCTTATTTATCACATAAGGTCCCTTCTGCATATATCATTTATGCAATAGGCTAGGACCTTAAGGGAGAGACATTTGTTTTGCCTTTTTAGGCATAAAATTATTTCTATAAGTCTGTTATTTTGTGAACTAGTGTTACTGTGCTTTCCACCATCCTGATTGCTGTAACCATTGCCATGAAAATGAAGTCAGGATGACAAGCTGACACTGTGATGTGGTAGTTTGTTAGTGCCGCAGAACTTCTGCAGAAATTACAAACCACCGCCACAGAAGTTCTGAGGCAAATGGTAGTCTTGCCGCAGAACTTGGTCCCACTGTACAGCAGAAAAGTAGGGGCCTTGATTAAACTCCAGTTGCCACTCTTCTGACCATTTTGCTAGTTTATCCAGATCTCTTCTCATTCTGCCCACTCCATCTGGATCATCTACTCTGTTGCAGATCTTGGTGTCATCTGCAAATAGACAAACCTTACCCTCCAGTCCATCTGCAATGTCACTGATGAAGATATTGAAGAGGACTGGCCTCAGGACTGATCCCTCAGGTACCCCAATTGTGATTTGCATCTCTTCTGACTGTATACTGTTTACCACACTCACTGTTTTCTGTCTGTCAACCAGTTTGCCACCCAGTTGACCAACTTCTGACCCACCCGAGCCTACCCAGCTTATTAATCAATCTTCTATGTGGAACAGTATTGAAAGCTTCGCTGAAGTCAAGGTAGGCGACATCAACTGCTCCCCCTTGGACCACTACTTTGGTTATCTAGTCAAAGAAATCTATGAGATTAGTTTGACAGGACCTTCCTTTTGTAAACCCATGCTGTCTTGGATCCTGTGCTCCTATGGATTCCAGGAGTTGCACTATCCTTTCCTTAAGGAGTGGCTCCATAATCTTGCCCACTACTGAGGTAAGACTGATTGGTCTGTAGTTTCCTGCCTCCTCCCTGCTACCACTCTTGTGGAGCGGGATCACATGAGCCCTTCTCCAGTCTTCTGGGACCTCTCCTGTGCTCAGAGACTCACTAAACAGTTCTGATAATGGCTCTGCTAGTTCCACCCTTAGCTACTTTGGTACCCTGGGATGTATGCCATCAGGTCCCATTGCCTTGTCCACCCTAAGCTTATTGAGCTCTTGTAGGACCCTTTCTTTGGTGAAGGGACTAGTGCTCCCCTCCCTCACCCTGTGTCCATGGTGCTGAGCTGTGGGCCCTGCCTTACCTTCTCTTCAGTAAATACTAAGCAGAAGTATCTATTTTGGATAGATGCTTTTATATGGTCCTCCTTCTTACATGCCCTCTTATCTCCTTTGATCTTAGCAATACCCCCTTTGGACTTTCTCCTTTCACTAATGTATCTATAGAAAGTCTTGTCACCTTCTTTTACTTTTTGTGCTAGTGTTTCCTCAGTTTGGGCCTTTGCCTGCCTCATTGCCTTCCCTGCTTCCATTACGGAAGTTTGGTATGCCTCCCTAACTTCATCCCGCTGTGTTCCCTTATATTTCCTGAAGGCCAGCCTTTTGGCTCTGACCTTTTCTGCTACTGTTTTTGAGAACCAAAGTGGTTTCCTTCTTCTTTTGCACTTCCTTTTCTCTCTAACACAATGGGATGTTGCTTCAAGTATTGCATTCTTAATGCTTGTCCACTTTGCCTGTACTCCCTCACCTGTATTTCTTTTTGCCAGGGCTAGCTTAAGTCTGTTGGCCATCTTATCAAAATCAGCTCCTCTGAAGTCCCATATTTTTGCCTTGGAATGGGATGATTTAGTTGTAGTGGCCAAATTGGACCATACCATGTGATGGTCACTGGTCCCCAGGTGACCTTCTACCTGGAGATCTGTGATCCTTTCCCTGTTAGTCAGTACTAGATCTCGGATAGCTCTGTCTCTTGTGGGTTGTTGTACCAGTTCTTTGAGGCCCTCCCCCTGCAGGGAATCTACCATGTGTCTAGTTCTGGCAAATGTTCCTGATGGTATTGACCAATCTGTATCTGGCATGTTGAAGTCTTCCATTATCAGAACCTCCCCTTTAGCTGTCATGTTTTGTATATCTTCTAACAGTAAAGTGTCTATGTCCTCCCCCTGGTCTGGGGGCATATAGACTACCCCAGTTCTTATGGCTGTCCCATTTCCTGTTTCCAGGGTGACCCACAGTTCTTCTGGCTCCTTATGTGTATTCTGAGTCCATTCCTAGTCCATAGTGTCAATCAGAGTGCTGATAGCCTGTTAAGTCTCTTTTAATTAGAATAATCAATTTACTTATGTTTTGGTCCAGCATAAAATGATTGTACCTACTGTACTTAGCTCAGTTCCAAAGTATGGTACGGATGTGGGTGCCCATGTCCTCCCACAATGCATGACCTCTGCCCTAGTAGTAAAGGTGTTCAGGGGCATGATAACTGTTTTAGATATGTTCAGTTTATAACCTGAAATGTTACCAAAATGGGAAAGTATGTCAGATACTGTTGGTATTGATACCTCCAGTTGTTCTAGGTGGAGCTTAACATCATTTGTGTAAGTTGACACAGCATACCTTTGGTCTCTGTTAACTCCTGCTACTCTGTGATCTAATAAAATGGTGTATGTGAGTGGTTCCAGGTATAGGTTGAAAAGTAAGGGGGAGAAGGGCATCTTGTGCCTTTACTTAACTTGAAGGGCATTAACTTCAACCCATTGCAACACACTCTGGCTGAGGGTTGCAAGTATAAGAGTCTCACCCAGTCAATGAACTTCCCAGGAAAGTCAAACTCCTCAAGGACAGCAAAAAGCCTTCCCAGGCCACCCTGTCAAATGCTCTTTCTGCATTCAGGGACACCAGGACCACGGGGATCCTGGAGTCCCGAGATGCAGAAATGATGTCGTTGAACCTCCACTTGTTCTGGGCCTGCTAGTGTTTGCCATACCTTAGTGAATCTCTCTGCCAAGATCTTGGCGATGATTTTGATATCTAAATTTAACAAAGATATGGGTCTATAGTTTCCTATCAGTTCTTGATCTCTCCCAGGTTTGGGGATCAGTGTAATCAAGGCCCCCTGTATGCTGGATGTAAGTGCTTCCTCTTATATGCCACATTGTATAGCTCCAGCAAATGTGGAACTTTCTTTTCCTTTAATGTTTTAGAAATTTAAGGAGAAGCCATCTGGTCCTGGTGTCATGTCTAGCTGTAAGTCTTGAATGGCTGCCCTTTGTTCACCTAGTGTGATAGTGCTTCCTAATGCCTCTTTCTTGGCTTCTGGCACTTGTGGAAGGTGAGCAGCTTTTAAGAAGGCTTGAATATCAGCTACACTGCCGAATATCTCCTTCTTATATACAGATTTAGTCTTTGCCACATTGGTCTTTGTAAGAACAGATCCAGAAGCAAATGATTTAATACCTTTTTTTGGACCAGCATAGATACAACATCTATATTGGTCCAATAAAAGGTATCAAATCATTTGCTTCTGGGTCTGTTTGTCTTATATAGACCCTCATAAAACTCCCCACAGCACTGTACTGTTAACCTGGGGTTAACTATTAGGTTAGCTCCCTGTGATTTCCTTTGTAGACTGGCGAAACATTGAAAAAATTACAGTGAAGGCCATTACAGCGACAAATTCGAGATTGTCACTGTAATGTCCCGCTGCACACTGGCATTGGTTTTGCTGGTATTTTGCCCCCTTTCAAATCAACTCTGCCTTGGAAAAAAACAATGATTTTCTGATGGACGAAACTTCAATTGTCGAAGTTTTACCCGTCACTGTAGGAGATTTTGACAATAAAGTTGTTGAAGCAACTTGGTGAAACTAATTTCCTTATAGCATTTACTGCTCTGATGGCTCATTTTGCCTGAGTCAAAGCACCAGTAACTTTCTAGCCTTTCCCACAGGTCTATATTGTTGAAAATCACTCTCTCTGCCCTTCCCCTGAGTAATTCTGTATATCTCTGTCTTTTGACATTGAGACTATGCTGTTCTGCTTCTGGGGCTGATTGTTTTATGTTTTTCTCCTGTTTCCTTATCTCTCTCAGTAAGGTGGTACTTTCTTGCATACATTTACGTTTCCTAGTAGCTGCTTTTCTACTGATTTCTCCATGTACTGTGCATTTAAATACCCCTATATCTTATTAAAATCTGGGACCATAATTTTATTGATCTGGAAGAATGACTTTGGTAGGTCTTTGATAAGCTTAACATTCCCAGAGTCTTTTAAGATGTGATTGTTTACCCTCCGGGACTTGTCTCCTCCCTGGCTGTTCTAGTCATGCAGACCATAATAGGAGCATGATCAGATACCACATGGCTTTTGTCTCACAGACTTGCACCCCTTCTACAAGCCCCCATGAAATCAGAAAATAGTCATGTGTGACTCAGTACCATGTGCTTGAGAGTGAAAAGTGTATTCTGTCTGACTAGGGTATAGCATTTGCCATGGGTTGATGAACACTAGCATGCCCTTTAACTCTGTCAGTGTTCACTGAAAAGATGAAAGCCTCCTCCTATATGCCTGTAACTTATCTAGGGTGCTATCTTGAACAATGTTCCAAACCCCAGACATTATTATGCAGGAGCCCTTGAGGTTGTTTAATAACTTAAGTAAATTCACAAACAATGTTCGTTGTCACTGTTAGGGCCATACACACAGGCTAATGTGGTGTCCACTAGCTGTGGATGAAGTGAAAAAAAGTCATGTTTCACATGGTGCTACATGCAGTGTGTAGCTTCATGTAGTGATGCACTGCGTGAAGTTTGCACTATGCACATATGCGGAGTGCGGAGTTTGCATTTCATGAAGTGAAGAGGTATGTGAAGTCTGCTTCTCCATGCGCTTCATGGCTATTTTAGTGACTTACAATGCGAGTTCTAGTGTAGCACTTAGTGGCCAGTTCACCTGTACTACCCAAAGGGCGCAGTGGGCCATTTGGTGTGAACGTTGTGGGCGAATTTTATATTCACAATAGACTTAGTGCCCACTAACCCCAGCAGGCCCCTCAAGATGAGGAATCTCCCCACAGGATTCTTGTGCTCTGAGGTCAGTTTGAAAAGGATTGTTCTTACAATTAGGATAACCACACCTGCTCTGCTATTACTATTACCTGCTGTAAAAGCTTGCCCAACTCACTCTCTCTGTCATAGATTTCCCTGCTATTTCTTAGGGTGTGACTTTAGCAGCATGACTGTTTGTGCCCCTAAGGATTACAGATGTCATAGAACCTAATGATATTTCTCTTTAGTCTGAGCCCCTTTGATATTCTAGGAGATTATGTTATACCCAGAGATTGCAATGACATATCCCATTGGTAATACTTGTGTATAGCTATGGATATATAACTTATGGATCACCCATAGATGAGCATTGCACATTTTCCCTGAAGCACCCTCCCTCCCTTCGTTATCACATGCCCTACCCAAGCTACCCTCATTTCTTTCCTCAGCTGAAATGCTCTGCCCAATGCCCTCTGCTCAGCATGAAGACTGGCGTAAAGATTGCAAGTATGATTGCTAAGAAAATTAAAACTAGTGCCATAAACTTCAAAAAAAAAATGTTAACAACCCAGCAAATAGTAACAGCATATGGCATAACTTTCTTGGTTCAGTGGGCCACTGCCCATTAAATTTAATGCAAGTTGCTCATGATAACATCCCTCCTGGGAGGGATGCCAGACACTGTGAGCCCAAATTCCTCATTTTTGCCCTTTCCTCATAAGAGGCTCAGGTATGAGGCTAACCCGAAAAGGCAGTGTTCTGACCTCCTCTTTACACTTGTCTGTGAGGCATTCACTGTCAGAGACTGCCATGCAGCTCCAACATAAAAACCTTTATGTATTTAGGGTGGTTATTTGGTATGTTTGGTAGTGGAGCACAAGCATGTGCTTGTGGGGGGGGGGAGGAGGGGCAAGCTTCAGATACTTGTTCCACAGCTCAGGGTACATTACAAATATTAGTGCAGTATTCCCAGTTTGGCTCACATGTCTGACGCCTAATAACCAAAGCTCAGTTGTAGGATATGAAACAGTTTTTTATTTACATTTTTTAACATAGTAGCAGTGCATTACCCACACCAACCAGCCTGACTGGCTGGTATGGGTAATGCACTGATGTGTTAAAATTTAAATAAAATGCTATTTCATAGCATCCTATGACTGAGCTTCAAGTTATTAAGTGTCTGGCATGTGGTCCGAATTGGGACTACTATAGCTTTATGGTACATGGTGGCTCCAGCATTGCCTACTGGGCTACATCAGAGCTCAAAAACACTACAAATGTTCCCCACCACTAGACTAACTCATTCATTTCAGTTCATGTTAATTGGCCTATCTTGTTAATGCCACAGCATCAACTCATTTGTCCAGTAGAACTGTTCTGTGAGTATGGAGGATAGTAGTTTAAGCAAGAGTCCCTAACAATAGTCCAAAAGTCAATACCATATAAAAGTCATTTATATGTAAAAAGTTAAGAAGGCAGCGCTATGTTCAGTTTCCACAGGGCACAGTGCATGCACTGTACCATCCTTTTGTCATGCTTGCTTTCGTATGTCAATGTCACTGACCATAGGCAACTGCTCAAGCTAGAAACAAAACACTTTAAAGAAGTCTGCTGAAAAGACCTAGGATAGAGATCCCTGGTCCCTTGTACCCAAATGGGTCATTTCTGTGTCTCTTGCCAATCTGCGATGCTGTTCCTTCCATTGTGGCAGATTACCTCTGCTCTTTCTGCATTTTGTGTACCCTCTATTTCTGGTAGCCACTGTTGCTTCTTCCTCTTGGATGTTGGCAATCATCAGGAGGGAGTTCTGCCTGTGTGACTATCAGTGTTGTGCAAAAGGATGCCACACAGCTCCAGAACCAAGGCAAGAAACTAGCCAGAAGAAGAACATTCAGGAATCTGTTGTTTGCACAGGTAGTGACTGAACTGTTCATGCGCCACCTTGCCTTTCAGAAAACTGGCATGATGAAAAGCCTCCATTGTCACACTCCCCTGGTTCAGCTTAATGTTATTGTCCTGTACTTTACACAGCTTGAGTAAAACTACTGGTATGTACAATGACTGAATTTTTACAATGACAAGAAAGAAAACTGTTCGTACCTCCAGAAGTGTCATTTACCAAACTCTGGGGGCTTCTCAGCTTTCCGCTCTGAGGGGAAGGGAAAACTGGGTATCATGTTTGGCAATTTGAGTTTTGTAGACTCTGCATTGTGAAATTCTGTCACCCCTTTGTTCATGTACACTATTAGCCTGGCCAGATGCAGCATACGAACTTCACATGCACACTGAGTAAGGCTTTCTTTCTTCATCTCCTTGTATGTAATTTGTTTATTATGCACTGCTGGAGAAACATCACTAAAGATGAAAAACTTGTGGCCATTCTATGCCAGGCTTTGCTTTTCCCTTGCTTTAGCCTGAATGAATAATGAATCCTGATAAGTAAGACATTTAATAATGATCACTTTGGTTTACTCAATGGAGGCAGAAGAAGTTTAAGTGAGTGATGAGCTCTTTCAGTTATGTATCAGCCCTCATGGAGTGGAGGTCCCACCATTCTTAGCAGTAGTGACTGCATAAAGTCCATCATGTCATCCTTTTAACCTTCTTGGTGATTCCCATGAAGACCAGGTTGTTCCTGAAGCTTCTTCCTTCCTGATTTTTGATCCAATACTTGAGCTTGTCGATCTTTTTCCTTAGATCTCTGAGTTTCTTCTCCTCCCACTGTTGTGCATCTTTCAGAGAGCTAATACAAGCCTCTGCATCTCCCAGTCTTTGATTGAAGTTTTCTAGCTCTGGCTTGAACAAATGAAAATCTTCCGCCACCTTTAATAAAATCACTTTTATAGATGCCAGTTCTGTGAAATATCTGTCTAGGTGCCTTCTCACCCCCTCATGCTCAGGCGATGAGCTGGGTGGTAGCTTTCTTTTTGGCCTCAGTGGTCTTGGCAGAAGTGGGGGCACTTCATGAGTGTCCATTCGTGTTGTTTCTGTCTCTCCCGACATCTCTTTTCTTATCAGAATGCTGCCCAGTCTTATCCTTCAAATCAGCTTTGTAGTTTTAGCTTTTGCCGTACAGTAGTTTAAAAGTAAAAAGCTGCATTCATGGGTTAAACTGGGCAGGTACTCACAGAAACTCAGTTCCACCTGCTTTGACACTTTTTTCCATTGAATACTATTGGAGAGTTTCACCTCCTAGGTATGATAGTTCCACCTCCTACAAATCTAGAGGCTACAGTTTCAACTCCTAAACATTTCCAATTTAACCAATGACCGTAAGCTGGGATCTCAGCGGAGGCAATCTGGAGCTGTCCTTTCAAATGGGTTGCATCACGTGACTCCTTTCTCTCATGACTATTCCTAATAAACCTTACTATAACTGACACTAAATGGTCTATATGTGGTGCAGTTTTACAGTTACAGTATTCTAGATGTTATTAACATGTTCTGTCTTTAAATGTTACCTTTCCAGGAATTATCAGTGCCTCCAATTACTTTACTGCACTGTGTTATGTTTGACCTGAGCAAAAGTATTAAAAAGAAACATGAACAAGTTTAAGAAAGAATGAAGAGCAAACTTAATACTGAAAAAAAGAAAATCACAATATCAACCCTTCTTTGTAGTACTCCAACCCCATTTATGTAACCTAAACTCCCTATCTGACCCCCTTTAACTCCCAATAATGAATGATCTGTCCTTATGAATATTATGAAGTTTTAAATAATTATAACTTCTCTATGAAGGTTACTATTCTCTAGGTCCTTCTCTACTTGCACTTTCAGCTTAACCTTACACAAGTATTCTGTTCTGTTATTCATCAACAATTGTCTTTTTGCCTCTAGAGTCAAAGTATTTTGCATGGTTTTATGTTGATATGCAGACCCTGTCAACTGTGACATATCCCCATGATCCAGAATAGAGGTGATGTGGTAACCTGAGCCCCTACCATGGAGGTTGCAATTTATGAAACTTGTGCCCAGAAATCCTAAATTTGGGGGCACTCCCTGAGTATGTGACCAATCTCTCCCAGTGGGTGGTCACCCTTCTAACATTTTGTTAGCCACTGGTACTACCATACTGATTATTCTAGTAGGGGTTAAATGCCACCTGCCCAGGATCTTTTTCGGAATCAACTGGGTTTTGGAATCCAAGCTTGCCATGTGAGCTGTGGTCCAATACCCATCCCATGTCTCTGGCTAAATGGGTTCCCCTAGATCTCTCTGCCATTTCATCCTCTGTGGTTCCTATACGGTTGGCAGGATTCTTTCAGGTGTCAATGGATCATCACCCTTTGTGCTTTTGTGTGTTTCCCCAGATATTTTGATTTGTCACCCAATCTGATTGTTTCAGGGTATAATCCTTCTCTAACCAAGGTTTAAGGGAATGCCTTATCTGTAAAGTTTTTCAGAGGTCAACTCCTGGCAGGTCAAATTCTCCTTGAAATTATGAAAAAGACTTCAGTACCCCTGTGGCTGGGCAGATAAGATGTCGGATCATCAGCATACCCTTAATGATCCATGAGGTCCACTTAATGACTTGTCCTCCAATTCTATGTCTAGGAGTACGCCTGAGGGGTTCCCAAGCTCCTAACATGTACTTCTGCCACCCATTGAGCTTTTTGGTTATCTGACCAGCTTCTCTGGTGAATTGGACCATTGCGGAGAATTGCTGTGCACCTTGTAGAAGCTTGCCCAGGGCAACTACTAGTGGGGTGTGACCCAGCATAGTCTGTTCTGCCTCTACTCACATCATGATGTTTGCCACAGGGCCTTCCATCAATTGGAGACCTTGCTTGACCCTTGTATCAGGTAGTATGCCCCAAATCATAGCAAGTTCCACTCTCACTTTGTGGGTGTGCTCTCAACATCTGTTTACTAAATGTTTGGGATTTACGTTCCCATATAAAGGCATGTATTATTGGATCTATCCTTGCCCAAAGTTTTAAGGGCATGGGTACCAGCAGGTTATTCAGACAATATAGAAGATGTGGGAAGCCCATCATATTAAAGGCAATGATTTTTTCTGACAAGGCCAAATTGAGCTTGACCCATCTTGCCACATCCTGTACAAGTACATCCAATAAAGGGATGACATTGCTGATTACTAATCCCTCTACAAAGAGAGTAATGTTCATCATGAGGGACTTTATACTTCCTGGAGACCAAGACTGGATCTGGCCATGAACTTGGCCCATATTCTGTCTGTACCCTTTTACTGGGAGAAGTTCTGTCTTTGACCAATTAACGTGAAGGCCAGACACTTTGCCATACTGTTATACTTTTGAAGGCCCCCCTGTAATTAAATCTCTACTACATTTAAGGTAAGTAGCAGTTCATCTGCATATACAAGGACTTTATTCTCCAACTCCCTATAGTTAATGCCTCAGCCTTCAGGGACCATTTGCAGTCTTGATGCCAACAGTTCTATGGCTAGAAAGATTAGTAAGAGGGAGAGTGGACAACCTTGGTGTGCACCTTGGTGGACTGGGAATTGGAGGGATAGGATACTATTGGTAAGCAATGAGTGCCATAGCAAGGCATACAGTGTCTTGATCCATCCTATGACCTTTGGACCTAGTCCTGTTGCCTTCAGAACTTCCACCAGATACTACCACAACACCGTATCCAAAGCTTTATCAGTTTCAATGGACACTATCACCACTATTTTTTACCTGATGTAGGAGATTCAGTACCAAACTGACATTGTCTGATCCCTGACTCTGTTTAGTGAAGCCTGTCTGGGCTTTATGTGCCAAGTGTGGTAAGGCTTTCTTTAGCCTCTGAGCTAATGCCTTTGCCAAAATCTTGGCATCCACATTAAGAAGGAAGATGGGCCTGGGCTTGTACATTGTGCTATTTCCTCAGGGATCATTCGCGTCTTAATGCCAATGGCTCCATGGCTAGAAAGAATAATAAAAGGGAGAGTGGGCATCCTTGGTATGTGCCTTGGTGGAGGTGGAATTGGAGGGATAGGATACTATTGGTAAGTAGTGAGGCCCTTAGCAAGGCATGCAGTGTCTTAATCCAAGCTATGAAGGCTGGGCCTAGTCCCATTGCCTTCAGAACTTCCACCAGATACTCCCACGTTACTGTGTCGAAGGCTTTATCGGCATCAATGGACACTAGCACCACTGACTTTTACCGTCATTTTTCCTGATGTAGGAGATTCAGTACCATACTGACATTGTCCGATCCCTGGCTCCCTTTAATGAAGCCTGTCTGGGCTTTATGTATCAAGTGTGGTAGGGCTTTCTCTAGCCTCTGAGCCAATGCCTTTGCCAACATTTTGACATCCATGTTAAGGAGGAAGGTAGGCCTGTAGCTTGTGCATTGTGCTCTATCCTTATTTGATTTGGGCAAACTATTATTGTTGCCTCTTGCGTGGACTGTGGCATTTCCTCTCTGCTTTGTGTGGTCTTTAGTACATTATTTAAGTTAGGGCTCAGTTGGGTGCTGAAGGCCTGCTCAAAGTTAGTACTTAAACCATCTGGCCCTGGTACTTTGCCCTTTGCCAGGGTCTTGGTAGCTCATGTGTCTTCCTTAAGGGTTTAGTCCCCTTCCAGAGTCTCCACTAGATGAGGCAGCAATTGCAGGAGCAGACAATGCTTGAAGAACTCTCTGCTCTGTGCTGCTGGCATTGATCCTTGTGACAAACAGAGGTGAATGTATAAATATTGGAATGCTGCATTGATCCTGTTGAGATCTGAGGTCAATGTTTCATCCCTCTCTTGTATACATGCAATGAGAGATTCATTTCTGCCAGACTTAAAAAGCCAGCAGTTTACTGGCTTTCTCATTCTGTTCCCAGTAACTATGTTTGGTGAAGAAGAGAGACCTTTCTGCTTGTTGGTATAAAAGCATATTAAGCTTGTATTTAAGCTGAACGAAGCCCCAGTTTAGTGTAGTATTGCTTTTCTTCCACCTTGAGTTGCCAAGATTTGTTGTCTCCTGTCATATTTTTTTATTAGCTGAGTAGTTAATGAAATGCAGCCCCGAATGTATGCCTTAAAGATGTCTCACAAAGTGTGATTGGAGATGTACTGGGGTTGCGCTGGTTTTAAAATAAAATTCAGTCTCTTTTGACAACCAGTCTTTAAACTCCTGACATTGCAGGAGGAAGGGATTCTTTCTACTCTATCTTGCTGGGTGTGGGAGAGTCTGTTGTATGGAGATGGAAAGTGATACTGGCGCATAGATAGAGATTACTAGAGGGGTGATGTCTACCCCTAGAAGCTCATAAGAACATTGAACACTAAACAGCATGAAATCCAACCTGCTACAGGTTTCACATTGTGGGAACCTGTAGGTAAAGTTCACCATGGTGGGGTGGGTGAGTCTCCATGCATATACCAACTGGAGCTCCTCATGCATCCTCTGCAGGGCTGCTTTGTCTTGCTTGTGTGAGGGTTCCCCTATCTCCCTGGGCACTTTGTCTAACAGAAGGTCTAACACCCTGTTGAAGTCCCCTTCCACAAACACCAGTCCTGGAGTGGGCAGCATATTTGTCACTGCTTGAGTCAGTGTCACAAAGAATGAAGTCATTATCCACATTTGGTGCATATATATTGACAATGAGGGTCTCTCTCTCTCTCTCTCTCTCTCTCTCCCTTGTATCTTGCCTTATATAATGACCCAGTGACCTGCCCTACTGTATCTGTTTCTATATGTTCAGTAACCAGCGGGCACCACTTTTTCAGTAGTACCATGACCCCACTTTTCTTGACTAGTTTCAATGCCTCATTTTGGAGGAGGTGCATCTCCTGCAGTAGGGCAGTGCTGCATCTGGTAAATTATCTTGTGCTTAATAGGATGACTGATACCCTCTACCTTCCAGGTCACTAATTTTACCCCTGCCATACTCCTTATCTAACCTGGCTATTGTTTCTGTGAGAATGTACAAGACACATGCACCCTTACTTGACCCATCTGTAGGTGGCCGTCACCCTTTTGTTTGTGCCATCTGGATGAGAACCCCTTTAGTGCTCGCAGGTAGGAAATGGAAATAGCTTTGAGATACAAAAGGCATGAGAGGTTGATTCTGCAATAGGCAAAGAGATATGATTAAACAATTTGTGCAACCATCATAATCCTCACTGGTTGTGGTCAAACCTTCTCCCACCGTTCATACCCACCATCTACCCTCTCAGACCTTCCCTTATTACATGTCCTCTCCTCTCCTCTTCCAGTAATTTGAATTCTTGTATCATCCTGTATTCAGCTCTATCAAGCAGAGGATATACATCAAGGAGGAGATATATCAGATCTGGGAGGGTGGGCCCTATCCTGTTTCCCAATCCCCACATCCCTCCCTGTTGCACCCTCAACCACCTTCCCTTCCCTGATCACCCGCATCCTTGATGGTCCTATTCCCTTCACAATGGGTCTGGTGGCATATTATTAGCTTAAGGAGAATGTGGATGAGTGAGTATCTTTAGTTGTCACCTGCTCTAGAGCAGCAAAGGGGGAACTGTTCCCCTTCCTTGCAGCTTCTGATGGGATCTAGTGAACAATATATTTGCCTGTTCTCCCCCTTTGTTTCTAATTCCCCACAGGCCAGGGAACATTTCCTAACAACACTAAGTAGCAGCTCCTCTGACTTGCTTGGCCATGAGCTCCTTACCTCCATGTCTTGTTTTGGTGAGTTAGAAATTAGACTGCAAATGCCCCTTAAAAGGATATGTATATTAATGTCCAAGCCCAGTATACGAAAAGTAAAATAAAAAACTGACAAAGCAATTGAAAGGCAGAATATAAAGTCCTTGGGCAATGCCTTGTTGGGTTGATATGTATTTAACAAAAGACTTTGGGGAGACGGGAATCGACTCTCCACCACCTTTCTTTTACTGTGCTACCTTGTTGCTGGGAGGGGGAAGCACCTACGAAGACCCTTCAACAGCTCTGGTTGGTACTCACTTGCTGCAGGATGGTGTGAAATCTGGTATAACAGACTATTCTCTACTAACAAGAAGAGCAGCTCAGCCAGGCTCATTGTGCATTGCTGAGCCTGCTATCAGGGCCCCTCTAAAATGGGAGTACCCCGAAGTAACACATGTGGCTGAGTTACATCCAGTTTTCACCTCCTTTATACAGGTTGGTACCAATCTTTTGTTCCGCTCTGTTCCATCCAGATTCTGTTCCTCAGTTAATTCCCCTCTCCCCCTCCCCACTCCATCTCAGGTTAAGCACTGGGTGATGGTGGTAGCTTGCATCCATCCTCCTCCACCTCCTGCTTGTATTGCCATTTGTCCTCTACCTCTACTCCTTACTCCTCAGTTGTTCAAAATGGGCTGACATTTTAGTCTTCCTCCTTTGCTGCTCTCAATGGTGGGGGTCCTGCTACTTCTTCCATGTATGCCTCTTGGCAGCCAGTACTCCTTCATTGGTTAGGACTGTACAGCGGTTGTGAGAAGGCAATCATTTCCTTCCTGTACTTATTCATTCTAAGTTTGGACCTTAGGTGGTCCCCAATCCTCATGTCTAAACCCCCTCCCAAATGCAGCCTTCCTTCCCCAAGGATGCATTTTGCATGCCCCTGCTGTAGACTTGGTTTAAAGGATCTCTCCTTTAGAAACATAGAATTTGATGGCAGATAAGGACCGCTTGGCCCATCCAGTCTGCCCATTTCCCTACCTAATGGATAAGCTGAAGATCCTAGTGAACCAGCAGCCTACTTCTTCCTACCCCCACCCCCTAGAATTGCCATGTGACTGTCCCATGCATGCTTGAATTCCACCACTGTTTTTGACTCCACAACCTCCTCCGGAAGGCCGTTCCATGCATCCACAACCGTCTCTGTGAAAAAATACTTCCTTAAATTACCTCTGAGCTGGCCCCCCCTCTATCTTCAAATTGTGCCCCCTTGTTCTTGCACACCTCTTTTTTTGAAAGATGCTACTCTCTTAGACTTTGTTGATTCCTTGAGGTACTTGAAAGTTTCTATCATGTCCCCCCTCTCCTCCTTTCCTCGGGCTATACATATTAAGCTCCTTAAGTCTCTCTTCATATGTCTTCGGTGCAGACCCTGCACAATTTTAGTTGCCCTCCTCTGGACAGCTTCCATCCTGTCTATGTCTTTCTGGAGATTGGGTCTCCAGAACTGCATGAGTACTCAGATGGGGTCTCACCAGCTGTCTGTACAGAGGATAATAACTTCCTGTTTTCTACTGGTGATGCCTCCCTATGCATCCCACTATCCCCCCAGCCCTCCTTGCTGCCCTCTCACATTGCTTGCCCACCTTTAGGTCATCTGATATTACTACCCCAAGGTCCCTTTCCATTTTTATTGTTGTTAGTATCTCACCCCCCCCATTGTGTACTCTTCCCCTGGGTTTTTGTTTCCCAGGTGAATTACCTTGCACTTCTTAGCATTGAATCTAAGCTTCCATACAATTGACCATTCCTCTAACCTTGCCAAGTCCCTTCTCATCCTTTCTACCCCACCTTGTGCATCAACTCTGTTGCAGATCTTTGTGTCATCTGCAAAGAGACATACTTTTCCTTCCAGTCCCTCTGCAATGTCGCTTATAAAGACATTGAAGAGGACCAGTCCCAATACTGAACCCTGCGGTACCCCACTAGTAACTCCCCTTTCTTCAGAGTGGACTCCATTTACTATTACTCTCTGTGTCCTATGCTCCAGCCAATTCTTTACCCAGGCTGTCATCTTGGGACCCACTCTCAGGCTGGCTAACTTGTATATTAATCTTTTGTGTAGGACTGTGTCAAATGCCTTGCTAAAGTCTAGGTAGGCCATGTCCACAGTCCCTCCCTGATCTACTACTTTGGTCACCCAGTCGAAGAAATCTATCAGATTTGTCTGGCATGACCTTCCCGCTGTGAATCCATGCTGCCTTGGGTCCTGTGCCCCTCTGGCCTCTAGATAATCGACAATTCTTTCCTTCAGAAGTGATTCCATCATTTTCCCTACCACTGAGGTTAAACTAACAGGTCTGTAGTTTCCTGCTTCTGCCTTGCTCACACTTTGTGAAGGGAATCACATCTGCCCTCCTCCAGTCCTCGGTACCACCCCATCCTCCCATGATTTGTTAAAAGAGGGTAGTCAGTGGTGTCACTAGTTCTACCCTTAGTTCTTTGAGAATTCTGGGATGAATCCCATCAGGCCTCATTGCTTTGTCCACCTTTCAGTTTTAAGAGTTCTTTCAGAACTCTTTCTTCTGTAAATGGGCTGGTATCAACTTCTGTATCCAGAGTGTTTCTACTGTTTGTTTTAGGTACCTCCCCTCTTCCTTTGTAAATACTGAGCAAAAATATTTGTTTAGTATCTCTGCCTTTTCACAGTTACCCTCTGCCCACCCTCCCTCCCCTTTATTAAGCCTCACTATCCCTCCGTTGGTCTTCCATTGCTCCCTGATGTACTGTACTTATAAAAGGTTTTATCCCCTTCTTAACTGAGTTGGCTATCTTTTCCTCGGTTTGGGCCTTTGCTGTTCTGACTGCCTTCCCAGCTTCTTTTTGCTTTAACTGATACAGTTCTCTGTACTGCTCCTTCTGTGATTCCTTGTACTTCCTGAATGCCTTCTTTTTCTCTTGAACCTTCATTGCCACTTCCTTTGAGAACCATAGTGGTTTCTTACATCGTTTCATTTTTTTATTTGCTTCACACAAAGGCTTGTTACCTCTGTGATGGCAGTTTTTATTATTCTCCATCGTTCTTCCACCCCTCCTTCCTGCCCATTTGCTAGTGCATTCCTTAGGCACTCACCATTTTGGCAAAGTCAGCCCTCCTAAAGTCCAGTACTTTTGCCTTTGTATGGCTTGACTCTATTGCTGTGTTTATTGTGAACCATACTGTTTGATGGTCGCTAGTTCCCAGATGGCTACCCACTTCTACATCTGTGATCCTCTCTTCATCTCCATTTGAGAGAACCAGGTCTAAGATTGCTTCCTCTTGAGTGGGCTCCAATACTAGTTGTCTAAGGCATGCCCCCTGTAGGGCATCTAGAATAACCCCACTCTTCAAAGTGGCTGCTGCAACTGCACTCCAGTTAACATCTGGCATATTCAGATCACCCATCAGCAATATCTCCCCTTTTTCTGCCATTCTAAGTATACTTTCTATCATTTCCTTGTCCATTTCCTCCCCCTGAGAAGTGGGTCTGTATACAACCCCTGTGCGGATTGTGGTGCCATTGCCGGTCTCCAAATTTACCCACAATGCTTCTTCTCCTCCCTGTTTACCCTTTTGTTCTGTTGCTTTGATTTCTTCCCTTATGTAAAGAGCTACTCCTCCTCCTCTTTTACCCTCACTGTCCCTCCTGTAGATAGTGTATCCTGGTATGTTTACGTCCCAGTCATGGTTTTGTGTGTATCATGTTTCTGTGACTGCCACGATATCCAGATCTTCCCCCTCCATCAAGGCCACTAATTCAGGAAGCTTGTTACTCAGACTACGGGCATTGATACTCATTGCTCTTCATTTTTTGATGGCTTTACCTTCTGTTGCAGCATCCCCCACTGACCTTTCTACCTCAGTCTTTTTCTCATTTAGTACCCTGTTTTGCAGGGAGAGGCTGGAATTTTCCTGCTGCTTATCAGTGCCTCCCCCCTTGACTAATTTAAAATCTTGCCAATGAAGCATTTAAGCTGATTGCTCAAAAGACTTGTTCCCTTCCTGGACAGATGCAGACCATCCTGCCAGTATAGGCTGGTGTCCCTCCAGGTGGAACCCCAGTCCCCAATGAAGCCAAACCCCTGTGCTCCACACCATTTTTTCAACCATTCATTAAACTGCATGGTGCAAAGTACCCTCGCCTCATTCATGCCATTGACAGGCAGCACCTCTGAGAAGAATACTGTGTGTGCTACTTGTCTTAGGCCCCTCCCCAATTCTACAAAGTCCTTCTGCACTGCTCTAATCTCATGATGAGCCAAGTCTTTTGTCCCTAGGTGGACAATGACGTTCAACTCAGACTCCCGTGCAGCTGTTCTCGTGATCCTGAGGATGCGCTTCCTGTCCCTCCAAGTCATGGCACCAGGCAGGCACCTTACTTCAGTTTTCCCTGCTCCCCCCAGTTCTATCCCCCTAATATTTGAGTCCCTCATCAGGAGCTGCTTCCTTTCCTTGTGGTGTCCTATACCTCCTTCCTGTGGGCCTCCCTTGTGACAGTTGTCCTCAGCCTCCTTAGTCTCCTCTGTGGGTGCATCCATAGGGGAGCTATGCTCCTCCAGAATGGTGTATGGATTGTGGAGTGGAACAACTGACTGGATGTGCCTCTGTTCCACCATCTTCACCCTCCCTGAGCCCACTGTGGTCCAACTGCTGTGCTTTCTTCGCAACCTCTGAGGTAGTGGTGGTGGCTCTGGTGCTCCCTGGATGGGGGAGGTTCCCTTCCTACCATCCAGTGTGGCCTGGGAAAAGGTTCCCTTACTACTGTCCAGTGTGGCCTGAAGATGGGGCAGATACTAACTCGCTGTTGTCCCCCCAACAATTCTGGCCCCTTATTGAGGATCTGGAGTTGTTAGTCTGCCTAGCAGCACATTAATCCTGTGCTGTCAGCAGTAGCACATGATGCTATCTTACATAATGTGAGGGGGGAGGGAGTTATAGTTGCATTTCTAACTGGTGGCCTTGGATTCCCATTTAAGATGCAGGGTGGAGGGTCCCTCTGTTACCAGAAAGTCACCTTTCTTTAATTAGAGGACTGTCATCAACTCCTTCTTTGTTGTATCCTTCACATGTACCCCCCATTATCTCCTCATATAAGTAATGACCTATTCCTTTGTTGAGTTTGTTTGTGGAAGAGACAGCAAGTCTGTTACATGGAGGTTAGGTACTATCTCCACCCCCCCCTTTTTCTCCTACTATCCTTCTGCTGGAATAAGGGGACATCCCAGTAAGTGTATTCCTCTCCCCATGTGTAGCTGGGGGTGGAGCTTTTACTGTGGCCATTATCCCTGGTCTCCAAATACCCTCTCACCCATTAGCCTGCCTTTTTAGGGCTGCAGTGAGTGTAATCCTGCAGATCTCTTGCTATCAGAAAAGGACTCAGCGCATTCCTTCGGACCAAACAACATGCTGGAGTTGCAACACAGTTGCCTCCATGTCCGTGAAGCACTCTGCTCATTGTCTCCATTGGAAGTCACACTGCACTATTTTTTTCCTCTGTTGGCAGTCATGGCAGAACACAGCACACTCCACCATGTTCAAGATGGTCACCAAATTGTACTGCCCATGCATGATCACAAGCGCATGTGCAGTACAGAGAGGTTGTCATCTTGGACACGGCAGAGTGTGCCGTGTTCCACCGTGACTGCCAATGTTTTATTTTATTTAAAATTATGGATATCCCCCACCTGACCTTCTCTCTCAGCACCAACTCTGCCACCAGAAACATAACAATGTCACTGGGGGTGCCCAGTCCCCCAGTGTCATGATTGTGCTTCACCAGAAACATAACAATGACACTGGAGGTGCCCAATACCCCAGTGTCATGATCCTGCTCCGCTGTGACTTTTTTTAATATATGTATTTTTTCTCCCCTCACCTAACCCTCCCTCTCAGCACCCCCCCCCACCCAGAAACATAACAATAACACTGGGTATGCCCAATCCCCTAGTGTCACAATTGGGTATCCTTGGTTGTGATTCTTTTTTTCACACCAGTAAAAAGAAAACTGTCCATCGATATCATTTGCTGCCATTCCGGACCCCACAACCCTCCCACTCAGCACCCACCACCCGACACCCCCAAAACCTTTACTTATCCATCAGGGTTCCAGGACCATAATCCTCTCTGGAACACAGACACTATGATGATGTGAAGTCCATGCATATTAATGATGCACGGATCACACAACGTCAGTGTAGTTTGAATCTTATACAAATAGAGCTTGGCGGGTGGAGAACCCACCAGTTACAGTATAGAAGCTGTTGTGTATGTACCTATGCGTTGTTGGTGTTCTAGTGAAGCTGTTTAAACTCAGATCTGCATCCTCTCGTCTTTACATTGTGTCAGAAGATGGAGCACCTGTCTCCACCAACACTGCTAGGGTTTACAGGCTATTTGGCAAAGAATTGGCACCGCTTTAAGCAACAAGTAGAAATATTTTTTGTGGCCACAGAAATTGCGCAAAAGTCCCAGAAGATCCAAGCAATGACCTTCTTACATGTGGCTGGACCAGCAGCCCTGGAAGTCTACAATACTGTACATTTAAGTAGGCCAGAGCAGAAGATAAAGAAAACCTGGCAATGTGTTGGACCAATTCGTGAAATACTGTAACCTATAAAAAAACTTACTTTTGAAAGGCATTTATTTAACACCAGGAATCAGAACCCAGGAGAACCAATTGATGCTTATGTCACAGACCTGCATTTGAAAGCAAAATCCTGTGAGTTTGGTTCATTATGCGAGTCCCTTATTACGGATCAAATTATGTGTTGCATTCAGAATGATAGTGTCAGAAGATTCAGAGAGGTTGACTTAACTTTACAAAAGGCCATAGACATTTGCAGAGCAGCTGAGTTAAGTGCAATGCAGCTTAAAACTATGAATGAGACAATGCCTGAACAATTAGCAGTTTATATGGCCACTTTCAAGAAAGAGGGAAGACAAGAGTAAGAATATGGCTGGAGATAAGATGACAGCAAGAGACTCTGTGCCAGTAAGGGATACCAAAAGTCGCCGATGTGGGCAATGTGGCAGGGAGCTTTGGAGTTACAAATGCCCAGCATATGGACAGAAATGCAGGATTTGTCATAAGAAAAATAATTTCACTTAAATGTGTTTCTATGGAAAAGGTGTAAAAGTTCATGCACTCCATGAGGAATCAGAGAGTGAGAATGAGAATGAGTATAGTATTGAAACTGTGACTGAGAAGAGATAAGATAATGCTTGGAAAGTGACCCAGAATATTCAAGGGAAAAAAGGGCCAATGACCCCCTAGAAATAATCATCAGGTATGGCCTATACACAGACCCGGCCTCCACAGCTGCTGTTACTTCTGCTGCTGAATTTTTCACTCACCCCCTCCCCCTCCCAGGCCACCTTTAAATACACTTAAGCTCCTCCCTCCCCTACCCTGTCCTGCCCCCACTGGCTCCCAGTACTAGCGCTCTGGAGCTTAAAGCTCTCTCTCCCCACCCACTTTGTTGATCTCCCTCTCTCTCCTAATCTCTTAAAGCTTCCTCACTGGTCTGTTGTTCTCCCCCAGTACTGCTCATGCAAAAGTGTCCTAGACCTGCGTTTTGGACTCCATATATTTCACCTCCTCTCTACCAACGTCCGCTGTCACCATGAACCTGCCCCAGCTCATTTTGTCTGCGATCTCCCTAGCATCTGTCCTGGTGCTGACGGACATATGCGCCTCAGTACTGGCCCAGGATCAAATGTACTTTGCCTACCTCTCAGAATCCTGCTCCTCTCAGTACACCCTACACTTCTTCCCTCGTGGGAACTCTCCTGCCCAGGTCACATCACCCTTTCCTTCCTCGTAAACATGGAACGTCGCTTACTTGGTCACTACCTGGCCTCCATATCCTGCTCTATTGCCGTTCTCTCCTGCACCTGCATCCCATTCCAATCCCTACTACTCCATGCAGGAGACATTGAGAGCAACTCCAGCCCCTACAATTCCCACATATCCCCCTCCGACATCACCTGGACAAATGCCCCAGGGCTAAAAATTACCCATATAAATGTATGCAGTCTCCCCTCAATATACCAGGACCTGGAAGCATGGGTTGAGCTATACAAACCCCATGTCCTAAGACTCTCCGAGACATGGCTAAAACCTCACATTGCTGATGCCACCTACCAACTACCTGGGTACTCCTCCCACCACCTGGATAGACCTGGCAAAAAAAGGGGGGGGTGGAGTAGCTCTGTTCGTCAAGGAACCCCTATCAGCCAACATAGTTCTCCGCTCCAGCCCAACCTCTCCCAGTGAATGTCTTATCACTTAACTCACCCTGGGAACTAGCAAAAAACTCTACATCAGGTGCTGCTACAATCCCCCTACAGCTGGAACTGAAGGCTTAAACAGCTTCCTCTCTGCCCTGGTCTCCATATCCCCACACAGAGACTCAATTCTCCTGGGTGATCTCAATCTAAACTGGCTCAGTTCCCACCAGTCTGACTATGCCTCCCTCCTAAAACAATACAACCTGGCCCAAATTATTAACCTTCCCACAAGGCAGAACCCTCACAAGGGCACACACACACTCCTGGATTGGATTGTAAATAACCGGGAGAACTGTGTCCTGCATGCTGATACCATGGCTGACTCCATCAGCGATCACTCCCCTATGTACCTTCTCTGGTCATCCAAACTTAAACGGCCCTCACTCAAATACCTATCTTTCTGTAACTTCAGAAGCCCAAACACCCCCGGCCTTCTCTCTGAGGCACGGGCACTGGACTGGTCTGCTGTTTTCTCAGAATCAAAGGTGACCCAGGCAGCATCCATGTTCACTCAAGCTCTCCCGACTCTACAGGACAAGCATTTTCCAGTCACCACAAGAAGGGTGAGGGGTAGCTACTCACGATGGGTCACGAAAGATCTCCTTACCCTCATGAAAGACAGGGACTGTGCCTGGTCAACCTATAAAGCATCCCCATCCCCGACCCTATGGGATGATTACAGGCATTGGAGGTACCTTTGCAAACACCAGGCCAAAACTCTCAAACAGACACATTTTCGCAAACTAACCTTGGGGACCCAAAACAATTCTGGGCATCCATTGGCTCGCTACTAACCCCCCCCTCCAAGTAAGCCTGTCCCACAGCTACACACTACTGCTGGCCTCATTACTGATTCCCAAGAAGTGGCCAAGGCCCTCAATGACAAATTCTCTGACCTCACTATGTACCTTTGCAAACTCCCAAATGGCATGCAAAAAAAACCTGTCTCCCTGCAAGCCCTCACGACATCACTCACCTGGCCTACCTCTCAGCCTCCACCTCCACCCTTTTTCTTCAACATACTCTCACACTCTGACATAGCTAAACTCCTAAAGAGCCTCCCAAACCATAGCTCCCCTGGAGCAGACGTATTAGCCCCTGTCTTCCTTAGACTTATCTCCCCTGCCATCATCACCCCCCCCCAACGTTCATTTTCAACCTCACCCTAACCACTTCCTCCAGGCCCAATACATGGAAAACCATGAAGATCATTCCTATTCATAAAGCTGGGGACCCACAATCCGCAGACAACTATCGCCCGATCTCCATCCTTCCTCACCTAAGCAAGCTGCTTGAAAATACCGTCCACCACCAACTTGCTGACTACATAGGTAAATATGACCTACCATGTAGCCAACAACATGGTTTCTGCAAGAATCACTCCACCACTACTGCCCTCACACTCCTAACTGACCACATGCACACAAACATGGACCATGGAAATGCAGCTGGCACAGTCTTCATTGACCTCTCCAAAGCCTTTGAGCTGGTCAATCACTCGCTCCTCCTCTCCAAATTGCATCACCTTGGCTGCTCTCCAGAGCTCACCACCTGGTTTGGAAGCTACCTTACAGGGTGCTCCCAGTTTGTGTGCATTTGCCCGGCCCACTCGCCCACCTTGTCTGTCTTTACTGGGGTCCCCCAAGGCTCTATCCTGGGACCCCTCCTTTTCTCCTTATTCATTAACTCCCTTCCAGTGGATAGTCTCAACTGTCACTCAATCCTTTATGCCATCAACCTCGCACTCTTCTCCAGCGGAAAGTCTCCTACCCTCATCTCTGCAGCCCTCTCACAAAACTACACCACAGTCCACAACTGGTTCCCTGATAACCTCCTTCTGGTCAATGCCAAAAAAACCAAAAACAATGTTGTTTGGATCTAAGCCCTTCCTAACGAAATGTAAATCTAACCCACCCCTAATCATCACATCCCGCAATGGCCATGTCCTAGAGGATGTCGAACACTTCAAATATCTAAGAGTTGTGCTTGACCCCTCCCTTTCCTTTACAGAGCACATAAACTCCCTGGTTCTAAGATTTCACCAAACACTAGGGGCTGCCAACAGATATTGGCAATACCTCACCCCTGAGGCCTGCCATAGCATCACTCAGGGAAACCTGTTACCTATCCTGGACTACTGCTCTCCCATCTACTCCAGAACCTCTGTATCCACCATGGCAAAGCTATCAGTAGCATACAACAGTGCCTGCCGCTTCTCCCTGCTGGCCCCTTTCTGCATGCACCATTGTACACTCTACATTACACTGGGGTGGCTCCCACTACAAGCCCACTTTGACCTTGAACTGTACAGTTTTATTGATTCTGCCATCTGTATTGGCCAGAAATCGCCTCTTATTTCACTTCTCACTGCCCAAACTTCACACCGGTGCCTATGCTCCTCCAGTATCCCCTTCCTGAAAATTCCCAGGGTAGCCACAAACATGGGTGCTAGAGCCCTGTCTGTATCAGCTCTCACACTATGGAACAAGCTGCCCACTGAACTGTGCACCATAAACACTCACCGCCAGTTCAAGACTCACCTTAAAGACTGGCTCCTGTTGGCAGCCACCTGCCACTGCTTTAAGGACTAGCTCCCCCCATAGGTTCCAGGGGTGGGCCAAATAGGTTCTCTTATTTACTGAAACTATACCACCGTGAGCCTTACTTTGCTTTGTTATTTGTTGTCCCTCAATTACTGCCACCATGTACACCATGTATTGCCAAATGTAACAACTGTAACCTTTCACTATGTATTACCTGCTCTTGTTATATTCTTGTTATTTTGATGTTTCTACTCTGTGCCACCTTATGTGGCCCGAGTCATATCTGAAAATGGTCCCTGGGATCAGTGCACCTACCCAGTTAACAAAGTCCTAAATAAATAAAAAAGAAATAAAGTGGGTTTTAAAATTGATACTGGTGCCCAGTGCAATATGATACCCTTTAAGTTGTACAAGATGGTAACCGGAGAACCTGTTCAGAAATTTAAGACAAGGCTGATCTCATATTCGGTCCATCAGCTTGATGTGCAAGGGAAAGTCGCTTTGGCAGCAAGTTTTAAAAAGAGATATCATGTGCTCACAGTTCAGATGGGAGACACAAATGTGCCTCCAGTACTGGGACTGCCTACTTGCTTAGAGAGGCAGCTTGTGAAAACATTTTTTTCAGTGAATAAGTAGGGGGACTCCACCGAAGAAATTCTGTCCACGTATGCTGATGTATTCAAGGAATTGAGGTGCCTTGATGGTGCAGATCATATCAAGCTGGACACAACAGTGAACCCAGTGATCCACCCACTGAGAAAAATTCCATTTGCTTTACATGTGTAAGCCCCCTCAGATATGGGGTGTACATATATATATATATATATATATAGGGACAGCTGAGGGAGATTGAGAAAGAGATCAGCAGACACTGCAGAGGGCAGTCAATGGGGGGTACCCCCTTCTTTAGGCAGTTTTGGCATCTTTCAGTGGCGATGCACCAGGTCCCTGGGTGGGCATTCGAGGGAGGACACTGGAGAGGCAGTTTGTGGTTGTATGGGTCATGGGTCCCTGGTGACTGGGTTGTGAGAGCATCCAGGAAGCGAGTTGTAGGGTAGGCAGAGTAGGATCCGGGGGGGGGAGGGTAGGTCCCAGCTTGTTGTTGTGGTTTTCCTGGGTCATTGGGGCTGTGGAGGTGGTTGCAGGGCCCCTGCAGGGGTCAGGTACTTGTGGCAGGAGTCCGGACTCCGTTCCCCATGTGACAGGGTAGCCTGGGAGGTAAGAAGGTGGTGAGGGTGCGGCCTTTACTCAGAAATGGGGCCTGCATGGAGGGGCAGGTCCCGTGGCTCTGAAATTGAGGCCCAGGTGGGTCCTCAGGTGGGGAAGAGAGACCTTCATCCTGGGGCCTTTTAGGCTGTTTCCCTCTTAGTTGCACAGCTCAGGCAACATGAAAGAAAACTGAAGAAATTGTACCACTGTAACTGCTGTTGGGAGGCTTAGCTCCAGTAGAAATGAATTGGATGCCAGCTAAGAGAAAAAGTGATGGAGAGAAATCAAAGGGGCTCAGGCCAGGTGTCCAGAAATAGGGGCTAGGGTGAGTCTGAGGCCTGCATTGGGGAGAGGCAGCTGAGGAACTAGCAGGCTGCAAAGGAAGCAGTGTCAGGTGTGAGACAAATTGGGATTAGGCTCCTTTAAATCTGCCTAAGAGAAGTTGAGAGTAGAGGCAGATAGTACAGGTACTTACCAGTGCCAGTAAGTAGTATGGGAACCTCACACTTCTGGTCATAACAGAAATAGTAAAATACTGCTGCTGTAAGTTCGGTATCAGTAGAAAATCTCTCCATGCCTAAGTACTGCCCTTAAAGTGCCTCTGTCATGTAATCCGTGTAAAATGTTTTAGCCCCATGGAGCTGTGCATTTTTTTATTTTCCTTAAGCATTTGGGACCCCTGAGCCCTGTTAATTATGTATGGGCTCAGGAGAATAAACCCGATTATCTTGTGAGAAATCACAGTCCAGAGTGATTAATTGTTTAGCCTAGTATAGCCTAGAGGTTAGAGGAATGAGGTGTGAACGAGCTTGATACATCCAGCAAACCAAACCTGAGTTTGATTCTCACAACCTCCACTTGTATACTGTGTGACTCTGAGCAAGTCACTTAACTGCCCAGTGCTCCCACGTCACCCCTGAAAACAGGCACTTGTGCCTAGTGGGCCTTACCTGGTTACCAAAGATTAAAATAAATAAATAAAATGAAATAACCACCCCTTTAGTTTTTAAGGATCTTCCATAGTCTACCTGGGGGGGGGGGTTAAAGCATTCAAGATGTTCCTGTGCCCTCTTGCTCTGGGGCTGGTGGGTAGATGCCCTGAAAGGCTGAAGTTGAATTGACGGGGTCTGCTGTCCTGAAAGAAGCTCCTGGGAAAAGACCAGATCTAGATTTGGGGCTCTGGGACAGTCCATCAAAAGACATTTCGAGGTAAAAGAGATTTTAGTCCATGCTTTAATGGCTCCAGAGAAAACTGTGTCTGAGGTTCTATTGTCTGGGACCCCCTTCCCAGGAACACTTGGCCCCCTAGACATTTGGGAAGGGGGGGGCTACACGGGATAAAGTCAGAGCTGAATTAGACAAGATGGTATAAATGGGAGTCATCGAGAAGGTTGAAAGACCCACAAGTTGGGTGAACTACATGATGGTTATAGAAAAGCCTAACAAGGTAGGAATATGTATTGACCCCAGAGATTTAAACAAGGCAACAAAGTGAGAACATTAACCAATGAAAACTGTAGAAGAAGCTGTGGCCCAGCTTGCTGGCACCAAAACTTTCTCAGTGTTAGATGCAGGGCATGCCTTTTGGCAAATTAAGCTTGATGAGCCCAGCTCTGAATTAATGACTTTCAATACCCCGTATGGAAGGTATAAGTTTAAAAGAATGCCGGTTAGAATATGCTCAGCCCCAAAGGTGTTTCAGAGAAACATAGATCAAATATTTGAGGGGCTAGAGGGAATAAAGACTTACATGAATGACATTTGATTTGGGGATCAAACATGCAGAACATAATGTGAGACTAGAGAAGGTGCTGCAGAGAGCTTGAGAGTGCCACCTATTGTTAAATCTACAAAAATTCTAAATCGGCCAGAAGGAGGTTCCTTATGTTGAATGCAAACTGAGTATGAGAGAGCTAGTGACAGACCCAGAAAAAAATCAAAGCAGTAGTGGACATGCCCACACCCAAAAATGTTACAGAGTTACAAAGGTTTACAGGGATGATAAACTTTTTAGCCAAGTTCATACCCAATATGGCGATAATTAACAAGCCACTGAGAGAACTGTTAGAAAAAACACAGCGTGGCACTGGGAAGCCAGACATGAACATGTGTTCAAAGAGCTCAAGCAAATTATTACAAATCCCCTGGTGCTGGCCTACTATGACCTAAGCAAGCCCATAGTTCTGCTGCTGGATGCATCATCTGAAGGCCTAGGAGCCTGCTTGTTGCAAGAGACCAGACCAGTGGCCTATGCAGATCCTTAACTAAACCTGAGAGGAATTATGCTCAAATAGAAAAAGAGTTGTTAGCCATTGTTTACAGCTGCACCAAATTCCATCAATACATGCAGTATATGACAGAAAGCAAGTAGAAGTAGAGACTGATCATAAACCTTTTGAAAGTTTGTTTAAAAAAACGCTGCACACTGCCCCACCTCAAATTGAGAGAATGATGCTTAAATTGCAGAAATATGACTTACAAGTAAAGTACAAACCTGGCAAAGATTCACCTGCATATTGCTCATACCCTGAGTAGAGCAGTATAGAAAAGCCCAGCTATGGAAGATGACATTGACCAGTTTGAAGTTCATACTATTGCGAAAATATCGATAACTGACGAGAAGCTGCAACAGTTGCAAGAAGAAATGCTGAAAGTCCCTGAATCAGCAAAGTTGGAAGAGACTGTGCTGCACAAATGGCCAGCTACAAGATCCCAGATGGACCCACTAATCAGACAATATTGACTATTCTGGGAGGAAATCACTACAGAAACAAGTATTTGTCAATGCCGAATGTTGATTGCTTTGCTCCGTTGAGCTCGCTCACTCCCCCTCTGTCACTCGCACATTCTGTTTCTCTTGGGGCTGCAGGCTGTGCTTTTGTACTGGGCTCCTGGCTACATTGGCACCTTTGTCTGCCCACAAAGAAATCTGCAGATGTCCCGACAGAGCTCTGTTGAGGTCGTTCAGTCTCCCTCTCTCACGCACTCATTCTGTTTCTCCTGGTGCTGCAGGCTGCCCTTTTGTACTGGGCTCCTGCCTCTGTTGGCGCCTTTTCTGCACACAAAGAAATCTGCAGCAGTCCCAACAGAGCTCCGTTGAGCTCGCCTCACCCCCTCTCTCACTTGCTCATTCCGCTTTCTACTGGCGCTGCAGGCTGCCCTTTGTACTGGACTTCTGCCTGCATTGCTGCCTTTTTCTGCCCACAACAGAAATCCGCAGCAGTCCCAACAGAGCTCTGTTGAGCTCACTCACTCCCTCCCTCACTCCTCTCTCGTCTCTGTTTCTTCCAGTGCTGCAGGCTGCCCTTTGTACTGGGCTCCTGCGCTAGCCTATTTCTGCCTACAAAGAAATCCACAGCAGTCCCGACAGAGCTCAGTTGAGCTCGGTCACCCCTCCCACTCGCTCGATCTTAATCTGTCCCAAACACTGATTTCCCACAGTGACCATGCTATTCTGCGGCAGGAGTGCAAAAACATATTTAGGCCAGGATGTGAAAAATGACAGCTGTATTGTTCATAAGGAGGTGTGAAAAAATGCCAGTTTTGAAAATGTGGCGTGAACGTATTACAAATTTGCAAAGTTACAAGGGTGCGTGGAAACAGTTCAACGCACGCTTGTAACACAGTAATTTTATGGACTCTCATCACCACATTTTCATCATAAGGATTTTAGGACCTCTGGTCATGAACAGTGTCACTGTCATTTTCTTAATCTGTCCCGAACACTGATTTCCCACAAGAACCACGCTATTCTGCGCCGCAAGTGCGAAAACACATTTTGGCCAGGATGTGAAAAATGACAGCTGTACTGTTCATATGGAGGTGTGAAAAAATGCCAGTGTGGAAAATCTGTTGTGAAAATATTACTGATTTGCGAGGTTACAAGGGTGCATGGAAACTGCACAATGCAAGCTTGTAATACAGTCATTTTATGGACTTTCATCACAAAATTTTCAAAAGAGGCATTTTAGGACCTCTGCTCATGAACAGTGTCACTGTGGTTTTCTTATTATTCTGCGCTGGAAGTGCTAAAATGCATTTCGCCAGGATGTTAAAAATGACAGTTGTACTCTTCATAAGGAGGTGTGGGCATATCCAGTCATTGCTTTGTCTTCACTCCAGAGACTCTGCTGTAATATAGGACCATGGAGAACCCTGGGCGGGAGGGAGGGCAACTCTAAAGTTCTGGCACAGCTCCACTGAGCTCGCTCACTTCCCCTCTCTCACTCGCTCATTCTATTTCTCCCGACGCTGCAGGCTGCCCTTTTGTACTGGGCTCCTGCCTGTGTTGGCACCTTTTTCTGTCCACAAAGAAGTTCACAGCTGTCCTGACAGAGCTCTGTTGAGGTCACTCACTCCCCCTCCCTCACTCACTCATTCTGTTTCTCCTGGCGCTGCAGGCTACCCTTTTGTACTGGGTTCCTGCTTCTGTTGGCACCTTTTTGTGCGCACAAAGAAATCTGCAGCAGTCCCAACAGAGCTTCATTGAGCTCGCTCACTCCCCCTCTCTCAGTCACTCATTCCATTTCTCTCAGTGCTGCAGGCTGCCCTTTTGAACTGGGCCCCTGTCTGCATTGACACCTTTTTCTGCCCACAAAGAAATCTGCAGCAGTCCCGACAGAGCTCCACTGAGTTTGCTCACTCCCCCTCCCTCACTCGCTCTCTCGTTCTGTTTCTCCCAGTGCTGCAGGCTGCCCTTTTGTACTGGGCTCCTGCGTTGAGGCCTGTTTCTGCCCACAAAGAAATCCGCAACAGTCCCGATGGAGCTCAGTTGAGCTTGGTCACTCCCCCCTCTCACTTGCTCGATCTTAATCTGTCCTAAACACTGATTTCCCACAGTGACCATGGTATTCTGTGGCAGGAGTGCAATAACATATTTTGGCCAGGATGTGAAAAATGACAGCTGTATTGTTCATAAGGAGGTGTGAAAAAATGCCAGTGTTGAAAATGTGGTGTGAACGTATTACAAATTTGCAAAGATACAAGGGTGCGTGGAAACAGTTCAAGGCACGCTTGTAACATAGTAATTTTATGGAGTTTCATCACCAAATTTTCAACATAGGGATTTTTGGACCTCTGGTCATGAACAGTGTCACTGTCATTTTCTTAATCTGTCCCGAACACTGATTTCCCACAGCGACCACGCTATTCTGTGCCAGAAATGCAAAAACACATTTCGGTCAGGATGTGAAAAATGACAGCTGTACTGTTCATAAAGAGGTGTGAAAAAATGCCAGTGTTGGAAATCTGGCGTGACAATATTACAAATCTGTGAAGTTACAAGGGTGTGTGGAAACTGCGCAACGCACACCTGTAACACAGTCATTTGATGGGCTATCATCACCAGATTTTCAACATAGGCATTTTAGGACATCTGCTCATGAACAGAATCACTGTCATGTTCTTAATCTGTCCCGAACACTGATTTCCCACAGCGACCACGCTATTTTGCGCCGGAAGTGCGAAAACACATTTCGGGCCAGGATGTGAAAAATGACAGCTGTACTGTTCATAAGTAGGTGTGGGAAAATGGCAATGTTGAAAATCTGGAGTGAAAATATTATAAATTCGTGAAGTTATGAGCGTGCGTGCAAACTGCGCAATGCACGCTCGTAACACAGTCATTTTATGGAGTATCGACACCAAATTTTCAACATAGGCATTTTAGGACCTTTGCTCATAAACAGTGTCACTGTCATTTTCTTAATCTGTCCCAAACACTGATTTCCCACAGTAACCATGCTATTCTGCGCTGGAAGTGCGAAAACACATTTCGGCCAGGATGTGAAAAATGGCAGATGTACTGTTCACAGGGAGGTGTGAAAAATGTGTCAATGTTGAAAATCTGGCATGAGAATATTACAAATTTGTGAAGTTACAAGTGTGCGTACCAACTGCGCGACGCTCACTCGTAAAACAGTCATTTTTTTTATTTTTTCCACCAAATTTGCAACATAGGCTTTCTCAGAGCCCACCTCATGAACACTGGCACTGTCATTTCATTAATCAGTCCTGAAAGGTGATTCCACACAGTGTCCGTAAAATTACCTTTCAGGGCCGAATAACGCCATGACAGTGGCAGAATTCATGAGGAGAGGTCCCAAAAACCCCATGTTGAAAATTTGGTGCAAAATTCAAAAAAATGCCTGAGATATGCACCAAAGCTGGAAAAACCCTATTTATGCCATTATACAGCTCACTGGCATTTCTTCAGTTCGCGGTCAGCTTTGAAGAGTGCAGACGTGTTCCCGGTCCACCGTAGGTCGTTGCGCCGGACTCCACAGGTAAGTATGGGGTGAGGGTTGTGTGGGAAGACAGGGTGAGCAGAGGGTGGGTGTGGGTTGTGGGATGGGGCAGGGCGACCGTGAGGGACTGTTTTCTTTTTTGACAGGTTAAAAAAAAAAAAAAACATCTTGGGACGTTTTGTCTTTTTACATGGCCATTTAGCATGCTGAGGTGGGCTACCAACATGCCAACAGAGTGTTTTTTGGGGGGGCAGCTCTAGCCGATGGGGGGATTGGGCACCCCTGTTGGCACAAAAGGGGTCACAAGAGCCGAGGGGGATTGGGCACCCCTTCAGCACAACTGTACTGCATGTTTGGGGGGTGAATTATGCAGAAGGGGAGTGGGCTCCCCCGTTGGCAAATGAAACTGGGAGGGGGGACATAATGCCGACGGGGAGTGGGCTCCCCCATCGGCAACATGAACATCAGGGCACTAAAGCCGACGGGGATTGGGGCCCCCGTCGGCAAACAAACACGGTGGGGGGGCACATGCTGCCGAGGGGGATTGTGCACCCCGTCGGCAGTGGGGCTTAATATTGTTTGTGAACACAGTGGCAAGTCGCTGCCATGTTCACAAACAATATCACAGTAATAAGGTTCCGCCCTCAATGACGGGTCGCTCCCTCATTGCAGCGGAATGGCTTACACTGCAATGATGAGGCAGCCCCTGATTGCAGCAGCTGAAACCTTACAAGGTTGTAGCATGCTGGCTGAACTAGTGTCAGCAGCAGTATGCCACCCCATTGGGAAAAGTGGGCCAAGCCTCCAAAGGCTGTGGGAGCATTGGCCACAACAGTGCCGCACCTCCACAACCTGCTTCTGCAGCAAGCTGCTGCAATATGTTTCTTGCGCATGTGTGCAATCAACATAAAAAGGGTTGCTGCTTAATGTGGAGAGACTCATATATCCAGTGTAGCTCAGGAAAGAAATGCTTACCAAATTACATGGATCCCATTTAGGGTTGAAAAATGTAAGAGAAGGGTTTGAGAGGTGCTGTTCTGGCCTAGAATGAACAGTTAAATCACAGATCTAGTGTCCAACTGTGGCAATTGTATCAGCTATAGGAAAATGCAAACAAAAGAGCCCTTAAAACTACATGAAATCCCAGACAGGCCCTGGCAAAAAGTAGGAGATGATCTGTTTGAATTTTGTAAAGTGAACTACTTGATCCTGAGAGACTATTACTCAAAGTTCATTGATACATCTAAGTTACAAGATGCAAGTGAGACTGTAATTAATCATGTCAAATCTCAATTTACCAGGCACAGGATACCAGAAACAGTGATAACTGATAATGGACCACAATTTGCTAACATTGAATTTTCCAGTTTTGCAAGGGCTTATGAATTCAAACATGTGATGTCACCAAGGTACCCCCCAGAGTAATGGGATAGTGGAGAGGGCTGTATAAACAGTAAAAGATGCTCAAGAAAGCAAAACAGGACAACAAAGATCCCTATTTGGCACTTTTGGACCTTAGAAATACCCCAATTGAAGGTACGGGCGCCCTGGCACAGTTGCTGATGTAGCGCAGAATGATAACTTTATTACTGACCAGGCCAGAACTTCTAAATCCAAAGCTCATGACCACAGATGTCTGCTCAGCTTTAGAAGTTTTAGAAGCCAACCAAAGAAAACAACAGCGCTATTATAACAGGGTTGCGCACCACTTACTGGACCTGACCTCTGGACAGATTGTCTACAGGAGAACCATGACAAATAAATGGACTCCTGCAAGGGTGCTATCCCCAGCTGCCACACCTCGATCCTACCTTCTGGAGGCACAAAGGAAGCACTACTGAAGAAATCACAGAGACATTTTCAGTGTTCCTGAGCCACAGTCCAAAGTTTTCCCAGTGAGGTGGAACTATTATCCCATCGTTCAGCTGAGGGAGAGAGCTGCCAGTGCAGCAGAGAGAGAGAGAGAGAGAGAGAGAGGCTGCGAGAGGAGAAAAATTGCTCAGTGGAGTGGGAGCCAGACTAATGACCAAGTAATGGAGAGACCGACCCAGCGGCAGTGGAGCAGGACTGGCTGGAGGAGGGAGCTGCAGCCATGGCAGCACCCAAACAGCAGGACTCTCACAAGGATATGCCAACAAGGATGTCAGTAGCAACAGCAGCAGTCCCTGTGCACCTGCACACCTTGGACACAAGCTAGATTAGAATAAGCTGGGTGAGTGGGCAGGTCATCCAGAGGCCCACCCGATATCGTGACTAGATTGCAATCAAGAACCTAAACCATGGGACTGTAAAGTATTAAATTTATTGTTTATTGTTTTTGTCTAAAGGGGGGAGATGTGATGATATGAAGTTCATGCATGTTAATGACTCCCACATCGCGTGATGTCACTGTAGTTTGAATCTTATACAAATAGAACTTGGCGGGCTGAGAACCTGCCGGTTACATTGTAGAAGCTGTCGTGTATGTACCTATGTGTTATTGGTGTTCTAGTAAAGCTGTTTAAACTCAGGTCTGCATCCTCTCATCTTTACAGACAAGTCTTCAGTCTTCGAAGCTGGACCATGTACTGAAGAAACAGGTATGTGGTTCAATGTATTTCAAAGGGGGTTTGAACTTAGTGGCATAACTTGGACATTTTTACATAATTTTGACTCAGATTTTCAGCATGCCTGTTTTGGGACCCTGTCTCATGAACAATTGCACTGACATTAGGAAAATCTGTCCTGAAAGGTGATTTTGTGGTCCCTGCGCAAAATCACCTTTCAGCCAGGAGTTAAAAATGTTCTCTGCCCTTGTTCTGAAGGTGGGTTCATATGAAGGCTGTGTTGAAAATTTGGTGTAAACATATTATAAAACAATGTTCTGAACCTGCATTGAATTTTGTGAATGCAGGCTCATAACTTAGCTAATTTTCAATATTTTTACCCCAAATTTACAACATAGGCATATCTTTACAGAACTTCATGAATGTGACAGATGTCATTTTTCAAATCCTTGCCACAATGTTTTTTTTCACATCCCTAAAGGTGGTTTTGCAGTCCCTGCATGAAATCACCTTTCGGACAGGAGTTGAAACATTTTTCTGACCTTATTCATGAGGCAGGGTCATTAGAAGACTATGTTTTAAATTTGGTGTAACAATATTAAAAAACAATAAAATTGCGAGTCTACGTTGAATTTTGTGAATACAGGCTCTTAACTCTGGTAATTTTCAATATTTTTACCCCAAATTTACAACAGAGTCATATCTTTACAGCACCTCATGAATGTGACAGCTGTCATTTTTCAAATCCTGGCCAAAATGTTTTTTTACATCCCAAAAGGAGATTTTGTGGTCCCTACACAAAAACACCTCTCAGACAGGAGTTGAACATTTTTTCTGACCTTATTCATGAGGCGGGGTCATAAGAAGGCTATGTTTTAAATTTGGTGTAAAAAAAAAAAAAAAAAAAACTAAGTCATGAAGCTATGTTGAATTTTGCAAATACAAGCTCATAACTTTGGTAATATTCAATATTTTTACCCCAAATTCTCAACATAGCCATTTCTTTACAGTACCTCATGAATGAGACAGTTGTCATTTTTCAGCTACTGCCCAAAATGTGTTTTTCTATCCTGAAAGTTGATTTTGCAGTCCCTGTGCAAAATTGCCTTTAGGCCAGGAGTTGAACATTTCCTCTGCCCTTCTTCATGAGGCAGGGTCATAACAAGACTATGTTGAAAATTTGGTGTAAAAATATTAAAAACACATTTTCAATATTTTTAGACAAATTTCTCGGCTGCAGTCCTACCGGCTCTGGCCAGATTTTGTTTATCTGCAGATGTTTTTTCATTTGCCATAGAGGAGGGATATTATGTGGGTGAAGGGATTGTGTATTGGTGGCTGTAGTAGTGAACTCAGGCTGTATCTCCCTTATGAGTGGCTCCAGCATTTTCTTTCCTCACTCACTGTCATCCTATTCAAGACTTTTACATTGTGTGCTGTGAGGCTGTGTCAGCATGGCAGATCACTGCTTCATCTAAGCCCACCATAGAACAACCTCTGACCATCCAGTTTTTTTGTCAGTTTGCAGCCACAAATTATGGGCCATATGGGTACATTTAGAACTGGACCTGTGATTGAATTTGGGATGTTATTGTCATACTTTAACATGATATTGTTCTCTAGTACTTTTTACATGCTGTGCCTGTTATCAACTATTATAGCTCTTGTTTCTGGTGGTAGAGCCTGTCACACTTGGACAGCTGGTTCTGATCCCTGTATCATTTTTTATAAATATAAAAAAAATGTGTGATGGACCTTGTCAATTTGCTTTGATCCCAGGAAATAAAATTAGCCATTCATGATGTACTCAGGGAAATCCATTGATCTGCACTATTTATTTATTTATTTATTGAATTTTGTTGACACGGTAAGCCCACTGGGCCTAGAAGTCCCTTTTTCAGGGGTGACCGGGGGGGGGGATACAGATGGTAAGCAACTGAAATTGAACCAGATTAAACTGTTGGTGGTATTTTTAATGAATGGGAGAAATTTGGCCAGGACACGGGAAATTCCCTACTCTTTTCGATAAGTGTCATGGGATCTTTAACATCCACCTGAACTACCACCAATCCAGGCAGATGGGACCTCGGTTTAACGTCTCATCCGAAGACACTAGGGCCCAGATATTCAAAGGGTTGCATGCCCAACTCCAAAATCGCCATTCTGTGATATTCAGAAGGGGCCAGTTGCATACAAAAAACATGCTGAGCAACAGCGCAATGGAAATGAGGCATGCGCAACCTGAAGGGGCGAGTCCGCTTACATAAAGTCTTGTCGATATTCGGTGCTAGCGCAATGCGCCAAAGAGTGGCTCAACGGGAAGTTGCACAGTAGCAGGAATTGAGCCAAAATAAAGGGCTCAAGGAAGCGCAAGAACCCTAGCAGCCGCAAACTGGGGGAGAGAGAGAGAGAGAGAGACAGGAGCTGGAAGGCAGAGAGGGACAGTGGGTCCAGGAGGACAGAGAGGCCAGTGGGGTGCCGGTGCAATGGAAGCAGCAGTGGGGGCAGCGGGGGTAACACAGGAACAGCAGCCGGGGGCAGAAGCCAGGAGATGGACAGTGCCAGCTCCACATGGAAGCTGTAATGAGGGTGAGACACCATTCTGCAGGGGGACGTGGCAGCGGGAGGGGGCCTGTCGGTCAGATGCCCCCGACAGGCGGTATCATGCCCGCATCAATCTCGAGCTGTACACAGACGCCGAGATTGTGGGCTGGTACCGCCTGAACAGGGCAATACTGAGATGGCTCTGCGAGCTGTGCAGTGATGTGATGCAGGCACCCTCACGGCGGAGTCACGCTCTGTCGTGGAGACAAGGTGACAGCCTGCATGTGCCTGCTCACCACGGGCACCTTCCAGAGGCCAACAGGGACACCACAGGCATTACACAGTCAGCCACGTCACGCATCCTCACCCAATTCCTCAGCGCACTGCTGCCTCATGCTGCGGAGTACATCCATTTCCCCAGCACCGTGGCAGAGCGTACAACAAACATGCAGGAGTTCCACAGGGTAGCACGTATGCCTGGTGTGCTAGGGGCCATAGACTGCACCCATGTGGCCATTCGCACGCCACCTGGCCCCGACGGCCAGGCATATTGGAACCGAAAGGGGTTTTCCAGTGTCAACTGCCAGGTGGTGTGTGATGCCACTGGGCGCATTATCAATGTCTGTGCCACACACCTGGCGGAGCGCATGATGCCTTCATATGGCACCAGTCTGCACTGTGCCATCGATTCGAGTAGGGACATCCCCACGGGTCATCTAGTGGGTGAGTACACATGTATGGAATGCAAACTCTGGGCAAGGGTGGGAATGACACAGGTGCCATGGTAGTGGCACACAAGGATGTGGGCAATATGGACCTGACATGACACTGATCTCCACTATCTCCACACAGGTGACTGCAGATACCCACCAGTCCCTGGCTGCTCACACGTGCAGGCGCCCCACGACCCCAAGCGCAGCTATGCTTCAATAGGGCACATGCACCCAACACGTAACATCATAGGCGGGTGTTTGGGATGCTCAAGGCACGTTCCGATGCCTGGACACCTCCAGCGGAGCCCTACAGTACAGCCCCAAAAGGCCTGTGGGATATTCCTGGCCTGTTGCATCCTGCACAACATGGCCAAAGACCATGGGATAGCTGTACAGGTCCAAGAGGGGAACAGCGATGGGGACCCCAGTGGCGCCGATGATGTTGGTGATGAGCAGCCCCCCCTAGGACGGAGGGACCCCCGACTGACCCGGCAGGCCCAGCTGCACCGGGACACCATTGCAGAAGAGCACTACGCCCAACACAGGTAAGTCAGGGGGACATGTGCAGGCAACACTGTCCATCTGCAAACCACAGGCACACAGGGGAACACACCGTGCATGAAGGTCAGGGAGTTGAATGTTCCAGGCATACCAACACACCATCAGAGAGGGTGAGCACTCATATGGACACACACACACACCAGGCAGTGTACATGGGCAGCAGCACAGCACTGCGGAAATGACATGTACAACACACAGCACCACCGACCACCCCACCACCTGGACTGTCACGTGCGTGTGTCAGGACCTGGGCACCTGCACCTTGGTGTACAGTGCAATGCAGGCATCATCATGCACACTCACCTGTTGACAGCAGTTGGGAGAGTGTGCAGGTGGTCCATGTGTCAGCGTGGTGAGCAGAGCACCCAGCAGTGCACTGCCCACCATGACACACATTGCACACAGGGCAGCACCAGACAGGGCCTGCACTGGGAGACAGCTCAGTCAGGTAGCACTGTCCCACGGCCACCATGGATGCATGGGCAGCCCTGCCATGGCCCAGCAGCACTGGCAGGCTGAGCAGGGGCCACATCGGGTGGCGCTGGTGCACCACCAGAATCCCACTGTATGACGCGACCTTGCCGCACAGGGGTCTGCATCCTGCCAAACAAACTTGCACCAGGGGTGCTCGGGATGCCCACAGCAGAACCCGGCGTCGACAGGTCTGGTGTGCAGCGACGCGCGGAGCACGGGAGTGGAGAGCACACTGTGGGGTGTGTGGTACGGGGCACCTGACAGTGTGGCCAATGCATCGCGACAGAAGACCACTGCCTGGGTCAGCCTGTCAATGGCAGCGGTCACATCCACCCGCATAAGGACCAGCTCGGCTCGGCCCCGAGCACACTCCCTGCTATGCCGCTCCATGGACACAGACACGTGCCTCCACGGACCTTGCAACCCACCCTGCAGCTGTGCCGAGTCCTGCAGCAGGTGGGTGTGCTGCATCAATGGGTACTGTGCCCCAATGCATCTTGACCCCCAGGGTGTGGGCGGTCCTGGTGCACAGCACCCCTGAGGTGGCGCTGTTCACCAGGACCAGGCATAAGCGGATCAAAGGGGCGGTGGACATGTGCCACTGCTTGACACTGTACCCCCAGACCTGGTGTGTGACTGCTACTGCCGCCCCTCCAACTGCTGAGCCCCCAGGTCCACCTGTTCCACCTCCATGCTGACAACAGTGCCAGACACCTGCACAGCCACGGTGCTGCCCACGGTGCTGACAGGCACAGCCTGGGACTGTGCCCAGCATGCTGGTACCCAGGTGTGAACCAGGAAGGCCCAGGGCACGTGCTGGCCTGCCATGTGTCCATCATGGGACACACACCTATCACTGCCCATTGCAGGCCTGCTATCATCAATGGTGCAGGTGCATGCCACTGCCATAGGCACAGCATGCTGGCACCCTGCATGCCAGACTGCTGAGACACAGGCTGTGCACCCTCTGCACCAGTATCACTGACACGGAGTTGTTGGCCCAGCGTGCATGCTGCTGCAGTGCCTGCAGGCTGGTGGCAGAGGTGGATGGTCCCTCCTCCACGTCCAGCAGGTCTGCATCACTGTCTGGACCCACCACCACCACCGTCTCCTGAAGACGAACAGGATCTGTAACAGAAAGAGGTACATGTGAGTGCATGTGACAACAGCCCCCAACAACACCACCATGTCGTACCATGCAGTGATGGGCTTCCACCTGTCTGGAATCCTCCGCCTGATGCGCGCCATCGGCACTCAGCTGCATGGCCGTGACCAGTGTCTCCTCTGTGGGGTCAGCTGCAACACCACTGGTGGGCCCCCACCAGTGCCAGCACGTGCCGCCCTGAAGGCTGCCACCTGCTCCTTCAGCCTCCTGCGGTCAGTCACAATCTTCTTCTTGCATTCCTGCATGGAGCGCTGGTGGCTTCCGTGCAGGTTGATGGCCAGACTACCCCTCCCATGCAGCTGCACATTCCTGAGGTGCCCTCCGTCCACTCAATAGTGGCTCATCCTCCAGGTAGGCCTGGAAGAGGGCCTCCGTCTCTGCAGCAGTGTGAGTTAGGCCTCCTCCTAAGCCCGCCGTCCACACACTTCAGCTTGGCTCTGGTCAGTCATGGTGATCTGTATGGGTGGAAGTGGACACCTGTCACTGTGCAGTCGACAGCATTTCCCCATGAGCATAGCTGCTGGCCCGGAGGGGAAGCCCACGTTCCTCTCCATGGCAGATGCTGATAGAAAGGGTGCCCTTGTCCCTTTCTAAGTGCCTTTTCATGCTCAGCCCCCTCAGCCTTTATCATCCTCCGCCGCATGAGCATTGTCCTGAGCATCACACAGCATGTAACTCACTCTCACCTGCAGTAACAAATCTGGCCAGCACAACCCACTGTCACATTTTTATAGCGCAACACATGCAAATGAGGTGTGGCGCAACTTTAATGACATGCTAATCGCACCACTGCACCTTTGAATGGCTGATCAAATGATTTGCATATGTCGGCTGAAAATCACGTATTTGCGCTTTGCGCAATACGGAAGGTCCGGCTGAGCCAATGGCGCAGGTTTGTGGCTGCGTGCTACACTGCATTGCGCATGCCCAGACAGCTTACGCATGCGTCTATCATGCTGCAGACCTGCTGAGCGCGATAGGCGATTCAGGCCATAGCCACCATTGTGCCAGTGGCACTACAGCACTGGGCACTATATGGCCTGGTGGCACTACTGCTGCGATAGTCCACTGTGGCACTGGTGCGCGGCTTGGCAGTCGCACAGGATGCCTATCACGTCCGATGGTGCTGTGCGTAGCCTTGCGTCGTGCCGTGACTTTGTGCCGCCCTCTGACCCCTGGTGCTGTTGGCATGCCATATGTCGTCCCTATTAGCTGTCTGGTGACAGCGCCGATGTAATAGTGGCGCTGTTCGAACAGCGCAACTGGAGCTCTGGTGGTCTGTTGCCAACAACTCCCATTGAGTTCACAGGCGCCAGCGGGGCGCCATATTGCCTGCTGTAAAGTTGGTGCCATGGCTGGAGGAGGCGGTGTCCTGGAGCCAGATTGAAGTGGCCAACCTGGTGGCCCCTAGTTGAACCACACTATGATGGCCTGTATGGTGAGCGCCCCTCACCAGTGCCAGGACTCAGCTGTGGCAGCAAGTGGCCACTGACCTGGTGGAGTCACTGGGCAGGGGCGGTCTGCTAAGCAGTGCGGCACGGTGTAATGACCTCCGCGAGAGGAGCCAGAACTTTTTGTCGCGGCTGCGGTGGCGTGCCAGGCAGGGCATAGTGCCTGAGGCCAGGTGAGTGTACCATCTATGCACCTATATTCTCTGTAGGGGTGTGTGTGTGCTTGGGTGGCTGTGCATAGGTGCGCCGGACACAGTTGGCTGTGTCAGTGTGTGCAGCAGTGCGATGGATGGCTATGGCTGTGTGGGCAGGCACTCTCACTGGGGCAGGGGGCACTCTGCTTTTGAGTCACACTGATGTTTGTCTCAACATATGTCTCCCACAGGCCGGAATCTGAGGACGCAGGGTGACGGTGATGTGGGCCATGCCAGGGCCCCGGTGCCGGGGGGTGTTGTGCCCCAGCAGCAGCAGCATCAGCAGCAGCAGTGGCAGAGCCAGCTGCTGGAGGAGTGTGAGTATCATTACTTCATGGATGCTATTGCATGCTGGGGGGGGCAAGACCACCAGCCATGCACAACACAACCATGCAGAAAGGGAGGTCATAATTCCACTATACAAGACACTGGTGAGGCCCCACCTGGAGTACAGTGTACAGTTCTGGAGACCATACCTATGTATGGACATGGACTGGGTAGAGAGGGTTCAGAGGAGGGCAACACGGATGGTGCATGGTTTGCATCACAAGTCCTATGAAGACAGGTTGAAGGAACTGAACATGTACTCCTGGAGGAGAGGAGGAGAGGGGATATGATGGGGACATACAAGTATCTTACAGGGGGGAACAGAGTGCAGGAAAACACTATTTTTAAGCATAAAAGATGTTCCAGGACTAGAGGGCATGGGATGAAGTTGGGGGGGATTCAGAGGAAACATGAGAAAGAATTTCTTCACAGAACGGGTGGTGGACAAGTGGAACACCCTGCCAGAGGAAGTGGTGGGGCTGACTTGGTCACGGGATTTAAGAATGCACTGGATAGCCATAAAGGAATTCTGGAGGTCAGGGTAAGGTGCAACAGACTTATAGGAAAACAGAGTGAACTTACAAGGTCAAATGGCCAGACTGGGTGGCCCATAGGCCCTTATCTGCCGACACTGTCTATGTATCCATGTATGTAGGCACGACACAGGTGACATGCATCACTGTGCAGTATCACAGCACATCTGTGTATGCGTCACTGGTGGTCCAGGCATGCACTGGGCACATAGCTGTGTAACTGGCATCGCACCACGTTGCCACATCACTTGCCAGCCTAGTTTGTACTGTGACTGACGTGGGCAGTGTGTGTGGGCGGTGGTGCACATAGCTGGTGCCACCTGTTTGTGATGGCCATGTGCATGTTCACTGTGGGTGGGTGTGTGCCATCACAGGTGCGGGACATTGGGCTATATGGCTTGCAGGTTGGGTGGTGTTCAGGGTTGTGGTCAGTCACAGCCATTGACTGTGTTCCCATTTTCCTAGGCCTCATTGTGCTCTGGAGGATCGAGCAGGCACTGCAGCAGCTCACCCAGGTCTCCGTGGACAACAGGACCATCCTCAGCAACATGCAGTGCCAAGGGTATGGAGGCGGCACAGCCATACACGAGCACCAGGCAGCAGAGGACCAGCCTCAAGGCCTTAGGCCGGATTCCCTTCCCACTTCACCCATCCCTCCCGCCCTGCCTTCCCTCTCCAAGTTCTTCATCCCTACCCCTTGCCCACCCCACCTTGTACCCCTCCCCCCTCTTGTAAATAGTTATGTTGTTGTGGATTTTGTAATTACATTTTTCTAATACATTTATATTTTGATATGATTACTGTGTTGGTCTCTGATTTGCAGCTGGCTATGGTTGCTCAGTTGCAGTGGTGTGCATGCCATCTGGGCTGGTATGGTCCTGGGTATGTGTGTGTGTGTGTGTGTGTGCATGTGTGTGCATGGGGAGGTATCTCCAGCATGGCAGTGGCTTTGGTTGGTCTTCTTCTGCTGCCACCCACTGCTGGGTGCACAGGGTGTGTCTGGCTTGTAGGCTTCTGTGTTGCACGGGGCTGACGTGTGCTGGGGGGACTGCTTGGTTTCCTGCAGTGCCAGTCACTGCACATGGGTGGTGTCTTGGGGTCACAGTGCAGGGTGTGCTGTGCATACAGGGAGCTGATGTGCACTGTGGTTGTCAACCCCCTGTGTGTGGCACTCTCCGCCTGCCAGTGGTTGTGCTGGGGTGTCAGGGCTCTGCTATGCTTTGTTGGCTTGTCCCCATGGGCACGTGGATCATCCGTCCCACCCCCAGTGGTGCTGTGCTTGGGGTGTGCAGGTGTGGTGTGGGTTCTGCAGTGTGTTCCTGTGCCCATATGTGGCATGGCTGGCGGTGGGCCCCAGCCTGCCTCCCTGGATGTGCAGTTCCATTGCTCTGGGGGGGGCTGTGCTTGCGCTATGGCAGCTCTGGAATGCTCAGCTGAGTTCCCTGGTTGCGCCATAGCGCAACATTTTGGCTCAGCTTCTCCTTCCTGGTTGCGCGATGGCGCAGTATGTGCGATATTCAGACGTTGGTTGCTTGCACAATTTGGTCTGCTCCATGTTTGAATATCGCACCTGTTGCGCATTTGCGCAACTGGTTTGTGCTTGCTCCTGCTGTTGCGCTACTTTTGAGCACAGTTTGAATATCTGGGCCTAGGTGTCATAAAGGAAAGAGCATGCCTGTGTTTTGGGTGTATCCCAAAGATAGCCAGTAATTACATCAAATGGTCTTTGATGTCTGGGCCAAGCAGGACCCAGACTAATCTGGAAGGTCCAATAATCATTCCAAGAAAGCCCTTGAATTACATCAAACAGACTTTTGATGTGTGTGTGTGAAGCAAGAGCACAGACTGGTTTTGACCAGTCAACATGACAGGAGGAGATTTATTTTGTCATCTATTATTTTTCAAATATCTTGTTTGGACATCCTGTATTATGGAATATAAAATTTAATACACCAAAAGGAGGAGTTAGGTGACCTCAGAGAGAAGGCTGGCTCAAGACTGCTGTTTAAATACACTGAGCAGACCTTACAGATTGACATTTTTTTTACGTTCATTTTCTGACTGAGAAAGAAGGACATCACAGCACTGTAAGACTAAGAAGTAAGAATACCTTAGCTAAGACCAGTCTGAGTGTATGTAGGAATCTGCACTTTTAAACCTGTTTTGTTTTAAGGCTGTATGTGTTGGGATATTTTGTTCTGTATTTTACTGTTTTCCTATTTTACCTATTTTAAAGTAAAGATATATATTTTAAAACGGAAACTGCCTGGTGTGCCTTGACATTTCTTTTTACATAAGGGAAGCTTTTGAAGGTTATAGTTGACACTGTGTATGAGCTTATTGTGATACCAAACTGAGAAATAGATAGAGTTCCCTAAGGTCTTGCATAGAGTTCTAAGGGCTCATGCTGTAATACCTGATTAGGTGCCCATAGGCAAAGATATCTGGCCTCCTGAAGACTGAATTATCTGAGCCTGATAATTGGGTACGCTAACAAGAGGTTATCAGTTTGAATCCCTCCAGAACTTGAGACTAAGGTGACTTGAACCCACAAAACAGACAAGAGGGTTGCCTTGTTCTGTTCGCTGTTCACAATTCTACGCTCAGAGGTTGGCACTTTGGGAGTAGAGGGCTGACCTGCTGAGTGAATCTGTGACAGACCCACTTTGGGGGGTAAAGGGGGTTCTTGGGGTAAGTTTAGGTTTCATGAAGCAGTTAAAAATAGACACAACATGGTGAACACTAAGGCCATCTGGATAAGTGAAAGTAAAAAGAACATAGCTGGCTTATTTAGAGTTAGCCACATCTCCCTAAAGTTCCGTACTGGATTCCTTACTATTTCCATGAGCCAGCAATTGGAGAGTCACTGCTGAGGGGGAAGGGTAGGTAGAGGTAAAGTGGAGCAAGTGTTGGCAGTTTCCTTCTTTTCCCTTCTTCCTTTTACTTCGTGTCATGTAGTAATATTGAGCCTGAGCCCTTTCGAGGGAGGAGAACACTATGCATCCACAGGGATTGCAGATTGGTAGCTGTAGTGGTACACTCAGGTTGGGAATTCTCCGAAAGCGACTGCTGCTCCACATTTGCTCCTGCCCATTCTCAGTATCTTCACACTGGTGGATTCTGTGAGGGTAAATCAGTGCAGGTCAGCTTGGCAGTTCACTGCTGTGCCCAACCTCATTCAAAAAACAGCATCTCACCACCCGATTCTGTGTGAGATCCCAGCCCCAGGTTTAGTGACAAATAGGGGTACACACAGATAAAACTGCAGTTTAACTGTTAAAAACTCACTGTCACATTATAAATACTATGATGTTCTCAACTACTACATTAATCCCTGATGACAGCATCTTAAGAGAAGAGAATCTGGTGCAAGCACCATGAGGCATTAAGACAGAGACACACCATGATGTACACTAAAGTTATTTATACAACGGATAGAATTTTTTTAGGATTATGATTAGAGAAGAGGCACATTTACCTGTGCTCTTAACCAGCCATAAACTGCCAGCTGGTCCTACATTGACCCAGAATGCATGATGCACAGCTAGGTATCCCTACCTCCCATACCTTTTCTAAACAAAACTCTCTCAGCTGCAGTCCAAGTTTTCTAAAACATTGTGTACTTGTAGGTCACAGTTAATGCTCTCCACCTCTGCTGTGCCGCTTACCTGCCTCTTCTTATCGAAACCGAAACAGAATCACATGTTTGTAATGTAAAAAAATCTAACCTGAAACGGAAACAAAGTTTTCATTTACTGGCCCGTTTTACTGTCCTTGGAATCCAGTATTCAAGCAGCTGACCAATCCACCTGCCAATCTGACGAGCTCTCCCACAGCAATTCCCCACTCACAGTCATACAAGGAATAGTAAAATAGCCCATGTTAAATTCAAAAAGTAAACCATGTTTGTTCAAGGGAGTGGCACGATGACCAATAAACCGCTCACTTGAGGAGAAGCATGAAGCATAATACACTACGGCAGCTCCAGATGGATACGTTCTGTCTTGCTCAAGCCAGCAACCCCATCACACTCACAGTCACGTATCTTAATCAGTGTAAAAGAAAATTATAACTTTTGTTTACAATAAAACCTTCCAGTTTTCAGCGAGCACCCGGAATCTATAAATCATGGTCAGGGGTGCACTAAACATGCTGGCTGGCGAGGGGCACACTCACTCTCAGTGAAATCGGCTGTTCCCTCTCAATGCAATGGCCGCTCTGAGCATACCTCTTTGGAAATGTCTGGGGGGAGTGTTCTAATGTAAATAAAAGCAGTGCTAAGAAATACAGTGTGTGTATGTGTGTGTGTGAGTGCAATGAGTGAAATTAATAAGGGGACTATTTTTTATATTTAAACTATTAAAGCCACCTTTTTTCACATTTTATGGCACATTTTTGTGTTTCTTTTTTTTCTCAAATATTCACTTAGGAGACCCATTTTATAAGCGGAATCAGACACTCTGAGATGTGCTTTATGGGCTGATAAGAGCACTTCCCGGATGCTGAAGGCACTCAGCAGAAGCGCCTTGTGCCTCATTACACACCAGGGGCATGTTCTTATCAAAGTAAGAGGCAAAGTAGAGTGAGCATTTGATAGGAAGCAGTCCATTAGTCTTTATTTTTTTTTTTAGTGATTATTTTTCTCCATTCGGCTGCCCACCTTAGCCCGACCGGCCCCCAACCCCGACATCCCAGAATTACTGGGGCTTACCTTATGCCCAGCCCAGGAGTGGAGCTAGCAGAGGGTTGGGCATCATCCTGTGGCCAGATCCTTTTTTCCCTCCATTTTTTGAACTCCCCAGTTACCCCGGGGCCCCAGGAGTAGAGGCGCATGTGTGTGGAGGCATGCATATTTACTACTGCCCCAGTGACGGCCCCTTTCACCCACATGTTGGCCTAGTGCTCCCTGTGGCCTGCACTGCCCCCTGGCCTCCACCATGAGGCAGTCAAGAGCCAAGGGATACCACCTTCCCTCCCCGGGGAGGAGAGCTGCCTCTTGGCAGCTCCATCCAGCTCTGCGCCCTCCCCCCGCCGACCTCCGATGGTCCGTGTTTGTTCCCCGAACATGGGTCGTCGGCGTGGTGTGAGGTAAGGCATCCAGCACTTTAGCCTTCTGTGTCACCAGACCAGCCAGTCCATTAGTCTTTGGCTTGGGAAAGGTACTGGCCTGGAAAAGTCAAACTTTTTGGGCCTTAGTTACTTAGTCACCCTGGTCAGTGCACTGGTCCTCCTCCATCATTCATCTGCTGTCCTGCACTTATTTTGGGTGCTTGGATCACCATTGCTCCTTCAGCAATTACTGCCCAGCTGGACCTGAATGAAAATTCATCCTTTGGGAGTCAAAATTTCTTCCATGGCTGCTTGTCCTGCGGGCTCCTGCAAAGCCTCCATGTTTGTTGTTGGTGGTTCTGACTCCGGTTCCCTGAGCACTTTGAGTGGCGGTTCCAATTTGGAAGACTGGGTAACAGAGTCCAGAGTGGAAGGTCTCAAACTACAGTTCCTGTTTCAGTGACTGTACGGAGACCACATTCCTTGGACTGGTTTATCTCTGCTCTAAAGGCACTGCCTATTGGGTTTCATTGTTTGCCAGAGTTCCTTCTTGCCAGTTGTGTCATTCACCAGCTTGCCATAACTGTCTGCTGCCTGAGGGTGCAACCAGCCTGAACTGCTAACTCTCTGTGATCAGTGTACTGAGGGCTGTCCCTGTCAGGAGCTTCCTGGTGATCTCTAAGCATACTCATACTGCTCAAGGGTTTTTTTTTTTTTTGAAACTCCAATTAAAAGGCATCAGAATCACATACAATAACCATTGCAAGACATTTGGGAATTCTTGACCATATAATTATATGCTGCTGTTAAAAGTCCAGTGTACATCTTCCAGCTTCAAAATTCCAGATAAGCCATGGTCACTTCACCAGGGATATTGACATTAAACACAATGCATTGCAGTGAATTATACCATCATCATTCCAATGATATTCAAACAATACCAAGAATAACTGTTTCTTAACAACAAAGAACAATAATTCTCGTAATTCTGCAGTCCAGTATGTTCTCTTGGTTTTTGCCATTCCCAGTAAATCCTTTGGGTGTGGATCCCCCCCCCCCACATAGTTTCCCTGTTCTCTTGACTTTCACCTTACCAGACCCTGACTACTGTCCAGCATGGGTGATGGGCCCCTTCTCATTTCTGCATCTCTTCTCCTGCAGATTCCACCCCCCACCATCTAGTCTAAAGTTGGTAGTGTTTCTGCACTGTCAGCTGGAACATGACAATGATTCGTTCCATGCGGTATAACTCCTCCACTCTAATGACCCACATCTCTTGTGAGGGGACTGTCAGTTTTAACCATAATATTGTTATCTCCTTCAGCACTACTGCACACAGAGACATGACACTCCACCCCTTGTCCCTGATTGACTTCTACTCATCATCTGAGAAGGCTACCTGAGGGTCCCCCTTCCAAGTCTCTCTGAGCCAGTGGAACTCAGGGTGGTGTTCTCCCTGGAGGGTTTTATAAGCTCTTGAGACTATCCCCCCTCTCCCCTTGAGAATGGCCATCCAATATAGGAAGTACTCCAGAGTTATCATGTTTCTCATGTGAAGTGGACTGGAAACTGGCTGAGCAACAGGCAACAGCGGGTGGTGGTATGGGGGAGTTTTCGACACCCAGAAGAGTCATTAGCGGGGTGCCACAAGGATCTGTACTGGGTCCACTGTTATTTAACACTTTCATTGTGGACATTGCAGAGGGAGTTATGAGCAAAATTAGTCTGTTCACCAACAATTCCAAACTGGGAGTGGTGGTGCACAGTGAGGAGGGGTGGAAGACTCTCCAGGAAGACCTGGAAAGACTTGAACAGTGGTCAGACACATGGCAGCTGAGTTTTAATGCTCAGAAGTGTAGTGTACTTTATTTGGGGGCTAGGAACCCAGGGTACAGCTACCATTTGGGGGGTACAGTTGACAGTCTTGGAGGAGGAAAATGATCTAGGAGTGGTGATCACTGGCAAAATGTATCATTCTGATCTGTGCAAGAAAGCAGCGGCAAAGGCAAACAATATGCTGGGATGTATTTCTAGGGGGATCACTTCGAGGAGGGAGGAGGTTATCCTGCCACTGTACAAATCTTTAGTGAGACTGCACTTAGAGTACTGTGTGCACTGTGCAGTTCTGGTGTCCTTACTTAAAGAAGGACATCTTGCTCCTGGAGACAGTCCAGAGGAGGGCATCTAAGATGATCCAGGGAATGGGGGAGAAGCCCGATGTGGAGAGACTTAGGGAGATGAAAATGTACTCCCTGGAAGGCAGAAGAGACAGAGAGGGGAGTACACAAGAGAACTGAGGAACCTTTACTTCACGGAAAGGGTGGTGGAGCCTTGGAATGTGCTACACGAGGAGGTGATTTCAATGGAATCAATAGGAAGTTTTAAGAAGCGATGGGATAGGTACATGGGCAAGGTACAGGATGGGAGGGAAGTGACCAGTAGGGGAACTCAGGGTGGAAAAACTTGGGGGGTAGAGAGGGAAAAAGGGAGGGGGGCAGCAGTAGTGATTGCATTGTGAGCTGTATCTCGAGCAGACGTGGTAAGCCTTAAGGCATAATCTGCTGGCATTTTCATATATTCATATGTTCTCTTTACCTTTGCTAGCCTTCCCTCTTCTTGCAGGCAATGTTGCATCTGCAAGTACAGTGAAGATCGCCAGGATTAAACCCAATACTGCAGCATGCTACAGTAGAGTTACTGCTGTAAACCATGCAATTTCTATGGGAATTAGTCCCTTCTGTCATACAGGAAACTGTGGCACTGCACTTGATCCTGATGGGCTTCATTGTATCTATAGAAATCTTGCCTGTGGAGGGCAAACTGTTGTTGTAGCTCTGCAAAAAGGGAGGCAGTGCTCCCTCTGGTTATTTGCATGTGCCACATCAATGCCTGTCTATTTCACCTTTTGAACTCAGGGTCAATCTTTGGGAGAAGGAATTCCCGATCACTCACCATCACTGTCAGTGGACCTATATCATTAGGTGTATCTTTGAGAAGTCTCGCTCTGTTCTGAAGACTATGTCTCATCCAGGGGTTTGCAACTTTTGCTCAAGTCCCTGGGCTCAGTTTGCAGTTGGGGAGAATTTATAGTCTGGCAGGTAAAACAGCTGTCATTTCCATGCCATACCATCCCATATCTCCTTTTTGCTTACTCCAAGAAATGAATGGTGCTAGCTGTACTGCCATGTAATAGAGTTTAGAAGTCCAGTATTGCTAGACTCCTCATGTCCCTTGGCAGGGATAGGAGTCTTTTATTGATCCAGTGTCATCCTGCTGCCCATACAAATGTGAGAGTTAGTTTCTACAAGGTCTTCCAGAAGGACATTGGAATTCTAATCAGGAGAGCCTGGAATAGAAATAGAAATCTTGGCAATGCATTCATTTTTAGGGCCACCACTCAGCTCCCCAGGCTGAGAGGGAGTAGGCCCCAGCAGGCTATATCCACCCTCAGTTCTGTCAGTAATTTGTCATAGTCTAATTTAAACAGAGATGGGAGGTTCTGGTTGCCTCTTACCCCCAGGTAGTGAACTATATTGTTTTGAGCCCATCTAAAGGGAAATTCATATCCTAGGCTTTCCCAACCTCTTCCACAAATTTTGATTGCCTTGAATTTCTCCAGCTTAATTTTATATCCTGAGAAAGCTCCAAATTCTCACAAGTCCTGAAGGAGGGCCAGGATTGAGGTATTCAGCGAAGTGAGGAAAACCAGGGAGTCATCTGCGTACAGAACTATCTTGTTCTCCCTGTGTCCTGCTTTGATTCACCTAATCTCTAAATTCTACCACACAGTTATGGCTAATGGCTCAATACAGAGCATGACTAATGGGGGGACAAAGGGCACCCCTGCCTTGTGTCCCATGTTAGGTAGAAATTCTCTGAGAGTACTGTGTTGACATGCACTGCTGCCTGCAGGGAGGTGTAAATCTCCTGCAGACATCTTCCAAACACCTCCCCCAGCCCCATCTTCTTCAGCGTCCTATGTAGGAACCCCCAGTTCACCCGGCTGAAGGCTTTTTCTGCCTCCATAAATATGGCTGTGGAAAGTGCCCTGAAGGACCTCTGTGCCAATAATAGGTTAAGGGGCTGCCTAATATTGTCATGTATCAGCCTCTCATTGATAAAACCTGTTTGGTTTGGGTGGACCAGGCATCCCATGTGATGCTGTAGTCTGGCCACTGGTATCGATGTTAAAATTTTCATGTCCACATTTAAAAGGGAGATGGGATGGCAGGAGCTAAGAGGGTGGGATCCTTCCCTGGCTTGGGGATTACTGAGATTTGGGCATATGACCATGAGGTGGGTGCGCTGTCTCCCTCCCTGCAGCCTGCAATAAAACTCTGGCAGCAAGGGAAGCAAGACCCCCCAAAATGTTTTGTAGAATTTGGAAGTCAGCCCATCCATGACAGGTGACTTCCCAGTTTTCAGGTTCTCTATTGCCTTTTTAATTTAAGCCTGGGTAAATGAGACATCAAGAGCTGCTGGTGTTTCCTCAGACAGCACTTTCGGTCTTACTTTCTGCAAAGAAGGTGTTCAGGCACTCCTCCAAATCCACTACCTTGTCTCGTTTATATAGGAGACGGTAGAAAGCTACGAATAGGTGAGCCACCTGTTTGGGCTCCAGGATGAAGCCTGTTTGATTATCCAGCTCTTTAAGGCACATCACTGTTGAAACTGTTGCTTCTTTTCAAAGCTGCAGGCCAAGAGTTGACCTGCTCCATGGCCTACTTTGAAAAACTCATATTGAGAATACCGCAGCATCCCCTTCACGTTTTCATTGAGTAGCGTGTTGAACTTCACTCTTTTCTCCTCCGGCTGCTTTTTAACTGTTTCATTCAGGGTGATTTCATGTTCAGCCTCTTGGTTGAACATTTGACCCTTGAGGTCCAGCTATTCTCTTGTACGTTCCTGCTTTGCCTTGGCAGAACAGCTGATGGTCTTTCTCATGACCACTGCCTTCAACCATTCCACCAGGCTGCTCCTATAGTGTTGACCTTAGGGTTGTTGGTTTTGTATTTGGTGATGCATGCCTCAATCTGTGTGGAACTGTTCTTTCTGTAGTAGAGAAACATTTAATCTCCACCATTTGGGAGTCTTGTTATGCTGGGTCCAGTCAGCACTCGAGGACCACTGTGGCATTGTCTAACAGTATTGCTGGTGCTATGTCACACCATTCCACCACATGTGCCCATTTACTGGATATGAAAACATATCTATCTGATAATATGCTTGGTGTGGCTGTGACAAGGATGTGTAATCTTGGGTGTGGGAGCGTATAAAGTGCCAGATTTCTATCAGGGCCAATTCTCTGCAGAGTCTCTGAAGGTACTTCCCCACTTGTGTTAAGCTGGAGCATCTGAGACCTGACCTGTCAAGTTCTGGGTGCATAACACCATTAAAGTCCCTGCAATGAGGAAAAGTGTTCCTTGGGGTGGAGCCATATCCAACAGTATCTTTTTAGGAAACTGCACATTTTCATGTTCTGCATTCAGGGTATAGATATTAGAAACCATGCATGTCACTGATTGCCATGTCCCTTTAATACATGCTGTATATATCTGCCTTCCTCATCCTGCGTAACTTTCTCAGCCTCAAATAGGCATGACTTATGAATTAGTATTGCCACCCCTCGTGCCTGAGTGTGCATCATATGTGGAGGAACACACAGCTCCTGTACACTGCTTTTTAAACTTCCTATGTTCCTCTTCACTTAAATACATCTCTTGCAGCAGGGCAATTTGTGCTTGCAGTTTGCAGAGTTCTTGTAACACTCGAGTTCTCTTAATGGGGCTATTAAACCTCCTGACATTATACATGATCATGCTGTGTTCCACCATACCTGATATTAACAGTGGAGGGTCTCCCTCCCAGGAATGTCAACTTTCATCCAGGACTGCAGATGAGCTTGAACAAACTGGTACAACTGTATACATAACCATAGCTGAGATGTAACATTTGCCATTTAGGCACCTTCCCACTTTCCAAAATCCATCTAATGTAGCACTGTGGTGATGACAAGCCAATCGGGTGGATCTGGCCTAGGTGCTGGCTTTGCACACATCTGGAGCCATTTTGGCCACATACCTATCTTACTTCTCCCTGTGGTTCGACTAACCTTCTTGCCATATGTGGCATTCTGTTCTCGTGGTATAAATCTAAATCCCCTTCCTTCCATCGATAACTGGTGGGCGCTGGCCAGATCTTGGTGATTCCCCTTGTGAAGGTCATGGGTACTATGTGTGGACTCCCCACCATCACTAGCTGAGTTTTAGGGCCACAGTCCTCAATCATGCCCTGGTGGCTAGATATTAAGGGGAGACTCGGTGTGCAAAACCCTGATGCCCACTATGGGTGGCGGCTGCTGTGCTCTTCACTATTTCATGGAAGCAGCCGACATGTGGGGCCCCATCATCCAGCAGGCTCATGGGTCTTTGCAGTGTTGCAGAGCTCTACTATTGAGTGAGCACCATGCAGCTCTGGAAGAGCAGGGGTGTGATGCACCACAGGCAGCCGTGGGCAGTTCCCCCACTTTTCACCTAATCACCCCCTCACTTCAGATAAAGGAGCTCTGTTTCTTTACACCATGCTGCCCTTACACCCCAACACTGAGGGGGCAGTGCTAGACAGCCTGACTAGCTTCGTGGACATGGCAGGTGCCTCCTGGACTGACAGCCCCAGCTTAAAGTGGTTACTCCAGCTTAGCCCTGCCTGACTTGATGCACTTATGTGGTGCTTCTGCCACTGCATTTATTGGTCAGTAGCTCCACTCCCTGCCCATACAGGCTACAATACCTGGAGAACTTCCAGTGTCCAGTGGCATTGGAAGATGCCAACAGGGGTTGAAATGTCCCCCCTTCCTCTCCAACAGTGCACCTATGTTCCGCAAACCCACCGTGCATTGGTTTAAGACATTCCTGTAAAGACATTCCCCTTCCCCCTTTGGACGTTGTGGTACTTTATGGATAACATTAAACCCATCATTATAGAAGTTTAAATAGCTTTGAACAGTTAGTAAGACTCTCAGAACTGGGTAATACAGGATATAAAAGGATACATCTAAATACAGTCTGCTGCCAAACAGTTGCACATCAGTGATCCACGGCAGTCACATCAGCCTCCCATGCTAGTCAGCTGTAAATGTTCCATACTCCAAATGGATCTGGGAAAGACAATAATGTCCCCTCCTTGCTTTTCAGTATGGCTCTTGAGAGGTGGATGGCTACTCACCTTGTCTCCTTCCTTCCTTCCCTGTGGGTATCTCCATGCAGTGTGGCCCCTTCCATCAACTTCTCCTGCTGGGTGCAGTTCCTCTTTCTTGGGCATTTCACCACTGCCCACTTGCTGGTCTCTGGGAGGGCATTAAGAGCTGGGTCAGCATGCACAAATAGTTTTGTGGGAGGGTTTCTTTTTTAAGAACAATCCCATGTCCTGGGGTGTAGCAAAGATGTTTACCCTTGTCACGGCAACAGGGAAAACTGTGACTGTCATTAGGGTGCCAGCACAATGCCGACAGCAAACATCACACCTGGCAACTGTGCTGCCCAACCATCATTGCACCCAATGCCCCGGGGCATGTTCTGGCTGTTTGCCAGGAGCTGTGCCCCCCCGCACCTCTGTACTTCAATATAATCACCTCCAGGTCAGAGGTGTACGGGGTAAGGGGTGCAACACCTGAACAGTGCCGTCCCTGCTGAATGCCACAAAATCCAGTTTGCCAGCATGACAGGCAAACTGGTTGCAGCACTCTAATCATGGTGCCCTAATTTCATCATCCACATAATGGTATACGTAGCAAAGGATACCCATTTGCCATGCAGCAGAATTTGCATTGTGGCTGGGTACTTGAAGGTAAATTATATTTGCCATCTGTGCAGTTCTTTTTTCACACCCCCGTATTCCCTTCTTCTGACAGCCAAGTCCTTGGAGAAATCATTAAATATGGTTATCCCATGGCCATTCCATAGCAGCTGGCTTTTTTCCCTGGCAAACCACAATATCTGTTTTTTTACGCTGTACATAAGCACATAGACTAATATGGATCTGGGGGGGGGGACATCTGTTTGGCCATGAAGCAAGGGACCTGTTGACATGTTCAATTTCTAAAGGGTAGTTCCATAAAAAATTAAGCAGCTGAGGTATCACCAGTTGAAGAAAATATATTGCATCCTTTTCTTCTGCCCCCTCCAGGAAAGCCACAAACCTCACATTGTTCCAAGACTTTGATTCCCGAGGTCATTGACCTTTTCTCATAGTAAGTTCACTTTCTGCTCCAGACCTTGGTTTCATTGATCTGGATGGCCAGTCTGGAGTTTGTGGTTGAGGTTCTGAGTTCATGGTCTACCCCCCTAATTTCCACAGCCTCTACTCGTTGCTTGACAGCCTCGCTTGCCTGTCTCAGGGTTTTTTTGTAATTAAAAGTTTTTTGTTTTTTTCCTTTTGAATTGCAACAATAAGACTTGTACAAAATACATAGCAATAGCCTAGCTGGGAATATTGCTTTGGACGAAGAGACAATGTAAGGACAATAAAGACACCATTTATTTATTTTGTTTATTTATTTTATTTAGTTTTTGTTGACCGGGTAATTGCACTAGACAAATCCTGCCTATTTTCAGGCACGCCCCTGGGGAAGGGGATACAGATGAATGCCAACTGAGCTTGAACCAGATTAAGCTGTTGGTGGTATTTTTAGTGAATGAGGGAAATTTAGCCAGGACACCGGGGAAATTCCCCATTACAAACAATAGCTATAAGTATGAACACTACTTCAAGTAACAGACTTACTGAGCAAGTAAAATTAGATATGTTTACAAACAGGAGTACACCAAAGCGTTGTAAAGTGTTTTCACCAGACATTTGCTAATGTAGAGTGCTATGCCAACTTACCAGATCCTTGTATGTGCGTAGGTAGCTGCCAAAGAGTGGTACCATCTGAGGCCTTAGTGATTTTTTTTCACCAGCTATCAGGGTGGAGTGGGAGTAATCACTCTGATGTACATGGTACCCGTGAGGGTCCCACTACTTGAATGGATGTCTTATTATGACTTACTGGGCTATGAGAGCCTCTTGCTTAAGTGGCCATCTTAGTCAGCAGCTTGGGCTTGCACCAATTAACAGTAATTAGTTATGTTTAATTAAAATGAAAATGTTTGCAAAGGAATACTTCACAAACTTTATTTTTTTCTGTAAAATCTACATAAAACACAAAGGGTGGGATATTCAAACTGCACCATTCATAGGCGCAAGCCCTTGCACTGCACAAAATAGTTGCGCTGGGGTGTGTCTGGGGTGATATTCAAAGGAGTTGCACTATTGAGCAACTCCTTTGAATATCACCCCCAACTCACAACCACTGTGTGTATAGCGCAGTGGAACTTGCGCCACCACAAGTTGACAGAGTGGAGCATTCAACTTGCGGTGGCGTAAGTACCATTGCGCCATGTGCAAAATCACGATATTCAAAAGGTGACATGCAAATGGGGCTATAATTCATGCAAGGTGTAGGGGGGGGCATTTGCATGTGATTATGTCTCCATTTGCATGCCATTAGCATGTAGGTGCGCCGATCCCTGAGGACTTGCGCCTGGCACCCTGACAGGCAGCAGCCGTTGAGGACCGATGCCCCCTGCAGCCCGATCACGGGCAGCTGACTGTAAATCCCCATCACCACCCCCCACTGGCCCAATCGTGGGCATAGTATACTCCCCCCCCCACCAGTCCGATCGGGGGCAGCAACGTGGCTCCCCCCTCCTCCCGAACATATCCCTGGTGGTCCAGTGGACTAGTAAACCTGATCGTGGACAGTAAGTTAAATCACCCCCCCTTCTCCCAGGAGCCAGAAATGCCCGATTGTGGGCAGTAAGTTAAATCACCCCCCCTCCCGAGACCGAAATGCCGATTGCGGGCAGTAAGTTTAATAAACCCCGAACATAGCCTGGTGGCTAGTGTCCCCACCCACCCACGAGGCCCCACCACCCGGTCCCCCCCAGCCGGCGGGCAGCAGCATCCACCTGCCTGCAGCCCCACCGCCACGCCGACTGACTGCCGGTAGAGCTCTATGCTGGCATAGGCAAGAGCCAATGGGTATGCAGCTCATACCGTACATGACTTCAGATTTGTGAATGAAAATTCATTCATTCACAAATCTGAACTATCATAGTTGGTATGGGCTGCTACATCATTGGCTCTTGCTCTGCACCTATGGTCATGCAGCCCTACCAGGCATCAGTTGGCTGGCAGCGGGCAGCAGGCAGGTGGGATGCTGCCGCCCACCGCCGCCGGGGGAGGGGTGGTGGGGCTCGTGGTGGGTGGGGTGAAGACACTAGCCACCAGGGCTATGTTGGGAGGGTGGTTTTATTAAACTTACTGCCCGCGATCACTTTCGGTCACTGGACCACCAGGGATATGTTGAGGGGGCTACATTGCTGGCCATGACCGGGCCAGTGGGGGTGGTGCTGGTGGATTTACAGTCGCCGCCCGCGGACGGGCTGCGGGGCACAGGGACTGGGTTAAATAGCCACAGTGGGCAGCTGCTGTGTTGCAACCTGTAATACAGCGGCTCACCTGTGGGTGGCCCTCAATTAAGCCTTTTTGGCTCAAAGTCGTGCAGGCACAGGTTGGGGTTGCGCTAGACAGCTCTGCACAGCCCGGCTGAATATCGGGCTGTGCAGTTTATGGCTAGTTCCTCCCCCTCCAGTTGAGCATGCATTCATTTGCATTGCGCTGTTGCTCAGCCTGTTTTCAGTGGCGCAACTGCCTCCTGCTGAATATCGCAGAATGGCGCAATTTCAGACTTGCGCATGCGCAACCCTATTGCGCATGGCGCAACCCTTTTGAATATCCCACCCAAATGGTTTAAATGGGTTTTGAAACTATTCATGCTGCACAATGGTTTTCATCTTTTGTGATGATTTTTTAATTCTTCCTGAGGTTAGGAATTACTTCTTAAAATACTTGTTTTTCACAATGGTTTTTGTGCTTAGTGACGATTCAAACTACACATTGGCTTTCATGTTATAGTTCAACAGAAACAAAAATGTTATGGCTTGCTGGTGAAGCAGTAGAACTACCGCTTGTGACACTGATGACCCAGGTTCTCAAGCGAATCTGGGTGTTGGAGGGTTTGCTGGGGGGAGGAGGATCGAGTATTCATAGGACTGCTCTCCTCCTCCCGGGGAGGAGGTGGGCAGAGCCTGTTGCTTACCTGGCCCTTGGCAGAAGCTGAGGGAAAGGCAGCCAGGGCCAGAAGATCAGGAGGTATGGCAGATGCTGGGGCATGTCATGCAGGAATGTGTGGTGTGCACCAGATGTCCTTGCACACCACACCTCCCAGAGGGACAAAAGCAGGGAAAATGTCAGTGGCAGGATGCTGGTGGATGCCTGCAGGCCCCACACCCGACTAGATAGGCTTGCCAGCCTGAACTGGATCCAGTCCTTGGTAGGGTCTGGGGACCCCCATTAACCCTGCCAGGGGGGCAAGCCCTGGGGAAAGACAGCTGGTGGTAAGCCCCAATGGAGGTCGGGGTGACAGGGCTGGGGCACCTGCCCAAAGGAAGGCTGTCAGGGCAAAAACGTTATGGTCAGACAACTTTTTAATTTGCTGGAAGTTAAGGGTGACAATTTAATGTGTGTGAAGGAGAATTAGTATGACTTACACAATATATTTTTCTTGAAGAAATGAATAATAATTACTTATGTGTAATTAAAAATGCAAATCTGTACAGTCCGCTGCATGGTCAGTTCAGTTGGGGACCATCCACAGAGGTGCGGGAGGGGCACTATTTCTATACATGTTATGGGCCACATTGGGGGCACATCAGGGATTGGACAGGTGATCCTGCCCTGTATGCTCTATGGGGACACAACATGGAAGGGGGGTCCGGTAGCAATCTGGCACATGTGGGGCACATCGGGGTTGGGGAAGTGGGACATGCAGCACCACTGACAGGACAGCTGTCCCATGGGAGCTATTTTTAAGTCCCCTTAGACCAACCCTGGCTGGTCTAAGGGTACTTAGAAAACTGTCCTTAGGGCACAGTTTGTGGATACCTTTTTTGGGGTGTGACAGCTTGCATCTGACGCAGGGCCCCTTCTACCTCGTTGCAGCCAATTTCTAGGTGCAGGGAAGGTACAAGCCCCATTTGGGGCAGACAGCCTGCATTTGACACAGGCTGCCTTTGTTAATCACTTTTGGTCATACCTTTTGGCACAAGATGCACCTTGCGCCATTCTCTGTGGTATAAGCACCTTGTTGTGCCATGCCGGAGCCTTTGAGAATTGGGCCCAATGAGTAAATTAAGTTACTACACAAATTTCTTTAAAAGTAAGGAAATTCATGGCAAAAATCTGACACTGTACAAAATGCAAACCACACAAAGGTTGGAAAAAAAACATTAAGGTTGCAAGCACAATGCCCAGAAAGTTTGCAAATGTGCTATTACAGTCCTTGGGCCATATTGTGTCTAACTCCCATCCACTCTACTACTTCCCCTACCCTCATGACCCAAGGTCAGTCTACAGGTACAGGGCTATACATCAACGGTATGGTACCTCATTCAGGGTCAACTATTAAAATTAACATATAGCAACCCTAATTCTCCCCTCTCCCCCCCATATATAGCAACTGTAATCTCAACCCCCTCACCCCTCCCCTACCCTCTTGACCGATGAGCAAAGTATATGTCCAGAGTCATGCCACAATGATCTGGCATCTCATGAGAATTGTAAATCTGTAATTGTAATCCTTCCATGTGCATACCTGCAAAGTTTTACATCCATTATAACCTGTGCCTTAGTTGGCACACAGTATTGTAGACCATCCACAAAGCAGTGGAATTGGTACAAATTGGAAACTACTATTAACATTGCATAGTTGTAAGTTGGTTTCTTTAAGACTCATACTGTACCTACAGTATAAATAGTCAAAGCATGCTATATGTTTTTGACATATATACTGTTTTATCCAGGGCCCTTTTGTAGCTGAATAAACAAATCCCAAGAACAGCCTTGTAGGACAGTGCTAGACCTATAGTTTGGCCTTGTGTCATCACCATGGTGGAAGAAATTGGTCTGTGAGCTGGTGATCAGTTTGGTTAGTAGGTTTCAAAATGTGTTAGTGAATTCAATATTTTTAGTGGCCACCATTTTCAAGGGCTCAAAAATCACTTCATGGGCAGGTACCCAGTTGGCTAATAAGTAATAAAATATGGTAGCAAAACCAACGGTTTTACTAACTATTGGCCATCTGACTAACTGATTTGTCCAACCTTAGTGGCAATGATAGGGGAAGGGGATTAGGGTTGCTATATATACTGGGTAAGGGAGTGGGTGGGGATTAACATTGTTTAAACAACTAGATAATGAGCAACCGTGAGGGCAATAGAGGGTCTGACCTGGCGCAGTCCCAGTGTTCTGCAAACAGTCCAGCCAATCCCCCGGCACTATCAGGAGGTAACTTTGCTGGGAAGTCAATTGCAATGTGGCTCGCAAACAAATTGAGCTCCATTCCACTGTGTGACAGGGTTGAATAAGACCCTGCCCCATTTGTTTTGCGGAAAGAGTTTAAATACAAGAGTCAGTTCTGTCCTCTCCTTTTCTGTCTCTTCTCTGTCTGGTTGTGCAACCAAATGTTCTTGTGAGACCTAGGAACTGGTCACTCCAATGGTTTTGCAGTTCTCCGCCTCTCACTATCTCTCTGCCTTCCCTTGCTATTTCTGTCTTTTCTTCCCCTTGCATATCTGTGGGTATAAAAATATATGTGAATCTTTATGTGGAAATGTCTCTGATACTGGGACCCCTTTGTTTAAAAACTGTATATAGTTATACTGTTGAAATGATTGCAAAGCTATTTGGAACTCAAGGGGTTAACCTGAGATGCAGTTTTTAAGCCTTTTGCAGAACTGTAAACAAGAAGTCAGCCCTGGGTTACTATGTTCGTTTTGCTGCTCCTGCGTTGAAACTAACAAGAACATTCTGTAAGCTTACAAAAACATTCTGTGAGAAGCAGGCTGTCTTAATGAGTTCCCAGACATAGACTTATAAAAAAAGCAGCAATGTTTTTGCTAGAGAGACAAGGAGAGTGAGAGAGTGAGAGACTGAGAGATTGAAACTTGAAATTAAAAGATACCCCCAGAAGAAGGACTTTGTGTTCTCTGTTTGTACTGCCTTTATAAATAGTTATACTTAATAATTTTTATTTTTTTATTTTGCTGTTATTGAGAAAAATAAAATGCTGTTTGTGAAGTTTGATAGTGCTCCTGGTTTTCCTATGCCTCAATCAATCAATCAGTCAATTAAATTTTTATTTATATAAGGCGCCTTTCCAATGCTCAGGGCGCCTTTACACATTATAACATTAAAACTTGTCACACATCATAGAACATGTATAAAACATATTAAAAGACATTCATTTAAATTTGAACTCAATATATTTCTGAGAAGGTCTGGTTAAATAGATATGTCTTTAGACAATTTTTAAAACTTTCTATGGTTTGGCTATCTCATATCTGGTGAGGTAGAGAATTCCACAGAGTAGGAGCCATAAAGGCAAAAGATCTTCCTCCCGATGTTTTAAGGGATACCCTGGTAATCTCTAGCAATCCCTCGCCAGAGGAACAGAGTGAGCGGGAGGGACAGTAAGGATGCAAGAGCTCTCTGAGGTAGTGGGGACCCTGCTCATGTAGGGCCTTATAGGTCAGCAACGCGACCTGTTCTTCGATGACACACTGTTCAGATTACATTTTGGTGACTTCTCCCACAGCACTTTTATACATCATCCCATGCAGGCAAATGGTGTGCACTATGCACTAGCATCCCAAAATGAATTCAGTGCACTCCTTATCCTCCGACTTCTCAGATAGTGGCTGTTTCTTTTCATGCATCCCCATCAGTAACTGCAATGATATAAAGGGGGAGCCAAGCAGAATGGTGTCATTCTGCCTTCCCCCATTGAACTTGTTGTCACTGTCATCGTATTCCTGCAAGGTCATGGTAGTGCTGGTGGGTTTGTCACTTTCTCTCTCTCTCTGGCTCCTCAGAATACTTACACTGCATGTCCTGTGGTTTGTGCTCAGGTGGGTGCATTGGCTCAGGCTGAGTGCATGCTTAGTGACCAGTCACAGTCTCAGTCCATCTTGCCCTTCAACACTGGACCTATCGAGTGTGGAAACTGCATGTGTAATGAGTACAGAGGAGGCAGTATGGGCCTATAATATGTCTGTCACTGTGGCTGGATCCGGGCCCTGATCCTGGTTGATGACCTGGCCACTCTGTTGCATGCCTTCATCACATCTAGGGTGGATTACTGCAATGCTCTGTACCTGGTGCTATCTGGAGGCAATCTCTGCCATCTGTAGCTGGTGCAGCCTGCAGTGGCCAGACTGTTGACTGGAATTTTGAGATTTGACCATGTCACAATAGTCCTCCGTGGGCTGCATTGGTGGAGGATTGCCTTCAAGGTCAGATTACTGACCTTCAAAGCCCTGCACAGCAAGGGACCAGACTATCTGCAAGATCTCCTGGTTCCTCACTGCCCAGCTCATGCTCTTTGTTCATCCAAGGATTGCCTCCTGGTGGTTCCCAGGGCTAGGTTGTGGCAATCTGGAGATTGTGCATTTTCCATTGCCGCACCAGTCCTGTGGAATTCACTACCAGTTTATCTAAGAGAGGCAACCTCAGTGGAAACCTTTAAAAAAGGGCTAAAAACCTTTTTATTTAATCTTGCCAATGATCTGGAATATTGGCTGTCTGTTTTAAGTTATAAGTGATAGTTTTAAAATTGTTAATTACTTTGCAAGGTGTTGCTGTAAAATTTGTTTTAATTTATTGAAAGTTTGTTTTAAATATGTGTACAATGCTCCGAGCCACCAGAGAGGGGTGCTATATAAATAGTATCTATCTATCTATCTATCTATCTATCTATCTATCTATCTATCTATCTATCTATCTAACATGTCTCAGAGAGAATGACCCAACTGCTGCCATGTCCACTCTCTGCATTGCTTACAGTTCAGAGCCCATGTGAAGGATGAGTGCCTCAAGCATCTCCCCATCAGTATCACTGCTTTGGTGTATAGGATGGATTGGAATATGCAGCTTACAGTAGCCAACCAAGAGTTATCCACACAAAATTTTTTCTTTGTGGGCTACATAGTATTCCTTTCTCACAAGGCTGACATAAGTGTATTCTTGCACAATCTATTCAGAGACATTCCTTTTCAGGGTGTGACACTCCCCTGTGATCCTTTCTGCAATTCACTGGTCCATATGCAAAGAGCAGGGCAGGTAGCACTCAGAGTGCCAGCTACAATCACCATCAACAAAGGTGAAGATGTTGAGAAGGAGAGGAAGAAGTGTCACTGAGAGATAATGGCAGCATGAGGAAAGAACAAGTTGGAGTAGAACAAGCAATGCTAGGTGGCGATTTCACGGAGTTGTTGTGTATGGAAACCCATACACGAAAAAAGCATACACAACAGTATATTTGAACTTTGCCCCCATACACAATAACATTCACTCATACATTACAGGAATATTGAGAGTATGGGTTTTCATATGCAAAAAAGTCAAGCAATACACTATGTAAGTACAGTACACTGATGAGTCCTGAGAAGGATGAAACATGTGTCTGTGTCTTCTGTTCTCAGCCTTTGCAGATTGTGTGAGAGGTCACTTGGCACCGTGCATTCCTGCTCAAAGCAGAACCAGTTTAAATGTTCATGGTGATTTGCATATGCACACACATCCCATGATGCTTTTCATTATTGTGTGTATGTGTGAGTTTGTATTTCTTTTGCTACATAACTATATTGTTAAAGATTTACAAGTACTGAGAGGAACTGGTTTTGTACTGGTTTAAGAAAATAAATCTGAGCTACATACCCACATTATGTCCAGCTGTAACTGTGATTGCAGATAAACTCCTCTACAAGGGCTAAGTTCCATTGCTAAATTTTATTCTGATTCTAATATATGATTCACAATTACACACCTTTGGTGTTGCTCTGTATATGTATTATCCATTTTTGTCTCTGTACTTAGTCACTGTACTTTATTATACTCTGTATTTGTCCTCATTCAATGTATGACATGGAGCCTTTGTAAATGAGTCCCTGACTCAAAGCGTTGTAATTCCTAGACTTCATATAAAATTTAAAAAAAATTAAAAAATATGAATCAGTTGCAGTAGATGTATATTGGTTTAAATAAAAATGTACTGATTAATAAAAATGTATTACGTTTGATGGAGGTTCGAGATGCAGTGGCTTGAAGCATTTGCTCTGGGACCCATCCTCAAAATACTTGCAACATCTTGCAGTTTTTATACTCCTGAAGGATGAGAGTGATAAAAAAATACAACACGGAGTTCGCATTTTTTAGAGGAATTTGTATCCACAGTGGTTAGGCTATTGATGAATTTTTCACCCCAGTATTACCAGTCCTGGAGGCGGAGGCCTGGGATCAGCTGCAATGCCCAACAGAAGTTCCACTACCCTGCTGGCAACAAAGACTCTGATCAAGCAGCCTGTAAGAGAGACTTTTTCAGTTTCTGTCAAATTACCTGCGAGGGAACAGAAAATGAACCCGACATCAACTCTACAATCCTCTCTATTGGAATCTCCACAAATCAGCAGTCATCTAAAACTGATTTACCTGAGTCACAATACACCCTGGACAATCTAGGAAAAGCCCAAGAGAACAGTAATCAACAAATGCAGCAGCTGGCTAGAAAGACTGATGCTGTGAGTGCAAACATGGATTTTCTACAAAAAAATAACTTTTAAACTCTACGTCTTTGTGTAAAAATATGAATTTGGCAAAATGTCGGTGAAGATTGTTAACCACAAAACTAGGGTTATGACCTAAGAAGCAAAAACAATGATGGAAATGCATGAGGGGAGTAATCCTCTCAGAAAAGTAGAACGCTTGGGAAACCAAGCAAGGCACAAAAATATCAGCATTGTGGGAATTCCAAACGCCATTGATGACGAGTTTCCAACTTTGAGAGAGGCTGTTAAAGAGATGCTCATTAAATCTTTTGCCTTCCTGAACCCCCAGACCAATCAATAAATTAAGACACACCACCTCAGTTATTTGTTATAAAGGCCGCAGCTCTACTTATTGTCAAATAAAATATATACAACAAACAATATAATCATAAATAATAATACTTTACAAATATTGTACTGCACGAATGGTCCATGGGGCAGTAGACAAATGCATGCCCCCTCACCAGGACAGATAGACAACTGCTGGCTGCTGTACCCACCTGGTTATACAGCTGGAAAGACGATGCACTGGATCACACATGTTCAGCGACTCTCTTCCCGCTAGAGGATGGGGTCTTGACAAGCCATAACCCAACTTGAGCAGCCCACATCAGGCCTCCCTGACTTTTCTGGGCCCGCCACCCTCAATCACTTGACATTCAGCCCACTGACCTAAGCAGCTTAGGTGTACACCCACAGGGTCACAGCCTGAGTCCTGCAAGGCCCAGTACATGGCTTAACAAAAGTCCCTCTCTCAACAGCATGAATTGCTTTGACACGCTAAGAAGTGCTGTGGCCTAACATACAGTAGTGGGTGGCTGGGCTGGCAATGAGGAAGGTGAAAGTGAAAGAGGCTGCTCACCTGATGAACTGACCTTAAATCTTGTAAGCAACTGTCCAGTGGAACAGGCCTAGCCGTTCTGTTGAGGAAGATTCACCAATCACCTGGGCCGGCTTCCTCTGGTGCTCCAATCTGGGCTAACTGGGCAACTTAATTGGCTCTGTGGTGACCAAGGCAAAGTTACATCCTGGTGAGAGGCTGGGAGGGTCATTTCTTTGCTTCCATTATCTCCCCTGTAGCTAAGGCATTCTCTGTCATGTTGAAAACTGCAAACTAATGTATTTGAGATGAATCTGATACATGCTCACCAAAAGCTACTGTTTTAATAACATTTATTTGTGGTTTAGACAGAAACCTTATTTTTAGATTGGCATAATGTAACTTAGAGGCACACATTATTTCCTCAATGTAAAGTATTTTTTTTTATTAATACAATGTCGGTGAGAGTCAAACTTTACAGATAAATGACTTATTTTATCCATCAAAGCTTTCTAAATTAAGATAAATCATTTATAGTGTATAGTGGGGCCTTGTTCAGCATGGGTTTCCATCCTTGCTGAAATGTTATTGTACCACAGTTCTAAGGTCATAGAAAAAGGTTGTACCCTTTTGATGTACAACAGCATATCAGTGGCACCTACACTGTCAGAATCACTGCACATACAGTTTTTTTTTTTTATGAAAATGCCAAGCTGCCAAATGCGTGTGAGCATGAATGAGAATGCAGAGTCATCCTGAGAGTAGACTCATACTCAGTGGCCTGGCACACACACACACACACACACACACACACACACACACACACACACACATACACCTATACACTATAAAAAAATACTGGTTAGGCAACCACATTTCAAGGCTTGGAGTATAGTTAAAACATTTTTATTAAAAATATACAGCAGAGGTGCTGTCCTGCCACCACTAACCTTTCACACAATAAATTGTGCTTCATCAAGGCGTACTGCAGTACAAACTAACATCCCTTATTTAAACTCAATCCTTAAAGAGACATTATGTTTATATTGCTATCTCAATGTTAGTTAAACATTGTTATTTCATGGTTCCCTTCCTCCCCTCCCCCTTCCCTCCCCCTTTTTCATACCTCCCCTCCCTTTCTCCTCCCCTCTCCTTCCTTTTTTTCTTTTAGGGATATGTGGTAGGGCATTCTTATTACATCATATGTATCAACCAATGAAATTAGAGTTTGTCTCTTTAAGGATTGGGTTTAAATAAGGGATGTTAGTTTGTACTGCAGGGCACCTTGATAAAGCACTTTTTTTTTTTACTTTCTCTTTATTCTCCCCCTTCTCGCAGCTCTCCCTTCTTCGGGAGACACCTCTGGCTTTATCAGCCCTCGCTCACCTACCTGGTGGCCGGTGCAGTCCGTCCACCATGGTGATGGCTACCCCCCCAGGCGGGTACGGGGTGGGAGCCCTTACACCCTGATGCTTTTCTGTGTTTCGTCAGCATGCTGTCTTCAGGCAGGTTGGGGCATTGAGGGTCAGGGCCTGGTGCTCCATCTACTGGGAGGCTGCAAGGTTATTTTCTGATGTTCTCGACATGCCAGGTCCCCAGATGTCAAGGTGCTGAAGCGCCGACATCTGGCATATCGCCCCCTCTGTTGGAGCATCAGGCTTGCTGTACCTTGGGTCTCCACCCAGGGTCAGACAAGAGCCGAGCTCTGGTACCCATATCCCCCCCCCCGGAGAGGACGAGCAGTCCTTGGGATGCTCAAGTCCTCTCCTCCCGGCCGGCCCTCCAGCTCCCGGGCTTGTTCCCAAACCCGGATCGCTGGCGTCGCAAGTAGAAATCCAACCGCTGCGCCAGCGGGTTGGCAAAGCACTGTTTATTGTGTGAAACATTGGTGGTGGCAGGAGGTCACCTCTGCAGTATGATTTTAATAAAAATGTTTAACTATACTCCAAGTCTAGGAGTTTGCCTTCTTTAGTGAGCCCGGCTCCTTTCAAAAATAGTAATGTTTTTCTATGCCTGAGGCTCCTAATAGCTGACCCAGTGCTACCAAGTGGAAACTGGATTAGGCAAACACATGCCCAGCTAGCCTGTGCTGCTGCCACAGGCTTCTGTTTACATTGAATCTCTCAAGCTCCACTGTCGAAGTGTGATGTCATCAGAACCTCTCTGTGGCAACACAGGCTGGTTGTACATGATTGGCCAATCAGTATTCTCTATATCTTCATTTTAGCTGTTTATCTTCACTTTAGACAAATCACATAGTGACCTTTAACCAATGGGAGAGCAGCTTGAACAGTATCTGATGACAACACAATTACCTCTGCTGTTCATAAAACAGAGCAGGGAAATCAAACAGAAACAGTTTCTTCTTCATTAGAGTAACTAGTTTAGAAGCTTTGCAATTTAACATGTATGTTGATACTACCACTAAGACTACTCTTACAACCATAAAATGGGTCTCAGTGGCAGTATTAATATATTATTGATTGAAATCGATCAATAGTGTATTTACAGTTTTAAAAAATATTCCCCAAATGACCAAATGTGCAGGTCTGCAGGGCAGGGGGGCATGAGATACTTTTCAAAGAATAAGAATTTATCATGGGCAAAGGAAACAAATGCTCTGATTGGTTGAGAGCCCTCACTTGCACTATAAAACACTTTATAAATTTGACACATAATAGTGTGGCTCACAATATGCCATTATCACCGCTTGTAAAGGGGCAGGACTGACATAACTCAATCCTGGCTTTGTCACTGATGAGTTATCGTACTGCTCTGTCAATCATGAAGATAAATGGCATATTCTGAGTCAGGCCATTTCGTATCCCATGCTTATCCTGACTATTGTTATTAGACTCAACAGTGGAAAAGGTAATTTCAGCAGTTAAAACAATTATTTACTAAAGATGGGAACTCAATTCAGTCTGTTTGGCCCCACAAAAGCTAAAATTGTAAGGGACAGTAAGAATATAGAGAATAAAGTATGGGGTGGTGTGTGTAACGAGATTTTACTCACACCCGAGGGGTTGGATGGCATATAAACCCCAAGAGCGAAGCTTGAGGGGTTTATCCAGGCATCCAACCCCAAGGAGTGTGTCAATAAATCGAGTTTATAACATCACCCATATTTTATTTTATATATAATTGTTGGTTAGGTTTTTAGCCACAGCCAATTATATAAAATAAATGGCTGCGGTCTGATAATGTTTAGCCGAGTCCTCGGTCGCTTAGCAGCAGTTTACTTTTTCTTGTTTTGTTGTCCCCTTTACGGTGTGATTTTTGTTAGGACGTTTTTTTTTTTAAATAGTTACTTACCGCCTAGAGATAGTGGCAGCGGTGCGGTTTCAACCAATGAAGAAATCTGGTGGCGAGCGGTGAAAACCCAGAAGAGCTGTAGGTTGGGCATGTGCATAGCGAGGGAAACCGAGTGCGTGTTTGCCGTTATAAATGCTCCTTTATAACGGCAAATTAGGCCATGGTTTCCCTATGGAAAAAAGCCTAACCCAGTTATTATAATACTTTAATTGATCCTAATCCTGATTCTTCTGCAACCTTTTTATATGGTCTGAGAGGAGACTTTCTACGAGTTACGTTGGGGCTTTTGAGATTATTGAAAATGGAGAACAGGAATAAAGGAATGTATTTTATTTTCTCTTTCAATGATTAGGAGTACATTGTTTTCTTTATTTCACATTACATAAATGTCAGCTGACTCTATTATAATGGGAAAAAAGTAGCAAGTGGAAAGTAGCTACAGCTTGATGATGTATTATTTTTTGTTTGTTTGTTTAAACTGACTCAACTTGAACCTTCATGTATTGGACTTCTTTGATTCCTAACTGAATTAAAATGGCTAATTTTCATGTACTATTTTGGATATTTGTTAATAAAATTTACTGCAATGTATAAAAGAACATTGTTTCAATAAAAAAATAAAATAAAAAATATATATTGACTGTGATTCGCAAATGGGCAGGTATCCGTGCGAAATGCATGTAACCCATCCATGTGGTTCTGCACCCATGGACAGGTATACACTGGCCGCTATTCACTACCATCAGCCACCTGTCCACAGCCTTGTCTCCCCGGCATGCAGGTTCACGGGGAGAGGGGGCAGATGGTTGTGGAGCTGTGGACTGGGGCAGGCATCCAATAGGATTTCCCAGCCTGGGTCCCATTGTGAATCTCCTACCCAGCACAGACAGGGGATCCTGGGATGGTGTCCTCTGTCCAGTGATTCACCAGCAGGCATGTGCTCAAACGGCCACACCCAGGCCCTCCTGGGTGGCTCAGCCAGATGTGACAGCTCTGTGTAGAGGGTTCCCGTGTCCATTGCACCCTGTGGGTGACATGTGGGGGGGTGCATATTGAGATATGCCAGGTTCCCCACTGTATACCTGTTGCAGCCTCAGAATGGTATGCAGTGCCATTGTGAATGGACGCTTTGTGGGGTGCACCCCCTGGCATGCCCCATCCCCCCCCACTGGTGTGGCACTCCGCAGCCAGCCGGGGATTCACTGCGCAGGGAGCTAGCACACTCATTTGAGAATGCCATGGGGGGGGGGGAGTGCAAAGCACAGCTGTGTGGCATTTGGTCTTGGAAATGCCTATGTGCTGGCCTTCCACGGTGCATAGGCATTTGTGAATCATGGCCAATGTTAGCAGTAAATATGCATTGTACCCAAAATACCCAGGCCCAGATATTCAAATTGCGCCAGGCTGTGGCGAAAGCCTGGGCGCAGCGCAACTTAGCTGCGCAGGGGCGTTGACTGGGCAATATTCAGCAGAGCTGTGCCATGGCTCAGCATTGTTGAATATCGCACCCTGACCACCTGCAGTGCGAATGGTGCAGTGGCACTGCCCAGCGCAAGTGGCCACAGTGGAGCAGTGGGATGTGCTAGCGGAAGTTCCATTGCGCTAGTCACAACAACCGCGATATTCAAAAGTGCACATGCAAATGGAGCCATAATGTATGCAAGGCACAAATGGGGCCATTTGCATGTCATTATGGCCCCATTTGCATGCAGTGTGCCGATCTCTGGTGACTTGTGCCTGGCGCCCTGCCAGGCAGCAGCCATCAGGGACCGACGCCCCCTGCAGCGCGGCAATGTGCCCCACAGCCTGATCGTGGGCATTTGAAAAATAATAAAGTATCCAATATCCCTGATGGTCCAGTGGACTGCTGTCAGCTCGATTGCAGGCTTAAGTAAAATAAATACGGATCCAATATCCTGGTGGTCCAGTGGACCACTGTTAGTCTGATTGTAGGCTAAAGTAAAATAATAAAGATTCCTATATCCCTGGTGGTCCAGCGGACCCCCCTCCCCACCTGCCCACTGATCCCCACCGCCCCACTCCCCCCGGTCAGCGGCAGGCAGAGCTCCCCACCCGCCTGCCGCCCGCTGCCTGCCGACTGACACCGTCGGTACAGCTGTATCCATTGGTCCACAGACTGAGCTAATGGGCATGCAGCCCATATCAGATTAACATTCCAGATATGTGAATGGTTATCCATCACATATCTGAATGTGTAGATGGATGAGCACACGCCCATTGGCCATGCTGTGGACCAATGGGCGACAGCCCCTACCGATGGTGCTGTCAGTTGGCAGGCGGCGGGTGGCAGGTGGGTGGGTGCTGCCACCTGCCACTGACCGGGGAGCAGGATGATGGGGATCAGTGGGCTGGTGGGTGGGGTCCCTGGACCACCAAGGATATAGGAATCTTTATTATTTTACTTAAGCCCACGATCGGGCTGACAGCAGTCCACTTGGCCACCAGGGATATAGGAAACTTTATTATTATACTTAAGCCTGCAATCGGGCTGACAGCGGTCTACTGGACCACCGAGGATATAGGAATCTTTATTATTATACTTAAGCCCGCGATCGGGCTGACAGCGATCCACTGGACCACCAGCAGTGATGAAAGTGAGCAGGAATGCACAGGAACTCAGTTCCTGTACCTTTTTTGCATCAGGAACCGAGTTCCTGTACTTCTTCCCACTGTCACTAAAACTGAAATTCTTAAGCTAGCAACATAGTGACAGTTTCTGGATCTGTGATCTGCTATCAGGGTTTCCATAACATCTTTTGACTTGTACAACAATGCTATTTTCCTAGAAATACTTTAATATCTCTAACTGAATCTGCTAGCGTGAAATTAGATAGTTGTGCCTTGACACCGCTCTCCTTTAGATTGAAGATCTTCATTCTGTATTTCATAATTGTCAGTACCTGAGTTCCTGTACTTCTTGTCTCCCACTCACACCACTGACCACCAGGGATACAGGATTCTATTTTTACATACCAATGCCTGTGATCGGGCATGGGGGGAACCACCACGGAGGTGCAGCCGGAGCTCGGGTGACCACTCACAGGTGGCAGCTGCCGTGTTGTGCCCTGCATTACAGCAGCTCACTTGTGGGTGGCCGGCCGTTGCTTATTTTTTTTTTGGATCAACTTTGTGCGGAGCAAGTAGGGGTTGTTCATGCATGGCTCAGCACATCCCGGGCTGAATATCGGGATGTGCAGAGTATGCATGGGCACGCCCCCCCCGCACCTGTGCCTGCATACAGGGCTGGATTAACCATAGGGCAGAAGGGGCAATTGCCCTGGGCCCCCAAGTTTGATGGGCCACTTTTTTTTTTTACTTTTTTTTTTCTTCTTCCCTGACCCCCCTGTACTTTCTCATTGTGTGTGTGTGTGTGTGTGTGCGTGTGTGACTAAACCTTGGGGGGGGGGTCAATCAGCAACCGTTCCTTTGCCCCGCCAGGCCCACTGCTGCCTCGACTGTCCAAACAGCTCGCCATTTGCGGCATTTTTGTTTTCCCATGGACATTCTCTCTGCAATTCAGGAGAAACATAGCATGCTAGCTAGCCAATGAAATTGTTCCAATATGGTCCTCCATTGATTTGCACCCCCGCCCACCCAGACCAGAACTTTTCTGTCCCCCTAGCCTTCGTGATGGTCCCATCACATCATGCTCACATGAAGTAAGTCCTCCCTCACCCTAGCAAATATTCACAGTATCTAAAAAACAGCACCACACGCCAGCCGCCAACAAACTGAGAGCTGTCAAATCCTGTCATCGTCGACTCGTTGTCGTCAATAGAGAGATACTGTCCCTCCACACTCCGCGCCTCAGCACCTGTGGCCTGTCTTTAGGTCCACTATCTGTCTGTCTGTCTGGCCTGGCTGTCAACTCGTCTCGGTTGTCAGGTCTCGAAGTCCGGAAAACAGATGAATTATCAGCTAAGGCCTAAGGCAGACTGGCAGTGCAGAATGTACCCGCAGCTGCCTCATGTCAGAGAGACTGTCAAGTAGTAGGAGCCACCGGCAAGGAGCGCAAGCAGTCAGCAGAGAGGCCAGAGGCTGAGCAAACCCAAATCACTACCATGCAGTTCTTCCCTATTTGCCTTCTAATCTTCTTGACTTTGTCTTTATCTCAGGTAAACAAAAAATCATTAATAATGTTTGTTATTTAAAAAAAATTCTAAATAAAATTATGTCACTTGTGAGAGCAGGATCATACTATAGTAAGAGAGGGAGTGGAAGAAATGTGGCCTCTCATTGCACCAGCCAGCTCCTCTCACTTATTAATCTTCCCTCAGTGCTTTGTTTGTCATCATGCCACCAGTCAGTGAAGTTTTGTAAGTCAGCCCCAGCCACAGTTACTCAGGTCTCTTGTCGACTGTGGTCAGTACTGTGACCCCATCCCCTCACCCTAGTAAACATTCACAGTAGCTACAGCAGGTTTATGTATCTGGGTTATCTCAGTTGTCCCTCACAGCAGCACCCATCTATCTGCTGCCCAACACAACACCAGGTACACCAGCCCACTGATCTAAGAATGGCTAATATTTCAACCCTCCAAATGCATTTTAAGGAATTGAAAATCGTTCAGCTTTTGGGGGCCTATGCAGCCCCTGAACCCCTGGCCTACTGGTTAAGTCACAGGGGGCCCCACAATTCAAAATTGCCCAGGGCACCACAACTTGTTAATCCGGCCCTGCCTGCATACATTACTGATGCGCTTCGGCGTATTGGGATTTGTGCTAGGCGCAATTCCCAATTGAATATCGCACAGGCGCATCAGTGGGTTGCGTGATGGTGCAACACTGTTGCGCCATGCGCAACCCTTTTGAATATCGGGGCCCCAGTGTTTAATGAAATGTAAGCAATTTTATGGTCAACCTCTGTATGTAATTGTGAAAATATTGTTTAAATTGTACAGTATATGAACTGTTTACTAGGCAAATGTACTTCTTTTGGCAGATTTTTATTGTGTTTTTATGTAATATTTTATTCTTGTCCTCCCCCTCCCCCAAATGTGGCTGAAACCTGATCTTTTTTTTATCTAGTCTACCTTCCTGGTTAAACAGAAATACATAAAAAATAATAATAAAAATGAAGGTGTGAAAAGATATATTGGTTTTATGAAAAGTACTGTGGGTTCCATGGAAATGTATTGGATTCAGTAGAAATGATTGGTTTCAGTGTGTACTGTACATGGTGTTTTTTAAAAATGGGTAGGGAAATCACTGGGTCCTGACTGGCCATGACTTACATGTTGGAACAGCACTACCACTGACAAAAAACAAGCATTTGTCAATGCCGAATGTTTGCTTGCTGGCATTGGCAGTGGTAGTGTAGAAGTTACAGAGCTGCGTAATAGGAATGGCAGTGAAGTATTGAACTGAAGCCAACCCCACCACCACCCTGCAGAGAGTGACAGGCATTGGGGTGTGCGTTTGGGTCATCAGGCATAACGGCCACGCCATTTCACCACACCCCACCCTGCAGAGACTGACAAGTGTCACGGTGTTCCTTGTGGTCTTTGGCCCTTATGCGCACCCCATTTCATTAGGAAATATGGTGAGATGGGTGCGATATAGGAGAATGGGGTGAAGTTTGGGGCCGAAGAGTCCAAGGTATACCTCGATGCCTCACTGACTGCAGGGTGTGGAATGGTATGAGCATCACAGGCAAGAATCCCAAGTCACACCCCTGATGCCTGTCCTTCTCTATAGGGTTGGGCATTATAGTTGAAAACCCTAATACCTCAGGCATTCTGTGGTATTTTCACTCCAAATTTTCAACATGTTTGTTTTGTGACCCCACCTCATGAACAGGGGGGATATCAGTTTGTTAGCTGAAAGCTGCTTATGCACAGTGACTACGGCATTTAGCACCACAGGTGCAAAAATATTCCGAAGAGGATGTAAAAAATGACAGCTGTACTCTTTCATGGGGAGGTGTAAAAAATGGCTATGTTGCAAATCTGTAGTAAAAATATATAAAAAAATGGTGACGTCACGAGCGTACATAGAAACTGTGCAACGCACACCTGTAATATAATTAGGTTGGGGATGTCTTACAGCAGATTGTCAACTCAGGCATTTTGGTGCCTCCGATCATGAACAGTGTCACTGTGATTTTCTTTATCTGTGGCGAACAATGATTTCCCACAGCGACCATGCATCTCTGCACTGAAAGTGTGAAAACACACTTCAGCCATGTTGTGAAAAATGACAGCTGTACTGTTCATAAGGAAGTGTGGAAAAATGTCACTGGTGAAAATCTGGACTGAAAATATTACAAAGTCATGAACTAACGAGGGTGCCTGGAAACTGCGCAATGCTCACTCGTAACACAGTCATTTTATGGACTTTTGTCACCAAATTTTCAACATAGCCATTTTAAGACCTCTGCTCATGAACAGTGTAACTGTGATTTTCTTAATCTGTCCTAAACATTGCTTTCGCACACCAACAGCACCATTGTGCGCTACATGTGAGAAAACACATTTTGGGCGACATATGAAAAATTGCAGCTGTACTGTTCATAAGGAAGTTTAATAAAATGGCAATGTTGAAAATCTGGAGGAAACTATTAATTTGCAAATTGCATTTGTTACGTATAGGAACTGTGCAACGGATGCTCGAAAAAGTCATTTTAGGAATTTTTCACCAAATTTTCAACATAGCCATTTTAAGACCTCTGTTCATGAACAGTGTCACTGTGATTTTCTTAATTTGTCCTGTACATTGATTTCGCACACCGACTGCGCCATTCCAAAGCGCTACATGGTGGAAACACGTTTTGGGTGAGATGTGAAAATGACAGCTGTACTGCTCATAAGAAGGTGTGGTAAAATGGCAATGTTGAAAATCTGGAGTGAAAATATTGAAAATTCACGACCTTCACGAGCGCATGAGGAACCGCGCAATGCACGCCGTAAAACAGTCATTTTAGGACTTTTTCACCAAATTTTCAACATAGCCATTTTAAGACATCTGCTCATGAACAATGTCACTGTGATTTTCTTAATTTGTCCCGCACATTGATTTTGTGATACCGACCGCGCCATTGTGCGCCATACGGGCGGAAACACATTTTGGGTGAGATGTAAAAAATGACAGCTGTACTACTAATAAGAAGGTGTGTTAAATGGCAATGTTGAAAATCTGGAGTGAAAATATTGAAAATTAGCGAACTTACGAGCCTGCGTGGAACTTGCATAATGCTGCGCTCGTAAACAATGTCATTTGGGAATTTTGGCACCATATTCAACATGGGTTTGGGACCTCTTTCATGAATGATAACATTGTCATGGTGTTATTCAGGCTCAAAGGGTGATTTCGCACAGTGACTGTGTAGTGACACGAAATCACCCTTCAGGCCCGAATAACGCCATGACAGTGACATCATTTATGAGAAGGGTCCCAAAACCCCACATTGAAAATTTGGTGCAAAATTCCAAAATGCCTGAGATATGCAACAAAGTTGAAATCCCCTATCCAGCCCATTATACAGCTTACCGCATTTCCTCAGTTCGCGGTCGGCTTTGAAGAGTGCAGACGGTTCCCGTCCACTGAAGATCGCGTGCCAAGCTCTGGAGGTAACTATGGGGTGAGGGGGTGTGGGGAGGCTGGGTGCACAGTGGGTGGGTGCGGGTTGTGAGGGGCGGGAGACAATCGCTTGGATCGCTTTTTACAGGTAAAAAAAGAAAAACGACAACGGACGCGGCTATGCTGGGGTGGGCTCTCAGCATGGCACAAGAACGGTTGTGTGGGGCGTTTCAGCTAACGGGATTGGGTACCCCTGGCCGGCCTAAGGATAATATTGCCACGCTGGGGTGGGCTCCCAGCGTGGCACTTATTACTGGGAGGACTGTGGAGCCGACAGGATTGGGCACCTTGTCGGCTATATTATTGTTGCCACACTGGGGTGGGCACCCAGTGTGGCATTTTGAAGCCTTTGGGGACGAGCACAGCCGACAGGGGATTAGGCACCCCATCGGCTATACAGCGCGGCAGAGGCACTGACGCCTGCATGGGCGCTGCGTGTGGTGTGTGGGTGGGGGGAGCGCAGAGCAGGCGATATCTTATCATTGCTCACTGAAGCATAGCTCCCTTTCAGCTGTATGCCACTGCATTTGGAGCGTGTCATAGACAGCTCCAGAATGCATTGGCTTACAGGGGCCGTGCCTGCCAGCACACTGACTGAATTGGAGGAGGAGGTGACACACCTCCGAAATCTCCGATGATGGCACTATGTATCTTGCACATGCGTGCAAGCAAACATAATGAATCAAAAAACCATTGGCAGATACACTGTTTTACATACTAGTTAAATACTTTTAACATTATTAGTCTTCCTAAAATTTCACTTTTTGTTTTTCATTTGCCGGGCACCCATTTAATAAATGCAATAACATATTCCATGATGCTGGTTGTGCTGATATTACCGCACTTCCAGGGCCAAGCCACTCGGTATGTGACTTTATGCCTCATTATACTCCTGGGCATGTGGTAATCTCAACACTACCAACACCCTGCCATGTCTTAGTGCTTACTCAGTGCATGTGTATTGGTTTCAGAGAAAATGTATTGGTTTCAGTGTTGGTCTCAATGCATGTGTATTTATTCCAGAGAAGATGTATTGGTTTCAGTAAATATTCTGCGTATTGTCTGTAGTAAATATGCTGGGATAAGTATAAAGATGTATTGGTTTATGTGACAGGGAATGGGACCAAAGTCAGTTACCCTTTTTCTGTTTGTTTAAATATTCTTCTGTTACAGGTTCTGTTTGGGATGGACACGAGATGGCTTACCAGGTCACATGTACAGGCAGTTAATGAGAGCTGGTCACCAACTGTGGCAGTGCTGACATTCTCATGGGAGGGTTAGCAGTAATTGCTGACAGGAAGAGCATGGAAGAGATAAATAAGCCATAATCATAGTGGGGAGTCTTTCCTGGGATATATTCCCATGTCAGGCAAGGGACCCAGGTACATGTCGTAAACCTTCAAGAGACAGCAAGGAATGGCTAAAGAGATGAGGACACAGACACACACACACACACACACACACACACACACAGGTCAGGATACTGGGGGGCCTATCACTTCAGGGAGAGGTCACCTCCCCGTAGCCCAAAGTACATAAAGTGGAAGGAGCAGGAATTTCTCTCTCTCTCTCTCTCTCTCTCTCGGACATTCGACATCTGAAGAGAATTAATGTATTGTCACCTGATGGTGCTCAGCCAATCCAGTGTAACCCTTTCTCTTCCCCATGTTACAATGGACATTCAACACGTGAAGAAGGGAGTGCCCTGCTGGAAGCTAGCTTTGTATGGAAGCACAGCCTAGGGAGAATGTCTTTGGTAGCTAGCAGAAGGAAAAGAGACTTTAGGTGATGCAAAAGTTTGAGGTTTTTCTGACAAATCATCTGTCTGTTTAACTTACTTTATTTTCTATTCTCAGTAAACATGCAAACCTTTTGTCATACTGTAAATATATCCTGTTTGTAAATACTTGTAGTATCTTCTAGTAAAAAATAGTAAAGAATTTATCTTTGATAGAACCAGTGACTGCATCATTATTGAAAAGGTAATTTGTAATATTTCTCCAGGATCCTGTCATTCGAAACATGGAAGGTATGATGGGACTGTAGGAGGGCAGATGTGGACCCTCTCTTCTACAAAAGTAGAAATAGGGAGGAGGCAGAAAACTACAGCCTGACATCAGTGGTGGGCAAGGTAATGGACTCACTATTAAAGGAAAGGATTGGTGAATACCTTGTTGCCAGTAGGCTACAAGATCCAAGGCAACATGGTTTCACGGGGGGGTCTTGCTAGACAAACCTGATTGAGTTCTTTGACCAGGGAAGTGGATCAGGGAGGAGTGGTGGACTTGGCCTACCTGGATTTCAGCAAGGCCTTTGACACCGTTCCGCATAGAAGACTGATAAACAAGCTGGGGAATCTAGGAGTGGGTACTAAGGTTGTAAAATGGGTAGAGAGTTGGTTGAGCAATAAGATTCAGAGGGTGGTAGTGAATGGCATCCACTCTGGAGTAGGCAAAGTGACCAGTGGGATGCCACAGGGATCAGTACTGGGCCCAGTCCTCTTCAGTGTCTTTATTAGTGACATTACACAAGGACTGGAGGGAAAAATATGCCTGTTTGTGGATGACATAAAAATCTGTAGGAGAGTGGACACACCGGGGGTGGTGGATAGAATGAAGGGCAATCTAAAACAGCTGGAAGAATGGCAAAAGGACTGGCAGCTGGGTTTCACCACTAAAAAGTGTAAAATAATGCACATGGGGCACAAAACCCCGGGGGCAACATACCAACTGGAAGGGGAGGCACTAACAACAACAAAACAAAAAAGGGACCCTGGGAGTAATCATTACAGATGACCTAAAGGTTGCAAAACAGTGTGACAAGACAGCAGGAAAGGCTAGCAGGATGCTAGGATACATAGGCAGGGGCATCACCAGCAGAAGAAGGGAGGTAATGATACCCTTGTATAGATTCCTGGTGAGACCACACCTCGAATACTGTGTCCAGTTCTGGAGGCCCTATCTTTGAAACAACATAGATAGGGTGGAGGCGGTCATAGGAGGGCAACCAAACTGGTGCAGGGCATGCATCAAAAAACCTATGAGGAAAGGCTTAAGGAATTAAAATATGTACTCCTGAAATATAATAGGAGAAAGGGGATATGATAGAAACGTACAAATACCTCACAGGGAAGAACAAAGTACAGGAAGGTAGCATTTTCCAAAGGACAAGATGCTCAAGAATGAGGGGTCACGCTATGAAGTTAGAAGGGGTAGGTTCAGAGGAAATGTGAGGAAACATTTCTTCACGGAAGGGGTGGTAGACATGTAGAACAGCCTGCCGGCAGAGGTGGTGGGGATGGAAACAATTACAGGATTCAAAAATGTGGGATAGACACAAAGGGATCTTAGCAGTAAAGGGGGGGGAGACCTGAGACAGAGTAAGGTCTGTGGTGTCACTGTAGGTAGGGAAAATAGGGCAGGCTAGCTGGGCCAAGAGGCTCCTATCTGCTGACAACTTCTATGTTTCTATGACCCTGTTTGCAGTTTGTTTCTGAAGTGCACTCTACCAATAATTAGTGTGTTTACTTTCTGGACCCTGAGCAGGTCAAAAGCAGTCTCCTGATAAAATTAGGTGGTGGCAGAGAATTAGAAGTTGTAACAAAAAGTGCCCAAGGGGCAATTTTCATACAACTGGTGGCACAGTGGTGTGGATCAGTGCATGGATTTAAAGTCAGAATTTGTGCACAGTGTGCTTTCCTATAGAGGCAGGAACTCTGGGAGAGAGGTAAAAGCCTTACCAAGCACACTGGGAACCAGAGTGCCAGTAGAAATATACCTTAACAGTCATGAAACAGGATATACAAAAGGTTACATTGTTTTCTACAGTTTGTTTTATTTCTAGAAAACAGCTTAATGCAGTATAGTTAGAAAAGATGAACACCTCAGCTTATGGCAGATTTAATGTGCATCAGCTTCGTGAACTGTGCACAGACAGGTGGATGGTCTATGAGTGCCTGACAAACAATGGACTCATAGAAGCCTTGTTGGAGCAGGACTGAATGCAAGTGGGGCAGACAGTCTCAGAGGTACATGAGCAAATACCTGTGCTGCAGGTGGTCGCTGAGGAAGGTGGCCAAGGTAGCGAGACTGAGGTCAAAGTGGCTGAGTCAGAGGGGCACCTTGAGCCACGAGCTGGTGGAGCAGTAAAATACAGCCCAAACCTGAGCTAAGAGATGGTGCAGCAGAGGCTCAAAATCATCTTGAGATCCTTAGGATGGAGCTTGCATTGAAGGAGGCCAAACTGCAGAAGGCAAGGCTTGAGGCCGAAAGGAGAGAGCAAGGCTGGAAGCTGAGGAAAAAGAGAAGGCTCACCAGCATGAAATCCAGATGCAGGAGGAAACAGAGAAATAATGTGCAGAAAGAGAGAAGGAACATGTGGAAAGAGAGAAAGAATGAACTCATGAGACCCAGACACAGCAGCATGAGAAAGAGATGGTGAAAATGCAGCAGCAAACACCGCAGCAAATCGTAAGTGGTGGTGTACAGGGTCCAACCCACAAAACCACAATTAATTCAAAAATGTTTCCTCAATACCAGGAGGTGGATGATCTTGATTTTTTTAAAATCATTTGAGAGAGTATGTGTGCAGTTTAAATTGGACAGGGCTCCATGGATGACCCACCTTACACCATTGCTTACAGGCCGTGCTTTGCATGCATTTGCTAGAATGGTTGATCAGGACTGTATAGACTATGATAAAGTTAAAAAAGTGTTATTGAAACATTTTGAATTGACTCCTGAGGCTTATAGTCAGAAATTTAGAGAATTAAAGAGGGCAGAGGAGACAGCTATGTAGAATTGCATGTCCAAATGTGTACCTATCTAAACTGCTGGGTGGATGAGGCTAAAGCTAGGACTGTAGAGCAAATAAAAGGTTTGTTTGTGGCCCGTTGGTGCTGAGGGCTGAGGTGCTGGATGTCCTACCTCGCATCATGCAGGTGACCCAGGTTCAGAAATGAGCCCAGGTTGACAGAGAGCCAATGGGGGGGTAGGGAGGGAGCTGGATCAAGCAACTAGCTTTCCTCTCCTGGGGAGGACTCTGTCACCTGTTGTAGTTTCACTGCCCCTGGGTGGAGGTCCATGAGCAGTGCAAGTGAACGGGCAGCAAAAATAGTGGGAGGGTGTCCCAGTACTGTTGCATGCCTCCTCACATGTGCACTTGGCCAGGCAATGGGCTGAGAGAAAACAGGGGTAAAACACTGGGCAAAAAATGTAAATTAAAAAAAAATTAAGATTTGTTTTGTAAGGGAACAATTTCTGAAAATTGTGCCTGAGGACCTACGCGTATGGTTACTGGATTGGGCATGCAACTCCACGAAGGAGGCAGCAGAAAGTGCTGATTTGTATGTGGCCAGCAGACCACACATGCAGCATAGAAATGATGGGGGTGGGGCAGCACATGGTTTTAAGGTGAGCCAAGGAGGGCAGCCTTAAGTAACCCAGCCTGCACCTCAGCTCAAAACAGAACCTAGCAATCCTAAGGGGATCAAGGAGCTGGGGCAAAGAAATGCTGGATTTGCAAGAAAGTGGAGCATCTGTCCTGTGACTGCCCTAAAATTATGAACAAAGGGCAAAAGTATGGGGGAGAGGGGGAGATCAAGACAGTACCCAGCAGATAGCAGCCTGCACACAAACTGTAGTGCCACCAAACTCCGCCATGCATATGCACCCTATCCTAGTTAATGGGACAGTAACACAAGGATTGAGGGACCCTGGTGCCTCCATCTCCATAGTGAGGCAGGATCTGATCCATGTGGAGAAGATTCTGCCGGGGCAGTTTTCCAAGATTCGGGGAGTCATGGGTCCAGTGGTCCACGTGCCAATGGCGTGGGTCTTCCTGAGCTGGGAAAGTAATCATGCGGTATGGAACGTGGGAGTCGTACCTGATCTCCCTGTGGATGTGATAATGGGGAATGATTCTGACCACAGGGAAAACCAAGTGTGTGTTACTAACTGTAGTCAGGCAAAAGGGCAAGCTTCTGAGGATGAGGAGGAGGTGGCACTGCCTATGTTAACTCCTCCCTCAGCAGCCAAGGAAGTGACTAGTGTGGGTGAGGGGCTAGCTAGGAGTAGCAGCCCTGAGCACTAGCTGCAAACAGAGGCAGTATCCACCGGGGCAGATTTCCTTCTGTAGGGGAGCTGGGGAGGGTTAGATGGGAGGAGCTGGGCAGAGCTCAATTGACTGATCTTACCTTCCAGAAACTGAGAGTGATAGATAGTGCTAAGGACTCTCAGGGAAGCAAAAAGTCAGTTTACTGTGAGAATGGGCTGTTGTACATGAGTGTACACTGCAGAGGGGGCTAGAGGGAGAGGTACTCCAGCCGCTGGTAGTCCCCTGGGACTACTGCTAGCAGCTTTTGGCCACGGCCCATGACATCCTTTTGTCAGGTCACCTGGGTATTAACCTCACAAAAAGACAGCTTGCATACAACTTCTTTTGGCTGAGTACGTACACAGATGTGGGAAATTACTGTCGGACTTGTCCACAGTGCCAGAGGGTGGGAAAGGTACGGGACAATGCTAAGGTGGTTTTGGTGCCCCTGCCTATTATTGATGAACCCTTTATGAGGATAGCCATGAATGTAGCGTGGGCCCCTGAGCAACCCATGTTGCATGGTTAAAAGATATATACTGGTTGTTGTGGACTACACAACCAGGTATCCCAAGGTGGTGGCCATGTCCTCCATTGAGGCAGAAAAAGTGGCTGATGAGCTCCTAGGAATCTTTAGCTGGGTGGGATTCCCCAGGAGATTTGTCAGACCAGGGGAAGAATTTCATTTCATCATTAATGACTAGTCTATGGGAGAAGTGTGTGGTGAAACAGCTCCATGCCTTACCCTATCACCCCAAGACAAATGGCCTAGTCAAGTGGTTCATTGGGACCCTCAGAACTATGCTCAGGACATTTGCTGACCAGTATGAGAGGGATTGGGACAAATATTTGCCCCACCTCCTGTTTGCATACATGGAAGTCCCACAGGAGTCCACAGGGTTCTCACCCTTCGAGCTCCTGTTCGGTCACAGGGTGAGGGGGGCCTCTAGAGTTAGTCAAGGATGAATGGGAAGGTGATCTTGACTCCAAAGGGAATCTGTTGTGGAGTACTTCCTGAATTTCAGGACCTGGCTTAAGGAGCTCATGGGGCTTGCCCATGAGCACAGCCACTGCATAAGAGCAGCAGAAAACCTGGTACAATCATGGTGCCAGAGCCCAGGAGTACGAAGTTGGACAGCAAGTGATGGTACTTGTCCCAGTCTGACAAAATAAACTGCAGGCAGCATGGGAAGGCCCATTTTCCATAATCAGGTAGGTAAGTGAGGTTAGTTATGTAGTAGGACTACCTGACAGAAGGTGCAGGTAGAAGATATTTTATGTTAACATGATGAAGCCCTACTATGATAGGGAGGAAATAGTCCTCTCTGTGTGCAGCATGCCAGAAAAGGAAAATAAGGCTAATCCCCTAGTGGACATCCTTGGGGAGGCGTGGGAGGGATCCTCAGTTGATAACCTCATCCTTTCAGGCAGTTGACACTGGCCCAGGCAGAAGAGATGAGAGAGTGCTGCAAGCATTTGGGGACATGTTCACAGGGAAAAAGGTGTACACCATGATGACTGAACATCACATGGATGCTTTGACTCAAGTGCCGCTGAGGCAGTCTCCATACAGGGCACTAGAGGTGGCTTAGTAGACCATGCAAAAGGAACTCAGGGAGATGCTGGTCCTTTGAGTGATCCAGGAATCCAGTAGCACCTCGGCCTCACCCATGGTTCTGATCCCCAAGAAAGATGGTACCACACGGTTCTGTGTCAACTACTTGAGGCTCAACAGCTGTACAGAGTCAGATGCCTACCCTATGTCCACAATGGATGAGACTTTGGAATGGCTGGGAGGAGCCCAGTTCCTGACCATGATAAACCTGACAAAGGACTACTGGCAGGTACCCCTAACCCCTGCAGCCAGGGAGAGGTCTGCGTTTGTCACCTCATTTGGCCTATTTGAATTCCAAGTAATACCATTTGGGATGAAGAATGCAACTGCAGCCTTCCAGCAGTTTGTGGATTGCATTCTGTCTGGTGCAGGTGAATATGTACTGGCATACATGGATGACATAGCCACTTACAGCCAGACATGGGAGAATCATGTCAGGCCTGTGAGGGAGGTGTTCTGCTGACTGAAGGCTACAGGGCTGACAGTTAAGGTGGAAAATGCCAAGTAGGCATGGCCAAAATGTCCTACCTTGGGCACCAGGTGGGCAGTGGACACACCCATCCAGAGCTGACGAAGGTTGATGTCATCCAAGCCTGGCCCACCCCTGCCACAAAGAAACAGGTAAGGGCATTTCTGGGACAACTGGGTACTACAAAAGGTTTCCCCTTCACTATAGTGACGTGGTCAAGCCCCTGATAGACCTGACAAAAAGGAAAATACCAGAGAAAGTTCTCTGGACAGAAGACTGGGAATCTGCCTTCCAATAGTTGAAAGAGGCATTATTTGGGTTACCCGTGCTTGCTTACCCCAATTATGACCTCAGGTTCATTGTGCATGTGGATGCCTCAGACCACGGGCTGGGCACTGTCCAGAGGCAGGTTACACCACAGAAGAAAGAGCACCCCATAGTGTAACTGAGCTGGAAGCTTCCACATTGGAAGGAGGCATATGCCACAATTGAGAGGGAGTATCTGGGGATAGTGTGGGCCCTTCAGAAGCTGCAGCTGTATTTGTATGGGCAGGATTTTACTGTGGTTACAGATCATAATCCCCTGAAATGGCTTCATAGGACTAGTGGGCAAAATGCTACATTTTTGTGCTGGAGTTTGATACTGCAGTCTTATAACATGACCATCCAGCACTGAAGTGGTGCACAGAATGCCAATGCAGATGGACTGTCAAGGCAGGACTAAGTGCATGGCGTGTTCCTTTAGGTGCTCCCCAGTTCCTACATGAACAGCAGTGTCTCTTGGGGAGTCACCCGAAACAGACATGTTTTCATTTTCTGGGAGGAGGAGGAGGAGGAGATGTGACAGGAACTGGGACCAGAGTCAGTGATTCTTTTTCTGTTGGTTTAAATATTCATCTGTTACAGGTTCTGTTTGGGATGGACACAACATGGCTGTCAGGTCAAATGTACAGGCAGCTAATGACAGCTGTTCACCCACTCTGTAGGTGCTGATGTTCCTGTGGGAAGGTTAGCAGTAATGAGCATGGAGGAGACAATTAAGTGACAATCCCAGTGGGGAGTCTTTCCTGGGATATGTTCTCATGTCAGGCAGTGGACCCAGGTGCATGTCATAAAACTTCAAGAGATAGCAAGGAAGGGCTAAGGAACACACATACACTCTCAGACTCACATGGGTGGGGATATTGGGGGGGCTGTCATTCCAAGAAGAGGTCACCTCCCCATAGCCCAAAGTACATAAAGTGGAAGGAGCAGGAAACTATCTCTCTCTCTGTCTCTCTCTCTCTCTTAGTCTTTCATTCAAGTCTGTCTCCAAAGTGCACTCTACCAGTAATTATTGTGTTGACCTTCCTGACCCTGAGCAGAGCAAAAGCAGTCTCCTGATAAAATCAGGTGGTGGCAGAGAATTAGAAGTTGTGACAAAATGTGCCTGGTCAGTTGGGATGGCCCAAGGGGCAGTTTTTGTCACAGTTTAAGTGAAAATATATTGGTTTCAGTGGAAGAGAATTGCTTTACTAGAAAATGCATTGGTTTCAGGGCATATATGTTGGTTTCTCTGGAACTGTATTGGTTTTTAAAGAAAATGTAATGGTCAGGTTGCATATTATTTATTCATTTAAAACATAGTTTACCAGGAAACAAGCACAGCCCAGAAGGCTCATTTCCAGTTGCAGTTGGGAATGGGAAGGAACAGGAGATGGCAAAGGAATACTTACATGCAAACTACAAGAATACACAATACAAAGGAGTTACATATATACAGTACATAATACAAGCAGATACATTTACACTGTGGTCCTCTGATTGTCTTCTCGGGAAAAGTATATATATATAGGTACACAGTGTGTTGGTTTCAGTACACATGCATTGATTTCAGTGAAAAGGTATTGGTTATAAAAAAATGTAACAGGCATAAGTTAGGCAGCCTTGAGGTCCTTGAACTCAAATAACCCAGGGAAAATGCTGACAGATAAGACAAGTTCTGGCCAGAGCTGATAGGGCTGTGAAGCACTACCAAGTGATGCAAGTTACACATGTGTGTAGAAATTATTCAACGCCAAGGTGTACAGTAACTTGGCCATATGTTGGAGGTGGTGCACCAGATTTTCACCATGGCCTTTTGTGGACACCTCCTCACGAACAGTGCCAGTGTCATTTTATTCAATTGTCCCGAAAAGTGATTGCGCAGACCAAATGTGCTATTCTGTGCCACAGGTGTGAAAACAGGGTTCGGGCAGGTTGTGGAAAATGACAGCTGTACAGTTGTGAAGGAGGTGTACAAAAATGGGTGTGTTGAAAATGCGAAGTGAAAATATTAAAATTAGTGATGTTAGGAGCGGCATGAGAAACTGCCAGTGCACGCCTATACAAGAGCCATTTTTTTTGAATTTTTTTCACCAAATTTTCAACATGACCTTTTTTGAACCCCTCCTCATGAACAGTGGCAGTGTCATTTTGTTTAATTTTCCCAAAAGGTGATTGCACAGAGCAAATGTGCTATTCTGGGTCACAGGAGCAAAAACACATTTTGAGCAGGTTGTGGAAAATGACAGCTGTACTGTTGTGAAGGAGGTGTGCAAAAATTGCAATGTTAAAAATGTGGAGTGAAAATATTCAAAATTAGCGCTGTTAGGAGGTAGTGAGAAATGTGCAACACACACTCGTAACGCAATATTTTTTGAATAGGCCACCAATTTGCAATTTGGGCTTTGGGACCCCGCCTTGAATATGGCACTGTCATTTCACGAATCAGTCCCGAAAGGCGATTCTGCACAGTGACCACAAAATCACCTTTCCAGACTGAATAACAAAATGACAGTGGCAGTATTCACAAGGTAGGGTCCCAAGAACCCCATGTTGAAAATTTGGGGCCAAAATTCAAAGAAATGGCTGAGATATCAGCATAAGTTGAAAACCCCACTGAATGGCTGCATAGCACACCTACCTTTAATTCTTCAGTTCGCGGTTGGGCTTTGAAGAGTGCAGACGTGTCCCGGTCCAGAGAAGATGGACAGCACTGACCTCCAGAGGTAAGTATGGGTTAAGGGTGTGTGTGGTGAGGTGGGTGCTCAGTGGGAGAGTGGGGAGGGGGGAGGGGGACCATAGCGATGACAAGGGATCGTTTTCAGTTTTACAGGGGTAACAAATCCAACAGTGAGGGACCATTTTCTAATTTACAGCAAAACAAGGAAACAAAATATTTTGGCACACTGGAGTGGGCTTCCAGTGTGTCACATGAATGCCGACATGGGGATTGGGCATCCCATGTTGGGCATAACTTGTACAGGGAGCACCATAAAAAAATGAAACCGACAAGGGACTGTTTTCTAATTTATAGAAAAAAAACACAATTCCACACACTGGAAGGGACTCTCAGTGTGCGACATGAGATGGCCATGACTTCAGGAGGGGGGCACAAACAGTGAAGGCCATAGTGCCATACACAACATGGCAGCACCACAGCACTGTGCATGTGCATGACTCCGCGCATTCGCATGACTCGTGAGCATGTGCAGTGCACGCATCGGAATATGGAAGTAACAGCTGAAATAGTGTGGCTGTTATTCCGTATGGTGATTGTGGTGGAGGGCTTTCAGCTCCATTGGGCTTTCAGAAGGATACTTCCAAAAGTCCAACGGAAGAGGTTGTGCGATCGGCCATTTTCTGAGTTAAAAAAGCTCTCACAAAATGGCTGTAGGCTCTGCCCTCAGCCCTTAAAAAACACCTTCTTGTCAGAAGGCACACCTTTGAAGAGCCTGCCTGTTGCATTCATTAATACAGGGACTTGTTACATGTAACACATACCAGTTTCAGTGAAAAACATGAAGTGAAAGTATGGCCCTGTAAGAAGGATTCAATAACCCAAACAGCTTTGTAGGGAAAGCAAAATCAAGTTGAAGTAGGACAGCGATTAAACAGTAACACCAATTGTACAAAATACATTCACAGTTCTCCATTAAATTAATCTCTTGTATAAGTCCAAGGGCCGAGTGCAATATTTGCGTAAGAGGGCTTTCTAAGACATCAGTTGGTGACATGGCCAAAATTTCTTCTCCATACAAGATTTGGGAGATATACTGAATGCTCCATCATTGAAGGATTCAAGTCCACCCTGAAAGTGTACATGCTGGGGCAGTGTCTTTGTGGCTGCTACCGTTAACCCCCGCCTCCAGGCCCAAAATGCTATTCTCCTATACAATCTTGAAGGGCTAGTAGTTCCAGCTCCCTACAGCTGGTCTTGACACTTAGAACATGTTCCTCATAGCATGAGAATCTGTTGGACATTATTTATCCTGCTGTTTACCTTGATTGTCACTGTCAGACTGTTTCTTTCCTTCATGACTAATTTGTTCTTGCAGTACTCTGTATGTAAATCCTATGTCAATTTTCTGTTATCTCTAATCCAAATGTATACTGTGAATTTCTAAACTATGTTAATTGTATGTGAACTTATAAATGATGTATGTAATTAACTCTGGGTCGCCCCTGAAAAAGGGACCTCTGGTCTCAGTGGGCTCACCCAGTTACCAAAATGCAATAAATAAATAAATAAATATTTGGAGTAGGAAAGTGATTAAACAGTAACACCAGTTGTACAAAATGCATTCACAAAGTCCTCTCTTAAAGGATACCTAAACAACATTTTGACAATAAACTATTCAAAAATCTGACCTTATAGGGGACTAAAGGAAAGGCTGCTGTATACATTAATGCTAAAACTACATACACAATAATGGATGGGGTGGCGAGTATAACAAGATTTTACACACACCCGAGTTGTGAGATGCTACATAAACCCCGAGGGCAAAGCCTGAGGGATTAATGAAAAGCATCCCACATCGAGGGTGTGTGTAAAATTGAGTTTTACACACCACCCCATCTGTTAATTTTTATAATTGCTGGTCAGCAATTTTTTTTGTTTATTTTGATACACTCGCGTACGGTTCTGGTTTGTCCTCTCCTGTTGGCGCTTACTTCTGAAGTGCATCCAAGTGATTCCTGGTGCCAGTTTTTCTCCGGTGCAGCTAAAAACTGTGTGGTGCAGTTTTTGAATGGCAGGATCAGCCAGATCAAGTAGGAGAGAGAAGAAATGTTTAAAAATAAAAACACCCGTGTTCTCGGTGTGGTGGCTCATCACTAAGCAGAACGGAGGAGCCGCCATGTTTCTTTTAGTGGAAAACCCACCCAGGAGTAGTAAAGAGCCAATTAGGATGCGGCTCTTGTTTGAGTGAAGGGGTGCGTGTTTGCCGTTATAACCCGCAGGTTATAACGGCAAATTATAACTGGGTCAGACAATGGAAACAATTGCTGACTAGTTATTATATTTATATAATTTACCTAAATGCAGTTACAAAGCATTTGAAAAATGTGAAATCAGCCTTCCAATTTTAAAAAAAACTGCCTTACCTGCTTCTTAAAATGGCTGCTAAATGTATTAAGCGATGACATAATTGGAGCTAGAATCAGAGAGCCATATGGATCTCTATAGTGCTAACTAGCTCTGTTTTCCCTTTGTTTTGAATTGTTTCACCAAAATGGTCAAAACTATGTGCATTATTTTGATCAATACACAGGTTAGGTTATGGTTCTGTTCATTTTGTGTACTTTAACATGCTGAAATTGTGTTTTAATGCAACCGACTTTCTCTTTAGCAAACCATGGTGCAGTACAAATCTTAAATAACCTGGTAGTCTAGCATGGGAAACAATAATAATAAGAAGAACCCATATTTATATAGTGCTTTTCATACATATTGTATCCCAAAGTGCTTTACAAGCAGTGCTAGACTGGTAGTGAAGTGACTGAACATATGGCGACAGTCATTTCACACATTAATACCTACACACAGCCTTGGACAATTGCATGAACTGGTTTTATGAGAAGGGGAATGTTGGCCAGGACAATAGGGTCAGGTAGTGATCATGGTGCTGTCAGCACCACATCTTATATCTCATAGTGATCTGCTCATATTTCTCCCCTTCTGTCTTCCTCCTTCCCTGAATATAGCATTACCTTGCAGGAGTGGCCTTCTCATTCCCCCTCTGGTAGTCATTCTTCACTCCTTCTCCCCACATCAGGAACTGGTGAGCTCATCACCCTTCTGCATCATGAATGCAGGTAGTACAGTCCCCAGGTTTTTTGACATATTAAAAATAAACAAATCTTTCTAGTAAGTCAGGTTGACAGCAGCAGGAAACAAGGGGAAAAATGGGCTTTCCTATTCTTAAAAGATCTAGGCTACCTTCCATTAGGCACTATTAAACGACAGGTGTGCGCATTGTCAGAGGCAGTGAGAAATGGATGGACACAGAAATCAGGTGTAGCAAGCCTAAAGATGTGCCAAGCTGGTTCTTAATTAAAGGTTAACAAACAAAAAGAGCAGACTTTATATGACAAAAAAAAAAAGAAAAAGAAATAAAATAAATAACATCCATAATCTTCAGTGAAATTACAGCATCATGACTGTTCAGCTTCAGAAGATTGCTACACGTTGGGAAAATACCCAGCCTTCCTTTGGAATCTGAAAGAGGCTTGCAGATCTCCCACACCAGGGTCAGTACTATGCTGAACCCACAACTGATCTGATCTGACTATCTAGGTTGCCTCTCTTTACACTTGGAAAGTATCGGGTGACCATCTTAGACTCCGCCCATTCGGTGTTTTCAAATGCAATTCTTTCAAAACATCTTATTTTTAATGTACAAACAGTAAAGCATAACATGTAAACACATCTTTGTACATTCAGATGTCTAAAACCAAATAATAGTTCTTTATTAGCAAAATTAAAGCATACTTTGCTAGTTGGCCCCTTCCCTCATCTGGCTAGAGAATAAATCTAGGGAAAAGGGGACCGGCTGGCTGGCTCCTAGAAGGACACTGAGTAACTCAGGAGAAGGATCCAACAACACTCTGTTTGCTAGAACTTTCCTCGGGTAAGTCCTAAATCTTACATAGAGAACAAGATACTATGTATAAAATATACAAAATGTACCAAAGATTCATTTCAATTAGTAAGTAAACAAAAGAATACGGCCTGTACATTTATTTTAATAATGCCTGCATATAGTGTGATTTGTGGCTTGTTTGCAAACAAATAGAATTTGGGGTAATGAAGAAACAAACTGCACAGTTCCACAGCTACTGCACAGCTCCTGGAACATTTTACTTATGTGCATTTTGTCTTAATTTTAAGGGTTTTAATGTTTTTGGTGCACCGCACAATCAGTTTTCAGAGTATCTAAACAGGGAGTGTTACTATGCATTCCCTTCTGGCATAGTAACATAGCTCCCAGTGATTGAACATTTCTGGCTCTCACAACAGGACTGCTATTTACCACCATAAATGTATTCTTACAATACTAAATAACCTGTCTAGTGCCAGGCAGCATTTGAAAAAAAGGTAACAATGCACGGCACCTTCCGTGGAAAAAGGATTAATTCCTTCATAAAAGGGAGTGGGGACAGACTGGGACCCTCATGACAAACTGCAGAAATGGTAGTTTACTCACCTGGTAAAGGAGATTATAAGAGCACCTTCTTACAGCACTCTGAGTCTCAACACATGGGTTATAAGCGCTCTCCTCATAGGCTGATGCACAATATGAATCCCAAATTCGAAATCTGATCCTTCTCCTCCTTTGTAGCTCCCAGAATCCCCAGTATGAAATCTTCCAGAGCTTATGCTACTCCTGAAAACATAATATAAAAAATCCAATCATACAGGACCCTTAGCCGGCCCCATAGGGAAGCTGGCGGGTAGAGAAAAACAACACAATTTAATGTTATGTAAAGGACAATTATTTACTTTCCATTGTATTCCAACCAATGTGGCAACATGTTCCACTGTTACCGGCAGTGTAGGACTGAATGTCCGCTACTATATATTTACTGATCGTTATTGCACATACATTCTTTAATATATAATCCCTTATTTTTATTATCCCATTTTTTGCTTATGTTCCTCCTCAATGGGTGGGATATGGAGTGTTGTAAGAAGGTGCTCTTATAATCACCTTTACCAGGTGAGTAAACTACCATTATCTATCGCATCTTCTTACAGCACTCCGAGTCTCGACACATGGGTGATTATACAGCAGTACTGGAGTTGTCTTGGAAGGCAGGAGGAATATGACTCAAAGCTGCTGGAGAACCTTGCGACCAGACTCTGAGTTTCCTGTTAGTCCGGTATCCAACCGGTAATACACACCAGTGTTGTTATAAGTTATGTTAGTGAACTCCCTACTGGCTTGGATCAGAGTGTCCGTCACCTTATCGGATACCCCTAAGTTCAAAAATATAGCCTTCTGAATGGCCATGCTGACAGCTTCCGTGGTCGGGGTTCTACATGCCAGATCGGCCCCTAGAGGTCTTGATTGGTGCTGTTTACAGAAGAGTATTGAACTGTGATCACTGGTAAGAGAGCTCTACAGTATATGATCAGTGTAGACACTACAATAGAGGCTGAACTGAGAAACTTACTGAACCACTCTGAAATGCATAAGACTAATGAACTGTAGCCTCTGGCCAAGTATGGCTGTGTTAACAGTGTAGCCGCTGTAATAGGAGCTGAATTAAGGTGTATATGGTAGAATGCTGTCTCTATAAAATGGAATAATGTTTCATGTGTTAGATGAGTAAGTCCCTGCAGGGATCATAGCCAGTGATCCCTGTGCACTAGGAAAAGACCTGTAGACTGACACTAAGCTGCGGGCAGATGTTGTATTATAGTTCTCTTGACCACTGCTTTGCAAGCACTGTGATAACCATAAGCAGGAAAGTACGATGATGTGTGATTTTGAGTAGCTATACTTGGCCTGCGTGTCATATCTGGTGAATTATAGTTTCTTGACCATTACTGTGCAGGCATTGCGATAAATATAATCAAGGAGAAAAGATGATATGGGATTATGAGATATGCTGTACTTGGTCTGCATGTCATACCTAGGTTTAATGTTATGAAGGTCCTTTGTCCCTTTCTCTATGGTTTGGATTAATTAAGTGATGTGGAGAAGGGTTGGTGTCACTGCCAGGAACCACTGCAGCGGGGGCTCCAAGAGGTTGCTGGCCATGGCCAACTTGGGTTTACCAGTGAATTGATCACGTCTTTACACACTGCTGAAGGTACTATAAGTACATGCTTAGTGTTTTGGTCATTAGTGTATGTGTATATGCCGTCACATGGTTTACCCTGGATGACCTTCTGGACCCAGCACTATACCCTGGTGTAACGGGTGGGTGTTATAGTTCCCATCAGTAAGGCTATACAACTTGGTAGATAGAAAGATCGACCAATCTATATATCGGTAGGTGTTTTTACCTATAAATATGGAATGCATGCATGGGTAGGAGTCTTATCTACTAGCACATATGGCAAGCCAACAGAGGTTGAATACCGCCCACCTTTCTTTCTTGAGATTGTCTGTGGGTCCATGAAATGGAATTTCAGCATCTTCTACATTAGGAGACTTATACTGTAATAAAGCACCTCAAGTACCTGCATTCCCCGACCGTTTGTTTGTGATGCTGAGGTGGCTGCAAAGGAACTGTTAACAACAGTTTCTGGGTCATGCATTTTAGCTGGCATGGGCAAATTACAGCTAGCAGATGAGTTTTCACCCCCTTATGGCTTCCGCACTGCGGTCTGCTCATTTGAAGAGTGTGATTGCATCCATATGCTGCATGCGGCGTGGATGTGTTGGGAGAGGGCTGTTGTGATGTATTGTACGTTTGCACCTTTAGTCACCTACCAACATGGCTTAGCTGAATGGCACATGCACAACATGTGGTGCGTTGCCCTTCCTTACTCCCATTACATGCCTTGCTCTTCAATTATGTACATCCATATCATTGACTATATAGTTCTGTACTATCTACATGGTTCTGGTCTTAGGATGACCCATTATATAAAGCTTAGAAAACTTGCCAGCACAGTAGGAGTTACTTAGCTTTGTACTTGTGATGAGAAATGGATGAACCCATAGAAGGTAACCTCTCGAAGAGGCGTTGAGGCTGGTGAAACACCATGTCCAGACTACCAGTATCAGAATTCCTGCTGAGGCATTCAGATGGCATACTAAGTATTTGAAGCAAATGAGCATTATGTAAGTGTTCTGCGTGCAGCTGCTGAGTGGGAGCTGCTTGGGCATTAACACTGCTTTCAGTCAGAGTGGAGCATGACTGAAGTATGAAAGAGTTGTGCGGGGCACCAACAATGAACAACATTTGTCATTACAGTATGTGTGTTTATGAGGAAAATAGTTAATAGAGAAAACTGTAATGCTAATATACTGGGTGAGGGATAGAGGACCCAGTCTGTCTCACTAATAGATGGTACTCCTTCATGCTAAGCCAAGTGTTTAAGCTTACACCAGCTGAGCCATTGGAGTAATGCTTAAGCCTCCAGTTTTTTGACACTAGGTACATACAGTGAAACAGGTACTTAATAAGCTCCTGAGGACAGTCATTCCAATGACTGATCTTTTGTCATAAGTCATGCTGGACACCATAGCGATAATATGGGGGGATGTTATGTCTCCCCTACTAGGACTTCTAAGTTCTGAACCTCTGACCCTATGCTTGTAAGGCCAAGACACATCCACTGAGCCACCTGAGTCTGTGGTTCAGACATGATTTCCTCTTATTTTCTGCTGTCCTTCCTTGGCCTACCACTGACCTGAAACTCACTGGCTCTAAATAGTAACCAGTGATTTTAAAGTGGTTCCTGCTTCTGAGTGCCCCCCCCCTCTGAGGGTCCAACCCCCTTGTTGTTGTAGTCTGTGAGGGATGTCAACTGCTAGGGCAGTCATGGGGGGGGGAATAGCACCCCTAGGTATAAGATGGCTAGAATAAAATAGCCACGGGTGTGCTGGGGTTATGCCCTGTTGAACTGAGCAGGGATAGACATGACCCAGTGGGGGGTGGGGGGAGCTGGCCTCCATATTCTATAACTGGATGGGCAGAAGATGTGAAACAAGCCAACACACAACCCTGCCAGCTGACATAGTGTTGGGTGCTGACAGATGGTCATTGATTACACTGGAGCAGTGGTGATACCAGTGTTATTTATCTGAGGGAGTACAGCTGCCCAGCCTTAACATTTAGCATTCAAGGTAAAACTAATGTCAATGGGGTGGAATTACCACAAGCTGATCCTAGCTGGTTCTTGGGTACCACCGGGCAGAGTAAGTTCTGTGTCACTCGCATTATGGAAAAAACGTGACAGGATGGCCATTTGACAAGGGCATAGCATGCTAAGGAAAATATGACCCCCAGAGTGGACTTTAAGCAGCCAACACCTACTGCTTCTAGATGCCATTGTTATTTTCTGAACAGTATGTAAGCAGCCTTGAACATTGTCTGAGTCAGGTTGTGACTTACTGGGTGATCATGGTACTGTAGCAATTGCTACATCAAGAAGAAGCCTGAAGGATATGCATCAGGCTTCTGTATTAGAAATAAAATGGCTTATTGCTGCAACAGGATTTGAATGCAGTGTAAAATTAATAGCCCTTAAAGTATCACTGCAAAGCCAGCCTTATCTTAGTAACCAGGTAGTGTCCTTTCAAAAAATGCCCTTTGCATGCTTTAGTTTTCCCCTGAACTTTCAAAGTGAAAGTCGTTGCCCCTTTTAATGTGAGCAACACAACCTTCAAGGGTATCCCGTGATATTAGCACTGTAAAAATCGTGACTAAACTATAGCGAATAAAAATTAGCGAGTGTGACTTCAGCAACCAGTACATAATAATGAGTCAACAATAACGGCAACTTAGTGCAGAAATGACTAATAACAATAGCAATGGTGTTAAAATAGCAAGGTGCTGTTTAGAAAAACAAAAAACAGCTGCTCTTCCAGCAAGCGTGGATCAGTACACAGCGTAATACTCATGCTTTATAAGAAAGCACAAGTATTATGGAAAAACGTTTTGCTGTTTTGAGGTGCATGGAGCATCTCACTGCTGAGTTTTCTATGTGCATTTGGGGGAGCAAACTGCTAAAAGGGCTACTGCATTTTGGAGAGGAAAAGAGTGGCAAATGTATACATGCGGTTCTAGTATGCTGTCTTTAAAGTGTTACTTGAGATCATCCAGTAGTAAGAAATCAAACCGACACAGAAAATAGAATTATTTCTCTCTCTTTTATGGAAAATCAAGCATGAACGAAATCTGTACTAGTACAAGTTAACAGTATTTGCTGTAAAGCTTCTAAGGGGTTGTTACTTGTATGGTTAAGGTATTAGTCAGTCTATACCCACTCACCTCTCACTGCATGCATAGTACCAAGAATTCTCTTCCTAACAACATAATTTACCTGGCTGCATATTTTTAAAACAATAGAACCATCCTTTGCTGATGCCAGCTCTTTTAAACTCAATGCTGATCATTACATCGTCCACCATTAATACAGAGTAGTGATAATGCATATTGCTACATTGTGCAGTAATGATATTGCGACTTGCTATGCTACACTCGCTGTATTTGATGGCACTATAAAGCAGTCACGATTTTCACATGGAACCACTTTAAGTAAGGAATGGGCTGTGTCTTTAAATTCTCGGCATACTCTCCGTCAGTCATTTTAGGAGAGTTTGTACTGAATAGAGGGTGCCTGGTAGACCAAAAGCATTGCAAGATGTAGCTCCCATAAAAGGTGGTATTACTCCCAAGAGAGGCGACTCGCGTTGTGAAATGCAAAAGCTGGGCATACCACAGCACATGGAGAGTCTAGTGTGGGAGATGAGGATGTCAGTGCCCGCCTCGGGAGCCTCAGGTACTAGGTGGGGTGTCCCCGCACACTGGATGTACTCTCAGTCATGGGGGTGAGGGAGAACTCGCAGTCCCAGTTCCAGAGACCTGCTTAATGCATGTAGGTCTCCCAAGTAATGGGCAGAATGGAGGGAGGGAGGGAGAGATTCAATCCCCAACAGCAGTCTTGCCTTCGCGGTTGGACAAGGTGAATCGCGAGGTGATTGGGGGAACGTCACACTCCAGCCGGGGACATACGCTGTATCTAGCTCACTACACCTGGTTGAGCAAGGTAAATTGGGGGGTAGAGCAAGGCACTTGTAGCGAGTTACAGGCTGATCAGGGCTAACTGATCCCTGCTCCTGTTCTCCTTCCTCAGCAGATTGAGGTAAACTAAGGAAGGGGGTGGATTACATAGGACCCTGGTATACAGTTTGCATAATCTTCTAGATCCAGTTATATTCTCAGGCATGGGTTGTGATTACTGGGCAATCAGTGTGCAGATGAGTCACTGACTGGCAAAAACAAAATGCTGAGGATGTACATCAGGTTTCGTATTTTTTCACTGTGCACCTACCTCTTGGCAAGCATACACAATCATGCTTCGTATTTTTAACCATGCACCAACCTCTTTCCAGACATACAGAAGTTAAATATCTTCCCCTTAGAATACTGTTGTCATTACTGTAAAACAAGTCCATATTATAGTGCCATGGGCATAAGGGCACAATGTAGTTAACTGGCACATTAAATCAGAAAAGGAAGTGATCTGCCCTTTAAATTGGGTTGGGTCCCTTTAAGGTAGCTGGTGCCATTTTGGGAGAGGATCCAGCATATTGTGGTCTCCATCTTGCAAGAGGTATCCCCAGCCTGGTTTCTTAGTGAGGCTCCTATGAGATCTCGGCTGGTACTGTCTCATGATACTAAACGCAAGACAAGATGGTAACCACTAGACTAGTAGGGCTCCTCGTGGTTGTGAGCCCCCATAGAGAGAAATGGCCATACACTGGACAAATGGGGGCCTCAGTAAATGAGTTGCTGCAAGGGGAGACATTCTCTGTGCTGGCAGAGGTAAGAAAAAGGTGACTGTGGGTTGCTCTGCTCGGTGTGCTAGGAGGCGTGTAGTTCTGCAGGTGGGGCGCTGGAGAAAGACTTTCTCCCCTGCATCTCTCTACTCAAATCTAGGCATTGCAGTAGTGCATTTTAACTTATTTGGTGGGGTGGTCCTGTGGTGGTCACAGTTGAGCAAGGTAAACCGCAATCCCCAGGATCAAAAGCACAATCAGATCTGAAACAGAGCACAGCGCTCCCCTGTTAGTCACTTCCTTCTTGGCTGAATAAGATAAGCCAAGAGGGGGCTTGGAAGTTCCAACAGACATGGCCCTGGGTGATGGCCTTCCTCCCCCTCCTCAGTTGAACAAGGTAAGCCGAGGTTTTTTTTAATGAGCAGTAGTTCAGCAGGTAGATAAATTTCTTTGTTCACAACACCCTATGCTAAGCCCTGATGCCAAAACGTAGACTAGGCTGTACCAAGCATAGACAGATGTACTTGCACTACAGAGGTTAAACCTGCTGCATTCAATGTTAGTTTGATGGTCTGTAACCCCTACTAAGCAAAACGTTTGTTGTTTTGAATTGTTGCAAGTTAGCTTTCTGGGGCTAATGTCTACATTGTACTAGATAAAAGGAGTTTTATTCTTACCTTAGCTTGGCACAGAGCAAGAAAAACATGACCGGCCTGGGATGATGCACAAAAAGAACAGGGGGTTCTGGGAACTACAAAGGAGGAGAAGGATCAGATTTTGAATTTGGGATTCCTTTTGTGCATCAGCCTATGAGAAGAGCATTTATAACCCATGTGTTGAGACTTGGAGTGCTGTAAGAAGGTGCGATAGATAAAGGGGTAGCTCTAAAGGGACTTTCATTCAGGTGGCCTGCCTAAAGAAAGGGGAACAACAGGATTTCAGACAAGAACAGGGATAGAAAGAAAAGCAAGAGGAGCTACTGCAGTAGGCTTTTCAGCTAAGGAAAGCAGTCTTCCCAAGGGGTCACCAATACACTTCCACGCGCATCATCATACACGTCATTTAATAGTGCCTAATCATAGATGGCTTAGATCTTATATGGGTAGGAAAGCATATTTTTCCCCTTGTGCCCTGCTGCTATCAGCCTGGCCTACCAGAAGATAACATTTATTATTAATATGTACAAATAACATGGGAGACTGTGCAAACCACATTCATGATGTGGAACGGTAGTGAGTTTACCAGTTTTTGGTGTGTGAAGCAGGTGAGAAGAATGAATGCCAGAGAGGGACTGAAGAGGTCATTCCAGCAGGGTACAGCTATATTCAGGTTAGGGGAAGACAGGAAGGGGGAAGTAGAGCAGATCATTGTGAGATCTGAGATGTGGGGCTGCCAGCACCGTGATCACTACCTGACTGTGGATGAGAGCAGCCAGCGATGACAAATACTCAGGGTGGCAGCACTGCACCTAAACTGTTACTTGAATTCAGTGTAGGGAGAATACCCTCGGGTGGGGGGGTGTTGATGTTTGTTAGGACAGTATCGAGGGAGCATGTATAGCTCATTCAAGATTCGGAAGGGTGGTAGCCAGCCAACTCGCATTGTGGAGTAGGGCACAGAAAAGTACTGGAGAAGAATTGCTGGGAACTGACCTTCGGGGTTCTACAGATCACAGGTAAAGGAGTAGACTGACACTGGAAATTGTGTGGATTCACTCAAGGCATTAGTATGCATCTCCTGCTAATAATATTGTTATCCATAGTAAATGCAGCCCTTATGAGGATATGAACAGCAGTTTTTCTGGTGTGTTCAGGTACTTACTGCTTGGCCCTCCAGGAAGACCTAGTTGTTGGTTAATGAGGTGGGAAAAAAACACAACAGGGGGACTGTACATACTGCCTTCACTGTGAATAAGGGTGGTGATCCACTCAATGTTTACTGTGGGAGCAGAAGTCAAACACTGAGAAAGTGGATTGGAGAGTGATTTGGGAGGCATTTTTTAACAGTGCCAGCTGATGATGCGTATCGCTATAGGGCTGCATAACTCTCTGAGGTACAAGATTACAAACCGAGGTGTGATAATTCTCTTCATGAGACCACAAGCTCATATGCAGCCCCAGGCAATACTAAGGACAGAGTATTGATGGTGGGGTGTTCAACAGAAGGCAGGCTAGGTGCAGGGGCTTCACATGGAAAAAGACTACAAGAGAAGCTTATTTGTGGATTACCAAGAAAACATGGGCTTTGGAATTGGACCAGACCAGCACTTCGCTACAAATTTCAAGCATCACATAACCACTAGATCATCAGGTATTTGAAGTGTTGTACTGTACTGCAGTTTGCCAAAGAGAAAGTCATCTGGATTACAAAACATTTTCAGCAAGTTAAAGTAAACAAAATGAACAAAACCATAGCCTAACATGTACTGATCAAAATAATCCACATGTTAACACATGGTGTTGATAATTCTAGTGAAACAATTCAAAACAAAGGGGGAAAGAAGAACTAGTTAGCATTATAGGGAGCCATGTGAGTCTCTGCCTCTGGCTCCAATTATGTCATCATGACTCATCACTTAGCACACTTAGCAGACATTTTATAGGGAGCAGGCAAGGCTGTTTTTTGAAAGTGAAAGGATGATGTTTACATTTTTTAAAAGCTATGAAACTGCATTTATGTTATTTACATAAATGCAGTTTTAGCATAAATTTAAACAGCTGATTTACTTGACCTCACAATGAAGCCAGATTTCTGAGTTTGCAATTTAAAAAAAACTGCTTGTTTAGGTACCCTTTAAATTCATTTCTTGTATACTCTTCATCCAGCTACAAAGTGAGAGCGATGCAACATACAGCTAACAAGAGGGGCGGTAGCAGAGCAGAGCAGACAGGAGCAGCCCTGATGCAAATTACCTTCTACGTCCACAGTGGAATCTCATGATATCATTGGTATGCATGAGATCCCTGCTCTTCTGTGTCTATCGTGCCCCTATCCCCTCCCCGTTACCTTGCTCCTACCAGATCTACTTTTTTCATGAATGGAGATCTTTGTGGGGAGGGAGATGCACCTGGGAGTCGTAATGCCATACCAGAGTGGGTGAAACTGAAGTATGTAGGAATGGCCGGTACCTACTAGGCATTTGGCATTCAAGGTAAAATCCTGTCTTTCCTTATTTTATTTGCATGTCTTTCAGAAGCAACAGTGGAATGCACATGTGAATTGAAACACACCATTCAGTAAAAGAGAGCACTCAATAACTACAGGCCAATCTCGCTACTCCCCATTCTATCCATTATGAGTAACCAGCTCAGAAACTATTTAGAATTGGCTAACCTGCTTAATCCCTTATGATCAGGATTTAGATAATGACACAGTACCATTTCAGCACTCGCTAATGTGTCTAATGACTGGCAGTGCGAATTGGATGCTAAGTATTTTGTTTGCACAGCATTTTTAGACCCGAGCAAGGCCTTTGATACCGTTGACCATGATCTGCTCATTACAGTCCTCTGGAACATTGGTCTGGACCAACTGTCATTGAGATGGTTTTCTAATTATCTTGTAGGTCAGTTTCAGCAGGTTAAGGCAGAAGGGGAATATTCACCTTTAAAACCTCTATCGAGAGGCATACCACAGAGCTCCATTTTAGGACCATTGCTTTTTGCAATCTACATTAACAGAATCGATGTCCATATCAAAGCAGCTAACATACATCTCTTCGCAGACAGCATGGTACTCTATGTCAGCAGACCCTCTCCTGAAGCAGCATGTAGTGACCTACAACATGACTTCAACCAGCTACAGCTTCTAAACCTGAAACTGCTCTTAAATGCCAAAAAAACTAAGGCAATGTTACTTTCTCCCTGTACTCATGCAGCCACTCCTAATGCAGCACCTCAGATCATAACTCTACTTGGTGAACCATTGGAATACGTAACAAAGTTCAAATACCTGGGAGTCTGGATTGACCATAGGATGTCTTTCCTAGACCACATAGAAGAACTGATCAAAAAGCTCAGGCAGAGACTTGATCTCTTTTAGAGGATTAACCATTTCCTTTCAAGGGAGGCCAAGATAAGGCTGGTCCAAACCACCTTCCTTTCCCTTTTTGACTATGCAGACTTTCTCTACAGTCAGGGCCCTGCTGCTGCACTCATGAAGCTGGATACGCTCTACCATAGAGCCTTAAGGTTTATCACTGGTCTCCCTTACTCAGCACATCACTGTTCCTTATATTTGGCTGTGAGATGGTCATTTCTTATGCACACGCATCAGAGAAATGCAGCACTCTGGACATTTAGAGCCATCACCAAGAAACTGCCCCAATATATTTCTGTTTGGTCTGCCACTAAACACGATAGGCAAGTACATATTGAGAAGTGCCTCTTATATTTCTCTGACTGTACCCAAAGTCAAATCGCAATTTGGTAGGGCTGCAATAAGTTATGCTACCTCTATTGTGGAACAAGTTGCAAAAAACACTGAAACTGGTCCACCCAATTACGTTGGTAGCTTTCAAATTACTGTATACCCGCTCCTTTAAAGAATCCTGTAATTGCTCCCCTTAATCTTTGCCATACTTAAATAAGGATCCAAAGCTTGCCACATGCTGTCCTTATTACTCTCCCTCCCTTCCTCCTCCAACTACATCCTTTATTCCTGCCACACGGTTGTCCTGTTGTTAGGGTATTGTAACCATATCCTACGGTTGTTACCTCCTCCATTAACATTCTACTATTTCCATTATTCCTATCATGGTCATCCTGTTCTAGGATACTGCAAACATATTCTATGATGACACCTGTTAAATGCTAATGTCCCTCTGTATCAATCATCTCGGTTAAGCCAGTCCACAGTTTCCCCTGGCTTCCTTGGACCCCCTTACTTCCTCTCCTCTTCATCCATGCCACTACTATTACCCCTCATCTTCCACCCCCATTTTTTTGATCTATTTACTCTGTATCCTACTCTCTCTTCCTATGCCTGGTACCATACAGGCAATGTCTTTCGGATGAGATGTTAAAACTGAGGTCCCATCTGCCTGGATTGGTGGTAGTTCAGGTGGATGTTAAAGATCCCATGGCACTTATCGAACAGAGTAGGGGAATTTCCCAGGTGTCCTGGCCAAATTTCCCTTATTCACTAAAAATAGCACCAACAGCTTAATCTGGTTCAAGGTCAGTTGGCATTCATCTGTATCCCCCTTCCCCAGGTCATGCCTGAAAATAGGCAGGATTTGTCTAGTGCACTTAGCCGGTCAACAAAAACTAAATAAATAAAATAAAATAAAATAAAATATTTTTTACACTTCTACATCATTCAATGTAATTCCCTATTTATTCTGCCAACATTATTGTCTAGGTTCAGTTGTTGTAATCATTTGTTCTTGTAACTGTCATGGCCCAAATTTCTTATATGTTTGAATTGTTGTAAAACATTGTGTTATAGTACACGAACATACAAAATTTGCCAGCAGATAAAGGCCTAGAGGTCTATCAAGTCTGCTCGAATGTGCAGCTAGCACCCCTTATTCTGCAGCTGCCCCCCTTCCACCCTTCCCCTACATTGACCCTCCTCCTTGTCCTGTCCCATCCCCCTTTGAAGCAGTCCACTGTTCTACTGGATACCACTTCTGCAGGTAACGCATCCCACCCAGCTACCACCCTCTCTGTAAAAAAGTATCTCCTCCTCTCCCTCCTGAACCTTCCTCCCTCCAGTCTCATATCATGGCCCCTGGTGTCCCTCCTCTCCCTTACTTTGAACAGCCCCTCTATACAGGTCTTGTTTATGCCCATGCATTCTGTCCAGGTCCATCTTGAAAATGAGCTTGCTCAACAGTGTTCGCCTGGTAAAATAAAGATTTTGATTGATTGATTGATTGACTGACTGAAGTGTGTGTGCAGCTGTAAGACTCTGTCTGTGTCTGCATTACAGTTATTTGTAATTGTATACTATTTGCATTGGTGTTGTGGTTTGTGTGTTGTCAATGATGTTTATATATATCTGAAAGGGTGTGGGGGCGAAGCTCTCTGTCACTGCACAGTAGTGTTGTGGTTGCGATTTGGTTATTTTGCTTGTTTGCATGACTTGTGCTTTTTGTTCTTTACAAATAAACTTGTGCGTGGTTATCTACATTTCTGTGGTGTTTATTTTCTGTCTACATTGTATTGGTGTCCAGTTTTGTGTTCCCGTATTTTTTGGGGGTGTGATTTTCACGGTATCGAGTGAACATGGCGACCACAATTGAGTGCTTACAAAAATGGCAACCTGTCACAGCACCTGTAGCCCTTCAGGGCTACTCGGCAGGGTAGCGACCACATACCCTGGGTGAACAGAGGTAGGGTGATGGAAGCGATGCGCAGACATACGCATGCACATGTGGGGAGGAGAAGAAGGGAGGGAAGGTATGGGAGGTATGTGGAGCAGCTGAGCTGGTCTGCTAGCATGGTGGGAGGGTGGTCGGTTGGGAGGTGCAGGGTTCGGTCTGGTGTGTGCCTTTTTTTTTTTGCCAGCAGGTGGCTTTTTTTTTAAGTATTTCACCCCCGACATACCCCCCTGGAGTTGAGAAATCCTTTAGTAGGGGCGTGGGGGCAGCCCCATTAAAAAGAAACCCATACATCTTGGGCACCCTCTTTACATTTGCTGCAAGTGTGCATCGATGAAATTCGTTTTTGGCAATGTACACTCTCCCAAATGGTGATTACTATTTCGTGATTGCCGTTATCACATAGAACCAATTTTAGCTGTTTGACAGTTCACGTTTATGTCCCTTCGCTGTGGTTGTTTTCGCTGGTATTGCTTCGCTGTTTTTTGTTGTCGCTGTTTTGCTCTCTTGACATAACACTACTGTTTTCAGAGGATCGAGACTCTGGTATTATGAAGTATTTACAAAATGCCTTATCCTGTATTGCCCAAAGCAACTGCACATTTGAAAAACACCATTCAGTAAGACAGAGCTCTTGAATTCAAGATAGAATCTTGTATTTCCGCTTTATGATTTGAATGTCTTGCAAAAGCAACAGCAGAATACCAAATATCTGGTGCCTACCATCCCTATGCACTTCAGCTGTAATGCAGTGCTATGCATTGCACAGGAATCTATAGCATTGCATACCAGCTGCTTGACTCCCCCATTTAAAGTAGTTCATGGAGGGTAGCTGAATCCATGCCCCATAAACATTTTCCCTGTTGTCTGGTGAATGTGGAATGTTTACATCACATTTATACAACAAGTAAATTACAACAAAGCCACACATTACTCTATATCTCTCATCAGGCTACTGCATTAGCAGCTGTATTGGCCCTAACCAGAATTTGCTCTTGTCTGCTGCTTCTGCCAGATCCCCTAAGCCTGCTTATCCGAATTTTGCTGACCATAGCCTGTAACCCTCCACCCTACATATCACCTTGTGTTTATCATCTGCGCTTTATTTATATATGTATATGACTTGTTCATTAGTCTTGAAATGTTAGACAGTACCTATTGCTGTAACAGTGCCCTGGGACCCACTTGTATACCAGGCACTGTGCTTAAATGTGGATTAAATGGTGTGTCAAATTCTAACAAAAAAGTAAACACATTAAAAAAACAAAACAAAGAAAAACCTAGAAATAACAGCAACATATTGCTACAGTGTGAAAGTGAATTAGTGTAAAAAAAAAAGAAGATTTAAACCACAATGCTTTGTATGTCCAGGTACAAAACTAGGGGTCCAAGGCTGGGAGATTAATACATCGATTAATATTTTTCCAAACAAGATCAATACCCATCCTGTCTGAGTAGTTTTTCTTTTTTTCTCATGGAGATATGATTTAATACTTCATATTTCATATTACCTGTCCAGTACTATGAAAAGAAAAAAACAGAGAAGAAGACAAAGTGACAGGTGTGTAGGCATAGTAGAATCCCCAAATGCAGAGGCATAATCTTTGCTATGGTCCCCCGGGGACTGTTATACATTAGATTTTTCATCTGAATGAAGCTACCCTCGTGTAAAATTCTAAATTAGGGAAATAAAAAAATTCTTTGAGTCAGAAAATCACAAAACAGAGGACCTACTGTATGAGGATGGAAGAGGAGGCACTCTTCAAACTGATAAGAGATACCCTATGTGCCACCATAAATGTATGATGTATGTTTACATGTACTGTTACAGTGTCCTATGGAGTGCTTTCTTGAGTTCTTTGGCTGAGAGAACTATAAACCACAGCCGAGCAGCTCTGGCACACAAAGGACTTGAGAAGAAACTCTTATAACCATAACAGACACAGGAACGGCACATATAATCATATTATAAATCACATTAAACATATTTGTTTAAAAACTGAATTTTAATTTAAAATCAAAATGTTTCAGAATATTAGAGAATCCCCTTTGCTGGAAATGGACTGTGCTAACTGAACTTAGTACTTCAGACTGTTAGAACTATGTGCGTGAGGCACCCTCTTATGGTTATCAGAGTACCGTGGATATTTAGAAATAAACAATCCTGACCAGCTAGGAATGATGCCATGATGTATAATAAATCATAATATAATTTCTGATAATTTATAAAAAAATTTTAAAGTAAAAATGATCATTTTGTTTTTAAAAAAAATACAAAGACCTCCATTTTGGAAAAGTATTCTACTCTTTCAGACGTTGTGCATGAGATGAAGGGATGCAGGAACTCCAGGAAGATCTGGAAAAGCTGGGAAGGTGGTCCAGGATCTGGCAGCTTGGTTTCAATGCCTAGAAATGCAAAGTTATACATACTGGAGCCAAGAATCCCAGGACAGAGTATTACCTGGGTGGAGGCCGAGTATCTGCATCAAAGGAGAAGAAGGACCTAGGAGTGATGATCACCAGTGACCTGACGTATTCCACTCAGTGCAAAAAAGCAGCAGCAAAGGCAGAAAAGATGCTGGGATGCATATCTAGGGAGATCAGTAGTAGGAGAGAGGAGGTTATACTGCCCTTGTACAGGTCACTGATAAGGCCACATCTAGAGTATGGAGTTCAGTACTGGTGCCCACACCTCAAAAAGGACATTAGCCTGCTGGAGAAGGTCCAGAGGAGGGCTACAAAGATGATAGTGGGTCAGCAAGGTAAGGCATACGAGGAGAGGTTGAGGGCACTGAACATGTACAGTACTCCCTGGAAGACAGGAGAGAGAGAGAGAGAGAGAGAGAGAGAGAGGGAACATGATTGGGACCTTCAGATACTTGAAAGGGATACATAAGGTTGATAAGGAGAGTCTGTTTAAGCTGAGTGGCAACCATAACATGAGAGGGCACAGTCTTAAGCTGGAGGGTGGGAGGTTTAGGAGGGAGGTCAGGAAACACTTCTTCACAGAGCGGGTGGTAGAGACTTGAAATGTGCTGCCAGAAGAGGTCATCTCATTGAAGACAGTGGGCAGCTTTAAGAGAGGCTGGGATAGGCATGGGGGAAGGTAAGGATCATGGGTTGGGAGGATGGGAGGAGTGTGGCAGGGACATTATCTCAAGCTGTGGACCTCTGCAATACGAGCAGACTTGATAGACCAAATGGCCTTCTTCTGCTGGCTTCTTTGTGTGTTCATATGCTCGTATGAGATCCTCCCATGATTAAAGAGATCTGCATGCACAGTCAGATCTCTCCATTGGTTGATCAAGTTAGCACTAATGATTTATAATAATTTATACTATGCAGTAGTTTCCTGTTTAATTCTGTAATCTAAGAATCAAGCCACAAATATCATAATAGCTGCATTCTCTGTAATGCAGTACATCTCTCAGAGTGCTGTGCAACTACTGCCTTTTTTGATGTTTGCATTGCCAAAGGCAATAGAAACATATTTGTATAAGATGTGGGGCATTGAGGGCTTGGCACTGCCTCAGACAGTCAAAGAGTTACTATTGGGTTGGTGCATGTTTGGGCAGTCAGATTAGTATCACTACGATATCCCAAACTCGCTTGATCGACACCCTGTAGCCAGATGCTAGAATTCCGAAACACAAAATCCCGACAGTGGGATCCCCCCCCCAAGTTTGTAATTCTAATTAAGGAGGTGTGGGGCAAAATCCCACTGTTGGGATTTTGCGTTTCAGGATTCTGGCATTGGGCTACAGGGTATTGGGCAAATGAGTGCCGGGATATCGTAGTATATCCGTGGTGCCAGAGTGGAGTAAACTAATTTGCAAGCATATTACAGATGTAGCCATGCACTGCATAAGAAAAAGAAGATGAAGAATCAGCATTTATTAAGTGTTTTTCATACATATTGTATCCCAAGGTGCTTTACTAGCAATGAGAGACTGGTAGTGAAGTGCCTGAAAGTGTAGTGGCAGCCATTTTCACAGATCAACACCCACACACAGCCATAGACAATTGCAACCGGTTTTATGGGAAGGAGAATGTTGGCCAGGACATCTGGGAAAATCCCCTATTCTTGCAAAAAGTGCCTTGGGTTCTTTTGCTGTGGTGCAGGTATGGAGTGGCTAACTCCATGAAACACTGGATATATTAAACAAGCATTTGTCAATGCCGAATGTTTGCTTGCTGGCATTGGCAGTGGTAGTGTAGAAGTTACAGAGCTGCGCAATAGGAATGGCAGTGAAGTATTGAACTGAAGCCAACCCCACCACCACCCTGCAGAGAGTGACAGGCATTGGGGTGTGCGTTTGGGTCGTCAGGCATAACGGCCACGCCATTTCACCACACCCCACCCTGCAGAGACTGACAAGTGTCACGGTGTTCCTTGTGGTCTTTGGCCCTTATGCACACCCCATTTCATTAGGAAATATGGTGAGATGGGTGCGATATAGGAGAATGGGGTGAAGTTTGGGGCCGAAGAGTCCAAGGCATACCTCGATGCCTCTCACTGACTGCAGGGTGTGGAATGGTATGAGCATCACAGGCAAGAATCCCAAGTCACACCCCTGATTCCTGTCATTCTCTATAGGGTTGGGCATTATAGTTGAAAACCCTAATACCTCAGGCATTTGTTGGTATTTTCACCCAAATTTTCAACATGTTTGTTTTGTGACCCCACCTCATGAACAGGGGGAATATCAGTTTGTTAGTCAAAGCTGCTTATGCACAGTGACTACGGCATTTAGCACCACAGGTGCAAAAATATTCCCAACAGGATGTAAAAAATGACAGCTGTACTCTTTCATGGGGAGGTGTAAAAAATGGCTGTGTTGCAAATGTGTAGTAAAAATATAAAAAAAAATGGTGAAGTCATGAGCGTACATAGAAACTGTGCAACGCACACCTGTAATATAATTAGGTTGGGGATTTCTTACAGCAGATTGTCAACTCAGGCATTTTGGTGCCTCCGATCATGAACAGTGTCACTATGATTTTCTTTATCTGTGGCGAACAATGATTTCCCACAGCGACCACGCTCTCTGCACTGAAAGTGTGAAAACACACTTCAGCTGTGTTGTGAAAAATGGCAGCTGTACTGTTCATAAGGAAGTGTGGAAAAATGTCACTGGTGAAAATCTGGACTGAAAATATTACAAAGTCATGAACTAACGAGGGTGCGTGGAAACTGCGCAATGCTCACTCGTAACACAGTCATTTTATGGACTTTTGTCACCAAATTTTCAACATAGCCATTTTAAGACCTCTGCTCATGAACAGTGTAACTGTGATTTTCTTAATCTGTCCTAAACATTGCTTTCACACACCAACAGCACCATTGTGCACTACATGTGCGAAAACACATTTTGGGCGACATATGAAAAATTGCAGCTGTACTGTTCATAAGGAAGTTTAATAAAATGGACATGTTGAAAATCTGGAGTGAAAATATTAAATTTGCAAACTTACGAAAATGCATAGGAACTGTAAGCACCTCGTGAAAAGTCATTTTAGGAATTTTTTCACCAAATTTTCAACATAGCCATTTTAAGACCTCTGCTCATGAACAGTGTCACTGTGATTTTCTTAATTTATCCCGTACATTGATTTCACACTGACTGCAGCCATTAGTAGCTACATGGAGTGAAATACGTTTTAAGGTGAGATGTGAAAAATGACAGCTGTACTACTCATAAGAAGGTGTGGCAAAATGGCAATGTTGGAAATCTGGAGTCAAAATATTGAAAATTCGCGAACTTACGAGCGTGCATAGGAACTGTACAATGCACACTCGTAAAACAGTCATTTTTTGGAATTTTTTCACCAAATTTTCAACATAGCCATTTTAACACCTCACCTCATGAACAGTGTCACTGTGATTTTTTTAATTTGTCCCTACATTGATCTCACACACCAACTGCGCCATTGTGCGCTACATGGGCGGAAACACGTTTTGGGAGATGTGAAAAATGGCAGCTGTACTACTCATAAGAAGGTGTGGTAAAATGGCAATGTTGAAAATCTGGAGTGAAAATATTGAAAATTCACGACCTTACAGAGCATGCGTAGGAACTGCGCAATGCACGCTCATAAAACAGTCATTTTTAGGACTTTTTTCACCAAATTTTCAACATAGCCATTTTAAGACATCTGCTCATGAACAGTGTCACTGTGATTTTCTTAATTTGTCCCGTACATTGATTTCACACACCGACTGCGCCATTGTGCACTACATGGGCGGAAACACATTTTGGGTGAGATGTGAAAAATGACAGCTGTACTACTCATAAGAAGGTGTGGTAAAATGGCAATGTTGAAAATCTGGAGTGAAAAGATTGAAAATTTGTGAACTTACGAGCCTGCGTAGGAACTGCGCAACGCACGCTCGTAAAACAGTCATTTTTGAGAATTTTGGCACCATATTTTCAACATGGGTTTTGGGACCCTTCTCATGATTGATGTCACTGTCATGGTGTTATTCAGGCCAAAGGGTGATTTCACAGTCACTGCATGAAATCACCCTTCGGCCTAATCAACGCCATGACAGTGATATCATTCATGAGAAGGGATCCCAAAACCCCATGTTGAAAATTTGGCAAAAATTCAAAAAATGCCTGAGATATGCAACAAAGTTGAACCCCCATCTAGCCCATTATACAGCTTACGGCATTTCCTCAGTTCGCGGTCGGCTTTGAAGGCGCCAGGCGTGTTCCTGGTCCACGAAGATCGTTGCACGGGTCCTGAGGTAAGTATGGGGTGAGGGGTGTGGGGAAGGCTGGGTGCGCAGTGGGTGGATGCGGGTTGTGGGAGGGCGGGAGACTCGCCGTGGGACCATTTTTCTTCTGGGTCAAAAAAAGCGACGGCGTGGGGCGTTTGCCACGCTGGGTGGGCTCCCAGTGTGGCACAAGTGACGCTAGCGCTCAGCCGACTGGGATTGGGCACCCCCGCCGGCCTAAGGAAATAGATTGCCACGCTTGGGTGGCCCAGCTGGCACTACCACTCGGGAGGTGGAGGACAGTGCAGCCGATGGGGATTGGGCACCCCCGGCTATATATTAGTTGCCATGCTGGGGTGGGCACCCAGCGTGGCATTTGAAACCTTTGGGGGCGGAGGCGCAGCACAGCCGACAGGGATTAGGCACCCTGTCGGCTATACAGTGCGTGCGGGGGGGGCGCGCACGCCTGCATGGGCGCGCCCACCTGTGTGTGTGGGGGGGGAGCTGTGCATAAGCAGGCGACATCTTATCGCTGCTCACTCAAGCATAGCTCCCCCTTTCAACTGTATGCCACTGCATTTTGGAGCGTGTCATAGACAGTTTCAGAATGCATTGGCTTACAGAGGCCGTGCCTGCCAGCACACTGACTGAATTGGAGGAGGAGGTGACACACCTCCGAATCTCCGATGATGGCACTATGTTTCTTGCACATGCATGCAAGCAAACATAAAAATGCCACACTCAAAACATACACCCACAAGACCAAGAATTATAGTGCAAATGTCAGGGCAATTCATGAAAGGTAAAGTCCTATAAACAACGGACCACCTTGTTTTCTGAGGTTCTGTGGCACACAGCGATTGCTGCAGAAATCAAGGCAGCCACAGAATTTCTGAGCTGGCTGCAAGAATGTGGGTGTGGCCAGAGAAATTACACAGAAACTTCCCTAACAAGTTAGACATTATTTATTTGTTTAATTTTGATAACCGGGATTGCCCAGAGCGACCATTACAGTCCCTTTTTCAGGGGTGACCCAGAATTAAATTACAGATAATAAAACTTTTACAGAGTCACATAAGATAATTGTTCACATTACAACATACACATATGGTAATTGTTCATATTACAATGTTCAACAGTATTTGACATTTGTTAATCCATTCTAGACATTTGTGGATACAGACGATCACAACAGAGTTAGCTGGTACTATGAGGGCTATTTTGAGGTATCATCAGTAACAAGTGCATTGGTTAAGCTCCAGCAGGTGAGCCTTGAGTCCCCTCTTAAATCCTCCAAGAGAGTTACATTCCTGGATATTTCCTGGGAGTGCATTCCAGAGGGTTGGGATGTAGACAGAAAACATCCACAATCCTTGAGAGGACCTTACTTTAGGCACTTAAAGGAGCGGACAGTTGGAGGACCTGAGAGTCCTACTGGTTATGTTTAGCTGTTAACGTCTCAGCCAGGCTTTGGGGGAGGGGGGCAGTTTCCAGTCTAAGTGTGTAGGCTAAGCATAGAGACAGGTATTTTTGTTGGCCTTTTAAAGAGGGCCAAGATAGGGTTTGAAGCACCGGACAGTGATATTCCCTGAATGGGGCACCTGCTGCGAATTGGCTTTCCCTATGGTACAAGGGTCTAAGTTTTTGCATCTCTGCACCTTTAACAGAGCATAGAACTGGAGAACCATATAGCAGGTTGGGTAGTAGGGTACCATTTTCTACCTTTAGCTGGGAGTCCTGTGTGAGAAAAGGGCTAAGGCGATAAACAGACCTAGATTCTGGATCAAAGACTTGGGCAGCAGGTCAATATGTACCTTGAAAGTACAGTCTTGATCTAGAGTAACTCTTATGTACTTTATGGAATCTACTACCTCAACCCTTGAACCATTTGAGAGAGTGGTTGTCAGATTTAGTGCCCTGTCAGGTCCCAGCTTTTTAAGGCCGAATAGTATAGCCTTTGTTCTTCTGCCATTAAGTACAAGTTTATTGTTTTCCAGTCAGACCTCAAGCTGTAATGGGTCTTTTGATTATAGAAGAATTGAATTCATCGGGGGCTCATGCAGTAAGGTATTGGTGGTGAAGAGGGTCAGCAGGCTTCTCAGTTTCCTGGTAAGCATGAAGCAAGATATAGTCTGAGTCTAACACTACCAAGACATACATAGCAGCAAATAACAGACCCTGCACCATCTTAATTTAAGATGGAATTATACCTTACAAGTAAAATGACAGATTAAGTGGTACCCCTGGTAATAAAGGCTCAAGGCACACTTGCTCACTACAAGCCAATGTCAATGCCATGTTACCGACACCTCCCCTCTCACCCATCCCCTACCCAAGTACATACCTCACCCTACCTAAAGCTGGGCGTCCATACCTTTTCCTTACCTGGGCTCTCTATTTAACAAATGCTAAGTGCTGTTAACCTTAACCTATGTGTGATGCTCTAGCTCGTTTTTCCTTTCAATGATTAAAATGCTGCTAAATCTGTAACCTGTTATACAATATGTTATTGCTATGAGTTGAATTCAACCTGTTATGACCTATTTATTGTACTACTGCTGTATATCCTATTCTCCTTGTAATTCCCGGGTTGCCCCTGAAAAAGGGACCTCCGGGGCTCAGTGGGCCTACCCGGTCACCAAAATTTAATAAATAAATAAACAGTATACCTTTCTCAAACCCATACCCAGTGGTAACAAGCAGCAACCTAAAGTTAGCTTTAGACCAATAGGTTAGTTGACTTTTGGACCTTAGCTTTCCAAACATACAATTTCCAGAGTTTTGGTATCACTTTAAGATCACTTAGTTAGGGCCACACCCTACTGAGCTCCACTTCCTTAATTTTTGCCTAGTAGATTATCAGCAGGGCAGAGCTGTATGGGCAGCAGGTCCATTTAAAGAGTGACAGGGATGGGGCAGGGTGGGTGGGAAAAAAAAATCAAAATCCCCCTCCTCAAGCCCAGTGGTGAACAGGGTTGAGACGCTGGGTCCCTTACCTCTAGCCATGAGGGTGACCTGTGTTCGGGAATGAGCATGGGCCATTGGAGGCCAGCATGGGGGGAGGGTGTTGTGCAGGATTGAGCTACCATCAGACAGCTCTCCTCTCTGGGGAGGGATCTGAGCTTTCCTCAGCTCTTGGCTGCCTCATGGTGGAGGCCAGGGGTCAGCACAAGCCGAGGGAGCCAGGGTGCTAGGCCAATGGGGTGGGAGGATAGGGCTGTTACCGGGGCATGAGGGGGCATGTGCACCTCCACACACATGTGCCTCTCTGCCTGGAGTCCTGGGTAAAAATGTGGAGAAAACAAAAAAACACAATTGGGGGCCATGGCAGGATGAATCCTCCAGACCAGCTCTGGGGATCTGCTGGGACACGTAAGACATCACAAGATCCCGAACGAGCCTGGAGTCCGGTAGGGTTGGCAGATGAGAAAGCTGTGGCCCGCTGAGGGACAGCATAAATACTTGTATTAAAAAAAAATTCCCCTCTTCCTGCAGCAAGCGAGCAAAGAGCAAGAATGAAACTTTTATTTCTTTTTTTCTCTTTTTGCCTTGCAATCCCTCAGTTCACAATTAATCTGGTCCAATCCTCAGCCTCTGTGGTGCCAAGGTTAAATCAAGTTCAGGTGCTGAGGTTTAGATCAAGTTCAGTATTCAATTTTAAAAGTTAAAGTTCTGCCAGTCAATGCAAGAGGAGGGTACCAGTTCCCTGTGCACTCCCTCAACCCCGTTCCTCCGTGATCCTCCACCGCAAGTGTGGTTCAGGGCAAGGACCACTGTCCATAAAGGAGCACAGAATTTCAAATTCAAAATTGGCACCTTTGCTGTGGCGCATCCAATTGGCTCCCTGTTGCTGCAATGAAGGCGTTGGGCTTTGTTGAGGGAAAATCCCCCTCCTCCTTTTGCAGTAAGCGAGCAAAGATCAAGAATAAAACTTTTATTTCTTTTTTTCTCCTTTTGCCTTACAATCCCTCAGTTCACAATTAATCCAGTCCAATCCTCAGCCTCAGTGGTGCTAAGGTTAAATGAAGTTCAGGTGCCGAGGTTTAGATCAAGTTCAGTATTCAACTTTAAAAGTTAAAGTTCAGCCAGTCGGTGCAGGGGCAGGGTGCCATTGACTGCATCCACTCCTTTCTATCACTCTGCCTCAGTTTAGCTTTATGAGAACTAAAATTCACCCCTAACCATCTCAGCCCCTCAAACTCTCCCCACCCAGCCTTGAGAGCCCCCTTGAGTCGCCCTATTTTTTTTATAATGGCACCTTTTTCTGGTAGTGCTTTCTGGGGCTCACAAAAAGCTGCCCTGGGGCATGAATCCAGTTTTTGAGCCCAGCAGTTAAGAAGCAGTAGAGGATCATTCTGCAGTGCTAGGCCAAAAAAGTGTGCCAATATAAAAACAGACTGCCTCGATGAGACTCTGGGTGGAGTGAGTTTTGTGGCTAAGATATGCAGGGCAGATTTTACTTGTTTAATGAGGGGGGCCGATGTCTAAGAGGAGATGTTGCAATACTTTTGAAGGAGGAAGAGGCAGATGAGCATTGTACAGTGTTTGTGGACTGGAACATGACAAATGTAAAACTACAAGGCCACTCAATAGCACTTCCAAGTCTACTTAGGAATGTGGTGTGGCTAAAATGGGCAGGGGTGGGTTTTATCTGTTTTAGAACCATCAGCGGGAAAATGCTTGTTGGGACAGACAGCGATTTGCAGCCCTTTTGAGGTGAGGTACAAGAGGTAGCTGTGGCTGTGGTTAGGAGGTTGCCAGCCTGATGAATAAGTTTTGGTGCCTGGGGGAGAAAAATGTGAATTACAGAAAAAGAAAGTAAAGGGTTAGCTAAGAAAACAAATTTGTTGGTGCAGGAAAAGAATGAGAGAATACCAGATACACTGAAGAAATTAAAAAGAGGAAGCCAAAGTAAGAAATGCAAAAAGCCAAAGCTAAAGTTTATTTATGCAGAATGTAGAAACTAAATAAGGGAATAGAGAAACAAACAGAGAAACAGAGAAAAAGAATCACAATGACTCTGCAGATGACACATTTTTAAATATTTATATGTTACTTTGGGACAATATTATACTGGTATTAGTACAAAATGAAGGGGTGGACAAGACAGGTTTTAACCTCACTGCATCTCAACTAAAAATGTTGAGGGGGGGGAACAAGTCAATTTACCAAACAGCACCAAGGTAGAGCCGTTTTTTTTTAAAAGCATACATAGGTTGATCTTTCAATACAGTAATCGATGTAATCAAATAATTATTTGAGAATGGGAGTTACTTAAGTGAATGAATCGAATTTTGGTTCTGTGTAACTGACAGCCTTATCTCTTACACTTCCCTAGTCTGATGGCCAGCTCCAGTGTTTATTCATTTATTTGGAATTTTGGTAACTGGGTAAGTCCACTGAGACAATAGAAGTCCCTTTTTCAGGGGCGACCCAGAAATGCAGCAATAATGGGTACAGTGCAGTGAGTTACATACATGAAGGCAAAGTTGGAGCATCATACAAAATTAGACTACAGTAAAGGAAAATAAAACAACATATTATGATACAGCAGTTGAATATACAGAAGCATAAAACATTAAAAAGCAAATAATTAAATATACAGGCAATCCACAAAATTGTAAGCAACATACATATCGCATCCATGAGTGAGACAGGTAAAAATCAAGGGAATTTGCATTGGGCATGCCAGAGACCTAAAGGGGAGTATAGGCTGGCAGGGAAGAAAGTCACATGTGTTCTGGCATTAGTCTAGATAAATTGCCTTTGTGTGAAGCAAATAAACAAAACAAGACGATGTAAGAAACCACTATGGTTCTCAAAGGAAGTGGCAGTGAAGGTTCAAGAGAAAAAGAAAGCATTCAGGAAGTACAAGGAATCGCAGCAGGAGCAGGACAGAGAACTGTATCAGTTAAAGCAAAAGGAGGCTGGGAAGGCAGTCAGAACAGCAAAGGCCCAAACTGAGGAAAGATAGCCAACTCAGTTAAGAAGGGAATAAAACCTTTATAGGTACATCAGGGAGCAAAGGAAGACCAAGGGAGGATAGTGAGGCTTAATAAAGGGAGGGAGGTGGGCAGAGGGAGAATGTGAAAAGGCAGAGATACTAAACAAATATTTTTGCTCAGTATTTACAAAGGAAGAGGGGAGGTACATAAAACAAACAGTAGTAACACTCTGGATACAGAAGTTGATATCAGCCCATTTACAGAAGAAAGGGTTCTGAAAGAACTCTAAAACTGAAGGTGGACAAAGCAATGGGCCTGATGGGATTCATCCCAGAATTCTAAAAGAACTAAGGGTAGAACTAGTGACACCACTGACTACCCTCTTTAACAAATCATGGGAGGATGGGGTGGTACCCGAGGACTGGAGGAGGGCAGATGTGATTCCTCTTCACAAAAGTGGGAGCAAGGCAGAAGCAGGAAACTATAGACCTGTTAGTTTAACCTCAGTGATAGGGAAATGATGGAATCACTTCTAAAGGAAAGAATTGTCGAGTATCTAGAGGCCAGAGGGCAAAGACCCTAGGCAGCATGGATTCACAGCGGAAGGTCATGCCAGACTAATCTGATAGATTTCTTTGACTGGGTGACCAAAGTAGTAGATCAGGGAGGGGCTGAGGACATGGCCTACCTAGACTTTAGCAAGGCATTTGACACAGTCCCACACAAAAGATTAATATATAAGTTGCCAGCCTGGGAGTGGGTCCCAAGATGACAGCCTGGGTAAAGAGTGGCTGGAGAATAGACACAGAGGTAATAGTAAATGGAGTCCACTCAGAAGAAAGGAGGGTTACTAGCGGGCACCAGGGTTCAGAGTTAGGATTCAGTCCTCTTCAATGTCTTTATATGCTTACATTGCAGAAGGACTGAAGGAAAGTATGTCTCTTTGCAGATGACACTAAGATCTGCAACAGAGTTGATGCACAGGGTGGGGTGGAAAGGATGAGAAGGGACTTGGCAAGGTTAGAGGAATGGTCAAATGTATGGCAGCTTAGATTCAATGCTAAGAAGTGCAAGGTAATGCACCTGGGAAACAAAAACCCAGGGGAAGAGTACACAATGGGGGGTGAGATACTAACAACAACAAAAATGGAAAGGGACCTGGGGGTAGTCATATCAGATGACCTAAAGGTGGGCAAGCAATGAGAAGGCAGCAAGGAGGGTTGGGGATACTGGGATGCATGGGAGAGGCATCACCAGTAGAAAACAGGAAGTTATTATCCTCTGTACAGACAGCTGGTGAGACCCCATCTGGAGTACTGTGCAGTTCTGGAGACCCAATCTCGCAAAGACATAGACAGGATGGAAGCTGTCCAGAGGAGGGCAACTAAAATGGTGCAGGGTCTGCACCGGAGGACATATGAAGAGAGACTTAAGGAGCTTAATATGTATAGCCTCGAGGAAAGGAGGAGGGGGACATGATAGAAACTTTCAAGTACCTCAGAGATCAACAAAGTCAAGAGGTAGCATCTTTCAAAAAAGAGGTGTGCAAGAACAAAGGGCACAATTTGAAGATAGAGGGGCGGCTCAGAGGTAATTTAAGGAAGTATTTTTTCACAGAGGGGTTGTGGATGCATGGAATGGCCTTCTGGAGAAGGTTGTGGAGTCAAAATCAGTGGTGGAATTCAAGCATGCATGGGATAGTCATAAGGCAATTCTGGGGGGTGGGGGTAGAAAGAAGTAGGCTGCTGGTTAACTAGGATCTGCAGCTTATCCAGTAGGTAGGGAAATGGGCAGACTGGGTGGGCCAAGCGGTCCTTATCTGCCGTCAAATTCTATGTTTCTATGTTTCTATGTTCAGGCTCTAGGAAATGAGTGACAACAAAGTTGGAGAAAAAGGGAGACAGGAGTGAATGAGGGAGTAGAGGAGGGAGAGGGGTAGGTGTAGGAGGGCGAGGGAGAGGATAGCGCACAGTGAAAGGAGAGTAGGCATTAGTAGAAGAGAGAGCAGACTGCAGAGGCAGAGAGGAAGGACAACAGATTGTATTTGAAGACAGTAAGAGAGGAGCTAGATAGGATGGTGGGGGGAATTCCAATCAGCCACCGCTGCAAATGAAAAGGACTTGCGTGCAACAGCTAGGCACAGGTTAGGTCATAAAAGGAGGGGGAGGGAGGTGGACCTTAGTGCACAAGGAAGCCTGTCTCCGGGAGATGGTTGTGCTAAGGCAGGGTGAGGTATGCTTGTGGACTAGTTTATACACAAAAATAAGGGTGGTGTACCTCAGCTTGGAGATGTATGGCAGCCAACCCAGAGTGGAGAGGACATCACAGTGGTGGTGGAGGGGTGCTTAACCCAGGGCGAACCTCCCCACTCGATGGTAGGCCTTAGAGAGGAGAGTTAAGGAAGAAGTAGTTGTTGATAGTAACAGCAGGGCATTATAGGTTAGGAGAGGAAGAAGAGAAGAGGAAGTAATCCTAAGACAGGAAGCAGAAGTGAGGAAAGGATGGATTCGATAAAGGAGACCTAACTTTTGGTTCAGAGTTTTAACCATATTGGAGGCATGGGCAGTTAGGGAGAGTGAAGTGTCCAGGGTGATATCCAGGTATTTAAAGTTAAGAACAGACTCAAGGACATCACCACTAAGGGAGGAGATGCTGAGTGAAGGAGGTGGATCGGAGGTGGTGGGAGAGGAGCATATGCTTTGTTTGTTTTTTATTATGGATAAGTTGATTCTGCCAGAAACAACCTTCAAGGTCCGGAAAGTCTGAGGCAAGTAAACAGTTGATCTGTGCTAAGTCAGGAGAGGTGCAATAGATAATTGCATCATCACCATAGAGATGCACTGAGGCACCACTGCAGTTGCTGGGTAAGTTGTTAATAAACAGAGAGAACAAGACTGGCCCCAGGATGGAGCCCTGTGGCATGCCATGCAGAGCCGTAAGAAGGCATTTTGGTGCCCTGGGCAAGAGACTAATTTTGCACCCCAGAAACAGCCAGTGGTCCGGCCCCAAGTTGTAGGTTGTTTACATGCTCTGTGGTGAGTTTTGGGGCTTTTCTTGAAGGAAAAACATACTTTTGTTATCGTTCCCTACCCCTGATTTCAGGGAAATCTTTGCTCCCATAGAATCTGAGGTGTGGGAGTCGAAGATGCTGGCTGGCTGTCATCAGAGTGTGCAGCGCAGCTGCAATTGTTGTGGACAACTGTCTGACCAACAGTTCCATCGAGAGTGGCTCATGGGGGCATATACAGGCACCTCAGTGGCATAGATGCAGTCCTCGAGTGCTGGACACATGTACCTCTTAGATGCCCCACCTGCAACCACCCATCCTCACATAGGGGGATGTATCCCCATGAGCCCCATCACTCAGCCCTCATGGCAGGCTCCACTACCCCTGTAGTGGAATCACCACCACCTAACAGAAGGAAAAGCCTCCACCCCCCGACCATCCTTCCTTCAGCTAGACTATCTCCAGCACTCGATGCTGCTTGACCACCCTTCTAGACCATAACCAGACTCCATCCCCCAACCATCCTACAGTGGCTTGAACACCTCCACAACACCATACTCACCTTAGCTGCCTACCTTCCCATAGCTGAACCACCACCCTACACCAAGACAAGCCCATGCACCTGAACAACCCCTGCAACTAGACCAACCGCACATACTTCTAAACTGTCCTTGATTTTGCAACAAAATATGCATTTGTCCATCATAAAGGTTGTGTTTTATGGTAGAGAACAGTGGGGTGGGGGGGTTAAAATCACGAAATAATGTAAAACATTAAAGTTACAGACTTATTTTTCTTCAGAAAATGCAGATGAACACAAATCCCCTTTTTCTATCAGCTTTTTGAGTGAATAGTGTCAATTTATAACGTGTCCAAGATTTTGGGTCTTTGTCCCTGATTATTTTAAGTCATGTCCCTGATTCAAGAAGCAAGGGGTTGAGAGGTATGCAGCCCTAAGTCTAGCATCCCTCCAGAGGACCACTCTTTCTGCAGTGGCATCCCCCCCACCAAACAATATTCTGATTGTATCCAATCCCCCCACTGCAGGAACCCCCCATAGAAAAGCACCCCCTGCATCTGCCTCTACCCTCCCCCAGTTGGGAGAGGGCCAAGAAGTGTAAGATTCACATCATAGAACTGCTCCTATGGTGCTGTCCAGGGTCCCACAGTAAAACTTCTGGCATACAAAAATTGCGCTGCTCCTCTGGTCCAATCCCTCCCTCCCTCTCTCTTTCCCCAGCTCAGACTCATATACTCTGTTGGCAACCACAAACATGGCAGGTATTTTTATACGTAATTTATAAGCGCTGCAGAAACTGTCAGATGTCAACATCCAGAAGCGGTCAACTAACATCCATGATTTAGGTGACACGCTCAGTCTACGCGGTGTTATAAATTATTAATAAAACTGTCATGTTCGTGGATGCAAGCCAAGCAGACCTAGTGAGTTGGGGAGCTTTCCTTTTCTGCCAGAAGTTTTACTGTGGGACCCTGAACAGCACTGTAGCAGCAGTTCTCTGCTGTGGATCTTCTGCTTCCTGGCTCTCTCCTGACCTGTTGGGGGGACAGTTGCAGGGGGTAGCTTGTCTGGTGGGGGGTCCTGCTGTGGGATGGGGATGGGGTACATTATGTAGTAGTGTCCCCAAGTTGTAGTGTCTAGGCGGGGCCCTGTAAAAAAAAAAAAAAAAAAAAAAGGCCGACAGGGCATGATAGGGTGCTTGAGCTTCGGGACCCCCTAACGACCCATTTAGTTAGCCCTGGTGAGAGACAGTGTAGGGGCCCCATGGTGCAATGAGAAGTGTCATTAGGGAAAAAACATTCTGCCTAGCCTATACCAGTTTTCAGTATGCCTTAGCAGTGCAGCCCCTCTCATCTGCCCAGTAAATAATCCCTGCACAGCACTCCCCCAGTACAGCTGAGCCAGCCCAACTGCTCCAGTCAGCATCCCTGCAGCCAGAAGGAGCCCCACTCCACATCCCCTCATTCCCTTGATTCCCATCAGTTCTCCTCCACAGCCCAAGCCAATCCAGATACATGTAACTGTTAATATGTTATAATCTAAACTGTACCGATCCCCTCACATGGCATCCAAGACAACTAGGCAAGGCACTAGCAGGCAAGGCCTCATTTTCTAAGCAAGACATGTGTGGGTGGGTGACGGGGTGAGAATGGAACAAGGACTCTGCTAGGGAGAATCAGAAGGAGAGCACACACAAAAAAAAAGGCAATGGAATGGGAGTGCAGGAGGGACGCGGGTCAAAAGGAAAGAAAAGAAAATGTAACAACATGGTGGACAGAAGAGATGGTGTGCCGTGGCCCACTCCATGGCAGTCAGGCCAAGGCTGAGGCAACTGCTTCAAAATCTTCACTCCCATCCCAGTCTCCAGTCCAGTGCATGAAATTCAAGTGAACTACACAGTCGCTGCCCACCTGCCCACCTGCCAGAAGAGCCGACTCCAAGACAGGCCCGCCCAGGCCCAATAATTGAATGGCAAGGAAAGCAGATCTTTGTCTCCCGACTTCCTGAGTGAGACTATCAATCCCCTCCCCCCACTGCTCTCTCACCACATAGATCTCATCTCATCATCTCACAATTTGGATTCAGAAATTAATTTGGAATTATTCATCGCTTCACCGGGTCTGCTCTTCTGCTTGTCTGCAGTGCCATCACTTTTTACTACAGACACTCTGTCACTGACGAGTGACAATTATCAGTCTTGTCTATATAGACAACAACAGACAGAGTACTTAGTGTGGTGTGCATTCTGCTTATGCTTACATTACACAAGTGATGAAAAAAAATATAAGACACGGATCTCTTCTGTCTTCTCTGTCTCTCGTGACTCACCTCTCCTCTCTCACGTTTTTTTAGTCTCTGTGACTGTCTACTAGTCTATGCTAGTACGCTCAACAACTTGCTCCACACTCTCCCTGTCTTCAACACAAACTGCCTCTCACTCAGTGCCAAATGCTCCGCCCGTACCTTTTATACTAATCGGTGGCACGCTGGCCCACTCACAGTTCCTCTTTCTCAGCACAACATGGTTATTATTTTCTGTAGTAGACTGTGCAACCATGTGACCCCCCCCACCACCACTTGCTGGTCCTTGGTCCGCAGATGCACCCCTGCTGACAGTCATTTGTAATTACAGAACCAAAATTAAAAAAAAAAGATTTAAAACGGCAGCGCAAGTGAATTAGAACATCAGCTTCAATGGAAAAATGCGCCCCTCGGAGGCTTGCGCCCAGGGCGGGAGCACCACCCGCCCCACCCTTCCTACGGTACTGATGCCATGAGCTACCGGTCTAAGGCAAGAGAGAGAGCCAGCCCACTTAACCCTTTGTGAGCGGTCAGAGAGATAGCTTTTAGTCCAGGTGAGAACACTGGAGTCAAAGGCAAGAGCTTGGAGTTGCTGGAGCAGAAGACCGTGGTTCATTAGGTCGAACGCTTTTGTAAGGTCGACAAAGATGGCACCAGTAGCAGATCCTTTGTCTATGGCATAGACAATATCAGAGATTACCTTAATCAAGGCAGTTAGCGTGCTGTGATTCTTTCTGAAGCCGTGTTGGAAGGGGGAGAGCAGATTGTGGTGTTCAAGGTAATTCTGAAGGTGGTTGTAGACTATGCGTTCCTAGATTTTAGCCAGTGGACAGAGGATGGATGTAGGTCTGAACTTCTCAGTGAGAGTGTTGGCCACCCCTTATGTGCTGGAATGACCACGGCGACTTTCCATTTGCCAGGAACAGTTCTGGAGAGGAAGGACCGGTTAATAAGATCCCGAACAGGGCAGGCTAGAGCAGTAGCGCCAAGCTTAAGGAACTTGGGCTCCAGGGAGTCATGACCTGGTGTTCTCTCAGCTTTCAGATTAGCAAGAAGCCTTTGGACCTCCTTGAGGGAGGCAAGCTTCAGGTGGAAGGCAGGTCTGGCCCAGGCCCCAGGGGAGGGGGGGGGCAGATGGAGGAAAGGTAGAGTTAGAAAATTGCAAGGTATATTGATGTAAGTCAGTAAAGAATTTATTAAATCCAGTGGCAATGGCCGAGGGTTCAGTATAGTTAGAACCCCAGTGTGGCAATGTTCTGTGGTGAAATTGCTTGGCGAGCATTGCAAATACCATTCCTTTCCTTCCTGGGGTGGATGGTTGGGCTGTGATGGGTTGGGGTGGGCTACACTGGATTTAAAAACTGGGATCATGCAAAGCTGTTGATGTTGGGGGGGGGACAGGATCACATAAGGGAGAGGAGATTAAATCTTGCCATTAGGTCTGCAGTGGTGGTGGTAGTGGGGAGGGTAGGTTGCTGAGAACATTACTACCAGTAAGGGGGAGGGGAACAGAGTATTGCTGTATTAGGTCTGAGGCAATAGGGAAGGGACGGGAACATTGTTTAACCAGGAGTAGTACACTAAGCCAAAGCTTGCTTCCAGATGCGACCTGGGAGCACAAGGAAGTTAAGTGACATGCTCAGGATTGCAAAGTATGCACCTAGGCATACTGTGTGATCCTGAGCAAGTTACTTAACTTCCTTGTTAGGAGAAAGCATTGTTGCCATTATGTAGATTGGGGAGGTGAGAGCATTGCTGCCATTAGGTAGGTGGGGGATGGGGATGAGAAAGCTTTCCTTTTACTAAGCTGGGGAGAAGGGGAAGAAGAAAACCGACAGCATTGCAGACTTTTGGCCTTGGGTGGAGGAGAGAGCTTTGCTTAAGTTATTTCCTCTGGGGGAAGGGGAGCTTTGCCTGACATAGAAACATGGACAATGAGACTACAGAGACAAAATAAACAAGCATTTGTCAATGCCGAATGTTTGTTTTCTGGCATTAGCAGTGGAAGTGCAGGAGTTAGACAGATGCAGTATAGGAATGGCATTGAAGTATTGAACTGACGCCAACTCCATCCTCACTCTGCAGAAATGGACAGGCATTGGGGTGTGCCTTTGGGTCGTTGCCCATGACAGTTACGACATTTCACTTCACCCTACCCTTCAGACACTGACAAGTGGCGAGGTGTGCCTGGGGGTGTTTGGGCTTTACATTCACCTCATTCCATAAGGAAATACGCTGAAATGGGCGAAGAGTAGGAGAACGGGGTGAACTCTGGGGGCAAAGGGTCCAAGGCGCACGTCGATGCCTGTCACTGGCTGCAGGGTGGGGGTTGGGGTGGAATGGCATGAGCATTACTGTCGACAATCCCAAGTCACACCCCTGACGCCTGTCAGTCCCTACAGGGTAGGGCGTTATGGTCAAAAACGCTAATGTCCTGGGTGTTTTAGGTGATTTTACTGCAAGTTTTCCACATGGGCTTTTTGTGACCCCACCGCATGAACAGTCACACTATCAGTTCATTAGGTGAAAGGTAATTTTGCACAGCGACTGAGCCATTTGGTGCCACAGGTGCGAAAACACATTTCTAACAGGATGTGAAAAGTGACAGGCGTACTGTTCACGAGGAGGTGTAAAAAATGGCATTGTTGAAAATCTGGAGTGAAAATATACAAAAACTGGTGAAGTCATGAGCGTGTGTAGAAACTGCGCAACATACACCCGTAATGTAATTAGTTTGGGGATTTTTTACAGCAGATTTTCAACATAGGGTTTTGAGGGCCTACCTCATGAACTGTGACACTGTCGTTTTGTTACTCGGTCCCGAAAGGTGGTTCCGTGCAGTGACCGCAAAATCAACATTTGGGACCGAATAACAAAATGACAGTGACTGACTTGATGAGGTGGGGCCCCAAGAACCCCATGTTGAAAATTTGGTGAAAAAATTCCTAAAAATGGGCAAGATATACACCAAAGTTTAAAAAAAACATTTATGCCATACAGCTTACCGCATTTCTTCCATTCACGGTCGGCTTTGAAGAGTGCAGACGTGTTCCCAGTCCACCGAAGATCATCGCACTGGGCTCTGGAGGTAAGTATGGATTCAGGGGGGTGTGAGTGCGCAGAGGGTGGGCACAGGTTGGGGGAGGGAGACAAGACAGTCAACGAGGGACCTTTTTTTACAGTTTTTTTTTTCTTTTTCAGGAAGATGACACGGTACATTTGCCATGCTGGGATGGGCTCCCAGCATGCCAGGTGGAAGTTTTTTGGGGGGGACAGTGGAGCCGACGGGGCATCGGGCACAGCTGTCAGCCATACAGACTTTTGCCATGCTGGGGTGAGCTGCCAGCATGGCACCTGGAAGTCTGTTTGGGGGCAGTGGAGCGACGAGGTTGGCACCCCGCCGCCATCATGGTGTGTGGGGGGGCATGACACACTGGGGTGGGCTCCAGCATGCTACTAGGGTGTTTGTTGGGGGAGTGAAAAAATGGATTTGTCTATGACAGCTGTTCACATGCAGTGCTGAGTGTAGGTAATTTGCATACTGCCGATAGCAGTATGAAAATTGCCTACATGTTACTACCACTGATTGTAGCGGTCTTTGGCTTTCAGCTGTATGCCACTGCATCTGAACTGCTGTCATAAACAGCTCGGACATTTATTGGAGCGGTGAGGCCGCACCTGCAAGAAGGAGCAGGGCATTGGAAGCGGGGTGTCACACCTATAAAAATTCGTATGGTGGCACTATGTTTCTTGCACATGCGCGCAAGCAAACATAAAAAGGTGTAAATAAAAAAAGCTAGCTGAGCCACCTTGACAGGCCAGTGGTAGCACATCAAGGTTCCATAATAGCAACCAATGTTCAGGTATGATCCTTGGATCACCCGGCCCCCTCTAGAACAGCCCATGGTCAGGGAGCACTGCAGATACCAGGGCTTTCAGGCTAGGGCAGTGAGGTGAACATGTAACAAATAAAGGGTAAGATAAAGCCTAGTTAAGAAAAATGAAAACCAAGCTGAAGATTTATTCAAAATGGGAAAACTAAATAAGGAAAGAGTGAAACAGAAAAAAAGAAATACAGATGGAAATGCTTAATATTTTATATTTTTAATGTATGGCAGTTTTGGGGGGGTGGCACAACAGGAAACCTCTGTGTTCCCATAAAGCCCACCCCCCCCAACTGTGACTGTGTATGGGGCCCCTGATAGGTGTTCACACAAGAGGGAAATCTTGGGTGATCCATAACTAGGCTACTTCAGGCTCCCCCTTAATCAAAAAAACAAACTATTCAGCTGTGCGTTTGCTGTTAACAGGTTGGGAGGGGAGACTGGCCAGTAGTTGTTAATGTTGCATACAATGACACCAAGCCCTAACTAGATTTAGATAAATAGAAAAAGCCAGAACAACTGCTGAAAGGCATAAAACTGGATTTTAAGGGACATTATGTAACTTGTACTTATATGGTGGGAGCTATGAGTCCTCCTCAAAGGCCATGGAGTCCTTCTCAAAGGTAATCCTTACTGGGTCCTCTGCAACTGTAATGCTGGCTCTGTATTATTTATTTGTTTATTAATGTGCTGCAGAACTTTAAACCTTGCCACAGAAACTGACCTAACAGTTTTGTAGAAGTTGAGTCCCTGACGCAGAAGTTACATCTGCAGTATCATAGAGAACAGGGTACCTTGCCTTCAAACCATTGTTTGTTTGAAACAATGCAGTCTGAAGGCTTAAACGATGAGTGCTTCTATCACACCCTTCAAATTTCATCTGGATTTAAAGTTAAACTCCATTCTGTGCTGCTGTGTAAACCTATTTGACTCCATTACAGAGGTCATGATCCTACTCTTGCAATGCAAGGGTGTGAAAGAGGTTTAAGTTTGCCCACAAGACAGGGGTCCATCCTGGATGTGGTGCCCACAAACTCTGAAGTAATAAAAGCAGTAAGAGTTGGGGAGCTGCCTGCAAACAGTGACCACAGTTCAGTTTAGTATAAACTAGCCCTTCAGACTGCTAAAACACATACTAGAAAGGAGGTTTTCCACTTTAGAAGGGGGGGCTGCAAAAAACTCAGAGGGGTGGTTCAGAACAAGTTAGAGGGGTGGGCAATATAACAGGGGTAGAAGACAAATAGGGGGTAATTAAAGGAGCCATCCTTGAAGCATCGCAGCTATGCTTCCGAAAAGTAACCAAAAGAAATAAATTCAAGAAAGCACTTTAGTTCTCAGAGAGGATCAAGGAGGCAGTGAGGACCAAAAGGAAAGCCTTCTACAGGTATAAAGAGAAGCAGGGGGGATGTAAAAAGAGAAGAATATCTTCAGAAAAACAGGGAAACAAAGAAGGTGATTAGGGAGGCAAAAGCAGACACAGAGCTATGATTAGCCAAAGGGATCAAGCATGGAGAAAATATTCTTTCTGCTATATTAGTGAAAAATGAAGGAGGGGTGAGGAATAATTAGGCGAGTTGATAGGGGCAGGGTAATAGAGAAAGATAAACAAATGGCTACAGTGCTGAATGACTACTTTTGCTCTATCTCCACCAGGGAAGATAGCGGCTCCCTGCCTGAGAGTGGCATGGTGGCATCAAAGCGGCCAAAAAAAAAGGGATCCCAGAGATGGAGAAACCAACATTTGGTATGGATAGAGTGCGAAAAGGTATGGCAGATCTCAAGACAGACAAGGCTCTGAGCCCAGATAGGATACATGCAAGGGTGCTCAGAGAACTGGCAGACAAACTACCTGAATCTTTGGCAAGTCTACTCAATAACTCACTTCAAACAGGGGTCAGCCCAAGGGATTGGAGGGTGGCAGACATGGTTCCGCTCCATAAAGGAGGGGACAAGGAAAAGGCAGAAAACTACAGACCAGTCAGTCTTACCTCTACTGTAGGTAAGCTGATGGAGTCACTGATCAAAGCAGACCTTGTGGACTATTTGGAGGGTAATGGTTTCTAGGATACTAAACAGCATGGCTTTGTGTCAGGGAGGTCCTGTCAGACAAACCTAATAGTCTTCTTCGACTAGATAACAAGGGAACTGGATAAAGGCCATGCTGTGGATCTACTCTAGTGCTGGCCACGATAGCATGGAACCTAAGCTCCTCCATCTTGGTGCCTCTTATATTGCCTCCCCAGTGGCCCATATCTTCAACATGTCCCTAGCTTCTGGGATTATCCCCGACTTCTGGAAGGTGGCGAGGATTGTCCCTGTTCTCAAACAGGGCAACCCAAAGATCCTCGACAACTATTGACCGATAGCCATCTTGTCGGCTATCAGTAAACTTCTGGAGAAAGCTGTGGCTGGGCAACTCACGGAGTATATTCAGGCCCATGAACTACTGTCTCCCGCACAGCATGACTTTTGCAAAGGGCACAGTACATCCTCTGCCCTTGTCATTGTCTCCTCTGGGATCAGGGCAGCTATGGACCAGGGTAAGCTCTCAGGTGCCATCTTCATTGACCTATCTAAGGCCTTCGACCTAGTTGACCATGTCTTACTTTTCTCTCAACTCCGGTCCCTTGGTCTGTCCCCACTTGTCCTAAGATGTTCACTAATTATCTCCAGGGCAGACAGCAACTTACTAAATTCAGTAAGGTCCTCTTGGCCACCACTCCTGTGACCTCTGGTGTCCCCCAGGGTTCAGTCCTAGGGCCCCTTCTCTTCTCCATCTCTGTCAATAATCTGCCCTCTACTTCTTCCAACTGTAGCTCTATCCTATACGCGGATGACCTGGTTATCCTCACCCATTCCTGTGGCATTGGGGTCATCAACCACCAACTGAGTGAGGATTTCAGGAATATCCAGTCCTGGATAATGACCCACAAGCTGGTCCTTAACCTTAAAAAAACTCAGGCCATGCTTTTTGGGTCCCTGGTCAAGATAAAGGCCTCCTCTGACCCACTGAGTATTATTCGTGTTGATGGTACTCCTGTCCTAATCACTGACTCCATCAAATACCTTGGGGTGACACTTGACCCCCAGCTTGACCTGGGGCATCATATCCAAAATGTATGCAGAGCTGTCATCTGCAAACTGGGTCTGGTCTACAGAGTGAAGAACAATCTTACTTCTGTTGCTCGCCTTGCACTGGCCAGAGGTGTGTTTCTCCCTTCTCTCTGCTATGGATTCATCCTGTTTGCACGCACCTTCAAAATTCACCGCTCTAGGAGGAAAATAGCCTATAGTAACATTTGCCACTTTGCACTTGCTGCCCCTCACCTCACCCACCACTGTGACCTGTATGACAAACTTGACTGGCTCTCCCCACCCAACCACATGAAGTTTGTCTTGGGCAGCTTCACAGGCAAGGTTCTCAGAACTGGCCCCCTCCCAGGACTGGCTGAGCTCCTCAAACCAGCTGCCTCTTCTTCTTACTCCCTTAGATCATTGGGCCCTGCTGTACTCAAAGTTCCTGTCACTCGAATGCAAATGGGGGACAGGGATTTTTCTTCATGTGCTCCCAGAGTATGGAATTCCTTTTCCGCCCAGGTCCGCTCCTCCCCCTTCCACTCATGTCTTCAGAGCTCCCTGTGGAATTACTTGAAGCTCTCCTCTGTGTGTGGTTGTCCTAAACCACCATAAGTAACCTTGGTCCCCTGCACTGGACTTACATGTCCTTCTTTTGGTACCCTTGCACAGGTCCTGCTGATGCATCCTGCCTGCTCGGGTTCTGCTCTGTATATAATATATTTACTCTCTGTTCCAGGTGATGCTTTGATTGCGGCTCTGCTTTTGGGGCTCTGAGCTGTATAGAATTGTATAATACACTGTTCATAGCCTTGGTGACTCTATGTATATATTCTTTGTTCCTGTTCTAACTGTGTTTACTGACTGCTTGTGCTATGTTCATGTGGTTCTACCTGCTTCTGTGAAATGCCTAACTTGTATCATGTTGTCCTCTGTATGAACTTGTATTTCATTGTACTGTCCCGGGTTGTACCTGAAGATAGGCAAATGTCTTGTTTAGTGTACTTACCTGGTCAACAAAAGCTAAATAAATAAATGTAGAAGTGGGTAGCCATCTGGGAACTAGTGACCATCAAACAGTATGGTTAACAATAAACACAGCAATAGAGTCAAGCCATACAAAGACAAAAGTACTGGACTTTAGGAGGGCTGACTTTACCAAAATGGGTGAGTGCCTAAGGAATGCACCAGCAAATGGGCAGGAAGGAGGGGTGGAAGAACAATGGGGAATACTAAAAACTGCCATCACAGAGGTAACAAGCATTTGTGAGAAGCAAATAAACAAAACAAAATGATGTAAGAAACTACTATGGTTCTCAAAGGAGGTGGCAGTGAAGGTTCAAGAGAAAAAGAAAGCATTCAGGAAGTACAAGGAATCACAGAAGGAGCAGGACAGAGAATTGTATCAGTTAAAGCAAAAGGAAGCTGGGAAGGCAGTCAGAACAGCAAATGCCCGAACCGAGGAAAAGATAGCCAACTCAGTTAAGAAGGGGGATAAAACCTTTTTTAGGTACATCAGGGAGTGAAGGAAGACCAAGGGAGGGATAGTGAGGCTTAATAAAGGGGAGGGGGGTGGGCAGAGGATGACGATGAAAAGGCAGAGATACTAAACAAATATTTTTGCTCAGTATTTACAAATGAAGAGGGAGATTTACCTAAAACAAACAAGAGAAACAATCTGGATACAGAAGTTGATACTAGCCCATTTACAGAAGAAAGGGTTCTGAAAGAACTCTTAAAACTGAAGGTGGACAAAGCAATGGGGCCTGACGGGATTCATCCCAGAATTCTAAAAGAACTAAGGGTAGAACTAATGACACCACTGACTACTCTCTTTAACAAATCATGGGAGGTGGGGTGGTACCTGAGGACTGGAGGAGGGCAGATGTGATTCCACTTCACGAAAGTGGGAGCAGGGCAGAAGCAGGAAACTACAGACCTGTTAGTTTAACCTCAGTGATAGGAAAATGATGGAATCACTTCTGAAGGAAAGAATTGTCGAGTACCTAGAGGCCAGAGGGGCACAGGACCCAAGGCAGCATGGATTCACAGCGGAAAGGTCATGCCAGACGAATCTAATAGATTTCTTTGACTGGGTGACCAAAGTAGTAGATCAGGGAGGGGGCTGTGGACATGGTCTACCTAGACTTTAGTAAGGTATTTGACACAGTCCCACACAAAAGATTAATATACAAGTTAACCAGCCTGGGAGTGTGTCCCAAGATGATAGCCTGGGTAAAGAATTGGCTGGAGAATAGGACACAGAGGGTAATAGTAAATGGAGTCCACTCTGAAGAAAGGGGGGGGGGGTACTAGTGGGGTACCGCAGGTTTCAGTATTAGGACCGATCCTCTTCAATGTCTTTATAAGCAACATTGCAGAGGGACTGGAAGGAAAAGTATGTCTCTTTGCTGATGACACAAAGATCTGCAACAGAGTTGATGCACAAGGTGGGGTGGAAAGGATGTGAAGGGACTTGGCAAGGTTAGAGGAATGGTCAAATGTATGGCAGCTTAGATTCAATGCTAAGAAGTGCAAGGTAATGCACCTAGGAAACAAAAAACCAGGGGAAGAGTACACAATGGGGGGTGAGATACTAACAACAACAAAAATGGAAAGGGACCTGGGGGTAGTCATATCAGATGACATAAAGGTGGGCAAGTATTGTGAGAGGGCAGTAAGGAGGGCTGGGGGAGATACTGGGATGCATAGGGAGAGGCATCACCAGTAGAAAACAGGAAGTTGTTATCCCTCTGTACAGACAGCTGGCAAGACCTCATCTGGGAGTACTGTGTGCAGTTCTAGAGACTCAGTCTCCGCAAGAGCATAGACAGAATGGAAGCCGTGCAGAGGAGGGCAACTAAAATGGTGCAGGGTCTGCACTGGAAGACATATGAAGAGAGATTAAAGGAGCTTAATATGTATAGCCTCGAGGAAAGGAAGGAGAGGGGGGACATGATATAAACTTTCAAGTACCTCAAGGGAATCAGCAAAGTGCAAGAGGATAGCATCTTTCAAAAAAAGAGGTGTGCAAGAACAAGGGGGCACAATTTGAAGATGGGGGGTGGCTCAGAGGTAATGTAAGGAAGTATTTTTTCACAGAGAGAGAGTTGTGGATGCATGGAACGGCATTCCGGAGGAGGTTGTGGAGTCAAAAACAGTGGTTGAATTCAAGCATGCATGGGACAGTCATAAGGCAATTCTAGGGGGTGGGGATAGAAAGAAGTAGGCTGCTGGTTAACTAGGATCTTCAGCTTATCCATTAGGTAGGGAAATGGGCAGACTGGGTGGGCCAAGCGGTCCTTATCTGCCATCAAATTCTATGTTTCTATAAATAAATGATACTTTGACTTCAGCAAAGGTTTCAACTGAGTACCTCACAGACGCCTGTTGAAAAAGTTGGAGAACCTAGGAGTGGCTAAAGATATAGAAACATAAAAAAAAAACAGCAGATAAGGCCCACTAGGCCCACCTAGTCTGCCCATTTTCTCTACTTGCTGCAAAAAAACATAGATCCTACTTGATTTCCGGCTTTGTTCTCTTTCCTATTGCTAGGGTTTCCCTATGTGTATCCCATAAATTTTTGAATTCTCCTACCGAATTTGCCCACCACCTCCTCCACTGGGAGGCTGTTCCATGCATCCACCACCCTTTCTGTGAAGAAATACTTCCTCACGTTACTTCTTAGCCTACCCCCTTCTAGCCTCATGTCAAGACCCCTTGTTCTAGAACATCTCTTTTTCTGAAGGATGCTACCCTCTTGTACCTTATTTATGCCTTTGAGATATCTGAAGGTCTCTGTCACATCCCACACCCCTCCTCCAGGGTATACATATTGAGGTCCTCTAGTCTTTTCTCATATGACTTTTGGTGCAGACCCTGCACCATTTCTGTTGCCCTTCTCTGAACTGACTCTACCCTGTCTATGTCCTTACGGAGATGCAGCCTCCAGAACTGGACACAGTACTCCAGATGAGGTCTCACTAATGATCTGTACAGAGGCATCACACCTCCTTTCTTCTGTTGGTGATACCTCTCCCTATGCACCCCAGTACCCCACTGGCTCTCCCCACAGCCTTGGCAGATTGTTTGGCCACCTTTAGATCATCTGATATGATTACCCCCAGATCCCTCTCTTGTTTGGTGGCTGCCAGTACGTCTCCCCTATCATGTAAGCCTCCCGTGGAGTCCTGTGCCCTAAATGCATGATTTTTCACTTCTTTGCATTGAATCTTAGCTGCCACACTCTTGACCATCCCTCTAGTTAACCTATGTCCCTCCTCAGTTTTTCCACCCCTCCCAGAGTGTCTACCCCATTGCAGGTCTTAGTGTCATCTGCAAAGAGGCACACCTTTCCTTCCAGCCCCTCCACAATGTCACTTATGAAGACATTGAATAGGACTGGCCCCAGAACTGATCCCTGTGGTACCCCACTGGTCACCCTCCTTTCCTCGGATTGAGCTCCATTAACCACCACCCTCTATGTTCTATCCCTCAACCAATTTCTAACCCAGTTTGCCACCTTGGGACCCATTCTCAGGCTGCCTAGCTTGTTTATAAGCCTCTTCTGTGGAATGGTCTTGAAGGCCTTGCTGAAATCCAGGTAGGCACATCCACCGCTTCCCCTGATCCACTTCCCTGGTCACCCAGTCAAAGAGATCTATCAGATTTGTTTGGCATGACCTTCCCACTGTGAATCCATGCTGACTCAGATCCTGTGCTCTGCTAGATTCAAGATGTTCCACAATCCTTTATTTTAGCAATGATTCCGTTATTTTCCCCACCAATGAGGTCAGGCTGATTTTCCCAGCCTCCTCTCTGCTTCCACTTTTGTGTAGAGGGACTACATCTGCTCTCCTCCAGTCCTCTGGAACCACTCCCGTTTCCAGCGATTCATTGAACAGGGCTGCCAGCGGTGATGCCAGCACCTCCCTGAGCTCCTTTAATATTCCAGGATGTATCCCATCTGGTCCCATAGCCTTGTCTACTTTCAGTTTTGCGAGTTTCTTTAGAACTCTCTCCTCTGTAAATAGACTAGTGTTTACCTCACTCCCCTTATTGCTCCTGCCACTTAATTGTGATCCCTCACCTCCCCCCTCTTCTGTGAATACTGAACAAAAATATTTGTTCAGGATTGTTGCTTTTTCCAAGTCTCCTTCCACACACTCCTCTTCTTTCACCTTAAGTCTTACAATCCCACCCTATTGTCTTTCTCCTTTCACTAATGTACCTATAAAAAGTCTTGCTCCCTTTCTTTACTGTCTGGGCTATTTTTTTCTCTGTTTGCGCCTTTGCATTCTTGACTGCCTTCTCTGCCTCCCTCTGCCTATCCAGATACACTACCCTGTCTTCCTCCTTCTGTGTTTCCTTGTACTTCCTGAAAGCCAACTTTTTCGCTCTTACCTTCCTGGCCACTACCATTGAGAACCATAGTAGTTTTCTTTTTCTCTTGCCTTTGTTTATTTGCCTAATGCAAAAGTTTGTTGCTTCTACTATGGCTCCTTTTAGATGGGTCCACTGTTCCTCAACTCACCCCGGTCCTCCTTCCCTCCCTGCTAGGGCTTTCATGAGACATACCCCGAACTTTGCAAAGTTGGCCTTCCTGAAATCCAGGACCCTCATTTTTGTGTGGCTTGATTCTGCCACTGTATTCATATTGAACCACATCCTGCAATGATCACTGGACCCCCGGTGTTCACCCACCATGCCATCTGCAATTCTGTCCCCATTGATGAGTACCAGGTCCAAAATCACACTTTCATGTGTGCGCTCTATCACTAGCTGCCTGAGGCAGGCCCCTTGCAAGGAGTCCAGTATGTCCCTGCTCCTGGCTGAGGCTGTGGCCGGGATGCTTCAGTCAACATCTGGCAGATTGATGTCACCTACTAGCAGCACTTTCCTTTTAGTCACCATCTTATGGATGGCTTCCACTAGAGCCTTGTCCAACTCTTCCCCTTGCACTGGAGGTCTGTAGATCATGCCCGTGCAAATAACGGTGTCATTGCCCATTTCTAGGGTAACCCACAGGGCCTCCACCCCCACCCACAATCCCCGTACCTCAGTTGCCTTTATATCCTCCCTGACATAAAGAGCTACCCCTCCTCCCTTTTTACCCTCCCTATCTTTCCTGAATAGAATATAACCTGGTATAGCTACATCCCAGTCATGGTTCCCATTATACCATGTCTCGGTAATAACGACATTGTTCAGGCCAGCCTCTACCATCAAGACCACCAGGTCTGGGATTTTATTTCCCAGCCTGTGAGCATTCACACACATGGCCTTCCATACTTTGCTTCTTCCCCTTCTATCATTCCCCCTTTTACCCTCATGCCTTCCTTCACTACCCTCCAGCCTTTAATCCCCTTTCTCCTTTTCTCCACCATTCTACCTTTTCCTAATTTAGTTACCATTGTCTATTTCCCAACCTTAGGATCCTCCCTGCTGACTACAGTAACCTGTGGGAGTGGGCAGTTTGATTCTCCCTGCTTCCTTCTGCCACCCTCCTTGGTTAGTTTAAATGCTTTCCAATGAAACATTTAAACTGCTCACTGAGGACAATGGTCCCCTCCCTGGAAGGATGCAGGCCATCACCCTTGTTCAGGTCTACATCCCTCCAAGTGTGTCCCAAGTCCCCAATGAAGCCAAAACCCTTCTCTCTGCACCAGTTCCTCAACCATGTGTTGAAGTCCCTGATGTGGCGATTCCTAGCCTCCCGCTTGCCATGAACAGGTAGCATCTCTGAGAAGGTCACAGAGGTTGCTACCTGCCCAAGGCCACCTCCCCAACTCCCTGAAATCCTTCTGCACTCTTCCTATCCCTGCCTCATCCCCAGCCAGGTCATTTGCCCCCAGATGGACAATGACATCCAGCTCCCACCTCCTTGCTGCCACCCTAGAGATCCTCTAGATCCACTCTCCATCCCTGCAAGCTGTGCCTCCTTCCAGGCATTTAACCTACCTCTCCACCACGCTACCTGTCCCCAACATCACTTCCTGCACTATGGAATCGCCCACCGGGAGTTTCTTCCTCCTCCTCCTCTGGGGTCCTCTGCTACCCCCTTGAGGTCTCCACCCTGGAGGACCTCCACATCTGTCCCAGCCATTACTTTGGGTGCCTCTGTGGGACTGTCCCATACTGCCAGTATGGCGTATGAGTTCTGTAGTGGTATGGGATTTGGGATGAGCCTATGCTCCTCCATCCTAACCCTCTCCAAGCCCACAGTTCTCCATTCACTCCTCCTTTCCAGCATCCTCTGAGGAAGTGGAGGTGGACTTGGTGGACCCTGAGTGTGGGAGATATAGCCAGATGTGTGGAAAATTATCTAAAATGGAGAGAGCAGTGCATAGTGGTGAACAGAATAAAATTAGAAGAGAGAAAGGTCACGAATGGGGACCACATGGGTCTGTCCTGGGCCCGGTCCTTTTCAACATGTTCATCAGTGACATGGAGAAGGGATTCAGGGTAGAGATGTCCTATAAGGAACGCCTTAGGGCACTGAACATGTATTCATTAGAAACCAGAAGGGAGAGGGGGTATATGATAGAAACATTTAAATTCTTGAAAGGAATAAACAAAGTGAGCTACAATGAATTATTTAGCAGGAACACCAGTTCAACGACACAACTGGAAGCTGACAGGTGAAAGGTTCAGAAGGGATGTGAGGAAGTATTACTTTATGGAAAGGATGGTGGAACCATGGAACTGTCTGCTTGCCAAAGTGGTGGCATCTGAAACCATGGGGGGCTTCAAATGAGCTTGGGACAGAATGAAAGTGATAGTGCTACACTAGTGGCATCACTACTGCAGCACAGCAGAGTGGACTGTACATGCATGACTGTCAAGCTGGATTAAAAGAGCTGTACTGATGTCTTGTTTTTTTTATCCACAGCACAGTAGTTATGTCACAAAGAGAATAAAGACAGCAAGAAAGTTTTTAATTTTAGTCTAATGTTAAGAGCAGCACAGTGCCATTAATGATCTCTAAGCAGTTTCTGATAGACTTTCAAAAGCTTTCTTGTTTTAAAACTGGTGTTCATCTGTGATTTTTTTGTGTGTTTTGATAAATGAAATTTAGAAAGAAAGAAATAGACTCAGTCTCTGTGTTTAGAAAAAACATACACTATAAAAGACTATGTATGGTGGCGCACACACAGCCAAGCCTGTGTCTGAATCTCAAGGTTGCCATGGCAGCCAGGGGACCTCTTGAGCTGTGCTCTTGAGATCTCTGGTTGCCACAGCAACATCTCAATTCAGACACAGGCTTGTTGTGTATGGATGACCATACACAATCCTGTATATAAATGCTGGTTACCCTTGAATACACACAGAATCGGTGTGTGTCTTTATCTGTTATACACAAGTGTGATGTCACATTCATGCACAATGGAGATCACTCGCTCTCATGCAATGCTCCCTCCTGCTCGAGCCCAGAGAAACTGCAGTTTATGAGTCACTGAATGGAAGAAATTAAAGCCAGTAATTATAATAAAATATGGTACCAGTTTTGTAACTCGTTTTTTTCACACACCCTCACTGTGTGATGCCTGTATTAACCACTCAAGCTTTGCTCTTATGTTTTATGCAGCATCACACACCTCAGGTTTGTAAAAAAACTCATTGTATTATTCTATAAGTAATAACTGGTCTCTGTTTCTTCCCCATAGAAAAAAGTTGTTCATAATTCCCGTTATAACCACTGAGTAATAAAGGTGAATACGTGCCAGCTTTCTGTATGGGAGACTTGAGCTCACTATTCCACATGTGATTCTGTACACAACTGTTCTGTAAGACAATCAAAATAAAATACCAACACATGCCTATGACATTAGGGTTTCCAACTGTAACGCCCCACCCTGCAGAGACTGCCAGGCATCAGTGGTGTGACTTGGGATCATTGGCTGTAATGCTCATGCCATTCCACCCCACCCCCATCCTGCAGCCAGTGACAGGCATTGAGGTGTGCCTTGGAGTGTTCGGCCCTACAGTTCACCCCATTCTCCTATACTGCACCCATCTCAGCATATTTTCTTATAGAATGGGGTAAGTATAAGGCCCAAAGACCCCAAAGCACACCACGGCACTTGTCAGTGTCTACAGGGCAGGGTGAGGTAAAATGGCATGAGCGTTATAGCTGATGACCCAAAGGCACACCCCAATGCCTGTCAGTCTCTCCAGGGTGGGGGTGGGGTTGGCGTCACTTCAGTACTTCACTGCCATTCCTATTATGCATCTCTAACTCCTGCACTACCAATGCCAATGCCAGCGAGACAACATTCGGCATTGACAAATACTTGTTTCTTTTTGGGGCTCTTTTTTCAATTAAGGATTCAAGTTTTGCTTTAAAAAGACCAACAGCCTCATTTATCTCATTGGTATTCAACAGTTGTTGCCAATTAACCTGAGAGAGATCTCGTTTCAACCCAGATAACTTTGTATCATTCCAATCCCTAGTTTCTACAATTTTAAACATACCCTTGGGTCTTTTATTACTCCATGTACAAACAATTGGTAAATGATCACTGATCACATCTGGGAAAACCCCAAATGAACTTATATAATATAAGTTATATTTGAAGTATTATTTACCACAATCCAGTCTAACAAAGTGGATTGTTTTGTTTTATGATTTGGCCTGGTCCATTCAGTAATCATTTGTTCCAAACCAGCTCTTTGCAATAACTTCTTATAATTACTCTCTTCATGAATTAACCAATTTAGATTTAAATCCCCCATAGTAATCAGCTCTTTATGCTTAAGGATTTCAATCTGATCAATAATATTTTCCAGGCCCAGTATCTTAGATGTTGGTGGATTATATACACAACCTATTGTTAATTTCTTTGTAATATATGGAGATGCTTAAATAATAGTATACTAACCCATACAAAAAAATCCCGGTAATACCACATCAGCCAAAGTGATAATACCATCATTCGTCCCTGATAATACTATCGTTCAGAAGTGATAATAGTATCGCTGCTGCTCTGAACGATAGTATTATCAGTTAAACGGAACAGCACATGCCCAAGATTCAGACCTGGTTGCTAAGCTTCGCTCTCTGCAGTCGCTAGACTCAGGACGTCAGATTTGTAAACCGTGCTTCATGATTGGCTGCCTTTTCTCTCACAGAGGGCAGAATACTTTCAAAAAAATGGCGGCCATCTCTCGCTTTGTGAGAGTAACTCGTACCCACAGAACTTGGGATCTTTACTTTCACCTGGACTTTTTACCCACTTAGAGACAACAGTACCTGTTGATCCTGCATTTACACAGGCCGAAAAAAAACAGGTAGGACTTTATATGACGGACTAAGCTAGCGAGTTAGGGGGCAAGCGAGCGGCAATGGCGAAATCATGCGGAGAACAAAATCACACTGACACAATTTCCTATGGAATTTGGCTCCATATATTACAAAAAATAACACAAAGGAGTGCATGCATTACAAGGGAGTACTCCCATCTCGAGGTTCTGGGGACATGTGAACCTCTCGAGCTTCGCTCTCGAGGTTCCCATGTCCCCAGAACCTCTTGATGGGATTACTCCCTTGTAATGCATACACTCCTATGTATTATTCTATTTGTTTTCCCTATAACTTCCTCCACAAACAGACTCTCACAGTCTGAATCTGGAGATGTAGTTACAAGCTCATTCACTTCCATACAATTTTTATAATAGATAATGAAACAATCCCCCTTTTCGGTGAATCTATCCTTACGCAAATGTCCATAGTCCCCTAATGCCAACAAACCATCCTTGTTTTTGGGTTTAAGCCATGTTTTAGTTATTAACATAACAACAGGATCATTTATAGCAATCCATGCTTCCAATTCCTGTTTTTTTTGGCAATAGGCTGCACATATTCAGATGTACCAATCGCATTCCACTAGATTTTAACCAATTAGTGGAGGGTACACTAAATTGAGGTCCTGGATTTTGCTCAATATCACCAGATTCAAGTATTTTTTTTTAAATAAAATGCAGATTGTATTTAAATCAAACCTACAAAGCCATAAATGAATACTCATGTTTTGAATTTCCCCTTCTTGTTAAAAGTCCCATAGCCACATAGCCAACATCCCCAGTTTGTTCCCTGTGTAACAGATCCAATCCTGGCCCTTGATCATATAGGCCATTTTTTTTCCACCCAATCAATATTTTGCATGAATGGATCTGTGACACTAAGAACAACCACATATAATATTGCACAAATTATTTCTCTATTAAACATGATTACCCAAATGTTAAATCAATAAAATGAAAATTAAACTATTCTTAGTAAAAATAATAATAAAATCATGCTCTGGCTATATTATAAATTTATCAGTCATTTACACTGACTAACTTGTACTTCAAACCTGAACTTAATCTACTCAGGCTATATAACTACATATGCATTCACACTAACATCTAATATAAACTCTTATGTTACACAATTCAATAAGACCCTAAATTACTGCTTTTAAAACTCTTTGCAATGTATATACAAATGCCAGATTTTTCTTATACCGAGTGGGCTCGTGCCACTCACACCGCTCGCATCTTTCCTTCTTTGTGAGTGTCAGCAACTCCCTCCCCCCATCCTGCAGCTTTCCCCAATGTTTCTGTGTCCCAGGTGCATAATTTTGCACATTTTTGAATTAAACTTCAGTTGCCAGTCTTAAGACCATTTTTCAAGCTTTCCCAGGTCCCTCTTCATTTTCTCCACCCCCTCTGGGGTATCCGTTGTCTTACAGATCTTGGTGTCATCTGCAAACAGGCATACCTTTCCCTTCAGCCCTTCTGCAATGTCACTACTGAAGACATTGAACAGGACTGGCCCCAGGACCAATCCTTGCGGCACCCTACTGGTCACCCCCTCTCCCCAGACTGCACCCCATTTACCATCACTCTCTGCCTCCTGTCTGTTAGCCAGTTTCTAACCCAGTTTACCACCCTTTCCCCCATGCCCAGCCTACCCAGCTATGTGGGACAGCGTCAAAGGCTTTGCTGAAATCAAGGTAAGCGTTGTCCACTGCCCCATCCTGATTTACTTCCTTTGTCACCCAGTCAAAGAGATCAACCAGATTTGTCTGACATGACCTTCACACTGTGAATCCATGTTGCTTATGGTCCTGGGCTCCGATGGCTTCTAGATGCCCCACTATCCTTTCTTTAAGCAATGTCTCCATGATCTTCCCCACTACTGAGGTGAGGCCGACCAGCCTATAGTTTCCGCCTCCTTCCTACTGCTGGATTTGTGTAGAGGGACCACATGTGCCCTCCTCCAATTCTCTGGTACCACCCCTGTGTTGAATGACTCAGTGAACATGGCTGCCAGAGGTACTGCTATCTCCCTTCACAGTTCTCTTAATATCCTTGGGTGTATGCCATCGTGTCCCATCACTATGCCCACCTTCAATTTAGTCACCTCCTGCAGGATTCTTTTGCCTGTGACTGGACTATTGTCCACCTCTTCACGCCTTTGTAACTGCTGTACTGCTGTGGCCCTTGCCCCTCCCCCTCTTCTGTGAATACTGAATAGAAAGACACAGTGGATGTTTTTTGGGGGGGCACATGACAGTTCTTAGGCATGGTACTATCAGTTCCAAATACCTAAACAGCACATATCAGCAAGCAACACTCAGCATTGACAAATACTTGTTTTAGACTGTGCCCCCTGGTGGACCCATTCCCCCTGAGATTGAATATGGCATCCGTACTAACCTTGTTTATACCTTTAAGGTATGCGAAGGTTTCTGTCATGTTCCCCTTTTTTTGTCTGTCCTCCAGGGAATACATATTGAGCTGCTGCAGACTTTCTTCATAGGGTTTATCCCGCAGGCCTTGGATTATCTTAGTTGCCCTACGCTGCACCGCCTTCAGTAATTTGATGTCTTTTTTCATGTACAATGGCAGGATGAGTTCCTCTTTTTTGGAGGTGATTCCTCTGGCAATGCATCCCAACATCCTGTTGGCTTTGGCTGCTGCTTTATGGCAATGCACAGAGTGCCTCAGGTCCCTTGTGTTGATTACCCCTAGGTCCATTTTCTCCTCAGAACTGGACACTTGTACCCCTCCTAACCAGTAACTGGCCCCTGGGTTGTTAGCTCCCAGGTGTATGACCTTGCGCTTCTTGGCATTGAACCCCAGCCTCCAGATACCTGACCGCTTTTCCAGCCTAGCCAGGTCCTCCCTGAGCTCTGTCTCCCCTCCTCTGTGTCCACTCTCCCACAATTGGAATTGGTAGTTGGAAGTGGTACCAGTAAATATTATGGACTTTGGATTTGTGGAGAAGATAATCATTACTGGTGGAAACTTCTGGGAACTTGAGGCCAAGTGATATGCCTTCCGCTTCTAGGCATACTAATTCTGCTGTGAGCTATGCTCCTCATGACCTATCATTCCTAGTGAACAAGATTTTAATTTAGGTATCAGTACGACTCAGTTGGTAGCACATCTGCCTCTGGGCCAGATGGTCATGGGTTCTAGTCCTACACCAGGATTGGGCTCATACTATAAATGCTGGCACGTGAGTGTAGTACTAGGGGGTGCCATGGTCCCATCTGCATTTTCTTGTGGTTGTTCAGTTGTCATTAAAGATCCAATGGCACTTCTTGAAAAGTGCATTGGAATTTTTTATTAGAAAGTCAAAGACAATACATATGCAGAATACCATACAAGGGAACAAACAAAAAAGACAAAAAAAAAACAACTAAATAAAAGTGAAAAATTAAAGGCAACCTACTTAAAGGAGATAGGACATTAGTTTTATACAATTAATTGCCCTTCCATCTTCCTTTCCATGCCAGTTATATAAATGATCTAGCTTTGGAGTGCCCTCAGCTACAGAACATTCCAATCTCATCACCAGCTGCTGCTCTTTCTTTTCATAGTTCTAAGACATTCTATGACATCAATAACACAATTCCATGCTATTCTTCTGAATGGTCTGCAGTGGTGTTATTGATGTCATAAAATATTCAGGCAGTATAAAATGAGGGAGCAGCAACTGCTGAGAAGTGAGGAATCCAAGGTAATTACAAAGGCAACAAAATTAGATTATAAATTAAAAAAAAAGGTCAAAAACATATAAGAATATTGGATAGACACTAAAGGGTCAGTAGGAGGGCATCCACCCTCCCTCCCTCAGGGCTGTCCACATCCGCTGAGCTGCTTCTCATCTTGCCATCATCAGACACTCCAAGGAAGCCGGCCCCTCCCTCGGGGCTGTCTGCCCCCACTGAGCTGCTCCTCACCCAGCCATCATCAGACACTCCAAGGAAGCCTCCCTCCCTCGGAGCAGTCCACCCTTGCTGAGCTGCTCCTCGCCCCACCATCATCAGACACTCCAGGGAAGCTACCCTGTCTCCCTCCCTCAGGGCTGTCCACCCCCGCTGAGCTGCTCCTCACCCTGCTGTCATCAGACACTCCAAGGAAGGTAGAGACCTGTTCTTAGAATTGCCCAGCCTCTGCAATTTGAATGTGATGCCTTCTTGTAAGCTGTGCTCCATTTCAGCCACCGCTCAGCTTGGCTGCAGCTTTACTCGGATAGACTAATCTAGTTAACTGGATCAGGATTGCTACCAATTTAACCTAGCCAGCGCTCTATATATTGTTTAATTTTTAGCTGTGGTATCTACTATAATTCAGCGACCTCAGTGTAATTAAATTCCATGGCCGAAGCTGTACTTAGGCACCGCAAGCAAAACAGCTTATTCTAAAGCCCCGAAATTGGTTAAATAGTTTTGGATTTATTCAATAAATGAACCAATTACAGAACCAATCACAGCAAAATACATCTTCCAATTTCCCCATTGATTCCTTATATTCATCTACCACTAGAGGGCCTTCTACACCTGTCTCTGTAGCCCTACCCTCACTCACTACTATTTTTCTCCTGTGGGTTAGCTTCCCTGTAACTTTGTGATCAATTGTTGTGACTCTCTGTAGTACTCCTGCCACCATCCATCTCCCCATTTGTAGGATTTAAAATTTCTATTTCCCCTAGCTGCAATGGGCTACTGTCCACAGCAACTTTGGTGAAGTGCTGTGTCACTCTGTATTAGTTCAGGCCACTGCCTATCTCCCCATCTGCAGGTTTTTTTTTAATTGAAATTTAAATCTTAATTTTTTTTTTTACCAAACCAAAATAGGTCACTGCCTTTCCTCTCTCAGCTTTCCTTTGTATCTCCATGGCCACCCTTGGTATTCTCGACTTCCCTGTCCTAGCCCTCCTTTTCCATCTTCCTACATCTCCCCGTTTCCCCCCCTCATCCCATCCCAATACTTCCCCCACGGATTCCTGCTCCCTCTGCAACAACTCGATCCCTGCCACTGTTTCCCCCACACACACCCCATCTCTCAGGCTCCCCTACTCTTCATTCCTATTTCACTCAGGGCTTCTCAAAAGCTCTCTCCTAAACCTAGAAGCTATTCACAGGCTGTGCTCCCCGACACCCCCATTGTGAGTCTCACCCCATCGTTACTGACTTCGATACAAAAATCATGACGTGCACAGGCTCTTTATATTCCTACTCCTTCTGCTGACTGGTGACATTGAAATAAACCCTGGCCCCTCCCCCATCACCATCGGCACATCCAAAAGGACTGAGAATCTTCCATATCAATGTTCGAAGCCTACTTCCCAAATTGGATGAACTAAAAGTATGAGTCACCCAACACTCACCTGACATTCTATGTATATTTGAAACATGGCTATCCTCCCGCATCCCAGATAATCAGTTGGCCCTTCCTGGCTTTATCCTCCATTGGCAAGACCATGGTAAAAGGGGTGGAGAAGTTGCTGTTTACTCACACAGCACTCTATCTTGCCATTTCTCACAAGGAAGTGATTCCCTAGCCCCATGAGCTCCTTGTAGCTAAACTCCATTTTTCATCCTCCAAGTCCCTTTTTGTGGGTGTGCTTTATGCCTCCCTAAAACTCCATCCTTCTTCCCTCATCTCCTGCATTGCTGCTGCCTCCACATTTGCAGTAACCAGTGAACTCATCCTTCTTGGAGACTATAATCTAGATTGGCTATCCCCCTCATCGCTCAACTTCTGCCAGCAGATTGAAGGTTGAAACTTGACCTAGTTGATAAAAAAACCCACTCATCCTAACCTTCACTCCCAGTATCACTCCCTGCTTGACTGGGTACTCTCGACACCCCCCCACCATATCTGTTCTGCTGGTATACTACCTGATGTGTTAAGTGACCATTGCCCCACCTTCTGTGTCAGGAAGTTTCACCCCCCTTCAACTCCTCCCACATACATCCGGTATCGACCCCTCAGATCCCTTGACACTAGCAAACTTCTGCAAGACCTGGCCTTAGCCAGCTGGTCTTCTGTCCTCTCCTCCCTTTCCATTGATGCTTCCCTCACTCACTTCACATCCATTCTTCTAAAAGTTTGGGATACACATGCCCCTCTAAAATCCAGCAGAGTTAAATGCTCCCACCACCCCGGATCACCCCTGAAATGTTGTCCATGTGTAAATCCCTTGATCTCTCGTGGCATCATTTTAAAACCTCACAGAGTCCAGATGACTTTCAGACTTACTGTACCCTCCGCAACAATTGTACTAAGTGCATACAACAGGCCAAATCGGATTTCTTCAGAGCTTGTTGGCAGGCCTCTAACAACACTCGATCCTCCTTCTGGAAAGATCTCTGGTTTACCCCTCCTTTGACTCCCCTACACCCACTCTCAGTGTTGCAGGCTCACTAGTTATTGATCCTACCCTCATTGCTGAAGTTCTAAACAAGTTCTTCCCAACCTGTGCTGCACCGCAAGGTCCACCTACTCCCCATTCCCCTTCCTTCCTCGCCCCCTCGGTCCTCCAAATTCCACTTATGGCCGGTATCTCCCTCTGAAGTCTATAGAGCTCTCGGCTCTCTCAACCCCTCAAAATCTAGCCCTGATGGCTTGCACCCTAAGCTCCTCATTATATCAGCTCCCTCAGTTGTCATCCAATTAACCTTCATTTTCAATCTGTCCATCTCCTCTGCCACTGTCCCCTTGGCTTAGAAGTCAGCTACAGTCCTCTTCCTCTTCAAAGTGGGGGACACAACCGCTACAGGTAACTACCGCCCCATATCACTTCTCCCCTCACTCACCATGGTCCAAGAGTCCTTGGTCCTCTCTAGGCTAAATGAGTTCCTCCTTGTCTCCAACACCCTGTCCCCTGTTCAATCTGGCCACAGAAAGTATCATTCTACCACTACCTACCTCCCTTCTCTGCTTTACCGATGCCATACACTGAGCTATGGATCAAGGTTTCATCACCTTGGCCATTTTCCTTGTCCTAGCGAAGGCCTTTGACTCCATGTCTCACCCCCTCCTCCTAAACAAACTGAGCACCTCTGGCCTCTCCTCTCACTGTGTCCTGGTTCAGTTCCTATTTATCTGGCCATTCCCAGTCAGTAAAAATAAATACCATCCTATCCTCTTCCCTCCCTATCACTGCAGGAGTACCCCAATGCTTGATCCTAGGGCATGTCCTATTTTCTCTGTTCATTAATAACCTCCCTTCTGTATGCTCCCATGCCAAGAACCACATGTATGCAGATGATACCGTCCTTTTCCTTTCTGGCCCATCTGCTTCAGCTGTTCAAACCCCACTTCAAGAGGACTTCATTGCAGTTAACTCATGGCTCAAAGCTAATTGTCTAAAACTAAACATCAAAAAAACTGTTTCCATGTCCTTTGGAACCAAGCAAAAACTTGCTATGATTCAAGATCTACCCGCCTTCCTCTCTGGCGAGAACACTCTCCTCGAAAATATCCCTGCCTACAAGTACCTTGGGGTTTTGCTTGATCCCTCACTTGACTTCTCTTCTCACTTTAATGCCCTACACTCAAAACTGTGACCTAAACTAGGGCTGCTCTACTGCCTCAAGGCTAGTCTTCCCCTTCCTGTTAGACGCGACCTAGTGATCAAATGGATCCTCCCTACCTTTGACTATGCAGATGTGGTCTACAGTGCTGTCCCTGCGACCTCCCTCTCCAAAATCGACATCCTGTACCATGCATTCTGTCAGTTCGCCACTAACTCCCTCCATCTAACCCACCACTGCGACCTCTACTCTTCCCTAGCCCTCTAGTCTCTCTCCCAGAGGCACGTGTCACATTGCTGCCCCCTCCTATCTAACTTCTAGTTTGGAGCTCTCCCATCATACCTTGCATCTCTCCTCAAACCTGCCACCCCCTCATCATACAACTCACATTCAATCGGTGCCCGCTGTTTTGCACTCCCATCAGTCCACACCTCAGCCGGCAAACTGGCCTTCTCTTATAGGCTTCCTTCCCTCTGGAACAGCATCCCCCATACCCATCTCACCTCCCCTTCCCACCTCAAGCACTTACCCAGACCAACCTCTACCTCATCCTGCACCTGTCTTCTCCCCCTCCTCATGTCTCCATCTTAAGCCATTATGCGCATTCTGTGATTTTGGTCCATATAGCTGATTTCCTCTAATTGTGTTCCAGCCTTATATTATAACTATTGTATATACACTCTGTATTATATTGTAAATTACTGTATGTTAGCAGTAATTCTATGTATAACTGTGTTCCTCTATCGTTATTTTATGTTACCCGTTGTTGTATCTGTACCTCCTTCCCCAGGTCGTACCTGGGAATGACATTTGCTCATGACACCTTTCCTGGTTATCAAAATTTCAAATAAATAAATTAAAAAATCTGAAGGTATAAAAAAACTATTTCATATCACCTTCGACATATCCCAAACGTAAAATCTTCAGGGACACTTTTTAGTAATAACTATAAAAAAGTCATATATCAAGCCTGATACACAAGCCTTAGAAATAGTATTTAAAAGAAACAAAATTTGTACACTCAGTGTTTCTCTAAGGAGAAGAAAAAAAGTCATTCAAGGAAGAGAAATCCAGGACATATTTTTCCAAGAAAGATTTTTCTGTCTAACTGGGAATTAACCCCACTCTTGGTTGTAGACAGTAATCAGTGAGTAAAGGACTGTTTGCTCCAGTTCTGCCACAGAGATCTGACACTGTTGTATTATTCTTTGCTGACTGGGTAAGACCCACTAGGCACAATGCATTTTTTCAGGGGTGACCTGGGAGTACAGGGGAGGTTAAGTCATTTGTTCAGGGTCACACAGTTTCCAAGTGGAGGTTGTGGGAAACAAACCCAGGTCTCCTGGATGTACCAAGTTCATTCACAGCTTGTTACACTAACCTCTAGGCTATACTGCAAGGCCAATTGTAATAAGCACCTGGCCTGCCAAATAAATAATGTTATGACCATAAACCAAAGTGCCAATGTGCTGTGGTGATACTTCTGCCATGCTAGCTTTCCAGAGAGGAACATAAGCTCCTCATACCATCGTGACAAAAACAAAGGCTCTTTCCAGGTTACAGCTACCTTATTTCAGAATTCCCTAACATAAGGATATTCAATGAAAAGGTGCTGCTGGGTCTCTAGAGTAGTCCCGCACCCCTAGACTAGTCACAGAACCCTGTCTGGGACAACGACATTCATCCAAGCTTTTGTGTTAGTCTGGATCCCTAAATGCCCATAGGAACATAACCAAGAGACATCCCACATTCATGGTGGAATCCTGGGGCAGCATTCACAAAGCTTTCTGAAAGTGCAAAACCTTCCCTAAGCCCCCAAAACTTCTGTAGCTATGGACAAAAAGGGGAACTTGCTCTGAGTGCTATTCACAAAAACCTCTGCAGCTGCGGAACAAATACACTACGGACTGTGGAAAAAAGTGCAGCTGCGGAAGTTCCTGAGGAAAAACGGTAACTGATAAGTATGGTACAGCCCCTTAAAGGTTATTCTCAGCCAGATTTTTTCCACAGTTGCAGAAAAAATGTTACACACATTGGAGTGAGGCATAACACTCCCTCAGCAAACTGCAACAGTGCCCCAACAATTGAAATACAAGTAAAGTGGAGGTCTTGCACAGGTAATAGCATCCCAGTGGGTGTATCAGTGGCTGAAGTTACAGCAACATTATCACACATTGCCATTGAATGGCAACAAATAACAACCACCAGACCCAGTGCAGCCCATGAAGGAGCCCCACAGGCAGCAGAACCTGAACAGCCTGCAGTGAGTGTTACTCCTGCAGGCAACAGGAACCCTCCAGGGAGGGACGACCAGCAGTGACAGACAGCCACTGTGGTGCCATGGTATTGCTGATACTTGTGGTACTGCAGTGGTCTCAGTTGAGGGACTGGTTGCTGGTCTCTCTGTGGGTGCTTACAGCCTCATGCTATGGCAGAAATGTTAAAGTCTGCTGCTCCAGCTAATTAGGTTCACTGTTGCTGTGCCTCCTAAGCCATTTCCACAGCTGCGGATCCGCAGTTGTGGAATTTCAGCACTTGCTCAATTTCCGCAGCTACTGAATTTCCGCAACTGCGTGGATTTTTGCAGAATTCCGCACCTGCGCAAGTTTTCTTTCAGAATATTATTTGTCTAAGTCTATATACTGTTGATTCTATGTACTTTACCACTTTCTGTCATAGTAGTTCACTACATGCCTAACTGTTTTTTGTGACTCAATGTATAATGTTATTCAGTGTACTAGCTTTACTTGCTGTTCTGTTCTGAAGTTTCTGCATTACCTGTTGTACTCTCCTGGGTTGTTCCTGAAAATAGGCATAATACCTGTCTAGTGTACCTACCCGGTTAACAAAAGCGAAATAAATATTGTGCAACTGCTTTTTCCGCAGTGCCGCAGGTTTTTTTACTGCAGCTGCGGGATTTTTGGCCCTCTTTGTGAATCCTGCCACGGTATCTACAAGCATATTAAGGGCTGTTTTGGGCCCTATGCATGAATGCTATGCAGTGTGAACATGGCATGCAGCATGTGTGCATACGTGCATATCTGTGGCCTACGTGCAGCTGGTGCACTCGGCAAGGCTGAGCGACATGCACAAACTGCACACAGCTGAATGTGTATGCATGTGTGGATGGGTCTGGCTACATAACAGTATGCACACCACAGACCAACATAAAGTCACGGCACTCTCACCTCCAGAATGAAATAACCAGACGTCCAAAGATTGATAAAGACTGTAAAGTTGAAACATTAGAGCGCACCTGCTCCTCGCTACTGTGGTGATCAGCCTTTCAATAAAAGACACGCTCTTTGCTTACACTCAGGTTTAGACTCCTGCTTATTTCATTTTGGAGGTGACTTTATGTTGGACTGTGAACTGTATATTGTCACGAGGCACCTGGTCCCTATGAGTGGCTCTTTTGAACTAAGCATGCACACCGCCCGCACATGTGCATGCACAATAGCAAATAGGGCAGTCTGATGCGTGGCATGGTGTGCGGAGCCCTACTGTAGGTGGAGGGCTGCTGTAAGCACCTGTGCAGTGTAGCTGCTGGACATACCACACAGAGTGTAGGTGCCAAGGAAGGGAAGAGGCCAGACTGGTGCTACACATTGTCCCGTAGTTGCAGCACTCCCTAAACATAAGGGGTGCCAAGCACCCCCCACACCACATGCAATGCAGCATTCAAATAGGGAAATTCCTTGACAGGTGTGTCCGGGGAATGCAGAGGACAATAGGTGGTGTGAAACACTCACAGGGGTCCCAGCCACGACCCCGGCTGCCACAACAGGATGCCCCTGCCAGTGAAAAACTCGCTGTGCTCCAAAGGGCAGAAACCAGACATGCTGCAGACATGCCAGCAACCACGACTGCCTGGCACAGTGGCACCCATGCAGTCAATGGAGCAGCACATGGCACCCGTGGCACTGCCATGGACCCCTCCCATAGCCCCCTCACCCCAACAGGGAACAGAATCCCCCCACATGGGCCACAGCCAGTGGAGTTATGTCAGCAACATCACAGGGGTTGCAAAGCGCATCTACCCACCAAGTGTCAGGGACGCACATGCCAGAGAAACCATATATCAGGGGTGCCTAGAGGTTGGAATGGATATCATAGGGTTTGGAAAGACATTGTAGGTGTCTTGACTTCACCCCTGACCACACCTAGATGACACTCCTGGCCACAGCCCCTCCTTCAGCCCACAGACCAGCAGTGTGCCCCCCGGACCACAGCACAGCTGCACCATCCTGTAATAAGCACTAGGACACAGGGGATAGGCAAACCACACTTTACTGCCACATAATACATAAAACAGTGCAATGGAAGCAGAACACAGGGAAATGCCCAGGGACAGGATGTTTTAAAAAAGGGTACAATGTGCATGAGCCATACATGGCACAGGATGCTGGCACAGCCAGTGACACACAGCTGTATGGCAGCCTATGGGAGGATGCATGACAAGCTGCAGCTATTTGTCTCCCTCCTACATGGAGTCATCACTCGACCCTGGCCATGTTGTTTGGGTCCAGACTTGCAGCTCCAGCATCACCTGCCGCAATGGACCTCTGTAGCCCTGCAGTGAGGAGAACACAGAGGGAGGACAGTCATGAGCAGGATACACATGCAGGGCCCGATATGTACATGTGCCACAAACAGGTATACATAAATACATAGATACATAGACACTGTCGGCTGATAAGGGCCTATGGCCCACTCAGTCTGCCCATTTGAGCTTGCATGTTCCCTCTATGTTTTTCTAGAAGTCTGTTGCCCCTTACCCCTGACCTCCAGAATTCCCTTATGTCAATCCCATGCATTCTTAAATCCCGTGATTGTTTCAGCTCCCACCACTTCCTCTGGCAGGGTGTTCCACTTGTCAACCACCCTTTCTGTGAAGAAAGTCTTCCTCACGTTTCCTCTGAATCACCCTCCTTCCCTCCTGCTCTCCAGGGAGTACATATTCAAGTCCTTCCGCCTGTTCTCATAGGACTTGTGATGCAATCCCTGCGCCATCTTTGTTGCTCTCCTCTAAACCTTCTCTAACCTGTATATGTCCTTACGTAGGTGGGGTCTCCAGAACTGTACACTGTACTCCAGGTGTACAGTGGTAGAATGGTATCCTACCATCCTCAGCACCTTTCTTTGAGGGCTTGACCACCCTCTACATGTCCCCCAACCCCTCACCTTGTCCTTGTAAAAGATATTGCCCTCCAGGAGAAGACGCATGGTACCTGCTGTTGCCAGCATGCCCTCCATGGCACCACCACCTCTGACCTGGTGCCATTGAGCTGATTCCACCTGACCAGGGCTAGCTCATCTGGATGGCCACTGTGTTCCAGTGGGAAACAAGCACAAAGCAAATGGTTAGATGTGTGGCCTACATTTCACATGTAATGAATGCATGACGCACCCTGCAGGTTGTATACCTACCTGAACAGGTACTTCCAGCTCCCAAATCATGCCTCCTTTGGGGTTGTGCAGATACAATGTCTCAGACACCTTACACAGTTTACGGGGATATGCCCCGACCCTCCCAACCTCTAGTACATTTTGGTAGGTGTTATCCTGAGCTGCTGCCATTTTGGTATCTGAATAGGACTAGTGTGCCCTGGTGACGTCCCTGCAGGTCATGTCACCATGCTGGTGTGGCCTGCCCATACCCATTTAAAGGTGTACACACCAACTGTCGAGGGCTGTGTGCCATAGCTAATGGCATTGACATCTGCACACCTGCCATCAGTTAGGCCATCGTGTGTTGCAGGATTATGTCCGGGAATGCTAATGAATGTCCTTCTGCTGAATGCAGAGGTGGAGCATGAGCAGCAGGGGCAGCCGGGTCCATGGCCATGTGTATTCAGGCCATATCTGGATGTCTTTTCCCTGAAGTTACAGACACTGCATTGACAGATTCTGGTTTGACCATACCACCATTGCACATCTGTGCAACCTTGTATGGGACTCCATGACACCACATACCTGTCTGTCCTGGGCAATGTCCATGGAGACAAAGGTGCTCTGTGCACTCTCCTACTATGCCACTGGCTCATTCCAGAGGGTGGGGAGTGGTGATGGCCATCAGCCAGTCATCAGTGTCCAGGGCTCTGGTGCAGGTAACTGATGCCCAGCTGCACCATCTGCAGGATCACATCACATTCCCCACAACCGCTGCAGATGTATGGGCCATGAAACAGGCATTCTATGCCATGCATGGCATGCTAAATGTACTGGGGGTGATAGTCTGTACCCATATGGCGAATGTGGCACTGACACTGGCAGAGGAGGCATACCGGAAGGGGAACCACTTTATAAACTGCCAGGTAGTGTATAACATGGCAGGGTATCATCACCAACCTGTGTGCCAAATACCCCGGCTCCGGCCATGATACTTGTATCTTTGACAGGTCCAGACTGTATGCTCTACTCTCTGTACCCTGGCTGGAGGGATGGCTGATAGATGAGTATATGCCTGCAGCATCTATTTTACCCATGCCGCTGCCTTGCCACAAGTCTTTAAGGTGTCTGTTCTGTACCCCTCTGCATAGGTGATTGCGGATACCCACTACAGCCATACCTGATGACACCATACATGGAGCCGCATGGTGCTGCAGAGAAGGCGTACAATGATGCCCACAAGAAGACATGCGCTGCCATTGAGAGGACCATAGTGATGATGAAGATGAGGTTCCAGTGCCTGAATTGGACAGGTGGCACAATGATGCCTGCCCCTTGGGAAGGTCTGCAAGGTGTTCTCACAACATTGCCATGTGCTGCTGGATACCCATGCTGCAGGACAGACAGAGGAATGCCTCGCCAGATGCAGATGGGTGTGAGGGTCACCTGGGGTCATGCTGCTGAGACACTGACAGGACTAGCAGAATGCACTCCACTCATGCAAGGGGCATTCTACTGTTAGGGGGATGGGTTGGTGGGGCACTGTGATGACTGCAGGACCTGAGTATCCCACACCCCGGAGGGAGGTTCATGAGTGTGTGGTGATCACATGTACAGCAGTGGAGGGTTATGTATGGTGGGGATGTGCAGGGCTATAAGGTGGGGTTGTGTGGCATAGGATTGTGTACATGCTTCTCTGCAACTGTGCTGTGTGTGTGTTGCTGGTGGCTGCCAGAACAGCTTCTTGAACGATTACCATCCTAGTCGTGCAGAGGACCATGTGTCCAGGTGCTGAGATTTTGTTGGTGCCTTGCCCCCTTATCATGGATGCTGGTTAGCATGTGTCCCTGGCCCATGCTGTTGCTAGGTGTTACCCTGGTCCATTGGTGTGCTGCTGTTGGTGGGTGTCTGTGGGGTTGTGCTGGTCTCCTGTGACTCAGTACCTGGGGGGGCTGGTGGTGCCTGTGGGGTGGTGTCATGCAGCTCTGCCTCAGATGCTGAGTGGCCACTGGGTGGTGGCTGGGATAGCACATCCCACCATGGCTTGGGAAAGGCCTGGCTGACTGTGCTGCCCCCAGATAGCACATGTTCTGTCAGCTTCTTGAGGAGGTTGCCAAGTCTGTCAATGCCATAGCACATACCCCGCACCTCATCCATCAGGGCCATGAGGGCCTCTGTGTTTTTGTGCTCTGCCTGCAGCCTCTCCCATTCCAGCTGGTGCACCTCTGTGTAGTATGTGTGGAGGACATCATGTGTGCATGTCCTCTGTGTCTGGCTGGTTGGTTGAGTGAAAGGGCACCCATTCCCACTGTTGCTGGGTGGTTCTGTGATGGGGGTCTGTGCCCTGTGCTGACCATGTGTTTCCCTTGGGCTGTGGAGGGTGTCAGCTGCACACTCCATTGTGCCTCTGGTGTTCTGTTGGCTCCATGTGGGGGTGCTGGCTGTCCATGGGGACTGTGTCATTTTCCTCCTCTGACTTTTTGACCATCCATGCCTGTGTGTCCTCCATGGCTGTCCTGTTGTTCACCGATGCCTCTGTATCCAGCTGTGTACCTGGTAGTGAGATAAGGGACATATGTTACATACAGCAGGCCTGCTGTGGGTATTCCATGGCATGGTATACAAACACCCTAGGGGTCACCCACCTACTTTGATTTCCATTCCCTTGATGTCTGTGCATGGATGATGGTGCAGTGGGGGCTCCACGATGGGTGCTGTTGCTGTGATCCCATCAAAGGTGTGCCCATGTGTAACAGTGTCTGTAGGGAGCAACACATGGGGTTAGCAGTTCCGTGGCATCCATGCCCTCCCTGCCCTGTCTCTGCATGGTGCTACATACCTGGCAATGTGCTCATGCCTTCCACTTCCCCACACAGGGCCGTCTCCTTTCCATGGGGGTTTGGGTGAGTCCCTCTGTGGGTGGCTCACCTCCCTTCCCTAGCCATGCTCAGGCACTGGCCACCAGCTATTTTTTGACAGCTGGCTGCAGGTCTCACCATTTATGTTTTATGGCTGCTAGTATCCATGTCTCGAGGCCCTGCTACATTAATGGTGGCCTGTATGTCGAGCCACAAGCATGCCATCATTTCGGCAGACATCATCAGGGACTGTGCCCTGTAGAGAGTGGCATAATGTGCCTGTCTGTTGGACACCATGGCCACTATCTGCCCTCCAGTGAAGTTTGTGGAGAATGACCATATCCCCCCATGGGTCTGGACACATCCACTGTGCAGTCTGTCACTCTGTCCTGCACCATCATTCCCCAGTGGTGGACCAGGTAGATAATGCACATGTGAAGGAGTGCTAGTGCTCTGTTATACCTGCCTATGTTTTCTTTTCTCCAGTCTACTGCAGTAGCTCCTTTTATTCTATTTTTCTATCCTTTTTCTTTTCCTGTGTTCTCCCCTTCTTCTAGGCAGGCCACCTGGAGAGGCTTTTACTGTTCCTTTGTATATCGTTCCGTAAGCAGGTATAATACCTTCAGTACTTACCCCCCCTGAGGATAACCGTACATGCATAGAGTTTAGAATAGCAACATTGACACAAAGTTCAGGAAAATGCTATTCTATAATGCTATTTGGCATAGGTAGTGGAATGCAGACTGCAGCACTTGTGCGGCAGCTCCCTTCTAGCTGCATCGGCCTCCCTGCCTGTAGGACGCTCGGTATTGCGAACACAATTCAAGCCGCATTCAGTGCTGCTAATTTACCTCTCACAGTAATGAGAAGATAGGGAGACCATCTCTCAGTGCATATATTTGGGTGGATTATAGTCGGGTTATGGCAAGGCAGACAGTGGAAGATTTAGATAATAAAAATGAGGGTAAGAGAATATGGAGTCTGCCTTCCTTGTACCCAGTCCCTAGAAACCTTGTTGTTAGGCTGCTATCCACGTTCATGCCTGAATGTTTTGGGTTTTGTTTAATTTCATTCCTTTCAGTGCTGTATTGTTAATTTAAAACACTGTATTGTTTTTGCATGGACAGTTCTTCAGTGGGATGTCATCGCAGTAACACAGAAAGCACTGTAAACTATTATTGGAATGTTGTCTGTGCTACGCAGTGGCTTTTTCCTCTGCGAGCCTGCAAGTTCAGGAATTTGGGGGAAATTCACTAGGAACTTCTGGACGGAATGTACACAATTTTGAATTTTGACATAGAAGGAGATATTGCTTATCTCTTATTTCATGTTTATAATTGTAAAGTAACTTCACCTGATTTAGCCATATAGTAGTCCTGTGGTGCATCTTGTTGTTTCCAGCTGCTCCAGCTGTTTTCTTAGGAAGCAGCCGGCCCTCTGTGCACCATAGTTATACTGTGAACAAGCAAAGGGAGGGGCTAGCCTCTGAAATGTTTGTTGTTTTTGTAAATACTAAATGAATTGCATTCAGGAGACCGCCTCACTTTATTAATAAATAACTAATGTGTTCTTATGCTTTTTGAAAATGATAATAATATTCATTTAAAGATGTTTGTATGTTTAAGGTGCTGAGGGGTTGAGCTTAAGGTGGTCACATGCTGACTCCCTAGTATAAAATATAGCTCAGCTTAGTAGCCCATTCAGATTCATGGTGGGATCAGCCTTCTTCTGATCCAAGGTAAAAAGGTCTGCACTGTTCTTATAGACTTAAACACTCTGTTTTCAGGATGGCTGTTGCTGTTATTGCCTGGGAAAACATAAGAGATTGTTCTTCAGTTGGATTTTTGTTCATTTTGATTTAATTTATCATTGCAAGTTTGCTGTTAAGATTTGCTTGTTTATTTTTGATTTTTGAAATAAATACTTGGCTTGGCAGCCTTAAGCCTTGCCACCTCTACAAATTTGTGTCTGTGTCAATCACTACACCCACTCTGTATGACAGCGCAGCTCTCCTGTCCTCTGCCATTGCCTGCACCATGTCTTCTTCAGTGATTTTCACTTCTGCGGGTATGTGCAGGGCAGCATGGTTGCCCATATATGGTGGGGTGAAGGGGCGGGTCTGCTTATTCTAGGACTGCCTGGGTTGTGCTGTGCATGGCCCTGCACATGTCTCTTGGACACACTCCCCTACATTAGCATGCTCTCTGTGCCCGTTAGTTCATGGCGCATTCCTGAGATGGCTTGTGTAGCTGCATGATGGTGTTGTGTCACATTTGGGCACACTTTCCACCCTTTCATGCATAGATCCCAATGTGAGGGATCAGAAAGTGCTTCTGAGGCTGGCTCCATGGTGCTGAGTGCTGTGGTTTCGCTCGGCAGGCTGGCGACCTGGGTTCACACCCGAGACCAGGACAACAGGGGGCAGAGTCCAACAGGAGGGTTCAGAGCATACAACATACCAGAACTCCAGCACGCCTCCAGGCAATTAGTTAAAGTGGTTGTCTCAAGGAAAAAAGTCATACAAGTTGTAAAGTTTTGAAGGCTTTAATTATTAGGATTTTCCAACAGTTGGATCCCCACTTCTTAACAAGAATACCAACAGTTAACAATGCACTTGCTCCTCCATGGGATGTTCTCCTCCCTGGGCAGAGGGGTCTGAGCTTGTACCACTCTTGAGTGGCTCCTGGTGGCCCATAGTGGTGGCACACATTTGCAGTGTGGGTGACCACACATCACAGGTGCATCCAGTCAGGACGCCATGAGTGTGCAGCTGTACTGGGGAGGGTTGGGAGGACAACTGATAAGAATATGGCTGCCTAGCTGACCAGATGATGGTGGCCAGACCCCCATGCACCATGAAGCCTGGAGGTGTCCACTCTTTACCCCTGCTGTGCCCAGTATGGACGGAATGCCTGCTGGGCAAGTCTCCCTTCCTGGTTCCAGCTATGGGAGGGAGGGCTTCCATGATGAAGGGATACATTGGGTCGACTGGGGCTATGGCACTCGTGGGAGCAGCAAGATTGGGAGGGGGATTTGGCAGTGGAGGGTCTTGGCCCCCAAGGGAGTGGTTGACCATGAGGGTTGGAGGTATAAAAAGAGTATACAAAAAAAAATGTTTCTGACATAATATAGTTGTATAGATCTTTCTTAAGACTTGAGGACATTTTTGTGTATGTAATATTCCATTTACATATTTTATCACTATTGTCTTAATGTTCTCCGAGCGTTGTTTAGTATCTACTAGATGCCATTGTTCCAAGAAGGGTGCCAACCACTCCAGTAGCCATGATGCCCACTGAACTGGATATTGCCTCAAAATGGTCCCAGTATTTGTCCATAAAAATTATTATAAAAGAAAACAATGGAATGAACCATCCCAAGTCCACCCTTCTTAACTGGCAAGTAAGTTATATCCCTTTTACTGAGTTAAGCCTACTCCCCCAGAGCATTTAAAGAAGATGCTATAGATCCCCGTCTCTAAGAAAACCAGGGGTGGAAAAACCTAAGCGAGAAACAAAAATGTAGGTAAAATAAAAGATTTTATCATGTATGCCAGCTTTTTTTTGGATAACTGCCATACTTTCCATCTGGCCACTTTATTCTTACCTTCCTCAATTTTAAAATTCCAATTAAATCCCAAAATGAATCTCTAGGACTTTTATAGTTCTGAAGTGATAGCAGCCCCCATTACTGAGGCAGATCTAGTACCATCCTCCCGGTCTAAGATTTGGCCAATGCACAACAATATGCCAGGACATAGACAAGTCTGCCCTAGACAACTTGTCAATGTAGCAGCTTATTCCTTCAATGGCCCCTGGGCTAACTTGTGCAAATAGTTTACTACCTTCCCCCTCTGTAATTGTCTGCCTGTAACCCCCCCCCCCCCCGTTTCTGTTATCTGAAATGCATGTACACTGTATGTCATCTAGGTCTTTTCCCCCCTGGAAAAACTGTTGCGGTTTGACTATTACCCTAGTATAAACTGACCGATTACCTATGTACATTTGTGTGTAATTGTGTAATTATACCATGGGCATAAGTGAACAACCAATGAAATGGTCAAACTGGCAGTTTACCACCGGTGTAAATCCTCTGATAATCACTGGCTGATGAGCAAATGGTAATGGTACAAAAGGTCATCTACATCCTAATCCTCTGCAGCCCAGGAATAAATACAATAAAAAAAACACACACAGCAACCTCTTTAAAAGTTGTATTTTATTATAGTAAAACAATGAACCTTGGTATAATCGCAATAAGCCACTTGGAGGATGCGGGTTATCGGGGGATTTACCATGGCTGGCAAGGATTTACTCACTCGGCTGCGCCTCGTGGGCAAACCACTCCAGCCATGGTAAATCCCCTGATAACCCACACCACCTCGTGGCTTATTGCTTAAATCTACTGAATACCATATGGTTCATTGAATGTAAATGCTTAACTACTGTCTCCTCTGTACTCGCTGCCTGTAGTTTCCTTCTTTATATCTACCAGACCTATATGTAAATAATAATTTATGTCTGTACTTCTTCTACTGTCCATAACTGTTTTGTACCTGACTGGTTATCATAATGTAACTTATTGTCTGCTGACGTTTCTCACTGTATCGCCACCCTGTGGCCCAGGTCATGACTGAAAATAGTCCTCTGGATCAGTACACTTACTTGGTTACCAAAAACATAAAATAAAAATAAAATAAATTTATCTTTAATCCTGATGTGGAGGAAAATTCTTTGAAAACCAAAAATGCCTGAGTGAGGGATGAAGCCAGCAGCCATACTGTGAGAATGTGTTTAGCTAGAGCTCTTTCCCTGAAATGCGAGTCTAAACATATCTAACCACAATTATACAATGGCAAGAAAGAATCCTGGATTCTGATTGGTCAGTGTGTGCCTGAGACAGTGATGATATTGCAGTATAACATCACTGTCATTGATTAGCATTAGCTTTGCTTGCTGTCCTTATGGACCATTCCTCTTCTCTTATGAAACAAGATATACTACCTCACTACAAATCTACAAAAAAATATTTTTTAAGTTTTTTTTTCTTTTGTACAACAATGAATCATTGTATAATAGCAATAAGGCACTCCAGAATGTGTGTTATTGTGTAATAACGTCACTCCTGGGGTGGTGGAAGCACTCGGCTTCACCTCGTACTTCAACCCACCCCAGGAGTAACGTTATTACACAATAACACACATCCTATCATGCCTTATTGCTTAATTAACACTTCTTTAGCATCAAAATAACTATATTCAATAGAGAATACCTGACATATTCTTCTGGGCGACTGTGAGGAAGTTCAGCACAATGGGAAATTCAAAAAAGCAGTGGAAGGTGGAGGCCAGTGGGGACAGGAAGTGGGGTCTAGTGGCTTTGGCACAGTGGCTGGCAGCCAGAGATTGAAAGTGAAGAGCCAACCAATAAAGACTTGCTAAAAAGTGAACCAGGCATTGGATGAATGTGTATTAATACTTGATCACGTGGTAGAAAAATTTAATGCAACGGTGACTGCATGTGAAATGCAACCTTCTACTGCGCTAACAGAAGCAAAAGATGCAGCCACCGCAGCATTAGAAGCGGTTACAGCCTCATCTACCCTAATAAAAGACAATAAAACCTTATACTACAGGTTAGAGGCAATTAAAAATCTGGCAAGAGCTGCAAATCTCAGAGTTCTGTGCTTACGCAAGATGGCTGAAGTGGACAATTCTGCAGGCTTCACAGGGTCTTGGTTGGGTAGATTACTTTGGCTGGAGCCAGCCCCAATGGCCTACATAGCATTCAGGATTACTCCACATAAATAAAGAGATGATAAGACTTCCCCACGAACATTCTTAATCGCTCTGCAAGGCCCTCACAAGACAGACTGAGTCCTGGATGTGGCTCGGAGGCTAGGGCTACTTTCTACAGAAATGAAAGAAACTATCACTGGATCTTGATTTACTGTAAGGTCTGCAACATGTGAAAGTTGTAATGCCTTTGCTGGCACAAAAACACTGCTCAGATCCTTTGGGTCTATACAGCATAACTTGCAATATACTGCTAAACTTAAAAGGGACAGGAAATCATTTCTAATTAGCAGCTGTGTATAAAGATCTTATTTTCTGAAATTATATTCTTTCCTCAAAATTATCCATATTTAACTACCTGAATGAAAAACTGATGTGGAAGACTATACAGTATTTTGCATTGTTTTGTTTTTCTGGGCAGCATTCTGTAACCGTTCTCTTCATGGAACCACTGATCTGGAGTTTTAACTATGTCACGGTTTGTGTACAGAACTAGTCTGAACAAGGTTCTGATAGGTCAACAGCTCAGAATTAGCATTCTGTACATAAACCATGACATAGTAAAAACTCCAAGCTACTAGTTCCATGAAAGAACTGTGCAACATGTTGTCCATAAAAAGAAAACAATTGAAAGCACAGTTTTTCACATCCATGTTTATTTAGGTAGAGTTAAATATGGATCATTTGGAGGTAGGCATTTCATTATTGTAAACAGGAGAATTACTAACTGCTGCCAATTAGCACAAATTTCCTGCCCCTTTAAGGTTGTTTATGTCGGGAAACAGTATCTGTTTAGTGACCCAAAGGACGTGGGTGCACTGGTCCAGAAAATGAAGCTGAACTTCAGCACTCAGTACCTGGTTGCTGTGGGTGAAGAATCAGACTGAATGATATCTCCTACAACTTTGTATGTATTTTGGACTGAGCTGAGGGACAAAGGGCCATTTTTAAAGCACTTTTTCCTTCCTTGGAACATAACTGATTTTGCTGAACTTTACTTGTGCTTCTGGTTAATCTTCATGGGGAAGGGAAAGTCTTCTTTTTAGTGTATGTCTAAAACACTGAAACATTAACTATCCTCAAAATGGTGCCTGCCACTTGGCACCAGCCCTGTGATGTGTGACTTCCTTTCTGGCTTGATGTTTAAGTCACTCGATCGTCATTGCATCCCTGAATTAGGGCATCTTAGACTGTCAACTCGAACTCTGAGTTCTCCATTAGATGGACATCTCAGGATGCTAATACATTTGTTTGAAGCATAAAGTATTTGTATGAAGTTAACATAACTCTCAAAAGTTAATTGTATGTAATGTTTTAGAATCAGTTATCTTGTGTTCTAAGATGTAACTACAATGCTGACACAGTACAATCTCAGTCTAATGAACGCCCCATTATATGGACATCCCTATCTAATGGCCTGGTAGTATGTCATCCAAGTGAACACAGTCTGAACATTTAAATCCCAGTTTTATGATGTCCCTATTATCTCATCTAATTTCATATCTCCCAAGCAGTCTGGATAATCAAGATTGTACTGTATTATTCAAGGTATCTGGCAGAGAAATACTACATTGAACGTTTGCTATGGCTCTTATATATGTTTACTGTAGACTTGTTTACTATAGCCTGTAAACTTTGGGGATTTCTATGAGAGGGAGAAGTAGGAATGAACACTCAGACTCAGATGTTTCTATCTATTTAGTTATTGAGACTGTTCAGGTGTTAGAAGACCCTGGTTTTTGTATGATGTTATCAGTTTATCTGTGATGGGTCATTCACGTTATATAGCAAATGCTGGCATGTTTCGGTAGCATGTTGTTAGGCTTAGATTTACATACCATGGGCTTGATTCTCATAGCTTGACACAGGGCTTCTTCAAGCCCTGCATCAAACCCTGCACTGTGCTGACTGCATTGGTGCACCTAGCACCCGATTCTAGAAGGTTGCACTCATTTGTGACACTTTAACCTTTTTACAGCTGCTTACACCAAATATTTGGTTCAAATCCCATAAAAAGGTCTGCAAAGTTAGACCAGCAAAAGCTGGTCTGCTTTCATAGCATCTGTGATGCACCAGGGCTAGGAAATGAAAATCCCGAGAGCTGACCGAGGAATGCCATAAGGCCCATATGCCGTGTGTTTGGGTGCACCCAGGGCTTGCGGCATTCAAAAGCCTCTGAGAATCGAGCTCTGTGTGTTGCAATACCCCCATGAGGTATAAAACTGGGCATGCCAACCCTGTACCCTAAGATAAGTATGAGGTTAAACTATTTCTGTCTTCTATATGCCATGCATTAAGTATATAAGAACATCTTATAAACTAATAAATATAAAATAAAAAAAGCATGATGACAGTAAGGAGCATCTTTGATTAATAAGAACAAGTCAGATGCGAAAGCCAGAATCTTAGGGACTGACACATCTTCTGAGGACTTTATGTGTATTATATTTTTTGCCTGGTTCAGATTCCATAGAAGGGGATCAATTCCAAGGTTATAAAGCAGGGGACTAAGGTCCATCCCTGCCTAATCCCCTAAGTACTGGGATCTTAGCCCCCATCCATCTATATATAGTTAGGCAAACTGTGGCTCCGTCATAACAAGATTTAGCTGATAAATTTAGGTGGAAACCATGCTTCATCATAACTTGAAAAAAATAGGAATGAAATAACCTATCAAAGGCCTTTCCCTGGTGCAATGATAGCATAATTTTGGTCAACTCTCCCTTTTTCCTGCCTTCAAAGATTTCCTGTAAAAATAACAGGTGGTCCCGGATTTTTCTCCATGGGACTGAACATGATTGGGTTGGATCTATAACAGTATCTGGTATAGAATTGAACCAGTGTCCTAGAATTTTCACGGGGACCTCAGAACTGATCCAGAGGCTAATCTGTCTCCAGTTTTGGAGGTCTTGTTTTTCTCCTTCTCTAAAAAAAATGGCACCGCTGTTTTCATATTGTCAGAGAAGATGTTATGGTTTATATGATAATTAAAAACATCAGTCAGGTTTGAACAAATCTGGTTTTGTATGACCTTATAGAGTTCTACTGTGATGCCATCCACCCCTGCCGGGGCTGTGCCTGAGTTCAAAGCTTTAAAAAATAGGCTGCACTAGCCGCTTACCTAAACTATCAGAAACCTGAGGACAGTGTACCCTGTCCCAGAAAGTCTGATTTTCAGGGTCTATGTCTGTGTGGCACCGTAATGCAGTCCAGACATACCTACAGTATTAACTTTCTTCCATGATGTCTGATTTTGTGTGAATAATTTTACCCACAGATGTTTCAAAAGAGGACATAACTTTTCTCTGGACCATTTGGCACAGTCTTTAAATGGTGAACTTGAAGGTTTTTTGGCCTGTGTATCATATCTTTGTACCACCAGTAAAGGTGTAGCCCTATTATACTGATATGCCTTCATACTGGCTTTATTTTTTTTTTCAATGTAATGCACTTTATTAGATTTTTCAAACAAGACAGAACAGACATATAAACAGACATTACAATAACAACAAAACCCCACAGGAAAGCCCAACCCCACCCCCCTACCCCCATCATATCACCGGAGGATATCTGTAAGACATGTGACAGGGAAGCTGAAGTAGAAAAGCCTTATCAATGTCACTTAATAATTTAGGAGAGTGTTGAGGGATACACTATGTTATGTTAATTGGTCAAGAGGACTTGTAATGGTTCCCAGACCTTGCAGTATTTAGACAGATTGCTGGTCATACTAGCAATTAGACGTTCTGCTTGTAAGGTGAACAAGATTTCCCTGTACCATTCCAGCAAATGGAGTATATTTTGGTCAAGCCAATGTCGAAGAATGACCTTCTTTGCACAGGCCGAAATTAAAGCCATATGTGGTCTCTGATTACCAATTAAAGAGTCAGTATAGTCGCCCAGGATACAAATACTGGGAGTGAAGGTGTCAGACAACCCTATCAAGGGATTTAAATAAGAAGAGATGGATTCCCAAAAAGGGGTCACCTTCTCACAGGATCATAAAATGTGAAGCAGGGTGCCGGATTCTTTACCACATCTATAAGTATCAACCGGTAATCTCCCCATTTTGCGTAAGTTAACCGGTGTGTGATAAAGGTTGTGTATAATTTTTAATTGCATGAACCGATACCTAACCCACTTTATGGAGTTATAGAGATGTTTCCAGATAACAGGCCGGTTTCTAGGGGAAGGGTGACTCGGGAGTGATTGGTCACAACAATAGAACCTCGTGCTTTCAATAGAAGTCAAAATGTCCCACAGTGACCTGTAATAGTAGGAAATATGGTGGGAGGTAGGTGCTTGTCAAATAAGGGGAGAAATCAGGTTGCTAAATGGGCAAAGCCAGGGACCAGTACCAAAATATTGTATAAGCATGTGGGACAACTGAAAATAATGGAAAGAAGTTGAGGGAGGCCAGTGAAATTTGACACGGGCCTCCTGGAATAATAACAGTTTGTGATTGAGCATAATGTCCTTAACAGTGTGGGCTAACAGGTCAGGCCAAAAAGTCTTAGGGAGTGGTTTGCTGGCAATATGGAGATTAGGGTTCCCGAGTAGGGGTTGGGATGTATCTTTGTATGGGCAAATCTTAAACAGGGAGCAGAGTTGTGTATGGATTTGGAGAGAAGCTACTAGCAGGGTATCCTTTAGTGACTTGGGGAAGGTTTTCATGGAAAGATAGGGAAGTGACAAAATAGTAAAGTCGGTGTGGGAACATAAGGCATGTTCCATATCTACCCATAGGGGAACGTACCCCGCTACCTGGTCCACCTCCAATATCTCCAACCAGTGGGAGAACTTGGTAAAATGTGATGCAAGGCAATGCAGAAAGAAGTTGGGGGCCTGCAGGCCACCATCCAATTTACTACGCATTAACTTGACCAACGCACGGCGGGCCTTTTTGCCTTGATACAAAAATGAGGAAATGAGTCTATGAATTTGGTGAAACCGTGATTGCGGAAGGATGAACTTATACATCTGAAGGGGATATAGTAATCTAGGTACAATATTCATTTTAACAACATTAAGGCAGCCCCATAGGGAAAAGGGTAATAAAGACCATCGTTCCAAGTCCACTTTGATGTTTTGAATCATCTTATCCAAATTATAGTGTCTCATTTTCTGGTGTGACGTATTGAGGTCAATCCCTAGATACTTCAGCTTATCTTTTCTCCAGACCAGGCCCAAGTGCTCAATATCTGCTCAAAAAGTGGCATTGTTGAGGGGCATCACCTCTGTTTTAGTAAGATTTAACTTATAGTTAGAAATAGTCCCAAACTGGGAAATAAGCTGTAGGGCCACAGGCAGGGATATAACAGGGGAGGAAATATGCAGCAGAATATCATCTGCATAAATCGATAGTTTATATTCTGTCTGGGCTACAGAAATACCTGAAACTTGAGGGGAGAAATTAAGTTTGCGAATAAGAGGCTCCAAAAAAAGATTAAATAAGTAAGGGGAAAGGGGACAGCCCTTTCTGGTGCCCTGGTGAAGAGGAAAAGAGGTTGACTGAATTCCATTGCACAACATTCAAGTGAATGGAGAGGAATAGAGTACTTTAACCCACTGGAGAAAAGTGAGAGAGATGCAGTATTTTGGGAGGAGAGCAAATAAATAATCCCAAGAAACCCGATTGAAAGCCTTTTCAGCATCCAGGAACACCAAAACCGATGGAGCAGAGGAGTCCCTGGCAGCCGCAAAGAGATAAGAAAGCTTCCTGAGATGGTCAGCAGGAAGCCTACCCCAACAAAATCTACTTGCTCAAGGCTTATAAGAGATTTCCATACTAGCCCTAGTCTGCAGGCCAACACCTTGGCTAAGATTTTAAGGTCAGTATTGATAAGCGATATTGGCCTAAAACTGGTGATCAGCTGGGGATCCCTACCCAGCTTGGGGAGAACCACTATAGTGGCTGCTGTAAAAGAAGGGTCAGAAAGACCCTCCCAAAAGATGTGATTGTATGTGTCGAGTAGGATAAGAGCCACTTGGTCCCAGTAAGCTTTATAAAAGTTCACCGTGAACCCATCGGGTCCAGGAGACTTATCAGAGGGAAGAGAATCAATGGCCTGCTGAACCTCAACTAGAGACAGTACAGCCTGAAGGGTAGCCACCTGTACATCAGTGGGTTGGGGGAGAGGAACATCTCGCTAAAAGTCTTTGAGTTGGGCGAGACAAAAAGGGAAGAAAGGCTGAGCATACAATTGTTGATAAAAAGTTCTGAAAGAATCAACAATGGCATGTGGCAAAGTAAGGAGACAGCCAGAGTCAGATCAGAGATATGGGATGATCTTGTGCATGGCCTGGGACCTTAGCCTGAGTGCTAATAATTTACCTGCCTTCTCAAACTGATCGAAGTATCGCACTTTAGAGTGCAAAAGTAGATGTTCGGCCCTTTCACCTAATAAAGTGTTGTATTGAAAGCGAAGAGCTTCCAAGTGTTCCCAGTCCCCACATGCAGACCTGTGTGAGATCCGTATCTCCAAGGCCCATATGTTGGACAATAAGGAAGAGAAGGTAGCTGAATTTTGGTCACAACTCGAATTATTTCCCCTCTAAGGGTGCATTTCTGGGCTTCCCACAGAATATCAAGGGATGGTGTAGAGGGGGAATTAAGTTCCATAAAGGAGAAGATGAATGATTGGATGTGCTGCAGTGTTTCCCTAGACTTAAGTAATTGATTATTAAGGGTCCAAGTTTTATCCCTAGTTAGGAAAGGAGTAAGGTTTAAACAGAGAAGGGAGAGGTGATGATACAAGATGACCATAGCTGAATAGTGACATAAAAGAATCCCAGAAAGACGTTCCACCCCTAATAAAAAGTAATCCAGTCTAGAAAAGGAATTGTGCAGTAGGGAATGGAAGGAGTATTCCCGGGTGTCCGGGTACAGTGTCCTCCATGGATCCACCAAGCCCACCGAGTCCATCAGACCCTGGAGAGCCAGTTGAGCAGGAGAAAGGGCCTGTCGCAATTTACCTAACCTGTCAAAGTCATTATTGAGAACCATTTTCCAGTCTTCCCCAAGAATAATGAGGAGGGAAAGTGAGGGACATAAGACAGTCGCTAGAGTGGTAAAGAAAGTAGGATCCTCAGCTATAGGGCCTTAGACAGCCCCCATGACCACTTCTAAATGTCCGAGGAGGGCACAAATAATTATATAGCAACCATGAGGGTCTTCTGCCTCCTGGAGAAAATGAAAGGGGATCCTTTGGCATATAAGAATAGCTACTCCTTTCTTGCGGGAGTCAGATCTAGCACCGAATACCTACCCCACTCACGACCACCTAAGGAGGACCTGGGATAGAGGCATATGGGTTTTCTGCAAAAAAGCAACATCTACTTGTAGTTTATTTAAATGGTGTAAAAGCTTTGCTCACTTAGTAGGGGACTGAGCGCCCTTTACATTCCAGGTACCAAATTTATATGTAGCTATATTGAAATTTGAGGCGGTGCTGAAAACTGAGCCATAAAATATAAAGGCAGGTGCAAAAGAAAGAAAGAAGGAGAAAAAAAAAGTCCGGCATCTTGACAAAACCCCATCCTCCGGTGGAACCCTCCGCTTACCCCCCGCCCCATGCAAACAACAACATAATGAAGAGTAATAGCATGAACCAGAAACCCTCCAAACTAAGATCCCCCTCCCCAATCCCAGTATATTCCAAGCTCCACACCCTCCCGCCAACAAACAACAGTCAAACAATTAACCAAATCAGCCATGTCCCAGCCCACCCCAAAACCCTGCACCCCAACAATGTACCATCCCAATCCCGAGTAACTGTGGCATGACACTCATATCCATCATAGCGCTACATCCTTCTGCCTGGCCATCCCACTCCCCTCCATCCACTAAACTATCTAATTCAGAAAATTTGCAATTATGCTGTAATTATAACAATGGCTGAAAGAGATAAAAACTTCTATAAACCCTATGCTTTGGACTAAAGAACATAGCTGGCACTATGAAATGTATTACTATGCCTTAAAATTCAGTGTCATAGCATATTGGAATAGACAACAATGAAATTAGTAGGATTGCTTGCAGGTGCTTATTACATTGGGCTATTACACTGAGTGTAGGACGGAAGAAGATCAAATGACCCATTATAACCATCCACCCACTTAATGGGTCCAAGTATTTCCCTTATCCATCATCCACCTAATCCAGACATTTTTTTAAATACTGATAAATTCAGACTTTCCACAAGCCCCACAGGTAACCGATTCCACATTCTAGCTGTTCTGTTTGTAAAGGAAATTATACCTTGCAATTTTGTTTGTTTTTCTATTACAATTTCTAATTTATGTCCCCTCAATCCATTAGGCTTTTCTTGGATATCTATACCTAGCTGTTGTCTTAATTCATTGTCGTGTATGAAATTGGACATGGCCAATAAATCCCCTCTAATCCTTCATTCCAAACTAAAAATCCCCAACCTATTTCATCTGTCTTCATACTTTAGATCTTTTAAGCCCCCAACCATCTTGGTTACCCTGCACTGCACTCTCTCCCACCTCTCCACCTCCGCTCTCAAGTATGGACTCCATAATGGTGTTCCATAATCCAGATGTGGCCTGATGTAGGATCTATAAAGTGGCATTAGATATGAAGCTGAATGATTTACAAAAGTTATTTTTATATTTATATTCATATAATTAGTTTTCTAGATAATTTTTGTGTTATGTTCAGCACAATTCATACCTTGATCTATGTATATCGCAAAATCCTTTTCTGTGGATTTTTTAATCTGTGTTTTATTTCTCAGATATTCATTTTTTTTGTTGTTCTTTCCCATATGTAACATTGTGCACTTATCTGCACTGAACTGCATACTGTTGTCTATTGCCCAGTTTTCTATTCGACTCAAGTCAAATTTTAGTTTATTGATGTTATCCATTGTATCCACGGGTCCACCCAACTTAATATCACCCGCGAATTTCACTAACTAACTATGTACTCCATGCTTAATATCACTAATAAAGAGGGCAAACAATACTGGACCCAATACGAAGTCTTGGGGGACCCCGATAACAACCTCACCGGCATCTGAATAATATCCCCTTATTCTTACCCTTTGACTTCTTTCCCTCAACCAATTTCCTATCCAGTTAACTAATCTTATATCCACTCCTATTTTTGCTAATTTGCAAATTAATAATTCATGTGGGACTTTATCGAAAGCCTTTTGCAGATCCAAGAAGAGCACATCGACTGCTGTATTATTATTTATGTTTTTATTCACCTGTTCATAGAAGCATACCTGGTTTGTAATACATGACCTATTCCTACGGAACCCATATTGTTTATCATCCTTATGGCCTGTTTTATTCAGATTGTCTTCCTGCTTAGTTTTAATAAAAGTTTCTGCTATTTCACATATAATCGACATCAGACTGATGGGTCTATAGAAGGATTTCTCAGCTCTGTTGCCTTTCTTAAACAAGAGTATAACTGTGGCTGTCCTCCGATCATTTGGCACCTCTCCTGAAAAGAAGGAAGTGTTTAACAGCAAGGCCAGTGGTTTGGAAATGTGTTTTTTTTTTCCTTCAGGAACCTCTGGTGTAAAAGATCCAGACCAGATTATTTATTTACTTTTAATTTATCTATTAAACTTTCCACTTCCAAAACACTGATACCCAATGATAAATCTGAATAATTGTGCACCTCAATGATATGTTTTTGTATCATTTTTTTATTAAACACTGTACAAAAGTATTTGCTAAAAATATTAGCCATACCTAGGGGTGTTCTGATGTCCTCCCCATTGTCCACAATATGCCCTATTTTTGTACCACTGTGTCTGTTGTTAATATATGCGTAAAAACTTTTACCATTATCCTTTTGATATGAAATTTTTAATTCCAGTTTGTTCCTCTCTTTCATATCATTTTTATAAGCTTTTTGAGTTCTTTCTTATACTTTAAAATATTTTCCTCAGTTTGGTATTTTTTCATTTTACCAAAAGCCTTTTTTTTTCCTTTTCCTTTGCTTTAAAATCCTGTGTGTACACCACATGGGTAATTTTCCCTTTTTATTATAATTTTTTTTGTTAGGCATTAATTTCTCCTCTAGCTTTAATAAGGTACTCTTAAAGCAATCCCACATATCTTGTATATTTTTGTTATACAAAACCTTTTTCCATTCCCATTTTGATAATTCGAATCTGATTTTATGGAAATTTGCTCTATTATAGTTCTTAATTATTGTGGATCCTTTTACTCTTATTTTTTCTACCATGATCTATGGCCTGTTCACACTACACAATCTGAAATGGTTCTCGGGGGGGAGTTAAACCGTTTCAGATCCGTGCCAGCACCCTTCGCGTCTGCACCTATTCCACTTTGAGAAATGTTTTTAGGAACCATGCTAAAACCCTGATCAGACCTAGGCTATAGAACGTTTCCTGAAAGCACTTTGCTTGATAAAACATTTATACTCACAGTGCGAACAGTATCCATGTTAGATCCATGCTACCACTGTTGTCTCTCTTGACCCCTGATCTGACCTACTGTGCCATGCTACACAGAGCACGAATGCTGCCAGAAGTGCGAATGGATAAGTACACTTCAGGAGAAACGTTTCATGAAACGGATTGCACAGTGGGAGTACTGAAGCACGTTAAGGCTTAATACGTTTAAAAAACATTTCTCCTTACCGTGCTATAGTGTGAACAGGGCCTTAAATTCAACTGTTCTATGATCACTATCTGATAAACTTTCTGTGATGTATACATTTTTAACTAATTCTTCCTCATTGGTTATTACCAAATTCAATACATTGGTCCCTCTCATTGGTTCCAGTACCATCTGGTACAAATTAGCAAGTTTTAGAGTTTCAATAAACTGTTTTTCAGCGCTGATGTGTGACACCATATTATCCCAATCTATATTTGGATAATTAAAATCACCTGTCACAACAATATTCTCTTTGTCCATCATTGTGATTTGTTTGTGAAATTGTTTATTTATATCTATACTTGTATTTGGTGCCCTGTACATAACTCCAACATATCATTTTTTTGTTGCCCTTATTTCTACTGAGATCCATATTGATTCAATACTATCTATATTATCCCCCAAATCATGTCTCCCACAAGTTAATGTGTTTTTTGTATAAATTGCTATACACCCTCCTTTTTTTCCACTTCGATTTGCAGTGTATAATGTATACCCATCTATGTTTTTATTCCATGTTGTTTCAGTATCCCACCAAGTTTCAGTGACGGTACATATATCTACATTTTCTTTATAAAGTAGGACATCTAGCTCTGATTTTTTTTTATTTAAACTTCTAGCATTTAATGCCCATGCCTTAATCCCATTTGTATCAAATTTACTTATTGTCTTAATTTTTGTTTGTTTTTGCAGATCATATGCCTTTTCTACTTGTGATTTCATGGTGCACATACCCTCTCACCCCTTTTGTCTTAGTTTAAAGTTCTACCTGTTACTTGTTTGATTCTGATTCCCAACTTCCTAGTACCAATTTTGTTTAGATGCAATCCATCCATATTATATAAAGAGCAATATTCTGAAACTCTTCCCAATGCTTAATGCACTTTGGCCCAGATATTCAAAGCTTTGCGCGGTGTGCAAATCGTTTGTGTAGGTTTAGCGCTGGATTAGCGTGGGTCTGCCATATTCAAAAGACTAAATAGTGCACGCAAACTGCATTATCACCGGGCAAACCATAATTATATGCAAAGGGCAAAGTGAACATGAATACAGGTGCTATGAGATATTCAGCGACTAGCACCATGCTAAGGTGTTTAGTACGACTTAGCGCGACCCTTAGCATGGTACAAATTACCGCCCAGGAAAAGCTGGTCTTAACCCTGGGCAAACAGCTTTGTGTGACATTGTTGCTTTGCGCGGTGATAGCATGGTGTTTGTGTGGCTTGCACGACCCTAACATATGATTATGACACTTAGAAAAGGCCAGACATGGAGGACACATGCTGCTCACTGATGGCACCACCATGATGCCAACAGCTGCCACTAGTCCCAGTCAAGCACAGGCAGTAAGGGGTGATCTGGCCCACAGGGGACATCATGGTAGTGTGGCCATACAGCACACACCTGCAGACCATACATCTGTGGTGACCAGCAGATGCCAGCACACACATGCAGCACTGTGGGCATGGTGGCCATTGAGGGGAGGGTGTATGGGTGGTCAGACCTCACCATAGCCCAGGTGTGGCCACAAGGCTGGGCAGTGCACATGGGCCAGTAGTGGGAATACCCCACCACCTGTGTGCCTGTCAGATCTTGCATGCCCCCCCAGCCACATACCGCACAACTGTACAGATGCCACAGCACACACAGCCAGCCATGTATATGTCACTGTGAGCATCCCATGTCACAGGTGCAGCATCTGTGGAGCACACAACAGCGAAACCGTACTGTCCACTGTCAGTAATCACCTGCAAGCTGGGCCTGCCACTGTGTACAGTGCAATGGTCATCACTTCCCTACATACCATAGGCATTGCTGTGTCCCTCACACTACTGGCTCCCTTGCTGCTGTAGTGTCTGCTGTGCACTGTAGCATGGCCTGCAGTGTGACGATTGCATGCAGCACCACCACCGCCTGCGCCTATGCTGTGTTGTCCCCTGGGGAACACAATGCTATGCTGTACTGCATACAAATAGCCTGCAGCAACCATCATGCACTGTCAGACTGACCTACAGGTGGAGCTGCGGCCTGACCTGGCCAGCCCCTATACTTCCAGACTGACCTACAGGAGGAGCTGTGGGACCCTGCAGTAATGCTGGGCAAACTGCATGCAAATCAGGGAATAATGAGATGCTAATCTGGCTGTTTGCCCAGAGACTACCTAAGTAGGCTCATTTGCATGTCACTTTTGAATATGGCAAATCTTAGCACCGGGAAAACATGTTTGCACTGGACAAACAGCTTAGCTCCGAGCTAAAGCCGTGCTAATGTCTTAGCACGGCGCTAACAGTTCGGGGAATATTATACAGTTATGCTCACTGTTCTTTCACATCTGCTGCTGCCTGCAGCTGTACCGAGTCCACGCATTTACTGGCACACACATTGGCCACATAGTTCATCTCTACCTACCATCACATTGCTGTGCACTGTGTTGTTGTTGTGGTTTGCACTTTCTGGTTGCTATATTCAGTGCTGTCTTATTCCAGGGCTACGTTTGCCCTGCACTCCCAGCCCAGTTTGCACGGCCTCATTCCCGTGCTATATTCAGCAGCTGTTTGCCCCGGGCTATTCCTTTTGAATATAGCTTGCTTTGTGCTCCGGGCTAAGTTTGCCCGCTGGGCAGTGTTAACTTAGCCCAGGGGCAAAGTTTTGAATATCTGGCCCTTTATGTCTTCTAATGTTGACCAATATCTCAACCAATAATTTATCATTTTTATTTTTTCAGTTCTTGCAGCCATTGCTCTGAGAACTGGGAGTATCTCAGAAATAATCAACCTGCATTCCAGTTTGTCAGCTACTGCCTTAATACTGTTATATTCTTCCATAATGTCTGTAACACTCTTGATTTCTTACATTATTCATGCCCAAATGAATTATAATTGCAGATGAGTTGTCTTTCTCTTTAATGATAGATGGCAACATGTTTTTTACATCACTTATTCTGGCACCTTGGAAATAGCTAGTAGTGATATTTTCTTTGTTGTCCCTAGCTCTGTATCTGTCTGTATATTTGAGAATAGAGTCTCCCAATACATAGACTTGCTTAATGCCGTTTGTTACACCTGTATCTACTTCCTCTAATGTTGTTTGTTCCTCCATTTCTACATTCTGTTCAGTTTCTATCTGCTCTTGCTCTTGGTTGGATCTAATGTTTAATGTACTTGTGTTCTGTGTATTATCTATTAAATTGTACTTCATTTTGTTGTTTATGTCCCTTTATTCTTTGTTTACTTGTTGTTTTACACTTCCCTCTTCTGACAGACCTATTTCAATAGATGAACATGTATTCAATTGATTTTCAGGGTCTTCTGGGCTAACCATCCTATCTCTTAGATCTATACAATTTCCACTTTCAGCACTGTCAGAATTGATTATATCATCACTCATTACCTGCTGACTATTTTCTTCTGTATTGTCAGTTGACTCTAATCTTACCAATGGTTCAAAGCTAATTGTCATTTCCAAATTGAATATCTCAGCTCTCCTACCTTTTTTATATTTTCTCTTTTCCATCACAAATTTTCATCCTCTGATTCATCCCTCCCCCTTTTTTGTTGTCCTCAGTCACATCATCAGCTCCATGCTGCAATTGCCTTGCCTCTTTTTTCATATTACCCATAATTTGTTGTTGCTGCAAAGTCACAACTTGCATTTCCAACTGCAGATTTTTGGTTTTCAATTCTCCAGTGGTAGTGCATTCCCTACATGTATACACCAAAACTTTGTTAGAAGCTTCTATATTTATTTTGCCATACATGATACACATGTTACCTAACTTCCTATTTGCCAATGTTAAAATGTTTGAATCCATTATAACAACTATATTACTAGTCAGCAACCCGCTCTGATGTTATGCTCCTACTGTCATGCTTAAAATCCTACCCAATTATCCGGCTTCTCCGACTGACATCAGCAGACACCTAGGGCTGTTTGCCTTAGCTGTGTTCCCTTTGCTGGCTCAACAATGCTCACCTGTGGTTTAAAATATATAGTGCTGAGACCAGAAGTAGCGTGTCCGCCTGCTTCCGGTCCCCTCACTACAGACTAAGGTCTTTTTCCCACAAAGCAAGCTTTATACTGCCCTTAAAAAGTCAGTCAATAACTCAGAGACCCAATAAATTTAAGAATTACCAGTTCTGTTATGTCTATTCCCCAAGAATAATGATCTGAAAAACTAGCAGATGTCCCAGTATAAATAGTCCCTTCTGGACTTCCTTCCAGCAGAAGACTGCAATACAATGCTTGTTTTAAAATACCTCCTAGGCAAGATGCCAGCCTGGTACAGAGCAGACAGAGCTATTCAGCTCCCTGCCTTTGCAAAAAGAGTTACAGACACTGGTTCTCACTTTTGTAGCACTGAGACTGGAAGTAGCGTGTCCACCCTCTCCTGGTCCCCTCGCTACAGACTAAGGTCTTTCTCCCACAGAATGAGCTTTATACTGCCCTTAAAACATCAGTTAACAACTCAGACACCCAATAAATTTTAAGAATTACCAGTTCTGTTATGCCTGTTCTCCAAGAATAACGATCTGAAAAACTAAAAAGCTTATGATCACAAAGAATGTTAACCTTTATGGTGAAAAGTCCAGGGTGAAAATAAAACACAGGAGCTGGCATCCAGAGGGAGAGAGGTGAAATGTCCCTTGGAATGGACCCAAGGATTGGGTCTATCATAGTCCCCGGATCCATCATGGTCCCAGCTCAGCAAGCAGCCCATGCAAAAATGGGACTAACTGAACAGGAAACACAAATTAAATAACCCTGGGCTCAGAGCACGGGTGGAGCCCTCCCGACCTAAAAAAAACAGAGGGGAGAACCCTCCTGCATGAGAGCCCAGTGGTGAATGCCCCCCTCAGAACATCCACTGGAACTCTGTCCAAGGAAAGACCAATACTAAAGAACAAATCCAAGCTGAAGTGATCATTCAAGGTTACCCAAGAGGGGTAAACAAAAAAGGCAGCTTGGAAGACTAGACATCACCAAGGCAAACTAAGGCAAAAATAATGGTCCACCTTATTGTTCTAGGGATAGCATCCAGTAAGGCTGAAGGAGATCCATCCCAATCCAGCCATGTTCACATTTTAGGGCTGGGGCAATTGGCAGGAAAGAAGGGCACTGATCCGAGTGCACATCTTAAAACTTAGAGGGAATCACACCAGTCAGTAGGAGAAAATGTGCAACCATAGAGAGAAAATGTTGCCATATGCTGACTGAAGAAATGTCCAGAATAAGGATGAGAGCCCACTGCAGCACCCAGGTATGTTCCCCAAAAAACAGAACTGGTGGGGGCAGCTGCACATAACATATCCAAATGTAAGGAAGTAGTCCATCCTCAGAATGACCATGGCCCTGAACTCATAATAGCCGCTTTGCAATCCAAACGGTAACTGGACAAGGCAAAACTACAGCATACCCAACATCTGAACCGGCAATGAAGATTCAACTGTTCCACGGTCTCGCCATTCTTGAAAAGCTCCGGCAGCAATAGTTTAAGATCTTGAGAAGCTGACCCCACATCTTCGAAGGAATGCCACTTACTATCTATAGAGACCTGGAAGTGGGCAGATATAGCATGCTGAACTTGATTCCAGCTGCAATTAATTTAACCATGATTGAGTGAAAAGCGGCCTTTTTCTGCCTGATCCTGTCTGGGAGGGCTTCTATGATCCTCAGTTTAGTACCTTCCCAGAGGATTTCTTTCAGATCCCAAGTTTTTTGCAGGATAAATTGTTTATCAAGATATTTTAGTAGTTTCATCATGAAGGGACAAGGAGGGGATCCTGTTGAAGGTTTGGGGCACAGTGAATGGTGCGCCTGTTCCACAATGTAGATGGGCTATTTGGGGAGGAACCAGCTACTCTCTCCAAAACCTTCTGCACAAATTGAGTTGAGTTGGATCCCTCTTCTCCCTCTGAAAGCCCAAAAATTATCAAGTTATTGCAGTGACTTCTCCCCTCCAGATCTTCAGTCTTGTCCTCAAGTTTAGATATTTTATGCCGCATGTGATTGGTGTCTGATTTGGAATGGTCTTTCCAGGTCCCCAGTGAGTGGGTCCAGGCTTCAACATACCTGACACATCTGCCCAGGTCTCCGATGTCCATTTTAATCAGTTTCAGCTGATCAGTGAGGTCCTTAATTGCATCTCAGAGGGGCTCAAATGCTAAGAGGAACTGCTCCTTGGTCAATGGAGCAGGAGCCACGGTAGTAGTAGAGGATTGGCTGGAGCCCGAACCCTGGGCCTTCGGCCACTTCACCTGCTTGTCCGGCATCTGAGGCTGTGTATGTTTCAGGCTGGCTTGGCGCATCTTCACGTCGGACATTCTTGCAGCTGTCAGGTCGAAACTTCACCAGTGTGCTCCTGGAGGGCTATAAAAAATACTCATGTAGGCAGGTAAGCAAAGAACTTGAGTTTTTAGTAGATTATTAAAGAGCCCCCGATACCATTATGACAACACTGAAATATTGTAATATTGAGATACAATTTGGCTTATATTTAATAATTTTTTTCTGTACTTCTCACCCTTACTTCTTTATTACTAAGGATTTGCATGTACATAGGATTGCTGCCCTGTCTGTTCTGGCTGTTTACCTACACCTGACATCACAGTTCTGTTTACGACAGCGCAAGCTGTTGCTGTGGAAATAATTATGATGCCATAAACAGAAGACTATGATGCCAGGTGTAGACAAGCAGAAAAAGCAGATAAAGTCTAAGGCACAGTAATCTTCTTTCATACAACTGTTCTCAATAATAAAGAAAAAAGGGAAAGAATTATAGAAAATATATGAAATATAAACTGAGTTGTGTCTAAACCTCACATTTTTTTCACATTTTTCTAATGGTGTCAGAGGCTCTTTAAAGAAATAGGATGGAAGAGAGAGAGGTGTCTACGGAGAGCTGCTATCTGGTCTAGAGAATCATGTGACTCCCCCATACTGTCTTTATGCTTTGAAATTTGGTGATTTAAATGGACCCCTTGTCCATGTGCATAAGATAGCAGTTTGTGTAATTGGTATCTGGGAGACAGATACTTGTGATGTTCCTCTCTGACCAAGTCCTTACCAAGTTGCTGACAAAATTGTTTAAGATCTGTGTGTCCTCCTACCAGGCCAGGCTTGAGTCAAACATACACTCAACAGTGGCCTTATCAGAAATAACTGACACAAAGTCTTCCTCATTTCCGTATTCTGTAGAACGTTATTTATTTTCCAAAGGCCTGTGCCTCCTGTCTTGGTTTCTGGTATACCAACCTGGCTTTCTACTAAAGCATGGCCCGAAGTTTCAGCTGGAATTACTTTGACCATGCTTACTGGAAGGGACTGTGACACAAAAAAATAATCAATATCGGAGGCTAGAGTACCCTAGAAAAATGTCCCGCACCCTTTCTTCTGTAAAAATATGTATGCATCCACCAATCCTGCTGTGGTAACCACAGATGGTAAAAAAATGGGCATCACAGTGCATCATATTCCCTGGATTTTTGGGGTTTGGGAAATGGAGATGTTAAAATCCCCACCAATGATGACTCTTTTAGAAGTGCAGGGAAAAGACTGAATTTCTTTAAAAAATTCTATCCATTTTGATTTTGACTGAGGGGGTGCATAAATATTAATTTACCTGAGTTTACCTAAAATAATAGTATCCATAATCAATAAGTGCCCAAGAATTACACCATATAGTTTTGATCCTGAAAGTTTCTTGTCTTTAAAACATATACTCAACCCTGAGCACAATTCTTCCCTCAAGGACCAAAAAGAGACCCTTCCCCCTACAGTCTCTGGGTCTGTTGAATGTCAGATATGGACTGTAACCTGGTATCCCATAAGAAAAAAAAAACAGAGAAATGTAAGGACTGTAGAAAAGAAAAAGGTGGTAGTCTTCTCGTGGAGTTATTTATACTGTTTGTGTTCAGGGGAGGCACATGCCAAAAGGACCTCAACTATGGAAAGTAGTAGAAACATGAGCCAAATGACTATTGTCATGGTGCCTGTTTACTTGGACAAGTTCATCTTCTGGAATCCGAATGCCCTTGCTTCTTAGGTGCCATAGTTTCAAGGCCTAGTTCTTCATTTTCAGACAAGGTTTTTTGTGAGGAGGCTATAGAAGAAGCTCCCTCTTCGCCTTCTTCAGAGACACCTCAGTTCCTTTTTTGTCTCCACAGTTCATATTTATTTTGCAACTTTATAGTGTCATCTGAGTATTGAAAGGCTTAAGCCTGTGGTTCAAGGGGCTGAAGCACAGCCACACCCCCCCCGCCTGACCTGTTTAAATCCTGCCTTCCTGCTTCATTCAGAAACAATTTTTCTTTGCAGCCGGAGGCTCTGTTGGACTCTACTTTTCTCAGCTGGGAGCTCTGCTCCTTTCAGCGTTTGTCTCCCTCCTCTACTGATTTTGGATTTTCTGCTTGGTTTGTGCTGGATTTTCTGCAGTTTGTGTTTCTCCTCCTACCTTCTAGGTCTGTATTTTGCTTTTGCCTTCAGCTGCTGTGTGCTTCTCTGTTGTCTGTGATTGCTTCTCTTCTCCTGTGCTGTTCTTTCATTTGCTTGTGTGTGTGTGTGTGTGTGTGTGTGTGTGTGTGTGTGTGGGGGGGGGCCTCAAATGTTACCCTGTAATGTTTCTTCTGTTTGCTTGGGGGTGGGGCGGGGAGGCTTCAGGTTTCCTGTATCTTGCTGCTCATCTGTGCTTGCTTCCTTCTATTCAGACCCATTGTGCTATGCAAGCTTCCATCCCTGTGCTTGTGTTTGTTTTTGTTTGTTTGTTTTTGAGCTTTTCTAGTTTCTAGTGCCCTGTGTCTCATTGCTTGTTTGTACTTTCAGGCTTACATGTGTTTTTTCTTTACCTTAAATCTGTCCTTCAGGATTCGGTAATTGTTTTCTGTATGCACTCAGTTCCATTGCTCCCTCAGTTTACCTGCTATTGTTCTCTGTATGTTTCAGCTACACTTGCTGCTCTCCATGCCTGTAATAGTGTGCACTTCCACCTTAATTGTTTGCACCTGTTCTGGCTTCATTCAGTGCTGGTTCCTCCTAGGCAGCTGCATCTCCCAACCTTCCAATTCTTGGGCTGGATTCACAAAGACAGCCAAAAATCCCGCAACTGTGGGAAAAAGGCCTGCAGCACTGTGGAAATGCTGGTGTGGGATATTCTGAAAATAAAATTGTGCACGTACGGAAATCTGTAAAAATTAAAAATGGCAGCTGCGGAAATTCAATAGCTGTGGAAATCCCACAAGTTCTGAAAATCTGCAACTGAGGATCCGCAGCTGTGGAAAAGGCTTACGAGGCACAACAAAAGGTAATCCATATTAGCTGGAGCAGCAGACTTTGACAGTCTTGCCATAGATGTAGCTGAAAGTACCCACAGAGAGACCAGCAATCATTCCCTCAACTGGGACCACTGTAGCACCACTGGTACCAGCAAGACCATGCACCACAGTGGCTGTCTGTAACTGATGTGGAGTATTTCTATTGCCTGCTGCAGCAACACTCACTGCAGGCTATTCAGCCTGTACTGCGTGTGGGGCTCCGTCATGGGCTGCACTGGGTCTGGTGGTTGTTGTTTGTTGTCTTTCAGTGACAATGTGTTCTAGTTTTGCTGTAACAACTGCCACTGCTATACACCCACTGGTTTGCCATTACTTGTGCCTGACCTTCACTTTAATTATATTTCAATTGTTGGGGCACTGCATTTTGCTCAGGGAATGTTATGCCTCACTTTCATGTGTGCAACATTTTTTCCACAACTGTGGAAAAACACTGGCTGAGAATAGACTTTAAGGGGGATGTGCCATACTTATCAATGACTTTTTTCCTCAGGGACTTCCACAGCTGCACTTTTTTCCACAGTCCATAGTGTATTTTTTTCCACAGTGTGGAAGTTTTGTGTATAACACTCAGAGCAATGTCCCCTTTTTTTCCACAGCTGCAGAACTTTTGGGGATTTAGGGAAGGATTTGTACCTTCAGATTGTTTTGTGAATCCCCCCCCCCCATATGCTGCTTCCATTCCTTAGGGGTTTTCTGCTTCAGCTTATCTGAACAAGCTCTTGTTAATTCATACCTCACTGCAATACAGCTGTAAGCAGTTGAACTGAGTGGTAAAATGAGAGCGCCTCTACAATTTGGGTGATGTGGAGTGGGGGAGGTTCCTGCCCTACCATCCGAATTACAGTTTATCATAAATTTAATGTTGTCCTAGTCCTACATGCAGGACTCATATGCATTTGTAATCATAAATCAAACTCTCATTATGTTTGCCTGTGTATTCAGTCCAACGTATGCAACCCCTGCTTACAGCTGCTGGCATTTAAACAGCACGTTTCTAATCTCTATCTATACTGCAACTTTCAGTCATTGCTGAATATTTTAAATGAACAACAGTGCCCATTACAGAAAAGTGGAAACTAGTATTGAACAAATATCCAGTAGATGAAAAATGTACATTCTAGAAATCAAATCCCTATCTAATACATTTTGGGGTCTAAAACTCTAATCAAAAATCACTTATCTGACCCACCACCCAGGGGAATCAATGAGGGCCAAAATGGGTCCATCAGTAACATAGATAACAATATCAAACAACTTAACAAGTAAAAATAAAAACAAAACAAAAAAAAAACATAAATAAATCAAAAAAAAAAAGTGGGGTGACATCCAGTCTAGACATGCTACTAGCTGGACTGTTCAGTATGGAACTTATTCCACCACATGTTTAAGCTGGATTGATCAATAACCTTCTGCCTCTTGGGACAAAATTGATCTACCTTCCAATTCTTCAATCAAGTGCATAAAGGGCAACCAGACTCCCAGAAACCTCTCTGACTGAAGCCTTAAATCAGACGTTATTTTTTTCCATACAACAAATATTTTTGAGGAGTGCTACCCAATCCATCATTCTTGGACATGTTTGGGAAAGCCAGCATTATATAATAGTCTTACTGGTGGCTGCTAACTAAATTCTCCAAAATGCCTTTTGACCATTATAGTGTCTCACCAGAGGCCACACTCCCCAAACCAACATTTTAAAGTCTAGAAGTTCAGTGGTGCCTGCTATCTCTCCCAATCTGGGACCAAGTTCATGGCAAAAAGGCTGAACAATCCGACAGTCCCAAAAATATGGAAAGGTGTGTCATCTCCACCACACCCCCTCCTATGTCTGTCAGTATGATCCACTGTATAATGTTTCATATGGAATGCAGTGAGAAAATATCAGGAAGCAACTTTACAGTGGAATTCCTGCCAGTTGTTGGAGGCTGAGGTATGAAATACTCCCTCCCAGATCATGTTCCATTCTTGGATGTAAGTCTGCTACCCATTTCTGTTTCCCCCACTGTTTGGAAGTGAGGCAGAGAAACCTCCATCCCTCGCAGGTAGCCCTATACCATGAGTGAAATGTAGTTATTGTATTCTAAAGTGTACCTTTTACTGTTGTATGGGATGGGATTTAACTTTCTGAATGCAGTCTAACCACTGTTTCTGAGAGAGCTGTCTGAGGAGGACTGCGGCAACTGAGAGAGATTTTTGAGTGACTCTTGAGTGCAAAATTTTGAATGCTTCATTCTAAATTTAAAAGGTATGTCATCTCTGCCTCATTTTCTGATTAAGTAATTTATATTAATATTGTTTAAAAAATTCAGTTTACTTCTGATGGAAAGTTTTGCTCCCTAGGGCCTGGAGGTGTGGAGCTCAGCCCGGAATCAGCATTGGGTTGGAAACCAAGCCGGAAGCAGAGGAAGAGTTGTGGTAGTAAGAAAGGCGTCACAGCTACAGTTGGAGTGTAGTAAGCTCAGCGAGGTGTATTATGAACTGAAGTGTGGTATATTACTTTACTAAAGACTGATACAACTGAAATCAAACACACAGAAAGACTGCCCGGGAGACCTACCCTGATTCACCTCGGAGGAAATTGCCTTGTGCAAATTGTTTGTATTGGGTTCCCTGCATTGTGTTTTCCTTTTTGTTTTAGACTGTTTATTTCCTTCTCTTGCTAACTGGGGGTGAATTGGTGTTCTTTGTGGGGTGTCCCATGTTTTTAATCTATAATCGCAAAAGGTGCTTTTACATGGGATGCTCATTCCGTGGTGCCACTTTGTTCCACTGGGACTGCTGCTGAGCAGATTGCCTTTACATAGAGTGATTTGTATCACAACGGGTGGTACAGATCAACTGCAACATTACGCTTTTTCTGCTGTGTACAGGTGATCTGCTCCGAAACAGCCAAAAGAGCATGGGACTCCCTGTTGTCCTGGCACCAAAACGAGCAGAAGGGTGCTGTTACATTGTCAGGTGGAATGGAACAAAACTCTGTGAACCCAGTAAAGCAGGGATTGTGGATTTGGTGAACGTTTGGTTCTCTTGCGGAACCGATCATCTGTACATGGCAGAAAGGTAACATTGCAGTTGATCTATATCACTCATTGTGATACCGATCTCTGCATGTAAAGATGCATAATCTGTAGTAGAAAAGGGGCAAGAGGGGGTATAGGAGCTGGTATGTGGAGTTTGTAACCGAGAGTGAAATTGTAATTTTTGGAAGTTTTTTCCTTTTCTTGTCTTTTAGATAGGCTTATTTATTAAGTATTTTTCTATTTCTATTTTATTTGAATTTAAAATTTTGCACCACTCCTATCACATTACCATATTCTTTTATGCTACATATGTCAGTGCCTGAAAACAGAATGCCAGCTGCCTGGAGGGGAACAACGCTGTAATTTCCTGAGTAGACTATCTGGGTCTTATTGAGAATTTTGTCTTGTTCCATTGCTAGAGCATTCATTCCTTTTTGAAAAGTAAGCTTATAGTAATGTTTTTAATGTGCTTATATGCTCTGTCTGATTAATTTGATTGTTTGTTAACAGTATTATCTCTTTCTAGAGAATGTATCTGTAGATGGTATTTTAGTATACTGAGGGTAATATATATATATCTATATATCTATTAGGGGACTTTTAAATAATAGTTTATTTAATAATTTTGTATTTTGATAATCTGATAGTGTAGCAGCAAATACCATCGTAGGTTATTCACTTTGATGAATCTTAAAGAACACCCTCTATTTTTGGGGGGACACAGTGTCAACTCGTTTATTTGGGCAAGATTTTGACACAGAACCAGATCTTATTTGCCACTGCTGGCCTATTCTGAAAAGGAAAAGAAGGGCTGAACCCTGACTGAGAAGGACAGAGGAAATTTAAAGGGAGTGTTGTTCCCTCATTAGCCCTACCAGAAGATAAAGAGAGACACATTTGACACAGCTGTTTATAAGAGGATGACCCTTTCAAATGTTATAAATGGACATTAATTATTAAATATGTAAGGGTATTGCAGAACTTTTTAAATTTACTTGACTTTTAGAGAGTGACTAAAGTTTCTCAGCCTCATTTCATTATTAGAAAATATATGTTATGTGCAATAGTGTAATCTTACAATTAACTAATAGGATTATCTTTTTGGAAGGTTAAAAATGCAAAGATAATAGAATTTAGAATATAGATTAAGGGTACAGCATGCTACTGCATTATAAAGTGAAGTGTAATATGGTACTACAAGAAAAGTTTTTGGCTGAGTATTCAGAGACAATGGCCGAGATATTCAGAAATGCGCCAAAGGCCGGCGCAAGTCCAGCACAGCACAGATCCAATGTGCCATGGCACAACAGGAGCCATATTCAGAGGTTGTGCAGGCTGAACTGTACCAGCACAACCCAGCTGAATATGGCACAGTTGCACCATGGTGCAGAAAGAGATGCTCCAGCGCAACTGTGGGAGCAGAGCAGCAGAGCAACAGAGGGGGGCACGGCACAGAGAAGTGACCCAGGGACAGAGCCAGGGAAGCATAGTGACAGGCCACAGGAGGCCTCCTCCAGCAGAGCACAGCAGGGCATGCACAGACACCCCTCTCCAGAACACAACAGTGGCACAGATAGCAGGCAACAGGAGGTGCCAATGGCCAACAGAGGGCCACCAAGGGAGCCCCCCTGCAGGCTACTGGCCATGCCACTGTCACCCTCCCAGACCAGAGCAGGCCACATCCAGGACTACGCAGCCAAGCACACACACACACACACACACACACACACACACACACACACACACAAGCCACACAGGCACACAGGAGGCCTACACAGGAGGCACTGAACGTGCCAGGAGGCAGGTAGCATGGCAGACCACATGGGACTGGCCACACAACACCAAGCAGGGGCCCCAACACAGTGTGCAGCCATTATCTGACCAATAACCATGGCTGTGTGCCACCACTATGCGCACACCCACCACACACCCCTGACAGCTGCCCCATGGGCATCCCAAGACACAGCCACTGACTGAGGGGAAGGAGAACATCACAGTGGGACACACCACAGCACACAACAGTAAACCACAGAAGCACAACAGGTGGCCTGACACAGGCACACCACACAGACAAACACTGGGCCACTGCAGCATGGCTCCTCATGCCATCTGCAAAGCAGACACTGACACAGGAAGGTAAGTCAAAAAAGATATATTAACAATGAAAACTATGTACAATAACAAGGGGGTGAGAAAGGGTAGGAAAGCGAGGGAAGGGGACAGGAAACAGGGACTGTACAGTGGGAAGGGGGACTGTACAGGGAGGTACAGCAGGGGAAATGGGAAAGTTGGAACCAAACTGACGGCAGCCATGACCTGCTGCCACTTGGTACCCTCACCACCTCTGGTCTGCCAGCAGCAGGCACCAAACCTGTAGAACTGCCTCCATGGTGGTTGAGGTTATTAGTATGAGCTGCCGGAGCAGCCTGCAGTACAAGGGCCTCCTACACCTTCTCTGAACACCTATGACTAGGGACAGGATAGGTGATCAGTGCAATGTCCCAAGGAACCATGCCCACCCACAGTGCACAATGGGCAATGGGAACACACACCCCTGGAGGGCCTGACCAGCAACCTGCAGGGGGTGGGCCAATGCCTGCCAGCATCTTAGTGCACCACAACACTGCACAAGGGTGGTCCCCACTGCACAATGGCCACCTGACTGTGCAATGACAGTCACTTGGCACAGTGCACTGGCGGCACCACAGCAGCAACAACAGTGGCAGCCTGGCACACACCCACCCCACCAACAACTGGCACACGTGTGCAATGGATGTTCCACAATGGCAAGCACCACGTACAGTGTGACACACACACAGTTGCCATGGCACATGGCACAGGTGGCCATGCCCACACCCACCCCCCCATGTAAAGTGTGAAGGACCCTGACAGTGCCTACCTGCCCGCTCCGGCCTGCTGCACTGCTGCTGCTGCCCATGTCCAGCGGTGATCCTCAGGCCCTGGGAATGAAAAGAAGACAGGTACACATCAGGAATCATCCACAGCAGCCACCCATCACCCCCACCCCTGTGCACAGGGTGAGCCCCTGCCCGATACATCCTGCACTACTGCATCGCAATGCAAATGGCGGCTGGCAATGCCACTCCACGATGCGCATGATGACAGTGTACCCCTCTGCAGGGCATGCCAGGCAGCCTAGCCAACATCACAGTACAACACCAGGGCAAGCATGCAATATCAGCCAACCTACCTGTCTGTGGCACAGCCCCTCACCTGACACATGCCTGAAGCCTTCTCAGGCACTCTGAGTCCCACTGCATCATGTCCCCATACTGGTGGCAGCATTGCTCCCCTGTCCTGGCCACCCTGGTCCTCTGCTGCAGCCTGGCAGCAGTCCCCCTGCCAAACTGTGACCCTTGGCTGCTGCAGGGGCACCTGGCCAAACAGTTGAGGGGTGTGGGGCTGGACACAGCCTACCAGGTTGACAAGCTCAACCTGTGACCAGTTCAGTGCTCGATGGACACATCCCCGCACCATTTCACCCACCTTGATCTAGGAGACCAAAATGGTGGCAGGAGGTACACGTGTCCACGACATGTGCCAGATGCACGAAGCGAGGGAACATGCGCAGTGCCCACCCATCATGCAGTGCTGGAGATGTGTGGTGTGGGCATGGCCAAGTGGGGTCACTGGGTCAGGGGAGTGACCCAGGGATCAGAGGTCTCCCCAGGGGTCAGGGGTCACCTGCTCAGTGTGCACGTGTGTGATAGCAGGCCTGGTGCAACATGCGCTATGCTACTGCATCATGTTTTTGGAGCACGATGCATGATTAACACCATGATACCATTAGGCACATGCACACTGTGGGCCCTGTGCACCACACATGTGTGTGCATTGTGCCGTGACTTGCTCTGGTGCAATCTCATTGCGCACAGAGCAAAATCACGACATTCAGAAACCATATGCAAATGAGCTCATCAGCCAATGTGTGGTGCACTGGGTGCATTAGCATGTCATTACTGATGTGCCAAACGTCATTTGCATGCGTTGTGCCTTATAAACACCACGGAACAGCATAGGCCATGGACCAGTATTGCATCCTTTCAAGGTAAGTTGCGCATGCCACTGCAGCTCACTGGGAGCAGACAGGACACGAAGGTGGGATGGACCAGGGAGATGCTGCCACTGACACACTGTGCTGTCCATGTCCACAGGAAGTGAGATGTCTGAACATGAAGAGGATGAGGAGGGTGAGGAGCATGGGCCTGCTCGGAAACGCAGGCCCAACTTCACTAAGGCAGAGAAAGTGGCCCTGTTTGATGCATACTTGGACATGGAGTCCATGTTGAGTGGTGCAACGGGCACACTACAGGCCAGGGCTGGGGCCTGGGAGGAGGTGGTGGCATACATCAACCAGCATGGCAGCCACCAGTGATTGGCACAGGAGTGCTGGAAGAAGGTGGGCATGGACAAGAGGCACATTAAGAAGAAGGTGGCAGTCATCCATGCATCCCAGAATGCCACCGGAGAGGGGCCTGCAGATGTGCCAGCACTCATGGCGCAGGAGGAGTTGGTGGCAGCTACCATGCGCTGCAGCATGGTGGAGGGTGTGCCTGGAGGTGGTTTCCAGATGGGTGGAAGCCCATCACTGCATGGTACATATGTCAGCCACACACAGCTGGTGGCATGGAGGGTGTGTGCACAGGCATGCTGATGTGCATGCAGCTGGAATGCATGTCATGTGCATCTGTGCACACCTACATGCATGCCATGCTGCAGGACACATGCAGTGGCAGTGTAGGGGGGCACATGTGGGCAATGCATCACTGACACACCTTTTTTCTCTTACAGCATCAGCACGCCTCCATGTGGATGATGGTGCACTGGCAGCAGCAGCAGCCATGGACCCTGGAATGGTCCTGAGGACCAGCTGTCCACCTGTACTGGCATCCAGGGGCCCAACAGGCTGCAGCTCACCACCACAGTGCAGGCATATGTCCTGGACCTGGGGTCAGATGAGGCCCTGGATGTGTTCCTGCAGGATGCCAGCCTTGGTGTCCTCTTTGCAGAGACACAGATCAGGGCAGGGTCTGACACCGATGATGACATTATGACTATCCTGGACAGCATGGGCAACATTGTGGATGAGATGCCCCTGCTGGCCACTGACACAGGCAGCATGCCCAGCACTCTGCCAGCAGTGGAACAGCTTCCTGCCACCACTGTGGGTGTAGTGGTGTGCGCTGCCCCGGCTGTGCCCTGCAGTGGTGGTGGTGCAGCTGTGCAGGTGCTGGGTGGTGTACAGTGACCAGACAGGTGACAGCAGCAGGCTGCGGGTGCCACTGGGCAGCCAGACACAGGGTCTGCCACCAGTGCGCCTGCTGTGCCCATTCCCCCTGCAGACCCCACTGTGCAGCATCCACCAGAGAGGGGTGCTGTGCAGTATAGCCGGTCACCACATGAGGATTGGCATCCCACCCCAGAGCCCCAGGATGCCGACCTGCTGGCTGAGCACACCCGTTTGCTGTGGGTGTCTGTTCAGCAACAGGTGCTGCTTGCCACTGGGGTGCATGCACTGCATGTGGAGGTGCACCAGTTAGCCGAGCAGCAGGAGAGGTGCAATGTGCAGATCCTGGTGGGGATGCAGCATGTGCAGGAGGCCACGACTGCATCTCTGGATCACATTGCCACTGTGATCGCAGATGGCTTTGCACTGCTGTCTGCCACAGGGCAAAGCTGAGCACAGATGACTCCCCAGAGCACAGTGTCCACCCAATGAACCTGGCATTGGGTGACCCCAACACAGTCAACACCTGGCTCTGATGTGAGTATCCCAGGCATGCCGGGGGCTGGCCTGTTTGGGCACCTTCACACCCCCACATGGACATGGTTGCAGTCCCACGGTTCAACCCCTTGGGGCTGTTGCTCACCCCCCATGGGTGATGTGTAGCCTGTAGCTGATGATCGGCCCAGGCGTGGCCACCCCCATGGCCATGGTTCTGTGCAGCAGATCTGATGTGCGGGCCACCCCACCTGCAGTCTGCAGCTGGTGCCCTGTGCACATATGGGTGGTGTGTGTGTGCCCACCACTGGTGTAGCACCTGTGTGTTGCACCACACGGTGCCTGTGTGTGTGCTTGCCCAGCTGCTGGACCATGTGGCATGGGAGTGATAATGGCAGTCTAGCACTGGTTGTGCCTGTGCATTGGTGCAATGCATCTGATCCATGCCACATACCACTGCCTGGGTGTGTGTGTGCATGTGTGTTGCTGTTTGTGGTCATGTGCCACTGAATCCCCTGCCCCTGCTTCGTGCCTCTGTGTGTGCATGCCCATTGCCATGCATGCCCCTGCATGTGTGCTGTACCTATTTGTGTGGACCATGCATGTGTATCACACCACCTACCTGAGTGCACCGTAGTGCTCCTGTGCAATGGTGTCCTGGTGTCATTGCACCTGCTGTTGCAGCCAGGGTTCCCTCCACCCAGGGAGTGGCTGTTCACCACCCTCTGGTCCATTGCCTCTATTGTCCCCACTACTGTTGCCCTCATCAGCCTCGACAGCTATCCCATGGTCAATGGCCATGTTGTGTAGTATGCAGCAAGCCAGGAATAGGCCACAGGCTTTCAAAGGGCTGTACTGTAGGGCACCATCTGACATGTCTAGGCAATGGAACCATGCTTTCAGCATGCCAAAGACACATTTGATGATGTTGTACATGCTGGTATGTGCCTTGTTGTAGCATTCCACTGCTGGGGATGATGGGCACCAGTAGGGGGTTAACAGCCAGGGCCTCAGTGGATATGCACTGTCTCCTGTGTGGATAATGACATGGTTAGCCCTCTGCTATTCTGTGCTGTGCCCCTTGCCTGTCCCTGGTGCCCAAGCCAACATGCATACCCTGCCTTCCTCCATCCCAAGGTCTGCTCTGCCCATCACCCCTTGCCTGTGTCATACTCACCCACTAGGTGGTCCATGGGGATGTCCCCACATTCAAACCTGTGGCACAGCGCAGAGCTGTGCCAGATGAATGCATCATGTGCATTCCCAGGGTGTGTGGTGCAGACATTGGTAATGTGCCCCATGGCATCGCACACCACCTGGCAGTTGACACATGGGCTTCCCTTCCTGTTTATGAATGCCACACCCTCAGGGCCAGGTGGCATGCGGATGCCCATGTAGGTGCAGTCAACAGCCCCAATCACACCAGGCATACTTGCAACCCTGTGGAAGTCCTGCATGGTTGCTGTATGCTCTGCCTGTGTGCTGGAGAAATGGATGAATTCTGACACACGTGGCAGACGTGCATGGAGGAACTAGGTGAGGAGGCAGGTCCTTACTGTCCAATATCCCCCTGGGCAGTTGTCTGCTGCTGGCTGTGTGCCACCCTGGTGCACTGCCTGGCAGTGTGTCTGTCTGTCTCTCTCTCACTCTCTCTGCCCCTCTCTCCCTCTCCAATGCCACCTCTGTCCCTCTCCCTCTGTGTCTACCTTGGTCTCTTTCTTTCTTTCTTTCTTTCTTTCTCTTTCTTTCTTTTTCTCTCTCTCTCTTTCTCACACTCACTCCCTCTTGCCTGGTACAAGTGCTTTCTGTGTGCTTGTGCCCTGTATTTTTAGGAACAAGTCTGCTCGGAGCAACTTCGATTTGCTCTGCACTTGCGCTATGGTTTCACGGTTCAATATACCACTGTGCTGGATATTCATGAGAGCACCCCCTGTACTTGCACCTGCATTCATTATAGTTGCACACTGGTGTAATGGAATTTGCACTGTGCAATGGCTCCTGCTGAATATGGCTCCTTGGTGCAAGTCCACACTTGTGCTGGTGCAACTGCTTTGAATATCTGAGCCAATGTGTAATCCCTAAAAAGCAATTAGGAATGAGAACAAGGAGTAAGAAAAGAGCAGAGGAAGATTTATTATGGCAGAATTATAAAAATGAACTAGCAATAGAAAGTGAATTGGATCAAGGTTTGGGACAATCTAATGAAGAACAAGGTAAAGCTCACAAAAACCAGCATAAAAAGAAACAAAGGAAGCCAATAAAGCAGAAAAATAGTAAAAAGAAAAAAAGACAAAAAATAAAGGTTTTAAAAGGACAGTGATGGGGCTATCATTAATCACAAATAATTTAAAATGGATTCCCTAGGAAGGACAATTAAACATATTAACTTCCACACCCATAATGGAATTAAACCTAGAAAAAAATAATGAGTTTCCTAACACACCAAGAAAGAAAAAATATAGTGAACAAGAATACCTCCAGTAATATTACCATTAATAGCCACAGTGCGATTGCTCAAAATGTGAGAATTGAGAAACAAAGGGGAAATAATAATGAAATAATATTACAGGATGAAGTAAGAAAGAAAGGAAGACTCGAAAAATATGAAGTACAAGAAAGTGCTAGCCAAATGGAAAGTGAATTCCTCTGTAATAGCTATGAGAGTTTACCAGTGGTTGTAATGAACAAAACCAAAATACAGGAGGAATTGAAGACTGGTGAGAGACAACATCAACAAAATAGAACAAAACTCACAGAAATAATGGCTGAATTACAGGAAACTATTGCAGGGTTAAGGGAGATAATGAAGAATGAGGAAGCCCAAGAACAATGACAAATCACATATTCCCCTTTTCTAGATGAAAACCTTGTAGAAGTTCTAAAGAATCTCCATGTAGCAAGTCTGGTCTAATTTTGGAACAATTAGTCATAATAAAAAATGAAATGAATTCTCTGTGGGAGGATGTGGCAATTAATATGGAATGTCTAGAGGAACTACTCCAATTTCAGAGAAAAAATCAAGAGAGAATGAATCCTCAGTTATTCTAATACAGGATGAGACAGACCAAGCCTCTCATAAAGAGGTGGGGCACAGATCAGAATCTGTTAAACTAAAGTTTGTGGAAGGAACATTTCCTAGTGATGAGAAAAAGGGGGAAAAATAATAAAAAAAAAACAGAAGGAAAAAAAAAAGAAGATTTGCATTCATGTATTCAATAGTGGGGAAGGAGACAAACAACCTTCTTCCAGAACAGGGAATGAGTCTGTTACATCATCTGGGGAAAATAAAGTAACAATTAGAACCCAGACAACCCCTACATATATAATTCATAACTATGAATATAATCAGGTAAAACAATTTAAAAATAGTCCTCTGGAAGACACTCAAGCAATAATAACTTTAAGCAGAGTAAAGAGAAAAGATTATGAAAATCAAGAACTTTTAATAACTCTGGGATACATGATCTGTGAGAAGTTATTAGATTTGAAACTGTATAGTGAGACATGTGATGCCTTAAGGGTTGTCGATTCAACATCAGCTGACAATAATTTTTCAAACTTTCAGGAGTTGCTCAATATGTCTGGTGGAGTGCTGAGCCTCTACAAAAATATAGCTTGAGTATGGACTATCCAAGCCAAGTAAAAATAATATGTACAGAGGACTTAAAGCTACAGAAAAAAATGATTTGGTAAAAGAATTACTATTCTAGTTTGGAAGAACTTAATATGCGGCATTGAAAGTCAGCCAGATCAGCCAAATGTAGTTCTCCCTATTTTAGTATCTCATGAATTGGGTATGAAAATAAAATGAAACTTAAAACTATGATATTGCACCTACTGGGGAACTTTTGGGGGTTAGAATTTTACAATGAAAACATAGTGGATGTATAAAGAATATTTTTAAATCATGGAGTCAAGGGCACCAGAAAGATTTGATTTTATGTAACAAAACTTTCATAAAAAATATTTTGTGTGTTGCACATAAATTGGATGAGTTAAGAATATTAATTGTGGATTTTAATCAAATGAACAAACAAAAGTTGGAAGGACAAGTAATAAATGGGATAATAAAAAACAAAAAATAAGTGTAGCTGATTTATACTGTGGAAGTTAGTAATCAGTATCAACCTTTGACCAAAAAGGATAATTGACTATCTGATGCAGCGAATCTTCATGCCCTGCTAGTTAGGAAAACATTAGGAGAAGATGTAATTCATGTAAATCATCTAAATAATAATAGTATAGCTACTTACTTGAATGAGAACAAACAAAATATTGGAATATTATCTTGGAACATTGCAGGACATCCATCAAAGTTCTCTGGTCTTGAATATATTCATTTTTATTATGGAGGCTAATATAATTAACTTGCAGGAAACATGGCACACTTCTGAACATATTGATAGTATAAGAATAAATGGCTTCCAAATGTTTCATTCACCAGCACAAAGAATGATAAAATGGGTAGAAGCTGTGGTGGATCAATTACTTATGTTAAGATAGCTGATTATTTATAAGTTAAGTCATTTATAGACACAACTATATGATTTTGGTATTAGTAATTTGGGAAAAAATAATAATTTTAATCAATGTCTATAACCCTCTGAAAAAAAATCACCAATAAGTGATGGAGATCTAGTCAGTAAAATCATACATGAAAGATGTCAATTAGAAAATTGGTAAAAAATGCTAAATTATTGTTGGTAGGTGATCTAAATACAAGATATGGAGATCTAAAAATTCAGAACAACATGGATATGCAAACTATGTTAGAAACTCTGGTTATAAGAAATAGGGAATCCCTAGATAAGAAAAATACTGACAAAGGGATACATGAAATGTTGTTAGAATCTTTAAAGAGCTAGTGTACTGCCTAAAACTAATATTAGAAACATAGATTTTGACAGCAGATAAGGACCGCTTGGTCCACCTAGTCTGCCCATTTCCCTACCTACCGGATAAGCTGCAGATCCTAGTTAACCAACAGCCTTTTTCTTCCTACCCCCACAAGAATTGCCTTATGTCTGTCCCATGCATTCTTGAATTCTCCTGCAGTTTTAGACCCCCACAACCTCCTCAGGAAGACTGTTCCATACATTCACCACCCTTTCTGTGAAAAAATACTTCCTCATATTGCCCATGAGCCATCCCCCCTCTATCTTCAAATTGTGTCCCCTTGTTCTTGCACATCTCTTTTTCTGAAAGATGCTACCCTCTTGGACTTTGTTGAGTCCACTGAGGTACTTAAAAATTTCTATCATGTCCCCCCTTTCCCTCCTTTCCTCAAGGGTATACATATTAAGCTCTTTTAGTCTCTCCTCATATGGCTTCTTTTGCAGACCCTGCATCATTTTAGTTGCCCTCCTCTGGACTGCCTCCATCCTGTCTATGTCCTTGCAGAGATGGGGTCTCCAGAACTGGATGCAGTACTCCAGATGGGGTCTCACCAATTGTCTGTACAGAGGGATAACAACTTCCTGTTTTCTGCTGGTGATGCCTCTCCCTATACATCCCAGTATTCCCCCAGCCCTCCCTACTGCCTTCTCACATTGCTTGCCAACCTTAAGGTCATCTGATATGATTACCCCCTGGTCCCTTTCCATTTTTGTTGTTGTTACTACCTCTCCCCATTGTGTAATCTTCCCCTGGGTTTCTGTTTCCCAGGTGCATTATTTTGCACTTCTTTGCATTGAATCCAAGCTGCCATACTTCTGACCATTCCTCCAACCTTGCCAAGTCCCTTCTCATCCTTTCCATGCCTCCTTGTGTATTAATCCTGTTGCAGATCTTTGTGTCATCTGTAAAGAGGCATACTTTTCCTTCTAGTCCCTCTGCAATGTCACTTATAAAGACATTAAAAAGGACTGGACCCAGTACTGAACCTTGTGGTACCCCACTAGTAACCCCCCTTCTTCAGAGTGGACTCTGTTTACAATTACCTTCTGTGTTCTATTGTCCAGCCAATGTTTTACCCAGGCTACTACCCTGGGACCCACTCCAAGGCTGGGTAATTTGATTATTAATCTTTTGTGTGGGACTGTGTCAAATGCCTTGCTAAAGTCTAAGTAAGCCATGTCCACAGCCCCTCCCTGGTCTACTACTTTGGTCACCCAGTCAAAGAAATCAATTAGATTTGTCTGACATGACCTTCCCATTGTGAACCCATTCTGCCTTGGGTCCTGTGCCCCACTGGCCTCTAGGTACTCAACAATTCTTTCCTTCAGAAGTGATTCCATCACTTTCTCTACCACAGAGGTCAAACTGACATGTCTGTAGTTTCCTGCCTCTGTCTTGCTCCCACGTTTGTGAAGGGGAATCACATCCACCTTCCTCCAGTCCTCAGGCACCACACCATCCTCCCATGATTTGTTAAAAAGGGTAGTCAGTGGTGTCACTAGTCCTCCCTTTAATTCTTTTAGAATTCTTGGGTGAATTCTGTCAGGCTCCATTGCTTTGTCTACCTTCAGTTTTAGGAATTCTTTCAGAACCCTTTCTTCTGTGAAAGGACTGGGCTCAACCCCCTATCCGGAGTGCTTCTGTTAATTGGATTAGGCACCTCTCCCTCTTTTATGTATTCATTCAGTATCCCTGCTTTTTCACTGTCCCTGTCTGCCCACCCACCGTCCATTCTATTCAGCCTCACTACCCCTCCCTTTGTCTTGCTACACTCCCTGATGTACCTATAAAAGGTTTTATCCCCTTTCTTAGCTGAGTTGGCTATCTTTTCCTCAGTTTGGGCCTTTGCTATTCTGACTTCTCTCCCTGATTCCTTCTGCCTTAAGTGGTACAGTTCTGTGTCCTTCTCCTTCTATGTTTCCTTATACTTCCTAAATATTATGTTTTTCTCCCTAACCTTCACCGCTGCCTCTTTTGAGCACCATAGTGGCTTTTTATTTCATTTTGATTTGTTTATTTGCTTCACACAAAGGCTTGTTGCCTCTGTGATGGCAGTTTTGATGTTTCCTCATTGTTCCTCCACCCCTCCTTCTAGCCTGTTTGCTAGAGCTTTTCTAAGGCACTCTCCCATCTTGTTGAAGTCAGCCCTCCTTAAGTCCAGTACCCTCACTTTTGTATGGCTTGACTCTGTAGTTGAGTTTATTATGAACCACACTGGTGGTCATTTGTTCCCAGATGGCTACCCACTTCGAGATCTGAGATCCTTTCACTGTCCCCATTTGCGAGTGTTTTTAAAAGCAGTCAACCATTACCTTTTATATCTGAGGTACTTTTTATTTTCCCTTTGGTTAATTAGAAGATAGTTTACCTGATGTTAGAAGGTGAGATGTGTGGGGCTGCACTCTGCCTGACAGCTGGCATATCTATCTCTATCCCCCCCCCACACACACACACTACATCATCAACATTGCAGAAACAGCCACTCAGTAGCTGCCAGGTCAGTCACCTGTGATTTCGCTGGCAGTGAGATCACAGTGCTGATGACGTAGTGGGAGGATAGAGACAGATATGTCAGCTTCCAGGCTAAGAGCTGTTCCACACATCCAGCACAATATTATCACATAGAAGACTTTCTAATGAGCAAAAGTAAAAAGAAAACTACTTCACAAATAAAAAGTTACAACTGACTACTTTTTAAAATGTCTGTTATTTTCCTGTCTGCCTGTTTTGGATCCACTAGCTCTTTAAATTTGATCTTATTTAATGGCAGATTTCCATCAGACAATGAAGGCATTATTACCTACATAAACCATTGAGGCACTTCTCCGGTTGATTACATATAGGATAAAGTATGAGGTGGTGTGTGTAATGAGAAGTTTACCCCTCCCCCGAGGTGTTAAATGCTACATAAACCCCGAGAACTAAGCTCGAGGGGTTTATTAAAGCATCTAACACCGAGGGTGTGTGTAAACTTCAAGTTTAAACACACCACCCCATATTTTATTTTATATAATTGCTGGTTTTCCCTTTTTTGCCACAGCAATTATATAAAATAAAAAGCCATTGCTGTGCAGCCGTGGTCTGCATGGTTCGTGGTTGCCCTTAAGTTTTTATTTAACATTTTTAAAAATGTTTTTTGTTCTGCAGGTTTATGTTAAGTTATGTTAAAAACACTTACCACTGAGTCCGAGTGGTGGTTTAGTCTGTGGGAGAAAGATAAGACAGCCAGAGGTGGGATAATAAGAGCAATGGTGGGTGCATGCACAGAGCAAGGGAAACTGTGCGCGCATTTGCTGTAATAAACACTCCTTTATTACAGAAAATGATAGCATGGTTTCCCTATGGGAAAAAGGGGAAGCTAGTTTTTATATAGTTGCGTCCCCTTTTGATTATCATAAATATGCAGATTTAAAAAATATTAACAAGGACAGAAAGTGACCACTGCCCACTTCTCATTATAAAAAGTCAACAGGAACATTTATAAGAGGAAATGAGGAATCATTAGAGATAAACAATAAAAAAATTAGGTGGGATAGAATACCAAAAGATAGAGTATTTCAGATGATAAATAATTACTAACAGCTCATAGAACTAGACATGAAAAAATGATTAGAACCAGAAGTAATTTATTCATGTATCATACACATGTATACATCTGTAAAGAATAAATATGAGAAAGGAAGTACAGTAACCCATTCTAAATATGAGAACTGGTTTTATGAAACATGATGACAAGAGAAAACAAAACTGGCAACATGAATAAGATACACTAGGAAGAATCTAACCAAAATGAATTTGCAAAATTTAAACAGATGTGGAAAACAATATAAAAAACATGTTATTATGCAAAACTCTTTACATCAGAAAGAATTCTGGGGAAAAATGATTAGTGTAATTGAAAATAAAGATGATAAAAACTTTTGGAGACTTGTAGCCATGGGCACTAATAATTACAAAAATCAAAGTGATTCTTTCATCAAATCAAATCAAATCAAACTTTATTTCTTTGAAAGGCGCCTTTCCTAGACCACAGCGCCTGTACATAAATTATCAATCTCCATTAAAACATTAAAAACCATAAATATAAAACAGTGATCAACTTAATCTAATTCATAACTTTGGCGACACTATATTAATGTTCATCCATAAATGCCAGGCTGAAAAGGTACGTTTTTAGTTGTTTTTTAAAACTTTGAATGGTCAGGCAGCATGTATCCAGCAAGTGAGAATTCACAGAGATTAGGGCCATATAAGCAAAAGGGCCCCAGATGTTTCAATCGCACCCTGGGAATCTCTAGCAATCCCTCGTCAGTGGATCGAAGCGGTCGGGAGTGTCAATAGGGAGAAAGGAGATCTTGCAGGTAGCAAGGTCCCTAGTCGTGTAGTTATTTGTGTTGTTGTTGTTGGTGGTGTTATTCCACCAAGTCACTAGGTAACCTATTATGGAAATAGATTTTTCCAAAGACAACATCAGGGGTCCAATATTCAGAAAAGGGCAAAACCGAGTGCAAATATTTACGCTTGGTTTTGCAATAGCACAGGTGTCCAAAACTATTACATTCAGTGGAATAGTGCATCCATGCTATTACACTAAATCGGCCAATGAGACCTGATGATGTGCCACCAAGCACAGGGCAGAAATGCCCCCCCCAGTAGGGCAGCACAGTGACTTGTACCCGGGCAAAAATCCCCATATTCAAAGGGACCTATACTAATGAGGCCATTGGGCATTCAAGGTGCTAAGGATCTATTTGCATGCCTGTTATGGATCCATTAGCATAGGGAGCGAGGCTGTACTGTGCGGCACCACCCTCCAATTGCCCTTGTTGGTGGAGCTATCTCTGGTGCTAGTGGTGCCCCCCCGGTGATCGCTGTCATATATACAAATAAAATACATGACCCTGGTAGTCTAGTGGTCCCTCCTCCCTTCCCTTTAACTGATCACCATCCTGATATTAACAAAATAATTCCCTGGCAGTCCAGTGGTCCCTCCCTTCTACCCCGTTCAGTGATCACCATCCCAATAATAAAATAACTGACTCCCTGGTAGTCTAGTGGTCCCTTCCCCTCCCCTTCCCCATTCTCTGATCACCATCCTGAGATTGGTAGCTTAGTGGTCCCTCCACTCTCCAGTAAAATTCAGCAATCGCCATCCTGATATTAAAATAAATTATTCTCTGGTGGTCTAGTGGTCCCTCCCCTCTTTCCATTCAGTGATCGCCATCCCGATATTAAAATAAATTATTCCCTGGTAGTCTAGTGGTTCCTTCCTGTCCCCAATTTTCTGATCACCATCCTGATATTAAAAAAAATTCCCTGGTAGTCTAGTGGTCCCGCCCCTCCCCCGTTCTCGGATCTCCATGCCAATATTAAAAAAGTTATTCTCTAGGGGGTGGAGCTAGCCAGCCAAGATGGAGGATGTGTAACTGAGTAGCTGCAATACCTAGATCACCCATTTGGACCCATCCAACAGTTTGTTTACTACCTATTCTTAAACACTCAACGGATTTGACATCTGCAGGTAGTAACCATCATTTTGATACTAATTTGGCAGGATTCTGGACTTCTGGGCACTAATTACAGCTATTTTGGTTCTTCCAAGTTAAAGCCCACATTTTGGGACCTGTTGGACACTGCCAGATCACCAGAGTTGAGTTTTGTACCCAGAACTGAGAGCTTTCAATGGAGGGGCACCTGAGGCAAGGGGCAGGGGCGGCCCTATCCTTAAACATGGAGCTGCAATTGGTGAACATAACTGCCATACTTAGTAAAGTCTTGTTGGACACTGCAGAACTGAAAGATACAACTTCCAGTACAAAAAAAGATTTATCCCTCGTAATGACCAGAGTCACTGGCTGTGAAGCAGGAATCAAACTACAAAATGGCATCCTGCATGATCACCATTGTCAACTTGAGGGACTACAACAACCAACTTCAATATCTTCTTGCCAAGATCGATGATTTGGAGAATCGGGGGAGAAGAAAAAATATTAGAATAATTGGTATCCTGAGGGTGCAGAAGGCAATGATATGACTGCCTTTCTGAGAAGAAGCCTCCTGGAGATGCTAAAAATGAACAACCGGATCCTCTCCAGTGCTGGAGTGAGCCCACCTCTCTCTCTTGCCCCTCGGCAACAACAGGTAGAACGGCCGAGGCCAATACTATGTAAATTTCTATGTTTCCTGAAAAAGAAGTCTATCTGCAGGCTGCCAGAGACCTGAAGTGACTAGTATGGGAAGGCAACCATGTAAAGATCTATCAGGACTATTCTTTTGAGCTGTCAAAGCGAAGGAGGGCTTACGGGCCGGTAAAGCAAACGATCTATAAAATGAACATACTGGCATTCTTGCGCTATCCAGCCATACTCAGAGTCCAGTACAGAGGGGGATACATCACTTTCAGTAGTCCAAAAGAAGCTGAAATGTTCCTTGATGACATCATAGGAGAACAAGCGGATTCCCATCATCCACCATTACAACCTCGTGGTGAGGCCCAGCAACTGATGGAGGTCTCTACTACCCCCAACACCTGGGTAGCACAGCCTCAGCACACGACAGAAATATAGTAGGATGGCACAGAGTGGCAAAAAGTCCAACAGGGTAGGATGAAGACTAAGACAAGGCCACAAAACACAGAGCAGCCCTCGCCGAGTGGTGCCAGGACCCGCAGAGGGAGATTGAGGAGCTGACAGTGAAAGATTCATCTGTCCAAAGGGAGTGGTTCTTCTACATGCAACATGCTGGTGAACATGTTGAACTGATACAAGTCTCTGCGAGACCTTCTTCTGATGACTTTGACCCTGGATGGTCTGATAGACACTGTAACCTCACCGAGTCTGAAGGCCACAATGGAGGACTATACCAGCGAATGGGCCCTCATTCCTCAAGACTGGGCAGACTGCATGTGGAAGCCATCAGCCAAACACCTATGCACCACACTACTGGTTACTGAGGCCTTGCTGAAGCCATGAGGATGGAACTATTCAGTATACAGGTACAGCTTGGTAGTTGTTTTTCTCCAGAGCTCAATCACCTCCTAACTTGCCAGAGAAGTGACTTTAGTAATTCCCCAAAATGTGTTTGTAGTTTGGGGTTTTCTCCTCTCACTGGCATAAAAAGATGGGCAATCAGTAATGCGAGCACTGTCTTTTTTAGCTCTGGTTTCCCATTCCATACACTTGGCTTTGGGAAGACTTCTGCAGACTGTGAGATTTTATCATTGTTTGCAGGGATATGTTATCGTTCAGACCATTCTGCCCGCTGGGGGGGTTAATGTTGAACACGGACAAAATGTTTGGGCGAACTACCATGGGCGCGAGCACCCCCTGAGCTCGAGGTTCTGCACCATTCAATGGAGCCACAATTACCCTGAGAGGTTTATTAATGCAGGACAAATAAGAGCAGGGACTCCCTGGGGGATACGGAGCGGCGTGTTGCATGCAGGGCTGAGCCCCCAATACTATCAGCACTGCAGAGCAGTCCAAGCAACCCCCCGTAGGTAGATACTGGGGAAAAAAGGGCTGCTTTCTAAGTTGCATAGGACACCCACAACAGCATGGATAGCACCCATTGTAGCAAGCTACACAGCTCTCTCGACAGGAACCAATGGATGGAGTGGTGATGGGTGCAGATACTCATGGGGGAGTGATCTCCCCACTGTACTTAAGGGGACACCTGGTCATACATCTTAGAAAGGTTCAAGATGCCCCTTGCTATTGCCACCGGAGACTAGCAGTGGTAAGGTGTCATAGGACCCATGACTGGCGTCACCAGGGAATCCACTGGCTCCACACTATTGATATCATTAGAGAACATATATCTAAAGTGCCCACCTGGAGAGAGGTGTATCCCTCATCTCACACACATGGAGTTGGCTGGGGAGAGTGCTAGATATCGCAGACTTGCAAGTTTGGAGGCCTAGACCTGCCTATCCTCCACGGGGATAGGGGAGTAGAAAGCTACATCCGGTAAGGGGGTACTAGGTATGCCTCACATCCCTTTCCCTACAACTAGATGCTAAGCTGTTGCAGCAGCATAAGGCTAGATGCTGGAGGCATTGTTATGCCATTCCCCCCAGAGGTGGCCTGCCGAACCATTGGATGAGGGTGGACATCACCCACCTCTAGGCCACAGCAGGCGGTCAAGCCTCAAAGGTTTGTACTTAGTTTGAATTTCAATCTACTGTTTTATCTGCTGTCATTAGGTTTGTTAAAAATGTTATTGTGCAAGAGGGCATCTTGGATATTGTTAGAGATGCTACCCCCTAAGTTCTATATTCTAGTATTTGGGTTTGATATATGGCTAATAGAGGGGTTTACCCCACCATTTCAACCCCTAAGGATATTAAAAGGTAAAATAAGAGTGTTACTAGGGCACTGGAAACATGGAAGGTATCCAAGTATAACTGGGGACACGGGGGAGGGGACCTGTCTGAGACCTTAGAACCTAGGTTAGTCTTAGGGATGCAATTTAGAGGAAATAAAGGGAGGCTCATGGTACTATACTACAGAACTGTTATCCATTCATACACATAATGGAAACAACCTTCTTATGGCTAGCCTACCGCATGTGATAGCCATTACCTGGAATGTGAAAGGCCTTAACTCTCCAGCGAAAAGAAAACAAATGCTGGCTAGATTAAAAAAAAATGGGCACCCAAGTCGTGTTTTTATGAGAGATAAAACTAACCTCTAAGGAGGCATAAAAACTGGTGAGAGAATGGGTGGGGTCAGAAGCACACAGTGTCTCAGGCTCAGCGAAGAGGGGTGTCTTGATTTTGCTTCACTGTAAAATGCAGTGGCAGCCTTTAGGAGTGTTTACTGATGGGGATGGGAGGTGGATAATTATGAAGGTATCTACCCCCACAGGGCCGGTGCTGTTAATCAATGTGTATGCCCCAAAAGAGGATACCCCTGCCTTTTTGACTCCCTATCTCAGAAAATTATGGATGCATCCTATGATAACCCAGATATTCTCACAGGAGGTTATTTTAACTTCTCAGTGGAATACCTGCTAGACAGAACCAATGCTAGACCCAACCCACATACTTGCTCTCTCCATATGCTAAAAGAGCTTCTATCCCTCCACCAGCTATCTGACATATGGCATCTCTCACACCCTACGGATAGGGATTAAACATACTTCTCTGCCCCAAGGGCCATGTCCACTAGGCTAGACTCCTGGTTTACATCCGGCAATATGACCACCACCATAACTGCAGTGACTATAGCTCCGCTCTATATATCAGATCATGCCCCAGTGGTCTTGGACATCCTAACTGCTCAGCACTGTAAGAAATCTCTCCTATGGCGATTGGACCCACTTCTCTTACAGGATAGAGACTTTGCTCCCTGGCTTAAAAATGAGACAGAAATGTATTTTAAGGATAATTCAGTAGGGTCGGCCTCAGCAGCCAATACTTGGGAGGCATACATGGCCACCATTTATGTCAAAATAATTAGTTATGCAGCATGTAGGCTTAAACAGAGGGAACAAGAGCAAGCCCAGTTGGAGGACAAACTTATAAAGCTGGAGAGCCAATATAAAATGAACCCCAGAGCCCTAAACAACCCCCAGTTGGTGTTAGATCTTATGGCAGTCTGGCTACAACTTAATAGGCTGGCTATCTGGAAGGCTGAACTATATTTACAGTGGGTCCAGTTTAAATACTGGGCAGATGGAGAGAGGGCCAGCAGGCCTCTAGCATACTGGTTGAAGCAGCGGCAAGCCAAAAGGGCCATCCAGCAGCTCAAGGATAAAAATGGTAAACTCTCCCCAAATCACAAAATGATTAATAAGATAATAATGACAGATTTCTACAAGACTTTACATTCCTCTCAAGCAGAATGAAACTGGGATAAATATAATAACTTCATAGCAAACCTCCCCACCCCAAAACTCCTTCAACAGGGAGGTTCTGGATGCCCCAATCCCAGAAGTTGAAATCAATCAAGCTATATTACGTATAGTTCCCCACAAAGCTCCAGGGGCAGCTGGCTGTGGACTTTTTTAAACTGGTCCATCCCCTGATTACCTCCCCACTTTTACTCATGTTACAGGCAGCTCATGCTGCAGGGGAACTTCCCTCTACCCTGACTGAAGCTATCATCACGGTCCTCCCCAAAGAAGGAAAGGACCATACTCTCCCTGCCAACTACAGACCCATTTCTCTGATAAACGTGGATGCTAAAAGCCTAGCTAAAGTCCTGGCAATGAGACTGGAGACAGTCCTGCTGGATATCACTCACCCCTTCCAAGCTGGATTTGTTAAGGACAGGCTTAGCTCTGACTATATACAAGCAATATAACCCCTAATTCAAACAGCAGCAGCTCTCCCAACTCCAGCGGCCACAGTAATAATCAACTTTGAAAAAGCATTCATTTCAGTGGAGTGGGAGTATCTGCATGCGGTCATGAACACTAATGGTTTTGGCGCATATTTTAAGACCCAGATTAGGGTCATGTATAATAAGCTGAGGGCTAAGGTACTGACCAATGGGACCCTCTCCAGCCCCTTCTCCTTGCACAAGGGCACCAGGCAAGGATGCCCACAATCCCCCCTCTTATTTGTTTTAGTGATGGAACCTTTAGCGGCCACACTTAGAGAGCACCCCAAGATCACAAGGATCACAATAGGGGAGCAGCAATACATTACAAAACTATATGCAGATGACTGCTTAATACTGACCAACAACATCCCACAAGTCTCCTGCATATTTTACATACACTGAACATGTTTGTGGACTTTTCAGGGCTCAGAATCAATGTAGCCAAATCGAGTTATTGCCCTTCAACAAACTAACATCCCCAAGTGCGTTAGGGAAGTTGGGATTAACATGGGCACAGGCAGGAATAACATACCTGGGGGTCAAGATCTCTTCTGACTTGAAATCTCTAGCAGATCTTAACCTCAAACCCCTGATAGGGAAACTGCAGAAGGAAATGGTCAGGTGGGGTCATAGAAACATAGACACATAGACTTTGATGGTGGATAAGGACCGCTTGGCCCACCTAGTCTGCCCATTTCCCTACCTAGAGGATAAGCTGCAGATCCTATTTAACCAACAGCCTATTTCTTCCTACCTCCCACAAAAATTGCCTTATGTCTGTCTCATGCATTCTTGAATTCTCCCACAGTTTTAGATCCCACAACCTCCTCAGAAGGCTGTTTCAATACGTCCACCACCCTCTCTGTGAAAAATACTTCCTCACATTGCCCCAGGCAAGTCCCCCTCTATCTTTAAATTGTGTCCTCTTGTTCTTGCATATCTCTTTTCTGAAAGATGCTACCTTCTTGGACTTTGTTGATTCCACTGAGGTATAGCGTTTCTATCATGTACCCCTCTCCTCCTTTCCTCAAGGGTATACATATGAAGCTCCTTTAGCCTCTCCTCGTATGGCTTCTCTTGCAGACCCTGCACCATTTTAGTTGCCCTCCTCTGGACTGCCTCCATCCTGTCTATGTCCTTACAGAGATGGGGTCTCCAGAACTGGACGCAGTACTTCAGATGGGGTCTCACCAACTTTCTGTACAGGGGGATAACAACTTCCTGTTTTCTGCTGGTAATGCCTCTCCCTATGCATCCCAGTATCCCCCCAGCCTCCCTATGGCCTTTTCACATTGCTTGCCAACCTTAAGGTCATCTGATATGATTACCCCCAGGTCCCTTTCCATTTTTGCTGTTGTTACTACCTCCCCTCTCCACTGTGTAATCTTCCCCTGGGTTTTTGTTTCCCAGGTGCATTACTTTGCACTTCTTTGCATTCAGTCCAAGCTGCCATACTTCTGACCATTCCTCCAACCTTGCCAAGTCCTTTCTCATCCTTTCCACGCCTCCTTGTGTATCAACCCTGTTGCAGATCTTTGTGTCATCTGCAAAGAAGCATAATTTTCCTTCCAGTCCCTCTGCAATGTCACTTATAAAGACATTAAAAAGGACTGGACCCAGTACTGAACCCTGCGGTACCCCACTAGTAACCCCTATTTCTTTTCAGAGTGGACTCCATTTACAATTACCTTCTGTGTCCTGTTGTTCAGCCAGTGTTTTACCCAGGCTACTACCCTGGGACCCACTGCAAGGCTAGTTAATTTGACTACTAATCTTTGTGTGGGACTGTGTCAAATGCTTTGCTAAAGTCTAGGTAGGCCATGTCCACAGCCCTCCCTGGTCTACTACTTTGGTCACCCAGTCAAAGAAATCAATTAGATTCATCTGACATGACCTTCCGCTGTGAACCCATGCTGCCTTGGGTCCGCAGCCCCACTGGCCTCTAGGTACTCAACAATTCTTTCCTTCGAAGTGATTCCATCACTTTCCCTACCACAGAGGTCAAACTGACAGGTCTGTAGTTTCCTGCCTCTGCCTTGCTCCCACTTTTGTGAAGGGGAATCACATCAGCCTTCTTCCAGTCCTCAGGTACCACACCATCCTCCCATGATTTGTTAAAAAGCGTAGTCAGTGGTGTCACTAGTTCTCTGCTTAATTCTTTTAGAATTCTGGGGTGAGTTCCATCTGGCCCCATTGCTTTGTCCACCTTCAGTTTTAGGAGTTCTTTCAGATCCCTTTCTTCTGTGAAAGGACTGGGATCGACCCCCTTCTCCAGAGTGCTTCTGTTAATTGGATTAGGCACCTCCCCCACTTCCTCTATTGTGACTACTGAACCGAAGTATTCATTCAGTATCCCTGCTTTTTCACCTACAGTTATCAATGGCAGGCAAAATAGCTGCAATAAAATTAATGGTAGCCCCCAGAATCTATTACCTATTATCTCACTTTCTGATTATCCTCCCTGAGAGATGGGCCCATGAATTAAATAGCATGGTTAGTAGGTTCTTGTGGGGCTCCTCCCCCCCTTGACTCAGGAGCTCAGTTTCGAACTCCCTGGATTAGAGGGGGTTAGAATCTGCCTGATTTTGTCCAGTACTCACTAACCTTTATTACTGCAAGAACTATGAGGTGGTTCCAAAAAAAGCAGCACAGCACCTCCAGCATGGTCAGGCATAGAGAAAGATCTTATGCATGGGGTCCCCCTCTCGGGGTATCTAGGCTACCCTCTGCCCAAGCAGTTTCGGTGCTGGTTTTCAATCAAGAGTTCACATATGGCCTAGCAGTAGATAGGCCAAAAAGCCAAAATGTTTATTAACCCAGGCCGCCACACCCCATTATGAAACAATCCATACCTCTGCATTGACCACAAACCAGTACAGTGGGAGGGATGGGCCAGGAAATTCATTGTAAGCATATGTGACCTTATGTCCTCAGCGGGTGCCAACATGGATTCTTTCCAACAGCTTCAAGCCAGATATGGGTTGCTCAAAGGGAACTTCTGGAGATACCTTCAGATTAGAAGCCTGCTCACCACCTGGGAAAAACAGAAATGTGCCTGTGTGATGTGTAGAAGGAATAAGCACCCAAACTTGGAACCCCTTCCTATCAAAAAATGGGTTAGCTGCAAGACTGGGTTGGCAGGTAAAATACAGACCCTCATGAGAGACAGTGAACCAGACCCCTCCTTTCCAGCAAAAGCGTGATGGGAGGCAAAGATAGCCACACCAATCACAGGGGCCAAGTGGCACCAGGGCTGGGTGAGGGCCCACCAAGCCTGCAATGACCAGAGAAGCCACCTTATCCAGAACAAAGTGCTGCACCTGTGATATAGAACCCTGGCACAACTAAAAGTGATGGGACTGACCCAGATGGATAACTACTGGAGGTGCTAGGCCCCCACTGCAGATCTGCTGCACATCCTCTGGTCCTGTTCCCTACTGCAGCCTTTCTGGTTGGCTATTGCCCAACATTGCTCAACCATTCTGGATACCCCCGTCCCGCTGGACTCCAGGTTTTGGGTTTTAGGTCTCCCTCCTCAAGCCATGGGTTTGTCAAAATCCCACCACCTGTGGATTATTCAGGTATCTGTGGAAGCAAAAAACTGATATTGTGAAAGTGGAGGACAACTGATGTGCCAACAGTTAAAGGATGGCTTTTGGCAGTGGAAAATTTGGCTAACCTGACAAGAATAGCCTGTTACAGCAGGAGGAATGAAGGCAAATATAGAAACATAGAAACAGAGAAGTTGATGGCAGACAAGGACTGCAAGGCCCATCCAGTCTGCTCATTTCTTCTACTTCATGAATGTGCCATAGGTCTTTACTCTGTCAATAGCCTATCTAGTCATACTCATCTGTATTGCTCCCTTATGCCTATCCCATGCCTGTTTGAAGCCATGCACTGTATTCATATCCATCACTTCCTTAGGTAGTTTTCCACCACCCTTTCTGTGAAAAAGAACTTCCTCACATTACTCCTTAATCAGCCTCCCTCTAATCTCATGCTGTGTCCTCTTGTCCTGCTATTTTTCTTATACTGAAATATGTTAGAATCTTTCACCTTGTTAATGCCCTTAAGGTGTTTGAATGTTTCGATCATATCACCTCTTTCCCTCCTTTGTTCTATGGTATACATATTGAGCTCTGTTAAGCTGTTCTCATACGTTTTCTGATGCAGTCCCTGCACCATTTTGGGTGCCCTTCTCTGGACTGCCTCCATTTTGTTAATGTCCTTGTGCAGATGTGGCCTCCAGTACTGCATGCAGTACTCCAGATGGGGCCTAACCAGTGTCTTGAAAAGAGGGATTTTTTTTTTAATTTATTTTATTTTCATAAGAATCAGAAATACCTTTGAGTCACAGACTCCTTTACAAAGGTTCCACGTCACATATAGTAAATCCGATTACACAACAACAGTTTGTACAGACAGAGCTACAGAAACAAATAAAGTGATTGTTACATAGTAAAGATATGTACAACAGTAATGCAAGGTTAAACATTCAGGATCTAGTTCAGTTCAAGACAGATAAAAAAATAGACTGGGAGAGTAACATCCCTAAGTTAGTGGGCTAGGAGCAGTATGTAGAGGCAAGCCAGAGGCCATTGTCAGTAATAGAAGGCCGGGCACCGATTTACATACAGTCACAGTCACTTGAGGACAGAAGATGGGTCCTAAGGAGCGTTTTGAAGTGACCAATGCTTTGGTCAAGATGCAAGGAGTGGGGTAAGTTATTCATCCACAAAGGTGCCCTGTTGTGAAAGGATCTTTGGAATTGAGTTGTGCGACAGGAAGGGATGGAGAAACAATGGGTATCTGAGCTATGGGTGTGCTTAGCTTTAGAGTCCAAGGTGATTAAGGAGGTGAGTGAAGCAGGGGAGAAGCCAAGGGTGATCTTTTTAGCTAAGACACAGGTGTGGAATTTTATTCAATTTTCAAGGTTAAGCCAATTTGTGTCTTTATATAGCACACAGGTATGGGTGAGTCTGTCACACCCTAAAGTGAGGTGACAGGCCTTGTTTAGCACAAGTCTAAGACTATCTAGGGCCGAGGGGCTTACCCCACCAAAAGTCAAAAGGCCATAGTCAAGTAGGGAGAGAACCGAGGAGGAGATAGCAAGTTTGAGGGCCTCAGGGGTAAGGCAGTATTTATAACGGTGCAAGAGACCAAACCTAGAATTTAGGGCCTTGGACAACTGATGTATATGCTCATGATAGGTGAGGCCAGTGTCGAGAGTGATGCCCAGGTATTTAAAGGTGTGCACAAATTCCAGGGGGGTCAAGGCCGACGATAGCAATTGAGGAAAAAGCCCTATCCTAGAATTCTGCGGGTGTGCAAAGAGCATGGCTTTGTTTTTTTTATAGTTAATAATAAGGCGTTGTGAGGCGAACCAGCTTTCAACAGTGTTGAAGGAGGACTGGAGGGAGTGGTGGAGTTGAGAGGGGTCTGGGCTGGAGGAGAAGATGACAGCATCATCTGCATAGAGTAATAGGTTGGAGGTGCAGGATGCGGGGAGGGAGTTTAGGAAGAGGCTGAAGGAGAGGACCAAATGGACCCTTGAGGGACCCCAGAGAGGGACCGGCGTTTGGAGGATAGTGTATGCCAATTTTAACTTGAAGGTCCGGTTGGTAAGATAGTCTGGAAACCAACCCACAGCATCCTGTGAGAGACCCAGGTTGATCAAGGCGGTTTGGAGTAGTGAATGGTGGACGGTGTCAAAGGCCTTAGTGAGGTCAATGAAGACCGCACCTGTGATGTAGCCTTTATCCAATGCAGAATGGATGTGTGATGTTAGCTCAAGCAAGGCCGTAGTAGTGTTGTGCCCTTTGCAGAAACCATGTTGTTGTTTGCAGAGTAGGTCATATTTATTGAGGTGATCAGAGAGCTGATCCGAAACTATCCTCTCCAATGCCTTGGACAGGGCGGAGGATGGAAATAGGGCGATAATTATTAGCAGAGGAGGGATCACCCCCTTTAAATATGGGCATGATAGAGGCAGATTTCCAAGAGGTAGGGAATTTACCTAGTGAGAGGGAGAGGTTTAGAATGTGGGTGAGGGGAGTAAGGACTTCCTTAAGGGAGAGCCAAAGCATTCTGAGGTCCAGGGGGTCGGCATTGGAGGAGGGATGACTAAGGGCAGCGGTGAGGTATGGTTCTGCAGCCTTAGGAGAAATACAGCGGAAGTAAAAGAGGGGGCACTGAGGAATGGTGCAGGTATGCTAGGAGATGGTGGGTCATAGAAATTCGGGGGTAGAACATGGCTAAGGTTGGAGAAGGCATCTCTGAAAACTGCAGCAATGTGAGTAGGGTCAGAGGTCAAGGACCCATTTGACATGACTTGGGAGGGGACCAGATTGGGGACCTTACCACAAATTTCCTTAATGTTGTTCTAAAACTTGCGGCCCGGAGCCCCAGGATGAGGTTAAGGCGTATTTATAATAATCTGCTTTTGCCCTGCGAATGGCTCAAGTGCACTTGTTTCGGGCCATTTTATAATTCTGTCTGTCAAGGGGGAGGCCGGACTCAATGGAGAGCTGCCATAGTGAATCTCTGGTTCTCATTAAAGTCTTGAGCCGCTCAGTGAACCAGGGTACGTGATTGCCTTTAACCATTCTTTTTGTGAATGGTGCATAGAGGTCACATATATTATTGAAGGACCGGGTAAATAGATCCAAGGCACTGTCAGCATGAATAGTGTTCAAAATGAGGGACCAATCCATGACCCTGAGGTGAGCTTTTAGCTGTGCCAATTTACCAAGACCATGTGTACGTTGCATAATTATTTTGGGAGGGGGATCTAGGGATTTTACAGGACCAGGAGCAGATAATTGGGGAGTAGTCGCTGAGGGCGTTAGGAAGGACGGAAATATTAGAGATCTTGCCCGGGCGATTGGAGAAGATGAGGTCTAATAGGGAGGAGGAACCAGTACGCGGATCCAAGCGTGTGGGGGATGTGACCAATTGAGTTAGGTCTTGGGCTGAGGCTAGGTCGATGTGTGGGGTGGCATCCTTCCTTAGCCAGTTGATATTAAAATCGCCAAGTACAAGTAGCTCTGACTGTGATGGTAGTGTATCCAGATGAGACAACAATGCTTGGAAAGCTGATTTTTGGTCCCTTGGGGGGATGTATACCGTTGTTATGTATAATGGGTTTTGTGCTCTTCCCAGGGCCAGTATGACAGTGAGGGCCTGTGCACCAGCCTCAAGTTGAGAGGAGAGGAGTAGGAGACCTTGTAAGGTGTCCTTGGTGTAGAGGGCACAGCCACCCCCATGCTTACCCTGTCTATCAGCATGGTAAAGGACAAATCCAGGCAGTGATACAGCGGAGTCCGGGGTCCGAGGGGTGAGCCAGGTTTCAGACAATGCTATGACATCTGGTTGGTGATGTAGTACCCAACCCTGGAAGGAGTCCCACTTTTTTAGGATGCTACAGATATTGAGAGATGCAATGTGCAGCTGACCCTGGGTACGTTGGGGAGGTGACATGCCATTTGGGGGTCCAGGGTTTGGGTGAATATTACCCGATAGGAGGAGGAGGAGAAGCAGAAACCTAGAGGAGGGGTACCAGGAACACTTCCTCCTAGTAAGGAAAGAACACAAGGTATGAGGTATGGTGGTAGTGATGGTCGGGATGGGTAATGCATGGGCAGTAAGGTAGGCTTGCAGGAAGTAGTGGAAGTCTAGGGAGGGGGACAGTGTTCCAGGTTGAGGTTTCTGCGTCATGACAGCCCCCTGAGGAGCGACCAGTGTAGGATGCCTAGACAGGCAATCATAGTGAGAAGGTGGACTGAATGTAATAAGCCAATCTCCTATAATAGTATGATGGGGGGTGCTAAGGTTTACACAGTGTATAACTAGCTGCCAGGCATTCAGGCTGCGGTCAATTGCAGAGTGGGGGTGGAGGGGTAGCAGGGAACGACAGGGAGGGGGGATGAACCAGGGGGAGCACATGGCAAAGCAGCAGGATCAGAATAAGCATCCTGTCAGCCCAGTGAGCCATGAAACAGGAGTACAAGCAGTAGAGCAGCCTCTAGTGGTTGAGAAATATAAGCTGCAAATGGGGAAAGTGGCTGATTGGTTAAAGCTGCCTATGGAGCTGCCTATAAAAGGGAGTGCTCACCAAGGGTGGTGGTGGGGGCGGTGGGGAGCCAATGCCCTCGTCGGCAGGGCCAAACTGCAACAGCACAGCAGTCTTGTTGCCTCCGAGGATAATCACAAAAAGTTCCTTAAACAGTAAGTCTTAAGTGAGGCAGCACGCTGTGGAGGTTCCCTGCTTTCCCCACCTGAGTCATGTTGGAATCGGGGTGGGGTGGGGAGGGTGCCATTGCTACTAGCCCTCATGACCTCGTGCTTCTGTGGAGAAAGCAAGAACAGGTAAGGGGTTATAAGCGATCGTTTGTTTGAGGGAACAAAGGGGGGGGATACACCACGAGAAACGTGCAATTGGTTAAGCTTTAAGGTAATAACATTTGGTTAGCTACAGCTCTTGCCCTCGTACTACACAGTCGCTAAGCTCACCAAACTCAGGGTAATAGAATGCTTTATCAGAGAGACCCTAAGTTAAATCAGGGAGCCCAAACTTAAGGAACGGCCAGTTATATTTCCCAAATTGGCCTGTAAATAGTAACTGCTGTTAGGGCGCAACAATAGGGCTCCGAGTTAGAGGAAAAGAAGAAAAAAAATACCTAGGAAGCCTTCCAGCATTAGTCTGATTATAGTTAAAAATGGCGCCAATAATTCAAATAGTGTGGTGCTTAAGGCTCCCTCTGTTCATGCACACATCAGAAAATATTCTACGAATGTGCACAGTATGGGCTATTCCCACGGAGGGCAGGTTATTAAGGCACAACTTGAGAAATAAGACACCATACAGGAACATGCAGCTAAGAAGGACCTCTGCAGGAGACTATCTCCACATCTGCGCCGACTGAAAATGGCGCCAGTATTCAAACTGCAGCAGCACAGTGAGTCTTATTTGCCTCCAAGGATAATCACAAAAAGTGACGTACGATACCCCTACAAATACACCCCAACATCCCACTAGCCTTACCTACCACTTTAGTGGTCCTCTTGTATGATTTCAGAACATCTGTGATGATGATGATGATGATGCCCAAGTATCTTTCTTCCCTTGCGATTGCCAGCAACTCCCTTCCCAACCTATAGGTGACTTCAGGGTTTCTCTTCCCTATGTGAATGATCTTGCACTTCTTTACATTAAACCCCAGTTGTCACTATTCTGACCATTTTGCCAGTTTATCCAGATCTCTTCTCATTCTGCCCACCCCATCTGGATCATCTACTTAGTTGCAGATCTTGGTGTCATCTGCAAACAGACAGCCCTTACCCCCAGTCCATCTGCAATGTCACTGATGAAGATATTGAAGAGGACTGGCCCTAGGACTGATCCTTGAGGTACCCTACTTGTGACTTGCATTTCTTATGACTGTATACCATTTACCACCACTCTCTGTTTTCTGCCTGTCAACCAGTTTGCCACCCAGTTGACCAATGTCTGACCCACCCAGAGCCTGCCCAGCTTATTAATCAATCTTCTATGTGGCACAGTATCAAAAACTTTGCTGAAGTCAAGGTAGGTGACTTCAACTGCACCCCCTTGGTCCACCACTCTGGTTACCCAGTCAAAGAAATCTATGAGATTAGTTTGAGAGGACCTTCCTGTTGTAAACCCATGCTGTCTTGGATCCTGTGCTCATATGGATTCCAAGTGTTGCACTATCCTTTCCTTAAGGAGTTCCTCCATAATCTTGCCCACCACTGATGTAAGACTGACTGGTCTGTAGTTCCCTGCCTCCTCCCTGCTACCACTTCTGTGGAGCGGGATCACATGAGCCCTTCTGCAGTCTTCTGTGACCTCTCCTGTGCTCAGAGACTCACTAAACAGTTCTGCTAATGGCTATGCTAGTTCCACCTTTAGCTCCTTTAGTACCCCAGGATGTATGCCATCAGGTCCCATTGCCTTGTCCACCCTGAGTTTATTGAGCTCTTGTAGGACCCTTTCTTTGGTGAAGGGACTAGTGCACACCTCCCTCCCCCTGTGTCCATGGTGCTGAGCTGTGGGCCCTGCCCTAACTTCTCCTCAGTAAATACTGAACAGAAGTATCTATTTAGGATAAATGCTTTTCCTTGGTCCTCCTCCACACACTTCCCCTTATCCCTTTTGATCTTAACAATACCCCTATGGACTTTCTTCCTTCACTAATATATCTATAGAAAGTCTAGTCCCCTTCTTTTACTGTTCGTGCTAGTGTTTCCTCAGTTTGGGCCTTTGCCTGCCATACTGCCTTCCCTGCTTTCCTTAGGGAAGTTTGGTATGTCTCCCTATCTTTGTCCCACTGCATTCCCTTATATTTCCTGAAGGCCAGACTTTTGGCTCTGACCTTTTCTGCTACTGTTTTTGAGAACCAAAGTGGTTTCCTCCTTTTGATCTTGCCTTTCTCTCTAACACAATGGAATGTTGCTTCAAGTATTGCTTCCTTAATGCTTGCTCTCTTTGCCTGTACCACCTCACCTGTATTTCTTCTTTCCAGGGCTAGCTTAACTCTGTTGGCCATCTTATCAAAGTCAGCTCCTCTGAAGTCCCATATTTTTGCCTTGGAATGGGATGATTTAGTTCTAGTGGCCAAATTGAACCAAACCATGTGATGGTCACTGGCCCCCAGGTGAGCTTCTACCTGGAGGTCTGTGATCCTTTTCTCATTAGTACTAGATCTAGGATAGCCCTGTCTCTTGTGGGTTGTTGTACCGGTTGTTTGAGGCCCTCCCCCTGCAGGGAATCCACCATGTGTCTAGTTCTGGCGGATGTTCCTACTGGTATTGACCAGTCTGCATCTGGCATGTTCAAGTCTCCCATTATCAGACCCTCCCCTTTAGCTGTCATGTTTTGTATATCTTCTAACAGTAATGTGTCTATGTTCTCTCCCTGGTCTGGAGGCCTGTAGACAACCCCAGTTTGTATGGCTGTCCCATTTCCTGTTTCCAGGGTGACCCACAGTTCTTCTGGCTCCTTATGTGTATTCTGAATTTCTGTAGCTTTGAAATTTTCATTGCCATAAAGGGCCACTCCACCCCCCTTTTTGCAGCTCGGTCTCTTCTGACCAGTACATAGCTGGGTACTGAAGTCTCCCAAGTATGGTTACTGGTAAACCATGTCTCGTTAATGGCTACTATGTCCAGTTTAGCCTCTGTCATTGTTGCCTGCAGGTCTTGGATCTTGTTTCCCAGACTGCAGGCATTTGTGTGCATGATTTTCCATTGGCCAGATTTTATTGTGTTAGTTGTTGGGTGAGGTCCAGTATTTCCTCTGCATGTCATATGGGTAGATGGACCTTTTTCCTTACCTGGTGATGAAAATGAGCTATAAACATGCTGAACTCCTGTTTGAACACTAGCTGAGGGGGTAGGGCTGTTCTTCCTATTCAATGTTTTGGGTGCAGCACCGCTCTCCCCATTTGCTAGTTTAAATATTTTGCAAAGGCATCAAACTTCTGCCCCAATGCACTAACTCCCTCCTTAGTCAGAAGCAGTCCATCAATTTTAAAGAACTTTCACTCCCAAAACTGTTGCCAGTTACCTACAAATGTGTGTCCTTTTTCCTGGCACCAGCCCTTGGGCCACATGTTTAGCTCCCTTACCTCCCCCTTCTCTGACATTCTGTCTGTCTGCCCCTCTCTCCCAGACTGGTAGGATCTCAGAGAAGGAGATGCAGGATGAAATGGATGACAGTTTGTCTCCCAGCCTGGTCAGGTGTTCTTTGGTCTCCCCAACTGACTGGCTAGCAAGATCATTAGTCCCTATGTGTACCAGGATGTCGAAGTTTTCTCCTGCTTCCTACACAGTTTTAGCAATGTGGTCAATGTCTCTCCATGCTGATATACCTGGAAGACAAATGACCATTACCCCAGGCTGGAGGTAGGTATCAACTCCCCGAATCATGGTGTCTTCTATGATCAGAAGTGTTTTGGATTTCCTTTTTTGCTTTTTTTGTTTTGGTCCCTGTTTTGGGTGAGTTTTGTTGCACTAGCTCCTGTGTTGCAGTGCCCTGCTCTGCAGTATCCTCTGCCCCTTTGTTTGATTTGGGAGATAGAGGCAGATATCTGTTTGTAGTTTTTATGTGGTTTGTGGAGGTGATATATTGGAGAGCATTGAGTGATGAAGCACCTGATTTGCCCCTCCTAACCACCTGCCAACCTCCTGGACCAATTATCTCTGTGGTCAAGGTGCTTCAATTGGATGTTTGGGTAATGGCAAGCGGTTCTTATAATACATTTCCTCCTGAATATGTAATTTGAGGCTTGCAATCTCTGCCCATGCTGCCTGGAGCTGAGCCCTTAGAACTTCAATGCTCCAGCATGTAGGACAGCATCCTAAATCCTGTATAACTGCCCTTTTGGAAAGTGTACCGCAGTATCTGCAGTTAGTAATATCCATTCCAGATGAGTTGCCGGGTTTATAACCTGGTCTGAGTAATTAGAAGGAGGAAAATGAAAGCAGAAGTTTTGATGTTTTGTTTGGTTGTTTGTTTTTGTATAACTTGTTATAACAAGTTTGATTACTTGTACCCCTGTAAGTGAGGTCACTGTGTGGATACCTCTCTGATCCTCCCCTTCCTTCTTTGCTGCAGGAAATGTCACAACTGTGCTACCCTATAAAAGGAGTGTAGCATGGGGTGGTTGAGGATGGGGGTGAGTGGCTGGGCCCTTCCCCTGCCAAAAAAGAAGAACCATGGATGAAAGAAACAAGGAGGTAAGAGCAGAAACAATCAACCAAGAACAAATGCAGTAGCCCTGAAATGTTAGCCTAATGATAGATAACACTGTAAAACCTGTAAAGCACCACCTGTAAGAATTTCACAGAAGATATACCCTGCGAAAAACATTTTGCTACAGAGAAAAATAAAGCAGTAACAGAAGACATACCTTGCAAAAAACTATTTGAATCAGAGAAGATTACAGCAGTAATCTGTAAGCACAAAACAGTAACAATTACAAACCTCTAGGCACACCCTGTAATAATGCAGCAGAAAGTATACCCTCCAACAGCAATTTGAATCAAAGAACAATAAAGCAGTAAATTGTTTAGCAAAAGACAGTAACAAACCCTGGAGTTCAAAAGAAAATATTGCACAGTGAATCTGCCTAGCCAAAAGAAACCTTACTCTTTTTTCCTTGCTCTGATAACATTCCTTGTTCTGTCTTTACAAGCAAACCTAGAAGAAAAGAGTTCAGGTGAAGCTAGGTGCCTTTGCCAGCAAACCTAGTCTTCCACCTCAAAAACACCAACTAACATGAACTTTTAACCTTTCCTTCTGTTGGAAGTTATTAAGAATTTGTCAGCTCCACCCCTCCCCCCCCCAAGTTACACACCTAATCCCCTGGAAGAGCTGTGGGAGGAAAGCAATTAGCTCCTTCAATGTGAGATGGAGATGGTACACCTTTGAGATCAAACCAAAAACCTTTCAGCAAAAATAAATAAATAAATAAAATAGTAGCAAACAGCAATTTTGCTTAGCATAATGATAGATAAAAAGTCACAAAAATATAAATACCACCTGTAAGAATTTCACAGAAGATATACCCTGCAAAAACACTTTGCTACAGAGAAAAATAAAGCAGTAACAGAAGATATACCTTGCAAAACAATTTGAATCAGAAAAGATTACAGCAGTAATCTGTAAGCACAAAACAGTAACAGTTACAAACCTGTAGGCACATCCTGTAATAATGCAGCTGAAAGTATACCCTGCAACAGCAATTTGAATCAGAGAGCAATAAAGCAGTAAAATGTTTAGCAAAAGACAGTAACAAACCCTGGAGTTCAAAAGAAAATATCACACAGTAAATCTGCCTAGCCAAAAGAAGCCTTACTATTTTTCCTTGCTCTGATAATGTTTCTGGCTCTGCCCTTACAAGCAAATCTAGAAGAAAAGAGCTTTGGTGAAGCTAGGTGCCTTTGCCAGCAAACCTAGTCTTCCATGAGAGGATCTGGTCCACCTACCTAATACGTATCACTGATAGTATAAGGCACTGGTTTGTAAACATGCAAAGAATAGGTTAAGGCCCCCATAAGGCAAATCCAGGGTATGGTTTGATATTTTGGTCTCAAATATATGCTGTTTCTTTAGGTACCATGAGGTCTCAACTATGGAAAGCCACATAGTCCCCAATCTTCGCACACTAGGTGAAGAAGGTTCCCCCTTCCCCATGTCAATATGGTACAGTTTATGTTTGACAAGCATTGATAACACCAGTTAGAAGATCTTGGTTTGGAAGAGTAAGTCAAGACGATTCCTTTTCTAATGATTCTTACTATTGTCTAGATGTTTGTTGTCCCACAACTGTGTGGTGGTACAAAGATGACTATGCTAATGGTCTTACTGAATGTGGGAATATGTGCTGTTGGATGCCAATGTATGTAAAAATTGAGTACTGCTCAATAAAAAGATTAACTGTAAAAAAGTTATTCCCTGGTAGTCTGGTGTTCCTTTCCCCCCTTCCCTGGTCACCATTGTACCAAGTAAAAACAAACAGTGCCTCCTTGGTAGTCCAGTGGTCCCTCTCCCCACCCGAACACCTACTCAATAAATATATATATAATTTTCATTGGTGTCCAGCGTACCTTGCCTCCTACCCATCCTCACTCCCTTGGAAAAACAAAAGTGTCGCATTTCCCTGGTGGTCTAGTGGACCCCCATCCTCCCAGTCAGAGAGACAGTGATCTATGAGCCTGCTCCACCATCCCAAAACCCAGCCAGTGACTGTCACAGCCCTTTTCCCACTATCATGGCTGGTTGCTGACTGGACTGTGAATGAGCAAGTACAGTATACACTATGCACTGATTGGCTGATACTGTCACACTATCTGCAAGCTGTTGGATTGAGAGAAGAAAGTTACTGCACGTTAGGTTGTAGAGGAGGAGCTGCTGCAGAAGGTTTCTCTAAAGGCTCAAAGTTACTAAACTCAGGTATGCCACCACTGCCTGCAAAGTTTGCAGTTTGCAAAGTAAAGCAAACAAAATTATATAAAATTCCAGAAACTTTCTGAGCTGACTTGTGCTGCAGATATCCTGGTCTCCTTTGCTGGCTTTGCTTAAATGTTTTCACCAGTGTGTGGAGTCTGATAGTGGAGAGTCCACATCAGTGTGAGAGTAGTAGTGAACCCTGTGGGGGGATTGGTTAGCAGCAAGAGAAGCCAAGTTACCCAGAGGTGGAGTTGGACACTGGGTCAATAAGAATAGCAGGAGTTCAGGTGGATGTTAATGATCCCATGACACTTCTCAAAAAGAGTAGGAGAATTTCCCTGGTGTCCTGGCCAAATTTCCCCCATTCATGAAAAATACCACCAATAGCTTAATCTGGTTCAGTGTCAGTTGGCATCCATCTGTATCCCCCTTCCCCGGGACAAGGCTGGAAATAGGCAGAATTGCCTAGTCCCCCTTTCCTGGTCAAGAAAAACTAAATAAATAAAAATACACTTCTTCATCCTCCTCTCCATTTCCGATCGTGAGAATCTATATGATAAGGGGAGTTTATTTGCCATGTGTTTGCTTGTCATTTGAGTTTGTGTTGTGATTGCTTAGTTTGCCCTGTACTACATTGTTCACTCTTGAATAAGCTGGGGCAATAGCAGGTGTAATATTTTACCTCTTGGGGTTGTACCACACAACAAGTGTATTAAGGAAAAAAAAATACTTTTTACATTTTATAACTTTTAAATTTCATGCTGTAAGGGTCACGTGGTTGCAATGTATTAAAGTGCAGACACCAGCGGTTTCTAGTCAGATGTGCCAGGTGAAACCTGGTGAACTGCAAGTGAACACTGATATCCAAAGAACCTAATACATAAGAAACAAGCTTTGTTTTATTGTAATTTTGTAAGAGGCAGCATTTTTCACAAACTCCAACAGCTCTGCCAAATATTTAATTAACTAGACAACATTTAAAAGTGTGCTGCAGTGATTTTACTTGATTACAAGTTAGTCCTTTACTTGCCCCATGCACATTTCATGCATCCTGCAGGTAAAATTTAACATGGTGGTGAACTGCAAGAATAGGAGTAAAATCAGAAAGTGCTAATGTATTTTTGCCTTAAGTAGTGAACTGAGTTCAGCGGAGGCTGTGTACAGAAACAGATGAATTCTTGTAAGTATACCAATACCGTTTTTTTGCAGCAGTAATTTTAATTCTAATAATTTTAATATAAGGTGGGAAAGCATGCAGAAAGAAAGTAAAAAGAAAGATAAGGCTTTTATATCAATTTGAAAATCTGTGTGGCATAATAAAAAGCCAGGGCAAGCAAGTCAGAGGAGGAAGAAGTGAAATATATAATCTGTAAAATGGAAGTAAAGTACAGAGTTACTTTTGGGCTTGGAGTTTTTACACACTAGCACTAGTGATAGGTAATAAAGCATATAATTGCATACAGAAAACAGGTGGAATTTTAAAGGTTAGAATTTAAATACTAACTGACTGGATTTTAAAACTGAGTATAACAGATACTCGCAGTGGTCTGTTCTTATTTTAATTAGTAACATTTATACCAGTGCAAAACAAAGAATCCATTGAACTCAGGAGCTCAAGAACTGTGTGATTAGAAGGTGAATACCTGAAAAAGGCTGTGAACTTTGACTTAGACTGAGAAGAAACCTGAATATTGAATACTGAAGTTTGACTCATGAAAAGAAGATAGATGGTGTCCCAGCACACAGTGAACGGAACTGAACTGCATAATTTAAAAGGTTTGAATTGCTGAGGTCTATTGCAGCAAGCATCAAACTTTTATGAGACTATAGGAAATATAAGCAAGAAATAAGGCAATTAAATCTATATCCTACTTATATTAATACAATTTTGGTGGCTGTTACATTGTTCTGTACTTCAGCTATAAGTTGGAAAGTTAAGTGGTTTTAACTGACTATATCTGTGTATTTAGGGTGGGTTGGATATTAAAAAAAACTAGGTAAGATACACCACCATGAAAAATCAGAAAGGAAATATAATGGGCAAACAGCAAGCTGGAAAGAGATAACAAACTACTAGAAAAGATAAGAAAGTTCTTGCAAAAATTAAAATAAGGGTATACCAAAATAACAGAATTTTTCTCTGCAAATGAAAATAATTACTTGGTTTTAAGAGGGGACAAGAGACTCACTAAGGTTGATAAACTCAAGTCATAACTTACATCTTCCCCAGTATCGCTGCATCCAGTTTTGGCATTCACAGACTGGGAGCATCTCAGAGGGAGCTGAGGATGAGCCACTAATTGATCTTTCTGACATAATTGACCCAGCCTTATGTTTATCAGAGCTTGCAGTCCCAGAAAACTGTTCAACAAAGAATGCTAATACACACAAGATAGAAATAAGTTTGCAAAAGCTACCAGTTAAGACAAAAGGGTGGAAAATGTGGTAGAAAGTGAAAAGCTCTGTGGGGAGAAAAATGAAAAATAATTTCTGCAAGAATCTGACAGCTTTTTGACCCTATATGGTAAAGTGTTAAAGCTGGATCCTCCATCAAAAAATTCCCCAGATAGTCTGCATTTATGGTCAGCTAAAGAAGGGAGCAAATCAAGTGAAAAAGCAGGACACAATGAGGAACTCAGAAGAGAGATCAAATAACTGAAAAATGTTTTGAATAAGGTCAAAAAAGAAATACAAAATGGAAATTCCCATCTGCTAGACTTTGTAAATTTAGCAAGATCCCTTATCAAAAAGTTTAAAGGGAGTAAGGCACAGGGTATAAATGCAGTAAAGCATAACATGAATTTACTAGATCACTGAAAAAAGATTTAAAAAAGAAGAGAATCAAAGAAATACATGAATTGGCAGAAAATATTAAATCTAAGACTAAGCAAACAAAAACAAAGTACAAAAATGCAAAAAGAAAGAGAAAGGATAAACTGCAGATTGTCAAGTAGCAAATGAGTTGTAGAAAGAGTATTTCTGAAAATACAGGAAATATGTGTAGGACTGTGTGGGAAAAATGGGATAAAGAGGAAAGGAAAAACTGAGGGGATAATTTAAAGGGAAAGCAAGGGAACAGAAAAAGATCTTAAAAATTTTTTTTTTAAACAAAATAATCTGAGTAATGGGAGAAATTCAGCAAATGCTAAAGAGGTAGATGATTGCAAAGAGAGACTGATATACAACAGGGCAGAATTCTCCCCAAAATTTTTATAAGTGGTCTACTGAAATCCAAAAATGAAAATCACTTGCCTTAAAACTAGCTGTCTATAACATGCCAAAGAGTATACTGAGGAATAAACTTGGCTGGACAGATGTCACAGTTTACAGATACAGTACAGAGCACAACCCTATAAAGGTTGGGTTTGTATCTCTTTAAGAAACATAGGAATAAATAAAATGGTTTTAGATACCATACATGACTTCAAAGATATATGAATTACTTTAGATATAACAAATAGAATAAGACAAAATAAAGAAGAACTTAAGGAAAAAGAAGTATATTCTAATAGAGGATCAGAAACAGGATGTCCATCCGAATCACGACAACAAAGAATAATTGTATACTGTACAGTATATGAAACCGGTTGTAATTGAGCATAAGTTATTAGGAGATGAAATCCAAAACCAGTATATTAGGGGAAGAAGGATAAAAGGCCTGCATGTAAACAGTAGCATAATTCTGCATGAAGAAGACTCTGTGTTAGAAATTTAAAGCAGTGATGAAATCTCTTTGGTTGCAGAGCATTCCAGTACATATAGCACAATTGAAATCATAGACTCAGCTATGTGACTGAAGAATAACAATAAGTTGACTATGTCCTTGCTGTGGTGGAATATAACAGGACTATTGTAGAAATTGGAAGATAATACATTTATTTATTTAGTTTTTGTTGACTGGGTAAGTGCACTAGACAAATCCTACCTATTTTCAGGCACGACCCTGGGGAGGGGGATACAGATGAATGCCAACTGACCTTGAACCAGATTAAGCTGTTGGTGGTATTTTTAGTGAACGAGGGAAATTTGGCCAGGACACTGGGGAAATTCCCCTACTCTTTTTGATAAGTGCCATGGGATCTTTAACGTCCACCTGAATTACCATCAATCCAGGCAGATGGGACCTCAGTTTTAATGTCTTATCTGAAAGATGGCACTTCAGAAGTGCAGCACCCCTCTAATGCTGCACTACAGTGTCAGTACTAGGATATTAACCCAAGTGCCAGATGTGGGAAATGAACCCACAGCCCTCTGATCGCCTGGCCTCAGAGGTGAGTGAGCTACCTACTGAGCCACTGACCTCAATGGGTTGATGAAGTAAGAGAAAATAACATTTTAATTTTCCAAGAAACCTGGGTGGGAAGGAATGTACCTATATCTTTAGATGAATTTTGTGCATGGAATGCTCTAGCAACCAGAAATTCAAAATTTGGGTGCTGCAGGGGGGACTATCATTTTTGGGGAATACCAGTTATATTTCAAATTGTCTACAAATGAAGATGATGAATACACATTATTTATATGTTACTCTGACCATTGGACAAGAAGTCTTAACCTTTTTCAATGTTTACGTCCCATCAGCAATCCCTTTAAACAATTAAAAAAAAAATAATGGACAGTACTGAAATTGATGTAATAGATATAAAAAGCAAATATTCTAGCTCAACTATTTTTGTGGCAGGAGATTTTAATGCCAGATTGGGTCAAGAAATAGAGGTAAGATCAAATGACTGGGGACTTGATGATATACTAGAAATAACAAACAGATGTTCGACAAAGTCACAAACAAAAATGGAAAATATTTATTAAACATTTTTGCAAAACATGATCTGAGTTTTTTAAATGGTAGAATATGCGGGGACTGGAAGGGTGAATGCACCTTTCCAATGATTACTGGAGGTAGTCTTCTGGATTTAGGTATAATTGAGGCATCCATGTATGGAAGGATTAAATCACTACATTTTTTAAATCTGGGATAGTGATCACGTTCCTGTTACCTGTCATATTCATTCAGGCACCATTCAGACTGTCAGAAACAGCCTTTTAGAGGAAGATGCAAATAAGAACATGTGCATTTTATATAGCAAGGAGATACTATGGAATCTGTATATTAAAGAGGCAGTGGATCTAATATCTGAATGGCTAGAATCTATAGAACTTGTAAACAAAATAAATAGTAATGGAGACTATGGTAAAACTGTTTAAATCTCTGACTTTACTGATTATACGAACTTTGTGGCAAACTATCTGCAGCCTACACATAGGGAAGTAAGAACACATAGAATTGGTGAATCTAGAGCTTGGTTCGATAAAGAATGTAGAAAAATGAAAAAAAAAACTATTACTACAGTAGGGAGATATACAACAAAATGTTCAAATATAATTGGAAGAACCACTCTGCAGGAATCAAAAGCAGAATATGAGAATCATTTGGTCAGGGGAAAAAAGAGAATATAGAAAATGCTTATGGGAGACTTTACAAGATGCATTATGGACTAAAGATATAAAAATGTTTTGGTCCTTGGTTGCATATGGCTGTGTGCAAGGCAACAGAAAATGTAATATTGGTGCTAATATTCCTACGAATGGTGAAGACGTTACAAATGTATATACAAAGCAACTGAAGATAATGACTTATTTAATAAAAATAACATTATCAGTGAAGATAAAGATATAGTGAAGTGGCCCCCTGCACTAGTGAAAGAGGTGAATGCAGCTATACTTACACAAATAAGAAACAAGGCACCTGGCATAGATGGCATGCCTACAGAATTATTTTGGCACAATGTAAACATTTGGGCTGGGTTATTGGCACCAATTTTCACAAAAATAAACAATAAACTGATTATGCCTAATGACTGGATTTATGGTGTAATTGTACCACTACTTGAAAAAAGACAACAAAATGACCCAAAATGTTACAGACCAATAACGCTCCTGCCTATAGCTCAAAACCCATATACAAGATTAATTCTAGACAAGCTAACTGACTGGATAGAAGAACATTCACTGATATCTTAATCTCAATATGGATTTAAAAGATGTCATATCACACTAGATCTTGCATTCACTTTGAATTATTTGATGGAGTCATATGTATACAGTAAAGGACAGAAGAGCGACACATGCTTCCTAGATATAAAGTCAGCATTTGACTATGTCAATAGAGAAATTTTATGGGATATGCTTCAGACCTGAATATTGAAAAAATACTTTTGTATGCATTAAAAAAGTTATATTTTAATACAAGGGTTTGCATAAGATACACTACTGATGGAGCACTGATGGAATCATTTGAGGTAAAAAATGGCATAAAACAGGGCTGGCTATTGGCTCTGCAATTATTTAGTTTGTGCGTGGAGGCTCTGGAAAAAGGTTTAAATAAGGTGGATACATTTCTACCTGGTATAAATAATGAGAAAATTAAAATCATGTTGTACGAGGATGACACAATTAAAATATCTCAAACACGACTGGGTCTGAAACAAGTCCTTTGTACAATTATAGAGAAAGTAAAAGAGCTAAAACTTGGGTTAAATGGAGAAAAGACCAACATAATGACAGCTGAGAGCAAAAAGATAAAAAAGATAAACAAGTGGTCAGTGTGTGGCTTCGAATTTGAGAAAGTTACTGCATATGAATATTTAGGCATAATCTTTGATAGACAGCTCAGCTGGAGGAACCATATTCAGGAAATTAAGCTTAATGCATATAAAACATCTGGGGCAATAAATGCATTCGGATATAAATATGCAAACAATTGCTTTTAAAGCACTCAAACTGGCATATGAAGCAAAGATCATAAGTCAGAGTTTGTATGGTAGCAAAATTTGGGCTACTAATATTCAAACTATGAAGAGCCTCCACATAGAAGTTATGCAAAATGTATTTTTTAAGTATGTATTAAGTCTGCCAAAAGAGTGCCCATCAACCTTCGGAAGACTGGAAGTGGGAATACTACCCATAGAAACCAGGATTATGATTAAGCTGGTTAAATTCTGGAACAGAATTGTACAGATGAATGACTAATTATTGCCTAAAATGTCTTGGCTAGAGACAATGAAATGCATCCAGAATAATAAAAATGCTAGGTCATGGTTTAATCATTTAAATAGCATGGTGACAAAGATAGGAGTTCCAGATTTATGGACCTACAAGGCCAGGACACAAATCAATGATTATTGTAATGAGCTTCTCCAAAGAATCTGTTATGTCTGTGTGCAAAAAGATTTTGAAACTATTCACGATTTAGACAAAGAGGGTATTTACTCATAGATAAAAGTATCATTTGAAATGGAAGGGTACTTATTATTCTGTGAGGAAAGAATACACAGAAAGGCACTTTGCAGAGCAAGATTAAAATTGTTTATGGGCTATAAAGAGTCCGTGGTTGGTAACAATTGTACTTGCTGTTGTGATTGTAATATGGATACTGAAGTTTCTCCCATTACTCATATTTTACTAGAGTGTCCAAAGTTAGAAAAAGAGAGCTTAAAGTGGATAACCCCATTACTGACTTTTTTAAATCTGGGCAAACTCAGAAAGAGAAATGCATGTATATGATGACGTTATATTTAATACCTGTACTTTTTGCTGTTGCACAATTTTCTTAACATTGCAAGAATTAGATCTTGTTTTTGAGATATTATGCTATGAATGTATAATTTAGATACTATAATTGTACCTTCAGACTTTAAATGTGATGATTCATTTGAATTTTATACTTTTTTGATAAATAAACTTGAAACTTGAACTCGCTTGATTTTCTCTCTCGTTTCCAGTTTCAGGAGTTTCATCGAATCTCTCCATCAGCCGACCTCATCATGACTCTACCTCCCATCTTCTCAGACCTCATCATGACCTGAGCTTTTATCACCATCAAGGTGAAGCACTTATGTGGTCTGTTCTATCACCTAATACCCAAGCCACCTATCCCACTGCTTGGAAGAAATATGTAACTTTCTGGTCTACCCAGTCAAGCCATATCACATTATTCTCAATTGACTACATCCTTGCATTCATCAGTTATTGCCACCAGGCTTTGAGTCTTTTTTCTGGCACAATTTGACAATATTTGTCTGGAACTCAATACTTTCTTGCCCAAGTGTATCCATCCATGTCTTCCATCTTGTCAAATTCATCAGTTAAACTCTTATTACTTGGTATCAGCAGGTCATCTACAGTAACAAGAAAGAACCAAAATGTCAACCTATAAATGGACCAATATTCTGACAATTAATGGAATGCTCCATTCAAAACCTTTTGAATATTCAATCAATATCATGGTATCATCAGCTAACTGTCTGGCCTTCTATGGTTTTCTTCACCTGCAGAATTTTTAGTTCAATCATCTGCTTCTTCAGAGTTCCTTTCAGTTGCCAACCTTAAGAAGCAAACAGACTATTACATTCTTCATCTACCGAAATCAAAGACAAATAGACTACACAAAAGAGTCCAAATTACCTACTATGCTACCTACAATAACTGGTGTCCCATTTGGATTCTAGATCAACTCATCCATTATCACTCCAAATCCAAACCAACAGACCCTGTCTTATCTACTGTGGAACAAACCCCTCTGACTACAAAGCTATTCATGGATCATGTGAGGACTCTACTCCTAAAACAGGGACTAAATCCATTCTCATTTTCAGGTCACTCCTTCTGAATTGGTGTAACCTCCACAGCATCTCAAAATAATCCCAGCTGATATCATTAAAAAACTTGGAAGATGGACCTCATCATGTTTTGAAATGTACATTCCCAACCTAGAGCAAGAAATCAGACAAGCTTTTAAGATGATCTCTTCCTAGCATGCCCAGAAGAAGTGCAGTCAGCAGCTATGGCTCCTCAGAGGTTTCTTCCACAGAGGGATTTTCCTCTCCTGCATACTGCTACCATACTTTCCATGAGTTGGAGAAGGTTATCATGGCACTCCATTTTTTGAGCCTTTTCATTCCATAATTTTCCCAGCTCCTCTACTGAGGGTGGGAATGAGAAGGACCCAAAGCAATCATTTCACAAGTAAGTCACATAAACACTACATTTATTCCCCACACATTGAATGGAAGGGCTCAACCCATGGTTCAGTATGGGGGGATAACTCCACCCCCTAACCATACTTAAACTTTCTCCTACTGCCCCTACCTTACCCCAGTGCTTAGTTTCATTTTTTCAACCCTACATCCTCCCCACCTCCTCTTCCTCCAGCACTCTTCTCACCCTCCTGCTGGGTCTTTTCATTCCATAATCCACCCAGCCCCTCTGCTGAGGGTGGGAATGAGAAGGGCCAAAACCAATAATTTCACAAGTAAGTCACATAAGCTCTACATTTATTCCCCATATATTGAATTGCATGTGTTGATCTCACTGCAGCTTTTGACTCTGTAAGAGAAATTTTATGGAATACATTACAAGAATTAGGGTTAGACCATAACCTTCTAGCTCTGATTAGGTGATTATATACTGACACCTTGATAAAAATCAAATACAAAAAATCTGGAGATCTGACTGACAAAATAGATACAAATATGGGAGTAAGACAGGGGTGTGTGCTTGCCCCAACCTTATTCAACATATACATAAATGAGATCCTAACTGAGTTGAATGATTCTGTACACCTTGGCCCAGATATTCAAACTGCGCCCAAAAAGTTTGCAATAGCTGGAGCAAGCGCAAGTCCATTGCGCCCATGCACAAGAGGCGCGATATTCAAAAACTGAGCCGGCCAAGATGCGTCTACAGTTGATGACTGAATATCGCACCACCTGCACCATAGCGCAACTAGGGAGGGGAAGCTGAGCAGATCTGATGTGCCATAGCACAAAAAGGGATGTTCAGCTGAGTAGTCCAGAGGCGCCATAGCGTAACCAGGGATGCCCCCAGCAGCAGGGCAGCAATGCAGCAGCACAACCAGGGATGCAGGGGCCCACCACCCATGTCACAGATGGGCAGAGGAACACACAGCAGAACAGACATCATCCCCCCACATCCCATGCACTGCACAACTGGGGGAGGGCTGGAATAACCACTGGCCCATGGAGACAAGCAAACAACTCACAGCTGGGCCATGGTGCCCCAGCACACCCCCTAGCAAGCTGTGACCGGCACACAAGGAGGGCCAACCACCCCATGCCACACCATCCCACCAATGCAGAGCACACCCTGCACCATGACCCCCAGACACCCTGCCCAGGAGCGCATCCACCACTGCAGGATACCCCATGCATGCCACCACCCCCACTATGACAATGCAACCCTGTGCACCACAGAACCATGCAAGGCAGCCCCACCACGAGCACCCATCAGTGGGTGGCAGCACACAGCGATGCAACAATGGCATACACAGTGCCACCATGCACAGCCCTTCCGAGGTACAGCTGAGAGACTGAACATGCATCGGCACACAAGGTACCCCACACGTGACAGGGCATGCCCTGGACCCCACCACCAGTGGTAGAGCACCCTGTACACCCTCCCAAGGACACACCCTGACCCAGCACTGGCCACAACAGCCAGTGCAGACACCCACAGTGGTGCGTGGAAGCATGCACCACACCGGATGCAACACAGTGCATGGACAAACACCCACCCATACCCAAGGGCACAACAACACAGGGATGCAGTAGTGGGGCAACCAAGCCCCCAGCGTGGGCCCATGGAAACCATGTACACAAGGCCAGCAGTCCTCCATGGCACAGGAGTGCCAGCCACCCTGAGCAGGCACTGTGGACCTGTACACCACCATCATTTGCCTGGAACACAAGTCACAGACAGTGGTGCACACCCCCTGCAACACACACAAGCCACAGCATGGAGGTGGGACAACAACCACGGAGGCCACAGTGTCACCCGAGGCAGGCATGCACCACACCAGTGACAGGAGGCAACCCAGAATTGTGATGGGTACAGTGGCTGCCCTGCATGTACAGCCACCACTGACATGCCAGCAGACTGTGCAGGTCACAGACATGCAAGGGTGTCAGCTGCACAGGCCATGGATGGGCTGACAGGTGCACCATGGACACAGAGCATGCACCATGGACCACTGCACATAGTCATCCAATGCACAGGGAACAACACACACACACCACAGATACTAACTGATAGCTACTCCCACACCACAGTCACTTCCCCACAGACACACACACATACCCATGACTGCACCACCCCTGACGCCATGCACACCACTGCAGCTGAGCACCTATAGCCCTCTGCAAATCAGAGACCTCCACAGTATTCATATCAAAAAATTTTTGTAATCAAAAATATAAAAAAGAGCTATTTACAAAACTATGTACAAATGTGTGGAGGAGGGTCACAAACAAGGTGGGGGTGGGTAAGGGGCAGGGGTGAACAAATGGGACAGGAAAGGAGGGGTGTGAGGGTGGGTCCAGGGGGGTAGGGGAAATCAGGGGCATAAGGATGTTCAATGGGAGCCCCGCTCCCCGCTCCGGCTGCTCCTTCTCCCGTGTCTCCTCCAGACCCCAAGCCAGTCAATCCTTTGCAGGATGTCCAATGATGCCTTTGCCACATTTAGTATCTCCTGCAGTGCCTCCCAGATATCCTACATCTGGCAAACACCTAGGACAAGGGAGCACAGTCAATAGGTGTGACTGCACAGCTCCATACAGCCCACCCATTGTGCATGGCATATGGCCGTGGGACATGCCTCTGTGATGGTGTGTGACCACCCACAGTGATCATGTCCACAAGACCTGCCCACCTAGGTGCATACAGCCATGCGGATTGCTGCAGACACCCGCTGGCTAAGTCATGCACAGCACCACCATGGCTGTTTAGTGACATGGCTATGTGATGCGAAGGCAGTGGCACAGCCATGCACCTGGTGCACGCATGGACCACCATCGACGCACTCCCAGACATGCAGTGCCACTGGACAGTGCTGACTGTAACAAGTTGCGTGCATGGCAGTGGTGTCAAAGGATGGTGGCCATGCCCCGCTGCCCACCCTGTTACACAGCTTGCAGTAGTAATCATGGAGGTATAGCACTCACCATCATCAGGCCAGTCCCTCTGGTACTGTGGACCGTCACCCCTCCTACTGGCCCTATCTTCCTGCTGGCACCACTGCTCCCTGGCCAGCAGTCTCTCTTCCAGCCCTGTGGTGCAAACATGGAGAGAGGAATATCAGTACAATCCTGTAGCAAAGTCCCCCTGCCCCCATGTGTGTGCAATCCCACCCAGCCAGACCCACCCACCCCACACCCTGATAACACCACCACGGCCAACACTGGACGGTCCCTCCCCCATGTTCCGGACACATGCAACCGTGATACCCATATGGAAGATAAAAATATTTGGATGTAACACCTACCTGGCCATGGCACCGTGCCCCTCCTGGCACGTGTCCGCAGGTGGGCAAGCAGGTCCGGTTCCCTCCTCCTCAGGTCGCCATACCTGTGGCAGCACTGCTCCGCTGTCTGCCCCCTTCCTATGGCCTCCTACAGGGCATCAGCCACCTCCTCCCACACCTGGCTCCTGGACCTGTCCAGGGGTGCCTCCCCAAACAGTGGGCCATAAAGTGGCTCAACAATGGCCACCAGGTTAGCCAGTTCAATTTGGGTCCACTGGGCAGCCATCCTCCGCGCCATCTCACTTGCTCAGTCAGTTCAAAATGGCACTCTGCAGCATGGCTTCACCATGTGCAGATGCTGCATGGTACAGTGCTGCCATTTCCTATTGCACTGTCTCCGAACAGTGCGATAGTGGTGCATCCATGCCTGATGCATGGTGCCTAGGAGGCAAAGGTCGGGCACAGGGTCAAGGGTCTCTGGTGCACAGACAGGCACAGCACCTTTGGAACCCAATGTGTGTAGCACGATTGGGTGCCTGTGTGCTACCTCCAGTAGCGGCCTACCGCGCTGTTGCCCCACTGCGCCTATGATGCCCCAGTGCCACAGCGCCATATAGGTGAACATCACTGTAGCACCACTGGCACAATGGTGGCCGAGCCCAGCATTGCCTCCCACACACAGCACATCAGCAGCGTGGCAAACGCCTGCGTCAGCAACCCGGGCATGCGCAGTGAGGTGTGTACTGCACATGTCACAGAACTGCGCCCTTGGCTCAGCATGTTCAACACAATTGCGCTAAGCGCAACAGCGCGATATCCGGTTGTCATATGCAAATCAACTAATCAGCCATTCAGTGGTGCAGCACTGCAATTTGCATCCACTTAAAGTTGCGCCTTGCCTCATTTGCATGGGTTGCGCTACAAAAGTGCGACATTGGGCTGCACTGGCCGTAGTCGGTTACTGCAGTCTATTGGTGAGTTGCATGCTGTTTTGGAGTGTGGACTGTGGATTTTGGGACATGCATGGGACTGCACAGTCACAGGTAACAACTTTCATTCTCACAGGCTAAATAATGACCGAGCGAGTTGTGGGAGAGGAGGAACACAGTGGTGGGAGGAGGAGGAGCCTAATTTCACCCAAGGCCTGAACGGATGCCCTGTTTGAGGCCTACCTGGATCAGGAGCTGCTTCTCCAGCGGACAGCAGGGAACACCACAGGCCCGTGCTGCTGCATGGGAGGAGGTGGCGTGCAGTGAACCTGCATGGCAGCCACCAGCGCTCCGTGCAGGAGTGCAAGAAGAAGATGGGCACAGACAGGAGAGGATAAAGGAGAAGGTGGCTGCCATCAGGGCAGCACGAGCTGCGACAGGTGGGGGACAGCCGGAGGTGCTACACCTGACCCCACAGGAGGAGAGGGTTGCTGGAAGCATGCAGCATTGTGCCATTGAGGGTGTTCCGGGTGGTGGCTTCCAGATGGGTAGTAGCCCGTCACTGCATGGTAGGCCATGGTCTGTCTATGGGGGGAGCAGGGTAGGTCACATGCAGTAACGTGACTTTGTTTTCCCTTACAGATCCTGAGCATCTGCATGGGTCAGCGGTGGTATGCCTGTCCACTGCGGCCAGTCAGACGGAGATGGAAGAGGGCCCATCCATCTCCACAGGTATACATGGCTCAGTGTGACAGTAGGCCCACCTGGCTGTCCAGACTGATGTTGTTGGAACAGGTGCAGAGGAGGTCCTACCCATGTCCCAGAGTGCCAGCATCCATGGATGCCAGCATGCTGTGACTCGGGCTGGTGCCGGATCCATCACCGATGATGTCACTAACGGCATGGGCAGTGATACGTGTGTGCCACAGGATGGCCACACAGTGGGTAACATCACGACCATGGCTGTGGGTGATGCTGCCGTGGAGGCCTGCGTGTCATCACAGCCTGTGCCTGTGCCTGTCAGCACCAGTGGGGCAGCACTGGTGTGTGTACAGGACAGTGGGACTGTTGCGGCCACTGCGGCAGCACCAGTGAGCCCTGGGGAGCAGCAGCCAGAGGGGCAGCATCAGCAGTTGGCCAATGGGCTTGGGGGTACAGAATCAGGGGCGGCATCAGTGCACCGCCTGTGGACATGCCCAGACCTGGTCCTGGTGTGCAGCGCCCACCCTCAAGGGGTGCTGAGCATCAGGGCCACACACACCCTGAGGGACAGGATGCCAAGGAGGCAGATGACCTCTTGGATGAGCACACCCGCATACCGCAAGCATCAGTCAACCAGCAGTTGCGGCTTGCCACTTCGGTGGATGTACTGCGTACGGCTCTGGAGCGGGCAGAGGAGCATCGCAGCAGAGACACCGCTCTGATCCTGGCAGGGATGGACCGGTTGCAGGAGGATGTGACCGCTGCCATTGACAGGCCGACACAGGCATTCACTGCTGTCATGGCCACAATGGGCACACAGTTATTTGCCCATGCGTCGCAGACACCACGCAATGCACTGCCCACCCCCCTGTTCCCAGCATCGTGCGACACCATCCTTGTCAACACCGGGTTCAGCTGAGGGCATCCTGAGCATGCCTGGTGCAGGCATGTTTGGTGTGCTGCAGACCCCTGTGCGAGCACGGTCGCGTTCACACAGTTGAACCCCTGGGGGACCATCGGTGCCACCCCATGAGGCCAGTGGTCAGCCTGTCAGTGCTGGTGGGTCTTGGTGGGGCCGCCCACACATCCGTGGTGGCCGGGGCACTGTGGCACATGACTGACCTGTCTCCCAATGTGGCTACTGTCTGATGCTGCCCTGTGTGCATTGTGTCATTCAGTGGGCATTGCACGGGTGGGTACCCGGCCCTGCATGTGGACCCACAGTCCATCTGCACACCCTCCCGGCTTCTGTCCACAGTTGCGTGTGCATGATGATGCCTGCATTGCTCTGTACACCAATGTGCAATGGTGCTCAGCATCTGACACACGCACAAGGACAGGCAGTGGGCATGGTGGTCTGTGGACATGTGTGTGGCTAGGGGTGGCGTTCTGAGTCAGTGTGCCTCCTACCCTTTGTGCATGTCTGGTGTGTGTGTGTGTGTGTGTGTGTGTGTGTGTGTGTGTGTGTCCACGTGGCATGTTAGACCTCACCCATCCCTGGTTGTGTGTGTGGTTCCATGCCCGGCCAGCTCCCTTGATGGCATGCAACCCTGGTGTGTGTCCATGCGTGTTTGTGGGTTGTGCCTTAGCCACTGTTGGTTGCACATGGCTCCATGACTTACCTGGGTTGGCTGATGTGCTCCTCCGTGATTGTGTCCCGGTGCAGCTGTGCCAACCCGGACCAGTCGGGGGACCCGTCGCCCAAGCGGGGGCTGCCCATCACCATTGTCACCGGCATCCTCAGCGTCCCCATTGCTGTCCCCCTCTTCAACCTGTATGGCTATCCTACATTCGTTGGCCATGTTGTGCAGGATGCAACAGGCCAGGAATAGCCCACAGGCCTTTGAGGGGCTGTACTGTAGGGCACCGCCGGAGGTGTCCAGGCAACGAAAACGTGCCTTCAGCATCCTGAACAGCCGCTCGATGACATTACGTGTGGTGGCGTGTGCCTCATTGTAGCGTTGCTGCGATGGGGTCGCGGGCCGCCGGTAGGGTGTAAGCAGCCAGGGACAGAGTGGTGGGTATCCACTGTCACCTGTGTGTAGAGGGTGGAGGTTAGTTTGGTGATCAGCATCGCCCTGCCCCGGGCCATGTAGGCCACTAACCATGCCACCTCTGACCATGTCCCCCCAGGCCCTACGATTGTCCATGTGGTTTGCATACTCACCCACTAGGTGGCCAGTGGGAATATCCCCACTCTCGAATCTGAGGCACAGTGCCGACTGGTGCCAGATGAAGGCATCATGTGCTCCCCCAGGGTGCGTGGCACAGACATTGATTATGCGCCCCCTGGCATCGCACACCACCTGGCAGTTGATGCTGGCATAGCCCTTGTGATTTATATATGCGGCCCCCTCGGGGCCAGGTGGTGTGTGGATAGCCACATGAGTGCAGCCTATTGCCCCTAGCATGCCAGGCATACGTGCTACCCTGTGGAACTCCTGTATGTTTGCTGTGCACTCCGCCGGTGTGCTTTAGAAATGGAAGTACTCCACAGCATGTGGCAGCAGTATGCTGAGGAATTGGGTGAGGTGGTGTGATGTGGTCGACTGGGTTATGCCTGTGGTGTCCCCAGTTGGTCTCTGGAAGGTACCCGTAGCGAGCAAGCACATGCAAGCTGTCACTTTTGTCTCCACTGACAGAGCATGGATCCATCGTGTGGGTGCCTACATCACATCACTGCACAGCTCACAGAGCTACCTCAGAATTGCCTGATTCAGGCGGTACCGGCCCACAATCTCCGTATCACTATACAGCTCGAAGCTGGTGCGGGCTCGGTACTGCCTGTTGGAGGCATACCACCGACAGGTCCTTCCACGGCCACGCCCCCCTGCTGCCCGCCTTCTCACCCCCTCATTACTGCTTCTGTCTGGATGGTGGCACTGGCCATGTCCCTGACTTGTGTTCAACCCTCCAGCAGCTGTTTCTGTATCCCCCCTGCTGTTCTGGCTGCTACTTCCCCTGCACCGGGAACACCACCTGCCTGTACTGGCCTCACTGTTGTGTGGCGTACTTCCCCATTCTACACTGTGGATCCCCACACCTTCCCCTGAGTCTGTTGATTCCAGGTGCCCTTTCCTGGCCTGCCCTGTGTGTCCCTGCTGCCCAGTTTGTCCTGCTAGACTTCGGCCTCATGTGCCTTCCCTGTAACGTTCTTGTGCCTCTCCCTTGCTTCCTTTTATTTTGGCTCATTTCCACTATGGCGCAACTTCTGCTGGCTCCCCTATTGTGCATGGTGCATGTTATTGAATATCGCACTGCGCCATTTATGCATGGTTCCTCCCCCATCAGTTGCACATACATTCATTATCATTGCGCTGTTGCTCAGAGTGATTTGGGAAGCGCAACTGCCTCCTGCTGAATATTGCAGAATGTCACATTTATGGACTTGCACAGGCGCAACCCTATTGCGCATGGCTCAACTCTTTTGAATATCTGGGCCCATATGCCTAAGATATTAAATAAACATATACCCCCTCTAGCTTATGCAGATGACCTGGTAATTCTATCTACTTCCAGGCTAGGACTACACAAGAGTCTGAGTAAGTTAGACTTGCTGTGCTCCAAACTAAATTTAAATCCTAATACACAAAAAAAAACTAAAGTAATGGTGCTAGCTAGTGTAAAGAAATTAAAAAAATTATACCTAACAGGTAAATTCTTAGAATATGTTCAAAATATCACTTTCTCTCAGTGCAGTTTAACCCCTGTAAAAAATATTTAAAAATAGAATATGTTCATGAATTTCTGTATTTAGGTGTGATCTTCTCTAGTAATTTGCAGTGGAATAAGCATGTCAGATTTGTTGCAAGTAAAATGTGACATGCAGCTGGTGCTTTAAGGAGATTCAACCAAAATTATGTTGGTACTGTATGTCTATTACACCCATGTGGAAAGCTATTAATGCCAGAATTGGTAAACCAAGGGTTATACACTGTGGAGGCATGGGGGAATACTGATTTAAATAATCTAGACATGGGCCCAGATATTCAAGCTGCGCCCAAAAAGTGCGCATAGCAGGAGCAAGCGCAAGTCCCATGTGCAACAGACGTGATATTCAAAAAAGGAGCAGGCCAAATTGCACCTACAGCCAACGTCTGAATATCGCACAACCTGCGCCATAGCACAACTAGGAAGGGGAAGCTGAGCAGATATGATGCGCTATAGCTCAACAAGAGATGTTCAGCTGAGCAGTCCAGAGGCGCATAGTGCAAGCAGGGAGCCCTCCAGCTGCGGAGCGATGTAACTGCACAATCAGGGAGGTAGGGGCCCACCACCCATGCCACAGAAGGGCACAGGAACACACAGCAGAACAGACATTGCCCCCCCCACACCCCAAGCACTGCACAACCAGGGGAAGGCTGGAATAACCACTGGGCCATGGAGACAAGCAACCAACCCACAGCCTGGCCATGGTGCCCCATCACACCCACCAGTAAGCTGTGACTGGCACACAAGGAGGGCGGACCACCCTGTGCCACATCATCCCCCCCAGAGCACAGCACACCCTGCACCGTGACCCCCAGACACCCCCCCATGAGCAGTGACCACCACTGCAGGAATCCCCATGCATGCCACCACCCTCACAGTGTCAATGCAACCCTGTGCATCACAGAACCATGCAAGCCAGCCCCACCATGAGCACCCATCAGCAGGTTGCAGCACTCGGCAATGCAACAACGGCAGACAAAGTGCTACCATGCACAGTCCTCTGAGGTACTGCTGAGAGACCGGCCATGCGTTGGCACAAGAGTGACCCCATATTGGATGGTCGTGTATTTGACACCTCCCCCAGTGGTACAGCGCTCCGCACAGTATTCCAGTAACACACCCCGGCCCACCACTGGCCACAACAGCCAGCACAGACACCCACAGTGGTGCGTGGAAGCATGCACCACACCAGATGCCACACAGGGTCTGGACAGATACCCACCCATACCCAAGGGCACAACAACACAGGGACGCAGTGGTGGGGCAACCAAGCCCCCATTGAGGGCCCATGTAAGCCGTGTACACACAACCTGCAGTCCACCATGGCACTGGAGTGCCAATCACCCTGCGCAGGCACCATGGACCAATACTCCACCATTAGTCACCCAGAGCACAGGCCACAGACAGTGGAGCACATCCCCTGCAACACACACAAGCCACAGCATGGAGGTGGGACAATGACTGTGTTGCCCACAGTGCCACCTGAGCCAGGCATGCACCACACCAGTGACATGGGCAACCCAGCAAAGCGATGGGTACAGTGTCCACCCTGCAGGGAATGCCACCACTGACATCACAGCAGATCATGCAGGTCACAGACAGGCATGTGTGTCGGCTGCACAGGCCATGGATGGGCCGATGGGTGCACCATGGACACAGAGCATGCACCATGGACCACTGCACACAGTCATCCAGTGCACGGGGAACAACACACACAACACAGACACTGACTGATATCTACCCCCACACCATAGACACCTCCACATGGACACACACACATACCCATGACTGCACCACCCCTGATGCCATGCACACCACTGCAGCTGAGCACCTATAGCCCGCTGCAAATCAGAGACCACCATGGTATTCATAGAAAAGTCATATGTATTATAAAAATAAAGAAATCAACTATTTACATAAACAACAGCTATATACAGTTATTTAGGGGGACACAAAAAAGGTGGGGGAGGGCAGGGGGAAGGGGTGGACAAATGGGATGGGATAGGAAGGGTGTGAGGGTGGGTCCGGGGGGATGGGAGGTCAGGGATCAAGGGACTATTGTCTCTCATGCCGGTCCAGGCTCTGGCTCCCCCTTGCTCTGTGCCTCTGAAGTACCCCCGACTCATCTATTCTTCGAAGGATTGTGACTGTCTCCCACGCCAGGGTGAGGAGCTCCTGCAGGGTGTCCCCGATTTCCCTCAGATGTCTCGCACCTAGGACAAGGGAGCACAGTCAGCAGGTGTGAATGCACAATCCCATACAGCCCTCCCACTGTGCATGGCATACGGCCATGGGACATACCACTGTGATGGTGTGTGACCAGCCGCAGTGATCACGTCCATAGGATCTGCCCACCCAGGCGCAGACAGCCATGCAGAACACTGCACACACGCACAGCACCACCGTGGCCATCTAGTGGCATGACTATGTGGTGAAAAAGCAGTGGCACAGCCATGCACCTGGTGCACGCAAGCACCACCAGTGATGCACACGCAGACATGCATTGCCACTGGACAGTGTTGACTGTGACAAGTGGTGTGCATGGCAGTGATGTCAATGAATGGTGGCCATGCCCCGCTGCCCACCTTGTCACACAGCATGCAATATTAATCATGGATGTCTGTCACTCACCCTCATCGGGCTGGTCGGGTGGCCGTTGTTGATCCTCGGCCTGCCTGGCTGTGGCTTCCACCACCCTCCGCTCCGCATACACTCAGCGCAGTTTGTCCAGGCCTGTGGGGACAAAAAGGAGAGAAGAACATCAGTACATTCCCAAAGCAAAGTCCCCCTGCCCCAAGGAGTGTGCCCCTCCAGCCAGCCAGACCCACCCACCCCACACCCTGTGAACACCGCCACGGCCAACCCCATACGGTCCCTCCCCTATGTGCTGGACACATACAACAATGTGACTCATATGGACAATAACAGTGTGTTGACGGAACCCATACCTGGACATGGTACCATGCCCCTCCTGGCACATGACCTCAGTCTGGCCAGTAGCTCTGGCTCCCTCCTCTACAGGTCACCATATTGGTCCCTGCACTGCTCAGCTGTTCTGCCCCTGCCTGTCACCTCCTCGAGGGCTGTGGCCGCCTCTTGCCACACCTGGGACCTTGCCCTATCCAGGGGGGCCTCCCTAAAAAGATGCTCATGGTGTGGCTCGACTGTGGCCACCAGATTAGCCAGTTCGATGGCCGTCCAGGGAGCAGCCCCTCTCCGTGCCATTGCGTTAGCTATAGTAGGCAATATGGCGCTCTGCGGTGTGGTACCCCACTTGCAGATGCTGTGCGGTACAGTGCTGCCATTCCCTATCACGCTGTTACCGAACAGCATGATAGAGGTGCACCTATGCCTGACGCATGGCGCCAAGGGGGCAAAGGTCGGGCACAGGGTCAAGGGTCCCTGGCACAAGGCCACGCACAGTGCCATCGGATGACAATGCATGTAGTGCGATTGGCTGCTTGTGTGCCAGCACCACAGCAGACTATTGGGCAGTTGGGCCATTGCGCCTATGAAGGCCCATTGCCACAGCGCCATGTAGTGACCTTCGCTATAGCGCCACTGGCACAATGGTGGCCATGCCATGCATTGCCTACCCCACACAGCATGTCATCAGTGCGGCAGATGCCTGCGTCAGCAACCTGGGCATGTGCAGTGAGGTGTACTACGCATGCCATAGAACTGCGGCATTGGCTCAGCATATTCAACACAATTGCGCAAAGCGCAACAGCGCAATATTCAGCCGTCATATGCAGATCATCCAATCAGCCATTCAATGGTGCAGCACTGCAATTTGCATCTAATTAAAGTTGCTCCTCACCTCATTTGCATGGATTGCGCTATAAAGGTGCGACAATGTGCTGCAGTGGCCATAGTCAGTTACTGCAGTTTATTGGTGAGTTGCATGCTGTGTGAGAGTGTGGACTGTGGATTCAGGGACATGCATGGGACTGCACAGTCACAGGTAGCAACTGCCATTCTTACAGGCTACATAATGACGGAGCACATTCTTGGAGAGGAGGACAACAGTGGTGGGAGGAGGAGGAGGCTGAATTTCACTAAGGCTGAAACTGAGGCCCTTTTCGAGGCCCACCTGGCTCAGGAGCCACTGCTCAGTGGACGGCGGGGCACCACTCAGGCCCGTGCTGCTGCATGGGAGGAGGTGGCACGTGCTGTGAACCTGCATGGCAGCCAACAGCGCTCCATGCAGGAGTGCAAGAAGAAGAAGATGGGTACAGACAGGAGGAGGGTAAAGGAGAAGGTGGCTGCCATCAGGGCAGCACGTGCTGCAACAGGTGGGGGACAGCCGGAGGTGGTACAGCTCACCCCAGCAGAGGACAGGCTTGCTACAAGCATGCACGAAGTGCCATAGAGGAGTTCAGGCGGTGGCTTCCAGACGGTGGTGGCCCATCTCTGCATGGTAAGTCATGGTCTGTCTAGGGGGCCGGGTAGGTCCCGCAGTAGCGCGACTTTGCTTTCCCTTACAGATCCAGAGTGTCTGCATGGGTCAGTGGTGGTGGGCTCGTCCACTGCGGACAGTTGGACAGAGTCAGAGGTGGGACCATCCACCTCCACAGGTATGTGTGGATCTGTACGACAGTGGGGCCGCCTGGCTGTCCACACTGATGTCGTTGAGACAGGTGTGGAGGAAGTCCTGCCTGTGTCCCAGCGTGCTGGTGTCCATGGATGCCAGTATGCTGTGGCTGTGGCCGGGACAGAGTCCAGCACCAGTGATGATGACACGATCGTCATGGGCAGTGACACGTATGTGCTACAGGATGGACACACAGCAGGGCAATTCTCGCCCATGGCTGTGGCTGGTGCCACCGTGGGGGCCTGCGTGTCAGCACAGTCCCAGGCTGTAGCTGTCAGCACCAGAGGGGCAGCACTGGTGTCTGTTCAGGACAGTGGGACTGTTGCGGCCACTGCGGCTGCACCACTGAGCCCTGGGGTGCAGCAGCCAGAGGGGCAGCATCAGCAGTCATCCACCAGGCCTGGGGGGACAGGGTTCAGTGGCAGTGTCTGTGCACCGCCTGTGGACATGCCCATACCTAGTCCTGGTGCACAGCACCCACCCTCAAGGGATGCCGAACATCAGGCCCTTGCACACCCTGAGGGACAGGATGCTGAGGAGGCTGATGACCTCTTGGACAAACACACCCGCCTACTGCAAGCATCGGTCCAGCAGCAGATGTGGCTTGCAATGTCCGTGGAAGCACTGTGTGTGGCTCTGGTGTGGGCAGAGGAGCATCGCAGCAGGGACACCGAATGGATCCTGGCACGGATGGACCGTTTGCGGGAGGATGTGACCGCTGCCATTGACAGGCATACACAGGCATTCATTGCTGTCATGGCCACAATGGGCACACAGTCAGGTGCCCATCTGTCACGGACACCATGCAGTGCACTCTCCACCCCCCATTCCCGGCGTCATGCGACTCCCACCCTGTCGACGCTGGGTTCAGCTGTGGGTATCCCAAGCACTCCTGGTGCAGGCATGTTCAGTGTGCTGCAGACCCCTGCGTGGGCACAGTCACGTTCATGCAGTGGAACCCCTGGGGGACCATCAGTGCCACCCCATGAGGCCAGTGGTCAGCCTGCCAGTGCTGGCAGGTTTCGGCGGGGCCGCCCATGCATCCGTGGTGCCCATGGCACTGTGTCGTGAGACTGACCTGTCTCCCAGCACGGCTACTGTCTGGTGCTGCCCTGTGTGCATTGTGTGTTTCAGTGGGCAGTGCACGGGTGGGTACCTGGCCCTGCACACAGACACACAGTCCACCTCCACACCCTCCCGGCTGCTGTCCGCAGTTATGTGTGCATGACAATGCCTGCATTGCGCTGTACACCAAAGTGCAATGGTGCCCAGCATCTGACACACGCACATGGACAGGCAGTGGGCGTGGTGGCCTGTGGACATGTGTGTTGCTAGGGTGTGCGTTCTGGGTCGGTGTGCCTTCTGGCCTCTGTGCATGTTTGTTGCATTGTGTGTGTATGTGTGTGTCCTTTGGCGTGGCATGTTCATTCTCACCCATCCCTGGCTGTGTGTGTGCCTCTATGCCCTGCCACTTCCCTCAACAGCATGCACCCCCAGTGTGGGTTCCTGCGTGTTTGTGGGTTGTGCCTTGGCCAATGGTGGTTGCGCATGACCCCATGACTTACCTGGGTTGGCTGAAGTGCTCCTCCGTGATGGTGTCCCGGTGCAGCTGTGCCAGCTGGAGCAGTCAGGGGTCCCATCGGCCAAGGGGGGGGGCTGCCCATCACCATCACCAGCGTCCCCATCATCCCCATCGCTGTCCCCCTCTTCAACCTGTATGGCTATCCCAAATTCATTGGCCATGTTGTGCAGGATGCAACAGGCCAGGAATATCCCACAGGCCTTTGAGGACTGTACTGTAGGGCACTGCCAGAGGTGTCCAGGCAACGGAAATGTGCCTTCAGCATCCTGAACAGCCGCTCGATGACATTGCGTGTGGTGGCGTGTGCCTCATTGTAACGTTGCTGCGATGGGGTCGCGGGCTGCCGGTAGGGTGTGAGCAGCCAGGGACAGAGTGGGTATCCACTGTCACCTGTGTGTAAAGGGTGGAGGTTAGTTTGGTGGTCAGCATCGCCCTGCCCCAAGCCATGTAGGCCACTACCCATGGCACCTCTGGCCATGCCCCCCCCAGGCCCTAGATTTGTCCATTTGGTTTGCATACTCACCCACTAGGTGTCCAGTGGGGATGTCCCCGCTCTTGAATCTGTGGCACAATGCTGAATAGTGCCAGATAATTGAATCGTGTGCTCCCCCAGGGTGCGTGGCACAGACATTGATGATGCACCCCCTGGCATCGCACACCACCTGGCAGTTGATGCTGGCATAGCCCTTGCAATTCATGTATGTGGCCCCCTCGTGGCCAGGTGGTGTGCGTATGGCCACATGGGTGCAGTCTATTGCCCCTAGCATGCCAGGCATACTTGCTACCCTGTGGAACTCCTGTATGTTTGCTGTGCGCTCCGCTGCTGTACTGGGGAAATGGATGTACTCCTCAGCATGTGGCAGCAGTGCGCTGAGGAATTGGGTGAGGTGGTGTGATGTGGCCGACTGGGTTATGCCTGTGGTGTCCCCAGTTGGTCTCTGGAAGGTACCCGTGGTGAGCAAGCACATGCAGGCTGTTATCTTGGTCTCCACTGACAGGGCATGGCTCCGTCGTGTGGGTGCCTGCATCACATCACTGCGCAGCTCACAGAGCCACCTCAGTATTGCCCTGTTCAGGCGGTACCTGCCCACAATCTCAGTATCTGTGTACAGCTCAAAGCTGGTGCGGGCTTGGTACTGCCTGTTGGGGCATACCGTGACGGGCCCTTCCACGGCCACATCCCCTGCTGCCCGCCTTCTCACCCCCCTCTTTACGGCCTCCATGTGGAAGGTGGTACTGGCCATGTCCCTGGCTTGTGTTCACCCCTGGCAGTTGTTACTTTATTCCCCCCACTGTCCTGGCTGCTACCTCCCCTGCACTGGGTACACCTGCCTGTGCTGGCCTCTGAGCTGTGTGGCTCCCCACACCTTCCCTGTGCCTGTCTGTTGCTGTGGCCTTTCCCTGGCCTGCCCTGTTCCTGCCACTTGCCCTGTCTGTGTGCCTCTGCCTCTGACACATGTGGCTTCCCTGTAGTGTTCTTGCACCTCTTCCTTGCTCCTTTTTATTTGGGCTCATTTCCACTATGGAGCAACTTCTGCTTGCTCCACTGTTGTGCATTGCGCAAGTCTTTGAATATCACACTGCGCCATTTATGCATGGTTCCTCCCCCTTCGGTTGCGCATGCCTTCATTATCATTCGCTGTTGCTCAGCATGATTTGGGGTGCAACTGCCTCCTGCTGAATATCGCAGAATGGCGCAAATTCGGACTTGCGCAGGCGCAACACAATTGCGCATGGCTCAACTCTTTTGAATATCTGGCCCATGGTATTTAATATAGTACGTTACACAAACAGATGATGAGACTTTCTAAGGGAACTCCCAACTAATTAGTCAGATCTCAAATAGGTCAAATAAGTACGAACATACGAACATACGAAATTTGCCAGCAGATAAAGGCCTAGAGGTCTATCAAGTCTGCTCGAATGTGCAGCTAGCACCCCTTATTCTGCAGCTGCCCCTCCCTTCCACCCTTCCCCTTTATTAACCCTCCCCCTTGTTCTGTCCCATCCTCGTTTGAAGCAGTCCACTGTTCTACTGCATACCACTTCAGCAGGTAACGCATTCCTCCTAGCCACCACCCTCTCTGTAAAAAAGTGTCTCCTCATCTCCCTCCTGAACCTTCCTCGCTCCAGTCTCATATCATGGCCCCTGGTGTCCCTCCCCTCCCTTACTTTGAACAGCCCCTCTATACCTGTCTTGTTTATTCCTTTCATGTATTTAAAGGTTTCAATCATGTCACGCCTGTCTCTCCTCTCCTCTCCTCCAGTGAGTACATGTTCAACTCCTTCAACCTCCTCTCATATGATAAGTCCCCAGCCCTTGATCATCTTTGTCGCTCTGCGCTGCAACCCCTCCAGTAACTTAATGTCCCTCTTCAGATATGGATGCCAGTACTGCACGCAGTACTCCAGGTGTGGTCTAAGTAATGACCCATACAGTGGCAGAATCACCTCCTCCCTCCTCGAGGATATACCCCTTGCAATACAACCCAGCATTTTGTTGGCCTTTGCAGCTGCCTTCCTACATTGTGCCAAGTTGTTCTTTGACCCTGTAATGAGCACACCCAGATCCTTCTCCTCCTCTGTCTGGGCTAGCTGCACTCCCCCTAGCTGGTAACTCCTCCTTGGGTTCTTCATCCCAAAATGCAGCACCTTGCACTTTTTGGCATTAAAGCCCGGTTGCCAGGTGTCTGACCAGGTTTCAAGCTTTGCCAGATCATCCTGCAACCCCTGCCATCCCCCTAGGTCATCCACCACCGCGCCTACCTTGGTATCATCAGCAAACAGACTGATCTTGCTCTTGATGTCCCATGATATGTCTGCAATGGATATCCCAAACAACACTGGTCCCAACACCGAGCCCTGTGGAACACCGCTCGTCACTGCCCTTGGGTGTGAGAGCTCCCCACTCACCACCACCCTCTGTTGCCTTCCCTGCAGCCAGTTTCCTACCCATCTCACCAGCTTTGCACCCGCCCCTGTGCCTACTAACTTTCTTCCCAGCCTTTCATGTGGTACTGAGTTAAATGCCTTACTGAAGTCCAGATACAGGACAGGAAGTATTAAATATACAGTACAGATCAGAGTAATAAACTATTGGATAAAAAATTATTCTCATCCTATAAGTTCATTTCTTGCAGACTGTTTGAAAGAGAATATTAATTTCAATAAGAACTATAAAGAAGCATGGTTGACTAATGTTTACAGACTCTTAGGAATATACAATTGCAGTTATTTAAAGAGCTGAACAGATCAAGCAATAAAAATAAACCCATCCTATACTAAAGTAATTACTAAAATGATTTATTGGAAGGCTAAAGAGAATGACTTAAAATTAACTGCAAACTTGAAGGTATCAAAATGTTTGGTAAAGAATACTAAAGAGCATGCTTTGAAGTTTTATTTGAGCTCAGTACAAAATCCAGTGTATATAGATATTCTGACATTCTACAGATTTGAGGCTTTTCTTAGCAATGTTCTTATATATAGATATAAAAAAGAACATAATATATTGGAGAACTGTAATTGCTACTTACAGGAAACTGAGGATCTGCTACATGTGGTACTATGATGCCCTTGGTATAATATATATAATAAATACTTAGGTAAAATTATAGGATCACTTTATGTCCCCACTAGACGTATTCTTAATTTATTGTTCCATGCAGAAAATATGGACATTTTAAAAAAAGAGTGCTACTTTCCTTTTGTGTGCTAAAAAGATTAGACAGCAGTATCAATACGGCAAACTGCAGGCCATGTTCTAGGATCGAAATGGACATTGTGTTCGGACTTTAATGGGTCCTATTTTAGGACCATAAGCCTTCTTGTAAGAATTGGGATTACAGGCTTCTATGGTGATACAAGGGGTGTAGGTAACCAGACCCAAACCCTGTACAGGCTTGTTTACACTCACATTGAATTAAAGATTTGAACACACTGCCCACTTCAAACTTGTTTTATTTAAAATATTTTTTTGTCTAATGGACTTTCTGTTAAATGTGTCTTTTTGTGTGTATATGTTAATTGTAACTATTTGTTTTTACTTATTTATACATTGTTTAACAAATATAGATGGTAACTATAGAAGGTGATAATCTGAAGTCTGATATTTATTGATTTTAATGGACATGGTGTATTTTGTCTGATTTGTTTTTTAAATTGTAATGACAATATTGTCGAACAATAGACTTGAACTTGAAGTGTACCTTCACCTGCACTTTCAGTTATTTTTATGAGGGCATGTGGATCTCTTTGAAGCACTTTTATTCTGGCCCCTTCCTGGAGAAAGGAGGTGATCTGTAGATAACAGAAAATGTCTGAGCATCTCTGACTGAACTCCATCTGCATCTGAGCAAATGTTTGAGGATTCATATTCTGTAGGAACTGCGAGAATCAAATTAAGCCAACCCTTTTCTGATGTCCCAAAGTAACGTCTGTTTCTGGAGGGAGAATCTCTGTGCATCTATTTATCTGTGTGTAACAAGTGAGGGGGTAAGAGGAAGTTCCCTCCACACCATGCCCCAAGTGGAATATAGTTGCTTAAGCCATAGGTTTGAAACAGAAGTAGTTGTGAGTTTTTCTAAAGGGACATCAAATATTTATATTGGGGCAATCCAGATGTCTACAGTGCCTCTTCCAAAACTACCCTGGCCAGACTGTACACCCTCTTTAACTCCTTTTTTTGCTTTGTTCTATCCTGCCCCCGTCACGCTCATCACTGTGACCTATATAAAGTCCTGTCACTCCCATCCCTTGAGTCCAGATGTCTATCCCATACTGCCACTTTCATGGCCATTTTCAGTGTCAGTGGCTCAGTAGGTAGCACACTCGCCTCTGAGGCTGGGAGATCAGAGGGCTGTGGGTTGAGTTCCCACATCTGGCACTTGGGTTAATATCCCAGTACTGACACTGTAATGCAGCATGAGAGGGGTGCTGCATTTCTGAGGTGCCGTCTTTCGGATGAGACGTTAAACCGAGGTCCCATCTGCCTGGATTGGTGGTAGTTCAGGTGGATGTTAAAGATCCCATGGCATTATCGAAAGAGTAGGGGAATTTCCCGGTGTCCTGTTAAATTCCCTCATTCACTAAAAAATACCACCAACAGCTTAATCTGGTTCAAGGTCAGTTGGCATTCATCTGTATCCCCCTCCCCCGGATCGTGCCTGAAAATAGGCAGGATTTGTCTAGTGCACTTACCCGGTCAACAAAAGCTAAATAAATAAATAAAAATAAAATTTTCTGGACTGGTAATCTCACGCCCATATTTTTTTCTCCTTCTGCACTTCCTCCCAATGCACTTATTCCCTCTGAAACACTGATCTAAAATCCTTTGTAATTCCCTGACGTTATACTACTAGTGGATAATCTGCCTTCGCTTTCCGCTGTCTTACGCTGTGGAATGCTCCCCCCCATCCACAATAGCTCTTTACACAAAGCTCTCTCCGCCCTCCCATGTGGCTACACAACCCCTACCTGCTCCTGCCAAAACCCACCAACCTCTCATCTCACATGAACCCCTCTGCTCCATCCCTAATCCGCCAACCCCCTACCCCAGGACATGGTTCTGCTGGGCTGAACCCACTTAATGGGCTGCCCCAAACAGCCTCCATCAACTGATCCCCTTAACTCAATTTAGTGGCTTACCCATGTTATCCTGAGCCTCAACTTTTGCCATGTATTCATTACTGCACTTTTTATGTTGTAAATAACTGTGCAAATTGTTGTATAATGATGTTCTCTTGGCTATTACGTACACTGCAATGTTTATTCTCAATTGTATTCATGTGTCTATGGACTGTATTGCTCCCCATTCCCCTTCCTCCCAGGATGCATCTGGAAATGAGCTATTTTGGCTCAGTATTCCTTCCTGGTGAAACGCTTGAATAAATAAATAAATAAATAAAGATGTTACCCCTTTGCTCCATAGTCATTGAAACCCTGTCCACCGTTTCTTTCTTATAATCTATCTAAGGTAACAGTTGCACCATCTTGTAATATTTATTCAATCACATGAGTGTATGTGCATATTTTTTGGAACACATACAAACAAAGGAGAGAAAGAAGTAAGCATGTGTTCCATCTTATAATATAGTCTTAGGTTTGGGAGACCCACTTCCCCCCAACTTTAGTTTCTACATGTCCACCCATTTATTATACGCTTTCCTACCACACCAAATAAAGTGGCATGAGGGACTTATTAATTTTTTCTAGCCATGCTATGGATTTTGAGGGGCAGGATTTGAAATAAAAATAGAAATCACAGCAATACATTCATTTGTATTGTCTCTGTCTTCCCAGATAGAGAGTGTGGGAGCAATTCCCATCCTTTCACATTGGTGTTGACTTCTGTGATTAATTTGCTGTAATTTTCTTGATACAGCCCTTTTTGTCCTACAGGAATATAAATATAAATACCTAGCTATCAGATCTGTGTGTTGACCCATTTGAAGGGGATCATGTGTCTTAGCTTAGGGGTTTATGTTCCACTAAGGAGGATTAATTCCACTTTGCTTTCATATATTTTAAAACTCGATACTGCTCCATACATCCACAGAATTTGCCTTAAGATGGAAAAGATTTGGGCTGGATTTCTCAGATATAGCATTTTATCTTCCACATAAGGGGAATACAGTTTTCCATGTAACCTACCACTACACATCACCTACCACTACACCTTCTAATGACTGGTATCCCCTGACCAATCTAACCAATACTGCCAATGGTTCTATACTCAGGGCAAATAGGACAGAAGAGAGGGAGCAGCCCTGCCAGGTCCCTCTGCTAATTATAAGAGGTTCTGAGACTGTGCTGTTGACTTTAACTCTTGCCATCAGTTGATAATAAATCCCATGAAGTCAATTAAGAAAAGTATCTCCAAACTGAAATTTAGTTAAGGTTGCAAACAAGAAATCCAAATTGAGCCTATCAAAGGCTTTTTCAGCATCAGTTGTGATCGCTATGTGTTGCTCTGGAGTGTGCTGGCTGGTATTAATAATGTTTAAACATCTCTTAATGTTGTCAATTTGATGCCTCTCAGGAATAAAGCCTGACTGGTCATGATGCACCAATTTGGATAATAATTGATTTACCCTATTTGCCAAGAGTTTTTTGAATATTTTCAAGACTATGTTAAGTAGAGAAATAGGGTTATAAGAATGACATCTATCCATTGCATTACCAGGTCTGGTTAATACTGTTATTATGGCTGATTGCCAGGAGGCAGGCAAGTCTCCTAGAGTGTCAGCTGTATTAAGCACTTTAGTTAAAAGGGGAGCAGATAATGTGTGAATGTTTTGAGAAATTCTACGTTTAAATCATCGGGGCCTGGTGACCTGCATGCCTTCCCAGTTCCCTCATTTTTCCACCTGTTTTTTTACCTCCCACCCAGCCCGGAGCCACAGCACAGCACAGAAACACATGCGCATGGAAGAGCACATGTGCCGTGGAACTGCGACTTCCTTCCATCCACACAAATATCCATCTGCCTCCATGAGTGGTGGCATCATAGTACCTGTTGGCACTACCTCCAGGCCTCATGGGAAGAGAATAACACTGACAAGTGCTGGACCACTGAAGGCTCAGTAAAATGATAATATAATAACCAAGTAGGAGCAGATGACTGAATGCTTAAAATAATTTTTACAACAGCATTCACAGAAGAAAGAAATGAAATAATATCGGGTAGTGCATGTTGTTCACAGGGGAGGAGCAGGATACAATACAGGTTATGTGTGTGGCACCTGAAGTGGCTGACAGAATGCTGAATATGGTAAACAAAAATATGGCAATGGAGGTGGGTTAAATGCACCCAAAAATCCCGAGGGAACTCAGCATGGAAATGTTTTTCCACCTGGCAAGGGACCTGAACATGCCTGGGAATGGGCAGAAAAATGGCAGATGATTTTTCAATGTTGAAAAAATATGAAGTGATGCATTGAGGTAAGAAGAAGAATATAAAAGCAAAATAGTACCTGAACAACACAGAGATTGCTATAACTCTGTAGGAAAAGGATCTGGGAGTAATGATCAGAGACAACATGTCATGTCTTCAATTGTAATCTTTATTTGCAAGCCACATTTGGGAATGTGTTTGGTGTTTGACTTGTTATTCTTTGCTACTTAATATTCATCTGATGAATATCTATTTCTAGGGTTCCTCTGTAATTCTAGTTTTGCTGTATTTTGTATGCTTACTTTGTATGTCTGCCTTGATTTCTCTGCTTTGTAATTTCCCACGTTGTACCTGGAGATTGGCATGTATTTCTTTAGAGTGCTTACATGCTCAATAAAAACTAAATGAAGACAAACAAATGGAGGCAACAATGTGGGGCAGCAGTGAGCTAAGCAAATAAAATGATGGTGTGCATCAAGAGAAGCTTCATAAGCAGATTGACAGGTATTGTAAAACCCCTGTATAGCTCACTATTCAGGCCCCTTCTTGAGTGCAATGTATAGTTTTGGTCCCCATATCTGAGGAAAGATAATACATGTATATTGGCAGGACTGAGACAGTGCATAGGAAAATATACCTGGTGGCTGAAGGCCTGGAAAATATAAGGAGGAGGAGGAGGAGGATTCCTAAAGCACTTTTCATGCACACTGTATTCCAATGCCCTTTACAAGCATTGAGAGACTGTCAGCGAAAATAATTTAGACATATAGTGGCAGCCATTCCACTCATCAGCAACCACACAAAGCCAGTGTCAGTTGCCTGAACTGGATTTATTGAAAGGGGAATATTGGCTAGGACACCATGGAAAATCCTCTACTCTTAAAGAAAGAGATATAGTTCTTTTACTTTCACCTGTACACTTATCAGATCAGCACTGGAGATGGGACCTCTGCATAACATCTCAACTGAAGGCTGAGTGCACTGGAGTACCAGCATTTGGGGCATCAGCTCAAGTCCCAATGTGGGACTGAAGCCTCTAACTTTCTGACCCAGAGGCAGGTGAGCGACCAACTGAGTTATGCAGACACTTTGAAGAACTCTCCAAAACGGGAGACCAGGGGTGACATGAATTTCCATTATTAAAATATCTGAAAGGGTTAACACCATTGGGCCAAATGCATCTTTTCAGGATTCATAAGGATGAGAGGACAACACAATGTCTTTGAAAAGAGGAGGATTCAAGAGAAACATCAAGAAATACTATTTCACAGAATTAGTGGTGGACACTTGGAACAGGCTTCCAGAACAAGTAAGGTTAGTCAATTCTGTTTATAGATTCAAGCTTAAAATAAATAAATTTCTTGAAGAGCAAGTTCTGGTTAGAGCTGATATGACTGCAGAGAGCTTTTGCCTGTGGCGGCGGCGCATGGCTATCGGAGTGGTAGCACTTTCACAGTGGATGGCACAGCTAGCGGAATGGCAGCAGTATACCATTCACAAGATGGTGGTGACAATGGATTGTGCATGCACAGTTGTGTCGTGCATGCGTGGTTGTGCTGGAAGTGCCACAGTTAATTAGTGTGCCCACAGGGGGGGAGCGACCGTGCCACGGAGGGGAGCTCCATCCATGGAGGTCTGTGCCAATGGAGTCAGCACTGTACAGAACTGACCACATCACTGTAGGAGAATACAGATATTTCATTTTTTCATCACCGAAGGCATTTCAGTCACTTGGAAGGAGATACTAATCCTTCTAAATTGACTTAAGGTGAAAGGCTCTTCAGGTTTTGACAAACTGTTGCATCAACTCTTAAAAGTGGCTGCCCCTGTCATTGTCTCCCCAGTTGCCATGTTCATTAATAAATCCCTCTTTGAAGGGAGAATTCCTGAGTGCTGGAAAACTGCCATAGTTGTTCCTGTGCACAGGGATGGTTCCAAAGAACCTGTCGAGCAGTACTGTCCCATATCTTTTCTCTGCTCCCATGCCAAAATACAAGAATGGCTAATCCATAACCAGGTCTTTGACTTCCTTACGTGAAGACACCTGCTGTCAGGTAAGCATCATGGCTTCAGGAGGCATAGTGGAACAGACACTGCCCTTATTAAACTGGCTTAGACATCCTGGATGCCATGGATAAAGGGCTACTAAGTGGTGCAGTCTTCATGTACCTCACAAAACCATTTGACTTAGTTAACCACAGTCTTCTCTTAAAACTAAAGCTGTATGGTCTCAGTGAACTCTCCCTCTGATGGTTCTCCAGTTACCCAGACAGTAGGTTCCAACTGGTCATCTAGAAGGGCTGACTTTCCTCAAAAAAAATCTGTCTTGGATGGTGTCCCCCAAGGCTCCATATTGGGCCTCCTGCTATTCTCATTGTTTGTCAATCACATCGCAGGGAACAGCAGCTTGAGGGGCAAACCTACTACTGTATGCTGATGATGTGGTCCTCTCTAGAGCTCTACCAGTCCCAGCTGTCTCAATGCATAGATTGATGGACACCTTCTAGAACTAGAAAACCAGTTTGTGGCCAATACACTAATCCTTAATGCAAAAAAAGACCAAGGTAATCTTGTTTGGCCCTCAAAATTTGGGTCTGACCAGATAGCACCTATTTTCCTCTCATGACTTCCTCTGAAGCACTTATAGAAGTAATGGAGTCCACCAAATACCTGGGGGTTTACCTGGACCAGGACTTTCTCATAGAACCCATACTGACCATGTCACTAAGACCCTTCACCAAATAACTGTCTTACTCTACTGCCTTGGCAACTTCTTAACCAGGGGCTTATGACTTGTCATTGCTACTGGTACTCGTCTTCCCCTTCTACAGTGCAACACCATCCATCTTACAATCCCTGAGGTGCTCTGAGTTCAATAAGCTTAGAGTACTCTTCAGTAGAATTGGTCATTTTGCCTCTGGAACCCCATGCAGGGCACTCCATTGCAGTGTGCTGTGTCTATTGAACTGGCCTTCATCGGAGGGCTGGTTAGAGTACCCTGTCCTCTGTCTGGCCTTTAAGCTTTGCAGGGGTCCATACCCTCCCTCTAACCTATGCAACATCCTAAAGATTAAATCCACAAGGCTGGTTCTGTGTTCCTGCAGTAATATCCTGCTAGAGGTTCTTTGCTACCTCATCACCTTACCTTTGGACACTCTAGCTCCTACCCTTCAGGACAATTCTTCACTACGTGGATTTAACTCATTTGCTCCTGGTGGCCATTTTGGGTTGGATCCAGCAATGAATGGTTCTGATGCCATATGGCGTCTATGGGAACAAATGAGTCAGTTGTTCTTCTGGAGCACAGCCTCTGCTCCCGTAATCATTGACACTCACTTGTGTTATTATAACTGACTTTGCTTGTCTACACTGTTTCATATTGATACCCTACTGATCTATTTTCCCTACTTTGTGTAGTCAAAGATTGTTATTAATACTTTGTCATGTATTGGTACTCTGTGTCTGGCCATATGTATTACTTATGTATTTTGACTATGTCAAGTCTGACTGTTTTCTGACCATGTATTTTGATAATGTACTGCCTGATTGTTGTGTCCTTAATTCTGGGTCATCCCTAAAAAAGGGACACCTATGTCCCAGTTGGCCTACCTGGTTTACAAAATTAATAGAAATCAAAACAAAAACAATTTTTTTTAATCATTGTTCTTCCTTAGACTGTATCTGTTCCAGTTGTTCATTCTTACTATGAAATCACAATCCTCTGCTTTTGACATCACAACCTGTTGCCATGGAAATAATGTTGATATCTCAAGCAGAGGATTATGACTTCAAAGTAGGAAATTAAGCTGGGACAAATGAAGTCTAAGAGACAAAGATCCTGTTGTCAGCACGTCTTCCATAAAAAAATTAATGGAATGTCCAGAAATTGAAATTGTTTAGGAATCATATGAGACTGAGCCTTGCCGATGTTGGCAGCACTTTTTTTTTGTAGAAACATATAAACTCTCTTTAACTAGGTGGATGCACGTATATGACAACTACTGTACTTTGGAATTTCAGGTTGTGAGTGTTTTAGGTCAGGTTTTTCACAGATCTTATGCCAAAGAGTGCTACTGGCCAGTATACAATATTTTGATTTAAAGTCATATCATACTGTGGCATTTTTTAATATGCTGCACATACTAAAATCATGAATGGCTTGCTTAATGAAGCAGGTTTCAAAAAAATTAAAAGAAATGTGGTAGCCATGTTAGTCCAGTCAACAATGTAGAGAAAAAAATAAAATAAAAATAAAATAAAAGGTATTACCGACAATGTATTTGTTGTTGGGTTTTTTTCTCTCTACATTGAAGCAGGTTTCAAAATTCGGCCCTTTAGCAGGAAAATGCCTGTCTGTGTTAGACTCAGATAGGATTTTCAAAAAGTGTATAAGCTTGCACAACCAAAATAGGCTGTATTCTAAAGAACTGTCTGCTGGCAGAGAAATGCACCCTGTGCAGACTGCAGGTACACAGCCCTAATATACACACAACAAATTCAGGTGCTGTCCCTGTAGACTGTTGCATAGTACTTTTCTGAACATATTCAACACATTGAAAAACCTTGGATGCATCTGGGAAAACTTTGTGAATTACATGCAGTTCTAGCAGTATTCACAATATTTCATTTTTATCTACCCCTTATTTGGTTCCTGGTCAAGAAAGCATAGAAAGAACAGTGCTGTGAAAACTGCATGGGCAACAGAGGACAGGCAGTGTGAGTGAGCAGTACATTGCAGCACCCCGTCGGAACACCATGGTGAGGTGTGCATCTGTGGGGACTGAGAGAACAGGGAAAAGCAGGTAATGACTGACAGGTGCAACAATCACAAGGGAAGGGAGGTTGTCACCAGTGTGGAAAGGGGAGCTGGAGGAGCGTGCAATGCAGAGGTGTGAATTAGTGTGGGAAATAAGAGGCCACAATCAGGGGGTGTTCACTGCAGTGGCATTGTGAGTCCCACCATGGTAGCATGCATTGAGAATGTCGAGGCAGTTCCTTCATGGCAGTGTGTTTACAGAGAGTCGATACCCATCCACCCATTACGTCTGACCAGAGTGCTGGTGCCATGCCCCTGCATTATGTCCGTAGCCAAAAGGGGGCTGTCCTGCTGACAGACAGTGGCTACCTGACTACCTGTACCCCAAGGAGCACATTCATGGTGATAAAATGTTCTGGAAGTATCTCTCATATGACAGGTACAGATGCCTAACCCGGCTGCACTCCTGTGGGAATGACATCGTAAAGCACATGCGGGAGCACAACCATGTGACTAATGTGGGACACACTGCAGCCAAGAAGGTGATATGGTCAATGAAGAAGAGGCCATGGCCACCAGTGAGAAATCCCACCAGACTGTAGCATACTGTACTGAGTCCATAAGCCCCTGTATTGGGGGTAGGCTGTCACCCGTCCCATCCCTGAAGTGCATGATTCAGCAGGCCCGTGCTTCCACCTCCCATCCACCACTGGAGCCTGACACTGTGCTGGACCTGCAGATCCCCGAAGAGTATGTGGTGGTGGACATGGGTGAATGGTTTCTGTAGTATGACAGGGGTCGTGAAGAGCATGGTTCCTGATATTCTCCACTGCCAGGAACCTTGTGTGCCTGGAGCACAGCAAGATGTGGTACTGCGATGGCACTTTCAAGACCTGTCCTGCACTGTTTTTGCAGCTGTACAGCATCAGCATCATGCAACAGTCCACATTAGTGCCTGCAGTGTATGTTCTGATGTGATCGAAGAAGGCTGCTGCTTACAGTAGGATGTTGCATGAGCTGCGAGCCCTGAGTCCACGTTTGTCCCCCACCATTGTGACCCTGGACTTTACGCAGGCAGCCTGGAAGGCATTCAGATCCATGTTCCCCACTGTCTCCATACATGGCTGCTTCTTCTTCTACCTCTGCTAGGCTGTGTGGCGGTAGGTGCAGCATCTGACAGAGGTGTGCCAGTGGTACAGTAGAGAGGAGGACTTTACACTGCAAGTCAGATTGCTGTCTGCCCTGGCTTATGTTCCCCCAGCCGATATGGCCTCTGTGTTCAGGGAGCTTAGGACATGGGGCTTCTTCATGCAGCATGAGGACCTGCTGCAGCCATTGCTGGATTATTTTGAAGAAACCTGGGTCAGTCGCCCCCTGGGCCAGTGGGAGGGCGATGGAGACCACTGTTCATGGTGTAGCAGTGGAACTGTTATTACCGTGCCCTGAGTGAGATACCCTGAACCAATAATGCCATATAAGGGTGGCATCACTGCTTCAACCACTTTGTTAGTCCCTGCCATCCCTCCTTGAGGCATTTCATACAGTGTCTGCCAGCCGAGCAGCATCTCAATGATACTGTCCTGGAGCAGGTCCTTGCTGGAATGTCTGTGGCCCCTGAAAAATGCAAATATAGGGACACTGGAGATATTTGCATGCCCTTATGCAGGGGTATAAATCACGGGGTACCTATGAATACCTGCCTGGAATAGCCTATAACTTCCAGCTACAGGTGTGAACATGGTACCTGCGTGCCCTGCCCCTTCCCTCGGAGTAGGTGGCTGCCTGCCTGCATTCTTGCACTGTGTACTGTTGCAGCTGTAATCTAGCTGTGGCCTGCCTTCCTGATGTCCTGAGAGTGCTTGTCGTTGTGTACCCTGTGGCACCCTGTTAATAGTAAAATGTGTGTGCTCAGCATTGCATCCTTCTGTTCTGTGTGGTTATTCCTGTGTGTGCTTCTAATAAAATACTCTTGTTTTTTTTGCAGGTGACATTGCCATGTCATGCTGTTTGGTGGGTTAACTCTTTTAACACTGTGCTATTCTGTACCACGCCATTTTGTTTGCACTATTTTTGTGCACACTGTTTTATTTTAGCTTACTTCTCTGTTACTAAGGACATTTATAATGTTACAGGATACTTGCCCTTTGGACTTTATCTACTGCTGTTGATTGTCACTGCATGATGTCATGATCTCCTGCTTGGCTTGTGACATTATAATAATTTCCTTGGCAACTGATTGTGATTCATAAATAAAAGGCTACAACATCATATGTAGTCAGACAGCAGGTGCAGATGAAGTCTGATGGACAAGGAACCTATTTTTATCTTTTTTGAAATCTCTTCTTATCCACCCCTGCCTCTCCAGGCTCTGCACCATCAGGAGCACCAGTGGAGTCTGCCTCCACTTCTACCACCTTAACTGAGTCCTCCAGTTCACCCCATGGATCTGCAGTTCTTCCCCACTGGGCAGGGACAAGGTGGGGCTGCTACACCCTGAAAAATTCTGGTTTCATCGGGACCCGGATGGCCAGGCAGATGTGAGCAATTAGGGGTCTTCTCTGGTGCTCCATCTTCCTGGAGCCTGGAGAGCATTTTCCCTTTTTCTTGGGGGAGTGGCACTTACCTAGACATCATGGTGTCACCACCGATGTCACCACTCCCTATCCTATAGAAGTGAACTCTGCTCTGGCCATGCCTCCAACTTTCACCAAAGGCCAGTCAAGTGCCAAACGCAGGCCCCCCCTCCTTCCTGGGAGAGGACAGCAGTCCTCCAGATGCTCAATCTTCTCCCTCCCCTACTGACCCTTGACAGCCCGGGCTTGTTCCTGAACCCGGGTTGCCGGTGTGGCATGAAGGGATCCTATTTTTATATCCAAGCAGCTGTCCTTAGTAATAAAGAAAGAGAAGACGATAATTACAGAAAACAAATACGTGGTTTATAATCTGAAATGTGTGCAAATGTTATGTTTTTTATAAAGTTTTCCCAGAGATGTGACAAGCTATTTAAAATAGTGTACACACAAATACTGGCATGGTAATCAAGACTACCAAATAGCTAAGGATGGAGCAAAAAGTGTGTGCTGAGTAGCACTGTGGTGTACTATGATATGATTCGCAAAGCACAATATAGCATTCCCAGAAAGGCCCAACTGTTCAGAAATAGTGGTACACACACACACAACAGAGAACTGTACTGTTATTCCCAGGTTATGGGGTTGTCTGTGCAATATATGACACAAAGTCTGATCTTGAATGCACTAAAGGGTCATGGAGAACCTTGGGCAGTGTGATATTATACCTGCTTGGAGGGATGTAATGTTATTCTTCTAAAACTCAAAACTATAGCCATTAATTGAATAACAAGGAGGTTTGAAAATGCACTTGTCTTGGCAAAGAATATTATATTTATTTTTTAAAATAGTAGAAACTTAAAGCAACAGTGCAACGAAAAAAAGTAATTCCAAAAAATTTATCTGCTATAGTTATGAAAAATATTGGCAGAACTGTTGATTTGGGTTTTCTGGATGCTTTCTATGCTATGTAGCGTACATATGCACTTTTTGTCTGAATTCTTACACTCCTTGGGTCCTCAGTATTATTTCTGTGCAAAAATGAGGTGGTCCTCTTATTTTTCTTGGGAAATAATTACTTTCAAATGTTTATAAAATTCTTTAATGATAATGAAAACTGAAAATGTTACCAACAAAATAAACTGGGAGACATCTGGCATCGAAAAAAGGTGGCATCAAATTTTGTCCAATTTTCATTGCACTGCTGCTTAAAAAGGTTTATGACAGGTGGTCATGCCCCAGAAACTCCCAGACTTTATAAAGAAAGGGGACACTGCATCTACTGCATCTACGAACAGTAAAAGAAGGTGACAAGACTTTTTATAGATACATTAGTGAAAGGAGAAAGTCCAGAGGGGGTATTGCTAAGCTTAATGGAGAAAAGGGAGCATGTGAGGAGGAGGACCCTGTAAAGGCATCTATCCTAAATAGATACTTTTGCTCAGTATTTACTGAAGAGAAGGTAGGGCAGGGCCCACAACTCAGCATCATGGACACAGGGGGGAGGGAGGTGAGCACTACTCCTTCACAAAGAAAGGTCCTACAAGAGCTTGCTAAGCTCAGGCTGGATAAGGCAATGAGACCTGATGGCATACATCCCAGGGTACTTAAGGAGCTAAAGCAGGAACTAGCAGAGCCATTAGCAGAATTGTTTAGTGAGTCTCTGAGCACAGGAGAGGTCCCAGAAGACTGGAGAAGGGCTCATGTGATCCCGCCTCCCACAAGAGTGGTAGCAGGAAGGAGGCGGGGAACTACAGACCCCGTCAGTCTTACCTCAGTAGTGGGCAAGATTATGGAGCACTCCTTAAGGAAAGGATAGTGCAACACCTGGAATCCATAGGGCACAGGATCCAAGACAGCATGGGTTTACAAAAGGAAGGTCCTGTCAAACTAATCTCATAGATTTCTTTGACTGGGTAACCAGAATGGTGGACCAAGGGGAGCAGTTGATGTCGCCTACCTTGACTTCAGCAAAGCTTTGACACTGTTCCACATAGAAGATTGATAAATAAGCTGGGTAGGCTCGGGGTGGGTCAGAAGTTGGTCAACTGGGTGGCAAACTGGTTGTGGGCAGAAAAACAGAGAGTGGTGGTAAATGGTATACAGTCAGAAGAGATGCAAGTCACAAGTGGGGTACCTCAGGGATCAGTCCTGGGGCCAGTCCTCTTCAACATCTTCATTAGTGACCTTGCAGATGGACTAGAGGGTAAGGCTTGTCTGTTTGCAGATGACACCAAGATCTGCAACAGAGTAGATGATCCAGATGGGGTGGGCAGAATGAGAAGAGATCTGGATAAACTAGCAGAATGGTCAGAAGAGTGGCAACTGGGATTTAATACAAGAAGTGCAAAATCATGCACATAGGGAAGAGAAACCCTGAAGCCACCTATAGGCTGGGAGGAGTTGCTAGCAGTCACAAAGGAAGAAAGAGACTTGGGCATCATCATCACTGATGACCTAAAATCATCAAGCAGACCTCTAAAAGCAGTAGGAAGGCTGGGGGGTGTTAGGGTGTAATAGTAGAGGTATCACAAGTCGTAGAGGAGTAATAATCCCTCTGTACAAGACACTGGTTAGGCCCCATCTGGAGTACTCGTGCAGTATTGGAGGCCACACCTTCACAAGGACATTAACCAAATTGAGGCAGTCCAGAGAAGGGCAACCAAAATGGTGCAGGGACTGCATCAGAAGACATATGAGGACAGATTAGCGAGCTCAATATGTATACCCTTGAGCAAAGGAGGAGGAGAGAGGTGATATGATCGAGGCATTCAAACACCTTAAGGGCATAAACAAGGTGAAAGAGTCTAACATGTTTAAATATAAGAAAAATAGCAGGACAAGAGGACACAGCATGAGATTAGAGGAGGCCGATTAAGGGGAATGTGAGAAATTCTTTTCACAGAAAGGGTGGTGGATGCATGGAATGGCTTACCACAAGAAGTGGTGGCTATGAATACAGTGCAGGGCTTCAAACAGGCATGGGATAGGCATAAGGGAGCAATACAAATGACTATGAATAGATAGGCCACTGACAGAGCAAAGGCCGATGGCACATTTATAAGGTAGAAAAAGAAATGGGCAGACTGGATGGGCCTTGCGGTCCTTATCTGCTGTCAACTTCTATGTTTCTATGTTTCTATGTTACTTTACATACATAAAGGATTCACAGTAGATTAGAATATAGACTTCCTGCACAGCTCAGTAGTGCTGATAGCTGCAAGTTTCCATGGAGGAGATCAATGTCCGTGTCTGAAACACCTTCCCCACCCCAGGTTGGAGAAGCCTGATATAATGTATGGTGAGGCTTTGTTAAGCATGGAATTCCATATCTTGTAAAAAGTTGTTCTAGAAGATGACATAGAAGCTGATGGCAGAAGGAGGCCAAAGGTTCATCTAGTCTGCTCAAGGGTTACCAAGACCTTTTATGGGTCCTGGGACCTAGCCCCTCTATCCAATATCTGTACCCCCAAAACCTAGTTGAGCTCTTATCCTGTCCCACTCTCTCTTGAAAGACACCACCATCTTGTTACCCATCACCTTGTAGCAGTCTATTCCATGGCTCAGTGACTCTTTCTGTGAAGTAAAATTTCCTTAGATCCCTTTGAAGCTCCCACCCCATAACTTCCATTCATGTCCCCGTGTGGCTGAACCTTCAATTCTATTAAAAAGTTCTGAGTAGGGTATCCTATTAATACCTCTCATGAACTTGAATTTCTCAATCATACTTCCCTTCTCCCTTCTAGTCTCCAGACAGTACATGTTGAAGTGACCTTAGTCGTTCCTTGTACAAGAGCCCCTGGAGGCCCTGAACCATCTTCATTGCCCTTTTCTTCACAGCCTACTCCAGTAGTAATGTTGGTACTGCAGCACAATGACTTTTCATTCTGCTGCAGTACGGACATCATAAGACAATGGACTGTAGATCAGCTGATTGACAGATGCACTACTAGCATTGTGCTATAGTGAGTAACACTTAAAAAAAGTAAAAACAAAATGAATGAAATGAATAAAAAAAATACTTGCAGCATTTTTTGATACAACATACACTATAAAAAATAGTGTATGGGAGCCAATACACAACTAGGCTATTCTTTCACCTCATGGTTACTAGAATGACAGATGACCTCTCAAACTTTGCTCTCAAGGTCCTTGTTGTCCTGGTCACTTCTCAGTGAAAGTACAGCCTTGTTGTGTATGGACTCCCATACACTATTCTGTACATAGCAAGGGCTGTGTATTCAGTCTCCAGGGGAGGAAAATATTCATCTTGAGGCTAAAGTGTCTCCTGCAGCTAGTAGGGAAGCCTTGCATTATGAATGGCCATACAGTGTTGGCTCCTCCGCATGGTCAGCATCAGAAGGTGAAGCATATCATGTGTAGGGGTTGTGAACTGAAGAACAATGGAAGAAAAATAAACAATGACATGCTAATGACAATGCCTACGGTCTCTCACATCAGGGTGCATGGCTGCACACTCAGCTCCCTCTGTTCACTCACTGTACCTGGCAAGCTAATAAATAACCTTTCTGGAGAAACCACCTGTTCTGGGCCACACCATTAAGTGGAGGACAGGGCTTCCATGGGGTGCCAGATGTTAGGCAGCTGTCTGTCCAGGGTTAAGAGGGTAAGAGCAAGAGACTCAAATAGATAGCCCTAAGGTCATCCTGCGGAATGAAGGAGATGGAGGCAAGGTGCCTGAGGGAGAAACAAGAATACATTAAAAAAGCACATGGACTTACTATTGGAAGTATAATATACATTTAAGTTCCACCCTGTCGGACTACTGTGTCCCTCCAGTTCCTCAACATTTAAAGTGATTTTCCAATATACAAGGAAACATTTTAAAATGTAAGATTCATATACAATTCAGTATCGATTTCACTGGGTTTTTGCTCCACAGACTACATTTTATCCTCCCGCTTTCCCTAATAATCCGTTTGTAACATCACAATCTGGTGCTTGTAAATGATTATGGTGCCACAAACAGAGCATAACCACACTCATAGTTGTACCATTTACACACTCACTCACTAACTGGCTACCTTTACCCAACAGAATTAAGCTCCAGACCTGTTTGCTAGCCAAAAAGGTGCTCTTGGCCCCGATGCCCCAGCCGATTTAACAAATTGCTTCTGCACTGTCTCCAACCAATACAACACCAGAAACATGGCCAGGAATGCCCTTGAGCCTCCTTTCCTGTGTGCTCAGCTGGGAAAGCAGTCATTTGTTGTCAGGGCCGCTAAGTGCCTAAGGAATTGCTTGATAAACTACTGACTCTCCCCAAGTTTGATCAGTTTAAGGGATCTTTGTGGTCTGCCATTGCAGTCCAATGCAATTGTAACCATTGAACAGTTTATTTGGTTTCTCACTGTACATAACATGTGGCTTCCTATACAACGATCTGTATCAATTTTTTCAAAACTTCATGTAATTGATCTGCCTTAAAGGAGTAGTACAGTCAAAATTTGCAAAAACATATGTTGTACTTGGACTCTGACTTGACTGCATTTCCACTGGAACTGCTTATTGCACTTGTAATGTGCTTTTTCTGATTATGTATTTGATGTGGAACCTTTTTAAATGAGCACTTGTGCTCAAAGATAATCACCAAAGCTTTCAATAAATAACATTTTAAGGAAAAAGCAAGAGGGTGAGATGAAATCTGGGAGGCTAAGATCCTGTCTTCATGTAAATTTCCTCAGTAACAAAGAATGAGAGAGAGAGAGAGAAAGATAAATACAGCACACTCTTTAAATAAAAGCTATACTGTATGTCTAGATATTATTTCTATTTTAAAATGTTTTCATGCATTCTGGAAAATCACTTTAAGTGATTGTGCTGGATGGGTGAATAAAGAATGACACTGAGGGACTAGACAACAGAGGGGTGAGGTTAAGGACCCATGGGATAATCTGTTCTGAACACAAGGCCCTGAGACAACAGGAAACAAGAAATGCTGCTTTATATTCAAGAATGACAAAAGTAAGGGGGAGGCTCCAGAGTAGAAGGGTTCCTGTTCAAAATTGTTGATAATTCAGCCATAGCTCTGGTCCAAACACTGCTACAGAAGTTTTTCCTAACCGTCCCGTATCCAGTTAAAATAAAAACATAGAAACATAGACTTTGATGGCAGATAAGGACCACTTGGCCCATCTAGTCTGCCCATTTCCCTATCTACAGGATAGGCCGCAGATCCTAGTTAACCAACAGCCTATTTCTTCCTACCCCCCACAAGAATTGCCTTATGTCTGTCCCATGCATTCTTGAATTCTCCCCCAGTTTTAGACCCCCACAACCTCCTCAGGAAGACTGTTCCATGCATCCACTACCCTCTCTGTGAAATAATACTTCCTCACATTGCCCTTGAACCGCACCCCCCCCCATCTTTAAATTGTGTCCCCTTGCTCTTGCACGTCTCTTAAATTGTGTCCCCTTGTTCTTGCACATCTCAAATAAACAGTAAGTACAAACTGAATGGGGTGGCTTTGCATATTTGGGTTGTTGAACATCAGCTTTTTGCACTGGATGAACAGTCAACTGTCCTTTGTTCTGAGTAGTGCAGTGATCTAAGTAATAAAGCTAACATTCAATTGTTTGCATAATTACTTATGTTGACTCAGGTTTATTCAGGTTGTATGATAGAAGTAGGCCAACAAGACCCAACAAGATGCCAGTTATAAAATGTAACCTAAATAAAGCAGCAACAACAATAACACAAAGTCCTGTTTGGTGGGGTATCCTCTGTTGTGAGGTGGTTGTAACAAAAGAGTCCACTTAGCATATTTCCAAAACTCTGCACTTTTAATGCCTACTTGCATTGGTTCATAGGAGAAATGAACGATTATTTATTGTACATGACAGATCTAGACAAAGCAAATGAACAAGTTCCGACCCCCACCTAATCTGATGACCCCATAAGGGCTGAAACATGTTTGATATTTTGTTTAGAGCCATCAGGAACAAAATAGATGATAATGCATGGGAGCTTTGAAGAATAAAGTAATAATTTCATTGAGGGAAGCTGCGGCAGAACAAACATAGAAACATAGAATCTGACAGCAGACAAGGACCATACGGCCCACCTAGTCTGCCCATTTTCCTACTCAGTGTGCTAGCCCAGATCCTATCTGATCTGTGACTCACCTTCTTTGTCCATCTCCAGGGTACCCTTATGTCTATCCTATGCTCTCTTAAACTCCTATATTGTTTTTGCCACAATAGTGAAGGATTTATGCCCTCTAGTTTCACAAAATGAAATTACTACGATATTCTGAGCATAGGCACCCATGCTTTATGAATAATATTACATGGTTAGAAGGGATTATGTTTAGAATACTGAGTACAGGTGATAAGTGTGATGTAGCAGACATTAAACTGCTTAACGAAATTCAGTCTATGTTTTACCTAGAGCATTAGGTAGTATAGTTAATTTATGTTTATTGTTAGTTCCAGGCTGGTCCAGGATTCTGTGCTGCTGAACTGGAAAAGTGGAAAGAAGCTTGTTTGAAATAAATATCTAAGGTTTCTAAGTTTGTTCATTTAATTTACACATACAGTATCTGATTGTTCACTTGAACATTGCCAGCATGTGTCTTCCAGGAGTAGTGCTTAAACAGTGTATGATTTGTTTCAGAAAGTCTATTTTAGCATGTTTGAGGACTGGGTTGGGGATGTTTCAGGCACTTAACAGTTTTCCTAAGCTTCTTTTATCTCCTGTAGAAGTTTTGTAGTTTCACCAAGCTGCATCAACATGAAATTTATCGATAGGCATTACAGCAACAGCACAATGCCGACAGTCAACATTGTGCCATCAGGAGCAGAAAGTGCTTTTTTGCGGGGGGTCTTTGATCCCCACACCTCCCATGCGGGGTGATCTTCCCCCTGAACCCCCCCGCATTTTAGATTATCAACTCCGAGTCAGAGTTGTTTAGGGGACAGGGCAAAATTACAGAAGGAAGCAGTGTCAGCAATACCACGGACCATTACAGCAAACTACAGAGTTTGTCACTGTTATGGTCTTCACAGTATTTCTGTCAGTGTGTCAGTGGTATACAACTATAAGTATACATCAATTTTTTTTTTACTATACTTTTTTACTGTTGTTCTTTCAGGAATGTCTTTCTTTCTAGGATTCATCTGGAAAAGAGGAAAACAGAAAAACTAAACAGTTTTAATCATGCAATAAACCTACAAATGGTCAATCAATGTACTCATTTTAATTCACGGATAAGCTATTTAGGTTCCTTGTGTACCTCAGATATAAGAAGTGATAGCTGACTGCATTTGAAAGTTACTATTAATTCCAGACAGTCACTAACTCTTTAATTCCAAATTACAGTAATTGTTATTCCACTGTGCCATAAAACTTGCTTACCATGTGATTATATGGAATTCTTTCTTTTGCAAATAGATTATTTTCTCAACTGGTAGAGAGAAGTTTAATAATTATATAAACGCTTCTTGGTTGAAAATTATTTCCATGCTTGGTGGAGTCTAGGAGGTAGCAATCTAAAATACAAACCTCTTACCAGTAGAATGTAATAATTACTGTATACCACACTTGTTTTTTTTCCCCCATTATCAGTCTTTTGTTGGTTTAACTCTGGATGTTAAAGCTTCTCCTCACATCTCACCATAGGGCCTAGACTGGAGTGTAAAATACATATTTTGTTTAGCTGTCTGATGGGGCATCTACAACATGTTTTCCAATGCATATTAATTTCTAAATGTATGTGGAACACTCCTGATATTTGGAATGTAACCCTTCACAAAAAAATTGTTGGAGAATCTTTAATAAATAAAAAGTAAAAAAAAAAAAGGAAAATTGCAACAACAGAGTGATCTCTGCTGGTGGGTGCTGAGATTGCAATATATAAGATCAAATGAGCACTCTTACTTCCTAGCTGATGGGAATTTCCCTTTAGCTGAATGGTTATAGCAGCTGCCTTTAAGATTCAGGGTCCCCAGTTTGATTCTCAACAAGGACTGGAGGGGAATGTACTACAGTAGAAGATATAAATATAAGTTGTACTACATCCGCTGGGTCTTTTTTGGGAGTCACCAATGGAAGTAAAGCAAACCCAAACCAGGAACCTAAGCTCACCATTTGTTTAGCCATTGGCAAAGCAAGGCTTGCAAATGCCTTCAGTTTTAATGAAATACATGACTAAATAAAAAACATTCACCCCTGGGGCTGGATTCACAAATCTTTCAGAAGGTGCAAAATCTTCCCTAAGTCCCCAAAACTGCTGTAGCTATGGAAAAAAGGGGTGATTGCTTTAAGTGCTATTCACAAAACCCTCCACAACTGTGGCAAAAAACACTATGGACTGTGGAAAAAAGTGCAGCTGCGGAAGTCCCTGGGGAAAAAAGGTGTGAGATAAGTAAGGCACAGCCCCTGAAAGGCTATTCTCAGCCAGTTTTTTCTGCAGTTGCAGAAAAAATGTTACGCACAGTGGAATGAGGTGTAACTCTCCCTTAACAAACTGCAGTAGTGCACCAACAATTGGAATCAATTAAGGTGGAGGTGAGGCACAGGTAATAGCATCTCAGATAGTATAGCAGTGGCTGATATTACAGCAACAAAGGCACACATTGCCATGATATGGCAACAGGCAACAACCAACACACCCAGTACATCCCATGATGGAGCCCCACAGGCAGTAGAGCCTGAACAGCCTGCAATGAGTGCTACCACTGCAGGCAACAGGAACACCCCAGGGAGGGATGACCAGCAATGACAGTTGGCCACTGTGGTGCCATGGTGTGCTGGTACCTATGGTGCTGCAGTGGTCCCAGTTGAGGTACTGGTTGCTGGTGTCTGTGGGTGCTGTCAGCCTTATACTATGGCAGCAATGTTAATGTCTGCTGCTTCAGCTACTTGGTTATACTCTTGCTGTGCCTCCTCAGCCATTTCCACAGCTGCGGATCCACAGCACTTGCGGGGTCCCCGCAGCTGCTGGAATTCTGCATCTATGGGACTTTTTGTGGAATTCCCACAGCTGCAGGATTTTCTTTGAGAATATTATGCAGCTGCACTTCCGCAGTGCTGCAGGCCTTTTTCCCACAGCTGCAGGATTTTTGGCTTTCTTTGAGAATCCTGCCCCTGGTCTCCTAACTAAAATGATACCGATAGTGGCAAATAAGCATGACAAAAAAGCCTACTGATATAGGAATACTCTTGGAATTTGTAAAGCTCCATATTGGTCTGGTCTAATGTATGTGCACATGATTAACTTGTCCTCTATCTTTCTTCAGCTACATTATTAGAGCTTCTGTTTTGCAATAAATCTCTGAAAAATCTCAAGATATCTGACACAGACCATGTGCTTCTATTTTGTTCTAGGATGGTTTCCTTTTTTAAGGTTTACACACTCGTCATTCTGTATGCATGTCCTAGTTTTCAAAGAGGGCTGTATGTCTCTGTCCAGGCAGAACTGCTTAAACCTTTCACTGTTGTGCTTTTCATCAAACAGAAAATCATCTGCACTTGTCTTTTTATAATGCTTTAGAACTAGGCGTTCTTCTTTGTTTAGATAGTCTATGTATTTTTGCTCCATGTCTGCTCCTTTTTCAAGTTCTCCCTCTTCATCAACTTCTTCATTCAGCACCTCCAGCTCTCGAAGGTGTTCCAGAGTCCTTACTGGTCTGCGGGACAAGTCTTCTGGCATATACAATTTGTTGTCATGGTGATACTCCCCAGGACTGTACTGATCAACCCCAAAGCAGTGGTCTTCCTCTTCCTCTTGACAAGAGCTGCCCATGACGCTCTCACCATCGGAGTGAGATGAAATCCTCTTTTCTCTGCTTTTCTGGGAAAGGTCAAAGGGCTCTTCCTGCTCCAAGTGGCTCATAACATCTGCTTGAGATGGGCTCATTCTTCCTCTTCTTCCAAATCCTGTAATGGGGCACAAGGTTAGGCATGTATTTCAACTTGTTATTAAGTTAGTCAAACAAACTGTAGCTGCACAATCGTAACTGTCATTTGTTTTTGCATGTTTATTTATTTCATGTTTTTATGTTTCTATGTATTTTCACAGAGGGTTACAAGAGTGTACCATATGCACAACAATCATCCAGTTCCCGTATTTACTAACAGCTATCACATTCAAAGCCATCTAAACATCTGGCATATCATGACACTAGTGTACAGTCCATCTTTTGTAAACAGTTATTAATGCCTGTGCATTTAATTATTGTACTATGTTTTTATTTCTACTGTTTATATATCCAGGATTGCCCAACTGAGATGCTGCATTTAATTTTCAATGGGATTCTGCTTTTTTATTTTCTACTTGTGTCTCTTTTTGCCCTTCTCACTGGTTCTGCCCCCTTCCTAGTCCTTGGCCACTGTCCAGCTCCATCTCCCCTATCTGTGACTCTTCCTGCTGATAACTTCTGTTCCCCCATTCAGGTGTGGGATATTCCCTCAGTGTGCCCCCAGAGAAGGGGCAAAGGGTGGTCAAAATCCTTCAAAGCCTATGGTCAGTAGGAGGCAACAGGAAAGGATGCATGTAGTCTATATACATGTGGGCTACTTATCCTGCTGAGTCAAAGTTTTTTCTCAGTTACTCCCATTCCCCTGGGATGTTGCTATTCTGCTTTTGTTTCCATAGAGCTGTTTCTTCTTGCATCTAGGGTGCTGGCTGGCTCTTCAGCCCCTGCCTGCCTCCTCAGCTGGCTACCATCTCCCCCCAGGGCTCACCTGCTCAGATGCCCCAATGGCTTGTGCCCTGTGCTGGGGCCAGGACAGGGAGGATCATCCTCCCCAACCCCTGGTGTCTGGATCAGGTACTTTAGTAGGGTCTCATGATGACGGCATGGGCCAAGGCAGGCAGGTGGGACTTCCTAATATGCAGCCTCCAGGCTTTTCCCACTGTTCTGTTTTTCACTGAGGTCAGTGTGCATACACTGGCGTGGGTGTGTGATGTGAAGACAAAAGAACTCTTCTAATTTGGGTACAGTTGATTTGTATCTGTGGTTGCAGGGGCCGGTGCTTCAGTACTGTTATGATTTGAGTATTGTGAATTCCTATCTGCAGCCAGAAGTGAATATGTGCTGCAGGGTGTATACCACAGATACAAATCCATGAAAGTAGCACAATAGTGTTACTGCATTTATGTAATCTGAAAACAGTTTAATATTGTTTGTTTAATGCGATGATACCTGTCTGTGGTTACTTGAGTGGTCTTGTCCTTTTGCTGCGGGGGGGGAGGGTTAGTGTTGGAAACGCTAATGCCACATTTTCCTACTTCTGTGGTTTGTAAGTTGAACCTTAACTGGTGCATTAACACAGATTTTTTCAAATAATATATAGGGGATATGACATGGCCTGACTGAAGATATCATATTTATCTTCATGAGAGGCCAATGGTATCATGATATCTCATGAGTGGCAAAGCCACAAATGGGATATCTTGATATCATTGCCTCGACTGACGATAAATATGACATCTTCAGTCAAACCATGTCATGTTCTGCTTATACAACACATGTTTGGGTGGTTTTGAGATAGAAATGGTAAAAATTTAAAAAAATTAAAAAGTACAAAATGTAAACTGTGCCTCTCTGTTCAGTGGTTCTGCATTAGAGGAAATTATGAATACAAAGCTTACAGTAAATGGCAATGGCAACCAAAAGTTATCAGGGATCCCACAATATATTTCTGAGCATGCTCAGTGAACAACTTCGAAAGATATCAAGGATCTCACATGTGAAAATACATTTCTGAGCATGCTCAGTGAGCAGCTTCATATATCTTTGTATGTTGGTTCAAGATATCACTTTTTATCTTGCTATTTATCAGCACACATGTGTTATATAAATATATATATATCTGTATGGGAGATGCAATGGGCTAACACGGAATATGTGCAATTTATCTTCAAGTGTGTGGGGGCAGGACTATAACTGATGAGTGGCAGGAGTGAGTTGTGAAAGTCCTGTCCACTCTCAAGTGACAACAAATTGCCTATTTTGAATCAGGGTATTGTATATTTGATATTTACTACAGTAGCTTACAAGTTACAGGTTTTAAATCTGCAGTTTGTTTAAAGATTTTGCTGTTTTCCTTTGTTTTAACAGCTGGCTTCAGTGCTGCACTAGGCATTGTAATGTCAAAAGCATTGTGAAAGCTGCACTCTAATTGGTTCGGTATTTCACTGTGATGACAGTTACCTTAAAGGGACAAGCCAACTTCTGCAACATATTATTTCTAGTAACAAAAAAAACAAGCACATTTTAAGATTGTTTACCTTCTCTACAATTCGCTGATGTTGCTGGTTGTTTTATTTGCCTCCTTGCTTAGCAGGATTGAAATGCATGCTAATGTATAGTTATATCCAACCTTATTTTCAGTCAGATCTTTTGATCTGCTATTTTTACATATTTTCTGAACATTAGAAACACCCCAAACGGCGCAGCTATCCATTATGCAAGTCTTCTCTAGTCCCACATCTTTGCAGACGACACAAAGATCTGCAACAGAGTTGATGCACAAGGTGGGGTGGAAAGGATGAGAAGGGACTTGGCAAGGTTAGAGGAATGGTCAAATGTATGGCAGCTTAGATTCAATGCTAAGAAGTGCAAGGTAATGCACCTGGGAAACAAAAACCCAGGGGAAGAGTACACAATGGGGGGTAAGATACTAACAACAACAAAAATGGAAAGGGACCTGGGGGTAGTCATATCAGATGACCTAAAGGTGGGCAAGCAATGTGAAAGGCAGCAAAGAGGGCTGGGGGATACTGGGATGCATAGGAGGAGGCATCACCAGTAGAAAACAGGAAGTTATTATCCTCTGTACAGACAGCTGGTGAGACCCCTTCTGGGTACTCGTGCAGCTCTGGAGACCCAATCTCCACAAAGACATAAACAGGATGGAAGCTGTCCAGAGGAGGGCAACTAAAATGGTGCAGGGTCTGCGCTGGAAGACATATGAAGAGAGACTAAAGGAGCTTAATATGTATAGCCTCAAGGAAAGGAGGGAGAGGGGGGACATGATAGAAACATTCAAGTACCTCAAGGGAATCAACAAAGTCCAAGAGGGTAGCATCTTTCAAAAAAAGAGGTGTGCAAGAACAAGGGGGCACAATTTGAAGATAGAGGGGGGCTCAGAGGTAATTTAAGGAAGTATTTTTTTCACAGAGAGGGTTGTGGATGCATGGAACAGCCTTCCGGAGGAGGTTGTGGAGTCAAAAACAGTGGTGGAATTCAAGCATGCATGGGACAGTCATAAGGCCATTCTAGGGGGTGGAGGTAGGAAGAAGTAGGCTGCTGGTTAACTAGGATCTGCAGCTTATCCAGTAGGTAAGGAAATGGGCAGACTGGGTGGGCCAAGCGGTCCTTATCTGCCGTCAAATTCTATGTTTCTATGTTTCACTGCATAATGAGAGGCTAGACTGTGTTGGGGTGTTCCTAAGTCCAGAAACATTCAGTGGGAGGAATGTAAACAAACATGCATCTGTGTGGTAACACCAGTATGGTGGGCAGTATGTTTTTAACTTTTAAAATGAAACAAGCATTTGTCAATGCCGAATGTCTGCCTTGTGCACTAGTGTCACAGGGGGTTTGTGTTTGAAAATTGCTTCAGTGAAGGAATCATTTTATTAACATTTAAGAATGCAAAGTAAAAGTGATGATGTTGTGCAGTGTAACTGTCTTGTTTGTTAATATTTGTGCCCAAAATTTTCAATATACCTTTCTTATGACCCCACCTCATGAGCAAGTGCAGAGAAAATTTTCAGCTCCTAGCTGAAAGAAGATTTCATGCAGCAGCTGCGGAATCAACTTCAGGATGCAAAAACACATTTTGCCCAGGATATGAAAAATGACAACTATTACAGTCATGAGGTGCTGTGACAAAATGGCAATGTTGAAAATTTGGAGTCAAAATATTGAAAATTACCAAAGTTACAAGCCTGTGTTCATAAATATCAATGTAGGCTCATAAGTTTGCCATTTGTTAATATTTTTGGGCCAGATTTTCAACATAGCTTTTTTGTGACCCTACCTCATAAACAAGTGCAGAGAAGAATTTCAACTCCTGCCCAAAAGGTGATTTTACGCAGCAACAGCGAAATCACATTTTGGGATGGAAAAAAACATTTTGGCCAGGATCTGAAAAATGACAGCTGTCTCATTCATGAGGTACTGTGAAGAAATGGCTAAGTTGAAAATTTGGGGTCGAACTATTAAAAACTGCCTAAGTTACGAGGCGGCATTTGCAAATTTCAACACAGGCTCATAACTTCATTGTTTTTTAATATTTTTACACCAAACCTTCAACATAGCCTCCTTATGACCCCACCTCATGAACAAAGGTAGAAAAAAATTTCAACTCCTGTACAAAAGGTGATTTCATGCAGTGACCACAAAATCACCTTTTGGGACAGACTTGCTTACTGTCACTTCATTGTTGATGAGGTGGGGTCCCTAAAAAGGTATGTTGAAAATTTGGGGCAAAAATATAAAAAAATGGCAAAATTATGCCACTAACTTGAAAACCCCATTGAAATACTTTACAAGCAAGCAAGCACATTTTTTTTATATGAGGCGCCCTTCCAGAGCTCAGGGCGCCTTTACACTTATAACATTAAAATCACCATACATCATAATAATTAAAAACATACTAAAACAACCATATCAATTTGAACTCAAACTATCCCTGAAAAGGCCTGGTTAAACAGGTATGTCTTCAGACAAGTTTTAAAACCATCTACGGTCTGGCTATCTCTTATCTGGTGAGGTAGAGAATTCCACAAGGTAGGAGCCACGAAGGCAAAATATCTTCCTCCTTATGTTTTAAGGGATACCCTGGGAATCTCTAGCAATCCCTTGCCAGAGGATCGGAGCAAGCGGGAGGGACAGTAAGGGTGCAGGAGCTCTTTCAGGTAGTATGGACCCAGCTTGTGTAGGGCCTTATAAGTCAGCAAAGTGACCCTGAAGGTAATCCACCACTGTATTGGCAACCAGTGCAAATCACACAGCAGAGGTGTAAGACGACTAGACCTAAAAGCTCCAGTCAGCAACCTGGCCATCACATTCTGCACTAGTTGCAAGCAGCGGATATCTAACCTTGGTAGCCCTTGGTAAAGGGCATCACAATAATCAAGGTGACTGGTGACAAAGGTGTGGACCAAGGTCGGAAGATCTTCAGGCGGAACCAGGTGCTTCACCTGGGCTATGTTCCTAAGATGGTAGTAGGAAGATATGACTATGGCCAAGACCTGCACCCTCAGGGTCAGGCCTTTGTCAAAAACAATGCCCAGGTTCTGCACCTGGCCAGAGGCAGTAAGCGGGATTCCACCAAGACTTAATTCTGATGGTTTTCCCACCCATGTCCCCATCATCCTATAACCAGGGTCCACAACCAATACCTCAGTTTTTTCCGAGTCCAACCGAAGCCAATTGGCACTCATCCAGTTCTGAATCTCCAATAGGCAGTTGTTAAACACCGCCACTGCATCTAATTCTTGATCGGGTACAAAGGACATGTACAGTTGAGAATTATCAGCATAGCAATGAAAAATTCAACCTGTACCACCTTATTATGTCCCCTAACAGAAGCAGATACACTATGAATAACATGGGGGACAGCACTGAGCCCTGTGGAACCCCTCAGGGTAGTCCATGAGGGGCCGAGGAATAAACTCCCAACACCACTCTCTGAGACCTACCCTCGAGGAATGACTTAAACCAATTGTGGACTGCCCCCCTCAGTCCACAGAAAAACCACAGGCACTCGAGCAGCACCCCATGATCCACAGTGTCAAATGCTTCTGAGAGATCAAGGAGAACCAAGATTGAATGGGCTCTCCAATCTCTCGCCATCAGGAGATCATTAAGTACTCTCACCAGGGCCGTTTCAGTGCTATGCCTTTTTCTGAAGCCAGACTGGAGAGGGTCGTAGATATTGTGGCTGGTCAAAGGATCCTCCAGTTGCAGTGTGACCACTTTCTCAATAACTTTCCCAACAAAAGGTAAGTTTTGAGATTGGCCTGTAGTTAGTTGGGCAGTCGGGGTCAATGGAGTTTTTTTTTCAAAAGGAGTGAACTACTGCCTCCTTTAAGGGACCTGGAAAAATTCCTCTCTCCAATGAAACTCCCACTATCCCAGCAAGGACCGGGCCAATGACTTCTACACACCCCACTAGTAGGCATGTAAGGCCCAGATCCAAACTACAGTAGATTGGCCGCAGAGTCTGGATGATCCTTATTATATCTATGACTACTGGTAGGCTAAAGGTGGACCAGGTCAACTGGGTATTAGCACCACCTGGTTAACTAATGCAAGGACCAATGGGAAGGAACTGGCTGATCTCATTTCTGATGGTGGACACCTTATCAGAAAAGAACTGCACAAACTTCTCACACTGTTTTTGTGATAATACTTGACCAGAGTGGAGACAGACTGGATTGCACAGCCTGTCCACAGTCCAGAAGAACTGGACTGGTCTGTTCCTTGCTGTAGCAATTTCCCTGGACAGGAGTTCTGCCTTTGTATGGGAAATAGCTGATTGATAGACTTCATAATGGTCTATCAATCTAAGTCTGTCCACCTCCAGGCGAGTTTTCTGCCAGTGTCTTTCCAACCTTTGCCCCTGCCTCTTTAATTCACGGATCTCCCCCCATTAAACCACGGGGCACCTGGATGAGAGGTAAGAGGGTGAACACAAGAAGGAGCAATGATATCCAGCACCTCAGTAACAGCCTTATTATAGGCTGACACAAGAGGCCCTGGATCAGTGCTATCCCCTGGAATTTCCGAGAGGTCCAGTACCGCCATTAGGCCTTCTGAGGTAACTCCTCTTAAAGGGCGGAACTATACCAACTCCCTTGGGGCAGGCCTATTTTGGGGGGCTGCGAAACAGACTCTTTCAGGAGGTGATGGTCAGACCATCCGACGGGCTCCATCTCCACATCAGAGGTCTCCATCCCCAGGTGAAACACCAAGTCCAATGAGTGTCCTTTCTCATGGGTTGCAGCGGTAATAACCCATATCAAGCCTAGTGAATCCATCCATTGGAGGAGGTTTTGTCCAAATGGCGAGAGTTCATCGTCAACCCAGGCACTGAAATCTCCCAAGATAAGCCATCTGGGGGACTCAAATACCTTGTCGGTGATGAAGTCCGCCACCTCCTTCAGGAAATCCCTCCCATCACCTGGTGGACGGTAAATGAGAAGGATCCTGTAGCCAACACCTGCACCCATTATACACTCAAAGGCATTGGTAGCCTCAAATGGGACCTCCAAGGTACCCAGTTCCTGTTTAAAACAAACAGCAACCCCCCCACCCCAATGATCCACTCTCGGGCGGTGAATCACCGAGAACCTGGCTGGAATTGCAGACTCCAAAATTGGACCAGCACTTCCATCCAGCCAGGTCTCGGTGATGCATGCCAGGTCTGCAGATGCCACAAGATCAGCAATAAGTGCTGTTTTATTTTTCATAGACCTGGTATTACTTAACACTGCCCAAAAGGGACTAGAATCCAGGGATGACCCCACTTCCTACCTGATTAAATCACAGTCCTTGGGTATGGGCATAAGACAGAGAAAACCTCATTCCTGTGCCCATTTTGCTCCAGGGTGTCTCCTAGTCCTCACTGTCCCAATCCATCTGCCCCTTCCATCCCCCTCAAGAGTTCCAAGATCTCCTATTCCATCTGCTTCTTTGTCTCCTTAAAACTGAAACCCCCATTGAAATACATTGACGTGCTTACCTCAGTTCGCAGTTGGGCTTTGAAGAGTGAAGACATGTCTGCGGTCCAGAGAAGAGTATGGGGATGGACCTCCAGTGAGTAAGTATGGAGTGGGGGAGTATGGGTAACAGTGCAGCAGACAACGATGGACAGTTTTCTTTTCTTGAGTGACAGTTTTCTTTATTTCAGGGAGTTTTCTATTAATGGAGGACACTAGGGGATTGAGAACCTCCAGTGTCACTGGGAAGGACACTGTTACAATAATTAAGGACACTGAGGGATTGAGCACTCCCAGTGTCAGTGTGCTATGTTTTTTGGGGGAGGGAGGTTGGCAGCAACAGACATCGATGGACGGTTTTCTTATTTTCAGGGGGATAAAAAACACAATGAGGGACAGTTTTATTTATTTTAGGGAAAGACACTGGGGGACTGAGCACCCCCAGTGTCACTACTGTTTGTGTGTGTGTGTGTGGGGGGGCTCTGACAGGGATGATTGAGTTGGGGGACAGCTATGGCCACCAGCAACAGACATCAGTGGACCATTTTCTTTGTTGCAGGCATGCATTCGAGGTTGAGCATGACAGATTTGCATGAGCTTGCTGGGAAGATCAAAGGGACAGCAACTTCTTTTGAAGTTGGTGCCATCCCCGCCCAGCAAGCCAGAAACCCTGTTATGGTCTGCCTGGGTGCTGAATGGTGTGGCACTGTCATGCCCCTGCAACACTGCTCTGCATTGGTTGGACAATGTCACACCCCTCAAAAGGCACTCTCATACTGAGGTGTTTGCTGTGCTTGTGTGCACGGCAAACACAAAAAAGGAATCAGAATCAAACTACCAGCAACATCACCAAACTCACTTTGAGGCCTAAGGGGGTTGTTAGTGTCCCTTTAAAAACATCCATTGTGACAACAGTAACATCAATAACTTTTTGATATGTTGCTGTTACTGATGTTGCTAACTAAGAAATCTTTTTCATCTTGTCAGTTTTAACCCACTCCTCTTGTGTGTGTAGTGTGTGTATATATCTATTAATTAAAAAAAATGACATTCATGCAGACATTTGGGTTCAAGAATGAAAAGCACACAAAGTAGGGAATTGAAAAACATTAGGGTTTTTGGTCTTCAGAGTATTGGTGAATCAGTGGTGGGGTCTTCCTTGGGGTTGTAAACCCTAATGCCCACCCTGTCCACTGAGTAAATAGGGTCAGACATGATCCCTTTTCTTCACCACGCAGGTCCCTACATGAAGAAAGAAATGACAGATTCTGTTGGCAACATATGGTGAGCTATACTTCTTTACCATTGAAGAATATAACACTATTAGGCACTAGCTTGGAGCTGTACCTTGTGCATTGAACAGGAGACTATGGGCAGGGAGGGTGAGGGGTTGGGCATTAGCGTTGACAACCCAAAGGAAGACCCCACCACTGATTTACCAATACTATCAGTGACAGACAATGAGGGACCACTTTCTTTATTTCAGGAATTTAAAAAAAAGCAAAAGACATTGTGGGATGGTTTTCTTTTTTACAGGTAGCTCTGACACTGGAGATTGGACACCCCAGTGTCAGTGTGACATATATGGGCATGAGGGGTAGGCACCCCAGTGTACCATACTGCTGGGTCAGGAGGAAGGGAGGTTGTCTACTTCAACACCAGGGATTGGGTGTCCTGTTGTTGGAAACAATACATTTCAGGCATTGGGGGTGATAATGGGGGGAAGGGACAGGTACTTCTGACACTGGGGATTGGGCACCCCAGTGTCAGCATAACACTTAGAGGCACTGGGGGTGGGCACCCCAGTGTCCCAGACTGCTGGTTCAGGGGGAGGAGGTTGTCTATATCAGTACTGGGGATTAGGCCCCCTGGTGTCAGTAAGTGTAAATTATGGGCATTGGGGGAGCATTATGGAGGGGAAGGGGAATGAACCCATCCCATCCCTGCTGAATGAAAACAGCAGGACTGCATATGCAGACTGGGAACCAGCCCTGTCACCTGATAAATGAGAGCATTTTCATAATACGACCTCATGACTTCATGTGGTTATAAAAATACTGTTATTTTTAAGACACTGATTTTGTTTTAACTGCACATGTTCAGAACCAGAACTGTTTTTCATTAATGTTTTAAAAACTACTAACATTTGAGAGATAAAAAACACAAAAATACACATCTTGGGCCAAACTCTGTCAAACCTACAAGATTCAGGTTTCAAATCCTCCCAGTTTTTTTAGTTATCCTTGAGCAAAACAAAAGTCTTAAGTTTGGTGATTTTTTTTTTTTTTGCATCTCTGTAATATTGCTCCCAGTGAAACTATTGCCACAACATTTGCAGGACCAAGAGATCCTGGCACCATCTCTGTGCATTCTAAATTTCATGGAAATCAGTTGAATGGGAGAAAAGTTGTTATGGTGAAAAAATTGGGATTTAGCATTAATGTGCTTACTCAACCTTAATATATAGGTGCTACTGTGCCTGCATGATATATATTTTTTTATTCCAGTTTTTATAACACATCCTAGTAGTCTATGCCAAATGTTTGAAAAAAAAGTGCTTGGCTATCCCCAGCTGATCTCAGAGTGCCTTTGATTATGACATCATAGTGCCATCACCATGACAACAAACTGTGATGTTACAGACCATAGTTCTCAGGTCAGTTGGGGACAATCAGATGCTTTTTCAAAGACTCAGTAAAACATATACTGGATAATTTGAAATATTACTAGACCAACAGGAGAAAGTAAAAAAAAAACACACAAAAAAAAACCAAACTAGAATATACTAATCTGAAACATAATTGTTTTATATCTAATAGTTTTAAGCTTTTTAATTTTTTTTGTAGAAAGGTATTCTCTAATGGCTGCAGTGTTTTTTGGTTTTTTTCTGTTTCCTAGGGTGCTCAGATGCTCAGGCCTGTTGGTTTATTTTGGCAGTGTGAGAACAGAGATTGCCTTGATGTACTAAGAGCCCATGCTGGTGGGAGACAAGCTGCTACTAGAAACTATTATAAATGAGTCCTTGACTCAATGATTTATCCATTTCTCATGAATAAAATGGTTATTATTATTATTATTACAGTGGGATTCCATGATTTGTTTTGCAAAAATTCTAAGACTTTCAAGTCAAATTCTGCATTAAATTTAACACGAGTGAAAAATGAACAGAGTGCGTAACTGGAGTGTTCAATAAATGGCCAACTAGGAGTTAGTTGAATATTACATACAGTAGTTGAATATTAGTTAAAATTTTGCCCTCAACAGGCTGGACTCATTCAAAAGTGTTCTGAATTATATCAGACTGGACTCTCAGATAGTCTTCAGCTGCAAAATATCACTTATAAAAAGAAAAGTTTATTTCTGGATTGGATCTGTTTAGGGAGCATATTTTATCAAAGCAAATATACAATAGTTTGCAACTGTACATACAGCCCAACCTTTGTCACTGAAGTGTGAAACTATGTGGTACACAAGCACTTGTAATGTTGGACATGTTATTAAACATGCTGATACAGATGCAGAACACTTTGGAAACTAATGTTTTTATGCATACCAAGTTGATATTTGATTCATCATATTAGAATATTATACATTCTGCTTTAAAATTTGAGTCTACTGCACCATCTCTGTGTGGGCAGCACCTTTCTCATGGGGGATGGATGTGGGGCAGAACAATTTTGAGGATTAAAACGAGGGAGTCCCTCATATTGTAGGACAGTTAACAGTGTTGTATCTTTTTTCAGTATTAGGTTTATTTGTTGAGGTTAACAAAAAATGCTATAATCTATGCTTTGTGAAGTCATTTGAGCTATTGAAAAATGCTATAGAAAATAAACCTACAGTACTGCTACTGCTACTTCTGCTACTGATACTTCTACTGCTGCTACTACAATCGCTACTAATACTACAACTATTACTACCGTTACTAATACTAATACCACATTTACTACTGCAATTACTACTGCTACTAATAATACAACTACTACTGCTACTAAAAATACGACTACTGCTACTAATACTACAACTACTACTACTGCTACTAATACTAATACTACAACTACTACTACTGCAATTACTACTGCTACTAATATTACAACTACTACTACTACCACTAAAAATACAACTACTGCTGCTAAGGCTACTGCTACTAATACTACAACTACTACCACTACTACTGCTACTGCTACTAATACTACAACTACTACTGCTGCTAATACTACAACTACTATTATTATAATGCAACCATATTTGAAGCAGTTTGATTGGCTGCCAGGGTTCTAGTAGGGTTACATTAGCCCATGTTACTCTACTATGTACAGCCTCTTCACAGCGTAGGTTTTCCTAATATGAATGAATGAAGTGCCAGCTATTTTTAGTGAAACTTTCACTTTTCATGTTAAAAATTGGTGTCCTATCAGCTTGTGTCCCATTATTAGTGAGCTACAGTAATAACTGTCTTTCTCAACTTTTAGGACAACAATGGTGAGAACTGCCATCACACTGATTAAAAAAAAAGTAAAAACACACTTTGCACATTTCAACTGCCCCCCCACCCCCAACCACACTAGTCAGTTCCTGTAACCAATATCAAAGAAGCTGGAGCACTGTGTAATAGAATATATATATGTGAAAGACACTCAGTTACATAAATAAACGGCAATCATTTTGTGTCCTTATTCTTTTTATTTTTTTATTTTTGGTTCTACAAAATGGCACTAGTAATTAGCTCAAGATACTACTGCATTGCTTTGAGGGACATGCGCATTGAGTAAACCCTGCCTCTCCTTTTACGTGCAATCCGACAGGAGAGGCTATGATCAGCTGACGAAATTATATTTTTGTGACTCATTTTTTTGTGATCTTTGATTACAAGACTACATTATGTTCTGTACAATTCTATGTAGTTATTTTGACAACACAAGTACTATAACTGCATTTTCAGACATTTTAAAAATCGGGACAAGCCTTCTTTCCTTGCAGAGCGCATAATGCTACAGTGCAGGTTGTATTAAGTCTTCTGTTTTAAAACATTTCTAAAGCTATACCTAGACTGTTAATTTTGTAAAACTACCTACAGTATACACAGCTGTACAAATGGGCATGTACTTAAGGTTGGTTTACTTCAGCAGTGTTTACACAGCAGCAGTGCTACAGACTTCTGACCACAACAGTGCGGTCCCGACCACCTGCAAGTTGGAACCTGCCTATCCACATGGCTCCTCTCTGCACCACTACAGTCTGCACTGGTGCAGGGCCATGAGTCATGAGGCTGGACAGCTGCTCACCACCGTAAGGTGTGATGTAAATGCGCATGCCAATGTGAATGCCTGCAAGCTCACCTGTACGTTTGTGTGAAGATTTAAGTCAGGTACAGCACTTGGTTTTTAATTGCAGCTACTTTGTTGCACTCAGGGGACAATCTTTTTGAGGAAAAAACTACTTGGCTGGAAGCACTTGCAGAAAATGGAGACTTTCCATGCACGAGTCTACGTCACTTAGGCTGTGCACACGCCAGAGTGGATGGGTTATGACAGCACAGACAGTCCACACAGCAGTTTAATCTGCTGCAAGTCATTCACTCCGCTCGGTGTTCCCAGCTTCACAGAGAATCTGGGAGTGGCTTAATTAAGCAATTTATCCCTCCAGGGAGTGGGTACACTGGAGGATTTACCACGGCTGGTGTGATTCGTCACGAGGCGCAGCTGAGTAACCGAACCACAGCAGTCATGTTAAGTCCTCCAGTGTACCCACACCCTGGAAGGATACATTTATATTATACAATGGCAAATGTTGTTTCTTTAATGTTTTTTAACTATTTTCTAACTCACTGAGGTCCCTACACTTTGAAAGAGGATGTCATTTAGTAAACAATTTACCGTGGTGTTTTAGCAAAGCGGCGACAGGACAAATCGCGGCAGTTTCGTTTGAAGTGAAAGCGACCGGATTAGCACCACATAAGGTTGGCTGGCACTTTTTCCACTGGGTACACTGGAGGATTTATCACGGTGGTAATTGTGCCAGCCAACCAATCAGGATGCAGGATTTGGGACATTGGATTTACCACATTGTATAATGAGCAGTTTACGTCGATCTGCTAAATGCCCACATGGAAGTATTTCCACTGGAGCAACCCGAGCAATTGGGTTACTCCAGTGCAAATGTGACCATGTGAACAGGGCACAAGTCTATATTGTGTGAATGATACTTTTATTTGAGCCAAAGCATGAGTTCAGCAGTTGCCCTCAGACACACTTTCACAATAGGTAGCTCATCAAAGTTACTGCACATGCTTATTCTTAAACAAAGTCTTCAAAATATCGTAAAACAAACAGTTCTAAGACTTGTTTCTTAATTTGTATGTCAAGAAGTTAGGCAAATCATCACTTCAGGTCAGAAGCTCTTATAGAAGCTCCTTAATAAAATCATAACTGAGACTAAATTAATTTGTTTGCCAGCAATTTTGTCAAGATTGCGCAGTGTCATGTTCACACTCTACACAAAACAAGGGGGAGGAACTGTTTAACAGCAACATGAGCATTTTATTTAATAATATGTATCACAAAAATAAAATAATTTGAAATTTTCTATTCTCCATTATAATAATAGCAAGAAGGTATGTACAGGGGTTAGATTAACAGTCAGTCACCCCCTTGGGGCAACATGGCAGTCGGCTGCACCTTGTGTCACATTACACCCCAAAGAGGTGATTAACAGACTGTTAATCTAACCCTTGTACTTACCTTATTGCTTAACTACTCCTACTACTACTAATACTACAGCTACTACTGCTGCTAATGCTACTGCCATTGCTACTACTACTACTAATACTACTACTGCTACTCCTACTGCTACTAATACTACAACTACTACCACTGCTACTACAACTACTGCTACTGCAACTAATACTGCTATCTCTACTACTACTGCTACTAATTACACTACTACTGCTACTACTACTGCTACTAATACTACAATTACTACTGCTATACTACAACTACTACTACTGATACTACTACTGCTGCTAATACTACACTAATAATACTACAACTGCTACTACTGCTGCTGTTGCTACTACTACTGTTACTAATACTATAACTACTGCTACTGCTACTACTGCTGCAACTAATACAACTACTACTGCTACTGCTATTGCTACTACTACTGCTATTACTACTAGTATTCGGGCCTATACACAAATGTACGGAGTGGCTACATGGCATGTATGTGTGGCACGTAGCCACTCTACACCCATTGTGCCCCCCACATGGGATGCACGACCTGGGGTGTGCAGCCCCAATGCACCCGATCCCCTGGCCGTGCAGAAAGCAATGCACCGGGGTAGGTGTGGGGTGTCTTAGAACTATGCGCCATGTACTAAGGGGCATAGTGCTACACTCTTGGGTGCATAGGTGGGCACCCATCATGCCAGGGAGAACACTGTTGTAAGTCCCCTATGCAACTTGTCCCCACAGCAGGCAGGTCACCAGACATCCCCATGGCAGACAGACACACCCCCCACACACATACAATACTGGTCTGCCCAGACCCTGTACACCGGAGGCTGACCCCCCCCCACATGCTCAGTGATGCCCCATCCCCCAATGCTGTCCCCCATCCCAGTGCTGCACCACAGTGCAAATGCAGCCCACCTCACCACATATATCCAGCAGTACACCCTCCTCCAGTGGTGCAGGCATTAGTCCTGGCGCGGCGTCAATCCCACCACACGGAAGTGCCGGCCACCTCAACCCCATAACAACTCTGGTGCATCTGTGGCCTCACCTCATCCACGGCACTTGACCTCCCACCCAATCCCATTACTCATCCTGTTGAAAGGCGTCAGAGATACAGGCATATTCTTCTGCACACCTCCACAGCTGCCAGCCGTCTGACATACGCAGGGGCACACAATGGCTGTGCACCCACGTATATCAGATGTCCAGTGGCCATGGAGGTGTGAGGAGGGCTGTGCTGTTGGTCATCTCTGACCATGGCACCGGCAGGATGGTATAGGGCATTGGGTGGGGGTTACTGGTGCCAGGGATGGGTGGGGGAACACTGGTGCATGAGGATTGGTATGGGGTTGGGGTGTACTGAGCACCTCCGTGTGGGAGGGTAGACCTCTGCTGCCCAGGACCAGTGCCCTCTGCAGGGGGGGGGCTCCACTCTAAGGACAGGGACAGCCAGCATAGCTGTTGGGGGGGTTATCGGTGTGGTGGGCACCGCTGGGGATCACTCTGGTAGCAGGAGCTGTTGGCATGGGACGTGAGTCCCTACACCTGTGGGCACTGTTCATGCACCTGGACCCACACCTGCCCGTGTAAGGGATCCACTGTGGCACCCATGCTGGGCATCCCATTGGATGCCCGACTGGGTTGGCAACTCCGTACCCTGGCCACCCTGCAGAGCACTGTGCATCATGCTGCGGACAGGTGATGGCCGATGGTGAATTTCAGCCATGCACACCTGACTGCAGATGCGGAGCTCTGTGGGCAGGATCCGCACCTCTGGTGTGTATATCCCACCCGAACGTGAATAGGCCCAGTTACTACTACTGCTACTAATACTACAACTGCTGCTATTACTGCTACAACTACTGCTACTAATACAACTACTGCTGCTACTACTACTATTGTTTCTGCTGCAACTAAACTGCTAATACCACTTCTACTACTAATAGTAGTAGATTTTATTCAAATAGGCACCCTACCCTGGAGGTCAACAGCACCTTACAATAAAGTGCAAGAATGACAGTAATAACATAAATTAATAATTATCTGCAAATGACTTATACAGTTAAAACAGTTTAAAACACATGACCCATAAAACATCAGAGATGGCAACTACTGTGGAGATGGGTCAGTACTCAAAAGCTTGATTAAACAAAAATGTTTTTAGACCCCTCTTAAAGGCATCCACGATGGTGGCCTCTCCGAGGGCCCTCAGGAGTGAATTCCATAAGACTGGGCCAGCCACCTCGAAGGCCTGGTCATCTGAGGTTTTTAGCCAGGCCCTTGGAACAACTAATAGGCCCATCTTGGTGGAGCAAAAAGAGCATGGCGGCATGCAGGGATGCAGAATATCTGACAGATTACTGAAGGGTATGTACAGGTGTGGACATTGCAATATTTGCAGATATATCAAACAAGAGATGGACCTCTCTAGCCAGAATGACAGAAGAGTAGAGATTAGACAATTTATCAACTATGTCACACCTTTTATCATGTATGTTTTATGGTATAGCTGCAGCAAATTATACGCGGGTCAAACCATACAGCCTTTAAAAGAGAGAATTCAAGAACATGTGAGGAGTATTTTAAAGAGAAATAAATGTACCCCAGTAAGAGCTCACTTGAAAGCATGTCACAACTCAGACCCAAGCCATTTGAAATGTACGGGCATCAAGCATGTACCACCTACAAGAAGGGAAGGAGACTGACTTAAAAGACTTTTACAAAAAGAAAGTCATGAGATTTATTTACTAGACAGCTTGTCTCCAGCAGATCTAAATGAGGACTGGAACCTGAAGCCATTTCTATGAGTACACATACCTGCCCCCGGTCTTAAATCAAGCAGTATTGATAAAATATGGATTGAGTAAAAGCTTCTGGGTGTTTATGTGATCACTGTAAGCATAGTTACAAATGATTGTATAGATTTTATAAATATTATTTGCAGTTAAGAAAATGGTTAACTGAAATTCTCTTTTTTCCTTACTGTTTCTTACTCTAGGACTCTTACTACCTTCAGTGGAGAGCACAACAGGCTACTTAGATCCCCGGACTCAGAATTCATGTGGCTATTAATAGGGTGACCATTGCCATCCAGTTGATGCATGAAGGAAAGCGAACCAGAATCTATCTATCTGAACTGTATCTTTGCATTTCTACATGCCAGGTTCATTAGCCAACTCCCAATGAGTACTAGAAATAATTAATAATTTTTAATAGAATTCATGTAGTTTGGTGAACGATATTAGGGCAACAACCAATTTTTTTATTTCTTAGACTGCTGCAACAGACCAACATAGCATTCGGATGTGCAGGTTCATTGTTCCCCATTCATTGTTTTAGTGCGGTGGGCCACCACCCTATATTTTTCTACCACCACCCAATATTTTTTACCACCACCCTATATTTTTTTGCCACCACCCTATATTTTCTACCACCACCCTAATTATTTTAATAAAATCCTCCAAAATGGTCTTTTACCACCATTTCTTATTGTACTTCTACCCCTGCTTTGGTAACAGTGTTCAATACTTTACTAAAAACCACTTATGCACATGCACAGTGCATATAGGGGTCCATGGGAGAATGTACCCATCGTCACTGCCCTATATTCCCAGAGAGTGGGGAACCCTGAGGTTTGTCAGTGCCGTCTACTTCTGGGAGGTGAGCACTCTGTTTTTCTGTTTGCATTGAGGTAACAGATAACCAGGACCCAACCCGTGTAGGGCCTTATAAGTCAGTAGATCAACTTAAAAGGAAATATTTAATCAGTAGCCAGTGCAGTTGATACAACACCAGAGAGACACAGCTTGACCTACAAAGTCTGGTCAGCAACTAGCAGCTGCATTCTTCACCAACTGCAGGTGTTGCGGCATACCTCTACTGACCCTGAGGTATAGAATGTTACAGTAGTCAAGTCGAGACATTGCAAATGCATGTATCAGTGTCATTAGATCCCTGGGGGGATAAGGGATCTAATCTGGCTGAAGTTCTGCAGATGGTAAAAGCCACTCCATGTGACTGCTGACACTGGAGCCTCAAATGCCAGCCCTTCATCTGTGATGACCCCCAGATTTCTCACCTTACTGGAAGCCATAAGCCTAGATGAACCAAGCCAAAGCCCAGTCTCAATCTTGGTGGCTACCACTCTACCCCTAGAACCTGGTTTCATCACCAACATCTCAGTCTTGACAGGGTGGAACCTCAACCAGCTCACTGACATGCAGTCCTGAATCTCATCTTAACACTTATTAAGCACATCCACAACACACAGCATTCTGGGTGCTAAAGACAGGTATAGCTGGGTATCATCTGCATAACACTGAAATCCGAGTCCATACCATCTAATGATCCCACCCAGGGCACCATGTACACTTCAAATATCATGGGCAAGAGGACTGAGCCCTGGGGAACACCACAGGTCAGTGCAGTAGCATAGTAAATTACCAGAGGGCCTGGGTACAAGGGTATGTAATAAGGCCCCCACCTCCTGGGTTTTGAATAAACATCAAAATCATGATTTGGGCCCCTCAAACCTCGTGGGCCCGGGTGCGAGTGCACCCCTTGCACCTTTGTAGCTATGCCCCTGGGTCAGTGACACCGGGCATGAGAAGAAATTCTCTAACACAACCCTCTCTGTCCTCTCCTTGAGATAGGACTCCAACCAGCAGATGACTTAGCCAGTGAGACCCATGTATTCACTTAGCTGATCCAACAACAGCCATGATCTACAGTGTCAAAAGCTGTGGACTGATAGAGCAGAGTGAGAACTGATTGTTCCCCTCTATCTCTTGCCCTGAGGAGGTCATTATGCAGCCTGAGCAGTGCAATCTCAGTGCTATGCTTGGCCCTAAATCCCAACTGGAGATGCTCATAGATGTCAAAGCTTTTGAGGTATGCCTCAAGCTGTGATGTAACCACCTTCTCAGTAACTTTGCCCAAAGTCAGTAATTCACTAGGTTCTGAGGGTCCAAAGATGGCTTTTCAGGAGAGGTCACACCAGTACATCTTTCAACACAGCCAGAAAGAGTTTCTCTATCAAGATACACTGGAAAATTCCAGTGAACACCAGACCCAGTTGTCTGACACAACCCTCCAGTAATCGTGTTGAACATGGCTTCAGTTCACAGCAAGTTGGTCACAGCTCCAAATTTACCCCACTCACCTCCCCCATCATCACTGGTCTAAACTCTCCCCACGACAGCTGAGCACATCAGTGGAGTGTTGGCGCAACCCTGCTGGGTTGCCACAGCCCACTTGGGGAGATCCCGGCTCTAACACAGGATGCACTGTCCAAGAAGAATTGAGAAGATGCCTTATATGTAGTGGACAAAAAAACACTCTCACGGACTGCAGACAGGTTGGATGAAGAAGCCTGTCTACAGTCTGAAAGAGATGAGTTGGTCAATTCCTCCTGGTGGTGATCTCCCTCCACAGAAACCTGCCTTCTTCAGGGTTATTGTCCTTTGGTATTCACTGTAATGTATACTCATTGCCTGTCTGTCCTCCTCAGCTATGTATCTCCTCCAACAATGCTCCAGTCTCCATCTCTTTGTCTTCGTCTCCCTTAGCTCTCTGTCATACCGTGGTGAGCCATGGCATGATACAATGGGGTATACACAGATAGGCACCATATGAACAAATGCCACTGTAATTGCCTATTATAGGCCACCACCTCCTCCAATCCCACAGCACATGCTGCCATCACACCCAAGATGTCCAGTATGCCTAAAGTCCTTCTGGCTGAAGCACACTTTAAGGACAGTACCAGACTATCTCCACTGAGGGCAGACTACAAGGGGGGGGGGCCTGAAGGAGAACTTGATCTTGCAATGATCCAACCAACTGACTGGATCAATCTTGAGACCCTCTACTTTGAGCCCCAGGGAAAATACTGGGTCAAAGGCCACAGAAGTAACTACCTGTGCGAGGCCCAGGGACTCCATCACCTGGTGGAAATCTTATCTTAAGTGTAAGAGTTCATCATTGATCCAAGCATTGAAGTCAACCAGAATTAACCATCTGGGCTACTTCGACACCCTTATGGCTATTACTACTACTACTGGTACTACTACTATTAGTACCACTGCTACTATTAATACTATTGCTACTACAACTTCTATTGTAACTATACTACTGCTGCTACTACCTATTGTTACTTCTACTGCTACTAATACTACAGGCACTACTACTATTAGTACTACTGCTACTATAACTTATGTTGCTACTATTATTGCTACTACTACTTCTATTATTACTATTACTATTATTTATTTATTTTTATTTATTTCTCAGAATTACAATACCTTTGAGTCAGAGACTCATTTACAAAGGTTCCACGCCAGAGGATGTAAACAAGCAAAGAGTACAATACAATTTAATACATAACATCAAGCTACTAGGTGAGCAAACGTTACATTGAGTGAGCAAGTTGCATTGTAGCACAAAGAAACTAGAGCTACCTGGTAGGTTACAGTTGATGCAGGAGGGCTGTGATGAGGGAGCTGTCAGAAGGTGACATTGTCAATACAGACTATGGGATAATTGAGAGTGGCCCCTACTGGAAGGCAGGGGTCCCAGTTAGATTATAGGGGAAATAATTTGGATGGATATACAGCAGTAGTAAGGGGCCAGCAGAGAACAAGAAATGAGCAACAGTAGTTAGAATTAGACTTTGTCATAATGATCACTAAGGAGGGGAGCAGGAGGGGAGGAAGATAAGAGGGGTGGAACTGTAGAAGTGGGAAAAGGTAAGTTGGGGAAAAGCAGGATTCTTATGGGACAGACAAGAGGGGGACAGGAGGGAGAGGGCAAGGTGGAAGAGACAGGTGGGTGGGAAAATGAGGGGGAAGGTAAGAGAGGGGGTGGAGATGTGATAGTGCTAAAGGCAGGAAGAGGGAGTAGAATCGCAAAGCTATGAGTACTAGTATATTACTACTTCACTACTACTACTACTACTACTACTACTACTAAGACAGCCAAACACCTTTGTGGCATCTGCTACCAGGGGAATCATTTTCTAAACAGCAGATTTGTAGTTTATTAGTGGTAATTGTTATTTGACTCCACTAAATAATGCAAATGGCTAGCATGATCAGACCTTGCAAGCAGTAAAAACACTGCTATCAAGACATTTTATTTAGCTATGCAGTATATTTCCCTTTCTATCTTGCTCAACTCTCAGGATGCCTCCAGTGCACTCCAGCCCCAAGTAATGTCACCTACTGTACCTCCATGTCCTCCATGCTCCCCTCTGTAGTGGGTCCTCAGGTTGGGAGCCCTCCCTTCTTGGCAAGTCCCACATCTGGTGAGTGGTGGTTTGATGGATGGGGCTCAGCAGGGCCAGATTCTGCCAATAGGAAGGGTTTTCCCTTCCTTTGTTGTGTACCTATTTCATTGAGTGCTCTGACCATTGACTGTTGACCCACCCACCTCCCTGATGCTGTGCAGTGCCTCTGCTGTCTTCATGTGCTGCAGTTTCTCAGCACCATAAACCTCATCCACAGGGGAACAGGTTACCTGCCTCATTGCAGTAGGTTGCTGAGGTTGTTGAGAACAGTATCTCCCCAGCTCCACTAGGATATGCTGCACAACTCCAGCAACCTGTGGTCTGCTCTAGAATCTAAGTCAGTGACATGGAAGCCTCTACTGGGTCATTGGGAGCCTGAACTGTTGCCACTTGAAGAGTATCCCAATAGCAGCACATGTGCTGCATGCAAACCGGGTCACACTCAGGAAAGAATAATAAGACAGCTATCATTCTCCACTCTCAGAGGCGCAGCAGTAGTTTAAGGCTGGGTTATGTGTATAGGACACTATCTGATCCACTGGGATATCTGCAAGCTTAGATGCATGGAATAACACACAACAGGGTGTCTGGTTGTGCCGAGCTATACAGACATTTCAGGTGCACGGATCACTGGATGTGCAATTATAGCTAGCACAATGGGACACCCTGAAGAATAATACTCCTCTTGGGAAATAGTAAATAAAATTTAAGGAAAACAATATATTTGATGAAAAATCTACCATGAGATCCGAGGTGTCTTGTTGTGCTGTGAGAACAGACAGGAGCATGTGCTCTTGGCCAATGAAATCACAAGGATTTCTCAAACTATTTACAAAGAGTGCTACCCGAATGCATTCACATTATTTAGCCTGAATAATGGAGTCAGACAGTATACTATTTACTGTGGATCTGTGGCTCATTCCTCCTAGCTGAACTATCTGAAACTAAACGGATAGTATCTGAACCCCCCATGTCTTTGCATCTATGTGGGAGGGCCAAGTTTAGGAGGGATCTCTAGACTCCTGTTAAAGACTACAGTAGGAGGAACTGTGTCTGGTTGGTGACATGCTCATTCAGGGATTAGTGGGGACTTGGGGTGGTGGGATCACTGTCATCTTTTTGCTGGAGTGTTCCTTGCTGCTTAACCAGTGAACAGCACTGATGTCAGTAACAGAGGCTGCCAGTCTTCTCACTGTCCCAGCAGTCATGGTGGTCACTGACATGAGGAAAAGGGGACCCTGAGTAGAAAAGGGGAACAAAATAATGACCAAGAGAAGGAGCAGAAAAAAAACTAGAATTCAGCCGCCACCATTGCTACTATCCTGAGCCACAGCTGGGTGCCCCTTACCAAGGGGCAGAGGAGAGGAAGAATGAGTGTGCTCCAGATGAACAATTCTGTGAAAAAAAGAGACTAAAAGATTGTAGGACTAGTATTGTCAGCTTGTTTCTAAGATTCTTTTTTTTTCTTTAAATTAAAAAAAAGTCTGATGGTGCAAGAATAACAAACTTTATTTACAGTATTTACTGTCCACTGCCCTTTTCCTTTTGACCCACTCTAAAAATAAAGGATATGGATGTTTATGTGGTTATCAAAGAAGTAAGAAATCTATTTAAATAAAAGGAACTGGTGTTTTATAAATAACAGCCGACTAAGTTCCTTCTTGTGAAGTTACTGCATCTTCTGAATTCCATTTTCTGAATTGTGCTGCCATCTGCTTTCGTTTAGCTTTGATAAAGCAGTGTCATGCAAATTGTGACAGTGGACACACTTTCTCCCTTGTGGTTCTCTGAGACCACATTGAAGGCCCCAGGGAAATTTGCTATATATGTTACATAAAACAATTCAAGGCACTCTTGAATTCTCGGATGGCCATAGTCAAGGCTAAAAGTGATTCCTGCATTTAAGGCCAAAATGTGTTCTGGAGGCTGCAGCTGATTCTTACCTTGAGAACTGAAACCTCCTTCCATGACTCCATGCTTGACCTTCATATGTCGTGTGAGGTTTCCTTTCAGGGTGAATTTGCTGGGGCAGTAGAGGCATTTGAATGGCTTGCTGTCAGAGTGTAAATGCATGTGTCCCATTAAATTGTGCATCCTGTTGAATTCTTTTCCACAGAGCTGCAAAGAAGAGAAATATCTGACAATTCTGCATCAGCTGTTTAATGAGCCACTTCAGGGTTAAAATGTACCATGTCATTAATGAACCACTTCAGTATATTTTACCTATTACTGCTCACTGTAGACTATCTATGTTTATTTTGCTCTCTTGTAACTCTGTACATTGCCCCTCTTGTTGTTATGTACCTTGTTTGAACCTGTATTTTCATTGTACTTTCCTGGGTCATACTTGAAAATAGGCATACAGATTGTCTAGTGTACCTACCTGGTCAACAAAAGCTAAATAAATAAATAAATAAATAATAAATGTACCATGTCATTAATGAACCACTTCAGGGTTAAAATGTACCGTGTCATTAGTGAGCCACTTCAGGGTTAACATGTACTGAGCCACTTTAGGGTTAAAATGTACCATGTCATTAATGAACCACTTCAGGGTTAAAATGTACCGTGCCATTAATGAAATGCTTCTGGTCTTCTGTCCCCCCTCTCTGGGATCACCCATGAAAGGCAGATATTTTTTATCCCTGGGAATGAGAGAGAGACAGAGACAGGCAGAGGGAGACAACAGCTGCTGACAGTACAGACCAAAGCAGGGGAAAATGAAGTGGAAAAGGAAGGATGACTAACAAACCAGCTTACATAAAAGTCAGCCTTTATATGTTGCCTTAGCAGATATGGGAAAGGTAACAGGAAGCTTTATGCTACTTCTCTGGAAAGCAGTAGTATTGGTTTAACAAAGCAGTAATAGTTTAACAGCCTGAGTCTTCTAGGGCTGTGTGACACTTCTTCTCATCTATTTCTATCATTTAACACATTTAATTGGGACCTGATCTAATCTGACATGCTGCCACATTAGCTGTGGAAGCATTTTTTTGTAGTTTCTGCCCCCTTGGAGGACAGGAGAATCAGGGAGCAGGGTTACAAGTGAACTTACACTGTTGTGCTGTGTACTAGCTACATTCCCATTGTCATGCACCCAGGTCTCCATTCTACACAAGCCGGCAGCAGTGAGACACTGTATCTCCATGTGTACTACACTACAGTGTCTCTATAAGCACAAATCAAAATCAAAATAAATATTGCTGAACACTGACTACACTAAATCTCTGTCTATCCTGACATGTAGGGCTGTACCTTTGTCATGGAAGTAATAGATTCCATGATGTTTCACATTTTTATATGAACACCATGATTTTTTGCATTTTCCATGAAAACACCATCATTTTTGGTGTTCGCAGATAACAGATCCATAAATGTGTGCCATGCTCTTGGTTTCCAGTTTGCCCCAGTGTGAGATGTTGAGACTTGCACATAAGCCACAGTTTCCGAGATGGGGGCACAATGTCCAGCCTCCTATTACTGGACCAACCTAATATTGTTTGTTTTAACATTTTTAAATCTTTTCTGTGGTGCTTGTATAAAAATGTCAACATAGAGGTAATTTGTTTAATGCACAATGGAGCCATGACTTTTACTATAATTTCCATACTTTCTAGCATTTTAACCATTTCCAGTGATGAAAGTACAGCCCTTCTAATGTGCTTTGAATTATACCGGTTCAGTAATGTAACATTTCATCAAGATTTATTTATTTCCAATAAATGAATGGTTGCTGGAAGAACTCATATATGTTTGGACAGTATGCACAGTTATAATGTCTCGTACAGTATATGTAATAGATAATCCACGACAGGATGTGCAGTCGTGCTCTGATATATGCATGCCTTGGTGTGTTGTAACATATGAAGCTGCAGGCCAAGTGCATTCAGCCACCCAAGGTAGGCATATATCAGAGCATGACCACATACCCCGTAATGGATTATCTATCTCATAAAATGGCAACAAATATTGGGGGGGAGACAAACAGTAGTCCTTTTCTGGCACAAATTAGTGTTTTATTTAGGTGATCTGGTTGATCCTGTCATGATTCTGATTGGTTTCATTGTAATAGTAATAAAATAGAGCTATATGGTTGATCTTGAAATGATTTTTATTGGTATAAAACTGATTAAAAAGTTATCTGGTCAATCCTTCCTTTTTCAGGGTGTTTTAAATGTAATCACTTTCACTTTCTTGTTTTAAGGTAGCATGACTGAGCTGTTTTCTTTCGGCTAAACAACATGCTGGGAAAGCTTTAAAATGAGGAATGTTTTGCCCCAAACCATATAAAGTCTAGTTTTAAAGGTAAGTTAGAGAGCTTTTTCTAAAAGAAGCTGCTGACAGTAGAGTGAGGAGAGAGTGAGAGAGAGAGCGAGCTGATGGCATCTGAAGAGCAGATGAAAGCATGAGCGAGTGTCTCTATAACAATGCTCACTCAGGCTTATGTATATACTTCTGAAGCAACCGACTTGCGTGCTGTCCTCACTTTACAGTCAGTGGCTTCTTTTAGAAAAAGTTCTCTAAACATACCTTTAAAAGCAGACTTTGCATGTTTTTTGAGGATGTCATGAAGATGATCAGTGGCTTGCGACCGACTTACTGTAGTTTGGACCCTGGTCCAACATGCCTCCTTGTGGGGTGCGTAGAAGATCAGACCAGTCCTTACTGAGATAGTTAGGTGTTTATAAGAGACCGGGGTTTCTTGGACACCCTAAAGGAGGCAGTGGTTCTCCCTCTCCTGAAAAAATCTTCCCTCAACTCTGGCTGTCTCGCAAACTACAGGCCTGTCTCTAACCTGCCTTTTGTGGGTAAGGTTATTGAGAAGGCAGTTGTGTTGCAGCTCGAGGAGCATCTGACCACCCATGACATCTACGATCCTCTCCAGTCCGGTTTCAGGAAGAGGCATAGTAGTGAGACTGCACTGGTTCAGGTACTCTTTGATCTCCTGACAGTGAGAGATCAGAGGAGCCACTCCATCTTGGTCTTCATTGATCTCTCCGCAGCATTTGATACCGTGGACCATGGAGTGTTGCTAGAGAGCTTGAGGCTATTCTGCAGACTGTCTGGCACAGTCCTCAGATGGTTTCATTCATTCCTCACTGGTAGGTCACAGAGAAATGAGCTGGAGGTTTTACATAGAAACATAGAAGTTGATGGCAAATAAGGACCGCAAGGCCCATCCAGTCTGCCCATTTCTTTTTCTACCTGATGAATGTGCCATCAGCCTTTGCTCTGTCAATGGCCTATCTATTCATTCTCACCTGTATTGCTCCCTTATGCCTATCCCATGCCTGTTTGAAGCCATGCACTGTATTCATATCCACCACTTCCTGTGGTAGGCCATTCCATGCATCCAACACCCTTTCTGTGAAAAAGAACTTCCTCACATTACCCCTTAATCGGCCTACCTCTAACCTCATGCTGTGTCCTCTTGTCCTGCTATTTTTCTTACATTGAAACATGTTAGACTCTTTCACCTTGTTAATGCCCTTAAGGTGTTTGAATGTTTCGATCATATCACCTCTCTCCTTCCTTTGCTCTAGGGTATACATATTGAGCTCCATTAATCTGTCCTCATATGTTTTCTGATGCAGTCCCTGCACCATTTTGGTTGCCCTTCTCTGGACTGCCTCCATTTAGTTAATGTCCTTGTGAAGGTGTGGCCTCCAGTACTGCATGCAGTACTCCAGATGGGGCCTAACCAGTGTCTTGTAAAGAGGGATTATTACCTCTCTTTTCTGACTTGTGATACCCCTACTAATACACCCCAACATCCCACTAGCCTTACCTACTGCTTTAGTGGTCTGCTTGGATGATTTCAGGTCATTGGTAATGATGATGCCCAAGTCTCTTTCTTCCCTTGTGACTGCCAGCAACTCCCCTCCCAGCCTATAGATGGCTTCAGGGTTTCTCTTCCTTGTGTGCATGATCTTGCACTTCTTTGCATTAAACCCCAGTTGCCACTCTTTCGACCATTTTGCTAGTTTATCCAGATCTCTTCTCATTCTGCCCTCCCCATCTGGATTATCTACTCTGTTGCAGATCTTGGTGTCATCTGCAAACAAACAGACCTTACCCTCCAGTCCATCTGCAATGTCACTGATGAAGATACTGAAGAAGACTGGCCCCAGGACTGATCCCTGAGGTACCCCCTCTTGTGACTTGCATCTCTTCTGACTGTATACCATTTTCTCCTCAGCTTCTATCTCCCTGCCTTGTGGGGTAACGTAGGGCTCTGTGCTTTCCCCCATGTTGTTCATGGTGTATATGCTTCCATTAGGGGGAGATTATTAGGCGGCACGGATTGAGTTTTCACTGCTATGCAGATGATACTCAACTGTACATGTCTTTTGTGCCTGAACAAGGTGATGTTGTCTCGGTCTTTAACAACTGCCTCTCTGAGATTCAGGACTGGATGAGTGCTAACTGGTTGAGACTGAATCCGGATAAGACTAAGGCATTGGTTGTGGACACAGGTTGTCAGGCAGAGAGGTTACCGACTGGGCAGCCATCTGGATTATGGCTGGGTGACAACCAGCTGGTGACCTCTGACTGGGTGCTGAATCCGGGCGTTATACTTGATAGTGAGCTGATGCTTAAGTCTCAGGTGTCGGCAGTTGTCAAGACCTAATTTTATCATCGGAGGAATATTGCCTGGATAAAGCACCTGGTCCCACCTGATGACCTTCCTACCTTGGTCCACGCCTTTGTGACCACGCACCTTGATTACTGCAATGCCCTATACCTAGGGCTACTGGGGGGGGTGGATCTTCACCGCCTGCAGCTGGTGCAGAATGTGGCTGCTAGGTTGTTGACTGGCATATCAAGATCTTGTCACGTCACACCGGTGCTCCGCAGACTGCACTGACTGCCAGTGCAGTGGAGGATCACCTTCAAGATCAGGTTACTGACCTATAAAGCCCTACATGGACAGGAACCATGGTAGCTGCAAGATCTTCTCTGCCCCTACTGCCCCTTCGTCCTGTCTGTTCCACTGATGAGGGATTGCTAGAGATTCCCAGGGTCCATTTAGCAACTTCAGGTGTGAGATCATTTGTTTTTGCAGGTCCAACCCTGTGGAATTCTCTACCTCTCTGGGTGAGGGAGTGCCCATTCATTGAGGCCTTCAAGTCTGCTTTGAAAACTCATTTATTCAAACTGGCATTTTGATGATACTTAGTCCTGCTTCTTACATATGTTTTAAATGTTATTGAATTGAAATGTTTTTATTATCTGCACTTTTTGTAAAATGCTATGATCTATTGGAATACCATTTCATAAATAACATTTTGCTTGATTGCTTGGGCAAAACTTTCCTCATTTTAAAGCTTTGCCAGCATGTTGTTTAGCCCGATGAACACCTCTTGGTCACACTACACTAAAACAAGAAGATTCAGAAAATTAGAAAACATGGACTTGTTAGCATGAGGCACCCTCTTATGGTTCTGAGTACCTGGAATATTCAGAAATAAACAGTTCTGACTGGCTAAAAATGATGTCATAATTTATTATGATTTTTGCCTTTACTACAATACAGTACACCACAATGTAATTTTCAATGTTACAGTTTTTTTTTTCATATAACTTAATACATCTCAACATGTTTTGTGGAAACTAGATACATTATTTATAATAAGAGGTGCTGCATAGTAGCAAATACTAAAGCTACAGTAGGAACTGTGCTCCTGCATATGTATGCCAAAGAAAAGAGGTATAGTAGGTCCTTAGTGAGAATCTGAATGCAGAGTCAGGTGTCAGTCTCCCTCAGTTCAGTATGGAGACAGGTCCAGAAAGAATGGGCACCAGAAGAGAGGAGTCACTTGCCAATTGAGGAGAGAGAGAGAGAGAGAGAGAGAGAGAGAGAGAGAGAGAGAGAGGGAGGGAGAGAGAGAGAGAGAGAGAGAGAGAGAGAGAGAGAGAGAGAGGTGGTGGTGTAGTGTATAAGGCAATCAGAAAAGTAAGGCTTGCCATTAGGAACTTATAGGCTTTTGTAGGTAAGGAGCATAATTTTGAATGGATATGTTGTGAAATTGGGGCCCAGTGGAGCTCCATCAGAAAGGGTATTATGTGGCTGTGTTTTACTTGTAGGCAAGGAGGTCATCAGGAAAGTTATATACTACTGTATTTGAAAGCTCGGCATGGAGGGTGGAAGAAATGTGAGAGAAAGGGGAGTTACAGTAGATGAACCATAAGGTAATAAGGACTTGGCTTACGGTTAGGAGAGGTCAAGACTGGAGCAGATGTGAGAGAGGTGGAGGTGGAAGTATGCAGTTTTGAAGGCAAGATTGACATGAATGAGATTTCAGGACTGAGGGGAAAAAAACAAGATGTCTGATGTTGGCTGCTAAGTCTATGCGAAGCTTAGCTTTCTTTACTACAGAACTGCAATCCCAAACCAAAAAAGTTCAAGTGCTGCTCTACCATCTAAGGGCCTAAAACGCAAGTTATCTGTAGGGTGTCCTCACAAAGTGTAAGGCTGTACAACTATGATGTGTTGCTGTTCTGAAAAGGTTCAACACAGGAACATGGAAGATACCAGACAAAACCAGCATTTGTCAATATTGAATGTTTGCCTGCTTGTATTTGGCATGTAGTTGCTGGACATAGATAGGTAAGGTAAGGCAAGACAAGGCAAAGGCAAATTTTATTTTTATGGCGCCCAATCCCTGAGGCTCTGGGTGCCTAACAAGGTATTACAAAATAAAACAATTATTTAAAATCCAAAAAAATCAAATGAATAAAATCAAAATTCAGTTAATTTAAATTCACAATAATAATACTGGTTACTCTATGAAGGCCAGACTGAAGAGGTGGGCCTTTAGCCTCTGCTTGAAAACACTGATAGAGGAGGCCTCCTGGAGATAGTGCAGAGTGTAAAATTAAATACAGATAAGAGAGTCAGTATGGAATTCTGGAGGTACTGGTCAGTTACCCAGTCAACAAAAACTATCAGGTTGGTCTGCCAAGACCTCCTGGCCACAAACCCTTCCTGCCTACTATCTTGTAGACCATTACTCTCTAGGTAGTCCACAAGGTCCTCTTTGATCATTGACCCCATCAATATACCCATACATCTGCTACCCTCCATTCTTTCAGAACTACCCATCTGAATTGAGCTACTGAACAGCCCTACTAAGGGTCTAGCCAGTTTTGCAGCCAATTCTTCGAGCATCCTTGGGTGTATGTATTTCACCCTGGGGTGTTATCTACCTTTAGGGCTTTAAGACTCTTCTACACACTTTCGCTGGTAAATACTGGCTGCCTCATTTCAGGAATGATCCTGACAGCTGCTTGGTGCCACTTTCAGGCAGGGGCTCACTGTCTTTCCTTTTGAATACAGAGCAAAAGTAACAATTTCTGATGGTAAACAATTGACGTTTCTTATGGTAAGTGGCACAGCATCATTCCGGGGATACTAAGTTTTATCATGGTGGGTGTATCAAGAAGGCAGGAGTTTGAGGGAATTTAAAAAGCATGTAACTTCAGATATTAAACAAAATGCAAACAAAATGGGCATGTTGATGTGTTTGTTTGGGCATACTGTTGACTATATGATCTAGCAAACATGTTTATACAGCTGCATTTTAAGCCACTCGTCTCACAGTAACACACAATTTAAATGTAGACAAGGTAGGTGGTGTGATACATTTTACAAAACAAGTTTTACTGCACAAATTTTAGTGTCAGCATTGGAACCATTCTCCAGCTAAGGACCAATACAGCTACAATCCCTACTAGGCACAGGTTTCAAGTACCACACCTGACTGATAAAATTGGAGAAGATTAAAGCAAACAAATATAAGAAAGTAATAGCTTTCAATTAATCTTGACTATTGAAGGACATGCCTTTACAAAATCAATAAGGCTGCCTGTCAAACATTACGGTTGTTGTACACTTGTAGGCCTAAAGATCATAAACAACTGCAGCACAGCCCATCCATCTTGGGAGACTTGTTGCTTAAAAAGTTTGCAGCTTCATCATATAAACACAAATTGCAGTCTCTGTAACATGATCCCACTGTCTGTGTAACTCTGAAACACAGGTTTCTTTACAGAAAGCTACACCAAGGGGAATTGGAGCTAGTGGCATTCCTTTCTCTGCCCTCTTGATTACTCTGCACAGGTCTTAATACCCAGCACAAGCCTATCCACATTCAAAGGCAGCAACATTGTACCACAGTAGGTCCCCACAAAAGTGACGTGGCTCCTGACTGGCATTAATGCATGCTCTGTCCATCCTCCTTTTTTGGCAAGGAGTGCCAATCATTTCCTGGAAAACCAACTGCTGTGCCCAAGAATGGCATGAAAATTCGATATAGTTCTCCTCCAGAAGTGGCCGCGCATTGCTTCCATTCCCCAAGGAGCATGCTGGGAGTTGTAGTTTGATTTGCAATGTGAGTTTCAAGTTGTCATCATTGCTAGTCTGAAAGTGGAGCTGCATGGGTTTGCATTGTGTCCCAGCTAGTCCAGGGCCCCAGAACATGACCACAAAGCCCTGCAGCAGCTTCAGTTAGGCCAGATAGGTGGGTGCGAATTGCTACATGTGTGGCTGAGCTCAGATTTGGATATACTGTTGCGAGGTTATAACCAAATCGCTGAGTCATTGTTGCATTTCTCTAGTGGACACTTGTGCTAGTCATATGGACTTTTAGAGGACACAAACACTCTCTGCTGTGAATATGTTCATTAATAAAACCTTGACTTATATGAGGTGTTTTGGATAGTTTAATCTTAATCTTCTTGAGTTGGACATGCACAAGTCACAGATGCCATGATTTACAGGTGGTGTGTCCAATCTGTTGTTAAACTTCAGCCTGTATATGGCAGACCATTGATCTGGTGGAGAAAAGACATTGTCCCCCATACTGAATTGTGGCTCATCAAAAAGGGGAATTGTGTACCCACGCGCCCAGGCTTCAATCCACCAGTAGGGGTGTTCTCTGCTTGTTGGGTGGGGAAAGGAGCAGCTTGCTTTTTAAATTATGCAAAGTTTCCACCCAGCAAGCAGAAAACAATGTCATGACCAGCCTGGCTGACTATTAGACTTCCACTGTCAAGGCCATTGCAGCCCGAACTGCACTGGATCCAACACTGGCACACATCTTAAATGTGGTTCTTGAAGCAAAATGTCTGCTGGGCATGTCTATGTAAACAAACATATAAAAGACCATAGGCCCGCTGCAATAATCTCCTGTCATCTAGGCAGCTGTAGCATTCAGTATCATGTGAATTACCTTTAGCTATTGTTTAACTGAAAATGCTATCAGTAATTATAAAATATGCTATAAAAATCCTGTAGCCTTATCGGTCAAAACATGTCATATAACCATTATTTTCTGACAACCCACACACCTCACCTGAACAACCCATTTTTTTAACAAATAAAAGCCCATTTAATAAATGGGATAACACGCTGCAGGGTGTGCGGTCATAAGGGAACAATGCACTCCTTGGGGGCTACAGCACTTGGCTATGCCTCTTGCCTAACAACCCCTGAGGCATGCATTATTCCCTTATAACTGTACACCCCAGAATATGTTATCCCTTACATTTGTGGGGTCTTGGCACTATGGAAAGGAAATATCTAGGAACCTGAGGTCAACTGATCTGCCATTTCCTCTTGGGTATACAAGTTCAGCTATAAGGTATGATTGTTGTAACCCTGACCTCCCCATTCATAAAAAGTTACATTCAGTAATGTTATTTTTCATATGGAACAATTCAAGGTGAACTTTTCAAGATTCAGCACTCCCCACTTGCACGGCTTCCTTTGGGAACATGGTCTGTTCTGTGGGATATTGACTCCTAGAGTAGTGGAACCTGACAAAATTAGCTGGAGAGGTAGTTGAAAGGGATGGTGCAATACTGGACATGTGATCTTCTAGTTGAAAACCTTTGATCAAGATCCCCATTATCTCATGGGATCATGGGCATTATGTTCCCCAAATAGTTTTTTGTTTTCTAAATTAAAAACAGAAATACATTTGAAACACGTTCATAAGTCCAAGTAAGACATTATGTTTCAAAAAATGAAAATTAATGTGAGTAATTTTAAGTTATGATTTGTCATTTTTGTATTGTCTTGTCCTGGTCATTAGATACATGATAAGTATGCTGCTGGCATCTCAGGACACCAGTGGTAAAAGAGATGTTTTTGCATTTTACATGGCTTTATTGGATAATAAATAATTAAGCAGTGATACACAACAGGGTGGAGTATAGCATGGACTATTATTATGACTGGTATACACCCAAGAAGTGACAATATAACAGGATATAACATACTCTGGTGTGTGTTATTGGTGTTATACAACAATAAACGAAAAATCACAACAAAACAGGAGGACTTGAAACAGTCAGCCTTTTCAATTCAGTACCATTTATCTGACAAAAAATAATCTCAGCTTTACTATTAATAGGTTAAAAACTGTAAATTACTAATCAAATAATTAAATTTACCTTGGGAATGTGTGGTATACTGTGACAAATGTCATTAAATGTAAGGTATTCTGAAGAGGATGACAGTGCAGTGATATATTGTTTACGTAGTGAGGTGTCTGACTGGAACTTTTTCCCCATTATTATGTGCTTTGATTTACAACAACTATCAGACAATTAAGTTTTTTTATTTGTTAATTGTTTAAGAATGTTGTATAATTGTCAATAAATACATAAATATGGATTTGAGTTGGGGGTGCATAACATCAGTCCTGCCCACCAGTCAGTAGTGACTTCTGTACCCCTCTGAAGATCTTACATAGGCCTAATTTATGGAACTAGCGTCAAGTAATGCAAAGTCAAACCACTCTGAGCCCCACACATACAGTACTTGCAAGGGACTGTTACTCATGTACCTCTCAGCTATCACATATTATGAATCATGTCACTCATTTTCTTCTCGGAAGCCCTATATTCTACGAGGAGACAGTGTTGTCACACTATTTACACTGCAACCTACTTTGTTCAATTCATATTAATTGGTTGATCCTTCATGAACAATAGGGTTGCTTGAAATCAGCCAGTTCCATTACATTGTGCAGCCAATGGAGTCATAGGAATTTCTGATTCTGAGTCCGATTATACTCTGATTCAGAGAAGACATCATAAATCAGAACTGGAGTTGGAAATTCCAATTCTGTATCCAATGCTGATGCACACAGAACACGAGTTGCACAACAAAACCCCACATAAAATGCAAAAACTGACAGTGTCAATGCACTTTCTCACCAGTCCCAACTAATCCCCTGTCAGCGTATGGGAGTCAAATTTACTTGTCTGTTGTCTCTTGAACTTAAATTTGCAGGATTGCCATCCTTCTTAGTCCTGAAAGTCTGATGTGATGGCAGCAGTCTCGCCTTGTTCTAGTCACCTGTAATGATTTGTCTTCCTTTCAATGACTCTGTGCTCTGCTGTTTCCTCACCTCCCAATCCCTCCTGGTCTGACTTCTGACCATTCCCGAATGATGCCCTACTGCCCTCTGCTCTCCTCTTCCCTGAAGACAGGTTTCTTTCTATGTGGTGCACTGCTTGATGGTAGAATAGGTGCGGGATTGCATGCTTATCAGACATAGTGTAAAGGTGGAAGGTTATTGATTGTATGGTGACCACGCAGTAAGAGAGGGGGTGAGACCAATGGGTGAGAAAGGCTTTGCCAAACTGACCTTTGACAGGCATGCTGTGTAGGTGTCATCCAACCTGTACATTCAGCACTACTGTCACTGCCACTGTCATGTTCCCTTGGACTCAGGTTGTTGTTTTTTAAGGGAAAGGATGGATGCAGCATGCTGGTGAGAGTAAGGACATGTCTTGTGGGGCAGGCTGGCCATCATCCACCACTGCCACCAAAGGACTTGATGGAGTTGAAGACTCTGAGTCACTGTGGCCTGTAAGGGTGAGAGCACTACTGCTCTTTTGAGGTTGGATGGTAATGGGCTCCAGAATGTGGCACACTCCTGAACAAATAAAGGTACAGAGGAAACCACTTAAAGAACCACCAATGCCTTGAGAGGAACTTTGAAAAGCATAATATTTGGGCACAAAGCAGCATTGCATTTCTTATTAGCTTTGTATTTCCTATCCCCATTATTTATTAAGGTGGTAATATGCATGAAAACAGGATAGTTGCTCCTTAAGGTTTCATCAGCTCCTATTGAGTCTTCCTAACCTGATGTCATAATACTCTCCTTGTGACATCACAGTTATTCCCATGGCAACAGACTGTGAGGCCACAAAAGAGCATTATAATTTCAAGTAGAGAATACGCTACAAAGACAGATGAACTCTAAGTGAGAAAGATCTTGTTTTTGTGGTAATTTCTTCAGTAATTAAATAATGGAGAGAACTCTATAGAAGATATATGAAATACAAACTGAATTATGTCCAAACATTGTATTTTCCAAAGTTTTGATAAAGGCATCAGCTGGTCTTTAAGTGGGGCATGCTTAATTGGGACATTCAGTGAATAGGGATTTTCCCATGGGAACCGATTAACAGTCAATGGTTTTCAATTAAACAAGTAATCTGTTAATCAGGATGAGCAGTTTGGCTAATTGGGATAGTTTATAAGGGTGGGTTGAGGCACTGGTCACCAAAAATCTTGTCAGAAATTTGTCAGTGTAGCAGAGTGTCAAAGAATGGACAGCAAGCAGAATTAGCTCACTCTGGCACAGACAGTCAAAGTTATCGAAGCTCTCCAGGGTCCCAAGACTTCTCTGACTATGGTGGCTAAGACTTTTGGCATATCCAAAAGCTAAGTAGAGAGAATAAGTCAGAACTATGACAGCATCCAGACTGAATGGCAGTCTACTTCTAACCTTGACTGCAAGAGAAAGCATGAGGAGAAAGAGTCGGAGGTGGAGGATGCTCTTCTGCTGTGGTTTAGCAATGCTGTGAGCCGGGCTGGCTCAGTGACGTGGAGGGCTGAGGCATCCATGCCTTACCTCCTGCTATGCTAGTGACCCATGTTCATGGTGCAAACGGGCCACCAGGGTCGATGGGAGGGAGAGGATGGAGCATCTGGAGGACTGTTCTCTTCTCCCAGAGAGGGGAAGGGATGGAGTCTGCTGTTTGACTGGCTCCTGGCAGTGGCTGGAGGCTGGTGCAATAGACCCACAAATGTAGGGGGTGGATGCATGGCAGATGACCGGTGTGCTATGCACAGAAGCATGCGTGGCTCGGCCATTGGTGTCATTGCATGCCATCGCTCTGCGCTCTGGGCTAGGAAGTAAACAGGAACATCCCAACCAGCAGGATGATGCCAACCCCTTGCAGGCACTGCACCCAGCCAGTCAGCACCTCATGGAAGCCAGAGGGTGAGTCCGGTAGATGCCGGGGTGATGGGGCTGGGGGGACTGGTGGAAGGGGACCAGTCAGGAGGAGAGAAAGAAAGTAGCTAAAAAAATAAATCAATGCTGTTAGCCATGGAGGTAGGCTGCCAGGACCACTCATGAAGAAAAAAGCGAATGAGCTAGCCAGTCTCCTAGGTCCTGAGTCATTCGAGCCTACCGATGGCTAACTGTCTCAGTGGAAACGGAGGCTCAGAACTGTTTGTAAAAAGGAGTAGGGGAACATTCTGATGTCAGCAGTGATGCTGCTTCTGATTGGGTAAGCACAATCTTGCTGACACTACTCCACAAGTACACTCCCGAGAATGTGTAGAACTAAGAAGACACTGGGTTCTTCTACCAGGGTTACCCAGAATGTATATAGAAACATAAAATTTGACAGCAGATAAGGACCACTTGGTCCACCCAGTCTGCCCATTTCTCTACCTAATGGATAAGCTGCAGATCCTAGTTAACCAGCAGCTTACTTCTTTCTACCCCCACCCCCTAGAATTGCCTTATGGCTGTCCCATGCATGCTTGAATTCAACCACTGTTTTTGACTTCACAACCTCCTCTGGAAGGCCGTTCCATGCATCCACAACCTCTCTGTGGAAAAATACTTCCTTACATTACCTCTGATCCGCCCCCATCTTCAAATTGTGCCCCTTGTTCTTGCACACCTCTTTTTGAAAGATGCTACCTCTTGGACTTTGTTGATTCCCTTGAGGTACTTGAAAGTTTCTATCATGCCCCCCCCCTTTCCTCGAGGCTATACATATTAAGCTCCTTTAGTCTCTCTTCATATGTCTTCCGGTGCAGACCCTGTACCATTTTAATTGCCCTCCTCTGGACAGCTTCCATCTTGTCTATGTCCTTGCTGAGACTGGGTCTCCAGAACTGACTCCGCTTTTTTGGGAGGAAAGAAAGTCAAGGACTGTGCATCCATCTTGTGCTGTGCCAACTTAAGTGGCACTGACAAATATCCTCTCCTGTAGACTGGCAAAAGTAAACACCCATGCTGCCTCCCCAAGTACTTATCAACCCTGCCAGTTACCTATCAGTCTCCAATGCAGTCCTCAGTCTGAAATAGAAAATGATGAGGCATTACCTTCATAGTAAGATGATGATCCACCAACCCAGCCCATGAGCAGCAGTGAGGCACTGGCTTACCTCCACTCACTTATGTTGTGGTGGCCACAAAACAGTGAGATGGCAGAATGGAGTATGCTGCAGTCTCTAGAAGGTACTGTAACCAGTAAGATCTGCTCTGACTCACATCAAAGCAGAATTCCTGATTTCTTTAAATAATGACTTTCTGAATTAGAGCTACACTACTGCATTGTGTTGTTTTAATTTTAATATGTGTTGCAGCACTGTGTTTGGGTGATTTTTGTTATTCTTCAGTGGCTTAAGTGGCTTAATAAAGAATATAGAATCACTGCCTGTGGTAATTACTGAAGTTATTTTGTGGCACCTTTTTGTGCCTTCTGATTAATGGACAGCCACTTATTAGGGACAAAATGTGTTCCACAAGGGTGTCCCTGTTAAGCAGTTTCATTTGTACTTTGCTGGTCTGGGACTGTGCTGGGTTGAGTTTTGCAGTTTACAGTGGGGGAGGGGGTCAGGAGCCTCAGGAAGGGATTTGGCACTGCAGCAGGCACTTATGTATGTAGGGAGGGATAATAATTGTATTGGTGTATGCAGCGGGGGCTGAGAAGGATGAGTTTAAAGTGTGCACACTGGTATCAAATGCAGAATCGGAATCAGATTCCATTTCTAATTCTGATTAAATTATATTTTCCAAATTTGGATTTTCAGCCATAGATTCTGAAAATCTGAATGCTGAAAAACAGAATGGAATCCAAGGAATCTGATTTTGATTCCGTAATTCCGAGCAGCCTAATCAATAGTAAATGCCATGACCACCAAAGCTTTGATTTCCAGTTTTCAGAGCTTTATTTCCATGATTTGATGAGGCATCACACTGTTTGACTCTTGGGCACACATTTTGAGGGATGTGTGAGCATACATTTGAGCGACTAATGGTTTTAATGTTTTGTGGCATGCTGTTACTAAGTGATCAAAATAATTGCTGCCAATTAGGGAGGATGTCAAACATAATGAGATTACCACCTCCATTCATGGGCTACACAGAGAGGATGGTGTGCATCTCTCACATGCAAGGAACCAGAGGTTCTGCTCACATTTGCTGTATGTGGTGATGGAATGATTGGCATGATGTGCTTAGGGGAATAGACTCAAGGTGTCTGTTCTGTGACGGAAAGGTCTCTGATCAGTGTGGTACATGGATAAGCAATGGAGGTACCTGTCTTTCCGCCCATACAGGTCCCTGTGGTTGGCAAGGGGCTTTGGAAGCTGTGGGACTCACATCTGGCCAAGACTGGTCCATGACAACTCCTTTAAGGTAAAACTGAGAGGAGGTGGGTGCTGCCAATTGGGCAACCCTCCCCTCTGCCAAAGGAGATCCTCCCCCGAAGCTGAGGTGCTTCAGTGGGAAGGAAGGGGGCAGGGCCAGCTTGGGGAGGCTATTTCACTGCTCCTTACAAATTGCAGCACCCCCCCATGGGGTGGGAGGTGTGGGTGCTTGTCCCGATGTCAGCTGGGCAGATCAGAGACCTCTAGCTGCACACATGAGGCCTAAAGGAGTTGTAACCTGGGAGATCTCATCATTGATGAGTAATCAATAAACACATGGCTGTGACCATTGTTATCCAGATGATGTTGTCAAAGTGCTTATTGGCTGGGATGGGAGAGGGGGTATGGAGCCTGACCAGCCAATGGTTGCTACTGTATGCATTACAAGGCTTGCAGCCTTTCTCTGCACAGTCGCAAAACACATGTGAACTGAGCAGGGAAAGAGGCAGGTGTTGCCATGAATGGCCCACAGGTCCATACATGAAGCATATTGACCCTTGCAAACCATGTTACAGAGTTTTACAAATCCCCTGTCTGTATAGTGTTAGAGGCAGTCAGCAGAGGTGCCACAAAGCTCTGATGGGATTGGAGAATGCCGGCCATGGCAGAGATGGTTGTAACATGCAACAGTTTGACTCATTACAAGGTGCCCAGAATTTGGGAGAGTTTTCACTGCATGACAGGGAACACTAAAGGAATAGAGAATGGGTAGCAGGCATTAGACCACCAAGTATCTTGTATAAACTACCAAATAACTCAGTAGAGCTGTAACTCCAAAGTGGGCAGTAAGGTACGGGAGAGGGTTGTGCTGCTTGGGTGGTATTGCCATTGCCCACAAGCTCTGAATTTTTGTGCATGGCCTCACAATGTGGAATCACAATGTGGTGGCTGTGTGCACCCCATTTTGTTCCTTCACACTTTGAGGTTGTAAATGGGGCCTTGGGGCCTCCTACATTAATTTTCCTTTAGGCCCTGTTATGGGGACCTCCATGCACAATAACTGGTGTTTCAACCTTCCTTGAAAATGTAGAAATTTCTTGTCTCACTGGTGCCTGTGTTTAATTTCTGTACACTTACTAGTAAGGGTTGATTATGACCCAAAACCAGGGTGCTGAATCCTTCTGTATATACACTCATGTTTAATGAAGAGTGCATAACAGAGAGAAAGTGTCAACCTGAAGACACCTTAAAGTCAGTCCCCCACCCATTCTCATTTAAAAAAATGCAAGATTTTTAATGTAGCCTTAAACCACACAAGTGTGAGGGTCCTGAACTTCAGAAGGGCAGATTTAAAAAAAAATAGGTGAATGCCTCTAGGGTAACCTAGGGTGGGGGGATTGACCTGACAGTGGGCAAGCTAAAAAGGGTCATAGTGAAGACGACAAACCTCTGTGTCAAGCAGGTGAGCAAAAGCAAGAGGAAAAAAGACCACTATGGGTCTTGAAAGAGGTGACCGAAAAGGCAAAGGTTAAAAAGGTAGCATTCAGAAAGTATAAGAAGATGCCATAGGGAGATGTTTCAGGGGAAACAGAGGGAAGTAGGGAGAGCAGTCAGGAGTGCAGAAGCACAAACTGAAAAGAGAATAGCCCAGGTAGTTATGATGGGGACAAGACTGCACAGGTGGCGATGAAGAGGCACAAGATCTTTTTTAGGTAAGTAAGTGACAGGAGGAAGACAAGGGGTGGGATCATAAGGTTAAAAAGGGAAGGGGGGAACATGCAGAAAGGGACCAGAAAAGGCAGCCATCCTGAACAAATACCTTTGTTCAGTGTTCACAGAGGAAGGAGAAGGAAGGCCACAAAAAAGTAACAGGAGTATTGGAGGGAGGGAGGGAAGGGGACACTGTCTCTTTTCAGAGAGAGAGAGTCCTGAAGGGACTCGCTAATTTGAAAGTGGATGAAGCAATGGGTCAAGACAGGGTGCATCCAAGGGGATTGAGAGAGCTCAAGGAGGTACTGGGTGCACCTCTGACAGTACTATTTAATAGGTCATTGGATACAGGAGTGGTTCTAGAGGACTAGAGGAGGGCAAAAATGGAAGTAGGGAAGAGGCTGGCAATTATAAGCTAATTAGGCTGACATCAGGGGTGGGAAAGTTAACAGAATCCCTGCAAAAGAAGGGATTGTATAATATCTTGAATCCAGTGGGTTGCAAGACTCAAGACGGCATGGATACACAGGGTGGAGGGTGGTGAAGTCATGCCAAATGACTCTGATAGATTTCTTTGACAGGGTGACAGAGGAATTAGATCAAAGTGGAGCAGTGGACATGGCCTACCTATATTTCTGTAAGGCTTTCAACACTGTTCCACATAGGAGACTAGTAAGTGAGCTAAGTAGTTTAGAAGTGGATCCAAAGGTGGTAAACTGCGTACGAAATTGGTTAGGGAATAGGCAGCAGAAGGTAGTAGTAAATGGAGTTCACGTCAAAAAAGGGAGATTGGCCAGCAGGGTGCCACAGGGATCAGTGCTGGGACCAGCCCTTTTTAATGTCTTTATAAGTGACATTGCAGAGGAGCTGGAAGGGAAGGTCTGCCTCTTTGCATCTGACACCAAAATCTGAAATCCGGTGGACACTCTGGGGGGTGGAAAGAACGAACAGAAACCCGAGAAAACCTGAGGAGTGGTCAAGGGTATGGCAGCTGGGTTTAAATCTGAAAAAGTGCAAATAATGCACTTGGGGCACAGAAACCCAGGGGTGGAATACAAAATGGGAGGAGTAGTACTGGTGACCACCAAGCAGGAAAGAGACCTGGGGCAATCATATCAGATGACCCAAAGGTGGACAGGCAGTGCGACAAGGCAGTTGGGAGGGCTAGTGGGCTAGTGGGATGCTGCGTTGCATAGGCAGGAGTATCACTAGCAGAAAGAGGGAGGTGATATAGGTCACTGATAAGATACATCTAGAGTATTGTGCCCAGTTCTGGAGGCCACATCTCTAGATGGACATAGACAGAGTGAAGGCAGTCCAGTGGAGGGCAACTAAAATGGTGCAGGGGCTGCATCAGAAGCCCTTAATGAGGAGAGTCTTAAGGACCTAAATATGTACATTCTAGAAGAGAAGGAGGGTGGGGGATATGATAGAGACTTTTAAATACATCATGGAGGTAAATAAGGTACAGGAGGGAAGTATTTTGCAGAAAAAAATGGTGCTCAAGGATAAGGGAGCATGACAAAAAGCTGGAGAGGGGTAGATTCAGGAGTGATGTGAGGAAGTACTTCTTCACAGAATGAGTGGTGGATTCTTGGAACAGTCTTCCAGTAGAGGTAGTGGGGGCCAAAACAGTGGTGGGATTCAAGAATGCATAGGATAGGCATAAGGGAATCTTAGGGAAAGGGAATGGGGATGGGTGAATGAGCCAGAGATCAAGTAGGATCTACGGTGATACTATAAGCAGAGGAAAATGGGCAGACTAGGTGGGCCAAGCAGTTCTTATCTGACAGCAAATTCTATGTTTCTATTGATCCTGCTGTTTCTTTTATTACTGCAGATGAAAACACACTTTCTGAGTGCTTCACTTCTGTCAGGCCCACTCAGTCAGTGGAAGTAACTGCTCAGCAAGTATGAAAATCTTCTCTTTTGCAGTAATAAAACTACATTGCAGGACCAGCCAGATACAATAAGAACTTCTTCGAGGATATCTCTTTCATCAGGTCACACCTATAGAACTAGTACCATGTCAGTGCTAGGACATCAAGGAAACTTTGCTAGCTGGGGCTACCCGTGGTGATGTCATGCATCAGCAGTCATTTAAAGGCGTGGGCGGACCCCCATCAAAAAGTATACAGACTTCTAGCTTTGTGGAGAATTAACAGTTAAGTTGGGGGGGATAAGTTACAATATAGAAGTGGGAATTTTTCTGAGAATGGTGAGGCGGGGAGAGAATTACTCCAGTCAAGACTTTTAAACCAGAAATTATGAAAATTAAAATATGGGGACCAGTCAAAACTTGTTTGTTTCACACAACCTCAGTTTGTGATGCTGTGATGAACGTTGTGCATTACTGTCATGTTTATGTGAGCATCACAAACCTCATGCGTGTAAAATAAAACTCATTATAAACGGCTCCCTGTACATTATTTCATATGTTGAAAAAGGCAGTCTGAGCAATATTTCAGCATGACTTGCTTGATAGCACAGCTGCCCCTGGCCCAGAAGATTGAGGGTTCTAGTCCCACACCAGGATCTGAGCTTACACCCATATATTATGACTGGTTCTGAGAGTTGGTGAGTGAAATGTTTGCCACTGTGTTTGCAGGCACAGCACCCTTGTGTTGTGTTTAAAGTGCTTAGGGATGCAGTGTGCACAAAAATCATTACATAAATGCAAGTTCTTCTTCTTAAAATGTTCCCAGTTTCATTGATCTGCAGTTCATCTTGGTTTCATGCACCATCATTCTCACTTCTTTTCATGCCCTAAATGAATGTGTTATATTAAGGCAGCAGACTTTTTTCCAGTTGTGTCTTTCTTGACACTTCAGTTTGATGTCACAAAGACTTAGAAATAAAGTACTGTACATCCGGGGACCAGTTTCTCTAGGAGGATTTATTTGAGAAGAATTTATGGGGAGGTGCCTGCTCGTAAGTGACAAAACCAATGGAGCAGAAATAAAGGTGACAATCTCAACCTACTACTCTGTCAGTTCTCAATTACAGAAGGCCTTGCATATAGGATTAGACATGTCATAACCTCTAATACATGTCTTGCTGTTGCATAAGGTATTGTTCTACCCAACCGAACCAATGGCATTTTAGCTTACCTTTCCTCCTGGAAATGTAACATGGCTAAATGGGACATTACCTATATTAATATATGTAATTTTGCTTTGGGTACAGATCACCTTACCCATCCCTCTCTAGTTTACTTGGGTGTGGGCTGGTTACGGTATCTTCTTTAACTAGATGTTCTTAGACCCTGGGCTGTTTTACTGATAAGCTCCTCAGGCCAGCTACCCCTGCTTCCCTGTCTGCTCTGTTGCAACACACCCATCATGCCCACCCCCTTAGGTCTGGTGATCAGTTCCTGCTCTGTCTCCAAGTGTATCGCTAATATGGGAGAACAGCCTTTTCCTTCTTTGCCTCAACATTTTGGAACTCCCTTCTGGTGACCCATAATCACTCCCTTTCACACATGCTTTTTAGGCGTGAACTGTGTAGGTATTTGCTTGCCCCTTATGTTTGTACTTTTGCTTGATTTATCGATATGTGGTTCTACTGTATTGTATGCAAATACTTCATGTTGTTCCTGTCTCAGGATATACTTTATTTTATCTTTATTAACTGCTGTTACTACCACTAAAGCAGTAGGTAAGGCAAGGGGGATGTTGAGTTGTATTAGTAGGGGTATCACAAGTAGGAAGAGGGAGGTAATAATCCCGCCCTTACAAGACACTGGTTAGGCCCCATCTGGAGTACTGTGTGCCACGCCTTCACAAGGACATTAACCAAATTGAGGCAGTCCAGAGAAGGGCAACCAAAATGATGCAGGGACTGCATCAGAAAACATATGAGGACAGATTAATGGAGCTCAACATGTATACCCTAGAGCAAAGGAGGGAGAGAGGTGATATGATCGAAACATTCAAACACCTTAAGGGCATTAAAAAGGTGAAAGAGTCTAACATGTTTCAATATAAGAAAAATAGCAGGACAAGAGGACACAGCATGAGATTAGAGGGAGGCCGATTAAAGGATAATGTGAGGAAGTTCTTTTTCACAGAAAGGGTGGTGGATGCATGGAACGGCCTACCTCAGGAAGTGGTGGATATGAATACAGTGCAGGGCTTCAAACAAGCATGGGATAGGCATAAGGGAGCAATACAGATGAGTATGAATAGATAGGCCATTGACAGAGTAAAGGTCAATGTCACATTTATAAGGTAGAAAAAGAAATGGGCAGACTGGATGAACCTTGCAGTCCTTATCTGCTGTCAACTTCTCTGTTTCTGTGTTGCATTACACAATTCTCTGTACTGCAGTGCTCCTCTGTGCTAAGTTGTATCATAAATAAACGCTGCTCTTAGGCTTTTCAGTAGTTACATATGTTGCTGTGCATGCGCCCTCCTGGGTCATGCCTGAAAACTGGCATTTTATGTCTACAGTAGTGCACTTACCTGGTAAACAAAAATGAAATGAAATTAAAAAAATTAAATAAATAAGTATTTTAACTCAAAGTATCCATTTTATTAAATACTGCCTTCATTTTGTCCCCAATGTTTCATGGACAAACCACTTCTTCAGAGGTGGTGGTCCAAGTAAGCAATAAGAAACGATGGAACATTGGTTGTACTGGGTTTACTGCACTTCCAGGGGCTGAAGGCATTCAGCCTGTGGTTATGTGTTCTACTATGCCATTAGACATGTGGTAAACCCAGTACAGCCAACACCCTATCATATCTGATTGACTAAAATGTTGTTGTGTAGCCAGCCTGGTGGCGCTGAGGTTCTGGTCGCCTTTCCTCACACTATGCTGGCTTCCCCGGTGACCGGAGGTCGTTCCCAAATTCAGGTAGCCAGCATGGGGGGAAGGTCAGAGCAGGATTAAGCTGCAGTAGGCAGCTGTCCCCTCCCAGGGGTAGTTGTCCACTCCCCCATAGTTCTGCTCCCACCAGGTGGAGGTCCAGTGGGAAGCACAGGTGAGGGGGAGAGGCAGCAAAAATGCCACGGGTGGGGTGGAAGGGTCCAAGCAGGTACCTGGCATGCAAGTGCCCTCCACGCATGTGCACATACCTGTCTGCCAGGTCCCGGGTCTGGGGCACAAAAAACGGGGAGGAAAAGTACCCCCCCCCCCCACACACACACACACATGCACACACAAATTCTTCTTAAATCTTTCTAGGAAAACTGGTCCCCTGATGTACTTTATGGTAAACTCAGTACTACCAACACCCTGTCATATCCTACTACTTACATAGCCTTCAGTTTCAGGGGCAAACCAGTTCTTCACAGGTGGTGGTCCATTCTTAAGACATAACACAATCTTCTCAAATATATGTACATTTTTATTTTTGTTCTTCAGTGTTCAGAATGCTGGTCATAGTCAAATTTACAGTGTCATTATTTGAGAAAATGTTGTTATCTTTATTGGAACACTACCTCTGATGAGGGGTTTGTCTGCAAAACGTTAGTGACAAATTGATAGTGCCCTCATAAGGCTGTATTCAATAGGATGGCTACTTTGAGTTCAAATATCAGGGTGGAAGTGCAGCTTTTCTATTTCGTTGCTGCAAAAACCTGAAATTGCATTGTGCCCAAACTGTGAGTAGTGCAACACCTTAAAACTTTAATGTTAAATAATACATACAAATGTTTGAAATAGTTTGACATAGACTTACCAGAACTTGTGTGATGCTTTGAATTTGTGTTGGTGAACTGTACTAATGTTATTTGCAATGGAAATGACAGAAACATAGCATTTGATGGCAGAAAAGCACTTCTTGGCCCAGCAAGTCTGCCCAGATGTTCCCTGCCTATTCTGTCTCATGGATGAAAGGTTCAAGGACAACTCTGCAAATAGGCTTGACCTAAGTCTTCATGTCCTGTATAAAAATTAAGTTTCCTTTCTAACTTACTTTAAGCTGAAATTAAATACAGCTAATCTGTAGGGTCTTAGAATACTGGTTATATAGACTACAGGTTAACGTAATGAACTGTGAATGAACTTGGTATATCCAGCACACCTTGATTTGATTCCAACAACCTCCACTTGTGTACTGTGTGACCCTGAGTAAGTCACTTAACCTCCCCAGTGCTCCTGGGTTGCCCCTGAAAAGAGGCCTTGTACCTAGTGGGCCTTACTTGGTTACCAAAAAAAAATAATAGTAATAAGTCCATATTGTGAATGAAATGAGGCCAGAGATGGGCAATGGGTCAGGCAAGAGAACCAAAGAGCTCTGAACTCTGGCTTTTTCCCTTCTGTTCAGTGGATCTTCACATTGTGAAGACCCCAAACTCACTGGTGTATATGTGTGTGTGTGTGTATGTGTGTGTGTGTGTGTGTGTGTATGTGTGTGTGTGTGTGTAAGTGTGTAGGTGTGTACTTGTGGGAGTATGCATGGGTTGGGTTCGAGTGGGTGCATAAGTGCACACTTCAGCATCATATACTGTAAGTACCACACATGTATTTGAAATTACCTTTTTTCCTGCAGTACCTCTGCTGCAGATTTATGCAGCACTGAATTGCATCCTGGTGGGCTCCACTATGCGAATATTTTACTGTATATCTATTGTTTTACATAATACTGATATATCATTTTTATATTTGATCAATTTTCAATCTTGTTGGTGATATAATATGTTTGCAAAAAGTAATATATCCCAAGGCATCACAGTAACGCATAGTATCATGTGACTGGTGCTGCGCTTTGTCGTGCTGCAACTCAGTTGAAATGAAAAGTTGTTTGTTGCTCCAAATAGTCCAAGCTTGGCTTTGAGTGTGTGAGGGGAGGAAGAAACACAGATTCTCAGCTGTTGAAGTCTACTTTGGCTGTAATTCTGGGAAACTGCATACATTTATAGTGTATGGTGGAACGTTGTTTTAACTTGATTTCCAGCTCTAGTGAAATGCTGTTCTACCACAATGTAAAGGTAATGGAATGCTGTTCGACCCTCCTGTGGTAGAACAGCATTCCAACAGATTTGGGAAATCACATGAGCCACACAGTTTTGAAAGCTGTTGCGGCAACAGAAATTGCAGGATCAACCAGATAACAGGAGTTGGCGACAGCATGACTTGCATCTGTAGGATCAACCAGAAAAGGAGACAAACTGCAGGATCAACCATGTATGTTTTCTTATATTTAAAAACAAATGCAGGATCAACCAGATATTTAAAAATTACTTGCATAACTCACTAAATAGTAGTTGGGTCCTCTCGCTAATTGGCAAATGTAGCCGCCATGTTTTTGTTTCTTGAAAATCCCTCCCACACACACTCGACAACTAATAGAAGTTTGCGCCACTAACCTGGGGACATCTGTTATCTCGCAACCACACGGCTCACCCTGGCAACCATCCCTAACTCTGGAAATAAGAAGGGACAGGGACAATTTCTTTTAATATGTAAAAAAATAAACAAGTGCTTCAAACTGCTTTTAAATTACTTATGGAGGTACCATACACTATTAAAAAAACTGGATGGGCAACCCTATGTCGAACCAGTGTGTCTGCCACCTTGGGGTTCTGATTCCCATGGACCTCTCAAGCTTCACTGTCAAAGTCACAGGGAATCAGAACCCCTCTATGGCAGAACACACTGGTTCAGCATGGTTGCCCATCCAATATACTCTATATTCCTGTCCCCAAGCAGAAGTAACACTTGCACCCTCCCAAAAGGGCCTCTGCAACCCACTGGAACCTTTGCAAATTGCCATTACACTGCATAATGAATGCCACACTCCCTTACCTCTAGCTTTCCTGCAGTTCACCATGGGGTGGAGGAGGGAGCTGAAGTCTGTGCAGCATATTGGAGAATGCTAGTACATCATATAGACATGCCTCATCATGGAGAACTTAAGTAAATTCTCTGTTTTCCTCACATAAAAGCTATGGAGCCCTTTATAAAAATGGAAGCCTCAGACAGCATCCTCTGCCCCTATCCTGGTTATGGAGCACATTTATTTGAGATCTGTGTCATTAAAACCTTTTGATTTTGCAAAACTCCAGTTCTCAAATAGATTATAAGACTCCATACTATGCCTTGAATTAACTTTTATTCAGGAGTTTAAGCTTCCAGAGAATTACATTCAGAAAAAGGAAAGATGGAGCTAGAATATGAATGGCAGCAATATGGTTATGAAATGAACCTGTTTAGGCCAAAATGAGGTACCATTATTATCTTTTAGTGCTTTTGAAGGCAAAGCCAGTAAAAACAAGGAAGATCGGGGTTACTGGAAGGAGAGTGGAAATGTAAATAACACAAGTAAGAATATAAGATACATGAATATGAGGTTGCAAACAACATACAGTAGTTCCTAAGTTAATAATAATAATAATAAATTTTATTTGTATGGCGCCTTTCAAAAAACCAAGGTGCCATAACAATAATTAAAATCACAATACACATACAAAACATCTCAGCATAGAACAAAATTATAATACTGAATAACAACCTTTAATCAATCACCAAAGGCTTGGTTCCACAAGTAAGGTTTTTAATGCTTGTTTAAAGCCCTCTATGGTTGAGCACTCATGTAACCGACAGGGTAGAGAATTCCAGAGGGTAGGGGCAGCATACATAAAGGTTCTCGCTCCAGAAAGTTTCAAACATACCTTCCGAATCTCTAGCAACCCCTCGTCGGCTGAGCGGAGCAGTCGCCCAGGGCAGTGAGAGACCAGGAACTCTTTCAGATAGTCTGAGCCCTGTTCGTGTAGGGCTTTAAAAGTCAGAAGACCAACTTTAAAAGTGATCCACCACTGAAGCGGCAGCCAGTGCAGTCAGCGCAGCACAGGTGAAATATGACAGGACTGAGAGGATCCCTTCAAAAGCCATGCTGCAGCATTCTGCACTAGCTGTAAGCGATGGATTTTCACCCCAGGTAGCCCTAGGTACAGGGAGTTGCAGTAGTCCAAACGTGAGGTCACAAAGGCATGAATCAAAGTAGGAAGGTCGCCAGATGGAACCAGGTGCTTAATCCTAGAGATATTCCTCAGATGTTAAATTGATGATTTAACAACAGACGACACCTACTAATGCAGAGTCAGCATCTCGTCAAAGATTACCCCCAAGTTCCGTACCCATTCAGAGGTCAAGAGTGGCACACCCCTAAGGTAAAGACAGGAGGGTGAACCGCCACTCAACCCCCCTGTCCGGCAACCTGGATCCACAACCAATACCTCAGTCTTATCAAAGTTCAACTTTAACCAACTGGCATCCATCCACTCCTGGATTTCAGCGAGGCAGCTATTAAAGACCGAGATAGCTCTATCCTGGTCGAGTGCAAAAGAAAGGTAGAGCTGGGTATCATCTGCATTACAGTGAAACCTCAGCCCATACCTTCTTACAATGTCTCCGAGGGGCAGCATATACACTGCGAACAACATGAGGGACAGCACTGAACCCTGAGGGACCCCACATAACAGAGGGACTGGGTCCGAGGAGAAAACCCTGGACACCAGCCTCTGAGATCTCCTTGTGAGGAACGATATAAACCACTCAAGGACTGTACCTGACAGTCTGCAAATGAACCTCAGGTGATCAAGCAGGACCCCATGGTCCACACTGTCAAATGCTTTTGAGAGATGTAGGAAAACCAAGTTAGAATGGCTCCTCCCATCTCTAGCCATCAGGAGATCATTGAGCACCCGAACCAGTGCTGTCTCAGTACTATGCTTCTTTCAAAATCTGGACTGGAGGGGTTCATAGATGTCATGGATGGTCAAATGGTCCTTCAACTGCGAGGCCACTACTTTCTCAATCACCTTCCCTACAAAGGGAAGGTTAGAGATTGGTCTGCAGTTTGCGAGGCAGTCTGGGTCCAAAGAAGCTTTCTTCAAAAGCGGTGTCACCACTGCCTCTTTCAGTGAGCTTGGAAACTAACCTGTCTCCAAGGAGCATCAGACTATCTGAGCTAGGACTGGACCTATAACATCAATACAACCCAAAATCAGGGAAGTAGGTCCCGGGTCCAAACTACAGCATGTAGGATGCACACTCTGGACGATCCGCATGACATTCATGAAAGCCGGTCAGACAAAGGTACTCCAAGAAGACCGAAGATAATTAATTCCACACTGATCCACAGCAATACCCATAGAGTGTGCTGAATGGCAAGCCGATCTGATGTCAGTCACCTTATTTGCAAAAAATTTAGCAAGTTCTTCACACTATTCTTGTGAAAAGGCTTTACGGACATGTAGACAGGCTGGGTTGCACAGTCTGTCCACAGTTCGGAACAGCTGAGCTGGTTGATTTTGAGCAGCTGCAATCTCCCTAGACAGGAATTCTGCCTTCTTACAGGAGATTGCAGATTGATAGACTTGATAAAGGTCCATCCATCTAAGGTGGTCGGCATCAAGAGCGGATTTCCACCAGCAACACTCTAACCTTTGTCCTAATTGCCGCAAATAAGGTGTAGTAATACCAAATTTATAAAAAAGGGCAAAATTATTTTTTTTAAACTATCATGTGATTTTATGCATAATGCAAGGAGGTCAAGAGAGGGGGAAAAACAGTTCTTCAGATACATTAGGGAAACACAGGAGGGCAGGTTACTAGAGGAGGATGAGCAGAAGGCAGCTGTTCTTAATTACTTCTGCTTAGTATACACAGCAGAGGAGAGTAGGGGGTCTTTGCCAGAACACGGCATAAAGGTTGCTACAAGGATGATCCCAGAAATGGGGTAGTTGATAATTACAGAAGTAAGGGTCAGAAAAGAGCTTGCAGCCCTGAAAATAGATAAGGCTTAAGGGCCAGATAGGCTGTTCCTGAGGTACACAAGGAATTAGCTTTAGAACTAGCCGAACCCCTGACAAAGATATTCAAAAGTTCACTACAGTCAAGGGTGGTTCTAAAAGACTGGAGAGTAGTGGATGTGGTTCTGCTTCACAAGTCTGGGGACAAGGAGCAACTGGGCAACTACAGGGACATCAGTCTGACCTCCATTGTAAGTACACTAATGGAGACTTTAGTCAAAAGGGACCCAGGGGACTACCTGGAGAGAAATGGGCATCAAGATAGTAAGCAGCATGGATTCATGGAAGTGTGGGCTTGTCAGATCAACCTGACAAGATTTTTTGACTGGATAACTAGGGCAGTGGATAAGGGACAAGCAGTGGATTTACTCTACTTAGATTTCAGCAGTGCATTCAGCTTTGTGCCAGACAGAAGATTGCTAAAGAAATTAGAAAATCTGGGAGCAGCAAAGGACCTAGTTATATGGGTAGGAAGCTGTTTGTGGAGGAGACAGTAGAGGATAATGGTAAATGGGAAGCTTTGCTCTCGAGGTTTATAGACATTACACATCTTGGGTATGTAAACAAACCTCATAAAACACCACTTTCTGCGCATTATTTCTTATATAAAAATGATGTTGCTTTTGCAAACATATCACCAGTAAGATTGAAAAGCTGAGAAAATAAAAAAAATGTATATCAATATTATGTAAATGATAGATAAAGAGTATAACATTTGTACAGTGGAGCCCACCAAAATGTGACTCAATACTGCAGAATTCTGCAGCAGAGGTACTGCAGGAAACAAAGCAATTTCAATGGCAGGTAGGTAATCTTTTTTGCAGGTACCTGAGATACTGCCTTACATCATGGCGGGTTGCACTTTGAAGATACTAGTGATTGTTCTATTAAAGAACAAATGCACCCATTTCTAGTTTATAGTTGCTGTCCTGTGATTTGCTGGTTATTCTGTATGTTAATAATGCCAAGGAGAACATTCATTTTTTTCTTTCCATATTCTATTTATACTCCCTGGCCGCAGCAGTCTTGATTCTCATCTACCCTGCCCTACCATCCACCACCATCCACCACCTTCCCAGGCTTATCTGCTTGGCTAGTACTCTCATGGATTGCCCACCGCCATGGCAGGGTCAGGAGAGGGAGGGTTATCCTCCTCTCAAAGCCTGAATCCAGTCTGCTGACAGGTTCCATGGTGATGAAGTGAGTGGAAGCACAGTGTAAAGGTGTCATTAATGTCTACCGCACCGTGTTTTACTTCTTGTTTTCTCCCCTTCCACCAGCGGTGGCATACTCAGGCTTGTGCATGCACATGGATGTGCACATGCATCCCAGGACCATGGTTCCCTCCCCCCCCCGACTAACATCTGCCACTCGTGCACCCCATGAGATACCTCCTACAGGCCAGTCCCCTATAACACTGTACTTGCCTTGTATTTGTTCTCTGCCTATACCTGTCTGTACCTTGTTGATTACTGTTACCTTGTCTCTGAATTTTTTTAATGCCTGAGTTCTCTGCCTGTACCTGACTGTACCTTGTTGATTGCTGTTACCTTGTCTCTGCATTGTTATTGCCTGTACCTTTGTAATTCTCTCGGGTCGCACCTGAAAATAGGCACTCAACTGTCTAGCATGCTTACCTGGTAAACAAAAGCTAAATAAATAAACCTGTGCTCATTCCTGAATGCAGGTCGCCAATGTGGCAGGTGATAAGGTATTCAATGCCTTAGCACTCCACGCCACCTGTCCGGATGCACTCATTTTTTTTTTTTACTTTTTATTTTTATTTTTATATTATGGCAGGTGTAGTGGACAGTCAACATGTACATTTCAATGCATTATTAAATTTCCCTTTCCTTGGAATTAATGAAAATGCATGTGATTTTATCCTGAGAGAAAATAAAATAAAAAGGAATTAAAACATTCACTGTAATAGAAAGATAAAAGCACATTTCATGATGAGGGTTGACCATCAATATGGAGAAAATAAAGTTGACAAATGATATAACAACTAGCACGGCTTACATCAACTGTCCAATTACTCAGCCCATTATTTAAAGACAACATGATCTCCCTGTATGAACTGTTAAGGATTTATTCAAAAAAGCACTAGGCACTGCGGGATATTCAAGCAGGCAGCTAAGTAGGGAGGGGGGTAGGGAACCAAAGGCAGACTTAATGAATCATACGGTCCCCATCTGCCCACAATGTCTATATTTCTATAAAAAAGTCAAAAGAAAAATATTGATCTCATTTACTAAAGAATTATAAGTTCATTGTACAGTGGAACCTGCCAGAATGCAACACAGAGTCTCAGGCTACTGAATGGCAAAAGGGTTTAACTGCCATTAAAATTGCCTTGTTTCTTGCAAGAACTCTTCTGCAGAATACTGCAGTATTGTATTGAGTCCTGGCGGGCTCCACTGTAGACCCATTCAATCCATGGAAGCTAGAAATTCTTTATCTGAGTCCCTCGGTGAGCGAATCAAAGCACAGTCAGAGGTTCTGGAATCATGGGCTCTCAAAGTACACTGCCAGCTGGACCACTTGGAAAAACATGTGCGTCTTACCATCTTTTGTTACTTTTATCTAAGCAGGAGGCAAAAGAGTAAACCACACTGACTTGGCTCTAAGATATCCTAGTGGTATACCAAGAATTTCCTACTGCGCTGCTGAGTTTGGTAGCAGAATTCAGGGAACAGATAGTATCGATGGTTTTTGTATTCCAAATTGCTATTGATCCTGGCTAGGATAGATATGTAATCTTGATTTGATTCCAACACATATGTAGCCAAGGTTGTTGGTTTTGTGGCTAGGCTAGGGTTCTCTGATTTTATGCAATCTCTGTGGGCTCTTTCCAACAAAGGAGCAGCATCTGGTGGTAGAGCAAACGTGGTAACTAGGATATTTTTCACCAGTTCACAAATAGAGGTAAAATCTTTGCTTAGAGTTTTGAGTACACCGGCCATTCTGAAATTACGATATTGCAACTGATTTACTCTCTGTTCAAGCTTGCAAAAGACACAATTCTCTTCAATAATAACATGAACTGAAGCTTCCGTAGCTTAAATTCTCCTCTAGTGTTTCTCCAAACACATAGAGTATTCTCTAACCTTTTTTTCTAGTTTCTGTAGCCTTCACCTAAGGGATTTTCATTTAATTTTTAAAGAAATCTGTCTTCATGTTTATTGCCTTGAACCATGGGTCATCATACCAACTGATCCAAGCAATCATTTCATCCCTAGACCTGCAAGTTAGCATATACTCCTTCTGTTTTTTCCAGCTTAGGAAGAGAGGCTTGGAACTGGATTGGCTGTAGAATTCAAGGAATAGAGGAATAGTATGTGAAACCACCTGAATTTTCAGTCTCACACTAGGAGGTGAAATAACGTGTACCTGTGGGATGGTCAGTGTGGTTGGACATTTAGTCCCCCCATCATTCTCTGGGCTTGGTTTCCTGGGGTGAATCCTTTCATCTGAAGGACCTATTTTTGGTGAACTGAATTCATCAATCTATGTTGCCGAATGCTCTTTACATTTTTGTCCGAATCTACTATGCTTAAAGCAACAAGAGTATTGAATGTGAGTAAACTGAGTCAAAACACCAAAACACAGTAGGAGCAAAGGTTCTAGGTGGCATATAATTCAGCCATTTTGTAAAAAACCTACAGAGACCACTGTTGTTATTTTAAGCGTGATTCCATGCTCATTCTTAGGGCAGGAGAACTGCAAACTAAAGGGGAGCAGATCTTATACCCTAAAATTGTGAGACAACTCTTACAACCATCTGAGTGGTCTCTGAGGCAGTATTAATACATTACTGATCAAGTTCACTCAATAAAATATTAAAGCTGTAAAAAAATTCCCCGAACATGCCCATTTCCAGGGCACCTTTACGAAATAAGAGTGTCTCACACACACAGGGAAAAGGGGTACTCTGAATAGTCCAACATGCTTCCTGGCTCTATAATTGAGTGGGGATGGTGTCTCAGATCATCAGAAGGCTGTCTAGTGACCTATGTAAAATCAGTTGTGGTGGCCTCAGATTACTTCCAAATAAGCAGGTAACCACATCATAAACTGACCATCACAACTGAAACTAGTTGGATCCCTTGTTGAGAGTTTCACGAAAGGTCAATGACTTAAAGTGCTTAGAGTTTGAACTACAACTTCCCCGCTAGTTTTGTTTCTCTTTATGACAAGGTTGAGGCATATTGGTGGGGGCAATATGGAAAAACTGCCCTGCCTGTGTCATACTTTTCATGTGGATATTGTAGAGTGCGGGAACGTCTTATGACTCTCTTAACCAATCACAGTGCTTCCTTCAGTTTCCTATGAGACACTCTTGTTTCTATAAGAGTGTCTCACATGTTCTGCTGCAGTAACAGGCTTCTCACTGGCTGCTTGTGCTGTCAACATTTGGAAGAAAAAAAGTAATTAAAAAATATGGGTCTGGTAGGAGGGCCTGTTATCATGCCATGCGTCCTTAGGACGCCAGAACTACTCACCTAAGAACACATGCCGCAGCACTATTATGTCTGTAAAAGGCCCTCAAACCAGATCCATGAGTTGATAAAGAACTTCAGTCTCCTGTGCTGTGGGTTTGGTGTCCTTTATATATGCAGTAAACACATTCACTATCAAATTGAAAGGAAATCATAAAATTGATGAATAAAAAAATGAATGAATAAAAAGAGTAAGTTTGAACATGACTTTTTTATACAAGTGCATGGTCTCAGCTATGGATAGAGTTCTGTGTATTGAAGTAAAGTAAATCAGACCCAAACATGCAGCAGGGTAGAAAAGGGCACTGCTGTGTTGTCTTTGTTCTAGTTTCTGTTTTAAGGAGGGTGTTCCTTTTCTCAAAGAGAGAGAGAGAGAGAGAGAGACAGAGAGAGAGTGAGTGAGAGAAGGACTGTAAACTGTCCAAAAGGACCGTGAGAAAACAGGAAGTTTTAAAAAGTACAAGAGAAAGCAAGATGAAATCTATTTGCAGGCTGCTCCCCAGGGACATGTGAACCATTGTTAAGCAGGCAGTTTGTGCAGTTATATCCTTCCTTCTGCTGAGGAGGAGCTTTGTGCCAAAAGGCTGCTATCTGGTCACTGCCTTAACCCTCTGAATGCCAGCCAATAGGTAGGCAAATTCAAGATTTCCTGCGGTTATCCTCAGCACCATACTTGCAAGGTACTCTAAGCATGGTACCCCCTTCTTATACCAATCTGTTGCTGTTGGTCAGCATATGTCAACCAAGTTGATGCTACAGAGCTTACCAGATTGTACACAATGACACGAAGTCCACAGTTAAGTACAAATTATTGCGTTTCTTTTGGCATAGCAGTGTGAATAGATGCGGTCATTAAATAACATATGTAGAACACCAGAATCTGCAGACTACTGCAACATTACAAAAAAAAACAACAACAACAAAGAAGGCTCTCAAGCTGAAACCTTTTAATTCTGTCATAGCTTGATACAGTACGTGAAGCACTACTGTCTGAGGAGTCATCGTCTGCATAGACTGACATAACAGTTATTTTTTTCCCTCCAAATGAACCCATGCGATTTAACTTAATGACAGCATTTCTAAGAAGGCTCAAAGGTTGTCAGCCAAAATACAATGAAACAAAGCAAAATAAATTTGTTTTAGCCAGGAGGAAGAGGTGAGGTCCCCTTTCCAAGAATGCCCTTGCAACACTGAACTGAGCAGATGCAGAAATTACTCACAAAATGACAAAGTCAATTAAAAGACAACAATTTCAGGCTTGCTTTTCAACGTGAAACATACTGTGCAAGCATTGGTGTATGATGGTGAGTCTGATTTCCAGTTCTAGGAAACCTATCCTAACTTGGGGTTATCAGACTTCTAAGGGTGAGGGTTCTCAAAGACACATGGGGAGGGGGGTCAAACACATACAAGGGGAGGGGGTGCACTGACCTTGCATTTGTAAGGCTTGACATCAGAGTGAACAATCATATGTGCCTTGAGGGTTTGTTTCTGTACAAAACTCTTAAAGCAAAGATGACACTGGTAGGCTCGGATGTTTGTGTGAATCAGGACGTGCCTCTTCATGTTAGCGAGCAGGGTAAATTCCCGGCCACAGATTCTGCACTTGTGCTCTTTTACACCCTAGAAGACATACAGAAATCAAGAGAAGAAACAAATAATAAACACAACACGTATTTGTTATTTTCTTTATGGCACTTTAATAATCAGGAACGGTTCAAAAGAACACAATTCTGAGTGATGAAACAGGCAGCAAAACCCTATGTTTTCCATTAGGAAACACACCAGAAAACAGTTCCTGTGTAAAACAAATGCAAAAGCTATCAATAGAAACATGATTGAAGTAGGCATCAGCAGGGCTAAGAAGTAACAATTGCTGTGTTCATGTGGAAGGAGGTAATGTGCTTCCAAGATGAATCCCATTAGTGACACCACACCCTGCCAGCACATTTGGATCCTGAGTACATTGGAAACATCTTGGAAGTGCATTACCGTAAACGTGCATGCAGCAGTCAAAGCACCAAACCACAACACCTCCATGGTTTATCAGATGAAACACATATTGTATAAACTGTATCACAGCCTTTCTATGTATTACAGGCAGAATACTGGTAGTAGAACAGTATGCACTTGCTTTATTTCAGGTAGAGTATACTTTTGGTATCAGACAAGTAAAATACTATTCTTGAAGCCATGTTCGGACAGTGATATCTGTTTAAACTCACGGGGCCGGATTCTCAAAGGGCTGGGAATGATGCATGGTGTTTGCACCAAAAATATTTTACACAATTTGTGACTTGTGTCAAAGTCTGCATCAAGTCAGATTCTATAACACACCTAGCTCAAACCCAGGACTGCTAGCACCACAGTGGCTTTCGCCACACTTGTGTCAAAAACTGGGGTGCACCATGTCACAACGGGGCTTGTGTCACAAAAATGACACAATGATCCCTTTTCTGGGATGCTCAAAGGTGGAAGCCCTGACACTCTGCCAATGATAGCAGGCATCTGTTATACCAGGGTGGAGCTGGTCTAACCGACAGTGGTGCCAGAATGGAGAGGGTATATCCTAGACAGGGTTGGTGATAGAGCCCATAGTCCTCTGCGGGACTAGTGTTGAACATTTTTTGGGTGGCACATGCCATTGTTGTGGCCATTTCATCCACTGTGTGGTGTGAGTCAGCCTGTGTCATGTGTTGCCCCATGCAATGTTTTTTGATACAGCTTGTGTCAGTTCTCACCCACTGCATCATCTTTTTGATGCAGCTTGCATCAGTTCTCGCTCCATGTCTCCCTCCTCAGTTTTACCCACCTTGGGACATTTCCACCCCCTGCATCATCTTTGTGCCTCACCATGGGTCATTCTCACCCTTCCCCACATCATACTGTGGCTAAGCTTGATAGCTGGGCTGGCAGTATAGCCTGGAGGTTAGAGTAATGAGCTGTGAATGAGCTTGGTACATCTAGCAGCCCAGACCTGAGCTTGATTCTCACAACCTCCATTTGCATACTTTTTTTTCCTCACATCTCTTTTTTTTCTCACCTTGCAGCCTCAGTCCTGCTATACATCCAGCCACCGCTCCTCCATTCACTGCTGACCCCGAAGCTGATGTGCCCAGCTGGCATACACTGCTACAACTGTTGAGAGGGCCCCCCCTTTAAGCCCCCGTGCCTGGTGAGGATCCAATACCAGCATATGCCTTATTTCAGGCATCGTCGGCAGGTAAAACTAGTGACTATCAAGCTGCCATGGACTATGCTGCCATTTACTCTTTTTCTCCCCAATGGGAGCAAGGACGTGCAATGATGTCCATGCACAATGTGCAGACGTCTGTCGTGCTCCCCCCTGCTTAGCACCCATGCAACTGCCACTCCTCCAGGTATCCTCAGGGACTGCCAGAGTGCGGCATGCACCCACCCCTTTCCCCAGGACTAGGAGAGCTGTCATTGGATGCTCGATCCTAGTCCTCCCCTACTGACCCCCGATGACCCGGGCTCGTTCCCGAACCCAGGTCGCCAGTGTGGAATGAGGTGTGGTATCCAGTGCATCAACCCTTAGCGTCACCAGGCCGGCAGTCTACTTGCATATTGTGTGACTCTGAGCAAGTCACATAATGCCCAGTGCTCCCAGGTTGCCCCTGAAAACAGGCACTTGTGTCTAGTGGACCTTACCTGGTTACCAAAAAGACTAAAAAGCTTGAGGCATTCTTGCCACAAGCAGTTGCACCTCCGCTTGTGGCATTCTCCCCTCATGCATCATGTTTGTTGCAGTGGACCTCTTGTGTCAGTTTGGGGAACTTTGCCATGCAGACTGCTGTTCTTTTAGAATGCAGTAAACAGTATTTGGTATATCTGGTTTTGATGCAAGGTTGTTGTTTGACACACCTTGTGTTGGTCTATGGGCCCTTTAAGAATCTGGCCCATGGAGTGTAACCCATGACACTGGATATTTCTTCTCTTCTAGTATCCCTTTATGGAGTCTATGCATTACTTTTCCTGTAAGCTGCCTCTTAGATATGCTAACAGTCAGTGTAGTAAATGTCCACCCCCATACCCTAGTTAACATAATAGCAATTGCTGTTCAATGGTTGGTGTATTAGATTTATTCAGGGCAGCCAAACTTGAGATGCAAGAACTCACTTCTTAGTGTGATTCAGCTTCTACCCCGTGTTACAACTGGAAGCATCAAAGCCCAGGAAGGTCAAGTGCTTAGCTCAAGGTGACACTGGGTATCAGTTGAAGTGGTGAGATTCAAAACTTGGAATATTCTAGTTCATAGTTCAATGCCCTAATGACTGGAACACATCTGGCCACTGGCTTATCAATTTTTATAGCCAGCTTACACATTGATATTGCTTGATTAGCCTCACAGCATTTAAAGAGCTTCTAACACCGCACTGTACTATTGAATATTGTAATATTTAGACATGAGTCAGATTACATTTTACATATTCATCTCAATCTCATTCTTTCAAATTCAACATGTTTTATGAAAACAAGGGTCTCAACATGCAAGTGTAATCAGCGGCAGCTCAAATCTTAAGTGCAAACAGGTACCCCATTGCACCAGCACAGAAAACTGCCATGTAAAAAACATTGCCTTGGTTGAGAGGGGATGGAACCACCCCAGTGACTGAGGTGCATTGCAGAAAAGGCTGCCAGATATTAGTGGGCACTTACAGTTTTCACCACTGAGGCCTGGGCATGGCATTGCACAAGTAACATGGTGCTATGCCATGGCTAGAGATCATGGGCAGAGGCAATAATGATTTAGCCACCCTACACCCCCACACACACAAGTCTCCTCTTGTTAGGCCTGTTTCAGGGCTGAAGAAAATCCAAATGTTGTTGTAGTCCTCCATGCATCCCTGGTGGTCAAGGGACTCTCACCCTCTCCCCATCCCCTAAATCATCCCTGGTGTCAAGGGACTCTCGCCTTCTCCCCATCCCCTAAATCATCCCTGGTGTCAAGAGAAACTCTCGCCTTGTGAGCCATTTGCATGGTGACCCCCACCCTTTTCCCAACATGGTGGGAATGTAATTATCCGCTCTGCAGGGATAAGCTTATGATCTTGTTGTACATAGCGCAGTGGGGTGAAAAATAAGAGACTAGAGTTAAGTGGTCATTGTGACATTCTCTTGTGATGAGTTAGAAGGGCCAAGATCTTTGTCCCATCTGCTCCTGGTGCTTGTATACACTCAAGCCAGAATTTTCCTTTTGAAATGTCATAACGATTTCCACAGCAACAGAGTTATGATGCCACAGACAAAGAATTATGAGATCAGATTTAGACAAATGGCTTCAGCAAATCACTTTTGGGACACATAAATTCAGTTTTAATGCACATGCCCTTCTTAAAAAACAGAACAATGGGATAAAAATTTAGAAAATGTACAGGATGTAAGCTAAATGGTGGCTAAATACTATTATGAAATGGGTTTAAAGAATGCTGGATCCTGACTGGGCCAGAACTACTTTAAGCTGGGCCATTATCCCAACATAATGGCCCAGCTGAAAGTAGCTCCTGGCAGTCAGGACTCAAAATATAAGAAATACCCCACCACTCCTTTCCCACAGACGACATGGCTGCTTCTCCCCACACAATGCCATCACCATACCTTAACTTTCTTGCAGCAAGGACCTGGCTCTTGTCTCTCTCTTTTCTCACACATCCTGTTGCACCTACTCACCAAACAGCTTTCCTTTTTTTAACATTTTAAATCCCGCTTTTCATTACATGCAGCAGCTATGCGGCTCCATCTGGAGTGGCTCCATCTCTGTCTTGTGCACGCAACACCAACAGGAAGCACCTATTACCGTTTTTTTCCTTTTTTTAAACAATAAGCAGACTAGGTCCTAAACTGGTGACTGTAGCCTTCTAAAATAGTAACAGAAGGCAAACACGGCCTGCTCTGTCTTTGACGCTAGACACTAGTTAGTGTTCTGGTCCGACCGACAGAGCTGGTGAAAGCAAGCTCCTTTGCCAGGACACCCTAGCAGATGAAGCCACTTCCTGCCCTCCCGTTGCCCTTAGTACTGCTTATATGCAGCATTGTTGCCACCTGCTGGCAATGAGAAAAATGCAATGTTCAAATTGGACTATTTCTGCCTGTAAACTTTTGTTTTATATTTTTTTTAAATATTTTTCTCTGAATGTAATTATCCAAAAACAATTTTAAATACTGTGTACTGTTTACTAATAGTAGCCCATTTCATAATCACAATAAGGCACTCCAGGGAGTGCGTTATGGCGGAATAAAAGCCCTTCTCGGGTGCTAGAAGCACTCAGTTATGCCTCATGCTTCAGCACACCCAGGGTGGGTTGTTATCCCACCATAAGACACCCCTATCGAGCCTTATTGCTTAATTAACTTATGTCTTCCATGAGGCATTGGTACACTACGCTGTGCTTGTGAAACAGTTTAGCCAAAATTAATAATAAATATTTTAGTTTTTAATAATTTAATTTACATAATCATTAGAGATTAGTTTCATATCACAGAACTTTATAATGATGATGTCATATGCTTGTGGAATTCAGAAAGCCAACAGAGAAAAAAATTCATTCTTTTAAACTGAAAAGATTTAAAATGCATTTTTAGTTAGATATCTTTTGTTGGACCAACATATGCATTTTACATAAGTGTTGTAGTGCACAAGTACTCAGGGCAGGGCTATACAGTCATGTGACAAAGAGATCTACAGAATCTATATGGCCTGAAAGCTTGTGTGCTATAACATCCTACCCATCATCAGCTAAACAGATCCAGTCAGATACTATTCTACAGCGTGGCACTAAGTGGTGGGTGCTACATTAAAAAAAATGGTTAAAAAAATAGCTTAATGTCAGGATTTGATACGTTATCAAATTGCAGATGAGACCTCACTGACTTGTTACAGTAGATCAAGAGTGGCATTTCAGTCAGCGCTGCCATAAAATATGTCTGTGTTTAATGTATGTGATTGCTGAATCCATTCTTCACCTACCTTATGAGTTAAAGAGTGCTGTTTGAGGTGATGGGGCTGAATGAACTCCATTCCACATTCAGTACAGATGTATGGGCGGATGTCTTTGTGCTTCATCATGTGGTTTTGCAACTGGCTTGGGTACTGGAAAGTCTTATCACACTCGGTACAGTTATACTGAGTAGGACCTCGATGAGATATTAAATGTCTTTTCAGCTGGACCAGTGTAGGAAAATCAAGGCCACACTCAACACATATATTTTCTCGGCCAATCTCATGCTTTGACTCATGGGCTTTAAGCTCACTTGGATAGGCAAAGCCTCTTCCGCATATTCCACAAGTATACGGTTTGACATCACTGTGCTGCATCATGTGTCTTTTTAGGTGGCTGGTTTGGGTGAAAGCCTTGTGGCACACTTGACACTTATGCGGTCTGGTCCCCTGGTGTGTTAGCATATGAGTGTGCAAGTGGCTTAACTGTTTGAACAGCTTGCCACACTGAGAGCAAGCATGAGGCTTTATGCCACTGTGCCCTAATATGTGTGTCACCAAATTGTATTTTGAGGTGTAAGACTTCTCACACAGTCGACACTGCCAACGTTTCTGATCACCCCCTACATCAACATAATAACTATCATCAATCTGAATATTGACATCTACCCTCTCCACCTTGTGCTGATTTTCATCACTTGTTCTGGACTCAGATCCTCTGCATGACTGATCTGTTGGCGCTCTTGATTGAAAGTGATGTTGTACATGCAAATTGGGTTGTGGCACAATGTAAGGAAACATCAGTCTGGGGTGAATTTTGGGATAGTATGGGTATGAGGGATGCATGAAGGCTGGGCTACTAGGCCACATAACATCACGTCTTAGAGGCTCCTGCTTTATGTGCTTCTGTTCAAAGTGATCAAAAGCTCTGTATAACTGGAAGCCAATATTACTTAAGTCTATCATTTGGGAGTCATAGTTAGGTGGGGGTGGTTGTGAAAACAATGATGGAATACTAGGTGAGTCCCTGGTCTTATTTTCGTCAGTCATGTCAGATGAGTCTTCTCCACCTTCAGCATGGGCAGTATGGGTCACTTTTGTAGGTATGCTCTTACGCTTACGAGATCCTCCTTCTAAGGCTGCATGGAGTCTGCCAAAATCCCCTGGATAATGGTGAAGATGATGAAGATGATGGTCATATCGCATGTGTGGAAATCTTGGTTCATAGCTATCAGTGAATGGTGGAAATCTATGAGGCTTCATGCCTAAGGGTAGTGGTTGTAGACAGCGAGGAAAGGAAGACACTGATTTAAAGAGCTCCATAAAATGATTGCCTTTGCTTGTTTCATTCTGGGCTGTCTCCTTTTGCATGGTTATTTTCCTTTAAGGAAAAGAAAAACATATGTTAAGTGTTTTTGCATATCACTCTCTTTAAAAAAATACATGAAAATTCATGTTTTTAACAGGCACCACTCACCCTTACCCTAGCAAATCTTTTTTAATCCAAACAGAGATGTGAATTCCCATGAAACAGCTTTTGTACAGAGTTCCAGAGACAAACAGAAGTTTGTTCAAGTCAATGGTGTGTGAACCGAAGTCAGATATGACATTTTAAATTTGGCCAGAGATGGGTGAGTGTGTGGGATAGTGCACTTCAAGGACCAGACTAATTTAATCTTTAGGGAAAGCTCATTCATTTTAAACTGACAGGACCATGCACTTAAAGTCCCTGTCAGGGCATAATGTCAAGTGCCTTTGAACTGGTTTAAGAATAAGGAAGCAGCTGACACTGGTTACATAAATCAGAGAACAGAAGTATACCATACCTTTAGCTAGAAGATGAGTGAGTCAGACAGGAGGCTAATGAGAGTTGATAGAGTGGGAGTTGGGCTGAGCTTGAGTGGGAGAAGGTGGCTAACAATTTTTTTGTTTGCCAATAAGGTAGAGTTGGAATTAGTCTGGGACCATGGCAGTGCATCAGGTGCTTTGCAGGGGTTGGAAAAAGTAGACACTTTCATGGTTGTGGTCATAGATGGTGCATTCTGCGAAGACTGAGCTGGTTACAACACTGATGGCCAGAGTTGACAAGCTTGAGAAGCAACTAGTAGCACTCTGAGATGCAGGGGTGTACATGTTATCTGCTAGAATACATGCAATGGCAATCAGAAAGATAGGTCAGATGTTGGAGATGAGAACTGGGTTAGGATAGGCATAAGGAGAGAGGGAACAGAGCATGACACAAGGCAGGGGCAAAACTGGTCCCAGACAGTGGCTGAGAAGGTGAATCATAGCCACAGGTTGGTGGGGGGCTACTGCTGGGTGTATAAGCACAGGGGCTATTACAGTGCAGGGCAATCCAGAGAGGGTAGCAAGTCAGAGTAACAGGACAGTAATAGTTGTAGGAGACTCCATAGTGGGGTATGTTTGCATGGTAGGTGGATTGTGGGGACTGTGGAGCCATGTGGACTGTTTAATCCCTTGTTTACCTGGTGCTTGGGTTGCAGATATCATGGGGAAGGTGGACAGGTTCATGTTTTAGGGAGAAGAGGAATTAACCATCCTGGTACATGTTGGTACCAGTGACTTATGCAGAGGCAAACTCGAGGTCATTTAATAGCTTTAGAGTACTGGGTTGTGCCCTTTGTAGCACAACCTCCAAGGTTCTAAGAGATACAGGGTCAGACAGGGGTACAAAGGGCCCACCAAGAAAGTAAATACAGGGGCCCACCTAGAAAATCAATAGGGGAGGGCCCAGAATGGCACACTAATCAAAAACATGATTCTTAAGTCATGGTTAAAGAATAAGGTTCCAGGATTACAAGAATGGAAAACAGAATTAGGAAGAGATGCTGGTATTAGAAAGGTTGATTGTATCAATAAAAGACCAAGGTAAAAATATTAAGGTAAGATGGGGTTCCATATACAAACTTATGACAAGTTAAAATAGGTCTCTTACTGTGGTCAGGCTCTCTTAGGGATTTACACCCCTTTTTGCAGGGGCACCATTTAGGGGCGCAGGAAGGCAGTTGCCCCCCTTTCCTCGCATTGCAGGCCATTCTTGTTTTTGTTTTTTTACATTAATTTCTTTATCTCTCCTTACCGCAGGACCAGCCCCCCCAGCCCCGTCACCCCGGCGTCCACTGGTACTCACCTCTGGCTTGAGGTGCCAGCTGGCCAGGTGTGGTTCCTGTGGAGGACCAGGATCATCTTGCTGGTCCACGGTATTTTCTGCCTCTGTTTTTTTCTGTCCTGACTACCGAGTGTGGGACTCAGCATGCAATGATGCCAATGGCCGAACCACGTGCGATTCTGCACACGGCATGCCAGGCATCTGCTTCATCTCTGCCCCCTTCTTGTGAAATCAGTGTGCTAGCCTCCAGCTGCTGCTAGGGACCAGTCAAGCGTTGATCTCCAGTCCCACCTCTCCCCAGGAGAGGAGAACTTTCCTCTGGATGCTCAATCCTCTCCCTCCCTGGCCGACACCCGGCGACCCACTCGCACTTCGAACATGGGTCGCCAGCATGGCAGGAGGTAAGGCACGATGCCTCAGCCCTCCATGCAACTGGGCTAGCCCATTGTTGTTTTTTAAATGAAAAAATGCGCCCCCCCATGCAACCATATCTTACGGTTGCCAACAGTCCCATATTTTACAGGACATCCACCCATATTTCTAGGAAAAATTACCTGTCCCAACCATACTAAATCAATACGGGATGCCTATTAGCCCATATTTTGCTGAAAGACTCCATTTACCACTGTTTCAAGCATCTGACAAGCAGCCCAACTACCAGTACGCATGTCGGAAACATTGAGGACGGGATGTCAAAGAGTGGGAAAAACCTGGGGAATCTCAGTGTGTGTGTGCATGCATCATTGGCTTGTCCTATAGAGGAGGGAGCAGAGAGTGATTGGGTGCATTTTCATGTGAGTTCAGTTGCTGTCCTGTGTCAGTTAACTCAAGCTGGGGTGGGCGGGCTGCAGTAGCTGTTGGAAATCAGAACAGTAATTTACAAGTTTTAAAAAAAGTCTTGTTTAGTCCCATACAGGGAGCAGAGTGCCAGAGGAGTGGAGAGTCCTGTCAGAGACAGATACCCAAGTAAGTGTGCAGTGTGGCTCATTCTGTGTGCACAGTCAGTGCAGGGCTGGTGCTGTAGGCTGCAGAGTTGGAGGAAATCCTGATTTCAAATCTGAATATTAGAGATGCACACTCTCATGCAAAAACTTGATTTGCTTTATTACTCTTCACTTTCCTATGTGGATTTGGGAATTCTCAGTCAACATATTTTAGCTCTTCTAATCTTTATATAAATATCTGTCTTTTTTCCTTCTACTGTAGTTATGGCTAGAATCTAAGCACTGTATATTGACGAAACATTTGATATTATTATAGATTTGTGATGTTTATTTGTTATTTTTCTAAGTACTTAAGTATTGTAAGTTGAGAGTCAGCAAGTGCTGGGTGCGAGATGTCTTACTTATGTTATTGTATTTTCAATAAAAATTCTAATTGGCAAAATTGGTACCACTTTTTCAGCCACAAAGCATCAGATTAGGTAGTTGAATGCGTGGATACAGGTTTGGTGCAGGGAGCAGGGATTTAGTTTCTTGGGACACAGGAAAGCTTTCAGAGGCAGGAGAAGCTTGTACACTGTGTACAGGCTTCATCTGATCCCAGAAGGGGTTGGAACTTTGGCACACATGATAGAGTTGGGGGGCTTGATGCTAGGACACAAGTGGGTAGCGTTAGCAATAAGTGTAGGAGAACATTCATGTCCTCAGTCAACTACAGGGGACTCAAAAGATCAGCTACAAGAGGTCAAATGCAAAGAGGGAGAGAAACCCAGATGTTCCCTGCAAAACAGTGAATTTGTGGAGTGCAACAAACAAAACATTTGAGCTGGAGGGCAGTGGCGGAGCCAGGTTTGGGATCATTTGGGAGTCAGAGGGGGCCATTCAGTCAATCATGGGCACCACAATGGGCACTAAACATTGAATAAAGATGGTGGTGGGGCACCACTACTCACACTAGGCCAACCAGGAGGGGCGACTGCCCCCCCAGTCCCCCTCTAGCTCCACCACCGCTGGAGGGTGAACATCTTGAAGCAAGCTGTGATGCACTAAGACTACCAGAGACCTGTTGGAAGGAGGGTGTAAGCTGGGTTGCAAGAGTGGAAGGGTATGGTCTCTTCAGGAGGGACAGTGAGGCTCAGGGTGCTGGAGGATTGCTTGATATGTCATGGATAGGATTGAAGCTAGCAAGAAAAAGGGAGTGAGGAGTGATGAGAGCCCTACAGACAGCCTGTGGCTTGAATTATGAACCACTGAACACAAACAGACAGTTCTGAGAGTACATTACATATCACCATGTAATACAGTAGAGCATGACTTGGGTTGGATTTGGCAAATTAAATAAAAGGATAACATAAGCCATGGAGCCATAGGTTCTCATACGAAATTTCAATGTACTTGACATTGATTCAGAGGTGGAAAGTACCTACAGGAAAATGGTAGGAATTTTGTGTCAGTCTTGAAGGACTGCTTTTTGATTCAGCATGTCAGGCATGGACAACAGGTGATGGTGTTATTGATCTTCTACTAAGTAGTGGGATGACATGGTCAGAGCAGCAAAGGTTGGGTAGTCAGTGGAAAATAGTGACCATAATAGGATGAATTTGAAATGATAGGAGAAAGCTACTGTGCTTCACCAAAAATGGCCAGGAAACTAAACTTCAGGAAAGCAATTTTGAGAAGCTTAGAGTGACAGTTGTGGAGGTTAGAGTAATGAGCTATGCATAAGCTTGGTACATCCAGCAGACCTGGGTCTGATTCCCACAACCTCTACTTATATACAGTGTGACTCTGAGCAAGTCACTTAACCTCCCCAGTGATCCCGGGTCACCCCTGAAACAGACACTTGTGTCTAGTAGGCCTTACCCGGTTAACAAAGAAAAACAATTGAGAAGGCCCAAAGCAAAATATAATGCAGGCAGTGACTGGATGTGTCACTCTGCTCAACAGGGGCAAATGGACCAGGTGGAGGCCTCCATGGTTGTTCAATGAACTTCAGGGAAAGTTAAGGGATAAAAAGGAAGTATGATGAAGAGTAAGGATTCTGGTGCCAGAGCAATGGAAGTAGAGTATAGGGCATTACAAATGGAATGCAGGGCCAAGATTTTTGGAAGACAGGACTGTACAGGGCAACAAGGGAGATAATAAATTGATTTTCAATACACAGGGAATACAGGGAGAGTTAGGGATGAGGTGGGGCCTCTGATCATTTGGCAGGAAGAGTAACCACTGAACAACAGAAATGGAATAACAGAGGCACAGAATAAGGACTTTGTGTCAGCATTCAGCCAGAACGTGAGGAGAAATGGCCGGCTGCATGTGGAAGCTATAGGTGATGTGCAGGCCAAAGAGTAGAAATTCTGATCACACCAAAAGTAATCAACTGATATCTGGAGGATGTGAATCTGGGATCCAGGATCCGAATGTTATCCATTTTATAAAATAGTTACGTTAAACATGGCTCCAGCTGGGCCACTCGCCGATATTTCAGGACTCTTTACCAACAGAGATAGTGCCTGAGGAGTGGAAAACAGCCATCGCCATCCACCTCCTCAAGAAGGGGGCAAGGTGAGACCCAGATAGCTAAAGACCTATGAGATTTACCTTGATGTCTGGCAAAGTGTTTGAGTCATTTAGAAAAGATGGGGTGGTTCAGCACATGGATTAAAAATGGGTTGTTCCACAGCACATTGCATGATAGTAGAATAGGTAGCTCCAGCCAATCACACTGATTGCCTTCTTTGAGGGGATAACTAGGGAGGCAGCTAAGGGTAAGGTGGTGGATGTAGTCTATCTAGACTTCAGCAAGGCCTTTAACACTATACCACATGGAAAACTCATGGAGAAAGTAACACAATATGTAGTCTACAAAGTGTTCAGGAGGTGGATTACAAATTGGATGACAGGTAGGGGAGCAGAGAATGATGATGTTGGATGGTCACTGTTCAGAGAGGAAGGATGTGCTAAATGGAGTATCTAAGATTTTCAGCATATGTAATAATCACCTGGATGAGGGGGTTGGCAGCAGGCTGCTGAAGTTTGCAGATGACACTAAATTGGCAAAAACAGTGGTAACAGCACAGGCAGAGGACATACTCTAGGGGGATCTACACACATTAGGGGCATAGCAGAGAAACAGAGGCTTAGTTTATGTGGGAGAATGCAAAGGAATGTACCTTGGGTTGTAGAATCTGGGTTGCACATACATCCTGTGTGGTGCAACCACAGATAACACAACCAAGGAAAATGATGCAGCGGTAGTTATTATATACAATAAGCTGAAGCCAGGCAGGCGGGGGTGCTGCTATAATCAAGAAAGCAAATATAATGTTGGATGTACTAAGACAGAGTAAGGTGCAGGTAATGGGAGGTAAACCTCTGCCTGTACAAGGCCTTGATTTGACCTCACCTGGAGTACTGTGTTCACTTCTAGTCGCCACAGTGCGGCAAAGACACTGATGACATTGAGGGTGTCCAGCAGAGAGCTATTAAACTGATTTGTGGCTTAGGAGGCAGCTTCTAAAATGAGAGATTGGATATACAGTACTTATATTATTTAGCCTGGAAAAGAAAAAAACTGAGAGAGAGAACCTGATCACAGTTTTCTGATATACACAGGGTGTAGTATACATGTACATTTGAGTTGGTGAGTGTAAGCAGACCTGAGGTGCATTCCTTCAAACTGAAGGGTGCAGAATTAGGGAAAACATTCAAAAGTATTACTTCACACAGAGGTCTGTTAACATATAATATAGCCTACCCAATGAGGTTGTCAAAACTAACACTGTTCAGGCTTTAAAGGAAGACTATACAGATACCAGAGGGAAAAAGGCATTTAGGGTTACAAAGCATCAGTGGTGATAACATTCTGTTAAGATTGGATGTCTGCACAGTCAGATTGGGTATAGTCACCGCTGTGTGGCAGGAGAGGGGTAGGCAGACAATCTGGGTTCCAAGTTCCTGTATGTTACTAGAGTATGTTAAATGATGAATAATCTTTGCTACTTCGCTGTTTCTCTTGCTGTTAACATATTACAAATGACTGTTCATGTTACAAGCAGCTGTATCTGTTCACTTTTATTTAGACAATATCTGAACTCTAAGACGGTTTGTATCAGCTAGGATCCCAAATGTCTAGTACAGTACCTCTGCTACTATTTTATATTTCAATTGTCCTTCAGTTCTAGTGTTTGTGAGTTGTGAGTTTTATTGACCTTGTATTATTATGGAAGTTTTTTGGCATATATGCGGTCATGTACTATACCAACATTACATGTTAACAGCCGTCTTCTCGAGCTGTAGCCACAATTACATCCTGTACTTTCTACTTTGCTTGAGATGCATCTGTATGAAAACATATATGCCAATAAAAAGATTAACTATAAAAAATATTGTACACTAAAAACTGCAGAATACAGAAGAAAACAAATGTGTTTGTGAAGATGCTCCATTACATACTCAGTGGCATACATGTTTTTATCAGTAGATTTGTACAGTGTTTTCAAAGGGTCTGCCTTTGCATCGATTTCACCACAAGTTATGAAAAAAAGACAATGTTAGTTCAATAAAGGATAACACACTCTTCCACATATCCAGCTTTACAAGCAAAGTGACTCCTACAAACATTCTTTCCATCATAGAACACAAAATAAAAAGTGCCTGCTCAGAGTTTCTGGGGACATTACCCACATTTACAGCAGTTATAAATTCTGGTCATGTCCCGGGAGGCAATGGCAATAATTTTTTTGAGAAAAAAGATTAGATAACATGCAGCAACAACTAAATTACCGGAGCTGTTGGTAATTGCCAATCTGTAATTTGCACTTGGATTATTTTTGTTACAGTCTGCTGTGGCCCCCCATGAGTCTCCTCTTTTAGGTACTCTGTTTCTCCACTTCTCTGCCAGCTGAACTCAATCTTGCCGATGTCTCCCACCATCTGTCCTGCAGTGGTGTCTCTCTGGCTCCTGTGTTGGTTCTGTCCCTCACTTGGGGCCCATCTCCTCACTCAATGAGGGAGAGTGAGAGAAGGAAGCATGCTGCTGAATCCATTGGTGATGAACTGCGGGCTAGGTAGTGTGTGCATAACCAATGAGGGCCTAATCACATGGGGAGCTAGCAAAGGCATCCCTATGGCTTCCTGGATGGGTAATTTTGCAGTGCTTCACTCTTCACTCATACTCCCATGTGATGGAAATGCTAATAAGACCCTAACTGGGACATCCCAGTGGCCAGGACTGTCAGAAGCCAGGCTCTGCTTGATGTCTTGAAGGATTGCATTTTGGTACAACAGGTCAGGGATCCTACTAGGTAGGCAGCAATCCTAGATGTTCTCCTCACCAACTCAGAAAGAGTAGGTAGAGTACAGAGATGTGCGAAGTTGGGAAACTTCACTCCACAAATTTCACACAGTTCTCAGATTAATTCGCAGATGTGGATTGCTAAATTTCACCTGCGAAGTGCAGAATTTCAACTGTGAATGGTGGAATTTGACAGAGAATTGTGGAATTTGAACATTTGAGGGTGAAATTCTGCCATTCATGGGTGAAATTCTGCCCTCAAAAAAACTGAAGTCAGGTGAATTTTTAGCCTATCTGCAACACTTCACAGATTGCTCCACAGAGGCGAATTTCCTGACTTCATTGGAACTTTACCAGCGAATTTAAACTTCACTGCATCTCTAGTAGAGTGTGGGCCAGGGATCTACTGGGGCCAGTGACCAGAATACTATGTGATTAGAGGTGGTCCATGGCACCTGCAAACCCTTGTCTAAGGCTGATGTGCTAGACTTAAGGAGGGCATATTTCAACCATATGAGGGGCCATTCTTGAGGCAACAAAAACATACATGAGAACAGTTATCAAGACAAACAAGTATAAGAGACCAATTTAGTTCCCTGAAAGCATCAGGGAGGCAGTGAGGGTTAAAAGAGGGCCTTTATAAGGTACACATTTTAAGCAGGGGGTGAAGAATGGGATGAGTACCAGGAGAAAAATAGAGAGGCCAAGAGGACAGTCAGGATTGCAAAGGCAGACACAGAGCTACATATTGCAGAGGGAGTCAAGGAGGGGAAAAGCAGTTCTTCAAATATACAAAACAGAAAAGAAAGACGGGAGGGGAAATTATCCAGCTAATGGAGGGGGACAGGGTAATAGAGGAGGACATGCAGAAAGCAACAGTCCTAAATGACTACTGCTCTGTATTCATGAGGAAGAATAGCAGACCCTTGCCATAAAGTGGCATAAAGGCAGCTGACAGAGGGGTCCTGAAAATGAAACTGCACAAATGTACTGGCAGATGAGTCAAACAGGGTCTAACAACCCTGAAGCTCAACTAGGCCCTGGAGCTAAATGGGATGCATCTGATGGTGCTAAGGGAACTGGCATCGGTGTTAGCCAAACCCCTGATGGGGCTAGTCAATAACTCTATGCAGCATGGAGTGGTTCCCAGGGACTGGAGGATGGTAAGTGTGGTTCCACCGCACAAAGAAGGGGACAAGGAGCACCCTGGAACTATAGTCTAGTCAGCCTTGCCTCTGTGGTAGGAAAACTGATGGAGACACTAGCCAATAAAGATCTAGTGGAATACCTGGAGGAAAACAGACTTCAGGACAGTAAGCAGCATGAATTCTTGACAGGGAGGTTTTGTCAGACCAACCTGATAGTATTCTTTGGGTAACCAGGTTAGTTGATAAGGGCCATGCTGTAGATTTACTCTACTTCAGCTTCAGAAAAGTAGTCAACCCAGTGTCACATCAAAGACTGCTGAAGAAGATGGTGGATCTGGGAACAGCTAAGGAAATAATAAGGTGGGCAGGGAGCTGGCTGGAGAGGAGGCAGCAGAGAGTTGTAGTGAATGGGGTCAGATTACAGCAAAGAGAGGTTATTCATGGTGCATTACAGAAATCTGCTCTGGGCCTAGTCCTCTTCAATATGTTCACCAGTGACATGGAAGAGGGAAGCCAGGGTAGGTTGTGTCTATTTGCAGATTACACTAAACTCTGTGGTAGTTTTGACAACATGGTGAGGATAAGTGAGTTGCAGAGAAACCTGCAAAAGCTGGCAAATTGATCCAAAGTTTGGCAGCTGAAATTCAATGCCAAAAAAAGTCCATTATGCATTTAGGGAACAAAAAACCCAGAACAACGTATTGGATGGGGGTGGGGGTGGGGGTTAAGCTGGGCACAACATCATATGTAAGGGACCTAGGAGTCATCATTAGTGACTCCCTTAAACAAACCAGCTAATGTAATAAGATCTCCAGCAAGGTAAACAGGCTGCTGGGCTGCATTGGGAGAGGGCTCAACAGTAGAAGACAGGAGGTAATGTTACTGGTACGTTAATGGGGGGATATTTAAAAAGGATATAAGGATATATTACTTTACAGAAAGAGTGGTTGAGCCATGGAACGATCTACTGTAAGAGGCTGTGGGTGCCAAAGCCCAAAACCATATATGACTTCAAACATGACAGGAATAGAATCAACAGGATTTTAGCTACTCAGCAGGAAGTGGGGGGCAGCAACACAGATAAAAGGGGACACAGTGTAAGTGAAAATACGTAACAGAGACAATATGTCCTGGGGTATGACAGGGTAATATGGGCAATCTAAATGGACTGTCGTTTTTTTTCTGCTGTCATGATCTATTTTTCTATGTTTCTAAATGGAAGAGAAGGTGTGCCTTTTTGCAGATTACATCAAAATCTGCAATAGGATGGATACTCAGGAAGGGGGCAGGTAAAAAGTGCAGGGATGTTGGGAAAACTGAAGAGTGGTCCAAAACATGGCAATTGGGGTTTAATGCTAAGCAGTGCAAAATCATGTACCTAGGGCACAGAAACCCCCTGCACTGAGTATAGGATTTTTTTTGGGGGGTGGGGTTACTGACAATCACTAGGCAGGAAAGGGACCTTGGGGTTATCATATCTGAAGACCTCAAGGAGGCAAGGCAATGTGATAAGGCAGTGGGTAGGGCTACTGGGAAACTGATATGCATAGGGTTGGGTATCTCCAGTAGGAAGACAGAGGTGGTGTTACCATTGTATCATTCACTAGTACGACCCCACCTGGAGTACTGTGTCTGGTTTTGGAGAATATACCTCAGAAAGTACATTGGCATGGTGGATGCAGTCCAGAAGAGGGCAGTTAAAATGGTGTATGGTTTGCATAAGAAGCCCTATGAGGATAGAATGAGGGATCTCAACTTGTACACCCTGGAAAAGAGGAGAGAGAGGTGACATGCTAGGAACATACAAATACCTCAAAGGGATGAACAAAGTACATGAGGGAAGTCTCTTTCAAATGAGAATTAGCAGCAGGATCGGGGCATGTGATGAACATGAGGGGACGTTCAAGAGTGATGTGAGAAAATACTACTTTACTAAAAGGAGTGGACACCTGCAATAGATTGCAAGCAGAAATGGTGGAGTCTGGAATGGTTGGAGGCTTCAAGAATGCATGGGATAGACATTGGAGTATATTAGATAGAAGACAGGGAGGTGGGAGGATCACTGGAGGCAGATAAGACCTGCAGAGGTAGAGTAGGCAGGGAACATGGGCAGACTGGGTCGGACAAGCGGTCCTTTTCTACCAACACATTTTATATATCTATGTAATGTCTGGCCTGGGGTGGGGGTGTTAAGTGACACATGGTCATCTTGCCACCAACAGCACCTCCATGGTGTCACCACCAGGAGCAGTTATTAGGGTAGTGCTGAATCCTCCCACCCATCAGCGAGGAGAGCATCCGCATCCCTACCTGACATCCTCTGCTCCTGAAATTCCAGGTTTGGCCTGGGAACCTGACTCACTAACATGCCAGAGCACTCCCCTGTGGTTCAGCACCACAGCTGGATTACTTTTTTAAGCAATTAAATATAGTTTGGGATTACATTCAGAAAAGAATAATCCCCACAATATATCTGATTACTTTTATAGCTGTACAGTATTGCCAATAACTTTTATTGACTTTCTGTACCTATTATCTTTAAGTGGATACATATTAAGTTGTGCAAATTATGCACCAATTATGTAAGCATTAGGACATGACTGGGTGTAGCTGATGCTGAGATTGCTGTATGCCAAGGGGACTGTTCAGGCCTGATGCCACAGGCGGAGTGCCTTACAGCCCCTGTACATGTTGTAGTCTCAGCATAAATCCAAACCTTGTGTGCCTTTATTGTGTTTATTAATAGTTTTTTGTAACCTTGTTAAAGATATTCATAGTAACATGGTGTAACCCCCCCCTCTAAAGTTAGGGCTTACCTGAGGTTCCCTGCCACAGGACCCAAAAAGCTGCTGCCTTTGACTGACTCTTCAACACCCTGGGACCTGATCTTCATGCATGGGGAATCTGGAGAAGGTGGCAGGAATCAGTAGCAGCTGTAGTTTGTAAGCATCTCTTGTGCCATGTGGATTTTTGTGTTTTGAGCCACCTGCAGCTACACATTAGTGGTGGGCAGCCACCTCCAATGGAGCAAACCTCTGACTGCTGTCCTGACAGTACTGGAAGACCTTATCTCTCCCTGCCACTCGAACCAGGGGAATGGGCAAAGAATACGAGGGCAGGAGTCCTCTGAAATTACAACTCTGGGGTCAGTGAAACTAGACTGCATGATAGTCACTGTCTTGGTGATCCCTGACCTCAGGATGGCCAACTAAAAGGCTACTATGCCACAGTAAGGACCTGGAGAGTTCTGTGAGAGGAAGGAACAGTGGATTCTAGTTCTATTTTCTGGATCTAAAGGCTGTTGTGGAAGTTTTGTGACAATCTTTTGACCAATGGAAGCTGCCCCAGAACTGCTGCTATAAGAAAGGGACTGTGCTGGAGGCTGGCATATTTGGGGTAGATCTCAGTAGGGCAGGATGTGCTGTTTGTCCAGAGGTCCATCAGTGCCATTTCAGGCCCTGCACCTGGGAAACAAATAGTGAAGGAAGCTGCTGAGTCCTTTCACACTACAGTTAGGGGCTGGGTTGCTCCCACCCTGAGGCTTCTGAAGCTAGGAATGTCGGTTGGTCTAGGACCTCAGCAGTTGAGAAGTACAGGATGGAAGAGACAGGGAATTGTCCACAAGAAATTCAAGAAGTGGGCACCCAATGCTGATTTATTCAATGGTACTGTAGGAGACTGGAGTGGCAGAGGCCTGCAGTGGCAGAAGGACCTGTCAGGTTGCAGAACCAGGAGTAAAATCAGTGCTTACACAACTTCAGTGAAAATATCATTTGTTTGTATCTGTTTGCCACTTGACCATTGGGCTATGTATCAAATACCTCAGTTTGTGGGGTTGTTCTGAGCCATTTAAGCAATGGCAGGGCCTTTGCATTTTGGGGAAATAGCTGAGTAAGCTGCTTCTTTAAGTAAATGTGCACCACTATCATCCACCCTATGGCAACATCAACAGGCCTGCATCGATTCAACAATAGGTACTTAGGAACTGTGTAAAGGGGAGCTCCCATAGGAGTAAGGGGAATCCTGGTTCCAGGTGGGTGAAGGTAGTGACCTCCAGTACAGGAGAGCCATCTACATATCTGTACTATAACCAATGGAGTGGAGACAAGTACTGACTGGAAAGGTTGTGTCTAACTGGGCTTATCCAAAAGCAGCCAAAGTAACTTATCTGGACAGTCCTGTTGGGCCCCATTTAGAGAAGGTCATGGAAAGAAGATGGTTCAACCCTGCCTAACAGGGCAACAAAGGGGGTTACTGATTAGGTCTCCTTGGAAGGTGCCTAAGAAGGGCCACATCAAAACTGATTGCACTAATCCTTCCTTTTTCCAGGCATTTCATCCTGGAACTAAAGTTGTGCTTTACTGTCAAGCCTTTCCACTTAATTAACTGTAATAATACTGTGCATGCCAATTGGGAGAAACCACTGTATTTGTGTGTGGTCTGTGGGAGGTGTGGCCACAGTGGGGAGGTGGGTAGATACAGCCCCACAGGGGTTGTACAGACATGTCACCTAGCCCACATGTGTTTTTTCTGGGGGAGGGGGCACAGTGCATTTCTTGTCTTTTGGATACAACCCCCCCCAACCCTGCTGAGTGAGTAAATAACCCAAGAGCCATCACAGACATCAATGTCAGCTTGGCTGTGAAAGTTAGAGGCACCTCAACCCCTATGCCTATTGGGAGGAGCCTTACAATTGTTAAAACTGGATTCTTTAGCTGAATAATCCTTCCACAGGAAATCTGTCACTAGAGGGTGGTATATGCTGTTTTCTGGGTTGTGGGATGCCTTCTTTAGTGTGCCATTGTTGATTTATATTGAATTTTCTTTTAATTTCTTCAGTTTTTCTGTTCTTTACATAGGCATTACAAAGAGAGCAGGCAGGACACAGCAAACTATTAGCTATAGAAAAAGTAAGGCTGTATTTAGTTTTTTTTAGTTTGTTTTACTGCACTTATTGGGGGTAGATTTAAGGAAATTCTGAAGGCACAGGGATCTATTTCTTTATCAGGCAAGCAGGCAGTAGCACTTTTTTCAGGGGTATCTATGCTGAGATTTCCTTTCCATTCTGTCTACATCATTGGAAAAGATAGTGAGTGGTCAGCTAAGGATGTACCTAGAATCCAGGAGCCTGTTAAACCCAGTGCAGTCTGGATTCAGAACAAAGCACAGCACCATAACTGCCTTAGCAAAAGTGACTAATGATTGGCTCCTTGACCTTGACAATGGGAACTTTGTCTGTGCTGTTTTTTTGGATCTAAGTAAGGCCTTCGACACAGTCGATCATAGCCTGCTTCTTCCCTCCCTATGTAATTTAGGTCTGGACCCTAACTCTATGTGCTGGTTTGCCGACTACCTTGCAGAATGGCAACAGCAGGTTAAGGCTGAAGATGATCTTTCGCCACTTAAACCCCTACAGAGAGGTGTGCTTCAGGAGTATATCCTTGGTCCCCTGTTGTTTGCTGTTTACATTACCAACATCGATGACAGCATCAATAAGGCCAATATCCATTTGTTTGCAGACGATACAGTACTTTATTGGAGTCGTCCAACACTGGAAGCAGCCTGTGAAGACCTCCAAGCTGAATTTAATCTATTGCAGTACCAGCTCATAAGCAAAAAGCTTCTGCTTAATGTGGAAAAAAACAAAAGCGATGCTCTTTTCCCCCTTCCACCTATGCGGCGAACCCTGCTTGCGTTGGGGCTGTCCCACAGATTACCACAGTACTTGGAGAAAACTAGAATTTGTGTCAAAATTCAAATATCTGGGTGTATGGCTCAACCATAAACTCACCTTCTCTGAACATCTCGAAGAAGTACAGAAGAAACTAAGACAGAGACTAGACCTATTCTACAGAATTAACCACTTCCTTGCTAGGGATGCTAAGCTGCGGTTGGTTTAAGCCTCGTTCCTTCCATTAATAGATTACGCGGACCTTTTCTACAGCCATTGCACTCCCTCTGCCCTGGCTAAGTTGGACACCCTATACCACAGAGCAATCAGGTTCATAACAGGCCTTCCACTTTCCACACACCATTGCTCCTTGTACACGGCGGTGGGCTGGACTTCCCTTCACTATAGGAGAAATAGAAATTCCGCTCTATGGGCATTCAGAATGGTTACCAAAAAGCTCCCCCTATATTTCTCTGATTATATTCCCTCAAGTGTGATAGGTACCTATGCTCTAAGAAGCTATAACCTAATTGCCTTGCAATTACCTATGGTCAAATCTCGTTTCGGTAGAGCTGCCACAAGTATCTCGTTGCCTTCCTTGTGGAACAATATGCAAAAAAAGTGAAGCTGAGTTGTCCTGTTAGCCTGAATACTGTATATTCAAGTCACTCTATGATTGTTCCATGAAGGAATCCTTCAATTATTTCCCACATCGCTAGCTCACCTCTTTTCTAGTATCCCTGTACAACCTGCCTTCCACCCTGCCTCTGCCCTTGCCTCTCTCTCCTTACCAAAAACCAGCAACTCTCCATCTTCTCTGTCTCACTTTAGCCATGGCCAAGTGCCACCCCCTTCCCTGATGTTTGCCAGTTAACTATACCAACCCCGTAATTATCTTCCTAATCTGGTATCCCTTTTTTGTGTTTTCTTTTTCTTTTTAAGTGAACATGCTGGCTAAACCCATTTATGAGCCTATCTGTTGTAAAGGCCCTTTCGCCCAAATCTTGATGTATATAACTTGGTTATATGTATAAATTACACCTTTCTGTACATATGCATATTTTTCCTCTCTGTATAATATTGCATTATGTTTTACCATGTTACTGTACTATGACTTTTGTATGACCAGGTCCATCTTGCAAATGAGCCTTGCTCAATGGTGCCCACCTGGATAAATAAAGATTTGATTGATTGATTGATTGATTGATTGAGATTAGGGAATGGGTGACAGCCTGCCACAGTCAGTCAGCATCTTGGCTTTATGCTACCCGTTTTATAACGTATAAGAAAAAGACATATAAATACACTGTGCCTCATCAATTCTGCAGTTTACGGGACATGCCTCGATGGCATACATAAACGAATTTCTGAGTGACCTGTCCATGGATATATATTTTGGCATGCAAATATAATATAAAAGTAATCAGTCATAAATTACTTATGGGACTTAGTAACCAATAATATGTGATTGGTTACAGTTCTTTTCTGAGCATGTCATCTGTAATATAATATTTCTCAGATTCAACACTACTTCCCCTTTCTTAGGGCTACAGTAAGCATCCTGTTATTGTAATCACTGTTATGTCTAGCCCTGCTACTTGGGCACATGTACCTCCAGTTCCTGCTGGCAATCAAACTTGGGATCCTAAGTCCTGAAGGCAGCAGCTCTAACCATTTAGCTAAGGGGAATTCCCTCAGAATGCTCATGTCAAGTTAGCAGAGGATGTTTTTGATCCATTGACCTCTGGGTTATGGGTCCAGCATACTTCCACTGTGCCACTCTGTCTTTTGCTTTGACTGAAGCAATGCAGCACAATGGTTTGGTTTGTCAAAAAGGAAATCAGCTTTGGAATTCCACTAGGAACTTTAATCTTATGTTAACATACACAGGATGGAGGATGCACATTTCTTGAGTGAGTGAATGCAAACAGACTAGAGAACAAGTACTTAAACAGAGTTGTGCACATGGATGAGAAACCTGGGCAACCCAAAATCATTACTGGGACCTTATTATACCTGATTATACCCTATTTAGGAGAAGTAGAAGGACAGCTAAGGGGGTGGGGTAGTAATGTATGTTAAAGACTCCATTAAAAAAGTGGTGGAAAGATATATGGGGGGGGGGAAAGAGACAGAATCTCTATGGCTAAAATTCATAGAGGTGGAGAGGCAACAGCCTGATGATTAGAGTGGTCTACAGCCTACTGAGTCAGGCTGATGAGTGAGATAAGCTACTCTTTAAGGAGATTAGCATGTCAGCAAAGTCTGAGTGACAGTCATTATGAAGGATTTCAATCTCCCTGATGTAGTCTGGGCAGTACCAGAGCCAAGGAGTAGCAGAAGTCAAAGGTTCATTGAGGTCTTCCAGTATTGCTTTTTCCAGCAGTGGGTACATAACACTGTGAGAGAGAGTAAAAGAGCAGGAAATGCCAACTACAGGAACAACCCTTAACCAAGAGGAAGAAAACATGAGAGAAGACTTACTGGACCTAATTGACATGGACAAATATATTAAAATACATCAAAGGGAAAGACTGCAAAAATTACACCTGACATACACAGTTAGGGAACACATAAAACAGATAAACAAAGTTATTGGAACCATCCAGAGGGTTCCATATGATGTCACTGAAATAAACAGAATACATTATTGTGCAGCGAGACTAATAACAAATAGAGCAGTGCCAAAAAAGCAAGGAATGAAGAACAAAAAGAGAGGGAAATTCAGCATACCACCATGGAAAAAGTGGATAGAAGGGACAATTATGGAACTAAGATCAGAAGTATCACTGCTGGAGGAGTTCAGAAAAGGTAATAGATCAATGAAAGTCATCAGGAAATGGGTGAAATCAAAGAAAAATGCTGTATTAAAACAGATCAGGACCTAAATTTTACCATCTCAAATAACAAGCTTAAGATCTCTGCTCAAGCCGAGAAGCTCAGGAGATACGTAGAAAGGAACAATGAAAAAATGCAAAATAGATGGTTTAGAGAAGACCTGAAGAAATTCTATAGGGAGCTGGGAAAGAAAACAGCCAACATAAAAACTCCACCAGTAAAGAAAGAAATTGAGGAATTCTGGAGAAGTATTTATGAAGACCCAGTTGAACATAATAGGGATGCAAAGTGGATACAGGAAATAAAAGACAGCATTAGAAATGGTACTACTAGAGATATGGGTGGCCTGACGAATTGCTAAGGAGATAGAAATGAAGATAAGGAAGGCCTCCAACTGGAAAACCCCAGGTCCAGATGCAGTACCCAACTTCTGGCTGAAAGTACTAACATCTTTGCACCAAGATTTAGCTACTCAAAAACTATTTATACGCACATCCTGACTTGATACCCATCTGGTTAATGACAGGGAATACCACATTTTATTAAATCTGAACCTGCCAGTCTCCCCAAGAACTATCACCAATAACCTGTTTACCAACAACATATAAACTATATACTGAATCGATGCAGATAGAGTCTACAATCATTTAGACTGCAATAAACTCATGGCAATAGAACAAAAAGGTAATAAAAGAAAATCATATGGCACAAAGGACCATCTCATGTTGAACAAAGCCATTATGGAGAGCTGCAAAAAATGCTGAAATCTTAGTGTAGCATGGATCGACTACAAAAAAGCATTTGACAGTATCCCACACTCCTGGATCATGGAGTGTTTACGGATCTACAGGATACATCTCACACTGATAAGCTTCATCACAACAACAATGACAAAGTGGCAAACTACCCTGCAATTAAATCATGAGAAAGGTCAAATCACCATCCCAAATATAAGTATCCAACGAGGGATATTTCAAGGTGACTCTTTGTCACCACTTCTGTTTTGCCTTGCCCTCAATCCCTTGAGTAGCCTAATTAACAACCTAGGCTATGGATACAGCTTGAACACCAGAAACAAAAACAATCAACAGCTAACATCTCACCTTCTATGTGTAGATGACCTAAAACTTTACAGTTCATCTGACAAACACTTGAAAGAACAACTACAAATTGTTAAGACCTTTTCTGATGACATACGGATGACGTTTGGCCTAGACAAATGTGCCAAAGCAACATTTGTAGCGGGAAGTTAACTCGTAAGAAAACATGAATCTGGCGGAGGTTTGTGACATTAAAAGAACTTGAGCAAGAGGAGTGTAAAATACCTGGGAATAGATGAAGGAGCAACAGCACAACATGAACAAATGAGAGTAAAAGTAAGCAAGGAATATTTTAGAAGGTTGAAGCTAATTTTGAAAACTGCTTTGACAACACGAAATAAAGTGCAAGCTATAAATCAACTCGCCTTTCCAGTGATATCATACAGCTTTGGTGTGATAGACTGGCCACAGAAAGTGTTGAACCAGCTAGATATAAAAACAAGAAAAATGTTTCATGCTCACCAATTAATATACAAAAATCAGTGCATGCCAAGATTACACATCCCTAGGGCAGAGGGAGGCATGGGCCTCATAGAGATTGATTACACATATAGATCCACAATAGTGGGGCTACATACATACTTACTGACATCCTTGGACCCAAATATAGTCAAGGTCTTGCATCATGAAGAAAATAAGCCTAAAATGACTTCACTCATCAAATTAGGAGAAGCCATCAGAAGGGTAGCAGAGATTGATGTCAATCCAAAGGTAGATAAGGAATTGTCAGCAACAGAAAATGCAAAAGAATTAGAAAAGGAGTATAAAGATAAAGACCAACAGAAAAGAAAAACAATTGGAAAGTCCATAATTATAGTGGAAAATACAGGGAGCTACTGAAGCAAACTACAGGTCGATCAAGCCCTGACCCATGAGTGGTTAAAAAGAGGTAACTTAGGCCACGCAGATGAGAGACCAACAATGGCAGCCCAAGATAGTGGGCTACCACAAGATGGTTCACAAAATCCATAGAAAAACAGGAGAAACAGACAAGTGCAGGTTCTGTAGTACAGAATTAGAAATAGTTAGATCTTGTAGCTGGATGTGAAGTACTCATGGCAGAAGGCCTGTATACGAAAGACAAACAATGTAGCAAGATTGATCCACTGGAAACTGTGCAAACACTATAACATACAGGTAGCAGAGAGACACTGGAAACATGAACCACAAAGAATCACAGAGAATGAAGAAGTAATGATCACATGGGATCACCCAATACCAACAGCCAAGAAAGTGAAAGCAAGAAAACCTGATATTGTAATACAAGAAAAGAGAACAAAGGTAGCATTACTGATTGAAATAGCCACCCCTAGTGACTACAGTGTGCTGCATACAGAGAGACACAAAATCATGAAATACCAAGATATGCAGTCAGAAACCAAACTGATGTGGAATAAGGACACACAGATTGTTCCAGTAGTGCTTGGAGCAATGGGACTAATCAAAAAGAACTTTCAGGCACATTTAAATATGTTACCAATACTTGTGACACCTTATGAACTTCAAAAGGAAGCTATTTTGGGGACGTTGCGTGTGCTGAGAAGAGCACTCTCAGCAAACATCAAAGATTAATACAGTACTAATTTCTTGAGTTTTGAATATGCACTGGCTAAAGAATGGGGTCCATACTTGCCACGGTATTAGAAATCCCTAAACATTTGGAGACACTAACCCCGTGAGAGAGGGTGACCTTGGACCTTATAATGTCAAGCTAGGACATTGTAAGTAACATAAGCATGAAGGATCCCTTGTGAACAAACAACCACAACAAGCATAACAGGAGTAATGGGTAGGGAGAAACGAGTGTGTGGGATGAAAACTCCATGGGGAAAGGGGGTGGGGGCAGCTCCAGTAAAACCTACTCAGAGCTACACACTCTAGCAGACTTGATAGACCTAAATGGCCTGTTTCTGCTGGAATTTTTACATGTTTGTATGTTCATAACACTTTGTGCTTTTACGTATTCATGGGGACAAAACAAGCCTCTTCACATGTTTGTTTCAGGTGTTAGAAAGGCTGAATTTTGGTAGGATGGGGAAATTCTCCAGAACAGACTGAAAGAGCTAGGGAAGGTCAGAAGGACAGAGGGTAAATGAGCAACCACCAATAGGGAGGTACTGGGTTTGACAAAGGACTATATAAAGTACATTAGCAAGAGAATGAAACACAGACAGCCAATCTGGTTCCTCAAGAAGGTACAGGAGATGGTCAGAGACAGAAATGGATCTTTATGAACACTTTTAAAAAGATCAGAGGACAGCAGGGAATAGCATATGGGCAAGCTTAAAATTGCAAAAAAATCTGATACTGAAGATGATGGAAGGGGTTAAGGAAAATGAGAAAGCATTCTTTAGGTACATTAGGAAAAAATAAAGCTTAGGGAGAGCATCTATAATTGTAGAGGAGGATGCAGAGAAGGCTAGCACCCCGAATGAGTAAGGAGATGGGGGCCTGTGCCAGACAGCAGGGTACTGTTCAAGGACTCCCAAGGACAGAGGCTAGAGATCAGGGACATTACAGTAACAGGATTCTCAAGGGTCTTAAGATCTGAAGGTAAACAAATCTCCAGGATCTGATGGTATTAACCACCAGATCCTTAAGGAAACTGTTTGGGGGTAGCCATTTAGTGATACCCTAAAAGCCACCTCACAGTATAGCAAGGCTTACAGGAAAGCCAATAGGATGCTGGGTTGTATAAGTAGTTACCATCAGGAGAAAAGGGGAAATTGTTTAACCAGGAAAGGCACACTAAGCCAGAGCTTGTTTCCAGATGTGACCTGGAAGCACAAGGAAGTTAAGTAACTTGCTCAGGGTCATACAGTATGCAAGTGGAAGCTGTGGGATTCAGACCCAGGTCTGGTCTGCTGGATGTCACCAGATTTGCAGATCAGAGCCTTAGACCACTGCACTATACTGCCTCTACCAAAAGAAGTGATCCTTCCACTATACAGGTCCCTGGTGAGGTAGCACTCACAGCACTGTGTACAATTCTTGAGCCCACATCTGACAAAGGACTGTGTCAGGTTTATTTTTAACCAGAATGTGAACTGGGACAATGCCCTTCCTCAGTCACAAGTGACACACAATTAAAAACATACAAAAATAAAATAACTGGTCTCTAAAAACATGCAATTGGAAAGATGTAAAAATCAAGAAACATTATACCACTTACATTCTGATGATGCTACATGAGTATGTTTCAAAGCAATCTTAAAACTAGGCCAGCAGCTATTACTGTTGAAAGACAGGCTGCTCAGTAAACATGAACCGGCCCATGAGAAAGATGATTTACTAACCTGCAATTTGAGGTAATTTTAACTTAAGAGTAGTGACCTTTGAGCCCCGACTTGTAGGATCAGTGAGCTAAAGTAGCCAGATTCATGTTGATTCTATGTACTGGTGGAAAACTACCCTAATTCTTGTAAAGTTAACAGTGGTGAGTATGAGAAGGGGACTGTAAAGCAAAATAACAAATGTAACAAAGCCACTCTTATGGTTTGAGTGGTTTTATTTATTTATTTTTTATTTTGTTTTATTTATTTCACCAGGAAAGTGGTCTGAATCAAGAATCTATTTCCATTCACGACTGGGGGGATTGGTTTCACAATAGGTGTAAGTGATACATTTTAACAACTTATATCACACATAAGTAAAATCACTCTATACATTTCATATTATATAATATGTATATAATTACATGAGCTATAACATGGGTAAATTCTGGTGTTCCTATAGTAGAGACATTTCTTCAGGTACATGAAGCCCGCTAGGTTCAAGTGCAGTGTCACAGTTTCCCTGCATGACAAAAGGGATTAACTCCCATTGAAATTGCATTGTTCCCTGCAGTAACTATACTGCAGAATTCTGCAGAGTTGTGCTTGATCCTGGCAAGCTTCAAGAGGGATATGCGGGGGGGGGGGGGCTATGTGATACCAGATTTATTGATACAAGTGCTGTTTGACCTTGGGTAACCTCACACGTGGATTATGCAATAGTGTAGGAGCTTGTGTGATGGGTTAGTTTCTGTTTATTTCATTTTTATTTGTTTAAATGTAGCTTAAAGAGGACAGGAAATTATTTCTAGTCTGCAGCTGTTTATAATATTCCCATTTGTAGAAATGATATCCATAAGCCTAAATTATCCATATGTAACTGTACTTGAATAAGAAGTAATGTGAAAAACTACATTTTGCATTGTTTCTGTTTTATGGGCAACATTCTACTACAGTTTTCTTCATAGAACCAGTGATCTGGGGCCTGATATTCAAATATGTGCAAAAATATGCACTGCACCTTGCGCTTGATCGTGTGCCCGAAGATGCTATATTCAGTGGAATAGCACACCAGCATTATTTGACTGAATACAGGGACATGTCAGCCGGGCGTTAAGCCACTTAACGCTGCCCCAACAGGGCTCCTGAAGTACGCCACCAGAATGGATAGCGCCGGAGAACTATTTGCAGTATTCAAAGGTACCCATGCAAATGGGCCCATTGGGCATGCAAAAGTGCTAAGGGACCATTTGCATGCCCATTATGGGCTCATTTGCATGGTTAGTGAAGAAAGGTAGTGTAACGCCATCTCCCCAGTCCTGGTCCCAGACCTGTGCATATCCCTAGTGTCAGTGATCCCCCCACCCCTGCTGATTGCTGGCCAATTCTGTAAATGAACACTATCTCTGGTGCTAGTAGTCCCCCCGCTGATTGCCGACCTGTTCTATAATTAAATAGTATCCCTGGTGCTAGTGGTGTCCCCCTCCTTGGATCCGAGCCTCAGATGCAATACATTTTACCTGTTGCCAGTGGTAACCCCCCCAATCCCATTCCTGGCATCATGTATATTATCCCTGGTGCTAGTGGTAACGCCCTTCCCTCTGATCCCATCCCTGACATCACGTATATTATCCCTGGTGCTAGTGGTAACCCCCCTCTGATCCCATCTCCAGCTGCAAAATATTTATCCCTCTTGCTAGTGGTAACCCCCTTCCTTTGATCCAAGCCCTGGCTATAGTACATTTATTCCTGTTGCCAGTGGTAAACCTTCTCCCTCTGATTCCAGCCCCAGCTTAAATACAGTTATCCCTGGTGCTATTGGTGCCCTTCCCACCAATCGCCAACTGCTGAAGTTCAAACAACCCCTCCCTGGCATCCAGTGGTCTCCCCACATGGCACTGGGCACCTCCTCCACCCACTGTATCCACAGAGGTGGTGCCACAGGTGCATACGGCAACCAGCACAGCCCTCACCACATGTCCTCAGCCAGCTGCCGTAAGTACAATCAGGAAGCACAGCTCTTATTTATGGGACAGAGTGTCACACTATATCCTACAAATAAGAGGTGTGCTTCCTGACTGTACACAAGGCAGCTGGCTGAGGAGGTGTGAAGAGGGCTGTGGTGGTCACCATATGCACCCATGGCACCACTGCTGTAGGTACAGTGAGTCGGGGGTGCCCGGTGCCATGCGGGTGACCACTGGACACCAAGGAGGGGTTGTTTGAACTTCAGAGGTTGGCAGTTGGTGGGAGGAAGGGCACCACTAGCACCAGGGATAAATGTATTTAAGCTGGGTCTGGGATTGGAAGGGGGGCTTACCACTGGCACCAGGGATAAATGTGCTTCAGTCGGGTCTGGGATTGGAGGAAGGGGGTTTACCTCTAGCACCAGGAATAAATGTATTTTAAACTGGAGCTGGGATCGGGAAGGGGGGGTTAATACTGGCACCAGGGATTGTATTGCAGTTGGGGACTGGATTGGAGGGAAGGGGTTACCACCAGCACCAGGGATAAATATACTACAGTTGGGGCTGGGATTGGAGGGAGCGGAGTTACCATTGTCACCAGGGATAAATGTGTTGCAGCCAGGGCTGGGATCGAGGGGGGGGGTTACCACTAGTACCAGGGATACATTTAAGTTAAAGAATGGGCCAGTGATTGTTGTTGGTGGTGGGGAACTGCTAGCACCAGGTATCCTTTCTTTTTTTTTTTTTTTAAGAATGGGGCGGCAATCGGCAGGGGGGGCAGGGACTGTGGGGTGGAAGTGCTGCCCCAGCGGCCAACCAGCTAGGTGGCTGCATTATCTTCATTGGCCACTAGAGTTGCCCAGAGTAAGTCGGGATTTTGTTTGGTGGTGTTTGTGCTGTGCAAAAGGACCATGCTAAACCCTTTTACTGCTGAATATGGGGTAGTGTGCACATTCATGGTCATGCCCCCCCTTTGCCTGCATGCATACATTATGTTTTGTGTGGGCGCTAACCCTCTTTGCCGGTTCATAAAACCTTTTTGAATATAGGGCTGCAGCACAAACCCCAGTTTGCATGGGCAAAGACTCATTAGTACCCACACAAATTTATGAATATTGGGCCCCTGGAGTTTTAATTATAGCATGGTTTGTGCACAGAACTCCTAACATGGTTCTGATAGAACAGTGGCTCATGTTTAGCATTCTGTACTCAAACCACGACATAGTAAAATCTCCAGGTTCTGGTTCCATGAAGGGAGCTTTGCAGAATGTTGTCCATAAAAAGAAACAACTGAAAATACAGTTTTTCATATCAGTATTTATTCAGATACAGATAAATATGGCTCATTTGAAGGCAAGTCTTTCATGTATGTTAATAGTAACATTACTAACAGCTGCTGATTAGCACAGATTTTCTGTCCCCTTTTCATTTGTGGGTTTATTTTGTGAAATAATATAATGCCGCTGTTTTCTCTTCAAAGATATCACCAGTTATCTTTAGAAATCTACACCCACACCTGTTGATAGATATATCTCTCTATATAGGTATGAGTCTGTCTGTCTGTCTGTCTATCTATCTATCTTAATTGCAAAAAAACTTTGTTAATGTACTAGTTAGGATTAAAGCAAAAAAGTAGTGAAATTTGGCATTAGGGTTTCCAACCCTAACACTCCTCCCCCACCCTGCAGGCAACAGACCAGTTGTGGGTTGTGCCTCTGGGTTCTCAACCCTAACACTCACCCCATTCCATCAGTGAAGAAGCTCAGATGCATACAGTTTATGAGAATGGGGTGAACGTTAGGCTTGAGAATCCCAAGGCACACCCCACAACTGCTTTGCTGCCTGCAGGGTGGGAGTCGGGTAGAAACACAGAAGTTGATGGCAGATAAGGACCGCAAGGCCCATCCTGTCTGCCCATTTCTTTTTCTACCTTATGAATGTGCCATAGCCCTTTACTCTGTCAATGGCCTATTTATTCATACTCATCTCTGTTGCTCCCTTATGCCTATCCCATGCCTGTTTAAAGACCTGCACTGTATTCATATCCACCACTTCCTGAGATAGGTCGTTCCATGTATCTACCACCCTTTCTGTAAAAAAGAACTTCCTCACATTACCACTTAATCGGCCTCCCTCTAATTTCATGCTGTGTCCTTTTGTACTGCTATTTTCTTATATTGAAACATGTTAGACTCTTTTACCTTGTTAATGTCCTTAAGATATTTGAATGTTTCAATTGTATCACCTCTCTCCCTCCTTTGCTCTAGGGTATACATATTGAGCTCCATTAATCTGTCGACATATGTTTTCTGATGCAGTCCCTGCACCATTTTGGTTGCCCTTCTCTGGACTGCCTCCATTTTGTTAATGTCCTTGTGCAGGTGCGGCCTCCAGTACCGCATGCAGTACTCCAGATGGGGCCTAACCAGTGTCTTGTAGAAAGGGATTATTACCTCCCTCTTACGACTTGTGATGCCCCTACTAATACACTCCAGCATCCCTCTAGTCTTACCTACTGCTTTAGTGGTCTGCTTGGATGATTTCAGGTAATCTGTGATGATGATGATGATGCCCAAGTCTCTTTCTTCCCTTGTGATTGCAAGCAATTCCCCTCCCAACCTATAGATAGCTTCAGGGTTTCTCTTCCCTATGTGGATGATCTTGCACTTCTTTGCATTAAAGAGCTACTGACGCCTCAAAGAAAACTTTAAAAAACATAATTAGGTGCAATTCTAGCTGCATTCCATTTATATTTTATATATTTCTCCTTTCCATAATTTATTACCAAGGAAATGTGTGTGAATATATGATCTTTATCCCTTAGAGTTCATTCTGAGTTCATCTGCCTCTATAGCTTACTCCCTACTTCAAGTTATAATCCTTTGTTGTGATATCACAATCAATTGCCACGGGAGTAACTGTGAGGTCACAGGCAGTGCCCTATTACTTCAGGTAGGGAGAAACCAACAAGAATAGATGAACTCTTAAGGAGCAAAGATCCTGTTTTCATGCAAATGACCTCACTACTAAAAAATGGGGAGGAGGAGGAAGAATACAGAATGAATGGGAAATACACGCTGGGCAATGCCTAAATATTATGTTTTATTAAAGTTATCCTGAACATGTCACCAGCTCTTTAAACCCCAGTTGCCACTCTTCAGACCATTTTGCCAGTTTTTCCAGATCTCTTCTCATTCTGCCCACACCATCGGGATCACCTACTCTGTTGCAGATCTTGGCGTCATCTGCAAACAGGCAAACCTTACCCTCCAGTTCATCCACAAAGTCACTGAAGAAGGTATTGAAGAGAACTGAGGTACCCCACTTGTGACTTGCATCTCTTCTGACTATGCCATTTACCACCACTCTCTGTTTTCTGCATACTAATCAGTTTGCCACCCAGTTGACCAACTTCTGACCCACCCCAAGCCTACCCAGCTTATTAATCTTCTATGTGGAACAGTATCGAAAGCTTTGCTGAAATCAAGGTAGGCGACATCAACGCACCCCCTTGGTCCACCATTCTGGTTAACCCAGTCATAGAAATCTATGAGGTTAGTCTGACAGGACCTTCCTGTTGCAAACCCATGCTGTCTTGGATCCTATGAATTCAAAGTGTTGCACTATCCTTTCCTTAAGGAGTGCCTCCATAATCTTGCCCACTACTGAGGTAAGGCTGACTGGTCTGTAGTTCTCTGCCTCCTTTCTGCTGTCACTTTTGTGGAGCAGGATCACATGAACCCTTCTCCAGTCTTCTGGGACCTCTCCTGTGCTCAGAGACTCACTAAACAGTTCTGATAATGGCTCTGCTAGTTCCACCCTTAGCTCCTGTAGTACCCTGGGATGTATGCCATCAAGTCCCATTGCCTTGTCCACCCTGAGCTTAGCGAGCTCTTGTAGGACCCTTTCTTTTGTGAAGGGACTTGTGCACTACTCCCTCCTCCCTGTGTCCATGGTGCTGAGCTGTGGGCCCTGCCCTACCTTCTCCTCAGTAAATACTGAGCAGTAGTATCTATTTAGGATAGGTGCTTTTTCTTGGTCCTCCTCCACACACTTCCCCTTATCACCTTTGATCTATAGAAAGTCTTGTTCCCTTCTTTTACTGTTCATGCTAGTGTTTCCTCAGTTTGGGCCTTTGCCTGCCTTACTGCCTTCCATGCATCCCTTAGGGAAGTTTAGTATGCCTCCCTATCTTCATCCTGCTGCACGCCTTTATATTTCCTTAAGGTCATCCTTTTGGCTCTGTCCTCTTCTGTTACTGTTTTTGAGAACCAAAGTGGTTTCTTCCTTCTTTTGCTTTTGCTTTTCTCCCTAACACAATGGGATGTTGCTTCAAGTATTGAATCCTTAATGCTTGCCCACTTTGCCTGTACCCCCTCACCTGTATTTCGTCTTGCCAGGGCTAGCTTAACTCTGCTGGCCATCTTATCAAAGTCAGCTCCTCTGAAGTCCCATAGTTTTGCCTTGGAATGGGATGATTTGTTTCTAGTGGCCAAATTGAACCATGCCATGTGATGGTCATTGGCCCCAGGTGGCCTTCTACCTGGAGTTCTGTGCTTCTTTCCCCATTAGTCAGTACTAGATCCAGGATAGCTCTGTCTCTTGTGAATTGTTGTACCAATTGTTTGGTGCCCTCTCCCACAGGGAATCCACTATGTGCCTAGTTCTGGCAGATGTTCCTGCTGGTATTGATCAATCTGTATCTGGCATGTTGAAGTCTCCCATTATCAGAGCCCCCCCCCCTTTAGCTGTCATGTTTTGTATATCTCTGAACAGTAATGTGTCTATGTCCTCCCCCTGGTCTGGAGGCCTATAGACAACCCCAGTTCATATGGCTGTCCAATTTCCTGTTTCCAGGGTGACCCACAGTTCTTCTGGCTCCTTATGTGTATTCTGAATTTCTGTAGCTTTGATATTTTCATTGACACAAAGGGCCACTCCCCCCCTTTTTCCCCTTGGTCTCTTCTGAACAGTACATAGCCAGGTACTGAAGTCTCCCAAGTGTGGTTACTGGTGAACCATGTCTCACTAATGACTACTATGTCCAGTTTAGCCTCTATCATTGTTGCATTCAGGTCTGGGATCTTGTTTCCCAGACTGTGGGCATTTGTGTACATGATTTTCCATTGGCCAGATTTTGGTGAGTTAGCTGTGGGGCGAGGTCCGGCTTTTCCACTGCGTGTTGTATTGGGAGCTGAACCTTTTTACTTATCTGTTGATGCAAATGAACTACACACATGCTGAACTCTTGTTTGATCACTAGCTGAGGGGGGTGGGGTGCTCTTCCCGTTCGATGTATCGGGTGCTGCACACCTCTCCCCATTTGCTAGTTTAAATATTCTGCAAAGGCATCAAACTCCTGCCCCAGTGCACTGATTCCCTCCTTAGTCAGATGCAGTCTATCGAATTTAAAGAACTTTCGCTCCCAAAACTGTTGCCAGTTACCTACAAATTTGTGTCCTTTTTCCTGGCACCAGTCCTTGAGCCACATGTTTAGCTCTCCTCTCTCCCTTTCTCTGACCTTTTGCCTGTCTGCCCCCCTCTCCCATACAGGCAGAACCTCAGAGAAAGAGATGCCGGACAAAATGGATGACAGTTTGTCTCACAGCCTGGTCAGGTGTTCCTTGGTTTCCACAACTGACCAACTGGTAAGATCGTTAGTCCCTATGTGTACCAGGATGTCAATGTTTTCTCCTGCTTCCTGCACAGTTGTTAGCAATGCTGTCAGTGTCTCTCCATGCTGATGTACCTGGGAGACACCTGACCATTACCCCCAGCCAGAGGTAGGTATCAACTCCCTGAATCATGGAGTCTCCTATGATCAGAAGTGTTTTGGATTTCCTTTTTGCCTTTTTTGTTTTGGTCCCTATTATGGGCAAGTTTTGTAATGCTGGCTCCTGTGCTGCAGTGTTCTGCTCTGCAATGTCCTCTGCCCCTTTGTTTAATTTTGGAGATAGAGGCAGATACCTGTTTGTAGTTTTTATTTGGTTTGTGGAGGTGATGCGCTGGTGAGCATTGAGTGATGGGGCACCTGATTTGCCCCTTCTAACCACCTGCCAACCTCCCGGACCAATTACCCTCTGCAGTCAAGGCACTTCAGTTGGATGTTAGGGAAATGGTGGGCAGTTCTTCTAATACATTTCCTCCTGAATATGCGAGTTGAGGTGTGCAATCTCTGCCCGTGCTGTCCGGAGCTGAGCCCTTAGATCTCAGATGGTCCAGTTTGTAGGACAGCATCCTAAATTCTGTATAACTGCCCTTTTGAAAAGTTTCCCACAGTACCTGCAGTTAATAAGATCCATTCCAGCTGAGCTGCCAAGTTTATAACCTGGTCCGAGTAATTAGAAGGAAAATGAAAGCAAAAGTTTATTTTTTTTATTTTTTTATATAGTTCTTTTCTTTGTTTTGTTTGTTTGTTTTTGTATAACTTTTTATAACAAGTTACATTAATTGTGCTTCTTTAAGTGAAGTCACTGTGTGGATACCCCTCTGAACCTCCCCTTCCTGCTTTGCTACAGGAAATGTCACGACTGTGCTACTCTATAAAAGGAGTGTAGCATGGGGTGGTTGGGGATGGGGATGGGGTGGGTGGGCCCTTCCACTGCCAAAAAAGAACAACAGATGAAAGAAACAAGGAGGTAAGAGTAGAAATAATCAATCAGCAACAAATGCAGACACTATCCCTCGGTCTGTATCTCATATGTGCTCCTGTAACTAATCCTGAAAGCTTAGCCTATTGATGGATAAAACTGTAAAATCTGTAAGCACAAAAAGAAACAAACCCTGTAAGCACCACCTGCAACAATTTAACAGAAGACATATCCCGTAGGGTTGGAAACCTTAATGCCACATTTCCCTACTTTTGTTGTTTTAACCCTAGCTAGTGCATTAACAAAGTTTTTTGCAATGAATTTCCTTACTTTTTGAGATAGTATAATTGTATCCTTATTTTCCTGTGGTAACGCTGGGACCTGATCTGCCATCCCTCCTTATATGTGTACATATATGATGCTGTGGAAGTGCATGGCCCTCTGAGCCCTCCACTTCCATTCTTTTTAGTTGTATTCTTCTAGCACTCCTCAGCAGGGGGGAATTGTACCTATGGTTCCCCCCCTCATCAGGCTGTCACTCTTGGCTCCTGCCCCAGCCAGAGCTCTACCCTATGTCCCACCCCTCCCAGCTGCATCACGGTGGAAACTTACCCCGCTCACTGCAGAAGGCCAGGTGAGCACCAGGGGAGCTGACTTGGGTGTGTCTGCTGCAGTGCCAGTGGACCACCTTCATGCACATGGGGATGATTTTCTCTTTGTTTCACCCCTTCATGGTGCGGGTGTGAAATGACACCAAGGATCTTCCGTGCATGTGTCTGTGCACAGCACATCCAGCGTCAGCCTGCGTCGACCCTCCAGTAGACCACGAGCTGTCCTAACCCCCAGCCACCACTAGGAGCCAGCACACCTGCGGTCATCCCTTCCACCCACTCCAGAGAAGGAGAGTATTCCCTGGGATGCTCAATCCTCCCTTCCAGCTGACCCCCAGCTCTCGAGGTCACTCCCAACCCCAGGTCATTGGCATGGTTTGAGGTGTGGTGTCCAGTGCCTCAACCCTCAGCCCCACTGGGCTGGCTGTCCACTTCCATTTGTAAGAGGAGAGGAACCAAATTGTCAGCATAGCCATGGCAACATAACTGTACACCACATGGGTGAGAAGACAGCTTTGGCAGAATTTAAAGAATGTCAGCTGCCACTTTCATGAAGTGGTATAATAAAAAGGCTATGTTGAAAGTCTGGGGTCAAAATGTGTAAAATTACTAGTTATGAGTGTGGGTAGAAAAATTGCAATACACATAACTGTCAGTTTGCATATTTTGAACCAAAGTACTAAACATGCCTTTCTTCAGCGACCACCACATGAATAATGGTGGCAGAATCTCTGAAATCCTTACCAAAAGGTGATTTCACCAACCAACCATGAAATCCCCTTTTTGGTTGGAAAAGTCACTTTTTGGGCCAGATTTGCATGACTCCACTAACATTGTTCATGAGGTGGGGTCTCAAAAAGGCTATGTTGAAAAATTGGGGTCAAATATGCAAAAATGACAAAGTTATGCATGAAAAGTTGAAAACCCCTTTGAAATACATTAAACTGCACTTACCTTAGTTTCTCATGTAGCAGTCAGTGTTTCCAGCAGCAAGATGTGTCTTCCATAGTAGAATGGATCTTTGGCCTGGCATCTGTTCAGGTAAGTGAGGGTGTGTGTGAGGTGTGGGAGGTGCAGGGTGGAAAGTGATGAGTGGGAGGTGGGGGTGAGTGGTTAGATCGGCAAGGAGCCATTTTCTTATTTACAGGGAAAAAACATTAAAGGTCTCTTTTGTTTATTTCAGCTCAGGATACTGATCAGAGGGTGGGAGTGCCTTGAGACACCAGGAAAATGGGGAAATTAAGGGGAATGGCAATTGGAGGGTGCCATTAGACACCAGAGATACAGAAAACAATGACAGGATTGCAATTGGAGGGTGGGTGTTACACTAGTCACTGGGATACAGACAAAACAATTAAAGGGGATGGTGATTGGAGGTTGGGGGTACCATTAGACATCAGGGAAGGGGAACATAAATCATGAGAATGGTGATTGGAGGGTGGGGGTGCCACTATACACCAGGGATATAGAGAAAACAATTACAGAGACAGCGATCAGAGGGTGGGGGTGCCACAAGACCAGGAAAAGTAAAACAAATTAATTGGAACAATGATCAGAGGGTGGGGGTGCCACTAGACACCAGGGATAAAGACAAGAAATGTGGTGATGGCAACTGGAGGGTGAAGAGTGCCATTAGACACCAGGGAAAGGAAAGAAAATTATGGGAATGGTGATCGGAGGGTTGGGGTGCCACTTGACACCAGGGATACAGAGTAAACAATTATGGGGACAGCGATCAGAGGGTGGGGGTGCCCCTAGACAACAGGGAGACTAAAAAATGTAATGGGAACGGTGATCAGAGGGTGGGGGTGCCACTAGACACCAGGTATAAAGTCAAGCAATATGGGGACGGTGACTGGAGGGTGGGGAGTGCCACTAGACACCAGGGAAAGGGAAAACAGTATGGGAACAGCGATTGGAGGGTGGGGGTACCCCTAGACACCAGGGATAAAGATAGCGATTAGGTGAACAGTGATCGGAGTGTGGACATGCCAGTAGACAACAGGGATAAAGACAAAAATTATGGGGACAGCGATGGGAGGGTACCACTAGACACCAGGGCTAAACTCAACAATAATGGGATGGTGATTGGATGGTGGGGGGGTGCCACTAGACACAAGGCAAAGGGAAGTATCACAGGGACATCAATCAAAGGGTGTGGGAGCCACTAGACACCAGGGAAAAGATGCCAGCTATAAAAAAAAAGCTATTGGAGTCAAGAAAAAGAATCTTTTTTTATGACTTGTGATATGAAAAATAATCTTTTTCTGTATCACAAGATACGAAAAAAGAGTTATAAACTTACAAAAAAATATCAAGGACATTTTGACAATTGTTAAGTGTAGAATCCAGCTAAGGTGGTCTCCAAAAGCAAGCTACAAGTGTTGGTCACACCACAGAATGCAGTTTTCCTAGGTTTTTAAATAAATAATGGCAAGGTCTAATGGAAGCTGGGGGTGCCATTAGACATCAGGAAAAGGGGAAAAAGTCATGGGAATGGTGATTGGAGGGTTGGGGTGCCACTAGACAGCAGGAGTACAGACAAAACAATTACAGAGACAGTGATCAGAGGGTGGGGGGTGCCACTAGACCAGAGAAAGTGAAAAAAATTAATGGCAACAATGATCAGAGAGTGGGGGTGCCACTAGACATGAGGGATAAAGACAAGAAATACAGGGACAGGAATTGGAGGATGGGAGTGCCACCAGACACCAGGGAAAGTGAAAACAGTAATGGTAACAGCGAATGGAGGGTGGGGGGTGCCACTAGACACCAGGGATAAAGATAACAATTAGGTGGACAGTGATCAGAGTGTGAACGTGCCAGTAGACACCAGGGATAAAGACAAAAATTATGGGGACAGTGATGAGCGGTAGGAGGGTACCACTGGACTCCAGAGCTAAACTCAACAATAATGGGGATAGTGATCAGATGGTGGGGGGGTGCCACTAGACACAAGGCAAAGGGAAGTATCGCAGGGATAACAATCAAAGGGTGAGGGAAACACTAGACACCAGGGAAAAGATGCCGGCTATAAAAAAAAAGGCTATTAGAGTCATGAAAAATAGTCTTTTTTTGTGACTTGTGATACGAAAAATAATCTTTTTCTGTATCACGAGATATGAAAAAAGAGTTATAAACTTAAAATAAAAATAATGTCAAGGGCATTTTAACAATTGTTAAGTGTAGAATCTAGCTAAGGTGGTCTCCACAACCAAGCTACAAGTGTTGGTCTCACCACAGAATGCAGTTTTTCTAGGTTTTCAAATTTATAATGGCAAGGGCAAACAGAGGCTGGGGGTGCCTGTAGACAACAGGGATACACATTTCAAAGTCATTTATGTAAAACCCAATTCTGGAATTGGGCGAAATCCCGATCACCAGAACATATGTGTTGGCTTTAAGTAAAGACATTGTTTTTTGTCAGTTATTGAACCCTTGCCAACTGACAAACAAAATGGCAGCAGCACAAAAAAAGACTTCCCATTTTCAATGCAGAATGACCTGTCTGTGAAAAAGGATTATCAATTTGCCACAAAGGATCCTTCTTTGAACGCGACATCTATAAATTCCCATTGAAAATAATGGGACCTTTAAAATGCAATAACTTTAGAACAGCTTAATATTTTTTTCAACAAACCAGCAAAAGGCACATATACGAGGCAAGCCTTTTCTACCCTGACATTTTCAGACTACAATTCCAAACCATTTTGGAGATACAGGTGGACAAAAGAAACTTCAAAAAACAAAAATTACAAACTTTTTAGCTTGCTGTATCTGCACAACAACACCACCAACTGGAACAAAACTTACCACACCAAGAGATATACCCCATGAAAATGTGCTTGCAAACTTTCATACAAATTTGTTGAGCAGCTGCAAAGTTATTAAAGTGCAACAATTGAGGTTTAACATTAAACTGCCTACTCAACCCTAACTATAGTGGTGCTACTGCACCATTATAATATATACATATATATATATATATACATATATATATATATATATATATATATACACTTCATTAATGCACCAGTTAGGGTAACTTATCACCACAAAAGTAGGGAAACGTGGAATTGGGGTTTCCAACCCTAACTCCCCACCCCCACCCGCCAAGCAGCAAAAGGAACACTGCACTAAGAGCAAAGGAAGCTAAAGTACTGTTGATCAAATGAAGCTGTCATACTCACTTATTAGTAATAGATGCTCAATTTAGTAGGGATACTAAGCCACAGTTAATTGTCTCCCGACATACACAGGGGCTAGATCTGCTGAAGGTTATTTTCTGGTTTTGCTTTTATATATTCCTGCTGCATTTATTTACTAACACTGTACATAGCAGTTTTTTGGGCACTGCATATGTTTTAAAACACTTTGATTGGGAAAGAGGTGAAGAATTGTACTTGGTACTTGGTTTTAATCAATTTTTTGGGGGATACAAACAAGGATGTGGTATCCTAGTAGCTGGTACAGGCAGGGGAGTGGGGGGGAGACGAGGCAAGGGGAAGGCCGGGAGGCCTAGGGGTGCAGGAGAGAAGGGGGAGAATAGTTGGTTGTAATGGATGTGGGGTGGTGGTCTTCATGGACATGCTGTGGAAAGTCAGGGGTGCCCAATATGTATGAAAATGGGACAGCTCATGGCAGAAATTAATTGACTGAGGAGGGAGGTGGAGATAGGGGCAGAGAGACAGAACTTGGTGGGAGGGGGAAAGGAAGAAGCTGCACTGGGGCCACTGTAGGCTGGAGCAAGGCAATTGGTGGCAGGGGAATGAGCGGGATGCCTGGAGGACTGGGTGATGGACCATGCAGTGGGGGGGGCAACAGTTGTCAGTAGGTGAAGAGGAAGGTGTGGGGTGCAAGGGGCAGGATCACAGACAAATGGCAGTGTCACAGCATCTTAGATCAGAAGTAGTACCTCAGAAGGCAGTGAAAGGGTATCAAGCAAGTTTACACTGCTGGCAGCTATGGAGGACCAGGGGGTTCAGGAGAAAAAAGAGGTTCAAATGGACTTGGGGAACTCGGGGAATGGACTGAATGAAAACTTAGTGGGAGGGGGAGGAACAGGAGGAGGGGTCTGGAAATTTAGGAAGGCATCAGGAGGTGGGTTGTGGATAGGATTGGGAAGGGGGTCATGGAGGAGGAAGTAGGGTGGAGGTAAATGTGGAGCATCACAGGGGAGATGGGGAGAGGGGGTCCCAGGAGGAGCAAGGTGGTATACTAGGGAAACCAGAAGACATCACTGATTGGAGACACCAGGTAAGGGGGGCAAGGGAAGAAAGGACAGGGGTACCAGATAAGGGGACTGAGGCATTTGCCAAGATGGGTAGAATGGAGAAGGTCACGGTCTTCAGTGATTCAATTATAAAGGTGGTACACTAGCTTAGAAAAGGGATACCCATAAACAGAGGTCGATCTTCTGTGAATCAGGTATGGAGGCAGGAAGGGCAAAACAATTGATAAGGGAGGCCATAAAGGCATGTGGGGGCTAACCACACCTCATCATTCATTTAGGTACAAATGACATGGTAGGCAATGAGGTAGACTGGGTACATAATAGGTTCAGGGTGCTGGCCAAGGGCTGCAGGGAAGAGGTAAGCTCACTGGCCTTCTCAGAAGTCTTGTCAGTCCCTTGTGCCAGTACCATTAGACAGCAGTGACTTATGAAATTTAATAGATGGCTGAGGGATTGGTGTGATAGGGAGGGTTTTGCATGCATAGGGAAGTGGGGGATCATATGGGCAGACGAGAATATATACACAAAGGACAGACTGCACATACATGAGGTGGGTTCTAGGCTGCTGAGGGGAAAACTACAAGAATATATAGACAGGGTCTCGGATGGGGATTTAAGCTAGAAGGGGGTGTACGAGACTAGGGAAGGGAAGGTGGACATGCCCAGGGTGGCCTTGCCTAGCTGGCATTCCCCCACAGGAGGGGGCAGGGGATGTAGGGAGCAGATGGGAGGAGGGAACTTGGTGGAGGGTAATGTCCACCAATGCGAAGAGCACAGACAATAAGCTGGCTAACTTGGAAGCCATGATGGTGGATGAGGGACTGGACCTGGTGGCCATTACGGAGACCTGGTGGACAGAGCACCAGGACTGGGAGGTGGTTATCCCAGGGTATAGTCTTTTTAGGAAGAACAGGACAGGTAAGAAGGTGGGGTTGCACTTTATGTGAAGGATGGAATAAAGGTGAAAAAAGTGCACAAAGAACAAGGGAAGGCAGAGGCCCTGTGGGTCACTCTGGAAAAGCGGTCAGGTGGAACACTATTCCTAGGTGTGAGCTACAGGCCTCCTATGCAAGAAGAGGAAGTGGAAAAGAAATTAATGCAGACAGTGCAAAGGATGGCACACAAGGGGGAACTTTTGCTGGTGGGGGACCTTAACTTCCCTAATGTGGACCGGGAAATTCCAATAGTGACATCAGCAAGAAATAGGGAGTTGCTGGACTCCCTGCAGGGAGCACTCCTTCAACAGCTGGTCTGGGAACCTAGCCAAAGCGGGGCAACACTAGACTTAGTGCTGACAAATGGGGAGAGTGTAGCTGATGTTTTGGTGGGAGACAGTCAGGGGTTCAGCGACCACCGAGTTGTAAAGTTCTGGATTCGGATGGGAATGGAAGTGTGTCACACTAGCACAAGGGTACTGGACTTCAGGCATGCAGACTTCAGCAAAATGAGGGTGATCTTCAGGGAGGCTATGGAGGGAAAGGAGGAACTGGGGGATGTGTAGGAGCTGTGGGGTGTAATAAAGGGGGGAATCCTGTGAGTCATGAATCATTGTATGAGGAAGATCAGCAAAAACAAAAAAAGAAGGAGGTTGCTCTGGTTCACCAGAGAGGTGGTAAGGGCAATAAGTGAAAGGAAACAAGCATTCAGGAAGAATAAAAGAACGCAAGGGAAGAAGGATAGAGAGGTATACAGGGAGAAACTGAGGGTGGCAGGGCAGACAATTAGGAGGGCGAAGGCAGATACAGAGGAAAGGATAGCTAGGAAAGTCTGGGGGGGGGAAAAAACGTTCTACAGGTATGTCAGTGAGAAGAGAAAATCCAAGCAGAGGATAGTGAGACTTAAAGGGGAAGGGGGTGTTCTGGTAGAGGGTGACATCCAGAAGGCAGACTTACTGAACAGGCACCTCTGTACAGTTTTCATGGTGGAAAAGGAGGGTCAGGGACCAGAGTTGCATGGGAGGGGCATGGAGGGCAGGGAGGTAGACTCTAGCCCATTCAAAGAAGACAGGGTACTTGAGCAATTGGGCAAGTTGAGGGTGGACAAGGCATTGGGTCCAGATGCTCTATATCCTAGAGTGCTCCTGGAGCTTAGGGGGAACTGGCAGCACCATTGAGTCAACTGTTTAATCTGTTGCTAGACATGGGGAGGGTTCTGAGTGACTGAAGAAGGGCGAATGTGGTGCTGCTCCATAAAAGCGGCAGAAAGGATTAGGCAAGCAGTCATCATCTGGTCAGCCTTACCTCAGTGGTGAGTAAGATTATGGAGTTACTCCTGAAGGAGAGAATTGTCTATTACCTTTCAGCCAGTGGTCTCCAAGATGACAGACAGCACAGGTTCACAGAGGGGAGGTCATGCCAGACCAACCTGATTGAGCTTTTCGATGAGGTGACAAGTGTGGTCGATCAGGGAGTGGTGATGGACGTGGCCTATCCAGACTTCAGCAAGAACTTCGACACTGCCCCTCACAAGAGGATGGTGAACAAGCTGGGCAGTTTAGGGGTGGGGCCAAAAATAACTAAATGGGTGGAGTGCTGGATAAGCATCAAATAACAGAGGGTGGTGGTAAATGAGGTGCACTCCAGGTAGGAAAGGGTGACAAGTGGGGTGCCCCAGGGGTCAGTATTGGGGCCAATCCTTTTCAACATCTACATTGGTGAAGTTTCAAAAGGACTGAATGGAAAGGTGTGCCTATTTGCAGATGATACAAAGATTTGCAATAAGGTGGACACACCAGAGGGGGTGAAAACAATGAGGGAGTATCTGTGAAAACTGGAGGGGTGGCCATAAATTTGTTAATTAAGATTTCATGCAAAAAAGTGCAGAATAATGCACATTGGGTACAAAATCCTACAGGCCACGAACACACTGTGTGAAGAAGTTATGATAGCAGAACAGGAGCGGGATCTGGGGATTATCATTCCAGATGATGTAAAGGTGGCTAACCAGTGTAATAAAGTGGTAGGTAAGGCAACCCGCATGCTGGTGTGCATAGGGAGGGGTATAATAAGCAGGAGGAGGGAGGTGCTAATGCTCTTCTACAAGTCCTTGGTGAGACCCCACCTTGAATATGGGGTCCAGTTCTGGAAACTTTACCTATGTAAGGATAGCGATAGGGTGGAGAGAATCCAGAGGAGGGTGACAAAAATGGTACATGGCATACAATGGAAGCCCTATGAGGAGAGGATGGAAGAACTTCATCTCTATCCCCTGGAAATTAGGAGGGAAAGGGGAGCATTATTGAGGCATTTAAATATTTGAAGGGATTAACAAGGTGAGGGAAGGGAGCATATTTCATAGGAAAACAAGTTTAAGAACAAGCATTTGTCAATGCCGAATGCTGCTTGCTTGTATATGCTGTGTAGGTATTTGGAAGTCAGTAGAGTGCAAATATTGAAAATTTGCAAACTTACAAGCGTGCGTAGGAACTCCGCAACGCATACTCGTAACAGTCATTTTTAAGAAGCTTGTCACCAAATTTTCAACATAGCCATTTTAAGACCTCTGCTCTTGAACAGTGTCACTGTGATTTTCTTAATGTGTCCCATACAGTGATTTTGCACACCGACTGCACCATTGTGCGCTACATGGGCGGAAACACGTTTTGGGCAAGATGTGAAAAATGACAGCTGTACTGCTCATAAGGAGGTGTGGTAAATGACAATGTTGGAAAATCTGGAGTGAAATATTGAATATCTGCAGAAACTTATGAGCGCGTATAGGAACTGCCAGTGCAACGCAGGCTCAGAAAACAGTCATTTTAGGATTTTTCACCAAATTTTCAACATAGCCATTTTAAGACCTCTGTTCATGAACAGTGTCACTCTGATTTTCTTAATGTGTCTCATACAGTGATTTTGCACACCGACTGCGCCATTGTGCACTAGATGGGTGGAAACATGTTTTGGGCGAGATGTAAAAAATGACAGCTGTACTGCTCATAAGGAGGTGTGGTAAAATGACAATGTTGAAAATCTGGAGTGAAAATACTGAAAATTCGCAAACTTCACAGTGTGCATAGTAACTGTCAGCACACTCGTAAAACAGTCATTTTTAGGAATTTTTCCACCAAATTTTCAACATAGGCTTTTTGAGAGCCCACCTTATGAACACTGGCAGTGTCGTTTCGTTAATCAGTGCCAAAAGGTGATTTCACGCAATGACTGCAAAATCACCCTTGGGCCAGATTAACGCCATGACAGTGAGAGCATTCATGAGAAGGGGTCCCAAAAACCCCATGTTGAAAATTTGGTGCAAAATTCAAAAAATGCCTGAGATATGCAGCAAAGTTGAAAAAACCCTATTTATTACATTATACAGCTTACCGGCATTTCCTCAGTTCGCGGTCGGCTTTGAAGAGTGCAGACGTGTTCCCGGTCCACCGAAGATCGTCGCGCCAGAGTCTGGAGGTAAGTATGGGGTGAGGGGGTGGGGAGGAGGGTGTGCAGTGGGTGGTGGGGGCAGAGACAGCGAGGGACCTTTTTGTGTTTCAGTTTTTTTTTTTAAAAAGGATGACGACGCGGGACATTTGCCACACTGGGGTGGGCTCCCAGCGTGGCACAAGGATGGCTGTTTGGGGGGTGTGGAGCTGATGGGGGATTGGGCACCCCCATCGGCGATAGCATCTGTTGCCATGCTGGGGTGGGCTCTCAGCATGGCACCCTGTACTCTCTGGGGGAGGGGACAATGGAGCCGACGGGGGATTGGGCACCCCTCTCGGCTATACAATGTATAACCATGCTGGGGTGGGCATCCAGCATGGCATGTAGACTCTGTTTTGGAGGAGCAGCACAGCTGGCGGAGGATTAGGCACCCCTCAGCTATACAGTGTGTGCGAAGTGGCAGGCCGCAGTATGCGGCGTGGTGAGTGTGTGTGTGTGTGTGTAGGGGAGCGGCATGAGCAGGCGACATCTTATCGCTGCTAACTGAAGCTCCCCTTTCAACTGTACTCCACTGCATTTTCGACTGCTGTCATAGACAGCTCCAGCAGCCATTGGAGAACTGCGGCCATGCCTGGAAACACACTGACTGAATGGGAAGAGGGCTGCCACACCTCCAAAAACTCAGATGAAGGCACTATGTTGCTTGCACGCAGACTAGAGGGCACAATTTGAGGTTGGAAGGGGGAAAGTTTAAGAGGAATAGGAGAGGGTACAACTTGACGGAGAGGGTGATGGATCCCTGGAACAGACTACTGGCAGAGGTTATGGGGGTCAAAATGGTAGGTAATTTTAAGAGGGCATGGGATAGACACACAGGAATAACCAAAAGGGGAGGAACCTGGAAAACGAACAGGGACTGGAGTCTCCAGCAGGGGGGATGGGAGCAAAGGGGGCTAGTTTCAGGTTACCTATGGAACTGTTTAATGGGCAGACTAGATGGGCCTTGTGGTCCTTTTCTGCCATCAGATTTCTATGTTTATTAGAGTTTTGGGTCTCCGGTGTCTTGACAAATTAGTGGTGGGATCTTTCTTGAGGTTGTGTATCATAATGCTCACCACTCACCCCCAGCCTGAAGCCTCTGGTCCAAAGCACAAGGTACAGGTCCAAGTCAGTGCCTCATAGTGATATACTCTTCTAAGGTAGAGAAGTATGTCTCACCACATGTTGCCAGCACAACTTGTAGCTTTCTTCACGCAGTGTCCTGCAGGGCCTGTGTGAAGAAAGGAGACAATGTGTGATGTTGTTTGCTCAGGGAAATGGGTAGGCATTGGGGCTGAGAACTCCAAGGAAGACCCCGTCACTGATTTGTCAACACTCTAAAGACCCCAAGCCCTAATTTTTTTTCCTTTTGCCACTTAGGGGATAGGGGTGGGGAATTATGGTTGGAAACCCTAACGTCACATTTCCCTACTTTTGTGGTATGAAGTTACCCTAACTGGTGCATTAGTGAAGTTTTTTCCAAAGAATTTCCTTTCATTTTGAGATAGTGGAATCATATCCTCATTCATGCAGTTCTAATCAGGACCTGATGCCCTGTGCCAAGGGAAGACTCCGTCCACCTACAGAACTGCAGGGCCCAAGTTAAATGATGGATGTGAAAAATTCATGGAGTTGTCTGGTGGACTGCTAAAGCACTGGGCCCTGTGGTCCTTGTACTTCCATGCGGCCACAAATACAGATACACAGGGCAAAGTGTGCATCTGTCAGTTAATGCATAAGGCCCTCTGCCACCCAGGAGTGCAGAGATCCAGGGCCATATGCCAAGAGGACAGTTGCCTTCACTACATGGCATCCAGGCCCATACGGACAAGCCAGCACTTTTCATTCCCTGACTCGGGGGGTGTTGCATAACAGCACCACCCCCCCACCCTTACCCCATCCAGCTGGGTCACTGAGCTCACTCCCCCAAACTGAGCTCACCAGCACAGGATCACAAAGCATACCTGTTTGGGTCAAGAGTGGCACTACACACAAAGTTTGTTAACAATTGTTATTGTTTTGTTTTTTTTTCAATTTTGATCTCAAATTTTCAAGATACTAGTTTTATGATTTATGAACATGACATATACCATTTATAGTATACTGGCTGAAATGTCGCTTCACACCAAAAGTGCGAAAACACATCTCATCCAGGATTTCGAAAATGGCACATGTCACGTTTATGAGGTGGTGTGGAAAAATGGCTATGTTGAAAGTGTGGAGTCAAAACAGTGACAATTAGTGAAGTTGTAAGTGAACATTGAAATACTGCAATATTCACTTATAGCCTAAGCATTTTACTGTATTTCTACACCGAATTGTCAGTATAGCCTTCTTATTACCCCACCTCATGAACTCTGTTGTGAAAATTTTCAAATCCCCGGCGAAACATCACTCCATAGCATCAAAACATCATTCCATGCCAGAAGTGCAAAAACACATTTTGGCTTGGGTTTGAAAAATTACAGCTGTCACTTTCATGAGGTGTATAAAAAATGGCTATGTTGAAAGTTTGGGTTTAAAATATTTAAAATTACCAAAGTTACGAGTGAGTGAAGTAAAATTTCAACCTATGCACATAACTGTGCCATTTTTACATATTTGTACCCCAAATTTTCAACATAGCCTTCTTACGACCCCACCTCATGAACATGGGTGGTGAAAATGTTCAAATCTCATTTGAAAGGTGGTTTCACCAAGTGACCATGAAATCGCCTTTTAGGTTTGATTTGCATAATTCCACCACCATTGGTCATGATGTGCAGTCCCTAAACAGCCATGTTGAAAATATGGGGTCAAAATATGCAAAAATGAGTAAGTTATCCATCAGAGTTTAAAACTGCTTTGAAATATATTGAACCGCACTCTCCTTAGTTTCTCACATTGCAGATGGCGGTTCCAGCAGCAAGACATGCTTTGGATCGAAGAGTGGATCTTTGCCCTAGGATGTATCCAGGTAAGTGAGGGTGTGTGGAGGATGTGGGGGAGTGCAGGCTTGTGGGTGCTCAGTGGGAGGTTGGGGTGGGAGGGTTGGATCGGTGAGAGATCTTTTGTTTTTACAGGTTTAATTAAAAAAACATTGAGGGACAGTTTTCTTTATTACAGGTAACATTAATGTAGGGATGGAGACTGGAGGGTGGGGGGTGCTTCTAGACACCAGGAAAAAAACATAGTTAAGGGGATGGGGATCGGAGGGTTGGGGGTGCCACTAGACACCAGGGATGTATTATATCAATAAGGGGATGGCGATCGGAGGGTAGGGGGTGCCACTAGACACCAGGGATGTATTATATCAATAAGGGGATGGCGATCGGAGGCTGGGGGGTGCCACTAGACACCAGGGATGTATTATATCAATAAGGGGATGGCGATCGGAGGGTAGGGGTGCCACTAGACACCAGGGATGTATTATATCAATAAGGGGATGGCGATCGGAGGGTAGGGGGTGCCACTAGACACCAGGGATGTATTATATCAATAAGGGGATGGCGATCGGAGGCTGGGGGGTGCCACTAGACACCAGGGATGTATTATATCAATAAGGGGATGGCGATCGGAGGGTAGGGGGTGCCACTAGACACCAGGGATATATTATATCAATAAGGGGATGGCGATCGGAGGGTAGGGGGTACCACTAGACACCAGGGGTATATTATATCAATAAGGGGATGGCGATCGGAGGCTGGGGGGTGCCACTAGACACCAGGGATATATTATATCAATAAGGGGATGGCGATCGGAGGGTAGAGTGCCGCTAGACACCAGGGATATATTATATCAATAAGGGATGGCGATCGGAGGTAGGGGTGCCACTAGACACCAGGGATATATTATATCAATAAGGGGATGGCGATCGGAGGCTGGGGGGTACCACTAGACACCAGGGATATATTATATCAATAAGGGGATGGCGATCAGAGGGTAGGGGATACCACTAGACACCAGGGATATATTATATCAATAAGGGGATGGCGATGGAGGGTAGGGGTGCCACTAGACACCAGGGATATATTATATCAATATCAATAAGGGATGGCGATCGGAGGGTAGGGGTGCCACTAGACACCAGGGATATATTATATCAATAAGGGGATGGCGATCGGAGGGTAGGGGGTGCCACTAGACACCAGGGATATATTATATCAATAAGGGGATGGCGATCGGAGGCTGGGGGGTGCCACTAGATACCAGGGATACATTATATCAATAAGGGGATGGCGATCGGAGGGTAGGGGGTGCCACTAGACACCAGGGATACATTATATCAATAAGGGGATGGCGATCGGAGGGTAGGGGGTGCCACTAGACACCAGGGATATATTATATCAATAAGGGATGGCATCGGAGGTGGGGTACCACTAGACACCAGGGATATATTATATCAATAAGGGGATGGCGATCGGAGGGTAGGGGGTACCACTAGACACCAGGGATATATTATATCAATAAGGGGATGGCGATCGGAGGGTAGGGGGTACCACTAGACACCAGGGATATATTATATCAATAAGGGGATGGCGATCGGAGGGTAGGGGGTACCACTAGACACCAGGGATATATTATATCAATAAGGGGATGGCGATCGGAGGGTAGGGGGTACCACTAGACACCAGGGATATATTATATCAATAAGGGGATGGCGATTGGAGGGTAGGGAGTGCCACTAGATACCAGGGATACATTATATCAATAAGGGGATGGCGATCAGAGGCTGGGGGGTGCCACTAGATACCAGGGATACATTATATCAATAAGAGGACAGCAACTGAATGGTGGGGGGTGCCACTAGACACCAGGGAAACATCATATAACTAAGGAGATGGTGATCGGGAGGGGGTGCCACTAGAAACCAGGGATACATTATATCAAAATGGGGAGTGTGATCAGAGGGTTGGGGTGCCACTAGACACCAAAGATACATAGTATCAATAAGGGGATGGCAATTAAAGGGTGGGGGTGCCACTAGACACCAGGGGAAACATTATATCAAGATGGGTCTGGCAATCAGAGGGTGGGGAGCACCACTAGACATCAGGGAAACATTATATAAGTAGAGGGCCAGCAATCAAAGGGTGGGAGGATGCCACTAGACACCAGGGAAACATAACGTACATAATGGGACAGTGATAGGAGGGTGAGGGGGGCATCATTAGACACAAGGGAAACATTATGTAAGGATATGGCAATGGGGGAGTGGGGGACACCACTAGGCACCAGGGAAATGGTAGCTCACTGCTCTCAGAGCAGCCAGCAGCAAGAGCTTCAACTATGGCTGCAGAACTCAAGAAAGTCCCACTGTTGTCATACAGAGAATGTGGGTGAATCGCTCCTCTTGCTAAGCTGGGCACCCTGGATTTTGGGTGCCCAGAAAATGTATTTCTGGCAACTTTAAAAAAAACACATCAGAATCTAGCTAAACAGGTCCCGTTAAAGTAAGTTCCAGAGGTTTTTGTTTTTGTTAAAGATATTATTTTTGTGTTCTTTAAATGTTTGTGAGTTTAAACAGTGAAGAAAATTGCAGCTATATGAAAAAATATTTTTTTCTCATGAAAAAGGATTGGCCCCATAAGAAAAAAGATCATTTTCTGAATGGACCAAATTCTTTTTTCGTTCCAAACAGCTATCAAAAAGACTGTAATGAGCTTGTTCAAAACCAAAATTCTTAAATTTAATAACTTTGGAATGGAAAGGATTAATATTTTTTTTCTCCAAACCAGTGAAAGGCATATCTGTGGACCAAGCCCTTTCTACCATGAAAATTTTAGACCAAAAGTCCAAACCATCTGGGCACAAGGCAATAACAAAAAAAACAGCAAAAAACAGAGATTTTTTTATGTTTTTTTAACTATCCACATCTCAGAATCTGCACATTTGACCCAACGAAACTTGGCACATCAAGAAACCTCCCCCTGATTGTGCATGCAAAACTATGTGCAAATCCATTGAACAGTTGTAAAGATATTAAAGTGCAACATTTGAGGTTTAACACAGAAACCCCTGCTTAACCCTAACTATAGTGGCATTACCACACCACTGAAATATATATACTGTATATATAAATAAGGAATATACAGTACCATAGCCCTACCAGAAATATCTCTGATATTTCTCCTGAGTGCTGTTTGACCTTATGATATCACAAGTGTCAAAGCCACGAGTGGTGTCAAAGGACAAATTGCATGAGGGAGAAATACCAGAGATATTTCTGGTAGGGCTATGGCATATTCAGTTTATGCAATGCCAAAACTTCTGGAGTTAAAGTTTGTGTGCTTTTTGTTACTTATTTTTGTTAAAAAATGATCAATTTTCACATTGTTTTTTTGAATGACAGCCCAATTTCAGGATGACCAAGTGGGTTGTTTTTTATTTGTCGCACATTGCATTGGCACATTATTACATAAGTAAGTAATTTATTATTTGATAGGCACCCAATCCAAGAGTCTCTGGGTACTGCACAGTAAAAAAGAAAGTTTTGACAGAGCAAATAAAACAATCAATTTACATAAACAATTACCATAACACATAAATAATTAAAATTTGTATATGCAAGTTAAAAAACATCAGCAGGGATTGCTAGACTAAAAAGGTGAGTCTTTAGGCCCCTCCTGAATGCCTCCATGTAATTGATAGAGTGGGCATTAGGTGAATGCAACAGAGGATGCTGCCTTTGTGATCAGCAATGCACTGTGGAGGATTTGATCACAGTTTAGAACAGGGCTGGTGGAGTGGCAACAATGGAGTGTCAGCGTGAAGTATGGGGTTTTGCAGACTTGCAGCAGTGGCAACAACAGAGTGCCAGCATGAAGTATGGGGTTTGGCAGATTGTGACCTGGAGGGAGGGAGTTAGGTGCAGTAAAGTGTAAATAATGTTTGAAACAGTTTTTTAGAGGCAAACTGGTTTAATGTGGAAAAAAGCAATTTAAGCATTTTATTGTGGCTTTCTGTGAACTGCAGCAAAACTGGAAGTGCAGCAGCGGGAGGCGATGAGCATGTGAGCTGCTGAATCATAGAAATAGAATTCTGCTGCTCATGCTGCTGTCTCCTGCCAATCATGACCTTCAGTGAAAATATTTTTGCTCATGGGGTCTTAGAGTGAGATTACTTTGATGTTATCACCCTATATCTAAAGTAAGCAAAATTATACAATGGCAAGAAAATATCCAGCAACCTGATTGGCTACTGACCCATAGACACGGTGATGTTATTAGACAATAACATCATTGTATCTATGGCAGGCACAGAATAGACTCCATGACGATGTCAGGAATCACTCCCTTCTCATCTGCACAGAGAAGGCATACTGCACACTGAATCTGTTACAGCTTAACCCCCACCCCGCCAAACACCAATTCCAAAAGTCACTCCAGCATTCAGCAGAAAATACAGTACCACAGTTCATCATAAAAATCCATTTAAATTTTGTGACATGTTGTTTCCCACAAACCTAGTGGCATGAGTGAACCACGTCGACCGTAACTGCCAGTTATGCAGTTCACTGAAGCCACTCATTTTGGGGAGAAAATGGAAGCAAAAACATTTAATTGAGTTTTCATCACGAATTTAAGTGTGCCACACAGTCTGAATGCCCATCCTCCTCTTCTTGTACTCACTGCTGAAAACTAAGTGAAATTGTGACACCTTGGGTCCCACAGCTCGGCTCTGAAATCAGGATATTGAGTGCATGCCACACAGTCACCTACCAGCTCCACGGCCAGGAAAAGAAACAGTAAAAATTTAAACCATACAAATAAAAAGAGAAACAAATTTGAAATACATCCAGTTTTCACCGGCGAATGAATAGCCGTGGGAGGGGGCATGTCAAAAATAACAACATAAGCATGCACAGTTTAATAGGGAAAAACAGTGACAGACTTGGCAGAGCACAATGATTCAGCTAACAGCTCCACCTAGTGGCAGAAAAATATACTGGACTATTTTTATAAAACATACTCCTCCATCCACAAAAAATTAAATAAAAAGTGCATAAAAATGTTCTATTTTGTCCCTTTAATTAACAAATGAGCCATTGTATAATAGCAATAAGGCATGCCAGGGTGTGTGTTATTGTGTAATAATGCCACTCCTGGGGTAGTTGAAGCACAAGGCAAAGCCAAGTGCTAGAACCCACCCCAGGAGTGATGTTATTACACAATAACATACACTCTATCATGCCTTATTGCTTAATTATCACTGATAGGTTGCAGAAAACATACTCACTGGTATTGCATATATCCACATCTGCATCTGTATCTATATCATCAATTATAGGGGCACAATCACACCCCTATATTTAGGGTTGAGTAGGGTGTTTAATGTTAAACCCCAACTTTAGCATTTTAATAACTTTGCAACCGTTCAGTAGATTTGCACAAAATTTTGCATGATGAGTCTCATCGGATAGATCTCTTGATGTGCCTGCTGTTGTTCCAACTGGATGTGTGGATTATGTCATCCAGATAGTGAAAAAAAAGTGATTTATTTGGATTTTATGTTGTTTCTTTATCCACCCCTAGCACCCAGACAATTTGGAATTTTGGTCTGCAATTTTCAGGGTAGAAAGGGCTTGGCCTACAGATGAGCCTTTTGCTGCTTTGGTGAAAAAATATTAATCTGTTCCAAAGTTATTAATTTTTAAAATGTTGGTTCTCAGCATGCTCAGTAGGCACTTTCAGAACAGATGTTGGGAACAAAAAAAAATAATTTTGTCATACGAAATAGGATCCTTTTTCATATGGGTGAATCCTTTTTCGTATACCACCATCTTGTTTTCCATTTAAAATAAATAAATACATTTCAAACCCCACAAAAATTACATGCTGCACAGAGACCAACACATGTATCTTGCTCATCAGGACCCCGTTATGTTGATTCTGCATTTAGTTGTGTACAAATGACCCCTAAATGTGTTTTTTTTTTCTTTTTAAATCCTTTATTATGACTTGGTTCTGCTTTCTTCCTATGGCCAAACTAAAAAAATAATTCAGTTGTACAAAAAATGATCCCTTTCTTAAACTAAAGGACAGGTCTTAAAGGAGATGGGAGAAAACATCATTAAGTTAGTATGACAGTCATTAGATTACGGCTCATTTGACTTGTTTATGTTGCTCAATAAACAGATTCTTGTGTAAAACGTGTGTAATGTGTTTTTTATGCAAGCAATAACACACAATGAGGTGTGGCTTATCGCCTGATAAGAGCACGCCCAGGGGTGTACTAAGGCATGAGGCACTTGTTTCGAGTGCCTTATGCCACTGGGCGTGCTCTTATCAGGTGATAAACCACACCTCGGACTGTGTTATTGCGCTTATAAAATGGGCCCCGTCCCTTGCATAAAGGCCAATGATAAATATATTTTTTTAAAGATAAGTTTAAAACTGTTAAAGATAATGTAGAGAATAGAGAAAATAGTCCCTCTATAGTGCAGGCTGCAGACCATATATTGTATAATATAAATATGATTGGTGTCTGTCTGCGTTCTGCTAACTCTGTCTCTCCCAACACATAAACAGTTTTTAAATTTTGTTTATTTAAGTTTTAGTTGGGAGTTGTTTTTAAGTTGGAGACTCAGCTGAGAAGCAAGCATGTCCTTTACAGGCTGCCATACTTGATTAGTATTAGTAGTAGTAGTAGTAAAAACCTTTATTTTTATACAGGATAGTAGATGACATTGTTCTCATCATTAGGACGAATCCTATTTTTAAGATGGTCCTGTTTATAAAACATTAATACATACTTGTACATATAGTTTCACTAAAAATATTAATTTAACAAAATAGACAATACAAAATCATTTAACATTACATAAACAATAAACAAATAACAATATATTCCAAAAGAACAAAATTTATCCCAAACACTCATATTTTATTTTTAATCCAACTTTTAAAGTGAATGTAAACCCTTTAATAGATTCATACTGATTTGCTGTGTATGGTTTTAATGAGGTCCATAACCTATTCATAATTATGGGGAATCGCATATAACTAAACTTGTTCTTTAATTTAGGGGACTTAAAACTCCTAGTAATCAAACTTCTCATATTATAATTATAGGATTTATTTTCCAATTTTTCATAAAGATACAGTGGCTGACTTGTATTTATAACTTTGTTAGAGCATCATCCTGCTCCCAAATTTGTGAGCACATTGCCATCTCCCCGAACATAGAAACACTTTTATTTAGTTAAAGTTATCACTGGGAGACTGTTTTTGAAAGAAAGCGTGTGTTTCGGTGGTCTCCGTACTCAGCGCTGGTTGTCAGTGCATCTGGTGGCAGGGGAATGGCTGAGTGAGCACATCATGGAGTTAGGAAGTGTGACGATGGTTCAGCTGTCCATTACTGTTGGGGGGGCAAGGAAAATAGAGAGGACCGGAGAGGGACTGAGCAACGTAAGGCCAACCTAAGAGTGTACTTGTCAGTTCTGTGCCTTGTATACCAGTTACTGTTTCCGGGTTTGAGGAATCGCGGTAGCACAAATAGCGGGATTAAAGAAAAGAGAAATGTTGAGTTGGTTCCTCGCGGTAAACGCAATGCTCACTGGATTCAGGAGAGCTTTTTTTAAGGAGCACAGGTCAGATTTTTCTGTTTAAATATGGGAAAGGTTACAAATAAAAAACATTTTGTATACTGATGCTGATACTGTGGAAGTGTTGTGCAGTATGAGTTACTCCCACAGTGCAAAGAGTAATGGACATTGCGTTGCTGGGGGTGGGGCTGCAGGTTGAGAAGTACAGAGGGAATGTTTGATGAGTAAACCTGAAGAGCAGAGTCTTTGGCACACTGATTTTTGTTGTTACAAGTCCTGCCTGGCTGAAGAGGTGATGGTTGGCACAAATATGTTGTGTTAAGGACATGGCCAGAGGTGCCTCTCAGCCAATCAGGATTCAGAAAAGTCCAGACCCATTTTACAATTTTCTTTAATGGCCTGCCATTATTGTCAGTTTGCCAGATTCACACGAAGTCAGCTTGTGGCTGCACATTCTTACTGAGGTTCACAACTCTGACTTTTGTATCAGATATGGCTAAAGTTGTGCCTGCTGGACAATCAGACAGACAGGGACAACAGCAGTGACAATGGGTCTCAAAGTGAAAAAGCAGTGGAATGCATGTTTTCCATCTACTTCACATGTAGTGAAGCCCTATATGTATGAACTGCTTCACTTATGGACACATTTTGATGATTATTTGGACAATCAGATCTCTGTTACATTCTACTGACAACTATCAATTGTACCTAAGACACACTACATAAGAAATAACTCACTTAAAATGTTAACATTTCAAGTTTATGACATCTGGGCACTTATAGAAGCTACATGAATAGTATCCACATTTGTAGCTCCTGCAACAGGCTCCGACTCTGCTCCCACTGGGCAGATTTTGCATTCAGTCATAGGAATGAGTGGTATCCAATTTTACACATATCTCTCCAACCTGGGAGCATTTGGATTCAGATACAAGAGTGGATTCCTTACATCAGTGCCAGAGCAGTTGGCTGGAGATCTGCACTAGAGTCACTGTTACATCACAACCCAGTTACAAAATCCTACAAACCTATAAAATATCAATCAGACTAATTCAAGACAATGAGAATATAGCACATATAATTAAGCAATAATGACCGAAAAGCCAGTCATTTCCTAGAGATTAATGACTGGTTGGAGGAAGGTGTACTAAAAGCACAGCCAAGGGCCACCCCACCCACAGTCATTAATCAAAAGGAAATGACCAACTCTGAGGTCATTATTGTAATTATAAGTCTAATTACAATAATGATTTTTTTTTCCTTTCGGGTTTTGGGTGCCGAAAATGGTTTTGTTTACACGACACTGCTGTCGGCATACAGTGCATGAGTCGAGTGCCACTGCCATGCCAGTCATTTCTAAGAGATTTCAGACCAGCACCACAGCCAATCAGTGAGCTAGTTCAGCTTATTAATAATTAATTAGACTCATAATCTGATATTAGTAACCAGACAGTACAAGCTGGACAATGTCAATGTAGTGGCTCCAACTGTATGGAAAATAACATTAGAATATGGATCGCTTGCACACTTATTTCCTGAACTCTGCTTCTCCACGTAGTAGCATCATAAAGCCATTAAAGAACAAGTATTCACCTGTTTATGTAAGATTTATTTTTTTTTATTTCATATCTGTATTAATAAATATTTACTTGCCTCTTGATCAAGTGATGTAATTTTTTAATCCTGCTGTCCCTATGTAGCATTTCACAACCCAGTTCACTAGCCGAAAGATTGCTCTGGCTTCTGTTCTGAAACAAAAAAAGCCTTTCTGTGAAGCTCAGTAACACAGACATCAGTTACAGAAAACTGACTTGAACTTCTCGAGTTAACACTCTGTTGCATCAGATGAGAATTCACTGATGTGTGCTGCTGTGCTCATGAACTTATTTTCCTTTGGCAACTAACGAGCCTGAGTGAGAAGTGTAGCTGTCAAACAGCTGATTTTACTAACGCTGCTGTCTGTCACTAATGCGTAGGGAGTAAAAGAGCATGCCTCCATGTTAAACTTGTTTTACTTGAGTTGTTGATTCAACACATCTGTAATATATATACATATATATGTATATGCTTACACTGGTCACTTTGTGGATGTTTGAGTTTGGCAGACTAACAAAGATAAAAAAAACTCAAAACCCAGTATATGGCTTTTTCCCCTTTCCACAAAACATTAACCATGACTAAGAAGTACATTATCACAGAATGGCACAAGATATCCAGCCTCAGTTATGCCTGTGTAATGACCAAAGATGATTCACATAGGATACTCAGTCAGGTCTTCAGCATGTACCTATACTGCATAAAGAGATGCACCTCAATAATATGATTCCTAGAAGGTTGGGATGTTGCAACACACAATAAAGTCTGGCAAAATTAAGCCTCTATAAAGGACTGGCTTAATGTGTGTGTGTGTGTGTGTGTGTGTAACAGATGTGTCAATGACTACTCAAGTACAAAACTTTATGGCCCAGATATTCAAACTGCGCCAGGCTGTGGCGCAAGCTTGGGCACAGCTCAACTTGGCTGCGCAGGGGTGTGGACTGGGCAATATTCAACAGAGCTGCGCCATGGCTCAGCAGTGTTGAATATCGCATCCTGGCCACCCCCAGTGTCCATGGTGCAGTGGCACTGCGCCAGTGCAAGTGGCCAGAGTGGAGCATGGGGATGCGCTAGCACAAGTTCCATTGTGCCATGCACAGCAACCACGATATTCAAACGTTGACATGCAAATGGGGCCATAATGTATGCAAGGCGCACATGGGGCCATTGCACGTCATTATGCATTCATTGCATGCAGGTGCGCCGATCCCGAAGACTTCGTCTGGCGCCCTGTCAGGCAGCAGCCATCGGGGACCGATGCCCCCTGCAACCGATCGTGGGCATTTGAAAAAAGAATTCCGTTCAATATCCCTGGTGGTCCGTGGACCGCTATCTGCCTGATCGCGGGCATTTGTTTCAAAAGATCCCTTCAATATCCCTGGTGGTCCAGTGGACCAGCTATCTGACGATCGCAGGCATTTGATAAAAACAACTATTCCAATATCTCTGGTGGTCTAGTGGTACCCCCTACCACCCACTGAGCCCCCACCACGCTCTCCCCGGTCAGCGGTGGGTGGCAGCACCCACCTGTCTGCTGCCCGCTGCCCGCCACTGACACCTCGGTAGGGCTGCACACCCATTGGTTCACAGCATGAGCCAATGGGCATGCAGCTTCGAGTCAGACCACTATTCCAGATATGTGAATGATTCATTCACATATCTGAATGTGTAGTACGGAAGGTTGCGCCATTGGCTCACGCCAGAACCAATGGGCATGCAGCCCCACCGAGGTGTCAGTCCGTGGCGGTGGGGCGGCAGGCGGTAGGGTGCTGCCCCGCTGGCTGACTGGGGGGGGTTCGGGGCAGCGGAGCTCAGTGGGCTGGTAGGGGGGTACCACTAGACCACTAGAGATATTGAAATTAGTTGTTTTTACAAATGCCCGTGATCAGGCAGATAGTGGTCCACTGGACCAGCAGGGATATAGGACGAAATAGCTTCTCTCTTTTTTACAGATGCCCATGATCGGGCAGATAGCGGTCCACTGGACCACCAGGGATATTGGGGAATTCATTTATTTTTACAGATGCCCGCGATCGGGCATGGGGGGGCGCCACCAGGTGCAGCCGGAACTCGGGTAGCCACCCACAGGTGGCAGCTGCCTGTTGTGCCCTGCAATGTGGCAGCTCACCTGTGGGTGGCCATCAGTTGTTCCTTTTTTTTTTGGATCAACTTTGTGCTGGCGCAGGTAGGGGTTGTGCATGCATGGCTCTGCACGTCCTGGGCTGAATATCGGGCTGTGCAGGTTATGCATGGGCATGCCCCCACCTGTGCCTGCATACATTACTGATGCGCTCCGGTGCATCGGGATTTGTGCCATGCACTTTTCCCTTTTGCATATCGCACCGGGACACATCAGTGGGTTGTGCATGGCGCAACACTGTTGCGCCATGCGCAACCCTTTTGAATATCTGGGCCTATCAGTTTAGAAATGGAGACACTCTGTTCAGCTCCCATTAATGACAGGCAGTGGTGCTTAACAAAATCAGCTGTCTGTTTCACAGCAACACTTTCTGCTCATGCTCGAGTGCTGCCAAAGGGAAGTAAGCTCATTAGCACCCATTATGGTACATCAGCATATGTCAGTGGATTCTCATCTGATGCAATAGAATGCCAGCTAGTGAAGCCCAAGTCAGTTTTTGTAACTCATGTCAGTGTCACTCAGGCTTCACAGCACAGTTTTTTTAAATCTTGCAGCCAGAGTGATCCTTACATGAGTGAATCAGGTTCATGAAATGCTATAGAGAGATAGCAGAGATATAAAAATGGCATCCCATGATCAAGGGGCAAGTAAATGTTTATTAATACACATGTGAAATAAAAAAACATAAATAAGTGATTACCTGGTCCTTAATGCTGCAATACAGTAAGTGAGACCGAGTCATTCACACCTCTTCAGTACAGTCTATGGGTTTGTCATAGAAACATAGAAACATAGAAACATAGAAGTTGATGGCAGATAAGGACCGCAAGGCCCATCCAGTCTGCCCTTTTCTTTTTCTACCTTATAAATGTGCCTTCGGCCTTTGCTCTGTCAGTGACCTATCTATTCATAGTCATTTGTATTGCTCCTTTATGCCTATCCCATGCCTGTTTGAAACCCTGCACTGTATTCATAGCCACCACTTTGTGGTAAGCCATTCCATGCATCCACCACCCTTTCTGTGAAAAGAATTCCTCACATTCCCCTTAATCGACCTCCCTCTAATCTCATGCTGTGTCCTCTTGTCCTGCTATTTTTCTTATATTTAAACATGTTAGACTCTTTTCACCTTGTTTATGCCCTTAAGGTGTTTGAATGCCTCGATCATATCACCTCTCTCCCTCCTTTGCTCAAGGGTATACATATTGAGCTCCGTTAATCTGTCCTCATATGTCTTCTGATGCAGTCCCTGCACCATTTTGGTTGACCTTCTCTGGACTGCCTCAATTTGGTTAATGTCCTTGTGAAGGTGTGGCCTCCAGTACTGCACGCAGTACTCCAGATGGGGCCTAACCAGTGTCTTGTACAGAGGGATTATTACCTCCCTCTTACGACTTTGATACCCCTACTATACACCCTAACACCCCCTAGCCTTACCTACTGCTTTAGAGGTCTGCTTGATGATTTTAGGCCATCAGTGATGATGATGCCCAAGTCTCTTTCTTCCTTTGTGACTGCTAGCAACTCCCTCCCAGCCTATAGGTGGCTTCAGGGTTTCTCTTCCCTATGTGCATGATTTTGCACTTCTTTGCATTAAATCCCAGTTGCCACTCTTCTGACCATTCTGCTAGTTTATCCAGATCTCTTCTCATTCTGCCCACCCCATCTGGATCATCTACTCTGTTGCAGATCTTGGTGTCATCTGCAAACAGACAAGCCTTACCCTCTAGTCCATCTGCAAGGTCACTAATGAAGATGTTGAAGAGGACTGGCCCCAGGACTTATCCCTGAGGTACCCCACTTGTGACTTGCATCTCTTCTGACTGTATACCATTTACCACCACTCTCTGTTTTCTGCCAGTCAACCAGTTTGCCACCCAGTTGACCAACTTCTGACCCACCCTGAGCCTACCCAGCTTATTTATCAATCTTCTATGTGGAACAGTGTCAAAAGCTTGTCAGCATTGGTAGCAGTCTGATTTTGTGTGTTGGAGGGAGTATTGGAAATTGTAAACCATGTAACTTAGAGAAAGGTTTATTAAACCCGGGACAATTAAGGAAAATGACCAGAATTAGTGCAGATTGTGAAATATAAGTGCAAAACAAAACCTCTGAAATTTTTTGTATTTATGTAATGTGAAAGACTCAAGAGACTGTAAAACACAGATTGAATGGTCACATCTGCTAAGCACAGATATTCAAATGTTAACAGTTTTCTTTTTCTAATCAGACACTTGCTTCAGATAAAATTAGATTTAATTATAATTATCTAAGCAGGCAGAACTATTACAGGGATCAGATACTGTGTTCAAAAACAATTCAATAGTGGCAGTCTCAGGCATGAGTCGGGAGTCTGTTGTGTCATGGTTGAGACTGATGCACACGTTAGAGTCAGACAGAGAAAAAGCCTCTGTTTTACAGACTCATTGAGACTAACATGGCTTCAAACAGAAAATAACACACACACACACACACACTGTTTGGAGTGTAAGATTTTTTTGTACAGATCAAACATATGGACATTTTGTTTCCTATCTCCATTAGAGAACACTGCTAGAATAACACTTTACCCCCACCCCCAAAAAATATATAACAGGGCATATAATAAATACTAGAAACATTGAAATTTGCAAACTCCATAGGATAACACTGGAAGTTTAACAAGCCATAAGTCCATATTTTTCCCACGTGTCTAGTGGTAACCCCCACCTCCAATTGCTGGACCCATATTCATTAATGTTTCCTGGTGTATAGTGGTACCCCCACCCTCAGTTGTCATCTCCCAATAATTTTGCAATGTTTCCCTGGTGTCCAGTGGCACCCCACCCTCCACTATCCCTGCCTGTAATTTTTAATGTTTCCCTAGTGTCTAGCGGCACCTCCACCCTCTGATTGCCATCTCCACATTCTTTAAAGTGTTTCCCCAGAGTCAAGTGGAACCCTCACCCTCTGATTGCTGGCCCCATATTCATTAATGCTTCCCTGGTGTCTAGTGGCACCCCTTGACCCTCCGATTGCTTTCCCTGTATTTTGCAATGTTTTTCTGGTGTCTAGTGGCACCCCCACCCTCCAGTTGCCCTCCCCATAATTTGAAATGTTTCCCTGGTGCCCAGTGGCACCCCCCACCCCCTAATTGCCGTCCCTGTATTCTTTAATGTTCCCTAGTGTCTAGTGGTAACCCCCACTCTTTGATCATCATCCCAAGTAACCTTTAATAAAGAAAATCATCCCTTAATGTATTTTTTTAACACCTGAAAAAAAGACAACAGCCCCTCACTGATCTGACCCCCCACCCTAACCCCCACTAAACACCCACTACCATACCCCCCACACCCCGCTCACTTGAACAAGTCCCAGGGTGAAGATCCAGACTCCCATCTAAGACACATCTTGCTGCTGGAACCATGACTGCAATATGAGAAACTAAGGTAAGTGTGGTTCCATGTATTTCAATGGGTTTTTCAACTTTGATGCATACCTTTGTCATTACTGCATATGCTGAACCTAAAATTTCAGCACGGCCTTTTTGGGACAACATCTTATGACCCATTGCAGTGTAATTTTGAAAATCAAGCCCGTAAGACAATATCGTGGTCGCTTGGTGAAATCGCCTTTTGCACAGGATTTGAACATTTTCACTGCTCTTGTTCATGAGGTGGGGTTATAAGAAGGCTATGTTGAAAATTTGGGGTCAAAATATGTGAAAATAGCAATGTCATGCACATCCATTGACATGTTGCTATGCTTGCTCATAACTTTGATAATTTTAAATATTTTGACCACAGATTTTCAACATGACCACTTTTTACAGCATCTCATGAATGTGACAGCTGTCATTTTAAAATCTGGCAAACTGTGTTTTCACACCTGTGGTGTGCAATGACATTTATATGGTGCTGAATGACATTTCGGTGGAGCTTTGAACATTTTCAGTACTGGGTTCATGAGGTGGGTTAATAAGAAAGCTATGCTGACAATTTGGTTGCTGTTTTTCTTCAAATGCAAGTGCAGGGTCCTCTGGGCCCTGTGCTTTCACAGCAACATAAATATACTCATCTATAGAGGGAAGGGAGCCTTAGGGCCTGGGGGGCTCTGTGCTCCCACAGGCAAATGATACGATTATACTGTCCCAAAAGTAAGGAACTTTTGCAAAAACTGCATTAATGCAACATTTAGAGATCAGGCTAAAGCGACAAAAGTAGGAAAATCTGGTTTTAGGGTTTTCAACTTTAAGACCCCACACCCACCCTTGAAGCAAATCAGGGGTGCAGTCTTTCTTGGGTTGTCAACCTAAAGCTTACTGAAACCTAAGCACTTCAACTAGTGTTTGATCTTTTACATGCTCTAATGAAGACCAAGCACTGGTTGAAGTGTCAGGGCCTTAGTCAGCATTGTCCTTTGATTCTCATCTGCACTTAATACATTTTTGAAGTAAACTGTTGCTATTCTAGACTTTTGTGAAGCACCCCTCGAGTGCTACCTACTTACTTCTCTTCATTGACTTGGGGCTGGCTGCCCTTGGTAAGCACAGGTGCCTGTCTTCTAGATGTGCTGCAGGATGCATAGGCGGATTTTAAGAACAAACAATAAGTTGTCTCTCTATTCTGTACAGTACCCTAGCATGGTGTCCAAAGAGGAAAAACTTGGGTGACAGTGTCATTCACAGTTTACAACCAACTAACACTACTGCCTGGTTGCCATTGATGTGGCAGGTGTAAGTTTTGTGAGGTCACTGATTTCACTACCAGTTTTAGTCCCTCTGATGATCAGATGTTACTGATAAAAAGATTTGTCAGCTGTGATACCACATATGTTGTGTATCTGGCATGTAGTAGTTGTGGCTCCTACTACAGAGGGAAAATCAAGCATACATTTAAAGAGAGAGTGGGGGAGATCACATGTGTCACTTCAGCATGGCTCATTTGATTCAGCCTAGCCAAGAAAAGAAATGGGCAGACTGGATGGGCCTTGCGGTCCTTATCTGCCGTCAACTTCTCTGTTTCTATGTAGTCTCTGCATGTCTCCCAGGTGGCTAGTCCACAACAGCATGTGTGGAGATTTGTGGGTATCAAAAAGGTTTTTGTGAGACCCAGGGCTGGAAATTTTGATATCATGTTAATTCGCAGAGAAAACTATTGGATTTTTCTATTGAAGGCCACTACCCCTCCTGGCCTTAATGACAGCATAGAAATAGTCCCTTTCCTGTAATATGGACCTCTGTTCGAGAGATAACTGACTGCTATTCTATAAATGGTTGCAGGTTTTATTGCACTGCCAGTATAGCCAGTTTGATGCACTTATTTGATACCTGGTCCCACAGATGTGATGCCATTATGATCAAAACGTTTTAAAGCAACTAAACCCTTTTTATGTAGGAGTATCAATGTGTGTTTGTATTTACTTCTTCAGATGTTACTGGAGGAGATCTACAGTATGTTGCAAAGGAATTTGCTAGCAATCTGGCTATAAGCATTGCAATGCCTACCTCCCCTATTAGGCTCCACTGTGGGAAGAAGAATCTATATTGCTATTCTTAAAGCACTTCTAATGTATGTTGGACTTTTTTTATAAGTTACTCACATTTGCAGTCTCTGTACTATCTTTTTAAAATCACACGATATAAAAAAATTACTGTAAGGGTGCCACAGGCCTGTTGAGGAAGCGCTAACATGCGAAACCTGCAGCTGCCTGTCTGAACACCATTGTGTCCTGCTGCTGATTGCATAACCCGTAATGAAACAATTTTGGAGTACTTGCCTCCTTCTGCCTTCTGCAGGTGTGTACCCAGTTGCTATTTACATTTCTTCAGTTTTATGCTTATAATATTTTCTTAAAATAATTTTCAGGTATCTTCCTAGATCATCAAATGGTAGACATTGCCCCTATGGCTACCATTTTTGCAAGCAGGAAACATGTTTAAGGCACACAGTGTTTATAAAATCCTAGGGTAACAGATTTTGTTCCTAGGGTAACATATTTCTCCTTGCAAAATGTTAGCATAAAGCTTTACAAGGGCACATAATGACACTTTCTGAGATGAAAATGGACCATACAAATGCTTGACTTTGCCTTTGCATCTTAGTGCACACACTGCATGACTCATACACTTTTTAAAACCCTGCTTATTATGTTGTTTTAGTTATTAGAAGTGTAATTTAGTTTTAGGTAACTAACTAAACCATCTGTAAAAGTTACGAACTATATGAGGAGTAGGATAGTCCGGAAGATTTTAACTGCCCCCTTGTTCATCTGAAAGAGGTAAAACATAATTTCTGCTTAATATTCTTAAATAGGCATCACAAAGGCAACACTAAATCCTATTATTCCCTTTTGTTCCTTATATCATAGACTCAGACTTGAAATACTAGTTGACAATTTAAACTAAAGTACAATAGCTCCTGGACTGTGAGGCTGATGAGAACTGAAAAACAGAAGCAAAATTAAGCAGTTTAAAGGAAGTGTGTCTTCTTATGAGACACAACCAGAAAATGCAAACATGCATGTGTCCAGCCATAGAAAGGAATCTATATACTTTATGAAACATATTTGAACAATAAAATGTTTTTAAATGAGTTCAATGTAAACATCTTGTTACTTTTATGACTAAGTTTTTTTTTTTTTTTGTGATGATTTTCTACCTTTCCTCCTCTGTAGCCTCTGCCACATTTATGGTACTCATGCACCTATGCCCTACCTTCACTGGGCTGAGACTGTAACACTACGCACAACACAGTAACTGCACCAACGTGCTGGTAGAGACTGATATTCTGCCTTTATTGGGTTCCTAAAGGAATTTGTAACAAATACAGTTGGAGGCTTGTCTTTCATGTCTACCATCTGCAGCCATTTGAGGCAATGCACAGGAAATGTGTCTCATAACTGGACTGGAACTGTTGCAAATACATTTGAGATATAAAACAAGGACTCTGTCACAGTTTGGGAGCTTATAACGGTTTTCCCACCTTTGTTGCTGTGCCTCTAGACTGTGAGATCACTACATAACTTAGAATAAGATGCACAGAGCAGGATTTTTAAAGGGATCTGTCTCAGACCTGCCATCCATATTTTCAATGCAGACTTACATCTGTGCTGGTAGACAGTCTACTAGATGGACTACCAATATCAACTGTGTCCATGAAATTGGCACTTTTGCCAGAATAATGGTGCATGCATTATTATTTTGATACAAGCTGCTACAAATTGTGACAGTTTTCATAAACCACCCGCAGCCTTTTGAAAATAGCTGCAAGCAACTCAGATGTAAAAGGTCCAGCACAGAGGAAGGCAGATCTGACTCTAATGTCTGCATGAAGCTTTTTGAAAATCTTACTCATGGTACTGGAAAAGGAGCGCAGGAGAAAATCTTTGTTTTAATCACCAATAATTAAAAGGATTCTGTGTAATACAAGTCAGAAGTTTAAATACTTGTGCATTGTCTTTTGCTACAGAAGGGAATTTAAATCTTGTGATAGTTAAAAATAATTAAACGACAGCAGAGTTTATTCTTACAAAATATGAAATAAATGAAAGTGCTGTTTTATTGAACTGCCACAGTCAGAGTTGTACAAATCACAAGGGCAAGTGCTGCCTATAAAGGAAAAAACAACTGGAGTGAAAAAAAGCTTTAGCGGTGAAAGCATGTTTGAAATTGTTCCTTATCTGTGTGTCAAGGGGTATGTGAGTAGTAACGATTTGAATGTTGATAATGAATTGTTCAAAATAAGGAAGTAGATACTGGTGAGCTTCTCTCCTTCATATGTGAATATGATGTTAATGAAAGGGTTGGCTGTTTTTTCACTTCTGTCTGGGAAACTACCTTTATCTGCTGATCTGGATGGAAGGAATAACACTTCTTCTTTCCAATTTGAAAAGTTTCATATCAGCATTCACATTTTAAAGTAGAACTGAAGCTATGGTAACCATTTATTTTATCTTTGCTAGCAGTACTTCACTGGGTATGAATTTGTTTCAGACACGAGTTGCCAGTGAAGCAGAATTTTATATCTATCAATCTGTCTATCGGTCTATCTAGTTATCTATATCTATATTATAGGGGTGCAGTAGTGCCCCTATAGCTAGGGTTGAGTAGAGTGTTTAATGTTAAACCCCTAAGTTTGTATCTTAATAGCTTTGCCCCCATTTAACCGAATTGTATGAAATTTTCTATGCACAGTGTGATGGCAAGGTCTATTGCTATTGCAAGTTTTCTGATGGTCAGATGTCTGGATTCTGATATCCAGATAGTGGAAGAAGTGGAAAAATCTGGGTTTGTGCTCTCACCTACAGCTGAGACCGTTTGGAATTTTGTTCTGAAATTTTCAGGGTAGAAGGGTTTGCCCTACGAAGATGCCTTTTGCTTGTTTGGTGGAAAATATGAATCCGTTCCCGAGTTATAAGGATTCAAAGTTTCAGTTCTGAGCATGCTGGAAATGTTTCAGTAGCAGTTACTGCACAAAACACCTTTTGGATGAGATTTGAACATTTTACTGCCCTCATTCATAATGTGAGTCATGTGAAGGCCATTTTAAAATCTGGAGTAAAATATTAAAAAACAACAAAAGTTGTGGCGTGCATTGACATTTTCAATGCCCACATATAATGTTGATAATTTTCAACATTTTGAGCCCAATTTTTCAACATAGCCATGTTATCACAGCACCTCCTGACTGTGACAGCTGTCATATTTCAGTCTTGGCCAAAGTGGTTTTTTGCACTTGTGGCATGAAACAGCATTTTGGCCAGGATTTGAAATTTTCACCCACCTGGTTAACGAGGCGAGGAGTCATAAGAAGGCTATTTTGAAAATTTGGGGCAAAGACATAAAAAAACAAACAACAAAGATATGAGCATATGTTGACATTTTTCTACTCTTGCTCATAACTTTGGTAATTTTCAGTTTTTGTACCCCAAATTTTCAACATAACCATTTTTTTCACACCAAGTCATAAATGTGACAGATGGCAGTTTTTAAATCCTGACCAAAATTTGTTTTTGCACCTGTGGACCAAAATGGCCTTTCAGTGGATATTTGAACATATTAACATAGAAACAGAGAAGGTGATAGCAGATAAGGACTTTTTTATGGCCCACCTAGTTTGCCCCTTTTCCCTACCTAATGCAATACTGCAGACCTAGTTGATCTGTGACTTACCCCCTCTTCCCTATTGCGAGAGTACTCTTATGTCTACCCATGCATTCTTGAATTCCCCTACTGTTTTTGCCCACCACCACCTCTACAGGGAGGCTGTTCCAAGCATCCACTACTCTTTCTGTGAAAAAGTACTTCCTCATGTTGCCTCCGAGCCTACCCCCTCTAGCTTCATATCATGCCCCCATGTTTTTGTACACCTCTTCTCTGAAAGATGCTGCCCTCCTGTACCTTGTTTACACCCCTGGGGTACTTGAATGTCTCTGTCATATGTCCCTTCTCTCTCTCTCTCTCTCTCTCACCTCCAGAGAATGCATATTGAGGTCCACTAGTCTTTCCTCATATAACTTTTGGTGCAGTATTTGCACCATTTTTGTTGCCCTTCTCTGGGACTGCCTCTATTTTGTCTATGTCCTTCCAAAGATGTGACCTCCAGAACTGGACTCAGTACTCCAGATGAGTTCTGATAGTCACCTAAGAGGTTTGTGAGATGGGTAGTAAATCAGCTATGTTGAAAATTTGGTGTAAAATATGGTAAATGACCAAGTTATCAGTGAACATTGAAATATTTTGACGCTCACTCACAACTTCGCTAATTGTTAATACTTTTCCCAAAACTTTGAACATAGCCATTTTTCACAACACCTCATAAACTGGACAGGTGTCCTTTTCAAATCATGGATGTGATGTGTTTCCACATTTGTGGTGTGAAGTGACTTTTCATTTACTATTCAATAAATGCTGCATGTCATATTTATAAGGGGAATCGTAATACAACTATTTATATTAGAAACTTTGTGTAGTGCAAGACTTTACCTCAGTGGGTGGTACTTTGTGATCCCATGCCAGTGAAATGAGTTTGAGCAAGCTTGGTCAGCCAGCCAGATGGGGTGATGGTGGGGGATGCTGCTGTTATGTGACACCCCCCAGCCAGGAAGAAAAGGTGCAGAGTTGTCTGCATGGGCTCAGGTACCATATGATGAAGACAACTCTTCTCTTGCCATTGTTCCCTGCACCCCTGCACCCATGGGAGGCAGAGGGCCCTGTGCATTAGCTGAGAGATAGACTCTTTGCCCTATGTGTCTGGATCTGTGGTTACATGGATGCACAGAGCCTAGAGGAACCTGTGCTTCTGTAGCCCACCAAACAGCCCCATGAATTCTTGACATCTGTCACTGCACACTGATGGAATCTTCATTGGTGCAGGGTCCACTGGGCCTTGCACCATTGCATCCATTCACGCAGGTTCTGCAGGGACCCATGTGAATGAGGCTATGATTCCACTTACTCAAAATGAAGGGAAATTCTTTGTGAAAAACTGTGTTAATGCACCAGTTACTATTCAACTTAATGCAACAAAAGTAGGAAATGGGAGGGTTTCCAGCCCTAACTTTCCATCCCCATAGCAGCAAAAGGATAACACCACACAAGCAACTACAGACAGCTATCGCCAGATAAGACAAACAACATACAACTGTTTCCAGATGAGATGACACAAATGCAGTAGCACTTATGTGCTGTCTTCATGGATTTATATCTGTGGCTGCATAAGCACAGGCCCCATAGGGCTTGTGCTTATGTAGCCACACCTGTGTGCATGTTGTACTGCATGCATAAGTGCAGAATGTGTGGTTGCAGAAGTGCAGGTCCCATGGGGCCTACACCCTGCAATCAGAGTACAGTGATGCCAGCCAGGATGCAATGCAGTAATGCTGCAGTATATCACAGAACTGCTGCAGTATGCTGCAGGAACAGTGTACGTCAGAGGCAATTAAGCCCATTTTACTGCAGTATTTTTGTGACATGTCATTTAGTGCAAGTTATTGCATGCATCATGACTGACTGCTGTACTCATGCATGCTGTACAAGGTACCTTGCAAATAGCATAATCAATTAGTTCATGCTGTTCTATGTGCATCTGCATAACTGAAAAACTGCTGTCCTCTTGAACATGTTCTAGATCCACTGCTGAAACCATTATACTCACATTGCGACAGTACTTCCATCTGCATAACTGCCCTTCTGAAGCTAGAAGTCAGTGGGCTCGATTCTCAAAAGTTGGCGCAAGCTGCGCCACGGGTGCCTTGCGCTGATTGCCAGTGTGCCAGGGACTCTGTCTCGGATTCTCTATTGGGTAGGGTCCCAGCATCAAAGCCCCATGACTTGCTGCAAAGTTGTTCATATGCTACACAGACGGCTTAACAGGCAGGTTTGCCACAAGCTGTGGGTCAGCCCTATGGCAATAGCACCATGGACAGGTGCCTAGCACCTGCCCAGCTCGATTCTGATCCTTGTAGAAAATAATAGAATACATTTCTCTCTGTAAGTGTAGGGCACTCCCTGCCCCCTAACAGCCCCAATCTCTGATCCCTTGTAGAAAATAAATAATTTGCCCTGTAAGTATAGGTTTTCCCCCCCAACAGCCCTGATCTCCGATCCCTCTGAAATATGTGCAAATATTCCTGGCAGTCTAATGGTCCACCACCCCAGTTGGAGTGCCCCCTCCTTGTTCCCTCTATCCTGAGCTGGCACATCATATCCTCCTCACACCTCTGGCTGGTGGCTGACTCAGTTATTCACGTAATGCATACTGTACACAGTATGTATTCATTGATAACTCAGTCAGTGACCATCTGTGGATGTGTGAGGAGGGCTGTACTGGTTGCTGGCTCAGGACTGAGGGGAGTAAGGTGGTGGGGCACCGACAAGTTGGGGGGCCATTAGACTACCAGGGATGTTTGCATATATTTCAGGGGATTGGAAATTGGAGCTGTTGGGGGGGCAGGGGTACCCTAGACCCTAGACTTACAGGGCAATTTCTTTATTAATTTTTATAAGTGGATCAGAGATTGGGGCTGTTGGGAGGCAGAGGTACCCTACACTTACAGGGTGATTTCTTTATTATTGTTTCCAGGGGATTGAATATCAGGGCTGTTGGGGGTGCAGGGTGTGCCCTAGACTTACACGGTGATGTATTAATTACTTTTTACAAGAGGATCAGGGCTGTGAGAGGGGGTGCCATAGACTGCCAGGGCAATTTATTAATGTTTGCTGATCAAGGATTGGGGCTTGGGGGGAGCCCTAGACTACCAGAGGCATTTATTACAGAATGGAGGATCATCACTGGGGGGGGAGCTTGTACTACAGGGGGACTGGGACTATGGTGGCACATTGGCATAACCCCTAGAGGACAACTAAGTCCACTTAGACCAGCTCCATTGTCCTATGGGGGAGCTTTTAGAATGCTAATTTAGGGGATGTGGCAGCTTGCATCTACCGCAAGCCTTCTAACACCATGCCACAGCCCATTTTGTGGTGCAAATCCCCATTGCCTCTTACAGCCTGTGTTTGCTGCAGGTTGCTTTTGAGAATAGCTCAGGGTGCATTTTTTGATACGAGGTGCCACTTGCACCATTTATGTTTCATACAGGCACCTTGCGTCAATCTAAGTGCTTTGAGAATTGGGCCCAGTGTGTATATCTTACACCTATGGCTTAAGAGGTGCAGGCCCCTCAGGGGTCTGTGCTTCTGCAAACAGAAGTAGTGTTGCAGTTTAGGGATCACGGATTTTTTTGGTGCTTGCACTACTGCAACCAGAGGTCAGTGTGTCTGTCTTACACCTGTGGCTGCAGAAAGCACAGGCCTGTCAAGTGTGTGTGTGTATGTCTTACAGTGTGCACAAGAACCTGAGGATATAGAAGTTCTGCCCCATAGGGTTGTGCACTTCTGCAGACAAAAAAAAACTCTTGTAATTTGGGTATCGTGGATTTGTATCTGTGGCTGCAGGTACCTGTGCTTCTGCATACAGGAGCAGTGTTGTGATTTGAGTATTGTGAATTTGTATCTGCAGTGAAAAGTGAGTGTGAAGGTCTTGTGGTGCGTGTCACAGATACAATCTATGAAAGTAGCACATCTGTGCTACTGCATTTGTGTCATCTGGAAAGAGTTGTATTTTTGTTCTTTACGATGATTGCTGTCTGTTGTTGCTTGTGTGGTGTTGTTCATTTGCTGCTTTGGTGGGGAATTAGGGTTCCCTAATGCCACATTTCCCTACTTTTGTTGCATTAAGTTGAACCCAAACTGGTGCATTAATGCACCTTTTCGCAAAGTATCTATCTATCTATCTATCTATCTATCTATCTATCTATCTATCTATCTATCTTATTATAGGGTGCTGTAGTCTCGTGTTCGGTTGTGTAGCCTGTTTGATGTTAAACCCCAACTTTGCACATTAATATCTTTGGCCCTTTGACAAAGTAAGCTGTAATTTTGTACGTGTTGTCTAAGAGGCAAGGTCTTAATGTGGGAATTTTTGTGACAGCAGCTTGTGCAGTTTCTGAGATCCGGATGTGTCATTTTTTGTAAAATCAATTTTTTTTCCTATGTTTGCTCTCCCCTACAGCCTTCAGGGTATAGAATGTTTTCCCCAAATGCGCAGTGGACACGTGTCATGTCCCAAGATACTGCCTTTACAGGTCTGGTGAAAAAATAATAATGGTTCCCAAGTTATAAGGCTTTAAACTTTAGTGTTTTTTCGACCTGCACATGCACAGTAGGGATTTTCAGATAAAGTTCTCTGGCAAACATAAAAATCTGATGCCACAAATGCTGGTTCTGGTTCCATACCACTGAAATTTATTTATTTATTTATTGAATTTGTTGACCGGTAGGCACACTGAGACAACAAAGTCCTTTTTCAGGGGCTGTACCCGGAATTAATTACAGATTACAGACACAAAAGCATACAATAGACAAAGTAGTGCATTACTGTAAATGCATAGGTACATACATAGGTGGTATTACAGAACAAAACAGAGAACAGGTAGTAATTAGAAACAGGACAAAAACTGGTCAAGACTAAGGAGTGTAAGGGGCACCAGCCATTCAAGTGCAACAGCACTGATTGATTACCATTAAGTGAGATTTTAAGGCCATTTTAAATGAGTACAGAGTAGAGCTGTTAGCCACAGCTGCAGGTAGACTGTTCCAGAGTGACAGGGCAGAAATGGCAAAGGATCTGTCACCAGCTTGGGTTCGAGTCCTAGGGACTTCCAGGGCAGGATAGGCAGTGGACCTCAGGTCACATTTGGCTGATTTGTATAGGAGAAATCCATTTAGGCTAGGAGGAGCCAGGAGCTTGGCTGTTTTGAAGGTCAGGCAGAGTGTTGAATGCAAGCCTGGCCTCGCGATGGCCAGCTCAAAGAGGTGAGAACATTGCAGTGGTGATCACGGAGGTGGGCAGAGGCTGCAAAGCGGGCAATTTTATGATAGAGAACTCTGAGTTTGTTGAGATCCAAACCCCGAAGCGGTTGAAGTATGGGAGCACCATAGAGAAGCAGTGGGAGAATGGTACCAGTGGTGATAGCCAAACGGGCTCCCTGGAGAGGAATCCTCCAAGTCTATATAAGAGGCCAATTCTTTGATGGAGAATTTTGGTGGTAACCTCAATGTGCGGGCTCAGGGTTAGCTCCTGATCCAGGTGTACTCCAGCAGGGCACCAAACATTTTTAGTGCTGTGCCAGCCGCCATCTTCCTGATTTTTTCCACAAACTAACAAGAGTGGAAAATTGGAAAATATGCTGTCATTTTAAAACAAACACCAGAACCTAACTAAAGGGGTGCAACTTAGCTATGTTCTGTTGTTTGATTTTTTAAAATATCAGCCACAAATACCTTTTTTCCTGAAAAGGAGGAAGCAGACAGTTCATCTTTATTTCAAGCTTGCTACAGAGCAGCCACATGGCTTCCAGTGATAAGCCATACCCCTACTCATTTGTCAGCCTAAGCTGGGCTATTTGCTTTATTTAAGATAAATAAATTGCAATATTCATGGTATATACGGAAAGCCAGATACAGTGTAACTCATCTCCCGATCCAAGTGCACCCAGTAGAACTCATGCCCATGTCCATGAATGCTGAGAGTATGAGAGAGAGAGAGACACACATATCATTTAAAGGGCAAGGGCATATTTCATTGTTTCATGCGCCCTTTGTCTCAGAGAATTACTTGGCGCTTATTAAAAAGTTCAGCGCTAATGTCAGCATATATCAGCAGGATATGAGCTTTACATTTGTGTTCCCATCCTTCTGTGCCTTCCTAGTCACCCATTTAAGCCCAGAAAGAGAACAAGCAGACAGCTACATTTATTTCAAGCTCCACTGTGGAGCAGCCAAGCTTCCAGTGCCAAGTCACATTTCTGCTCTCATTTGTCTCCCAAGCTGGGTTATTTGCCTTTAGTTAATCTAAATAAATTTGTTACATATATTACAAGCCAGATATGGGGTGGGGGGGTCATCTCCCCAATCTCAGTACACCCCATACACCTCATGCCCCTTTGTCGCTGAATGCTGAGAGAGGGAGAATGAGAGAGAGAGAGAGAGAGAGTGTGGGGTGGGGAGAGCATGTGTGTGAGAGACAGAGAGAGACCGCATTTTGAGTGCCTTTTCTTGCAGCTCTCTCACTCACTTCCCTCTTGTCCTATAGCCCTGCTGTGTGGAGTTTCACATTCTTGTTTCATTTATCCAACATGGTTCTTTATTTGGGCTTTTAATCCCAAAGGGAGCATGAGCAGCCAGTTCTAAACTTTACTTGGAAAGCTCTGAAATGGAGCGGCTCAGCTGCCTGCCACACAAAAGTGTTGCTGCGGGACTATATGTCATGTAACAGAGCTGATAGGCTCAGGCAGGACAGCTTTGGGCAGCATATCTCCTGTAAATAGAAAAAGAAAAAATGTATACTTTCTCCACAAGGGGAGAGAGGAAAAACCCTGTTTCATTTATACTTCAGCCTGGAGGAGAAACGTCTTTTTATATTCCCCTCCAGAACTTCTCCCCCTGTGGTTACTTTTTTAATCATCACTGGATCTGGCTTTCTCAAACAGCAAACTGTGCATTCTCTCATTTTTTTTTTTTTTCACAAAACATTTAAAAAAGAAAACGGTTCTTCCCAATCAGCCCTCCCCCACCTCCCACTCAGCACCCATCACCCCACACACCCCCAGTACACTCCCACACACCCTTACTCACCTGAACAGGTCCCAGGTTTGAGATCCACTCTCTGACCAAAGACACATCTTGCTACTGGAACTGGCGACTGCAATATGATAAACTAAGGTAAATGTAGTTCAATGTATTTCAGTGGGGAGTTCAACTCTGGTGCATAAATTTGCCATTTTTTAACATTTTGACCCCAAATTCTCAACATGGCCTTTTGTGGATCCCACCTCATGAACAACAGGACTATCATTTTGCAACTTCCACTCAAAAGGTGATTTCGTGGTTACTTGGCAAAAAATGTTTCTGCCCTTGTTCATGAGGTGGGGTCATATTAAGGCTATGTCGAAAGCAATTTTGCTATGCACACTGGTAACTTTGGAAATTTTAAATATTTTCACCCCAGATTTTCAACATGCCTTCTTATTACCCCACCTCATGAATGTCACAGTTGCCATTTTTCAAATTCTGGCCAAAATGTGTTTCTGCACCTGTGCAGCGGAATGGCATTGCAGTTGTGCAGAATTACGTTTTAGTGGGGATTCTGAAATTTTCTGTACCAGGTACATGAGGTGGAGTAATAAGATGGCTATGTTGACAGTTTGGTCAATGTTGTCCTGTAAATTGAAGTGCAGGGCCCAGAGGGCCTGTGCTTCCAAAGCTATTATACATAAATATATAAATATATATATATATATATATATATATATATATATATATATATATGCAACTATGGAGGGATGGAGTGCAGGGCCAGGAGGGTCATGTACTCCTTCAGGCAAATAAGGGTACGATTATACTAGCTCAAAACATAAGTAAATAAATTGCAAAACGTTAATGCTCTAGTTAGAGATAAAGCCACAACAGTAGAGAAATGTGGCTAAATGTTTACAACACTATCTTTACCTCGCACACAATCAACAGAGCTGGGGGTGTGCCTTGGGTTATGCCCCAACGCCACCCCATTCTCCCATACTGTACCCATCTATAGGAGAATGGGTGCACATTAGGGATGATGACCCCAAGGCACACCCTCTGATGTCTGTTGGTGTGTGCAGGGTGGGGTGGGTGTTGGGTTTGGAAACCCTAATGCCACATTTCATACTTTTCTGGCTTTAACCTTAACTAAAGCATTAACAAAGTGTTTTGCAATTTATATATAAAATGTGTGTGTGTGTGTGTGTGTTTTGAGTTACTGTCAACCCCCTATTTTGACAGCTTGTAACTCACCTGTGTTAGACCCTAGGGTTTGAAAATGGCATGTACCCTCTCAGTCCTAGAGGTTAAGTGTATGACAGTTTTCAAACAGTTGGGCTCAATGCAGAACACATGGCACAAGGGCTTGCAGCCTTCCCCTGTTAGCATTGGGATTTCTCCATCTGTGTTACACGCCCGAAAGTTAAACCAGCTTTTCTGGTCTAACTGAGGACCTTGTGGTTTGCACTCAAATATTTGTGCAAGACACCATAAAGGGTAAAGTGTCACAAATGCACATGACCTATGAGAATCAGGCACACGGTGTGGCACTGTGTTCGGGGCAATGCAGGGCTGGTGAAAGCCTTGTGTCAGCCTTTGAGAATCAAGCCCTTGCTCTGCTATAGGTGCTGTTAAGTACTAAGTTTAACTAAATTCATCAAAAAAGTAAGGCATTTTTGCACATGTATGATGGAAAAATATACTGATTTTAAACTTAAAGCTTTCAGGTTCATTTGATATTGACCCGCAATAGGGCCTTTTATTGGCCTTGTGATGAAAAAAGGCCAAATACAAATGTTATAAGTGTTACTAGAATGCTGATTGTAGAGTGCAATTCTGTTCAAAGGGAAATTTCCATTTAGTAGAGTGAATGAGGTGAAAGATGAGATGGGCAGATCTATCATCATGGATATAAAGTTATAGTATGCTGACAATAAGGAGAATCCACAGCTTTTTTGTTTTGTTTTGTTTTACAGATTTCATGTGGATCTTTTCAGAACTTTAACTGCCTGTAACGAGAGAGAGGCCTTTAATGTAGTACTGGACAGCTGCACAGGTAAGTCAAAGGTAACACCTGAATTCAGCACACATACTAGGTCAGTCAAATGGTGGAAGAGTAATATGATAGACCTAAGTCTGACAGATTTGTGGAGATCCAGAAGCAAATGATTTGATACATTTTAATGGACCAACATAGATGTAACAACAAGAACAAAGTGCTCTAGCTTTCGGACCAACCAGTCCTTCTTCAGAAGCTCATGGCTCATGGCAGATTTGTGGAGGTACCATACTCCTAATAACAAAGGCTGTTCCTTCCACTCAGCAGTTCAAAGGAATTTCTTCTGTTTTAGATTTATTCCTCTGCTCTGAATCTTTAATGTGTGCTATACTGCCTATTAAATTGGTGGCTTATTATCTCTGATCATGCATCAATACACTGAAAATAAAATCAAGAATATCAGCAAATACAGTCCTTTTCTACTAAACAATAAGCACTGCCTAGAGCTCCTAAAAAGAAAAAAATCACTTTTTCCTTGAGTGAACCTGTACACAAGGCATGTCTCAATCTACCATATGGGAAACATTTGAAAGATAGATCGGGAATAACAATATTGAACACATCTAAAAGGAAACAGGCATTTAAACAGAGGTGGATAACATTAAAAGAATGACTTAAAGAAACAGAACAACAATACTCTACAAGCATTAAAATAGACCACTAGGCACTGAATAGTCTTAAAATGAAATACAATCTCGCAATGACTCACACAGAAAGAATACTAGTAAAGACTAACTCAAAATACGACTCTCAGGGAGATAATATAATGTAGACAGGTTATTGGCATGTCAGCCTAAAAATAAATAAATAAGCCACCCCAGTGGCATGGCAGGGTTGAAGCATCTATGCCTCCCTGCTGTCACACCAGTGACCGGGGTTCGGGAATGGACTCAGGTCGCTTGGGGGCTCGGTGGGGGAAGGAAGATTGAGCATCTGTAGGGCAGCTCTCTTAGTTCTGGGGTTTCCAGTGACTCCCACTCAACTGCAACCTGGCGGAAGTCAAGTGGTGGCATGTGCAAGTGCCATAACTTGGAGAAAGGTGTGCGTACAACGAGCTTGGAGCCTCCACAATATGCTTTCTATTTATTTATTTAAATGTTTCCTATTTTGGTTTTGTTTTGTGCTCAGGTTTTCTGATTCTCAGTTTCAGTGAGATTTCCTGCAGGAGCAAGCGTGTCTACCCCACCCCCACCTGCCCTACCCCACCAGCCATACACACAGAAAATCTCCATATGTTTCTTTTTACTTTTTTTCACTTTTTACTTTCTGTGTTTCTAATGACTGCCCAAGTGCCTACCTAGTTTCAGTGACAGTGAGCGGGAACGAGTATGTCCCATATCAGCTACCATAGCTGGTACTTTTCCTTAGTAGTGCTTTCCTGAACCCAGTGCCGGGGTGCTTTTCCTTAGTAGTGCTTTCCTGAACCCAGTGCTGGGGCGCTTTTCCTTAGTAGTGCTTTCTGAACCCAGTGCCGGGGCGCTTTTCCTTAGTAGTGCTTTTCTGATCTCAGCACCATGGCGATGCTGTATGAGAGATGCATCGCTCCCTTTTCAATATCACTCACTCTAACTTTTGGAACTGCTCAATATTGGGGCTGTATTGCTCTGGTCGAGGTGAGGATCTCGGGTTTGATGCAAAAGTCATTTCTTGGCAGCACATGAGGATGCTTGGTGCATTGCAGGTGGATTTTTGTGGAGATTGTAAGTGGTCCTTTTGTGAACTGGATGGAGCAGAGGTCCTTCAGTGTATTTGGGTACTGATGCAGAACCGGGAGTGGGCTGCAGGTCAGCCAGTACAGGATGGAGTTCTGGGGGCTCCTGCTTGGCACCTAAAACGCAGACTTTGGCACAGTGATTTCTACTGTTATCAGTCCTGACTGGCTGAAGAGGTGCTGGCTGGCACAATATGTCCTGATAAGGATGCAGCTCAAGGTACCTCTCAGCCAAACAGTACAAAGAAAACTCCTGACCCATTATATAAAGTTAGGTACTGCACACCTCTAGGACTTGATGTTATTCCATGTGGGTTCTATAAAAATAATATACATAGACCCTCTGTGTTCCTAGGTGCCCTATATAATTCTTTGTTACAGAAGGGAACAGTATTGTAACCCCTAGATTTAAGGTAGCTCTGGTAGGGCTATTCCTAACAAAGGAAAAGATCAATTGAACCACATGTCCTATCATCCTATTTCTTTACTGAACGCAGCTATCAAAAGTTCTGCAAACTGTTTGGAAGGTTGCAGGAAGACTCAGAAAAAAAGGAGGCATTCTGGTGAGTATGCAGCACTTTTCTGAGCAGAAATATAGATTGCAAAAGGTAATACAGGTGCCAGACTTGTTTCATGTAGATCAGATTGGATTAATTTAGGGAAGGAAATTCTCAAGAAACTTCCAGGGTGCTAAATGTGATAACTGGGACAACCTCATGCACTAGGTGTTCCTAGAGTTTCAACAGTGAACCCTAACTTTGGCACTGTCTTTTATTGCTCCAGTTGCTTATCACCACCTGAGGTCATAATATTCTGCTTGTGGCATCACAGCCATTCCCATGGTAACAGATTGTGATTGCTCAATATTGTAGAAGACTGACTTCAAGTAAGGATTCCACTACTGGGGTAGATGAACTCTAAGGGATTAAGATCCTGGCCCTGGATGGGATTTTCAAAACGATCCATCTGAAATGTGTCTGTCACTATTTTCAAAATGGAAATGCTTCCAAACTGTGAGTCTAACAGCATCCACATTTTGTGTGCAAAAAGATGCAATTGTGCCAACAGTTATGCAAGTCACATTTGTGGCATTTTTTTTTATCGCAAATCATGGCTGCATGCTGCAAAAGGACGGATATTTTGAAACAAGCCATGGGGCTGCTCAGCTGTAAATAGGTGAATGCAAATACAGGTGCAGCACATATTTCAGAGGTGGGCAAGCCAGAAATTTTTCACTTACAGCCAATCCAGGGATCTGGCTTGACTCTACAAGCCAAAACACGAGGCGAGCCCTGGCCTGCAGGCTGTTCTTCAGCAGCAGTTGCATGTTTCTGACACTACACTAACTGCTCAGGCTGTCAAAATGCTTACTTTGACCATAACTGGCTTGGCTTGATCTTGGCTGTCAGTTGCTTACAGAGGTCGAGCCGAGCCGAGCCAGACACTAAGCTCGAGCCAGGCTCCAGCCTGCTCTAGCTTGCCCACCTCTAATGTATTTCTGTCCAACCCTTTTGAAAATCCTCCCAACCTGTGTTCATAAGAATTTCTCAGCAATAGATAATGAAGAGAAATCTATAGGAGATGAAATGAAAGGTGAGTTGTGTCTAACTATTGTGTTTTCAACGTTTTCTGAGGCATCAGCAGTTCTTTAATTCTTGCCTTGACAATTTCTTGCAATTAATTTTCATCTCTTTTAAAAGATATTTAATTACAGATGCAGGATAATTTGCAAGCCCAGCATTTGCCAGCAGTTTTTGTCCCGTGCCTCTTCCCTTTACCTCCCATTTAGCCTTCCCTGGTGTCCACTGGCACCCAATCCCTCTCTCCATCACAGGCCAAGTCCCCCCCTTCCAGTCCTGTATCAAGCATACCCTGGTGTACAGTGGCACTTCATCCCTCTCTCCATCCTGAGCCAAGCACTTGCTGGTGTCAGTGGAACTCCACATCCCTATCCAATGCCAAGCACTCCCTGGTGTCCAGTGGTCTCCTGTCACACCCATTTTGTCCCAAACACTCCCTGATATCCAAAGGTGGCTGTTCCTTCACTCCACTCCCCCCCCCAGCTCTACACTTCCCAGAAGTCTAAAGTACTTCCTGTGATCCAGCAGTGCCCCCACATCCACCCTAACTGAGACTGGTCCAGTTCTCCAGCTACTTCCTCAGCTTTCCACCATCCAATTTCAAATTATGAAGAATTTTCAATTAGACAGTGGCAGACGAGGAGGTGATATGATAACTCTGACAGTCACCAGTTGGGTGGTGGAGTAAGAGTAGTGTTGATGGGTGTGCCACTGGAAACCAGGAAGTACTTGGCACATTTGGGGAGGGGTGTGGGGATTGGACAGGATGGGTGGGGTGGGAGGGGGACACAGTAAAAAGGGAAGTAGTTTTATGTTCAGAGATCCAGGGATTATACAGCAAGGAGTTGTATGCAGTGGGGAAACAGTGGGCTAGAGACGGATATTTATTTTATGTTTTAGGGTTTGGGGACTAAGTAGGAGGGAGTTGGATAAGGCACATTAGTAAAGGGAAAGAGTTATTGTTTTGTGTTCAAGGGTTCAGGGACTGAGAAGGAGGCAGCAGGGTCAGATGGGACACATCAGGCAAACAGAGGGGTTGTATTCAATTTTCCAGGGGTCCAGGAACTGGGTGAAAGGGAGCAGGGTACAATGAGGGCACAGTGAGCAGGGATGTTTATTTCATTTTGTAGTCTGGGGGAAGGCAGGTAGAGCAGGGATGAAGCAGGATGAGAGGGAGGGAGGTGTTTTTCCATTTTTATGTTTTGCTTGCTTATGCACAGTAAACATCTTGTTATAAGGATGGGATTTTAGAGATGTGTCACTGTTGGGTCCAGTGAAATTCAGGCTGCAGTGGGCTGGACAGACACAGCCCAATGATTAGAGAGGCTGATCATGACACTGCTCTGTGCTTGTGGGTGGAAACTTTATAGTTGAAAGAAGCAAGCCACTCCTATCAGAGAGTAGCTCAGTCCTTTCATTCATATGAAACTGCCCAACAAACAGCTGAACAGCATCATGTTCAGTCTGCTCCTCTTGCTACCCCCCAATGTGCAAGCCCCATCTGTAAGTGGGTAGCCCAAGCACTTGCTGTTCTTCTCCTGCCCCTCACTGTCTTTCATGTAACCCCACCACCAATGTACACTAGTGTGCCCCAACCCCTTAAAATCTGCAAGACATTGGTGGTGCCCATCCCCGGTGCCATCAAACATCTGTGACACTGTGGTTCCCAATCCCCAGTGTCACCATTGCTTTAATAAGTCCCTTGCAGTCTTTTTTTTTTAAATTTGACTCTAAAAAACAGAAAAACATCCATCGATGTCTTTTGCAGCCGACCCCAACTCCCAACCCACTTCCCCATCCAGCCTTACCCCCGACTCAGAACTCACCCCACCTCACTCACATCAAAATGTTCCACCACTGCTCTGATGTAAAACATACCTTCTCCTTGAACACCGACCGGGAACTGACGAAACAAGGTAAGTGAGATCGATGTATTTTCAATTTGTTTTGAACTTTTACTCATAACTTTGTCATTTATTAATATTTTTTTACCAAATTTTCAACATAACCTTTTTTGGACCCTATCTCATGAACAAGGTAGGTGAACATTTTCAAATCCAGCTGGAAAGGTGATTTCACAGTGATTCAACAAAATACCCATTCAGGTGATTTTTGAAAATGTTCACTTACTGGGTTCATTCAGTGGGGTTATAAGAAGACTGTGTTGAAAATTTGGTAAAAAAAAATATGGTAATATTTTTCCACCAAACATACAACATGGCGTTTTTGGGACCCAACCTCATGAATAAGGTAGGAGAAATTTTTCAAATCTGGCCCAAAAGGCAATTTTTTAGTCACTCTGTGAAATCACCTTTCAGGTAGATTTGAAAATGTTCAGCTACCAGGTTCATGAAGTGGAGTCATGGAAAGACTAGGCTGATAAATTTGGGGTCAAAATCTTAAAAATACGACAACACTATGAAGGCACGTTGACATTTTTCAAGGTACACTCACAACTTTAGTAATTTTGAATATTTTGACACCACATTCTCAACGTAGCCATTTTTTTACACAATCTTATGGACATGCTGGTATCAAATCCTGCCTAAACAGTGTTTTCACACTTGTGAAGTAAAATTATGTTTCAGTCAGTATTTTATAAATGTCACCTGTCATGTTCAGCAGGGAAGTTCATAAATAGACTGTGTTAAAAATTTTGGGTCAAAATGTCAGAAAAAAAGTTATGAAGAAACAGTGGGCCCGATTCTCAAAGCCCTGCATCTGATGCAAGGTGCTTGCACCAAACAGATATGGTGCAAGGTGAACCTTGCGTCAGGGATCACCTCCACACAATTCACAAAGGTTGCCTGCATTGACACTTGGGTTGCCTGCCCTAAACAGGGGCCTTGTGCCAGCCCTGGCGCCATGCACTGCCCTGTGACATGGCACTAGGTGGACTGTGCTGACACAAGCTGCAGCTTGCTATTCACAGACAGCACCCAGTGGGAGAAATTCTAAGTGCCTTAGACCAGCCAGGGCTGGCGTAAGGGGACTTAGACATCTCTCTCCCCTGGGTGAGCTGTGGCATCACAGGTGCTGTGGGTCCCACCTCCACAACCCCGATGTACCCCACATGCACCCCCATATGGAGCCAACCCCATCCATAATGTGCCTCCTTGGCAATACAGGGCAGCTTCCCCCACTGGATCCCTATTGTCACCCTCCCCAACTATGCATCAGACCCCTAAGTGTCCCCATCATGCAGACACATAGCATATGCCCATGCACTGCAGGTCCTATGCCCCCCACCCACACAAGTAGTGCCCACCCCATCCCCAGACAGTGCAGAAGACCGGCACATCCCTCTGCACACCTCCGCAGCCAGTCCCTATATGAACGGACCATGCAACAGACAGTCCAAGGGGCTTTTTACTGCCTACTGCTTGGCTGTTGCACATTATAAATACTGTATTAATTCCTCTTCTGGGCTCTAGGGCATTTAGCTCTGGAAGGGATATAGAACAGCATTAAACAAGCTCAAGGTACTATATAACAGTCTCAACAGCTAATATTTTTAAGGCAAGCTACCTCTTGCTGGGAGCTACAATACTGAACATAGGATTTGCAAGAAAGCGAGTTGTGCTCACAACAGAGAGAGGAGAACCTTGCAATTGTCCTTGGTTTGTAGCAGATATTCTACAGGTGGAGACTACTTCTAACTGAAAGGTGAAATAAGGAACTTAATCAGGAAAAGACAGTCTTGTTACAATTCTTAAGATTTTCAGTGCAGGAAGAGTTTAAACCCTGGGCTAAACATTTGTCGCAAATCCTGAAAAAAGTGCAGGTACAGGTTGTGTATTTGACCAGACAGTAAACTGTTTTTTGGGTTTATTTTTTGTGTGCCTTAAAAGGAAATTCCAGACTTTCTCAGGAAGTGATTACACCATAAGCTACTTAATCAGCCAATAGCTTTGGTAACAGACCTGAGAACAATAGTATTATAAGCAAGTGTTTTATAGCAAACTCATCAGAACAGCTAATATTTTTTAAGGCAAGCTACCTCTTGCTGGGAGCTACAATACTGAACATAGGATTTGCAAGAAAGCGAGTTGTGCTCACAACAGAGGGAGGTGAACCTTGCAATTGTCTTTGATTTGTAGCAGATATTCTACAGGTGGAGACTACTTCTAACTGAAAGGTGAAATAAGGAACTTAATCAGGAAAAGACAGTCTTATTACAATTCTTAAGATTTTCAGTGCAGGAAGAGTTTAAAGCACAGCTGACTTATTTTGGGGCTGACTGCTTTTCAGAAGCACAAACCACCAGGCTGTTTTGGGGCTGGGGAGGTTTACCTGTGTCTGACTTGGATGTCTGGATTTTTCTCTGTTTGATTAGCAGGATTTGCTCTGTCAAATTGTTGTGTATGGTATCTTGCTGACAGGAAGGCACTCATTGCAGCGGTGGGTCAGAGCTCTTAGCTGATTGTTTTGTGAGGGCACAGTTTAGACCCAACCCTTCCCACCCCTCACCCACCCACCCACCCTGGAAATAGTTCCTTTATACCTGGGTTTCTGACATCATTTCCTCAAGAGTGCAAGGTGCATATCAATGTCATATCCTCTCTAGCACACAGCACTGAAAATATAAGCATACACATTGTATAATATATATATATATTGCTATATAACAAACCAATCACACACACAAACAAACAAACAAAAAAAATTTACATAATCATGTGGGGAGTAGTGCAATGTAATGGCTGTGGGGCAGCATTCTTCCGGGAGACTTTCTGGAGGCTGAGATGCTGCCCCCTATTTGCAGACAACTCTCTGCCCTGAGGGAGGAATTTGCCCATCTTCAGGCCACACTGGACAGCAGTAAGGGAACCTTCCCCCAGGCCAGACTGGATGGAAAGAAGGGAACCTTCCCCATCCAGGGAGCACCAGAGCCACCACCACTGCCTCAGAGGTTGCAAAGAAAGCACAGCAGTTGGACCACAGTGGGCTCAGGAAGGTGAGGATGGTGGAACAGAGGCACACCCAGTCAGTTGTTCCACTCCACAATCCATACACCATTCTGGGGGAGCACAGCTCCCCTATGGATGCACCCACAGAGGAGATTAAGGAGGCTGAGGACACCTGTCACAAGGAAGGCCCACAGGAAGGAGGCAGAGGACACCACAAGGAAAGGAAGCAGCTCCTGGTTGGGGGACTCAATTATTAGGGGGATAGAACTGGGGGAAGCAGGGAAAACTGAAGTAAGGTGCCTGCCTGGTGCCATGGCTTGGAGGGACAGGAAGCGCATCCTCAGGATCATGAGAACAGCTGCATGGGAGTCTGAGCTGGATGTCATTGTCCACCTAGGGACAAATGACTTGGCTCAACATGAGATTAGAGCAGTGCAGAAGGACTTTGTAGAACTGGGGAGGGGCCTAAGACAAGTAGCACACACAGTATCCTTCTCAGAGGTGCTGCCTGTCAATGGCATGAGTGAGACGAGGGTACTTTGCACCATGCAGTTTAATGAATGGTTGAAAAAATGGTGTGGAACACAGGGGTTTGGCTTCATTGGTGACTGGGGTTCCACCTGGAGGGACACCAGCCTATACTGGCAGGATGGTCTGCATCTGTCCAGGAAAGGAACAAGTCTTTTGAGCAATCGGTTTAAATGCTTCATTGGCAAGCTTTTAAACTAGTCAAGGGGGGAGGCACTGATAAGCAGCAGGAAAATCCCAGCCTCTCCCTACAAAACAGGGTACTAAATGAGAAAAAGACTAAGGTAGAAAGGTCAGTGGGGGATGCTGCAACTGAAGGTAAAGCCATCAAAAAATGGAAAGCAATGAGTACCAATGCCCGTAGTCTGAGTAACAAGCTTCATGAATTAGTGGCCTTGATGGAGGAGGAACATCTGGATATCACGGCAGTCACAGAAACATGGTTCACACAAAACCATGACTGGGACGTAAACATACCAGGATACACTAGCTACAGGAGGGACAGAGAGGGTAATAGAGTAGGAGGAGTAGCTCTTTACATAAGGGAAGGAATCAAAGCAGCAGAACAAAAGGGAAAACAGGGAGGAGGAGAAGAAGCACTGTGGGTAAATTTGGAGACCAGCAATGGCACCACAATCCGCACAGGGGTTGTATACGGACCCTCTTCTCAGGGGGAGGAAATGGACAAGGAAATGATAGAAAGTATACTTAGTAAGGCAGAAAAAGGGGAGATATTGCTGATGGGTGATCTGAATATGCCAGATGTTAACTGGAGTGCAGTTGCAGCAGCCACTTCAAGAGTGGGTTATTCTAGATGCCCTACAGGGGCATGCTTAGACAACTAGTATTGGAGCCCACTCGAGAGGGAGCAATCTTAGACCTGGTTCTCTCAAATGGAGATGAAGAGAGGATCACAGATGTAGAAGTGGGTAGCCATCTGGGAACTAGCAACCATCGAACAGTATGGTTCACAATAAACACATCAATAGAGTCAAGCCATACAAAGGCAAAGGTACTGGACTTCAGGAGGACTGACTTTGCCAAAATGGGTGAGTGCCTAAGGAATGCACTAGCAAATGGGCAGGAAGGAGGGGTGGAAGAACAATGGGGAATAATAAAAACTGCCATCACAGAGGTAACTAGCCTTTGTGTGAAGCAAATAAACAAAACTAAACGATGTAAGAAACCACTATGGTTCTCAAAGGAAGTGGCAGTGAAGGTTCAAGAGAAAAAGAAAGCTTTCAGGAAGTACAAGGAATCACAGAAGGAGCAGGACAGAGAACTGTATCAGTTAAAGCAAAAGGAAGCTGGGAAGGCAGTCAGAACAGCAAAGGCACAAACTAAGGAAAAGATAGCCAACTCAGTTAAGAAGGATAAAACCTTTTATAGGTACATCAGGGGTGAAGGAAGACCAAGGGAGATGGCGGAGGCTCAATAAAGGGGAGGGTGGGCAGAGGGTGACTGTGAAAAGGCAGAGATACTAAACAAATATTTTGCTCTGTATTTACAAAGGAAGAGGGAGGTACCTAAAACAAACAGTAGAAACACTCTGGATGCAGAAGTTGATACCAGCCCATTTACAGAAGAAAGGGTTCTGAAAGAACTCTTAAAACTGAAGGTGGACAAAGCAATGAGGCCTGATGGGATTCATCCCAGAATTCTAAAAGAACTAAGGGTGGAATTAGTGACACCACTGACTACCCTTGTTTAACAAATCATGGGAGGATGGGGTGGTACCGAGAGTGGAGGAGGGCAGATGTGATTCCCCTTCACAAAAGTGGGAGCAAGGCAGAAGCAGGAAACTACAGACCTGTTAGTTTAACCTCAGTGGTAGGGAAAATGATGGAATCACTTCTTATGGAAAGAATTGTCGAGTATCTAGAGGCCAGAGGGGCACAGGGCCCAAGGCAGCATGGATTCACAGCGGGAAGGTCATGCCAGATAAATCTGATAGATTTCTTTGACTGGGTGACCAAAGTAGTAGATCAGGGAGGGGCTGTGGACATGGCTACCTAGACTTTAGCAAGGCATTTGACACAGTCCCACACAAAGATTAATATACAAGTTAGCTAGCCTGGGAGTGGTTCCCAAGATGACAGCCTGGGTAAAAATTGGCTGGAGAATAGGACTCAGAGAGTAATAGTAAATGGAGTCCACTCTGAAGAAAGGGGTTTACTAGTGGGGTACCACAGGGTTCAGTATTAGGACCGGTCCTCTTCAATTTCTTTATAAGCGATATTGCAGAGGGACTGGAAGGAAAAGTATGTCTCTTTGCAGATGACACAAAGATCTGCAACAGAGTTGATGCACAAGGTGGGGTGGAAAGGATGAAAAGGGACTTGGCAAGGTTAGAGGAATGGTCAAATGTATGGCAGCTTAGATTCAATGCTAAGAAGTGCAAGGTAATGCACCTGGGAAACAAAAACCCAGGGGAAGAGTACACAATGGGGGGTCAGATACTAACAACAACAAAAATGGAAAGGGACCTGGGGGTAGCCATATCATATGACCTAAAGGTGGGCAAGCAATGTGAGAGGGCAGCAAGGAGGGCTGGGGGGATACTGGGATGCATAGGGAGAGGCAACACCAGTAGAAAACAGGAAGTTATTATCCCTCTGTACAGACAGCTGGTCAGACCCCATCTGGAGTACTGTGTGCAGTTCTGGAGACCCAGTCTCGCAAAAGACATAGACAGGATGGAAGCTGTCCAGAGGAGGGAACTAAAACGGTGCAGGGTCTGCACCGAAGACATATGAAGAGAGACTTAAGGAGCTTAATATGTATAGACTCTGGAAAGGAGGGAGAGGGGGACATGATAGAAACTTTCAAGTACCTCAAGGAATCAACAAAGTCCAAGAGGTAGCATCTTTCAAAAAAGAGGTGTGCAAGAACAAGGGGGCACAATTTGAAGATAGAGGGGCGGCTCAGAGGTAATTTAAGGAAGTATTTTTTCACAGAGAGGGTTGTGGATGCATGGAACGGCCTTCTGGAGGAGGTCGTGGAGTCAAAAACAGTGGTGGAATTCAAGCATGCATGGGACAGTCATAAGGCAATTCTTGGGGGTGGGGGTAGAAAGAAGTAGGCTGCTGGTTAACTAGGATCTGCAGCTTATCCAGTAGGCAGGGAAATGGGCAGACTGGGTGGGCCAAGCGGTCCTTATCTGCCATCAAATTGTATGTTCTATGTACGTTTCTATCCCCTTTGTACACCTAACTATGTCCCTAGCTATGCCCAGGTCCTCCAGCTTCTTCAGCAATCTTCTGTGTGGCACCAAGTCAAAAGCCTTGCTGAAAGTAGAGTAAACCCACAGCATGACCATTATCTACTACCTGCGTTAACAGTCAAAGAAAACTATCAGGTGAATCCAACAAGACCTCCCTGCCACAAACCCATGCTGTTTACTATGCTGTAGACCATCGCTTTCTAGGTAGTCCACAAGGTCCTCTTCGATTAGAGAGTCCACCAGTTTACCCACTACAGAAGTAAGGCTGACAGGTTTGTAATTCCTCAGTTGCTGTTTGTGCCCTCCCCCCCATATAGTTGGACTACATCATCTACCCTCCAGTCTTTTGGAACTACCTGTCTAAACTAAGCTAGAGAATAGCACTACTAGGGGTTCAACCAGTTCCACAGCCAATGCCTTGGACACCTTTTGGTGCACCCGTCAGGTCCTGGGTCTTCATCTTTAGGGCTTCAAGTCCATTCTGGACCTTTGCTGTAGTAAATACTGGCTGCCTCATTTCAGGAATACCTCTGACAGCTGCTTTGATGCCACTTTCAGGCAGGGGCCCGCTGTCTTCCCCTGTGAAGAACGAGCAGAAGTAATCATTAAGGATGGCTGCTTTTTGCTCATCTTCCTTAAGTACCCTCTCTCTCCCCTCTAACTGATTAATAACCTCTCCCTGCTTCCTTTTTTCTTAATATATCTGAAGAATTGATTTTCCTCACCTTGGACCCTTCTTTATATGCAGCTCCATGTCTGCCTTTGCCTCAGTAACCTTCTTTGTTTCCCTAGTGTTTATTTGGTACTCTCTCCATTCCTGTTCCCCTGCTTTTCCTGGTACCTGGTAAAACATTTTCTTGGCCCTCACTGCTTTTCTGGCACTGTCCGAGGACTGTACTTTTTCTTGCACCTGTTTCATTTGGAACAATTTGTGCATGATTTTGTTGTCTCAAGAATGGTCCCTTGATTGCCCTTCCATCCTTCCTCTACACATCCTATGATGCCCTGGTCAGTTTGTCTCAGTGCAACTCCTCATCTGGTTGAAGTCTGCTCTTCTAAACTCTAGGACTTCAGGTTTTGACAGGAGCATTCTGGTCCAGAGGGCCAGCCTAAACCAAATGGAGTTATGGTCACTTGACCCTAGTGACTTCCCTACCCACACTGCACCCATAATCTTTGAGCTGGTGAGCACCAAATCAAGAATGGCTGCCTGTCTAGTGAGTTCTTTAACCTGTTGCATCAACAGGTAGTTCTGCAGTGTATTCAACAGGGCCAGTCCTCTGGTTCACCTGGCCACTGGAATGTCTCAGTCGATATCCATCAGGTTCATATCACCTAACATCACCACTTTCCTCTTCTTCACTCTCCTTGTCAGCTCTTTCCTGAGCTCCCCATCTCTCTCTCTTCTCCTTGTCTTGGTGACCTATATATCACTCTCACCCATATTTCTTGCCTGAGGGTGCCATGAGATGGACCCACAGCAACTCTGTTTCTCCTTTGTTTCCCTCATGTCCATCCTCCATAGCCTTAATGCCCTTCCTGACATATAGGGCTGCACCTCCCCTTCTGCCTTTCCTTCTGTCCTTTCTAAACATTGTGTAACCTGGGACTGACAAATCCCAGTCATTATCTTCTGTGGGACAAGTTTTGTGATGGCTATGAGGTCCACCTCAGTGTCTGCCATCAATGCCTGGAGCTCACTGATTTATTACCTAGACTCCTGGCATTAAGGCAAACCCCTTCCAACTAGATCCTGATGTTCTTGTGCTGTTTTGTGATCCTACACCTGCATTCATTCCATTCTCTTCTCCTTGCCTTCTTATTTTTCTTATTGCAAACTCTAAGAGCTTCTCCCTATGCCAGTTCCACTACTCCTTTCTGAAACTCAATCTTATTTTACCCACCTTACTGTTATCAGTCCCAGTATAGGAGGAGCACTAGCTAGGTTCCCTTCCTCAGTCTCTTTACTATGGCTTCCTAGCCTCAGTGTCCCCTGCAGTCAGTTTACAGGTAACTGTATAATATGGACGTTAAACTTCTGCCCCAGTGCATTGGTCCCCTCCTATCAGATGAAGGCTGTTTGTGAGCTACTGATAAGCAACAAAAGGTCTTGATTTTGGTGAATTCATGTATTTTCAACCTTCTAGAACTTTGTGTCCACTGAACTGATCACTGCCAAATTTACAAGTTTTAGAGATCTTGGCAACAACTCCATGAATGCAAAATTTCAGCTTGTACAGTTGAACAACAACCAAGATATTAAGGTGCAAAATTGAGGTTTAACATTAAAGTGCCTAATAAGCCCTAATATACAGGTGCTACTGTGTCTGTATAATAAATAATGCATGGGTATCTGTGAACAACAAGACAATAGCTTTGTTGAATAAAACTAAGGAGATAATGAGCCATGACAGTCTGAAAGCCAACTGGCTTATTCCTGCAGCTTCCTGAGTTGACATTACACTGAATTGTTCTCATGCACCCTCGTTTTATTTATTACAATGGAACTCTGTTAAAAGCATTCCTTACATGCACGTCAAATGTATTCTGTTATCAGGATTATTGTTCTATTTCTTATTCATTCAAGAGAGTTTCTGAAAGTTATCACATAGACAAAAGTTGTTGCTCAGCACAGTATTTCATTTAGCTGGTATATTCTTTAACAGATCCGAAAACCATTGTATTATACCTTTCTGCACACAGCTGTTTTATTCTTTTAACAGTTTATTCCTTTGTCAGGGATTAATCTGAGGGTACAGAGTGGGTGGGTCAGGAGAGGGGACTGGCAACAGTTCAGGTGAGTGGGGGGGGTACTGGACACCAGGGAAATAAATAATACTATTAACATAGGTGATCGTAGGTGGGGGACCACTAGATGTCGGGGAAATGAACTGATGATGGCAGCATTGGTGTTCAGGGTGGCACAGCCATTTCATCGAGTTAAGGGCAGGGTTTTGGCAGCATTAAACAGCACTACTATGGCAGCTCATTAGTGCTGCTGAAACTTCTCTGTGCCTTTGATATATTAGGGATCCCTCATTTACATAGGTGCAGTGGTATATTGAGCACATTCACACAGTCAGGATAGTGCAGCACACTGGGAGCCTCTCAATATGGCCCTGCACTGACCACTGGTGCTATTCACAGTAAGTGCGATGCTAACCTTGGTAGTGCCATGCTAACCATTTGAATATTGGGCCAGAATATATGGAAAAAACTTTAAATGTTATCTTTGTTTCTAAATTTTTATGTCAGTATTGATAAAGGGCAGGACTCTAGAAGATTGGTGCAAGTCACCGCCAAACGCAACTTGTGCCAAACGCAGCTGCGACATTGACCCTGTGCCCTATTCTAGAAGAGGCAGGGTCCCCCGTCTAAGTCCTGCAACTTGAGACATACAGCCAGGTATGCCAAACAGAGGGCATACCTGGTGAGGATGTCACAAGCCGCAACCGCTATCCCACAAGGCGTAGGTGCCCCCCCCTCCATGCCCAATCCCTGGTGGAGCTCCGTAGGGCTAGAGACCCCTACCCACCGTCGCTACCAAGGGTCCCCACACCTATCCCAATCCCCATGCGACTGGTGTACTGTACAGTATGTACAGTACAGGCAGTTTGCAATGTGTGCAATACAGTCAGAACTGCAATGATGTCTTCAGTAGTCCTGTACACCCCATCAATGCCACTAGGCCTTACCTTCACCAGTATAACAATTCCTTCTGTTGACCATGGTTGTGTCAATGATTGAGTTCTTCTGAACGCTACTGTAGATGCGCTCCAAAATGAATGAGTGTTCATTCATTTCGAGTGCGCCTATATAGTATGCATTCAGAAGGGCTCAGCTGGGCGGCTGTCTCGGTGGTGAGAGAGGCTAGTGCCAGTCACCAGCTGGGGATGGGTAGGGGGTGCGGGTGTATTGGCACTGCTGGGTGGGGGGGCCACTAGACTACCAGGGAGTACAGGGCACTAATTATTGTAAAGGTTTGCAGCACTGCAGGGACCTGTGCTTGGGGGGGATGACAGAGCTGCCCTGTGGGGCTGATAGCAGTGTGGGGTTCAGGGAAGCATGATTTGTGTGGGCTGCCCTGCAGAGCATTTATGGTTTGGGTGTTCTGGGGGCTGGGGGTGTGAGATGCCCTTCTGAGCACCTCTGCTATGGGGGATTGGGTGCTGGGGGGGTTGTGGGATGCCCTGTAGGGTGACAAGGGAGGTGTTCTGGCCATGGAGGGCACATCATAAAGTGGGTGCAGCAGGTCTGCAGAACCCCCAGAGGGCGTATGTACCTTTACGCCAGCTAAATGCTGGTGTAACATACATCGTTGGTTCTCCTCCAGGGGTTCGTAGAATCCCAAATATTGGGGACTTTGTTGCTGCCCTTGTAGAATAGGGCAGAACTGCTGCCGTAAACCCCCTAGCACCATGTCACAGAGGTTTAGGGTGCAACTGCAGGTGTAATTGCACTTTGGCGCCAAGTGGCCTGTGGCATGTTGCAGGCCACATTGTAGAGATCCCACAAGTTACCTGGCACTAGCGTAACTTTCTACTTGCGCCATTCTTTTTGGCTCAAATGCAGTTACGCCAGGCGTATCTCTTTTAGAATTGGGTCCATAGTCTTTCAAGTGGAATCTGACTTATTTTTTTTCATGTTTTCTTCACTTTGTTTTAGAATAAAACAGTAGTTAGTAAATGTCAACCAAATATAAACGTGTTTGTTAGTGGTTTATATGTTGCTGACATTCTATGATAACTGGGACTGCTATTTATTTTAAAGAACATTACAACACCATTTTACGGATGTTATAAGAGCAATAATCCACTCTGGATGTGTGTCAGTGCTGTAATGATCTCACTTCCTGGGTGGCTGAAGGCCCTTGGCTGCATCTCGGGCCTCACACTCCACCCAGATCATTCAGTTATTACAATATTGATACACACTCAACCACCGGTTACTCCTTACAGATAAAGTATCATTTAAAAACACTTTTATGTTCTGCGTGTAAACCTGTATTAATGGGCCCTATTCACATATGGGCAAGTAATTCGCACCAGAGGTGCGTTTCCCACTTGAGGAGTTCCACACCTGTGGACAAGTGCACACCGGACGGTAGTCACTACCGCCACCACCTGTTCACGGCCCCACCCCCCAGCGGAGACACGCAGAGGATATTTCCAAGAGACCAGGCGCAAGATTCAATGTGATGCCCAGACACAATGCAAAATGGATCACTTGCACACACTGGGCATGGAAGACATTGAGGGCATGAGTGCGCCACAAGCTTGGGGCAGAAAGGTGCCCAGTCAGCTACCCCAGCCCTCCATGATGATCCATGGGCTGGGGCAGCATGTGGGGGTCTGCAGGTGCCCTCACATCAGCGGTGGCATCCTGGGAGAGGTGCACATCCCTTATGGCTAGGTGTTACCCAGGGTGAGGTGCACCCCGCACCCAGCACCCACATCTTTGTGAATGGCATGGAGTGTGGGTACACCCTCAACACGCCGATCTCCGGTGCATTGCTGTCCACGCGGCTGGGGGATCAGGTGCCAAGGGACTGCACGCCTGGATTGTTGAATATGGACGGGCACAATTAGGTGCAGAGTGGCTATGAGCCCCAGATACGCATGCATAGCCACTCTGCCCCTATCATGCATAGGGCCCATTATGAACAAAGATGAGTGAGAAAGGAAATCAGTTTTTAAAGCATTCCTAAATTAACTGGGACCACTTTTGTGACACACATCAGCTATATGTTACAGTACTTCTGTAACGTAATATGATTCAGCATGTGTAGTGTCAACTTTATGTAAACTTCCTCCTTGTCATTAACAGTTTATACTCTGCTATTACCATTGTTGTTTCTAGCAGCTTGCCAGCATATTTATTTGCTAATCTGTGTGTGTGTGTGTGTGTGGGGGGTTAGAACTGCTACACGGGATGACACATGCCTCCGCCTTGCTGCTATGCCACCTCTTGACATTTTAAAATGCAAAAATCTTTGAAGGTATTCATGATTTTGCCAGGGCTATTTTGGTAGATTTTTTTCCCATTATAAATACTGTTCTAAGTTGCACTTTTTAGGAATCTTTTTTGTACATGTCAAAATAACTTAATTGATTTTTAAATGAAAGATAAACATTTGGTTATAGCTGTAAACCCACAGGATAACAGGAGCTATGCAAGCAAAACTGAAAAAGCAAATATCAGTGCTTGCAATAAGCTACCAACATAGGAGGCGTTATTCACTTTATTCTGCACTGTAACCACCTGCATTAATATTGTTTTCACATCTGGGTCGCTCCTGTAAAAGGAACCTCCATTTCAGTGAACTTATACAGGAATAAATTAATAAATAGAATAGAACTAAACTATTAAAAGTTACACATTAGAGATATGGACTGTTTGTAACCCCCAGGAGGGAGAAGTCACACCCTACACAGACATAAGCAAGTCAGCCATGTATGGCAATCACCTTTGGAGTATCTCCAGAAGGTGGTGCCGGTGGGAAGATCCCATAAGGAATTCTTCTGTTTGATTTATAGAATCAGATTTCTTTGAAAAGGCCGGATTTAAAAGTATTTTTACAGTCTAAAAAAACAGGTTTTCGGATTGTGTATTTTATTTAAATTTCCTCACTTTGAAAGGGTATACCGTGTACAAGGTGACCATGATTGAGTGCTTTCAAAAAGGGTGACTCAGTCATGGTGCCTGTGTACAGGGCAACAGGCAGGGCAGTGACCAGATGTGGGGGTAGGCGAGTACAGCAACAGTATGTCACTGTATATACACATGCAACGGGGAAGGTCCACGTCGCACGAGGGAAAGGAGTGTATGTGACATGTAGTGCAGCAGTCAGCTGCTGAGCTGGCTGTGTGGCATGGTTGGTAGGTTGTGGGCTGTGTTTGGGAGGGTACTGGGTTCAATTCTGGGTGCAATTGTTTTTTGTGTGGGTGTTTTTTTTAATTTAAGTTTTACACCCCCCAACGCCATGCACCTACCCTGGAGCTGAGAATCCTTAAGTGGGGGTGTGTGGGGGACACAGCCCCCCACATAACATAGAAAACCAGTCACTGGTTTTCTAGTCGCTGCTAGTGTACATTGTCGTAATTCATTTTCGGTGATGTATACTCGCCCAAGTGGCGATCGCCATTCCATTACCACCGTTATGACATAAAACCCTTTGAAAGGTATGATTTCAATTACAGTAGCTCTTTGTGTGACAATATAGCATTCCTCAAGAGCAGCACACTGCATGTACGATGCCATTAACAGTGTAAGGGCAGCTTTGCCATTGGTTAAAGGCTAGAGATATGCAAATACTCTCTTTATGGAATCACTGAAATGAGAAAAATGTCTTTGACTCTTCTGAAATGTAGATGACACACTTATTTTCCCTCCAGGTTTCCTCAGCCTAAATAGCAATGCTTGCTTGCATATAATTATTCTGACACAAAGATATACAGTATATGAGCAGAACACACAGCATAGTAAAACCTAAGCTAGATTACACAATAGCCTGAAGGAGGACAATGATCCTTTTCAGTCAATTGCCTCCTCACTGTTGCTTTCAAACTAGTCAGTCGACTTTGTGTGCTTGAACAGTGTATACCCATAACCAGTCTGATGATGTTTAACAGCTGCTGTTAATTAAAACTTGGTGCTGCTTAGTAACAGGAAATGCTGCTGCTTGTTTAACATTGCCACTCAATATAGCAGCTCCTGATCCTTAAAACCACACCGAGCAAATGTTTATATTGTAGATGCTGGTACTCTACCCAACATCCTCAGTGGCCACCATATGGTCTAATTTGTATCAAAATACACCATCCAAGCCACCTAAGTTCATCCAGATCTGGTCTTTCAGGTTGCTAGACTTTCCTCCTTCCATGCTAACCTGATGGCTACTGACGGTCACCCATCATTTCAGCCAGCAACATAAATTCTGCCCTCCAATATTATAACTCCAAAGTCATATCTACTTGGATCTCCATGCCCCTTTAGAAAAACCAGGGTTGAAGGTTCCCACCCCAGAGAGCTCAGCTGAGTTGTTGTTCTGCCACCATCATGTGACCCTGCCTGGCAGACCCACAAGTTCTCTAGCTCCCTACCAACCTTATCAAGTACTGGACCCTTCATAATGCCTGTACCAGAGCTACCAGGCTTGCTAAGTCTGAATACTTTGCATGCACACTCCAAAATAACCCTAACCACTCATCCAAGTTCTGGAAGGATATCCACTCTGTCCCCCCCAACCCTGTCCTCTCCTCAGACCTCAAGGTGGGTGTGATTCTTATCTCTGACCCCTTTTCTGTTGCCTCTGCGTTCAACTCCTTCACATCCTGTGTCCATTCCCTCATATCCTCTTGCTCCGCCCTCCCCTCTTCCTCCTACCACCCCATGTCATCCCTTCTCCTTCTCTTCTACCACTTTTGCTGCAACACTTAAGGTTTTCTTGGCTCTAAACCCCCACAAGGATATGAACCCTGATGGCTTTGAGCCCAAACATCTGCATCTCTCCACCCATTCCATTGCTCTACCTATTAACTGTCTTCCACCTCTGCTTCTCCTTATCCTCTGTCCCTGATACTTGGAAACAAGCTAAAGTCATGAACCCTCCCCAAAGTGGGTGATTCCACCTCTCCTGGCCTTATCTCCCTCCTTCCCACCCTGCTAAGTTCCAAGAACACCTGGTGCTATCCCAGTTCTCCCCTTCCCTTCAGTCACTCTCTTTCTTTACTCCCTTCTACTCAGGCTTCCCTAAGTCCCACTCCACCTCCCTCTTCCCGCTTACTGACTCCATTCTAACTGGTATGGATCAGTGCCTGGGCACCTTTTCATCTTTGTCAACATGACCAAAGCCTTCAGTACTGTTGCCCACCCCCTTCAACTGGATAAGTTCAAGGCAGCAGGGCTTTCTGACTCCTCAATCGGGTGGTTCCACTCCTACCTTGAGGGCAGGTCTCAAGCAGTCTGCATTGGAGAATCCACATCCCTCTGCTCCCCATCACCTCAGGCATGCCCCAAGGGTCCATTCTTGGTCCAGTAATTTTCTCCATCTTCATGAATGCCTTCCTCACTGCCTGGTCCTCTGGATCCATCCATTTGTACAGAGATAATACAGTCCATCTGGACTTTACTAACATCTAACACTTGTTCCTTTCTAATCAGCTGTCTCTCAGTGTCAATGACATGACCATTGACACTAGGCAGAGGCTTACTATGCTCACCCCTCTCACCTTCTTAAAATACCCTTGATGATGCAGTGATTGAGTTTGTCCCCTCATTCATACCTTGAGGTTGACTAGACTGGCGTCTCAGTTTCTCATGACATGTGGATGCCACCCATTAGAAGCTTCACCCTAAACTTAGTGTGTTTTACAGGAATAAATGGAGTATCCTGCTTCCTGCCTGCAGAGAGATAGTCTATGATACTCCCTTCTTCAACTATAATGACATAATATGCAGTGCTGCTCCATGTCCACCCTGACCAGACTGAATCTCTTTCACTCCTTTTGTCGCTTTGCCTTGGACTGTACCTCTCTGAACCCACCACTGCTCCCTGTACTCCTCCCTTTCCCTACTCTCTCTTGAGATGAGACACCTCACCCATTGTGTTTCCTTTATCTCTTAATACTGGCTTGGCTCCATCCCCTCCTACCTTGCTTACCTCCTCACTTCCCCACCACCACCTCTTATACCTTTGTAACTCTGTCCCTTGCTCTCTTGCTCTCCCCTCAAGTACATCTGCGTTGGTCAGGTTGCCTTCTCCTTCCAGTTCCCCAGACTTTGGTGTTCTCCCCCTTACCATCCATTCTGCCAGCCACCACCACTCTCTCACCTCTCTACTCCATTACTTCACTACTCACTCCTGCAGCTGACCCGATGCTTGGCCCTGGGCTGCTACTCACTGTCCTCCTTCTTCTGCTCCGCCTTCACCATGCACCTACACTACTGCATTCCCCTCATCCACCTTCCCCAATCCACAACCATTGTTCCCACCTTGAACTCAGTTTTGCCTTCTGTACATTGCAATATTGTTATCCTCCAGCACTTTATTATATACAGAATAAAGGATGGGGAAGGGTGTGCTGTGAGAATTTAATGCACACTCGAGTTGTGGGATGCTACATAAACCCCGAGAGTGAAGCCGAGGGGTTTATCATAGCATCCCACAATGAGGGGTGCATTAAATTCGCATATGCACACCTTCCCCATCTTTTATTTTATACAATATATTGGGCAGCAATTTTTGTTCCGGCGTGATTTGTATCTGTCTGTCACACACACACACACACACACACACACACACACACACACACACTCTCTCTCTCTCTCTCTCTCTTTCTCTTGCCCACTCCTCCGTCTCATTTATTTAGTTGTTTTTCTTTTGCCAGTTCGTTGCTTTTTCTTTTTTTTTTAAACATACAGTTTCTCGTGGAAGAGATAGTACTTTCCTCTTCCTGGGACCATCATTGCAGCTGTGTCTCGAAACGCGCGCATGGCAGGATCAACTAGATATAACTCTGTGAGAAGGAAAAGCATTTTGAAAAGCTAAAAAAATTAAGAAAAGAATTGTTGCATCTTTTGGCGTCTCCATCTCAGCGGCTTCTCAGATAGCGAGAGACAGAGCCGCCATGTTGGTAACAGCATTCTGCCCACCCACACAGAAATTAAGCCAAAAAGGAAGCGTTCCAGTTATACTGACAGGGCACGTGAATGTCATAGCAACCAGCCAGTTGTTACAGAAAATATCAGCCTGGTCAGTACATTGACAAAAATTGCTGACCAATTATTATATTAGTATATTTTTACTTACACAGTATCCTTATCCTTGCACAATTATTATTTATGCTGCTTATTTACCTATTATTTGTATTACTGTTCTTCATGTACCTTACTCTTCTTTCCTCCCCTCCCTGGACACATCTGGAAATGAGCTGTTACCAGCTCAGTATGTCTTTCTTGGCAAAACTTTTGAAACAATAAATAAAATAAGATACATACATGCACGTATGCATAAATAAATAAATATCACCTGCTGGTTTACAGAAGCTGCAACAGAGCTACCCAAACAGGTATGCAAGTCTGTTATTTTGCTTTTTCAGAAAGGTTCAATAAAACAAAGATGAACTGATGTTTTGTACTAATAGTAGAAAATGAGCTCCCCAGTTTAAAAACGTGATCTACAGTAGACAATAATGAGGCAGTGTCTCATGTCAGACCTACTGCCATGTTTCTCAGGAACAACTTACCCCCATTTGCCCAATGAGCCCCATGGTTTACCCCCATGGCAGGTTTCCCCACACAAGATTGGGAGAGACCGGATCCACTTGTGTGTGGGAGGGGCTATAATTAGGAGTATGCAAAATATTTTATACCTTAATGGAATTCCAGTGGAATGAGTAGAAATCATGTGGCATTTAACTTTCCACCATATGCAAACAAAAAGACTTACGCCACTGGCATATTGCGCCAGGCCAGGCAGCGCGGTATATTGCTGCAGCACAATCTCTTGCAACATTATGACCCCTGTTGAGGAATTCTACCCCCTGTATCCGTGGAATTCTCAGATCACACAGATTTGTTTTCTTCTGCTGAATGCAAACAAATAAAAAATCAGCTTAATGAAAACATTTTGCCAGCCTCCACTACAACCCATTTTAAACTCCGATGCTCTGATCCTGGCCAGAATGTTAGTAGCCAGACTAGAAAAAGTAATGCCAGAGCTCCTCAGCATAGCTCACGTAGGTTTTCATGTGGAGTAGATTAGCAACAGAGTAACAGACACCATCAGAAAAGCCCTATACAGTAGACCAATGGTTCTCAAATGGTGAGGCCAGCTTCCCAAGGGAAAACCAAGACTGTTCCAGGGGAAGCCCAGTCAAGTCTGAGAATGTACAGTATATACATTTTACATTCTGGATGTTTTGTGTGAAGGAATGAAGCAAACTAAATCTGGATAATGGCAGGTGAATTTCTTTACTTGTGCACAAATTGGTGACCAGGAAAGGCCCATTGAGCCAACACTTGTTTCTAGGTGGGTATTTATATGTAACTTGGTGACTAGAAGGCACACTGAGTCAATGCTTGTTTCTACAGTAGGTGCTTATATGCAAATTAGTGACTGGAAAAGGTACACTGAGTCAGGGCTTGTTTCTTCAGTAGGTGTGTATATGCAAATTGGTGTCTGTGAAAGACATACTGAGTCAGGGCTTGTTTCTACAGTAGGTGTGTATTTATATGCAAATTGATGTCTGTGAAAGGCACACTGAGTCAGGGCTTGTTTTACAGTAGGTGTATTTGTATGTAAACTGGTGGCTGTGAAAGGCACACTGAGTCAGTGCTTGTTTCTACAGTAGGTGTTTATTTACTGTATATGTAAATTGGTGATTGAAAATGTACACTGAGCCAGTGCTTGTTTCAGGTGTGACATGGTGTAAGGGTACAGAAGTTGTTTAACAACCGGGTAAGAGGGTGATAGATGAAGTGGCTAGGTAAGGTGTTCCAGATAGAGAGGAAACAGAGTAACAAGGGCCCAAGAGTCAGAAAAGTGGAGTGACAGGGATAACCTGTTGTGTGGGGTTGGGACTGGAGAACAATAAGTTAAATAAAAAGAGAATATACTTTATTAGTCTTGCTTTATTCCTGATGTACTGTGCAAAGTATGATATTTGTTTCTATGGGGAGGCCCAAGATTTTTTTCAAATTTGAGGGAGGCTTGAAATCTTTTCCATGGCTTGGGGGAAGCTCACTATCACAAAGTGTGACAACTAATGCACTAGACAATTTGCAATTAATATAGCCACACTGATGACCCTCTTGGAACATCTAGTGGCACTGAAAAGGCTGGACCTTTGTATTTTTATTCTGACTTCCATTTAACATATTGTCTGCTTTTTTCTTCTCTTTGTCCCGTTTTACTAGGTTAATTTGCATAGAACGTTATCCCTTGGAGTTCACCTGCTTCTGTTGATTTATCTTTTGTGGGTGTCACAGTCCTCAAGACATCACAGTTGGTTGCTATGGAAAGGATTCTGATGTCAGAAATGGAGGACTGTGACTTCAGCAATTGATTAATGGACAGTCTTAGATCAACTGCACCGGAAAAGGATCCTCTTCAGTGCATATTCACATAGTTATAGAAAATAAAAGTGACAGAAATACTGAAAGTCTATAAACAATGAATGCTGGTCTAAACATTATGGGGCAGATTTTCAAAAGGCCCTAAATGCCATAAGCCCCAGGTGTGCCAACATAATGGAGCACAGAGCTTGCAGCATTCTTGCAGCCGTGAGTGGGATTTTTTTATCTCGTGGTTCAATTTGCCATAAATTAGCCAACTTTTTCTGGTCTAGCTTGCAGAAATCCTGGGCACCCTTTTTAGGGATTGTGCCAAATATTTGGTACTAGCTGCCATAAATTAGGTAGTGTCGTAACTGCACCTGACCTATTTAAATCATGTGCAGTTGTGGCAAGAGGTTCATCGCACCTCCTGAACCTAAGTGTCATGGTACAGAACTTGGTGCAAGCCCTGCTCCATGCTTTGAAAATCCAGCCCTATGTTTTTTTAAAGTTTTCTCATAAATGGCAAAATCACTGTAAGGAATTTATCCACTGGCCAAAGGCTCTATATCCACCAAACTACAAAATCTATGATAACAATTAACAGGAATAACAACTGAACTAAGTTCTCAAAGTTTTTGACTATCCAGATAAACACGGCAGGGATGCCCCTTCTTCCATCTTATTTTATTTAACCATTAACTCAATCAAGAAAATACAATGCATTATAAGGCATTGAAATTGGCATTAAATACTTGCAAGGCTACACCTGTAGTTCAATGGGTGGAGCAATAAACCACTCCTCCCATCAGGCCTTAAAAGGCCACTCCTCCTTGCTAGTCCAGGATTGTTTCTTTCATTGCCCCACCATCCTCCCCTCCTCTTCCAGCACCACATTTCTCTTTCCTGTGGACTTCTTCCTAGCTACCTTTAGCCAAGGAATCATTTCCACAGCACATATAGGGGTGGAACCCTCCTCTAGGGTTCCTCGCCATCGTACTCCTACAGGGTGGTATATCTCATGGATAGAGAGGTGAACAGCCACAATGTATCATAGTCGCATAAGCATACATCATACCAAGTTGCTTAAGCACATTGAAATTTATTCTGCTCAAGTCTACAAGACAATATATTGTTTCAGAAATACCCTCCCACCAAATATCCGTCCCATCCCTTACAAATAGTTAAGGAATATGACTCAGTCCCAGGTTGGGCCCTGTTCACAAAGGATTGTTGTGACAGATACAGAATGGGAGAGACTGTTTTGTGAATAGAGCCCACAAGTCTGAAATATATCACTTATGTCATGCAAAAAATAGAACATGATAGCCTCACCAAAGCCCTCCAAAATATAAGATATATTGGCAAAGGGTGGTTTTAAGAGATTTGAGGATAGCAGACGTGGTGCTGCTGCACAAGGGAGAGGACAGGAAGGAACCTGGAAACTACAGGCCCATCAGTCTTACCTCCAATGAAGGTAAACTGATGGAGACACTAGTCAGAGGAGCTAATAGACTAGCTAGAGAGAAATGGACTCCAGGATAGCAAGCAGCATAGATTCAGGACAAGAGGTCTTTTCAGACCATCCTGATAGTATTCTTTGAGTGGGTAAGAAGGGCAGAGAAGCACCAAGTGTGCAGGACAGAAAGAATCCCGATGTCCCATACAGCGATGGCACAATACCAACACCGGTATTGTGCCCTCGCGACATGCCCTTCTTATGACCCCACCTCATGAACAAGTGCAGAAAAAAATTTTAACACCTGCCTGAAAGGTGATTTCGTGCAGCAACTGCGAAATCACCTTTCAGGATGGAAAGAAAACATTTTGGCCAGGATCTGAAAAATGACAGCTGTCACATTCATGAGGTGCTGTGAAGAAATGGCTATGTTGAAAATTTGGGCCCAAAATATTGAAAATTGCCAAAGTTACAAGCCTGCATTTGCAAATTTCAGCACAGGCTCATAACTTTGTGATTTATTTTGGCACCCTGCTCTTGCCCTGTGCACACACACAGCCACACTGGGACCAAGAATAAACTTGATTAGTGATTTCTGCGACTAAAACATTTATCATTGGCCCCCAATAGTCTCTCTCTCTCTCTCTCTCTCTTTCTCCTCTGGATGGTGGCACAAGTCAAAGACTTATTTTGCCTGTCTGCTCTTGCCCTGTAAACACACACAGCCACATGGGTGTCAAAAATAAACTTTATTTGTGATTTTTGTTGTTATAACATTTCTCTTTGGCCCCAATAGTCTCTCTCTCTCTCTTTATTAGTTGCTGTAGGAGCAGTGGCAGAGGCAGGGGTGTCAGGAACAGGGCCGAATTTTTTGTATGCTAATTTTTGAAGATCCCTGGGGTGGGGATTCACAATGATGCCAGCATCTACCTCATCCCCTTGCATGAGGCACCAGTAATGGTGGTACCCCAGCCTCCACTAGAGGAGGTGCACAATGTGCCAGAAACTCTTCGTCCCTCCCACAGAGAAGGGAGAGCAGTCCCTGGGACACTCAATTCTACTGCCCCGGCCAGCCCTCCAACTCCTGAGCCTGCCTCTGAACCTGAGATGTAGGCACAGCAAGCAGATGCTTGTATGTTGCCATGATAACTTTGTAATTTTTTTCACATTTGACCCCAAATGTTCAACATAGTCTTATCACCTTACCTCATAAGCCCCATAGGTGAACATTTCTTAATCCGTGACAAAACGCCATTCCGCACCACAGATGCAGAATATCATTTTGGGCAGAATATGAGAAATGACAGCTATAGTGTTCATGAAGTGGTGTGAAAAATGGTTATGTTGAAAACTGGGAGGAAAATATGAGAAGCTGACAAAGTTACGTGCATGCATAGGAAAATGTCAATGAATGCATGTAACTTGGGCGTTTTTAGCATTTCTGCTCAAATTTTCAACATGGCCTTTTGGGACCCCACCTCATGAACAGTCACACTGCCATTTCTTCTTCAAGCTAAAAAGATGATTTTGTGCAAGGATCGATGCCATTCACACCACAGGTGTGCAAACACATTTTGGGCAGGAGTGAGAAATGACAGCTGTACTGTCTATGAGGCGGTGTGAAAAATCTGTATGTTGACAATTTGGAGTGAAAATATAAAAAATTCACAAAGTTATGCACCTGCATTGAAACTGCGCAATGCATGCTTGTAACGTGCCCATTTTTGGGAATTTTTTTCACCAGATTTTCAGCATGGGCTTTTTGAGACCCCACCTCATGAAAAGTGGCACTGTCATTTTGTTACTCAGTCCTGAAAGGTGATTCTGCACAGGAATCACAAAATCACCTTTTGGGATGGAGTAACGAAACAACAGTGTCAGTGTTCATGAGGTGGGATCCCCAAAAGCCCATGTTGAAAACTTGGTACAAAAAGACCTAAAAATGGCCGAGATATCAACACAAGTTCAAAACACCATTAACTGCCATTATACAGCACATATCTTGATTCTTCAGTTTGCTGCTTGGCTTTGAAGTGTGCAGACATGTTCTGCTCCAGAGAAGATGACAGCCACTGACCTCCAGAGGTAAGTATGGGGTAAGGGGGGTGCAGGGAGTTGGGTGCACAGAGGGAGGGCAGGATGGGGAAGGGAGGGGTGACGAAAGGGACTATTTTCTTCTTACGGTTTAATTAAAAAAATGTTGGGGACTGTTTTTTTTTCAGGGATAAAACTGTTTGGGACACTGGGGTGGGCTTCCCAGTGTTCCAGTAGTGGTGGTGGGGAGTAACATAACTAGAGACACTGAGGGTGGGTGATCCAGTATCCCATAGTACAGAAGAACTGCGGACATGGGGATTGTGCACCCAATATCGGATAGTGCTGAGGGGGGATTGACAGAGGGATTGGGCACTCCACGCCGGACAGTGCTGGGGGGATTGCTGACATGGGGATTGGGCACCCTGATGCCAGACAGTGCTGAGAGGATCACCGACACAGGATTGGGCACCCCTATATTGGACATTATGGGGAGGGGATCACCAACATGGGAACTGGGTACCCCAGGTGGGTTGAACAATCATGCAACTCAAAGGGCAAGCCCTCTTGGATTGGAGTGACTTCAGGCCTTTGAAGTGCATGACCATTCAGCCCATCCAGCAGAGAGTTGCATCAGGACCACACCTAGTGGCCATTGGGGTAGACTGCTGAGCCCCTGGTTCTGTGAACTACAATGGGCTTGGTGACACATCCCAGAAATCCCATATTGCTACAATATGTTGGTCTGCGCAAGCACAACCAATGTAAAAAATAAAAGATTGCACAATGCATTGTTTGCATTGCCCTTACTTCAGTACCTTTTCTCCAAGCACTGGTGCGTGAGTGTTTCTCTGAGCCTGGAAAGACAGTACCAAAGATAGGGCACTGTCAATGCTGCATTGCATGATTGTTCAAACCCCGAGAAACATCATGTTGTGAATTCACTAAAGCTCAGGGGACTGTTTTTTACCCTAATGTTGCACTTCCTTTCTCTTGTGGCAATAAACTGCAATTTGACTTACGATTTAACATAGTTTTTTTGCAATGAATATCTGATAGAAAGAGTAAAAGAAACAGTCACTGAAATATAAACATGGTGGGTTAAGGAGCTTCACAGTCCAACTAAGCATTAAAAGTAAGACAAACAGAACTTCTCAAGGCAAACCTTTTTGGTGGGGTCTCAAAAACTGCCCCAATTTAGAACCTGTCTTAGGGCTCAGTCCACACAAGATTAGGGTGTGCTACATGGCCACATAATGTAAGTGTGCAGGTACTTTCACAATAAAGTTGTGGATGTTGGTTGGGATACATATCCACAGTGCACATAATGTGCAATGCAGAAGAGGCATGCACAGATGTCCGCACATGGTCCATGTGGAGTTCCGTTTGTATTTGCCTGGACGCACCATATGCATGAACAAGACAGATGTTTACTCATGCAGATCTCATGCTCAGAAACAGCACTACCCAGGGGGCTGCAGTGGCACTGACATGTTCCTTTAAAAATGTTGATGTTTAATGGAGACAAAGTAACATTCAGGCCACACAGATTGCATGTACGTATACATGTACATGTACATACACATCACTGTGCAGTTGTGAAAGAGTTTGCACACGTGGCTGCACACACCACACACCACATAATGTACTCCATCCAGTGTACCCTGAATCTGTACCAGGTCAATACCCCACTGCTAGAATAGAGTGACAAGAACCGCGCTGTTTAAAGAGCGAAAACATTTAGAGCGACAGGGGTATAATAGCGGTAGTGAATTACTGCTACTCCTGTTGCTGACTGCAGAGTGGAGGAAGGGCTGAAGAAGCCTCAGGTGGTGTGCCTGGTTGAGCTGCTCCCATGGTGGAGTGGCTAAGGCACAAGTACCTGGAGCAGTGGAAACCTAGGGACCAGAGTTGGTTCCCGTCTCCTGATATTTTTTTTTTATGGCCAAGACACAAAGTTTCCCCCTCTGGAATTTCACTGTATCCCTGAGGTCCACACCCCCACCCAGAGTTAATTATAATAATTCTGGGGTGGGGGTGTGAGTCCTGTTTTTTCCTATGGTGTGCGTGTATTTTGTCACAGTCGGTGTTTTTACTAATGTTATTTCAGGAGACGGCATTTTGCTTGTGACATTATTTTCCATGCTGTTTTTGTTCGCATGTTGTCTGGGTTCAGATGCTTGAGCCACCTTTCTTGACTGTGCTTATCCACGCACACTGGTACAGGTCTTCATGTCCCTAAGGCTGAACTGCTGCAATATACTCAACAAAGGCTTACCTGGTAGTCACATGTGTCACCTGCAGTTGGTCCAGAATGTGACAGGAAGGCTTCTGACTCCCTTTCCGAGGTCAGATGACATCACTTCATCTCTGCATACCCTGGGTTGGTTATCTGTTAAGTGGCAAAATGACAGCAAGGTTCTTTTGTTCACATTTAAAGCCCTGAACTATCTGGGCCCACATTTCTTTTGTGAGCTTCTGATCTCCTACATACCTGGGAAAGCAATTACTGTAGGTCCATGGGGTAAGGCCTCCTGTAAGTGCCTCCTTCTCACTTGAAATTGCCTGTAGTGCTTCCTTCTCACTTGAAATTGACTGGGAAACTACTGTAGTGCCTCCTTCTCACTTGAAATTGGCAGGGGATTGTACCTTTGTAGTTGCAGCTCCTGTCTTGTGGAATATTCTTTTGGCTATCAGCTGCCTCTCCACCTTCATCAGACATTTTAAATATAGACTCAGATTGTACTTGAAGGACCATACACTTATCCCATTAAAAGTCATTTGCCACTTGTTGGCCCACTTCTCCAGTATATTTAAGTCCTTCTGCAGACTTGCATCCTATTCACTGTAATCTTTCAGTCCTATCAGGTATGTGCCATCCCCAAGTTGAATTACTGTGGTACTTGTCTACTAAGGACCCCTTTGGGACTGACAAATCTGTCCTTAAAGGAGAACAGTCAGCACTAAGAGCCCAACACCAAGTGTGGGGCTGGTTCCAGTTTGCACATATTATACAAAAACTTTTTTTTAAACTTACTGTGTACTGCAGTATACTAGATTGTACCAGACTGATTCTGCTGACTTCCAAGCTGACATTTTCTGTAACTACAAATCCTAGAATCCCCTGCAGCTGACATCAGAGCAGGGCTGCAGTAATGGGTGATTCAATAGCTTTCAGAGCTTTTGTAAGCTCCAATCAGATATTTGCCAGTCCGCTGTTCTCCCTGGGCTAAGTACAGTTCACTGGGACTGTACTTAGCCCAGGGAGACAGTGGGACCAGCAAACAAAAGATCAGTGCTGAATGTTGCTGTTTAATGTCACTTTGACATTAATATGCAGGTTGCAATTTACTTAAGAAATTGCAGTTGGAACTACAAGAATTGTCAGTTTGTCCTTGATATGTGGAGTCCCTCCAAGTCAGGTTTCACTATACCTGCCTGACTTGAGACCCCTGACTCTAAATCATCAATAAACCAATGACCAGTAGGTGTCCCAACAGTTACCCTTGGCAACCCACTTGTGGCTCCTTCCAGTTTGATGCTGTCTCATATTCCACTACCCTGTGAACCACCTTGTTACCTAAGCAGCTATCTATCTATCCATGGTACTATATTTCATGTAATTCCAAATTTACTCAACTTCAGAAGCAACTTCTTAGAATATAGCAACAGGCCAAGACCATTCAAGAAAGTGAAGACAAAATCAAAAGTCAAACTTACTAGCAAGTGCCAGTGTCAGTGAGATGTGATGAAAGTATACTGTGAAACTGACGTTTTGCAGATACATTCCTAATATTAAATATTCCAACCAAATTAAACTCTGGACTTGATTGCTCCCCCGGCTTCTGTTTTGACTTAGAGATGTGATTATTCAGAAACCGAGCTTAATAGATAACTATAGGACACTGTATTAAATTACTGATGTCGATATGGATGAGAGAAACTTTAAAATAAAAAAGAAGTCCAGTGCTTTTTTCACCTGACCTCTGGGTCACAGAGTTTCCATACAAATGTTATTTCAGGATTCTAATTAACTGATGCAAAACATCTGGGAAATGAGCAGGAACATGCATGCTTATTCAAACATCTACCCCAAACAAAACCCTAAGCTGTCACCCTAGTGGGAAACAATAGATGGCACTGCAGGTATGTGACCAAACCACATGCATTTTTTATTCAGTGTCTATTTATCCCTCATTGTTCCCATGCTATTGCTCTACTGCATCCCTCCATCAAATCAGCCACCATGTTTAAGCAAAATATTGGCCTGAAGCACAAGGTAAAGCAGCACATTATGGCCAAATGACACCTGCCATTCGACAGGTGATATTCCATTTCTGATGTCACTTGCGAGTGTTCTCTGGCTTCATGGATACTCTCAGTGCACTGTTTCTGTAGACAGAAATTTTAGTAGTAAAGTGCCACAACTGCAGCCAAAAAAGTGCCACAGCTGGGCCACTTCTTCTAAAACTCGCCCCCATTAAAGGGATAATGTCACTCCCCACAGGCCAATTATGGCTCATGTAAACTAAGTGCATGTGCATTTTATGGGGGATAATAGTGTCTCAAACAGAGAATGTAACTTGGTTTAACTTTAAAAAAAATGTATGGCCCACTTTAATTTCCTACTGGCAACAGCAGGAAGAAGAACAGCATCCCTTGAGATTTTCTTTCCTCCCAATAGCCCAGGTGGGTGGGAGTCATTCTGCTCCAAAACTACCATTGTCCGGCATGGGGTCATTATGTCACAAGACATATTACCGCATGGCACAATCGCACTGCATGATTAATGCCATGAGGCATATGTCTTTGTTCTGTGGGGGCTCCATCCTCCCACTTCCCCCGTATCCCCCACTAAAGATTCTCAACTCCGGGGGTCCACCTCGGGGAGCGCACAGGTCCGGGTTCACCATAATGCCGTATGCTATTAAGTGTGCGACATTATAACCCGGTGTGCTATTTTGGTCCCAGCTCCATTGCCTTTGCAGCAGCACTGGAGGGTGCCTATTGGTGGGAGGGCATGGAAGTGCTGTCACCAAGCTTCACCTTGCTATGGGAGATGCAGTCATAATGCCTGCTGGCATCCCCAGTGGACTCCTGCCACGTGAGCCACTTGATCAAATAATTTGTCAAACACCACAGGATGAAACTGTTGCAAACATTGTTCCAAATTAGGTCTTGTGCTGTCACAAGTCTTTTGAAAAATACTTTGCTTCTGACGTCTCCTTCCTCCAAAGTATATTGTTGATGTGCAGCACTTATAGTTTAAGTGCTGGGATGGGGAGGAAGGGCTCTACATCAACTTGCTCTAAAGAACATCTGCCATTTTGCTCTTAAGACACCTTTTAGAACACACCACTGTAATGGGAATTCTGCTTCCCCAGTTTGGCATGGAGTATGATGCAGCAGTACTTGCTTATTGAATATTTAAAAACTCTGGACCAGATATTCTATTTTCCTCTTTCAATCTGTATTCAAGCTCTCACACTACTAAGAGCAACTTATCCATGCATTTCTGTATCAATTCCACAAAACTAACACTGGATAAATAATATTTTCTTGGTTTGGCCCAATAATCCTAAATGATTTGTCAGATTTGGTCAAACAGCACACAGTGAAATGCATTTTAAACATCTGTTAAAGAAACTGTATAATGTGAATGTCAATTTTTTTCCCAATTGTTTAACCAGGTAAGACACACTAAGCTGAAAGCTTGTTTACAGGTGCAACCTGGGAACACAGTGAAGTTAAGTGACTTGCTCAGGATCACACAGTATGCAAGTGGGAGCTGTGGGGTTCAAACCCAGGTCTCCAGATTTGCAGCTCAGAGCCTTAAACCACTGTGCTATACTGCCTCCTCGACATATTGATGTTAACTGCTTTTAACCACTGTACTTTTGTGTGTGTTGCATTTATTTATTGTGTACGTAATTGTTTATTGTTACATGGCTGGCATTACTGAAAAAGGGCTGTGCCCAGCTCACTTCCTGGTAAAAAATAAAAGAATGAAAAATGAAATAAAAAACATCATTAGGGTATCTGTAGAAACCCACTGCAATCCCAAGCCCCTGCAAGTACATGCGCAGGGGTACTCCATGGCCATGATCTTTGTTTAAACCTGAGAGATCCCTTAGATCTTCCAGAGAAAGATAGAGGACTGGGGTACTGGGGGACCCTGTGTGGTGCCATCAGCTTTACACTTTGTTTCCAACTTTTCATCAATCAGACTGTCCTCACTCACTCAGCAAGGTGCCAGCACCTGCCTGGGATTACAGTATCTCTGCTGAAAACCTAACGATGGTCCCAGAATTAATTTCAAAATGGCACACCATCAGGTAAATCTGGCAGCCACAGATGGCACAATACAGAGCACATTAAGCTGTTCACCATCACCAAGAGGTGTCAGATTTTACAGGGCAAATGTTATACAACATTGAACAGGAGGGCTGGAATCACATTTACATGCATGGCTCCTAGCAGGCAGAAATTCCAGAGTTTACCGTACTCCAAGCAAATGTAGTTAGGAAAAACATACCCATTATCAACCAGGCCTACATTTTGCCACTGACAGTTAGCTATATGAGGGGTCAATGTTAAATGGGTACCGGAAGACCGGATTGCCAGCATTCCTCCCAGCAGGCATTGAGAGTTTATGGTTAGCCTCTCTGAAACACATAGTGGTGCTTTTACTCAGTTCCTGCTGAATATATAATTTCAGAAATGAGTCCAGTTTATTAAATTAAAAGTTAAACATATCAAGTTACTTAAGAATCCCAATCCCATAATCAGGGTCTTAGGTTCAATGCTCTCCAAGCTGATAGGCAAGGTGCAGTTTCAGTCATCACCAGGCGACTGCCTGGTCATAAAATGGAGAGTTTTGTTGTGGGTAGGGAAAGACCTCGACAAATTCATGGCTGGTTGACAGTGCACAGATTAGGTGGCTGCCTTGCAACTATGGTTTCCCTCTGGAGATCCATGCCTGCTCCCAGTACAAATGCATGCAAAACTCCCAGTAACACTGACAATTATAGAAACATAGGGACATAGACAATACAGACACATAAAGACCACTGGTCCATCCCGCCTGTCCAGTACCTACTTTGGTCCAGGATACAGTCTGTTGCTGGCCATACCACATCTAATTACACAATTCCCTCTGTCACTGGACCCTCACCCCTCATGATCCTTCCCCCCCCCCATTCATCTCTGAGTCCACTTGTGAGTCTCTCTGCTCTCCATTCCCATATGTTTGTCCTAACTGTGTTTTAACACGTTCATGGTCTGTACTCTACCCAGCCTCTGCGGCAGTTGGTTATACTTTTCCAGCACCATTTTTGTAAAGAAGTACTTCCTAGTGACCCTTCTGAATTTGCTCCCCTCCAGCTGCAGATTGGTACCACATAATGCTTCCTTCTTTGAGCCTGAGCAAAGCTTGGCAGTCTGCTCTGTTGATGCCTTTGAGATACTTGACGGTATCAGTCATGCCCCCTCTCTCTTCTAGTCTCCAGAAAGTACACATTGAGGTCATCCAACCTTTCCTCATAGGATCTTCCTGCTGGCTGTGGATCAGCTTGGTTACTTCTATCAGCACAGCCTGCAGGCAGTCCATGTCCTTCTTTGAGTGTAGACTTCAGAACTGGGCACAGTGCATTAAGTGAGGTCTGGCCAGTGAGCAGTATAGTGGTAGGATTAGTTAGGGGAGCGTGATGTCCGGTCCCCCATTATAAATGCTAGCGCCTGTCACTGTGGTGCTTTGGGGGGCAGAATCCATGCAGGATGCAGCACACGACCTGACTCCTGACTTTTATTTGATGCAGCATAGCTGTCTTATTTTAAATTGAGAGTGTCTGTGCTATTTGTGCAAACTAGAGAGATATAAAGATATATAGTCATAAGTTTCAGTGTAAATGTAGTTAATGAGAGGTGCATTGTAAATGCAGTTATGGGGTTCACTTTAAATGTAGTTAATGCAGGATTCCTGGGTCTCATCCTCCTCCCCATTTTCTTCAATGACCTCCCCTCTGCCTGTGTCAACTCACATATTCACATTTATTTAGATGACACTGTTCTCTACACCTCAGGGCTGTCAACTGAGGCTGTGGAAGTCTGACTCTGGCAAGACTTCCATAATATTCTGCAATGGTTTCAGTCCCAAAAACTCTGGGTCAACACCAAGAAAACAGTATCTGTGAGTTTTGGTTCCAGCCAGAAACTGGCCAGGTTTGTTCCCCTCCATTCCTCCACCACGCTGGATGGCTCTCCCCTTGACCTGGTTCATTACTTCAAGTATCTTGGTGTGTGGCTCAACAGTAGGCTTGATTTCTCTACCCACATCGATGCCATCCATTCCAAGCTCCGCCCCAAGCTTGGTGCCCTGAACTGTCTTATAGAGTGGCTGACCCCGCATGTCTGCCGGAGCTGGTTACCAAAATGGTGCTCCCAGTCTTTGACTTTGCAGCTGTGGTACAGTACTGCTTCCTCCTCCTATCTTGTCAGACTGGACACCCTCTGTAATGCCTTCTGTCATTTTGATACAGACTCATCCCTCACACTCATCACTGCACACTCTACTCCTCCTTCTTCATCCTCCCTCTTCCCTCCTGTCACCTACACCACTGTGCATCTTTTAACTCTAAGTACTAATTTGAGACACTACCCTCATATCTATCCAGGCTCATCTCCCCATTCCATCTGCCTTGTACTCTCTTCATTCAAGGGATCCCCACACCTTCTCCTTCCCCACCCTCGTTCCTCCAATGGGCAATCAGCCTTCTCCTATTGACTCCCCTCCCATTGGAGCCTCCTCCCCTCTTCCATCTTACTATCACCTTCCCCAACTTCCCTTAAGCACCAGCTTAAACTCCTGCCCTCCTGCACCTGTCAGCTCCCTACCTGACCTGACCTTTGTTCCCCTCCCTCCTCAGTTCAGGCCCCCCAGGGGCGGTTACACCATCTCCTAATTTCATTGCACTGATATGTTTCAACTAGTTGTTAGGTTGTATCTCAAGAAGTAGAGCATGTCAAACGTTCCTAACATCTGGTCTTGTTACCTTGCACGTTTGTCATGCAGCACTATATCTGTTTGTACCTTATCTGTATAGTATGCATCATTACCTGTATTTGTTTGATTTTATCCATGTACTGTGCAGGGGAAGTTAAATAGGGTGGGAGATGGGAAGGGTTGTATGTTGCCAAGGATGTGGAGCAGCCATATTCCTAGGAGTGACTTGGAGGGCAAGGGGTTGTAGGGTGTGTTGGCAGGTGGGCCAGCTCAGGCAGGAAACAGGGTGGCTGAGGAGGGAACTGGAGGCATTGAGGAGACAGAATAGGAGGGAACACCGCCAGGAGGGGAAACCAATGAGGCATCCAAAAGAGCTCAAAACAGGCAAAAATAAGAGGAAACTAGGTGGGACTGTAGGAGGGCCACACAAGCTGGTGCAGCAGAAGGAAGGAAGTGATGAATGGAGGAGGGTCAGGCACAGGGGCATGACTAAGAATGGGTTGGAGAAAAAGATATCAGCCTGTGGAAAGGGGGACTAGACTCATTCAAGGATAGGAGATTAGCACTGCAAACAGATTCTCAGTATTGGCTAGTCCGGAAGACCAGGTAGCAGAGAGGAGGGAAGCTACAGTGAACAAGCAGGAAGAGGACACTACAGGGGAAAAGGTACACAGTGGGGAGGCAGTAGGCAGTACACTAAGAAGACACAGTGGTGGGGGGCAGCAAGGTGATGGTAATGCAGTTTCTTCTAGAGGGAAGGAAGAAGCAAGGAGACAGGAGGATGGGAGAAGTGGCAGGCAGCCAGGGAAGGCTAAGGACAGGGAGAGGATGGGAGTCTGAGGGGGAAGGCCACATTTCAGGGAAGACACGGGGAAGTAATAGCAGAGGAGGTGGTAGCATGGTGGATGGAGCAACAAGTGAGTGCAAAAGGGAGGTTCCACAGACAGAAAATAGTTCTGAGGTGGAGGTCAGTAGCCTGGTCATATTTGCAAGGGGGGAGAGGACAGGGCAAATGTTAGGGAAGGCAAAGGGGAGCAAGACAGGGGGGATGAGAGGGTCTCACAAGTTGGGGGCAGGAGAGTGAAGGCAACAAGAGGGTGAGCAGGATGAGCATCAGAGAGTCATAATTCTAGGGGATTCTATACTTAAGGGTATAAGATGGGGGGGGAAGGGGTGCCAGAAAAAGTAACATCTGGTTAGAATGCGTGCCAGGCATGACAGTGAGTAGAGTGGGGCAGCATATGGGCAGATATGTGGGGAAGGTGGGGGGGAAGCTGCACATTGTGTTGCACCTGGGAACACATGACATGGAAGGGAGAAGGATAGAGGAGGTGCAAGACAGCTTCAGGGAAGTAGGAAAACTATGCAGCAAGGAGGGAGCAATGGTAGCCTTCTGAGAAGTTCTGCCAGTGCTAAGGGCTAATACAGACAGGAAGAGAAGAATCAGTGACTTCAGCAAGTGGCTGAGGAAATGGTGTGGGACCAAGGGGTATGGATTGGTGGGGGACTGGGGTAGCACATGGGATAACACAGATCTTCATGCAGGGGACAGGTTACACCTCAGTAGGGCAGAGTCACAGGTGTTGATGCAGAAGATGGGGATTTCAACAATGAGAGATATCATTTAAACTAGGTGGGGAGGCATTGGACTGGGAGTCACCAGGAAAGGGGTCTCATGGACCTCCCCCACCACAGGGATGATAATACGACCTTAGGCAAAATAGGGGTTGAACTGAAGGGTAAAGAAGCAGGAAGGTTAGGAGCAGCATAGAGAATGGTTTCACTAAATGCTAGAAGCCTGGGGACAAGTTAGCAGAGTTGCAGACATTGATGGCAGAGGGGGAGGTGTACCTAGCTGCCATTACTGAGACGTGGGCAACCAGGCACCATGACTAGGACCTAACCATCACAGGGTACAAACTATTCCAGATGGATAGAGATAAAGGGAAGGCTGAGGGGGGGTTGCCATTTACATAAGGGAACAGATCAGATGTAATGGGAGGAAGGGGAGGAGTGCAGGTCAGAAGTAATCTGGCTGAAACTATACAGCCAGAAATGGACCAAGATCCATCTGGGGTTGTTTATAGACCTCTGGCCCAGAAGGAGACACTGACAAGGAACTGGGGGAGCAGATAAGGAGGCATAGTGGCAAGGAGCACAGTGGTGGTGGGGACTTTAATCTACCAGGGTGGATTGGAGCATCCCAGCAACCACTTGTGCTAGGGAGCAGATCATTCTGAAGCATTCCAGGAGGGCTTCCTTGTCCAGAGGGTAATGGAGCCAGTGATGGAGGGGAATATACTAGATCTGGTACTGGAAGATGGGGAACAGGTCAGGGATGTAAGGGTGGAGGAACTTCTGGCAAGCAGTGACCACTGCACAGTGTGGTTCTCAATGAATATGGGTAGGAAAGTAGCCACTACAAAAACTAGGGTCCTGGACTTCAAAAGAGTGGACTTTGGAAGGATGGGACACATACTGGAAAGTCATATGGCAAGCATCCACCCAGAAATGGACACGGAACAAAAATGGGCAGTCATCAAGGCAGGACTGGCGGAAGCCACTAAAACATGTGTCAAGAGCCAGAGCAAGAAAGCCAGGACCAGGAAACCAAGCTGGATGAGTAGAGAGGTAGTGGAGAAGGTGAGGGAAAAGAGGAATGCATTTTGGACCTACAAGAGATCCAACAGGACAGAAGATGGAGAAGAATATGTGAAGAAATCCAGAGAAGTGAGCAGAGTGGTAAGAGCAGCAAAGGTGGCTAGGGAACGGAGATTAGCGCAGGCAATCAAAGAAGGAGATAAGGATTTCTTCAGATATATTAGACAGAAGAAGAAGAAGAGCAAGGATTACATTGTTAGGATCAGGAGGGGAAGTGGGTGGGTAGAAAAGGGGGCTGAGCAGGCAGAAGTACTTAATGAATACTTCTGTTTAGTCTTCACCAAGGAGAGGGATGGGCCCATACCCGACAGGAAGGGCGAGGTGGGAGAGGGAGAGGGAGAAGCAATCACAGATGGGGAAATCATGGTGGAAAGGGTGAGGGAGGGCATTAAGTCCCTGAAGGTGGACAAGGCACCTGGCCCAGAGGGAGCCCACCCCAGGGTGCTGAAAGAGTTGGCAGAGGTCCTGGCAGGATGATTGGCGGACCTGTCCAACACCTCTCTGAACTCAGGGTGCATGCCCAGGGACTGAAGGGAAGCACATATGGTACCTCTCAATAAGAGTGGGCCCAAGAACAAACCAGGGAACTACAGACTGATGAGCCTTACTGTAATTGTGGGAAAACTAATGGAGACATTCCTCAAGGAAAGACTGGTGCAGTTTCTTGAGGATAAGATTCTCCAGGACAGCAGGCAGCACGGGTTTGTCTCGGGCAGATCCTGCCAGACAAACTTGGCTTGAATTTTACAACTGGGTTATGAGGGCAGAAGGAGAACTTATAAATTCCCCAAAGGAGATGGCAGAAATATTTATGACAGTCTCCAATATAGAGTAAAGGATTAGAACTGTAGTGATCCAAAAAGCACAAACTGGATTATCAGGGAATGTATAAAAGATCAAATAAATAACTCCAAAAGTAACTCAACTCCAGGACCTGACTCTGTTACTAGCAACATTATTTATTTATTTAAACATTTGGTAACTGGGAAAGGCACACTGAGCCGAAGCTCGTTTCTGGGTGCAACCCAGGAAAATAAAGGAAGTGGATACAAAAAGAAAATGTCATAAACAATTACAACAGCAATGCATGTTAAACATAATGGGTAATTACATTATTGAACCACTAGAAATACTGTTTAAAAGATCTATAATGAAGGGGCATGTTCCAACAGACTGGAGATTGGTATATGTGACTCCTATCTGTAAAGGTGAGTCAAAGGCTGAAACTACAAATTATAGACTGATCAGCCACACCTCAGTGCCAGGTAAACTCCTGGAGGTACTCATTAAGGAAGAGATCCTGAAACATAGGGTAAACACAGATGGATTAGACCACAAACTGCATGGTTTCTGTAGCAGAAGTTCCTGTGCACCAAGTCTAGTAACCCTCTAGGAGGTTGTAAGCAGAGAATTAGATAGAGAGAAACCATAGGTATATACAGAACTGAGGGGACTTTCATTCATAGTGCTCGCCATCTGTGTCTATAGCTGATCTGATAGATATAGGTCATCTAGTCAAAGTTTAAAGACTTCTACAGAGGAGCTTCCCACTACTGACCCCAGTAATTCATTCCACATAGGAATTATCCTCTGATTGAACCACATCTTCCTTTGCCATGTTCTGCAGTGTTCCCTTTTAGCTGGAGTGGATGTGCCCTAGTATTGTATATTTTATTCCAGCTCCAATCAAAGCTTCACCCACAGCTTGTCATCTGTTAGAGATTTGAAGAGCAAACACATATCCACCCTCAGCCTCCTATACTCTAGCTGATGTTCTCTGTCTAGATTTTAGAACAGCCTTTGATCTGGTTCCACATTATGCTGGAATCCAGAAATTGAATAATATTCAGTTAGATTTCTCGCTTTCAAATTGGATTACAGCATGGTTGGGTGTACGAACCCAGACAATTAAAATTAATGGGCACTTCTCAACAGAAGGAAGGGTAACTAGTGAGGTGCTGCAGGGCTCAGTCCTGGGGCTGTTCTTGTATGACATCTTTATATCAGACCTAGATAAGAACATTACAAATTGCTGCAGCAAATACATTGATGGCACCAAACTAAGTGGAGTCTGTGCTACAGAAGAACAAACAGATACCATACAGCAAGATCCAGACTACGGATAGGCAAACCAACTCTGATGCGGTTCCAACCCCCGCATGACCAGGCTGACTCAGCTCTGACTGGGAAAACTGAACCTTTCATGGCTCAACCAAAATTGCTGAGTTGGTCCCATTCAGAAGTGCAGTCCAGTCCAAAATGACACTCTCACCACCAGTACTGCATGGAAAAGGCAGAGCAGGGTGCAGAAAGGTTCAGAAAATTTTTAAAAAGACATTTTTTTTTTCCCGATCTCTGCCAAAGACTCATGAGTCCCTGGGCTGTCACATGACTAATAAAGGGAAACACTTGTTATCCTGAGGCACTGAAGGGAGCCAACCAATTAGGGTCTCTGTTCTGTGATTGACACATGTTCTAGCAAATCCTCTGTGACAGTCATCACAGGACATTCCTAGGAAACTGAGTATTGAGTGCATTTGGGGCTTTGCATTCAACAGAGACAGGTGTGTGTGTGTGTGTTTGTGTGTAGATTTCCCCCCAAAAATAGAGAAAATAATTTTGTTAGAGAGGGAGAGGGATAGGGAGAGAGGGAGAGTAGAGACTGAGAGACCAATGAACTCAACAGCAGACAACAAACAGCAGAGAGTAGACGTTGCAGCACACTGCAGACTATTCTTATTAAAAAAATCATTTTTTTTCATTAGAGGAGAGAAAAATGAATTCAACAACAGAGTAGAAAGTAGATAGCAGCAGAGTGCAGACGTTGCAGACTCCACAGTGAAAAAAGAACACCCATTTTTGTTAGTCAGAGAGATACAGAGAGAGAGAGATAAAAGAATTCAACAACGGACAACACCAGAGTGCAAAAAATATTAATAAAAAAATAAGGGAACAGTCAGACAGGACAGGAGAACTCCGAAGGTCATAGTGTCTCTGTAATTTTGAGAGGGGCTTATAGTGCCATACAGATTTTGAAGAGACGGGTCACCCACATGTCAGACTCTGTGTTGCCCATCTCTGTGCTGCCCTAAAAGGTCATACTACCGTAGACTCTGTGTTGCCCATCTCTGTGCTGCCCTGAAAGGTCATACTACTGTAGACTCTGTGTTGCCCATCTCTGTGCCTGAACTACTATTTGGTCATAGTGCCATACAGATTGTGAAGGGGGGGGGTCCCATCTTGGACTCTGTGTTGCCCATTTCTGTGCCTGAACTACTACTAGGTCATAGTGCCATACAGACTTGTGAATGGGGTGTCATGTCTCAAACTCTGTGTTGTGCATCTCTGTGCCTGAACTACCACTAGGTCATACTGCCATAGCATAGACTCTGTTGCATATCTCTGTGCCTGATCTAATACTGCTAAGTAAGTAATTACAGTGAACCCCAAAAACTGGATTCAGAATCAGAGACTGCTATGGAAATGGAACATGTGGCCAGCACCAGCAGTATTGCTGAAATTGGTACACATAATAAAAATATTTCCCAAAAATAAATTCAGAAAAAATTCACTGCTGAATATATCAATACAGTTAAAGAAAATGAAGCAGCACAACCAGTAAAAGATGAAGCAACACTACCAGAAAAGATGAAAAGCACCACAACCAGAAAAAGAAAAGAATGTTGGTGAATCCTCTGATCAAAGTAATGCAGCACTGTCAGCATTGCCAGAAAAATCAGATAAAAGCAAAACTGAAAAACAGGTAGCCAAAACACGTAGACCTAGAAAGTCAATGATTAAGGAAAAGCCTCTGTCTAGAACCATTAGACACGGAGCTCCATGATATGCCACTCATGCATATCAGGCTCCTTCATCAGAAAGCAGTGCCTCTGATGAAGAAGAGGTTGTAAATGTACAAGAACAAGATCACGATCATGATGTATCACAGTTACGTTCTTCCAAAGGTGATTAATCAGAATGTGATACTGATGAGGTGGAGAGCCACCTGGGTTCCCATAATAAAAGAAAAAAACACATACAGCAAGCACCACCAGTAGCCACAGCCAGTAGTGGAAAAACAATCAATAATCATGGTAGCTCTTCTGGGGACAGCCACAGTGTGCATGAATCAGGGTCAGAAACACCAGCCACCAAGATTGCTGCCGTTCCTGACATAATGACAAAATGTTCCACCTCTGTTGTGTGTAGCTATTTTCATATACAGTAAGTCCCAAAAATAACTGTGCTGCTGTCTGCCCCATTTGTTATCAGGAAGTTAGTAGGGGGAAAGTGAGGGGCCTGTTCAGGACAATATCACTAAAAAGGCATTTGCAAAGAGCACATCCAATCATTCTGCTGGGCAGCAGTCTTGAGCAAAGAACAAATACATTAGATGAAAATAACCCTACAGACAATAGTGATGGTGAAGAGGCAGAAAGAAAACATGTTCAACTTCACTGACAAAAGTATTTGGACAAGCTACAGCACTGACACTGCAATGCCATGGTCTCCCCCGTCACGAACTTAGGAGCAGACCATTACTGCGATGCTTGAACAAAAACACTCCACAGTAGATCACATTAAGTCATGTTAAAAATGAATCAGTTAATAGCTGAATTTATTGCCAAGGACCTACAACCATTTTCTGTGGTGGAGAATGATGGTTTTAGATCCCTTTTAAAATATTTTGCTCCACATTACAACATACGAAGCCATAAATATTTTGTGACTGTGGCTGTTCCCAAAATGTACGATGTATGCAAAGTAAAATAAAATTGGCTCTTTAACACAGTGAATGTGGTTCTGTGCACCTGACCACAGACATGGGGACGAGTTCTCAAATCACTGATTATATGTGCATAGGTATCACGATCATCTTTAAACATCATCACAAGCAGCAGTGCACAGGAAGGTAAACAAAGAACGGCAGCTCTTTGTGTTAGCATTTTGGCAAGCATCACACTGCTGAAAATATTTTGGAAGAGTTATGTGACAAAATGTCTGAGTGGTTAGAGCCCCTGGGACCTACTACTGAATTTGTGGTTTCAAACAATGGCACCAATATTGTTAGCACACTGAAATGTGGTGGTTTTACATTCCGTGTTTTGCACACTCATTAAATCTGTTAGTATGAGCTTTCCTTTCCAGTAACAACAGAATTGTAACACTAGTGGGAGCTGCAAAAAAAATCTGCGGCCATTTTAGTCACTCTGTAAAATCACATGGTACCTTGGCTGACTGCCAGAAAAAAACGGCTTGCCAATACAGCAAGTAAAACAAGATGTTCTCAATGTCTTTTTTTCCTGCAACAAAAAAGGTTCCTCACTGATCTCACCCCCACCTCCCATTGAGCACCCACCTCTCTGCATCCCCCACCCCCCAACCTCACTTGAACAGGTCCCAGGATGAAGATCCACTCTCCGATCAAAGACATGCCTTGTTGCTGGAACCATAGACTGCAATATGAGAAACTAAGGTAAGTGCAGCTCACAGTTTTTCAATGGGGTTTTAAACTTTGGTGCATAACTTTTCCATTTTGACACCAAATTTTTAACATGGACTTTTGGGGACCCTACCTCATGAACAATGACGGTGGAATTCTGCAGATTCAGTCCAAAAAGTGATTTCACTGTTGCTTGGTGAAATCACCTTTCCAGCATGATTTGAACATGTTCACAACCCTTGTTGATGAGGTGGGGTCATAAGAAGGTTATGTTGAAAATTGGGGTCAAAATATATAAAATGGCAGTTATGCACATCCACTGAAATTTTGACACACTTGCTCATAACTTGGTAATTTAAAATATTTTGACCCCAAAGTTTCAACATAAGCAGTTTTTTACACCACCTCATGAATGTGACAGCTTTCATTTTTCAAATCCTTTGCAAACTGTCTTTTCACAGCTGTGTGGATAACATTGCAGTGGTGTGGAATCACATTTTGCTGGGGATTTGAAAACTTCCACTACCGGTTATATGAGGTGGGGAAATAAGAAAGCTATGCTGACAATTTGGTTGCTGTTGTCCTACAAATGGAAGTGCAGGGCCCAGAGAGACTTGCATTTCCACAGCAACATACATGCATCTATGGAGGGATGGGAGTGCAGGACCCAGAGGGCCCTGCATTCCCACAGACAAATAAAGATACAATTATACTATCTCAAAAAGTAAGGAATGTCTTTGCAAAAAACTGTGTTAATGCAACATTTAGGGTTCCAGCTAAAGCAACAAAAGTAGGGAAAAGTAGCTTTAGGGTTTCCAACCCTAAAACCACATCCAACCCTAAAACAAATCAGGGGTGTAGTCTTCCTTGGCATTGTCAACCTAAAGCTCACTCCATTCTGTACACTCCAGAAAGCATACACACCTAATGGGGTGAGCTTTAGGGTTGACAACACCAAGGAAGACTGCACCCCTGATTTGTTTTTAGGGTTGGAAACCTAAAGCCACATTTCCTCACACACACTCTCTCTCTCTCTCTCTCTCTCTATATATATATATATATATATATATATATACATATACTTTGAAAAACTTCATTAATGCATCAGTTAGGGTTGAGGATAAAGTGACAAATGCAGGGAAATATGATGTTAGGGTTTCCAACCCTAAAACCCCTGCCTCAGCTCTGAAGTGAATGAAGGTGTGAAGCCTTCCTTGGGGTTGTCAACTCTAATGCTCACCCTATTGCAGTAACAGAAAAGCTAAGATGTGGTGGAGACAGCTGTGTATGTTTCATGAGTGCACACAATGGGATGAGCATTAGGGTTGACAACCCCAAGGAAGACTCCACTCCGCATTCGCTTCAGTGGTGGGGCAGGGGTTTTAGGGTTGGAAAGCCTAACAACATATTTCCTATGTTTATCCTTTATCCTCAACCTAACTGATGCATTAACATAGTTTTTGCAAAGAATTTACTTACTTTTGAAATAGTGTAATGTAGCCTTATTTGCCTGTGGGAGTGCAGGGCCCTTTGAGCCCTGGGCTCCCATCCCTCCATAGATGCGTATATGTATGCAGCTGTGGAAGGGCTCTGTGCTTCCATTTATAGGATAACAGTGACCAAATTTTCAGCACAGCCATCTTATTACCCCACCTCACGTACCCCATACAGAAATTTTTTTAATCCCCACCAAAACATAATTCAGAGCAACTGCAACGCTATTCCATGCCATAGGTGTGAAAACACAGTTTTGACTATGATTTAAAAAATGACAGCTGTGACATACATGAGGTGGGATAATAAGAAGGCTATGCTGAAAATTTGGGATCACAATATTTAAAATTTCCAAAGTTATGAGCATGAAGTTGCAACAAATCAGCATAACTTTGCCATTTTTACATATTTTGAGCCCATATTTTCAACATAGCCTTTGTAAAACTTCACCTCATGAACAAGGGCAGGGAAAGTGTTCGAGTCCCATCTGAAAGGTGAATTCATCAAGTGACCACAAAATCATCTTTTAGGTGGGAGTTCCATAATGTCACTGATATTGTTCATGAGGTGGGGTCCCCAAAGGCTATGTTGAAAATTTGGTATCAAAGGTAAAAAAAATGGTTGAGTTATACATAAAGTTGAAACCCCATTGAAATACAGTACATTGAACTGCATTAACATTAGTTTCCCATATGGCATTCACCGGTTCCAGCAGCAAGACATGTCTTTGATTGGACAGTGGACCTTGAACCTGGGACCTGTTCAGGTGAGTGAGGGTGTATGGGGTGTACTGGGAGTGTGGGGTGGTGGATGCTGATTGGGAGGTGGGGTGGGGTGGGGGGCTGATCATTGAGGGACTTTTTTTTTTTGCATCATTAAAAAAAACATAGGAGATTGCCATCACAGAATGGGGGAGGTGGGAAGGATCACTGGACTACCATGGAATACCAATTTTACATGGGATGGTGATCAGAGAATAGGGAGGGATGACTAGACTACCAGGGAATAAAAATGTTACACAGGGATGGTAATCGGAGAATGGGAAGGGACCACTGGACTACCAGGGAATAAAAAAAGATGGCTGATATATCAAACAGTATTTATTTATTTATTTAGTTTTTGTTTACCGGGTAAGTTCTGAGCATGAACAGAAAATCTGTTACAATTAACAGTTTGAATGGTTTTCATTTACCTGCCTGTCTGGTGCCTATCACAAAAATCGTTATAATTAAAAAATGGTAATATATTTTTTCACCATACCATCTAAAGGCACACCCTTGGTATATACCCCATCATCAATTAAAATTTCAGGTAAAAATTGAATACCATCTGGGCTGCAGACGATGGCAAAAAATCCTTTGTTAACCAATGGGAACAAAGTGTATTTTTTTTTTTTTTAGTTTTTTTACCACTTTATATCTCACAAAACGTACAAGATTCTATCACAAAATTTTTCACTTCTTGAGACTCTGGTGACATGGTCATGCATGCCAACTTTTAGGCTATTTCGTCAAAGTACTGCAAAGTTATTAAGGTGCAAAATTTGGGATTTAACACTGAAGTGCTGTACCAACCCTAACTATACTGGCGCTACCACACCATACTGGCACAACCACACCAGTATAATATATATATATATATATATTATATATATAAATATAGGATACATGATGGGCAGGAGTGTGATATGGAAAATATTCTCACTCTGCAGAGTGAACTCTGGATACTCATAAGTGCCAAAGGCATGAGTGAGAGTATCCAGAGTTCACTCTACGGAGTGAGAATATTCTACAGCATACGATCTGCACATCATGTAGTACTATTATACAATGGGGTGAGAGCTGCAAGCATATTGCTATGTGTTCCTGTGTTCTTTTCCTGTTTATGTCTGCTGTCTGCTGTTTCTGTGTGATTCTTTCTGAATGGGCTAGGAATCTCAGAAACACTATGAGAGACAGGTGAGTGAGTAAGTTGCAGGTTGCAATGAGAAACAAACACTTTTGTGAAGCAGATTCATTTAGAATGCAGGCTGTACTGAAGCCGAGATCAGCATAGTAATGGGCTGGGAGTCTCAGAAACACTATGGGAGACAGGTGAGTGTCCTTTGCAATGCTAATTGAGTAAGTTGCAGGTTGCAGTGAGAAACAGAAACTTTTCTGTGAAGCAACTCCATTTAGAATGCAGGCTGTAGTGAGTAGGTGAATGGTGACATCAGCAGAGCATGTATAAACAGCATTTATTTTAACTCTGGTGATGTCATCAGCTTTTATCACACTGCAGTGAAAATAACTGAGGTTATCACATTGCTATTGCTCTCACCTCCATTGTATAAACATATATATATATATAGTTGAAAGATCACATTTTACTTTTTGTGGTAGAAACATGTTTCTCTTAAATACAAGCTTGGGGACAGATCAACATGAATAGACATTTTGATATGGTTTTCATGTGTTGATACATATCTAGTCATGTTGATAGTACACATTAGTAAAAATGTGTACTGTATATTGATTGATACTGTAATGTACTGTATATTGATTGTTACATAAAGAAGATGGCAGCTGGGGCTGTAGTGTGGTGAAGAGCACCTGAATTGCCTAATTGTTTTAGGCTTGACAGTACTCAATAATTGGTATGCCATCGTTACCTTACCTTTAATGCACTGGAGTTTTAAAAATACTTTATTTTATGGGCTTCATGGTCTGTCCAGTATTTTCTGTTTATCCCTTCCCTTTAGCCATTCCAGCCCAGGGAGGAGGTTGTCTGGTGGAATAAGGCACAGCCATGGTACAAGGTAAATACCAGATGTTCTCAACAAAACTGGAAGAGATGGAAAGGAGCCGAAGAGGTATGGGTGAGTAAAGGGATCAGCATGGAGACACACTGTGACCTGGGTGGGAATGTGGAGAGAAACAGAGAAGAACAGAGCAACCTTGAGAGAATTATTTTTACACAAGAAAATATGTCTTTGCAAATTTCAGATCATCCTAAACTCATTCCTGATTCCCTGGGTGTCTGGGCTAATCTTGAGAAATTTTGATAGAGGGCTGGGTTTGCTGATGTACTATACATGGAAATGTACCCAGAGGTGTCTTTCCTGTTAAAGTGATCTCAGGATGTCACGAAGCAGAGCAACGGAAGGAAGGGGGTGAGGGGAATCGGCACCAGAGCAGCATAAGCGGCAGCGGGAGAACATGGAACCGAGGACCGGAAGAGCAGCAGTGCGCAGACAGAAGCATGGCATAGAGCGCGAGGAAGAAATGCCCAGAGGGAAGTGTGCTTTCTTTCTTTTTTTTTCATGTTCTGATATTGTTGTAGGGAAGAGTGCTGTCTCTCTTTTAGGTGTTCTGCTCTGCTGGAGGTTCCAAATTACCTGCCTGGGGGGTGCAGTGGGAGCAACTTTGAAACTGTAATATTCTGAACTTTTGAATCCATTGCTGGGATATTTGTTGGTGTGGGGAATGGAGGGAGCACTGGAAGGACGAGGGCAGCATGAACACATTACGGCTGATTGACTCTCTCTCGAGAGAGGGACTGGATAGGCCCAACACACCCTCTCCATCCCTCCCTTCCCCAGCTAATCTGATTTTATAGGGGAGGTGCACATTCAGAATTGGTGGTTGCCACCCCAGTTAGATAGTGAGCTAGCAGGGCAGGTTAGAAGGATCTGCGAAGGAAGTACAGTAATTGTAGGTGACTTCAACCTGCCAGGGGTGGATTGCGGTACCCCAGCTACAACAAATAGGAGGAGTGAGTACTTCTGGAAGCCTTTCAGGACAGCTTCCTATTGCAGATGGTCAATGAGCTGACCAGGTTAGGGAACACCCTTGACCTCATACTGGCAAATGGTGAGTTTGTGAGGGAACTGAGGTGGAGGAACCACTGGCAGGGAGTTACCATCACTCAGTGTAGTTTAGGATAAACATGAGGAAAAGAGGTTGGATCAGTCACAAGGTGGTAGACTAGAAGGCCCGACTTCGGGAAGATGAGGGATATAGTTAAGGGGCTGGCAGGGATCAACCTAGATATGGACACGAATCAGAGGTGGGAGATCATTAAAAGGGGGATAGTGGAGACAATAGCAACATGTACAAGGATCCAGAGTAAGAGGTGAGGCAAAGAAGCCTAGTTGGGTGAACGGGGTCATGGAAAAATAGAAGTAAAGAGTCACCTTTAGGAGGTACCAAGAGAATGGGGAGGACAGATAGATATACCTAAAGGAATCAAGGGAAGTGATGAGGGCAGACATGGCCGCCAAGGCATTCCAGGAACTCAGGCTAGCACAGGGCATTAAAGAGGGGAGAAGGACTTCTTTAGGTACATCAGGAAGAAAAGGAAATGCAGAGACTAAATTGTCAGGATTAAAAGGGAGGGGATGGGTGGACTGTAAGGCAGAACAGGCAGAAGCATTAAATGAGTACTTCTGCTCTGTATTTACTGAAGAGAAGGGGTAGAGTACCCAAGAGGTTGGGTGAGGCAAGCACTGGGGGAGAGGAGACAGACAGGAAATCACAGTGGGCAGGGTGCTTGATGGCTTGATGGCACTGAGGGTGGACAAGGCACCAGGTCTGGATGGCATACACCTAGGGTACTAAGGAACTGGTGGATGTCCTGGTTGAACTTCTTGCAGACCTGTTTAATGCCTCTCTGACTTGGACTGTGTACCACAGGACTGGAGGATGGCACATGTGGTGCCCTTCCACAAGAGTGGCCCCAAGGACGAGTCAGAGAACTACAGACCAGTAAGCCTGACATCCATCATGGGTAAGCTGATGGAGACAATCCTGAAGGAGAGGCTGGTTTCTCACCTGGAGGCAAATGGGCTGCAGGACAGCAGGCAGCATGGTTTTGTCTCAGGCAGATTCTGTCAGATTAACCTGGTGGAGTATGATGATTGGGTAACCAGGCAATTGGACAGGGGGCCATACAGTGGATGTCTGTATCTGGACTTCAACAAGGCATTCGACTCGGTGCTGCATGGGAGGCTAGGTGTAGTAGCTGGAGGGCACAGGGGCAGGAGCAAAGCTGGTGGGATGGGTAGTGAGCTGGCTGAAGGGAAGGCAGCAGAGGGTGTTTGTGGGAGGGGAGCTCTCATCATCCAGGGCAGTGACAAGCGGGGTGCCACAGGGATCTGTGCTGGGGCCAGTGTTATTTGGAATCTTCATAGCAGGCATTTCGATAGGCACCAAGAGCAAGATCAGTCTGTTTGTAGATGACACCAAGATGGGAGCAGTAGTAGATGACCTAGAGGGGTGGCAGGGGTTACAGGATGATCTGGCAAAATTGGAGGCCTGATCAGACACTCGGTAACTGGGGTTCAATGCTAAAAAATGCAAGGTGTTGCATTTTGGAGCAAGGAACCCAAGGAGGAGCTACCAAATAGGGGATATTCAGCTGCCCAAGGTGGAGGAGGAGGAGAAAGATCTAGGGGTAATCATAATGGGAACAATAAACAACTCCACACAGTGTAGAAAGGCAGCTGCCAAGGCTAACAAGATGCTAGGGTGTATTGCCCGGGGTATATCCTCCAGGAGGGGGGAGGTGAATCTGCCACTGTACAGGTCACTGGTTAGACCACACCTGGAGTACTGCATGCAGTTCTTCAGGCCGAACCTCAAGAAGGACATTAGGCTGCTGGAGGCAGTGCAGCACAGGGCAACAAAAATGATCCTTGGGTTGGAGGACTTGCCCTTTGACAGTAGGCTGGAGGAGCTGAACATGTACTCTCTGGAGGAGAGGAAGGACAGGGGGACATGATTGAGACCTTCAAATATGTGAAGGGGATCAATAGGACTGACACAGGAGGGCTTTTTCAGTTAAGGAGGGGGAGGGACACCCAGGAGATTCAGGAGGGAAATGAAGAGACACTTTTTCACGGAGAGGGTGGTGGCAGGTTGGAACGTAATACCAGAGGGAGTAGTATCCTGTAATACAGTGGGATGCTTCAAAAGAGGATGGGGCAGGGTAAGGGGGAGGTTCACCGGAGGAGGAGGGAAGGGAGAGGCAGCTGCAGTATAAGAGCTACTAGCTACACATTCGAGCAGACTCGATAGATTGTATGGCCTTTATCTGCTGGCAGGTTCGTATGTTCGTATGCTGCAGCTATATCCAAAACTGTCTTTACAAGACTGTTTCCTGATTTACATTTTTGGTTTGTACATGTATGCTGTACTATTTGTGGCACAGTCTTCAAGGACTAAATTTATTGTTTTCAGTCATAAGTATGGGAACTAGGTCTAGATGAACACACTAAACAGTTTACTTTATATTGTATGTGTATATTTCATTAGTGATATTCCTCTTATAACGTGTGGGATTCTGTGTTTTTTTTCTGATTAAGTTGATCTAGAAAGGTCAGAGGTTCATCTCCTTAATAGGTGCTACCTGTGGAATTTAATTTTACCTCTCACATTTTTCTTTAATTTGCACTATTTTTTGTTGTTGTTAGTATTATGACCAAATAAATCAATATTGATAGCCCTCTCTATTGGCTGTCTGAAATAAGGCTCGCTGTGAATCAAATCAAACAATTAACACTGACTCATGATATTTCTAAAATCGTGACTTCTTAATTTGTGCATGAATGTTGCCACTGCTAACTGACTGGGGAACTCCATTAGACAGCATGGTGTCTAGCTGCACAGTGTGCTTGCTTTTAAACTTTTTATTCTTTTATATGGTACTCAAAGATTAAATATCTTTGACGTGAATGTTTCCATCAAGCTAAGACCAAAAAGCCTAAAACTAATGGGCTTCCTCCCTTATAGTGCTCGGTGGTGTCAGTGTTTCCTTTGATGGGGAGCATTGCCATTTCTAAGCCTAGAAAAAGTATTATGCTTTGCGTTTCTCCTTACAAGTAAGTAGAAAGGCAGTGAATCAAGACTGATTTTAGATTTCCAGTTTAATACTACAGAATAACTTAGCAGAATCTATTAATAGAGGTGGAGATAACTTGTTATTTTTTTGTCAATAGGTTGCTTAATTTCTTTTATATTTTAGTGCATGTCTTTTACGTGTCGTGATCCTTTCTCATTAACATTGCATCACCAAGGACAGTGTTGAGAGGGGAGTGTCAGAAATGCAGCTGTATAGATAACTAGTAGTTGTTTGCTGTGGGTTTGCTAGAGAGTGGCCGAGTATGACTGGCGATGCATGCACAACTGATACAGGTATCGAAACTGGTACAGCACGATGTGGGAAAGCAAAAAAAAATGCTGGGAAGAAAGTGGCTTATCTATACAGTTGCATTTCTGAAACTCCCCTTTTCAGCACTGTCTTTGGCATTACAATGTTTAATGAAAAAAGACCTCTGCACGTGACCACACCACCTGACGAAGGGTTTCATTACCCAAAGTGCCGGAGCCAGGAGTGGACATCCACAAATTTGTACAGCACAAGTTTATTTGGATTTTGCAATAAAGCACTGAATGCGAATTCAAACTTGTACTCGTGTTTTCTGGTGAGTGCTAAACTTCGGAGGTCAGTTGAAGTTGTTTGGGCTAGCCAGCCCCTGATTTGCACCACACCATCCTAGATGTTTGCAGTCTTACCTTTGGATCTTTAAAGGTTGCTGGCAGTGGGAAATTAAATATTTTATTGTGGCTGCTGGGAAAAGGGGAGAAGGAGGCAGCTTCCCGTTGTAGTTGATGCTCTGTTCACAATTACATACCATATATTAATAAGCAGCACAATTAAACAACAATAGGAATGGACAAAGTTAAAGGCAATAACAACGATCCTAAACTGCTCCTATATATTAATGACCATGCAAGTATATATAGTGGAGCCAAGCAAGAACCTGCATTAAGAAAATAGCAGCAGTAATATTAGAATTACAAATGCCTAAGTTTCTAAAGGAGATGCAGTGGTACAGCAGTCACTTCTGTGCATAAAAGGCTAATCACTGATTGTATAGCTAGAATCAGGATGGCATCAGCAATCCAAGGATGAATATTCCCCGCACTACATAATACAATTTTCTGCAAAAGTGTAGAAACAAGAGGGAAATGGGAACAAGAGGCAAGATAAAAGGGGGGGAGGGGGAGAACATCCTGTCATGGACCTTTACTGTTCACGGTCTTTTCAGTTCGAATAGTAAAGTTTGAACTGTAAAGAGCTGCAAATGGTTATTTTCTGATCGAATGGTCTTTACCTAAGCGAGTGAGGGGAAAAATTATTCTCGCCACACAATCTGATATTTGCAGTGCTAACTTTAAAATACTAATAAAGGAATGAAACAAAATATGTGAAGGATATCTAATTACAGGTCTTCTTCATTAGTTACAAGGCAGTACTTGTAAGAAAAACATTGTTAAAACTGAAAAAAAAACAAGCTAGCTGACATCACAAACAGACTTTCTGAGCACGAACAGTAAATCTTTTACAATTAACAGTTCAAACAGTTTTCATTTACCTGCCTGTCTGGTGGCTATCACAAAAAATTGCTATAATTCAAAACTGGTAATATATTTTTTCACCATACCATCCAAAGGCACACCCTTGGCACACACCCCATCATCCCTAAAAAATTCTGATAAAAATTTAATACCATCTGGGCTGTAGATGATGGCAAGAAATTCCATGTTAACCTATGGGAAAAAAGTGGGTTTTTTTTTTCTTTTTTTTACCACTTTATATCTGAAAAGCTGTGCAAGATGCCGTCACAAAACTTTTCATGTCTTGAGACTCTAGTTCACCTGTGACCACCTCGGATCAGAGCTCTGGGACTCCGCCAGCAGACACATAAAGGCTACCCTCCTCACTCGAGCAGCTCACCTGCCCACACCTCAGATCAGAGCTCCTGGATGCCACCAGCAGACACATGAAGGCTACCCTCCCCACTCAAGCAGTTCACCTACTCCCACCTCGGATCAGAGCTCCAGGATGCCGCCGGCAGACACATAAAGGCTACCCTCCTAACTCAAGCAGCTCACCTGCCCCCACCTTTTTTTGTTGTTGTTGAATCTTTTTCCCTCCTGGTCGTGGTCCTAGGAGCCTCCCTCAGGCATCCAACCTGAGTCCTGCCGTGCCTGAAGTCCACCCGAATGAACCTTCCTCACCCCCACCCCGTCTTGCAGCTGGCACCCCCAGCTTAACCCTCTGGGGTGGGGCCACCCCTCCTACCTTGGGCGTCTTGCTCATAGACTCCAGCTACAGACGTGGGCCCTGGATGGAGGATCCATGAAGGTCAGCTAGGTTGGACCCGGCAGTGGGCATGGGGGTTGGTGCAATCACCTACCCCTAGGACCAGGTTTTTCCGTGTTCTGTGGTTCCTCCCTTCCTGTGCATGTGCACACTCCAAATATTCTGGTGCATGGAAACCCTGCCTGCTTCAGCCATGCTAGTACATGCTTGCCTGGCTTGCTGCAGTACCCCCCATCTCCACTGGGGGTCTCTGGCTCGCCGGGCCATCCTATCCCCTTGGTCCGGGGAGAAGAGCACCACATGGGTGCCCAGTCCTCAACCCTTCTCTTACTGACCCCCGGGGCCCGAGTCCATTCCTGAACCCGGGTTGCCGGCGTGGCACGAGGTGTGGCATCCAACGCCTCAACCCTCAGTGCCACTGGGCTGGCCCCCTGCCCCCACCTTGGTTCGGAGTTCTGGGATGCTGCCAGCAGACACATAAAGGCTACCCTCCTCACTCGAGCAGCTCACCTGCCCCCACCTTGGATTGGAGCTCCTGGATGCTGCCGGCAGACACATAAAGGTGCAGAGACTGCAGGAGTGAAGCCGAGAGTGCCAAGCTGTTTTTTTTATTTTTTTTCAAATTTGGCGACTTTTTCGCCCGAATATGGGGCAGTCGACTGGAAATCAAGATCAGCCTCAGGAACATTTGAACTTGAAGAGGCTAAGCTGAGCAGCAGGTTTTCTAAATTTAATTTGTAGCAGTGCCCTTGATTTTTTATCATATTAATTTTGCACTGCTACTTATTAGTGCAAGCAGGGAGAACTGAGCTAGCACGACTCCACACAGCTCTGCTACAACTGTTGAATTTTTTTTTTAGCTGGTACTTCATTTAGAGCCTGTTTGTATTTAGAGCTTATTTCTCTGTGCAGATGCCTGGTGTTTAACAAGATTGCTTGGGAGGGACTAAGGGACTAGCAACCTGGGAAATTAAGAATTAATAGGGGACAGCTAGAAGATAGTTTCTCACTCTGAATACTTGGTTGGTGTTCCCACAATCAGTCCTGCAGTACAGGCCCCTCCCAAATACAAAATTAGACTTACTTAATTTTTCAGACATAGAAGCCTGCCTACGTGAGTGCTTCTGCCCCGCCCCCACCAGTCTGAGCTAATTAATTCTGTCTTTTCTTTTCGGCCACCCGACTGCTTATAATTCTGTTCTTCCTCCCCCTACATTTCTAGGCTACCCTCCCCATTTGAGCAGCTCACCTGACCCCACCTCAGATTGGAGCTCTGGGATGCTGCTGGCAGACACATAAAGATACAGAGACTGCAGGAGTAAAGCTGAGAGTGCCGACTGTTTTTTTTAATTTTTTCAAATTTGGTGCCTTTTTCAACCCAATACACGGCAGTCAGCTGGAAACCAGGATCAGCCTCAGGAACACTTGAACTTGAAGTGGCTAAGCTGAGCAGTAGCTTTTCTAAATTTAATTTGCAGCAGTGCCCTTGATTTTTAATCAAATTAATTTTGCACTGCTACTTGACTTATTGGCGCAGGCAGGGAGTACTGAGCCAGAACAACTTCACATGGCTCTTCCCGCAGCCGCTGCACCACTGCTCCACACTCTCCCCAACCATGCCCACCCTTTTCCAGCTGTAGACTTATAGTGGTTGGTCAGTCATGTGACTAACTCCCCATTTTCCCATCTGCAGCTTATACCAAAACACCTATAGAGGGCGTCTTTTAGGAACTCACATAGAAGCACCTTGTTCAGCCAGTTGACACTTTTCTTGCGCACCATAGGGAAGTTGAAGACCTAAGTAAAAATCAGATCAGGAGGCCACATTACAGCAAAAGTGGGTAGCCTGGTTGTGATACCTCAGAAATAAAAGAACCAAGGTGTCAAAAAATTTAAAGCAACTAACACCATGCTGCCTGATAGCTACCACACTGGGGCACGGGGTCAAAATGTCGCATGGCAGGAATGCCGTGCGACAATTAATTGCATGATTTCTTACATCTTTTGTTCTGTGGGGGCTCTGCCCTCACATCCCCATTTGGATCCCCACTTAAGATTCTAACTCTGGGGGTCCAACAGAGAGCGCAGACAGGTCCGGTTCACACATAATGCCGTGCATAATTATTAAGTATACGACATTATGACCTGGCACGCTACAACTGTTAACCTTATTATCAAATGTAATGTAACAGCTGTCTTCTGTTAAATAATGCTCCCCATATAACAATTAGTCTCTCAGTGGCCATTGTGGATCCCCTCTGGGGACCCAGCTGCTGTTTCTAGAACACCCCATTGCCACATTAGCATGCCTCAGAGGAAAGGTAACTCGTACACTAGGTGTACTATTGATTACCCCACCACTCGAGGCGTCTGGCATGCCGGGTGGGGACAGCATCCACTTATTACTATGTGCTCTACTGCTCCTAAGGTGTGGGGATGTGGAGACAAACCCTGGCCCCACACATTCTTTCTCACAATGGTCCTTTGTGCACAGCATCAGAATAGCACATATTAATGCTGGAAGCATTATACCAAAGATTCAGGAACTGGAGGCCCTTTGGTACTCCACAAACCAGATGTTCTTGGAGTAAGCGAAACTTGGCTGAAACCTACATCCCCTGACACTCTGTGCCACATCCCGGGCTATAATATTTTTATAAATGACAGACCAGGCCCTAAGAGTGGTTGTGGGATTATGATCTACCTGCCTCCAGCTTAGCTCAGGAGGTGAACCTGGAATGGCTACTAATGGAAATCACCATTGGTAAAGCGCTCAAACTACACTTGGGCTGTGTATATAACCATCCACCGGGAGGGATCGATGGTCTAAAGAAAATTATTACTGAAGTTGCTAGTCTCACACCAGCAAGGGACACCATCATTTTAGGTGACTTCAATCTAAATTGATTAGATAACAAGCAACACAGCTATACTGAACTGCTCAAAGAAACTGACCTGACACAGATCATAGAATCGCCCACATGCCACAACTCCAGAATAGGCAATCACACGTTACTTGATTGAATCCTGACAAACCGTAAAGATAGGGTCAGTATCGCAGGAGTCATGTCAGATTTCATCAGTGACCACCCCCCTATATTCTGTACGTGGTCATGCCAAAAACAACCCCCCCTGCAAAAATCATCTTTTTCAGGAACTTTGCTAAGGTAAACACAGATGCTTTGAATAGAGATCTGGGTGGCATATACTTGTCCACCTTCTACACATTAAAGAATGTGGACACAGCACTGGGATTTCTTATTGCTGCCTTAACCTCGTACAAGACAAACACTGCCCCACTACTACTCGGTGCATAAGGGGTGGAAACACTAGATGGGTTACCAGGGAACTAGTTACACTGATGAAAGAGTGGGACAAGGCATGGGTAGGTCACAAGGCCACATATACCCCAGGAAACTGGGCTGTGTACAGACAACTGTGTAACCACTGCAAGCAAGACACCAAATCCTTAAAAGCCTCATATTTCAAGGCCCAGCAGTCCCGGACCCTTAGTTATTCCCATAGTTTCTGGACAGCAGTTAACTTTGTCCTTAAACCTGCAAAACAACAGGGAACTATCTCTCTAGTGAGTGACGTGGGTCTTCAAATGGAGCCTGAGACCATGGCAAATCTCTTAAACAGCAAGTTCTCGAACCTAGACTCTTACCTGACCCAGCTACCAATGGTGTCTCAGAGAACCGACAAACAGTGTAAAACAACCGTCACTCCCCCATTTTACTTTAAAGTAACATCTCAGTCAGAGATATATTGCCTTCTAAAGTCTCTGCTCAGCACAGGCAGTGCAGGCAGCAATGGGCTTATACCACAATTCCTCAGGCTAGCCTCGGCAGCTGTAGTGAAACCACTTATAGTCCCCATATTTAAGGCTGGTGATCCGCACCATTCTTAAAACTATAGACCCGTATTTATATTGCCCCATATGGGAAAAATATTTGAAAAGGTGGTCCACCATCAGTTATCAGAGCACAGCCTTCTATCCAAGGACCAGCATGGCTTCCTTACAGGCTTTAGTATCACTACTGCACTAACTAAATTCATGGACCATTTGCTAAACAAAGCAGACAAAGGTAGCCTCACAGGGCTATATTTGTTGACTTACCAAAAGTTTTTGATATGGTTGACCATGTGATACTACTGAACACCCTATCTTCCCTGGGCTTCCCCAATAATATCACAAACTTGTTCCGAAGGGATCTAACTGGCAGAACCCAGCTGGTGAGAATAGGGCATGCCCTATCAACCCCCCAGTGCAGACTGGTGTACCACAGGGGTCCGTATTAGGTCCCCTGCTATTCTCGCTTTTTGTTAACCCCTCACTTGCAGACCCCCTAAAATGCAACAGAATAAAGTATGTGGATGACCTCATCATCTTCAAAAGCAGAACCAGCCTTCCTGGGTTAAACCTAGACCTAAATGCAGACTGTACTGCAACCATACACTGGTTCACACAGCATATGCTTTTTGTGAACACCAAGAAAACAAAGTGTATGCTGTCTGGCTCCAAGCCAAAGCTTGTGAAGTGTACCCTTAACAACACTAATGCTCTCAACAAACTAACCACTGACGGTTCAACCCTGGAGCAGGTAAGAGACTTCAAATACCTGGGGGTCTCATTTGACCCAGCTCTTACATTCTGAGTACCACATCAGCTCAGCAATAAAGAAGGTGAACCAGTGGATAGGAATGTGCTGTAGGCTTAGATACCTCCTGTCCCCTGAGGCAAGAATAGCAATTGGGAGAGGTCAACTCCTCCCTATACTTGAATACTGCTCCCCAGTAATAGTCCTCACACCCCTCTCCCTCCTACATCGCATAAACACAGCCTATAACAACATATGCAGATTCATCACCCAAGCCCCATACCATCCGTACTAGCAACCATTGCCACCTCTACAAATCTCTGGGATGGCTCCCCCCCTCCAATTGGAGAGACTTCATGCTTGGAGCATGCATATCAAAAACTTTGCAAGTAGGGAAAGGATCACCCCTGGAGGGGTTGTTGTTGCTAAAAAGTAGCAGACGTGAACTGAGGTCCTCTGACTGCAGGCTACTGGAATGCCCCAGACATAATACTGAGATGAGAAGGAGAGCCATCTCGTATGCAGCACCCAAGCTATGGAACTCCCTCCCAAATGAATTGCAGGCTCCTGCTTCACCTCACACATTCAAACGGAACCTCCAGGAAGCTATGTTAGGTAGACCCTTCTGTAAATGCTATACTAAGTGATAGCAATGTCTACTGGACCCCCATTTATAGTGTATGGCTAGCTCAAGTAACATAATTGCATTTATTGCTAAAAGTTGGATTTCATGAACAGAATGTATTGGAGATAGTGATCAATGGACTTATGTATGTCTGCTATACTGCTAATGTATCATCTTTGTATGTGCTGTAACTTGGCGACTGTGTTTCTCCCCACTGTTCTTGTAAAGAAACTGCATATTGTAATTGATGCCACCTAAGTGGCCCAGGTCATGCCTGAAAATGGTCCCTGGTTTCAGAGCACCCACCCGGTAAATAAATAAATAAACAAACAGCAGCACAATCTGCCTCTTTTTTCACACAAACCCTACCGATGCAGAAATCAAATATGACATGGGCCTAATAAAGCTATGCCTGATATTTGTATTTGTAATCAAGTGACCCCTGTGACTTCACTCATGGCTTCACCACTTGTGCTGTCATGGTTCATAGACCACAGGGAAAATATCAGACATATTTTAATTAGGCCCATGTCATAGCTTATATTTATATCTATTATGTGGGCATGGTAGTGCCAGTATAGTTAGGGTTGAGCGACAGATTCTCTGTTAAACCCCTAAATTTGCACCTTCATAGATGTGGCAGCATTTGACAAAATTAGCTGAAATTTAGCATGCATTGTCTAGTAGGCAAGGTCTAAATATGTGGAAAATGTTGTGTTGGCAGGTTGTGCAGCTTCTGAGCTCCACATATGTTAGTTTCCTGTAGGTGTATAGTTTTTTTCCTATACTTAACATAGGTTTTTGGTTTTCCTCTCATGTACAGAATCTTTTCCCAAACCTTTCAGGGTAGAAATGTGCTGTGCCAAGGTACTGCTTTTGGAAGGTGTCATGAAAAATATTAAATGGTTCCTGAGTTATAAGGATTTCAATTTTTTTTTTTTTTTGTTTGCTGTTCTAAGCATGCTCAGTAGGGTTTTTTGATAATATTCTGATACGACATGAAAAATTCCATGTTGCAAGACCATTTTTGGTTTTTCACTACTTGCTTCTCATAGCACAAAAAAAAGATTTGTGTCATGACGGACACCTTCTTTTTTTCCCCTCAAACTGAAAAATGTGAAAAATACATAAAATTTGTGTAATTTTAAAAAACAAATACCTGAACCTAGCTAAATGGGCCAGTTTAGATAGATTCTACTGTTTGTTTTTTTTATGACCTGAAATATCTTTTCTGGGCACCACACAATCCAGCTTGCCTTGCTTAGTGAGAGGAGCCATTCATCCACATTCTCTGTATAAGAACAGTGGGACTTTCTTGAATTCTGAAGCTGTAGCTGGAGTCATGCTGTTGGCTTCAGTTGAAGCAGCGTGCCGGTGATCCCCTGTTGTCTCTGTCACTTTCTCTGTCTCTGTCTATCTGTCTGTCTGTCTATCTATCTATCTATCTATCTATCCAGCTATCTATCCTTCTATCTGTTTTTTTAATATGTAATACAATTAGACTGGGGTAGCCACCCCTGGTACTGCTTCTCTTGACCCCCTCCCCACCAGGTCATCTACCCTTTTCCATTATGTGCATGGTGGACTGGGGTGCCCAGTCCCCAGTGTCAGAATGTGAATGCCCCCTGAAATAAAGAAAAATGTCCCTCATTGATTTTGTTGCTTGTTTTTTAACCTCTAAAAAAGTCCCTTACAGATATGAACCCCACACACACACTACCACCCATTCAGCACTTGCAACTCAACACACCCCCAACACCCTCCCACAATGTAGATCCACTCTCCAGTCGAAGACATGTCTTGCTGCTGGAACACCTACATTCACTGTATGAGAACAGTGGGACATTCTTGAATTCTGAAGCCACAGCTGGAGTTATGTTGCTGGCTTCAGTTGAAGTAATGAGCCGACATGACAATTTGTCAAATCCTGGCCAAAATGTGTTTTTTCAGCTGTGATGCAGAATGATATTTCAGTGGGGATTTGAAAAATGTCATCTACGGGGTTCATGAGGTGGGGTAATAAAAAGGCTATGCTGAAAAGTTGGTGTAAAAATATTGTAAAATGCCCAGGTTATGAGTGAGCATTGCAGTACTTAAATGTTTATTCATAACTTTGCTAATTGTCAACATTTGATCTCCACAATTTCAGTATAGCCATTCTTTCACACCACCTCATAAATGTGACAGGTATCATTTTTTAAATACTAAATGAGATGTGTTTTTGCACTTGTGGTATGAAATGATGCTTCGGATAATATACTGTAAATGCCACATATCATGTTTATAAGGGGAGTCATAAAGCAACTAGCCTGAAAATTTGGGTCAACATTTATAAAAATGATAAAAAAGGAATGTGGTAGCTGTGTTAGTCCAGTCAACAATGTAGAGAAAAAAACAACAAATATGTTGCAGATGATACCTTTTATTGGACTAATAAGAAATAGAGAAATCATTTTGTTAGTCCAATAAAAGGTATCGCCTGTAACATATTTGTTGGTTTTTTTTCTCTACATTAAAAATTATAATTATTAAGAAACTTTGTTTGTTGTGCCAGTCTTCACCCCACTGGGTATGCTGTGTGATCCTATGCCAGTGACCTGAGTTTGGGGATAAACTCAGCGACCCAGCTACATGGGGTGAAGGTGGGGGTGGTGCAGTTATGCAACACCCTCCCATCCAGGGAATAAAAGCTCTAGGGCTGCCCACATGGGCCCAGCTATCACATAGTGAAGACAGCAACGCTCTTGGCATAGGGCCCTAAACCTCTTCACCCATGGGTTGCAGAGGGCCCTGTACATTTGCTGACAGATGGACTCTTTGTCCTGTGTAATCTCTATCTGTGGCCACATGAAAGTGCAAGGACCAGAGGGCCCTGCACTTTTGCAGCCCACCAGACAGCACCATGAATTCTTGACATCTGTCACTGCATGGAAGTGCAGGGCCCACAAGGGCTCTGCATTTCTGTAAGTGGAGGAAGTGTTCCCTTGATGCAGAGCCCAAAGTGCCTTGCATGTCTGCATCTGTTCAAGCAGATCCTGAAGAGACCTGCATGAATGATGATACAATTCCACTATCTCAAAAAGAAAGGACATTTTCTGCAAAAAAACTTTGTTAGTGCACCAGTTAAGGTTCAATTTAATCCACAAAAGCAGGGAAATGTGGCATTAGGGTTTCCAACCCTAACTCACCACCCTCCCTCACCAGTAGCAAAAGGAAAAAACATTAGGGATTATGGTCTCTGGAGTCTTTGTGAATCACTGATGGGGTCTTTCTTGTTCTTGTCAACCCTAATGCCCTCCCCGTTCCCTTAAAAAACAACATCAGACTGAATGGCTGTTCCTAAACAGCAGTGATGTCACACTCAGTGAGGTCACAATTCTGATGATAGATAGATAAATATAGAGGATAATGTATGGTCCTCTACCAGTAACCGGTCTGTTAACTGTTGACAGGTTGCCAGGGCGACCGTGTAAACCTCGAGAGCGAAGCTCGAGAGGTTTATGTCATCATGGCAACCTCGAGACAGTTAACAGTGACCAGTTGCCGATAGAGGGACCATAAATTATTTTTTATAGTGTATGGTCCCACGTAAAAAGGAAAATGGCTGCTTAATTTTTGAAATATAGTCACCGCAGCGGCCGTTCAGTCCTTGCCTAACCGCTGAGTTCATCCGTTGGTTCCCAGTGTAAAAAAAGGTGCACACATCCGCAGACCGATCGTCGTTGTTAACCTGTCAATGTGACATAGCATCGATAGGTGAACAACATTTCTACGTCACATTGATAGGTTAACAACCTTAGGAAATGATGATTTCCTAAGGTTAACAGCTTTCTACCATACATTATAGATAGATAGATAGATAGATAGATAGATAGATAGATAGATAGATAGATAGATAGATAGATAGTTTTATTTTTCAACAGGATAAAACTGTTAGGACTCCTATAGACTTGTTTACAAAGTTTACGTAAGAGTGTATAAAATATTATATAGTTCTACACAGAAAACAGTACAATTCTCAAAAACAAGTCTACAGATAAATTGGAGCCTGTTACATACATATAATTACAAGAAGTACTTCGGCATGTATAACTTGCCATATCTATCTACCATAAATAGGAGGAGGATGGTGTCCCTACTTGCCATTCCCTCTCTCCTTAGGAGGCCCCCTCAATCTCCAGCACAACCCATTGTACTCACGCCATTGCTAACCTGCACATCTCATTACGTTATCAAGCTGCCTGATGCCTTATCTACTACCATGCATCACAGCTACTGATTGCTAACATGCTTTCTACCTCTACTTTTCTTTTTGGGTATCCTTCCTAAGGTACCTTTAGCCAAAGGAATCATCCTGTGGCACCGCTAGGGGTGGAACCGTCTTTGAGGGTTCCTTGCCTTTGGTACCCCTACAGGGTGGTAATTCCTCTGGAATAGACAGTGTGAATGGCCAAAACCAAGTAACACAGTTGCACAAGCATAACATCATACTGGCTGCACAGACCACTGAATTGGAAGGCTATGCCTGTAGTTCAGTGGACAAGCAGACATCCACTCCCTCTTCCTGTGCTATATAAGCAGTTCCTCTGAGCCTCTCTCTCTGGCACTTTTTCTTTGTCCCACCATCCCCGGAGCATAGCCTCTCTCTCCTTGGGATCCTTCCTAAGGTAACTTTAGTCAAGGGAATTGCCCCGCAGCACCTCTTCGAGGGTTCCTTACCTTTGGTACCCCTACAGGGTGGTAATTCCTCTGGAATAGAGTGTGAACGGCCAAAACCAAGTAACACAGTTGCACAAGCATAACATCATACTGGCTGTGTAGGCCACTGAATTTATTGAAAGAGATTTACCTGGAAATACAAACTAAGCCATAAAGCTCATTTCCAGATGTATCCTGGAGGAATGGGGGTGGGAATAAATGCATAGTACAAGCAAAGTGCAGTAATCTGATAAGCAAAAGGCACAGCTATGTACAGTATTTACAGTAATGTAAATGGCAAATTGCTAAACAAGAAAGATAGACAGGAAAGGAGGAGAAAAAGGAGGGGTAGGGAGTGGGGAGGAGGGAGAGTATGAGAATGAGTGTGAATAGATTGGAGGTAATACTGAAGGGGAGAGGGAGAAGATAGGGAAGAAAAGGGTTGAAGGGAGGAAGGTAGTGGAAGGAGGAGGAGGTAAAAAAGAGGGGAAAAAGAGACTGCTGATTCAAATGCTGCTAGACTAACTACTTGTCTTGTGACCTTAAGCAAGTAACATAACCTCTTAGTGCTGCAGTCCATCCAGCTGTGGAAATGGGTAGAACCAGGTTATTCTAGGTAAGTTAATTGTTAAAAAATAAAGATGCTACAACCTACAGTGGGTAGTGTATCTCGCATATGTTGGGTGTAATTATTAGATGGGTGCAGTTTTTCACATCTGTGGGGGTCTCAAATGTGTTCCCCTGCCCACTACCAACATTTTACCAGGGGTACAGGGTACAGGTATTGACCCTGTCCCTGAAACTCATCTGTGTTCAACTTCAGATCTGTTTGGCACAGTGTGGACAGGGGAGGATTTCCCACCTGCCCTAAATGTTTTGTGGGTGTCACATATACGTGCATTCACACTTGTTCTCTCTCACTTTCACTCGCTAGTGTTAAGCTGGCCAATGTTCCTTTTCTCTGTATAAAACTCACTCAGGGTCTTCATCTTAAGTTCTGCTGGCTTGGGTGTTACCTTACCTATCCTGCATTCACAGGGCTCTGCCAAAACACCTGACAGCATTTAACCACTGAGCTGGAATTCTGTATGTCCACCACATATGGGTGAGAGGGCTACTCACAGTTGTACAGTTGGATGGGTTGGGAGTTGGAAAAGTCTCACACCACTCTCCTGCCTTGGGATAATCAGTTGGTGTGGACATGAAGGAAATGTTGGGTCAAGCACCATTTGAGGAAGGGTCCAGCCAGGAAGAATTTTTTTGTGTGTGAATAAAACTGAACTAAATCTCTCTAAAATCTCACAGCCAACAGCCAGTTCTCCCCAAGCTTATGGACTTGGTGTACAGTAGAAAGTGTGTGTGTGTGTGTGTGTGTGTGTGTGTGTGTGCTAAAAAAATCTGGGGTATGCAAATGTGTGCTGATCTGTGGGCCTCTCTTAGCCATAAACTGTCTTTAAATAATGGATTTTTATGCTCCTCTTGGGGACTTCAGGTTGTGGAGCATAATCATAAGACTGTGAGACTTTGTTTGCCTATGAGACTGGGGGACTGTCAACTTTCTGTATTTCTATTTAGGCTAGAATAAAACTATATAGGTACTGTAAGTATTTTTTCACCACAGTCAGAAGAGCAGTACCTAATATAGGTGGAGAGTATTGATTTGGAAATTGAAATAGAGCAAGATAGATTCTATACCACACTGCAGACTATAAGATAAAGGCAAGCAATCCACAATTACTAATCTTTTCAGTCTGCAGTGGTTGATTCATACTTCCACCCAAGTATTTTTTCTCCATACTTCCGTTAGGCACTGCTGCTCCACTGTCAGAAAGGGTGCTGTAGGGCTCAGGGAATGGAAATCAAGGAAAGTGACAGTCTGTCTAAATTTATAAAATGAAATACAAATGTTGAACTTGAGTAAATGTTCTATATTAAAGAATGTAATAGGAAAGTGGTGCAATGAAGGGAGATAATGAAATCTGCATCCTGCTACCTGCAAAAATTCAGTTTTGCTAGATGACTGTCAGGATTTATTTTTACAGTGCCACATTGGTCCAACTGTACATAATGAGGATATGTGCCGACGTGAGATATATTATTTTTTCTTTTTCTAAAATGATATTATTTTGGTGCACTGTTGTGCGGTGTGCAGGCCCAAAAACGTTCTGAGCAGAAGTTGCGGAGGAGCAGTTGTGACTGAGAAAAAAAATGCTGGTTCAGCTCACTGCACTGATTGAAAAAGGATGTTTGCCTTTCTGAGCATGCTGTTTGTTTTGTTACACTATGAACTGTATTTTCTAGCAGATGTGTGGTGTTGGGGGAACGATGAGAAATTAGGAATCCAGAAGAGAGGCCTAAGTGACTGACAACAGTCTGGGAAAGGGGAGAATGGATACAGAGAGAAAAATCAGCAGTTGGGTTTTGAAGGCCTTACAGAAGAGGAAAGGAATGAAGTAAGGAAAAATGCAGTGCAATAGTTTTCTGTATTTGTTGTGTTTGAATTCTTTAATTAATGGCATTTTAGGACTGGTATTTTATTTATGATACCAACATGACTGGCAGTAATTTTTTTTAATAACATTTGGAGAACACATATTATATCTGGTTGTGCTGTATTCTGATTGCCAGAAAAGAAACTGGACCCTATTTAAATGGTTTTTACCATAAGCACAAAATGGAAAAAATATTTTTGAATATGGAGCACCCGGGTCCTGTTTTCATAAAAAGTTTCTCCCATTTTGTGTCAGTGGAGAAATCCCAGGTCCTACCTAGAGAGGCACAGAGGGCTGTGCCATGGTGGGTGGGGTGGAGTCATCTGAAGCACCTAGTGCCAGATGGGACAACCAGTTTCCAGGGAAACGCACTTTTCTGTGAAACATCAATGTACTTATCCGCAGTACACTGTGTTCACATATTAAATGGCAGGGAATTTGCTGCATTATGATCAGCCACACAGGTACCTGATCTGTTTCTTATAGGGTGTCAGCCAGTTCACTGGGAATCTTATTTTCAAAAGAATGTCTCCACTGGCATGAAATAGGAGACAATATTTTTGGAACTAGGGCCCCAGGTGCTCCATTTTCAAAAGAATTTGTTCTACACTGTACATTCATGATGACACCAAAAAAACTGAGTCTAGGGAATAAAGGCTTTCTCTGAATGTCACGTACCAGTTTTTAAAAAGCAAAAGTCCAGATCAGCAACACCTCTGAATTAGAAAAGTTTAACAATTGTTCATGGCCATGCATGGGATATTGAGCTATGCCATGTTTGTCTATGTACAGTCCTTGCGTTATCATTGTTTCCCTCACTGGTCTGTCAAGTGGTTTGGCATACAGAGGGCATGATACATGTTTAATATGTATGTAATGGACTGTACCACAGTGTGATAAACACAGTTATGCCCACATGAGGATAAGCCATGAATGTACAAAGACTTGATTCCCTAAATTCTGTTTTTGTTGTCATCATGAATGTATACTGTATTGCTTGTTGTACACATTTTTTATAATGTAAACTCTTAATATTTTAGATCAGATGCCCACAAATAGTAGAAACTCTCTGTGCCATGGGGCTAGCTAACAACTTGCCCTTTTAACATAAAAAGTGCCCTTATGACCTTGAGACTCCCCCCCCCAAAAAAATCCTCTCCCAGTCTTCCAGCACCCATGCTACTAACATCAGGTAAACAATCTTCTAATTAAATAAAGGGAACAGAACAAGTACTTCAGATATAAAAGGTAATGGGTGGTTGCTTTCAAAATCTAATATTAGCTTTAGGAAGTACATTAGCTCTTTAATTAACAACTTACAAACATTGTAATACTACATCAACACCTGACAAAACACACTATTAAGTACCTTATTGCTACTGTACCTTATTAACACATGTAATGACCACCCTGCAAAAGAATACCTTAAACATCTCACAACCTTTTATAAATATAACCTTTAAAAAGCAGCACAAACAGAAAAAAACTACCAATAAAAAGTGTACTAGCCTAAAACCCTACTGAAAACCAAACGCCTACTTCCAGCTTCATTCACAAAACAACCGTGTCTGTTGATGCTCCAGCTCCCTCTCTTCAACAGACATGCCCTCCACATTGTTACTTCTGCCTCTACATCATTGCCACCTCCCTGCTGTTGCCACCAACTTATATGATTGGAGCCAGAGAATTCCAGTGATCACCAAAATTGCCACAGTTTTTGCCAAAATTACAGTCTGGATCCGAAACTGCTGTGTTTGCTCACGTCTTCCGAAAATGCCGCACTATGCTTCACTTCAGAGATGCCATGGACAAAAACCCACATAGTGGCCATCAGGAAAGCGTAAATGTTTACATAAGATGGGAGCTTTAGAAAATTGGGAACCTTCAACTTGTTGTTTTCTGTGCTCCTAGAGTGTCCTGCACTGAATTAGATAGGTTTAATAGCTGCATCTCACATGCAAGTCTGCTGGAGTTCTCAAGCGCCTTCTCTAATGGGCAGACTAGGTGGGCTAAGCAGTCCTTATCTGTCATCAAATTCTATGTTTCTATGAAAGCAGCCCCCACTCCCAAGTGCGATAAAAGAGAAATAAAGAAATTTTAATAAAAGAACTACAGAGGGGCACTTTTCAGTACTGGTGATAGTTCAGCTGTAATTTTTAGTGTATTTCTGCTGGTGAGGGTGGGTTATGGGTGCTATGTTTATTACGGTCAGGGAGTCTGAGATCTGGAAATCAGGAGCACATCATTCAGCAGTAAGAGACCACATGGTGGAATGGTGTTCTAAGAAACTAAACCAGTCCAGTCAGTTTTCCTTTTTTGTGTGTGGCGGTTGGAGGGGGTTGACTGAATTTGGCTCAGCACAGCAGTAGCCAGCAGGTGAGGTGAGGACATACACTTATACACTATGGGGCATCACTAAAGCAATGCTGTTAGTGCTAACATAGCATATTTCCAAATAAGGATTAGAAAATCCACAGGTTGAAAAAGTCAACCAATGCAGTCGGGTTTCTTATCAGAGAGAACCATGGGAGGGGGGTGGCAGCAAGAAAGTAAAAGTAAGTAAGTAGGCTATTTAATTCAGACCACAAACAGCAGGGTACAGAATTTCAGCAAGCAAGGATTCCATTTTGGACATGTGAAGGCAGGAAATGAAATGAATAAAATTTAATGAACATTTTCACAGTAAAACTAAAATATTTTTACAGTGAAAATTCCTAGTTCTACAGTATATTCTGAACCGTATCTGGAATTGTCCAAAATTGGCAATTTTTAACCACCGGAATTAGGATAATTCCAAATCTGGGGAACACTGGCCCTACATATGATGTTCCCAACTGGAAACTCCATACTACTCTGCACTGGAAATGCCGCGCTGCTCACCAGCACTGTCCTGAATGCCTGACCACCACTCCTGACAGCTTGCTACATGCACTCCGAGCTGCAGATGCCAAGCTGCACCCCAGTGCAATCCTGAATGCAAAACTAGAAGACAGATCACTGCAGTCGCATCTCCTTTCAGAGGAGGACTATCCATGAAAACACTAAGGGGCAAGAAATGAACAAACCAAAAATACCACTACACTACGGAGAAAAAACACTAGCACAAAAAAAACGCAAAGGTAAACCCTGGGAATGATTGCAAAAGTGACCTAAACTTCAAAAACACTATCACATGTATAAAATATCTCATTGCAAGTTCCATATGCTCATGAAATATTATTATCTCGGTATTAACATGCTCACTAAGTCCATTCACCCTTTGGGTTTGTGGCTTTATGCTCACTTTAGCCCCTCAATGGTAGTATACCAAAAAGGGATCAATTTGACATGCATGTATTTAAAATACATTTATGCAGCATATGGAGAATATAGTTATTTCTGCATTGATTATAAATTTGTTATCAAAACAGGAAACAAAATAGATTTTTTTTCTCTCTTGCCGCCAGACTTTTTGCTCTTGTTGCCGCTGTTACATTTATGTAATTTCATTTAATAAAGGGACATGAGTTTTTTTGATAAATTGAGTGCCCTGGTGATTGTCCGTTACAGTGGGTGCTTTCTTATTCTGCAGCCTTTGACTAGTATATACAGCATCGCTGCACACGTTCCTGGTGCTCAGTTTTGTTTGTTTGGGATTTTTTTTCTCCCCAAACTGGATTTTAACGCAGATTTGAATATAGATGTTAAGGGATGTTCTCCATTTTAATGTATAAATATTCACTATGATGTGTACAAATTGCACATCAGGTTTTTTTGGGGGGAGGCAGGCTTACATTTGTGGTTCATTTGGAAACAAGCTTCAGCTCAGTGTGCCTTTCCCAGCCAAAAATTCTAAAATACTAAATTGCATAGTTTCTATTTGAGTATAACCCTTGCTGACCTCGTAATCGCTTCATCAGTGCAATTTCCATTGCATCCATCCATGTATCAGACACTTGGCATGCGCACACCAGACACATACCCATATTCTGCCATTCAGTTTGCCCAGATTTTTGGCACTGTATGTGTTCTGCTGCACTTGTGCATGGGAGATACTGAAGAAGGATATTTTTTCAAAATAGTTGATGCTTTTTAATCCTAGCCTAATGGGCACAAAACACAATTTGCCTTCAGATTAGTAGGTTGCTTGGCAAGTAACTTTATTATTTAAAGTATAATGCAAATTCTTCAGAACAGCCAAGTACTGCAGTTTGTGACTAAGTGATGTGCACAGTACACATTTTATTAAATATTAAGCCTATTCCATGCCAATTGTATCAAGTGGCATTTGACAGCTGAGTTCACACAATGCTTGTAATGTGGATTACAATAAATGAAAATGAGGTTCAAGCAGTATGGCATCTATGCAAAAAAGGACAGATTACCTATACACTGTGGATCCGTGGTGCCTAGGCAGCCCTAAGACACTGAGCTGAACATTGGGGGTTGTGTTGACTCCTTGTGGCATGCACAGAAGGGGCACGCATCCTTTCTGTGCTGGATCCCCTGGCTGTCCATGCAGCTACATCCACAGACAGTCCAGGGGCATTTCAGGGGGCATGCTGGCACTCTGTGCCATTTGCAAAGGTGCAGAGTGCTGGGCAAAGGAGAAGCAGGATATGGCAGTAGGGACCCTGACGTATCCATTGTATGCCCCCTAGAAAAATCCTGTATGCTGTGGGACATCAACACCCCCCCCCAGTGCTGTCCCAGCCCTCTGGTTAGAAAGGGAGGGCTGGGACAGCAAATCAGGCATTCACCCATCTTTTAAAATGTTACCTTCCTGCACCTTTCCAGAATCCCCTGCTCACGTGGAGCAGGGGACCCACTTCAGGACCCAGGATGGGCATCCAGTTGGATGTCTGCCTGTGTCCTGTGATCTGACCCAACACAGCAGTGCACCAGGGTCAGGGCCCAGGACAGGCACCACACAGTCTCACACGTATGTCATGCCAGCCACCATGTACCTATCCGTGAGTGCAAAGCTATGCAGCACTCAGGGTACAAGGCTGTGTGTGGGTGTTAATATGCAAAATGGCTGCCACTATACATTCAGTCACCTCACTACCAGTCTAGCATTGTCTGTAAAGTGCTTTGGGATACAATGCATTTGAAAAGCGCTATATAAATGCTGATTCTTCTTCTTCATCTTCTTCTTCTCACATGCATACGCTGTGCCACTGGGTGCATAAGCACCAATGTGCTATAACCCTTAGAAGACTGTGGACGTATATATATGTCCAGAATCTATATATGTTCACAGATATTCAGGCACTTGAGCACTCATTTGCAGTTCATACTGAATTTTATCTGTTTAGAGAACTGAGACCAAATCCTAGTTCAAACATTCTGTGCTATAGGACAAATCACAATAGATGTTGACCAGAATCCTCAACGCATGTAAGCCCCATATGAAAATGGTAGACTGAGAGGACAGTGTGATCTAATATTTAGCATGATAAGTTCTGAATCCCACACAGCTGCTGCTACTACAGTATTAGGTTTGGTGCTACTTAAAAAGTAGCATCAATATTAAGAACATGCAAGTACTGGAAATACTCATTTTCAGGTGTTTTTGTTTTCCCAGAGCCTTTTGTCATGTTTTGTGACAGATCTCAACATCATGGCTGTTTTACTGTCATCTAATGTTAGCATCGTGTAAACTCTACCACTAGTGTACAGTTTAGACAGGAGGACATAATAGAGCTGATTCCCACTTACCATGACTATACAATATTTCAAGCTGACTGTCAGAGTACATGACACAGACATTATTAGTTTTACTCAGCAATGCTAGCAGTTGCATTGTGTCGTTTAATGTCAGACTCATGAAAACTCCACCACTGTTTCACAAGTTAGAAAGCAGGCCTGAATAATGCTGGCATCCCTGTACTGAGCAGGGCTTGGAGATGTGTTTTTGATATGAATAGAGAAACTGAATGACAGACACATATGTACACAAGCACACGTGCAAACAATATACACAGTGCAGTAGATTTTCCTGAAGTTTATAAAAAATATCAATTTTCAGCAGAATAAATAAAACTGACCAACAGAATCCACACTATTGGACTTGGTATACACAGCACACACTGCACTGTGTGGGCAAATGCTGCATGCTGTATAGTTAACAAGTCTGAGTCTCCACAGGGCATTCAGCTGAAAAGGTGACTGGCCTGACCTAAGCAGTACACAAACCGTCCTTCAACAGTCCATCCCACTACCATGAGGAACATGGCAGCTGAGTGTCAGAGAACATGGCACAGACATTCTAAGCTTTCACTCACCAGTGCTACCAGTCTGAACAGCAGTCCTCTCTCTCCCTCGCTCTACTGTACCTGCTCCTCTCAGCTCTGCACACAGATTGCAGTGCAATAAGGGAACTAACAGGGACAATGTTTGAAATGACTTAAGAAAGAGAACAGGAACAAATCATTCTGTTCTCTTTTTTCAGATGAGTACCTTCGGAAAGAAGGAAGGAAGGGAGGGGAAAGGAAGTCAACAACCCTTTGCCTTCCTGCAAAAAAATAAGGAAACAGCAGATAGACATCTCCTTTTCTCTCCGAAAAAAAAACATTGGCAAAAGGAGAAAGGGAATTCAGCAAATACAATGCCTCAGATAAGCTTCACGTGGAGACAACTGTAGCTGTGTATATATGTTATTGTGCATAATCCAAGAGAAATAGGAAAGGATGGGTCTTACCTTAGTTTGACACCATAACTCAGTAACACCAACAGTACATATAACTTTAGATCCCACTAAAGGCATCAATAATCTCTTTCACCTTTCCCTCTTTGCCATCCCACTCCCATTTTAGGGCCCTGTCTAAGAATATCTTTAGCATTTTTAATAAAAATTCTGGAGTGAAAAGGTCAGTTGCTCTCCCCCCCTATAAAAAAATCAAATGAAAAGGTTTTTCTATTGACAAGGTGGATTTGAAACCCATACGAAACAAAATATCGTTATCTGCTTAGGATTTTATTCTTCACCACTAAAACATAAAAACAAATGCAAAGATCGGTTTATGGCATAGATAGATGGGGGCTCTGAGATGTCTCTTGGATTATTAAGAGTGTCATCTTGTGCCTTCTTAGTGTTAAAGATCTGCAGAACAAAGCTGAGTGGTTCTGGAACCCTAAGGAGGCACATGATGATTCTTTTGATAAGCCAAGAGAGATCTCACAAGTCACATTTAACTTTTATAAATCATGCACTATTTTGGCAAAACTTATAAAATGCCATCTCTCATTGTGCCTGGTGTTAGAGTAGAACCTGAATTTTATAAATCTATAATAATAGATCAAATTTGTTTCCAACATCCCTTTCATGTCTGTACATTTTTTTCTTTCAGGGTCAGTGGGAAGGTTAAAGAAAGAAAAACTGCTACAGAAATGATTAACGCCCCCAAAAGGAAACTTACATGCTATGAAAGCTGAGTTGGTGATCATTCCCCTGATACACTGACACACACAGGCACAAACAGCTCCATCTCACTGGAGCAGTGTACAAAAATCACTCAAACTGAATTCATTCATCAGTCTTAGTTCTTTGGAAGCACTAATTGTGAACCAATGTTCCAACAAATGTAAGTGCCATTGACCTCCCTGACTCTGTATACTGATAGAGTATGATATGTGCCATGCTTTTAATTTGTTTGTATCTTTTATTTCTTCCCGCAGCACTGTACTTTATTCTTTGTAGTTTCTATTCTCTTGAGATGTACTCATATTAGATACTGGCCCAGATATTCAAACTGTGCCCAAAAAGTGCGCAACAGCAGGAGCAAGCGCAAGTCCACTGCGCCCATGCGCAAGAAGCGTGATATTCAAAAACTGCACAGGCCATGATGCGCCTATGGCACATGACTGAATATCACTCCACCTGCACCATAGCACAACCAGGGATGTGAAGTTGCGCATATCTGATGTGCCATAGTGCAACAAGGGATGCTCATCGGAGCAGTCCAGATGTGCCATAGTGCAACCAGGGACTCCCTGTGGAGCAGGGCAGCAATGCAACAGCACAACCAGGGATGCAGAGGCCCACCACCCATGCCACAGATGGGCAGAGGAGCACACAGCAGAACAGACATCATCCCCCGCACCCCATGCACTGCACAACCAGGGGAGAGCTGGAGTAACCACCGGCCCATGGATACCAGCAACCAACCCACAGCCAGGACATGGTGCCCCAACACGCCCCCTGGCCAGTTGTGACTGGCACACAAGTAGGGCCAACCACCCAGTGCCACACCATCTCACCAATGCACAGCACACCCTGCACCTCAATCAACATACACCCTTCCCATGAGTAGCGCCCAACAGTGCAGGACACCCCATGCATGCCACTACCCCCACTGTGACAATGCAACCCTGTGCACCACAAAGCCATGCAAGGCAGCCCCACCATGTGCACCCTGCTGCAGGTGGCAGCAGACAGCAATGGAACAACAGCATACACAGTGCCACCCTGCACGTCCCCCCCAAGGTACAACTGAGAGACCGACCATGCATCACCACATGAGGTACCCCACATGTGACAGGGCATGCCCCGGACCCCACCACCAGTGGTACAACTTCCTGCACACCCTCCCAAGGACACATCCCATCCCAGCACTGGCCACAACAGCCAGCATGGACACACACAGTGTTGCATGGAAGCATGTGCCACACAGGATGCATCACAGTGCATGGACAAACACCCACCCATACCCAAGGGCACACCAACACAGCGACACAGTAGCGGGTCAACCAAGCCACTGGCGTGTGGCCACTGATGATGTATACACATGGCCAGCACCCCTACATTGCACAGGTGTACCAGCCACCCTGCGCAGGCACCATGAAGCTGAATGCCACCAGCATGCTGCCAGAGTACAAGTGACAGACACTGGAGCACATCCCCTGCAACTGACACAAGTGACAGCATGGAGGGGGGACAACAACAGCAGAGGCCACAGTGCCACCAGAGGCAGACATGCACCATAGTGGTGATTGCAGGCAACCTGGCATTGTGTTGGGTACAGTTGTTATCCAGCATGGACAGCCACCACTGACATGCCAGCAGACTGTGCATATCACAGACATGCAAGGGTGTCAGCTGCACAGGCCATGGATGGTCTGACGGGGTGCCATGCACACAGTGCATGCACTATGGACCACTGCACACAGGCATCCAGTGCACAGAGAACAACACACAAACCACAGACAGTGACTGATCCCCCTGCCCACACCACAGGCAGTTCACCTCTGCACACACACACACACACACACATGCCCATGCGTGCACCACCCCTGACGCCATGCACACCACTGCAGCTGAGCACCTGTAGCCCACTGCAAATCAGAGACCACCACAGTTGTCATAACAAAACACATGTATTTAAAACAGGTAACACAAAACTATATAAAACTATGTACAATGGGAGGAAGGGCCACATACCAGGTGGGGGTGGGTAAGGGGCAGGGGTGAACATATGGGAGAGGGAAGAAGGGGTGTGAGGGTGGGTCCGGGGGGAGGTATAATTAGGGGCATGGATGGTCTAGCATTTGCTCTGGTCTTCCTCCACGTGGCGCCGATGTTTCCTCCGCCTCCTCATCCCATGGCGGTCCATACATTGGAGGAGCTCCAGGGTTGCCCTCACCACCTGTAGCAGTTCCTGCAGTCCCTGTTCCAGTGCCTGGAGTTGCCGTCCACCTAGGATGAGGGAGCAGAGTCAATAAGTGTGACTGTACAGCCCTTTGCAGCCCACCCATTGTGCATGGCATACAGCCATGTACCACGCCCCTGTGATGGTGTGCGACCACCCACAGTGACCATGTACACAAGACCTGCCTACCCAGGCAGCCACAGCCATGTGGACCACTGCACACACCCACCGCCCATGTCCTGCACAGCATCACCATGGCCGTAGGGTGACTTGGCTGTGCGGTGTGAAGGCAGTGCCACAGCCATGTGCCCGGTGCACGCATGGACCACCATTAACACCCTCCCAGAAATGCAGTGCCACTGGACAGTGCTGACTGTAACAAGTTGCGTGCATGGCAGTGGTGTCAATGGATGGTGGCCATGCCCCACTGCCCGCCCAGTTATACAGCATGCAATAGTAATCATGGATGTATGGCACTCACCATCATCAGGCTGGTCCCTGCGCCTCTGCAGACCTTCACCCCTCCCATCCTGCTGGTCCTCCAGGCATTGCCTCCTCTCCCTCACCAGCCTGCGCTCTTCTGGACCTAAGGTGTAAACATAGAGAGAGGAACATCAGTACAATCCGGTAGCAAAGTCCCCCGGCCCCATGTGTGTGCAATCCCACACGGCCATACCCATCCACCCCACACCCCGATATCACCATCAGGGCCAACACTGGATGCCCCCCCATGTGCCAGACACATGCAACTGTGATACCCGTATGGACGATAACAGTGTATGGATGGGGCACGTACCTGGCCGTGGCACCGTGCCCCTCCTGGCACATGCCCACAGATGAGCAAGCATGTCCGGGTCCCTGCGCCTGAGGTCCCCATACCAGTGGCCTCCTCCAGCGCATAAGCCACCTCCTGCCAAACTGCACTCCTGGCCCTGTCCAGGGGTGCATCACCATATAGAGCCCCAGCATGGGGCTCTACAATGGCCACCAGGTTTGCAAGCTCCACCTGGCTCCTCAGCACTGCCCTTCTCCTCGCGCCATCTCAGCAAAGAGTTGGATTCAAAATGGCGCTCAGCAGCGCGGGTCCTGCCACATGCAGATGCTGCACGGTACAGCACTGCCATTCCCTATCATGCTGTCACTGAACAGTGCGATAGTGGTGCACCAATGCCTGATGCATGGCACCTAGGGGGCAAAGGTCGGGCACAGGGTCAAGGGTCTCTCATGCACGGACAGCCGCAGCGTGATTGGAACCCAATGCATGTAGCGCGATTGGGTGCCTGTGTGCCACCTCCTATAGCAGCCTACAGTGATGTGGCTCCAGTGCGCCTTACAGTGCCCCAGTGCCACAGCACCATATACAGTATGTGAACAGCGTAGTAGCACCACTGTAACAATGGTGGCTGTGCCCTGCATTGCCTCCCGTGCACAGCATGTCAGCAGCGCAGCAGGCACCTGTGTCATCACCCTGGGCATGCACAGTTAGCTGTGTACTGCACATGTCACAGAACTGCACCCTTGGCTCAGCATGTTCAACACAATTGAGTAAAGCGCAACAGCGCGATATTCAGCCGGCATATGCAAATCAGCTAATCAGCCATTCAATGGTGCAGTCACTGTATTTGCATCCACTTAAAAATGCGCCTCGCCTCATTTACATGCGTTGTGCTATAAAACTGCGACATTGGGCTGCACTGGCCATAGTCGGTTACTGCAGTCGATTGTGGTGAGTTGCATGCTGTTTGGGAATGTGGACTGTGGTGTTTGGGACATGCATGGGACTGCACAGTCACAGGTAACACCAGTCATTCTCACAGGAGGAATAATGACCAAACGTGAGGTGGAGGAAGAGCAACAGAGACGTGGGAGGAAGAGGAGGCCTAACTTTACCAAGGCAGAAACAGATGCCCCGTTTGAGGCCTACCTCGACCAGGAGCCGCTGCTCAGTGGATGCCAGGGAACACCACAGGCCTGTGCTGCTGCATGGGAAGAGGTGGTGCGTGCTGTCAACCTGCATGGCAGCCAGCAGCGGTCCGTGCAGGAGTGCAAAATGAAGATGGACACGGACAGGCGGAGAATTAAGGAGAAGGTAGCAGCCATCAGGGCAGCACAGTCTGCGACAGGTGGGGAACAGCTGGAGGTGCAACACCTGACCCCACAAGAAGAGTGGGTTGCTGGTAGCATGCAGCGTTGTGCCATCAAGGGTGCTCTGGGTGGTGGATTCCAGATGGGTGGTAGCCCGTCACTGCATGGTAGGTCATGGTCTGTCTATTGAGGGGCAGGGTAGGTCACATACATTAATGCTACTGTTTTTCCCTTACAGCTCCTGAGCATCTACATGGATCAGCGGTGGTGGGCTTCTCCACTGAGGGTGGTAGCATGGAGATGGAGGAGGGCCCATCCACCTCCACAGGCGTACGAGGGTCAGGGCGACAGTGGGCCCACCTGGATGTCCGGACTGAAGTTGGTGGAGCAGGTGCAGAGGAGGCCTTGCCCGTGTCCCAGCGTGCCAGCATCCATGGATGCCAGCATGCTGAGACTCGGGCTGGTGCCGGATCCGTCATCGATGATGATGGAGCTAACTTCATGGGCAGTGATACGTGTGGTCCACAGGATGGCCACACAGCAGGTGACATCATGGGCATGGCTGTGGGTGGTGCCACCGTGGAGGCCTGCGTGACATCACAGTCCCAGCCTCTGCCTGTCTGCACCAGTGGAGCAGCACTGGTGTATGTCCAGGACAGTGGGGCTGTTGCGGCCATTGTGGCGGCACCGTTGAGCCCTGGAGAGCGCCAGCCAGAGGGGCAGTATCAGCAGTCAGCCAATGGCCATGGGGGTACAGTGTCAGGGGGCGGTGTCAGTGCACCACCTGTTGACATGCCCAGGTCTGGCCCTGGTGTGCAGCACCCACCCTCAAGGGGTGCTGACCATCAGGGCCGTGAACACCATGAGAGACAGCATGCCGATCAGGCAGATGACCTCTTACATGAACACACCCGCATACTCCAAGCTTCAGTCAATCAGTAGGTGCGGCTTGTGATGGCGGTGGATGCACTCAGTGCAGCTCTGCACCAGGCAGAGGAGCGGCGCAGCAGAGACACCGCTCTGCTCCTGGCAGGGATGGACCAGTTGCGGAAGGATGTGACCGCTGCCATTGACAGGCAGACACAGGCAATCACAGCTGTCATGGCCACAATGGGCACACAGTTATTTGCCCATGTGTCACAGACACCGCGCAGTGCAATGTCCACCCCCCATTCCTGGCATCATGCGACACCCTCCTTGTCGACACTGGGTTCAGCTGTGGGCATCCCGAGCATGCCTGGTGCAGGCATGTTTGGTGTGCTGCAGACCTCTGCGCAAGCACAGTAGCGTTCACGCAGTGAAACCCCTGGGCCACCATCGGTGCCACCCCATGAGGCTACTGGTCAGCCTGTCACTGCTGGCTGGTCTCGGCGGGGCCACCCATGCATCCGTGGCAGCTGTGGCACTGTGGTGTGTGACTGACCTGTCTCCCAGCATGGCTACTGTCTGATGCTGCCCTGTGTGCATTGTGTTGCTCAGCGTGCAATGCACGGGTGGGGTACCCAGCCCTGCACGCACACACACATTCCATCTGCACACCCTCCCGGCTGCTGTCCACTGTGGCGTGTGCATGATGATGCCTGCGTTGCGCTGCCCACCACTGTGCAATGGTGCCCAGTGTCTGACACATGCACAATGACAGGCACTGGGCATGGTGGTCAGTGGACATGTGTGTGGCTAGGGGTGGTGGTCTGGGTCGGCGTCCCTCCTACCCTTTGTGCATGTCTTGTGAGGTGTGTGTGTGTGTGTGTGTGTGTGTGTGTGTGTGTGTGTGTGTGACTGCGTGCCATGTTAGACCTTGCCCATCCCTGGAGGCATGTGTAGTTCCATGCTCGGCCACTTCCCTTGACGACATGCACCCCTGGTGTTTGTCCATGCGTGTTTGTGGGTTGTGCCTTTGCCACTGGTGGTTGCACATGGCCCCATGACTTACCTGGGTTGGCTGAAGTGCTCCTCTGTGATGGTGTCCCAGTGCAGCTGTGCCAGCCAGATCAGTCAGGGGTCCCATCGCCCAAGGGGGGGCTGCCCATCACCATCTTCACCAGCATCCTCATCATCCCCATCGCTGTCCCCCTCTTCAACCTGTACGGCTATCCCACAGTCATTGGCCATGTTGTGCCAGATGCAACAGGCCAGGAATAGCCCGCAGGCCTTTGAGGGGCTGTACTATAGGGCACCACCAGACGTGTCCAGGCAACGGAAATGTGCCTTCAGCATCCTGAACACCCGCTCAATGACATTGTGTGTGGTGGCATGTGCCTTATTGTAGCGTTGTTGCGATGGGGTCATGGGCCGCCGGTATGGTGTGAGCAGCTAGGGATGGAGTCGGTATCCACTGTCACCTGTGTGTAGAGGGTGGAAGTTAGTTTGGTGATCAGCATCGCCCTGCCTTGGGCCATCTAGGCCAATACCCATGTCACCTCTGACTATGCCCCTCCCAAGCTCCACGTCTTTCCACGTGGTTTGCATACTCACCCACTAAGTGGCCAGTGGGGATGTCCCCACTCTCAAATCTGTGGCACAGTGCTGGCTGGTGCCAGATGAAGGCATCATGTGCTCCCCCAGGGTGCATGGCACAGACATTGATTATGCACCCGCTGGCATCGCACACCACCTAGCAGTTGATGCTTGCATACTCCTTCCGATTAATGTATGTGGCCCCTTCAGGGCCAGGTGGTGTGTGGATGGCCACATGGGTGCAGTCTATTGCCCCTAGCACACCAGGCATACGTGCTACCCTGTGGAACTCCTGAACATTTGCTGTGCGCTCCACCAGTGTGCTGGGAAATGGATGTACTCCGCAGCATGTGGCAGCAGTGCGCTGAGGAATTGGGTGAGGTGGCGTGATGCAGCCAACTGGGTTATGCCTGTCGTGTCCCCTGTTGGTCTCTGGAAGGTACTTGTGATGAGCAGGCACATGCAAGCTGTTACTTTTGTCTCCACTGACAGAGCATGGCTCCGTCATGTGGGTGCCTGCATCACATCGCTGCACAGCTCACAGACCTACCTCAGAATTGCCCAGTTCAAGTGGCGCTGGCCCACGATCTTGGTATTGGTATACAGCTCAAAGCTGGTGCGGGCTCAGTACTGCCTGTTGGGGGCATACCACCAATGGGTCCTTCCACGGCCGTGCCCCCCTGCTGCCTGCCTTCTCACCCCCCTCATAACTGCCTCCATCTGGATGGTGGCACTGGCCATGTCCCTGGCTTGTGTTCCCCCCCTTGGCAGCTGTTTCTGTGTTTGCCCCGCTGCCCTGGCTGCTACTTCCCCTACACTGGGAACACCTTCCTGTGGTGGCCTCAGTGCTGTGTGACACTTCCCCCTTCTGCACTGCACTGTGGCTGTGGCTCCCCACACCTTCCCTGTTCCTGTGGGTTCCAGGTGCTCTGTCTCTGTCCTGCCCTGTGTGTGTGTGTTGCCTGTGTGGCTGTCTATGGTTCAGCAACATGTGCCTTCCATGTAGCATTCTTGCACCTCTCTCTTTTTCCTTTTTATTTTGGCTCATGTCCGCTATCGCGCAACTTCTGCTTGCTCCCCTATTGCGCATGGTGCATGTTGTTGAATATCGCACTGCGCCATTTATGCATGGTTCCTCCCCCTTCAGTTGCACATGCATTCATTATCATTCCACTCTTGTGCAGTGTGATTTGGTGGGTGCATCTTCCTCCCGCTGAATATCGCAGAATGGCGCATTTTCGGACTTGCGCTGGTGCAACCCTTTTGAATATCTGGGCCACTCTATCTTGTGACATATTTCCTTGGTTGCATTTTTGCTGATTCTACACTATTGTATTGTCATCTGTTCTACCCCAGACCTCCTTGTAAATGAGCTTGCTCAATGGTAGGGTTTGGCGGACTGTTCCGTGGGAGACCCAGACCCCTGTGTTGAACCCCAATCCACGGACCCAGATAAATACAGACTTCATGGTAGAAGTCTGGTTTCTGGTCCGTGAAGATGCAGTTTCCCTGATTTTGTTTTCTGTTGCCATGGGGATGCCGTTGGCACATACAGGTGGCCAGTGGCATCCAATCAGGCAACAGAAGGTCACATGATGCGCTCATGGTATATAACAGTTCTAAGTGCACCACGCAGCCCAGAACGAGGAGGACCGGGAAGAGAGAAGAACGGAGGAGTTGCACTGAGCAGCAGAGCCAAAACAAAAACAAAAAAAGCACCCCAAAAAAACAAGTTTCTTCAGCTGGAGGGAAAGGAAGGGAGTAGGACAAAGAAAAAGTTAGGAGAGAACCGATCGTGGGAGTAGGTGAAGGCCGTCAGGGTCGGGACTCGGGAGGGAGCATCAGGAGTCATATTGGGGAGGGAGTCGGGACTGGGGAGTAGTGGTGCAGGGTGGGGGGATGCTGGCAATGCTGGGTGGGTGACTGTTTGTGAGGAAGGGCAGGCTGGCAAGATCTGACTTGTGCCATTCCAGAGGAAAGAGAGAGAGTGAGACTTGTGTGGAGAGAGGGAGAGAGAAAGAGAGACTTGAGTATTGGGGACCCATTAAAGTTTTAGAAAATTCCAAATGAAAGTTTTTTTTCTTGGTCTCAGATAGTAGCTGTGTGTACAAAAAGGGCAAGCTGGCAACATCTGACTTGTGCCAATCCAGATCCAGAGGGGGGGCGAGGCAGAGATTACAGTTACAGAAAATCCCAAATGAAAGTTTTTTTTTCTTGGCCTCAGACAGTAGCTGTGTGTACAAAAAGGCAGGCTGGCAAAATCTTTGACTTGTGCCATTCCAGATCCAGAGGAGAGAGGGAGAGACTACTGCATGTACCAGAGAAGTTTTACAGTTACATAAAATCCCCAATTTTTTTTCCTGGCTTCAGTGTAGCTGTGTGTACACTAGGGCAAGGACAGCAGGGTGGCAAAATAAATCTTTGTGACGTCCAGTCCAGACTCAGAGGGGAGAGGGAGAGACTGCAGGATCACCCACAATAAATGTAACAGTCCTAGAAATCCCAAATAATTTTTTATCCTGGCTTCAGTGCAGCTGTGTTTACAGAGCAAGTGCAGCAGGGTGGCAAAATAAATATTTGACTTGTGCCATCCAATCACGAATAACAATCATCGTCACCTACATTCATTCACAAATCACGATTTCATGTATTAAAAAAAAATACTGTTCAAACAACATACAATTTAATGCGCCTGCCCTGTGATTCTGGCTGTGGGTGGCCCAGGGGATAATCTGACTGTGACTTGTAGCAGGCTGAGTGTTTACAGTACAATACAAGTAAAGCACAAGCACTACACACAAGTGTCATCATCATCACTCATTCCCCATTATTCCTTATTATCAATAGTTTTATCGTATATCGCGTTACAAACTTACATTACTGTATGTATAAGCATTAACCAACCCCCAGTTTGGGACAGTGCTGCGTGCAGCTAATGCACCAGATATGTCTGCATCTACAATTCAAATTCTGAGGCACACTCAACATTTGCTGAATTTGGTCACTTAACAGTAGCTGTATTGTAGGAGCCAGTCCAGTAATCTTAAAAAGAAGTGGTGGTGGACTGCTGTGCTGTTGGTGTGCTGTGTACACTGTACAGTCATGAGCCACAACAGTAGATTTGTCCCTGGCCTGTGGAAGTCATCAGAAGGACATCAGGTTAGATTGATCTTTTGTTACAAAATGGATCAAAGTGCTGATGAGGCACATTTCTATTTCACAGGTATGCAGTGGCACTGCAAAAGACATCAATTAAACCCCAAAAAGTGATCTTTTCACATGTAAGGCTTTGTCTTCCAAGAGAATGCTTGAATCCAAAAAAAGTGAATGCTTCAAATCAACATCAGACCCAAGTAAAAAAAAAGTTATGTAGTTAAAAAACTAAAGGCATGGTGAGCACCACCCACAGAGGCACCCAATGGTATGGAACAATTGCATACTATGCTACTGCCATTCCCTCATCCAATTCTTCTGAGGTTGTACCTGATGAGGGTAATACTGATAATAATGATGAAGAGAATAATCAGGCAGCACAAGTTTTAGTGGAAGGGATGGAAATTGCAGTTGAGGAAGAAACAGGCAGAAATGTTTTGGTTGTGGAGGGGGGCAGTGGGAATAAACCACAAGAGAAACAGGCCCAAGAAAATCTTGGGGGGGGGCGGCTGAAAAGGTAACTGAGGTGTCATGCCTTCATGGGAAAAAAATAAACAAATATCATCTTTTGTTGGGTCATACTTCTCCATGGTAGCCCCCAGATGCCGGACTACCATGGGCCAGAGGACCTTTGCCCACAGAGCACCACAGTGGTACAATACTCTCAACAAAGAAACTCTTACTGCTGCTGCTCTTGGCCCTTTTAAGAGACAACTCTGACTTCATCTCATTTCAACTAGTCGTTGTGACTGCCTCGCCTAATCAGGGGCCCACCGTTCACTGCCCTCCACTTCAGTCTTGACAGCTATCTCTCCCTGCCTTGCCCCTTCTACCTGCCTACCCCCTTGCCCCCTCTCCCTTTCCTCCCCGGGCATTTCCTGACTTCTATCCCTCCTCTCCCTTCCCTTTAGAGCTCTTACCCTCACCCTCTACCTCCGACAATGGCCTTCCTGCCTGCATACCCCTTCCTCTCACCTGCAGTGCTTATTTCCAAGATTGCCCTTGGCTGGTTATGTCATGCTACCTAACATTTGGCACATTTTGAATTACTGGAATTTCCTAAGCCTCAGTCTCTTACTTCTTGTTATTGTGTAACTACAGTATGTATTATTATGTTGCCCTTTGTATGTATGTATGTATACCCCCATTCCTTCGACGTGGAACCTTTGTAAATGAGCAGTTCCTGCTCAAAGGTATTTGTAATCCTAGATTTCAATAAAATAAAATAAAAAAAAAATTAGTGCTTCCAGTGAGTTGATAGTAACATGCGCTGCTTGTAACTGGCCAATCAACAGGGGTAAAAAGAAAGGAGCAGTGGGAACTTCAGCACTGAAAAGGCAACTAGGCAGATGTCATAACATTACTGAGAAGTTCAGTTGTGAGTCTCGAAGAGAAAGTGACAGTGAAAGCTCACTACTCTCAGGGGTAACGCCCATAGATGACAGCAGCACTACACCTCCACCACCACTTCCTGCCATTTGAAGGACTCCTCTAACTGTTACTGAAAGTGACCATGTGTTCAAAAGTCCTCCTCCTTCAAGGAGACAGCTTACCATCTCAAAAACATATGAGCGTAAAGCCAAATATGCCTCGACTCACCCTGTTGCTGTTACAATAACAAAAAAAAAATCAGAAATGATAGCTGTTGATTTGCTACTATATAACGTGGTTGAACATATAGGATTCAAGTGGCTACTTGAGTACCTTGAACCTTGATATAGTATACCATTGTGGAAATACTTCTCGACAACAGGGATTTCAGATCTTTACGATGTTGTATGTAAAAAATTATGACGTGTTGTGCAGTGCTGTTGGGAGGGTGGTGTATCTTACAACAGATATCTGGACAAGCTGTCAGCCTGAACCCTTCATGTCTGTCATGGCACATTGGGCATGTTTCGATAATTCATATGGGACTGGGGACAGTGAAGCATCGCAGTTTGCTGTTCTAAAAACATTTTAATTTCATCTGAACATACCTCATGCAACATCAATGAAGAGCTCCAAAAACCAATACAGCAATGGTTCACTTCACAGGGACTGTCAGTTGGCTTTATATTTGCAGATAATGGGTCCAATATAAGGAAGGATTAAGAAGAGGGGGCTTTGTTTACATCCACTGCTTTGTGCATTGCTTAAATTTAATAGTTCTCAGTTTTCTCGATGATGATAGGGAGATTAAGGCTCTCATTAGCACTGGTAAAAGAATATGCACTCATTTCAGTCATTCAAGCAAAGCCCATCACTTGTTTGAAAAAATACAGCAGGAGCACAGTTTACCTTTGCACAGACTGATCCAAGACATTTCTACTCAATGGAATTTGAGCGTTTATGTGTTCCAAAGGCTGCTGGAACAAAAGGAAGATGTCAAGCAGTACACCTTAGAAAATAAAACTGGTGATGCAGATGCCTATGTTACTTCACCACAGTGGGCCATGCTGGACTTTCTAATTTTCCTGCTCCAGTCATTCGAAGAAATCACCAGGGAGGTTAGTGCAAACACAGCAGCTCTGAGCCAGGTGATACCCCTAATAAAAATTTTTAAATTCAGATTGAATCTGATTAGGGAAAAGTTAGAGACACAAGACAGTTCCATGATCACATAGGCTGTTATGAAATGATACCCCAATCAAACCCTGGTGGTTCAGCGGTATCCCCTTCCCACCACCCACTGGGCCCGCCCTGCTCCCCAGTCAGTGGTGGGCGGCAGCTCCCCTGCTTGCTGCCCACCGCCCGCCGACTGACCACCGTACAGCGGGCTGTGCCCGATGGTCCCTGGCGTGAGCCAATGGGCGTGCAGCTCTCACTGTACTACACATTCCAGATATGTGAATGGATCCATTCCGTATCTGGACTGTAATGTCGGTATAGACCGCATGCCCGTTGGCTCATGCTGTGGACAATGGCACAACCCTACCGTACAGTGTCAGTCAGTGGGCGGTGAGGTGGCAAGTGGGTGGGAGCTGCCACCCATCGCTGACCAGGGGAGCGGGCAGGGGGGCTCAGTGGCGGTGGGGAGGGGGTACCGCTGACCACCAGGGTTTGATTGGGGCATCATTTCTATAACAAATGCCCGTGATCAGGCTACAAGAGGTCCACTGGACCACCAGGGAGTGAGTTTCCATCTTTAATCATACATATGCCCGTGATCGGGACGCGAGCGGTCCACTGGACCACCAGGGAGTGTGTTTCCATCTTTAATCAAACATATGCCCGTGATCGGGCTGCGAGCAGTCCACTGAACCACCAGGGAGTGTGTTTCCATCTTTAATCATATATATACCCGCGATCAGGCTGCAAGTGGTCCACTGGCCCACCAGGCAGTGTGTTTCCATTTTTAATCATACTTATGCCCACGATTGGACTGCAAGCGGTCCACTGGACCACCAGGGAGTGTGTTTCCATTTTTAATCGTACTTATACCCATGATCTGGCTGCAAGCGGTCCACTGGACTGCCAGGGAGTGAGTTTCCATCTTTAATCATATACATGCCAGCGACAGGGCTGCGAGCAGTCCACTGGACCACCAGGGAGTGTGTTTCCATCTTTAATCATACATATGCCCACGATTGGGCTGCAAGCAGTCCACTGAACCACCAGAGATAAAGGGATATTATTATTATTCTACATACACCTGCAATTGGGCATGGGGGGGCGCCACCAGGAAGGTGCAGCTGGAGCTTGGGTGGCCACCCACAGGTGGCAGCTGTCGTGTTGCGCCCTGCAACACAGCAGCTCACCTGTGGGTTGCCAACTGTTGCTCCTTTTTTTTGGCTAACCTGTGTGCAGTGCAAGTAGGGGGTGCGCATGCATGGGCTCAGCACATCCCGGGCTGAATGTCGGGATGTGCAGAGTATGCATGGGCTCCTTCCTGTCCATACCTTATGATGCACTCCTGGTGCATCGGGATTTGTGCCAGGCTCAATCCCATTTGAATATCTCGCCAGGTGCATCAGTGGTTGCTACATGGCGCAACTGTGTTGCGCCATGTGCAACCCTTCTGAATATCCGGGCCCATGTATCTATATGCTGAAAGAACAAATACTCTGCAAAAACTCTCTGAAAACTCATAAACTGAATGAAGTTTAAAGACAAAAAAACTTGCATTATACCTCAGATAGTTTGCAAAGCCCACTGAAGGTAAATGTGGCATTTCACACCTTCTTGCAGCTTGTTTCTTTTAAGACTAATTAAGCACACAGGCATACTTGGGAGTTTAAAGGGTGATTATGCATAATGTTCTCATATGCTAATGCAGCTCTCAGGGACAATGACATTTCAGTAACCATGAAATGGAGCCTCCCAGAACAATAACAGTGCCTAATATGAACTGTGAAAACAGACTAAAGTATCTGCATACATCCTTAACAGCTACATGAAAAGAGTTGGCTATTGACATGGAAACAAATAACATTTAGAAGATATGAGGATGTAGTTTTCCTTTAAGTAGCCACGAAACTCTCTCTGAGGAGATTAGTGTATAGCAGGTTTGTGAAGCACTGAGGTGCAGCGCGAGACAGGGGAAAGAGCAGGTGGCACATGCATGTGTTTTTTTTTTTTACTATTTTTTTGCTTCCCACTTGCATCGTGACTGGTTCCTCTCTCCAGGCATCCCAATGCACCCAGTCTGCATCATGAGGACCTGGAGGATGCTCCCATAGGTGCCCCATTCCTGTATATGTCTCTAGAGACCCTGTTGACCCCCCCCGGGTGGGGCAGAAGAGTTCATCCTACCTCCTCCAAATCTGCAGTGGAACATGCAACCAGAGCTCTCCTCCAGGTTCCTCCATGATTGCAGCGGCATGGGAGCCCTTTGCCTAGATTGGTTGGGAGTGTTTTCTGTTGCTCTGGCCCACCATCTGCTGATGTCAGCTCTCAAGGAGGACCAATGAGACAGAGGCATGCTGAAATGTGCCTCCGCTCTGGTCCTCAGCTGACATCAGCCCCTCTCTGACTCTCTGATTTCCCCAGCCACACCAGCACCACCAGTGGTCACCCAGGCTGTGGTGGTATAGTGGCGGGGCCAGCATCCCACCCCTCCCTGGAGAAGGAGAGCAGCCATTGGGCTCTCAATCCTTCTCCCCCCAGTCAGCCCCCGGTGACCCGAGTCTGTCACCGAACGTGGGTTGCTGAGATGCCATGAGGTGTGGCATCCAGCACCTCAACCCTCAGTGCCACTGGGCTGGCTGCTTGAGGGTTATAATGGCAAATTATAACCTGCTCTTCCCCATAGAAAACAATGTAAACCAGTTATTACATTACTATATTTTATCTGTGATACTTAAATTACTTGGCAGTGGCTGGCAGCAAGCAATTGTGGAACTAGGAAGGATGTCATTGTGTTGTGTTGTGTGTCATCAGGTCTTCATCAGGTGGCAGTGGCAAACTTTTTTATGACTGCTCTGCACTTGACCAATGTGATGTGTGAGTGGCTGCCTGCCTGGGTGGTGATCACTGTGTCTTTCGTTTTTCTTCTTCAAGGATTCAGCATCCTCAGCATGTTGATCAGATTCAGTAGAAGTAGTTGTAGTACTAGAAAACATTATCACCTCTTGGACCAGGTAGTGTACCATATACCACAGTACACTGGAGCATGCAAAGCAGTTGCATCATTCACATGGGTAGGGTGGGTGGGCTCTCTTAGTACTGCTCATTTGGTCATTCATATCCATTTCTTTGGCTTGTTTGGCTCTGACTGGAACATCCATTAAAATAGTACCCACACAGCACCATTAATAAAAAAAAGAAATCTTAACTGCCTGGCAGTGCCTGCAGTGCTTGGTGGTGCTATGATATAGGTTTTGCATCTGTCTGTCTGTCTTTCTCTCTCTCTCTCTCTCTCTCGCCATCTTTCCCAGCACACTCATGTCGTGTGCCCGAGCAAGATATGCCACCATTATAGGCCAGCCATGAAGGGGCTAGTAGTGACAGATTGCTTTTTTATTTAGCAGTTTTACTTCACTTTTTATACAAATAATCGATGAACTTATTTCCTTTGGGCCTCTGTGTAAAATGTGAGTGACTTTGGCCACTTTTTTATGCATTTGTTTGTATTTTTTCAAATATTGGTCAATAAATCAGAACTAATCACTGAGTCACGTGATGCAGCAGTCTAACTAACAGTGCTACAGATTTTCTCCATCACAATTCTTGGCAATATTTGATTTAAATATCTATTTTAGCCTCATTGAGCCTACCTTCTGTGATACACCGAGCTCCTGGAAGACTGGTTTATCTAGTCCTGGCACCCGTTCCCATTAAAATGGATGTAGAGATGAAAAATCCTCTCCTGAAACATACACCACCCCTACGCCAGATATATCAGGCAAGAAATCCAAGTCCCAGGACTCCTACAGTGGGTGAGGGGGTTCAGCTACCCAAGACCAAGCACCATTGACTTTGGAGTGATTTCTTCAAGAATTTAATCCCTTCAGAGAAGAGCTCCGGTCACTTACAGCCAACGTTAAATCAATTGATGGCAAGTTGGAAGACTTATCAAGAAGAATGGGAGATATCGACGTGCCCATCTTCTCATTGGAAAAGAAGACTGACCACCTGGACCCAGAGTTAGCTGGTATTCGGCAGAAGATGGCCAAGATTGAGCAGAAACTTTAGGACCTGGAGGGGAGATCGAGGAGAAACAATGTCCTAATTTTTGTTCTTCCCAAGAAAGAAAAGGGAACTGATCCCATCCTCTTTACTCAAAAACTCCTGCAAAAGTTGGCTGGACCTTCCCCAGAGCAACATACACGATTAAGAGGGCACATCGGGCACTCCGTCCCCTTCTGACTCCTGGATCATGCCCCAGGCCTTTTATTTTCAAATTCTTAAATTTTAAAGAGAAACAATTTATCCTTACCAAGCTACAAAATATCCAGAAAGTGAAATGGGAAGATGCCAAACTTAGAATCGCACAAGACCTGCCAAGTTCGGTGCGCTTGAAACGGGGAGCTTTTCACCCACTAGTAAAGAAGCTTATAGCAGCTGGAATTCACTTTTGCATGCTGTATCCTGCTAAACTTCAGGTATCTGTGGCAGGCTCATGGCAAAGCTTCGAAGAGGTTGAAACAGCAGGAGAGGCACTGAAAAAACATTTCCAGATCTTTCACAGCAAAGGGAGCTCTACAACTGCATGTTTAAAGTTTTAATTGATTTTACTTGGATGGTGTGGTGGCTTGTGACATAATTAAACTGATATTCAGAGTTTATTACCATTCTTTACACCTGTTTCTTAGAGTAGAGAACGTGAATGCTGAGTTTCTGTTATGCTTCTGGTGTCGCTCTCCTCCCCCCCAATTGATGATGCGAGCTTACAAACATTCATGTGGGTCTATTGCAGCACATAACATATTGGCAGTACAGCTTCTAGAGCCTTGGAGGGCAGTACTATTAAGATTCTTGATATATTCTACCAGCAGATTGTATACATACTACAGATGTGTTGTCTTGCAGATTTTGATGAAACTCCTGCAACAGGACTCAAGCAGGAAGCTGCTGGGCTGCTAAAGGGGGGTGGTGACATGGATGTTATATGAGCTTTGTTAAATGTTAGTATCTGTTTAACCAGAGATGCAAAATAACAGTGTAGTTCAGAACTGATTTTGTGGGGAGGCTGAATCATTATGAGCTCTTTTGGGGTGTTTGATACTGGTTTTGTTGAGGGTTGACAGAGCGGGCGGGGGAATGAAGGGCTGGCTGGTAATTTCGGGCCAAGTAATTTATCATTTGGAGGGAGGGGAAAGTGAGAAGTGTAATTGCTTAAACTTTTCTTGTTCTGGGAAACGTTGGAGGGAAGGAGGTATTTACGTTTTTTGGGGTGGTTGTATCAGGGGTTCATACTGGCTCAGCACAGTACTTCTGCTAGTCAATTGGCTTTTGGATTTGTCTTGTTGTTGAGGGATTTGTGGCGGGAGGGTCCATGGTATCAGTAGGGCTATTATAGTACACGGACATATTAGATGGGGCAATCTGGTGCAAATCTTTATCTCAGATGGGTAAAGTTATAATTATGATGTCATGGAATGTTAAAGGAGTGTGCAATAAAAGGAAAAGGTATAAGGTATTAAAGCACTTGCAGGCAGTTAAAAGTCAGATCTCCTTCTTACAGGAGACTCAACTCCTAGAGGCAGAAGCTTCTGTGCTCAGGAGATTGAATATAGGTCAAGTATATGCAGCAGGATGTAGTACTCAGAGCAGGGTGTGGTGATTTTAATTACTATGGCCCTTCATTTTCCTGCACGTAATGCCTCAGGGACCCTCAGAGGAGGTTTATCTTAGTAGTTGGCACCCTGGAATGATCAGAGATAGTTTTAGGCTCTATATATGATCCCAATGGAGACACCCCCTCTTTCTTTATTGACTTGCTCAATGTACTAGCCCCATTACTCTCATACCCAATATTTCTGGGGGCGACTGGAATCTCCCATTTTCGTCAGACATAGACAAATCGGGAGCATCCCACAGAGGTTTGTCTCCGGCACAGAGAGCTATAAGAGATTTAGTAGATAATTTGGGGTTATATGTCCCTTGGAGGGCACTATTCCCTAATCTACTTGAATACACTTTCCACTTTCTGGTGCATGGCACCCTATCCCACATTGACTATTTCCTCCTAAGTAAACGGCTCATGGTGGGGGTTCTGGACTTCCAGATTTGCCCAGGGGTCATAACAGATCATTCACTGGTCCAATGCACCTTTTCCCTAGCTCCTAGTGTCCAGAGTGAGACCATCTGAAAGCTTAATAATCGCTTGTTACAGTACAAATGGGTACTTGACACTATTAGTCAAAGCATAGAGCATTTTACTAGGGATAATAGGGACTCCATCGGTAGAATAGATATAGAATGGGGAGCTCTTAAGTGCTTTTTATGGGGAGAATTTATAAGGATTGCCTCCACGAAGAAGCGTAAAAAGGATAACCAGAATTTAGAATTGTTAGACAAAATAAGAGACTTGGAGAAGTCTCTCTCACCCTCCTCCATGGATGCCACTCACCAGGAGTTGGTTAAATTATGAGCAAGATACAATGACTTGCTTGGGGATAAGGCTGAATATGCAATGTTCAAAACCAGAGTGGGGTATATTGACCAAGAAGAGAAACCTGGGAGGTTACTTGCATTGTGCATTAAACAGCAAGAGGCCACCAGGGTTATCAGTGCGATTCAATCCTCCAGTGATAGCTCCTTACAAACAGATCCTAAAGCCATTGCTTAGGAATTTGAATTGTTTTACAGATCCTTATTCGGGGCTATGCCTGACCCTCCCTCAACTGACCAGATAGATAACTATCTGGCTAATATACCATTGCCATGCCTTTCTTCAGAACAACACACCTTGCTGATTTCTCATTTTTCAGAAGAAGACATTAGGTTGGCAATCAAAGCCCTTCCCTTAGATAAGGCCCCCGGCCCAGATAGGCTTTCTCCCAATTTTTATAAAAAGTTTATAGACGTGGTTGCTCCTTGGTTACTTCAACTATTCAACTCCATTTGAGCTTCAGAGGAATGAGATCCCCCGACTATTTGAGGCTCTGATTATAGTTTTACACAAGACAGGAAGGGACTCAACTCAGATATCGAATTACAAGCTGATATCATTCTTAAACTACAATATCAAGCTGCTAGCTAAGCTTTTGGCTGATAGAAGGTACCAGGTCCTTCCCTTCCTAATCTGCCATGAGCAGATGGGATTTATGGGGGGTTGATCTTCTACAGACCATCTGAAGAAGCTAGCCCACATTTTCTCGGTATCCAGGGACTCTCATCACCCTATGTTCCTGGTGTCCCTGGATGCTGAGAAAGCTTTTGATAGAGTAGACTGGAACTTTCTGTTTTGAACCTTACTTAAATTTGGGTTCACTCCTCAATTTATACAGTGGATCAAAGCACTGTATAGCATGCCCACTGCACACATTTACTGTAATCAGGTCTTTTCCTCCACATTCTCATTATTTTCTGGCATGAGGCAGGGCTGCCCCCGTCCCCTCTGTTGTTCAATCTGTACCTGGAACCATTGTTGGTTCAAATCAAGGGCACCCTGGGATACAGGGCGTGACAGTGGGATGCCATGAGCTTAAATTCTCTGCATATCCAGATGATGTACTTTTGCATTTGTTGAACCCTCAGGCATCTATGTCAGTGGTCCTGGACATTGTTAAGCAGTTTGGTCAATACTCAAATTATGCGCAAAATCTTGATAAAACAATGGCTTTCCCCCTTAATTGTATGACCAACAGGAGGAAGATGGAAGCCCTAGGCTTGAAATGGGAATCCAAATGCTTGAAGTATTTAGGTATATACTTGTCGAGGGAGGCCAGTTCCTTAAAGAAGTTTAACTTAGAGAATCTGGTAAACATGGTAAAACAAGATCTCGACAGATGGAGGGGGCTGCCACTGTCGTTATGGGGTAGAATAGTGTCAGTGGCTCAGTAGCTAGCACACTTGTCTCTGAGGCCGGGAGATCAGAGCTCTGTGGGTTCAGTTCCCACATCTGGCACTTAGGTTAATATCCCAATACTGACACTGTAGTGCAGCATGGGGGGGGGGGTGCTGTACTTCTGAGGTGCTGTCTTTTGGATGAGACATTAAACAGAGGTCCCATCTGCCTGGATTGGTGGCAGTTCAGGTGGATGTTAAAGATCCCATAGCACTTATCAAAAACAGTAGGGGACTTTTTTTATTGAAGAGTAATATAACAAAACAAAAACAGTACAGAGAATATCGAGACAAGGCCTATACACCATATCCTAAAAATTCAACACAACCATAATGATAAAGAAAAGAAAAGAAATATGTGAAATCAGATGAGAATCACTTATAGCTAGACAAGAAAAAAGAAAAACAAAATAAGAAATATTTAAATCAGACACATAGTCCCATAGAAAAGACACTCCCCATGACATTGAAATAGGTAAGCATTGATAAGAGAAACCTCAAGTAACACCTTCAAAAAGCATCAGGGGAAGACCTCTCCACCAAGAAGCTACTAAGGGGGAAGACAATGTTTGTTTCTCTGTAACATATATTATAGCAACTTCACAAGTAATTTTGCCCAGTAAACCTTCTAACGAGATAATTTTTTTGTTGGAGTACAAAAAGACACCTGTGTTGCCATATGCACCATTTTAATATGGCGCAAATAACTCTAAGCGTTCCAGGATACAATATCCCCCAGTCAATGCCATATTTCCCATATATCAACTCAGTATAAGACATGGTATAGAATATAGGCAAGGACTATTTGTGAGCTAACTGAGCCCACAGCGGTGCAATACAGGGACAATCAAAAAACAAGTGTTGCATAATTTCAACCTGACAAATACAAGATTCTCTAATACAAAATCTTTCCTCCAGTTTTTTATGAGCATGATTCCCTTTAACATTTAGTCTCCCATGGCAGCACATCCATAGTGTATCCCACATCTTCTGTGGAATGCTACTGTCCAGCAATTGTTTCGTCAAATGATGTTCTCCTATAGTCGAAGGACACTTGAAACAGGGTTCCGTTAAAAATTGCTGATTAAGAACTAAAGAACAAAGAAGCTTCCTTTTTTGCAAAAATGGTAAATGGGAAGACACATGCCATTGTTTAATTCTTTTATAAACTTCAGTGAGGTACACAGAAGTCCCTTGAGGGATATTGATATAGGGCTTCCATTGTGCCGCCCTCCATTTATTAGTAAAATATTTAGTCCTGGTGGAAAATCTGGAAACTCAAGCCTCTGGATGACCTGCCATACTGGGAAAAATATTAGCCTGAACAAACAAGGAAAAGAAAAATAAGACTGGGTTCAACATATTCAAACCCCCTTTTTTTAGTGACCAGTAAGTAGTAGATATTTTAACTGGGTTCAAACGACTGCCCCACAAAAGCTGGAAACATAAATTATACATCCGTGCTTCCAACCGGAGAGGGAGTGGAAAGACATAACAGACCGTTAAAAAAATAGGAACAATAAATGTTTTTAACATATGAACCCTTTTCAGCCTCGACATAGGATATGATTTCCACTTATTAACTTTTTCTTCCGCTATAGAAAGATATTCTGTCCAATTTGTCTTAGCAGCCTGTGAGTTACCAAAAGAAAGACCTAAAACCCGGATGTTATTAAAATGAATCTTGATACCACCCATCTCTGTTATCTCAAGATGTGTATGGATATTAACAACTGTTCCTATACTTTCATGTGTATTTAAAACAGAATCTGAAAGCAGAAAAAAGGCTTGAACGATACAAAGAGCCTGTAACCCCGACTCATGATCTGCTACCAACAGACAAAGGATGTCTGCATGCGCCAGAGCACTGGGGAACTCCGTATTAGCAGTATCAACCATGTGTCTAATGGTAGAATCATAATTTAATCTCCGAAGAAGAGGGTCCATAGAAAAAACATATAGAAGAGGGCTTAAGGGACAACCTTGTCTTACACCTCATCTAATCAGAATATGAGAACCCTTAATCCCATTAATCACAGGAGTCATAGAAGCATTCTTATATAGATTCTTAATCCATGAGATTAATTCTTGTGGGATACCATACTGCTGTAAAACCGCAAAAAGATAACCGTGAGGAACTCGATCAAATGCTTTGGACTGGTACAAGCTAATGACATACCCCCCCTTGAATTATTACCATCAGATACTTCTCTTATCAATTTCAAATTATTTAACATGGATCTGTGTGGAATAGCACACGTTTGGGTGTGAAAAATTAGAGACTGAGCAACTCTTGCCAGCCTATTATTTACTATTTTACATATAATTTCCCAATCCAAATTAAGAAGACTAATAGGTCGCCAATTGTCCAAATTATCCTTTTCTTTGTTTTTATGTGAATAAATCAAGTTACTATCAACAAGAGAAGCAGGCACTGGTAATGAACCTTGAACTATAACATTAAAAACAGCAGTTAAATGAGGTAGCAACATCATTTTGGCCTTCTTATAAAATTCATTGGGAATACCATCTGGCCCTGGTGTTACATTATTATTTAACTGATCAATGACAAAACCCACCTCTTCAGCAGTGATAGGTTGAACCAAAGCTGCTTTACTGTCACTTGATAACTGCGGGATATCTAAATGTTGGAAAAAATCTCCCCATGCCTGTGGTCTAAGGTCCCAACCATATAAGGTTTCCATATGGGTGCAAACTAAGTTTAAAATACTATGATTATCTGAAACTCTGATTCCATCAGGTGATAGCAAAGAAGACATATATTTTGAATTAACATGCTGTCTACAACTATCAAATGGGTTAATCACTTTAGCCAACCCTTTCCTCCCATATTTTTGTTCCAGGAATAAAGAAGTGGATCTATTGTACTGACAGGCATACATTTCCCTTTTTAACTGCCTAATCTGGGCGGAATAATCCAAGTTAAATTCAGCTTTCCATGAAAGTAATTTTTGTAACTGCTGTCTTTTATCTAAATAGGTTAAATATCGAGTTTTGGAACAGGATTTAGCCACCCTCCTACAATGTTTTTGTATTTCCGATTTTGTATCCTGCCATCAAAAAGTTGGGTTATCGAACAGGGCATACACAGAGAGTTTGTCCTGCTGAACCGTGGATAATTGCTTCCACCCAGAATCATCCTCCAGGACTGAAGAATTTAGTTTCCAAGTGTGATGCGTTACAGGCTTATTCAGAGAGTTCCCTAAATACAAACCACCAAACAATGATCTGATGCCGCACAAGGAATCACCCTATGTTGTAAACCCAGTAACCAGTTAGAAATAAAAAAATAATCAATCCTGCTGGAAAGTCTCCCTCGTTGGAAGGTATGCCTGGGAGGATGAGGCCCAAAAGTAGCACTATCAATTAAGTCTGCTGTTGTATACATGGAAGTAAGAAAATTAGAATCATTATATAATTTTTGAGTCATACCAATTTTGTCCGTAAGAGCCAGAATGCAATTAAAGTCCCCCCCAAAAATTATAGATTTGGAGGAATGAAGAAAGGGTCGAACAGCCTTCATGGTCTCAATTCAAAGAGATTTGACCTGAGGATTATAAATATTTATTAATCTCCATTCTTGATTCCATAATATAATATCCAATATAAGTACCCAGCCCTGTATCAAATCAATTAACCGAATGACCTGAATATCTAGATTATTAAAAAGGATGGCCACCCCAGTACATACTTCCTCCAAAAGGGACCAATACAACAGCCCTCCCCCTCCCAGTTCTGCATTGCTTGATTAGTTTCCCTGAGGGAATAAAGTCTGGTATCCTGCAAAAAAATTATATGACCATTAGTGTCTGCCAGCAGAGAAAAGATGGTACATCTCCTTTTAGCATTCCTTAAGCTATTAGCATTTAAGGCACTAAAAGCCAGCACATCAGACATTTAACCAAAAAAAGGTCAAGATTTCTTCTTCCCTTTCCCTGGAGACTTCATTTTACATCTCTTTTTCTTAGAAGCCCATGAATCACTGGACAACTGATCTGTGTCAGTAAAAAGATCAGGCTGAGAGGAAGCCACAGAAGAGGCATCAGATTCATCTTCTGTCTCAGTCAACTGTTTCCTCTTGTTCAAGGCTGCAAACTTATTCCTGGAAACAAACTCAGACTCTAAGGGAACTGGAGAGGACTTGGAACCCTTAGTAGAACTGCTATGAGTTCTCCTTCGAGTACCAACATGTACCCTACCCAATCTGACTCTTCTGGAGGAGGCATGATATCTTTTTGTCCAGACCCACTAGTCAGGGTAGCAGTACTAGGAATAGGGTTATGAACCTTGTGGGATATACCTTCCAAGGGATCAGTCAGTTCATCATGAGGAGGGACATCCACTCCTATACAAGAGGGAGCAGTATGCTCCATAGGTTCCGACTGAGGGAGAACAGGGGCCAGAGTTGGTATCTCAGATGTCACCAAACTCAAAGACTGGGAGGGTTGTTCACCAGAATGAGGTCTAAACTGAGGCCTGGCCTGGGCATTTTGTTCGGCTCTGGAGACTGTTTCCTCCTGATCGTCCTGTGGTGTGCCTGGGTTATTATGGAAGGCCCAGGGGCAATCAGGATAGGAATGGGACGTTTCCTCACACAGGTTACAGCAAACTGGTCTCGGGCAATTTATGCTAGTATGCCCTAAACCAGAGCACAACAAGCATTTTAATTTGTCACAAACATTGCTCAAATGTGTCTGTGCCCCACAATGTAAACAGGACTTCGGTTGACTGGGATAAAATACAAAACCCCTGTCCCTCCCCAAGTAAAAACAGCTAGGTAGATGTTGAATAGATCCACTGACCTGTGGAAGCCTTACCTGTAGTTTTCACCTTCCAGTCCATAATTGTTCTGAGTCTATAATAGGCTCAGGTAGTCCCAAAACAGTACATTTGGATGATAACCAATGAACAATATCAGTCACAGCAACTCCTTCATTTTTAAACAATACCGTGATTGTTTTAATCGCAGGTTTCGTAAGGGGGATGGCAATAAAGGGATACCATAAAGGTGTATGCCTAATTTGCCGATAATGATGCCAAAAAGCCTCTAGGCTCAAAGATGTTTTAAAACTAAGGTAAAAATTACAGTCTCCTGAAGTATGGATAAGCGCATATATCTCAGAAGGAGAAAACTGCAAACTGTCTTTTACTAACGTTTTCCTGACATAAAGTCGATCGGGAAAAATGTCAAGACCTCTCTTGTATCTCAACCTGATAGCATTTCACCTCCTGATCTGTTCAGAAGGAGTATGGAACAAGCCAACATAGGTTCTCCCACTCTGGCGTCCACACTGAGTTCCAGAAGGTTTACTTCCTTGGCCTTTCTTGTGGTTCTCCCCTGATGTGGGAATCTCTCCTGAATCTCGGTGCTCTCCTAAGTGGGGAGCAGGAATGACAGGGTTAACAATAGGAAGGGAGCTAGGAGCCTTACCTGTCTTATCTTCAGAAGGTGAGCCCTCCACCAGAACAGAATCGGGCTCAGTCAAGTCGGTTTCCTCCGTGTCTCCCATAGCATTACATGCAGCAAGGTTAGAGCTAACAGTAGACCTAACAGGGTTTTGAGTCAGCCGGAGCTCTGGTGGAATATCCAAAGGATCAGTTAGATCTATCAAGTGTCCCCAGGGTTCCACATCCTCGTGCATCAGAGAGGACCAAGTTTTATCAGTATCGGACTGTTCCCATCCAGCCCCCTTTAAAGCATTAGCAATAGTAAGTCCAGTAACAGACATGTTATTATCATAGTTTGAGAGGCATCAGCCTGACTCAGAGGCTGCAGAAACAGCAGTACTAACTGGTTCTTTAACAGTAGCAGACAATTGAGGGCAGTTAAGGTCAGCACAAACAGTGGAGACACCAGAAACCTCAGGATGGCAAACAGAATGCTGCTGTGGAAAAGTCAAATTAGAATTGAGAAAATCCGTACCTGTTGCAGAGCAGTCGACTCAAGATAAAGAAGCAATTCCAGGCTGTTCAGCATGGGTCCGGGACTTCTGCGCCAAATCCACCGTACAGGGGAGCACTTCAGGTAACAGTTCAGAAACAAGAAACAGGTCTACCAGTGCAGGTTGTGCCATTAAACAGTGAAAACTAGATGCAATGTCCCGAGACTCAAGGCACTCACTAGATTTTGTGAACAAACTGCCAGTCCCAATGGAGACATCCAAAAGAGGAGCTGCAGGGGCAGTCAACCGGCTGCCAAAAGTCTTTGATGATACTACATCATCTCACAGCTAAGGCCTGTCAGGAGACAACTCTCCAACCCTGACAGGACAAACTGAAGTCTGAAGAGCTGTAAGCTGAGTTCCAAGAAGAACTTCCTTTTCACCGGGTTGCATAACTTCAGGTTGAAGGCCGCCCGGGAGACTGTCTGAAGAAGGTAACTGCATCAAGGTATCCATAGAAAGCTCCGTACACATGCCATTTCTTGAGGTAGGAATAACTGAAGATACCAAATCAACCAAATGTCTTTCCGACACATCGGCCTCTAGGAAAGGAGAGATAGAGGAGGAGACCCACTCCCCTACCTCCAGCACATCTGCACCGTCTGGTGCCAAACTCTGAGTGGCCATTACACCGAACAGCCAAGCCCCCTATAGGAAGAGTAGGGGAATTTCCCCAGTGCCCTGGCCAAATTTCCCTCATTCACTAAAAAATAACATCAACAGCTTAATCTGGTTCAAGGTTCAAGCTCACTTGCTTACTATCTGTATCCCGGTCGCCCCTGAAAAGGAACTTCTAGGCCCAGTGGGCTTACTGGTCAACAAAATCTAAATAATTAAATAATTAATAGAATCAGCCTAATTAAAATGAATGTATTACCTTGCCTTTTCTACCCCATTAAAATGTTGAACCTTTGGATTCCGCAAGCCTGGTTTAAGAAATTACATTCCCTCCTGGTGGATTTTATTTGGTTGGGCAAGCCAGCACGCTGGGCTTATCACAAATTAGCAGCCTCTAAATTGAAGGGCAGCCTACGTATTCCCCACTTCAGCCTATACTACTGGGTGAGCCACTTGAGTAAATATCTCAGATGGTCGCAAGATGACCAGACTGGGAAATGCCCCCTCTATAGACCCCTATGGCTCATTATAGAGCAAAAGTTAATCACATCACATGGCCTTTCTTCTAAAGCTTTGTTTTATGTTACACCTAAATCTCTCCCAGAAGCACTGCGTCACTCACCAGTGGGTACTTCAGTTAGAGTACACTCCCAACTGTGTGTCTTCCTGTCCTATAAGCATACCCTAGACTCTAACCAGCCTATTACCGGAAATCCTAATCTTAAACTAGGAGCATGACACATTCCAGAAAGCTGGCTGCCTCACATATTGGAGGCATCAGTAGAGGAATTTATGTGTAACGACCAGTACTTATCAACCACTGATATAATCGAGAAGTTCCAGCTGAGAGAAAGATCGGGGTTTAAAGATTATCAGATTAGACATATGCTGGTCAAATCCCACATTTCTAAGGAAATGGAGGAAGGTGAAAATTCCTGCAACCTCCTGGGGTACTTGCAATGGCACTGCACGCCTTTTCTAAATTATATACATGTCTTTATACAAGGTCCTTTGATAAAGTGGATGGATCCTCTGCTTACTGGTCTGCTCAGTTCCCTCATAGGTCACTGAATTGGGAGAAAATATGGAAAGACAACTACTGATATATATCTCAAGATAGATTGAGACTTATGCAATTCCAGCTTATCAACAATATGTATCCTACCCTGGTCTGCCTCTCCAGGATGGTAAGGATCCCTTCCCGACATGTTGCAGATGTTTACAGGCGGAGGGCACTATGTACCATATCTTTTGGGGATGTCCCAAAGTAGCTCCCCTCTGGGCTATGATCAAGCAAAATGCTGACCCCCTCCTGGGTGTGGCAGACCATACGGGGCTCGAGGTATGCCTGCTTGGGGATTACTCCCAAGTGCCTATTAAGGAACGTAGATATCATTTAGCGTTAATGGCAATGTCAGTGAAAAAAATTGGTGCTCCACCATTGGCGAGACAGATCTTCTCACTTATGCTGAATAGTTGCAGGAGCTCCTGCCCAATCTGAACATTGAAAAAATCATTGCCTATGATCATGACAGGTTTACGAGGTACAAGCAGACATGGAGCAGGCTCCACACACTTTACACCACTTAGTTTAGAATTGGCACTTCTACTGCATGCACACAGGATATGTGGTAGTGAACTGATACCATGGAGGGTTGGGGGGTTTGTGTATTGTGTTGAGAATTGTAACTGCTGTGTGTTTTGTTTGTCTTGTCGATGGGCCGCTTCAGTAGCCGGTTTGTAAACTTGAAATCTAATAAAGCTATGTGAATGTAAAAAAAAATAATCAGGATAAATCAGAACTTCACCGTGTTCCGGTTCTTATTTAATAAGGGTCAGAACTTCACCTAGTTCTCCCAGCCCTACTCAACGGTGCTTTTTTTCTGGTGAAATAAATAAATAAATACAAATATTCCTCAACTGGTAGTGCACAGAACAAGTAGTACATAATGTAAAAAAAAAAAAACAGCAGATGATTCAGCTTAGTCCTTTGTTTGTATTTAGTAAATGCTACTCAAATTAACCATGATCAGGGATCTCTCAGAGCATTCATTCCATCCCACTGTTCTGATCATTGGTATGGTGTGTTTGCTTGTTGGCATAAAAAATCCACCTCCCCTCCACCAATGTGCATACACATACTAGCCCGATACCAGAAATACGCACTGTACTGCATTCAGCCAAAACTGTCTTGCATCTGTTTGCTTGCATTATACAGCATACCTTTGTACCTTCCATTAGTTAGCAGTTAACAGTTAAGATCTCTGTGTCTGTTTTTTTTTTTTATTCCTTCAAATACAGACCAAAACAAAATCAGCGTCTGGCAACAAACAAAAATGATTCATGGAAATGCCATGAGAGATCCACCCCCTGCCACAGGTATGTTCATCAGCATTATGTATAAGAAGTAAAGAACAGAACCAAAGCACTGCATTTTCTTTGCACAAGAGTTTTGTATAGTTCATGTTTTTCAGCACACTATTCCTGTGTGTGTGTGTGTGTGTGTGTGTGTGTGTGTGTGTGTGTGTGTGTGTGGGCAGACAGTAAACATACATTCACCTCATACACTTCGCCAAGTAACGGTCACGATGATGACTCAGGGAAAACGCTGTACGGTAAGTGCACACCATGTCGAAGAATGAATTACATGGTTAGCAGTTCTGTGCATTAACTGAAAATCGGTTTGAAAATGTTTATTTTTTTAATACTAAGCCTCACCTTTTCAGACGAGAAACGCCGCGCATCTCTGGACTTGTGTGGACCGTCGGGGGCATGGCCATATTCAAAGGCTACTGATGCACTGTGCACCCCCAACTGTACTGCCATGCACAGTATTGTGATGCACCTATGCAAATGAGGGGTCCCCCATGTATATGCTGAGCATCACAATATTGACCCCCACCCCGAAGCATAAAAATGTCTGGCTGCACTGGGGCATGGTTACACTTTTGAAACCCTACTTTAACTATGTGTAGGGTTGGTTGGTGTCTTCACACATTCTAGGGCTCGGAACACAAACCCCCCAGCCCCAATCACAGTTCAAATAAATGAAATCCCTGATCCCTGTTTCCATAGTATAGTATCCCCCCAACCCCAATCACAGTTCAAAAAATGTAATCCTTGATCCCTATTTCCATAGTGTAGTGTCTCCCCCAGCCCCGATCACAGTTCAAAAAAATGTAATCCCTGATCCCTGTTTCCATAGTGTAGAGCTCTGCCTCCCTAGCCCTGATCAAAGTTCAAATAAATGAAATCCCCAGTCCCTATTTCCATAGTGTAGTGTCCTCCCAGCCCTGATCACAGTTCAAAAAAATGTATTCCCTGATCCTTGTTTCCATAATGTAGTGTCCCCCCTTCCCAGCCCTGATCACAGTTCAAATAAATGAAATCACCAATCCCCATTTCCATAGTGCAGTGTTCTCCCACCCCAGCTCTGATCACAGTTCAAATAAATGAAATCCCCAAGCCCCATATCCATAGTGTAGTGTTCCCCCTCCCCAGCCCTGATCACGGTTCAAATAAATGAAATCCCTGATCACCATTTCCATAGTGTAGTGTTCCCCCTCCCCAACCCAGATCACAGTTCAAAAAAATGTTATCCCGAGCCCCATTTCCATAGTGTAGTGTTCCCCCTTCCCAGTTCTGATCACAGTTCAAATAAATGAAATCCCCAATCCCTGTTTCCATAGTGTAGTGCCCCCCCAGCCCTGATCACTGGTACAACAATCATAACCCCAATCCCCATTCCCTGATTTCTAGTGGTCCCCCCACCCCAGTAGACAGTAACCCACCACCCGGCACCTCCCCATCCCAACCTGTGCCAGCGACTGGCACAGCCCTCCTCACCCAGCCATGGCCAGCAACCAACTGAATTGTACTAGAGTGCATAGAGTAAATAATACACACTCACTGGCTGGGTCCTGACCAATGAGCGATGCTGTTTACTATATGCGCCTCCAGCACGGCAAGTGAGGGAGGGCTGTCACTGGCATGGCCTGACTGTGGGGTGTGGGTGGTGGGTTACTGCTCACTAGGGTGGGGGATGGGACCACTAGACACCAGGAACAGGGACTGAGGTTATGGAAATGAGGATTGGGGATTACATTTTTCTGAATTGTGATTAGGGCTGGGGGACACTACACTATGGAAACGGGGATTGGGGATTACATTTTATTGAACTGTGATCATGACTGGGGGAAGGGGACTCTACACTATGGAAATGGGGATCAGGGATTATATTTATTGGAACTGTGATTGGGGCTGGGGGGGGACATTCCACTATGGAAACAGGGATTGGGGATTTCATTTTAGTGAACTGTGATTGGGGCTGGGGAGGGCTGGCAGTGCAGCTATGCAAATGAGCCCATAATTGGCATGCAAATGGCCCCTCTGCACCATGCATGCCCAATGGGCTCATTTACATGTTTGGGCTGAATATCGCCCATGGGGACTGTGGCGCATACAAGTATGCACCACACATTCCCCTATAGATGGTCTTTAGCCCCGCATCCTGGATGCGCCACACCATACATGGTGGCTGCTGTGCACCATGCATCCAGGGTCTGATATTCAGACAGATGACGTGATCACACCATCTGTTTGAATATGGTTCCAGAGCTGGCTGGCACATTTTTTTCATGCAGCACAACTGTCTGCATGCACATCTGGCTAGCTCTGAATATGGGGGCCTAAGTAGTTACACTTATTTTTTTCAGAGAACTGCTTGGGGGTGGGGGCAAGTACTGTCATTATCATGCAGCGAACAATTAATGCAGGTTGTAGGGCACAGCATCATAACCGTGCACTGCAAAACAGTGTGGCTAAAAATGCCACAGTGAAACAGGCTAGAAAAACAGAGTTGGCAAAACACTGACCTGTTCTAGCACCGTGTCCATTGGTCACAATGGGTCTTTATGTGTTTTTGAGGGAAGCTTCACCCCCCCCCCGCACCCCTGGAACTTAAATAACTAACTCTGGGGGGGGGGTCCTCAGGAATGGCGAGAAACTTGGGAGTGGGTGTGTTTTTTTTTAAACATGGCAAAAAGATGCAGCAGGAGAGACCTGGGGGGGAACCGAACCATGGTCCCAGGTCTCCCAACTGGGCTGTGTGCTGGTGCCCTAGCCACTTCTCCACAGCAGTGACTCAACCAGGCACCCAGCACATGGCAACTTGTCCAGCATCCCGATCTGTATGCAGTGACGGGGTAGTGGTATTCCCCTACCACTGTTCTACCCCTGTCACTGGTAATCCCAGGCACTCACTATACAGCACGGTTAATACCGCGTTTATTTTATTTTTTATTTTGCTTTTGTTGACCGGGTAAGTGCACTAGGCAAACAATGCCTATTTTCAGGCACGACCCGGGAGAAAACAGTTTACAGACATAACAATTAACATGTGACGCAGCACATGAAACAGTACAATGGGTTAAAACAGCGCGTTTTCTTACATGCACAGTATTGACCCAGATGGCAGGTTGTAGTACAGAAAGAAATGTGCTTTTAAACAAAAAAAGCTCTCAGAAGTCAGAGCCTATCGGTTGGAATATGCGTACATTTGCAGGATCCTGCATGTGGAGACCTCTTCTCCATGTGCTACAGCCTGTCTCATTCTCTTCAATGAGAATAAAAATAGACATGATTTATAAAGTCCACAAGAGTGAGATTGTTTACTGAGCTGAAGTACAGCTGCTCCAGTCAGGACATAATGCTTTAATGCTGCAGTATATCACAAAATGCTGCAGCATGCTGCAAGGAACAATGTAATTCAGTGTCAGTTAAGCCTTTTTACTGCAGTTTTTTTGGCCCTATACACACTGTGCTTTTTAAAACATTTTATGCAGTTTAAAATGTTTTAAAAAGCCAAAACACAGTTTGCATCTGCACCTGACATGGTTTGAAACCGCATTTAAAAACCGTGCTTAAACCTTGAAAGGGACCTAATCTTAACGCTGGTTTTAAAACACTATTTCAAACCAAAAACATTTTACCTACAATGCTCCAATGCAGCCGCGGAACTGTTCTAAAAAACGTTACCGGACCTGACATGTGGATGCGACTTCACCAGCTTACAACATGGTGACTACCAGTGCGGACAAGCAACCATGGTGAGTTCATAACCACTTTTTAAAATGATGTCAAAACGGTTATTGCAGTGTGTACAGAGCCTTTGTGACATGCCATTTACTGCAAGTTACTCTGCTGCATCATGGCTGGCTTAAGCCATTCCCTTACATAATGTTTAAGTGACCTTGGTTCACAGCTTTCTTTCAATTTTAATACAAGATAATTCTTAAACAAAAGACCATATTCTTAGGAGTGTACGAAGTTTAAAGAACTTCACTGCAACTAAACTTTGTGAAGTTCAAAAACTTTGTGAAGTTCTTTGAACATGCGAAGTCGAATTTGAGCCAGTATACTCCTATGAGAAGTTGCAAAGTATGAAACTTCATAAAGTTTGCTCCAGGCGAAGTTCTCAGATTACATGCAGTACCATGTGAGAAGGTCACATGGCATCTCTGCAATAGGAAACTGACTGGGAGAGCTGTACTCTGTGCAGTCCTAGCAACATGTGTGAGGAGACAGGATCTCTCTGTGAGGGCTCTGAAAGACACCTTACTTCTTGGTGCAAATCCTCAAAAAACTATTTTTTTTTCAAAACCATATATAGTTCATTGTCAAGCTTCAGTTGAAAATATTTTCAAGTGTTTTTTGTAGAGATGTGCCAGACCTCTCCTACAAAAACCAGGCTGCCACAAATGCATGAGGCTCAGTTTTCAGGAGATCTGAGACGAACCTTGCCGACTCAACTTGGATCATGGCTCCATGTTCTTTTTTTTTAACCTCCCCAGCCTCAAAGCTTGCATGCCTGTCATGTGACAGGTTTAAGAAAGGTTAAGAGAGGTCAAAGGGTGCTGAGGGGAGTCAGTGCACAGCATACTGTAGATACTCCAGTTTGTACATGCACAAACCGGAGTATATATAGCAGTGCAGCTCTGATCTTCGTGCCAATTGCATCTCAACTAACAAGGATCTTTCATATGCTGGTGCCTTGTCTTGTGAAAGCTGTAACCTTGCTGCTCCATTTTTACGGCTGCAGTAGGTGGAGCCTGCAGACGTTTTGCATGTATAAAAGGAGTGACGTCATCTTTTCTGTCCGTGGAACTGACAGAAGATGTAAATAGTCTCCTCCTCCTTACCTTCCTCCAAGAAAAGTTTTCTGCCCTCAAATAAATATGCTTTCATGTTAGTCAGTGGTTGCAGGGTACTATTTTCTTTCTTAAATGGGCGGTACAAGAACTGGAACCTGAGTATTGGGAGGCAGCATTCATTTTTTGGGGAGGAGTAAGATCCAACCCCACCTCCACCCAAGAAGCTCCTAAAGATCCACCCCACCTTTATTTTATTCATGTGGGAGGGGCATGAGGTGGATCTATCACATGTTGGAACAACTGACTATCAGAGCTGCCTGGGGAAGTAATTAAGGAGTGCCTGAAACTGCATCTAGGCATATCCCACCCACCCCCACAATCACACACACACATGAGCTCCTAAAGATCCACCCCACTTTTTTTTGTATTCATGTGGGAGGGGCATGAGGTGGATCTAGCATGTTGGAACAAGACACACACTAGTTTGGGACCTGGACCAAGCAACATAACAAGTCTGTGGAGTGATCGAGTTGTGGAGCCCCTGCATTTTACTAAGGACTAGGAGAACAGAAGCTACTTAATGCCTTCAAATTAACTTAAAAACCCTTGGAACAAATAATTATCAGAGCCACCTGGGGCCTCAGAAGGAAAGAGTAAGTAAGGAGTGCCTGAAACTACAGCTCCCAAAGAAAACAATAGACACAGTGTTCTGATTCAAGTTGAACGAGCCACAGGTTTTTCTTAAATATTTATATACTAAAAGCATAAAGTTCAGCTTTTGGGATTAACAATATTTGTTTACCATATTCAATATCTATCTATCTATCTATCTATCTATCTATCTATCTATCTATCTATCTATCTATATGTATACACACACAGATATATATATATATATATATATATATATAGTTTGTCTTTTTAGTACTTTCAAAACTTTTAAAGCATAGGTGCTAGTAATGCATTTAGAAATTAATTTGTTAATTGTCTTTACAGTTAAACATGCAGTTTCATGTGAGGACACTTTTTTGGGGGAGGGGGGTTCAAATTATTTTAATCATGGGAACAGTACTTAGTAAACAAAGTCCTTTGATGAGAAAGTGTATTTTTTCTTTTAAGTTTGAGAAGTATGTATTATTTTTAAGTGTAGCAATGTTGTAAATGGGAGTAGGGAATGAATAATGATTAAGTGTCTAGAATTTTTGTTTTAATATAATTGAGTTTATTTGTGGCAAGTAGGTAGGGGATAGTGTTTTGATTGTGGCAGAAGGACAGATTTGTTAGGATAAATATATGCTGCCTTGCAAATAAGAAACAATTGTAAGGGATACATTTGGCAAAACAGTGATATATATCATAGAGTTTTCTTTCATATATTGTTGGAAGAAATAGCTATGGTTAATTTTGTACTATCAGCAAAAGGAGAGAAGAAAACCAACAACTGCTGATTTTAAAAGCTATTCTGATCAGAGCTGACATTAAAAAAAATCACAACTGTATTTTTTATTTTATTTTATCAGGGACACTAGAAACAGGATGTTAACACATCAGTGAGCACTGATGCCATTTGTCTGTGTTAGGGAAGCTGCGGGTGGAGTCACCTTGCACATGTTAAAATATACCAGCTGCAATTAACAACTACTTGTAGAAGCAAAAGGCTGGGTGTTTTTTTCCTACTTTCTCTTCACTGATAATATAAACTGAGCCAGGAAAAAAGTAAGACTGAACAGATCAGAGCTGACATTAAAAAATGTGATGTTCCTAAGGTCTGTTGCATTCACTATGCTTTCATTTTCATGGGAGGGGCATGAGGTGGATCTATCATGTTGGAACAACTGACTATCAGAGCTGCCTGGGGAAGTAATTAAGGAGTGCCTGAAACTGCATCTAGGCATATCCCCACCAAACACACACACATAAGCTCCTAAAGATCTACCCCCACCTTTTTTAATTCATGTGGGAGGGCCATGAGGTGGATCTATCATGTTGGAACAACTAACTATCAGAACTGCCTAGGGAAGTAATTAAGGAGTGCCTGAAACTGCATCAAGGCATACCCCCCCACACACGCACATAGACATCATGATTTGTTTTTAACTCTAAGCATGCCAATATTTGGCTCTTACAGTATGGGCAAGTTGGGTATAAAAATAAAATAGAAAAAAAAGGATCAATCAGGTGCCTTTTCCTTTGTCAGATACATGCAAACAGAAGGTCACAAATCCTGTATGACAAGTTCATTATATGGATGTTTTCCATGCAAAACAGAAATGTTGTTAATGTCATGTCTGTAGCATCATTTGTAGCCAGTAAACTATTATTTACATAGGTAACGTAAATGACAGGTTTTAATTCAGAAATCCAGTCTTGATAATTTTGTTTTTTTAGCAGCTCTGTAAGATTTATGTCTCTCTGATGTAAGAGTGCATAGCATAGAAATGAAAGGGTTTATGTAATTGATTGTTGTTTGCATGAGAAGTGGGCATGACAGTGGCATGCAAGAGTGAAGTCTAAATTGTTTCTTGGTCATTCTGGGATCTAAAGTTTAACACTATTGTGTGACGAGAATAAAGTCTTGTGTTTTTTGCATTTGAATAGATTTAATGCTTTGAAGTTAAATACATATATATATATATATATATATACAGTATATATATATATATATATATATATATATATATATATATATATATAGTGTCATGGCACCTGAAAAGGAAGGAGATACTACTAAAATAAATGTTATTCTGATATTTTATTTATTTATGTGTGCGATTTTAAGTGTAGTTTTGCCTAGGTCAGAGACACATAAGCTATAAATAAGGATGGATGTATTAGTCAAAGCTTGTAGTAGCAAAATAAAGCAAGTAAAATAATATATTGTGTTTTTTTCTTTCAAATGTTTAACCAAGAGTGGCACACTAAGCTGAAAACTTGTTTACAGGGACAATCTGGGAGCACATGGAAGTTTAGTGACTTGCCCAGGGACACCCAGTATGCAAGTGGGGGTTGTGGGATTCAAACCCAGATCTCTAGATTTGCAGTTAATAGCCTTAAACCATTGTGCTATACTGCCTCCCTAGTTATGGCAGTCATCTGTTTTATGGTTCAAGATGTTAGTGTAGTAAGCATACCAACATACTAACATTTAAAAATGCCAGCAGAAAAGGCCTAGCAGGCTTTTGTGTCTGCTTGTCTGGTCAGTCCCCACCCTGGGAGCTAACCTTGCTGCCCCCCCACCCTCTCAGACTTCTCCCTTCCCAGTCCAGGGTATTCCCACTTCATTGGACTTTGCTTCCATAACCCTTCCCCTGCACCTGTCCCACCTCCTCTTGAACCCCTTCACAGTCTCTGCCTCCACCAGCCCCACAGGCAGTGCATTCCATGGTTCTTCCACCCTCTCAGTGAAGCAGCACCTCCTCCTTTCTCCCCTGATTGTCCCCCCTCCAGGTTTCACCGATGCCCTCTAGTTGCCCCCCTGTTTCCTTTGGAGCACTGTGAGTTCACCTCCCCTATTTACCCCCTACATGTAGTTGAAGATCTCTATCATGTCCCCCCATCCCTTCTCTCTTCCAATGTGTACATATTTAGCTCTTCAAGCCTCTCCCCATAGGTCCTTTCCCCCAAGCTCCAGATCATTTTGGTTGCCTTCCTCTGGACCCTCCCCAGGAGTTCAATGTCCCTCTTTAAGTGTGGCCTCCAAAACTGCATGCAATACTCGAGGTGCTGCCTCACCAAGTGGTTATACAGAGGGAGTATCACTTCCCTCCTTCTGGAGTGATCCCCCTAGAGATGCATTCCAGCATCATGTTGGCCTTGGCTGCTGCCCTCCTACAAGTCTCCGAGTTGTTCATCTTGACATCCACCACCACCCCCAGTTCCCTCTCAGCCATACAGCCATAGCAGCAGTACATTGCACAGCAGATATAAAATGTCAATAAGCAGGTCATGCAACAGATGTGCTGAGCAGTTACTGAAGCAAGAAATGTACAGCTGTCATTTTTTACATCCTGTTCAAAATGTGTTTTTGCACCTGTGGTGCCAAATGGCACAGTTGCTGTGCAAAATCTCCTTTTGGCTAATGAACTGATAGTGTAACTGTTCATGTGGTGGGGTCACAAAAAGCCCATGCTAAAAACTTGGAGTGAAAATACCAAGAAACACCCAGGGCATTAGAGTTTCTGACCATAACACCCTACACTGTAGGGACTGACAGGCATCAGAGGTGTGACTTGGGATTGTCAACAGTAATGCTCATGCCATTCCACCCCCATCCTGACCCTGCAGGAAGTGACAGGTATCGAGGTGTGCCTTTGACTCTTCAGCTCCAAATTTCACTCCAATCTCTTATACTGTACCCATTTCAGTGTATTTCTTTATGGAGTGGGATGAATGTAAAGTTTGAAAACCCCAAGGCACACTTCGACTCTTGTCTGTGTCTACAGGGTAGGGTGAGGTGAAATGGCAGAGCGTTATGGGCAATGACTCAAAGGTACACCCCAATGCCTGTCCATGTCTGCAGGGTGGGGATGGGGTTGGCAACACTTCAGTACTTAACTGCCATTCCTAATCTTCCTGCCTGTCTGTGTGTGTGTGTCTCTCTGTCTATATGTCTATGTAATTATCTATCTTTCTATTAATTGCATGTATCGCTATTTTTACCTATTTCTAAAACAAACCTACATATCACATTTGCCTGCACTCTGAGCACATACTTATGAAACTGTGCATATTTGTACTCCACTTCTGCATAGACCTCATACTTTCCTAATATTCCCATTATCACAAGCATAACTACCTTGCCCTTATCAAAAGTGACCCCCTCTGAAAGTTAATATCACATTTTCTCTAACAGTCCATTATCATTACACCTGACTTCCTGACATCAACACATTGCTTAAATATAACTTACATCACCTCATGGACAAAAACCCTGTTTCTCTTAAAAAAAAAAATGTGTAAATAATCCCAAAGCTAAACATATGCCAGCCATTACTTTTTCATGTACTGCCACCTTCTGTACCATCATGAGGATTTGCATATGTTTCCTTTGATGCATTGCATTATTGGGATATGTGCAATTGTGTTTACTTTAAAATGCGGCTATCTGGCCAATATCATCTGGGATAACACATACATCAGTGGCATGTGCTGTGTAGTTCTTTTGTAAGCTTCCTATTCCTTCCATTAAAATGTACACCTCCATATATTTTCCTAATAATGTGTATGCCTTCCTTAGAACAGAAACTAAAACAAATCTTACTACTTAAAAATCATTGTTGTTTCTTCAAACCCCCTTAACAATTTCACACAACTTCACTAACTTCATTATGCAGCCGTGTTGGATCTGATCAGAATTTGTTGGCTTTGCTTCTCCACCAAATGGGGGGGGGGAACAGGAGGAGAAAAACAGGAGGGGGAAACTAAGGAAAAAATGAAAGCACTTGACTGAGAGGACAGGGTAGGGGACTGTGTGTGTGTGTGTGTGTGTGCTTGTCCGTGTTGGGGGGGCATGTGCCAGACATTAACAGAGACTGACTCTGCGGTCTGCACAAAAACTAAAGAGCTTTCTTTAAACTAAATAAGAAAATACTAAAAAAGGCAAATAAACTGATTGAGTAAAAAAGGGCTGGCAGTATAGCTTAGAGGTTAGAGTAATGAGCTGTGAATGAGCTTGGTACAGACATGTGTTTAATTCCCACAACCTCCACGTGCATACTGTGTGACTCTGAGCAAGTCACTTAACCATTTCAATGCTCCCAGGTTGCCCCTGAAAATGGCACTTGTGCCTAGGGGGCCTTACCCAGTTACTAAAACAATAAACACACACACACACAAAAAAAAGCAAGAAGTGTGTGGGGGGGGGGGGCACGGGTACCAGATGCCAGTCCCACACATTAGCTGTCAGACTCTGCACGAAAAAGTGACCATGAATCCAAAACCAAAATCAGAACCAAAACCAGGGGTGATCTAGCAAAACCAAAAGAAGAACTTCCCCAGTTTCACACACCTCTAGTTTTTAGTAGTTTTGTACTATTTTTAGTTGAAGTTTTAGTGCGTGCTCTGCCTGTGTTGTTATGTAGTCTGTTCCAACTCTGCAGCAAGTTTGCTGCAGTGGGGAAAGGGCACTTAATATTCTTTTTCTAATTCTTTTTGCCAGTTGACTGTACCTTCAATATTATCTCACTGTACTGCATTTTAGATTCATCATCAGCAGCAGCAGCAGCAGCAGATAAATTTATTATTTTGTGTAGCTTATCTTAGAACAATAAGCTACTCTTTTTGGGGGCCTGGTTTAGATCCCACAACCACCACTTTAATACTGCATGAATCTGAGCAAATCACTTAAATTCCCCATATCTGTGTGCACCTGAAAAGGAGCTTTTGCTCAGTGTGCTTTTCCTTGACACAAAAAAAAATAAAACCAAGCTGAGATTTAATCCTTTCAGAAATAGGCAGGTGTTATAGCATGTGTAAGGTAACATTTCCTTATCACAGCAGTAAAATGTGTGGCAGAGAAAAGGGCAAGGCTCATGTTTGCAGGCAGCAGCAGGAAAGGGACAAGCAACTGGAAGGCAGCAGGGAGAGGCAGTCCATAGTGGTAAAAAAATTAGAGCAGATAATGTGGCAAACATTCTTGTTGATACAGAACTGGAGTGGAAGGCTGGAGATAGTCTGACTAAGAGCCAAGAAATTACACTGTACCCCAATGTGTCATTTACTAAGGTATGTGAGAAATACGAGCCTGAGGAACTGCACAATATAGGGGATGGGACTGCGCCCTTAGGTGGAGAGGAACTGCTGCCTATGGAAGTGAGTCCTATGGAGAAGAAGATGAGGAGCGGTAGGAAGACTTGCAAGAAGTGTGCGTGTGTGTGTGTGTGTGTGTGTGTGTGGGGCAGAAGTGGAGGATAATGAGGAGGAGGAGGAGGTGGTTGAAGATGAAGGCAATGATGATGACCTGGTAGTCGATCCTTTCTTGGAGCCAGAAATTAAAAAATGAAAGTGGGTGATGTTAAAGAAAAAAAAATCAATGGGTGCACTCCCTCCCAAAGCCTGTTTTTGGAAAATGTCTGCCTGCCAAAACAATATCACCTGCCAGGCCTATAGCATCTCCTGCTACATCATTGTCATCATGTGCACTTGTATCTTTCCATAAAATGGCCCATCACTCCAAATCTCCTGTTTGGGACTATTTTATAAATGGCCTCCGTGATGAGTCAGTTGCAATTTGCAAGATATGCCCGGCAAAAGTAAGTCATGGCAAAAAAGAAACCCATTTGGGCATTGATGGGCAACACATCCATTTAAACATAAAGCACCTGAGTAAGTGGCATCAGCATCAGTGTCTAGCAGTGGGTGGAGTGGGATGTAGTACCATAGAACCTACAGGGAGAAGAATAATATAGAGGAAGATATTTTAGCCAAGGAGGATATTAACCATACCCCCTACTGGCAGCAATCAATCTATCAGCAGTACTAGCAGTAGCAGCAGTGTCATCCATCCCCTGACAAAACCCCCATTCTCTGTGCCGAAAACCAGCGCACCAATGGTCACTGGCTTTTTATCCCTTGCTGATAAGACGACCCCTCTGAGCAGTGCAGTGCCCATGTGAAACTTTCCCACCAAGCACCACCCAAAAAAGAACAGCCCATAGTCACCAACATTCTCTCCCGGCAGTGCCAATTCCCCCAAAATCACGCTGTGGCCAGGAAACTGAATGCAGCAACAGCAAATATGCTTGCCATCAGTCTGTTGCCATTCTCACTCATTGAAAATGAGGGATTCTGCTGGCTTATGACAAAAGCATGTCCAAAATGGCAGGTTCCTTTCGGGACTTATTTTTCATAGAAGACAGTGCCAGAATGTAGGAATGTTGAAAATGCAGTAAAACATGCACTGCTGTCTTCCTCAGGTTGCTAGATCACATACACGCTGACATGTGGAGTAGTGGTCCAACTGCTGCAAGCTCATATATGCGTGTTTTATTGATTTATTTATTTAACATACTTTAGGATTATAACATGTGAGTCAGAGAATTATTTACAAAGGTCAGAGTACAGAAAAACAACAAAAAACAGCATACAAAATACATACTAACAGCATGATGGAATTACGGGTTACATACTAAAATTATATTAAAACAGGAGTACATGATTGCAGTTGCATGCAGTTATGTTTCACGTTGAACTTTGGAAGAAGACATTAGGCAGAGTTCGGCAGCTATCATAACAGATCTCGAACTGTAACTGCACACTGGGTGGAACTTCCAAGGGTGGGAAGGATTTGTTTATGAAATGCAACTTAACAAATTGTGTGGGTGGAACTGGCAACAGCACTTGCTGAAGCAGCAGCCATGAAAAGCATGGTTGTGTCACACAATACAGGCAACATTTTGTCTTCACTTGCAGAGGAGGTAGACACCTGGCTGCACCCACTCTCACTAAAGACAGTGCGATCAATTTTCAGAGCCCCAAGAATGCTGCAAGTCCCTGGTGCACCAGTCGTTTAGTGTGTGGCATTTGTGGCATTCTCCTGGCTGCCCATCAGGATTTTGAATCCCGAGGGCAAAATGCCGCAAGTTAGACCAGGTTTTCCCTGCTTTAATTTGCACCATTTGGGGACTATTTTTACAGGGCTTGCTCCAAATATTTGTCATAAGTTACCATAAAGTGTGAAAACTGTTGCAACTGTCCCCAATGACCTAAAAATCAGGTGCAGCTGCCTCAAAGGAGTCTGGCGCAGCTGCGCCAAGGCACAGGGTTGACACAGGGCTTGAAGCAAGTCCTGCATCAACTTTTGAAAACTGAGCCATGGGTTTATTGCAAGTGACAATGGGTCAAATGTTGTTAAGACCTTTAAGGATGTTTTTTTCAGGGTGCTTTGTTTGGCACACTGTATTAACCTGTTGGTTATAGAGTTTTTGTCATAGGTGGACATTAAACAACTACTGATTGTATGTTGGTGAATCTGTGCACATTCTGCAAGGTCCAGAAAGGCCAGGGACCAGCTGCAGGCACTGCAAATAAAAAAATAGCCTGTCTCAGTACTGGATGAAATAAGAGATTGTAACGAGTTGGAACTTGACATTATATATGCTGGAAAGGATGTATGAGCAATATAAGACCTTAAAGGAGAAGTCCACCCAGAATGTGCAAAACATATGTTATGTAGAGTGTTTTGATATGTGTGTTAAGTCCTAGTGTGTCCTTCCCTCTGTCTGCTATTAGGAGTTTTTCCTAAATTAGCCTACTTGCTTTATGGTAGTTTTACGACCCCTGGGGATCTCCATCACAAATAGGGTTATTGGTTTTCTTTCTCCTACGATGCACTCTGGCTCATGTGACAGTGATGTAGCTACGCCCTTAGATTTAGCAGGGTCTGTCACAGCTCAGCCACAAAGATCATACTTATTTCAGAGAAGTCACACTGCTAGATTTTGGGTGAATGTAATCATTATTTTTTGATATTAGTACCTTGTCCTGCTATGTTACATTCTATAAGGTGATGTTCAATTTTTGCTACTTACTGTAGTACTGGTGCAAAAACTGAAAGTGACTGAGAGGAACAGAGTAAACAGTGACATGATTCAAACACACACACAGACACACACACACACACACACACACACCAGAACATAGCAGGACAAGGTACTGATATCAAAAAATAATAATGATTACACTCACCCAAAATCAACAGTGTGTCTTCTCTGGAAGAAGTATTTTCTCTATGGCTGAGCTGTGACAGATCCTGTAACAAGACACTGGCTTCCTGCAGGAGTGTTTAGCATCACACCAAAGGGCAGTCTGGGAAGACTATCTGGGACAAGAGGCCATAAAAGAAACCAGAATAGCGACCTCCAAGGGCAATAAAACAGTTAGGGAAAATTAGAAAAAACATCTCTCACAGCCAGAGGAAAAGAAAACTCTGGGAACTGGTTAGAACACAGAAAAAAAGACTACTACATATCTTTTTCTAATTTTAACATGGAGTTTTCCTTTAAGTTCGAGTGCTGCTGCATACAAGTAGGGACAGTTCAGGGGCTTCATTGTCATTAACCACCAATAAATGGAGTTTTGTGAATGGCTTAATTGTAATGTTGCGCCCATTCAATCATGTGACACAGGCAGTGAGTGGGGACACTGCCTCCCTAAGCTAGACCATTTCTCTGCTCTGTGTGCTATGGCAGGCAATTGTGAATGTGCAGAGGCAGTTTGAGGTGACTGGTGATGCATTCAGTTATTCATTGATTGACCACTTCCTGGAGGTCCTAAACTATGACAAACACTTAAACAACATACTAACATCAGCTGAATTCAGCACTGCAACCATTCTGGACCCATAGTGCAAATGTGGGTTTTCCTCATTCATTATGGGAGATACAACTAGGTCCTATATCTGCAAGAGCCTCTCACAAAAAAGGCTCATGGGATGTATGTCTTGAAAATGCAGAATGAGCAGCTTACTCAGAGAAAAGCAGGAGGAGCATCTGGCTTGGGAAAGGCAGTCAGAATGGAGGGTAAATATTGCAGCAGTACATCTGCAGACAGAAAAGCACATATATCATCCAATACATTTTGGGTGGTGCTGTCACAAGTTGGGGTTGCTGACCATAGATCACAGGAGGCTGCTGATAATGGGGAAAAGGCAGTGATGACAGCAGATGAGGGATACATGTCTGATCAGGTACAGCTAGCTGCCACTGTTGAGGAGCCGCTTTCATTTCTGACAGAATAAGGTGAAAGATTGGCCATCACTGGCAGCAGTAGCCTTAAAATATCTGAGCTGTCCCCCATCTGGTGTACATTTAGGATACTGAAACTCAGAATCCTGAAACTCATGGGACCGAGTTCAGTATCCCAACATGGAGAAGCCCAACAAGGAGGAAGATAATGCTGACAGGGGTACGGTAGCGAATGTGATGAACCGCTACCGTACCCCTTGTCAGGCAGCACAACACACAGGAGGATGCAGAAGCTGGCCGAGCTGCTCCTGTAGCATGGAGGGCTAAGCTACAAGCAACTCGGTCAACATGGTCTGGTAGACCTGGGTTTTGTGCCCGGCTACCATTTTGGTGAAATACGATTTCACCACCCGTAACTTTTTTTTTTTTAACTCCGAGGTCTGCTCCCCCTCAGAGTTGGTTGTTTAAGTTATGGGGGGTGTGGGGAGGAAGCCCCCCACATTACATCTAGCTGCCTGTCGGGATTTTGAGATTCAGTATCCCAAACTCAGTCTTCTGGGGTTCAGGATACTGAGTTTCAGGATTCCATTGGTAATCTCCCCATCTAGTGAGTGCTGAATGTGTTTTCAGCTCAGCAGTGGTCATTATTACCGACAGAAACCAACCTCTCCCCCACTAGCCTCAGTATGTTGACTTTTATAAAAATAGATCAGCATCATATTCCCACAAGTAGAACAGCATCAGTTTGGGGCACCACGCACACATGAGGACATAAAATGTGAAGAGAATCAAGGGGAACCATCCTTAGTACAGACAGAGGCAGGCATGGGAGAAATGGAGAAGGCCCCTGGAGGAGAGAATTCTGACATTGAAGATGGTGAAGGTGAATCCCTTGCATTGCAGCAAGACAGCATTATTGGATGTGACTTTGAGTAAAAGAAACTTAAACTTATTTCATGTAAAAAATGTAATTTTTTTCAGTGCTCTTGCTATGTGGTGTGTGTGTGTGTGTGTGTGTGTGTGTGTGTGTGACACATTTGGAAACCAAATGTTTTTCTTTTTCTAATGTTTTCTAAGTTGGAATAATATTTTCAATGCACATATGCCTGTTCTGAATTTATTAAGCCTTGTTCCTGATTTGTGGGGCATGAGGTTAAGAGGTATGCTAAAACAAGTACCTGACTGTGCTCTGTTGCTGCTGTATGCCTGCCACCTCATGTCCTCCTCTCAGTGTTGATGCTGCTACCCAAAACAAGCACCGACTGTGCTGCTCTGTTGCTGCTGATCGCCACCTCCTCCTCTGTGATGAGTGATGATGCCGTAATTTCTGGAACTGGGTGTGCAACAGGGGTGCTCCACCTGCAATTCTTCCCTGAATGACAAGTGCCAACTAGGCATAATTTCTGGAAATGGGGGTGCCACACAGGCATTCTGCCTGCTTGCTCTTCTGCTATGAACAACAAACTGAAGGAGACACCAGTGCAACCATAAAATCAAAACTGAAATTGGAAGAGACAGTGGTAACAATTAATATGACTTAACAGATTGTGTGAGTGTGCCACCACTGCAAAATGATAGCCCTGTGCCTGCTTCACCTCCACCCTCGCCTGCACCACCTGCTACAGCTGTGCATGTACCAGGCCCTTCACTTGGCCTGGGCAGCACCACACCTTCCTGGACTCTTAGCCCAGTATAAATGCCAGACACCATACTAATGGGAACCTGATGGCATGCCTGCCACCACTGATGATGCTCCGCACTGGTCTCCTCCAGTCCTCCTCACCAGGGAACCACATGTGCTGCCTCCTCCTCCATCTCATGTCACCAGATAAACCTGTACGCTTCACCCATCATAAGTGCCAGGCACCAGGCTAATGGGAACCTGTTACCATGCTTGCCACCACTGATGATGCTCTGCAGTATGGCCTTCTCTAGTCCTCCTCATTCGGGAACAACATGTGCTGCCTCTTCCTCCTCCTCCTCCTCCTCCTCCATCTCATGCCTCCAGATAAACCCAGACTCTTAGCCCAGCATAAATGCCAGACACATTTACTACAATGTGAACCTGCTTCTGTTGTCCTGCTGCCACCTCCAGCCAGCAAGATGCCTACTCCTTCTCCCATCCCAATGGAGCTCCATAGTGTTATTATACTTCATGGTCATCACTAATGTGATGGTAAGTATCATTCCATTCTTTTGGTTTTTACTTTTCTATTTTCACTTTCCTTTTAAAGGTACAAAAGGCAGAGAGTTGGCTAGATTCTAAATTAATTTCACTCTTGTGTTCACAGGTCTCCTCTCCTGCTGTTTCATCCTCAGTAGCCAGCAAGCCTCCTCCTCCTCCTCCTCCTCCTCCTTTGGGGCACCATTGTGCCATTACATGGCCTGGCCATCATTATTGTGATTGTAAGCATCATTCCAGGATTTTTTTTTCTTTTTTCCTTTATGTTTTCCTTTCACAGGTATATCATGAGTCCATGTCATGGGTTGCCAACGGAGGAGAAGAAGAATAATTGTAATGTTGTCTTCAGAGGTAACAGCAGTGGTGTTAAGACTGATAATGGATATACTGTGTGGTCACCATAGTGGCCACTGAGGAAAAATAATTTGTCTCTTATCTTCACAAGTGACAGCTGGGAGTGCGTAATGGATATACATGTGGCCACCATGGTGGCAGTCAGGCTAAATGCCTTTTTTTTCATAAGTGACAGGTATGGAAAAAGTGGGATTGGACAATGGATCTACTGTGCAGCCACAATATTGGCAAAGTCGGGCTAAATTATTTTTTTTTTATTCACAGGTGACACATATAGTAAGACTTGGTGTGGCTATCATATAGGTTTCATAGGTTTTTTTGACGAGCATTGTTAGTCACTTTGCTTTTTTGTTGTTCCTCTTTTCTCAAAGGTGGTAACCTCCTATATTTCAGAACCCACAGACATTGTCCAGATTTTTTTTTAACTATGTCATGTTTTCACTGCCCACCACAGTCACAGGAAGACTTCCATAGTGACACCACCCTCTGGGAGAACCATATTGATCTCTTTTTAGGGTGGGTTACTTCTCCCTTTAGCTGCAATGCATGTGCTCTTGTGTCCCTCAATATATTCTTAGTCTCCAAACCTGTATAATCCCATAAATTGTTATTTGTAAATCCACAATAAACCAAACACAGATCCCCTCTGAGCATCCTATATTCAAGCGTCTGCATACCCAGTATATTCATATCCAGTCTTTCCACATAATCCATAGTATGCAAGTCAACTGTCATTTTTGTTGCCCTATGCTGGATCCCCTCTATTGCTTTGATCTTTGTCTTACAGTAAGGGGAGCAAAACTGAGCACAGTAATCAAGGTGTGGCCATACCAACAACATATACAGTGGCCACAAGATCATTTTATCCCTGATGGTTATGTGTCTACAGATACGTGATAGAATTCCATTTGCTTTTTTAACAGTTTGTTGACAATGTTTCTTACAGTTGAAATCGCTTGATAATGTGATACCTAAATCCTTCTCCTCCTCAGTCTCCCTTAAAATGTCTCCCATAAGTACATATGATGCCCTACAATTGTTTTTTGCCAGATGCATTACCAAACACCCTGCTTGGTTGAAATCTAGTTTATGTATTTGTGCCCACTGTTCTAAATTCATGAGTTCTCTTTGTAATTGGTCAACAGCAGCAGTACTGTGAACATCCATATCTATCTTTTTGTTGTCTGCAAACTTAGCTAACCATATACCCTTCTCGCAGGCCAAGGGTGAGACATAAATATTAAATAATGTGGGCCCCACGACAGATCACTGAGGTACCCCACTAGTGACTGATATCCAACTAGACTTTTCACCCTGCAGGCTTACTTGTTGTTCACGGTCCTCTAGCCATGAGCAAATCCATGATATCAGCCTATCATTTATCCCCACCTCCTGTAATCTAGTCAATAGCTCAGCATGTGGTACAGAATCAAAAGCCTTGCTGAAGTCAAGAAATATTACATCAACAAGATTTTTATCTTCCAGGGCTCTGCTAAGACTCCCCCATAAACCCATTAAATTGATCTGACACAGCCTACCCATGATAACATTGTGTTGCGCATCGTCTTTCTGGTCATTATGCTCAATGTGTTTTTCAATTTCTTCTTTAACAGTTCTTTCCAGCCACTTTCCCAACATAGAGGTTAAGCTCACTAGTCTGCAGTTTTTACTCTGTGATCTATCCTCTTTTTTGAATATCGGAATCACTGTGGCTTTTTTCCACACTGATACCACTTTTGCACTGTCCAGGGTGGTTTGGAAAATCATTGTCACAGGATCTGCTATTACATCAGGCAGTTCTTTCAGAATTCTAGGATGCAATCCATCTAGCCCCTGAGCCTTATTTGCATCCAACCCTCTTAGCCTGTTGCAGATATCCTTTTCATCTAATATTAATTCTGAACTGGACACAATCTGTATTTTGGGCATTAGGTTTTTATCCTCAGTCTTGAAAACGGTGCCAAAGTAACTGTTTAGTGTTTCTGCCATTTGTTTACCATTAGTAACCAAGTTAGCCCCTGTATCCACCAAAGGTCCCACTTGTGGAAATCCACTTCTTTTATAGTTTATACGAATATAGAAACATTCGTAACTGTCCCTAACTTTACTGGCTAATTTAAGTTCCTGTTTCCACTTCTCTCTTCTTATAACCCTTTTACACTCATACAAAGAAACATAGAAGTTGACAGCAGATAAGGACTGCAAGGCTCATCTAGTCTGCCCATTTTTTCTACCTTATGAATGTACCACAGGCCTGTACTCTGTCAATGGCCTATCTATTCATAGTCATCTTTATTGCTCCCTTATGCCTGTCCCATGCCTGTTTGAAGCCCTGCACTGTATTCATATCCACCTCTTCCACCTCTTCCTGAGGTAGGCTGTTCCATGCATCCACCACCCTTTCTGTGAAAACGAACTTCCTTACATTACCCCTTAATCAGCCTCCCTCTAATCTCATGCTGTATCCTCTTGTCCTGCCATTTTTCTCTTATATTGAAACATGTTAAACTCTTTCACCTTGTTAATGCCCTTAAGATGTTTGAATGTTTCGATCATATCACCTCTCTCCCTCCTTTGCTCTAGGGTATACATATTGAGCTCCGTTAATCTGTCCTAATATGTTTTCTGATGCAGTCCCTGCACCATTTTGATTGCCTTTCTCTGGACTGCCTCCATTTTGTTAATGTTCTTGTGCAGGTGCGGCCTCCATTACTGCATGCAGTACTACAGATGGGGCCTAACCAGTGTCTTGTAAAACGGGATTATTACCTCCATTTTACGACTTGTGATACTCCCATGTCATCTGCTTGTAACTCAGCCATACCTCATCAGTGTTCATTTTTTTCACTCTCCTATATGCCTTTCTTCCCTTCCCTTCCTTATCTTGGCTTTTATGGTCTTGTTTAACCAATCTGGTATCTTATCCGTAGTGTTATATTTCGTTCTCACTGGAACTAATTTGTTAATGAGCTCAGTTAACTTATTCATAAATATAACCCACATTTTGTTCAGTTTTTATAATTTCTAAGTCCCCCTTCCAGTCCCATCTCACCAGAACTTGTTTCATACTCTGAAAATTAGTTTTGTTGAAACACTGTATCCTAGTGCTACCAGTTAAGCTATTGTTCTGGATCTTCACCTCAAACAAAACAATGTTGTGGTCACTACCTACTAGCGGTGCTTATACTTTACAATTAACAGTCTAGTCATCAAGAGTTCTTAATTCCAAGTCCAGTATATTGTTGCGTCTTGTACCCATAGTTACATGTTGTTCCATATTTAGTTTATTTATTGGTAGTAAGGGATCCAGAGCTACAAAAGCTCTCAAAAATGTGCTAGACCTGACACCTCTTGCTATACTTTGCAGGCCACCATTTTTGGAAAGAAGAGACCCCCCGGTACCATAATGAACTGTGGCCTGAAGAAGATAACCTGCCATCTTCAGATAAATCTGCTAGTTGTTGATGCAATGGGATTTGCTCAACAATACAAAAGCCTTGATAGTTGTACATTTGGTGACTTGCAGGAGAAGTATATAGAAACACTACTTCAAATAAAGCCAGAGAGCTGCAACTGCATCAACATTGTAGGAGATAGGTATTATGTTAGCCCACCAGTAATCTTGAAAAGTGAGGAGTGAGAAAAACAGGAAAAGCTTCATTGTGCAAAGAGCAATGCATATGAACCTAGGGAATCCCTGTTAGTGCCCTACTGGAAAGACTTCATTGCCAACTCCCAAAACAATGCCAGTCTCCTTGATTTCTTGGGAGGTGCTTGGGTAAAGCACAATACTCAGCTACCAGAGGGATGCAGATTGATTCTTGATGGATTGTTCAAGGATCCAGTTAATTCCATTCTTTTCTCAAAAGATGATGTGGTAGTAATTCCTGAATTGTCATGTACAAATCATGAAGAACCAGATACAAGAATAATCTCCCATATCACATACTGTGTAAACACACTTGGATATCAGATAGTATTAGTGGCAACCATGGACACTGATGTGATCTTAATGTGCATCTACTATAGCACTCAGATGGCTGGTCTAGAAGAGCTATGTGTTCAGAAGATGGGCATGTACCTGCCATGCCATTCAGCAGCAGCTTCTCTTAGCACTGTGTACAACATGGACACATCACAGCTCACATCAGTTGTTCTTAGTGCTTACATCTTAAGAGGCTGTGATAATGTCAGCTATCCATTCAGAAGAAGGAAGAAGCTTGTACTAAAAGTTTCCCTTGTAAATGCAGCCAACCTTCATGCATGAGCAGATTATGGTAAACCTGAAGCAAGTCGGGATGTCACTGATGAGGTCATTTCAGCAGATTTTGAGTTCTTCATGAAATTATATTACAGAGATGACTTCAGTGGTGGCCTGGATGCACTCCGAGCTCACCTATATGTGACAACAAAGGGTGACCTATGGACTCTGCCACCAACAGAGGATGTCTTTAGACTTCGCATGCTGCATGCTCTGCACCAGATAGCTATCAGTAAAAGGGCTCACGAGTCAAATCTAGTGCTTCCCAACCCTGCATTGTTTGGGTGAGCTCTTCAAGAAGGTAGGCTAGTCTTGCATATGATGACAAAGGAACCAAAGTCAAAAGTGGCCTTGCAAACCAAGTACTGCAAATGCAAAAGAAACAAATGCCAATGAGGCTGCATTTGTGCCAGGGCAAATGTTAAATGTGTTATTGCATGTATGTGTAATACTGACCCCATGAAATGTACTCGAGTTCAAATGAATCTGACTTTGGAAGGCAGTGACAGTGACAGTGATTAAGTAACATTGACGGTCACATCTGTATAAGACTGGTGAAAGTCATGACCATTACAGGAAATTCTACAGCCTCGGATCATTGACTAGTAAGTTTTATATATACGGTCAACTAAATCTTAATTAATCATAATTATTTCCTTAATTCTAAACTATTCTCTTTGTATTGAATTTGTAATTTTAACACTGTTTAGTGTGATACACCATTGTTTTGATTCTTTCCTTACATCAATGAAATGAAATAAGAAGTTTTTTGTACATAAATACATGTTTTATTTACCCGTATGTCTACAAATTGTGACCGGGTCCATTTGAGGGTATAGGTACACAAAATGGAATATCTCAATCATAAATCATGATATTTGAGTCAAGTTTCTTTTAAATGAAAGCAGAAACATTGTAGAACATATAAATATGGTATAATGAAATGTAAATGCAATGATTACTTTGTCAGAGAAAATGCCATGACGCTTAATCAAAACTTTAGTCACAAAATCAGCAATTTTGGAAATATTTTCCCCACAATAATTGCATATACTTGTCTGTACTGTAAAGACATGATGACAGTGAGATTTGTTTTATGTGAACAGCCTCAATGTGCATAGCTGGTACAAATTTTAGTCCGTTCTGAGCAATATTGAAGGTTCTAGATCATATTTGGTAAAATATCCACTTTTCCAGATTTTTCTCATATTTTTCATTCACGTCTTACTTATTTCAGTGAATTCCACAACTTGTACAAGAGTTGTGACAGAGCAGGCCTCTTGAATATGGTACCGGGGGGGGGGAGGTCTCTTCTGTCCAAAAATGGTAACCTGCAAAGTATAGTAAGAGGTGTCAGGTCCAACACCATTCAGGAACTCTGGATTCCTGACTATAGGCCCGTGAAATTACTTCTGATGACTGTCCTACCCTCCAAGTTACTCCAATCAATATTAGGCATATTAAAATCCCCCTAGTAGTATTATTTTATCCTCTGGGTTAAGTTTTTCTAGATATTCTAACATTTTCAGATTTTGATCCATGTTCTGTGATGGTGGTCTATACACTACACCTAAAATGATTTTTTTTCTGACTGTAATTAATTTGAGCCATATGTGTTGTAGATCACAATCATCATTGCTGTCTGTATATATTCTTGCTTCTATAATCTCGTTCGAGATGTATAATGCCACCCCCTTCTTTCTTATCCTTTCTGTCTTTGGAAAAGAGAGAATACCCCTGAATGTCTCTCTCCCAGGTATCCTCCTCCTTGCACCATGTATCAGTCATAGCACACAAAACCACATTTTCCTTATTCGTTTTATACTCTAATTCACCTTTTTTTCTAACTAGACTTTTAGAGTTTGTCAGTAAAACATTCACATTTTTTGGTTTATTACTATTAAGACTTGGTCTAGCCCTTTTCTTCCTTGTGTCAGCAATAACATTCCTTCCCCCTTGCCCCCTCATATTCAGTTTAAACAACTCTCAGTAGTTCTATTAATTCTGTTACCAAGTACCCATGACCCTTCACTGCTGAGGTGCAGTCAGTCCCTTTCATACAGTCTAGGATCTCCCTCAAATTTGTCCTAGTTTCTCTGAAAGAAAAAGCATTCTGTAGCACACAACCTCCTCATCCAACCATTTAAGTTTCTAATCTCCTGATTATGCTTTCTGCAAGATCTCTGTACTAGTCGGATCTCGGACACAATGAATTTACTGCCTATGTTTTTAATGGCCATATCAAGTTCCTCAAAATCCTGTCCATGTGGTCAATCACCCACAGCGGCTACTGTAGTAAGGTCTACATAATTTTCCACTGTCTTGACAGGTCTCCTTCTGTCCTGCTCTCTTTTAATCCAGGAAGCAAGACTTTCCTCTTCCACCCCCTCTGTCTGGAGCACCTTCATTCCATTTCAAGGCTGGGTCATCACCAACATGATGGCAGGTATCCTTTCAGAAAGTTATTTTTCTTATTGTTTTATTTTGGTTTCATTTCACAGGTGTACTGTAACCCAATAATGAGCATACTATAGTCTAAATAATTTCTATCTTCCATTCACATCACGTCTGCTTACATTCTGCCATCAAGATGAATTCCTTGTCCTCCTAAAGCAAGTAAGCCGTTGCTATCTTCTAATCCCTATCGGATTGTTGATGTGGTCAACCTTGCCATCTACTGTTTGGACCTCCTTCTCTAGCTTCTCCACCACTGTATGTGGTGTTATTAAATTCAGCACATCCTCTGTAGCAAGCATATATAACAGCCTTCCAGCTGATGCTGCTGCCTCATTGTACAGTTTGTGACACAGCAGAAGAATACCTGAAATGACAGAAATAGGTGCAGACAACAGTTATACAGTGACATACAGATATGGATAACATTTAAGAAAAAAAAGAAAAAAGGGAAATAAATACTTACCTTCTATGGTAGGAAACACTCCTAAATTAAATAACCATCTAAGCAAGACCCATGCAGCAACAGGATTCAATCTCCCTAGTGATAAATACCCACAAAAACAATGATTTCAAATACCCCCCCCCCAAAAAAAAAGACCAAACAAAAGCCTTACCTTTGCTAGTAGGCCATTACAAACTGATACCTGAGCTGAAGATCATCATCTGGATCCAGTTATTTTAGACTACATTCACAGAGTACAGCAGCAGCAGCAACATATAAGATGTATGGGAGCACATCTCACTTCTGGGAGTCATGAGAATTTTTCCAGCCATGAGAATTCACTTTTACTTTCCTGGCATTAAAGTGTATCTTGACAGTTGTTGTAGGGACTTGCGCAGCACAAGGTAACAGCAGCAGTATATGAGATTTCATTTCAAGAGTGTTTGGGGTAGTTACACACTTTGAAATACTGTATGGCAGCATGTACCAACCCTGTCAAATTTTTGGGTGCATTTGAGAAAAATTCTGGGAGAAAAAAATGTATGTAAATTGTGATTTATGTACAGTTATCACTAAGTGAATCACAACAGTGTTGGGAGCAATAAAAACATACAAACATATGAACAGATGAAGAAGTCAGCAGAAAAAGGCTATTTAGTCTGTCTAGTCTGCTTGTATTGCAGAGTCCTTAGCTAAAAGTACTAACCCTGCCCCACCCCCGATCCACGCCTCCCATGACTCTTATTTTCCACCATCTCTGTTCCCAGCCTGTCTTAAAGCTGCCCACTGTCCTTGATGAAACCATTTCTTCTGGAAGCACATTCCAACTTGTCACCACCCTCTCCGTGAAGAAGTGTCTCCAAGCCTCCTGCTAAACCTACCCCCCTCCAATTTAAGACTGTGCCCCCTTGTGTTTCTGTTTCCACAAAGCTTAAAAAAGACCCTCCTTATTCACCCTATTTATTATTTTCAAATACTTGAGAGTCTCAATGATATCCCATCTCTCTCTCTCCCTCCTCCCTCCCTCCCCCCTCTCTCTCCCTCCCTCCCTCCTCTCTCTCTCTCTCTCCTCTCTCTTCCAGGGAGTACATGTTCAGGACCTCAAGCTCTCCTCATTTGTTCTACCCTGCTGGCCCATGTTGATCTTTGTTGCCCTCCGTTAGACCATCTCCAACAGGTTAATGTTCTTTTTAAGGTATGGGCACCAGCACTGTACACTGTGCTCCAGATGCAGCCTCAGTAATGACCTGTACCAGGGCATTATTACCTCCTCTCACTTGTTGCTGATCCCGCTGGCAATGCAGCCCAACATTTTATTTACTTTGCTGCTGCCTTCCTACACTGTGTGGAGTGTTTCAAGTCACTAATGATCACCACTGCCAGATCTTTCCCCTCGTCTGTTGTAGATACCCAGACCCCTCCCAGGCTATACTCAGTCCTGGGGTTCTTGGCTCCAATTTACATAACTGCATTTCTTTGCATTGAAGCAGAGCTGTCAAATCCCAGACCACCTTTCTAGTTACTCAAGATCTTCCTTTAGGTCCTGTATCCCTTCTGCTGTGTCCACCCTCCCACAGAGTTTGGTGTTGTCTGCAAATAGGCACATTTTGCTCTTAATGCCATCACCAATATCAATTATGAAGACATTGAACAGCTCCAGTCCAAGCAATGAGCCCTGTGGGACCCCACTGGTGACTTTCCTCGTGCTAGATAGCTCACTCCCCACCCCCCAAATTTCTGGGTCCTGCCCCTCAGCCAGTTTTCCACCCATCTTGTCAATTTCTCTCCATACCCAAGATCTGCCAATGTCCTGATTAACCTCTTAGGTACAAAGTTAAAGGCCTTGCTGAAGTCCAAGTAAAAGATGTCCACTGCCTGGCTCCTGTCCACAGTTTTAGTAACCCAGTAAAAGAAGTCAATAAGACTCATTTGACATGACCCCCTACCATAAACACATGCTGCTTCACATCCTGGAGACCATGCTCATTTAGATACTCTACCAACTTTTTCTTAAGTGTTTGCTCCATGAGTCTGCACTCTACTGAGGTCCGACTGAGCAGTCTGTAATTCCCTGGGTCATCCATGGGAACCACTCTTATGGAGGGGCACTACATGTGCCATTCTCCAGTTCTGCAGCACCACCCCTGACTCAATGAACTATCGAACAGACCAGACAGTGGATCTTCAAGCTCCTCTGCCAGTTCCCTTAGCATCCTTGGTGTATGCTGTCTGGTCCTGGGGATTTGTCCACGTTCAATGCAGCCCTGTCCTCACTCTATCCACCTCTTTCACTATATCTGTGCCCACCTCCCCTCCCCGCTCCTCTTCTTTCCCCTAGTGGCACTGATCCATCCTTCTTCCTGGTGAAGATGGAATGGAAGTACTCATTCAGTACCTCTGCTTTGCTTCCATTCTCTACCATTCATCCCTCCACTTTCCTGAGCCTAACAATCCCATTTTTCTTTTCCTTTTTGTTTCTAATATAGTGAAAAAAGGCTTTCTCCCCCTTCTTAATTCCTTCAGCTAGCTACAGTTCCTTCTGAGCCTTAGCTCACCAGACTACCTTACCTGCTATGCCAGCCACCTTCAGGTAATCCTCCCTGTCTTCGTCTTTCTTGGTCCTCCTGAATTTCTTGTAGGCTAACCTCTTCTCCCTTTTTTTCAAATTTAATATGCTTTATTGCAGACAAGAAAAAAACAAGCAGTTAAAAAATCCAGAAATACTGATCCTGAGGATACATCAACAGAGGTAAATGTTAAAAGATATACTCAGGAGGTAAACAGTGCATAACACCAATGTAGCCACCCCCCATACCCTCCACTCCCCCATCCCACCAGAGGATAGCAAGAAAAGGAAGCAATAAGTAGCAATAATCCAATCATTGATGAAACCTGTAATGATTCCCAGACCCGTGTAAACTTTTTTAAATTGTCAGCCATACTGACAACATGGTGCTCAGCCTGTAGAACCTCTTCTCCCTCACTGCCTGGGCAACCTCAGTACTAAACCAGCTGAATGCATGACCTAACACACTGCTCTGTGGCAACCATTATTCTCTCCTTGATGATGGACCACTTTTGGTCCATCCCCAAATCCCCTCAGATGTCTGCCAAGTGTCTCCTTAGCAATGCATCCATCTTTCTGAAGTCTGGCTTCCTAAAATCCAGGATTGTAGTCTTAGTGAGGTCCCTTTCCCTGCCCATGTCTAACCAGAACCACACTGTGTGATGGTCACTTCCACCCAGAGGTTCCTCGATCATTACCTCTTGAACATGTTCCTCATTCATCAGTACCAGATCAAGGATTTCCCCCTCCCTCATGGATTCTGTGATTCCCTGGGTCAGGAACCCACTTTGTAGTGCATCTAGGATCACCTGATTCCTGGCACAGGTTGCGGCTGGTACCCTTCAGTCCACCTTGGGCAGGCTGATGTCTCCCACTATTACCACCTCTCCCTTACCTACAGCAGTCAATAAACACAGCGTAGTACCATGTAGCACTACCTGCAGTAGTCAGGCATATTTATTTTGGTAGCTGAGAAAAGTTCTGGGAACGCAGAATTTATGTATGTTATTTTTTTCTCACAGTTTTCCCCTAAAGTGTTGTGCTTTTCTTACAATTCCCCCTTAAATGTATAACAAGAAATGTGGCAGCAGGACTGAATCATTATGCTCCACCTTGTAGCAGAAAGCAGCCGCATGAGATATTTATTCGGGTAATCGAGAAAAATTCTGGGAGCACAGAATTTATGCATGTTGTTTTGTTTTCTCACAATTTCCCCTAAAGTGCATTAGAAGAACTGTGGCGGGGGCGGGGGGTGCAATCACAGCCCAGTAACAGCACATTGTAGCAGGCACAGCATGTAGCAGTCTGAATTATTTATTTTGTTGGCCCACAAATATTCTGGAAGCAAAACATTCATGTTTAGTGTGCTTTTTGCACTCCTTACACTAAAGTGCATTGCAAGAAATGTGGTGGGGCAGTGACACACAGCACAGTACCATAGTGCAGTAACAGCAGTAATACATTACCATCATTTCATAATTTCTGGTTCATGCACCCAGTTGAAGAAGTGAGAAACTCATATATTAAGCTTGAGCACTTGTGTGGACTTGTCTAATCTGCTTGACAAATCCCACCTGAGAAGGTGAATTGAACTGCGCAGTATTAGCTACCGATATTTAAGGATTTCTTGTTTGGGATACATTTTCTGGAAGTAAGAATAGGGAAAACCGTTACTGTCTTGAGTGATGGAATAAGTCTAACAGTGCGGCTGTGCTAGTGATGTAACTGTTGATATGATTTTTAAGTGCACTATACTGTATATATAAACAACAGTGTTTTACAACAGAAACAATAGTGAGAGAGAAGAGGATGACATGGTGCATAAACTGTGCCATTAAAGAAAATATAGATAGAAGAAAGTTTTTTTTTTGTTTGTTTGAAGAAGGGAAAAGACAGCAGACAGAAATAAAGACAAGATGCAATGGAATAAAAGTGTAAAAGTGAAAGGCAGGAAATAGTTTAAATATTGGAAGGATTTTTATTTTCTTAAGAAGGAGAAAGAAATAAATGCATGACAGAATGGAATGAAAGAGTAAAAGCAAAAGACAGGAAATTCTTTACATTTTGCAGGGGATTTTAAAATGTTTTAGATGTACCCCCCCCCCTCAATCTGGGGCCTACCTAAATATGGCTATGGCCCAGTTTGCCCTGATGTGTCCTTCTGCCACCTGGTCTGTTGCACTGTTCATACCTACTGGCACCAGGGAATCATTTGGGCCTGTCCAAAGGGTAGCTGTTAGCTGGGCCGTCAAGTAAACAAATATGGCTGCACATGGTAGGATCTACACATGCGTGGCCAAGTCTTAAAGGAGCCATGGCTACCAAGAGTGTACTGGAAAGCACGGAGGCTTTTTAAAGGTTTTCCTGGCTCCCGGGCAGGCAAGGGATCCAGGATATGGGTAGAGAAATGCCTACAGGCATTTTGTTGGGGGCTCCTTGTTTCTTTGAGGGCTGTTTTGGGACAGAAGCCATATCGTAAAGTGATTTCAGAAGGAAAGGTGCTCTCAGTTAATGGCAGTGCATGAGCAAAAGTTGCCAGCTTACTGGTGTAGTCACAAAAGGAAAAGAAAGTGCAGCACTTGTAAATCAGATTGTGAATGCAATGTTGCAATTTTATTTTAGCAAGATGCCTGGCATTCACCCTAAGGTAAGCTTGCACATCTGCTGCCTTCCAGGTTGCAAAAAGGGTGCCTTTAGTTTTGGGAGCCCAGCCAGCAAAATGGGGCTCCCCCAAGCAAGCAAAGGACTTCTTGGCCCCTCAAGGAAAGCAGGGCCAGGGCATGTGGTTATTTGCCCCATGTTGGGCTTGTAATAAAGGTTATGAGTTGCGTAATCATGCAGCATAATATAAACAATAATGGCGGCCCCCATTAGTTTCCCCTACAGCAGGGTCCACTGGGAAAAGGGCAAAGGACACCACTGTGAGCCTGGGAATGGACTGGCTAATCAGGTGGGGAGCTAAGGGCTGTTATAAAAAGAGCCAAAGCCCAGGAAAAAGAGGAGATCCCAGAGGGGAGAGAGCTTGTTCAGTCAAGCAGGTGAGAGGGAGACTGTGGGAAGGGTTGCCCCAGCATGAAGGCAAGCCTGGGTGCACAAAGGCCCCTCGGAGCCCTCAAGGATGTTTAGGCATAGTATGCCCCCTGTACAGTGACACTAATACAACAAAAATGTCGATGCTGACAACATCGATGTTTTCACTGTAGTGGTCCGCCCGAGACCCCGGCACACTTTCTTCTGGTTCTGCATCCCCTTCCCAATCCAACTCTGACTTAGAGTGGGAATCCTAGAGATCGGGAGGTGCAGGGGGGAGAGTCCCCCTCATGGGTGGTTTGGGGGCGAAGCCCCCAATGAAAAAACAGCTGGGGTCTCTGATTAGATTTATATCGACCGTAAGTTGTAGTCGACATAAATCCGTCGCTGTGATGGTGGTCGACAATTTTGTTGTCAAACCAGCATTGTAGAGCCTTTAGGCATCATGCCTCTGAGATTATTTAGGGAGCAGGGAAGGAACTGCACTGTTGATAAGTATTCCCTAGGAAATTGCATCTTAAACTGCTGTTTTGTAGTTTGTGGACTGTAAACACAACTAGACTTTTGACCTGTCCTGCCCAGCCAAGAAGCAAAGTATTTGGGCTGGGGCAGAGACTACTTAGTAGCCCAATTGATTCTGAGTTCTTGTGGATGTCCAGGATGACTTCAAGCCTGCCAAGGTACCCTGAACTGATAAAAGACCTAGAGGTGAAGATGATGAAAGGCCAGAGAGGCAAAGACGATGAAAGGCCTGAGAGGTGAAGACAATGAAAGGCCAGAAGGGCGAAGAAGACAAAAGGCCTGAGAGAAGAAGATGATGAAAGACATGTCACAGGCAAATGGTTCTGCATTTTGCTATGCATCTATAGCTGGCTGATATGGTGCAAAGAGAGAATGTCTACTGATACCAGAGTGGTACCACTATTCTATGTCTTAGTTCAACTACTACCCCCCCCCCCGAAGTGTCCAGAAACTGTACGTACCTCCGGGCTGTGGCCCGAGGAGTTCTGCTTCAATTTAGTTAGTTAGCTAGATGGTATAAGGGAGTTAAGTCTTGGACAGGACTTTGTAAGCTTCAGGGATAAGCCCAGGCAGAAAATTGGAAAGTTCTGCTGTGTTGTTTGAATCTTTTGGGGCCCCTTGCCAAGTTCTAAAGTTCAAGTTCAGACTGCTACTCCCATTGCATCCCAACGTCCATGAGGCAACAACCCTGCATCATCTGGTTGGCTACCAGCAACTCAGTGAGGTACCCACTGTAACAAACTGTTACCATTAGTATGGCCATTGGGGGAAAGCCAGGTGCATGCATGGGGTGGTACTGGGGCTGTGGGGGAATATCTATTGCAAACAAAGTTGTTGGTTTATGCTGTTTTATTCTCCTTTACCCTTGCCCCATAATAAATCAGAGTTTATTTTATTTTATAATACTGGCTCATTGGTTATTGCTTGGTGTTTATTACTACTGTGTGGGAACAAGGTAATTGTGTGTAGGAGGGCAGTTACTATTTAATTCAGGGGGTGGTAATCTTGTGTTTTACTTATGAGGGTTACCTCTGTCTTAACGAGCCCACACTGTGTGGGGAAAAAAATCACGATGGGCTACGGACTTCTTTTTTCCATTAAAACCTAGTAAACCAGGTACCTCAAATCACTACCCCAGGTGGAGACACCATGCCATTTTACTCCAGTGAAGCACACCCATCAATGAACTCAGGCCGGCCCCCTCGGGATGTGAGTACAAGTGAGACTCCGAGGGCCCTGGAAGAGCCAGGTGGTAAGTTGAAGGGCTATTACAACTGGAGGCACTGGTGGGATTCTATTCCCTCCCCAAGTGTGTTCCCCACACCCGGACTTTGAAAAAGGTCATAGTGTGCCCCCCAAATTCTGCACTTTGGTATGGCGCTACAAGAGTTAGAAGACTGGTACTAAGGGGAGTGCTTGGACCTGAAAAAAGCAATTCTGGTCATAGGGATCCTTGAGGGTATTGAAATGACTGTTGTTTTGGTATCCCTAGAGGTTTTACAAGGTTTGGGAAAACTGAAAGTGAATGGCATGAGGTATGATAGTGTAAACCAAAGCACTACTGCTCTATTGCAAAGTGACTTAGAAATAGATGTGAGTAAACTACCTGCCAACATCAAGCCAGAACACCAGCCTGATGGTGCAGAGGGTTGAGGCGCTGGATGCCACACCTTGCACCACACCAGTGACCTGGGGTTCGGCAAGAAGCTTGGGTTGGCAGGGGTCGACGAGGGGGTGGGAAAGGATGTTGAGCAGGCTGCCGGCAGGCAGCTCTCCTACTTGGGAGGGTGTAAGGGGGCCCCTCGGTGCTTGGATGCCACCAAGTGGAGGCTGGGTGGCAGTGCTGCCTCCAAGAAGCTCGCTACTAAACCATGGGGAGGGTAGATGGGGCCAGTGGGGAGCTGTGATGCGCATATGCACCTCCATGCACATGCAACACTACTTCCAGAGCCCCGGGTAGAACCGACAGAAGAGGGAGAAAACTCAGGTGGAACATCAGGGGTCACCACACAATGAAGCCTCCCAGCCTGTGCAGGAGTTCCACTGGGACACGCATAGTGCATGGAAGATCCCGAAAGACCACTGGTGACAGGTAAGGGTGGCAGAGGACAGCAGCGATCTGACGCAGTGGATAAAGAAAGTTGGGGAAAAAAACATCAAGCCAGAAGAGTCAGAGGGTGTATGGAACTTGTTTGGCGAGGGGAGCAGTCCACAGTCTGACCCCCCCCCCAATACAGCCAGTAGATTGGATGGAAGAAGTTTAATTGTTGTTAACAGTTGAGGGTAAAACAGTCAAGGATGCGTAAGCCTTACTCCGAGAGTAAGAATCCATGCCAGCAGTGCCACCTGGTGGACCCAAGGTTGTGGCACCAGAGTGGATCCATTATTTTTTTGCTCCCTATGAGTAGTATAAGAGATTATGTACCTTCTTCTGAGCCATTCCTACTCCTGCAGGGGAAAATAATTATGAGAGTTGGATGAGCCAAGCTACACAGATGAAACAAAAGTGGAAGTGCTCAAATGATGATTAGTGTAAGAGAATAGTGGAAAGCCTGAGAGGTATGGCCTTGGACATAATCCATTTCCTATGTGCAAGTCAGCCTAACTGTACTGCAAGTGATCAACTGGCCATGCCAAAAAGTATGTTTGGAGTTGTAGAGAGGAAAGAGGACCTCATTTTCCAATTGGGGGCATCACGCAAAGAGGGGGAGGAAATTGTCTCACTACATTACCCAAGTGGAGATGGTGGTATGGAAAATTACTGAAGCTGGAGAAGTTACCCCTACTCTGATTGCCCAGATGAGACTTGACCAAAGTTTGAGAGGCCCTGTGTATTCCCTCTTGATCTTGATATCCATCAGGTTGAGAGACAGCAGAGCTGATACCCCAAACATTTGACAATTACTGGATGAAGTAGGGGAAGAAGAAGCACAAGAATACATTCTTGACTCTCTCCAGGAACCACCTGTAAAGGCTACACCCCTGCAATCATAAGTAGAAAGCTGTAAAGAGTCTAGCAACACCCCTGACCTGGGTACTGAACTCAAAGGACTCAAAGAGTGTGCAAAGGCCCTACAAATGGCACATGCATTTCAACCACAGCCAGATGTCTCGGTGCCTGGGTGAGGATGCTCACTGAATCCTACTTCTGCCCCAAGGGTCAGGCCTTGACCCTCTGCACTGCCCTGAGAAGGACTGTTTTATTATCATTGTGGGGAAGATGGACATTTTGCCTGTGGGTGAAGTCACCCGGAGAACCTGCAACTGGCAGATGAGAAAATGAGAAGATGCCAAACTCAGCAGGGAAATGACAGCAGAGCAGAGTGAGGGAGTGACCTGGGTCTCTGAAAGTTCAATGCTCCATGAAATGGATTGAACTTAATGTTCCTCCCGACAGCAACTTGCCGTCAGGGCTATTGGGCCCTAGAGCAAATGTTCAGATTTTTCTTGAAGGACAACCCTGTAATACATTGCTTGACAGAGGATCACAAGCCACCATTATCCGCTGTACATTCTAAAACTGTTCCTGAAGGCATCTGCCACTCCAGCCATTGAAAGGATATTCTCCGTGGGTCCTGATTAACACCAGCTGTCCCTATGACCATTACTGCCTTGTAAAATTTGAGTTCCCTGGAACAGACAAGGAAGTGTCACATAAAACTGATGCTATAGTACTGATCTGTCTGGAATCCAACACTATGAACGACATCCCTGTGCTAATCAGAACCAATGCCAACATGTTTGGGGGGTTGGCCCAAATGTGCCAGGAGAGAGGAGGAGCCCAAAGTTTACAAAGTCAGTCTTTGCAAGCAGCAGTGAAGTGAGTGAGTTTGAAACTTGATTCCTCAATGACTGTGCTGACACATGAGCCAATTGATGTGATCCACAGAGTTGACCATAAGAAGATGGTATTGACACCAAATTCACTATGCTGGGTAGTTGGTGCTGTGTTTAAGAACCAGCCAGCTGGCCCAGCGTTCATCATTGATGCTCCTCCTGAACACAGTTTGCCAGATGGACTGATGGTGCAGAGAGGAGTGATGTCACTTCCTGCTACTCCCTTGGCCAGAAGAGTGACTGTGAAGGTGAAGAATGAAACAGAGAAACACATCACCTCAGGGAAAGGCTGAGTGCTGGCACACATCTTCCACATTGACAGTGTGACAAGGGTGGACCCTACTTTAGCTACTGCTACAGAGATAGATCCTGGATTATTTAACTTTGGGGACTCACCCTATCAGACCACTACCGGTGAAGCCTGAGTAACAAGTTGGCCAAGCACTGGAAGGTATTCTGTTTGCATGAGTACAACTTGGGATGCTTCCATGGAGAAGAGCACTATATTTAACTGAAAGACAACCGTCCTTTCCAAGAGAGGTTCCAGAGACTGGCCCCTGGGGACATCAAGGGTGTCCAGCACCATTTCCAGGAACTGTTGGCTGCGGAGATTATCAAGGAATCAAGGAATCCATAAGCATCACCCATAGTGGTGGCCCACAAGAAGAATGATGCAACCTGAATGTGCATTGATTACTGCACCCTGAATAGGAAGACCGTGCCTGATCAGTATACTGTGCCTCGGGTAGAGGATGCCTTAGCTAGCTTGTAAGGGAGTTGATTGTTTTCAGTACTAGATCTGTACAGTGGCTCGCATCAGATCCCCATGGCGGAGGAAGATAAGGAGAAGTCAGCCTTCATCTGCCCTCTGGGGTTCTTTTTTTTAATTGAAAAAGCTTTATTGATAACATCAAAAATGCAAACATCAGTAAGAACTTGTCAGATGCCCTCTGGGGTTCTATTAGTTTGAGAGAATGTCCCAGGGAATATAGGAGGTCCCAACTACCTTTCAGAGACTGATGGAAAAAGCAGTGGGTGATATGTGCCTACTGGAAGTACAGTAAATGTATACCTGGATGATTTTATCGTGTTTGTAAGAACTTTAGAAGAACATGGGACCCAACTCATGCAAGTGTTGGACCAGTTGGAGGAGATCAGTTTGAAAGTGTCCATTGACAAGTATCAGTTCTGCCAGCCCTCTGTAAAATATGTCTGCCACATTGTCTCTGCTGATGGTGAACGGACTGATCCAGCCAAAGTGGAGGCCCTTACTACCTGGCCCATGTCTCACAATCTCAAGATGTTGTAGTCATTTCTGGGATTTTGTGGCTACTACAGACATTTTGTAAAAGATTAGTCAATGGTTGTTCGTCCTCTGAATGATCTCACCCAAGGGTATCCACCCACTAACCAAATGAAAGCCTGTTCCAGGAGGAATCCTCCTCAAAAGCAGTACTGGACAGTAATAGAACCTTTTGGTGATCACTGGGCAGAGCAATGTGAAACAGCTTTTAGAGAAATTATCAAAACTCCTGAGTGAAGCACCTGTGTTAGCCTTTGCAGACCCCACCAAGCCATACATACTACATACAGATCCTAGTTTAAGTGGTTTGGGAGCTGTCCTGTACCAAGAGCACTGAGAGGGAGTTTGCCAAGTGGCATTTGCCAGCTGCAGTTTGACACTTTCAAAGAAATTGTACCCAGTGCACAAGCTCAAGTTCTTAGCCCTCAAGTGGGCAGTAACTGAAAGATTTCATGACTATTTATATGGTGCCCACTTCACTGTCAGAACAGACAAAAATTCTCTCTCATTTGTGAATACAACAGCCAAATTAGATGCAGCTGAACATCAGTCATTGTCTGCTCTATCAACATACAACTACGGCTTGGAGTACTGAAGTGGCAAGAGCAATATTGATGCTGATGCACTATCTAGATACCCTCACCCCAAGCAGCTAGATTTAAATGTGCAACTTTCAAGTATAACATTGAAAACCATGTGTTTGAAGTTTGATACCACTGATCCTGTCACCTCTGCAAATGTAGACAGGGCCATTGAAATGTTGGGATCCTCTCTGGATACCATTTCAGCTGCATATCTCAGTTTCACTGGCTTGGACCTGTCATCATTGCCCCAGCTGAGTGAGTCAGAAAAGAATGTGCTCAGAGAGAAGACTGTGTTGTAAGGAGCAATATGGGCATTAGAGAGAGGACATGATGCAAACCAAGTACCCTTAACGCATCCAGATGTGCCATTGTCATAGAGGGAGTGGAGTAAGTTGTCCCTGAAAGATGGGCTTTTGATATGCATCAGCCATGACAGTGCCTATCCTGAGTTTTCTAGAAAAGTATTGGTACTGCCCTGGAAGTACAGGAAAGTAGTCATCAAATCCTTGCATGATGATATGGGTCATCTGAGGTTTGAACGCATTCTGGATTTGAGGGATTATAGGAAATATGGGCAGACTGGACGGACCTCTGGTCTTTTTCTGCCATCATGGTCTATGTTTCAGTGATTTAGCAAGAGCCTAATTTTGTTCACCCCTAAAGGAAAAAGACATGGAGAAGCATTGCAAAACCTGCCTCAGATGCATAAAGACTCTGCCAAAGAAAGATGCACCCCTAGTAAACATAAAAACATGTGGACCATTGGAGTTCATATGCATTGACTTTCTTTCTTCAGACCCTGACATCAAGAATATGCCCAATATTCTGGTGATAATGGACTACTACACACGTTATGCCCAGGAGTACCTCACCAAGGATCAGAAAGCAAGCATGGTGGTGGAAGTGCTGCAGCAATATGTTAATTACTATGGAATACCCAAAAAGGATCCATTTGTACCAAGGGAGGGACTTTGACAACAAACTGGTCAAAGTGTTCCTTTTGTCCTATGGTATTAAAAAGTCCCACAACACATTGTACCACCCACGGGGGGGGTTACCTATAGCGAGGCAATATCTACATCGCTGACATCCCTGACAGTGATAAACACAATGCCTAGTGTCAGCATTGTACTGTCAGGGATGTGTGTGTGTTTTCTTCAGGGGGCTGTGCCCCTCGAACCCTCCATGTGGGGGGCTCCACCTCCCACCCCCCCTGATTTTTAAATATACAACTCCGAGTCAGAGTTATCTTGGGGTGGGGGAAAAACACCAGGAGATGCAGTGCCGGTGCCAACGGGGACCATCACAGCAACCCAATGCTTTCTGTTGAATTCTGTCGCTGTGATGGTCTTCGCTGTGGCGGTTTCACTGTGCAGTCAGTACACCCACAAGGGGACCCTCAACCCAAATGTTTTAAAAGGACTTTGTTGTACATATTAAGCACTTTGACCACACTGAAAAGTCCAATTGGTGCCAGAAAGTGTGCTTACTGGTACATGCCTATAACTGTATTAAACATGATGCTACTCAGAGGTCACCTTTCTACTTACTGTTTGGGCAAGAAGCATAACTGCTAGTAGACTTATGGTTTGGTGTCTCAGCAGATGGAGCTTCTGAGGAAATATGTCTATAGTACAGAAGGAGACTATGGCAACAGTTGCAAAAAGCATATCAACTTGCCTCTGAAGCTGCCGCTAAGAATAGTCAATCAAACAAGAACAGTCATTATCAAAGAGTCTGACATCATGTACTACAAGTTGGAGATTGTGTCTTTCTAAGGAACTTGGGTCTGCAAGGGAAGCAAAAGATACAGGACCATTGGACACCAGAAGCTTACATAGTGGTGGAACAAATGCCAGACATGCCTGTTTACAAGATTCGGCAAGAACATTGAAAAGTCTGTACATAGAAACCATCTTCTACCCATTGGAGAAATTGTGCCGGATCTCCCATCAGAAAATGAACACCCAGTGGTGAGGAGGCCCAAGACTCGAGTCAAACGACCCAGCAGCAAAGCGAAATGGCAACCAATGATCCCAGTATCCCAACTGCAGTGCCTGCTCTAGAACCTGTGCCTGATCAGTTGGATGACAGTAATGATGATGATGTTTCACACAGCCCCCATGTGCCTAATCTAACTAATGTGGCCCAAACCCCCAGAGGGACTGGAAACACTCAAGGCTATCTGTCTACAAGTACTGCCACTGTTGAGGACTTTGTAAACATTGAACTGCCTTACTCATTGAACCCTGAAGTTGCACCCTTTGTACCTGAGGAAAGGCCCATTGAGCAAGTGGCAGAGCCTATCATGGACAATGAGATGGACTTCGATTGTGCTGAGCCAATCCCAGAGACTAATGCCAATTCTGTTATTCCTGAAAATGCTCTTGTGCTGGACACAGAGCTGGAAGAGGGAAGAGTGCTCCCTGTTCCTGAAGAAGATACAATATTACCAAGGAATTCTGGACCAGAAACCAAGCCCATTATTCAGCTCACTTATGACACCCTTGGTGCCTCCTGTGATACTCTCCTTCATGTGGTTCACAAACACATTGTCCCTGTGATATACCACCAAATCTGTTGCAAACTGGACTGGAAGGGAAAGTGTAATTGTCAGCAAATAACTACAGTACTGTCACTAGATAGGTACCAATTGTCTACATAGCAAATGTTCATTGTGTATGTGTGTGTAAATAGTCTGAATAGTAAGTCATCAGGTGTTAGTTAGAAAATGTATATAATACAGTACAATCCACTTAATAGGGACGCGGTTAATGGGGACGTTTGTTTAATAGGGACGTTTCCCCAGTAACCGATTTTTTCCTAATTGACTTCCATTATGTTCTAATCCAGTTATAAGGGACACATGGGCCACTTAATTGGGATGTTTTACATTTAAAAAAAGTGAAGGACAGAGTCTCTCTATTGGTATGCGCCAATATGGATGGGACAGACAAGCGCACCTTGCTTGTCATTGGAAAAAGTAAAAGACCTCGCTGTTTCCCCAGAGATCTTGCTACACTGCTGGTATCTTACTATGCTTCATCAAATGCTTGGATGACAGGGTGGATCTAAAAGGACTGGCTGGGCATGTGGGAGCATGAGCTGAAGCGCAAACGGTGCTATGTCCTACTGTTCCTGGACAACTGCTCCGCACACCCTGCTGATGTTGTGGGGATGTACCCACACATTAAAATTGTTTTTTTGCCACCAAACACCACCAGTCTGATCCAACCCATGGATATGGGTGTGATCAGAAATTTAAAAGGTCACTATTGTGCACTGATGTCAGCATGAATCGTGGATGTGATCGACCAAGGAGGAGAACTGACTGCATCTGCAATCGCTAAAGCTATCAGTATCCTGGATGCCATCTACATGGCTGCCAAAGCTTGGAAATCTGTCTCTTTGACTTCACTCCTGCACTGTTTTAGGAAGGCAGGGTTTCTAAGTAGTGTCGCGGAACCGGTGGGCGAAACACATCAAACAGCAGCAGAGGATCCACTGTATGATGTTCAGCCACCAGCTTACATGACTGCAGATGAGTTCTCTACTTTTGTGGACATCGACATTGATGTTGAAACTGAGGGGGAAACTACAGATGTCAAAATCTATGAGGCAGTCAAACATATGAGACTGGATGCAGGGACACAAGAAGCAGAACATGACTCAGAGGCAGAAGAAGATCCAGTACCCGATCCCATTTCTAACAAGGATGCTATCAATCACTGTAGAGTGCTTATGGCATGGTGCATGCAAAATGGTGACATCGCATCCTGGGGAGCACTGTCAGCTGTTGAGAGCCGCATTTCAAATAGGATCAGCACCGACTCAAAACAAAGTTCGATCACAGATTTTTTTTTATCGAAGTGAATGTCAACTGAAGTGAATTTACTTTATTTTTGTCACTTTTGAACACTTACATAGAAAAAAAAACCAAAAACAATGTATGCACAGAAATACACTAAAAATAAAAGTACTTAACTAAATTTCGATCTCTGACTCGGTTGTTTGCTGATTACAATATAGAACATAGGGCACCTGTTAATTGGGACGATCACTTAATAGGGACGATTACTCGGTCATGGAGCTGTCCCTATTAAGTGGCTTCATCTGTATTGTGTGAACTTGTGTTCCTGTGCCAAATGGACTACATGGGTAATGTCTTGGTGAGGACACCAAGATATTGTCAAGGGGAGTGTGTAAGCCCCCCCAATCTGGGGCTTATCTGTATATGACTATGGCCCTGTTTTGCCCCGATGTGTCCTTCTCAAGGTTTGCAGCACCCTGCTGCCTGGTCTGTTGCACTGTTTGTGCCTACTGGCACCGAGGAATCATTTTGGCTGGTCTGGAGGGTAGCTGTTAGCTGGACAGACATGTAAACAAATATGGCCATGCATAGCAGGACCTGCACATGTGTGGCCAAGTCTTAAAGGAGCCACATCTCCCAAGAGTTTACTGGACAGTACAGGTGGTTTTGAAAGGTTTTACCAGATCCCGGGCAGGCAAGGGAACAAGAATATGGGTAGAGAAATGCCTACGGGCATTTTGTTGGGGGCTCCTCGGTCCTTTGAGGGTCATTTTGGTCTGAGAGCTATATCATGAAGTGTGCATGTGCACCTGCTGCCTTCCAGGTGCAAAAAGGGCACCTTTAGTTTTGGGAGCCCAGTCAGAAAAATGGGGCTCCCCCCCAAGCAAACAAAGGGTTTCATGGTCCCCTTAGGGAATGCAGGACCAGGGCATGTGGTTATTTGCCCCATGTTGGGCTTGTAATAAATGTTATGAGCTGCAAAACCATACAGTATAATGTAAACAATAATGGCAGCACCATTAGTTTCCACTGCAGCAGGGGCCACTGGGAAAAGGATATAAGGCACCACTGTGAGTCTGAGAATGGCCTGGCCAACCAGGTGGGGAGCTAAGGGTTGCTATTAAAAGAGCCAGAGCTTGGGAAAAAGAGGAAATCCCAGAGAGATCCCAGAGGGGGGAGAGATTGTTCAGTCAAGCAGGAGAGAGGGAGACTGTGGGAAGAGCTGCACCAGCCTGAAGAGAAGCCTGAGTGCACAAAGGTCCCTCTTAGCCCTCAAGGACGTTGAGGCATATGGCCTCCGAGATTATTTAGTGATCAGGGAAGGAATTGCACTGCTAATTAGTATTCCCTGGGAAATTGCATCTTAAATTGCTGTTTTGTAGTTTGTGGACTGTAAACATAACTATATTGTTGACCTGTTCTGCCCAGCCAGAAAGCAAAGTATTTAGGATGGGGCAGAGACTGTTAAGTAGCCCAATTGCATTTGAGTTCCTGTGGACATCCAGGATGACTTCAAGCTTGCCAAAGTACCCTGGACAGATGAAAAGCCTAGAGGTGAAGACAACAAAAGGCCAGAGAGGTGAAAATGATGAAAGGCCTGAGAGGCAAAGATGATAAAAGGCCTGAAAGGCAAAGACGATGAAAGACCAGAAGGACAAAGACAATGAAAGACCTGAGAGGTGAAGATGATAAAAGGCATGTCACAGGCGGCAAATGGTCCTGCATTTTGCTACGTATCTGCAGCTGGCTAATGTAGTCCAAAGAGAGACTGTCAGTTGATACCACAGCAGTACCACAATTCTGTGTCTTAGTTCAACTCCCCCTGAAGTCTCCAGAAACTGTAAGCACCTCCAGGCTGTGGCCCCGAGGAGTTCTGCTTTAATTTAGTTAGTTAGCTAGGTAGTAGAAGGGGGTGAAGTCTTGGGCAGGACTTTATAATCTGCAGAATCTCTGGACATCCCTTACTGCTAGACGCCTGCTCCATGCTGGACTATGGACTCTTAAACTGCTCCTGCAGAAATTGCCAAGCTATCTCTCTTCCCTTAATAGTATCTCACATAGTGCATACTCGTTAAGAAAATCTGACTTTATTATGCTTGACATACCAAGGACGCGGACCTCCTTTGGTAAACGTGCTATTGCATATGCCCTTCCCTCCATTTGGAACCAATTACAAACCGTACTGAAACTAACACAGTTTCAATAAACTTCTACAAATCGATAAGTTCAGCCAAAATAAAAGACACCTGTAACTGTCATTAAGTCTCTTCCTTCCCTATGTGTGCCATATTTATCCACTGGTAAGGTATAATTGCTTTGTCATATTAACTGCTTTCCCTTCCCCTTCTACTCCTGGCTTTATCTATGCTTACGCTCCGCTGCTACTCTATCAAATCACTCCCCCCCCCATATCAGTTGTAGTCTGCTGTTTGTTCTAGCTGCCAAAATATATGTATTGCACACACCAGTGATCATGTTTCATTTATCAGTATGCAACCTGTAAGTCACTTCCCTGTTTCATATCAATGTTTACCACCTGCGGTCACCCTATGTGGTACCCTTGTATGTATATCCAGCCTGTATCATGTAACGTGCATTCCATGTATATACTGTTATTACCTATCTATGTTTGTACTTTAAGTGTTTATGTCACAGGACCTCCTTGTGAATGAGCTTGCTCAATGGAGTTTTCTTGCAATGAACTTGAACTAGAATAAGCCCAGGTAGAAAACTGGAAAGAGTTCTGCTGTGTTGTGTGAATATTTTGGGGTCCCTTGCCAAGTTCTAAAGTTCAAGTTCAGACTGCTACTCCCATTGTATCCCAACGACCAAGAGGCAACAACCCTGCATCCTCTGGTAGGCCCCCAGCAACCCAGTGAGGTACCCACTGTAACAAACTGTTACCATCAATACAGCCAATGGGGGGAGCCAGGTGCACGCATGGGGTGGTACTGGGACTGTGGGGGAACATCTGTTGCAAACAAAGTTGTTGGTTTATGCTGTTTTATTCCCCTTTACTCTTCTCCCATAATAAATTAGAGGTTAGTTTATTTTATAATACTGGCTCATTGGCTATTGCCTGGTGTGTACTACTACTGTATGGGGAAAAGTCACTGTGTGTGGGAGGAATTGAATACTTATTCCTGGGGAGTGTAGCCTTGTGTTTTATTCATCAGGCACCCCATACCACTACTGCAGGTGGAGGAACCACATCATTCTACTCCAGTATAGCATACCCATTAGTGAACCCAGACCGGCCCTCTCAGGAGGTATGTATAGTGGAAAACCCGAGAGCCCTGTAATAGCCAAGTGGTAAGTTGAAGGCTGTTACATATATTTTTGGGAAGGTTTTAAACATAGGGGGGAAGAATGACTAAGAGGAGACAGAAAAGAGAAAAACAAGAAAGATATAGTAAAACTTTTGATTGTTGATCTAATTTATGGTGTGCCCCTTTCAGATGGAGCAGCACCCAAACCACCCCGATCAAGCTCCTGCATTTCTTGGAGGAGAAGCTGCTGGTTTTCAAGGACTTTTAAAAGACTGTTCCATGGAGCAAACACACTGATGGAGGTTCCCCCATCTCTCCACACAGTTCTGATGGCTGCTTCATGGGCTTGAGGCAGTGTGGATGCCAGTGCTTCTGGTCTGGATAACGGTGCTGGTGTGGATCCCAGTGCAGGTGCTATTATGGGTGCTGCTGGAGCTCTGGGTGCACATGAATGCAGAGCAACATGGCGAGAATGATGCTGAGTGACTGAGCACTCTCCCTGGCTTCTGGAACAGATGGCTCACCTCCACCACTGTTAGCCAGCTCTCTTCATTTGGCCACCAACTCAGTAAGCTGGTGGATCTTAACATGGGTCCATTGCCTGCCAGTGCATAGGTGACTCCCCTTTTTTCATCGACTGACCAGTGTATTACATATATCACGACTTGCAACACTGTCATCCTGGGGATCCACAGTGAAAAAGCCTCATGCAATGGATGACCATGCCTGCTTGTCTTTTGGTGCCCAAGGCACTGAGGAGTCTGATGATGATGATTGTTGGGGCTCTGCAGGGGAACAGTCAGTGCAGTGGTGGGAGTGGGAGTACCATGGGGGGCACAGGTGGTGCAGGCTGCTGTGCAGATGGTGCCGGTGGTTCTGGCTACTGCTGCTGAGGGGAATTGAGGGGCTGCATCAGAGCAGGTGCTGGTGGCTCTGTCTATGGTGGAGCAGAGGGAGTTGGGGGATGCTGGGAAGCTAGGGCAGGGAGTGGGATTTGCTGCTGCTGCAGTTTTGGGAGGACTGCTGGAGAACCCCCAAACACTGGACTGCCAGGCATATGGCACCACCCTCAACAGTCCCTACACCTCGCCCACTATGAATCTCCATTACAGAATATGAGAGAGGGCGGGAAGAAGAATGAGAGAAAAATAATTGAACAGGAAAATAAATGACTACTTAGAAAATAAGGAATTGAATATGATTCAGAAAACAGTGACTAATCAGAGGATAGTAAATTGACTAAGATTCAGAAAACAATAAAAACAAATCTTAGAAAGTGTTTAAGAAAAGGGTTTGATATTTATTTTCACTCAGTAAAGCTGTGGGGCTCCTGGCTCCTCCACTGACTAACTCACAATGAAAAACCAAAAGTGAAGCTGTGTCACTGTATACAGATATGTACCATGTGACCTGCAGAAGCTCATCCATGTGACCTTGTTTACTACCTGCCTCATTGTGACCATACTTCACCTAAAGGCAACCAAGGCTGAAGTTATGGGCGAAGTTCCAAGGTGAAGTTGTGAAAAGGTGAATTTGCTATTAAATAAGAAAAATTTGTGAATTTATCTGCAAAGGTGGATTTTGCGAATTCACCTTAATCTCACCAGTGGATTTAAACTTTGCATCATCTCTACATATTCTGTGCTTAATGGAAATTTTGAGTCACTATAGTATTTTAGTTGAACTGAACTTTTATAGGTCTCCGTGAACAAGGGTGGATAGCCTTCCTTATGGAGCCCTTCTGACCAGACTACAGGTCCGTTCCTTATTTGTTTTTAAGGTGGGGGGTCTCTGATTACCAGTAATAACGTCACAGTGAGCATCAGCAGACCCCAGTAAAGCAAGACTCCAAACAACAATTGAATTGCAAGCTGCTATTTTCTGTATTAAACAAGGTATAAGTATAAAAACGTTACCCTAGTCTGTTACGGCTCATGTTGTCCAGACGCTGTTCCAGGACTGAGGTTATAATTAGTGATGGGAAGACTGACTCTGTGTCACATTAGGACACAAACACCAGCCTGCTTCAACTCTGGAAATCAGATGAATTTATGATTTGACTCTGATTTGACCCAATTCAACTCATATAACAGGTTCTGATCTTCCAGTGACCCAGTTCTGACCTGATCCACATACTTTAAGTGATTTTGAAGCATTATTCTTGTTTAAAGTGTGCAACTGGTGATTAATAAAAAACATTTAAACATTAAATGACATAATGGAAGGCTTATGGGGGGATAGGGACAATCTAATTCTATAATCTGACCTGGTCTGGATCTGCTTCTAACCTGGTTCTGGCCCAGTCTGGGCAATTTAACTGTTTAGTAAACCAACATAAATAGGAACCTTTTGGCGAAATATTAGAGTCCCAATCAGAACTGGGCCACAACTGACCCTCCCGTCCCTAATTAGAATCCTTCACTTGTGACTTCACAATCTACTGCTAATGGAAACTGTGTGATGTCACAAGCTGAGGATGATCACCTCAGCTCCTGAACAGAATTAAAGCCAAGTGAACTTTATAGGAATAGGTTCCTGTTTTGATGTATGTCTCCTTATGTTTAAGGAACAGAATGGCTTCAAATTCTCCTTTTTGGATTGTTATGTAATTGAGATCTGCTGATGACAATGATTTTTTTTTTACTTCTGGCCAAAGTCTCTCCTTCATTTAAAACCTAGCCTTGTTGTCTTATCATGTAGAGATTTATGGTTGTGATAAAATGATTAAAATGTTTAAACACTAACAAGGACTGGATTTTCTTTTTGTTTGTAATAATGTTTTTTTATTAAACTGTACAACAAACAGAGAGAGAGAGGTATATCATTTCAAATCCCAGGTACAATACAATACATGGGGAAATCACTATCTTTTTAACTAGGATCATGTAAAGTATAGGAGATTGTAGTCCATGCAAATAAAAAATCTCATTAGTGCAAACTCCTTCTGAAGAGGGTCAAATAATCTCAGTTTCATTCACAACATTTTTAGGTTTGGACCACACAAGAACCCAGAGAATCTGAGGGGAGGGGAGCAGCAAACCAGCAGGGGCAACCCCCAAGGAACCCTAATGACTACGCCACCGCATATAGCACAAAACTTGGGTTTTTAGTCATGATGTACATTATACAGTTGTGCCTGTTCAATCTGGAGTTAACTTGTTCTAATCTATTGTTTTAAGAAAAAGTTATTCTTTTCATTGCATAGATTTGGTTAATTGTGTCTGTCCAGAAACCAAACCTAGCTGCCTGTGGTGTAAGCCACAGCTTTGTTAAGCATCTCTTGCAAGCTGCTATCATGATGCTCAATATGTATTTTATGTGTATTTCCCTACATCCTACAGGGAAGATAACAAGAGATGCAGTTCTGCAGTGAGAGCTATCAGTTGTTGCATTATCTTCTTTATTTTTCAAATTGAATAAGCTATATTAAAACATCAAAAATACAAGACAGGGTAAGATGATACTGAACAGAGTACAGCAAGATATCTTGAAATATCATAACATGTAAAACAATGAAACAATACCAGATTTAATTCAGTAACAAAAATCTACTTGTATTTTCATGCTAAAGTAAAACACTTAATTCCCTCCACCCCCAAGCCCCACCACCAGAGGTAACAATACCAACAAACTACTAAAAAAATAAGTATAGCATTGATTACCAACTCTGCGGGATTCAGGTTAAGATGAACACTATAGTCTTGGGATGGTACACAATGGATGAACCAAATATTCCCAGTTAGTCTAAGAGGGTGCCAACTGAACCTGAACAGGAAATTGGAATATAATTAACATACGGAGTCATACAGTTAACAGGACGTGTAATGGTTTCCAGATATCCTTATATCTACTGGGCCTGCTGGTGATATTGGCTATAGTCCATTTGGCTTGTAAAGCAAACAGTATTTCCCTGTACCATTGAATATATTGTGGGATGTTCTGATTTAACCAATGCCGAAGGATTACCTTTTTGGCACAAGCTGAGATTAACGCCATGTAATACCTCTGGTTGCCAATCAACCTGTCATCATATTCCCCCACTAGGCAAATCTCAGGAGTGAATACCTCCATCAGGTCCAGTATAGGATCCAATTGATTCCATATAGAATCCCAGAAGGGGGTCACTTTTTCACGGGGCCAGAGAATATGGAGTAATGTGCCTGGTTCCTTATTGCATCTGGAACAGGTATCTGATGGGAATCTACCTGTTTTATGCAAATGAACAGGAGTGTAATAGAGGTCATGTAATACCTGGAACTGCAGAGAATGGCATCTATCCCACTTTATATATTTATGTAGTCTCTTCCATATGTGAGGCCAGTTGCAAAGGAGTTGTTGGGCCTTCTTTATTGGTTAGAAATTCATGTAACTTATGATAATAATGAGAGTATGTGAAAGGTGGTGCAGTTGTGGCCAGAGTGAGAATTTGAGACCCATATTGGTTATCCCACAGGTCAGTACCTGAGAAGTGTCTGATCTCATAAGAGATCCTCAACTGCATCCACTTCAGTATAGGGCCAGAAGGACCTAATGTGTTGCATTATCTTCATCATACTGTGTTTAGCCTCTGACAAAAAAAATGTTTCAGTTTAGGGCAGCCCACACGATAAGTGTGTGAGTAGCTTTTTGCTCATCACACTGTCTCCAGCATGAGATGTATTTCAGTGGGGAGTAATGGGTTGTCACCACTGGTGCCCCCCCAAAATATATTATGTGTTTACACATGCACTCTCTCCAAATGTGTGAGCTAGTCACTTTTCCAGCTTTGTGACAACTCCTACGCCAATCTATCTCTTCAACATGTGTGTTAGTTTCCTCACTCCACTTTTATGCTACTGTGAGTGTGTCTGTTGGCTGTGTCTCCAATATTGCCTTTTACAGTGTGGAAGTTAGGTGAGAAATGTTTCTTGTTTTTAAGTAGGTAACAAGTGTATGTATGAATAAATGGTGGAAGCTTCTCCATATCCCTGGCTGCCACTGATAGGGAAGTTATGTAACGTGAATTCAAAAAGTTTTTCCAGCACAGCCAGCCTTGGAAAAATGTAAAAGATATATACATTTAGAAGAGAGGAGAGGCCTAAACCAGTTTAATGGCAGTCGCTACTTAAAAGATATACTGGAATATTGGCCCACTCACCCATAAGTAAACCAAAATCTTTCTTAATCAAAAGTTTATTTTTATTTTTTAACAACCAGTCACTATTAGAATCCAACCTTTTGGGATACAAGTTCTTCAGGGAAACTGGTTAATCTAATGTACAAACAAACAAAAGCATTACTAATTGTGACTCTAAATATCCTTAATTTGTAATTAATTTTAGAATAAGAAAAATACCTGTATCTCACTTTAAATACTGTACCTAATTCTTTTCATCAGTTTCTGTATATTTTTTGTTTTCCATAAAAAACTTTACATGACTCCCACCGACAAATGAACACAACATCAAAAATCAATTACTCATTTTCTTTTTGTTCAAAGTAAAAAATATTAAAATAAAAAATTATCAAAGCAACATTTTTTCCACATAGTTCTCTTTCTGACCTCACTTTGGGTTGTATTCCAAATTCCAGCTTCACCATACACTACTCAGTACCTCTTCAAATTTCTTATTTCAATGTACAAAACAATAATATAAATTCCTTATATTGTCAAGTAAAACAACTACTAAAACCATGCTTTAATTAGTTGTAGTTACATGCTGACCTGTTCCTATTAGTTTGCTTATCCTTCCTTTCCTGCGTCACATCTCTTTACAAAGTCGCTATAGAAAGAACATTGCACATTTTAGAATATTGCTTTTTATCACCTCCTGAGACATTAATTAGTAGCTGAATACCATTTATACATTAATACATATACACAGGAATGTTAACCTTTTCATGTACTGTTCTGTTTGACAATGTAGCCTAGAGTCATACTGAATGGTGCTAGAAGGCAGAAAAGAATGCATTTAATTAAACAGTGCTTTGGTTTTTTATGTTTTCTGATAGCCTTTTTCTACTTAAAATCTTTTGACAACTTCATTCAGTACTAAGTTTTTTATCTGTTGTGATGATGCACCACAGTTTGTGAGGTGGGAGTGGTTCAAGTATCGTAAAGCAGCTCTACTTATCGAGAAAGCTGCACCTCCGAATCCGGCACATGATGCAAAATGCCAACACAAGCACACTGTGCTTACCTGTGTGCCAGATCTGCACTCTGGCAGCACCAAATGAAATTAGGTGTCAGAGGTGTCTTATTAACAATAGGGTTTTTATTTCCACACCTTATATTTATAAAATTGACATAAAATTTCAAAAACTTTGCAAATTTAAGTCTGAGTTCTTACTGATAATATTGTTATTTACATTTAAACAATTCATAACCCTTATCAATAAAATTTTGTTTTATAATTGGGGGGGGAAGGGGAAGAATCCCATCTTATGGCTGAAGTCCCTAATTTCCTCAGAAGGTCAAACAATACACCACACTCTGGCAGCTATTTTCAAATCTCTTATCTAAATTTAATATCTAAATATTTTAACCTAAAGAAATGTTGCTTTACTTATTAAAAAACATTTTGTTGTGTGAAATTTTCACTTGGATTATCTGTTGTTTTTCTGTACTCACAATATTGGTTGCCACTCAATACATTCATTTAGTCCAAACCATGGGTTTGCAGTTTAAAAATAATTTATGTAAAAGGCTTCCATTAGTAATAGTTTATTACTAAACTTATCCCCTCTCTTATCTTTCTGTACTTTCTCGATTCCAAAAAACCTAAGTGAAGGTAATTGGTGGCCCTGCTCTTCAAAATGTCTAGCAATAGGTGAGGTTATCTCCTTGTTCCAAACATATCCTTTGTTTTCCCCTATTCTCTGTTTAAGTTGCCTTTTAGTCTTACCTATGTACAGTTGGTCACATGGGCATTTAACCTCATTGATGACCCCTTCTGTCTGACAATTTATAAAGTCCTTAATAATGAAATCCTCATTACGACTTACGTTTCTGATCCTTTTAATCTTATAGGTGTTGTGACAGTGTACACACCTGCCACAACTGTAGTTCCCTCTCAAATCCTCAGTTGTAAAGAATCCTTGTATTTTTTTATTGAGGGATTTTATGGTCTGTGTGAATAAGTCTATTTCTGAGAGATCTCACATTTTTAGCTACCACTTGAGGTTCCACTTGAAACACTCTTTTCCTCATGTTTGTAAACTTAAGAATGTGCCAATGTTTGTTGAGTGTTCTCTTTATATCATAACATATGTCACTGTATTTTATTGACAACAGGATTTTCTTGTTCTGTATGTCATCATTTCCTTTCTGTATACTATCTAACAATGCATTTCTTTCTTTCTGTTCCACTTTGTTCTTTGCCCTTCTTAAGACTCCCTGGTCATAACCTTTCTCTCTGAACTGATTTTCCATCTCATTCAGTAAGGTTTCTGAGTCTGCTATTTCCAAACAGTTTCTTTTGAGTCTCAAGAATTGATTATATGGAATTGAATCTATTAATGTTTTTGGATGAAAACTATCTGCTCTGAGTAAAGTATTTCTATCCATTGGTTTCCTAAAAATCTCAGTGCACAGGCAATTATCCTTCTTAAATATTAATAAATCCAAATATGGAATCGCATTTACATCTCTATTTACTGTAAACCTCAAATGGTTTGTGCAGTTATCCAAATATCTATGAAATGTGTCCAATTTATTCTCTGTTCCATTCCAAATGACTAGTCATCACTAAAATGCTTCCATTGTATAATATGTGATGAAAATAGATTATTATTATTATACACATATTTTTCTTCAAAATTGTTCATATATAAATTTGCATAGGATGGGGCCATACTAGACCTTGATGTCAAGATTGTCTCTGGAGTGGGCTCTGTTCTTGAGCCACTCTCTGTTTATGTGGATTTCCACATCAGAGAGTTTATAAAGAAGACACAATCATATTTGAGAGATGGTGCACATATATTTAACCTGATTGATGAAATGAACAGAAATATAGTTACAACAAAATCTTTTATCCTTGCCACTTTTGATGTCAAGGATGTATATACATCGATGCCTCATGAAGAGTGCTGTATAGCTCTCAAGGAAACATTGGAAAATGTGAGAGATAGTTTAAAACCACCAAATGAGTTTTTGTTACAACTGGTTAAAATAGTTTTGACACAAAATTATTTTAAGTTTGAAGTCTGATTATTATACAAAACAACAAGATCTAAATTTGTCAAATCCAAAAAAATTCTGGTCTTCAATCAAATCTTTGGTGTCTCCTCTCATAGATGTACAATCAGGTGAGTTCCTTATTGAAGGAGTTACAATAAAAGATCCACAAGAAATAAGTACAGCCTTTTTACAACAATTTTTGGATATGGGTAAATATAATATAGATAAGGATAATCAGGACTTAAAGAACACAGTTATATAATTTCAAAATTCTTTAATATTTCATTTTAAAGAAATTGAGCCCGATCAGGTACTGAAAATTTGAAAGAAAATTCTTTTAAAAATTTTTGGAATTGATGATATTCAGCCAAGGTTTTTGAAGTTAATATCTTCATACATTTATAAGCCTTTGACAAAAATATTTAATTTGTCCTTAGAAATAGGGATCTTTCCACAACAATGGAAAAAAAGTAATAAGACCAATTTTTAAGGGGGGAATAATAAAGATTTTGGGAATTACTGCCCTATTTCTCTTCTCCATCTTTTAGGAAAAATTTTAGAAAAGATAACAGAGGTACACATTAGTGATTACTTACAATTGACTGGGCTTCAGGCTCCTGAGCAGCATGGCTTTAGGAAATTTCATAGTACAGGAACTGCCTTGGTCAGCTTCACAAACCACATCAGTGAGGCTATGGAGAGGAGTGAGCTCACTGGTGCTGTTTTTGTGGACCTGTCCAAGGCATTTGACCTTGTTGACCATCGCCTACTGCTCAGGAGCCTAGCTGCCAAGGGATTATCCAGATTGTCATTAGAATGGGTGGATAGTTATTTATCAAGTAAAGAACTACAAGTTCTTTATGAGGGTTCAGTGTCAAAGAGTAGAATTTTAGAAAAGGGTGTACCTCAAGGGTCAATCCTGGGACCCCTATTGTTTTCCATATTTGTGGATATTATACCAAGTAAAATTCTTAAGGCTAAGACAATCTTATATGCTGATGATATAATATTATATAATAGCTCAAATTCATTAGATAAAATTGCCCAAGATTTGACTGTAGATTTTCAGAGTCTAGAAAATTGTTTGTTGGACTTAAAATTATCATTAAATATTTCTAAAACCAAGAGTATGATATTTGCCTCTAAACAAAAGTTGGTTAAATTAGGGAAACTGAATATTTTTGGTAAAAATGGAACTAATTTGGAGCAGGTGCAATGTTTTAGATATTTGGGAATGAATTTGGACTCAAAATTAACATTTTCAAATTATATATTGACTTTAACAAAATCAGTAAATCAAAAATTAGGGGTTTTATTCAGACTACAGAATGTGTTAATTTTACAAGCCAGGAAACATATAGCCCAAAGTATAGTACTTTCTCAACTGAATTATAATTCATTTTTGTTTACTAGTTTGTCTAAACATGTGGTAAATAACATAACAATGACTTTTCATAGTATTTGTAGATTTGTTTATAGATTGCCTTATAGTACACATCATTGTACTTTATATCAAGTTTCAGGGTTTCTACCACCTGACTTGAGTTCCATATACTCTCTTTGTTGTAAAATGGATAATGTATTGAGACAAAAAAGTCTCTCTTCCTTGTATTCTCTGATATCTGTAAGGGAAGCTCCGAGAAACTTGAGATCAAATTGTCTTTCTTGTTTAAATTTCAAAGTCACTAAAACTAAAATGCATACTCAAGCTTTTTCTATCCAAGCATCAAAATACTGGAATGATCTTCCAATTGAATTGAGAACTATGAGCAGTCATAATTTATTCAAAAAGAAATTGAAGCATCATTTATTGAGTAGTTTGCAATGTCACTGCTATTTTAAATAATTTGTATTATATTGTTTGTCTTATATGTCATGTATTTATATTCCTGCATTAAGTGAATGTAAAAGTTATCTTTTTGTATAACATCTTGTGACTATTTTATAGTCTTGGTCGCATATGAAAAAGGGCCTTGGCCCATATGTTTACCCGGTTAACAAAATAAATTAATAAAACAAAAAAGAGTTATTATGCACAGATGAAGGGCACAGCAATGGGGTCTAGTATGGCACCATCCTTTGCAAATTTATATATGAACAATTTTAAAGAAAAATATGTATATAATAATAATCCATTTTTGTCACATATTATACAATGGAATTGTTTTATTGATGACATAGTCATCATTTGGAATGGAACAGAGAATGAGCTGGACAGATTTCATAGATATTTGGATAAATGCACAAACCATTTGAGGTTTACATTAAATAGAGAAGTAAATGAGATTCCATTTTTGTATTTATTAATATTTAAGAAGGATGATCACCTATGCACTAAGATTTTTAGGAAACCAATGGATAGAAATACATTACTCAGAGCAGATAGTTTTCATCCAAAAGCATTAATAAATTCAGTTCCATATAGTCACTTCTTGGGAGTCAAAAGAAACTGTTCGGAAATAGCAGACTCAGAAACCTTACTAAATGAGATGGAAAATCAGTTCAGAGAGAGAAGTTATGACCAGGGAGTGTTAAGAAGGGCAAAGACCAAAGTGGATCAGATAGAAAGAAATACATTGTTAGATAATATACAGAAAGAAAATGATGATGACATACAGAATAAGAAAATTCTGTTGTCAATAAAATACAGTGGCATTTTTATAATATAAAGAGAACAATCAACAAACATTGGCACATTCTTAAGTCTATGAACAAGGGGGGGATAGCTAAAAAAAGTCAGATCTCTCAGAGATAGACTTATTCACACAGACCATAAAATCCCTCAATAAAAAATACATATGATTAAAAGGATCAGAAATGAAAGTCATAATGAGAATTTAACTATTAAGGATTTTATAAATTGTCAAACAAAAGAGGTCATCTATGGGGATAAATGCCCATGTGACTGACTGTACATAGGTAAGACTAAAAGGCAACTTAAACAGAGAATAGGGGAATACCAAGGATATGTTAGTAATGAAGGACATCAGATGATCCAAGTGAAAATTTCACACAAATAAAGTGTTTTTATTAAATAAAACAAAATTTCTTTAGGTTAAAATATTTAGATATTAAATTTAGATAACAGTTTTTGAAAATAGCTGCCAGAGTGTGGTGTATCGTTTGACCTTCTGAGGGAATTAGGGACTGCGGCTTTAAGATGGATCCTTCCCCCCTTCTCCCTTGATTATAAAACAGAATTTATTGATAAGAGTTATGAATTGCTTAAGTGTACAAAACAACATTATCAGAAAGAACTCAGACTTACCTTTGCAAAGTTTCTAACATTTTATGTCAATTGGGTCAATATAAGGTATGGAAATAAAGACCCTATAGTTTCTTAGAAGCTTTGGCTATAGAAACTTTCAAGTACCTCAGGAGAATCAAGAAAGTCCAAGAGGGTAGCGTTTTTCAGAAAAAGACATGTACAAGAACAAGGGGGCACAATTTGAAGATAGAGGGCGGGGTGGCTCAGAGGTAATGTGAGGAAGTATTTTTTCATGGAGAGGGTTGTGGATACATGGAACAGCCTTCCTGAGGAGGCAGTGGAGTCAAAAACAGTGGAGAAATTCAAGAATTTATGGGACAGACATAAGGCAATTCTAGTGGGGGGTAGGAGGAAGTAGGCTGTTGGTTAACTAGGATCTGCAGTTTATCCATTAGGTAGGGAAATGGGCAGACTAGGTGGACCAAGTGGTCCTTATCTGACATTAAATGCTATGTTTCTATGTTTCTATAGGTAATAAGACACCTCTGACACCTATTTTCATTAGGTGCTGCCAGAGGGCAGGTCCGGCACACAGGTAAGCACAGTGTGCTTGCGTTGGCATTTTGCGTAATGTGCCAGATTCAGAGGTGCTGCTTTCTCGATAAGTAGAGCTGTTTTATGCCACTTGAACCACTCCCACCTCGCAAACTGTGGTGCAGAATCAGAACAGGTAAAAAACTTAGTACTGACTGAAGTTGTCAAAAAATATTAAGTAGAAAAAGGCTATAAGAAAACGTAAAAAACCAAAGCACCGTTAAACTAAATGCATTCTTTGCTGCCTTCTAGCACCACTCAGTATGACTTTAGGCCACACCGTCAAACAGAACAGTACATGAAAAGGTTAACATTCCTGTGTATATGTATTAACGTATAAATGATTTTCAGCTACTAAATGATGTATCAGGACATGATAAAAAGCAATATTCTAAAATGCGCAATTTATTTGTATAGCAACTTTGTAAAGATATACAGTATGACATAGGAAAGGAAGGATAAGCAGACTAATAGGAACAGGTCAGCATATAACTACAACTAATTAAAGCATGGTTTTAGTAGTTGTGTTACTTGACAATATAAGGAATTTGTATTATCATTTTGCACATAGAAATAAGAAATTTGAAGAGGTACTTAATAGTGTATGGTGAAGCTGGAATTTGGAATACAACCCAAAGTGAGGTCAGAAGGAGAACTATGTGGAAAAAAAATGTATTTGATAATTTTTTATTTTAGTATTTTTTACTTTGAACAAAAAGGAAATTAGTAATTGATTTTTGATGCTGTTCATTTGTAGGTGGGAGTCATGTAAAATTTTATATGGAAAGCAAAAAATATACAGAAACTGATGAAATAAAAAGAATTAGGTATTTAAAGTGACATACACATATTTTTCTTATTCTGAACCATAATACAAATTAAGGTTATTTGGAGTCATAATTGATAATGCTTTTGTTTGTTTGTACATTAGATTAACCAGTTTCCCTGATGAAGGGGAATCCTGAGAGGCTGGATTGTAATAGTGACTGGTTGTTAAAAAATAAAAATCAACTTTTGGTTAAGAAAGATTTTGGTTTACTTATGTGTGACTGGGACGATATTCCAGTATACCTTTTAAGTTATGTAATGCCTAATCTTAAGCTAACAGTAAAAGCCTCTCTGAGCTAGTGAGAGGTTTGGGTGAAACTCTATAAAGGAACACAGAGTACTCCCTGAGTAGACCTGATATATGTATTGCAAAACTCATTTTCCTATAACCATGACCATGGTTTACTAGTGGCAAAGAATCTAAATGGGCCAAGGAGTAAAGATGTGCCAGGAATGGAGTCAAATGTAGAGATCAATGTAATTCATCCCAAACCTGAATCATTGGTCTAATCCATGGATTAACCTCCCTGAGTGTTATTTCCTCCCTCTGACTGTAGAACAGGTATCCCTAAATAGTACTAGAGGGGACTATAACCCTTTCAGTCTGTAGCACTTGCAATGACATGTCAGTAGCATGCCAGAGTAGAACTATGTAGAGCTGTGTGGCCCTATAATAATTTCTAGGATCTTGCAATACTGTGTTCCTTTATCCTTCTGTTGTGTGAGAGTCTGATAATGTATCCAGGGTCATCTACCTACCCACACATATCTAGAAATCACCTGTTGCCACCCATGCCATGCCCCCCCCCCCCATCTTAACAGGTAAATTCTGAATCATATATAAAAACCTGGGTAACACAACCATTCTTACCGAATCATTTCTGCAGTACATAGATACACAATGTTGTTAGCAGATAAGGTCCTTTGGCCCACCTAGTCTGCCCATAAATGCTAGCAACTGTGCTTCATCACGTTTCCCAGGAACTAGTGTGTCCTCCTCCCCAAACTATCAGGATCCCATTATGCCTATCCCATGTATTCTTGAATCCTGTAATCGTTTCTTCCCCCACCACTTCTTCTGGCAGGCTGCTCCATTTGTCCACCACACTCTCTGAGAAGAAGTACTTCCTCACATTCCCTCTGAATGTCCCTCCTCCCTCCCTCCAGTTTCATTCTTTTTCCCTTGTCCCGAGCATCTTTTTCTTTGAAAAAAATGTATTGTCCTGCACTTTGTTCTTCCCAGTTAGTAGTAGTAGTAAAAATGTTATTCAAGTGATACACAGCAGTGAATAGGTACAACTCAACTGAGACAAGTTCATTTCCAGTGAGGCCCTAGATTGTATCCAGTGTTAAACACAATATAGTTACAAAATTAAACACTAAACATCAAACACTTTTGACTATCAGTACATCATAATAAAATATACAAACTACAATACACACATTAATAAACAAGGACATAAACAAAATTTATAAAACAGACATTATTGTACTTTCAGTTTCAAGTATCCACGGATGTAAATAACAAGGAGGTAAATTTTCCAATATTTTCAACATCAGGTAATTCCCTTTCTAAGATTCCTGATAGCCTCTCATTGGAACCAGGATCTAATTTCACCTGTGTGTACACTACTTATTAAATATCTATAATCATGTGACAAGGTGTTCCAAATCTGGAGACCCCACTGAAAAAATGTGTTTGACCAAATTCTGTCCTCATTTTGAGTGTATATATTCAATACTATTCACAGAACGTAGTGCTGGTTTAATTTCCCTAATCTGTAGTTTGTCCATTATTTAGTCAGGGACCTCCCCCTTGTTACACTTTACCATGAAATTTAATACATTAGCTACCATCCTGTCATTAGGATAAATCCATCCCAGCAAATCATATAATTGCTGTCTATGGGTCATTCGAGGGGCTCCTAAAATTAATCTAGCCAATTTATTAGACAACACATCTATCTTGGATATTACTTTATTTGCTTCACCCATATAGACCATTTCCCCATAGTCCAAAAGAGGGAGCACTAATGTTGTGACCACATTTCCTAATATCCTCAGAAATACACCCTTTAATTCTATGTAAGGCCCCCAAACATTTTCCAACCTTTTTAACACATAATCCACATGTATATTCAATTTCAAGGCATTATGCAAATACAGGGCTGAATACTTATAATTCTGAGTTTGCTGGAGGGTGACACCATCCAAAGTCTTGATCCTTAAAGGGACTTCTGTAGTTCTAACCTTTATGTCTGTTGAGAACAGTACAACCTGAGTCTTTTGGGGGGGGGTTAGAATAAGTTTAGACTCAAAACAAAACTCCTGAAGCTCTATAAACACATCCTGTAATGTAATTTCTATCATCTAAACAGATGCACCTTCAGAACAAATAATAGTATAATCTGCATATAAATGCCAATCAACCCTTGAATGAGACAGGTTAAGACGATTCATACATAGATTGAAAAGAATAGGCCCCAAAATAGATCCTTGGGGTACTCCTGAAATAATAGTTCTAAATTCTGATGCACAGTCATTTATAACTACCTGTTGTTTTCTACCACTCAAATATGCATGGAATAACTGTACCACCCGCATGGATATCCCCAGGGCTTTTAACCTGGACAGGAGGATGTCGTGGTCTAGGGTGTCAAATGCTTTTGACAAATCAACAAAAATTGACCCCACTGACATCCCCCTGTCCAGTGCCTTAGAAATGTCACCTGTAACCTTTAATAAGGCTGAGGTAGTACCATGTTGTGGTCTAAAACCAGATTGATGTTTATTTATGATCTTACCTATGTCCAGAAAATCTTGCAACTGTTTCACTACTAATCTTTTAAATATTTTAGCAACAACTGGCAACAAAGAAATTAATCTATAATTTTCTATATTAAATTTTGGTCCAGATTTAAATATATTGATTACCTTGGCCTTTTTCCACATATCTGGGAATTGCTAATCCTGGATAACCTTATTAAAAAATAAATGCCAAAGTATACGATATAACGTAAATGTTTCAATCATACCCCCCCCAGATAGTATATATTAAATCCTTCAGCCTGTCCTCATAGGGTTTGAGATGTAATCCCTGCATCATCTTGGTTGCCTTCCTCCAAACAGCATCCACCCTATCTATGTCCTTATGAAGGTAAGGCCTCCACCACTGTACTCTAGGTGTGCCTCATTAATGTCCTGTATAGTGGAATTATTACCTCCCTTTTCCTGCTGGTGATACCACTACCTATGCATCCCAGCATCCTGTTTGCTTTTCCAGCTGCCTTGTCGCACTGACTTCCCATCTTGAGGTCATCAGAGATGATAACCCCTTGGTCCCTTTCCTGTTTGGAGTATTCTGACCCCCCCCAACAGCTAACATATTGTTCCTGGGCTTTTGTGTCCCAGGTGCATTATCTTACACTTCTTTGCATTAAATCTCAACTGCCAATCCCTTGACCAGTCCTCTAGCTTCTGCAGATCTCTCCTCATTCTATCCACACCCTCTGGTATGTCCACCTTGTTGCAAACCTTGGTGTCATCAGCAAACAGGCATATTTTCCCTTCCAGGTCCTCTGTAATGTCACTGATAAAGATATTAAAGAGGACGGTAAAGACTGAGAGATAGTGTAAGCAATGAAGTTCAAGATAAGCTGTGCTACCACAGGATGGTATTTAACCACGTAAAGTGTATCTCAATTTTTAGTTAACCCTTTCCCAAGATACAGTATTTAAAGTGCTACAAGTCCCAATGAAAGGGAAACTGAGTTCTGATTGTCATGGACGGTTGATAATTTTAGAAAATGTGTTTCTGTATTGTTTGTATTTAATCTGTACCTGGAAACCTTCCAATAGTTCCTTGATACCTTAAATGCTATGGGGAGTGGTCTGGGTCCAACAGAGTAATAAGTCTTCCACATATAATGCTATACAGTGCTCCCTGTCTCATTCCCTGATTCCCATCACATCATTGTTTACCTTCATCGTCTGTGTAAGTGGTTCAATATACAATGCAAACAGGAGGGTTGGCACAGGGCACCCCTGATGTGTGCCACAATAAAGTGAAAAACTGGAACATACATGACCATTTATCTTAATATCAGCTTGTGGGTTATGATATACAGTATCCATTTAAGTAACTTTATGAATGGAACCAAGAAACCAAACCCTCCCAAGATAGCATATAGGAAGGGGCAGGAGACCAAGTCAGAAACCTTCTCAGCATCTAGATTGACCACCAGGGACAGGATTTTTTTTTATTGTATTTTATTGAAATCTAGGATTACAAATACCTTTGAGCAGGAACTGCTCGTTTACAAAGGTTCCACATCGAAGGAATTGGGGGTATACATACATACAAAGGTCAACATAATAATACATAGTTACACAATAAAAAGAAGTAAGAGACTGAGGCATAGGAAATTCCAGTAATTCAAAATGTGCCAAATGTTAGGTAGCATGATATACCAGCCAAGGGCAATCTTAGAAATAAGCACTGCAGGTGAGAGGGAAGGGGGTATGCAGGCAGGAAGGCCAGTGTTGGAGGATAGAGGGTGAAGGTAAGAGCTTTAAAGGGGAGGGAGGGAGGGATAAAAGTCAGAAAATGCCTGGGGAGGAATGGGATAGGGCAAGGGGTAGGCATGTAGAAGGGGCAAGGCAGGAGAGGTGGCTGTCAAGACTGAAGTGGAGGGCAGTGAGCGGTGGGCCCCTGATTAGCAGGCAGTCACAATGACTAGTTGAAATGAGATGAAGTCAGAGTTGTCTCTTAAAAGGGCCAAGAGCAGCAGCAGTAAGAGTTTCTTTGTTGAGAGTATTGTACCACTGTGGTGCTCTGTGGGCAAAGGCCCTCTGGCCCATGGTAGTCCGGCATCTGGGGACAAGGAAGGTTAGTTGTTGTGAACTTTTAGTTCGCTGGGTGCTGTGGTGGTCAATGAGGAGCTTTTCAATGCCCGGGGGCATGACCCCGAGGAGGACTTTTTTGGCTAAGAGACAGGTTTGATACTGTATCTGGCTGATGAGAGGAAGACATCCTGCCTGAGTGTACAGGTCACAAGTGTGTGTAAGTCGGTCAGCCCCAGTTAGCAGCCTGCATGCTTTGTTGAGTGCAACTGTAATTCTGCAAAGGGCAGAGGCGGAGGCAGAGCCACGAATTGCTAGCCCATAATCAATGATGGAGGTGACAGAGCTGTTGATAGCCAACCGGAGAGTGTCAGGAGTCATGCAGTGTTTGTGCCTGTAGAGCAGGCCTATACGGATGTTGGTGGCTTTGGCAACAGAATCTGTGTGCCGATGGTAGGAGAGTGAGCTGTTCAATGTGACACCTAGGTATTTAAAATCAGGAACGTGTTCAAGTAAGGTCCCTGATTGGTTTAGGATGGTGAGGTCATGAGATTTGTACTTGCTCCTGGCATTGTAGAAGGTCATAACCTTTGTTTTGCTGTAGTTCATGACCAGTTTGTGTGACTTGAACCATTCTTCAATGTATATGAATTCAAGTTGTAATTGTTTCTCGGGAAGCTCTGCGTTTTGGTGGTGGGTGAACATGACTGCGTCATCAGCGTAGAACAGTAATTTCTGGTGACAGACACTTGGAAGGTCATTGAGGAAGAGGCTGAAGAGTAGTGGCGCCAGGATGGACCCCTGTGGAATCCCTGAAAGGACTGGCTTTTCTTCCGAGGTGACAATCCTAACCCACTGGACCCTCTCCCCAAGGTAGCTTGAAAACCAGAGCAGCGCTTCATTGGAGAGCCCAATGTTTGATAATTGCTTGAGTAGGAGTGGGTGGTTCACAGTATCAAAGGCTTTTGTAAGGTCAATGAATACTGCACCTACACAGTTTCCTTGATCGAGCGTGGTATGGATGAAGCCCGTGAATTCTAATAGTGCAGTGGTGGTACTGTGCCCTTTCAGAAACCATGTTGCTCAGGACACTGGATGTCATATGTTATGGATGTTAGTGTCTTGAATGCTTGAATGTAATGAGGAATATATAGAGTTTGTCTTTGGTTATCTACTATCTGTTTAGCCCTAACAAATCCAGTCTGATGCATCTGAATAAGATCCAGCAGTATCTGATCCAATCTTCAGACAATGATTGGAATAAAAAGGCAAGGCAAGGCAAAATTTATTTAAAAGACACCCAATCCCCGGAGGCTCTGGGCGCTGTACAAATTTTTAAACAGTTTTAAAAACACAGAAAGTTTAAAACACAGAATTTTATACAAATTAAATAGATAAATCTATTACAGTTACAGTCTTTACTATATAAGCTAATCTAGATATCAAAAGCTTGGGAAAAAAGAAAAGTCTTCAAATGGGCCTTAAAAATATCCACTGTGGGGGCTTCCCTGACCAAAGTTGGCAAAGAATTCCACAGAGCGGGAGCCGCAGCACTAAAGGCTCTATCACCAGCTGATTTTAACCTCATTCTGGGAATGGTCAGGAAGCCACCACTAGACGATCGAAGAGAGTGGGTGGGGGAGGGTAGGTAACAGAAGGTCTGACAGGTAACCGGGGCCCTGCCCGTGTAGGGTCTTATAGGTGAGAAGACCCACCTTAAAGAGGACTTTCCACCTGACTAGCAGCCAGTGCAATTCGCATAAAACCGGTGTAATATGACAAAACCTTTGCTGCCCACTCAACAACCGGGCAGCTGCATTTTGCACCAGCTGCAGTCTGCGGAGATATCCTCCTGTGACCCCGAGATAGAGCGCGCTACAGTAGTCAAGCCTTGATGTGACTAAGGCAAGTATCAAAGTAGGGAGGTTCAGAGACGGAACAAGGGGCTTAATTCTGGCAATGTTTCTGAGATAGAAAAAACAGGTACGAACCGTGGAGAAAATTTGAGCCTCCATGGTTAAGTTCCTGTCCAGAATCACTCCCAGATTTCGTACCCAAGAGGAGGCCTTCAATGACGCAGCTCCAAGGACAAGCCCAGTCTCTGAATCAGAGGCCATCCTATCATGAACTCTGTTCAACTCCACTACCAATACCTCCGTCTTGTCAGGGTTCAGTCGCAACCAGCTGGAGGCCATCCAGTTGTTAATCTCAGCCAGAAAGATATTAAGCACATCAACTGCATTAGATGTTCCTGGAGCAAAGGAAAAATATAGCTGAGTGTCATCGACGTAACAATGAAAGCTCAGACCGTATTTCCTAATGATCTCTCCCGGGGCAGCATGTACACTGCGAACAACATTGGGGCCAGTACCGATCCTTGAGGGACTCCACAAAATAAAGGACTGGGTATAGATGAGGAATTCCCCATCATAACCCGTTGCCTTCTGTTGGTAAGGAAGGACTCAAACCAGTTGATGACAGTACCGGTGAGTCCACATAGCTCCCTAAGGTGGACAAGCAACACACAATGGTCCACAGTGTCAAATGCAGAAGAGAGATCAAGGAGGACAAGAATCGTCCTGTCCCCCCAATGTCTAGCCCTGAGGAGATCATTCTGCACCCGAACAAGTGCAGTTTCTGTGCTATGTCTAGCCTAAAATGCCGACTGAAAAGGTTCGTACAACTCGTGAGTCACGAGATGCTCTTCCAACTGAAGCGCTACCACGTTTTCTACAACCTTCCCCAAAAATGGAAGGTTGGAAATGGGATGGTAATTCGCCTTGATCTCCGGGTCCAAAGATGGTTTCTTTAGGAGGGGTCTCACCAGAGCCTCCTTCAAGGCATCCGGAAAGACCCCCCTCAGAAAGGGAACACCGTACAATCAAGGCGAACACCGGGCCGACAGAGTCAACGCATCTCTTTAAAAATTCGTTGGCACCAGGTCCAGTTCACAAAAGGTATGCTTCATGTTGGCTACCACCTCAATAACCTCACTAGCCTCCACTGGTCTAAACTCTCCCCAACTAGGCGGTGTGCTCTCAGAACACATCAGGCGACCAATGTCAGCTATAATATTACTGGCTGAAGAAGCCACCTGCCGGATCGAGGACACCCTGTCTGAAAACAAAAACGAGCAAACTCCTCACAATCTAAATTAGAAAAAACTCTCCCAGGCTGCAGACAGGCAGGATGAAGAAGCCTGTCCACAGTCTGGAAGAGTAAGGCTGGTCGGTTCTTCCCGGCAGCAATCTCCCTAGACAGAAACACTGCCTTCTTACGGTTGATTGCCTCCTGGTACGCATTATAATGCATACGCAGGACCAGTTTGTCCTCCTCCAAGCAGGATCTTCTTCAGCAGTGCTCTAATCTCTGACTCATCTTCTTCATTTCCCTGAGCTCCCTGTCAAACCACGGGGACCTCAGGTATGAAGTTCTGGGCCTTACACAGACTGGTGCGAGGGAGTTGATGGTGTCAGATAGCACGCTATTATAGGTATCAACCCTGACATCAACGCCTCTGACGCATGCAGCACCCACACTAGACAAATTAACTGCCGCCAAAAAACCCTCAGGGGTCAAACCTCACAAAGGGCAACAGCTAATCATCTCAGCAGGGGAAGGGCTTATGGTGGGAGCCCCAAGCGTGAACTGCACCGTGCAATAATCGGACCAATGTACTCGATCAGTCCTGAGATCACTGATCTCAAGCCCCAGTGAGAACACCAAGTCCAACATATGGCCATCCTGATGAGTTGGCGCAGTAACAGCCTACGTCAATCCTAAAGAGGACATAGTCTGCAGAAAATCACAGCTGCATCCATGATTCTCGTTGTCAACCCAAACATTGAAATCCCCCAGAAAAACACATCTGGGGGATCCCAACATTCTGTCAGTGATGAAATCTGCGATCTCCTGCAGGAAATTCCCCATCAACCCAGATGGGCAATAGATGAAGAAGATCCTGCAGCTCGCATCAGGTCCTCCACGAATAGCCACACATTCAAAAGAACTTGGGGTTCCCACTGGATGCACGGTGAAGGTCAGGCTGGATCTAAAACAAATAGCTACACCGCCACCCCTGCATTCCACTCTGGGGCAGTGCACCATGGTATATCCAGGAGGGACCGCGGCCTCGAAAATCGGGCCCGCATCATCTCCCACCCAGGTCTCCGTGATGCAAGCCAGATTGACCAAAGAAATCAAGGCAGCAATAATTGCCGTCTTATTTCTGATCAATCTGGCATTGCAAAGCACTGCCGTCAGGGCATTGGAGGGTGGTGCAGCCCCATGGGTTACCAGGCCACTCAGTCTAGTGGACTCCCTGGGGATGGGCACCAACCACATCTGGCCTCTCCCAGATGCCCATTGAAACCCAGGGCACCTTCTGGACCTAACAACCCCAATTCTACCACCACCCATATATTGGTCTCCCCACTGTCCATGACCAGCACAATCCCTTCCAATCCCCACTTCCCAACAGCATCTGACAATAATGTCTGACACTGGGAGGGGGATAAACGGGTGCAAGTCACGCAACAGTGAGCTCCCATAGATAATCCTGGCCCCTTTTAATCCTCCCATACAGCCCCTACACATCCCAAACAGCTAATACAGTACGTAACTATCTAACTAAAAGCAGACACAATTTATGTCTAAAATATCTGCCTAGCCTACTTAAATAGCAAACTTCTATTATCTATTAATATTTAAATCAAACCACAGCTGCTACACACTAATACACTCTGGCTAGGATATTCTCTCCTCAAACTAATTTTTAGACAGTAAAATATAAACTGGTAAATTTTTAACACTACTTAGAAGGGATAAAATGAAAGACCTACCCTTTTTTCTCCATCCATTACTAGCAAACTTTTCAGTCCCGAGTGGCGCTTGCAAGCAGCATGGCAATTTAAACAGATAAAGTCCCCACCCCTCGGACTCTTGGGTCCTAGCTCCCCCCGGCAAACACCTCTATTGATGACAAAAATCCAGGACCCACTGCACAGCCTCTCACGCTATGCAGGTCCTGCAGTAGAGGATGATTTTCGGGCTTCAATGCCCAACATACAAGGGGGCACAGCAGTCCTTCCAATTCCTAGCCGCTAACGAGCAGCGTTGCAGTCCATAGGCAAAAGGTTTAAAACAACCAGTATAGCCGCTTGTGAGCAGCGTGGCAATTTAAACAGATAAAGTCCCCGGCCCTCGGAATCTCAGGTCCTAGCTCCCCCCAGCAAACACCTCTATTGATGACAAAAATCCAGGACCCACTGCACAGCCTCTCACACTGTGCAGGTCCTGCAGTAGAGGATAATTTTGGGGCTTCAAAGTTCATAATTAGCATTAGGCACCAATATGGGGTGATAACATTAACATGACTAAGGGTTTTGCCTGGCTTTAAAATGACTGACATGCCATAACATCATAATGGATGGATCTCTCCTCCTAGCTGTACTGAGCTGCACACCTGCAGGAACTGTGGGAGACATTTTAAGGGATGAATTTTCAAAGATTTGCAGCATGATTTTGCTGCAGTTTTGCTACTTGCAACATGACTGCTAGACCACATAAAATGTGGTCTAACTTTGTGTTGCAAGTGCTACACGTTGTGCAACAAAAATGCATAAAAAAATGATGAATGCACCATTTTTATTCCATAGAATAAGCAAAGTGTTGCAAATGCATCTAAATGCTTCAACGTCACACTCAAACATTTGGGCACCCTTGTAGTGGCACATCTGTGGCACAACAAGTGCTGCAAGCTCTGCATCCAAAGCATTGAAAATTCAGGCCCAAATGTAGGCATCGATAGTGACAGTAGGGATGGATGCACCTTGTAGGATTCAGACCCAGTCACTAGGGGTGGGCAGTGGTCCAGGTCAGATATTTGGATTATCCAGGTATTGCCTTACCCAATCTAGTGAGCCGCAATCGGAACACAGCCAGTCTGACCCATTTCCAACTCATTCGCTGATCAGCTTTGCCAATTTAGCAAAATCCTTTTTTATTGTTAAATCCACATGACCATATTAGGGCTTCAGGGCAGGCAGTAATATGCCAGCGCAGCACACTAGGAAGTAGAAATCAGGCAGGCACTGAGGCAGCACATGTTCCTCTGACCAAGGGCTGCATCATGTAACTGAGCATGCTAAGCCAGTCAAAGGAGAGGAGCATTGCTGTGTTCAGCACAGTGTCTAGACTGCACTTATTTGCTTCAGGGATTGATGGGAGGGGGGAATAGATGACTCAAGGAGGAGTGAGGATAGAGTCACTCATCTCAGGAGGAAGGTGTGTAGCCACAGCGTGCACTCGAGGAGGTCGAACATGCACAGTCTCACTCTGTGCTGTAGAGCAAGGGTGGTTGCATGCACCAGACTCAGGGAGACTGAGCTAAGCAAAACCAGCTAATGCCATTTTTGCTTGATGTATGGCATTGGGCTGCCATGGGCTGAAGTCTCCTGCCTGTCAGAGTAGCGATTAGATGGGGGAAAAATTACTGCCTCTTGATTGAAGGGTCTATGGCTTGGCATCATGCCACAGCAGCACAGCTTCCCTCACACAGCCCCATCCAGACTAGAGGACTTAAAATGGTTTAAGTCTCTTGAACCATTTTAAGTCCATCTAACATGGATCACATTCAAACTATGAGTGGGTTTAAATACGGGTTCAAAAACAGTGTTAAAACCTTAATAGGACCCAGGCTTTAACATGGTTTTTGAAATGGATTATAGTAAAGAACCGTGTTACCTGCACGTTTGGAAAGGCAGATATGGTTCCATCTCTGCTTCAGTCACCAGAAAGCGTGTTCAGCCAGCACCACTAAGCACGATCAGAGCAGCAAGTGTGGACCTTGCAGCATGGATGTTTAATCCATGCTATAACACTATTGAATTCAATTTAGACACAGCAACATGGTAAGTGATAAACATTTTATAAAATGTAATACCTTACCATGCTGTAGTCTGGACAGGGCCTGAGACTCCTGCTGCGACAGACAGTGGGATGGTATGGGATCACTGGTTGGCTTAGCTTGCGTTTCTGTAGGACTTTTGAAGTCACTCTGTTATAGTTCTGACTAGAGCTAAATGGCACTGAAAAATACCTGAAAGAAAATACAATATTTAAAAAAAAACTCACGGAACACTGAGACAGAGACTGGAGCACTAGAAACAGAGCCAGACAGGTAATCCACGGAAGACAAGCTGGGGGGGGGGCAGAGTTTATAGTTATACAGCTATGAGCTCCACCTGCACTGGAAAAGAATGCCCAAAAAAAGGGGAAATTGTTTAACCAGGAAAGACACATTAAACTGAAGCTTATTTCCTGGTGCAATCTGGGAGCACAAGAAAGTTAAGTGACTTGACTGAGGTCACACAGTATGCAAGTGGGGGCTGTGGGATTCAAACCCAGGTCTCCAGGTTTGCAGCTCAGAGCACTAAACCACAATGCTATACTACCTCTTAGAAAAAAAAAACTCAGGACAGCACAGAGAGCAGTGCCAGCAGTTACTGAGTGAAGATAATTGGGGGTTGGGGAGAAGGTAGGGGAGTTTTCACTGGTGGTGGAGGGGACTGGGAGTGAAGGGAGATTGTAGGGCATAAAATCTCATTTTGAGCTATAATAAATAAAACTATTAATCTGCATGTGAGAGAGAGAGAACTTGATTAAAAAAAACATTTACAGGCTTACAAGGCTTATATTCCCATTTAGGACTATGAATAATTTGTGTGGGAGAATCTGATTTAAAAAAAATAGAGGCTTGCTGGGTTATGGACTGGAGAAGGAGGAATGTGATTACAGCTTTAATAAGTTGTGCTCTGCCTACCCAGTCACACTGTCAGTGACCTGCCAAGCCAGATGCTATCAAGCTATTTGTGCAAGGTCAAGTTAGTTGCATACTGCTACAACTCCTGTTGCCCAAAGAGTTTGTTGCAGTTAAAGCACACACATATGTATATATTTTTTGTTCTGTAGTCTCAGTGATTGTAATATGCCTCACTTTGCCAATTATTGTGCCTGTCGGTCACTTCCAGTTACATACTGCCACAACCCCAATTTCCCAAAGGATTCACTGCAGTTTTAGCACTTGCCTATTTTTCACCCCCCAAAAAAATTTTTTTTCAATAGTCTCAGTGACTGTAATACACCTCATCCAGGTACTTAATGTGCCCCAGTATTCCAATAATAAGACAACATGATTGCTAGAGGTGAAGGTAAGGCACCCCCCGCCCTGGATCATCTGATGAACCTGTATTCATACCTAATGCCAAAAACAACAAGCATTTGTCAATGCCGGATGTTGGCTTATTGGATTTTCATTGGTAGTGCAGGAGTTAGAGAGATGCACAATAGTAATGGCAATGAAATATTGAACTAACACCAAGTCCCCCCCCCCCCGCAGAGACTGAAAGGCATTGAAGGTGGGTCTTTGGGTCGCCGCCATAATGCTTATGCCATTCCACCTCACCCCACCCTGCAGACAGCAACAAGTGTCGTGGTGTGCTTTGGGGTCTTTATTCCTTACACTCATGCCATTCCACACAGAAGTAAGCTGAGATGGGTGCAGTATTGGAGAATGGGGTGAACATTAGGGCTGAAGACCCCAAGGCACATCTCAATGCCTGTCAATGGCTGCAGGGTGGAGGTGGAATGCCATGAGCATTACAACCAATGAACCCATTTCACACCACCTACACCTGTCAGTCTCTACAGGGTGGGGCGTTACAGTTGGAAGCTCTAACACCCTGGGCGTTTGTTGGTATTTTCACTCCAAATGTTCAGTATGGGAATTTTGGGACCCCACCTCATGAACAGTATCACTATCATTACATAGATACATAGATACATAGACAGTGTCGGTAGATAAGGGCCTATGGCCCACCCAGTCTGCCCATTTGAGCTTGTAAGTTCAGTTTATGTTTTCCTAGAAGTCTGTTGCCCCTTATCCCTGACCTCCAGAATTCCTTTATGTCTATCCCATGCATTCTTAAATCCCGTGATTGTTTCAGCCCCCACCACTTCCTCTGGCAGGGTGTTCCACTTGTCCACCACCCGATCTGTGAAGAAATTCTTCCTCATGTTTCCTCTGAATCGTCCTCCCTCCAAAAAATGTGAAATGGCGGAGACAGGATTCAATCCCACAACTGAAAGGCAATTTATATCGTAGTACAGTGCTCTAACCACTAGGCCACATGGTCAGCACATTTTGTTGCTCAATCCTGAAAGGTGATTTTGCATAGCAACTGCGCCATTTGGCACCACAGGTGTGGAAACACACTTTGGGCAGGATGTGAAAAATGACAGCTATACTGTTCATGAGGAGGTTTGAAAAAATGGCAATGCTGAAAATCTGGAGTGAAAATATTAAAAACTGGTGAAGTTACGAACATGCGCAGTTACTGCACAATGCACGCTCATAATGCAGTAATTGTTTGGAATTTTTTCACAAAATTTGCAACATGGGCTTTTTGGGACCTCCTCTCATGAAAAGTGGCACTGTCATTTCGTTAATCAGTCCCAAAAGGTGATTCCACGCAGTGACCGCAAAATCACCTTTCAGGATGGAGAAACAAAATGACTGTCAGTGTTCATGAGATGGGGGTCCCAAGATTGCCATGTTGAAAATTTGGAGCCAAAATTCCACAAAAAGGCTATGATATCAACCTAAGTTGAACCCCCCCATTGAATCCCATTTTCGGCTTAATTTTGATTCTTCATTTTGCTGTTTGGCTTTTGGAGTGCAGAAGTGTCCCGGTCCACAGAAGATAACAGTGTTTGACCTCTGAAGGTAAGTATGGGGTGTGGGGGGAGTGCAGGGAGGTTGGTGCAAAGAGGAAGGGTTGGGGGGTGGAGGGGGATGATGTCACAAAGATGTACTGTTTCCATTTTTACAAGTACAAAAAAAAACAGTGAAGGACAGTTTTCTTCTTTCACAGGGAAATTTTATTTTTTATTAATGTGGGCACAGTGGGGTGGGCTCCTAGTATGTCACAGTATTGGGGGAACTTGCCAAAATGGGGATTGGGCACCCCAATGTTGTCAAATCATGTAGAGGGGTTTGGGGGCCCCATCTGACACTGGGAGTGGGCATCCCAGTGTTGGAAGAAAATTAAGAAAAAAATTTGGCACACTGGGGTGGGCTCCCAGTGTGCCACATTAATGAGGGGAATAGATGCCGACACGGGGATTGGGCACCACAATGTCGGCTTTTCGAGAGTGTGTGGTGGGTGTCAGGAGCTGCCATGTTTTGGCACATTTGGGTGGGCTTCCAGTGTGCCACATTTAATAAGGGGGGATACATGATGACACGGGGATTAGGCACCCCCGATGTTGGCTTTGCATGACTGTGTAACAGGTGGTAGGAGCCACCATTGTGGAAAGCCGCTCTGTGGCTACATTATTTATTGAAATGTTTCACCAGGAAAGGCACACTGTGCAAACACGTTGCTTGTAACTCTGGCCATTCGTATTATTGTGCACTATAATACACATGGCCGGAGTCTTGTCATCTGCTGCTGCAATAACAAAACTGCACCTGATTGCAGCGGCCGATTTCTTTCAAGTTTTTTGGCTCTCTTTGAAGTTTTATGTCATTGCCAGCATGCTCACTGAGACAGCTAAAGGATGCACCCACTAAAGCATCCCCTGCATTTACCACAACACTGACATACCTCTGAAATGTGCTACTACCACAAGATGTTGCTTGTGCATGCGTGCAAGGCAGCATAAAAATAAATGGTCTTTGGAGGCTTCGAGGCTAACGCAACCAAACCAACAAAGACAATGTCAAGTCCATTCAAATTGGTGAAACAGCAAGTCTGGTCAGGTTTTAAAGCCCAGAAGCTTCAGCCCTATGAAACATTCAGGACTGAGGTCAGCTGCCACAGCACTATCATCATCAATATCACCCTCATCCCTTCATTAAATCAAGAAGCTAGCAGTCCTACACCTACTGCAGAACCCAACTGATGTTTTAAGTTAATCAAAGCTTCTAATTCAGGCTCAAGTGCCCTCTTCTCCAGTTCTTCAGCATACAGATTCTGCAATGGTTGAGCTAAACCCTCTAACTGATTCTGAAGCCCATTCTGAGAATATCAGAACAGACTGACTCACATGTGTCTGGCAGAGACTATATACCTATTGAATTTGACATTGATGATGATGATGATAATACATTCAATGATGATGATTATGATAATGACGTAGTACTTAGAGTGTCAAATGAAAAAAAAATGCCACCGCAATCCCTTCCAGTTATGACATGATTAAAACCCCCTCCTCTGCCTCCTTGCTCAGTGAAACCCCTCCTCTGCCTCCTTGCTCAGTGAAACCCCTTCTTCTGCCTCCTTGCTCAGTTAACCCTTTCCTTTGCCTCCTTGCTCAGTGCCATATTTGTCATTACAGCAACCAAACTACCATTAGTTCCATAGGTTTCTTGCTACTGTCTCCCTCTGCCACAAGGCCCCTGTCTGCTACTACCAACCCCATTCCAGTTCCTGTACCTGCTGTGCCTCCATTAAGACTCAGAGCACAGACATATTACTTACCTGGCTTTAAAACCAAGCAAAGCACTAGCACTACTGCAAACTGAAATCATTAGTCATACGCTCTAAAACAATCATTAATAAGGGAAAAAGTAAGTGGCATGATGGAACCTGTGCCATAAAGCAATGCCTAATATGGCAATAAACCCCATTTAGTTACTCATCTCACAATTGTCAGTGAGCAGGACAGGGACAATTCAGATGGTGATAATGATAATTATGAATCAGAGGCAGATCATGGTGGTAGTAGCAATCAGCCCTCACCCAGGCAGTCATGGTGGCAGAGAGAGATCAGTTACACAGGAGGCACCTTCATCATGTACATGAAGTAGATCAATGTTAGTGGACATAGCAGAATTTTCTAACACAGTACTCCTTTCAGCAATGCCCTTGACATGGCAGAGCTGCAAGGATAAATTGGACTTCAAGCTTCCGGCTGCTCCCCAAATTACAAAGCTTATTGGTGAGATGTTAGGGACAGACCTACAGCCCTTTACCATTGTGGAAAATATTGGATTTTGAAGGTTGCATGTAGTTTTATAGATGAGATGTCAAATACTATCACAATAAGAAAGGCAGCTCAAGAACTGACGTGCCAGTACAACAATGTTCAACAACAGTCAAAAGAATGGCACTGTCCACCAGATAAATGCAAAAATAGGATCTATTTACTTACAATTCAGTGTAAAAATCCACAGCACCAGATAGGGTATAAGCACAACTCACAACATGGCTCCACCTGTTTCGCGAATGCGCGCTTCATCATGGATGGCCTTCCAGATCCACGCTCTGCACATAAATAGGAAAACAATTAAAGTGTCAGTGCACCATAAAAAAAGTGAATAAGGAAAAAGGTTAAAAAATGCATAGCAATATGATTTTGTATATTTGATTATTGAATGCTAATCTCATATAAGAATAAGAAATATTTTAGTTCAAATACAAAATCTGCTAAATCCAATCCAGCGCTAATAATTAATGATAAAGGACTATAAATATGAATCTTGGTCATTTGAAAAAGCTATAAATATATTATGATATAAATACTGAAAATCCTTTATTGCCATAGGAACGTCACCAACAAAGCCATGTTTCTCCATTGTTCATCTTGCCATACCAGGGGTCACTAACAGGCTGTATGGAGCTGCAAGAAGTCAGAAAAAATACAAATTAGCAACCTCAAAATCACATCTATTCAATAATGCATACAATATAATAAAGACATAATGAAACAGCAGTTTATTATAAGGGTAGGTAGGGTGCTACAGGGGATGTAGAGGGACAGGAAAGGAGGGAGAGAGGGAGAGGGGAGAGGAATGGAAAAGATGGAAGGAGGAAGGGGGAGGGGGAAGGCAATGAGCAGCCAACCAGATATTTTTTGAGAAATGGAGAGATGTCAAAATTATCACAGCAGACAAGCAACATAAAAGATATCAGTTATAGCCTTATTTTAAGGGGCTTGTATCACATTCCTCCTTAAATGTGGCTAATGTGATTTTTTAAATTAACCCTTGTTGTGCCATGGACTGATACATCAGTCCAGAATTCCAGTGCGTTCTAATTCTCTCAGGAGCCCAATACAAAATAAGGTACAATGCCAGGGGCCCAATTTTTGAAGTCTTTAAAAGTCATGCCAGTTCCTTCTGGAGATGACAACTTGTAAATATTTTTTGCACAGTAATATTTTGCTTGCATACAGGCAGCTTTGATGGAATCATTCAAATCATGACAATTAAAACCCTCCTGGAAGACCTGGTGACCTACAGAACCCTAAGGAACAAGTGCAAATTAGCAGCCAAGGCTGCAAAATGAGAGTATGTCAAGCGTCTCCAACAGTCCAACCTCACTGACCCCAAATCCTTCTGGCCTCACATCAATGCCCTGATAAAAGGCAACAGTACCCCACCCCAAGGCCCAATACAATACAATGGCTGCACACTGACTGATGCACGAGATGTTGCTTCAGCCTTTAATAAGCTTTTCATAAACCTCAAGGACTACAAAGCGAGTCTCCCCCCAAGACCCGTCAGGCACCAACTCCAAGAGTTGCGGAGCCCAGACAGACCACTCTTTCATTTAAGGCTGGTAAGGGCAAAGGAAGTACTCCCACTGCTCAAGGCCATCAAACAGAATGGCTCAGCAGGTCCTGATGGATTAGACCCAAGACTGCTCAGGGCAGCTGCTCCTGCTATAATGCTACCGGTCACATGGCTCATTAATAGGTCACTAACTGAAGGGACTGTACCCAACAGATGGAAACAGGCAAATGTGGTTCCCATCCATAAAGGGGGATCTAGAGAGTCCATGGGCAAGTACAGGCTAATCTCGCTTCTATACACGCTTGCCAAGATCCAGGAAAGGTTAGTCTACTGCCAACTCAGAGATTACCTGAAAACTAACAAATTGCTAGTGCACACACAGCATGGATTTAGAAGAAACCATTGGATGGATACAGCCCTTATCAGACTCTCATCTGATGTAATAACTGCCATGGACAAGGGCTTCCCCACTGGGGCTGCATTTATTGACCTGACCAAGGCCTTTGACTTAGCAGATCATGAACTCCTGCTAGGTAAACTGTGTAACCTTGGTCTGGACCAGCATTCACTAACATGATTCGGTAGCTACCTGACTGGATGCTCACAACAGGTCAAGTGGAGAGGAGCTATATCTGAATCACTTACTCTCAAGGAAGGGGTACCCCAGGGATCCATACTGGGCCCCCTCCTATTCACTCTATTTGTCAATAATCTGAACAACCACTGTGGAGGATCCTCACTAGTCCAGTATGCAGACAACGCAGTGATCTATTGATCCTCAAGCAACCCCGCGGAGAAAGAGGTCCACCTGCAATCGGACTTTGAATCGCTAGAATCCTGTCTGATAGAAAACAGACTAGTCTTAAATGCCTCAAATACAAAAGCCATGGTTTTTGGTTCTAGAACTTAAGGTCAGGAACAAAACTGTCTGCTCGCCATAGCCTCCTCAGCAGGTACCACTACTGAGATGGTGAAATCCATAAAGTACCTGGGTCTTGATTTGGATCAAGGCCTCACCCTGAAACCACATGTTGATCAGTTAACCAAAACACTGCACCAGAAACTTGGCCTGCTATACCGCCTGAATGACCAGCTAGTTCCTGAGTCCAGGACAGCAATAGCTAATAGTATTCTGCTCCCAACTCTGACATATGCCGCCTCTGTCATGCAGGCTATGGGAAAACAGGAAAACAATAGAATGCAGGTACAGTACTATATAATAAGGTTGCCTGATTCACCACAGCATCCCACAAAAGGACACACCACTGTGAAGCTCTGGCTGCCCTTAACTGGCCGTCGCTCACAAGCCGGCTGCAGTACCCATTATTATGTAACACATTTAAGTTCCTCAACTGCCCCCAGACAGCATGACTGGATTGCTGGTACCTAAGAGAGCAGGCAGGCAGCTTCAAACCTCTGGGACAAATCTCCTGGAAGAGCCCAGGATACACACCGCTGCTGGCACCAAATCCTTTGCCAATGCAGCTCCGGTCCTGTGGAATAAGCTACCACAGCAATTACAGAATGCAACCTCTCTGGGAAGCTTCCAGTCTGAGCTACGAGCACACCATCTGGGCATCAGCATTTGTTGCTGCACTAAAACTATGACCTAAAAGAGACTAGCTCCCTACTTATCTGCCCCAGGCAAGCCCAGACCACTCCTATTCCAGGAAGACTTAAGATATTGTCTACTGTTCTATTTGTATGCCAAGTTAACTAACTCCACTGTATTCCAAATGTATGAATGACTAATCCACACCATGTACTAAAACTTGAACTCTGCATTGTGTTGGCCAGATTGTAACCTGTAAAGGCTGCAAGAACCTACCTTTTACATATTGTATTCTCTCTTTATGTAAAATGTTGTTCTGCATAATTAACTCCGGGTCGCCCCTGAAAAAGAGACCTTCGGGGCCCAGTTGGCTTACCCAGTTACCAAAATTGAATAAATAAATAAATAAAATCGGTTTATAGGTGGGGAGTTGGATTCAGGAAAATCTTAACGGTTGTGCAAAGTATTACTGCTGTAACAAATGCAAGTATTATGCCTTATGCAGAAACTGCCCTTTCAGAATCAGGACACTAGTGTTTTAGTGGTACATGTGACTTGTCAAAAGAGTTTCTGTCCAACTATATGTGCCTTACACAATTTTACATATTGCCTATAGAAAGCTAGCATTCTTTTGTTTTACAGTTCATTCACACAGGATAGACAAACTGAGATTTTACAGATCATTTTTACTGAGGCCTTCTTCTATCCATGTTTACAATCAGGAAGACTTAAACTCAGGGAGGCCCACTGACTTGCTCCAAGTCAGACATCAGGAGACCAATTCACAAAACTGAATCAGTGGCACAAGGTGCCTACAGCAATTGGAATTAACAGAAGGGGTACCTTGCATCAAAAATTGTGTTGGGTCCGATTCAGGTACAGAGGCTGTGGCGAGTGCGGATCCCCTTGCACCGAACAAGACCTGCACCCAAACAGGGGATGAGCCATGACATTAGAGGACTTACGGTGGATGTAGTCTGTAGCATCTCCATTTTTGGGGTTGTGGAAGCTGGCAGGACCCACCAGGGCTTAGATCAGCCCATGGCTGGTCTACTGGCCCATGCACTGCTTACGGCCATCGCTGGTGACCGACTGCTGTAGGGTTCCAGTAGTGGGCTCATCCAATAGTGGCACAGCTTTCCCCCCTGGACAGTAGCCCATAGCCCCATACCATCCAGATCTGTAGTCCAGCACCCATTGCTGCACAGGCACAAACAGAAAGACACTGCAGGGTTACGTTGTGGGTTTCTCACACAGATGTACCTGAGAGCTGACAGGCAGTGTCTAATGTCCAATTCTGTGATGAACAGAACACATGTGGCAGGTTCTGTCACTGGGCAGCCCACGGTGGCGATCTTGGGGCCAGACCAACAATGGACAGCCCTGCCACCAGTCTGCATCATGCACCTTCTGTGAGCTGTTTATTAGATGCAGCGGAGTGGTCTTGGCTGTGTCAGGGACTTTGGCACCAGGACCTTTCCTGTTGTAGAATTAGGTGCAGGATCCCTGGCGCACTTGGTTTTGATGCAAGCTGCAGCGAACTGCAGCTTGTGCCAATCTACCAGGCTCTTTCTGAATCGGGCCCCAGGAATCTCCTGCTTCATAGGGATACTGAATACCCTAGACAAAAAGACCATAGATCCATCATATTCATCTTTTACCATTTAGAGAGCTGCAGCATTCAGCATTTTGTAAAATACCTGTAGTCACTGCTTTAATAAAATTATAAAAAGAATGGAAAAAATGTTGCTGAAAGCTGACTGGTAGAAAGTCAATTTCACCTCTGATGTTATCCGAACACAGCTTTACAGGTGAAACTACGGCCCACAAAACAGTCTACTTATGACCGTAAACAGGATCCATTTTATAATTGCAATAATGCATTTCAGGGTGAATGTTGTGTGTAGGATAATGTCTCTTCTCAAGTGGTTGAAGATACTCGGCCTGTAGACTCATGCCTTAGAACCTCCCTGAGGCTAACATTATGCCAGAATGACACACCATGGCCTTATTGCTTAAGTACTACTACTAACATTTATGGACTTTGGTACTACGAAGGTGAAACCCATCAGTGACAGACATCTCTGTGTACCAGAGACCAAGGGATCTATCTTTTCCTGTCAGGTGTACTAATTATGTTATGAAGTTTGCTCTCTGTGACCTTAATATCCCAACAAAATTTAAAAATGCTGCATCGAGAAGTATTGTTTTCCATGATATCAGTTCACAACATTCAGCATTCCTTATTTACATTGCCTCCTTTGGGAGCTTGTTCAGTTGGTTTACCACTCTTTGGGTGAAATATACTTCCTCAAATTACCCCTGCTCTGTACTCTTTAAGGGCAGGTATGCCATCTAGTTCTATGGACTTGAATAAGCTGAAAAAGTTTATTTTGCCCAAATGTTCTTCACAGCTAAGCCACTCCATTCCCTTTAATCATTTTAGTTGCTCCCTCCTCCCCTTCTAGACTTCTGCAATACCCTTTCTGAACTGTGGTGACCTGAAGTGCACACTGTATTGCAAGTGCAGTCATACCAGTGCCCTATAAGAGGCACAATCACATCACTATCATGGCTGTTATTCCCCACAAGTCAATGCTCTAACAAGTAGACCATATACTACTTGACTGACTTTAAACATAGTTTTGCATGGGCTTTACTCAGGTTAAGGCATAATAGGTGTCTTCATGTTGCTGTCCGATGACCACCAGTCAAGAATTTCAGTGGCCAAAGCTCTTGTAATGGTGACCATTTCATTACACTGTACAGGACTGGCTTCAAAAACATTGTAATTGTGGCTACATTAACATATTTTTAGTGCCACTGGTGGTGATTTTCAAGTGACTAATAGTCACCTGACAACTGGATATTTTTCTATACCTGGTTGGAAGTAAGAGTCCCCATTTTACAGGCCCATATCTTGACAGGCACAATGCTGACTGAGAGGTGGAAGGTGCCATTTGAATGTGGTTTGCCCTTGCATTTTGCCTGATGCACGTAGCATTTGTTTTTAAAAACTTCAAATAAAATATTAGAAAATCAGACCCATGAGTCTAACATAGAAACATTGACTTTGATGGCAGATAAGGACCACTTAGCCCACCTAGTCTGCTGTGTCTCTCAAAGTTTCATAGAACAATTTGTATAATAGTATTATTGCTTCTTCTGAAAAAACATGTATAACTCCACTACACACACACACACACACACACACACACACACACACACACACACACACACATATGCAATTTAAGTACTGATACTACATGAATACACTGGTACATGACAGTACAGTAAATGATCAAATTGATGACAAATGTGTATTCACTCCTAACCCCTAGTGTTTGTCAACAAATGTTGGTATGATGTTGGCCCCATTTGATAATGAAATCCTGTTATTTGCTGATGGCTGACTGCATTACAGATTGCTTTGTGTCAGAGTGGCTCAGTTGGTGGCATACCTACCTCTGGGCCAGATGGTCTGTCCCACACTGAGATTGGGCTCATAACATAAATGCCAACATCCGAGTGCAGTACGGGGAGTGAGTGCTGTACTTCAGATGAAACATTAAAGTACATTTCTAAGATAACTTTTTTTGAGCGGGGGGGGGTGCTTTATAGCCTATTACCTCATGTCAGTGCTAGGCTTTTGCTGGCAAAATGATAATTTTATTTCATGTCCTGTGCTAGTGGGAAGGTATCGTAACTACAAATGAACTCACAGCCATTCAATCCATTCTACTTCCCTGTTTGCCAACCCCATCCCCATGCTCAAATGTCTTGTAATGTCTAATCATGGAGAGCACGGAGTCAGACTCATGCCCCATAAAAGTCTATGGGGGAAGGACTGCAGTACCTTTTTCTAAATGTGTAAGCAACCTTGGAGAAAGGGGCCCTATTAGTTGAGCGATGCCTTTCATTTTTCTCCAAGGTCACTTACACATATAGAAAAAGGTACTGAAATCCTTCCTTGTGGACTTCTTTGGGGTGTGCCCCCATGCTCTGCATGCTTAGATGTCAGAAAACAGCAGGGCCAGCAGATCAGGAAGTGGAAGGGATCAGCTGGCCGTAGGTTTGGCTACAGTTACAATCTCTTCCCTCCTGCACAGGACATGAAATAAAATTACAATTTTTCAAGCAAAAGCCTAGCATCAACATAAGGTAATGGGCTATAAAGCCCATGTACAAGTATTAAAAGTTTACTTTGAACTGAGGTCCCTTCTACCCATCTCTGGTGCTGGCCCGGTGGGTGCTCAGGTGGAAGGGCACACATTTTAAATGGGCAGACTGGGTGGGCCAAGTGGTCCTTCTCTGTTGTCAAAGACTATGTTTCTATGTTTAAGAAAAATAACCCAAGGCACTTTTGGCAAGAGCAGAGGATTTTCCCTGGTGTCCTAGTCAACATTCCCCTTCCCATAAATCCAGTTTATGCAACTGTCCAAGGCTGTGTGTGGGTGTTAATATGTGAGATGGCTGCCACTACACATTCACAGGCACTTCTCCACCACTCTCTTATTGCTTGTAAAGCACTTTGGGATACAATGTGCATGAAAAGAACTATATATATATATATATATATACACACACACATATATATATATATATATATATATATATATATATGCTGATTCTTAATATTATTATTCTCTTGGTAACAAATGATGGGATAACAAAATAATAATGTTGAAATCTCATAGTCATGCATATTTTACAATGTTAATTCCTACTTAATTATTTACAGATGAGTTTTCATTTATTTTATTTAGAAACTTTGCCCAGGGAAGCACACTGAGCCAAAGCAGTTCATTTCCAGGTGTGACCTGGAGGAGAATGGGGTACAAGTAACGTAGGGAAGGTGACATAGAATAATAACAGATACAATAAAAACACATCAAAGAGTGCACTCTACAGTGGTGCCCAACATCAGGTTCTGTCATGACTAAAGATATCTGTATACTGCTATCACAGTGTCTTCAGTTGTAACTAGTTGTAATGCTCAGCATCACTGTTTTAAATGCTGGGGTTGTTAAACACTCAGCAGGAGGCATTGTACAAAAACTGTGCTGCATGTTTGTGCCTTTACAAGCTCTTTAGCCTGCTGACTCTAGTAGTCAGCTAGCAAATGGCAAGAAGTCAGGCAAGTGCAAAGTGATGGCTTTGACTATTCTCCACTGTTCTTCTCTCAAGATACTGATTGACAGGAGGGAGCCTGACACTGGGTACCACTGAACATCAACTGGATACAGGCAAAGGTGGATAAGCAGATAGATTTATTTATTTATTGAAAAGTTTCACCAGGAAGGCACACTGAGCAATCCAAATTGCTCATCTCCCAGTGCGTCCTGGGGGAAGGGGAAAACAGGGGGTCAGTACAAGTACAAGTACAATGCCAAGTGCTGGTAACATAAATTAACAAACAAGATCGATACAATATAGAATAATGAACAGTACAGCGCCAATTGCTGGTTACATGATTCACAATGAATGGGATTACTGTACCCCGATGTGCAGGTGGGTTGGAAGTACACAGCTGTAGATCCAGCAGACAGAACAAATTAGACGGTTGAAACATTTCTAGGTGCAAATTTGCAAATTAGTGCTATAGTGGAGCATGATGGGAGGAGAAGGGACAGGAGTATAGGCGGTGAAGAGAGAGTAAAAAGAAGAGAACTCGGGTAGCTGCAGGTAGGGGAGAAGAAGTTTAACAAGGCAGAAGACAAAGACAAGGGGGGCACTGAGTGACAAATCTGAGGAGGCAGCGAGTTTGCAGAGTTTAAGGAACTGATAAGAAAACATAGATTGGCCTATTGTTGTGCTGTGGTGAGGGACAGGAAGGTACCGGAGCCAGTTGATCTGAGAGAGCGGAGTGGTGGAGGGTGAGTGGGAAGGGAGGTGGAGCGGTAAGGGGGAAGAGAACCAAACAAAAATTTGGCAATGAGTTTAGAGTAATGAGAGAGTTATCTGTCGGTCAGGTATTGGAACGCCAGAGAGCGGTAGAGGTCACAGTGGTGAGTGAGGGGTGGGGAGTCAAGAGCAAAGCGACAGAAGGAGTTGAAGAGGGTATCCGATTTGGCTAGGGAGGACTTTTGAGCAGCACTGTAGATCACATTGCAGTAGTCAAAAATAGGTCGAATCATTTTCTGGACTAGTTCACGCCTGTCCGTAAGAGGTTGACTGCTACTCTTCCTGTACAGGTCACCGAGTTTGGGGCACGTGTTTTTCAGGATGGCATCAATGTGTCCAGAAAAGTTGAGGTGTTGGTCTAGCCAGACCCCAAGGTAACTGAATGAGGAAGTATTCTCAATGGTAGCCCCGTCTAGGATGTGGAAGGAGGGCAGGGGGCTTAGCCTGGGTAGTCTCTGCCTTGTGCCGAAGGTCATGGAGACTATTTTTTTGGAGTTTAGAAAGAGTTGATGTGAGCGAAGCCAGTATTGAACCTTGTTGAAGTCAAGTTGTAGTCTGGTCACTACATCAGAGGAGGAATGGCCAGAGGTGAATAGGACAGTGTCATCAGCATACATATGTATGGAGGAAGATGAACAGATTGTCGGGAGGTCGTTTAAGAAGATGGAGAAAAGTAGTGGGCCTAACGCAGATACAGAAAAGAGGGCTAGGTTAACACGAGTGTTGAGACAGAATTACATAGCAAGTAATAGATACATATTTAAGCAATAAAGCATGACAGGGAGTGCATTTGTCTCTCATGCTTCCATCACCTGAGAAGGGCCATTATACCACCACAATGCACCCCATGGAGTGCCTTATTGTGATTATGAAAAGGGTCCATAAGTAATGGGAAACAAGGTTTTTTTAAGTTCTTTCATTTTAATTTAAATTAGTAAAACAGAAAAAAAGGTAAAATAAATGGCATTATGGAAAAAAGTAGTCCTAGTCTTGGAGTACAGTTTTATTGTTTGTTCAGCAGGTGGCAGCAATTCTGCATACAAGCTTCTGTTTTTTTTTTTTTTTTTTTAAAACAAGGACAGGGATGTGCCTGTCAGGGCCTTTAAAAAGAGTTGCGTTCATCAGCACTTTCAGACACCACCGTCCCGTTGGGGTGCCTGAAGAAGACTTGCACTGGGCAGCCAGTTTCAAATGAGCCACCTTCAGCAGCAGTTTTAGAAACCACAGTAGGTGGCATTTATAAGGCCCATCAGGGCATCTGAAGAAGAACTGTGTTGGGTGGGAGTTTCAAATTAGCCACATTCACAGTAAGTTTCAGATACCGCAGCTGGCACGTTTATAAGTCCTGTCATGGTGCCTGAAGAAGAGCCACGCTGGGTCGTAGACTCAAATACCAGAGTTGCTGAGATCCAGGACAGAGAGCAGGGTGAGAGGTTTGGAATAAAAATGCAATGTTTTTAAACACGCTGAGTTGGAAAGGGAACATTTGTGGCTGCTTCGGCAATTCTTGCTGGTCACAGTATGCGCTGCACAAATGGGGCAGTTATGAGAAAATGTGCAGTCAAAAAAAAAGTGAACCGGACATTTAAAAAAAAAAAACGGTGGGATCCACTGTGTGTGACAGGTGGCTCAATGATCAGCTGAGGCGGTGAGTTCAAAGGTGCTTACTGAGCCTGTTAGTCTGGGAGTACTTTCAGCCTGACTGTTGTGCTGGGATAATGGCCCAGCTGAAAGTAGCTTTCAGCCCATCAGTATTCAATATTCTTTAGACCCATTTTATAATATATATTTAACAGCTCTTTGACTCACCTTTGGCTGTTCTGGGGCCCTCGAGATCTTCACAACAATCGCCTTTGAAGGGGCCAGCCTGGGTTAGGACAGGTAGGGGTAGAGTAGTGCGGTGCTTTCACCTGAGGAAATGGTATGGAATACCTATGGGCAAATAGCAGGTTACCACCTGCCGGGAAAATACAGTAGCTGCCCCCCCCCCACCATACAGTTCCCCACACACAGTGACAGTATCCTCCTTCCCCCAGTATAGCAGCAATTAACATGAACAACAATAATAGTTTATTATAAGGGATGGGGAAACAGAGCAGATAAAGCAGGAACAACAGTAATAACTAAACCCCAACCCCACCTACAGGTGCACCTGACTTTCCCTTGGCAGCGTCCCAGAATGTCTATACAGTATTTTCAGTGGGTACTTCACTGCAGCACAGAAGTCAACGGGAAAATCTTTAGTTGGGTCCAAACTTTAAATTCGCAACTCTTAACTTTAACATTCAGGCCTGGGTACAGTTTTCTGACAGAGTGCTGCCCAGGGCCTAACCCCCTTCAATTTCAACCTTGCCGTATAACTAAATAAAGACTCCTCAAAGCCACAGTTCAGGGTACTTACAATTCAACAGTTCAAAAGGGGGTTCAGCAGGCTGGAAGTATTATGGTACCATGAAGGTGTTTTGTTGGTGACACACTGCAAGGCTGAAGAACTGATTGACAGTAGTGAAGAATGTTGGTCTTCACCTGCCTGGCCTTTCCAGTCTTTGCCTTGGAGGCCATGGTAGACAGTGTTCTCCAGGCAGGCCTCTCACTGTCTTTTCCACCAGCCTCCATCCTCTTCAGTCCAGGAACAAAGTAGTGTAGTCCCCAAATCCCTCTGTTGTACACCTTGGCAGCATACAAGCAAATGATGGGCTGTTCACAATCTCTGACCCCAGTACTTTCAGTCCACTGCACTGAGATTCACAATAGCTGAGGTTCTGTCACAGTCTTCAACCTCAGAATGTTACACAGTCCTTCAGGCTTTCTGCTGTCCAACTCCCACACTTGCCTCAATGAGGGGAACACTGTGGCTCAGTCCCGTTAAGAATCTGCGGCAAACTCAGTCCAGGGTGCCCTTTGCTTTGATTCCCAAGATGCACACCCACAACTCTCTTTCTCTCTGCCCATAATGTAGATCACTCCTCTTGTTTCCTCCAGGTACAAAAGTCACTTTAGGCTGCAGCAGGCCATTCAGGGATGGCTTTGTTCACTGTGGACTGGGGCTGTGTTAATCATGAAGTCAAAATGCAGGCCATGGGCAAAGGAGTCCTTCTGCAGTCTTTTCTGCACCCTCTCTCACTGGGGACTCATTCCAATCTCTCTCTTTGCCGTGCAATCAGCAGCATTTATAGTTGTTTCTCTTGTCTCATTCCAACTGGCTGTTAAAGTCGGGGGCAGATTCAATGACTTTTCACCTTTCCCAGCATCCCCCCTTTTATTCCAGTCCCTGGTGGCTGTCATATTTGTTTATTTAATGTCCCAGCAGGGCAGTCCATTTATTTTTATAAAACGCCCTTCCTTGGGGCAAAAAGACCCTTCTCCTCATGCCTGGGGGCATATTTTCATTGATCTCCAGCTCTGTTGCCTGCCCTGGAGCCAGAGATATTAATAAAATTACAGCCATAGCCAAAACACCCGTGTTGGAGCCCCAGCGTCTTTAATTATATCCCTTGTTTTGCCAAGCATGTGTAAGAGGCATGGCTCCACCATCTTTATTTACTTCTTGGCGGTCCGGCTTCTCAGTGCCCACCGGACTGCTGACACACCCCACAATGCACCCGGAGGTGCAGAATTGATGTCAGAACCTCAGCTCCCCTTGCTATATGAGTCAAAGTCCAGGATTTAGCATCTTCAGCTGTGAACTCCTATGGAGACTGTCACTGGGTCCAAAGCCCTCCAGAGTCACTTAAGGGACACTGAAGAATGAGTGGGTGGCAGTCATCAGGTAAGCCCAGAATGGGGTGTTTACATATAGTATATCACAGCATACTCTGTACTACAGTAGCATAACGGATTCCCCCCATTATCCAGAGCCCACTATTCACTTCGCTGCAGCCTCCTTTAGTTACTGGTCCAGCCTCTGCCTGTCCCTCTCTCTCTCTCTCTCTCTCTCTCTCTCTCTCTCTCTCTCTCTCCACCTTTCCCTCTTCATTGCCTCTCTCCTCCTTCTTCGTTTCCCCGACCAGTTCCGGTATTGTACTTGCTTTCGCTCACGCCCTGCCCTCTGTTTATTCTTCCTATTAGAAGATCACATATCATAACTTACACTGTGCACCCCTACTCCATAACCACTGCCCCTTCCCTTTTCCTACCCCCTCCCTCTCCCCCATCCTTCCCTTTCCCCTAGTGAGTCCTCTAAGTTGTCCTTGGGGTTCCAGACAGCTCACCTTTGCCTCATGACCCATGCATATGCATCATAGTTGCAGAACTCATCTACAACACTACTTGTTTGCACAGCTTGTTTGGCTGTACAGTTTTTTGTGGTTTTTTTTTGAACCTGCATTAATTAGCTTGACTACTGCTCATGCCCTTGCTGTTCATGCTAGTGTATTACCTTGTTTTTCTTGCATCACAATTTTGTTGTACTTTCTGCTTGATTCTATATATGTTGCACTCAACCTGTATTACCTCTCTTATTGCTGTTCATGACCATGCTTTTTACATCACTGTACTGTAACTGTTGTATATTATCCTGTATTCTGTACTTGTTACACCCAGGTCTGCCTCGAAAATGAGCCTTGCTCAATGGTGTCTACCTGGTTAAATAAAGATTTGATTGATTGATTGATAACAGCACACAACAGTAGAACAAGAGTACATTTACCAGCCTGGTGGCGCTGAGGGCTGAGGTGCTAGACACCTTGCCTCATGCTATGCCGGTGACCTAGGTTTGGGAATGGACTTGGGTCATTAGAGTGCCAGTGGGGGGAGGAGCAGGACGGCAGTTCTGCTCTCATGGGGTGGTCACTGCCCCCCTTAGTCCTGCTGCAACAGGGTGGTGGTCCAGTGGTTAGCATAGACAGAGGGGGTGACACGTAGGGAGGGTGCCTCGAGACATGGCGTGTGCAAGCCTCCAAGTGTGTGCATGTCCGAGGCAGGGGATCAGGGAGAAAAATGGAAAAAGTAATATAATACCTATCGAAAAGAAAAAAAAAGAACAGGAGTACTTTACATTAAACTAATTATATAGCAGTAAGGGTGTAATAAATTAGCAGGTAGAAACTGCCTGCACAAGGTTCATGGGCGCGTGCAAGTGGAGTGAAGAGCTGGAGTACTAGTAGAAACATTATTGTGATTTAGTGTGAATGTAAGAAGTACCACTGTCAACACTTTGTGGAATCCCATTAAACAAATCTGATCCATTACTTGTCTCAGCTGCTGCGAGACAACAAAGGCAAAAAGGATTTCAACAGGATTTGATCTCTGACATTTATGATAAGATGCCTTCGGTGATGGCAAAAATCAACTACAGCACTTCCCCACAGGGTATGTGCATTATCCCATCCCGACATTATGGACAGTTGTAAGTGATGATTACGTTAATGAGAGGAAGAAGTCATTAGCCCTGATCTGCCCTTAGCGAGCTTGGCAGTAACTTTGGAACAGAGACCTCGGTTTAAATCCCCTGAAATGTGTTGGATAGTATAAGCTCCAGCTTCAAGTTTCAAGTTTATTAATCACAACTGCGCATATAACATGCATGTTTAACACACCACATAACATCATGAATGTAAAACTTGAATAAAAACATCACATTTCTTTAAAAACACATCCAGATAAAAAGGACAATAATAAATAGTCTATACAGTATGTTTTGCTGTGCGCATTTTTATAACGCTAAAAGCAACTAAAAAAATCTTGCCACACTGTACAGCACTTAATATTGCCAGTTTAACAAATATGACATTTTCTCCTCTTACATACTCTTTGAAGCATGTTCTAGAAAACTCTGTAACCATTTATTACGTAATCTTCTAATATGTTTACACTTTAATAAAATATGTTTTGTGGACCATCTTCCTGAGCAACTGCTCTTACATTCTATACCCTTTTGTTATTGCATCCAGTTCATACAATATGTATTAGTACTGTGGTTAGCATCAAATCTTAGTCTAGCTATACATTTAACATGTAAATTATTCTCACATTTAACAATATAGGGCTTTCTTTGATGTGATTGTTTAAGTTTAGTATAAGTTTTAAAATTCTTTGTTAGAGATAGACGTTCAAAATTCTTTTGTTTGTAGATGTCAGTTATTCTACCCTTTACAGTCTTACTGTAAATACACAATTCAGGAATATTCCAATTCCTTAAAATGGTTTCCAATCCCATTCTTCTTCTTACTCGAAGATCTAATACTCCAATTCCTAAAAGTGGTTTCCAATCCCATTCTTCTCACTCGAAGATCTAGTTCTTTGAACTATATCCAAGGTTTGGGTGACCCCAAAGTTCAATCTCCAGAACAATTTAGACCATCTAGCCAACAACTAAATAATACATCGTTTTCTTCTTTATTTTTGTATAATTTTTGAAAATAGTTAATTTGTCTCCATTCAGATATAGCACTTACTGATATTAAACCTGTTACTGCTGTTAAAAATTGGAGCAGAATGAATTACAGGAGCCTTAAAGTTAATCTAATAAATGAATTCTTTATTTATTTATTTATTTATGAGATTTACCAGGAAGGCATATTGAGCAATATGCTCGATTCCAGTTGCGACCGTGGGGCCAAGGCCCGGTGCATTACATTGAAATAGTGCATTACAATAGTAATTAGGATACAGTAAAGTATACACCTGGAGCCTTAGGTCCGGGAGTTTACAGACAGGATATAGCTGTGTAGGACAATACAAAAATCAAGAACGAATTGTACAACACGTATCAGAATGAGAGATTGATTAAATTAGCTTAAACAGGAGCAGCTGGAGGAGAAATGTGCCTTGAGTAGTCGGGATCGATGATAGGGATTTTGTGCGTGTCTTATGGGGGTAGGTAGGGCATTCCAGATCTGTGGTATTCTGTAGCTAAAAGCTGCCTGCCCCTTGGTAGTGCGCATAAATGGGATGTGGAGTAGTCTTGGGTCCCTACCTCTTAGGGAGTATGCAGGTGGGGATTGTTGGGAGATGGTAGATGCCAGGTAGGGAGGGAGGGAGAGAGACCAGTATTTGGCAGTGAACCTGGCACAGTTTATTAAACGCCGATCATGTAGGGATGGCAGGGCTCTAAGCTGCTAACCATTTTTGGGTTCCCCCATATTTTGGTACCATATAATATGGCAGAATTAACTTTCATCTGATAAGTTGTAAGTAAGACTGCAGCAGAATTATTGATGAATTGTTTAGAGAATGTATTGATTGCAAGAACGGCCTGTCATGCCCTTTTCTTATTTGCTTCAATATGTAATTTCCAACTTTCTTTGGCACTCATCAGTGTTCCTAAATAACAGTATGTAATGTTGTATCCATAATCCTCCACTGATATTTTAGATTCTTAGATCTATTTTTCACCACAATTTTAGATTTTTCAACACTTATTTTTAGTCATAATTTCTATAAAGTATTTGTTATATTATCCGGAGCCCGTTGGAGTCCAATAGCAGATTTTGAGATTAATACCGCATCATCTGCATAAAGTATAGATTTTGTTTCCATGTATCACTGGAGCATCAGTTTTACATTTATCTAAATTGTATACAACTTGATCAACATACACATTGAACAATAGTGGTGCCAATAAACATTGTTTTATACCATTTACTATTTTAATAGGTTTAGTTTATCTGCCATCTGTTCTGTATCTAATCTGGATATATGTATCCGAATATGATCTCTGCAATAGTAAGAGAAGCTTTTCATTGATATTCCATGCCTTCAAAATCTCCCACAGACTCTTTCTATTAACATTATCAAAAGCTGCTGCAACATCAATAAATTCAAGGTACAATTTATTGTAACCATATGCTCTTGTTCTTCTTATTAGATGGTCCACAATAAAAACTCAATCTACTGTTGAGAAGCTCTTTCTGAAGCTAAACTGTCAGGTGATAATTATTTTGTAATCGGCTGACCATTTGTTAAGTTTTTTCTATTAATGTGCAAGAAAATAACATAGCCAAAATGCACTGTAAGGCAATTAATCTATAATTTGCTGACACTTGTCTACAACCTTTATTAAAAAATTGGAATCAATTATGCAGTAATCAATGGTTTAGGTATGTTTACTGTCTTAATAATATACATATATAGCCTATACAAAACTTCTGCCCACCAATCTACATTATATTGATAAAATTCAGCAGGTATACCATCAATGCCAGGGGCTTTGTTACATTTTTGCAACATAATATATTTCTTAATTTGATTATCTGTTATACATTCCCAGTGCTGGATTCATTCTCCTGTTATATCTTTTGTCACCATAGGCACTATTTTACCTTCATTGTCATTTTTCTCATATAAATCTTGGAAATTCTTAACCCCTTCCTTCGACATTAACCCCTTGTTCTTGCACATTTTCTTTTCTGAATGAGAGCAGTATCTTTCAGAAAAGAAGACTTAGCAAATGTTTACCTTCCCCCACAAACAAAGATACCTGTAGTTAGGGCATTCATATCTCGAGTATTAGACTTACTCCAGGGCCAATTGATTTTGGGAGGAGATCTGAATCTAACACTATCCCTGCACCTTGACTGCTCCCACCCTCGTAAACACTGACAAACTAGTACAGTTAAAAAGTTAAGAGACCTACTTAATCATTTAGGAATAGTGGATGCCTGGCAACAACTCTTTCCAACCTCTCTGGGTTATATGTACTATTCCAATAGATTCCATACCTATTCTAGGTTGGATTGCTTTATGACTACTTGTGAACACCTATCGGTCATTCGAGACATAACAATAAGCCCTAAGATCCTATCTGTCCACCACTCACTCCTGTTAAAATTAGATGGATAAACCAAAGAAACAAACCTTGTGGTGACTTAAACCCCTGCTATTAAAGGATAAAGAATTTCTAACTGCCATAAAACAAAGAATCCCCCAATATATAGCAGAAAACTTTTCCCACTCCATTTCTGAAGCTATACAATGAGATTCTCTGAAGGTGACTTTAAGAGGTGAGATAATTGCTGTTGCAACAAAAAAAAAGAGAGAGAGGGAAACAAAATATCTAGAACTGACAAACCAACTGCAGAACTCCCAGCTCCTTTATAGGGATGGGGACAAAGAGGCAGTCCAGAGGAGGGCAACTAAAATGGTGCAGGGTCTGCAAGAGAAACCATATGAGGAGAGACTAAAGGAGCTTAAAGGGGAAGTCTCCCATAGTTTCACACCCATAGTTTCGCTACTCCTTATGTGTAACTGTTGTGTGCCTCCTCCAGTTGCCAGCAGTCCTATTGCTGTCCAAATCTAGATTATAAATAAAAATATACAGCCCCCAGAAGTTATCAATGTGTTTGTCCTCCATTTTACCATCAATGCTGCTGGAGGGTGATGTCATCAGAGCAACAGATAATGGTGCTGCACTAAATTCTGTTCCACCAGTAAACAGAACCCACAATGTTTGGCTCCCCACTTGAGTAATGGAGGAACCCTTTAAGTGTTGTGCACATCCTGAAGTGCAGATCTAATAGTGACGAGGACCATATGAGTGTGATGCAGCACTGATTTGACATGTATATATGGTATGCCTATAAGGAAGTGCCTGTATGTGTTGTGTTAATGTTTCTGTTAGCAAAAACAGTTTACCCAATAAATGACTCTGGGTACAATGAGAGTCTTAAGTGGTATTATATAGCTGTTGTATTATGTTACATGTGTGTTAGCATTCTCTGTTTTAATTGACACCAGAAGTGAGACACAATCTTGCAAAAATGCCTCTTTCCCTTTGTAACTAGGCAGTCAGTGATTGGATGGCTGATGTAAGGCAATAAAAAGTTCAGCTATAACAAGGAATATGTTACCAGGACAACATCAGCTGCAGCATATGGAAGAAGGGTAATCTAGTGGTTAAAGCACAGGCACAAAAACTGGGAAACTCTGGTTCAAATCCTACTAAAGTCCCTTACTCTCTAACCCTTAACAAGTTCCCCTAACCTCCTTGGGAACTGTTATGGCCTCTCAGGTCCATGACTTTAAAAGTGCCCACATTCCCATTATAAATCATTAGCAATGATGTGACAGCTATAGCATTTCACTTTGAAGGTACTGAAAACAAGCTGTGGCTGCCCTACCCCCCTTTGTAATGCCAGCATTTGAAGTAGAATGTCCCTCACAAATCAGATGTTGCACTTCAGCTGTTGTAGGTAAACAAACTAATCAGACTTAGTGTTTGTAGTACTCTGTATTTGCTTAGCTCATTCCTCCTATGTCATATGCATTCTGTGTCTTGGTATTTCCAGTCAGAGACCCAGATGTCAGGAACATTTGAAATGTAAAACAATACACTTTATAAAGTAAGTGATCTAGTTCTCCACTTTCAGGCTGCTGAAAGGGGGGTGTATAATTTGTGCAAAGGAGGAATTCAGTCTTGTGTGGTCCTTTGGGAAACTGCGCAGGCCTACCTCATAAATAAATCTTCTCAAGGGTGTTCACCTGGTGCAATACTGAGTGACTCATTGACTGCTAGATTGACTGCTTGATTGTCTGATTGATTGACTCATGCTTTCTACTGCTCTCTACAACATGTTGCAACTGTCTCACAGAGAGAAATGAGCAGTACAAAGAAACAGATTCTGTTTACTGTGAATGAAATACTATTAGATGTATTATTTGCTCTACACATGCAGTATTAAGACTACAAGTACTACTCCCTGTGTGAGTTGCATGACATAACTGTCTTAAGCCATTGCAAACTTAAACTAAAATCAGGACAGACAGCATTGATACCCTTATGTGTTCTGCACTGTTGCTGCAGTGACATCAGGGAATGGGAGGGGCTGTATTACAAGTGAACCATTGCACATAAATGGAGGCTTGCTTGACATTTTACTACCTTGTGTCAGAGCCTCAGACTCTAGATATGTGTTGCAACAGCAGAAATGACTGATCTCTTATTGACATATGTACAGTAACTGATGTAATATATAATAAATACATCAGACATATCCAAATCAGAAATATACAGTAGTCTTCTCCTTTAATATGTATACCCTTGAGGAAAGGAGGGAGGGGGGGACATGATAGAAACTTTTAAGTACCTCAGTGGAATCAACAAAGTCCAAGAGGGTAGCATCTTTCAGAAAAAGAGATGTGTAAGAACAAGCAGACATGGTTTGAAGATGGGGGAGGGCAGTTTAGGGGCAATGTGAGGAAGTATTTTTTCTCAGAGAGGGTGTTGTGGATGCATGGAACTGTGGAAGAACTCAAGAATGCATGGGACAGACATAAGACAATTTTTTTGTGGGGGGTAGGAAGAAATAGGCTGTTGGTTAACTCGGATCTGCAACTTATCCTGCAGGTAGGGAAATGGCAGACTAGGTGGGCCAAGCGGTCCTTATCTGCCATCAAAGTCTATGTTTCTATGTTAAGATCTCCAAGCCAAAATTAGGGAAACAAAAGCAGCCTTACAAAAAATACTAGACAACAAAATCCAACAATCTATGATATACCTACGACAGCTAACCCAGGATGGCGACCCTGGAGGGGCTTGGAGACTGGCCCAAAAGCTCTGAGCATGTAAATGTACTGCAACTATCCTTAAAATTAAAAATTCAGCTACTGGCCAAACTTTCCATAAAGAGTCAGATATCAAACAAACCTTTGTAGAGTTTTATCAAAAATGATATAAAGAAGAAAAGTTATCTACAACAGAAGAAAGATTCAACTTCCTAAACAAGCTAGGCCTACCTAAACTAACTACAACCCAGATCAGGACCTTGGAGTCCCCAATCAGAGAATCTGAAATCCTGACAGTTATTAAAAATCTTTCCCTCGGTCGAAGCCCAGGCCCAGATGGCTTTATAGCCGAATGCTATCGAGCATTCCAAGCAGAGCTACTTCCAAAGCTACATATGCTTTGTATAGAAATGGCCAAGGGTGGTACTCCTCCCCCCCCCTTGGGACTATGCCACTTTGGCAGCTCTCCCCAAACCCAAAAAGACCCTACTGACCCATCCTCCTACCATCCAATTTCAATATTAAATGTTGATACAAAGTTTTCACAGCCATCTGGTCCACGAGACTGAAACAAATTCTCCCTCACATCACACACCCTGATCAATCAGGTTTTATAAACCAAAGAAATATATCAGATAATGTCTATAAAACCCTCATCCTACTCAAACATATCCAAACCAGGCAGATCCCTGTGGCCTTTATCAGTCTTGATGCCGAAAAGGCATTTGATAGGGTTGCCTGGCCCTTCTTATGAGATACCCTATCAGCATTTAAATTCTCAAATTCCTTCCTAAGATGGTTATGCAATCTATATACATCCCCTAAAGCCTATATTAGAATAAATGGAGGGATTCCCCCCAGATCCAATTACAGCATGGAACCCACTAGGGCTGCCCCATTTCTCCCCTTCTTTTTACCTTCTATATGGAGCCACTCACAACTGCTTTCAGACAGGCCTCAGGAGTTGAGGGAATACGCCTAGGCCAACATGAATATAAGATAAGCCTATTTGCAGATGATGTCCTTTTATCACTACTCTCACCTACCACATCCATCCCTGAAGCATGGTCTACACTTAAACAATCTGAGAGAATTGCTGGCTTTAAATTAAATATAACCAAAACAGAAACCCTAATATTTAATTACTCCTCACCCAAAATGTTGCGACAAGCATACCCCTTAAAATCGAGCACTACGAAGATAAAATATTTAGGGATTCATATTCCCCTAAATCTGGACACACTGGAAATAGTTAATTATGAACCTTTAACAACCCTAATACAAACTGATTTGGTGAATTGGTCTTATCTCCCCCTTTCCTTTTTCCAAAGGATCGAAGTGATACGAATGAATATTCTACCTTGTCTCCTCTACTTATTTCAAAACATTCCCTTTTTCCCATCTCCCTACTATTTCAAATCTTAGGATAAAATAATTTCTAATTTCATCTGGGGAAATCAACACTCAAGGATATGCCTATCCATTTTAAAACTGTCCATAGCTCAGGGCTGAACAACCCTCCCAGATCTTAAAATGTATGCAAAGATGGCTTTTCTCTGGATCCTTTTACTTTGGCTAGCTGAGTCATATAAATCCCCTTGGAAGTCCCTTGAATTCCATCTAAATGATATGTTTGATATTAGGAAAATTCTCTTCTCTTCAGATGGAAAAACTCCATCATTAAAAGATTTTACAAATACAGCAAATACGATCAAACTATGGACTAGGTTAAGAAGGGGAAAAGATTTTTGAGTATTGCAAGCTAATATCAGAAGATGAGTAATTTTACCTGGCACAAACAGATTTTACCTCTTCTAGGTGGAGACACCTGGGTCTGTCTCATGTGTTTCAGTTTCTGACTTCTGAAGGAATTTATTCCTTTGATACACTCAGGGATAAATACAAACTCTGGGATTCTGATCTATATAGATATTTTCAAATTAGAAACCATATTCTTCGTAACTGAATTAACCAAGGCAAATTACCTATCCCTATTACTCAACTACTAAAAATATTTATAGACCATGCACAGGGGAATATGGGAAACCATCTTATTGGCACACTATATAAAGCTAAAAGGGAAGCCCTGGTAAAAACCACTGAAACAATATTAGAGAGGTGGAACAGAGACCTAACTTTAGATATCCTAATGGAAGAATGGTTGAAAACAGCATTACTAGCAGCGAGGATCACCTTCTCACCATGTTGGAGGGAATTTTCATGGAAGTGCAGATCCAGATACTTTCATTCTCCTGAGATACTAGCTAAGTATCTCCCAGAGAGATACGGTTACTGCTGGAGAAATTGTGGTTGCACTTTTGCAACCTTAGGTCATATTTTCTGGCAATGCCCGTTACTTAGGCCCTTTTGGATTACCTTACAGACTGAGATATCTCTCTCTGTCTGGATGAACCCATAGAATTGACAGCAGAACAGGCATTACTGGCTGTTTATCTGGATCGCTCTCCTCCTTGGCCTCGAACATTGCTTCCCATATACCTATTGGTGGCTCAGAAATCCATAAGTAGGAGATGGATGTCACCTATAATTCCATCCATAAAAGACTGGAACAAAATAGTCCAGGATATATATCATATGGAAACCCTTACAGCCAAACTGAATAATAAGACCCAAACATTTATAATGAAATGGCACAAATGGGTAAGACAAGCTGAGATTGATCCAGATTTTTCTCCATAACATCTCTTAACATTGAGAGGGGGTGGAGGAAGATGAGAGGGTCATAAGACTACAGGACATGACAACAGCCAGCAGAAAGGAATGTAATGATGACTGGGGAAGTTGTGATGGAGATACGGTAATTGATAATATGGTACACTATTGAATTAAGATGAACTTAGCTATTGGGATTATGGAGGCTCAGTATTGACCAACAGACAATTTACTAACTCCTTTTGTAAACAAGAATTTCCTTCAGAAATACCATTGTCCTGTTGTAATGGAAATAACTTAGAAACTATTGTCTTGAGTAAAAAAATTATCAATAAAAAAGAAATTAAAAAAAAGAAAAGAAGATATGCAAGAACAAGGAGTCACAATATGAGACTGGAGGGTAGAAGATTCAGGGGCAACATGAGGAAGTATTTTTTCACAGAAAGCATGGTTATTGCATGGAACAGTAACCCTGAAGAGGTTGTGGGGACAACAATGGTAGGCAAATTCAAGAATGCATGGGACAGGCAGAAGGCAACACTAGGGGTGGGACGGAGGAGGTAGGCTGAAGAACAAGTAAGATCTGAAGTTTATACAGCAGGTAGGGAAAATGGGCAGACTAGGTGGGCCAGGCGATCCTTATCTGCCACTATATTCTATGTTTCTATGTAACTGAAAGAGAAGTAGGAATATTAGCATCAGCATTCAAAGTATTACTTTTTTTGCATGTGTGACTAAATTCCAGAAAGTCTTATTATCTTTTAATTTAATTACTTCCTGGAGATTACCCCATAGTTGTCTATTGTACTTTTTCTTCTTCTTAATTAATGCCCTATATTTCTGTCTTAAAGAAATTAATGCTTTGTTGTAGTTTGCGTGTAAAAATTTCCTGGAAGACCAAGCAATTTTATTTAACGTCCTTTTCAGCTTGACACATTCTCTGTTGTACCATTGAGCCTTTGAAACCACATTACTACTAAATGACTAAGTTCTTGCTCTCTGTTGTGAGCCTTTTTTGAAGTTTAGGCCTAGATATTCAAAGCAGATGTGCAGCACAACATGAGATGTGCCAGCACAAACCAGAGGATGTGCCGAAAGGGGAATATTGAAAGGGCATGGATGAGCAGCTCAAAACTGGATGTGCCCGAGTGCAAATGTAATGTATGCAGTGCATGTGGAGAGGGCACTCCCATGAATGTGCCGTGCAGCCACATATTCAGCCAAGATGTGCTGCGCATCCACAGCGCATCATGCAGATGCGCCGCACAAAGATAGGCATATAAAAAGCATGCCTAAGTCCAGTCCACTGACAGGCAGAGAGCAGCATAGCACCACAAAGAAGCCATGGATGGGTCTGCATTCCTGATGGCAGCAGTCATGAGGGGCGTGAGGAGATGGGAGGAACAACAATGTTGACGTGGAAGGGCCCATAGGTGGTGCGTCCAGCAGAGATGGTAATGTGCCCGTGTCACACTCGAACAGCTGAGTGACGGAGATTGCAGGCTGGTACCAACTCAACAGGGCACTGCTGAAACAGTTATGTGAGCTGCTCCATGATAACCTGCAGGCACCAACACACAGGAGTCATGCCATGATGGTAGAGGCAAAGGTGACAGCAGCAATGTACCTGCTTGCTATGGGCACCTTCCAGACACTGGTGTGTGACACTACTGTTATCACACAGTCTGCCACATCCTGTCTCCTCACCCAATTCCTCACTGCTCTGCTACAACATGCTTCAAAGTACATTAAATTCCCAAGCACACAGGCAGAGCGGACAGAAACCGTACAGCACTTCCACAGGGTGGCATGCATGCCAGGCATGCTAGGGGCCATAGACTGCAACCATGCGGCAATACACACTCCACCTGGCCCTGAGGGTGTTGCATATGTCAACAGAAAGGGCTACCACTCTGTAAACTGCCAGGTGGTATGCAAAGCCATGGGGTGCATCACCAATGTGTGTGCCATGCACCCTGGAAGTGCAAATGATGCCAACATCTGGCATCATTCTGCCCTGTGCCACCTGTTTAAAAGCAGGGGAATACCTAGTGACCACCTACTGGGTGAGTGGGGCTGGACAACGGGCACACACAGCACACAGTGGCACACAATACTGCTTGTGGAACTGCTGGGTGGGATACCAACAGGGGTTGCCACGGCCAAAAGACAGGCAGTGCCATGGCCCACGTGTGCCCACTGCACCGTGAACCACATGTGGGGGGGCTGGGTCCTGGGGGGGCAGAGCTGGGGACACACACAGCATGCACATGCATCCAGACATGTGGTGGCACAGGGCTTGTGCCCGACAGAGGTGCTGAGGTGGCTCACAGAACCACAGCTGGACAGGACAGGGGCAGCATGCCCACAGGGGCAGGGCATGTTCACAGCAGGGCATGGCTGTGTGTGACCATGGCATGCCAGGCACATGCCCTGCATGCAACACACATGCAGTGCACCCACCGATGTGGCATTGTGGGCACGGCTGGGGTGGCGTGAAGTGGGAAAGCCAGTGTGGAGGCCATACAGATCTGTGGCTGACATGCATGTACATAGGGATGTAGCACACCTGGGAATGTGTGATGTACACTAAACACTATTTCTCTGTCACAGGTGACTGTGCATGCCCCCTACGACTGTGGTTGCTCAACCCAATATGCCAACCCACATCCAAGGTGGAGAACGGGTGCAACGAGGCACATGTCACAACATGCAATATCATCGAGCATACATTTGGCATATTGAAAATGTGATTCAGATGCCTGGACAGGTCTGGTGGTGCCCTACAGTACAGCCCAGAGAAGGTCTGTGGCATATTCTTGGCCTGTTGTATGCTACACAACATGGCCATGGACCATGGAATCCATGTCTAGGTCGCAGTGGGTGGCAGCTCTGAGGGTGAGGGACCACTGGATGAGGGTGGTCAGGACCAACATGACCATAGATACCCACAGCTGGCTTCCAGGGCATGATAGCCCAGGGACATGATTGTGGAGGAGCATTTTGGAGACTGTAGGTAGGCAACAGAGTGGGACCATGGGGGGATGTGCAATGGTGAATGGGAAGGGGGGAACACATGCTCAGGTCAGCTGATGCAACACAGCTGACAGTTCCACAGTTGTAGAGGAACACACCCATGCGGGTGTAGCCAATGTGGTACTGTCAGGTCTGAGGGTACATGGGGTTGCTGTGATGTATGGCATGGATCAGTGGACACCACCTGCACACATGCACAGTGGACACATAAGGCTGCACTCATCATGCCCATGCCAGACAACTCAACAGCAGTGCACCAGCACAATCCCCAATTACCACACAGACAGCATGGACATGCAAGCCACAGGCACATGTGTGTGCCCCTGCATGTGGACCTGGGCACAGCCAGCAGGGTGTGTGAGCCAACGATGCCTGGCTGGGGACTGTGCCATGACACTTACACACAGGTGGCATCACTGTGTCCTACCACAGCCACCACAGACATGTGGGCAGCCATGCCTATGATGGGTGACTCCCTCTGGGGTGTCATCCACCTCAGCAGGGGACCCAACTGCACTAGCAGGGGTAGACCCACGAGACTGTGACTGTGTGCTCATGGGTGTCTCATTCCCAAAGTCCAGATGGGACCCAGGGGTGTTGGGAATACCTGAGGCAGGGGATGGCATTAGAAGCAATGGGGCCACATAATGCCATGAGGCAGGAGTGCTGGTGTCACTTAGTGGGGTGCAGTGGGCACTCATGCAGCCACAGGGTACCAGGGCGGAACTGCCCACCTCAGTGGCTTGTGCTATCCTCTCAAAGCCTATGATCATGTCTGTCTGCAGTTGGTGAATCTCACCAGCCATGCCCACCCGGAGTTGGTGTATCTCACCAACCAACCGGGAGCACCCCGCAGATGCATGGTTATCCAGGATGCCCACCTGCACTCACAGACCCTGACACACCTCCTTGAGCACACTCACCACAGATGCCTGCAGGAGCTGGGTGTGCTCATCCAGCCTGCCAGCAGGGGACCTGTCCTGTGGGGGTTGGTGATGCATGGGTGGTGTACCAGTCAGCAGTACAACATCCACAGCCTGTGAATGCTGCATGGCCACTGTTCCAGTGGGGACTGTGCATGGGCAGGCACAGTGGGGCCTGTTACATGCACGTCATGTGCATAGGCAGCATGTTGCTGCTGCACAGCACTCTACTGTATCATGGGGACAGTCCCAGTCCCCACAGCCACACCCCAGACCTGGCCACCAACAACTAGCTCAACAAATACAATCCTCAGAAAATGGAATAGGCAATTGAGCCACAAACTGAAGAACATTTAATGAATGGGTGAAACAGACAACCTGAAAGCAACTGCTGGCAACTGTTGGGAACACGGTAATAACTTGGAAATGACTTTTCAGTTCTAGAAATACATTAACTCTGTAGCATACTAGATGGCAAGATTGGAAAAAAGAAAGGATGTATGTGAAGTAATAGAATATAAATAAAATATTTTTGTACTGCTAAAAAGGGTATGAAAAGTCTGTCCCATAGAAGATACACTAGCATTACAGCTACTGTACAATGCTCATGGTCTGTGAGCACGACCTCTGCATGTAGCAGCATTGATGTTTGATATACCTAGTTCCACATGTAGACAGATGAGTGGGCATGAAGGTGAAACTCCACAAACACTACGTAGCAACTTTGAGATAGGTCCCATCAAATGTTCTTTATTTTTTATCTCCCATATTTCACTTCTGTAAAGGATTTGTGAACCATATTTAGCTTTTATTACTCCAATTAAAGGTCTAATTGAAAAACCAGCATACATATAACTAAAATTTATAAATACCTTGTGCAGTTTTCTTCCCATTATCAGCCACCTTTTTTACATGTTTTGTCCATGATCCTGTTCATGTAAAGATTATACCTAAGTTTGTATAAGAATCAGCATTATCTAAGCACTGGCCCCCCAATCTCCATCTGGTCTTTTCTTTACCTTTCCCGAACATCATATACTTAGTTCTAGATAAATAACACTTTTAATGATATCATACTGTACATCAAGTTTTCTTTGTAAACCTATTTTGGTCAAGGACAGGATAACTAAGTCATCCGTGTACATGAGTCTCACAACAGTGCTTACAAACTTTGTTTCCCTTGCATGATGTCATGGTTGGGGGTTGCAGCACTGAGAAAAAAAGGGGGGGCAGGTTATGCAAATGAAGCAAAGCACAGAAATAAAAGCATTTTTTTTCATGGAAAACAGCACTTTTTGCAGTTTGAATGGTAGGAGATTGAATCACAGCTCTTACATGTTACTACTCCCATTTGCTATGGCAGACCTCACAAAATCACTTTAATATTCTTACAAGGCTTACTTTTGGTGGTTTGGTGGCCAACATACTTTCTCAATCATATGTCATGTTCTGTTCAGATATGTTGGAAACTATAGATGAGTTCAGAGACATATCTTCAAACATGTTATACCTATTAAGTAGTGAGACATATCTCAAATTGAACTCTGGACTTTCCTTCATCACTGTCACTATGTTCAGCTTCATTCAATACTGCACTGTTATTTATTCTCATACCCCTCTGCATTCTTCCTCTTATCATCCTTTTAAGCTGTGGTGTGCCTGATAGTTCATGTTCTATGATCACTGTTTTTTTTTTTTTAAGAATTTCACAGTTTTTTGCTAATTTCCTTTTTCCTCTAACTTTTTTCAGTCCCATGTTGCTATTAACCAAATTGTAGGAGAGCTTGCTCACTGAAATATCCAGCTCTTTTACCATTGTTTTGGTCTCATTTGTTATTCTTAAAGTCTCCTGTCAAGTTTTCCAGTTTTGTACCACCAGGCAAACATGTCCTCTGTTTGGTTCAGCTTGTACCTATACACAGAGCTGAGATCTTCCCAGGTTATTTTCATTTTCATTAATGTCCTTAAAATGTTATAGATTATCATTTTCAGAAGAAAGGGTGTTTCCTTTTTTGATTTGGGTATTCCTTTGAAATAGATTGTTGGTCATTTTTGTTCTTTATCCCTTTTATTGTACTAAGATCTTTTTTGTATCTTTTTATTTCTATAACTGAGTTATCTGTATCTAAATTATCTATAGGTGAAGAATAAATCTCATTGTATGTACAGTAGCATTATTTGTTCTTATAGGTGACGACGGACCTTAGCTGTTAAGAAAGAAATTCAGAGTTTTGTGGTTCTACTGTCCTGCTTGTTCCTCAGGTGTCTGTCTTTCCCCTTCCAACAAAATGACACATCTGGCATGCAAACGCCAGTGCCTGTGCTATAGGCTGTGTAATCATGTGGTTAGTTTGGTGCATTTTTTTATCTTAAATTTAGATATACCAATCAAATTACTAAATATGAATGTTTGTCACTAGATGTATTCAAATGCATTAGAGGTCTAGCCAAAATAATAAACTGACAGTCACAACATTTCATATATATATATATATATATATATATATATATATATATATATATATATAACTTTTAAAACAGACAGTTCAGCTTTGTTGAATATACCTAAAAGAAGAAGAATTTTGTTAAAGATTCCAATTAATTAAAATATGTAGGTGCAGATTATTAAAATGGATCTTAATATAGCTCTAAGCATCTAGCTATATATCCTTGTCCATAGCATGGACTTATGTAAACATATTTTAGCAGCACTCCCCTTGATAGCTTCTCTGTTGCACACTGTAGGAGAGAGAGAGAGATGTCAAAAGAATGATAAATAGATAATAAGCCTTCTCCTTGTCTTTTCCTTTTTGGATATCCCAGACCTTGTGTATTCAATCCGACACTTAAATCTCCAATATTTCTGGTCCTCCCTTCCTGGCAACCAACCCTCTGCAGGGCTCCCTGCTCCTCTTTCATCAGCGCGGGATCTCCCCTGTAAGACTCCATGTACCTGCGGAAGAGTAAAAAGCAAAGCCAGCAACAGAGCACCACATAGTCTGTGGCACAAGAAAGACTGGACAGATTTCTGTAGATTTACTTTTCAAACTTTTAAAAGCTCATTAAAACTTTTTAGTTCTCTCAGGTAATGGTGGCATACCTTTTTAAAGTAATTTTAAGCCTCTCCAGAATCCTGTTCTGACTGTTACTCCAACAGCCCAGCACGCAGTCTCTCAGTCTCTCTCTCTCTCTCTCTCTCTCTCTCTCTCTCTCTCCCTCCCTCTCTCTCTGTCTCTCTCTCTCTCTCCTGGAGGCAGCTCCAGCTAGCACAGTTAGTGTCAATCCCCATTACAAAACCAGCATGTGTGTTATTAATATTCTTCAGCACCATTGACCATCTTCATCCAAACAAGGTGCAGCCAATGAATGAGTAGTGATAGACTGACTCTCTTAAGGTGGCTTGAAGAGTGATGATTAGTAGGCGGAAGCCTGCATGGAAGACGTCAGCACATTTCCTAGTGTGGGGATAGATAGACAACAAGTTTCAGTTTTTAATACCATCAGTGCTTATCATGAGCTCATAAACATAGTATCCAAATTAAAAACATGAGATAAGGATTGCTGTGAAAGCTTTATTTAATGTCACACATTTCATATCACTGGTTCTTTTTTAATAAATTAGTATCAACATGACAACCTTTCTTGCTGCTATATGCTTGACTTTACAACCTGAAAAGTGCTTTGGCAGTTAGAAAATCAATGTAACTTACCTCACCCCGTGTCCATTTAGTAATTAAAGCTGCTACCACTGGTCATACTTTCTTATGCATCTCATTTTCCATACTTGGCAGTTTGCAGAAGGTATTCCATTTTGGCCATATGCAGCATTTGCTTTCATGGCTAAGTACTTTCTTTTTCAAAATAAGCCAATGATTTGGCTACCTGGAGACGTTAAACTGATTTGCTGCTATTTCTCTGGCAGTTCTGCTCCTCGTTTACACAGGCCACTTCCATATAGTTTCATCTGCCCATCATGCATCACATGATACACATGCTAACATTTCAGCATAATGGGCACATCTTCATAACATTTCTGATATTGTTTTTTGTACTGATATTGCACTTTTTGGGTTGCAAGGTCAAGCATATAGACACAAGAAAGGCTGATGCTGATACTAATTTATTAACAAAGAAACATTGATCTGAATGTGTAATAATTAATAACACTGTGCCCCTATTTCCCCCTGCATCACTGGAACTGCACTCTGGTGCAGACTTAGCTGTATCTGAAGCCTTGGGCTGAGCACCCCACCTGAAGTTGCATGGTGGCTTCTGTGATTTTTCCATGAGGATTGTTGTGTTGGGGAGCTAACACTATGAAATGAGGAGTATGTTATTCAATATACTATAATTTTATTTTATATAGCCCCATTCTTGCAAATGTCTGCCACAATGCTTTATATTAGGACAGATACTGCAACATCGGGGAAAAAATATGCAATTATGTACAGTATGTAAGAACAACAAAAAAGGAGAAAAGAGAGAGAGAGATTCATCAGAATATATAATACTGTGCTCTTAGTGCTACAAATTGTGATATGTGGTAACTGAGCAAATGAATAAATCAAACATTTGGCAGTGCTATTGTCAATACACAATGCAGCACTTTAAAGAGCTGCTAACATCTTGAGAAAAACTTTGAAAAATGTAATACTGAGACCCAATTCTACTTCTATTTTGTGTACCTTGTATAGATTTCTATTCCCTAATATTTAGTACAGAGGAAATTTGCATGAGGGCTGTATATTTATGCCTTAATGTTCATCAGTCCCAGCATCTCATTCCCCACTTAAGGTCACAATTCCCAACTGTGACATCACAATCTACTGTCATGGCAGTAATTGTGATGTCACAAGCAGAGTATTATGACCTCTGTTGGAGAATAATCAAGTGGAAAAGATGAACTCCTAAGGGAAAAAATCAAACATGTTTTATGCAAATGGAAACAGTAATAAATAATAAAGAGAAGAGATATAGAAATGTAAGCAGAATTATGTCTAATGTGTTCCTTAGGGTTCTTCTGAAGGTGTCAGCTGATCTTTAAAGAATAACTTAACAGAAAAGTCAAAGAAAACTGATCAGGGGCACAGAGCTCATAGGCAAGGGAAAAGAGATGGTTTTGAAGAGGGATTTGAAAAGTGATGGGGAATCAACGAGAGGGAGGGATGGTACCCCAGGTAATAGGAGCAGTGATGCTGAAGGACTGCTCACCAATGTTTAAGAGGGAAATATGAGGGGTAGAAAGCAGTCTAACTTTGGAAGAATGGAAAGAATGGGGTCGTGAGCAGGCAGTGATGAGATCAGAGAGACAGGCCAAGAAGGACACTGAAAACAAATGGGGCAATTATGTAGTGGATGTAATATTGAATAAGGTGCAAGTGACAGTGACAGAGAATGGGGATGGGCATGGATAAGAGTTTCTTCAGAGATGGAGTCTTGGAAGTGATGATGTGGGGCATATTGTGGATATGGTGGTAGGCAGATGTGCAGATCACATAGATATGTGGAGCAAAGCTGAGTTCTGAATCAAGAAATATACACAGATTTTACAGAGCAGGTAATGGAACGGCAGCGGTTAAGGGGAATGATAATAGGCATTGAACTATGGAATTGAGACAATGTGGTCTAATGATTAGAACACCAACTTGGGAATCAGGAGATTGCAGGCTCAAACCCTACTAGAGTCAAATACTCATTCTGTGACTGTACATTGGAGCCAGCCAGAATGCAACATAATACTATAGAATTCTGCAGCAGTTACTGCAGGAAGCAGGGAAATTTCAATGCCAAATAATTTCTTTTGTCATGCAGGAATCTACGCACTGCACTGCATCCTAGTGGGCTCCACTGTAGGTAACTCACTTAACCATGATGCAATTGTTTTTCAAAAATGTATTATAATGTATGGGAGAGGCTTTTTATTAACTAAATTCACACACTTTACAACATTGTTATACAATCGATATGACGTCAGGTTGTTGTTATACCCTCTTCACTATGTCATATCGATGGTATGACAAAATAGTACGATAACTCTGTGTAACATTCTGTACTGTGAATTCAACACAAACTGGTGCCCATACACTACAAAAGCTAATGGATGGTCTTTGAGTAACAACTATGATGTTCCTCGACCAGAAGCCTCCTTGAAGTTCCTAGGACCAGACTAAGAACTTCCGGTGACCGGGCCATCAGTGTCACTGGACTAGTCCTATGGAACTGTCTTCCAGCTGTTCTCAGGGAGGCCCTGTCAGTCGAGAGGTTCAAGAGTGGTTTGAAGGCCTACTTGTTTTCTATGGCTTTCCCTGCTGAATCTATCTGACCGCCATAAGAAACTGTTAGGCCTAATGCTAATGCTGTATCTGAAGATTTTATTGTTTTATCTGTTGCTGTCTTATTTATGATGTACGTTTTTTTTATTTAATACCTTGCCTGTTTTTATACAAGGCACCCAGAGCCTCCAGGATTAGGCGCCGTATAAATAAACTTTGCCTTGCCTTGCCTTCTCAAGTTTGCTATTTCAACAGTAAACCTCTTGAGCTTCACGCTTGAGTTTTACAATGTCATGACAGCCTTGTGAACTGATTACAGCATGGTTATTACCTGAAGACCATCCATTATCCTCTGTATAATTCACATACCACCAAAAACAGTGAGACCAGCATGTTGTAGCCAGACACCAATTCTTCTTGAGCTTACTGTGGTCAAACAGTCTCTGAGTCAGAATGGGGGTGGGGGTGCTGAAATACACAGCGAATCATTTGGCTTATGTAAATAAGTTCATGTAAGTAGCACTGGCAGTTGTCTGGACATATTAATTTTTTATATTCATTTGCTGACTGTGGACAGTATTTTTAACTTTTGTATGTTTATTTATTTGTTTAGAGAAGGCATCTCTTGAAAAAGCCTGCTCTGTAGGTGAAATGTTGAGACATTTGCCGAATTCAAAATAAAAGGAAAATAATGTGAACACCAGAAATAATTGTCTGCAGCAATATTTGTTCAGCGCCCCCCACCCGCATTCTGACTCAGAGACTGTTTGCACTGTTTTCATGTCGGGAGAGGCTGCTTCAAGACAGTTCATTTCCTGTGGATTTCCCCTTTTTTTTGGCCTACACATTGAACTTACTGTGGTCAGTCAGTTAAGAATTCAACTGTTTAGGACAATGGTTGTTAATGAATATTTATTTATACATTATCAGGCATTTTTGCCTGCTCGAAAATCATACTAAGTCTCTGTGGGCCATTCAGTTCTTATTCCTGCCCTACAAAGTCTGTAAGAATGTGTGGCCAGCTATCTCTAGCACCACTGGTATCTTTAAAGAGTCAAAATCTTAGCTGATTGACCACCATCTGCCCTGGAAGAAGTGGTGTCTGACCACAAAACATTGGTCCCACTTTTTTATTTGATGGCATGTGAATGATAATACTTTTGAAATAAAATTGCATCAAAATTAAGACTTCTCTGACTCTTAATTTACTTTCTTGTCCTAAGGAGTAGGCATCCAGAAGCATTCTCTTACAAAGTAACTCACCTAGTATCCCTGTGCTGCAGTTAATCCTGCTTCAGAAATGGGTAGAAAAAAGGACCCCACTGGAAGCAAGATGTTGTATCTCAGCTGAACCATCCAGAGCACATAAATTGTAAAATAATTAAAAATAGTATGAGAGGATACCTCTTTTGTAGTAGAGGATAAGCTTAGTCTTATCAATATTAACTCATTCAACTTGAGGCAGCCATTTTGAATAAGGCTAAGCATTGAACATTTCAACTCATATATACAGTCTGGGAGAGTATAATTTAAAAGAAGCTAAGATTAAGCCAGTTTATATTATCATGACAGAAGTATAGGTAAGCTAGGACTGGATCAGAGAACGAGTTGAAAGAATGTTATAGTTAGATATTATCCATGCAGAAGTGATACCTGAGTTTGTAGTTAGAAACTATGTGGCTCAGAGGGAGAAAGACAGAGATCGTGAGAAAAAGAGCAAACCAAGAACATACCTTTTAGGGACACCATAGAACAGAAGTCGTAGGGAAGAAGAAAACTACTGAAAAAGGTATGCATAGTTGAAGAGATATTAGTGAAAACAGAAGAAAAAAGTAGTAGTAGTAATTTTACTTAGCACCCAGTCCGAGAGGCTCAGGGCACTGTACACCATAACAATAAAATATCAAACCAAATGAAACATTACTCATAATCATAATTAAAAACAGCTAAAACACAAAGTGCAAATTAGCAGTAAAGATAACTTAGATACTAAGACCAGTGGTATTAAATCAAATTGAAAGCTTGGCTGAAGAGTAGCAGAGACTCCAGCACAGTGCTTGAGGCAGTTAAGGAGATGAGGTGGTCAACTATGTCACAAGCTGCACTCAAGTCAAAAAGAATAATTAGAGAAAAGGAAATATTATTGGAGGTAGTGGGGAGATCATTGATAACCCAGAGTGGGGTAGTCCCTGTGCTATAGAAGGAACAAAGGTCAGACTGATATGTGTCAAGGCAACTTGAGAGACAGAGCGGGGGGGGGGGAGAGAGAGGCAAATCATAATGATAAAGAAATAACGTGACGCACTGGGAATTAAACCCAGGCCTCTTCAGTACCTTCCCAGTGCTCTAACCACTGAGCTACAGGCCGACATGGTTGGACCTGAGGTTCCTGGACACACTTCCTTTCTCTGTTATTGTATATCCTGCAAAAAGAATAATCAAGATGACAATTATATGTTTTTGGTGCAGTATTAGCTACTCCTAAGCAATTTAAATCACAAACTGTAGTGAGAAAGAAATAATGTGACCTACTGGAAATTGAACCCAGGCTGCACAACACTATCCTGGTACTCTAACCACTGAGCTACAAGCTCACATGGTTAGACCTGAGGTTCCCAGACACAGATATGGGTGAAAACAACCATTTCAAGGACTTTACTGCTGAAGAGGAGATTAGAGATAGGACATTTGTTAGAGAGGATAATCGAGGGAAGGTGCTTACAGGAGAAGAGCAATAGCAACATTCAGTGGGAAAAAATAAACTCAGGCATAAGCAGTAAGGGGGTATAGGAAGGATGTGGAGACCAGATAAATGGGGTATGCAGATGCATGGGGAAGGGGGATTGGAGTCAGGATGATTGGAGCAGGAGATTAGGGGAGGTTGGGAGGGTGGTGAGTTGCAATGGATGTGGTGTAGCCATATTCCCGGAGACTCTGTAAAGGGAAGGGGAGTGTCCCGTGTATAGTCAGATCGATCAACGTAGGCAGGAACTAGGAAGGTTATAATGGGAGCTGGGGATGGGAAGTAGTAATTATTGGGGTGTAAAGTGGGGGGTTTAGGCAACAAGGAGGGCTCCTCCAAATACTGCACTGGGCAGACATAGGTCAGAATGGGAAGGGAAACAAAATGTGCCAGGAGTGTCAAATCCTCAAGTATCAGAGAGCATTGGGCTGGGAAGGTGGCAGATGGTAGAGAATGGGGAAAGAGGGAAAGGGTTAGGACCAGGGAAGGCAAAGTCAGGACAAGGTAATAGAGGAAGGCTGGGGCAGGGGGATGGGAATGAAGAATGGGTTCTCAGTGCTGGCTAGTTTGGGGTAACAGGAGGATGGGGGTGGCAGCATAAAACAAGTGAAGGGGAAAGGGGGCAGTGAACAAGTGAAGGGGAAGAGCATTGTGTGGGGAAATGGGAAAGGCAGGGGGTGTTGTCAAGGTACCACTAACTAGAAGAAGTAGAGGGAGAAATAGGGTAGTGGGGGAAGGGGTAGAAGATGGAATTAAGAATGGAGCCGAGAGGAGGGGTGAATACAGGGCAGGGGAATGGGAAGAGCTGGGTAGGAAACATAGAGGGGTGGGCAGGGACAATCAGAGGAGGAGGAGGAGGAACAGCTGGGAAGAAACAGGGAGATGAGCAGGCCAGGGAATAGGGGAGAGGACACTCCAGGTCAGGGACACCAGGTAGGGCACAACATGGGGGTAGGGCAAGCGAAAGGAGAAAGGATAGTCATTCTGGGTGATTCTGTTCTGAATGGGGTGAGGGGGGGTTAAGGGAGCAAGAAAAAGCCGAGCTTGGGTGGAGTGTATGCCAGGTATGATGGCAGGGAGGGTGCGATAGTTCATTCAGAAGTGTGTAGAGAAGGGAAGGGATAAACCTTACACACTGTGGTACACCTAGGTACAAACAACCTGGAAAGGGACCGGGTGGAGGAGGTGCAGGATAGGTTCAAGGAGGTTGGAGGAATCTGCATGGAGGTGGGAAAATCGGTGGCATTCTCTGAAGTTCTCCCAGTACTTGGGGCAAGCTCCACTTGGAAACAGAGAATCGAGGAGTCTATTAATTGGCTGAGGGGGTGGTGTGAGACCATGGGGTATGGGGTAGTAGGGGGCTGAGGCAAGGCATGGGATAAGAAGGAACTCTATGCATCAGATAGGCTGTACCTAAGACAGGAGGGCACAAGGACCCTGAAGCAGAGGCTGGAAGAATACATTACAACTAAAGTAACTTTAAATTGAGGGGGACCAGAGGGAGACTGCAGAGTGGAGTCACCAATCGGGGAGACTGGAAGGCCTCCCCCCTAGGCAGGCATGAAAGGAGGGAAGGGAATCTATCAGGGGAAGGAAGCAGGGGTGAGGGACGAGGAAAGGAGGGGCATGGGATACGCTGGAAAGTAGCACCTTGAATGCAAGGAGCTTGTCGAACAAGGTAGTAGAATTCCAGGCGATGAAGGCGGAAGGGGAGGTAGATATTGCAGCCATCACAGAAGCCTGGGCCACTCAATACCATGACTGGGATCTCATGATCCCTGGATACAGGGTGTATTGCAAAGACAGGGAGGGGAGAAGGGGGGGTAGCTATTTATGTGAGGGATGGGATACTATGCACCATGGAGGAGGGGGAAGAGGGTAAACCAGACGCCTTATGGGTATAGCTTCAAAACTCCAAGGGTAGGAAGGTTAGGCTGGGGGTGGTATACAGGCCACCCACACAGAATGAGGAAAAGGGCAGGGAGTTGGGGGTGAAAATCAGTAAGGTCAGTGGCAGAGGGAGTGCGGTCATAGTGGGCGACTTCAGTCTGCCTGTGATTGACTGAGGAACCATGACTTCCTTGAATGCCAGGGAACAGGTACTGCTGGAGGCTATTCAAGACAGCTACCTAGTGCAGGGTGTGGCAGGGCCTACCAGGGAGGGTAACATACTGGATCTTGTGTTAGAAAATGGGGATCAGGTCCAGGATGTAGTTGTACAGGACCCTCTATCAGGCAGTGATCACCACACAGTGTGGTTCTTCCCATACACGGGCAGGGAGTGACCCAAGACCAGGACAAGAGTGGTAGACTTCAACAAGGTGGATTTTGCCAGGATGGGGGAATCCTAGGGGGGCATCTTGCTGAAATTTACCCAGGGATGGATGCAGAACAGAAATGGTCCATCACAAAGAGGGGTTTCACATTGGCCACTAACACGTGTGCCAAGACACAGAGTAAGCAGTCCAGGTCTAAAAGACCTAGCTGGCTTAGCAGGGAAGTAGCAGGGAAAGTGAGGGAGAAGAGGGTGGCCTTCAACAGATACAAGAAAACTGGGTGAGGGGAGGACAAGGAGAGTACTCAATGAAATCCAGAAAAGTTAGTAGAGCAGTCAGGGCAGCTAACGCTGCTAAGGAGCTAAGATTGGCACAGGGGATCAGAGAGGTGGAAAGGATTTCTTCAAGTACATAAGAGAAAAGAGGAGCTGTAGGGAAGAGATTGTCCAGATCAAGAGGGAGGGAGGTTGGGCAGAAAACAGAGAAGACCAGGCAGAGACACTCAATGAGTACTTCTGCTCAGTGTTCTCTAAAGAATAGATCAGGCTGATACCACAAGGCAAGGGAGGGATGGGCAGGGGTGGGGCCAAGGTTCAGTAACTGATGGGGTCATCCAGGAGGCTAGGGTTCTAAAAGACCTAAAAACCTTGTGGGTAGACAAGGCCCCAGGACCTGATAGATTACATCCAAGAGTCCTGAAGGAGTTGGAAGAGGTCTTGGCAGGTCCACTGACTGCCCTGTTTAACACCTCACTGGAGACAGGGAACATGGCCATGGACTGGAGGATGGCTCGTGTGGTACCCCTCCACAATAGTGGTCCCAGGAACGAACCGGGGAATTATAGACCAGTAAGCTTGACTTCCATTGTGGGGAAGTTGATGGAGATCATACTGAAGGAGAGATTGATAATCTTCCTGGATAGTAATGGTCTCCAGGATGAAAGACAGCATGGATTTTTCTCAGGATCTAACTTAATTGACTTCTTCGATTTGGTCGAGGGCGGTTGATGGGGGCCATGCCATGGATGCCCTGTATCTGGATTTCAGTAAGGCATTGAACTCGGTGCCTCACAGAAAGTTATTGGTCAAGCTGAGAAACCTGGGGGCCAGGGAGAAACTAGTGGAGTGGTTATGAGTTGGCTGCAGAACAGACAGCAGAAGACAGTGGTAAGGAGGAGACATCCAAGCCGAGACCAGTTACTAGTGGGGTACTCAGGGCTCGGTGCTAGGCCCTGTTTTATTCAACATCTTTATTGGGGACATTGTGGAAGGGATTAAGAGTAAGATCAGCCTGTTTGCTGATGACACAAAGATATGCACAACAGTGGACAGTGAAGAAGGAAGGCAGGAACTTAGGGAAAATCTAGCAAAACTCGAACAATGGTCGAGTGTGTGGCAGTTGGGGTTTAATGCTAAGAAGTGCAAGGTCATGCACCTTGGAGCCAGAAACCTCAGGACCAGCTATTGACTGGGGGGAGTGCAGATATCTATTTCTGAGAAGGAGCTAGGGGTGCTAGGCACAGGAAACATGACGGTATCAGCACAGTGCAGAAGGGTGGCAGCAAGGGCCAGTCAAACTCTGGGCTGTATTGACAGAAGTATCACCTCAAGAAGAGAAGAGGTTATCCTGCCATTATACAGATCACTGGTGAGGCCGCACTTGGAGTACTGTGTGCATTTCTGGTGCCCTTACCTAAAAACAGATTCCAGATTACTGGAAAGGGTGCAGCATAGGGCAACAAAGATGATCCTAGGTCTGGAGGATAAACCCTATGAGGAAAGATTGAGGGAGCTCAACATGTAATTCCTGGAGGATAGAAAGGAGAGGAGGGACATGATAGAGACCTTCACATACTTAAAAGGCATAAACAGGGTCCAAGCGGGAGGATTGTTCTGCATAAAGGGAGGTAGGGTCATGAGGGGGCACAGTCTGAAGTTGGAATGGAGTAGATTCAAGAGGGAGATGAGGAGGCACTATTTCACAGAGAAGGCAGTGGTGGGGTGGATCGTACTGCTGGAAGAGCTGATCACATTGAAGACAGTGAACAGTTTTAAAGGGAATGGGATAGAGTCAAAGGTAGATTAAGTACAGATAAGAACATGGAGGGGATCCAGGGGTGGAAATGAGGGGAAGGGAATGGGGGCAGCTGCAGTAATAGTAGACTGCGAGCTGCAAACTTGGGCTGATTTGATAGATCTCTAGGCCTTTTTCTGATGGTATTTTCGTGTGTTCATATTTTTTTTTGTAAACTTTATTAAGAAAGGTTTCACAGAGGACATTACAACATTGCATTCCATACACTTGATTATCGTAACTGATACATGGATATGTTAAGTAAAAGATGTTTATAATCAAACATATATAGAGCACGCACCTGCACCCTATTCATATTATACATTTCCACCTAGTGATTGAGCACCTAATATAAAACATCTCTACAGTCCTATCAACCTCAGTGTAGTGCATGTTGTAAACCAGTTCATAGTCCCCATAGCCCAGACCTATGCACAATGTACTGGGTTGTCTGGCAGTTAGTTCTCCCTCCCCACCCCCATATGGGCGAGGGGTAGCAAGGGTGTCCAGGCTAGCAGGATACCACTCCAGCCTCCAGTGCTACCAGCAAGGGGGGACCACATAGTACTGAATTTATCACATTCTTCTATAGAATATAATTGGACTCTTTCAATCTTGAGATAGTCCAGCAAATTGGACACCCAGAGTGCTACAGGTTGTGGGTCTACCTTGCCACAATATTGTGCAACTCTGTTCCTTACATTAACAAGAGCCAGATTCCACACTACCCCCCATCCAGTTCCTCCTCCTTCTGCCCTCAGCAGAAACTCAAGGGGGGAATTAAGCAATCCAACCTCTAGAACGGACTCTACCAAAAGGGCATAATCTTTGGGCATTCCATTATCATCTGAATGTAGGTTCCTTCACATTAGGGGTACTCACAACTTAGTGAGGGTTTTAATTAAGTAAGTTCTGAGGTGAGAGATACGTTCTATATTTATTTATTTATTTAGCTTTTGTTAACCAGGTGAGCACACTAGACAAACAAATGCCTACTTTCAGGTGCGACCTGGGAGATTACGAGTAATATACAGGCAAGACAAGGATTTTACAGGATTTCAGAGAAAATGGTACAGATATTGAAGGGTATTACAAAGAGACAAGCAAAAACATCACATTTCAGCATTGAAACAGTAACAGTGTGACAGTCAAGTTAATAGCTCCGAGCTGGGCACAGGAGGGAGACCAGTCTGAAGTGATTAAAGTGTAACACCTTATGGGAAAGGGATAACTAGTAGTACCTTAGGTACAACTGCAGGCTGAGGTGAGTTTCAGATGATCCTAGAGAGAGTTTCTAAAACAGGTGTGGGATGAAGACGTGTGAACATGGACAGGAAGGGAGTTCCATAGCCTAGAATACATACTGCGAATGCCTGGTCACCCATTTGTGGGCAGATTTTTGGAACTAGAAACATAGCTGTGCCATTAGACCTTAGTGGATATGAGCAGTTGGCTGGCTTGTCTTGTATCTGTCAGAGTTGATTGGACATGACACACAAGATGGCATGTATTATTGCTTTTGACCATTCCTCAGGTGATAAGGATGTTCCCATGTCCCTCTCTCAGGTTTCCTTATAGTCATTGGTGAGGATAGGGGTTTCAACCCTGATCCGTCGATAATAGGCCACTAATGGTTTAATACAGGGGAGCTCGGAGAGGTAAATATGCTCTACCAGGGAGAGCTAGTGTAAGGTCCCTACCCTTCTCAGCACACAGTAACCCCTGAACATATAGGTAAACAAAGTATGAGGTTTGGGAATGTGGAATTGTTTCCTGAGCTTCTCCAATCAGGAAATCACCACCCCCCACACACCAGGAAGTGGTCTCCCACTGTACCAGTACCCTGTTTTTCCCACTACAGCAAACCCTTGTGCATGAATATTGTGTATCTCCACTGCCCTTTAAAAGCTTCTGTCAGTCTTGTATAGGAAAGATACCTGGGGAGTGTAGGATGTAGATGTGAACCCTCCTCTGTATTTCTCATATAAGCTTCAAAAAGCGTTTTTTCACCTTCTGGTGGGATCTCTCCATAATGGAAGTGCTAAGTGTACCCCCTGTCATGTCCCCTGCCCCTTTTGATGCCTTCTCCAGTTCTAACCAGCGGATTTCAGCTTGCTCAGAGCCCTACCTAAATATGCTAGCTGGCCTGCCCAGAAGTAATGTTCAGTGTAGGGGAGAGCCAGTCCTTCCTCCTTGATCAGGGCTTGTAGTGCAACTTCCCTTATATGGGCTAGCTTCCTCCTCCAGAGAAAACCATGGAACAAGCTATTTACCTTTTTGAAGAAAAGTTTACAGATTTTGATAGGCAGAGCTTGGAGCAAGTATAAAGGTTTCAGAAAAATGCATATTTTAAGGGAGATCTCTTGTCTAGTTAATGTCGGGGGAAGTTCTGACCATCACTCCAAATCCCCCTTTATGACTTGAAGCAGGGGTGGGAAGTTAAGCTCATATAGTCTGGATAATTGTTTTGGAATGTAAATCCCCAAGTATCTTAGAGCCGCCATCTCATTCAACTTGAGCCCAAGGTCCCCCACACACACACACACACACACTTCTTCTTGCCCTTTCCAAGTGACAGGATTTTGCACATCCACCAATTCATTTTATGTCCTGCTAGGCCTCATATTGGGGGCAGCACTGATGCAATCAGGGGCAAGGTGGACTATTTTTTTTTTTTATGTACTGGAGCAAATCATCAACAAAGAATGAAAGTTTGTGGTCCACCCGATTTACCTTAAGCCCCTCAAAGTTTGTGTTCTGCTGAAGAGCGGCTGCCAAGGGCTCCAAGGCCATAATGTATAGCAGGGGTGATAAAGGACACCCCTGGCCAGTCCCCTGCCAAAAGAAAAAGGACAGACAGCTCAGCATTAACCATGATGTGGGCCCAAGGATCAGTGTAAAGAAGGCGTACCCAATCATGGAATTGCTCTTCCAGCCCATATCACTCCAAGGTGTGATGGAGGTACCCCCAAGTCACATGATCAAATGCTTCCTCTGCAACTAGTGCAACAATGCCTTGTGGCTTCCCCCACACTCCTCCACAGGCATGCTACATTAAGGATTCTAAATATATTCCCTTTACCCTGTCTGCTCTTCACCAAGCCAGCCTGGTCCACGTGAATGATGCAGGACCTACTCTAAGCAAGAGACCATCTGTCTGGCAAGGATTTTGTAGTCAGCCATTAACAGAGATATAGGGCAGTAGGAGGGGCATGAGAGGGGGTCTTTCCCAGGCTTGAGGAGAACCACTATGGCCAGAGACTGTGTGGAAGGGGACAACTGACCACATTCTATACTCTTGGAAAACTTTCCCATTAAGGGATCTGTAAGAGCTTCACCACACATTTTATACAAGTCTATAAGCAGGCCATCTGGGCCCGGTGCCTTGCCTCCCATCAAATCCTTGATGGCACTCATTACCACCGGCCATGTGAGTGGAGCACCCAGTGCTTCTATCTGATTCAGGGTTAACTCTGTGATGGAGCAGTCTCAAAGAAGTCCTCCATTTCTTGTGAGGAGGGGTGTACTCAGAGGCATAAAACTGCTAATAGAATTTGGAGAACTCATGCTCAGTTTCACAGGATTTCATTGTGACCCCTCTCCCCTCCCTTCCTTCTGAAGTTTTGAAACAGATACTGCCCAGGTTTTTTCCGAGCTGGCAGGCCAGCCACTCCCCAGCACAGTCCCCCTCATAATAAGACACAGCTCTCTATAACAGTATCTGGCCCTCCAAGAGCTTTGTGTTGATGCCGTTATATTCACTTTTGGCTTTTTGAAGCTTCCCATATACCCTGAGGTCCAGAGTTGCTTTGTGGAGGTTCTCAAGCTGCTGGATAGATTGTTCCAGATCCAGCAGCCAGGTCCTGGTGACATTCGACTTGTGACTGCTGTATGATATGATCTCTCCCCTGAGAGTCACTTTTAGGTCCTCCCACCTAGTAGATTCACCTGTCTTCCCCAATATGTTATACTCTAGGAAATCTTTTTTTTTTGTATTTATTCCACTTTTCTGGCAGTACCCTTCTGTCAGAATCAGCCTAGTCACTGCCCAGGGACTCCCACCTACTGCCTATTGCCATACTCCTGCTGTTCTCAAGCCATACCTCAGAGGGCGGGCCAGACACCAGTCTCCGCTATTCAGTGCCACGGGGTAGTATCTAGTTGGGAGAGCTTCTGGCGGCAGAGGCTAATTGAAGTCCTGGGGAGGGCTTCACAGAGACAGGGGTCCCACCATGCTTTTTCCCCTGTAGACTGGGGCAGAGACGTGCAATGATGCCGTCACCTGTCCCTCCCCAGAGAGCATCGATTCTGCGTCATGTACAGGGCAGCAACCCAGCCTCTGCCAGGTGTTGCTCCTGTGCGATTGTGAGTCCCCCCTTCCCCCCGGAGAAGGAGAGCAGTCCTAGGGATGCTCAATCCCTCTCCCCCATGCTGGCCCTCCGATGACCCGAGTCCGTTCCCAAACCCGGGTCGCCGGCGCTCTAGGAAATCTTAATAATTTTGACTACAGGGTCCTTAAATTGCAGATTCTGCTCTCCAATATGGTATGCTCTAGGAAATCTTAATCATTTTGCAGATCCTTCAAGAGGATGGGATCCATCTTGCCCACTCTGGGCTTCTGCTCCCCCTTCCCCGCTCTCCCCTTTAGTAGCGGGTAGTCAGAAACTAATATAGCACTGTGCTCTACTCACTTCAGTGCCTGCAGCATGCTTCTAGAGGTCAGAATGAGGTCTATCCTGAGGTAAGATTTGTGAGCATGTGAGAAGAAGGTGTAATCATGCAGGAGTGAGTTCTGGAGGTGTCTGAAATCAAATAGACTGTAGTCTGCCATTAGGAACTTCAGAGCCTCTGTATTTTTAGTAGCCTTGTAAGGGACACCAAAGGAGTGGTCCAACACCCCATCTAAAACACAGTTAGCATCTCCTGTTACCAATCCCCCAATCTGGATCATCTCTAGGGAAAGTTTGGTGAAGAAGTCTGTGCAATCAAAACTGGGACTATAGAAAGAGCAAACTGAGACCATTTTACCTTAACTAATTTGAATCTGCATGAGGGAAAATCTCCCACAAGTCATCCAGAGCTTTTTGAATTCGTGCCTGGATGTGGCGTCAAAGCCATATGGCTGTTCCCCTGGCTTTTGAATTAAAAGTAGCCCCCGCGTAGGTGCACCACAGTTTTTCTTTAAATGCTCAAGTTTGGCCCCTGTCATATGTGTTTCTTGTAGACAAACCACATCTGGGTTAAATTTCTTAATCTATCCCAGGATTCTTTTTCTCTTTATATGTGATTTTAAACTGCTGACTTTCCAAGACATTAATCGTAGAGCACCAGCCATAGGTACTTATATAGGTGTTTCTGTACCACAGATTATCATTCCAACTGCAAACTGAGCTATACTGCCTACTAAACCACTCTGGTGAGCAATACCAACTTATGAGCAATGAGTCACTGTACTCTGCTTTAGTCCATTGCCCTGTTCCCCAACACTTGAACAACAGAAGATCCATCCCCCCTCCCAGACATAGAGGTCACTTTTCCCTCCCTCCCAGAGGACAGTTCCTCAAGTGGTCCTCTTAAATCCCCCCCCCACTCGTGGTGCAAGATACTAAAGTAATGCACTACAAAGTGCCCCCCCATCAGTAGCATCTTTGTCCCATGAACTACCAAAACTGCAGGCCATAGCATAAGTCCAGTTGGTATGTGGGTGAGCCAACAGGTTCACCCCCTAACAGGGTGTGCCAGGGTTCCCTTTTAATCTACAGTTGACTGTATTTGCCCTTTGCTGTGGGTTCACTCATGAAACTTTCTCACCATCAGATGGGCTGCATGAGCGCACTGCTCATGCTCCCCAACTGGCACCCCTACAGATCAAGAGTTAACAGCCTGCAAATGTTGGTATAGCAACATTTAATTAGAGGAACATTACAATTTAAGCAACCACTTTTAACATGTTTTACATTAAACTGGCAACCGTGAATTTCTAATGCAGACCCATCAGTCCTCCAATGTGAAGGTTCATAACATTTAGAGAGGTGCCTCTAAGGCTGTCCCAGCTGTGAGTCAGACTGACATGTACAGTTAGGCCCCTATTTCAAACCCTCATGCAGCCCCTTGTACACAGTCATTATAGCTAATTCCTTCATGTAGAGAGGTGTAAGAAGCATGGCCCGGCAATCGATGGTAGTGTTGGCTTTTCTGGCCTGCTTTTGAAATAGGGCATTTTCTACAGTCCTCTCCCCCCATAGATGTGCTATGTTCTTCCACCCCCTCCCCAGGCAGACTTCTGAAAAGGTAATTATAGCACCAAAATAAGAGCTCCTACTGAACTGACAGTACCTCTGGAGCTTGCCAGGTAGAACTCTCAGAGCCACAGTGGAACCATTATGTTTTCTATCCTCCCACAGCCTCAAGTACACATAGTCTGGTGCTCTACAACAGTATCCCATCACCAGGACGAAGTCATTAGGGTGATGGCAATGTGGGCGCTGCAATCAGATGGCCTGTCATTCAGCAAACTGGATTTTGTAGCACCCACCAGCATTGCTGCTGTAGTGGTGTTACGCCCCCTGTAAAGAGCCTGCATTTGCCCCAGTGCCCAGGGCACAACTGGGACTGGGCACCACAATTGCAGGGCTCAATGTGCACCATCGGCACTGCAGTGTCACCTTAGTTGCCGTCACCCTGTAGCATGTTTCAATGAAGTGGGTGAACCCTCCACAACCCCCCTAGCCATCTACAGGGTCCATTTGGGGTAGCGAGGTTGGTCTGGCCACAATGCAGGGACAGGGTAAGGACAAAGGAGAAGGGGCCCTAGGGGACTTGCCAAAGTAAAAGGAAAAAGGACACCAGTACTTTATGCAGAGCTGAGATTACCATCTGGTCACATCGCTGGAGCTGTGGGCCCTTGTTATCAATCTCCCTGCCATCACCACCTCCTTCCAATTGATAAAATCATCTGCTTCTACTGGGCTTCCTTCCAGCTGATAAAATCATCTGCTTCTGTTGGGCTACTGAAGGTCCCTGTCTCATGATCCAGAGTCTGGAGGGGTACATGTGATGGTGCTGCCACCCAAGTCTACAGAGTTTGGCCATCACCTCAGAAAATTTCTGCCATTCCATCTGAAGCTCCCTACTGTAATCTGCAAAGATCAGGACCCTAGCCACATCAGCTTGGATTGGACCCTTAGCTCTCACTGCTTGTAACATAGCTTCTTTGTCCTGGTATCTGTGAAATCAGACTAGGAAATGATGCGGCTGGTCTCCCAGGCAGGGGATCCTTCTGTGTTCAATGGGCCTGTTCCACTTCATAAGTGTGGTTGGTGCCTCCCAGTTCTAGTGCTTGACCAACCACTTAAAGAGAAACTCCTCCATCTTAAAACCCTCATGGCCTTCTGGGAGGCCTATTAGCCTGATGTTATAGCATCTTGATCTGTTCTGTTGGTCGTCAATGCATCATCTAAGCTGTTACATGAGTTCATGCAGGCAGGCCCTCTCAGCTTCCCATCCAGCTAGCTTGTCCTTGGCAATGCTCATGAGGGACTCACCTCTGTCAGCCTGGTGGCATGACTTGATGAGGCTTCGCTGAGGGTCTCTATGATCAATTGTACATGTGCAGTTGGGCATTTAAGTTAGTGAAGCCCACCCTCATTTTTGTCCTCATGGCTGTGATAAGGGCTCTCAGAAAGTCCCCTTGCTGCTTTGTTTCTTCCACAGCAGAGGCTTCCCATGCCACAGCCATATTATCGGTCCTCACTCTTGCCTCCAGCAGATTTTGAGGCTTTGTTTGTGCACTAAAGGAGTGGGATACTGAGCACCTATAAGGGAGCTAAGCCATTAGACATCCTCCATCTTCACCTGCTCAGCCATGTCCCCACCCCGAATAACAACATTCTTGAGGATATTGTGGACAGTGTCAGTAGAAATGAAGTGGTTCACTATTTATTTATTTATTTATTTGTTTATTTATTTATTTATTTATTTCAAATGTTTAACCAGAAAAGTCATACTGAACTGCTAACAGCTTATTTCCAGATGCATCCTGAGGGAAGTAGATGTGGAAAATCACAAACAGCAAATACAATCTATCAGCTATCATAATCAAAAATTGAATATAAATCAGTATGACAGATACATGCAATACAAAAACTTCAGATAATCTGGTTGATGGAATTACTTTTACAGGACAATGAATAGATACAGAAGGAAACAGATTGACAGGGCAACACTAGTGGGGGGGAGAGTCATGGACAGTTGCAGGAAGGAGAAAACTAGTCATGAAGGAGAGACTTTAAGGAGAAAGCAGAAGAGGCAGGGTGAATTGACAAGGGAAGAGAGGATCAGAGTTTAGGAAAGTGGTATGAGAAAGCAGATTAACCAACAGTAGATTTTCTTTTTTTACCAAGAAGTGGTCTGGGCACAGCCCTTTTTCAGTCACGCCTGACATAAAGAACACTTACTTTATAAAACATTCATACTTATTGCCTAAGCTAAGAGATTTAAAAAAACAAACTTTTAAAGTTAGTTACATTTTTTGCTTCCATGATCGACCCTGCAAACTCATTTAGGACAGTAGGTCCAAACCGGGAGGAAGCCCTCTCATACATATCCATCTTACACATGGGGATCAAGAATAAGATTTTCTAGAAGGAATAGTGAGAGAATGGGAAGTATTATTGCATAGAGGGTAGTAGGAAGTTGAGGGAGAGGATAAGAGGGATGTAAGGTAGGAGGGAAGGGAACCAAACCAGATTTTAGATATAAATGATGCACAATAGGAAAGGTGCCTGACTTAAGAGAGGGGAATGAAAGGGCAGAGTAAAGCGAGCAGTGGTGAGTAAGAGGGGAACAATCTAAAGCAAAATGACAAAAAGAGTGGGGGGGGGGGGGGGGTCCAATCTGGCAAAGGAGGATTTGACAGTTCAATTATAGACTATGTCACCATAATCAGAAATTGGGAGAATCATCTTTAAAACAGTTTCTCAGCAGAAAGGAAGTGGGATACTCATCTTACTCCTGTACAATGCACCAAGCTTGGGGTGGAGCTTTTGGTGTATGGCATCAATATGAACCCAGAAATCAAGATGATGGTCAAGCCAGACCCTAAGGAACTTAAGAGTATACACCCTCAATAACACCATCAAGGGTGTGAAAACAAGGGAGAGGGGTGAGTCTGGAAAGCATCTGATGGTGCCAAAAGTCATGCAGACTTTTTGGTAGACTGGTGGAACCAACAGTGACTATTGTTGAAATCCTGCAGGAGCTGTGAGGTAAGAACATGGGAAGAGGAGCCAGATGCAAAAGTAACTGTATCATCAGCATACATATGCAGGGGTCACGCTTAACCATTTTTTGCACTGGTCCATACAGGAAAGTGATGACCCAGCTGCACTGCCCCCCCCCCCCCAGAGATTGCACTAGCCCCAACATTAACAGAAAAAATTATGAAAAGAAGCACACAATGGCAAAGTAAGATGTTTGAAACAGTAGTCTTTACTGTGTGATACTGTTTGTGTTATTTCTCTGTTGTTTCCAAATCAGAGATGAGAAGTAAGGCAGTGCAGTAGGCATTTACAGACTCAACTGTATTAATGCGATGTCTTACTTAAATGACATTTAATCCTTATCACACTGTAATTTGCCTAGTTAGTTCTAGGCTTGGAGTACCAGACCACCAGCTGACATCAGTTCAGCAGTGTTGGAGAGTGTCTGCAGTGAAGTGATGTCCTGAGTTAACTAAAAAGTATCCCTAGGACAATGTGTAAGTTTTAATTGTCCAAAGTTAGAACTGAAAACTCAGTAGATTTATGCACTGCAGGCCATCTCCCTAGTGCTGCTCTGATTTAAAATGTGATGACTTACATGTAAATTAAATCATTGTGTATCACTGATTTGCCCAAGTTCTTTGTCAAGCTTGAAGTAACAAGAACAGTCTTTTCTAAAAATTGAAACTCTGGAACAAGCAGCACAAATCAATAGATCAAATATAAGCCCCTATTACTGTGTTAGGAATACCAGAGTCCACTACAATCAATGCCTACCAGGCAACCACAGAATCCACTACAAATCGAACCCTTCACTAGAACCCCCCATGGCCAGCATACAAGCCTTGGTCCCAGCCACCTTCCCTGCATGCCAGAAATCGATAGACCAATAGACATGCACCTGCCTCAGCAATGTTAACTGGTCACCTGCACCATGTTTTTTCTTTCCCCAAGCAGCAATCATCCAGCTCTGTTCTGGTTGGCTAAGTGAAGGTGTCGGGACTTTCAACCACCTACCTTCCCCATGTCCCTTAACTGAACCTCCACACCACAAATCAGCAGATTATATGAACCTCCAGAGGAATCCAAGTCAAAATGTGTCTGCATTCACAACACAACCCCCACCCCTCAAGAAAAACAAATGGCAACCAGCTTTGAAATAAAATTACGAATCTGCTCTGGCTCCTTCACCAAACTCAGCCATGAGTCACAATCGGGAAGAGGCAGGGGAAGCTAACACTCATGGTGATGCCAGCCCGATTTAGCTTGCTTTACATGACTGTGCAAGTGGGAATGACTCCCGGACCCCCGATTTCAGCATCGCTTTGGGCAAATAATATCCCCAGGTGACACCTAGCCCAGATGAGGAACCACAGATTATGTGCCCTTTTTTAAATGCTTTTCTTTCTCTCATTCCACACATTTGCTGGTTCTAGGTAAAGTAGCAGATGTCTTGCTTACCATGTACTAAACTTAGAGCAACCCCACACCGTTGGACCGTCGGGTCACACTCTTGCTCTCCTCTGCAACGTGCTTCACTACAGGCTCCCATAAGAGGATTCAGCAGCTCAAAAGATGGAGATGGGCTGCAGACTGGCACCAAATCATCCTTCCCCAATCAGAGAGCTCCATGAGGACCTGGTAGGAGTTGCCAGGCTGCAAAAGTGAGTATTTGGATGGGAAAAAAAAAGGAACCTGGTGTTTTCTTAAAGAGGCCAATTACCAAAACAGGCTAGATTGCACTAGCCAAGCTGAGAAAGTCAGGGGAGCATTGCACTAGTCCAAGAAAATTTGTACTATGCCCCGGGCCAGTAAAATAATGTTAAGATTGACCCCTGATATGAATGGACACAGAGGAACAGACAGATGGGAGGTCTGTCAAGAATATGGAAAAGAGAATACTACCTAGGATAGTCCCTAGAGGGACATCTAAGCAGATAGAGAGTGTGATGTGGACAGCCAGTTCTGAGTGCTATATCATTTTTTTAATATAAAATGTATTACTGACTGTCTCTGCTGAGAAATCTGGTACTCTTAAAAATGACCTCACTCACCCCCCAGGTTTCAGCTGAAAGATGAAAACCATGAGAAAATGCTAAAACCGCATGTGAGATCACACACACAGGTTTTTAGAAACAATGTGTTACATGGAAGGCCTTAATCAAGGATCCTGTTTTATCTAAAGTTAATTACAGGCTGATAGAAGCTTGAGCTGAGCATATCCACTTCATGATGGTTCCAGAGGAAGAAAAACAGGTTATTACATAGAAGTGCAAAATCATAAAGATGCTTTCATGTCTTGGAAAGGGGAAACTTATCATGAGATCAAAGAATTGTCATTTGCAGAACATGAATCATGCTGAGGTTGCAGAATTTAATACTGGGAAAAGACATCCTGTTTTTATAGATATATGTTTTTATATATATTCTGACAGAGGAGGAGGTAGTGACCTCACACAAAAAGGGGTTGGCAAATAGAGTTTGTTTAAGGAATATTCTGTTTTACTTGGACACTTTTTTATCTAGACTCTGACAAGGACACATCTGTGAGCACTTTAAGCAGGTATTTAGAGACTAAGTACTGTAGTAGGAATTTGCACTGTTTAAACCTTGTTCTTTTAAAAGATTTGTATGTCTTGTGATATAACAGTTCTGTATTTTGTGTTTGACATATTTGTATCTATTTTTAGTAAAAAAAAAACTCTTTTTAGAGCTTACTTGGTCTGCCTTTGTTTTTCCTTCACTTGTAAGAAGAGTATATATGGTTATAGCAGGCACTAGACATTGCTTGAATGGTGGTACCAAACTGGAAAGAGAAGCATTTTAAATCTGAGGTCTTTATTAAAGTTTTTAAGGGTTCATCTCTGTATACCTGGTTAGCTGCCTGTAGGCAAAGATATCTGGCCCCCCGAAGACAGAAATATCTGAGCCTGTGCATTGGGTACGCTAGCAAGAGGTTCACAGTTTGAATCCCTCCAAGACTTGAGACCAAAGGTTGATCCAAACTCACAAAACAGACAAGAGGGTTACCTTGTTCTGTTAAACTGTTCACAAGACTGCACTCGGAGGTTGGCACTTTGGGAGTAGAGGGCCCGACCTGCTGAGTGGGTTTGTGACAGATTGGTTGGCAGCGGTGGGATAATTTTGGTATTGCAAGCTTTTTTTGTTCTGTGTCAGCCGAGACCATAAGCTCTCTTGCAAAGAAAGAAAAAAGGCAGAGTTTTATTTTAAAAGGAAACAGAACTAAATATCACTTGGTGTACAGTCAAGTTCCTACCCGTCTTATTTTTTTTCCTAAAGTGCAAGTCAGAGTAGCCATAGTCAGGGAAGAAGAAGATGGCTTCCAACTACAGCAGGCACACTGTAGATTGCTTGAAGCAGTTGTGTGGGGACAGAGGAGTCCCGTTTGAGGTGACAGCTAAAAAGCAGAACCTCACAAAGGCCCTGATGGTAGCAGATACCCACAGCAGCAAGTCACACACCGTGACTGAAAGGGACCAGACCTCGAGTGTGGCAGGACTAGCGGCCAGTGCAATACCCAGATCCAATGAGGAGGGCAACAGGGCCACTGTCAGTGAAGGACCACAGCAGCAGGGGAAGGTCACCAGTATCCTGAATCCAGAGGTACTCATACTGCAAATTGAGTTGCGCAGGATGGAACTGGAGGCAGAACGAGAACAGAGGAAGGCAGACCGTGAGGAGCGTGAGCGCCAGCGAGCTGCAGAGGAGAAGAGAGAGGAGCGCCAGTGGCAACACAAACTGAAGAAGCTGCGACTCCGACCAGTGGCACCAGAGCAAGTAAGTGGCTTGGGTTTAACTGGGACTGCAGGACTGGGTTACAAATTGAACTCCAAATTATTAGCCGAGTTTAAGTAAGGGGAGGACATGGATGCCTTTTTAAATTCTTTTGAAAAAGTTTGCATTCAGGCAAAAATTCCTAGAGAGTCTTGGAGCTTCCAGCTGTCCCCGCTGCTTACCGGGAAAGCTCGGGATACATTGGGTCAAATGGACAATGAGGACAGCAATGATTACAGCAAGCTAAAAGCTGCACTGTTAAAAGAGTTTGAATTAACTGCTGAATCATACAGAGCTAAATTCAGTAAGGTCAGGAGAAGCCCTGATATGAACTACGAGGAGCTAGCCACGAAACAACGTCAGTTTTTAAAACACTGGTGGGAAGGAATTGAGGCAAACTCTGTTGATAAAATTGAAAATGTGATTTTATTAGAACAGTTTTATTGGGCATGCCCAGCAGAGCTGAAAATTTGGCTAGAGGACCGAGATCCCAAAACAGTGCAAGAGGCTGCTAAACTCTCGGACCGCTATGCCAAGAACAGATCTGCTCTGAGAGCAAATGGGGCGGGTGTGGCACCACAGAAAGGGAAAAGTGCACCTTCAGGGCAGCTAAAACCCTCACTGCCTCCACCAAAACCAGTTAGCCCCAGGTTTCAGAGAAAAGATGTCTCTGAGAGAAGAACTAAATGTTGTTTGTGTAAGGAAACTGGGCATATTGCCAGACAGTGTCCCAAAAAGGCAAGCCATAATACACAACCGGGTACTAGAAAAGAAGTGGGTTCTTTGGTGTCCCTGGAAGCATGCCAGTGAACATGAGGGAACACATGCACCCAGTGACGGTGAATGATGTGCAGACGCAAGGGTTAAGGGACACAGGGGCATCCTTGATGTTAGTAAAGGGGGATCTGGTACAGCCTGGTCAGCTTATACCCAATAAATATGTCACTGTCCAAGGGTTCATTCATGAAGAGAAAACATTACCCCTCGCTAGTGTTCTCTTAGACTGGGGTGAAACAGAGGGAACTGTGCAACAGGCGGCTGTAGCTAAAACATTAGCAGAGGTTGTGATCCTGGGTAACAATCTCCAACAGGGGAAGGTATGTGCAGTTACCCTTAGACAAGCAGCAAGGGAAAATTGGAGTTCCCTGAACCTCACGGAGGCTATTGTGGAAATCACTGGGTGGCTGGTTCCCCAGCCTGTGTCTCCTGATATGGAGAATGATAAAAAGGGGGTAGAAATTTCCCCAGTAGCAAGTGACCACACAGCTACAGAAGGTTACTCTGAAGAGGAAGGGGTGGCTCATTGTCAGAGGGTTGGGATTGACAGTGATCCTGAGGGCCCAGATGCTAGTGCTAGGGACCCTAATTTAGCGACTGAAGGGGACCTGTCCCATGCCTTGGGAATGTGTGAGGGGTTTGCAGCTGCTCAGAGAAGTGACCCTAGTTTAGAGAAGCTGAGGGCTTGGGCAGACTTGGACAGCACACAGGGAGGTGACGGCAGACATAAGGTTTATTGGGAAAATGGACTTATGCATACTCAGGCAGTACAGACAGAGGGGGGGATGCTAGGCAGGCAGCTTGTCATTCCCCAAGGGTATCTTGAGCAGTTGCTTAAAATTTCACATGATATTCCCTTGTCTGGTCATCTGGGAATCACGCGCATGATGCAGCAGTTGGCCCAGAATTTCTACTGGCCTAACTTCACCCAGCAGGTGAAGGAATATTGCAAGTCTTGTCACCGGTGCCAAGAAATAGGGAAGGCGGGCAAGAAAACCCAAGCCACCCTGATTTCATTGCCCATAGCAGAGGAGCCATTCCAGAGGGTGGGAATGGATATTGTGGGGCCTTTAAATACCCCCAGCTCCTCAGGGAAGAGATTCATCCTGACTGTGGTGGATTATGCCACCCAGTACCCAGAGGCAGTCACCCTATCCTCACTGAGAACAGACAAAGTGGCAGATGCCTTACTTGGGATTTTCTCCCGTGTTGGGTTTCCACAGGAAGTTATCACCGATCAAGGGGGTTTCTTCATGTTGGACCTGATGAAATGTTTATGGGAGAAGTGTGTGGTGTGTGGAGTTGCACTATTACCGATATCACCTACAAGCCAATGGGCTTGTGAACAATTCAATGGTACCCTAAAGTCAATGCTCTGGGCATTTGCTGAACAGCATGGGAGGGACTGGGAGAAATACCTTCCCCACCTGTTGTTTGCATACAGGGAGGTGCCCCAAGAGTCAACAGGATTTTCCCCCTTTGAACTCTTATATGGACGCTGGGTACGTGGGCCCCTAGAGTTGATCCAGGAGAACTGGGAAGGCAAGCACGCCACCCAGGGAATTCCCATTGTGGATTACATCCTTAGGTTTAGGGAAATGCTGAAGGAGCTTATGAGGACAGCCCAGAGCAACCTAGCAGCTGCCCAACAGAAACAAAAAGTGTGGTACGACCACAGAGCCAGAGCTCGCTCGTACTCGGTGGGCCAGGATGTCATGGTCCTTATTCCGGTCCAGAAAGACAAGCTGCAAGCTGAGTGGGCAGAACTGTACAAAGTGGTTAGGAAGGTAAATGACGTTAACTACATTGTGGAGTTACCTGACAGAAGACAGACAGAAAGGATGTACCATGTCAACATGATGAAGTCATATGCAAATAGGGCTGACATGGTGTTTGCAGTGTGTAGTCATGGGGAAGGGACGGACAAAGGAGACCCCCTTCTGGATTTGCTGGAGGAAAGTAAGCAGGAGTCCTCTTTGGAGGCAGTAAAATTGTCTCCCCAGCTGGCCCTGGACCAGATCCAGAAAGTAAGGGAGGTTTTAGCAGACTTTGCCACCTTGTTTAGTGCCAAGCCTGGACTAACCCCCTTAGCGACACATGATGTGGAGGCAGGAGCACAGACGCCCATACAGCTGACAGCATATCGGGTGTCAGAGGCTGTTCAAAAGGACATTAGGAGGGAAGTGGAGGAGATGCTGGATTTAGGGTAATCCAGAGATCCCACAGCCCCTGGGCCTCATCTGTAGTCCTTGTACCTAAGCCAGATGGCTCAACTCATTTCTGTGTGGACTATCATGGACTGAATGCAGTAACGGAGTCTGACACCCACCCAATGCCCCGGATGGATGAACTCCTGGACAAGTTGGGATGGGCGACCTACCTTACGACCATTGACCTGACGTAGGGGCATTGGCAGGTAGAGTTGACAGACAGAGCTAGGGAGAGGTCAGCCTTCATCACTCTGACAGGCTTATTTGAGTTTAAAGTAATGTCTTTTGGAATGAAGAATGCCCTGGCCACTTTCCAAAGGTTAGTGAACCAGGTGTTAAATGGTGCTGAGGAGTATGCCATGGCATACCTGGATGACATTGCCATCTTTAGTACCAGCTGGGAGGAACAGCTCTCCCACCTTAGGGAAGTGCTGGACAGGATACAGAGAGCCGGGCTCACTGTCAAAGCCGAGAAGTACCAGGTGGCCATGGGGGAAGTGGCATACCTCTGGCATGTGGTAGGCTGGGGACAGCTCTGTCCTAACCAAATAAAGACAGAGGTGATCCTGGCATGGCCCAGACCAGAAACCCAGAAGCAGGTCAGGAGCTTTCTAAGGACAGCAGTGTACTACAGGAAATTTGTACCCAATTACAGTGCCCTGGCTGCTTCCCTATCTGACCTGACAAAGAAAAGGATACCAAAGAAAATTATTTGGGGCCCGGCCTGTGAGGAAGCCTTTACCAAACTAAAGGAGGCACTGTGCAGTGCTCCTGTTTTGACAAGTCGTGACTATAGCAAAACCTTTATAGTTCAGATGGATGCCTCAGACGTGGGTATTGGAGCAGTACTGAGTCAGAAATCCAGCCAAGGAACAGATCACCCAGTAGTGTACCTGAGTAGGAAGTTGCTTCCCAAGGAGCAAACGTACTCCACTGTCAAAAAGGAGTGTCTCGCCACAGTGTGGGATCTAAATAAATTAGAGCCATACTTATATGGGCAGCATTTTGTGGTGCAGACTGACCACAACACCCTGGTTTGGCTGACGCAGATGGTGAAAAACAATGGGAGACTGCTAAGATGGAGTCTTGCTTTACAAGGGTATGATCTAAAAATCATACATAGGGCTGGAGTCAAACATCAGAACTCAGATGGGCTGTCTAGGGTCTATGAGGAGTGAACTGATTTGGGAAGCTCATCCCATGTAGGGGATAGAACCCACAAATTCAGTCTAGGTGGGGAGGAATTGTGATGTGGACAGCCAGTTCTGAGTGCTGTATCATTTTTTTTAATATAAAATGTAATACTGACTGTCTCTGCTGAGAAATTTGGTTCTCTTAAAAATTACCTCACTCAGCCCCCCAGGTTTCAGCTGAAAGATGAAAGCCATGAGAAAATGCTAAAACCGCATGTGAGATCACATACACAGGTTTTTAGATACAATGTGTTACATGGAAGGCCTTAATCAAGTATTCTGTTTTATCTAAAGTTAATTACAGGCTGGTAGAAGCTTGAGTTGAGCATATCCATTTTATGACAGTTCCAGAGGAAGAAAAACAGGTTATTACATAGAAGTGCAAAATCATAAAGATGCTTTCATGTCCTGGAAGGGGGAAGCTTATCATGAGATCAAAGAATTATCATTTGCAGAACATGAATCATGCTGAGGTTGCAGAATTTAATACTGGGAAAAGACATCCTGTTTTTATAGATATATGTTTTTATATATATTCTGACAGAGGAGGAGCTAGTGACCTCACACAAAAAGGGGTTGGCAAATAGAATTTGTTTAAGGAATATTCTGTTTTACTTGGACACTTTTTTATCTAGACTCTGACAAGGACACATCTGTGAGCACTTTAAGCAGGTATTTAGAGACTAAGTACTGTAGTAGGAATTTGTACTGTTTAAACCTTGTTCTTTTAAAAGATTTGTATGTCTTGTGATATAACAGTTCTGTATTTTGTGTTTGACATATTCTTATCTATTTTTATTAAAAAAAACTATTTTCAGAGCTTACTTGTCTGGTCTGCCTTTGTTTTTCCTTCACTTGTAAGAAGAGTATATATGGTTATAGCAGGCGCTAAGCATAGCTTGAATGGTGGTACCAAACTGGAAAGAGAAGCATTTTAAATTTGAGGTCTTTAGTAAAGTTTTTAAGGGTTCATCTCTGTATACCTGGTTAGCTGCCTGTAGACAAAGATATCTGCCCCGAAGACAGAACTATCTGAGCCTGTGCATTGGGTACGCCAGCAAGAGGTTCACAGTTTGAATCCCTCCAAGACTTGAGACCAAAGGTTGATCCGAACTCACAAAACAGACAAGAGGGTTACCTTGTTCTGTTAAACTGTTTCCTGGTCAGCATAATCAAATGCTTTATTGCATCAATGAAACCAGCCAAACTCTAAGAATGTAGGTTGGGTAAAAATCCTGATCAAATTGATACATCAGTGTTTTAATATGTGTGTTTATAAATATTGTGCTAATTGTACAAACAATTATGTCAAGCATTTTAATCACAAAGACTAAGACATGGAACAAAAGTAACTTTTCCTCCGGGGAGAGCCATGATTTCAGTCAATTTTAATACTATGCTGTGATGTCAGATTATTCTGCAATTTGTTTTAGTTTTGTTGGTAAAGGAACAGGGAACACCAGCAGGAAAATAGATTTTCATTTCCTGTGGAGGAATGGATAATCTATAATGAGAACATTTTCTTTGATAAAAGATAAAAAGAGAGCAGTTGATCATATTTAAATGACTGTTCATTTATACACAGTCAATACGTTACATGGAGTACGAAATCACACATGCCTCCACAATGTAAAGCATCATGGGCTGCATATGCAAATCACCACAGAATATTATGCTGGTTCAGCTTTAAGCAGAAATGCATGGTGGCTTAGTTGAAACTGATGATGAGCAACTCCTGCAGGTTTGTTGGCATCACACCAAATGAATGAAACCCCTGGACAAAGTCAAATTGCTGGTGACATTTTCAAATCTGCACCAGTATGTGTTATACAAAAATCTGTGATTTAATTTTGAAAAAAAAAAAAAGATTGGTGCCACTGTCCTGGAAGGGTAACCAAATAGTACCAAGTAACAAAAAAGGTGATTACATGACCCTGCAATGTACAGGCCTATTGTAAACTTTCTAACTCCTCTGACCATCTTTCCAAGGTCAGTTTTTCCATCACTATTGTGCGCTGGTGACTTTAACATCTCTTAAGATGACACGCTTGGCCTTCTGTCCTCCAATTTATTATCTCTCCTTGATTCTATTAACCTTTCAATCTGGAATATCCCCTATACATACAGTAACTGCGGCCACACTCTTGACCTCCTGATCAGCAAGCTCCCCTTCCCATTCACTCACTTTCTCCATCCTTAACCTCACAGTCACCACTTCTTCCTTAAATTTGACCTTCACTTCTGTAAACTGCTTGGCTTTCCCTTATCACTTGTAGCCTCTCAAGCATCTCATTCATTCTTAACTCTCTGAGGCAATTAGCTCTTTTGATCCTTCCTTATCTGACCCTTTTCTCTCTTCCCTAAGACTGATAGCTAAAACTCTGACCTTACTTCTGCCCTCATCCAGCTTGCCCTAGTCAAACCCTTATCTCTCATAACTTCAGATAGCCTTGGTACAAGGTTGACCTCTGGACTCTCAAGTTTAAAGTCCATCAACACAAGAAATGGTAGCGATCATCTCAACTGATAGTATACTTTGAAACTTGGAAATTACATAAGGCTCTTTATATTACTGTTGTCCAAGATTGCAAGACTAAATACTATGCCGAGTTGATTCCAGGGTAGAACAACCCCATTCTGTCTTCAACACAGTTAGCTCACTCTTCCATCCCCTCTACATCCAAATGTGAATTTACCAAAGATTACACCAAATATCCACCTTCTATAAAAAAAAAAGGTCTTACATCTTCCTTGATCCTCCTATTCCACCCTCTCTTTCCTTGCTTCATGCACCCCCTTCCCTTCCCTTTCTCCTCAGGCCATCTTATATTTCCCTCCTTCTCCTCTTACCATTTCTCTTCCCAATATCCACTTCATACCTCTCTAAAATATTTGTCTATAAACCTGTGTACGTCTACCCATGACACAATACCTTCCTACTTCTTTCCCTCCTACCTTCCTACCCTAGCAGCCTATATCACCTTTGTAGTTCTGGACAAGCTTAAAGCAGTGGGTCTTTCTGACTCTGCAGGCAGCTGTTTTCATTCATACCTTGAGGGAAGGTCTCATGCTGTCCAGATAGGTAACCCCATTTTATCACTACTCCCTGTCACAAACCAACTCAGCAGGTCAGGCCCTCTGCTCCCAAAGTGCCAACCTCCGAGCGCATGTCTAGTGTTACAGTGATTTCTTGGTTCAAATCATATTTGTCAGGCAGATTGTGGTATTTGACTTTTTACTGTATCACATTTTGGTAATTAATGATAACGTGCAATTTTTTGGGGGGGAACTGAAAGATGCAGTACCATTCAATAAACATTGTTATGTGAACTGTGTGCCTGTTCTTTTTTTTATGAAAATAAACCATTTCATACCTTTTATGTATTTTTGGAGTGCTCTGTTTCTTCCTGATGCCAGATGTGAGACAATCTGATTCCTGTGCTGTTCAGCATGTCTTCGTTTTTGTGATGTCATTTTTGCCCTTATTCTTTATTTAAATGTTGACAATTGGGAAAGGCACCATGAACAGAAGCTCGTTTCCAGGTGCAACCCATGGGAGGGTGGGGGTACGAAGCAATAGCAATACAATTGGCATACAGAATGCATTCTAGTGTGTCTATGGAAGATTCATGGGGGGAGTGTGAAATAAGTAAGGTCTATAGTGACCTTTTTTCTTGCTCTGTGCTAATTCTATGAAACTGAGAACTGATCAGCTGTTTTGATTACAGTTTATATGTACTGTAGATACACACAGTAGTTACTTACATTCTGATGGCATCAAAGACTCCGTCTATCCAGTCTGCTTGTTTCCTACATAACTCCATGTCCAACCTGACATCAGACAAGAGTAACTGAGCTTCTTACCCTGCTGGTGCCCTTGTACCCCCTTCCCCAGTTGTCTACCCCCCTTATGCCTGGCAATCCCCATATGCCTATCCCATATATGTTTGAAACCGGTCACTGATTTGACTTCTACCATTGGCTTTGGAAGACTATTCCATGCATTCACCACCCTAGTTACAAACAATTTCTTCCTTTTGAATCTCCCTCCACCAACCTCCACCCATGTCTCATGGTTGCAGTGTTTTCATTCCTTGTGAATAGATACATGTAGTCCATCCTGTTGATACACCTCAACAACTTGTAGATCATGTTCTCCTCTCCTCTCCTTTCTGGCCTCAAGAGAGCGCATGTTCAGATTCTCCTGCCTGTCCTCATATGTCCTCCCCTACTGCTCCTCTGTTGTTTCTGTAGCCCTCATCTGAACCCTTTCCAAGTACTTCTTGTTCTTCCTAAGGTGGGGACTCCAGAACTGAGCACAGTACTCCAGGTGCAGTCTCTCCATAGACCTTTAGACATGCAGTATCACTTCCTTTCTTCTGCTGGTGAATGCCCTACCTATACACCCCAGTGTTCTGCTTGCCTTCCCATATGCTTTATTGCACTGTGCCGAAGGCTAAAGGTTGCCGCTGATAATGACTCCCAGGTCTGTTTCTTGGTAGTTTCAACCACTCTCATTATCCATCCAATAGTCAGTTCTAGGGGTTCTCCTACCAATATGCACTACCTTGCATTTCTTAGCATTTAATTTAAGTTGTCACACCTTGAATCACTTCTCTAGCCTTTCTAGTTTCCTTTTCATGTCTCTCATTCCTTCCTCTGTGTCTCTCCACTCCCACAGAGCTTAGTGTCATATAAGCAAACAGACAGACTTTGCCCTATATACCTTCTACTACAGTATGTCACATATAAAGATTTTAAACACTGGCATAAGGACTGTTTCATGTGGCACTCTCTGGTAACACCCCTAACCCTTGAGAATTCCTTGTTACCTACCATACACTGAGTCCTACCCCCAGCCATTTTCCTATCTGTAACCCCCCTGCAAATGGGGATTCCCAGAGGCCTTCCCAGAGCTGGCTGAGTGCTCCTAGCCTGAATGGTGTTCGGCGTTCAAGCCGTTTATCAGTGAGTGCTTTTAGAGCCTCTAGAACTGTCTCTTTAAGAGCTGTCTGCTCGCAGACATAATTATTTTACATGGGGGGACTATGTGTTCTTCTGCTCGAGTCCCACTCGAGCCGCTGACAAATCGCTCCATGTCTGCCGTCGCTAAAGGGTCAGAATGAGCACTTCCAGAAATGTAACTGTTTGCCCCACACCTTGCAGAGTATTAGTGAGAATGTAATTTGTCAAACATGCCTCTCTTGCAGCTGGAACTTTGTGTGCTTTGCCCCTCCATTTTGGATGAGAACTATAAGCTGGATCCAATCAGGAGGGAAGGGTGCATAAGATGGAGTAATGAGCAACCAACCAGGATTAGGACTCTCTCGGGAGCCAACTGCCAATGGGGGATATGGCCAGTAATTCTAGGAAGTGAAGTTCTGGACTGTGGTGCCTTTTCGCACCAATAGGGGAAGTTGTAAGTGACTGGCATCTGAAGCCCTCTAATTGAGTCGGGTGGCACCCAATGGTAATTCCCTGCCCAGTAGCTGAGAGAGCAGATCTGTTGTGGCCGTGTCTGAGGAAGGAGCCCCGGACTTCTGCACTGTATAGTTTTCGCACGGGAACCGGGTGTGGAGGCCAGAAGTCGGATGACTCATTTGTCGTAGTGATTCGGACTGAATCCGCTGTGTATGAGGAACAGGAGAGGCTGTGTGGCCAGCAACCAGGCTTACCCTGTAGAGGACTGGAGAATCTGCTTCATCACGCTCGGTCTGTCAGGAGAGTGAAGCTGCATCGCTAATTCCTGGGGTGGCAGTAAGTGCGAACGGGATATGAAAGCAGCTGTCTGGTGTGGTAACCTTCTGTTTACATATAAATGTGTGTGAGGTGTCCAGCAACGGCCATGAGTAAAAATCAGGGTAGCTCCCTGTCAGTTGAATAATTGAATTTCAAGGGTTTCAACTGATTTTTCTTCCTTGATACATGTACTGAGCCTACCGGCTCCGGATTACAAATTGGGTATTGTGCCAGTATTTTCATCTTCAGGGCCCCAACCAGCTGCACTGATCCTGGCTAGCCCCCCTCCATTCTGTGTACCCAGCGACAGTGACTTATAGGGAATTCAGCCCTGTGCACAGTGCTCTGAACATTAGTGTGACTGAATCAATTAACTTGATTTCCCCCTGCCCTTGTTACTATCCCCTAAATAAACCAGATTTGGTTGTTTAGCAAAGTTACACTTCTTGAGCTGCAAGTTTGTGTTGAAATACTGTACAGTGGCTATTGTGTTACTGCATCTTACTTTACAGGGGGTCCCCAGAGTCAAGCTGATTGAACTAGTCCTGGGGGTAAGTGTATACTGTGAAGGTACTGCTGCTATACTGTGTGGGCCACTAATGGGAAGAGAGGGGGGTTGCAGTGTCCCAGAGGGCTGTGACCAAGTCATACCAGACTGTTTTAACTCCGACCTCTGGGTGGAGGCACCCACCATTGGACCTAGGCCCCTCAACCTGTTAGCATCTACGCAGGCAGGGGTAGTAGCCCTTGAGATAGTGCCACCTGGGGGTTACATCTTGGAGGCACCACTGGGATTAGCGTCCTCTAGTGGCCAACTGGAAGAAGTACCGCATTATGTCCAAACTAAAGGAAAAACTGGAGGGGGACGTTATGCCCAAGCTAAAACTCGATCCCATTAAGATGATACTGCATAAATTAATGGGATGGGGTGAAGCTGAGGAGTTGGACTCCCAAAAGACTGTGTTACTGTTAGATGTCCCCTTCAGGATTAAAAGCGCAGACATTGCCCCTGTTGTTGAGCATGTTAAATGTTTGGGCAAGGTGGAAGTAAAAGGGTGATGTGCTGACTTGCTCGAACAGACCCTGCAGGTGCTGCTGTCATACAGTATCACGATAGACCCTGAGAGGGTGCCCCCAGTGATTTTCCCTGAAGGTGCTCAGAAGGGATGGAAGGTTATTCATGCACATAGTGGTTTGGTCACCCCGGGGGAGGGGTCCCCTAAGACCAATAGTTTCAAAGACAAGTTACTTAAACTGTTGGCCGCTGAGGGGAGAACTGCCCAGGAATTGATACAGGTGTTAGACATCTCGAGTGACCCCACTCCCCTGCTGTCCCCAGGTACATCTCCCGGGTCATCTAAGAGCTCCATCCTAGCCCCACCCCCTATGGTTGTCCCTCCAATACAATTAGACTCCTATCGGAGATTAAGACTCTTCTCTGGTACTGTGCCGTGCCTTTGGGAAGATGATTTGGATACTTGAATGGACTATGCTGCACCTTTAGTACAAGAGTGGCAGTGCTCTGAGGGGGAGAAGAGGAAACGGTTGATGGAAACTTTGAGGGGTCCCGCCCTGGAAGCCATTCGGTTCCTGCGGGCCACTAGTCCTGAGGCAACTGCAGCAGAATATCTTTCTGCTTTAGAGGGAGTGTTTGGCAGCACTGAGACAGGGGAAGACCTGTTATGGAAATTCAAGTCAGCAAAACAGTGGATAAATGAGAAATTGTCTGCCTTTGTTACCAGAATGGAGAGGGCCCTGCAAAAGGCCCACCGAAAAGGGGGAGTAACTGCTCAAACACTGAACCAGGTCCGATTAGACCATATATTGAAGTCGGCCAGATTTTCAAGTGTGATACTGTTGAAACTCAAATTGCAAGACCGAAGGGCAGACCCTCCTGAATATTGTCAATTAATGAGAAAGATTCGTGAAATTGAAACTGATGAAGAGGGGTGGGAGCCCTATGCGGGGGCTGTGAAGCTGTGCCAGACTCCTGAACAAAGTGAGCCAGATGAGACCCATCAATTGAGCGGGTTGATCAAGGGGATGACAGAGACTTATCGGGAGCCAGATCTGTATCAAGCTCCCCCTGAGCCCAACAGTGGAGTGGGAGTGTATGCTGTTTCTTCTGACCCCTGGGTTGAGAGTAATTTGAGAGTGGAGATTAGAGATTTACGGGAAATGGTAAGGGAGTTGCAACAGGCTGCTGTCACCCCCCATAGAGTTGATGAACCTGAGATATCCCGGGGTTAACACCCCATTCAAGAAGAGCCATGTAGAGCCCCTGAAGTGTCCCGCCAGATGAGAGATCCCCCTTCCTCCAAAGATAACAGAGATATTAAGTTCTGTTACCGTTGTGGGGAAGATGGACATTTTCAGATTGAGTGCCGGTTACCAGAGAACTTGAGGAAAGTCACCAGTAGACTAGTGCCCTGGCATCGCAAGGCCTGTGCCTGGTCACCAGGGGGGCCCAACCGAAAGAGTTTTGCCACCAGGGCCAATGCCCAAGCGGCCTCTCAAGCAATGCCCCCTGAGTGGTCTGAAGTAGTGGTTCCCTCCATGGAAACTACAGTGAAAGTGAACGGAGTGTCCACCCGGGCTGTGTTAGATAGTGGGTCCCAAGTGACAATCATGTTTCAGGACTGGTAGCAGAAGCATTTGTCTGATGTGCCCCTGCAACCTTTAGAGGGACTACATGTGTGGGGACCGAGTGAGAAGGCCTACCCCTACTCTGGCTATATCCGTATTTGGTTATAGTTTCCTACTTCTGTGGCTGGAGTGGCTGAACAAGTAGAGACCCTAGCTTTAGTGTGTCACCCCACTGGACTGTATGATGGGGGCCCTTTGTTGATTGGAACAAATGCTCATATGTTTGGGTGATTGGTGCAGCTGTGTTCTGAAAAACAAAAGTCCAAGACTGGCAGAGCTCTCAGAATTCCGGCTTTAATCAAAAAAGCCTATGAAGCACAGAGAAAGGCTAGTAAAATAGAACCCGAAGACCTGGTGGGGGTTGTCTGGAAGAAGGACCCAGAGCCTTTACTGCTAGCACCAGATGCACAATGTGTTCTACAGGGAGAGGTCTGAATCAGAAAGGATGTCAAGAATAAAATATTAATGCTGGATGCACCAGGCAACGGAAAATTGCTGGAGGGACTGCTGGTCAAACCCAGTATCCTGCCTGCCAGAACTCATGCTTTTGCCAGAAGAGTAATGGTTCAAGTTCACAATGTGTCTGATAGAGAGATTCGAGTAAATTGAGGCTGCACTTTGGCCACCGTGCACTGTGTGAACACTGCTGTCCTGCCCAGTAACAAGAGTTCGGGGAAGAGTGACCGAGTGACCCCTGACTTGTTTGATTTCAGTGACTCCCAGTTGCCAGCAGAATGGAGGGAAAGGATTAGTGAGAAGCTTGGCCAGAGGGACCAGGTGTTTTCCTTGAAGGAATGGGATGTAGAATGTGTGCAAGGAGCTGAACATCACATCCGGCTACATGATGAGAGGCCATTTCATGAGAGGTCTCGACGCCTGGCACCTGCCGATATAGATGATGTGAGATGACATCTGCAGGAGATGCTCACAGCTGGAGTGATACAAGAATCCCACAGCCCCTATGCCTCACCTATTGTGGTAGCAAGGAAGAAGAATGGAACAGTCAGGATGTGCGTGAATTATAGTACTTTGAACCAGTGAACTATTCCAGATCAGTACACCATGCCACGCATTCAGGATGCGCTGGACTGCCTAAGTGGTAGCAAGTGGTTCTCAGTACTGGACCTCCGCAGTGGGTAATGTCAGATTCCGATGGCCCCCAAAGACCACGAAAAAACTGCTTTTATTTGCCCACTTGGTTTCTATGAGCTCATGAGGATGTTTCAAGGTATTTCGGGTGCCCCAGCCACTTTCCAGCGCCTAATGGAGCATGCAGTGGGGGATATGAACTTGCTAGAGTGCTTGGTATACCTGGATGATGTCATAGTGTTTGGCAGCTCCCTGGAGGAACATGAAAGCAGGTTATTCAAGTATTGGACCGACTGGAAGATTTTGGCCTTAAATTGCCCATTGATAAATGTCAGTTCTTTCAAACATCAGTAAAATATGTGGGACATATAGTGCCCACCGAGGGCATAGAGACTGACCCCAGCAAAGTTGAGGCATTGATTGCCTGGCCCCAGACAAAAAATCTGAAGGAGCTTCAGAGATTCCTGGGTTTCTGTTGTTATTATCGGTGTTTTATCAAGGACTATTCCCAAGTGATCCACCCTTTACTTAAACTTACTCAAGGGTATCCCCCAACCCACAAAAAGTACAAGCAAACAGTGCCCTCTGAGACTGAGAAAAAAATATTTTCATCCGAATAAAGTAATTGGGGCCCGCTGGACTTCTGATTGTGAGACGGCTTTTCATGAAATCATACATCAACTTACTCATGCCCCAGTGTTGACCTATGTTGATCCCACCAGACTGTATGTCCTTCATACTGATGATAGTTTGCAAGGGTTGGGGGCTGTGTTGTATCAAGAGCACACCAATGAGCTAAGACCAGTAGCCTTTGCCAGCAGGAGTCTGACCCTGTCGGAAAAGAACTATCCAGTGCACAAATTAGAGTTTCTGGCTCTGAAGTGGGCCATTGTTGATCAATTTCATGAGTATCTATACGGTGCTAAGATATTGGCAAAAACTGACAATAACCCTTTGATCTATGTACAGACTTTAGCTAAGTTGTATGCCACAGGCCATAGGTGGCTCTCTGCCTTGTCTACCTATGACTATGCTGTTAAGTACAGAGCAGGTCTGAACCACATAGATGCTGATGCTCTATCATGGAAGCCTATTCCCCAGAATGACTGGGTCAGACTGTCAGAACCTGATATTTGGGCACTCTGCCAAAAGTTTGACAGGGAGGAACAAATGTCCATGGACGCAGTGGACTGTATGGTGGATTGTTTGGGACCCTCTGAGAATTGCATACTTGCTGCTTATTGCCACTTTTCTGCAATAGACATTGGTGCACTGCCTCAGCTGGACAATGACAGTATTCAGCGGGCTCAATCCTGAGATCCCATGATCGAATCAGCTCTAGAAGCCCTCTACGCGGGGAAAGATGTATCCAAGTTATGCTCCACTGATTTGAGAACCGCATTGTTATACAAGGAAGGTCCTAAGTTGAAACTGATCAATAGACTGTTATACAGAGAAACAGTAGACAGAGGGGGACAAATAGACAAACAACAACTAGTGCTGCCCACTGACTTTTGAGACTCAGTACTGAGGTCCTTACACAACCACATGGGGCACCTTGGTATAGACAGAACACTTGACTTGGTGAGATCCAGATTCTATTGGCCTAAGATGGGGGCTGATGTGGAACAACACATTAGAACTTGTAATTGATGCTTACAGAGAAAACCTCTGCCCCAGAGGACTGCCCCCCTTGTTAACATCACTACTAGTGCACCCATGGAATTGGTCTGTATTGATTTTCTGAGTCTAGAGCCTGATCAGAGAAATATCAGTAATATATTGGTAGTCACTGATCACTTCACTTGTTATGCTCAAGCCTTCCTCACCAAAGATCAGAAAGCAACTATTGTGGCAAAAGCACTTATCGAAAATTTCTTTGTTCACTATGGGGGCCCCTCAAAGAATCCATTTTGATCAAGGGCAGGATTTTGAGAGCCGTCTGATTAAGGAGATGCTTTCCTTGTGGGGGGTACGAAAGTCAAGAACTACCCCCATCATCCCCAAGGGATCCCCAGCCTGAACGGTTCAACTGCACTTTGCTTGACATGTTGGGCACCCTTCAACCAAACGACAAGCCCAGATGGAGCCAACAGATTAGTACCCTGGTACATGCATACAACTGCACCAAAAGTGATGCCACTGGGTTCTCCCCTTATAGACTAATGTTTGGAAGGGAAGCCAAATAGCCCGTAGATGTTTGTTTTGGAGTTTCTCCTGATGGGGTTCAAGCAGCCACTCATTTACAGTATGTGCAGAAGCTGAAGGCCCAATTAAACCATGCGTACCAGCTGGCTCAAACTATGGCTGCCAAAAGAAATCTAGCCAATAAAGAAAGGTATGACAAGAAAGTGAAGGCACTGGAACTCAAGGAAGGAGACTGAGTATTGCTGAGGAACCTAGGGTTGCATGGCAAGCATAAGATTGCTGACAGATGGCATCACTTCCCTCACATTGTAGTGGGCAAACTGGATGATCTACCCATATACAAGGTATGGCCTGAGAATAATTCGAAAGATGTGAAAACTATGCATAGAAACCATTTGCTTCCCATTGGACAGATCTTGATAGAGTCTGAACCCCCAGACACTGACCCCTCTGGACCTGTGACTAGAGCCACTGCCAAGAAAAAATCAAGACAGACTGCCCCTGCAGAGGTCAAGTTAAAGTGTTCCCCTCCACCAATTTCAACTGAACCTGATTGTCAGTCTGAGTCAGAGGACAGTGAGTGTAATCCTGAATATTACCCCTCTTATGAATTAAGTCAGCTGTTTCAGGGCAATCCCCTAGTTAACCCAGGGGACGAAGCTGAGTTTTCTGGACTGTCAAAGCCCCCAGCTTTGTCTCTGGAGCCAATGCTCCCGGACAGTGAAGTACACAGCATCAAGTCAGAGGATGTGGAATCATTGTGCATGGGTGAACTGTCTGACTTTTCAGAAGGAGGAAGTGTTGTATCGGAGCAAGCTGGTGATTCACCAGACCCTGAACAGTGTGCTGAGTGCTCTGATAGTCCCTTGCCAGTACAAGGAGTCTCCTCAGTCAACCCAGGTGTTGTGGACTCAGAAGTTGCAGACTGTGGAGTTGAAAAGGCTCCAGATTCTGGCCTCCCGACCCCAATGGAGACCCCCTTGGCCAGTACAGACAGTGCTGAAAGTGAGTCCAACCATTCAGAAACTGTGCCTGTTCCCCCCAGAAGGACTGGCCGAGAAGTGAGGCCTATAGTGAGGTTAAGTTACGAGTCCTTGGGCAAACCTGTGGATATGCCCCTGCATGTGGTCCATAAGGGAGTGTATGTGACCCCGAGCTCATTGCCCAAACTAAGCCTGGGAGATAACTTCAGATTACTTGTACTGCCCTCTGAGTATGGTGCTCCTGTCCTCTCCAGTCTCAGCGTAGCTGATAGGGAAGGGTCCCCTCTTTCCAGGTTCCATGTGCAGGAAGTGATGACCTGAGTTAAAATGTTGTATGTGTGTTGTTGTATAATCAGTAGTGTAATGTATAATACAATGTAAGTTCATGTGACAAAGGTGTAAATATACTGGTTGCTGCTTAAAAGGCCTGCAAGTTCAAACTTGTTTGCCATAAAAGTGATTTAAGGGTATCCACTCGACATGGACGTCAAGCTTTTTCAGGCCAGGAAGGGTGTAACCCCCCTGCAAATGGGGGTTCCCAGAGGTCTTCCCGGAGTTGGCTGAGTGCTCCTAGCCTGAATGGTGTTCGGCGTTCAAGCCGTTTATCAGTGAGTGCTTTTAGAGTCTCTAGTACTGTCTCTTTAAGAGCTGTCTGCTTGCAGACATAATTATTTTACATGCGCGGACTGTGTGTTCTTCTGCTCGAGTCCCGTTCGAGCCGCTGACAAATCGCTCCGTGTCTGCCGTCGCTAAAGGGTCAGAATGAGCACTTTCCAGAAATGTAACTGTTTGCCCCATACCTTGTAGAGTATTAGTGAGAATGTAATTTGTCTAACCTGCCTCTCTTGCAGCTGGGAATTTGTGTGCTTTGCCCCTCCATTTTGAATCAGAACTGTAAACTGGATCCAGTCAGGAGGGAGGGGCGCGTAAGATGGAGTATTGAGCAACCAACCAGGATTAGGACTCTCTTGGGAGCCAACTGCCAATGGGGGATATAGCCAGTAATTCTGGGAAGTGAAGTTCTGGACTGTGGCGCCTTTTCACACCAATAGGGGAAGTTGTAAGTGACTGGCATCTGAAGCCCTCCAATTAAGTCAGGTGGCGCCCGATGGTAATTCCCTGCCCAGTAGCCGAGAGAGCAGATCTGTTGTGGCCGTGTCTGAGGAAGGAGCTCCGGGCTTCTGCGCTGTATAGTTTTCGCACGGGAAGAGCGTGTGGAGGCCAAAAGTCGGTGACTCATTTGCCGTGGTGATTCAGACTGAATCCACTGTGTGTGAGGAACAGGAGAGGCTGTGTGGCCAGCAACCAGGCTTACCCTGTAGAGGACTGGAGAATCTGCTTCATCACGCTCGGTCTGTCAGGAGAGTGAAGCTGCATCGCTAATTCCTGGGGTGGCAGTAAGTGCGAGCGGGATATGAAAGCAGCTGTCTGGTGTGGTAACCTTCTGTTTACATATAAATGTGTGTGAGGTGTCCAGCAACGGCCATGAGTAAAAATCAGGGTAGCTCCCTGCCAGTTGAATAACTGAATTTCAAAGGTTTCAACTGATTTTTCTTCCTTGATACATGAACTGAGCCTACCGGCTCCAGATTACAAATTGGGTATAGTGCCAGTATTTTCATCTTCAGGGCCCCAACCAGCTGATCCTGGCTAGCCCCCCTCCATCCTGGGTACCCAGCGACAGTGACTTATAGGGAATTCAGCCCTGTGCACAGTGCTCTGAACATTAGTGTGACTGAACCAATTAACCTGATTTCCCCCTGCCCTTGTTACTATCCCCTAAATAAATCAGATTTGGTTGTTTAGCAAAGTTACACTGCTTGAGCTGCGTGTTTGTGTTGAAATACTGTACAGTGGCTATTGTATTACTGCATCTTACTTTACAGGGGGTCCCCAAAGTCAAGCTGATTGGACTAGTCCTGGGGGTAAGTGTATACTGTGAAGGTACTGCTGCTATACTGTGTGGGCCACTAGTGGGAAGAGAGGGGGGTTGCAGTGTCCCAGAGGGCTGTGACCAAGTCATACCAGACTGTTTTAACTCCGACCTCTGGGTGGAGGCACCCGCCATTGGACCTAGGCCCCTCAATCTGTTAGCATCTACGCAGGCAGAGGTAGTAGCCCTTGGGATAGCACCACCTGGGGGTTACATATCCATTTAGTGAATTGGTTCCCCACTCCCAGGTCCTCCAGTTTTTAACCAACCTTTTGTGCTGAAGCCCAAGTATAGCACATCAACTGCTTGTGCTCTGCCCACTGCCTTTGTAACCCAATCAAAAAAGTCACTTAGGTTAGTCTGGCATGACCTGCCTGCCATGGACCCATGCTACATCTTGTCCTGTAATCCATTAGCCTCTAAGGCAACCATCAGGTATTCCTTTAAAATGATTTCAAGCAACTTTGCTACTGTTAAAGTCAGGTTTACTGGCCTGTAGTTTCCCAGGACATCTCTATCCTCACTCTTGTGAAATGGCAGTTAATTAGCTACTGTCCAATCCCACTGGTACAACCCCTGTTTCCAGGTAGCAGTTAAGCACTTCAGTCAGTGGTGCTCCCTTTTGTTGTCATAATATCTGCTCCCGCTCTTCAGCATGGTGATTCCCTCTTTTACTGTATTTTCCTCTTTTCCTTAAACATAATGAAAGAAGGCTTTCTCTCCCTCCCTGACCACTTCTGTGATTTGTAACTCTATAGCTGCCTTTTCCTTCCTAATGTTGACCTCCATTGGCTTTTCTAAATATTTTCTGCCATTGCTCTAATTCTGCTTTCGCTTGTACTTCCGCAGTTCTGCCCTCTAAGCTCGAACCACCTCCCCTACCACTTTGGTAAATATATTTGTAACCCCCCTGCAAATGGGGGTTCCCAAAAGACTTCCAGGAGCTTGCTTGAATGCTCCAAGCCTGAATGGTGTTTGGCGTTTAAGCCATTTATCAGTGAGTGTTTTTAGAGCCTCTGGTACTGTCTCTTTAAGAGCTGTCTGCTTGCAGACATATTTAGTTTGTATGGGGGGACTGTGTGTTTCTCTGTTTGAGTACCACTCAAACTGCTGCCAATTCACTCCATTTTGCAGTCACTAGAGTACAAAGGGAACCTATCTGAAAGATGTAACTGTTTGCCAGAAATAATTTAGAGTAATAATGAAAATACAGTTTGTCTAACCTGCTTTCTTTGCAGTCAGAACTGTGTTGCCTAGTTCCCATTCTAGTTTTGAACTGCTGAACTGGACCAATCAGTGTGAGTAAGCTAGCTCTAAAATGGTGCCTTGGACGAATCAGAACTTGGACTCATAATCTGAGCCAGCCACAAGAGGATTGTATGGGCAGTGACTCTGGGAGATGTAGTTTAGGCTTGAAGCCCTTTTTGGACCAACAGCAGCAGTCTATTGTGAGTGACAGCCAATCCATTCAAGAACTGGGAGGAACTCAAAGGAAGTGCCGGTTTTGTCTGTTGGAGTTCAGTTTAGCTCTGGCAGTGAAGGAAAGAAACCCTGTGCTCCTTCAGTGCACAGTTTCAGTCAAAAACGCGTGTAAGGCCCAGAGTTCCAGTCTGCAGCTTGTGTAACTGCTTGTTAGGACTGAATCCGTCCTGTGAAGAGAATCAAAGGATCTCTGAAGAGTAGAAACCAGGCTCACCCTGTAGAAGACTGGAGAATTGTTGAATTGCACTCGGTCTGTCAGGAACTGAATCTGCTGTGTGTTCTCCGGGTATTGTGCAGTAGTGCGATCGGGATAGAAGCAGCCTGCCTGGTATAGTACTTTCTTTTTACCATATAAATGTGAGGGAGGCTTGTGCAGCTCAAGTGAATCCTGCTGCCATTAAAGGACTTTTGCCTGTGACTGTTTACCATATAAATGTGTGAAGAGTCTCGTGGAGCTCAAGAGTAGCCCTGCTGACGTTGAAGGACCCTATCTTGTTTGGAGGTCATGAGTACTAATTCAGGTCGCCCCTGTTGAATTGCCACATTAAATCCAAATGGAATCACTGTACTGCTGACTGTTTAAACTAATTTTTCTTTTCACTGTGTGAAAGGGCCCCTACCAGCTGCCATGGTTTGGACTAGCCACTAGGGCTTGGGTACCCAGGGACAGTAACTGGTAGGGATAGGCCTATGCACAGAGCCATAGGTAGATAGTAAAGTGATAAGCTAATTAACCTGATTTCCCCGTCCTTGTTATATTCCCCTAAATAAATCAGAGCTGCTTGTTTCAGCAAAGTTATACTGCCTGAGGTATTTGTCTATGTTAAAGTATTGTACTGTGATTGTTGCACTGTATCTTATTTTACAGGAGGTCCCAGTGCCTGAACCAGCCCTGGGGTAAGTGTATACTGTGAAGGTAATTCTATATATTGTGTGGGCCACTAGTGGGAAGAAAGGGGGGTTGCAGTGTCCCAGAGGGCTGTGACCAAGTTAGTTTAACTATTGCAAACCCTGATCTCTGGGTGGAGGCACCCGCCATTGGATCCAGGCCCCTCAACCTGTTAGTGGCAAATCAGGCAGGGGTAGTAGCCCCTGGGATAGCGCCATCTAGGGGTTACATATTGATTTTCAGTACTTTCTATTCTTACTCACCTGCCTAATGCAGGTATCCATTGTTTCAGCTATCCCCCCCGATCATATCTCATTTGACCTCCACCATCTCTGCCCTCCCTACATCTGTCAGTCTTTCCCTGAGCAGCTCATCCATTTTCCCCAACATTTGCCCTTTTAAAATCTAAGACCTGGTCACTGGTATTACCCAGTCTATGTCTAGTAGATTCAGGTCTGCCTTTGATACTACCTCCCCCTTGCTGACCATTTTCAAATTTGATCCCTCAGTGCCCTGTCCTCGGCCTCCCTTTGATTTGGTGGTCTATGCACTACACTTACCTTCCCCTGGTGACAGCTAGAAATCATTGTCCACCTCGGGACAAATGACCTAGCTAGGCATGAGATCAGTGCAGTGCAGGATGAATTTGTGGAGTTGTGGAGGGGCCTCAGACAGGTAGCAAGCATGGTAACCTTCTCAGAGGTGCTGCCAGTCTATGGCAGGGGTGAGGCTAGGGTACTGCACACCATGCAGTTTAATGAATGGTTGCAAAACTGGTGCAAACACAGGACTTTGCTTCATTGGGGACTGGGGTCCACCTGAGAGATGAAGGTCTATACTGGCATGATGGTCTGCATCCGTCCAGGAAGGGAAACACGCTCCTAGGTGACAGTTTAAAGGCTTCCTTGGCAAGCTTTTAAACTAGCCAAGGGGAGGTGCTGATAGGAAACAGGAAAGTTCAAGCCTCCCCACAAAGCATGGCAGGTAGTAGGGTAAACACTGAGGTACAGAGCTTGACAGAGGGCAGGACAGGGTACATGGAAAAATGGACAAGGGCAACAAGGGCAATAAGAGCAGGGATGGGGTAAAAAAGGATAAAGCCAACATTAAATGGAGGGCAATGAGTACCAATGCCCGTAGTCTTGGAAACAAGCTTCCAGAGCTAGTAGCCCTGATGGAAGTGGAACACTTGGATATTGTGGCAGTCACATAAACATGGTACACACAAAACCATGACTGGGACATAAACATACCAGGATACACTATCTACAGGAGGGACAGGGAGGGTAAAAGAGGAGGAGGAGTAGCTCTTTACATAAGGGAAGGAATCAAAGCAACAGAACAAAAGGGTAAACAGGGAGGAGAAGAAGCACTGTGGGTAAATTTGGAGACCAGCAATGGCACCACACTCCGCACAGGGGTTGTATACAGACCCCCTTCTCAGGGGAGGAAATGGACAAGGAAATGATAGAAAGTATACTTAGAATGGCAGAAAAGGGAGATATTGCTGATGGGTGATCTGAATATGCCAGATGTTAACTGGAGTGCAGTTGCAGCAGCCACTTCTAAGAGTGGGGTTATTCTAGATGCCCTACAGGGGCATGCCTTAGGCAACTAGTATTGGAGCCCACCAAGAGGAGCAATCTTAGACCTGGTTCTCTCAAATGGAGATGAAGAGAGGATCACAGATGTAGAAGTGGTAGCCATCTGGGAACTAGCGACCATCGAACAGTATGGTTCACAATAAACACAGCAATAGAGTCAAGCTCATACAAAGACAAAGGTACTGGATTTTAGGAGGGCTGACTTTGTCAAAATGGGTGAGTGCTCAAGGAATGCACTAGCAAATGGGCAGGAAGGAGGGTGAAGAACAATGGGAATAATAAAAACTGCCATCACAGAGGTAACAAGCCTTTGTGTAAAGCAAATAAACAAAACGAAATGAGGTGAAACCACTATGGTTCTCAAAGGAAGTGGCAGTGAAGGTTCAAGAGAAAAGAAAGCATTCAGGAAGTACAAGGAATCACAGAAGGAACAGGACAGAGAACTGTATCAGTTAAAGCAAAAGGAAGCTGGAAGGCAGTCAGAACAGCAAAGGCCCAAACCAAGAAAAGATAGCCAACCCAGTTAAGAAGGGGATAAAACCTTTATAGGCACATCAGGGAGCGGAGGAAGACCAAGGGAGGGATAGTGAGGCTTAATAAAGGGAGGGAGGGTGGGCAGAGGTGACTGTGAAAAAGGCAGAGATACTAAACAAATATTTTTGCTCAGTATTTACAAAGGAAGAGGCGGTACCTGAAACAAACAGTAGAAACACTCTGGATACAGAAGTTGATACCAGCCCATTTACAGAAGAAAGGGTTCTGAAAGAACTCTTAAAACTGAAGGTGGACAAAGCAATGGGGCCTGATGGGATTCATCCCAGAATTCTAAAAGAACTAAGGGTAGAACTAGTGACACCACTGACTACCCTCTTTAACAAATCATGGGAGGAAGGGGTGGTACCTGAGAACTGGAGAAGGGCAGATGTGATTCCCCTTCACAAAAGTGGGAGCAAGGCAGAAGCAGGAAACTGCAGACCTGTTAGTTTAACCTCAGTGGTAGGGAAAATGATGGAATCACTTCTGAAGGAAAGAACTGTTGAGTATCTAGAGGCCAGAGGGCAAGGACCCAAGGCAGCATGGATTCACAGCGGAAGGTCATGCCAGACAAATCTGATAGATTTCTTTGACTGGGTGACCAAAGTAGTTGATCAGGAGGGCTGTGGATATGGCCTACCTAGACTTTAGCAAGGCATTTGACACAGTCCCACACAAAAGATTAATATACAAGTTAGCCAGCCTGGGAGTGGGTCCCAAGATGACAGCCTGGGTAAAGAATTGGCTGGAGAATAGGACACAGAGAGTGTTAGTGAATGGAGTCCACTCTGAAAAGGGGTTAGTGTGGGGTACCTCTAGGGTTCAGTATTAGGACTCGGTTCTCTTCAATGTCTTTATAGCTGACATTGCAGAGGGACTGGAAGGAAAAGTACGTCCCTTTGCAGATGACACAAAGATCTGCAACAGAGTTGATGCACAAGGTGGAGTGGAAAGGATGAGAAGGGACTTGGCAAGGTTAGAGGAATGGTCAAATGTATGGCAGCTTAGATTCAATGCTAAGAAGTGCAAGGTAATGCACCTGGGAAACAAAACCCAGGGAAGAGTACACAATGGAGGTGAGATACCAACAACAACAAAAATGAGAAAGGGACCTGGGGTAGTGTATCAGATGACCTAAAGGTGGGCAAGCAATGTGAGAGGGCAGCAAGGAGGGCTGAGGGGATACTGGGATGCATAGGGAAAGGCATCACCAGTAGAAAACAAGAAGTTATTATCTCTCTGTACAGACAGCTGGTGAGACCCCATCTGGAGTACTGCGTGCAGTTCTGGAGACCAAATCTCCACAAAGACATAGACAGGATGGAAGCTGTCCAGAGGAGGGCAACTAAAATGGTGCAGGGTCTGCACCGGAAGACATATGAAGAGAGACTTAAGGAGCTTAATATGTATAGCCTCGAGGAAAGGAGGGAGAGGGGGGACATGATAGAAACTTTCAAGTACCTCAAGGGAATCAACAAAGTCCAAGAGGAGGTAGCATCTTTCGAAAAAAGAGGGTGCAAGAACAAGGGCACAATTTGAAGATAGAAGGGGCGGATCAGAGGTAATTTAAGGAAGTATTTTTCACAGAGAGGGTTGTGAATGTATGGAACGGCCTTCCAGAGGAGGTTGTGGAGTCAAAAACAGTGGTGGAATTCAAGCATGCATGGGACAGTCATAAGGCAATTCTAGGGGGTGGGGGTAGGAAGAAGTAGGCTGCTGGTTAACTAGGATCTGCAGCTTATCCATCAGTTAGGGAAATGGCAGACTGGATGGGCCAAGCGGTCCTTATCTGCCGTCAAATTCTATGTTTCTATGTTTCTGCTCCCAGTTTGGCTCTACATCACCATATTTTCCCATGGATGTGTCCACAGTAGCCTCTATGCCCTCTTTATATACAGGGACACCCCTCCTCCCTTACCTTTCTGCCTGCCCTTCCTATGGATGGTGTAACTTGGGACAGCAAGGTACCAGACATTATTGCTGGATGCTCAGGTTTCAGTTATAGTGATTAAGTCTAGTTGGGCCTCTGTCATTGTTGCCTGAAGCTCCTCCATTTAGGTTCCCAGGCTTTTGGTGTTCAGGCAAACAGATTTCCATGGCCTCTATTTGCCTTTCACCCCCAGCTTTCCTGCCGACCCCTGTTTTTCCCTGATCCCCCGGTCCAGACTCAGTTCTCCTATTTACCTTCATCCCCGTACTATATTCTGCCTGTCCTCCAGACCCTCCTTTTACTGCCGCCTCTCCACAGTCATGCTTCCTCCCTCCTGTCTGGTCTCCTTGCTGGGATTTCCACTGTCAGACACACTACCCTGCCACATAAGCTGAATGCATTTTCCTCTATTCCTTGAACACTTTCATTAGTGGGGGAGTGCTAACTAGGTCTCTCTCACCTGATTGCCCCCGAGGATGTCTCTAGCCCCAGTCTCCACTACTGCTAGTTAAAACACTCAGTCATGTATATTTCAGACTTCTGCCCCAATGCCTTTGTTCCCTCCTGGTTTAAATGAAGGCAGTCCCATTTCATTAAGCTTTTATCCCTCAAAAGAACACCCCAGGTTCCCAGAAAGTGAGAACCCCCTTCACTGAACCACCCTTTCAACCAGTTGTTAAACTGGTAGCTTTTTAGCTTCATTGCCTCACCCACACCCCTATCTGTTTACTGGAAGGACCACTAAGAATGTCAAACTACCAGACAGACTTTGCAGCCTGGAACCCAGCTTCCTAAAACTAACCGTCACTTCTCCTAATGGACTCCCTACCAGGTCACTCTTCTGTAGAGGTGCAGTAATATTTGGCTTCCCATCCACTTCTTAACCAATCCATCCACCCTGGAGAGTACCCCTTTAGCTGTCAGCCCAGGAGAAAGTGCACCACCCTTCCCACCTGGCCTGTGGCTCAGACCACATTCTTAGTACTCCTCACTATGTAATCCCCTAAGGTGCACAGTATACCCTCTTCCCAGCACTCCCACACAGCCTGCTGTCCTCCCTTGTAGGCATCACTACTACAGCAATCTTGGGAGATCTGGTTGCCACAGGGTTTCTCCCCTGGGAAAGGGAGTAGCATGTAGCACTTTGCTCAGTATTGTTATTTGGTTGCATACTACAATTCAAGGATCCTACCCCAGTTATTAACACCTGCTTATCTAACTCCCTGCCTACTAGCATTAAACCCTAATGGTATAACTCTTAGAGGCCATTGAGGAAAAGGAACTGTAGTAGGCACTAGGGCAGGGAGAACTTGGTGAAGTTCTGATCCTTATTAAACAAGAACTGGAAAATGGTGAAGTTCCGATTTGTTCTGATTAGTTCTGATTTATTGACAAATATTTGAAAAAATGAAAACAAAATGCATAAATGTGGCCAGAGTCGGTCACATTTGACACAGAGGCCCAAAGGAAATAACTTAATGGATTATTAGTGTAAATATTAATGTAAAACTGGTAAATAAAAAAGCAATCACTCACTACTAACTTCTTCATGGCTGGCCTGTAACAGTAGTAAATAGGGAAAAAAGTCCAGTCACTTCAAAATGTTCATAAAATCTTTTGGATATTTTATTTTATTTTTTCTTTTAGAGATACTGTAGATCCTCTGACACCAACATATTGCCTGTGTAGGCTTCTTCAGGGTGGGAATCTAGTGTTCAAACATATTTGTATAAGTTTTAGACGTTGTTCATAATCTACTTTCGTTTATAAGAGTTTCTATTAATCATATTATATACCACTAGATGGCATGTGATCACTATTGTTATTTAACTCTAGTTCAGACTTCACATACTATAGTTCTCATATTCTTAAGCATGAGCAAAAATAAATCTAAAATCAACTGACATGTGTACTATTTACATGAACAGCATACTGCCAAGGCAGAGGGACAGAGACACTAGACATCCCACAGTATCGCTCTGTCAGCTGCATATCTATTGCTTTTCTTGTTGTGTATTCAATAGCCTCTCTAGTATTATCGTTTAACATACTTTCTGCTCATGTTTTTAATTTCAACATCAGTTTGTCTATACATCACTAACATGTTCCCATAATTCAAGAACTAGTTGGCTTGATTCTAGTATCCAGCACATTGTTCTATTAAAAAACTGCCCCACATACCTTTCTTAGAAGGTTGACTAGCAGGGTTCCTTTCTTCAGATAAATGTCTTACTGCTTCAAGGACTTAAGGCAATGTGTATACAATTAGGAAGATTACTTGTAATGGATGTGCTTTCATGAAAATGATTAACTAATTTATATGGCTTAAATGCCAACCTGTGAATATGACAGACTGCCAAAGTTCCTCCTGGTTAGTGATACTATGGATATCGCTGTTTTTGTTCTGAAACAGGTCAAAAGAATGAACTGGGCATACATTCCACTGACTGATATATATATATATTCCTAATTGGCGTTGTGGTCAAACTGTTTTTACTCACATTCTAATTGGTTTGATGTGCTGCCATTTTCTGAGCTGTGCTGTCTTTTGTGGGGAATTTCATAGCTGTGTGCACAAGTTCTAAAGAATGTTTAGTGGTCGTCTTGACATGTAGCCATGTTTATATTTATTTGTTAAACATAAAATAGATACCAAAGTGGCCCAATGGCTAATTTAGTATCTACATCACATCTGTATTTCACATAAGCACAGAGTATGTAGAAACGGGAAACTGTATCTATAACAACATAAGACATCACATTCAATGAGTTACTTTGCAAATGCATGTCAAAAAATTAAGCTGACAACATTGCTTACCCCCAGTAGTCTATCAGTGTCTGCTTCCAGAAGCAAGAATTGCACTGCATGTGTAGAGTGCTGGCTTTTTATTTCAAGAAGGGCCAAGGAGCTTAACCTGGAAGAACGTAAGATTTTGGCTCTCTCAAGCTGAGAGTACATAATTGCTTAGCAACTATATACAACACACAAAACCATGAGGTTTGGTGGGTGTTTTCTGCCACACAGCTGCCTCAGTGTGTTTCATTCATTTGGTGAACCTGCAGGATGAATAGCCTGACCTGCAACATGCATAAGATTTGAGGTGCTAAATACATCTATAATGTATTCTATGACTATACATTGGTTATAGATGCATGGTGATGAGTTGAAGGGATGTTATGTTTTGTATAAAATTTCTCTATTTAACAAGATGCCACACGATTGCTGAGGGCTTGTGTGTTTGTTTTTTAAGCATTATATCTTAGTAACTTTGTAGTTTTAATTAGAGATTAATTTCTGACTTCTAGTCAATAAACGGTCCTAGGCTATCATGGAGCAAGGCCACCAACTGGAAATCTTGAAAATGTTTAGAATCTCTTTTTATCTCAGTGCAATTGCACTTTCGTATGTGTAGTTTAAACACTTTGTAATAACTCTGTGTTGATCAGTGGGGTGTGTTTTGGGGTTTTGTCTGAGACACATTAAGGGGGTCAGTCAATGTGCAGGAGGTCAAGGAGGGAAAAAACTGCAAACAAGGGGCAGTGGCTGTTAACACATTCATAGATACGTATAATAGTGTGTTCAACATTCTTTGTCTGTGCCATAACAGTGGAGGAAGGCAGGGAAAGGACAAAGAGGAGAGTTGGGGGAAGGAGATTTCTTTAGCTATCATGACTAGATTTTGAATGCTGGAATTACCAAGTAGCACTCCAGTTTTTCTCTTCATTTAGTCTATATCTATCACTAGTCATATTGAGATTGTAAATCCAGTACATCTCTTCATGCTCTAGTGCCTGTGTCCAGTTGCCACCACAGTGGGTTGTTCGACATGTTCGATGCCCCAAAGTTTTAAGGCTGAGTCTTGGTGTCCAGCCTCTGTAAAATGGATTGCTACAGGGGTGACTTCTTTCCTGAGTCTTATGCTACTCTTATGTTCGGTCACCCTCTGTTTGAGAGGTCTAGTTGTCATGCCCACATACAGTTTGGAGCAAGGGCAGGTGAGAATGTATGGTATATAATGGTCAGTATAACATGTTATGTGGGTTTTGATGGGGTATTTTTTGTTGCCATTTGGGTGTACGGATTCAGGTTTTTTTAGATGTGTTGTTACAATGGCAACATCTGCCACAAGGAACCATTCCGGGTGCTAGTGACCCTAGTAACAGTTGTCCATGTTTAGTATCAGTGTACTTATGTTCTGAATGGACAAGTCCATCCCTCAGAGTGTTTATATGCTTAGATGCTATGAACAGCTTATTGCAGAGCTCTGGTATCCCCGTGGGTCTAAGGCTATCCCAATGTTTGTGTACAATTTTTTTGATTGGTTCATGAAAACCTGAGTATATCAAGGGTAATATCATTCCATTACTAGTGTCTTCACCTTCTTCAAATCTCCTAGTGGGTTCTCCTCATGCTATGGTGTTCTGTATAGCTTCATTCACCATTCTCCTCCCGTGTCCCCTCTTTAAGAATCTGTTGGATATATCCATATATCCCTGTTCTCTGGTTAGTGCCTCACTACAATTTTGTTTTACTCGTAGCATCTGTGAAGACAGTATACTATGTGTAATGTGTGGTGGTGGTAACTGGTAGCATAAAGTAGAGTGTTCCTATCATTTTTTTTTCTATATATGCAGTGTTCAGTTGTGTGTTGGCCCTTATAAATAGCTCTCCATCAGTGGTACCACGTGTTTGATGTAATGGTCAACAAATTTGGATGGTCCTTCCAATATTGAATCATTGCCTGAGACTATGGGGCAGGCGGGTGGATTATCTGGATTTTTTTGAAATTTTGGAAGTCTGTAGAAAACCAGGGTTTGGGGGGGTAGTCGTTTTTCAGGAGTTTCACCTGCCATTCTTGGAGGTGGCCCAAATATTTTTCTTTCTGTAAAATAGCATCTAATCTAGCAACTATTCTTGAAGTGGGATCTCCCTGCAATTTTTCATAGTTTGCAGATGCATTTAAGAGTGTTTCACACAAGTCCTCATATTTGAGTTTATCCATTACAACAACACTACTGCCCTTGTTTGCAGGTTTGATGACTATACTGTCATCCTGTTCTAGGTTTCTCACTGCCTCTAATTTCAATCTTCTCAAATTATACTTGGGTTTTGGGTTGGGGGTGTCTCTTAGGACTGTTTCTACATCTAGGAGTACCTGACTGATGTAGGCCTCAACGTTTGGATGTCATCCTTTCTGTGGACTGTAAGTAGATCTGTAGTTCATATCCATTCTTAAGTTTCTAACCATAGGATCTTGGGAGGAGATGGAGGTGAAACTACTCTTTTAGGCGAATTTGTCTGAAAAACTGGTGTAGGTCATTCATGATCCTGAATCTATCTAGGGGGGTAAAGGGTGAGAAAGAAAGGCCTCTGGTGAGCACCCCATCCTCAATGTCCAATAGGTGTCTATGACTCAAGTTAAAGATGGCTATATTCTCCGACCTGTGTACCCTCTAGTCCCTCTGCCTCCACCTCCTCTTCCTCTGCTTGGAGCTGTTTGTTGTCTGGTATCGGTTTCTGGTATGTATTCCTAGGATCTGGTGTAGTATCCCGGGGGGGGGAGTTCCTCTTGGTAGATGTCCTGTTGGTTCCCCTGGTGTTGCCTGCAATCTAAAAAAACCTGTCTCTGTTGGTTCTGAGGTGCTCTGTCTGTTCTCTGTGTGTAACTGTCAGAACTTTCTGAGTCTGTCTCATTTCTATTGTATCTAAAATTAGTTTTTACCTTCCCATTATATACACGATCTAACCTGTAGTCATTACTGTCTCATCTGAATTTTTTAAGTTTAGTTTTTTTGAGTTCTCCTTTGAACTCAGAAAGTGTTTTCTTTATGTCTTCAAGAGTCTTTTTACATGTTTCCTTCTCTGAGGCCAGCTTCAATTGGTCTTGTAACTTGCTGAAGTCATCAGGTGGAGCACTTCTACCCTCCAAGGCAGCTTCAATTATTGTATACATTAAGTCATTGCTGCAATGATTTTTAATGCCCTCCCATTTCTCAGTTAGTTTTTTTTATTCCACACCAGTATTTGATTCAATTAATACCCTGAGTCCCATCGGGATTCTCTTATAGTGTAAATGTTACCCCAGAGTGATACTATGCAATTCCAGCTTGGCGTCCTTTGTTTTGCAATTGTTAAAGCCTATTTTTAAGTTCTTGTTCATTAGTGGTCACCTCAAGATTTTCTGTGCCCTAATGGCTGTAAAGAGTTTACATTGCTTATCCTCACTAAACCCAAAAGTGTGCTGCCTCTCCTCAGCATTGCCACCTGCTTCAGCAAAACTGTTCATGTCTGTTTATACTATTACACGATATAATACAAAGATAAGGAGTCGACTACTCACTGCATTCAAACTGTATAGGAAACATACAATAGTGGCACACTCAACGGGTATAAATGTAGTCCAAAACGGCTCAAAAAAAGTTCATGTTTAGGGAGTCCCTCCACATGGTAAACCTTTTGCAGGATTCACAAATCTTCGACAGAGCAGTGGTGGACTGTGGGTTCCCTCCCTTGGTTCAAGTTATAGTAAAGTTTGGGGGCTGGTGGGAGAAGTCACAGAAGTAAATAAGGAACAAAGTCCAGCCACTCCATAAATGTTCATAAAATCTTTTGGATATTTTATTTTATTTTTTCTTTTAGGGAATAGATCCTGTAACACCAACGTTTTGCCTGTGTAGGCTTCTTCATGGACAGGATCTAGTATTTAAACATATATGCACAAGTTTTAGACATTGTTCATAATCTACTTTCATTTATAACTTAAATTCATTTTAAGTTTCTGTTAATCATATTATATACTACAAGATGGTGTGCGACCACTATTGTTATTCAACTCCAATTCAAACTTTACATACTATAGTTCTCACATTCTTAAGCATGAGCAAAAATAAAGCTAAAATAAATAGCAGAAGTAACATAAGACTCAGGAACGAAGTCTCCCCTGTAGCCAATCCATTTTACAGAGGCCGTACACCAAGCCTCAGCCTTAAAAGTGTGGGACACTTAACATGTCGAACAACCCACTAGGGGTGAGAACCGGACACAGGCACTAGAGCATCAAGAGATGTACTGGACTTACAATCTCAATACAACTAGTGATAGCTATGGACTAAATGAAGAGAAAAACTGGAGTGCCACTTGGTAATTCCAGCATTCAAAATCTAGTCATGATAGCTAAAGAACCCCTCCCCCACTCTCCTCTTTGTCCCCTCCCCCATCCTTCACTGTTATGGTACAGCCAAAGAACACTGAACACACTACTATATGTATCTAAGAACATGCAAACTTTACTATAATTTGAACCAAGGGAGGGAACCCACATCCCACCATTGCTCTGTCGAAGATTTGTGAACTCTGCAAAAGGTTTACCATGTGGATGGACTCCCCAAACATGAACTTTTCCTGAACCTCTTTGGACTACATTTATACCCGTTGAGTGTGCCACTATTGTATGTTTCATATACAGTTTGAATGCAGTGAGTAGTAGACTCCTTATCTTTGTATTATATTGTGTAATAGTACAAACAGACATGAACAGTTTTGCTGAAGCAGGTGGCAATGCTGAGGAGAGGCTGCACACTTTTGGGTTTAGTGAGGATAAGCAATGTAAACTCTTTACAGCCATTAGGGCACAGAAAAATCTTGAGGTGACCACTAATGAACAAGAACTTAAAAATAGGCTTTAACAATTGCAAAAAAAGGACACCAAGCTGGAATTGCATTGTATCACTCTGGGGGAATATTTAAACCATAATAGAATCCCAAGGGGACTCAGGGTATTAATAGAACCAAATAATGGTGTGACATCAAAAAAAATGCCTGAGAGATGGGAGGGCATTAGAAATCATTGCAGCAATGACTTCATGTATGCAGTAATTGAAGCTGTATTGGAGAGTAGAAGTGCTCTAGCTAATGACATCAGCAAGTTGCAAGATCAATTGAAGCGGGTCTCAGAGAAGGAAAAATGTAAAAAGACTCTTGAAGACATAAAGAAAACACTTTTCGAGTTCAAAGAAGAACTCAAAAAAACTAAACTTAAAAAATTCAGACAAGACAGCAATGACTACAGGTTAGATTATTTATATAACTGGAAAGTAAAAACTAATTTTAGATACAATAGAAATGAGACAGACTCAGATAGTTCCGACAGTTACACACAGAGAACAGACAGAGCACCTCAAAACCAACGGAGACAGTTTTTTTTTTACATCGCAGACAACACCAGGGGAACCAACCGGACACTTACTAAGAGGACCCCCCCCTCCAGAGATACTACACCAGATCCCAGGAATACATACCAGAAACCGATACCAGACAACAAACAGTTCCAAGCAGAGGAAGAGGAGGTGGAGGCAGAGGGAAAGGAGGGTACAAATGGAGGAGAATATAGCCATCTTTAACTTGAGTCATAGACACCTATTGGACACTGAGGTAGGGGTGCTCACCAGTGGCATTTCTATCTAATCCTTTACCCCCCCCGATAGATTCAAGATCATGAGTGACCTACACCAGTTTTTCAGACAAATACGCCTAAAAGAGCAGTTTCACCTCCAACCCCACCAAGATCCCATGGTTAGAAACTTAAGAACAGATATGAACTACAGATCTATTTACAATCCACAGAAAGGATGACATCCAAACATTGAGGCCTACATCAACCAGGTACTCCTAGACGTAAAAACAGTCCTAAGAGACACCCCCAACCCAAAACCCAAGTATAATTTGAGAAGATTGGAATCAGAGGAACTGAAAAACCTAGAACAGGATGACAGTATAGTCATCAAACCTGCAGAGAAGGGTGGTGGGGTTGTTATAATGGATAAACGCAAATAGGAGGACATATGTGAAACACTCTTAAATGCATCTACAAACTATGAAAAATTGCAGGGAGATCCCACTTCAAGAATAGCTACTATCTTAGATGCTATTTTACAGACAGAAAAAGATTTGGGCCACCTCCAAGAATGGCAGATGAAACTCCTGAAAAACAACTACCCTCCAAACCCCGGTTTTCTACAGTCTTCCAAAAATTCACAAAAATCCAGATAATCCACCCGCCTGCCCCATAATATCAGGCAATGATTCAATATTGGAAGGACCATCCAAATTTGTTGATCATTTCACCAGACAAGTGGTACCACTGTTGGAGAGCTATTTATGTGACACCCATGATGTGATCAAAACCAAAGCTGAATAAGTCTATGTCCATACAGACCTTTTCCCAACTAATACTCTGCACAATGGATGTGAATAATCTACAGTATATACATGCATCCCACACGAGCAAGGTTTATACAGCTTGGAAATTGGAATACACAAGATCAGGGATGCCCACACCCCACCAACCAGTACACTCATCAGCTTAGCATGTCTGGTCCTGTATGAAAACTACTTCAAGTTTAAAGGGGTACATTATAGGCAAATGGGTAGCACCATGGCCCCCACCTATGTGAACCTGTGCATGGCACACTTTGAGACCCAGTTCATTACCAATTCAATGTACAACCCATATTTTCAACATATCATTATATACAAGAGATACATAGATGACTTGCTTTTTATCTGGAGTGGTACTCAGGAGAAGCTAGAGGACTTCCACAGACACCTCAACCTAATAGATGACAACCTGCGTTCAGCATGGCAGCAAGTGACACAAAAATCCCTTTCTTAGACCTACTCATTTATAAGGGCCAACACACAATTGAGCACCAGTTACCACCTCTCACACATTATACACAGTATACCGTATTCACAGGTGCTATTAGTAAAACAAAACTGTAGTGAGACACTAACCAGAGAACAGGGTATATGGATATGTCCAACAGATTCATAAACAGGGGATACAGGAGGAGAACCATGAATGAAGCTATACAGAAGACCATGGCACCAGGAGAACCCACTAGGAGAAACGAGGAAGGTGAAGATGCTGGTAATAGAATGATATTACCCTTGATATACTCAGGGTTCAGCAAACCAATAAAAAAATTGTACACAAACAGTGGGATACCCTTAGATCCATGGGGATACCAGAGCTCTGCAATAAACCGATCATAGCATCCAAGCATGTAAACACTTTTGAGGGACAGACTTGTCTATTCAGAACATAAGCACACTGATACTAAACATGGACAACTGTTACGAGGGCCACTAGCACCCGGGATGGTTCCTTGTGGCAGATGTTGCCATTGTAACAACATATCTAAAAAAACTGAATTCACACACCCAAATGGCAACACAAAATACCCCATCAAAACCCACATAACATGATACTGACTGCATAGTATACATTTTCACCTGCCCTTGCTCCAAACAGTATGTGGGCATGACAACTAGACCTCTCAAACAGAGGGTGACTGAACATAAAAGTAACATAACACTCAGGAATGACATCTCCCCTGTAGCAATCCAATTTACAGAGACTGGACGCCAAACCTCAGCCTTAAAATTTTGTGGCATCGAATATGTCGAACAACCCACTAGGGGTGGCAACTGAACAGAGACACTAGAGTATCGAGAGATGTACTGGATTTACAATCTCAATACAACCAGTGATAGATATGGACTAAATGAAGAGGAAAACTGGAGTGCCACTTGGTAATTCCAGCATTCAAAATCTAGTCATGATAGCTAACCCCCCCCCCCAACTCACCTCTTTGTCCTTTCCCCACAATCCTCCAGTTATGGCACAGCCAAAGAACACTGAACACACTACTATACGTATCTAAGAATTTGCTAACAGCCACTGCCCCATGTATGCAGGTTTTTCCTCCATGACCTCTTGCACATTGACTGACTTCCTTAATACGTCTCAAACAAAAACCCAAAACACACCCTACTGATCAACACAGAGCTATTACAAAATATTTAAACTACACATATGAAAGTGCAATTGCACCGAGATGAAAAAAGATTCTAAGCATTTTTAACAATTCCAATTGGCAACCTTGCCTCATGATAGCCTAGGACTGTTTATTGACTAGAAGTCAAAAACTAATCTCTAACAAAAACTACAAAGTGACCAATATATAATGCTTAAAAAACAAACACACAAGCCCTCAGCAATAGGGTGGCATCTTGTTAAATAGAGACATTTTATACAAAACATAACATCCCTTCATCTCATCACCATGTATCTATAACCAATGTATAGCCATAGAATACATTATAGATGTATTTAGCACTTCAAATCTTATATACATGCTGCAGGTTAGGCTATTCATCCTGCAGGTTCATCAAATGAATGAAACACATTGAGGCAGCCGTGTGGCAGAAAGCACCCAAATCCATGGTTCTTTCAGGTCCCACCCCTTTGCCCTTCTTGAAATAAAAAGCCAGCACTCTACACACACAGTGCAGTTCTTGCTTCTGGAAGCAGACACTGATAGACTACTGGGGGTAAGCAATCTTGTCAGCTTAATTCTCAACATACATTTGCAAAGTAACTCATTGAATGCAATGTCTTATTTTGTTATAGATACAGTTTCCCATTTCTACATACTCTGGCTTATGTGAAACAGATGTGATGCAGATACTAAATTAGTTGTGTAAGCTTCTTCTACAGCCATTGGGCCACTTTGGTATCTATTTTATGTTTAACAAATAAATATAAACATGGCTACATGTGAAGACTATCACAAAACATTCTTTAGAACTTGTGCACACCGCTATGAAATTCCCCACAAAAGACAGCGCAGCTCAGAAAATGGCAGCACATCAAACCAATTAGAATGTGAGTAAAAACAGTTTGACCACAACGCCCATTAGGAATATATATCAGTCAGTGGAATTTATGCCCAGTTCATTCTTTTCATCTGTTTCAGAACAAAAACAGCGATATCCACAGTATCACTAACTAGGAGGAAATCTGGCAGTCTGTCATATTCACAGGTTGGCATTTAAGCCATATAAATTAGTTAATCATTTTCATGAAAGCACATCCATTACAAATAACCTTCCTAATTATATATACAGTGCCTTAAGGCCTTGAAGCAGTAAGACATTTATCTGAAGAAAGGAACCTTGCTAGCCAACCTTCTAAGAAAGGTATGTGGGGCAGTTTTTTAATAGAACAATGTGCTGGATACTAGAATCACGCCACCTAGTTATTGTATTACCGGAGTATGTTAACAATGTATACACAAACTGATGTTGAAATTATAATCATGAGGAGAAAGTATGTTAAACAATAATACTACAGAGGCTATTGAAAACACGACAAGAAAAGCAATAGATATGCAGCTGACAGAGCGATACTGTGGGATGTCTAGTGTATCTGCACCTCTGCCTTGACAGTATATTGTTCATGTAAATAGTACGCATGTCAGTTTATTTTAGCTTTTTTTTTGCTCATGCTTAAGAATGTGAGGACTACAGTACGTAAAGTTTGAACTAGAGTTAAATAGCAATAGTGGCCATACACCATCTAGGGGTATATAATATGATTAAGAGAAGCTTAAAATGAATTTAAGTTATAAATGAAAGTAGATTATGAACAATGTCTAAAACTTGTACAAATAGATTTAAACACTAGATCCCCACCCTGAAGAAGCCTACACAGGTGAAGCATTGGTGTTAGAGGATCTATCTCTAAAAGAAAAAAGAAAAAATATCCAAAAGATTTTTTGAACATTTGTGGAGTTGCTGGACTTTTTTCCTTATTTACTTCTGTGACTATGCCCACCAGTCACCGAACTTTACTATAACTTGAACCAAAGGAGGGAAACCACATCCCACCACTCCTCTGGCCTGTAATGGTGGCATATCCTGCTCGGGTTCTTGATATGAGTGTGCTGGGAGAGACAGAGACAGACGGAGAGAGAAAGAGACAGACAGATGCAAATACCTATATCATAAGTATTCTCACCTGTAAAAAAACTAAGATCTCTCTAACTAATGTGATGTCCTTCTGATGACTCCCACCCACACCCACAGGCCAGGGACAAATTCACTGTCGTGTCTCATGACTGTACACAGCACACCGACAGCTCAGCAGTCCACTACCACTTCCCTCCAAGATTACCTGACTGACTCCTACAGTACAGTTACTGTTAAGTGACCAAATTCAGCAACTGTTAAGTGTGCCTCAGAATTTGAATTGGAGATGCAGACACATCTGGTGCATAGGTGCATGCAGCACAATCCCACACTGGGGTCGGTTGATGCTTATACATAATGTAACACAATATACTATAAAACTAATGATAATAAGGAAGAATAATAGGGAATGAGTGATGATGATGATGACACTTGTGTGTAGTTGTACTTAACTTGTGTTGTAGTATAAACAGCCTGCTATGAATCACAAAATCATATTTTATCCCCTGGGCCACCCACAGCCAGCAGCACAGGTGCATCAACTTGTATGTTATTTGTCCGAATAGTTTTTTTTTTTTTAATACAGGAAACATTGACTAAATGCTAACAAGTGATTGTGATTGGATGGCACAAGTCAAATATTTATTTTGCCAGCCTGATGCCCTTGCCCTGTACACACAGCCACACTGAAGCCAGGGAAAAAAATATTTGGGATTTCTGGGACTGTTACATTTATTGTGGGCCACCATGCAGTCTCTCTCTCTCTCTCTGCTCTCTCTCTTCCCCCTCTGGACATCACAAGTCATAGATTTATTTTGCCACATTGCTGCCCTTGTCCTGTACACACAGCAACACTGAAGCCAGGGGAAAAAAATGATTTGGGATTTCTGGGATTGTTACATTTATTGTGGGCCACCCTGCAGTCTCTCTATCTCTCCCCTCTGGACATCACAAGTCAAAGATTTATTTTGCCCCCCTGTCTCCCTTGCCCTGTACACACAGCCACACTGAAGCCAGGAAAAGACATTTTATTTAAGATTTCTGGGACTGTTACATTTATCATCAGTCCCTCTGCAGTCTCTTTCTCTCCCATTTGGATGAGATTGTGAATGAATGTTAACAAGTGATTGTGATTCATGATTGGATGGCACAAGTCAAAGATTTATTTTGCCACCCTGCTGCTCTTGCCGGGTACATACAGCCACATTGAAGCCAGGAAAAAAAAGGGATTTTATGTAACTGTAAAATTTCTTTTGGAACCCCAGTAGTCTCTCCCTCTCTCTCCTCTGGATCAAGAGTGGCACAAGTCAAAGATTTTGCCAGCCTGCCCTTTTTTTCATATACACAGTCAGCTACACTGTTTGAAGCCAAGAAAAGGAGCAAAGCTTTCATTTGGGATTTTCTGTAACTAAAATCTTTCTTGGGCACCCAGTAGTCTCTCCCTCTCTCCTCTGAATCTGGAATGGCATGAGTCAAAGATTTTGCCTGTCTGCACTTTCTCATGTACACACTACTACACTGTCTGAGGCCAAGAAAATAAAAAAACTTTCATTTGGGATTTTCTGTAACTGTAAAATCTCTCTTGGGCCCCCAATAGTCTCTCCCTCTCTCCTCTGGATCTGGAATGGCACAAGTCAAAGATTTTGCCAGCCTGCCCTTGCTCATACATAGTCACACAGTACTGTCACACTGCCTTAGTTTGTAATTTGCATCCCCCTGGCAGCCCCCCAGGCTACCACTATCCCCTCAGTCTGAGTCCCGACTCTCCAAGCCACCTTCACCCAGCCCCGACAATCAGTTTCTGTCCCTCTCCTTTCTCTCAGTCTCCCTAATTTCTTCTCTTCCCTCCCCTCTGGCTCAAATGTTACTGGTATTTTTTTTTTTTTTTTTGTATTTTTGCGGGGTTTTGGCACTTTTGTTTGGTGACTCTCTCTGCTGGCTGCCTGGCTGTGCTGAATGCAGATCCTGCTCTCTGGTCCTCCTCGCTTGTCTGGGGCTGCATTGCGTACTCAGCACAGTTATATACTGTAAGTGCATCATGTGACCCTATGTTGCCTGATTTGATACCACCCACAGCCTGTACATGCAGATGGCATCCCCATGGCAACAGACAACAAAATCACAGACATTGCATCTCGACAGACCCAGAACCAGACTTCTACAATGAAGTCCATATTTATCCAGGTCCATGGATTGCAGGTTCAATCCAGGGGTCTGAATCTCCCACAGAACAGTCTGCCCAACCCCAGAAGAAACCCTTGGCCCCACTCCAATTTACTCTATGGCTGGTGTATTTTAACCCAGGATGCAGCTAGGAGTGCTCCTAATCTCCTACAAACTGGGCAGCTTATACACCTTCACACTGTACCTGAAAGAGTGTGGCACTGCAGTTTCTGCAGTTGACTAAAGCCCCCATACTCTCCGTACCTTCCCACTATACATGATTTATTTATTTATTTATTTATTAGAGCATCGTTTACAGACCTTTGAGTCATAGACTCATTTACAAAGGCACCTCGTCAAGAGAGCAATGCATCACAGCAAACAAAACAGTATAGTACATAACGCTTAGATTAAAAAAGCAACCAGTGTTACAGGCATTCACTGGTGGTACATGCTTGGTAATAGGTATGTTTATGTGCTACCACCCTCCATTTTTCATTGCATTACTCTAGCTACCCCAGATGGGGATTTACTATGGGCCCTTACCTAACTTCAATACTCATACTTCAAGGTATCCCAGTTAGGGATTTAGTACACTCCTAAAGAAACATTGTGATACACTTTGAAGTACCTTAGATATTGATGTGCTACAGACCTATAATCTTGCTGCAATGCGTAAAGGAGAATAATCATGACAATTTACAAACAAGCATTTGTCAATGCCAAATGTTTCCTTGCATGATGTATGTGGCAGGGGTGTACTGTGTTAGTTGAATCAGAAGTTAAGGTTACTAAATGTTGACTGTTACATACAGCAACTGTTATTCCTTCTTGTGTCCATGTCACAGGCCATACTCACAGGGTAGCACATCAGGACAATAACCCCAGAACAGCGAAATACCACCACAGTAACAAATCGCAGCCGGGTCAAGATATTTCGCTGTGGTGGTCCACTGTGACCCAACGCTGCAACTCCCAGTGTTGCTCCCCCACCACAAACCAACTCCAACTCAGAGTTGGTTATATAAAGATGGTAGGGCATGGGGAGCAAAGCCCCCCCCCCCACAGAAAAATACCTTTCAATGTTGGGAACAATGTCGACTGTCGGCATTGTTCCCGTCGCTATCGGAGGTGTCAGTGCCAACACCCTCGATATACTGACATGGAACCTACACACAGGCATGTTGTGTAGAGCTGTATGTGGAATGGGATAGTCAGCTAATAACCCTCCTCATCAGTTGCATATGGTGGGGGCTGCTGATGAAGTTAGTGAGGTGGACCTAAGTGCACAAAGAAAGGAAAATCTTGGCTCCCCTGAAGTGCTCCTTACTGAGGTACTTCACATATTAAACTTAGAAAGTGATATAAATATATCCAACTAAATCAAAATGAAATGTTCTGAACGTGTATCTCCACTGCTTCATAATATTGCAGTATTGGAGTCACTGTCCATCATGCACTGCAGAGTAGCCTTCTGCTGTTTCTTCCTCTTTTAGAAACAGTTTCCATCTGTCAGATCAAAGTATAGCTGTGCAGAGGGAAGGCTGGCAGGGACAGTAGAACTGCCAAGATGCCATCATTACATTTCATACATATTGTGCAACTTGGCACAGCTATTGATGCTCATCAACTGCTGTCAACAGACCGGGAACATGACAATGTAAGACACTGATTTGGGGCACAGGTGGCCTTGTCTCCTGGATAGGCTCCTACAGTCAGGACCAAGGAGCTCTAAGGGATGTTATTTCTTCTTGGGGTGAAGCATGCCTGATCAAGGAAGTGAGGGAAAAACCATAGGGCCTCTGTGATCGACTCTTCTATAGTGTATGGTCGAGAGCTGTTCTGTATGGAAAACCATACACTGGAAATAGTCATTCTGCATTAGTAGTGATGTAGCTAGTAACACAGAATGACTTTTTGATCTGCATTAGTAGGTACGTCACAATGCAACCACCCCCATCCGATCGGGGGGTGCGATTTAGGCATTGTGTGAGTGAGCTGGCTGGTGATCACATGGTCAAGAAATGGGTGTCATGGACAACAAAGGCTGTCCACATCCACAAGAAAAAAAGTAAGTGATTCTGTTTTTTGGGACCATACACTATAATGGACATTGTATGGGGTCCTATACACAACGTTGCTACTCTTTACTGTTGTGGTTACTGTGAAGACTGAAGATCTCGAGGTCTGCAGTGATCATAGTAACCACTCAGATAAAGAATAGCCTTGTTGTGTATGTGACATCATACACTATCCTATATGTGGTTCTCAAGGAAAACATTAGAGGGTCCCATTGCATGAAGTGTAAAGGCTGACATTATTATGAATGAAAGATATTTGTTTTGGCAGTACTTGTCTGTTTCTGAGTATACACACACACACACCCAACTAGTAAAATGTTTTAAAACACACACACAGTTGGCTAGTAAATTGTTTTGAAACACACACAGTTGGCTAGTAAATTGTTTTAACACACACACACACACACACACACACACACACACTTCACACACACGGCTAGTAAAATGTTTTCAAATCAGTCTTTATTTATAAAGTGCCTTTCAAAGTCAAGGTGCTGTACAAACATAAACTTCAATATTTAAACAAACAGTAAAATAAGTTATTTAAAAACAATCTGGAAAGGCCTAAGAGAATAAATATGTTTTTAACATAGTTTTAAAACTACTGATGGTCAGGCATTCTCTTAACCGACGAGGTAGAGAATTCCACTGGGTTGGTGCTGCAAATGGAAAAGGTGTGAACACCAGAGTTTTCCAACGGAGCTTGTAACATTCTGCTATGATCAGACACTATAGAGTAACAGCCGCACAATTTCGGCTGTTACTTCCACATTCCGGGAGAAGAACTGTGCATGCGCACCTCACGCACATGCGCAGTTCAGCTGGTGCCACCATCTTGTGAATAGCATATTACCATTCGCCAAAACTGCACATGTATGCATGCACAGTTGTGTTGCCACTGCCATCTTGCAGATGGCATTCAACAGCGCTGGCAGCGCTAGCAAACCGGAGCTTCAGAAGCTCACCACAGCTATATCGGCTCTGGCTAGATCTTGTTTAAAGTAGTCACTGTTTACCTTTTGCAGTACTCTTCCTGTCCCTGACTTATTTAAAGTATAGTATTCCATGTCATCTAGCAGCAAACCCTTCATGTCTGCATCCCTTACCAAGTACTTCTTGGTCTCCAGTGACAACCCCTGACTTTCTACACATACCGGTATAAGTACTCACTGGTATCCAGGGGCAAACCATCCCTCTCCTCAACCCATTTGCAAGTAATCCCTGATCCCAAATTACAATGCCTCTCTCAAAAAATCCCTTTCCAGGTGCTGAAACCCCCTATCCATTCCCTTTACACATTCTTTCTTGGTATCCAGTGGCAAACCCTGTGTCTCCCAATTCTTTTCCAAGTTCTCAATGGTGTCCACTATAAACCCTCTTCATCCCTTTCCATGTACTCCTTGTTAGCCAATGGCAAACCCCCCCTTCTCCAAATCCCTACCAAAGTATTCCCTGATGTCTAATGGCAGCCACTTCCTCTCCCCATCCATTGTCAAGTACTCACTGATGACCAGTTGGAAGTCCTCTCCACCTCATTCAAAGTCCTCCCTGGTGCCCAGTGGCTACACATGCTTCTCCCCATCCCTCGCCAAGTACTCCTTGATGGTCGGTGACAAACACTCCTTTTCCCCAACCATTTCCAAGTAGGTCATTGTCAGTAGGGAGATAAGTAAGGGGTGAAACAGGAAAAAATAGAACACAGTATAGAATTTTGGTCTGAGGGTAGATGGGAAACTGTGGGCAGAGTATTTGGACCTTTTGAGAGAATAATTAGAGTTGATTTCTTTTAACTGGATGGACATAATAACAAATACTATTCCCAATGTATGATTTTTGGGGGAACTCTGTGCGAATCATGTAATGTATTGCTCCATATACAGTATGTGTAAATTTTTTTTTCATTTCTGGAAATGTAGTTTCATAGATTGCTTATTTCACACCACTTTCATTTTCCACTATTTGGAATGAGGCATTTTTTTTCCCAGGTCAACATTTTCCACAAGATGTTTATTTAAAAGAAATACTATATTTTCATATTTATATTCATATTGTTACGTCTGTATAGCGGGTTTGAACTTGTTTACTCAGTTTGCAACATTGCACAGCTGAATGTTGAGACTGTTGTCTTCTGACACTTGTTATGCATTGAACTGAGACTATTCTGTCAATTTATCTGAGTTAGGTGTCTAACATACAAGCTGGTTGTTTGGTACAGCATGCAGCTCTAGGAAGTCATCAAAACTGCACAGCATAATGAGGTGGGGCGGTATATGTTTGGCTTTCATGAATGTCAATTTGTTGAAATGAAGTATATTTATCTTGCAAGCTACTGTACAAGTTGTTGACTTGATGCACATTACTATCTGGCAATGTACCTGCATTAGCAGTCTTGGGGTATATCCAGAAAAATATTGTTTTCAATGTTTTGATTGTGGAACATGCTTTCGTTTTTAGTAACCATGTTTTTTTTATTATTATCATTATGCATTTCATCACAGTTGCAAATAAAAACTTCAGACCAACTGAGTATAGGAATTTAAAAAAAAAACAACACTTGATGTTGTATAACATTACAAATGAAGTTCAAAAATGCATCGAGAGTTAATAAAAAAGCTGGTATTAAGACTACAACTAGGTTGTTCCTTATTGTCAGGTTACCTGCTACTTCTCCCGATTAATGGCCATTTCAGAGTCTAGCTTTACATTACAGGATACCAATTAACCATCTAACTTGAAAATTTCACAGTGGCACAGCTACCCAGGTACACATTTAAAATACTGTATTTGGAAGCAATTTTCCACATCAGAATGTTTACCCTCTGATAGTATCTGTCCACACTTAATAAAATTACAGAATCTCCCTGTTTCTCGTAGATGGAGTAAAATAAATAAACAAGTGTGCATTTTACTAGTGCCTTAGCTTAGTACATGCTCTCCATGATTGTGTGCCCTTAACATTTTTGTATGCATAAATCATTCTATCATATAATTTTGCTTGAGTCCACTATTAATGCTCGTGATGCACGTTAAGGAACAGGATCCCTTTAGCTGCTGCTGGCAGTTTTATACTGTAATTTATTTACACATGCATATCAGTCTGTCTCTTAGTGGTTACAGTCTACTTACAGAACCTAATATTTAAATAGACTGAACACACAGCCTACTTGTGCTGGGAGCAACTAACAGGTTAAACGCAGACATGTAAACATATTGGGGGAAAGGGGGGTTGTGTGTGGGGGGGGATGCAATACCGAGCTGGGGAACTAGTTGCTAATTTATACACAAAGGGAAGATTGACACATAAGAGACACGTGCTGACAGGCAGTGGTGGTTTCAAAAATCTCTACTCCATCTATGTAAAAGTGACAACAGATCGCACAGGTAAGAGAATTGAAAGCGACGATCAGATCACATTACTAATAAAAGAAATCATGTAAATAGACTGAAATACAGACATAAAACCACCTAAATGAGAAACGGCATATAAATACAATAAATTGGATGAAGTATGATTTAAAAGATCACAAATTACTTATATGTCACAGCTTTACATCAAACTCCTGGTTAGACCAGGTCACTAGAGGGACAGCTGCGCATGACAGTCTTGAGACTATGTCATGCTCAAGAGACTATCCAAGCAAAAGAATGCTTGCATGGGGACAAAGAATAATCGGAATACAGGGACACATGTAAACACCAGCAATTCCTAATGTAGTATTCTGAATTTAATAAAAAATGTCATGTAAACATTCAGCTGTTTAAAAAAATCTGATTATCAAAAAAGCCATTCAAAAACTGAATCAGAAAACTAGCACCATATAAATGCGATGACTCAGTACCTTGATGTTGTGCCTTATTGTTTTTTTGACAAATCATGGCAATTAAATTGTATGGCACTGAAGCATTTCAATAGTTACTTCCTGGTCAGCAGCAGGATAAACCTGATGTATAACAACATGTCAAGTGGTTAACAGTGCATCCCTTTTCTAACTTAAAAAGGAGGACATTTTGGATATGCAACTCCTGTTTTACACTCTCCTAATGTCTGCCACCATGCCCAGTGACTTTTTGTATGACAATCACGAACAGTTATTCACAGTTCACTGAAGCATTTAAGTCACTCTGTTCATGCTGCTGGATAACACTGTGCTCATGTATCTAACTCAGCAGTTTGTCAGGAAGCCGAATCGCTCTCTCGGCTGCACAGCTGCAGTATATTACAGGGCCCCATGGTAGGAATGGGGAGAAATGTATGGGGGATGCCAACAGGCTGAAAGGGACAGGAGGGGGAACAGAAACACTCCAGACGGGAGGGAGAAAAGACAGTCTCTCCACGCTTTCATTGCTATTTGCCGAACACTGACACAGACAGAGAGAAAGGAAGTTCTGATATCGCTGTCACTGCTTCTTACTCTTTCACTAAGGAGTCCCTTTGTCCCTCTCTAAACTGACTGCGGGAAAGAAAACACAAACAGCAATTGGCTGCAACACTAATGTATGTGTGTGTTTGTGGGGGGAGGGTATGTGGGGGGCACATCAAGGGTCAACTGTTTATCTCTATCCCCTGGTTCATTCTCTCTTTTTAGCATGGGGTGCACGTGCAGCACCACAACAGAGACCGTGAGGAGAGAGACAGCACACTGAAGGACTTCAGCATTACATGTCCTGATCTGGCTCCCTCTCTCACACTGTGTATAAAGCAAGATGTACGAGTGGTTTCTCTCAGTTTCACTGGGCATTTTTATCTGTATACCATGCTACAGTGACAGGCAGAGACCAACCTCTTCTGGCAATGACAGTGTGATTTGTGGTGGTGGTGCTGGGGGGCAATGACTGTTGCAGGTAGCTGGCATGCAAATATAACACAGAGTGGGGGGGAAAGCCAAGGTTCTTTCTCTCTCACTCTTCCAAACCCAACATTTTCTCTTTGCTCCTTATAGGTACCCTGACAGTGGGTCGCATCTCTGTTCCATACTGCAATAAAACAAGGGAGGGTGGAGGCAGTACGGCACATGGTGGGATGGAGTGGGAGGTTTTTTACATCACTATGGAGATGGCTCCAGCTGCTTCTTTAAAGGATGCTTATTGTTATGCAGAGGTGGAGCCCATGCTGGCAGCGGAATATAAATGGAAGTAATGAAGCACTGTCTCTCATTGGAACATTTCATTTCTTTCAACTGGAGAATGTCTTCCAGCTGTGAAACTGTGACTAGTGTCACAGTCTGGTCACGTTCTCATTGGTCTGCCAGGGACAAGACCACTGTAGAGTACTCTGCACTGGACTCGTTCCACTGCAAGATGTTTCTTGCACAAGAGCAAGGAACCATAAAAAGTATGTTGTGTGGAGTGTTTTGATGTGTGTGTGTGTGAGTGTGTGTATGTGTGTGTGTGTGTGTAGTCATAGAGTCATAGTGCATCCTTTCCTTTGATGTAAGGATTTATTCCTAAATTTGCCTTCTACATTTATGGTACCTAGGGACCACCATGTCTTTTTTTGGATTGCCTTTCCTTTTCCCGCAGTGCCTCCTGCCCCATGTGACAGTGTTCCATTGGAGACCATTGCTTCAGTGAGCCTGGCTTACTGCCATGTCTGTAGCAGCACTGTCCTAAGAAACTGTTGTTCTGGTCTCAGATAAATAGCTCTTTCTGATCCAGTCTTTTTGTTTTCTAGGTGTGTGTATAGGTCTTAGTAGTAAAGAGTAGCAGCAGAAAGACCTTTGTTTTTATACAAGATGTAACTGTTAGGGCTAGAAGCCCTGTTTACAAAGTTGTTCCGCTACAGTAGCATTGTTGCATAAACCTTATAACAGGTCCAGAGTTAGAAAGATCTGGACAGTACATTAAGGTAGAATGATACTTTGGGTAGTACACATTTATTTGTGAGTACACGATTACATGTTTTATTGGAAAAATGTCTGCACCTTAATTTAAAAGCAGTTACATGTTTCCAATAGTTCCTCATTTATGGCAGTTTTAAAAGCACCCAGTTTGGAAATTCTCCTAATGTCTGGGGGAGTGAGTTCCACAGCTTAGTGGAGCACAATACTTTGAGATCATCATTCCCCAGGTGTTATGAATTTTGGGGGCATTGAGACCTCTGTTTTCATTTTCTGTTAAGCCATACCTGTGGGTCACCATTTTTAGGTCATGGTCCGTTGAGAATGGAGATTTTTCTTTAAAAGATCTGAAAGCCATAATCGCTGATTGTTTTTGTCTCTGTAGATTTAATGAAAACCAGCTTAGTCTTTTGAGCATTATGCAATGGTGGGTGTCATAGGGACATAGTAAGATGAACTGCGCAAGCTTACTGTAGGCCACACCTGGCTTGCTGAGCAAGAGGTTGCTTGCATGTTGGTAGACTGAGCTCCTGTAATCCAACACTGGGAAAATCAATTAGTGTACAGTTTTAGCCCTGGCATCCTTTGGGATGAAAAAGGCTTTGAGTCTCAATGCTGTTATTCTTGATTTCACTTTTTTAACTATGTTGTGTATATGGCTAATAAATTGAAGAGAACGGTCAGTCATCACCACTAGGTATTTGTATTGATTCAAATTGGAGGGGAGGGGCACTTAAGGGCATGAGCTGAGATTGGAGGGGGGAAGGTTCAGGAGGGAAATGGGGAGACACTTCTTTGCGGAGAAGGTGGTGTCTGTGTGGAATGCATTGCCAGAGGAAGTGGTATCCTGCAGAACAGTGGGCTGCTTCAAATGGAGATGGGACAGGGTAAGGGGGAGGGTCAAGGGGGAGGGGAGGGGGGAGCAGCTGCAGTATAAGGGCTGCTAGCTGCACAATCAAGCAGACTTGATAGATCATAAGGCCTTTATCTGCTGGCAATTTCGTATGTTCATATGTTCGTAGTGTTTGCCAGTTTAGAACCGTTTGTGAGCTTAATGTCCAGTAAACTGTTTTCGCCTTTTTTACTTTTATTTCTGAAATCACTTGAGTCTTTTTTGAGCTGAGCACCATTTTGGACTATTTGAACCATTTCTGCAGTGACCTGAAGTCCTTTTGGAGTTTTGATTCCATTTCTGTATGGTTTTGCCCTGCAGATTAGTGTGGTGTCATCTGCATGAAGTTTTATGTCTGAGTAAGCAATATAATGTGGAAGCTGGTTTACATGTATTAGAAATAATATAGGACCTAGGATGGCTTCTCATGGGACCCTTTATGGAGGGTGCCCACCTCAGACAGAATGCTCGGAACAGTCACGTGCTGAGACCTTCCAATTAGGTATGAGGTTGAACCAGCTTAGTACTTTGCCTGTGATCCCTACTTGGGCCATTTTTGTTCAATAGGATTCTATGATCTACAAGGTCAAATGCCTTTGAGAGGTCGACAAACACCATGTTCACAGAGTCTCCCATGTCTAGATCACCGGTAACCAGGTCCACGAACTCCGGGAGTGCTGTGTCTGTGGATGTCTGTGCCCTGAACCCCAACTAATGAGGAGTCAGCAGACCATACTTTTCCAAGAAGTCGTAGAGCTGGTTGCACACCAGTCTTTTGAATAGTTTGGAAATCAGACAGTACAGCTACAGGTTGATAGTTTGTTAGGTTGTTTACTTTGCCTCCCTTGAAGATAGGTACAATTCTGGCACACCTCCAAAAGTCTGTGAAGTTTATTTCAATCAGGCTTTTATTGTACGGCTTTGCTAGTACTGGGGAGATATACTCTACAGATGTCTGCAGATGTCTTTAGGAATTTTTGTTTCTATTTGATCCACCCCAGATGACTATTTTGCATTTAATTTGTTCATTTCTTTACGGAAGTCTAGTGAGCAGGAGTGAATGTTTAGACTGAAAAGCTTTTCTTTTCATCAATCCACACACAGCCATAAAAAGCATACAAATCACCCAAGTCAGACTCATCAGTGCTGTAATTAGTGAAGACTCTGGTTGTTTCCTTAAAGACTACTGCATTCAAGTAACAGTCTTTGCATGATGGACCTTTGTGGAGAATTGGTACTGGCAAGGGCGGATGACTGTGGAGCCTTCCTTGACAGCAACTGGGCATTTGTCAACAACTGGGCAACTGGCTTCACACTACATGTAAATGATTAATTTCCCATTATCAAGTTTTAATGTTAGTAACTGGCATTAGTAATCTCACAGTCACTGCCCTCTAAGTTAAGTTTTCAACTCTAAGAAACAAGGCACTGAGACTTATGAGTTGCATTAACAAATGTGTTTATATACAGAGGCTGTGCACAGGCCAAGAATTAAGTATTTAAATCAACACAGTATGGTTAACAGCAATTCATACATACGTACCCGTGATCATTGGAAATCTGGTGACTGAGGGCAGCTTTGTCACATTCAGTAGAATGGGCCATATTTGGGTAGTTAAGGCAACAATTTGCTGTAGGACATTCAAGGCAACAATCTACTGTACATGTAGCTGCAAAGTAGTAGACATGTGCCCTAGACAATTAGGATTTGGGTCCCTTAAACAATATGCCTTACAGTTTAAATTACATTATTTTATAAAATGAGTAGGAAAAATCTTGTGCCCTGATTGGTTGGCACCTATGCCTTAGATCTGTCTAATGCACAGGTAAAAAGAAATGTTGGTAATCAGGACCCAGCACACGAATAATATAAATGACTTTTTCAAATATTCCTGATTCCCATTACAAACATGGTTGCCACCTTTACTCACTAAAAAAGCATCTAGGCCCTAAAATTATTTTATTTTTCCATCCTTAAAGAGCGGGTGATACATTCAGAAGAACTTTAACGAAACCTAATATTTAGACACAGTCCAGCTTGTATTTGACATTAGTGTTGTGTTCTTCCTCCCCATTATTTATTACCGAGGTCATTTGTATAAAAACAGGATCTTTGCTCCTGAAGCGTTCATCTATTTCTGCTGCTTTCTCCCTACCTGAAGTCACAGAGCACTGCCTGTGGTATCACAGTTACTCCCATGGCAACAGATTGTGATGTCACAACAGAGGATTATGACTTGCAGTAGGGAGTAAGCTGTAAGGACAGATGTACTCTGAAGGAACTCCTAAGGGATAAAAATCATATATTCATGCACATTTCCTTAGTAATAAATATTGGGGAGGAGAAACATATAAACTATAAATGGAATGCAGGCAGAATTGTACCTAATTAGTATGTTTTTAAAGTTTTCTTTGAGGTGTCAGTAGCTCTTTAAACACATACACTAATTTAAAAAAAAGGAAATGCTACCCACAGTTTTATTTTTGGAGCTTCTTTTCTGACCACCACCACTCCGCATCCTTGCCTGCTTATCAGAGAATTATTTGCTGCTTGCCCTACTGCCACAGATAAAACTGAATCCCTGGCTTTACTGAGACCCTCTTTTGTGTGTGTTTGTATGAGAAATTCAGCCAGTAGAATTCTGCAGAAGTTTGAATTCCTGCATTTCATGATAAACAAACATTCCATTTATTGAATGTGTGGATAGACAAATGCTTGACAGCTGGGGATGGACTACTTTCTACTAGTTTCTTTAAAACAAAGAGAATGCATGTTTTCAAATAAAAATGTTTGCCTTTTTAACATTTTTTTTAGCATACTCATCTTATAGGTGCAATGAGACACTTTGGTGGTGCACATTATGCTGAGCTAATCAAGCTAACCTCACCTCACTTCCAGGAGATGATGGCTCTCCATCTGTGGTGTTGTGCCTCACTATGCCCCTGGGTGTGTGGTTAGAGCAATATAATGTACATCCTGTCATGTCTTATTGCTTACATAGTACTAATCAGTGCATGCCACATGAGGTAAATAGCTGTTGGTACATCTTACCCATTGCTAGACTGAGAGGACAGCATGACATCAAAATGCCCCATGTAACATAGAAACATAGAAAATGATGGCAGAGGAGACCTAGGGTTCATTGAGTCTGCCCGTGAGATGCCCAGAACCTAATTACTATCCCAGGGGGCTACCCACCACCTCAAATTACTATTAACTTGCTGTAATGTCTTGAAATTGTGCTCTAGTTCTGTTCCACCTTTGCTTGAAACTCATCACAATCCCTGCCCCCACCACCTCACTGGCAGACTATTCGGCTCTACAATGCTGGTTCGACAAGAAAAACGTCGACCGGCATCACAGTGCCAGGCTCCATGCCAACAGTGTTTTGCAGTCGGTATGGAGCCGCACACATTGGTGTGCGTTTTTTCTTCGGGTTCTTTGACCCCATGCCCCCCGTACTTTAGGATTCTAATGCTAGGTTGGAGTTAGTTCAGGGAGGGGGTGCAGGTCAGGGGAAGGGGTTGCCTGATCCCAGTGGCACTTCTATGGCGACATGACGCTGTTGTCGATATTGACGCATGTCACAGTAGAAATGTCACTGTTCAGGGGGCATACCCAGACTATTCCATGGCTCCACCACTTTTTTGGTGAAGTAGTACTTCCTGAGATCCTTCCTGAAACTCACCCCCCCCACCAGTTTCCATTCATGTCCCCTAGTTGTTGTGTTGGTGACCCTATGGAACAGCTCCTCATTGTCCAGAACTTTGTTTATGCATTTTAAGAACATGAATGTTTCTATTATGTCACCCGTCTCCCTCCTGGTTTCCAGTAAGTACATATTCAATGCTGATAGCTGTTCCTCATAGGGGAGTCCCTGCAAACCCTGGATCATCTTTGTCACCCTCCTCTGCACTGATTCCATCCTGTCCTTATCCTTCTTCAAGTGTGGCCTCCAAAACTGAACACTGTACTCCAGGTATGGTCTAACCATGGATCTGTATAGGGGGATGATCACTTCCCTTCTCCTGCTATCAGTCCCTCTGCCTATACACCCTAACATTCTGTTCGCCCTGTTGCATGCTTTGTCACATTGACCCATCTGCTTCAGGGAGTCAGTAATAATGACCCCCCAGGTTCCCTCTCTTCCTGCAAGGTGCTCAATTCAACCCCATTGAGCCAATATTCTGTCCCAGGGTTCCCTTTATGGAGATGCATCACTTTGCACTATTTTGCATGGAAGTCCAGCTGCCACAGTTTAGACCAGCTTTCCAGATTTTGTAGGTCTTCTTGTAGGTCCCTAACCCCTTCAAGAGTGTCCACCCACCCTCCCTCCGAGCTTGGCATCATCTGAGAACAAGGCTAGCTTACCCTGGATACTATTGTCAATGTCATTGAGGAATATGTTAAAGAGAACAGGACCCAAGACAGATCCCTGTGAAACCCCACTAGTAACCGCGCCCACAGTTGACCTCACCAGTTTACCACCACCCTTTGTCTTCTATCTGTGAGCCAGTTGCCACCCATCTGACTATGGTTTTCACTGCCTCATGTCCTCCAATTTCCTTAGCAGGTGCTTGTGTGGTACAGAATTAAATGTCTTGCTGAAATCAAAATAGGGAAGGTTCACCAAGTGCCCCCTATCTAATTCCTTTGTCAACCAGTCAAAAAAGGTGATTAGATTTGTCTGGCACGACCTTCTTGCCATGAATCTATTTTGCTTGGTGTCCTGGAGCTTGTTCTCCTCCAGGTATTGAATGTGGTCCTGCTTAATCAAGTTTCCATCAGTTTTCCCTCTACAGAAGTGAGACTAACTGGTCTGTAATTCCCCCACCACCTCCCTACTACCCCCCTTGTGAAGCAGCACCATGTTTGCCACCCTCCAATCCCACGGAACCACTCCTGCACCTAGTGATCTATTCAACAGATATACCAGAGGACTGGCTAACTCTTCTGCTAACTCTTTTAGTACTCTCAGAGGCAGTCCATCTGGTCCCTGTGCTTTATCTGGCTTGAGGGTTGCCAGCCCACCCCTGACCCTATCTGTGGTAAATGACAGATTTCTCATTACCTCTATCCCTCTATTGGCAGATCTTATACCACTCTCCGGCACTGGACCAGTATTCTCTCTTGTAAATACCAAGCAAAAGAAGTTGTTCAGAACATTTGCCTTCTGAATGTCCTCCTCCACCACTCCATCCGCATCCAGCAGTTTTGTAATACCACCCCTTTCCTTCTTTTTTCCTGAATATAATGAAAGAAGTGTTTTTTTCCCATCTTTATCCCCTCTGCGATCCTAAGTTCTGCCTCTGCCTTTGCTTCTCTCACCATCCTCTTTGCTTCCCTATTCTTTATGATGTAATCATCCCATCCGTCTACCTCTTGGTTCTTTTTGAACCTGTGAAAGGCCTCCCTTTTGTCCTAAATTTCTGTATGGACCTGCTCAGTGAACCACATGGGATTTTTGTGTCTTTCTTTTCTTCACTGTTTTAACACAGAGTTTTGTCACCTCCTGTACTGAGTTCTTTATTGCCCCCCCCAGATGTCTTCGACCTCAGATCTTTCAGTGATGTTTGCCAGTTTATTCCTAACTATATCCCTGAACTGTTTTGTTTTTAACTCTAACTTAATCATGCACTCTGATCCGTTGGTCTACAATGTCAGCTAATGAGCAGCTTCTCTGGTGCAAATAGGACCTATGGGTGAATGCCATCAGGTAGGACCCCTTGAGGGGAACCACCAAGAGGCCCCCACCATCCTGCTGAAGTCTCAATCTGCAGAGACTCAACCCAAAGAGGACAAGTACCACACCCATAATCAGGACCAAGTAACACCTCCCGAACATGGTTAGTCCCCTCCAAACTGTCGCAGCCAGAGCTGTGATGGGTGAACCCTTTCTCTTTGATGCAGATCTCTCTGGATTGATCTCTTTGTTACAAGGGCAGGGATCCCATATGTATACCCAATAGGGCAGGGCAACACAGAAGGGATGGAGCCTGTTGTTTACAAGACACTAAACATTTCACAGAAAAGCAAACATTTTGATTGCACTTGCACAGTGCTGTACAGTTTAACTATTTAGCTGCTGGAAATGTCAAGATAAAAAAATAAGCCCCCAACTGCATGTGAAGGAGGGAAGGGGAGTTGCATACTATTCTTGTGCTACCTAGATCACCTGTCCTTTTCTTGGTAGAACTTAGGCATCTAATTCCTGCCACTGGTGATCCTCTGCACTCATTGCCTCCCCTACCCCAATCTTTTATTTTAAATCCCCAAGACTGTCCTGTCCTTTGACATGCCCAGTACCCCCTCTTTCTTGGCATAACAGCAGCACATCCTAAGAATGCAGGTATTACTTCCTTAGAATGCCCTCTAACATATAAGAAGAGGAAGACTCCCCTTCAACAGAATCTTAACAAAAGTTAGCTTGTCTAATTTCTGTTGCTGTCATTCCTCACAGGACCCAGGTCCATGATGGCCTTAGAGAAGATTTCTCTGGACATCTTTCTCCTTAGGAACAAAACAAAAAGGTAAAAGGTTTTTGTTTTATTTTGTTTCAGCCATTATGCTGATACAGCACATTGCTCTCCCCCTGAAGCATCTTTAATAGAATAAATGGCCTTCTCATGTCCTCCGAACCTATACTCCCTAACATAGTGATCACAATAGTGAGCTCCTCTGTCTATAGCAATGGATCACACTCATTTGACCTGCACAGCAGGAAGGCAGATCACCTTACCTGCATTAGTATCATGGTTCTGCAATGCCCATTCAACTCTCCTGCTACTTTGATAATGGAATTCCTTGTGAATCCAACCTTATAACTGCTCTCATCTGCCTTTTCCTTCTCCCTCCATGGCAGGTCAGGTGGTGTTTGGGTGGGCAACATACTTAGGCATGGCTTCCACAATATTATCACAGTACAGGGAGTGTGTCTTGGCTGTTCACCTCCATGCAAGGAGTAGAGACTCAAATAGATCAGAGGAGTCCCTCAGTGGCAGGAAAGTTACAAAACAAAAAGTGAGGCAGACTCGACTCCTCAAACACTTTAAGGTTTTTGATTTTTATGTTGCATAATGATCTTTCTCAGCTGGTCAGTAATCCCAGAAAAATGAAATGTATAGCTCCTTTCTTAGAGTGGTACCTTCTTGTAACAGGCAAAATGTGTGCTGCCAGCTGCCTCCACGATTTCAGGAAAGCTCATTTACCTTACAACATTATCACAAAATTTCTCAATTTTCACAAAGACAAATGGAATGCAAATGTAAGTCTGGGTGTTTTTTGGCAATGTTTGACTACTTATGACATGGACATCCTTTAAACAAGAGAATAAAATGTTAACACACACAGCTTCCTTTTTAAGGTCAGTAAACCTTCCAAACTTAGCAGCATTGCGTTCTCTAGTTTTAACGTTACAAGGCCTTATAATTTTACAATGCACGTACTTGCAAAATTGAATTTAAATATTTCTGAAAGCTTAGCTACTTATAACTCAGTCCCCTTAAAATCAGGACGCTAGAAACATAGCATACATATCCATGTGGTGTAGTAGTTTAAACATTTCACAGCTGGAGAAATTTGGATAGGTTGTTGTAAAATCAGACAGAAATAACTAAACTTAAAATGTTACAAAATGTTTGGCTGTCTATAGTGTTACTCAGCCCGCTTTACAGATTGAGACCTAAAACATGGCACACCCACTCATATTGTGAAGTATTTTAATTCAGAGGACTTCAGATAAGTAATTGTAAAATTAGATGGAAATAACTGAAAATTAAATTTTGATGAAAGGTTTGGCTACCTATAGCTATGCCCCTTTAAAGCTAGTGACCTAAAACTTGGTACACTTATACATAAAGTAAATAACTTCAATTGTGCAAACATTGGTGAAATTGGAATGAGTGTTTTTAAAATTAGGCAGACATACCTGAAAATTAAATTTTGGCAGAATCACGAGAAATGTTAACAGAACGTCGGCAAAATATTCATGGAAATTTTACCAAATTCTACAGAATCTGCATCATAATTCTGCCAAACTCCAGTGGTGGAATTTCACATTCTGCACCACTCTAATAAAAAGTATATCACAACTACAGATATCCAGTGAGGGAGAGGGGTCCAGTAGACTACCAGTGATACATTTTCCAAGATTGCAAAAACTGTACTGAACATGCTTCATGGATAATAAGTAAATACTATCATTACTTCACTACACTAAAACCTCATACTGCTGCTTGGCCTGTTGTTTGTTTCCTGGTTTGCTGCAGGCAGCAAAGCGAAATTTAGTGCTTCAAGGATTAACATACCCCTCACCAACACAAGTCAATGGCTCAAACCTGGTCTAATAACAGAACCAAACAACATACTGAGATTTAATGGAGAGAGTTCTCTGCTCACCCAACTTGACACAGTCTGAGATACAAAATAGTCACACTGATGGTAATATGCTCCAGACTTCAGTTGGTTTCTTTTTTTTTTCCTCTTTATTTGGAGGGTCCCTACTGTCAACCCTCAGCCCTGGTCATGGCCCCTGGGACTTCCACCACCATCTATGGCCATCTTTTCCCCTCAGTTACCCCCAGCTTGCCCCCTGGAGGGTGGGGCCATGGCATTGGACCCCCATATCCAAGCTGCAGAACTAGTGACTGGTGAGGGGAATGATGACAATGGCAGCTAACTGAAGCCCCAGGGAGGGCTTCACCTACACAGTGGACCCTCCCCGCCTACTCCTTTTTTCCACTTTTCTGTTTCAGAGGCAGGGACATGCAATGATGCCAGCATCTGCCCAACCTCCCACACTGTCAAGCACCGGTAGCGTCTGCGACTCCCAGCCTCCACCAGGGGTTCTCCTTGAGTCGGACACTACCCCACCCTTCCCCCAGAGAAGGAGAGCCATCCATGGGACGCTCCATCCTTCTCCCCCCAGCCAGCCCTCTGGTGAACTGGGTCCATTCCCAAACCTGGATCGCCAGCATCACAAGTGGAAATCCAATCACTGCACCAATGGGCCAGCCAACTTCAGTTGGTTTCTAAAAACTGAATAAATAAAAAATGTTACTTTCCTAATTAAAAATACCATATTCTGCAACCTAAATATGATAGTAGTGCAAAAAAAGTAATTCAGATGTATATTGTGTCTTTCATATACACACTATACAGAAAATTTACAAGCTCTGAACAAATGCAGCAATCACAAGGCAAGTGAAAGGAGGTTAAGTGAAATAGAGGGATGTAAAGGCAAGCTTAGGGAGGTTAAGCACAGGGGGCCTGATTCTAGAAGGTAGGGGCAAGTCACCAACAAACGCAACTTGTGCTAACCACAACTGCAACATTGACCCTGTGCCCTATTTTAGAAGAGGCAGGGTCTCTGCAGCTAAGTCCTGTGACTTGCGACTTGCGACATGCGGCCAGGTACACCCAACAGAGGGTGCACCTGGCGAGCATGTCACAAGCCGCAACAGGCACACCGCAACTTGCAAGTCCCCCCCCATGCCCAGAAGCCACGTTGGTGCACCGCAGGGCTGCCTACACCAACTGCCCCCAAGGTGTACAAGAAATGCCCCACAGGGCTACCCACACCAACTGCCCCTGAAGTGTACATGAAATGCCCCGCAGGACTACCCACACCAACTGCCCCTGAAGTTTACATGTAATGCCCCACAGGGCTACCCACACCAACTGCCCCCAAAGTGTTTGTACAGAGCCCCACAGGGCTGCCCACACCCCCACACCCCCAGCTCTCAGAAACACCTGTTGTGAACTGCCCTGCAGGGTAGTGTCATCCCCCACCCATGTCCCAACCCTGAGTCACAGCCGCAAATGCGGCAATACCCCTGCCCTGGTAGTCTAGTGGCCCCCCACCCAGCCATGCCAGCCCACCCAGCACCCCCCACCTGTCCCCAGCTGGTGACTGGCACAGCCCACCTCTCATCTCCACGGCCAGCCACGGACTGAGTTCCATAGGAGCGCGTACAGAAAAGACACGCTCAGAAATTAATAAATACCAATAAATTGTCACTGAATATACCAGGCAGTGGTGTGCGCTCCACAGTGAGCATGTAGTGTATACTGTACGCACTCTGGTACAGTTCAGTTGGTGGCTGGCCATGGTGGTGTGAAGAAGACTGTGCCAGTCATCGGCTCTGACCAGGTTGGGGGGAGCAGGGTGTTGGCTCACAGCCTACCAGGGTGGGCCACTAGACTATCATGGATGTGCAGATTTTATTTATGTTGAATAGGATTGGGGCTTGGGGAGGTTGGACCACAAGACTACCAGGGAATTGGAAATTCTTTTTATTATTATGACATGGATAGTGGCTCAGAAAGAGGGACCACTAGGCTACCAGGGAATTGGGGATTCTCTTTATTATTATGACATGGTTAGGAGTCTGGGGAGGGGGGACAACTAGTCTACCAGTGAATCTGGGATTCTTTTTATTATTATGACATGGATCAGGGCTCGGGGAAGGGGGACCACTAGACTACCAGGGAATTGGGGATTGTTTTTATTATTATGACATGGATCAGGGCTCAGGGAGTGGGACCACTAGGCTACCAGGGAATCGGGGATTCTTTTTATTATTATGACATGGATCAGAGCTTGGGGAGGGGGGGGGACAACTAGACTACCAGGGAATTATAGATTATTTTTATTATTATTATTATTAGCAGTGTCAGTGGCTCAACAGGTAGTACACATGCCTCTGAGACCAGAAGATCGGAAGGTGGTGGGTTCTAGCCCCACACCAGGAACGTGGGCTAAATTCCACTACTGATACTGTAGTGTTTCATGATGGGGTGCTGCCCTCCTGTGGCACCATCTTTCGGATGAGACACTAAACTGAGGTCCCGTTTGCCTGTTCTGGTGGACGTTAAAGATCCCATGGCACTTCTTGATAAGAGTAGGGGAATTTTATTAAAGCAAAAAACAGTATCACATCACTGGTCAAATACAGTTACCAAAACACTAGAATAATGCAAAAAATCCTGAAAACATAAGAATACAAGTTCAAACACTTAGTTAATTAAACCATATTAAATCCCACTATAACCAAAATAATAACACTGGGATTCTAGCAAGGAAAAAGGAAAAAATAAGACAAAATATTATCTAACCCTGGATGAATTCTATATACATTTTTTATACATTTAAAGAAAGGGTAAAAAGGAAAGAAAAACAAAATCCTGCCTAACGGAAGAAGGAAAGAGCAAACTAACTTAACAAAAAGCAGTTTTCTACATCACAAACACTCAAGCATATTTCTGAAAAAAAGTAAAACCTTTCCACCATAACATTACTTTTGATTTAGGGTGCATTTGGAGGGTATTTAACAAATATTTCATTATATGCAGACTCACATAATTTTCCAATAGTTACATAAGCCATCCTCTGTTGCTGTAACACGTATTGACAGCATGTTGGCCATAAACAAAACTTTAAAACAGTGAAAAAAACTGTCAGTGTACTGTTGTGATACTGTTTCACTAGTGCTGTACAATCATTTAACACTGAAGAATCATATGTAATCTGTTTTAGCCAAGGAAGTTGCTATAATCGGGCTAAATAGGCACAAAGCTGGGATGGAAATGGGCAATCTATGCAAAAATGTTCTAGAGACTCAACAGGGGCAGAACATTCTGGGAAGGGACAACTTCTTTCTTCTATAAGTTTATGTTTATTATTGTCCTGGTCATTTAATCTGCCGTAGACACACAACCATTGCAAGTCCCACATTTTCTGGGGAATTCTATTATTTATTGGTGATCTTATAGCTAAATTAGTCTTGAAAGGGCTACAGTTTTTAATTTCTGACTCCACAGGGACTATTGAATTCAAAACTATATGATAAAACTGTTTTCTAGTTTTACTCTTAACCACCTCTTTCTGTAGTTTACATTTATATCATTTTTGTAAGGCTGACTTCATATGATCAGGAATTACCATGTTTTTTGTTAATTTAGGGGGGAATCTTCCCATACTTGGAAATAAGATTGAAAACTATTCCAGGCCCATTCTTTAGTTAAACAAGTTGTAGTTGTTAAAGCTATTTTGCACAGATTTGATATAAACAGGGTGTGAAAAAAATATTGTAGGGTTCACCAGATTGAGACCCCCTTTCTTAAAGGAGAGATAGGTTACTTCTCTTTTTATGGGGTTGAGTCTGCTCCCCCTTAATACTGTAGAACTAAAAATATGCATTGTAAAGTTTATATTGTGCTGTTCAGTCATGTTACCTGATCACGCCCACATAGTATCTCACGCTTAACCCTTTTAAAACAGTTGATTACATTGCCGATTCTGTCTTTAAGCTTCTGTAGTAGTGGTTGAGGTTCCTGCTCCAGTATTCTACAGTTCACGTTTTTATCTTTTTTTGAGAAGAGGCTGTGACTGAATAAGGAAGCACAGATGCTGAGCTGAAAAGCTACAAAGAGCGACACTAACTGACCTAGTTACTGATGTGTGTTTTTCTTTGTTTTTGTTGTTTGTTTTCCTTTTTTTCACTTTTTACATGAATAAAGTTTGACTCACTGCAGTTACAGTCTTGATTTTGTCTTTTTTGAATGTCAGAACCCAGAGATGCACTGTTACAGATAAAAATGTTTCGCCGCTAACCAGGAAGTAGCTTGCACAGACCACATGGCCCCGAGCAGCAAATCAAATCAGTGAGCTAAGACATGCAGGTAGCTGAAAGCCGGTAGCAGAAAATAGACTTTGTTTGCTTTCTCTTCCTCTTTGAACAATTCCTAGTTTGGGTCACTCTAACACTTTCTAAAGCCCTCTGAAGCGCTCTACAATAAGGTATGAGGTGTACTCTGACTGTGGTGTGGCAGCTCATTTATCATGCAGTACTGGGGTATTTCACCGGAGGAATGGTTTTACATTTTTTCTGTGTAACTCCTAGGTGGTGCTATCCCAAGGGCTACTACCCCTGCCTGCTTGGCTAGTAGCAGGTTAAGCGGCCTGAGTTCTGAAACGGGTGCCTCCACCCAGAGGTCAGGGTTGGTAGTGGTCAAGCTAACCTGAGCACAGCCTCCGGGACACTGAAACCCCCCTTTTTTCCCTCTAGTGGCCTGAACACTGTACAATAATCACTTTCACAATACCCTGGTACACCACACAAGTACCCATACTGTTTGCACTTACCACCAGGGCTGGTTCCTCTGGCTCGACCCTGGGGACCCCCTGTAAAACAAGGTTATGCACAGCAAATAGCAACAGTACAGTACTTTGAGCACAAACTGGAACCACAGTCTGATTACATGCAGAAGATGTTATGTCTGATTTATTCAGGGGACTTGAACAAGGAAGGGGTAAAGGCAGGTTAATTTACTTAAAGGTTATATCAATCAAGCAGTTATGTATGCACTTTGAGTCCCCCCACACAGTCACACCTCTGTGTACCCAGGTGGAGAAGAGATGGGCTAGCCAGGACTCTTGCCTGGGGTTGCAGCTGGTTGGGGCCCTGTGATGGAAAACACAACATACACAGTACACAATATTTGTAATCCGGAGTCAGAGGGCTCAGTTCATAAAGGAAATGAAAAAAACAAGACAATCAGATGACACACTCAGATTAAGCTGTTGTTGCAGGGAGCTACCCTGGTATTTACTCACGATACCCAAGACTGGACACAGGTTGGACGAAAATCGAGACTGCAGGTGGTTGATCTGGAATGCCAGGAGAAGCAGGGCCCACACAAGTCACAGAGGCGTCATTCCTGTTCAAGTGTGTGGCAGGGGGGGGCTGATCCCCAGGCAGGTCTCTCGTCGATGGCTTTTCTGTGCAGCGGGTAGTCTGGCTGTGCCAGTCTGGCAAGGCCCAGACCGCATGGAGACAAATTTGGATGCAGTCCATTTTGGGCTGGATTCAGCTTCCAGCAAGCAGAACACAGTTCACACAGTGGGGAACTAACTCACAACCCACTAGCAGCTCATAGCACATTTACATGTACATGTATGGGAATTCTACTGTACCAGGCAAAGCGCTCCCCGGTCACAATCGCAAAGTCTTTGCACACACTGGGAGCTTAGGGATAGCTGGAACTCCTGACAGGCCGATCGCATTCAGCAAAAGCTTCGGTCTTCTTCAGGTTGAGCCTGGCCCACTTCAGTACCTTAGTCACACAAACTTGGATTTAGTCTAAAATAATTATCTTCTCTCCCTCTCAGGAGCAGCAGCAGACATGCAAGCCAAAAACTCAAGCCCTTTCACAGTTCTCCCATGCGAATCTACTCAGGATTGCTGCCCGAAATACACTTGAGCTCTTCTCATTTCACTTCCCAGCTCAGAACTAACTGAAAACTGTAAGCAGCCCGGGACTTTCCCAAGATCCAGAAGATTTGGTTGGCTGATTTGGCTGTCAGTCAAAGCAAGAGCTCCCCCTTCAGTTGCAAAAAAGGCACAAAAAGTTCAAAACTACAATTCCTACAGATTTTGACTTCAGACAGCTCCTGTAGTCCAGCTACATTTTAGGTCCCACCAGAACTGATTGGTCCAATTTGCAGTCCAGAACCAAAATAGTGGAGACAAACAAAACAGTCCTTGCTATAAAGAAGGCAGGTTAGACAAACTACATTATCATTATCACTCTAAATGATTTTCAGCAAATAGTTACATCTTTCAACAGAGCTCCCTCTCAGATTACTTAAGCTGCAATCAGGCAGCTCTTAAAGAGACAGTACACAGAGGCTATACAGGCTCTGGTAATCACATGTAAACTACTAAAACACAGGACACCAGCCTGGCAGTGAGCATTTAGGCAAGCTCAAGGAAAACTTTTTGGGAACCCCCGTTTGTAGGGGGGTTACATCTGTAAACCTCTTTTTGTCTAATCAAAATACTGTATGGTGTTTCTGTACCTGTATAGTGTACAAAGGTGTTTATAGTCATTTTACTTGAGGGAACAGGGAACAGAAATACAAACTAAAATAATTAAGCTTGTATGCACACACTGACAGTTAAACTAGTTGGAAAAATAGACTTAAAATTCGAGTTTGCAAAACAGTGGGTAAGGGGAACACCATTTCAATGTACGAAAATATAGGAATTAAAAACTGCTTAATAACAAAAACTCTTTTTGATTTAGACAATTTCCAATGTTTCCATCTGGCTACTTCACTCTCTCCTGTAGTCAATGCCTCTTCCCAGTTCAGCTGAGACACATTTTCTGAACCAATTTTAACCCTTAATATTATTTTTATGTGGTGAATATCTGGTATGGGTGTTGGATTATGACCTAATAACAGACCCACACATTTCTCCAAGTTCAAAGAAGACCCTGAAACTTCTGAAAATTTGTCTATTTCCGTAAGCAAATTGCCCACACTCTGCTCATTTGTAACCCTTGCTGTGCCACCGATGTGTATATACGTTCTAAAAATCTATACATTCTAAATCTTCTGGCAGCCTAAGGGTTAACTAAAGTACATAAATCATCTGCCTATGCTAAAATATTGACAGTATCACCATGCTGATTCCCTGTTATTCCTAAAATATCATTTCTGACAATTAATTTCCTAATTAAAGGATTGAAAAAGTGTAAAGTAAAAGACTAAGGGGGCTCTTCTTTAAGACTCCTATTCTAATTTGTGTTGTTTTACCTTCTAAACCTGCAATCAGTGGCACTATTGTTGCTCAGCTATATAATAATTAGATCCATTGTACAAAGGGGGGGGTCCCATATTTAATAAGAACTGTAAACAAAATTCATGTTGAACCTTGTCAAATGCTTTGCATTGCTCTAAGGACAATAGATAACCATCCACCTTTTTATTCTGGCAATAGGCAAATACATCTCTTATAATATATATGTTTTGCTGTATACTTCTTCCTGGTATTGGGCATGTCTGAACTGGGTGCATTAATGTTTCTGCCACCCCTCCAAGCCTTTTCTGCATAATTTTGGGCTGGCAGTATAGCCTAGAGATTTGAGGAACGAGGTGTGAACGAGCTTGATACATCCAGCAGGAGGCTGAGTTGCTGCCCTATTTGCAGACAACTCTCTGCCCTGAGGGAGCAGGTTGCCCATCTTCAGGCCACACTGGGCAGTAGTAAGGGAACCTCCCCCATCCAGGGAGCACCAGAGCCACCAACACTACCTCAGAGGTTGCGAAGAAAGCACAGCAGTTGGACCACAATGGGCTCAGGGAGGGTGAGGGTGGTAGAATAGAGGCACGCCCAATCAGTTGTACCACTCCACAATCCATACACCATTCTCATGGAGCATAGTTCCCTTATGGATGCATCCACAGAGGAGACTAAGGAGGTTGTCACAAGGGAGCCCCACAGGAAGGAGGCAGAGGACACCACAGGGAAAGGAAGCTGCTCCTGGTGGGGGACCCAATCATTAGGGGGATAGATCTGGGGGGGAGCAGGGAAAGCTGAAGTAAGATGCCTGCCTGGTGCCATGGCTTGGAGGGACAGGAAGGACATCCTCAGGATCACGAGAACAGCTGCACAGGAGACTGAGCTAGACGTCGTTGTCCACCTAGGGACAAATGACTTGACTCAACATGAGATTAGAGCAGTGCAGGAGGAGTTTGTGGAGTTGGGGAGGGGCCTAAGGCAAGTAGCACACACAATATCCTTCTCAGAGGTACTGCCTGTCTATGGCAAGGGTGAAGCGAGGGTACTTCGCACCATTTGATTCAATGGATGGTTAAGAAAATTGTGCAGAGTACAGGGGTTTGGCTTTGTTGGGGACTGGGGTTCCACCTGGAGGGATACCGGCCTATACTGGCAGGTTGGTCTGCATCTGTCCAGAAAGGGAACAAGTCATCTAGGCAATCGGTTTAAATGCTTCATTGGCAAGCTTTTAAACTAGTCAAGGGGGGAAGCGCTGATAAGCGGCAGGGAATTCCGAGCCTCCCCCTACAAAACAGGATACTAAATGAGGTAAAGACCAAGGTACAAAGGTCAGTAGGGAGCAGGACAGGGGTGAATGGATAAAGTAAAGTCAGTGAGGACAGGAATAGTGCTACAAGAGGTAAAGCTATCATAAAATGGAGAGCAATGAGTACTAATGCCAATAGTTTATTTATTTATTTATTGAATTGATTCACCAGGAAAGGCACGCTGGGCAAACATATGCTCGTCTCCCGGTGCGACCTAGGGGGAGGGTACAAGGGGTCGATAACACGTAGGTTATCATTTATCATAATAACAGTTGTCAGTTTACACAGTAGGAAGGTATAACTTGGTTCATAATATACAGTCAGCAAAAAGCAAGCGTTCGGGATTAACAGGTAGCAGTTATACATACATACATACTGTACATACAATGTGTGCATACATCTGAGGGGTACAGGTTGGTGCAGTAGAAAGCCCCATGGGTTAGAAACAAAAAACGAGGGCTACCTAAAAGCAGAAGCCAAGACCAGCCAGCAAGAGCCCCGGGTTTGGGCAAGTGAGTGCAAAATTATTATTATTTTTTGTTTTGTTTTGTTTGAATAGAAAGACCAGCTACCAAGCTACCGCTGGGCTGACATGGGAATTTTGGGGAAAAGACGGGGGGGTTTATTGCTAAGCACAGGCACAGTTTACAGTGATGTAGTTTGACAGTGCAGTTGCCAGGGAATGGATAGAGGAAGAGTTGCGAATTTGAGGGGGGAGGGCATTCCAGAGTTTTGGAAATCGGTGCGAGAAGGCAGTTTGTCCAGTGGATGTCTTTCAGCTGGGAATGTTTAGGAGTCGGGTGTCAAAAGACCGGAGAGCATGAGGACGGGTTGGAGCTGGCAACAGCACAGAGGAAAGGTGGGGGGGAGGGTATCAAGCCAAAATGTTGAGACAAACTTGGAGCAGTGCAGTTTACGGTGATTCTTTAGGGAAGGGAAGGCAAGGGAGTGGTAGAAGTCACAGTGGTGGGAGCGGGGTGTGGCATAGAGAGCGAAGCGGCAGAAAGCATTGAAGATAGGGTCTAGTTTAGCCAGGGTGGAGGGTGATGCCACACTGTAAACTATGTCACAGTAGTCTAAGGAGGGGAGGATCATTTTGTGGATTAGTTCCCATCTAACCGAGGAGGAGAGGCAAGAGTGGTTCCTGTAGAGGGCACCAATCTTAGGATGAAGTTTTTTGATAATTGCGTCAATGTGGTCGGAGAAGGTTAGGTGATGGTCGAGCCATATGCCTAAATACTGGAAGGAAGCGACATCCTCCAGAGTTGTCCCGTCCAAAGTGCGGAAGGAGGGGATGGAGGGAAGCCGGGCTAGCCGTTGTCTCGAAACGAAGGTCATAGTGACGTTTTTTTTGCGTTAAGAGAGAGCTGATGTGAGCTGAACCAGAGTTGGACTTTCTTGAAGTCTGTCTGGAGATTTGATGCTACTTCTGCAGGGGAGGAGCCAGTGGAAAAGAGGACGGTATCGTCTGTGTACAAATGTATAGATGAGTTTGTGCAGACTTATGGCAGGTTATTGAGGAAAATAGAGAATAGGATGGGACCGAGTACCGACCCTTGGGGGACACTGGTGGTCACAGGGAGGGGGGAGGATAAAGTGTCAGCAATTTTTACTGATTGGGTTCTTCCAGAGAGGTAGGCGCTGAAACAGTTTGTGGCAGAGATAGAGCGGTCTGCCTCAGTTAGGCTTGTTAACAGCAGTGGGTGGGAGACCATGTCGAAAGCTTTAGCTAGGTCAACAGAAATAGCTGAGGAGATCATCCCTCTATCCATGCCGGAGAGGATAGTATCAGTGAGTCTTAACAGGGAGGATGCAGTGGAATGGCCCTTCCTGAAGCCAGACTGGTACAGCATGAAGAAGTTATTATCTGAGAGAAAGGAGGTAAGTTGGACAAGCACCATGTGCTCTTGCAACTTTGCAAGGACTGGGAGGAGGGAAATAGGGCAGTAGTTGGAGGTAGGAGGGGTGCCTCCTTTGAAGGGAATGACAATGGCATGTTTCAGGCCTGTGGGACAGCAGCCTTGTTAAATGAGAGGTTTAGGAGGTCGCCAGAGGGGAAGCTAGAGCTGGCGCAGAGAGATGTAGGAGTTTGGAGTCCACTCCGTCAGGGGCATTGCCTCTGGTGGGGCTTAATGACAGCAGGGCCTCCAGGGCTGCAGTGTGAGTGATAGGTTGGAAGGAGAAGGTGCAGGACCCGAGTGTGTTAGAGACATTTACGGAATGTCTGGAAGGGGCTGTGGGGTGTAGGGAGGAGAGGAGAGTTGAGGCACACAAGGTGAAGTATATGTTGAATTCGGCAGCCACCACACCTGAGTCAGAGAGGATTGAGTTGTTTACTTTTATGAGAGGTGTGGGGTTTGCAACTGGGGGAGAGAAGAAGGAGTGAATGACTTTCCAGAATTTGGAAGGACTATGTAGGTTTGACTGGAGGGTGGAGTTGAAATATTCCATTTTAGCAAGCCGGGTCACTCTGGTGCACTTGTTTCACAGCTCGCAGTACTTATTTAAGTCTTGAGGGAGCTCTGAAGATTTATGTGCTCGCCAAGCTTTGTCACGGGTATTGTGACAGGCTATAAGTTCTTGGGTGATCCAGGGTAGGTGATTGCCTTGTACTCTAGAGCGGCGAGGGGCATGTGCATGCCAGACATTTAGGAATGTGTTCAGAAAGTGTAGAAGAGCAGCGTCAATGGAGCTGGCAGAAACGGGGGTTGTCCAGTTTGAGAGGGCTAGGTCATCAAGTACGGTGGCTAGGTTGAAGGATTTATAGGAGCGTTGAATTAGGAACCTAGGTGTAGTAGTGGGGCGGTGAATTTTCCTGATCAGATAAGTTATGTGGTGATCACTCAGAGAATTGGGGAGCAGACCAGATTGAATGACTCGATGAGGGTGAGAGGTGAGAGCCCAGTCAATTAGAGAGTGGTTTCCAGATCTGGGATTTAGGCAGGTGCTTTCAGTGATGGTTTATACGAGGTTTAGGGCTGAGATGGCTGTATAGGTTTTGCTGAGGGACTGTAATAACCAGTTGTGGTTAAAATCCCCCATAACATATAACTCCCCCTGCAGTGCTAGGGAGGAGAGTTGAAAAAGCAAGTCGGTGACAGAGGATGCTGGCATGCCCGGCCGGCAGTAAGTACCAGCGATGTACATAGGGCATGAGAAGGGTAGATGCAGTTGAATTATTAATAGTTCATGGGCCTGAGGTTCAGACTTGCCAAGAAGTACAGAGAAGTGAAGACCGGACTTTACATAAATGGCCACACCACCTCCTTGGCTAGTCCTATCCTGTCGGGACAAGGAGTATCCTGGTATAGATACTGAGGGCTCAGCAATATTTTTGTTTAGCCATGTTTCAGACAAGATGAAGATGTCAGGGGTGTAGTGGGCTGCAGCTACCTAAAGGGAGTCAAGTTTGGGGGCTAGACTTCATGTGTTTAGATGCATGAGCCACAGGCCCCATGGGAGGGGGCTGTTGCTGTTGTGTGCAGATAGATTTTGAGAGGGACCGGGTGAGTTTTGCAGGGTGGGGGTGTAATAGGGACCGGGGTTCGGGTGTATGTCCCCAGCTGCAAGGAGCAGGAGGGCTATAGAGAGGTAGTTGGCAATAAGTTTTAGCCATCTATAGGTGGAGGAGCGCCATTCTGTATATGGATGCGGGCAGCTGTGGGAGACTCAATGTGGGCTAATTTGCAGCAGGATCAGTCAGTTTAGTGACGGAGGGAAGAGGAAGGGGGAGGGATGCACATTTGAGTGTGCCCATGTAAGGTTACGAGGCAGGGAAGGTTGCGGAGTGTGGGTGGTGAGGGGACCGTGGGAGATCAGGCAACCAGGGAGGTAGAGGTTTTGGGTAAGTTTGTGGCAAGTTGGAGAAGAGTGATGGGAGGTTGCAAATTAGCAAAGCAAGTACAGGTAGGTAGTGTAGCAGGAGAGTCATGGTTTGGGCATACAACAAACATTAATCTAGAAGCTGAAAATTTGAAATGAAGACAGTCTTTAGATCTGGGCTGGGCATAGACTACTGTAAGAAGCTAAGACTAGACAGTGACCTCTAGTGACTAATATGTATAAGAAGCAGGTGGAGAATTAGGGAGATAGTTTTTTACTGTGGAACCTCTCGCAAGACCACGCACTACAAATATAATGCCAGCTATGGGTGGGAGGGTATTGGGGGGCGGGCAGGGAGCAGTCGCTAAGTGACTGAGGGGAGAAGCTACTCCTCTGATTCAGACTTTGCTCCTGTGTTTAGGCACGTGGACGAAAAGCAGCCAATGGAGATTTGCTGTACCTTTTCGAATCGGGGGGACGGGGAGGGCAGTTGCTCGTGACCCTTGCTACCCTCTCAGGATCCCTGCAGCTGTGGAGACAGAAGGGAGGGTGAGCCATTTTTTTATACAGCCCTGGTCTCAATTTGCATATGACAAGTGCACTTAAAAATCAGCCTGAACTAAACATGCAGTACACAGCATGGCCCTGTTTAGAAGCTGCAAGCACTATCTCAGTAAGCAATTATCCTGGCTGTGGGCAGGCTGAGATTATAGGTGGAAAGAGCAGCACTAGGATTTTAAATAAAAGATAACCAGTAGAATATTAAAAGAAATTTAACCAGTGGCAGCAATCCGATTTAGGGCAGGCATGAATAACCAGCAGGCTTTAACAAGTGAAATATAAAAACTACAGAGCTTCCTCTTAAGGTGCCTGCCAGGAATCTCATATACATTACTTAAAATCAGTGATAGTCCAAGTAAAAAACAATCAGTAATGCTGTGGCGACAGAAATTCAGTTTAGAGAAATACAGTTTAAAAATGGCACCAAGCAGGCTACTCCTCCGATTCAAACTTTGCTCCTGTGTTTAGGCGCGTGGACAAAAAGCAGCCAATGGTGATTTGCCATACCTTTTGAATCGGGGGTGGGGGGAGGGCAGTTCCTGGACCCCTGTGACCCTCTCCAGGATCCCTGCAGCTTTTCAAATTGGGGTGGGGACTCGCTGCTCTTGACCCTCGTGACCCTCTCAGGATCCCTGCAGCTTTTTTCCTGAATTAGTGGCCTTGATGGAGGAGAAACATCTGGATATCGTGGCAGTCTCAGAAACATGGTACACACAGAACCATGACTGGGACATGAACATACCAGGATACACTATCTACAGGAGGGACAGGGAGGGTAAAAGCGGAGGAGGAGCAGCTCTCTATATACGTGAAGGAATCAAAGCTACAGAACAAAAGGGTATACAGGGAGGAGAGGAAGCACTGTGGGTCAATTTGGAGACAGACAATGGCACCACAATACGCACAGGGGTTGTATACAGACCCCCCTCTCAGGGGGAGGATATGGACAGGGAAGTGATAGGAAGTATCCTTAGAATGGCAGAAAAAGGGGAGATATTGCTGATGGGGGATCTGAATATGCCAGATGTTAATTGGAGTGCATTTGCAGCAGCCACTTCTAAGAGTGGGGTCATTCTATAAGCCCTACAGGGGACATGCCTTAGACAACTAGTATTGGAACCCACTCGAGAGGGAGCAATCTTAGACCTGGTACTCTCAAATGGAGATGGTGAAAGAATCACAGATGTAGAAGTGGATAGCCATCTGGGAACTAGTGACCATCGAACAGTATGGTTCACAATAAACACAGCGGTAGAGTCAAGCCACACAAAGGCAAAGGTACTGGACTTCAGGAAAGCTGACTTTGCCAAAATGGGTGAGTGCCTAAGGAATGCACTAGCAAAAGGACAGGAAGGAGGGGTGGAAGAACAATGGGGAATAATCAAAACTGCCATCACAGAGGCAACAAGCCTTTGTGTGAAGCAAATAAAACAAAACAATGTAAAAAACCACTATGGTTCTCAAAGGAGGTGGCAGGGAAGGTTAGGGAGAAAAAGAAAGAATTCAGGAAGTACAAGGAATCACAGAAAGACAGGACAGAAAATTGTATCAATTAAAACAAAAGGAAGCAGGGAAGGCAGTCAGAACAGCAAAGGCCCAAACTGATGAAAAGATAGCCAACTCATTTAAGAAGGGGATAAAACCTTTTATAGGTACATCAGGGAGTGAAGGAAGACCAATGGAGGGATAGTGAGGCTTAATGATGGGGAGGGGGGTGGACAGAGGGTGTCTGTGAAAAAGCAGAGATACTAAACAAATATTTTTGCTCAGTATTCACAAATGAAGAGGGGGAGGTACCTAAACCAAACAATAGAAACACTCTAGATACTGGGGTTAATACCAGCCCATTCACAGAAGAAAGGGTTCTGAAAGAACTTTTAAAACTGAAGGTGGACAAAGCAATGGGGCCTGATGAGATTCATTCCAGAATTCTAAAAGAACTAAGGGTAGAACTAGTGACACCATTGACTACCCTCTTTAACAAATCATGGGAGGATGGGGTGGTACCTGAGGACTGGAGGAGTGCAGATGTTTTTCCACTTCACAAAAGTGGGAGCAGGGCAGAAGCAGGAAACTACAGACCTGTTAGTTTAACCTCAGTGACTGGGAAAATGATGGAATCACTTCTGAAGGAAAGAATTGTTGAGTACCTAGAGGCCAGAGGGGCACAAGACCCAAGGCAGCATGGATTCACAGTGGGAAGGTCATGTCAGAAGAATCTAATAGATTTCTTTGACTGGGTGACCAAAGTAGTAGATCAAGGAGGGGCTGTGGACATGGCCTACCTAGACTTTAGCAAGGCATTTGACACAGTCCCACACAAAGGATTAATATACAAGTTGGCCAGCCTGGGAGTGGGTCCCAAGTTGGTAGCCTGGGTAAAAAATTGGCTGTAGAACAGGACACAGAGGGTAATAGTAAACAGACTCCACTCTGAAGAAAGGGGGGTTACTAGTGGGGTACCTCAGGGTTCAGTACTAGGACCGGTCCTCTTTAATGTCTTTATAAGCGACATTACAGAGGGACTGGAAGGAAAAGTATGTCTCTTTGCAGACAACACAAAGATCTGCAACAGAGTTGATACACAAGGTGGGGTGGAAAGGATGAGAAGGGACTTGGCAAGGCTGGAGAAATGGTCAAATGTATGGCAGCTTAGATTCAATGCTAAGAAGTGCAAAGCAATGCACCTGGGAAACAAAACCCAGGGAAGAGGACAGTGGGGGTGAGATACTAACAATAACAAAAATGGAAAGGGACCTGGGGGTTGTCATATCCGATGACCTAAAGGTGGACAAGCAATGTGAGAGGGCAGTAAGGAGGGCTGGGGGTATACTGGGATGCATAGGGAGAGGCATCACCAGTAGAAAACAGGAAGTTGTTATCCCTCTGTACAGACAGCTGGTGAGACCCCATCTGGAGTACTGCGTTCAGTTGTGGAGAGCCAATCTCCGCAAAGACATAGACAGGATGGAGGCGGTCCAGAGGAGGGCAACTAAGATGGTGCAGTGTCTGCACCAGAACACATATGAAGAGAGACATAAGGAGCTTAGTATGTATAGCCTCGAGGAAAGGAGGGAGAGGGGAGACATGATAGAAACTTTTAAGTACCTCAAGGGAATCGACAAAGTCCAAGAGAGTAGCATCTTTCAGAAAAAGAGGTGTGCAAGAACAAGGAGGCACAATTTGAAGATTAAGGGAGGACGGCTCAGAGGTAATGTGAGGAAGTATTTTTTCATGGAGAGGGTTGTGGATGCATGGAATAGCCTTCCTGAGGAGGTTGTGGAGTCAAAAACAGTGGTGGATTTCAAGAATGCATGGGACAGTCATAAGGCAATTCTAGTGGGCGGGGGTAGGAAAAAGTAGGCTGTTGGTTAACTAGGATCTGCAGCTTATCCATTAAGTAGGGAAATGGGCAGACTGGGTGGGCCAAGCGGTCCTTATCTGCCATCAAATTCTATGTTTCTAGACCAGACCTGAGTCTGATTCTCACAACCTCCACTTGCATACTGTGTGATTCTGAGCAAATCACTTAACCGCCCAGTGCTCCCAGGTCGCCCCTGAAAACAGGCACTTGTGCCTAGTGGGCCTTACCCGGTTACCAAAGACTAAAATTAAAAAAAATAATAATAATACTATTTTAAAATTGGAATATATTAGACAGATAGGTCTCCAATTCATGAGTAATGTGTAGGCACCTGTTTTATATATATAAAAAAAATTACTAAACCTTTGGTAAAATAATCCAGGGTGTGATTTTTGCAACAAAAGAATAATTAAAAACTTTAGCTAAGCAGTTTGACAAAATATCACTAAAGGCTCTATAAACTTTGTTTGGGATTCCATCCCTCCCAGGAGATACCCCATATTTCAATGTCTTAATGACTTCCAGTATCCCTGTAGGTGAGATTTTTGCAGTAAGGCTTTGGATATTCATTGATGCCATGCTTGGTAACTGTAAAACTTCTAAATATTCTTTTATATCTCACACATTCATTGCAGGCATTTGTGAGAAAGTATCTAGGTGCTGTTCTATAATTGGCTGAATACCTGCTGAATATATGAACACCCTACCCTGTGCATCCTGGAATTTAGAGATTCTGGACATATTCTTCCACTCTTTACAAGCAACACAGGGATCTAAATATAGGATTTTAACAGTTCCAAAATTAATTTCTGCTTGCAAAGAACTAGACCTGTCATATTGCACTGTTCTCATATCCTGCTTACAGTAATTTTAGAAATCTGTTCAGTTAAGTCACATCCCTGTGAATGAGTAGTTGTCATGGACCTATACAACTGCGTCCTGAGTTTTAAATAAAGACAAAAATTCTGAGTTACATTTTTGTTTACCATATGCCTGAAATCAATTAGTGCCCCTATCTTTTATTGTACTGTGCCCCCTCCCACTACCTGCCGCTACTAAACCGCTTTCCCTTCCTGTGTCCCTCAGGTCTCCTCAGAGCCCACCGGTGCTCGGACCCACTAGGAAACGTCCCTCCACTGAGCCCGCTTTCAGCACGGCTCCACCACATCCCAATCCGGCCACCGCTCCTCCGAGGTGCCCCCTCATAGCAGGAGCCCAGCAACACAAGGAAACACCCCAGTGCAGAGGACCATGAGCCCGGTTGAGTTAGGACTCAGCAGGCAGCGAAGCCGCAAAATGCACTATCTATCCCGTTGTGCTTCGCACCGCCCCCACCCTCCCCACCTTACCCACCCTGGGTGGGATCTCACTTATATTCAGTTCTCCATGTCATATGACTAAATGCCTAGATTTCCATTGGCTCGTTATATATCTCTGCCACTAGGGGGCCGCCGTGACACGATCCCAGTAGGACTGATCCTTCAGTACGTTCTATCTGCATCTCTTAGCTTCGCTCATACTTTAGCGCTTCCTGTAATAATACTTAGAGATATTGTTTCCCATCTTCTGCACTGTCATTTGACCACTGTAGAGGACTATCCGACTGTGCTGGAGTAAATCCTTTTCTTGCTTCTGCTCTACTATCCTAGGAAGTTTCTCTTGCCCCTGTTCCTTATATTGTACAGTGATCTTAGGTACTGTCACCACCTTGTTGCTGTTTGGTACCCGCCCTGATTATTCAGTAGGCTTCGCTTTGACTGCTATCTCACTGTCTACCAGCAACCTAAAGCTATGATTAGCTACCGACTGGGAAGGGGGGAAATCCTTATTCCACTAGCGCTCCTCTGCCTCAACATTTTTTCTCTCTCAATCCCCTGTGACCAACAGTGTGGGATAGCAGACCTCCATAATTCCTGCTTCTTAAACCAGCTTGTCCTTAGCCAGTGGCCAGTATCCATATAGCTATTTCTTCCATTCCCTAAGGGATATTACTTTTATGTACTACAAGCCCTTGAAAGATGGAGGAGGCTGGCTGTAAAAACTCCAGCTTATTATGGTATTAGGCTTTATTTCTTAGCCTTGCTCAAAATCCTACGGTCTGGTGACATTGAATCTAATCCTGGTCCACCTGCCCACTTCACAGATAGCGACATAACAAAGCTGGCCAGGAAAGATATTCTCATTGCACACATGAATATTCGAATCCTTACATGCCACAAGGATGAGCTTGAGGCATGGATGAAGGATTACATTCTTTGTGTCACGAAGACATGGCTGAAGCCCAAGATACCTGACTCCAAATGCTCAATTGCTAACTACTCCCTCATTTGCAGGGATAGGCCTACTGCTAAACGGGGAGGTGGTGTTGCGATTTATTATTGAGATCATCTTAACATAACTGTCATCCGTGACCAGATCTCACCCATGTTATGTGAACCATTACATGTTACTGTCACACTTGGGTCAAAGAAACTGCACATCATCTGTGGCTACAACCCCCCCCTCTGGGGGTGTCACTGGGTTACAAGAATTGCTTGACATAACTCTGGTGAATGCCAACCAAAACGAGGCCATAATCCTTGGAGACATAAACCTAAATTGGCTAGGACCCACCCATAATTCACTAATATCGGTGGCCAACAACTACAACCTTCACAAGGTAATAAATGAACCTACAAGGACTCCTAATCCCAAACAGATGGGTACCCTGATAGACTGGTTACTTACAAACCGTCTGGAGCATCTACCCATATCTGGAATCCTTTCTGATGCCATTACTGACCATGCTCCAATTTTCGGTATTTGGGCCTCTGGTGCTTCCCCATCTCCCCCGCCGCGCTACATTACATTTACTAATTTTGTTAATTTGAATGGAAGGGCCTTCCTTCATGACATTTCCACCATGGATTGGTCCGAGATTTATCATTTGAACTGCGTCAAACATGCGCTAGACATCTTTCTTACCAAGTTTAACGGCGTGCAGACTAGACATGCTCCCAAGGTCACCAGAAGAGTCAGAGGTAAATAAACTAGATGGCTACATAAGGACCTGCTAGCCAAGCTATGCTTAAGGGAAAAACTCTGGAAGCAGTTTAAACAATCTGGATAGATGTCTGACTACCACACCTACAGGACCTGTAGAAATATCCGCAGGAAACAAATAAGAATAGCGAAAAGCAAGTACTGTAAGGATCTGCTTACTAGCTCTGCATGTGACCCCAAGAAATTCTGGGTGCATATCAAATCCTTCCTTGGGACCTCCAAGCATAACACACCAACTGACATGTTATTGAATGGGGCTAACTGTAATGACCCTAACACCATCGCAAATGCTTTTAACAGGATGTTATCTGATCTGTCTCTATATACCTCCTCCTTCAAACCTCTGGTAAATCCGCCCCACCCTCAGGGTTTGATCAAAGTGCCTGATGCCTTCACCCTCGCCCCGGAATCTGGATGAAGTCTGCCCTTCTATTTCAAAGCTATAACAGCACCTGAGGTCCTTAAGCTTCTTCAGTCGATGTCTGAGAATACCTGTGTTGAGTTGGACCACCTTGAGCCTCGCCTCCTTGGGCTTGCAGCCTCCAATATTGCCTCACCTCTGGCTAAAATATTTACCTTGTCCCTCTCTTGCAGCACTGTCCTTGACATCTGGAAAATAGCTTGGATTACACTGGTTTTTAAAAAAGGTGACAAAAAGGACATAAATAACTACAGACCCATTGCCATTCTCTCGGCCTTGTCCAAACTTCTTGAAAAGGCTGTTGCCTCCCAAACACTTGACTATCTCTCAAAGTATAACCTACTCTTGGATGCTCAACATGGTTTTAGAAAGAACCATAGCACATCTATGGCCCTGTTGAAACTTACCTCTGACATTCTCTCAAATATGGATGCAGGGCGCCTTACCGGAGCTGTTTTTATTGATCTTACGAAGGCCTTTGACCTGGTAGACTATCCTTTGCTCTGAAGTGGCCTCACAAACCTGGGTTTCTCTATGCCAGTTGTAAAATGGTTTAATAGCTACCTTTCCAACAGGTATCAGATGGTGAAATTTGAGTCTGCTATATCAGACCCTGCAGTTATAAGCGTTGGGGTACCTCAAGGATCCATCTTGGGACCGCTCCTATTCTCACTCTTTATCGATAAGGTTCCTTGTGCCCTTAGGAACTGCTCATCTCTCCTATATGTTGGCAATCTTGTCATCTATAACAGCGCTAGCAAAGTTGATGACCTAAACACTGCCCTCTCCTACAATTTCAAGAACATCCAAAACTGGCTCAGTGATGATCATAAACTGGTTCTAAATGCAAAGAAAACAATGTCTATGCTTTTTGGCTCTGTCCCTAAACTCAGGACCGGTCCTTCATCACTGGCAGTCCTCAACACGGGTGGATCTTAATTACAATTTGTCTCATCCTTTAACTATCTTGGGGTCCTGCTGGATCAATCCCTGGATCTCAACCTGCATATTCAAACTACCTGCAAGGCAGTAAATAACAAATTGAGTACTGAGTACAAGACAAGCTATATGCTAACACCATGAGCTAAGCTGGCCATTGCAAGGGGAATTCTGCTGCCTACCCTCAACTATTGTGCCTCCATCCTTGATGCTGCCCATAAAACCTCCCTACTGAAATGGGATGTTACTTACAATAATATATGCCACTATGCATCCTCTTCACCTCGACTTAGGCACCATTGCCAACTTTATGAGGACCTGGGCTGGCTCTCCCCTATGGCTTCTAGACAATACTACCTGGGCTCTCTTGCTGATTCTATTATCAGGCTGGAAACCCCAACAACACTGGTGGAGATGTTACTTCCTCTCACCTCCTCTCATGAACTGAGATCAGTTGAAAAATCCTTACTGACAGTTCCCAGATGTCTTACCTCTAAAGGTGCAGGTGCTTTTTGACTTGTGGCTCCTCAGTTCTGGAATACTCTCCCCCTGGAAGTCCGGCAGACTGGGTCCCACCTACACTTCAAAACTATGCTCCATCGCTATCTTATGCAAGCTGACCATTGTACCTGTTTTGATCCTCCCTAATTCCTGCCTGTCAGGCCCCCTATCTCAATGCCCATGTTTCATGCCATAAGCACTTGTCCAAGTCCCTACTACTCTTCGGACCTGGGTAGACAGCATCTCTCCTTGGCCTTGGCTGCTCCCTCTACCCTCACTTATATCCTATCCTTAACTGTTAGTCTCCACCTGGATCTCCAACTTACTGTGCTATCTGTGTTAATACTTTTCCTGTAATTTAGTTCGTTAGCAGTGCTTGTTCTACTGCTATGTTGTTTATTTCTTCCACAGGATATACCTACAATTCATTCCCTGTTAATTATATTGTTGCCTTTGTGTTTTGTGCTCAAACTCCCTACATTCTATGTATAAGGATTTGCCTTCCCTAAGATGTAAGGTCTACTTCTCATTGTTGGATTTGTTCTGTACCTATTTTCATGATGTTATGTACTCTCCTGGATCGTGCCTGAAAATAGTCACATTGTTGGCTAGTGCACCTACCCGGTAAACAAAAACTAAATAAAATAAAATATCCTTTTTTGGTTCTTCCCACCACTGGGGCAAGTCCCCATACAGACATAATACCAAGACCCTAGCAGTGAATATTGACAGAATACTTAATTTAACCTCAGAATTCTCCAATAAACGTATATTCATTTTCCATCTTGTTTTTGGCTTTGCTATCCATGTATCTGAAGACACTACAGTTTTGATCATTAAGCAGTCAGAGAACTCTATTGGGACTGCCCTTGTGATCATAATCGAGAGTTTATTTGATATGAAAAAGTAGTCTGTTTTTGTGGTCAGTTCAGGTTATTTTTAACAAATGTATAATTAATAGTTGGTCTTGCTGATTTTGATGTATCCAGCAGTTCTGTAATCTCTATACAGTTTCTCAGGGCAGTGGAACCACAGTATACTTTTTTCACCACAATCTCTCCTTCCTTCACTCTCCAGTGTACAATTGAAGACCCTCCAAAATAGACATTTTTTAGCCGTAGCCAAAAAGGACCGAATTTGTGAAAATAACAATACCGTCTGCTTTCAGTTGTGGTGCATACTAGGTTCTCCTTTCCATATGCCATCTATAACAAAAGCCCGCCCTAGCCGGCCCAGTGGTGCTGAGGGTTGAGGCACTGGATGCCACACCTCACGCTGCGCCAGCGACCTGGATTTGGGAAAGGGACCATGTTTTCAGGGGTTGTTAGGTGTGGGGAGGGAAGGAGCAGGATTGAGCAGCCCTAATCACAGCTCTCCTCTCTTGAGGAAGATCTCCGTTGCCCCCCCCCCATAGTTCCACTCCCGTTGGGTGGAGGTCCGACGGGTAGCGCAGGCGAATGGGGACAGCAAAGTTTTCAGAGGTGCCACGGAGCCGCACTGTGCGTGTGCCTCCAGGGTGGGGCAAGGGCAAAAACCAGGGAAAAAAACACACAAAATATAAATTAAAAATAAGAGGCCACCCTGATATAAGATCAACTAGCTTCTGCATCTTAAACTCTGAACCAGAAAATAAAATATCTAGGCCGTCTTCCCTATCTAGGCCATAAGACCAATAAGAAGGCCCTGTCTGCCATAACCTCTGAGCTTGCTGGACTATGAAACTGTTATGAAACCAAGTTTTCTGCAGGAAAATGATATCCAACTGATGGTCTTGCAAAAGGGTATACACAGCTGCTCTCTTCCTGTTATTTAGCAAGGTGTGAACATTCAAAGAGGCTATATTAACAATTCCCATTTAAACACTTCAGTTTTTAATTTTATTTTTCTTCATCTTTTTTTTTTGCCCTTCAAATGGGGTTCTTCTCTATCTGGGATGATGGAGTGTGTGGAGGAAGCATCAGACTCTACTTCCCATGATTCTGAGTCCTCCCCCTCTTGGGATGCTAATGCCAAGAAAGCTTTCACTGTGTCCACCTCAGTTCTAAAGGAGCCAGATCCTAGATGCCTGGAACTCCTATGTGGAGCCTTCCATTCATGTGGTGCTGACATATGAAAGGCAGTCTGTTTCTCCACCATTTGGGGGAGGGCAATCTCAGGTTCAGATAGTGGGGCCAGACCACTGACCTCAAAAGAAACTGGGTCAGAAGTTATTGCTGGGGTTTGAGAAGAAATGTATTGCACAGAAACCTCCATTATTTTGCTGTGTCAGCTTCTTCGGCCATATTCCCAGTGTTATTAGGTGTGGTAAAATCCTGATGTTCTGGTCTCAGATCTTCCCCTTTTTGCTGTGCATTCTTAACAAGGTCATCAGGGTTCAGATGTGTTCTTTTGTTGTGTGATGCCCATAGGTAGTCCTGAATCATATGGCCTTGCTCTTCACAGAGACTACACTTGTTGTGGTTCATACACTGTGAACTGATGTGACCAAATTCCCTGCGAATACCACAGTATAACTTGTCACATACATTGGAAAGATTGTCCGAGCCCCACACTTACAGCATGCCTTAGGTTGGCCCGAGTAAAAGCAGACCCCCAATCCTTCCTTAAAAAGAAACTTTGGCAGGTGCATTATGCCATCCTCATTGCTTCTTAACTTTATTTTAAATATCCAGCCCCCCTCCACAGGAACTCAGTGTCAATAATTGCTTCTGGGGCACTTAAGACTTCACTCCTTTGTTGTAGCCAGTGCAGGATATTGCCCACATGAATCCCCTCATTTCTGAACATGTTGTTTATAAATCTGACATTGGGCTTTGTAAAGGGTATTGCAAAAAAAGGGAGCCCACAAGGGGAAAATTTTAGTTGGTTATACTTGTTCCAAAATCTATCTAATGAGTGAGGGGACCTGAAATTAATATCGAAGTTGTCTTTGCCTGAAATGTGAATAAGGGCGTAAATTTCAGAGGCTACAAAACACATAGGCCCTGATATTCAGAAGGGTTGCAGATGGTGCAACATTGTTGCACCATGCGCAACCCACTGATGCGCCCCGGCACGATATTCAAACAGGGATTGAGCCTGGCACAACTCCCGATGCGCCAGAGCGCATCAGTAATGTATGCGGCGCAGGTGGGGAGGTGTGCCCATGCATACTCCATACATCCCGAAAAAAAAGGAGCAACAGCTGGCCATCCACAGGTGAGCTGCCATATTGCAGGGCGCAACACGGCAGCTGCCACCTTGTAGGTAACCCTCCAGCTCGGCTGCACCTTCTGGTGGTGCCCCATGCCCGATCGCGCGGGCATATGTATACAACTAATAGTCTCAATCTCTGGTGGTCCAGTGGACTGCTGCAGCCCGATCATGGGCATATGTAGAATATCTTAGTTGTCCTATATCCCTGGTGGTCCAGTGGACTGCTTCATGCCCGATCACGGGCTTAAGTATAAAAATTAAAAATCCAATATCCCTGGTGGTCCAGTGGACCACTCGCAGCCCGATCGTGGGTGTCAGTAGAAAATAATGCCACCCTGTGGACCAATGGGCATACAGCCCTACCATAGGTGTCAGTTGGCGGTGGGCGACAAGTGGGTGGGGAGCTGCCACCCACCGCTGACCGGTGGGGAGCGGGGCGGTGGGGCCTTAGTGGGGCTGGTGGGGAGGGGGGTACCGCTAGTCCACCAGGGTTGTTTTGGGGTGCCATTATTTTCTACTGACGCCCACGATCGGGCTGCGAGCAGTCCACTGGACCACTAGGGATATAGGATGATTATTTTATTCTACATATGCCCGCAATTGGGCCGCGAGTGATCCACTGGACCACCAGGGATATAGGATGATTATTTTATTCTACATACCTGCGATCAGGCTACGAGCAGTCCACTGGACCACCAGGGATATTGGACATTTACAATATTCTATATATGCCAGCGATCGGTCAGTGGGGCACTTTTCCGCTATGTGCAGGGGGTGTCGGTCCCTGACGGCTGCAACCTGGCAGGGTGCCAGGTGCAAGTCACCGGATATCGGTGCACCTGCATGCAAATGGGGCCATAATGACATGCAAATGTCCCCATTTGCACCTTGCATGCATTATGGCCCCATTTGCATGTGTACTTTTGAATATCACAGTTGTTTCATCTAGCGCAACGGAACGTGTGCTAGCGCATCCGCCTGCTCCACTCTGGCCACTTGCGCTAGCACAGTGCCACTGCGCCATGTGCACTGCGGGTGGCCAGGGTGCAATATTCAGTGATGCTGTGCCATGGTGCAGCTTCGTTGAATATCATCCTGTCAACGCCCCAGCACATCCAAGTTGCGCTGTGCCCAGGCTTGCGCCACAGCCTGGTGTAGTCTGAATATCGGAGCCATAGACTCCTTAAGCAGCATTTTACCCACATATAGTCTGTCCAGTCTTGTTTCTAAGTCCCCTTTGTACTGCAATCAAACTATATTGTGTCGGGGTACTGGGTCTGATCTATTAAAAAAAAAAAAAGATCAGAAAAATGAGGGCCCATCCAGCTCTTACCCCTAAGGGGAGGGGCGTTCGGGCACTGGGAACGGGTATTGCCCGTATGTGCTATCTGAGCAAAAATGTTCCCCAAGCCTGCCATCTCACTTGTCCCCAGCTCTGGCATTCTAGATGCCCAAGAAGTACTTGCAGTGACATTTTCCTGAACCTGAGACACAGGTAGTTGCTGTGATAGCATATTGTCATTGTCTGCCCTTTTATTTAAAATCACTGTATCAGCATTTGCCTGGTATTTTGAACGATCTGCCTGCAACACTACATCATTTGGGGCCACATCCGATTCCCTGCTTTCTTTAGTAATACCCCCTGCTTGTACAGGTACTGCTTCAGCTTCAGCTACTCCCGTGACTACTTTATACAGGTTCAGATTATTATTTTTTACCATGTCTGTCTCTGGTCCTCTTTTAGTTACTGCTGTTGTTTCCAAAGGTCTTACTTCATTTTGAGGATTAGCCAGTTCCCAATCTGGTCCTAGAATCCACTGACCATCTTGCAATTTCTTCCAACCAACTCCTTCCAGGGCAGACTGAGGAGACCATTCTCCAGCTGTACCGGTGGATTCAGGTAACCCGAATACTGACTGGAGCTGTGTGCTTGCCGTCAGCAGCTCCCCTGATTTCAGACTACCCCGTTTAGCAGCATCCAAAGGCACCTTTTTACTGGTGGCACTTGAAGTTGAAGGGAGAGGATCAGTGCTCTGTTCCTCCACTGTGGCTTCACCTGCTCGTTTCTCCATATTAAACTGTTGTCCGAGCAAAGTTTTTTTTCAGTTTTCATATCTTTCCTCATCTTCTGCAAGCATTAAAAAGATTGCTTGCCTCCTGTCGACCAGCTCCTTCTCCAGTTGTGCAGTGGCTTTCTTGATGTCATCCTCAGCAGTCATCATGTCAGGTACAGTGTTCGCATTCTTCATATCTTCCATAGCAGGGTTTTAAATAATTGATTAGCAGTTTTTTTCTTGGGACAATACTAACTGTACAGAAATTATTTATATAGGTTTACTAGAAGTGTTATGTTTGTTAAACACAGTGAGGCAAGTGCTATGCATTTTCACAATGTTTTAGAACTTTTATGAGCAAAACGCTAATCAATTTTTAGAGTTAAATAAAACCCTGCAAAGTATCCTCTATCAGCTCATCTTCTGACAAATCCATAGAAAGCAAATCTTCTTCATCCTCCTGTTAAGCTTCGACTGCGTCAGGGGATTTCTCCCTAGTCTGCAGCAACATGGCATTCACCACCTCCTCCGAGTCCTCCATCTTGGATGTGGGGCCAACCTCACCCCTCCAGAAGAGTAAGGGAATTTCCCCGGTGTCCTGGCCAAATTCCCCCAGTCACTAAAAATACCACCAACAGCTTAATCTGGTTCTGTAAGTCAGTTTACATTTGTACAAATATTCCCCTTCCCTTGCCCCTGTGTTACACCTGGAAATGCACCGTGGCTCAGTGTGCCTCTCCCAGTCACAAACTTTCAAATAAAATTATGACACAGATTGGGGCATGAGAAGGTGGACCACTAAACTACCAGGTGCTTGGGGATGTTTTATTATCACATAGATCGGGGCTAGGGAGGGACAGCTGAACTGACAGGGTACCCAGCCCTTGACAGTGGGAAGACAATTCTGCGCACTGTTAAGTGATGGAATTCAGAAGCATTAAACTGCCCACTGCTGGCAGCCATTCAGTGCTTCTGAGCACTTTCAATATTATACTGCACCGCATATGCATGCGGAAACTCTCATTTGCATAGGCATAGCACAATATTGTGCATGATGGTGCTGTCAGGGGTTCACCATGCATATGTGTCCTTTGAATATGGCCACGCCCCTAACAGCTGGCATTATTCCAGGTTAGCATGGCGCAAACCCAGTTTGTGCCACACTAACCTTTTGAAAATGGGGCCCTTTATCAATTTGTCAGCTCCCCCACCCATCAACTGAGTCCAGCATCACTTTCCTTATACCTTCTGAGGCTTTTTCTGTCATACACACAAACTGACAATGCTATATGCTGTATCACACTCACTGGATGCCATGCTTGGTTATCCAAAGCAGACACTGCTGATGCCGACAAAGTGTTACTGATCCTTTCTGATCTATTGCATTTGTGCAGTATCAGATGGGATCACCCTGCATCTACCAGATACTTCTACTCATGAGCCCTCCAAACTCTCCACTGACTGAAGACATCACTGTATCATTAACCTAATTAGGGTCCTTCATATACTGCTAGCAGAGGATAAACGTTGGATCCAGTCACATCCCTTGACTTTCCTGGCACTGTCTTGGATCTGACTACATGGAAGCACGCATCCCTACAGACAACCAACAAGATTACTTCTCCAGTCTCCCTACAGTTTAAACAGTCTTGTACATAGAGAGCACTTATCCCTTCTAGGGTACTGAACTATTCTATGAGAATCATACAAGAAGATTTTCAGATTAGATCCCTAATTCTCAAATCATGGAATGAGATATATTTGTACTACTGTACTATGATCCTTCTCCCACTTAAAAACTAGGAACATTTACTGATGCAACACCTTCATGTGGTTTCACTGCCATCCATGGAAACTCCTGGGCTGCTCTTCTGTGTCCTCCAAACATCTTCAGGATGCAAACATTTACTACAATTTCTGCCTATTGAAATATACCCAATAGTTGCTGCCTCTCTAACATGGGCATCTCTGGTCCAACAACCTTGGTACCTTTATTCAGTCAACCAATCAGGAGTAGAAACTGTTAATAAAAGGCCAATTGTCTACTCCTTCAGTAATGGCATTTCTCAAATCTGGACATCTGTCAGTAAACATTTTCAATTCCATTATGCATACATTCCAGGAACTACTAAATCATCCAGCTTAAGATTCCCTATCTCACTTTCACTTCAGCAGTTCTTCAGTGCAAATGCTCTGGCAGACACCTGTATGACTCTACCTCTAAATCTATCAGATGGTTATATACCATGAACCATCACTTGGAATCAGCCCGATCTATACTATGGTCACCATTAGGTGAGGCTATGAAAACAACTTACGTTTCAAACTGGACAAGGTGGTCTGTGTTCTGTGCCAACCTTGATCCTTTTATTGTCTTTGTTCAACAATTTCTCACGGATGCATTTTTCTGCTCCCCAGAAAATAGAATGTTCTATACCTGCATTAAACAGCACATTGTCACCACCCAACATGTGAATTACCTTTGCTGTTTGACTGGACCTTCATCTGAACTTTTGAATTAGTTACTCAACACACCTCTGCATGGCATTAAAAGACAAAGCCTCATAAATCGATTGAATAGACCTCCAGTTAATGTGGACTCATAACTTGAGCCTCATGGATCTCTTTGCCTCTTCAGTAGTTAGACAAACGGTTGACTTCACTCTACAAACCACCATGACCCACACTTAGTATGGCTTCCTGAGGCCTCAAGAACTCATCCAGTGCTTCCAAGTGCAATCCAGAATGTCATCTCCCTGCAATAGCCTTCAAGAAGGTAATCTGAACTCTACCATTTGCTTCTGAAAGAGACCAACCTATCTGACTGCATATTGGTTACACCTTTTGTTCCCACCCAATGTATTCACATAATGCCCTATTGCTGTATTCAACCATCATCAAGGCTATGGGTAAGTATTTAGACTAGCTCATTAGAGCTCATAAAGAGGACTTACTATTTGCCTAGGATCCTCAAAGGTTTCCTCCACTTGTTGGGGTTCCCTCGCCTTTGTGCAATTGATCTACTTCTGTAAGTTGGGGGACCCTCTTTGTTCAGTGACATTCAGACATTTTTGGGTGCTCTCATGTCCTTTAGCCCTCTCCCTGCCAGGAACCTCTTCAAGGGTGGAGATGACAGAGAAGGACCAAAGTAAACAGTATACATAAGCGTTACTCAATCCAGTAGTCGGACTTAGAATTGAAAGGCTAAAGCCTGTGGTTCTCAGGCTGGCTGACCACACTCTCTACTCCTATAAATACCCAGCAACCCTCTGTCTACCAGCAGTAGGTGTTTTGCTCATCCTCCTTCTGCCCCCCTCCTTTTCCAACACTCCTCCTCTCCTGGTGGACCTTCTCATGTCCTTTAGCCCAATCCCTGCTGGTCACCTCTTTGAGGGTGGAGATGTCTGAGAAAGGCCAAAGTAAACAGTATACACAAGCACTAATCTAACCGGTAAACAGAACTTGGAATAAAAGGTTTGAGCCATTGTCCAGTCCATGTGAGTAACCTCTTGCCAAATGTTGATCCCACAGAGCAACCTTTCTATCAAGAACACCAATCAGACCAAAGAATCTATCCACAATACCAAGATGTCATATTGATATGAGCAATGTTCTGTATTTGTACAGTATGTGAGGTGTACTTGTTTATTTTAATTACCCTTTATTATTATTGTTTTTTGCCTGTACCAAATAAGATGTTCCATTCTTTGTTTGTTTATTTGCTGATTCCTGATTAACTTAATCTAATATCCACTTTGTTGTTTACTATTTCACTGAATTTATTCTAACCCTGCTGTTTTTGTCTTTTCCTGTGGGTGCATAGAACATTGATGTTATTACACAATAACATCTCTGTATGAAGTCCAAGCACACACATGACCATATGACAGCATGAGAAATCATGCCACCACTCCCCAAGTCACCGCCACTCTGAACCTACAATGAAGCCTTTACAGTTTACACCAGACCCCCCCCCCCGACCAATTTCATCTCTTCCTCCAGCAGTCACATAAAGTATCACACTTCAGTGTGGAATATCAATTTATTTGTCTTGCCAGCATTTTCTCCCCAACTAAGCAGCTTGAGTGAACCTCACAGATTGAAACTCCTGGTCACATGGTTAACTGAAGCCGCTCACTTCAGGGAAAACATGCAGGCAAGAAAATTAAATCCACTTTTTATCCTCAATGTGTTGCAGGCCTTGATACAGTAGATCCCGGCTTACCACAAAAAGTACCAGCAAACTGCAAAGGTGTGTTTTTTTTTTTGGTGGGGGGGCTTGTTTTCCCACTTGTTAATCTGTAGTTAGGAGCCATTTCTGTCTCAGATGAGGCTTACGACAAAGCTGCGAGTGGTAGGCTGTGACTGCCACACTGTGCTGTCAGTGTTTTTCTTTTCTACCAGGTCACTTTAATTTTTTTTGTTAGACCTCTAAATATCAAAACCAAAACATACTCCCTACCTATTTTCTTGCTGTCTCCCAGGGATGCACCTGACAGCTGCAGCAGCAGCTGGTGGACTGCAACAGCAGCCAATAGGGCAGAAGCACAAAACAGTCCTCGCTAACTCAAAATGTCACAGCAGCATGATAATTTGCTGGTACAACACTAATGCAGAAGCAAACTGTAACAACACTCAGAACCACAAGCAAGACACAGTGGGAGTTGGAGGGGGCAAAGCCAAGCAAAAAAAGGACGTGTGTGATCGAGAAGAAGATTCCCAATACATGAAAAATGCATCTATTTCCCACACAGCTTCACCTACAGGATAAACAGGAAAAAGGAACTTCTTTTTATATAAGTACACTTGCACACACAAAAATGGACTAAAAAACTATTTCAAACATATTGCTTTTTAATTGTTCTTCTTTTATTTAAAGATTAGTCATTGTATAATAGCAATAAGGCACTCCAGGGTGTGTGTTATTGTGTAATAACTTCACTTCTCAGGTGTTGCACACACTCGGCATGTGGCCTCATGCTTCAACCACCTGAGGCGTGGCGTTATTACACAATAGCTCACACTCTGTCATGCCTTATTGCTTAAATAACAAAGTGACAACAATATGTGCATGAACATGTACAATAAAATCACAGTGCAAGTAACAAATCTCAGCGAAAGACAAAAACAGTGTAAAAGGTGTACATGTATGTTGGTTATAGGGTAGGTAGATCAAGAGATAAGGGAACCTGCTGCCAATGTAGGGCAAGACATTTGTACAGAACCAATGAGGCATTAAATTCAGGTTACAGAGTACAGTACATTGAGTTGTAGGCTATACAATTGAGTAGGCATACTATAGATGGGTAAAACAAGTACAATAGCAGGGGGTGGGGATGGAAAGGACATGGGTGGTTGTAAGGTGGAGAGAAAAGGAAGAACCTTATCAGCAGGTGCATTCTTTTGTGAAGTGTGTCAGTAGGAGTGGTTAGAGAGAGTGGAGGAAGGAAGACAGATGAAGAGAAGGAAGCTCTTCCAAAGTGTAGGAAATCAGCTAGAGAAAGCAGACTGACCTGCTACAGATTTGCCATGAGGGACAGGAAAGGAACAAGCAGCAGATGAACGGAGGGAGTAGGAAGAGAGGATGGCAGGGATAAGGACAGAGGAGAGGTATTGTAAGTGAGAACAGAGGGAAGCCAGTTTTAGTTATAGTAAATTTTTTTACCACGTCTGGTGAATAAAGTAGGTGATCAAATCACCTACTTTGTTCAACTATTCATACAAGGACTAATATGGCTACAAACATGTCTCTTTTACCCATTCAGCTTGTCATATTCATTCAAGTATGCCATATTCTGAAGGCTGCAATTTTGACTTCAGTGGCCCCATATATGTGACAATGAGGTCTCAGAATGGCAGTGGCTGTCTGAATGTGACCTCTAGTGTTCACTCTGAATAACAGAAATAAACTTTCTTTCTGGAATGTAATCTTGGTTCAGTATTATTTAGACTTTTCTTTCTCCTTACTTTTTTTACATTAAAGCATAAACAATTAGCGAAAATGTGGATCTTTGGTAAAGGGGAAATAAGGAAAATATAACATGCTGAGACATGTACATGCAATATGTAATAGGTAGAAAAACATGTTTTCTGCCACTGCCTGGCAGTATGTTTTAACAGTAAAACTGATCAATTTCTTGACATAAGCCAATTATATTTAATCACTGTCAAGCACCCATATTTTAAAAAAATCACACTTGTATCTTTTCTTTTGTAAATTCCTTTTTACCTGCCCTGGCCCAATAACTGAAACCTTCCTCAACCCCTGCCACCATGTTGTCCAGGTAACCATTTTTGGCATACCTCCCTAAGACAGGGTACCTCTCTTCTCCACAGTATCCAGGTGTCCCATTATAGACTCTCTCAGATGACCCCCCCCCCCGATGTGGAGTCCTCACCACAGCATCCAGTTGCCTAAGGAAGCTTTCAGAACCATTCCAGGAGGTGGACAGCTGGAATCCGCTGTGGATGAGGGTGGGGGTGAGGACAGGCAAAGCATCATCCTTCCAGCCATGGACATTTCCCCTTTGATCTCTCCCTCCTTCGAGGTCACATGACATGATGTCATAGGGTATCAGACACACCTGTAGCACCAGCATTTTCACACTCTCCACTCCCGATGTGCTTCTGATCATAAGCTGCACTGCCACCAATGGTCACCTACGGGGCAGTGCTGGAGCAGTGGGCCCTTCCCCCTCTCCCCACAGGAGAAGAACCTACCGTGGGATGCTCATTCTTCCTCATTCTGCCAGCCCTTCGGTAACAGTTGTTTATTTTCAGTCAGGTTATTTGTGCATGCAGTTTCCCCCAAAAAAAGAAAGACTCTAAGCTAATCTTTTTTTTTTTGGCCACCAAACAACATAGACATATTTTAATTGCTTTCATTAATTTTTGTAGAAATCCAGAACCCAGGAAGCAAAGCAGTACTTCACATTTCTAAGCAATTTCAACTCACTTCTACTAGAGGAGTCAAGCCACATAACCAGAGAAGGCCCTTCCAGCCAAAGTTTGAGGGCTGCTATGTCTCATTATTATCTGATGATAAATCTTGTAAACATGCACTACATACAAGGGCAATGTTCTCTATCAGTGGTGTTTGTCACCCATTCCTATTTTCATCCATCGTGTGATGGCAATCATCTATCTATCTATATCTATATATAAAATTTAGCAAACATTTTCTTTCCCTTGGGATTTCCTATTTCAGTTGGAATTAATTTTTGTAGAGTATCTGTTGAGTATGCAGATAACTTGCAGTTCATCTGCCCCTGCAGTTGTATCACTGTCAGGAACATCAGACAACGTTTACATTACATTACATCAATAGAGACAGAAGGTGGAGCACCTAACTGCCTAAGGATAACTTGTAGTTCTGAGAGGCACAGTGGCCCTCTTAAGATGTTGCCAAGGTTACAGAGCACAGGACTGAGAGTTAGGCAACCTATTAAATTGTAAGCCCATGAGGCTTAATGAGATCAGCAGCGCTCTTGAGCCTTGAAAATAAAATGTCATTTTTAACCAGAACAGAGCCTTGCATACTATAAACTTTAGATACGCTTCCATTGGTTTTATTGATTGATTGAGTTATATAATAACTTACTGAATTTAGTCAGGATAGTGGAAAAGGAAAGGTCTTCCTATGTGATTGGTGCAGGTGTAAAATAAATCACTTGAGCACCAAAGAAGTACTTAGGATATCTCTGCACCCTACCTGACTCACTAAATGATCACCCTATCTGACTCATTAAGTGATCGCCACATGATTTATTTAATCCATAAAATTTTATGTCCTAAAGCCGCACCCCCAGAACCATTATCTCAAGGTCATTTAAATTCCTGGACCTTGCCGCACTACTAAACTACCTGACTACCATCGATTGGTCGCTCATCCAGAGCTTCTTCTATCAACGATGCATGGTTCTATTTCAAACACAAGATCCTAGCTGCATGGGACATCCATGCACCTCTCAGACAGCCTCGGGTGAGGGGTACCCACTTGCCGTGGGTCACTGCTGACATCATGTCCCTCACCAGAGCCAGAGACCAGGCATGGAAGACTTTCAAGGACTCCAGTTCCCCTGTTGACCATGCAAAATACCGTTCATTATGTAACACCTACACTAGGTAAATCAGGCAGGCTAAGGCTTCATACTTTAAATCTTCCTTCCAGGCTAACGTAAACTATCCAGCAAAATTCTGGAAAGTGGTCAAATCCCTTTTCTCCACACCCTCTCAGACCCTCTCCCCTGCGTTGAAGGTAGGCAGAACAGTAATAATGGAGCCTCTAGCAGTAGCAACTGAATTTAAACTCCTGTATTATGAGTTGCACCTCAGCACTGCTGTCTGCCCTCCCCCAGTCCAGTCCAAACACCCCACGGCAGCTACCCACGGACAAGCCCATTCTCCTTCTGCACCCTTCTTCTCCTTCTGCCAAGTCTCCCCAACAGCAGTTCTGAATGTTCTGATCTCCTTAAACCCCTAACAAAGGTAAATGCCCCACCAGGCTGGATTCCAAGATACTCTACCTAGCTGCCCCTGCAATTACTGTCCCCATGGCTGATCTTTACAATCTCTCCTTCTCATTTGCCTCAATTCTCTCAAAATGGAAACATGCTACTGTCATCCCACTCCCAAAGGGTAGTGTCTCTGCTGACCCTGGCAACAACCATCCTATTTCCCTCCTCCCCATTCTGGCAAAATGTGATGGGGCATGGACCCCCCTTTTCTTTATATATCTATATATATATATATATATATATATATATAGGTTTATTTTGAATATCTATAAAAAGGCATTTAGAAAGTGCTGTATTTAATTGATATTACTGGTAGTATGGTATCTGGACTTTCCAAAAATTCCTCTCTGTGAAATCTAAAATCTGTTACAACAGTAATCTTTTCCTGCTTCACTCTATTCTTTCAACCCTATACTTTCCCTACCTACATCTTGGCCACCTGTAGGTATCTTTCTGTCCCTAATTATATTTCCTCATCTTTTGGAAAAGCCCACTGTTCCTGCCACCATGTAATTGTATGGCTTATATGCCCATTTGTTTTGTTCACTAATTAGTGGACCTGCTGGCGACCGTGTGCATTATCGCACTACTGCGAATGTGCTGCAGCGCCAGTGCAACCGTGCGAATGTTCCTGAAAGCGAGCACTAGCATCTCGCCAGTCTTAAATTTACACAAGTCCTTAGGAGCCTGTAGGTTAGATAGGATTTGTCTGTGTTTTGTGGCTCCCAGAAATACAGAAGAAAACATTAGCAATTATAAATATGGGTTTCTCAGAAGCCGGTGAATCTTCCCTGTTTCATTTGGTCCCAGTTTTTCAGCCATAGTAAAGAGCAACAAAATGAGCCAGACATAAAACAAGCCATTCTGCTGCCTGACTCTTAAAGAATGCTCACTCCTTTTACAATAAACTTTCCAAGCCCATATAAGACAATAAAAAGGGAATATTGCCCATTTAGCACAGACCTCATTTAAACTAATGCAGTATCTTAGGTATGAGGCTTAGCTTGTATAATTGAATAAACTTCTGTGCTGCATAAAAACACAAATGAACTTAGAATAAGTGCTGTCAGCTAAGAACTTAGCCCAAATATGTATAAAGTATACTCTCTTCAAGTTATATTGTATTCATTGTTAGGAATATTTGTAAAAATAAGAGTTTTACCTTTTTTAATTTTAAGTTCCTGGTTCAGAGCTTCCAGAACCTCCCTGCTGTTTACGTGTTGTCCTTAGGGCCGACCGGCCATGGTTCCTCCTCTTTTATGATGTAGGAAAGGGGGTGGTGCCTGAACCCTCCAGTATAAGCTATGTTTTTTGGTTTATCTTATTAATTATTGCATTTGTATGCCTCAAATCCTTTTCAGTTCTGTGCTACAGCATTTTTAAGGCATTGTATTAAGAATTTAATTCCCCAAAGGGATATTTTTTTTGTTTCAAGTTAGGTATGGGAGGGGCTATAGTGGACATGTGACTATGTTTCTGTATAAAAGCACTGCAGAATTTATGGTGAATCAGTTGGTTGGGAGGAACTATTCCTTACCAGTCCCCTAGCTTAATACTAGCTGGATGAACGAATTGCTTTGTGGAATTGATTTAAATTCTGTAATTTAGTTTTGTTTGATGCCTTTATTATTTTCTGTGCTCAGTCCGCTTATTTTTGTCTGTTAGAGAAATAAATCCAGTTCTTTTTGTTTTGAATCTGAATCAACATCTGGACTCCATTTGTTCCCATGTCCACATAAAACTTCAAGAGGAACTAGTCCTCTACCAACTCTCCTCTTTTCTCAACTCCTCCTCCTCCTTCTTCTCACACTACCAGTCTGGCTTCAGGAAATCCCACTCCACAACCACATCACTCCTACGATTCACTGACTCCATCTTGGATGGCATGGACAAGGGTCATATTACTGCCTCCATTTTTGAAGACCTGGCCAAGGCATTCAACACAGTTTCTCATGCCATCCTGTTAGATAAACTCTCCATTGCTGGGCTGTGTCCCAAGGCCACCAGTTGGTTCCACTCCTACCTGGTAGGCTGATCCCAATCTGTCAGAATTGGTGGTTCCACCTCACCCTTCCTCCCAGTTATCACTGGCATCCCTCAAGGTTCAATCCTTGTCCCAATCCTATTTTCCATCCTCCTAAATTACCTGCCCACCACCTGCCTGCTCACTTCCATTCATATGTATATGGACGATACCGTCTTGTATGCTTCTGGCCCTTCAATCGCTGAGGTAGCGACCAAGTTGCAGCAGGACTTCAATGAAGTCCAGCTCTGGTTTCATGCTTACCAGCTATTCCTCAACACTGTGAAGACTGTCTCCATGACCTTTGGCATGAGGCAGAGACTCTCTCGGCTTAAAACCACCTCTTCCCACCACGCGCCCTGGATGGGACTACTTTGGAAGATTGCCCCTCCTTTAGATATCTTGGGGTCTGGCTGAACCAGCATCTCGACTTTTCTGTACACATCAATGCCATCCACAAAAACTGCACCCCAAACTGGGTGCTCTCTACCGCAACCATGGTTGCATCCCCCTTGCCAGCTCGTAGGGCACTCATACAGAAAATGATTCTCCCCATATTCAACTGTAACAAGGGATAAAGGAGTTTGTCCCTATATTGCATCCTAACTTATTTTGGTCTAAAACATAATGTGCCTGTGTAACAACTGTTGGCCTATAAAGCTAGGCCACATAAAGCCTATAAAGCTATAGAGAGACTGAGCCACAGTTGCAATATTAAAGTGCCTTATAACATTGTAGATGTAGGTAATAACAAACATTTGGCCTATGTGACTGCAAGCAGGAACACAGGATAGTGTCCAAATTCCCCTCTTGACTATCTCTAGTGTTTGTCCTTGTATGGACAGGCCAAAATGCTTGTATGCACATTCCTAAGTCCAAACCTATTTCTTCCCCGTGAACCTTGGTTACTGGTGGTGACAGCTGTTACTAGCCATATATGGTAATAGAATGTACACCATCTATACTTGTGCTGACCAAGGATGAGCTCATACATATAACAAAGAAAAAGTATTACCTTATAAGTTGATGTTTGTGCTTGTTTTAAACCAATCATAGAAAACCATAGAAAATGATTATGCTGTCTTTCACTATATAAGCAAGCCTGCACACACTGTTATTTTGAAGAATGTACCACTTGCAACCTCTCGCTGTGATTATTATTGTAATCATTAAATTCTTCCGCCATCAGTCTCGTCTCCGTTCGTCTCATTTTTAATTTATAATTTAATAACTATAACACAACTCCTACATCAACTATGGGGATGTAGTTTACAGTGCCATTCCCAAGTCCAAGCTAGCCAGACTGGACCATCTTTTCCAATATTTCTGCAGATTCACCACTGACGGCTCATCCATCTCACAGCACTGCGACCTCTATCGGTCCCTAAATCTACCATCACTCCATGACCGCTGATGGGCCCATTGTGCCAAGCTCACAGCCAAGTACTCGTCCCAATCTTTGCCTCCATACCTGTGCTCATGCCCCATACTGTGCCAGCATATTCCCTGAGAAATGCTGACACCCATCTCCTGTCTGTACCATGCATGTCAACATCATCAGGGCAAGCAGCCTTCTGACACCATATGCCCAAATTGTGGAACTCCCTCCCTGCATGCACCCAGCTAATGACCTTCTCCTAGAACATCAGTCACTTCTTAAATGAACACTTTTCTACACCATGTGGAGTGTGGATAGAAGTGCACGAGAACAGTATGGTTTCCTGTTACTGGATTGTCTTCTGTTTCTACTGTATCTCACATGCTGTTATGTATAAATTAATGTATGTATTCTAGTTATCTTATGTTAGCATAGCCAAATTGCACATACCTCCTTAAATTGTGTTGTAAATAAACTGTATGCATTATACGTCTGTTCGTATGTTCCCCATCCCCCAGGACAGACGTGGAATTGAGCAGTACTCTGCTCAGTGTGCCCTCCTGGTAAAACTTTTTAATAGATAAATTATAAATAAGATGCAGCATCTTGTTTGCAGTGTGGTCCTGTTTATACATTTTCCATAGCTGGGCCATCTGGAGCACTAGGAGGTGACATCAATTGCTCAAAGTCACCCTTTGAGTATTTTGCTCTAGTTGGGATTGAAGCTGTAATCTTCTGGTTTCCAAGTTACTGATCTAATTGCTAGATCATGCTGCCTCTATATTTAAAAAAAAATATTTCTCATTAAGACTTTTATAAACAACAAAGGCAGCACAAGATTATTACATGGGGGCTTTATGCCAGGTACTTTTGTTTTCAAATGTGCTTATTGGGCTGGTTGCCCAGTAAATACATATGAAAGCAGAAAAAAACTAACAGGGACACAGATAATATATTGCTAACAATTCATAAAATAAAACTACATCCAGGTGTGCAGCTCAGCAATGCTGAATGGTGGGGAACAAATCTAGCACACTGGCGAGCCTGGTTTAGTCCCCCAGTCTGGCATGTGAGGAGCACAGGCTGGCAGGGAGGACACAAAGAATACTCCTGCACACTCTCCTTCTTGGCTGGGGAGGCACTGAAATGCCACTCTGTCAGCAACATGCAGGAGAGGCCTGGTGGTGGCACCAGTGACATGATGGATAACAACACAAGGTAGGGCGCATCCTCCAGGGCAGTTGTGGGCTGGCACGTTAACCATTTGGAGTTAGGTGAGGCATAGAGGGGAGAAACTGACCCAGTTTGGAATAGCATGATTAGCTGATGCCAATAGCTACCCATACCCACAGAACACAGGAAAATTCTATCTACTCCACCGCTGACATGCTGCCACTACAGACATTCCTTCTTTCCTTGTGTGGAAAGGGGGATTCTTCCTAGATTTATGACAACCAATTAACTGTTATATCTGTGTCGTACAAAGCACCATAGGAAATTCAGTGTCTTGCAGTACCACGCTGATGTAACACATTGAAAACAAAGTCAGAGCAAGGAAATATCAGCGCATACTGTCCAGAACCACAAAACGAAAGCAGTACTGTACACCTACTAAAAAATGACATCACAACAACAAAGTCAGTTTACCACACACATTGATTTAATCTTCCAGCAGCAAATCAAACCTGTAGCTGTAAATTGTAAACTTCTCCACACTTACCATACCCTTCCACCAAAGCAGACACCTCTTAGGATGTTGCAAAGTAAAAATGTGCCGGTGAAGTTTGTGCAGATTAGGTTTGGCACACTTTGGCTTCCCACAAATTGCACATATGTTGCCGTGAATTTCACCACAGAGTGTGGACTTTGCACATCTCTAAAAAGCAATCAGCCCCCCCAAGCACTTGAAACACATCAGAAACCCAAGATGCCAGCATAGAAACAGCACAGAAACACTGCAGAAACAGCACAGGCCTACAAGTTCAGCAACTTGTAAAACACACATTCCCCATTCCTTTTCCTGATTTTTCTTCTTCTTTTTATTGTTTTTATCAGGGGGGCCTTGCCCCCCCCGAACACCCCGTGAATAAATATGACCAACTCCGAGGTGGCACATACCTGGGAGTACTGGGGAAAGTCATAACACCTGTGTGCTTTCTCACCTTGCATAGTTGTAGCCCCTTTCATTCATAGTACACACATCTGCTCATTTTCAACTGTTGCTGAGATGCCATACGTGCTTTTCAACATGCTGTAAATGCTGCACAGTAATAGCACTCACTGAGCGGTTGTGCTACCATTCTTCCCTTTAGGATTGGCATGCTGAAGGAGCCCAAGCAGCATGGATGAGGGCTTCTGAAATTGAAGGGGTTCTGGAACCAGTAGTGAAGTTCCAGGACAGGTAGCAGGCTGGCCGTGTGGGACTAGAGGTATAGCCTTGTGAGTGGGGCTAAAATAAATTATGTGGTGCACAAGAATTAAAGGGAATCTGTACATTTCCTTATGAAATTGTAGTGCAGGTTACAATGAGGATCCAGTATATAAATGGCTAGGTTATATTTAGAAAATGTTTTCAGTAAGACAGAAAAATACATTTAAAATTGTGATATGGAAGAATCCATTTTGTGGACAGGAAGGGTGCTGTGATGATGTCACTGCCTCACCAGCTCTAACAGTATGCAGTTAAGCAGGTTAAAACAAACTACTCCTACAGACAGAGATTCTGTTCTATCATGAAGAGAAGCACTGGATTCTCTTCTTGCACTCTGCCAAACATAAAATCCTGGGTGTTCCTCAGAATATAACAGAATCCCAGAGAGCACAGTTGAACTGTTCTTACCTGCTGCACTGCACACTGTTAACACTGGTGAGGCAGTAACATCATCACAACACCCTTCCTGTCCACAAAATGGATGCCTCCACATCCCTATTTAAAAAGCATTTTTCTGCCTTACTGAAAACATTTTCTAAATATAACCCAACAATTTACATACTGGAACCTCATAGTAATCTTTACAATAATTTCATAAGGAAACGTATGGAGTCCCTTTAAAGCTATCAGTGAACAGATTAGGCAGCAATAGACAGTATAGCAGGATTTCATCGTCATCATCACTGATTATTTCAAGGTAGTGTTACAAAATCATTGAACCCTGGCTCATTTTCAGTGGTGTCCTTATTAGCAGTGCATTTAGGTTAGACGCTGTACATTATATAAATTCAACTACATAAAATGCAGTTAATTATATACCACAGTAAATAAATACTACATCCAAAAAGAGCAAGGATCTAAGTGTGCTAAGTAATTGACCTAAGGACTGTACATCTAATACAGGTCAGGCCTCCCCATACTTCATACACCTATTTGATGGGACACACCCATTAACTTGCCTAAACCACTGAGCAGTGGATTTGGGGAGAGGCTGTTTTAATTTAACTATTTGTGACCCCTCCCTTAGGTGTCTTTTTGTTCTATATCAGCTGACTTGATCCCTTCACTCTGTCAGTGAGACATTGCTGGCACCTCCACTGTCTAGTTTTTCTATGGTAGGAGATTTCCTGCTGTTATGATTATGTATACACTGTGAGGGTACATACCATTCATAGAGTATTTACAAGTCCATTAGTGTTAGCCATAGTGACTTGTTTTAGGCATTGATCTTAACCCACTAATCCACTTTCTCTCATGACTACATCTAGTGATATCTTAAACTGACTTATGTTGGAACTATGATCTACACCACTAGGTAGACGGTTCCAAGTGGAAACAACTCTCTGGTTGATCCATGTTCCTTTCGTATTTCTTTTGTGGTTTTCTCCTTTAATAATAAGCTATGCCTCCTAATGTTTCTACAGTTCTTTCTGGCCACCCAGTCACATACAGTACATTCCCATAGGTCTGTTCTACCTTGTGCCCTATAAACAAAACAAAGGTCCCCTCTCAATCTCCAGTACTGCAGGGAGTACATCCCCAACTCCCTCAATCTCTCCTTGTAGGGCAACTACTACAGTACTTATTTTCTTCTTAGTTTTTGCATCAAGGGAAGCTCCCACCCACCCTCCCCCATTCCTGCCTTCCCCGGTTCATTGTCTTATGTAGTCCCAGACCATATACATCTACTTCCTGCCTGGGAAAAGAGAAAGGCAAGGTGTAACAAAATAAAAAAATGTATTCTTTCCTTCTCTATTTCGTCCACTGCATACACCACAGAAACCAGCCAGGATGGACATTGGCAACTGCTGGCACTGTGGGACTGTCTTCAACAGGATTATTATCCAACACTTGGGTCACTGTCCTACATGCTGGACATTCTGGGACCTAAGGGCTCAGCTCCAAACAGCATGGGCAGAAATTGTCCGCCTCCACTCCCAGTTGCAGGGAGATGATTACAACAGCAACCATCTACCACACCTCCAACACCAAACTGGTGCACCTCATCCCCAGAGGGTAACCAGGCCTCGGGGTTGGCAGGTGGTTGGAAAGGCAAGGTGAGCACCCCATCAAACAACCCACACAAGCGCAACATCTCAAAAAAACAGTACCAACAACAAACAGATTCCTACCTCTGACATCCAAGCCAAATGCCGAGGCAGAGGATGTAGCAGGTCAGCAACCACCAAAACAAATAGTTATTTATTTACTTGAATTCTGGTGACCAGGTAAGCCCACTGAAACATAATGTCCCTTTTTCATAGATGACCCAGGGGAGGGTTCAAAGGGAGGTTACAGAGATATAATGGATAACAGCAAATTATAAGTGCATAAAGACATTTTTACAATAGTGCATACTTAAGAAAAATGAAATATAGCATTGGCAGATTAAGTTACAGATCATTTAACACAAAAATCAAAAAGGTAGCACCAATGTACAGGATATATGCAAGGTACATGAGCAGTATTTACAAAAGATACAGTATATACAGGTACAGAAATAGTATTTATGACTGAATGCAGCACAAAAATCACAGAGAAACAAGACTAGCTCAAGATCACAGCAAAGCAAATGTGGCACTTAAGGAGCAGAACAAGAAAAACAACAAAAGTACATGCAAGAGGATGGGTGAGGAGGGGTGAGTTAGAGGCTATGGGTGGGAAGACTCAGGAATAGGTGCAGTGCTGTGAAAGGCAAGGTGGGATTTAAGAGAATGCTTGAATGTGTGTAAAGAAGGGTAGGTCAAATCAGCAGATAAAGCGAGTTCCAGAGAGAGGGCCCAGAAAAGGCGAAGGGAAATAACACCACCCAACAATCAAAAGAGATTAAAAAAAGGCAAAAACAAAAACAAAAAAAAGAACCTTTTGATCATAGGAGATTCCATGTTCTGGGGAGCTGGGCCCCATTTACTGCCCAAGATAGTGGACAGTTGTCTCCCAGGATCATCTGCATGGAGGGACACTGACACTGACTGCAATGAAAAAATCACACAGAATGCAGGAGACAATACAAATGTTCTTATCCACCTAGAAACAAACAACCTCACCAATCGGTCAATAGAGGAGACCAAGGAACACCTGATCAGACTGGCTGATCAGTTGGCATCCATTTTGTCCAACATCTCCTTCTCTGAGGTTCTGCCTGTCTGGGAGAAGGGTGGCAGCAGGTAGAAGATCAGGGTAAGAGAAATAGGTGAACTAGATGCCTGGCGTAGAAATTGGTGCCACAAGAAAGGACACCAATTCATAGAAGATTGGCAGACCTTCTGGGAGAGGGAGTTCTTTAAATTCGATGGCCTCCACCTAACAAAGGAGGGGGGCAGAGCACTAGGGCAAAAGTTTGATGTTTTTGCAGGTCATTTAAACTAACGGGCAGGGAGATGGGTCTGACACCCATTACATCACACAGGGTAACATTCACCCTTCCCCTTAGCTAGCAAACCACTAGCAGGACAAAGTGCTGGGTGCACCACAAATGGTAAGAAAGTCAGATATCCAGAGGAATTTAAAAATGGTAAAACTGACACGTGATGGCAGAAAGGTAAACCCACAAACAATGTAGAAAACCTGGGTTGGAAGGCAATGTGCACCAATGCCTGCAGTCTGGCAAATAAGATACCAGACCTTACTGCCATGATGGCAGAATCAGACCTAGACTGGGTAGCAGTGACAGAAACATGGTCCAATGAGAACCATAGCTGAGATGTCACCATCCCAGGATACAACTTGTTGAGAAGGGACCAGAAGGGGAGCAAAAGGGGGAGGTGTAGCTATCTATGCAAAAGAAGAAATCAAGGCTACAGAAATCCAGGGATCCACAGTGTTGAAGCCCTGTGGATTACTCTTGGAACCAGAAGCAAAGCTCCCATATGGGTAGGAGTAATGTACAGACACCATCTCAGAAATTAGAAAAAGACAACAGAATTCTAGAAAACATTCAAAAGATGGCAGAGAAGCCAGCCCGGTGTTGCTGAGGCTTGAGGCACTGAACATCACACCTCGCATCATGCCGGCGACCTGAGTTAGGGAGTGAGCTCAGGCCGCTAGGAGTTGGCCGGGGGGGAGCAGAGCATGGTTTAGGATACTGTAAGGCAGCTCTCCTCTTCAGGGAGGGATGTGAAGATTCCCCAGCTCTGGCTGCTGCCTGGTGGAGGCTAGGTGGTAGTGCCAAGCCATAAGGGAACCATGGCATTAGGCCGGATGTTGGGAAGGGGCCATCACTGGAGCTGCAGAGCGCATGTGTGCCTCCACGCAAATGTGTGACCATGTTCCGGGGTCCCAGGGTAATGGGGAGAAAACCTAGAAAATGCATGTCTTCCCCCGTTGCCAAGAAGGTGCGGGTGGTAACAGGAGAGCAAAAAGCAAGATAGAAAAATAAATATGGCAGACAAGTGTAAGCTACTACTGGTCAGAGACTTCAATTTACCAGATGTAGACTGGAGCTCCTACACGGCTGCTTCAGAACGGAGTAAGGAATTCCTAGTGGCACTCCAAGGAGCAGACCTAAGCCAACTGGTGGAAACCCGCACCACAGAGGAAGGAGTCCTGGACCTTGTGCTAACCAACAATAACAGAGTCCCAAACATACAGGTAGGAGGCCATCTGGGATCAAGTGACCATAGAACTCTATGGTTCACAGTAAACATGACCAAAGACATTAGTTACTCTAAACAGAAGGTGCTGGACATCAGAAAGGTGGACTTCATCAAAATTAAAACCTGCCTGAAACAGAATCTGGGTTGCTGGCCAGAAGGTGGAGTGGAAGAACACTGGAGGAGACTGAAGGAAGCAATTACACTAGTCACATCACAGTGCGCTCGGCTAGTGAACAAATCCAAAAGGAGAAGCAAACCACTCTGGTTCACAAAGGATATAGCATCCAAAATCAAGGAGAAGAAGAAAGCATTCAGGAGATACAAGAAAACAAAAAAGGACAGTGATAAGGTGGTCTATAGAGAATTTCTTAAAGACTGCAAAAGCTCAAAAGCAGGAAGGATAGCGAAGGGAGTCCAACATGGTGACGAAACTTTCTACCGTTATATGAGAGAGAAAAGAAAGAGCAAAGAGGGAATAGCTAGATTGACTAAGAACAATGCCAGCAAACAAAAGATGATGGGGAGAAAGCAGAGGTTCTGAACAAATACTTCTGCTCAGTTTTTACACAGAAGGAAGCAGGCAAAGGATCATCTCTCTGCAGGGAGGCATACCACCTCAAGGGAGCTGACACAAGTCCTTTCACGGAGGCAAGAGTCCTGGAGGAACTAAAGAAATTGAAGGTCGACAAAGCAATGAGGCCAGACAAAATACTCCCAAGAATGCTACAGGAGCTTGGGGAGGAACTAGTAGCCCTACTTGCGGAACTCTCCAACAAATCACTGGAAAGTGGGGAGGTCCCTGATGACTGGAAAAGGGCTACAGTAGTACCCCTACACAAAAATGGCAGTAGAGAGGAAGCGGGAACTATTGCCAGTCAGCCTCACCTCAGTGATAGGGATGCTGATTGAATCCCTACTAAAGGAGAGGAAGGTGACATTCTTAGATGACAGTGGACAGCTGGACCCAAAGCAACATGGCTTTATAGCAGGAAGGTCCTGCCGGACTAACCTAATCAAATACTTTGATTGGGTCACAAAAACATTGGATAATGAGGGTGCAGTAGATATGATGTACCTAAACTTCAGCAAGGCTTTCGACTCTGTTCCATGTGGGAGGCTAATAAACAAGCTGGAGCACATGGGCATTTGGCCAAAAATTGTAAACTGGATCCAAAACTAGCTCAATGGGAGGACCCAGAAGATATTGGTAAATAGCACACTATCAGAGGAGGGTAGAGTTAAAAGTGGTATTCCACAGGGTTCGGTGCTGGGACCAATACTTTTCAATGTATTCATCAGCGACATAGCTAATGACCTAAATGGGAAGGTGTGCCTCTTTGCAGATGACACAAAGCTCTGCAATAGGGTGGACTCAGCTGAAGGGACTCAAAAGATGGAGTTAGACCCTAGAAAATTGGAAGAATGACCAGGGAATTGGCAGTTGGAGTTCAACGACAAAAAAATGTAAGGTTGTGCACCTAGGAAGATGCAACCCATGGAGAAATTACTTTCTAAATGGGGTACAGCTGGTGGTAACAAAACACGGACATGATCTCAGGGTGATCATCGTAGACAACCTGAAGGTTGGCAAGCAATGTGAAAAGGCAGCACAAAAGGCCAGCGGCATCTTCGGTTGCATAGGAAGGGGCATTGCCAGTAAAAAAGGGATGTGACTATGCCACTGTACAGGTCATTGTTGAGACCTCACCTGGAGTACTGTGTCCAATTCTGGAGGCCTCATCTTAGGAAAAACATAGAAAGACCAGAGACTATACAAAGAAGAGCAACAAAGATGGTGCAAAGTCTGCGTCATGAGTCATATGGTGCAAGGCAAAACAGTTCAACGTGTACTCACTAGAACAAAGAAGGGATCAGACAGACATGATAGAGATGTTCAAATACCTGAAGGGTATCAACAAGGTACAGGCACACGATCTCCTTCAGGTAAACAACTGCACCTGGACCAGAGGTCATGACATACACCTAAAGGGGAGCAAGTTCAGGAGCAACATAAGGAAGTTCTTCTTTTCAGAAAGTGTGGTGGAGCCTTGAAATGACCTCCCCCCACAGGTGAGGGGGTCAAAGATGGTCAGAGAATTCAAACTGGCATGGGACAGACAGTGTGGAAAACTTAACACAGCAGCCTGATTGGGGGGGGTGTTAGTATACATAGGCAGACTAGATGGCTCACATGGACCCCATCTGCTGACACATTCTATGTTTCTGTTTCTATGTAAACAATGGGTGATATGATCAGAGGCCATGGTCATACATAGTTTACCACTTGTCAGTGAACAGCTACTGTTAGTAAATGACCAAGGGAAAGACTCTGGATAGACATGAACAAGCTAGTTTTAACATAATTTTATTTATTCATGGCCAGTCATTGTTATCCATGGTTTTTAATTTCAGAAGTCCCCCTTTTCATAAAACAAATTTTTTACACAGTTTGGATAATTTCAGTTTTTCCAACAACCTTAAAGGAGAACTGCACTGAATCTGTAAGTCATCTTTCCCTGTAGAAGCTGATGTTTAAATACTAGTTCAAATTATGTTACTGATCCATCTCTACAGGCTGTATTATTATTATCTTAGTGGGTGTTTCTGATTTACACTCAGGTAGTAGGTACCATTTTAGAACTGTATGATGTAGTTTATGTCCCTTGTTCAGCTCTTCCATTGTTGAAACAATGTATTCATGTTCTAGTATAGAACTCCATGGTTGACTTCTGGCACGATGGCTGCCTGCTGAGCTGTTCTGATCTGTGGCTCCCTCACTACATCTGCTTAAACTGCCTCATTTGCTACATTTGGCTGCCCTGGTATCTGAGATTACAGGGTACAATCACCCAGCTATCACCGGTATTTCACTTTTCTGCATATAGTCGACCATGGATGCATAAATGAAGAAAGCCACCCTAAAGCACACCCTGCCAACTATGCCAGTGAAAGAGAAACTGGGAAAGTGGGCTAAAGCGCATGGAGAGGACCCGGTCTTACAACCTCTGCCACAAGATGTTCTTACCGAGCAGAAATTCCTGGAAGAACTAACACCAGTGAAAGATTCTCTGCTGATGCTCCCCTCCGAACTTCGTAGCATGAGAACCTCAATCGAGCAACTTACTACTCAGACAGCTGATAATAAGGCCCGTATTTCATCATTCGATGACTAGAGAACCAGAATGGAGCCTGAAGTTGTCCACATGAGACAAAAGCTTAAAAAAGCCGAAGAAAAGCTGGAAGACTTTGAAGGACGTTCGAGGCGCAACAACTTAGTAGTGCTGGGTCTGCCAGAAGGGGAAGAGGGTGCCATGCCTATATTATTTGCCCAAAAGCTTTGTGCCAAACTGGTAGAACCTTTCCCCAATGGCCCAGTGTATATTATTGAGCATGCGCACCACTCCCTGAGGCCTATGCCTCCTACAGGTTCCCCTCCCAGGCCCTTCCTATTTAAATTGCTGAATTTCCTCGATAAACAGCACATATTAGCTAAGCTTAAAGATCTTAAAGATATCCAATGGGCTGATAAGAAAATAAGGGTAGCGCAAGACCTACCATTTACAGTGCGCCAAAAGTGAACAGCACTTCACCCCACCTGTCAGCAAGCTTATCTCTGTGGGCATTAAATTCAGGGTCAGGTATCCAGCAACCCTGCAAGCCTTTAAGGACAGCCACTGGAATTCCTTTGATACCATGGGAGCTGCAACTGGAGCCTGCAAGCATAGCAGTGTCAGTGGCTCAGTAGGTAGCACACTCACCTCTGAGGCCGGGAGATCAGAGGGCTGTGGGTTCAGATCCCACATCTGGCACTTGGGTTAATATCCCAGTACTGACACTGTAGTGCAGCATTAGAGGGGTGCTGCACTTCTGAGGTGCTGTCTTTTGGATGAGACGTTAAACTGAGGTCCCATCTGCTTGGATTGGTGGTAGTTCAGGTGGATGTTAAAGATCCCATGGCACTTATCAAAAAGAGTAGGGGAGTTTTTATTGTCAAGAAAAAACAAAGAAAGAACACAAAAGAATATTATACAAATAAATAAAAAAAAGAAAAGAAAACACAGTGTACAGTTAAATTCATATATCTGAAAAATACACTTGCACTATGAACCAATTCTCAAAATTATAAAATTTACTTATATTTAATAAAGGTATGGAAACCTTTCCACCATCTAATAATTTGTTTCGAAGAAAAAAACTGCGATCTCTGGAATGTATCCTTCAAATCTCATTTACAAGTATTGTGCAAAAAACATTATAATCCATCTTCTTCTGGAAGAGGACCCACTGACATCATGCTTGCCATAAATAAAAACAAAGACAACAAAAAAATAGAGAAAGTCTCAACATGAAAATGTAATAGACTTTTAGGATATTTACCAATTATCAAGAAATCATAGGTTAGGAATGCCGACCACTTAAAGTTCCATTTTTTTGCCAAAAATTCTCATATATTTTTTGAATAGGAACAATACAAAAGAAAATGTTCTTTGGATTCTTCTAAATTTATACAGTCCAAATACGGACAGTTTCATTCTTCCCTGGCTTTATAGTTAGCATTACCTCGTAAGTTTAATTTTTCATGCATAAGTAACCAGAGGGTTTCCCACATATGAGGGTGCAGTCTTCTATTAAGTTGGGATAAAATGAAATGGTTATCTCCTTCAAGACAATTTTTAAAAACTGGGACTGTGGGGTAAATATGACTCATCATAGATTTAGAAATGTTTTTTTTCCAGTACCTTGTAGCAGCATTTCCTTTGATATGCCCCATTTATATATTTTCTGTGCAGCGGGTTTAAAATATAATGGAATATATAAATATTTGCTACACCTAGGAAGTACATTTTTCCAAGCAGCTATAAATTTATTTAGAACTAACTGTACCCATCTGTTACCACCTTTTGTAATTTCTAATAATCCACTGTGAACTGCTACTGAAAAAAATAATGAAAAACAAAATACCACTGGATCAATCATTCCAATGCCTTCCTTAGTTTTATCCAGATAAGTAAAATGTCTCTTAATAGGATTAAGTCTGTTCCCCCATAACATTTGGAAAAATAAACTATAAACCTTAGTTTCTAATATTACAGGTAATGGAAAAATCATTGCCACATGTTGTAGGCAGAGCAAAAGAAATTGCTTAGAAATTTGAATCCTTTTCTGTTTTGTAAGTTTCCACTGCTTCCACCCCAATACTTTAGACTCAATTTTTTTAAGAGCCATATCCCAATTTTCTAATGGCAAATGTTGTGGGCCAAATAAAATACCTAAAATGGCAATAGGTTCCATGGAAAATTCAATTCCATTATCCCTAACCTGTAAATGACTTCCTGTACCTATAAACAAGCCTCGCGTTTTGTTAGATTTAATTTAGCATTTGAAACACTCGCATAGGTTGTAAATTCAGATAAGAATTTGTCAAAACAGGTATGGTGTGAAAAAAAAAACAACAAATATCATCCGCATATGCTTGTACCACCAATTGCTGTTGTATTCCCATACCCATAATTCCTTCCCATTTAGGAATGTCTATTAGCTTTCTCAACAAAGGGTCTAAAGAAAAAAATATGTAGTAAAGGGCTAAGAGGACAGCCCTGCCTTACGCCTGTATGAATTGAAAAACCCAAAGCAATTTGGCCATGTATAACTGGGAATATTTGAGAAGACTGATGTAAGAGCTCAATATTCTTTATAACTTGGATTGGAACATGATAAACTGCCAAAACTTGAAATAAAAAAGGCCTATAAACCCTATCAAAAGCTATTTCCAAGTCAGCTACCACTATACAACTAGATACCCCCAAAACTGTGGCGTGTTCAATAACATCTCAAATAGTCATCAGAGCTGTCTGCATTGTTCTGTTAGGAAGGCCACAGAATTGATGTGGGGAAATTACTTTGGCTGCATATCTCTGCAATCGGTTATTAATCAGAATTGTTAAAATTTTATAATCCGAATTTAATAAAGTGATGGGTCTCCAGTTTTTGATGTCAGTTCTATTCCCTGTTTTAAATTAAAAAAATCATTAAACCGTCTGAAAAGGAGGGATAGATAGTATTTGTATGAAAAAAATAATCCAAAAATAATTTTAAACAAAGTGCTATAATATTTGAAAAGGATTTATAAAATTTATCAGGAAGCCCATCATTCCCCGGTGATGAATCATTGTTCAGTGTTTTTAAGACAGCTTCAATTTCTGTCACAGTTATTGGTTCTTGTAAAGCAGAAATCTCATTCGGAAAACCGGGACTGGTATATTTTGTAAAAAATATTCAATATTCTCCTGAAAAATAGGAGTTTTAGGAGCCAAGGAGTGAAAATGATTTTCTATCAATTCATTAATTCCTTCAACTGTATCTATACAGTTTCCATCAGGATCTATTAAATAATCAGTATTGGTAGAAGCTTTAATGGTTTTACACGCTTCATAAGGCTTACCTACAGGGGAGTTCTAGGTCCCACTACACAATAATGCCTGAATTGTTCAAGCTCTATCATATGATAATTGTGCAATTTGGTCTGTATAATCAAATTTAGATGTATATGAAAAAGTATAACATTTTTGAAGTTGTTGTCTGAGCAAGAGATATTTTAAAAACTTCTCATTCTCTGTTCTTTTTCCATATTTTATAAACAAAATTTTTAAATCAGATCTAGTGGTTGTCCACCATTCCCCTTCATTAAGGTATAGAAAAACTACCGACAATCTAGCTATGAGAAGATTTAAAATAGTATGATGAACATATGAATTTGATAAAATAGAAGAATTAAGTTTCCATCTGTTAAATTTTGGCAGAGTTTGTGCCCCTAGGTGGATTGTGCAATATAAAAATAAATGGTCCAAAAATTCTACTGGACATGATTTAAAATTTTTGTCAGTTACATTAGGAGAAGTAAATAAATAATCTATTGTAGTATGTAATTTACTTAGAGTATACGTAAAATTTGGTTCTGCATTCTGATATTTCCTACAATTTATTAGATCTGCAGTTTTAACCAAGTGTTCCAATGTGTTGGAGTCACAATAATTTTTTTTTGGCCTGAGGATCAGAATCATAAATTTTCAAATGCAAGGTGCAATTAAAATCACCTCCAAACAGAACTAAATAAGTGGTAACCAGGAATGGTTGAATAACTTTCAAAAGAGCTACTGTCTCAGCCTTAGTTTGGGTTTGTAAATAGTAATAAAATGAAAGCTTGCTTCTTCCCACAAACCATCCAATATCAACACCCTCTCTGCATTTAAATCTATTAATTTACATATAGTAATTTTGTAAGAATTGAAAAGAATCCCAATTCCATCCGCTTTATCTGGTCCAAATGACGAATAAGAAGGACCCCATTGCCAGTCTTTTTTAAAAGCCACCACTTGTTCTGCACAATGCATCCAGTTTTCTTGTAAAAAACAGACATCAATTTGTTAATCATGAATACATTGAAAGACAGCCTGATGTTTAACATAATTTAGAATACTATGCGTATTGAAGGAACCCCAAGTACATGTAGTCATGTTTTAAATGTTCAGAGTGCTTCAATTATTTTTTTATTTTTTTCCCTTGTAATCTCCAGTATTCTGAGAGTAAGGTTCTAAGATAGAGGCATGAGAGTCTGAATCTCCATGATCCATTGCAGAGTCACCCCAAAAAAGTGCTGCATATGAATTACCAGTCGCCAGAGGTTCTGGGGAAAGGAGGGAGGATAGTTTGGATTTTGAAAATCTAGTGGACCGCCTTCTAGAAGGTGGTGAGGCTGCAGGAGGTATGAAAGATAACTCTTCCGAACCCTTAGGATCTTTATAACACACAGGAAGTAGCAACCTTGGATCAGGACTAGAGACTTTATCTGACTCTAGTATGGGATCCTGAGTAAGCAAAACTAGGTCTGCCACTGGAATGGGAGGGGGTAGGGGTTGTTCCTGAGCGAATGTAGTCATTTTAGTTATCTCAGAGATTGGAAGGGAGGAGTGAGATGGTGGGGAGGATGGGGGAGGATTTTCAGGAGGAGGGTGGGGGAGGGTTCTCAGCAGAGGGAGCAGCTGCTTCCTGGGCTTATTGTACAAGTACTTCAGGACTAACACATGAAGCTTTACTTTTGACTGCCCAAGGACAGTCTCCAAAAGTGTGCCCGTACTCTTCACTTAAGTCACATTTCGTGTGATTAGCACATTGCATAGTGACATAGCCTATGTCTCCACAATTGTCACAACGTGGTCTGTCACAGGTACTTGACAAATGGGTACCGGCACCACACTTATAACAAGCTCTCAGCTGTCCTCCATAAAAACAAACCCCTCTATCTCGCCCCAAAATAAATGAAGTAGGAATATGTTCTATTCCCGAATCAGTCTGTCTAAGCTTAACTTTATATTTCCAACCTTCTGTCCAAAATCTTTCTGAATCCAGAATTGCTTCTGGAGCACTGAGCACACCATATTTTTGATTCAACCAATAAGTTATATCTTCCACATGGACCCCCTCATTCTGAAGCATTACTGTAACATATTTTATAAGTGGTTTAGTAAGTGGAATTACTAAAAAGAGGGTCCATATGGAAGAGAACTTAACCTGTCCATAACGTTCCCAAAATAAATCCAATGCATGTGCTGTCCGAAAGCTGACATCAAAGTTGTCTTCTCCTGATATATTAATAAAAGCAAAAACATCATTATGCGAAAAATGTAATGAGTCTTTTAACAGAGTCCTGCCTACATAGTAACGGTCGGGTCTCTCCGCTAAATCCCCTTTATATCTAATGTGTACTGCATTCCTTCTAGGGGTGCTTCTTTTTTGGCAAGGGAAAACAAATCCAACATTAAAGGTTTTTGGTTAGTGTCTTCAAGGTGTTTTATGTCCTGGTTTGGACCTCTGTCACCATTTCCTTGTTGGTGCTTCTTGTTGTCTGAATTAACTGTTGGTTTATTATTCTGTATACCCTCTTGTTCTTTAAGTGCAAAAGTTTTTGTGAAAGTTACAGGCAAATCCTGTTGATTTACAGGATTACTTATAGGTCGTACATTAGGCCCTGGTTTCCAGTCTGGTGTGGCCTGAGAAAAATTGAATGTAGAATCCCATGCAGGATCAGGGAGCCAGTTTCCCCCTGACATTTTCTTCTATTCAACCTCAAGAAGTGCTTTCTGTGGTGACCAAGAAGTGCAAGGGAGAACAGGCCCCTCCGTGAGTGTAGTATTACTGGTAGAAATAGGTGTAACAGTCTGAACAAATTTTTGTTGCCCAGTTAAGTTCACAAGATTCTCTTGTTGCATCACATCTCTGTCTGTAACTGACCATTTTTGCATAATGGTGGTGTCTTTAAATGAAAAAAAATGTAGCTGTAGACTGTTGATTGTGTGATGTTTGATATTGAATTGGGCTTTGAGTTTTCAGTAACATTTCAGGTGTCTCAGGGTGTTTGAAAAGAAAACCAGCCATCTTAAAAAGCTGGGGACTTGGCTCACAGTTCAGGCTTTTAGTTTGCAATCGGTTACTGGGTTTAAGTCCTATAGACTACATGTTAGAAAGAAGAGGACTTTGCTTCAAGATTTTTGAAACTGAAGGTACAGTAGGCTTTTGGCGTACATCTAACTCTAGTGTTTGGACTGCCAGCCTTTAAATCATTTAAATCAGTTACTGCAGAAAATAACGTAACAGAAGAAGATGACTCACCCGGCCTCGGTGAAGCCTTTGATGCTGCTGCGTCAGACGCTGAACTGACAGGCAGAAGAAGCTGAATGACAGCAGATCTTTCTTGTTGCTCAGAAATTAAAGCTGACCGACTCACTGACTTTTTTTCGATAGATGCTTCATTTCCAGAAAAATCAGTAGTCATTTTAGTCGTTGTATCCTCCGAGCAATTTTTTTCTCAGGTTACTTTTGTTAACATCTGAATGTTGAAGAAGCAAAATATCTTCTGCTGAGGCGTAAATATCCGTATATCCATCGTCTTTTTCAAAGACAATCTCCATATTATTTTTCTCAATCTCAGCCTCTGGTATAACAGTGGTAGAAGAGGAGGCTAACTCTCCTAGGTGAAGTGCATCCTCACACCATGAAGCCTCATTTTAAGAGGCCATCTCAAAAAACAGACGTCCAAAACTCTCCCTACTGACATCAACTCAGCAGGGGAATTTCACTAGTGTCCTGGCCAAATTCCTTCATTTGCTAAAATACCACCAACAGCTTAATCTGGTTCAAGGTCAGTTGGCATTCATCTGTATCCCCCTCCCCGGGTTGTGCATGAAAATAGGCAGGATTTGTCTAGTGCACTTACCCAGTCAACAAAAACTATATAAATAAATAAATGCTCCCGGATCTCTTCAAGTGAAATGATGGTGCGACACCCTGTGGCCATTCGATGATATTGCAGGACCATGTCTGGAATGCAGTGATTACTGAGACCAGTCGTCCTTGCTTACATCCCTCTCAAGCTGGAATAAACTGAATGCTAGTTTTGATTGCCTGTTTCTCTAGTTACAACTGACTTTTCTCATGTAACCTTATTCATATTGTGCTTATTTTTTGACCCATTTCTGGGTAATAGGATGATGGTAATAGTTTTCTTTTCCTCTAAGCACAGGGATGATTTAGATTACTAATATGGGGTGTGGAGCTTCCCTGCTATCAAATCAGTGAATTGCAGAGATATATATGGCCCTTTTATACCGGAATTTATCCTGCAAGTAAGTAATAAACAGACATCTGGAATGTTAAATAGGCACAGATTTGAAGAGTTGTCTCCAGTATCAGGGATTTTGAGTTTATTATCCATTTTGATTATTGGATCCACATCATCCCTTCCTATTACATGATCATATGCCAACTAGCAAAACCAGCACTAGTGTATACCTTTTTTAGTGCCACATGACGTATGGGGATTAACTTCCCTCTCCTTATCTCCTCTTATCTATACTGCTTGTGAACTCTGGTTTGGGAGGGGGGCAGGGGAGGTATAGTGGACAGGATTAGTGGACAGCATGGACATCAACATGCCGAGCAAAGTGGTTGGAGTGCAGTCATTAAGACTGGGGTACTGGTTTACTCACCTATTTTCTGGTGTTATGTGCACGTTTATATTGAATGTTCTTATTAGAGTGGGGAGGTTGTTAAGATGCTTTCTATTTTTTGTTTATTGGTGGTGGGGAAGTGGGAGATGTCATTTAGGGAGGGGGAAGGAGAGCCATGTTGTCATAGCTGCAAGTGGGGTATTCGATGTATATTTACACCCAAATCATTGCCCATAGCACCGGACTTCCTATATGAAAATCGTCTCCTGGAATATTAAAGGAGCCTGGTCATGGGTAAAAAGACTCCAGATAATCAAACATCTGGCCTTAATAAAGTGTCAAATTGCACCCCTGCAGGAGACGCACTTGCTAGAGGTGGAAAACAACCTCTTTCGCAGGGGTTTCATAGGTTCAGTGTACACTGCAGGATCCTCCACATCACAATGTGGAGTGGTGATCTTGATTGCCAGAGGCACTCAGTTCTTGGAACAGCAAAAATTTACTGACCCACATGGCAGATTTATTTTCCTAAGGGGGGTGTTGGATCATAGAGAAGTTCTTATTGGCTCAGTTTATGGTCCCAACAGAGATTCCCCCGATTTTTTCACTAACCTTTCCCTATCCTTAACTCCCTTCATTGACTTGCCCATTATTCTAGCTGGGGACTGAAATCTTGTTATTGATACCACCCTAGACAGATCCTCCTCCTCCATGAGCTCTAACCCATTCCATGCCCAAAGATTCCTTCAAGACCTTTTAGAGACTTATGGGCTGAGTGACCCCTGGCCACTTCTGAATCCTAACACTAGGACATATACTTTCTACTCACCCCTGCACAAATCCCTTTCCCAGATTGATTATTTTTGGTTAACCAGAAAGTGATCACTGGTCTAGAAAGCTGTAGTATCATTCCTAGAGTAATATCTGACCATTCCCTTATCTGGTCGATAATTAACCTGGCCCCAGGCATCCAGTAAGACACTATCTGGAAACTAAACTCACAGTTACTTGTCCATGAGGATATAGTAACTCAAATTAAAGACCTTATCAAGCATTTCATGGAATATAATGAAGGTTCCATTCTGGCTTTTGACCAGATATGGAGTACCCTGAAATGTGCTCTTTGAGGTGAATTTATTAGGATCTCAGCTACCAGGAGGTGTCAACAAGACAAAAAATCCAAATCCCTTCTTGAAGATATAAGGTCTGTAGAGGCCTCCTTATCCAATCTCCCCTCTGATGAAGAGATGTTATGTCTGACCTTGCTGAGGGACCAATATGCAGGGCTACTAAGAGAAAAAGCAGAATATGCTCTTTTTAAAACTCAGGCCAAGTACATCGAACAGGGGGACAAAACCAGTCACCTCTTGGCGATGAGGCTTTTGAGACAAGAAGAATCTCATATCATTGCTTCACTGTTCTCCCTGGCATCCAAAGCTATTTTAACTACTCCCAGAGAAAATGCAAAGGAGTTTGAACAATATTATAAGCAGCTTTATAGCCCCTCTGAGACTCCCCCTCTTGCCAGTGAAATTTGGGAATACTTAAGCACAATTCCCCTCCCTTCCCTTGACGCAGTCCAACAAAACCTCTTAGTTCATCGTATCTCAGAGCAGGAGATCAGGAACACCATCGGGTCCCTTCCCAGAGACAAGGCCCCGGGCCCGGATGACTTTCCATCCAATTTTCTATAAAACGTTTGAGGTGGAGCTGACCCTTATTCTTCACACTAAGATTCATACTAAGGTTGGAAAGAAAGCTAGAGAGCCATGAGGCCCATATTTGCTTTCTTATATTAATAATAACTAAGAATGAAATCAGATAGTAATAATTTATCCAAACATGATTTAAACAGATGTTTAGAGCTGCTACAGATAATTTCCACAGGCAGAGCATTCCATGATTTAGTTATCCGTAATGTGTAGAAGTATTTCCCTGGCAATAAGTTCAATTTTTTTAATTTTAATTGAAGTGGATGGCCTCTAAGGTTGAAGATATCATCTTTGAACAATAGTCCTAAGTGTGTAAGTAAATAAGGGTCTTTCATGATGTCATACATTAGCAGAAGATCCCCTCTTAGCCTTCTCATAGTGAGCAGTATCAAATTTAGTGTTACAAGTCTAGATTCATACAGAACATGTTGTAACCCTTATTTGGATTTTGTATAACATCATTGCACTTTCTCAAGACGAGAGATGTCATATTTTTTATGAGGGCACCATAAGGGGAAAGAGAAGTCCAAATGTGAATGAACATATGCTCTATAAAGAGGCAACAGCACATCTTTTTCCCTAGATCTTATATTTCTTAGAATGGACTAGATGACTCTATTTGCTTTTAATATCACAGCATGTATTTGAGAGTCAGGCCAAAAATCATTGTGACAAATACCCCCAAATCTTTTTCTGAAAAGTATTTTTTACCGCCATATTGTCTAACATATACCGATGGAAATTATTTGCTGTCCAAAAGTGAATTACCTTACATTTGCTATGATTTAATTTCATGCCCCAATGATTAATCCAATTTGAAATGAAGTCCAGATCTGTTTGAATAGTGGCTATCTGCTCAGGTGTGGAACATAACCCACCAATTTTTATGTCATCTGCATATTTGATGGTGTTTGACAAACAATTTTCTGCAATGTCAGATATAAATATCTGGAACAAAATAGGCCCTAAAACAGAGCCCTGAGGCACTCCACTAGTCACATATCCCAAACTTGATAATTTGTCATTTATAAGTACTTGTTGGGTTCTACCAATCAACTAATTTAGTATCCATTGTACTATAGCTGGGGCCAGATTTATAGAGGTTAATTTTTTTTGATAATGCCCAGTGTAGGAGGAGATCAAATGCCTTGCTGAAGTCAATATAGATTACATCGCATGGTAAATGATCATTGAGCTGTAAGCTAACATCCTCATAGAAACAGAGTAAGTTTGTTAGACAGCTACATCCCTTTTTGAACCCGTGTTGTTCCGCATCTTTTGATGTTAGTGTTGAAGAAATAATATGCTTTATCAGGCTTTCCAAGACCTTACATAGGGGAGCTGTCAAACTAATTGGTCTGTAATTGTCATAGCTATTTTTGGGTCCCTGCTTATGGATAGGGATGACATAGGCTATTCTCCATAAAGGGGGCACAGAATTTAGATTTATACAATGCTCAAAAAGTAATTTGAGGGGCAATGCTAGACAATTTGCCAATAGGTATAATAGGTGACCTGGTATACCATCAGGCAAAGTACTCATCTTCCCTTTGACAACAGTTAATTTGGTACACACATCATCTACTGAAATAGCAATATTCCCTACCACAGAGACAACATTGTTTGTAATTGTTTTATTATTGTAAAACATTTCACAGAAATACATATTGAATATATTAGCCATTTCTAAAGGATCATGAACAAGATTATTTTTGTACAAAATGGGACCTACTTGACAAGTGGAATTTTTTTAATGAATTGATATATGAAAAAAAGGATTTACTATTATCTTTTTTTTTTTTTGCATTTGCTGCTAATTTCAATTCTCATGTCTTTTTTGCATTTCAGATGCTTTTCTTACATTTTTTCTAAATATCAAGATAGTTACCCCAGTTCACTGGATTCTGTGCTTTCAAATATGTAATGTAGCATTTAATTTTTTTCCTTTTATTAACCCTCTGATGGATTTATCCATCCATTTAGGTTCATGTTGTTTAAAACATCTTTTATTTTAGTAGGAATATAAGATTCTCTAAGTTCAGAGATTTTACTGTAGAAGAAAGAAAAATAATCATAAATGCCAATTGTATTTAATGTGGAAACCCAATCAATGCTTTCCAAATTGGTTTTTATGCCGGAAATATCAGCTTTATTGTACAAATAAACTATAGAGAAATTTTGTAAAGGGACAATCATATGTTCAAAATTAAATCTAACAGAACAATGGTCGCTATTCCCTATGGGTGTGGTTACATAAAGATTTTTTGGTGTTAAATTTGTACTATAGAATACTAGGTCCAAAAGGTGCATGCCTCTGGTGGGCTGCCTTACCCCCTGGGTGCGGTTACATTGCTTGCAGATATCAATTAATTTTCTACCAGAATTAGAAGGGGCAGATTGTTTTACCCAGTGAGTTTCAACTAGGTTTAGGTCCCCTGATAAAATAATATCCCCCATATAAGATGCCATTTCAATTTCTGAGATAAGTCCATCAAGATATTCAGTGGGTGCATCAGGGAGATGATATCAGTGGGTGCATCAGGGAGCCGATAAACACCCAATATTAGGTGACAATGTTTATGCAAAACAAATTTAATACATAGTGATTCAATAGAACAACCAGGGGACTTGATTTTATCAGAAATGTTTACTGACATAAAAGATTCTTTAAGCAAAATAGCAATCCCTCCACCTTTTCTAGTCTGCCTATTATATCTGTACATGGAGTACCTGGGGATAACTGGGCTCCAACTAATGTTATCATCTCCCCATGTTTCACTGGTCATAATTATATCATTTTTTTTTATAGAAATTTGGGCTTGTGGCTCATCTAGTTTATTATTTAGACTCCTTGCATTAAAATAAATGAAATCTAATTTTTTTGAGAGTATTGAAACAGATGCCTTATTAGTGTACTGCTGGGGGGGGGATGTTTCTCTCCCCCAGATTTAGCAGTTTAAATGTTCATTTATGTATTTTAACTTATGATCAGCTAATAGATGATTTCCCCTGGGACTTAAATGAAGGCCATCCTTACTAAATAGTTCTGGTCTGTCAAAAAAGTCCTCCCAATGGGTAATGCTTACCTGATTTTGTTTAAGACATTTCTGACAAAGCCAGTTATTGAATTTGTGAATTCTATTGTTATAGGCCTCAGAAGCTTTTGGAACTGGTAAAACTTCTGAAAAAGCAATCTCACATCCCCTTTCAACTAAAATATTTGAGAGTGCCACTATATCTTTTTTAATTTCAAGTGAATCTGAGCATGCAAAATCATTTGTGCCACCATGCAGCACAACTAAGGGATTCAGACCACTATGTTTCAACATATTATGGATCATATTTGTAATATTAGAAACACGGCCACACTTAAAGCTTGAACATGTGCGATTTGTTTTATCGGGGTCACATATAGCCCCATTGAGATTTTTAATAATGGAGTCCCCAAGTACATAAACTTGCCTGGGGGCACTCAGATTTGTAATTGGAGCATCCATGTGATTTAAGTTATTACCATTAATAGGAAGAACAGGTAGAATATCAGGAATTGATGGGGTATGAGAAGGTAGAGGACATCCCTGGGAAGTACTAAATGCACACTAAGAGTGTTAGTAGAACTATGCTGATTTTCAGCATTAGTTGTCATGGCAGAAATCATATCTATTGAGTCTGTCCCTTCAACACTAGAATCGCCACATAGAGGCTCAAAACTATTATTTATTTATTTTATTTATTTATTTGCTTTTGTTAACCGGGTAAGCACACTAGACAGCCAAGTGCCTATTTTCAGGTGCGACCCGGGAGATTACAAGGCACATTACAAGGTACATACATGAACATCAGGCAAATACAAGTGGAGGATTACATTACATAGAATTAGCACAACAGGGACTTTACAAGCATCAGATTTCATCAGGCAAATAGTAGTGAAGAGTTAATATAAAGTAACCAGAACACAGGGACATTGTAAGACAACAATACCAAAAACAGGTATTACAATACAGTATTAAACATTGCAGTCAGTAGGAAGAAGTGCAGTGTGAATTCATTGTTCCAGGCAGCAAGTTGTAAGGCTAACAGTTAGAATAAGGAGGAGTCACAGTTGGGATAGAGTGGGCCCAGTGCGAGAGAAAGGGGTGCACAGTTATAGTGCTCACCCTGTTTTGGCGGTGGGCCTAAATGGTCCATTTTTATATATGCTGTGAGAACAGGAGGAGTATGAGCACAGTTGTGCTCTGCCCAAGTCGTAAATGTTTAGGTAGCATCTCAGTTAGTTGGGGCATCTCAGGCTGAGAGGGTTTGTCTAGTGCAGAGACAGGTGGCAGCCATTTTGAGAAAACCACAGAGGGAGGCTTTAAAGCTCTGGTGCGAGGGAGAGGAGCGAGTGCTAGTTGGAAGAGAGTTCCAAACCCTGGGTGCATATGCAGCGAAGGCTCAGTCACCCATTTGTGTGCAGGTTTTAGGTACCAGGAGGTCATGGGAGCCTCTGGATCACAGGTTGTAGGAGGGTTTAGCAAGAACAAGGATCTCAGCAAGGTTTTGAGGGGTGGCAGTTCCGATAATATTGTCAATGAAGTTGCCCACGACATAAGAGCAGTGAGTTTCCAGTGGGAGACACTCAAGCCAGGTGTAAAGCTCACAGCAGTGAGTGAGGTGGGGGTCTGAGAGCGCAAAACAGCATATGTCATTGTACGCTGAGTCCCACTTTACTAGACTAGTTTTTGCAATGTGGGCAAAGGTGATTAGTCCATAGCAAAGCATGGGTAGGAGGACTCCCCTGGCTAGAGCAAGATGGGCAGCTGGAGTTAGACAGCTTTTTGCTCTGTAAGCCTGACCCAGCTTGCAGTTTGAGGCCTTGCATGTATTTCGTATGTGCAGGTTCATATCCAGCTGCAGGTCAAGGGTTACCCCCCGGTACGTGACCAAGCCTGCGACAGTCAGCAGTGACCCATCAGCCCCAGAGATCTGTAGTGAATCTGGGGCGGCTTTTAACTTGGCTGCTGAGCCAAATAGCATGGCCTGCGTCTTCTGTAGGTTAATAACAAGTTTATGGTCCTGCAACCAAGTTTGGATGTGGTTGAGGTCCGAGTTTAGTTTGGTGTTAATGGTGGCAATGTCCTGGGATTTGGCCATGATGACTAGGTCGTCTATGTACAGCACTGAGGACCCTAGAGCCGGAGCCAAGTTATGTGTTGGTAGGTGAAACTGAGTTGCTTTATGACCACTTTTACATGCTCTGGTATATTCTACTTCATACCACTTGTCATCCATGTTAATATTATGATCCTTTTCTCTTGCTCACTTCACCGGTTGTTTGCCTTCATCTGTGAACATGGGATTACAGATTTGACACTCCTAGAAGCAATTATAGTGGTACTTCTGAAGCCAGTCAGACCTAAAAGCAAAGTCACTAATTACTGCCCCATCTCACTGATGAATTATGCTATAAAGATTTTTGCTAAGATTTTAGCCTCTAGGGTTACAAAAGTTTGGGAAGGGCTCTTGAGCACTGAGCAAATTGGAATTGTGCAGGGTAGATCCTTATCAGACCACATTCATAAGCTTGCCCACATTTTTTTCTGGATCCAGGGATGCGGATCAGCCAATGGATCTCGTATCCCTGGATGCGGAAAAAGCATTTGATAGATTCAGCTGGCCTTTTCTTTTTAGTACCCTGTCTAAATTCAGTTTTCAGGCCACTTTTAGATCTTGGATTAGCTCCTTATACTCCTGTCCCACCGCAAAAGTATATTACAATGGAGTCTTTTCTTCTACTTCTCCCCTAAAATCCGGTACCCGGCAAGGTTGCCCCCTGTCACCGCTGCTATTCAATCTATATTTAGAACCTTTGTTACGTCAGTTGAATACCTCCCCACTCCTTCAAGGTATCGTAATAGGACCGTTTAATTTAAAAATGCCAGTATATGCTGATGACATCCTCCTTCATATCACTGATCCCTGCAACTCCATTCAAGCAGCCCTGCAAATTATTCAAAAGTTCAGTAAGGTTTCCAATTACAAACTTAACCTCAATAAAACTGAAGTGATGCCCCTCAACTCTCTTCTCACCAAAAATGAGATTGCCCATTTTCTATGGTCTGGAATACCCGTCTCAAATACTTAGGGATAACATTGTCCACCTCAGTATCATTAATGAAAAAACTTAACTTGGACAATCTCATTCTGAATATTCAGCAGGACTTAGATAGATGGGCTCCGCTGTATCTGTCCCTTCAAGCAAGAGTTAGTCTGGTTAAAATGAATCTCCTCCCAAGAGTATTCTATCCACTGAATATGTTGAATGTTTACCTCCCTTTGACTTGGTTTCGTCAGCTACATAGTGTAATCTCCCAATTTATATGGCAGCATACACCCCCAAGGAGGTCGTATAATCGTTTAAGTGCACCACGCAATTTAGGGGGCCTTAAACTTGGTAATTTTTTTTATTACTACTTGGTCAGTCATATGGCCAAATATATGCACTGGACTACCACACCCCAAGATATGGATAATCTCTCATACACCCTCACCTGGTTGCTAGTAGAGCAGCACATGTTAACAGCCTCAGGGTTCTCCCCTGCTAGTTTTTTGTTCACAACAACACACAAACTCCCATGTTCCCTACATAATTCGGTTATGCATACCTCAATAAAAGAGCACATGCAATTATGCAAGTTCATGAAATGTGATAACCAACATGATTTGTCGCAGCTGGTTTTCAGTAATCCCAATTTTAGATTAGGAGACCAAGTGATCTCTGCTCCAAAGGAGTGCACAACCCCACAAGCCTTAGTCAGCGATTTAGTAATTAATAGCAAACTAGGTACTACACCAGACTTGTTGGTGTATTTCCAATTACCTAGTAACTACTCCTTTTTTGAGTTCCAGATTAGACACATGTTAATAAAGTGGTATGGTACTGGCTCCTGGACTGTTCCTCCAGCAACTCCTCTTCAGGAGTTCCTTGCATGTATCAAACAGCCCCACTCTGTCTCTCGTCTGGTTTCAACCCTATTCTGGAAACTTAACCCGGATGATTCAGGTTATTCTCGATACTGGGCCCTCACCTTCCCTAATGATACCTTCCTTTGGGAAACTGTCTGGCAGGGAGTCTAGTCATATACTGCTAATGATCGCCTAAGAATGACACAGTTTCATATTTTACACAATATGCATTATACTCCTGTTAAAATGTATGGCATGAGTAGGCTACCAAACCAAGCCTGCTTCAGGTGTGGCCAGAAGCCAGGATCACCACTTCATATATTCTGGGATTGCCCCAAAGTGGCCCCTCTTTGGCGTCTCCTTCAGGCAAAGGCTGACCCATTATTGGGCTTGCAAGATTTATTTACGCCTCAAATTTGTATTGTAGGAGATTACAACACCATCTCAGTTAAAGAAAGGCAGTTTCACATGGCCATTATATCTTTATCAGTTAATAAACTTGTTCTCCGCCACTGGAAAGACCAACATGTTATCTCTTATCATAAATGGGTGAAGGAGTTTTTCCATAACCTCAGAATTGAGAAGGCAATTGCCAGCCTCCATGGTAAATTTTCCCTGTATCGAGTCAGATGGGAGAAACTGCACACCCTTTGGTCTTTAATTCCCCCTTAAAGGGTCGAGACATCATATCATCTAACCACACTGGGAACCTGCCACTAGCTTAGTTGATGGATGCAATGTCTGTACTAAGACGGTTGATATGTATAGACCAATGTCAAGTGAAGTCTATGGGTATACTTAAGTTCACCCCCATAATTGGTTCTCTTATTTCTCCACCATCTCAATGTGGGTGAGTGCAACTTTCTGTTAGCTCTGAACTGTACACTACATCCAGTTAGTCATGGCTCTGGGTGGGTGGGGGAATGGAGGGGGTAGTTTATTGGGGCTGGGAGGTGGTAGGGTGGGGGGTGAGGGGTGGTTTGTTTTGTTTGTTTGCCTGTATAGTTACTGGAATCTTGTTTCCTGCAACTGATTTACTGTACTAGAAGTTTACTCTATATAGTTCTTTGTTTGCTGCAGGATCTGTATTTCATGCTTTGTTTTCTGATCACATTGAATAAAGTATATTAAATTTAAAAAAAAAGAACACAAAGGTTGGAGAGGAACATAAACTACTGTACATCATACAGTTCTAATATGGCACTTAACACCAGAGTGTAAATCAGAAACAACCACAGAGGTTACTAATAGACATGAATAGATGGAATATTAACTGCATTTGAACCAGTTTTTAAAAATCAGCTTCTACTGGGAAAAATGCCATTCAGGTTCAGCATGGTTATCCTTTAACATTCAATAATGAATATATTTTATCCACACATACTTTTGAAATAGCTTTCTTTAATGTAATATGTAGTAGTAGAAGTAGGAGTAGTATGTTTATTTATAGGGCATCCTTCCCCAAGGGTACCTTACATCAAAAGTAGCATAAAACATTGCAGAATTACAGGGCTAGTGAAATGTGCATATCAATAAATAAACAAAACCATAAACATATAACTAAAACAACAGGGTAATAAATAAATGAATGCAAATAATAATAATAACTAGCAGCAGCATCAGGCAGAGTACATATAATGAGGCCATCAATGATCTCCAAAGGCCTTTTTGAAGTGGTACACCTTTAAATCCCTCTTAAAAGCCTCCATCAAGTGGATTTTCCTCAGTTCCCAGGGTAGCAGATTCCAGAGTAGATGTCCAGAAACTTCAAATGGACACTCTCCTGAAGATTTAAGTCTAACCCTCAGGACTGACAGGAGCCTCTCCTTGGTAGAGCACAGAGGGTATAAGAATCGGTGTGGATTCAGGAGCTCAGACAAGTGGCTAAGGCCCAATCTGTATAGAACCTTATAAGTTAGTAAATCAACCCTGAAATGAACATGTCAGCTCACCAGCAGCCAATGCATTTCACGCCAGAACAAGGATTACATGACAAAACCTAGGTTGGCCTGCCAGCAACCAAGCCCCTGCATTCTGCAACAGCTGCAGGTGTCATAGGGTACCTCCACTGACCCCAGGGTACAAAGCATTACAGTAGTCGAGCATGGACATCACAAACATTGGCAGCTCATTGGAGGGATAAGGGATTTAATATGGCTGATGTTCTTCAGATGGCAAAAGCCACTCTGGACTATAGCTGACACCTGAGCCTCAAAAGTCAGCCTCTCACCCAGAATGACCCCCCATATTTTTCCCCTTTGCATAGGCAACAAGCCTGGAGGACCTGAGCCAAAGCCCCATCACTTTCTTTGTATGTGCCGCAACCCCCCCCCCCACGACTAGTACCTCAGTCATAGCTCAGTTAAACCTCAGCCAGCTATATGTCACCCAGTGTTAAGTCTTGGCCATAGCCACAAATTACAAATGCAGCTGGGTATCATCTGCACTGCAGTAAAAACCCAGACTGTATTGCCTAATGATCTTTCCCAAGGGCGGAATATACACTGCAAACAACATAGGAGAGAAGACCAGCTCCTGGGGGATACCACAGAGCAAAGCAATTTCCCATTGTGAAATTCTGCATTCTATCCCTGAGGTAGGACTCAAACCAGCAAATGGCTGTGCCAGTGAGTCCACCATACTCCTTCAGACGATCCACTAATGTCTTACGATCTACAGTGTTGAACACTGACAAAAGATCAAGGAGAATGAGAACTGACCACTCCCCATTCACCCTCAGGAGGTCAATATGCACCCTGACCAGTATGGTCTCGGTGCTGTGCCTAGACCTAAAACAATACTGGAGGGGCTCATAGATGTCACAGGTCATCAGGTGTGCCTCAAAGTGTAGCACCACAATCTTCTCAATAACCTTTTCTGAAAAGTGCAGGTTAAAAGCTGGATAAAAATTCACCAGAATGTCCTGGTTCAGAAATATGTTTTTCAGGAGGGGATGAATCAGTGCATGTTTCAATGCCACTAGGAAGACCCCCCTTGGATAGAGATCACCAACCCACAAACACCGGACCCAGCACCATTACACAACTCACAAGACATGTTGAGTCTAGGTCTAGTTCGTAAACATGGGCCACAGCTCTAAAATTTCCTCACAGATCTCTTCCATTATAACTGGCCTAAACTCTTTCCAGGAAAGTTGAGCCCATCTGTGGGGTGTGGGCTTAGCTCCGCTGGGTTGTTACAGCCCGCTCAGTGAGATCTCGGCCCAAATAGAGGACATGCTGACAGACAGGAATTGAGCAAACCCCTCACATTTTCTGGATGAACCAGCCCTTATCAACTGCAAATAAGTAGGATTATGTAACCTGTCTACAGTACAAAAGAGCTGAGCTAGTCGATTCCTCTCAGCTGCAATCTTCCTGGACAGGAATGCTGCCTTCTTATGGGTGGTTGCCCTTTGGTATTAATCGTAACGAATACTCAAAGTCAGCTTGTAGCAATTGTAGCAATTGCTGCCATTGTATCTCTTTATAATGGAGTTTTTCCTCATCCATAGCTGATAGAATGGTGTAAATTCTAGTTATACAATGTGTCAAAAAACATAAAGATAACATGGTTCATATGAAGATTTAAAATGGATTTGAAATTGTTCTACTTCCTGATTTGCTAAATAGGTTCCAAGACTGATATGTTAATTCCCCAGAAATGCACATGTTGGAACCTGTTCAAACAATGGGATTTGGTCTTTGGGCCAATCACAATCGTATAGAATTCGTAAGCCACTTCACTCATTCCCTGATTGCCATCACAAACATGGCTGCAACTGTTACTAACTGAAAACCTTCAACAAGGCCCTAGAAAGTAAAATACTCTCAAAGTTTCAAAAAATAAACATTCTTCCATCTAATACCTAAACTACTATTCACAGCTTGAATTCATAGTGTTTCTTTGGTGACCATGAGAAAATGCCCTCCTATCCTTACTAGCATGCCAGAGCAATCAATGCTGCTCACCTTACCATAAATAAAAGTGAGAATGTGGTTCCATTTTGTGGTGTTCTGATGTGTGTGAGGAGGTGAACATTCTGCCAGAGAAATTCTGCAGAAAGAAAGTTACGTAAGAACTCACCGTAACAGTAGATCTTAGAGGAAGTCTCTGTCGTCAGGTCACACCTATGGAACTTAGCCATCAGGCATCAGGATCCCATGGAAGCTTTTTTCTGCAGCAGTCTATTAGGGTCCACACACGCCGATGTGAGGCTCCAATGTCGCACACCCTATATAAGCATGGGTGGCCTTGCTCCCTCCTCAGCTCTTTCCCTAGCCAGAGGCCGTGGGATACAGGAGTCTCACCAGGGAACCGAGGGAAGAGAGAGAAGGTTCCCAGCTAGCAGAAAGGCTGGAGCAACAGGACAGCTGAGCTGTAGAGAGAGAGATAGAGAAAGGAGTATGGAAGGATGGCCAACATGACCTGATGACAGAGATTCCCATGAAGATCTACTGTTACAGTAAGTTTTACGTAACTGTTCTGTCTTCTTTGGGGATACCTCTGTCATAGGTCTATGGAACAAGTCCCAGGCAGTGCTGAGAACAAGGACAGTCTGGGTGGGAGGAGGCCAGAGGCCTAAGAAAGAAGGCCCTAAAGCACAGCTAGGCCAACTCCTGCCTGTCTTCTGGTGGAAATGTCCAGATTGTAGTGCTTGGTGAAAGTGTGTACTCCAAGTGTCCACAGTGCAACTCTCTGCTGCAGACATGCCCCTGAAATAGGCAACTGAAGTGGCCATATCTCTGGTGGAATAGCCCTTAATCCCAGGAAGTTTCTTATCGTAATTCCTGTAACAAAATACAGTTGGCCAACCATTTGGACAAGCACTGTTTCGAAACTGGAGCGCCCTCTCTGCCAAGAGTGAAAGAAACAAATAACTGAGAGGACTTCCTGCAGTCCCTCATACGGTGAGTATAGTAATGCAAAATTCTATGCACATCCAAAATATGGAGCGATGCTTCCCCTGGATTGATATGCTCTGGGCAATAAACAGGAACGTGGATGGATTGATGTAACATAAACTCATGCACTGCCTTAGGAAGAAACTTAGGGTTAGTATGCAAAGTGACCCTGTCCTTATGGAAAATCAAATAAGGCTGCTCGCACATGAGAGCCTATAGCTCTGAAATTCTTTGAGCAGAAGTAATCACAACTAAAAGTAACACTTTCCATGACAGAAAACGTGGCTGGCAACACATGGCTGGCTCAAAAGGAGGCAGGGTCAGCTTCTCCAAGACAAAATTCAGATCCCAAGCCATAACTGGGTTACAGATAGGAGGCTTCACATGCAGAATGCCACACAGGAAAGTATGGGACACATCCAGCTGTGCCACAGTACAGCCATCAATAGGCGCATAAAAGGCAGATATGCTGACAGGTGCACTTTAAGAAAGGAGTATTTACGTTCTGCATCAGACAAGGTCAAGAGATGCTAAAGAACCTGGTTCACAGGAAGGGTGAAGGGGTTCAGGCTATGAGAAGCAGCCAAGATAGCAAACCACTTCCATTTCATAGAGTAGGTGGCCCTGGTAGAAGGCTTTCTGGTGGCCAGCAAGACATCACCTTCTGAGACACATCAAAGCGATCAACGGCTACGTCCTTAGGAGCCACTCATGCAGGTGGAGGGACTTGAGGTCTGAATGGAAAAGGGTCCCCTAATCCTACGTCAAGAGGTCCCTGCAGAGGAGCAGGAGAATAGGATATTCCACAGCAAATTGTTGCAGTAATGGAGACCATATCTGCCGAAGTCAGAATGACGCCACAAGAATTAGGGTGGCCCCTTCATCTGTAGCTTGATGAGCACCCTCTGAATCATAATCATCATAATCAGCTTTATTTATAAGAAAGTGCCTTTCAAAACCAAGGCGCTTGTACAAAATTCATTAAGGTATATTTAAAAGTTGTGGATTTACATTCCCGTCTCCTGGTGGACGGTAGACGAGAAGTATCTTGCACCCCACACCCTCGCCCATGATATATTCAAAGGAGTTGGTAGTTCCCACTGGCACTTCCACTAGGCCCAGATCAGATCTAAAACAAATGGCAACACCCCTGCCCCTACGATCCATCCTCGGGTGGTGTATCACCGAGTACCCGGCTGGAACTGCTGATGCCAACACTGGACCAGCATTTTCATCCAACCAGGTCTCGGTGATGCAAGCCAGGTCTGATGATCCAACAAGATCCTCTATTACCGTGGTCTTGTTCTTAATAGACCTGGCATTGCTTAACACTGCCCGAATAGGATGAGAACCTGAGAAGACCGAGTTACCTGCCTGCTACAAGCAGAGCCCTTGGGTATGGGAACCAGACATGGAGATCCCCTTTCCTGGACCCATTTCACCCCAGGGTGTCTCCTTGTCCCTACTATTCCTATCCGCCCACTCCTTTCCATCCCCTCTCCAGGCCAGGCCCTCGCCTTTCTTTCTCTAACAATCCCCAAGGCTCTATACCTTCTTTATACCTCTGGAGATAGTGAAGGACAAGAAAAAGGATGAAGGTCCCTGAGCCTGGAGGGGGAATAATACCCAACCGTCCTTATACCTTCCCAACACATATTTAAAAATCCAATAAGTCACAGACCAAACAAAATAAAATATCAAATATAAAATTATAAATTGTAAAGCATTCAATCACATTCAGTCAGGCCACTACAAATCATGCAAGTAAATCCACAATATTTTAAATATACCTCTCAATCAAAAGAAAACAGGTTGTAATAAATCAAATTAGTATCAGTCTTAATGAGCAATCCCAACTTAGTCAAATTAAATTGACGCAAAACAAAGTCTCAGTCTTGGTGGCCAAGAAAAAATGAGCCGTAAGCCAAATTATAGTCATATCTCATATGAGCCTTTGGGATACAATCCAGGAAATCCATGACATAACAGTGGACTGGGGCATGCAAACCAGATCTCAAGGGTGGGCCTCACCTCCAAATGCACCAGGCTCACTGGTCCCAACACCCTGCCACCCGTGACCCGCTGCCACAATCCCTCGGGGGGCATGCCACAGGGAATGACCCACAAGGGATCTAGAAGACACCCAACCAACACTCTGACTCCCCAGAGATACAGGGGGCAGCTCCCTCTTGGTCACAGAAAGCCGGTCAGCCACTACCCCAGGTGCAGATAGGAGGCTCCCCTTCCCCAGCACAACACCCAGACCACGCAGCTCCTCTAATCCCAAAAGCCTGCAGATGTCTAGTGTCCAGGGCAATGTCCACAATCTTCTTGGGCAATCTGTTTAAATTACTCACAATTTCAGAGCTACCGCCTGTAAAATCGAATCGATTCGATTCAAGACTCCCTGCCTCTGGTCTTAGGCCATTAAGCTTTCCAAGCAACAGTCTAGGCAGTGTTGTGTTCTCCCCCCAAATCTCTCACTTAAGGAGGGAGGAACTACCACACCGGCAGCTAAAACCATTGGTTCCAAATTTAAATCTCTGTTTTCATTAAAGAAGCCAGGACCGAATCTGGAATTGTTCAATATCCCGCTAAACAGACGATAAGCAAAAAACAGTCAGAAGATCAACTAATACCCCTGATACAAACCTCGGGAGGCTCTCACCACTCCCAATAGTACCAGGGAAATTATTCAGTCTCAGCTAGGCAAATAGTGAACAAACAAGGGATCAGCTCACTACCTCTGGAGCAAGCTAGGAGGCTCTCACCACTCCCGAAAAAATTGTCTCCAGCTGGGCAGGTCACAAACAGGCGGCTCCCTTATCCAATCACACTCTGGTCCTCACAGTTTATCCACCAAGAAGATAATCGATTCTGCTTGCCAAAAATCCTGTAATGGTCCACAAAGAATCGATCGACACAGGAGACAGAATAGCAAGCTCTTCAATGCTAATCCCCCCGGTGCGAACACTGCCTCCGAGAAACATAAAATAAAATACTACTCTCCTAACACTAACTCACTACTTGAACCCTGACTATCACTAGCACCCCTACATTTAAATACTAACCAAACTTTAAACAAAAAGCAATAAAACGATAAAATCAAATAAAATTGCAACCAAACGATCCCCTCACTGATGGCAGCCCAGCATGACAGCCATCTTTGGCTTTCCTGAGTTTGCCATCAGAGGAAAGGAAAGGAAGGCATACAGAAACCTTCCTTTCCAGGAGAGGGACAACGCATCTTGACAGAAAACTCCAGGCCCTGGATCTAACAAGCAGAAATGCAGTAGTTTTGTGTTGAGTGGGGACGCAAAATGTCCAACTCCAGATGACCCCACCTGTCAAACAGATGTTCTGCAACCAATGTTAGCAGTTCCCACTCATGCATTTTGGACCGTGATCTGCTGAGCCTGTCCACCAAGGCATTTTGGGTGCCTGGCACATGGATGTCAGACTGTTCCAGACCGTGATCCAGAGCCCAGTACCAGACCCTCATTGCTTCCAGGCACAGAGAGTAGGAATGGATTCCCCCCTTGCTTGTTGATGTAATAGACCACACTGAGATTGTCTGACTGAACCAGCAGAGGGCCTAGAGAGACAGATGGTTCTGGAAGGCCTAGAAGATATACAGAACTGCCCTAATTTTTAGGCTGTTTATGTGGAGGTGAGTCTCCCAGTGGGACCAGAGACCCTGGGTCTGAGAAGGACTTAGATGGGCTCCCAACCCAGTCCTGAAGCATCCGTGGTGAGGATTTGGTGAGCAGTGTGGGAATAAGAAATGGTACCCTCTTTAAGAGATTGGCCGGGACCATCCACAGTGAAGCACCTTGCCTACTGGTGAGGACCAGCTGATCTTGATCATCCAAGTGCTGATCCCACTGACCCCTGAGGGTCTGCTGTGGGATCCTCATTTACAATCAGGCCAAAGGGACTGTAACAATGGCCACAGCCATTAGATCTAGTAGCCGGAAGAATGTCCTGGCTGGGACATGCTGGCACTGAGCCACCTCCTGGACCTGGGTAATAAGGTGGTCTTCCCTGTCTGCAGGGAGGAAGGCCTTGCCCTGAGTAGAGCCCAGGACTTCCCCAATGTACTGTAACCACTGAGACAGTATCACTACAGACCTGGGCCAATTGACAGTGACACCCAAGGACTGGAATAACTGCAGGGTGCATTCTAGAGTCAACAACAGGAGATCCCTGGACTGGACTTTCAGTAACCAATCATCCAGGTATGGGAGCACATAGAGGCCTTCGCACAGGAGGGCTACTGCTACAGCTGCCAAGCACTTGGTAAATACCTGTGGCACAGAGGATAAGCCAGAGGGCAATACCTTGAACTAGTAATGTTCTACCTGGAACAGGAACTGCAGATACCATCTGTGAGGGAGGGGGCTGGGTATGGTGAAGGGAGTAGACAGACTGAACAGCCCTGACAGAAACCTGAAGGTCATTGATAATATCCTACACATCTGGACCAAAACGTTTGTGACCTACATAAGGGGCATTCAACACCTTTTGTTGAACATCAGCTGCAAGGCCATATACTCTAAACCAGGAGTGCCTTCTGAGGCAAATGCTGGAGGAAGCTGCCCTGGTGGTAGTATCAGCAATATCATAGGTGGCTCTGAAGAGATGCTTATTGACATCTTCTGAGACCAGGAGAAATTTGAGAGGCTCTTGTCTCTGGGAACCCTCAGGGAGGGCCTGAGCAGCAGCTTCGCTCTTCCTCCAGAGGATTTTCTGGTACTTGATCAGATGAGCCAAGTAACTGGCAATCCTAAAGCCTAGAGTGGCAGATGCAAAGGTCCTGTTGCCCCAGAGGTCTAGCCTCCTAGATTCCCAGTCAGGGGGCTGGGAACTAAGGTGCTTGGGCACCTTAGTCCTGTCATGAGCGGCCTTAATTACCACTGAGTTGGTTTCCAACTGGGCTGCATAAAAGAGTAGCCCCTGAGGTGCCTGGTAAAGCTTGTCAGCCTTTCTGGGCATGGCTGGTACCAGATTGGTCCTGTGCCAGGCTGCAGTGGCAGCATCATTCGATAAATGCAGCACTACACAAAAGCTCCAAATAAAAAAGTTTAATACACTGCTTCCATCAACAGCGCAATCTCTGATGCTTCGAGGGAACAGTCCCTCTTTATCAGGGGGGTGGAGTCGCAGTCGTAACATCTACAGTACACTTAAATAGCATAATGCTGCTGTGACGCATGCAGCAGCAAATGCATCACCAGGTATATACAATTATTTACAATGATCAAATAAAAAAAGGTTTTCATGCTTACAAAGTTCTAGAAATAACATGCCCAAAACACCATAACAAAAGCGTAATCAACTAAAAACATAAGAACTTATCGGTTGGCAGCATATGGAACTAAAAGGCATATATCTACAAATTTAACAAATGAATCCATGTGATGATGCCCAATATATGCAGAACCTGTGAATAGATAAATCTGCATTAGTATTAGTTACTGCAATCACAAACAATGTTACATTTATTTTACATTAGCAATCCACTGATTTAAGAGCGATCACCTAAATATGCATGTGCTGCTGCCAATAATAGATCCAAGTACGTAAATGCATCACATGCATTGCTGAATAAGCATTTAATATAATTCAAATGTATTTTAAGTCTAATAATCACCATAAACACATAGGTTTCTAGTGGAGATGAAGCCCAGATTGTAGAGACGTATGCACAAAATATGTAATTATACAATGTGTCTTAAAATGCTGCTTCTGATTGGCTAGCTGGCACGATTTATAATGTGTAAATCCTGCTATCACCCCATGGGAAGAAGTACCAGCTGCCATCCCCACTGTGAAATCACTGCAACTCCTGAAACACAAACAGAAAAGACACCAGGTTCGGTCAACCATAAACGGTGAATAAACAGTTTTTCCTTATTTTTTTCTCAGGAAAAAAACTAGCGGGCCAGTGTATAATCGCAATATCCCATTCAAGAGTGTGGGTGGTGCCAGGATTTAGCCACTTCTGGTGTGGTTTCTTCATTTGGCCAGCAGCCTCGTGACCAAACCATACCAGGAGTGGGTAAATCCTGGCATCACCCACACCGTCTCGTGGTATAATGCTTAAACATACAGTATAACGCTGGAAAAGAGAATACCACAGTGGGTAAAAGGTGGCCATTTTGTGGTCACTTTGTCAGATGCTCTTGTAATAATTTACTGTATGTACCAGCATATATACATTCATTTGTAATACTAAGTGGCCATAAACTCCGTAGAAAAATGACTGGAACATGGGCAAAAGGGAAAGAAAAATGAAGAAGAAGGGGGGACGGGAAATGGAGAAATGAAAAAAGGTTTTAGGGGTGAAGAAAAGGAGAGAAGGGGCAAAATAAAAAGGGGAAAACATGGGTAAAGAATCCACACAAACTTTAGATTGATCTAATGAATATCAAATAAGATCAAGCTATTCCATATCAGATAAACAGGACAAAAGCATCAGAGCAAATTAAGTGAAATGTGCAAAATGACAATTTGCTATAAATAGATAGTGAGGTCCAATTCCCTGTTAAGACCTCATGGGTATAATGAATCCAATATAGACAGTTCTGATCATTCCTCTTGGGCAGGTCTCAGAGGGTGGTCACTGGAATTTATTTCTCTTACACCCTCCCCCTGTCCTGTGGGGTGCTGCAGGGCTCCATATTGGCACCCATGTTTTTCACTGTGTATATGCTGCCATTGGGAGATATCATCAGGTGATACAGCTTGAGTTTTCATTGCTATGCAGATGATACTCAGCTGTATATGTCCTTTAAACCTGGACAGGTTGATGTGATTTCAGTGCTAAACAACTGCCTCGCCGAGATCAAAGACTGGATGAGCTCTAGTTCACTGAGACTGAATCTGGATAAGACTGAGGTACTGGTTGTGGACCTGGGTCACCCGGGGGCAGGTTTGGGGACTGTGCATGTGTTGGGCCTATGGCTTGATGGCATTCAGATCACTACCTCAGATCAGGTGCGTAACCTGGGCGTTATTTTTTACGATGGTTTGACCCTGAAATCTCGGGTGTCAGCCATGGTTAAACCTCATTTTACCATCTGAGGAATATTACCCAGGTGAACCACCTGGTTCACTGGATGACCTTCCAACACTGGTCCATGCTTTCATTACCACCCGTCTTGACTACAACAATGCCCCCTACCTAGGGCTGTCTGGGGTTGATATCCGCCACTTGCAGCCAGTGCAGAATGCTGTGGCCAGGCTGTTGACTGGTACATCAAGGACCAGCCACATTATGCCTGTGCTGCATGGACTGCACTGGCTGCCAGTTCAGTGGTGGATCACCTATAAGGTAGGCTGGCTTACTTTCAAAGCCCTACATGAACAGTGACCTGACTACCTGAAAGATGTCCTGACTCCTTACTCCCCAATCGTCCTCTCAGATCCGCTGATGAGGGATCGCTAGAGATTCTCAGGGTTCGTTTAAAAATTTCTGGTGCCTGTGCTTTTTTATTTGCAGCACTAACCCTGTGGAATTCTCTACCTCGTCGGTTAAGAGCATGCCTGACCGTCAGTAGTTTTAAATCTATGTTAAAAACATATTTATTTTCATTAGCCTTCCCAGATTGTTCTTAAATAATTTATATTGTTTTATCTTGTTTATTATATCTGTATTTCAAAGTGTACAGCACCTTGATATTTGAAAGGCGCTATATAACTAAAGCTTTGATTGATTGATTGATTGATTGATTGATAGATTCACCCTGACTTTTTGCAGTAAGGTTTGAACTCTACCTCCCCCCCCCCTTCAATTTATGGTCTAGCATGTTCAAAAAGCATAACTTCCTCTATGGTGCTGCTCTGATTGGGGTTTCAGCTCCCAGTATGACACCAACTAATGGTGATTGAAATTGTAGTTTTCAGGCAGATTGAGAGTTATCTGTTTGTCTGTGGCAAAGAACTTTGCCTTTCATCATCTTCCACACAGCTGTTCTACAGGAGCTTGATTTTGCACAACAGCATATTACCACCCCTGAAGCATTCGGAGGTTTTCCTCTGAGTGGGGAACAGGTATAGATGGTTTACCTGTCAATGACTGGATTCCGGTTTCCTGGTGCCTAGCCTAGCAAGAGATGACAGAAGAAGGGGATACTGAAGAAACTCCTGGGTCAGAGGATGAGAAGGATACGGACAAATATCAAGCATCCTGTTCGGAGTCTCTGCAGGAACAAGTAAAGCGACACATCCCTAAAAGACCATCGCCTTTTGCTGCTAGCACAGTAAGTCCTGACTCTGAAAAGACTGCTGAGCTAAAGACAATTTTTTTCTAAATTACAGAAGTTGCTTAAAAGTTAATTATCATTGTATTACAATATAAGCAGCTTAGAAGATGAACATGCAGCAAACAACGGAACACTATGTGGGCTAAGGCTGGATATAAAACCTACAGTGGGTATTGATAAGTTCAGGCACAGGGCAGAGCAGGATAAGGCTCTATACACCTGTTCAGAGGAACTTGTTAACATTCTGATAAAAGCAGACAGAGCTAATTATGAAGGACTAAAAATTGAGATTGAAGCATATATCATGCATAACCTGAAACATATTTAATTTAATTTCATTTTATTTTATACTGAAAGGCCTGTGGGCAATAATTCCCATTTTCACAGACATCCAGTTGTAACATACAAAATTGCCATACAAAACTTACAATACATGAACAGTTTTAACAAACGAATCACAGAATACAATAAATACTAAATTAAAAAGGTCCTACAAGGTTACATAGGAAATGTATAACTTTACAGAATGATATATACTTGTCACCAGATATATTATGTTGAAGTCAAACCTATGTACAGGACTTGTACATACATGGGTATAGGAGTGCATATGCCAAATCATGGCTCACAAGTTTGTTGGAGCGGGGGCTGCATTCTGGACCCTGACTACTGATTTTAGTTACATGTACTGTCTGATATCTACCACTACTGGTATTATGAGTGTTGCATTCCGTTTGAATTAACCATAATGTTAAATACATAAAACTAAGTAATAAGGGGTCTGAGTAGCAAATGTGGTTATGTCTACAATGGGGTGGTGGGGGGGCCAAGAAGCACAAAAGGGTTCTGGCTTACAAATTGTATTTTCTTAGCTAACCACTGTGTACTTGGTACTTCCATTATGGCAATGCAGAGTCAGTAGTCCACTACTGGGGTGAATGGAGCCAGATATCCACCTGAATGACTGGATATGTACTGTATCTGTGTTGTACAGCAGATGGCATGATTGTGCAAGCTACAATCCAAAAGACAGCAACATATAATAATATTGCAGACAATATATGGCACTGCAGATAAAGATGTGTAGGTAATCATTGTACTGAGCATCTCTAGTAATTGTCTTATGAATGTAGTATCTGTGGTTGATGGCCCTCTAAAGTAATGTTTACAAAGTGGGTAGTGTCTGAAAGGTAAAGCCATCATCCAGGGCTGAATTAGTAGCAGACTTCCTTGGTTTCTTGGTCAAGGTAGACATTACAATAGTACCTACATGCCATACCCTTCTATTTATTGAAGCAAACAATAGAGACTGAATTACTACCAAATTACTTTTCTCTCAGTTATAAATGAATAGTATCTCCACAAATAAAATAAGTATTTTCCTCCTTGTAATTCTACTTCGGAATACGTGCAACAATAGGCTTCTTTTTCTTTTACTTGCAGTTTATTCCCCACTGCCTGCAGCACTCCATTCCCTTCGGGAGTCACCTACAGCCTTCTAGTCCCCACCCTCTTACCTGGAGCCCGGATCGGTCCATCCCCCATGTAGCTGTGGCTTGCCCCCCAGGCGGGGACAAGGTGGGGGCCTGTACACCTTGAATTCCTGAGGTTTGTTGGGATACAATTATCTGGGACAGGTAGGGGTATTGGGAATCAGAGCCGGGTGCTCCATCTACCAGGAGTGCAGCAGCCATTTTCCCATTTTTCCATGCCATGTGATGTACACCCTGATGTCAAGGCACTAAGCTTTGACATCCATTATGCAGCTCCCCCCTACAAAGTGGCTGGGCTTGCTGTGCCTCGAGCCTCTGCCCAGGATCAGCCAAGCACTGAGCCCTGGTCCTCCCCCCCCCCCAGAGAAGGTGAGTGGTCCCTGGGACACTCAAGCCTCCTCCCCCCCGGTCAGCCCTCTGGCTCCCCGGGCTCATTCCTGAACCTAGGTCACTGGCATTGTGCCCTTTTGTGCAATACACAGAGGGGTTGTGAGACTTGTTCTGTGCTAATGCACAGGTCAGAGTGCCAGCACAGGGAAATGGGTGGGGGGAAGCAGAGTTAGTGAGGGTGCCAGTTTGCATAGAGGCATAATATCATGCAGCATCCCAGTGCCCTCACCCCAGTTACAAGGCGCAAGGACCCCAGGACCAGAAGAACTGCTGAAAGCAGTTTTTCAAGGGGATCACTGCCTTGCAGGCTGGAATATCTGTTCCAGCAGGTGGAAGGACTAGGCTGTGCACAGCACTGCTGAGCACTACACATCTCAGAAATGAAGCTAGGGAGAGGGATCACCTGAAGGCCAAGGATTACAAGCATTGACCATTTTGGAGACTCTGTACCATGAGGGAAGACCAGCAAGGGACACTTAAACTGAAACTTGCCATGGCCAGCAGGCAGCCACAAGGTACATGGTGAGGGGGTTGGGGTGAGAAGGTGAAATCTGTGGTAGCAATGTATGTCCAGGGCATTGGCAATGACATGGCACCATGCCTGGTGCCATGCCTTGGGCCAACTCCTGCAACTGAAACATTTACTGCATCCAGTTCTGGAGACCCCATGTTTGCAAGGACATAGACATGATAGAGGCAGTCCAGAGGAGGGCAACTAGAATGGTGCAGGGTCTGCAAGGGAAGCCATACAAGGAGAGACTTAAAGAGCTTAATATGTATACTCTTGAGGAAAGGAGGGAGAGGGGGGACATGATAGAAATGTTTAAGTACCTCAGTGGAATCAACAAAGTCCAAGAGGGTAGCATCTTTCAGAAAAAGAGACATGCAAGAACAAGGGGACACAATTTAAAGATGGGGGGGCAGTTCAGGGGCAATGTGAGGAAGTATTTTTTCACAGAGAGGGTAGTGGATGCATGGAACAGCCTTCCTGAGGAGGTTGTGGGGTCTAAAACTGTGGGAGAATTCAAGAATACATGGGACAGACATAAGGCAATTCTTGTGGGGGGTAGGAAGAAATAGGCTGTTGGTTAACTAGGATCTGCGGCTTATCCTGTAGGTAGGGAAATTGGCAGACTAGGTGGGTCAAGCGGTCTTTATCTGCCATCAAAGTCTATGTCAGCAGTCACACAGCTTGTGTGTAACCACTAACATTTAGAAATGCAACTTGCATAAGTATAAGCAATACCGCTGTTGCAGGTAACAATTTCCCCTCTGTATATAGGGTGTGCTGTCAGCACAACAACTTTTCTACAGCGAAGACCATCACAGTAACAAATCTTGCCAAGTTGCTGTGATGGTCCCACTGTACGCCAGCACTCTGTCTCCCAGTGTTACGCCCCCACCCTGAACCAACTCCAACTTGGAGCTGGTTATTTAGAGATGGGGGGTTGCAGGGGGCATAGCCCCCTTAAAAAACATTCCATTCCTGACAGGAACAATGCCGACAGTCAGCATTGTTCCCTGTCGACGTATATTGGTGGAACCGTATATAGTGTTGCCAGTTTGTGTTTGCCAGTTTTGCTGGGTGGTGGTACATAGAACGCTGTTCAACCCCAAATGCCACCTCCAAACACTGTGACAGTGTACAGTATATGGTCCCTGATCTGGTGTTGGTGCACTTCAATAAAACCTTTAATCATACTGATTATAAATAATTGATCCATAAAATATGCCTTTTGGACATCTACACATTCACCCCCTTTCACTTTTATTATCTCTTTCACTCCGTTCGCCGCTTTGTTCTGGACTCTGAGCCCCACACCCATCACTGCTCCCTGTACTCCTCCCCCCTTTCATTCCCTTCCCTTGAGACCAGACACCTCACCCATTATGCTCTCTTCATTGCTAAATATTAGCTTGACTCCCCCCCCCACCTTGCCACCTCCTTCTCCTCTCCCCATCCACTTCTTAACCCCTTCGCAACTCTGGCTATCATTCTCTTGCACTCCTCTTAAGGAAAGCCATTGCTGATCGAGACTATGGAGTTTTCTCCCCCTTACCATCTGCTCTGCCTCTTCCCACCACTCACTCTCCTCCCCCCTCAAGGACTTAACTACTCACTCCTTCAGTTGCCACTGATACTAGTCCCTGGGCTGTTGCCCACCATGCTCCCTCCTCTGCTCCCCCTCCATCCCACACTTACACTAATGTAGGCCCCTCTTCACACTTCCCAATCAACAACCAGCACTCCCCCCCCTTACCTCAGTATTGCTTCTGCACATTGCAAATGTTGTTATCCTCGAGCACTTCATTGTATTGTAATTGCAAATGTTGTTATCCTCCAGCACTTCATTGTATTGTAATTGCAAATGTTGTTATCCTCCAGCACTTCATTGTATTGTAATTGCAAATGTTGTTATCCTCCAGCACTTCATTGTATTGTAATTGCAAATGCAGTTATCCTCCAGTGATTTCTTGTATAATTATGTATGTACTTCTCGCAATCCTTGTCTCTGAACAATTATGTATGATGCTTATTCACCTATTATTGCATTACTGTTATTATTGTATTACTGTTCCTAGTGTTCCACATTGTACTCTCTTCCCTGCCCCCTGGACATATCTGGAAACAAGCTTTTATCAGCTCAATATGTCTTTCCTGGTGAAACTTTTGAAATAAATAAATAAATAAAAGCAGATAAGTGTGCTCCTTTCTTTTGGATCGATGACAAAGAATAAAATGAGTACCATTGAATTCCACTGGGAAGAGGTCATGGCAGGGGTTTCTTAAGGGACCAGATGTGCTCTTCTGCTATTTTAATCATGCCTAGCAACATACCACAGAATATTAAACACATAGTTTACATGGATGACCCCATTGTTTACTATCATTATGACAAGGAAAGCTTGAACTCACTCCAGACAGACTTAAATACTTTAACCATATGGACTAATGCAAACAAAATGAAACATTAATGAGAATAAAACTGTCTATACAGGTGTGGCGAGATAAGGCCATATTTTATTATTCTGGGACATGTTTTATATAACTTTATGTAAGAAATGCATCAGATGCCCGTAGTAGCCAGTGTAAGGGCAAGGAATCATGAGTACGGGTACATGGACCCTAGCATAATGTTGGAACTCTTGTTATTGTGCAGAAAAGCTGTTTGTTGCTAGCCAGGAACTGGAGTTAATTAAATTATCTAAAAGGAGACAGACAAATGATTAAGCCTAGCTGGGAGGCCAGCTAGGCCCATTTGTTTGTGAAAGAACAGGACCTCATGAAGAGGCAGGATGTCTGGGCATCCTTTATGTTGAGAGGTCTGCGGTGACTTAAGCTCATTACAAACTGAATAGGGAAACCATTTCTGTAAATAGCTGTATTTAAGTATTGAGTAACAATGGCCATCTCCCAGCAGGAGGCCTGGAATGTTCCCTAGAGAATCTAATTTGAGCTGGTTACCTCAGTTTTTTTTTTTCCAATGTTCAGAAACTACATATCTGTGTTATTGTAATAACATACTGAACTCTGATTGGTTGGGTAACCATAGAAACTGAAATGCTAGCCAGTCACAGGGCTAGCCACGTCGACTGGACCTGCCCTCTTGAACTCCTTTAAAACCAGGATGCAGAGGGGTATCTGAGCCTTTTTGCTGCCTTCTATTGTTTTCTTGCTTGAAGCAGTTGGGACCCTGCCTATCCTGAGCAGAGACAATTTTCTCCTGGATCACTGAGAGGCAAAACGTCATTTACCACACTTTTTAAGAACACTTCAGCACTTCAAAATTCCAACTAAGGATTCAAGGTAGATTTTTAACCTCAGAGTTTAAAGTGTAGGTTTCTTATGTATACCTTCCTTTTATTTTTTTCAATATCCTGCAACCAATCTCCAAATTATTTTGTCTTTTTGTTATTTACTGTTTTCTTATTAATTTAACTAGTAAAGCCTCTGGATTATTTGGAAATATTTCTGCCTATGTCATTTGTGTGTGTGACTGCCTGGGTAAAATTTATCTAAATGATACCATGCTTGTGTGACTGTTTTAAGGCTAAATGTTATCAAAGTGAAGTGCCATTGGGGACTTTGTGACAAAAGGAGGGGAGGAAATATGAAGGGTCTGAGGAGGAGCCTGTGGTGGGATTTGAACTGAGCATTGCATTTCTGGAGACAGACACATCATTGGGCGTATGGGGTCCCTCAAAGCCTATACATGCCTGTGGCTTTCTGGTTTGTGGTGCAGTGGCTGCAAAGATTCTACCCCAGGAACACAGACTCGAGACTGTATTTGTATCCCCTCACATAAAGAAAGGGTACCTCTGACCCCATTTCACCCACCCACCCCACATACATGGATTTACATTGTGATGCAGAGAATCCCACCACACAGGAGTGGACTTGTGACAAATTTGGTGGCAGTGGTGGGATTGGCAAACTATTTGAACAACCACACACAAAGAGGGCAGAAAATTGGAAAAAGAGCAACTTGGTTACAAGATATAGTTCCATACCCTGTGTTATAATGTATTTATTTATTTATTTATTTTGCTGAAAGATAGACTAGTGGTAGTGTAGGAAAGAAAGATGACTTCCAAGTACAGCAACTACACTGTAGAAGAGCTGAAGCAGCTGTGCCACTAAAGAGGGTTCCTTTATGAGGGGCAAAGCAAAAAGAACCTCATGGAGGCTCTTGTGGCAGCCAATGAGCAAGCAACTGCCCAAAACCTTGAGTCACAGCTGGTGACTGAAAGGGACCAGACCCTGGCCGTGGGGGTGCCAAGGGACATCACAGTGTCCAGTCCTAGGAAGGAGGACAATGAGACCAGAAGGAACCCAGAGCCACAGCACCAGGGGAAGGTCACCACAGAGCTGGGGCTAAAAGGGATCAGGCTGCAGCTGAAGCTGAGGAAACTGGAGCTGGAATTCAAGCAGAGAAAGTTTGAAGCACAGGTTCAGAGAGAGCAAGAGGCCAAAGAGAAATGGCACCAACAAGAAAGAGAACAGAGGAGATTTGAACTGGAGGTGAAGGAATGAGAAAAAGAGCACCAGAGGGAATTTGAACTGGTGAAGGTGAGACTCCAATGACCAGTGCCAGAGGAGGTAAGTAGCAGGGGTGGACCTGAAACTCCAAGGCTGGGGTATAAATTAAGTTCCAAATTAATAGCAGAATTTAAAGAGGGGGGATATGGATGCATTTTTTGAATTTGTTTGAAAAGATCTGTAACAAGGCCAAAATACCCAGGGAGTCCTGGAGCTTTCAGCTGTCCCTGCTGCTTACTGGTAAAGGGCATGAGGCACTAGGCCAACTGTATAATGAAGATAGCCAAGACTATGAGAAACTGAAAGCTGCTTTACTTAAAAAGTATGAACTGGCTCCTGAGGCTTACAGGGTTAAATTCCATAAACTCCAAAAAAGCACTGACATGAGCTTTGAAGAACTAGCCACAAAGCAATGACAGTTTTTAAAGCGTTGGTGGGAGGGGGTGGAACCAAACTCTGTGGGGAAAATTGAGGAGGTAATACTTTTAGAACAGTTCTTTTGGGCTTGCCCAGCAGAGCTGAAAACCTGGCTGGAGGACAGAGATCCCAATAGGGTACAGCAATCTGCTGAGCTCTCGGATCGCTATGCCAGGAGTAGGCTTGCTCTGAAAGGAAGTGGGAGAGCAGGTGCTGCAGGGCAGAAAGGGAAAAGCGTGCCCTCAGGGCAGCTAAAACCATCAATGCCTCTGCATAAAGAGGGAAGCCCCAAGTTAACAAGAAGGGAGGTCTTGGAAAAAAAGAATGATGAATGTTGGTTTTGTTAGCAGCCAGGGCATCTGGCTAGACAGTGTCCTAAAAAGGCACAGTGAGGACAAAGTGACCCTTCAAAGGAGGTGGGTGCACTGTGTATCCCTGAGAGTATGCCCATGAACATGAGGGAGCACATACACCTTGCTACTGTAAATAGGGTGCAGACCCATGGCTTAAGGGACACAGGGGCATCTCTTACCCTGGTAAAAGGGGATTTGGTTGAGCCTGAACAGCTTATACTGAATCAATTTGTCACTGTGAGGGGATTCAGAAGGGAGAAAAAAATATGCCACTAGCTAGTGTTCTCCTGGATTGGGGTATTGGGGTGAGACAGGAGAGAGGGTACAAAAGGTGGCAGTGGCAGACAATCTTGCTCTGGATGTGATTATAGGGAATAATATACAGCAGGGGGTGGTGTGTGCGGTTACCCGCAGTCAGACAGCTAAGGCTCCTTGTATTTCCCTGAACCCTACAGAAGCACACGTGGAAGAGAATAGGAGGCTGGTCCCCCAGCCTGTGTCTCATGAAATGGAGAATAGTGAAAGGGAGGTAGGATTTCCCTAAGAAGCCATGCTCTACAGCTACAGAAGGTTACTCTGAGAAGGGAGGGGTAACAAATGGTCAGAAGGTTAGGGATAGCAGTGACTCTGAATGCTCTGAATGCCCTGACGCTAGTGCTATGGACTCCAGTTTAGGAACTGAGTGGAACAAGTCCCATGCTTTGGGAAAATGTGAAGATTCTGCAGCTACTCAGAGAACTGAGCCTAGTTTGGAGAGGCTAAGGGCTTATGCAGAATCTGATGGGACACAGGGAGGTGACATGAGACATAGGGTATTTTGGGACAACAGACTGTTGTATACACAGGATGTGAGGACTGAGGGAGGGGCGATGGGCAGGCAGCTTGTCGTTCCCCAGGAGTATTGTGAGTGGTTGCTCAAGATAACCCATGATAGCCCCATGTCTGGACATCTGAGAATTGCTCGCAACATGCAGTGATTGTCCCAACATTTTTACTGGCCCCACTTTACCCAGCAGGTGAAGGAATTATTGCAGGTCTTGTCACCGGTGCCAATAGATAGGGAAGGCAGATAATAAAACAAACGCTGCCCTACTTCCCTTTCCCATTGTAGAGGAGCCATTCCAGAAGGTAGGAATGGATATTGTGGGACCCTTGAATACCCCAAGCTCCTCCGGGAAAAGGTATATCCTTACGGTGGTCGATTATGCCACCCAATACCCAGAGGCGGTCACCCTGTCCTCCATTAAGGAACCCAAAGTGGCAGACACCTTGCTAGGGATTTTCTCCCATGTCGGGTTTCTGCAGAAGGTTATGTCTGATCAAGGGGCTAACTTCATGTCGGACCTGATGCAATCTTTGTGGGAGAAGTGTGGGGTGGTGCAATGACGCATAAGACCTCATCACCCACAAGCCAATGGACTCATGGAAAGATTCAATGGTACCCTAAAATCAATGCTCCCAGTGTTTGTTGAACAGCATGGGAGGGACTGGGAGAAATACCTTCCCCATCTGTTGTTCGCATACAGGGAGGTGCCCAAAGAGTCAACAGGGTTATCCCCCTTCGAACTCTCATACAGATGTAGGGTGCGTAGGCCCCTAGACTTGATCCGGGAAGACTAGGAAGGCAAGCATGCCACTCAGAGAACTCTCATAGTGGAGTATGTCCTTAGGCTAAGGGAAACGCTGAAGTAGCTTATGGCGATGGCCCAAAGCAACCTGTCAGCTGCCCAGCAGATGCAAAAAGTCTGGTACGATCGCAGAGCCAAAGCTCACTCATACAGAACAGGTCAGGCAGTAATGGTCCTTATTCCCATCTGGAAAGACAAGCTGCAGGCTGTGTGGGTGGGACCATACAAGGTAGTCCGACAGCTAAATGACATGAACTACATTGTAGAACTGCCTGACAGGAGACATAGCCATCAAATGCACCATGTTAATATGATGAAGCTATATGTAAATAGGGCCGACATGGTGTTTGCTGTCTGTAATCCTGGGGAGAGGCCAGCTACATCCAAACCAAGCCAAGATAGAGGCCATTGAGGCCTGGCCCAGGCCTGAGACCCAGATGCAGGTCAGAAGCTTCCTGGGGACTGCAGGGTACTACCGAAAATGTGTACCTAATTACAGCACCTTGGCAGTTCCCCTATCTAGTTTATTAAAAAAAAAAAAAGCACCAATGGGCCAGCACTTTTTTCAGGATTTATACTGCAAAGATACCTGCAGTATCAGATGTAATGAATAACTGTAACATACTGGTTGAAGTGGAGTTGTTTAGCTAATTAGTAAACGTGTGACATTCGATGTTCCCGTGTAAGATAATGTTGTAATAACTTTAACTAAGTATTGGTTGCAATCTAAATAAATCTAAGCTCTACTTTCCAGGACAGTGTTGTGGATGAGTGATGATCAGCCAACATGACTCCCACAAGAATAGGCATGTTTGTGGATCAGCACAACACCTGGATTATAGCACTGCATGTCTCACACATCAATGCAGTCATACATACACATGGATGTTATCTCTCCAGTTTCTGGATCACTGAACCCTGGCTAACACATCCATTATGACAGAGATTTTCAGCTGAGCCTCCCACTTTGTAAGAAACCAAGCAGCAGGCAAGTCTAATGCCCAACAATATTAAGGGGAATTTGTAGTGTTACTCCTGGCTCTTAATAGGTGTATAGTAATGTAGAGCCTTTCAGTATCTGAGTCTGGAAAATTGGTAGGAATTTCCATGACAGGTCATTGTTATTTAAATTCACATAACACCCCTCCTGCTGGAGATTTGCATCTGCCAAAACCATACCAGGCTGAGGAGAAAGTATGCACACTGGCATGAAATGTTTCTGAAAATGGCGTAAAAAGAGAATGTATGCAGAAAAGGCAAGATCTCAGTCAGAAATATGTAACTATGAATTAGGCTGTTTGAAATATGTAAATGACTATGCAGTTTTAAGAAGCAGCTATTAAACTCAGGTTAAAAATATTCTTACGGGCTATACCAAATCCCTGTCTTCTGTGTTTGTGTTGCAACATGAATAAATAACATAAACAGTAAACTGCTGGAATATTACTGCTTAAAGGGATTTTTTTTACAGTAATTTAGAATTGCTCACACTCATTTTAGAAAATTGCTTATTAAATGTAACGGTGTGATTACAATGAGCAAACATTACATAAAATGTATGCAAATTACGTCCATATTTACCACAGTTATTCAGAAAAAGCACATCTTAGTTTTTTCTTTCCTCATTTATTTACCCAGGATAGTCCTGCTGAGATTCAATGTGTCATTTTCAGGCAGGTCCTGCTTTTTCCATTGTTATGTTTGGTTGCCAAGGGACAACACAAACATGTTGGTAACAGTGTTCAGAGACATGGGGCTTAGCTGAAGCAGCCATTCAGGGAACTGCATTTGGGGCTTGCTCATCCTGAGTCAATCTGCATTTGGGGGCTTGATGATCCTCAGCCAGTCAGCTTGGCGATTATTAAGTATGCTAGTTTATCATTACTAGTCAGGCTGTACTACATAACAGAACAAGTAGTTCCTTGTGTGTTTCACATTCGGTGTAAGCAATATATCTCCTGGGATGTCAATAAATGGCTTTTGCAAATAGTTATGTGTGGTGGTATTTTTTTGTCTCTAATTCTTGTATGTGGAAAACAATTATTCCAGGCTGCTTCTAATGTGCAGAAGCATCTGCCTGTGCACATCTGCAAACCAATCAGAATGCAGGAAATGATGTTCTGTCTTTTTGCTGTTTCAAGCCAGTCACCACGGTTACATGTGTGTTCTTTTCTGATTTTAGTCGGTTTTCTCAGTTTCCAGTTTTTGAATCAGAATATATGGGCACATGCAAACATTAAGATTTCAGTTTTTTCAGTTTGATTCTTTTTATTATCCATATATGTGTCTGGTGTTATCCTGTTTGAGTTGTGTTTTCACTGTCAAATGATGGAAATGCCATCATGACCAGGTATCAGGTTTTTACTGCTGTGTGCATGCTTAGTTTCTCTGAATGCTGTCTGAATGCCACCCGGCTGTCAACAGCATGTGATTTAACTCCCTGACAGGATTTTGTCTGTGAAATGTTTTGCTGTGGGATCATCATTTCTTACTTCTGTTCCATTTAAGTGCACATATCTACAGAAGTCATGCCTTTTTTTTTTTCCTCTCTGCCCCAGGTTGGCCCTCGTTCAGTAGGATGCCCCAGTCCCATCCCCCCCGACATCCACCGGGACTTACTTCCAGTCATCTTCCCCCAGGGCTTGCCCCCCTGGCAGGGTCGTGGGAGTCCCAGGCCTCTACTGAGGACCGGATCCAGTTTGGGCTGGCAAGCCCAGCTATTCGGGAAGCAGGACCTGTGGGCACCCGCCATCATCCAACTGCCTGTATTTTTCCTGTGTTCTGGTTCCCTGGGAGGTGTGGCATGCAAGGATGTCCAGGTGCATGCTGTGTGCTCTAGTGTGATGTGCGCTGATGTCTGCCCCATCTCCAGATCTCCTGGCCCGAGCTATCTTTCCCCCAGCTTTCGCCAGGAGACAGGCAAGCAATGGGCTCTACCCAACCCTCCCCCCCCCAGAGGAGGAGGAGAGCTGTCCATCAGATGCTCAGTCCTTCTGTCTCCAGCCAACCCCCAATGTTCTAAGGTTGCTCCCAACCCCAGGTAACTGGCATGGCAGCAAGTTAGACTTTGTGCCTAAGCCCTCCATGCCACTGGACTGGCCAGTCATACCTTTTCTTAATGATGCCTTCAGCATGCACCTCTGTTCTCTGTCAAATTGACATTTAGGGTGGAACTTTCAAAAGTCCTCCAAAAATGATGTACTTGCATCAAAACATGCAAATTTGCATCACACAGATATTATTTATTTATTGAATTTTGATGACCGGGTAGGCTCGCTGGGCCCCGGAGGTCCCTTTTTCAGGGGCGACCCGGGTGAGACAACAACTTACAGGTAACAGATCAGTACAGTCAGGTGATTGTAAAGTTTTTAACAGTAAGAATACATAGGTAAATAATTTTCTGGGTACTTCTGGAGGCTTTGAACCCTGCACCGTTGCTACCAAAGTAAACAGCACTGCCACTCAGCCATCATATCTGGCTAAACATATGACAAATAATTGCAGCATATTTTCATAGCTGTGTCAAAACTGATATGCTATGGTACAAGACACACTTGTATCATAATTGAGGCATATTTGCTGCAAACATGAAGGCTGTGTCATAACTGTGTCACTTTTCCATCATTAATCTGGATGCAAGTACAGCTGCAGCAGATTGTGGTGCAACCGTCTTCAGATATCATTGCAACCTTCTGATACAGGTGCAGCTGCAATTTGCAATGCAAACATTATGCAACTTGCTGTTGTGCCTGTCACAACTCTTTGCAAATTCTCCTGTTATTTCACAATGTAGCCATCTCTTACAAAATCAGCTAATTATTTAAGTGAGGTGCTTTTAAAAGAATGTTTGATTGTGTTAAGTTGAATGTCACCAACACAGAAGTAACAGCCTGTTTATCTTCAGAAGTGTAATTGTTAATATTTTTAATTGAAAAAGTATTACAAAACTGATCATCACACAGCACCAATCTGTAGAATTGGACTGGTAATAACATACAATATAGAAAACAGTATTTACACCTTGGTCATATGCCTTATACCCTAATGGGTCAATACCGTGCATGGAATATAGCACAGTATTAACTGCGCTGTGAAGAGTGCGCTGCAAATTACAGTGACAGGGGTACAATAGTGATAAGGAATTACCACTACCCCTGTCACTGTATGAATTACTAGGAAGGCATCATGTTATTGTGTGCTGGGTGCCTGGTCCAGCTGCTCCCATGGTGGAGTGGTTAAGGCACCAGTACATGGCACACTCTGGAGACCTGGGGCTGTAGTTTGATTCCCTGCAGGTGCTCCCATACTACTACTACTTTTGCTGTCATTTTTTTTTTTAAACAAAGTTCCTACCTCCAGACTTTCTCCCCATCTTCTGAGTCCACCCACCCCTGGAGTTTGTTTTAATTACGGTGGGTGTGTGGGGGCAAAGCCGCTTTCAAAAAGAGTAGCCCATTTATTTCAATGGCGCTCTTTCTGTAGGTCATGATTTCCCAACCTTACTGTAGCGCACGCTGTTTTGCTTGCTCCAGTTGTTGCCGTGCTATTATTCTATGCGTGGTTATGATCTCGTGCCTACATACACACATACTCTTTGAATAATCATACCCTAGTGTGCAAATACTGTGGGTTCATACACCATTTGTTCATTTGTCATTTGTTTGTGTTCAGACAAGTGGTCTTTTTCTGCCCATATAATTCTCTGTTTCTATGTTATTCCAATGTCCCACTTTGCCTAGTTATTATGTAGAAACATAGAAATATAGACTTTGATAGCAGATAAGGACCACTTGGCCCACCTAGTCTGCCCATTTCTCTAACTATTGGATAAACTGCAGATCCTAGTTAACCAACAGCCTACTTCTTCCTATCCCCCATAAGAATTGCCTTATGTCTGTCCCATGCATTCTTGAATTCCCCCACTGTTTTTGATACCACGACCTCCTCAGGAAGGCCGTTCTATGCGTCCACCACCCTCTCCATGTAAAAATACTTCCTCACATTACCCCTGAGCCATCCCTCCTCTGTCTTCAAATTGTGCCCCTTTGTTCTTGCACATCTCTTTTTCTGAAAGATGCTACCCTCTTGGACTTTGTTGATTCCCTTGAGGTACTTCAAAGTTTTTATTATGTCTCCCCTCTTCCATTATACATTTTCATTTGTATACAGCAAGACTGTCACACATTAACCCTCGTACAATATGCTGGATGTAAAACTGCACAGTGACAGTAGTTCTCTCTTGACATCTCTGACCAGTTTTGCAACAGTCATTTCAGGTCACACTGCAAGTCAAGCAACCACATTCTGTGATAGTTGAACAAAATGCACCTATTCAAAATCTGACTTCCCCTTCTGTTAACTTTTTTTGTGAATAATAACACATTTTAACAGGTGCATTAGTTTAAACACCAAGGCCCCCCTAGTTTTAACAAACTAGCCTTGGAAAGTAACTTATTCTTTCTCAAAGTGGCACAACAAGCAGAAATGTGCCAGGCAATGAAGGGTATACAGTTGGCTTAGAAAAAAATCACAGATAGTATTAAAGTTTGAGCAGTACACACTCAAAATGGCTTTCCATTCTGTTGGCGTATTTTAAGGCTTTTTTTTTCATTTTCCTGACAGCATGAATACAGTAGCTCAAAAGTACCTGACCTTTTGGAGAGCGATGGAGTGAGGGAGGGAGGGAAGGAGAGTGAGAGTGACACAGAGAGAGAGACATCTGCAGTATCCTGTTGTCTCATCACTTTGAGATCAATGCCCCCCTTTCAAAAGTCCTCTTTAGTAAAATGAGATATATATTGTATGCTGAGGAACAAACTTGTGAGAGCTATAGCTGATTTTAATTGGCTTAATCTGTGGGAAAAATATTTGGACAGCAAATGAACACAGGTAAACCCCTACTCCTACTCCTGATAAGTATTAAGTGGTCTTTAACTTCAACCTGGAGAAACACCAAAGGTGGGCAGGCTGAACCTCATTTTAATGTCTCATCCATGGGGCAGACCCTTAATAGTGCAACACCCAATCTTCTACAGTTCCCACTGTGCAATTAAATACACTTATATTGAAGGAATCATAGAAAGCTAGTTGCCAGCTCCTGCTCAGGCATAGGCCAAGGGCGACAACAGTCTCTCACCTCCATGTATTAAATTAAAAAGAACCATGTGCTATACCATATAAAACCATTTTCCAGTATCCCTCTCCCCCTTACACAGGTCAATGGCAGTGACACTCTCCCTGTTCCATGTCCCAGGTAGAAAAGCAACAGGTGGAGCATCCTATATATAAGATCCCTTATTAAACCCTTTTCCAGACCTCTGACCAATGGCAGCAACATTATATCTCTTCCATGTACAAAAAGGACCATCAGCTCCTTCCTTGTGTGTCTGGGACACCATTAGACATTCAGGCGCACTGGAGGTGTTGTGTGTTGCCTCTCTGACCACTCTAGTTACTCATCTGAATAACACACATCGTGGTTTATGTTGTTTAGTGATCATGTCATGCTGAGATGTCCTGTGCATGGCCACTGGCTGAGTGCTGTCAAACAACAGAAGTGATGTCATCCCAGAGACGCATGATCTGAATTGACTTATTGCTGTTATAAAATGTATTTTAAAATGGAAAGGGAAATGATTGGGATAGTAATTATATTTATAATAAAACCACCAATAATGAAACAACCATCAGCATGTCATGTCCTACTCCCCCACACTTAGTCCTCTGCTGGGCAGTCAGCCATCTTCTATCACCTTCCCTCCTTCTGGAACCAGCTCCCCTCCTCTCTCACCCTCCCCATTTCCCTAAGACACCAGCTTAAGAGCATCCTCTTCTGTCAGCCCCCTAACTGATCTACCCCTTGTGCCTTTTTCATCCCTGCCATGGTCCCTCCTGGGACCAGTTCACATCACTGCATCTGCTGCATTTATCTGTATCAGCCTACTTTTGTCATTTTAATTGGGTTTTGGTGCCGCACATAGAACCAACTTCTGTTCAGCATTTATTACTGTTTGCACTTGCATGTTGTTGAATTGCTCACTGTTCACTGTTTGCACTTTATCTTTTCAATGTCTTTCTACTGCTGCTTTTGATTAATTGTATCCCCATTCCCTTTTCCCAGGTCACACCTGGAAATGAGCCCTGGCTCAGTATTCCTTTCTTGGTTACCAATTTTCAAATAAAAATAAATAAAATGTCTGAACCCCTTAGAATATATTTAGGAAATATAATTGGCCTGACACAGAATAATACAATAATAACTTTTTTTCCAACATGAGGTTAAGAGTGAGAAATGACCTACTGTAACAGATTGGAAGTGACCACCAACCCCAGCCACATCCTCACTCCCAATATAGTCTTTTTTTTGATTATTTATATTTTTTGGATGCTCAAGCTCCCTTTTTAATCTCTAGCTGGCCCTACAGCCCATAACCACTGACCTGCCTCCAAGGAGCAGTGGTTTACCCACTAAGCAAGGAGCAAGGGGTGACCGGCTACACCCCCAACACATCCATCTCATCGGGCAGGCCCTAAGGTGGTGGCAGCTCAGAGACTGGTTGGGGCTGTGCTAATTTTTAGGTGTTCTTATTTTCCCCAGAATGGAAGAGCGTGACGTGCAATGATGCCACGGCAGAATCCCGCCCAGCGTCCGCATGCCTCCCAGCCACAACCTGGGCTCCCCCTCTGCAAGCCACCCCTATGGTCACCCAGGGGTGCTTCACTGAGAGGTACAGAATCCCCTCTTCCTCCCCAGAGATGGAGAGCACACAATTGTTGCTCAATCCATCTCCCCATCATCTGACCCTCCAGCATCCCAGGCACATTCCCAAACGTTGTTGTTGGTGCTGCAAGCAGTGGCTCCACCATTGTGCCAGTGTGCCAGCTCATCCTAATGTAGTCTTGATGTCCACTGCCCTTAAATATATAAATGATGTGCTCACATAGAACCTGGTGTATAATCACCTTCCCTTTTGCACCATGCATTGCATGTTTTTAGTTGTCTTTTGTTCATATTTTTGCATGTCTTGAACTAATATCCTATGGTTATCTTGTTCAATATATGCCAACCCCTGCCTCTCCCTACCAACCCACTAATGTGCATGTTATTGTGCCCTCGCTAAATCTCCATAACTGGTATTTTTTGGGGGGGAGGGGACACAACTAGATCACTGGTGTGAAGTGAGCATATATATATATATATATATATATATATATATATATATATATATATATATATTCTATGCAAAAACTTTGTTAATGCATTAGTTAGGGTTCTTCTACAGTGAAAAGTGAAGAAATTCAATTTTAAGGTTCCCTCACCCCACCCCAGCCTGCCCCACCAACAGGCATCGGGGTGCATTGGGTTCATTGGCTCTAACTCACCCAATTCTCCTACACTGCACCACCTCAGCTTGTTTACATGGGATGGGGTGAGAGTTACGATGACCCCAACGCACGCCTTGATGCCTGTTGGGGTGGGCAGCGGTGGGGTGCGCGAGGAACCTAAAATCGAAATTTCACTTTTTTCTGTTGCATTAATGAAGTTTTTTGCATAGAATTTCCTTACTTTTTAAGAAAGAATAGAAAAGTAGAAAATTGCACAAGCTGGTGGGAGCGCGGGGGCCTTCTGGACCCGTGCTTCCACTGACTTGTAAATGTTGGGCCATATTACACACCTAATGACTAAAATGTACATTGACAACAGCAAGGCCAGCCAACAAACAAATGTTAATGTAGTAGAACAATAGAAAACACTGTCTGCAAAATGTAAATTGTGCCACGCAATATCTCCACAAAAAATATATTCTCTGACACATAAACACTGCAGTTCACATCTACAGGACATGCCATCAACACCCTCCAAATTTCAAGTGAAAAGACGAAACCTTGTCTGAGATATTACATGTCAAAGTTTGACATTTTCATTCATCAGAGTGGCACAGTTCTGCACCTGTTGAAATTTAACACACAGAACAACTGAAAACTACATCCAGGACACGAAGGCTAGGTATCCTATCAATTTCAACCCACCACCACAAGCAAAACGCTGTCCACAGAATGTAAACTGTGCCACACCGTATCTCCATCCAAAAAATATTTTCTGACACATAAATACTATAATTAACATCCACAGGATATGCCGTAAACACCCTCCAAATTTCAAGTGAAAAGACCAAACCGTGTCTGAGATATAACATTTTAACATATGAGATTTTCATTCATCAGACTGGCACAGTTCTGCACCTGTTGACATTTAATACACACAATGACTGAAAACTACATCCATGACACTAAGGCTAGGTATCCTATCAATTTCAAGCCACGACCACAAGCAAAATGCTGTCCTCAGAACGTAAATTGCGCCACACCATATCTCCGCAAAAAAAAATGTCTGACATGTAAACACTATAATTTACATCCACATAACGTGCCGTAAACACCCTCCAAATTTCAAGTCAAAAGACCAAACCGTTTCCGAGATATTAAATGTCAAAGATTGGTAAAATTTCCCTATCTATTCCATTATTAAAAATTTGGCCATCTTGTCCCTATTTCATGATCAGAGATCACGATCAAAGAATTTGCAGGCTCACGATCAAAGAATTTGCAGGCTCATGAACAAAGAATTAAACATTTTATAAATCAAAAAACTGAAGGAATTGCAGTAAACCACCACCATGGTTCAACAGAATGATGCCCCCTGAGTAAAACCCACCCTCATCTGACTTCCTAGGACACCCCTGGGCTGAGAAAATTGATTTTTAAATTGGGCCATCTCGTCCCTCACTCGCGATGCATGATCCCGATAAAAGAATCTCATGATCAAAGAATTTGCAGGCTCGTGATCAAAGAAATTGCATACTCATGATCAAAGAATAAAAAATGGTGAAATGTGAATTTTTCACTGATTTGAACCGACCCAACACCATGCCTCGATAGAATGGACCCTCCTGAGCAAATCCCACCCTCATTTGTGTCCCTAGCCCACTCCTGAGCCGGGATATTAGTGTTTTTAGGTCGCAATGCAAGATCGCAATCAGAGAATCTCATGATCAAAGAATTTGCAGGCTCGCGATCAAAGATCATTAGCGAGCCACAAATTAAGATTTTAAAAGCTTATAACTCTATTTTTTGACTGATATGGATGAAACCAAAGGCATGGCTCGACAGATTGGAGCCCCCTGAATAAAACTCACCCAAGTTTTACTTCATAAGTGATCCCTGAGCCGAGATATTTGTGTTTTTCTGATCGGAAATTAAAAAACAAGATGGCGGACCTTGCGATCAAAGAATTTTGAAAATTCTTGGGGACAAAGACTCTTGAACCGTGAGGCTGCAAATTCTTTGATTGCCAGGCAGGACAAGATGGCCAGAACCCCATTCTTTGTTCGCAAAACTTACATATAAATTTTCCGATTGACTTATAAAGGGAACTTAAAAGTGGTATAACTTTTGAATGCCTTAATATTTTTTCACCCAACAAAAAGTGGCATGTTTGGCCACCAAAGCTCTTTCAAATGAGGCATCTCACAGAGTGGCATGGCATGCCACACAACGGCCATGCAGGGCCACGTCCAAAATCCCAAAAGCTGCCTCCAAAAATGGATAATTTTGCATTTTTCAGTGTTTTTGTACACAGAGACTGTAAGTCCAACTGACACACAGTTTGGCAAATCAAGAGATCTACCATGCCCCACCATGCATTCCAAATTTCAAGCAAATCTGTTGAACGGGTTCAAAGTTATTAATGCCCAAACTTTTGACTTTAGTATGTAACTGACCACTGAACCCTAACTATAGTGGCGCGATTGAGCCACTATAATATATATTCATGCCAAAAAAATCCATTTAATGCATCAGTTAGGGTTGTTCCACAGCAACAAAAGTGAAGAAATTTGATGTTAGGGTTCAAACCCTCCCTTTCACCCCCACCTCACCCCTCTAACCGGCATTGGGGTGTGTGTTGGGGTCATCAGTCCTAACACTCACCCCATCCCATGTGTTAACAAGCTGAGGTGCTGAAGTATAGGAGATGGCGTGAGAGTTAGGACCGATGACCTTAACACACACCCCCATGCCGGTTGGGGGGCCGGGTAGGGGGTGGAAGGGGGGGTTTTGAACCCTAACATTGAATTTCCTCACTTTTGTCGCTGTAGAACAACCCTAACTGATGCATTAAACAGAGTTTTTTGCCATGAATTTCCCTTCTTTTTAAGAATGAGGACTATAAATAGTGAATGGAACGTGGTGATGATTTTTTGTGACATTGTAATGGTAACTGCAACACAAACGGAAGCGCAAATTGTAACAGAGATGATGACGCAAATGCAAATGGTAATAGAAACGCCAGCACAAAGTGATGCCACAGCGAACAGTAACGCAATGGAGACGCAAACGCAGCGACACGAACACACCAGCACGCGCGACAGTCACGGTTCCGCATCCAAATGCAAATGGTAACAGTAACAGCAACAATAACACCAAAGGAAACAGAAACAGAAAAACGCAAATGCAGGCGTGTACAGAAATGCAAACCATAACGCGCATGGGCACGGTACTGCAATTGTAAATGCAAATGGTAATCATAACAGCAACAATAACACCAAAGGAAACACAAACACAAACGCAAGCATGTATGGAAATGCAAAGCGTAACACGCACAGTCATGGTTCCACAATTCCAAACGCAAATGGTAACGGTAACAGCAACAATTATGCCAAAGGAAACAGAAACATAAACGCAAATGCAGGCACGTACGGAAATGTAAACCGCAAAGTGCATGGGCACAGTACTGCAATTGTAAATGCAGATGGTAACCGTAACAGCAACAATAACACCAAAGGAAACAGAAACGGAAACGCAAATGCAAGCGCGTATGGAAATGCAAACCGTAACATGTGTGGTCACAGCACCACAATTGTAAACTCAAATGATAATGGTACAAGCAACAATAATGCCAAAGGAAACAGAAATGGAAACACAAGCACAAGCGTGTACGGAAACACAAACCGTAATGCGCACGGTCACAGAACCGCAATTGTAAATGCTAATGGTAACAGTAACAACAACAATAATGACAAAAGAAACAAAAATGAAAATGCAAGCATGTACAAAAACACGAAGCATAACACGCACGGTCATGGTACCGCAATTGTAAATGCAAATGGTAACAGTAACAGCAACAATAACGCCAAAGGAAACAGAAACGTAAATGCAAGCGTGTACGGAAATGAAAACTGTAACACGCATGGTTACGGTAATGCAATTGGAAATGCAAATGGTAATGGTAACAGCAATGATGACACAAAATAAAAGATACACACAAACGCAAACGCAAATGGAAGGGAGGCCGTAAACAGAAATGGTAATGCACAGGGTGACACAAAACAAAACGTGAACAAAAACAGTAATGGAAACACAAATGGTAACAGTAACACAAACGCAAGCACAAATGAAAATGCAAACCATTACGCACACGGTGGCGTAGACGGGAATGGTGACGCGAACGGTAACGGAAACGCAAGTGGAAACACTAAGTGGCACAGTAACAAAAACGCACACCCTTCTTTTCCCCAAAAGCTGCATTGAAAAAGACAGTGAATACAAAGAATGTATGCAGAATAATGGGCCTCGGAGCAGAAAATGAGGACTTGGAATACTAAATTGCTTATATCTCAGGAGCCGTATGATGTAGAAAAAAAATTAAAATTTTGTATAAATTATGACTTTCCTGGCTAGTTTTGTCCTTAGCCCCAGTTGGGGGCTAAGCAATATTCTGACAAAAAGTCTGTATCTCGCACCATTTCCGAGATACGGGCCTGAAAGACACGACGGACACCGTAATGTTATCCTATGGGAAAAAGTGTCAAATTCAGAGTGCCGTAACTATGCCGTCGTTTAACATTTTTTCACCAATCCACCAAAAGGCACATCTGTTGGATGTTGGCTTTCTTCCCTCCAAATGTCAGCCCAAAAGACCAAACTGTTCTTTTGCAGCATTTTGGCAAACAATTACTGTTATTTTGGCTATAGTGTTGCAAAGTAGTGTCGTGATTTGCGACACTTTCATAAAAAAAATTACAAAAGTGTCGCAGGTGTGACACTACTTTGCAACACTACTTTTCTCAAAAATTTCAAAAATATATTTCTGGGGTGTTTAACCCCAAAATAAAGACATGGCTAGCATCCTCAGGGCTCGACTAGGTAAACACAAAAAGAATTGTATGCCTAGATGGTCCCCATTTTAAATGCCAAGCATTTCTGTGATCCGTAACTTAAAAAAAAATGGCTGACTCATGACACTACAGGGGTCATTTGTGACACTAAAAACTGCATTTGCGACATTGTCGAACTTTTTGTTAACTTTTCCCATTGACTATAATGGGAAACTTGTTTTTTGAATAACTTTTGAACTGTTTAATATTTTTTCACAAAATCTTCAAAAGGCACATCAGGGACCCCAGCCACACGTTTCTTGAAGTTTTCAGACCAATCGTGCAAAGTGTGCAACCTGTAGGCGCGAGCAAAGAATGCGCAAAAAAGCGTAAATGTGCTCCGGAACGTCGATTAATAACTCCACAACCGTATATCCGACCGGTACAAAACTTGGCAGATCCCAAGATCTATGCTACTGCTCTGTTGTATAGTGGCAAAGTTATTAAGGTGCAACATTTCACCATTAAACTTAAATGGGGTACTCAACCCTGACTATAGTGGCACTACCGTACCACTAAAATATATATATATATATCTATCTATCTATCTATCTATATATATATATAGATAGATAGATAGATATATATATATTTATGCAGGAGGGACTGAGATAAACAGAGTGTGATAAATCCGTTTATCTGAGTAACTGTGAATAACTGTCTGCATAAATTTCATTTATGTATACAGTGTTTATGTCATCAGTTGTTTATCCACACAGTGCTTATGTCATCAGCCATTTATCTATACAGTGCTTATGTCATTTAGAATGTTCGGCCTTAGTAGCAGTATTAACCATATTCAAATGTGAATAACTTTAAAATGAAAAATTATAGCATGGTACTGTGAGCATGAAAGTTGTTCAGCACGGAAATATCTACAAAATGAGTGGTGTTTTATTTATTGATACCTTTTAGATTTTTTGATAATTAGCAAAAACACAGCAGAAAAGTCTTTTTTTTTTATTTTGTCTGCAAACAAATGTAAATAACTTTAAAATGAAAAATGATAGTACTAAATTTTTTGAAAAATATATGGTTGCACTGGGTCTACTACACCCCTGAGGTAGATCCTGACTTTGTTCCATGACAGAAAGAACTCCAATTTTCCTTAAAATGTTACATGACTAAATGTTTATGTAGCAAGAGTAATTAGCTTTGAATTGAGCCTTCGGCCCTTCTCCCCCCATCTGGTTCCCCAACACCACCTACTCTCAGTAGAAATGTCTCTCACCATCCTGTGTATTCTATACTGGATTTCATACTGGAAAACTAGGAAGTCAAAAAGGCATGGCCCATACAGACTCCTCCACTATTCAGTGGTGATAACTGAGGTTACCAACTTCAGTAAGATATCTATCTAATCTTTCTTTAAATTTATCCACACTATCCGCCTCCACCACATCCTGAGCAGTCCATTCCACAATTTTATTGTTCTGCATATAAAACTATTTCTTCTTATTTCTGTCCTGCTTTTGGTTTCCTTCAACTGTCTGTCATGTCCCCTCAGCTGATATGGATTGTCTCTGAATTCCAATTTCATTTCCTTAAACATACTATTATTTTTTATTATGTTATATAAACTCAATAAGTCCCTTCTAACTCTTCTATCTTTCAAGGACCACAAACTCAATTTCACCAACCTTTCCTCATAATTTAAATCTCTACAACTTGTTATCAGTAGCGAGACCACAGAGGTCTTACACTAAACTAACTTTACATCCTTTACTAAGAATGGAGTCCATACAGTAGAACAGTAATCCAGCATGGGCCTGATCAATGTCTTATACAACGGCATCAGCACCTCACTTTCTCTTGAATGAAAACTCATTCTAACACTGTTCACCAAGAACATGGCTCTATTTGACATGTTTCTACAATGTGAACTACTTTTTAAATCACTCTGGATGTAAACCCCCAAATTTTTTTCTAATACTGATGTCTTTAATTGTAAACTCTTTAAGTAATAACCCTGACATACATTGTGCTTTCCCATATGCATTATAACACACTTTTCACTGTTAAATTCCATACTGTTATTTTCCACCCATTCCATAATTTGTATCAGATCTCTACCAAACAGCATGCTATCATTGAAAGTATTTACAACCCCCCCATCTTAATATCATCTGCGAATTTAACCATTTTATTCCAACTATCAATAATCAAATCACTTATAAATATTCTGAACAACAGAGGTCCCAACACCGACCCCTGCGGAACTCCACTCCCTACCTTTTTTGGTTCCGACAGATATCCCCTGATCCTGACTTGTTGTTTCCTATTTCTCAACCACTGGGACACCCAATTTACTATACAATAATCAATCCCTAAATTGATAATCTTTTCAATTATTTTATCATGTGGGACCGTGTCAAAAGCCCGTCTAAAGTCCGGCATTACTATGTCCACACTATTCCCCTCATCCACCCATTTATTAATATGCTCGTAGAAAGTTTGTAAATTTGTCTCACATGATCTTCCGGTAACAAAACCATGCTGTCTTTTATCAACCTGACCTTTCCCAATTATAATATCCTTAATAGCCTCACTAAGTACACCTTCAATTATCTTTCCCACCACTGATGTCAGGCTTACTGGTCAATAGTTTTCTGCCTGATCCCTTCTTCCCTTTTTGAATATTGGCACAACAAAAGCCCTCCTCCAATCCTCTGGCAGCACCTCTCTGCCACAGACTTTTGTCCCAGCATGGTAATCACTGGTACCTTTACCGTATATGGATGAATCCCATCTGGCCCTGCCACCTTGTCATTTTTTAACTCCATAACTCTCTTCATTATCTTCTCCTCCGTTATTAGTAATTCTAGGTCTATATTCCCACATCCCCATCCCTAATTTCCACATTTTGCTTTTTGTCTTTAAATACTGCAGAAAAACACCTACTAAACTCATTTGCCATTTTTAGAGGTTCTGATGTCAACTCCCCCTCAATGGTTAGTGGGTCTGCCATACAACTACCTCCTCTCTGCTTATTTACATATGCAAAAAAAGCTGTTATTGTTTTGCTCATTGCTAATCTTCTCTCCAGTCATTGTTTAGCTTGTTTTATTTCTCTTTTAAGTCTCTTTTGACACTTTTTATATTTATATGTTCAGTTGTCATATGTTTCTTCATTCTATGAAACAGAACCTTCTTCCTCCTATATACTCTTATGATACCCCTATTTAACCATGGAGGTTTTTTACCCTTACTGTTATATACTTTCTTTTGAGGGATATATGCAGCTGTTACATCAGTTATTATCTGAGAAAACAGTTTCCATGACTCTTCTACACCTTTATTATTCATCAACCCTTTCCAATCGATTTTATTTAACAAATTTCTTATTTCTCCGTAATCCTCTTTTTTATACAACAATTGAGAAGTACTATTCTTAGCTATCTCTATTGACCAATCCAAGTCAAACAATAAGGAACTGTGATTACTTGTTCCTACTTGTGGTTGAATAGTAACATTCTTAATGTTTTCCTTTATATTAGTAATAATCACATCTAGGATATTATCTCCCCTTGTTGGTTCCTGAATACATTGCTGTAATCCTACTGCCATTATTTCTTCCTGGAATCTGCATTCAATATTGTTCCCTAACTGTTTTTTCCTCCATTTAATCCCTGGCAGATTCAGATCTCCCACTAATACTACATCTGAGTCCTCTGCTAAGCATACTATATGCTCCAAAAAGGAATCAGCATCCTTTAGCTCAGCATCCGGAGCTCTATAGAAAACTGAAATACTGCATTTCTTGCCTTTAATTCCCAATACATCCACTGTTAAGATTTCCATTTTTCCTAATTCTACCACTTCTTCAATTATTCTAACTTCCAATTCTTCCCTAATAAAAAGAGCCACCCCCACCCCTTCTCCCTTCCCTATTCTTACTTACTACTCTATAGCCCAGTATATTATATGACCATCCATTTTGATTATTCCACCAAGTCTCCACTACCCCTATCAAATCTAATTTATTTTTCCTTATTAAAACCTCCATTTCTGACATACATATCTGGTTTAAATGTCTTGCATTACAGAACATTACTTTCAATGATGTTACTTTTTTGAACCCTATTTTTTTTTCCGGTACTTTTTTAATTAATTTCCCAGTTTTCAACCCTCTTTCCTTCAGTTTAAACAGTACTCAGTCTCATTCTTTCTTCTTATTCCATTCCCAAAATCCTACTACCCCTGTGATTCAGGTGTAATCCATCCTTTTCATACAACTCTTTCTTGTTTTTAAAAGGCCCCCTATGCCTTATAAACCTAAAGCCATTTGACCTGGCCCATCTTAAAAGCCATTCATTTGTTAGAGCTATTCTTCTCTCCTTATATACTGACGCCCAAGGCTCAGGCAGAATCTGTGAGACTATTATCTCACTCCCTTTATCTACCAATTTCTCAACCAGTTTTTTATAATCTTTTTGCATTTCAGGTAATGTTTTCTAAGTATGGCAGTTATACCCACGTGTATCACTGTCATAGGATTCTTACCTGCTGTTTTGAATATATTATCAACCATATCGTGCAAGTCCAAAATACCTGCCCCTAAAAAGCTACTTACCATTCTATTCTCCTTATCATGCTTGCAAATGTGTTGGTCAGTAAATGTTATTATTGAGTCCCCTGTTACTATTATCTGCCTTGATTCTTGATTTTCTCCATCCACCTGTATCTCCTAAATTTGTTCCCTCTATTCTCCCCCCCATTTGAGTGTCCAGTGTTTCTAGTACACTGAAACTATTTCTTAACTGTATACTCTCATGTATCACTTCACCCACTTGTTCGTTTGTAGTCTCATCCAATATTTCTCTCTGCTCCTCTATTACAGTTTGTTCCCTTTCTTCTGGCTCCCCTCTCAGCCAGCTGGGGACTGGCTTCAGTGGGCTACCCCTCTTCTTTTTTACGTTACTCTTCCCCTTCCCTTTACTATAGTTTATATTTCCCTCTTCTTCTGGTGTTTTTCTTTTTCCTTGTCCTGAATCGGCCCCCTCTCCTCTCCTGTTCCATCAGTTTTTTTCAAACTTGTCATAATTTTCAGTCTTTCCGTACACTCCATCTGACTTTTTTCCAGAACCTCTAATCTCTCTGACACCATCTGCAAGTTGTGAGTCAATTCTTTGTTCAACTGACACTTTAAACATTCAAAGTCACATTCAGTGTAATTTATCCCTAGTTCAGCCACCTGAAACATTTTACAATCACTACAACAAATCATTTAATCCCCCTCAGATGATAATATGGACTTTATGTTAATTTTGTTATGAGCCTCTGCTGACCCCTTTTTTCCTCTTTATTCATTTCCTTCCTAGTCTTTTCCCATCTAAGTTGCCTCTATATACTTATTTCACCACAGTTTTTTTACTATGCTACCTTCTTTATTTCCACATGCTTTCACCATGCTTACACCTCATGCTTATTGTCAACAAATGGTTTATACTACTAATTAGTTTCTCCAAAGTAAACAATACTATAGTCCTTTTTACCTTTTATTATCGGTTTACTATTTTACGTTACAGAATGTTCTCAGCGGTCTCCCTTTATTATTTGGTGAAAGCTGGCCTCCTTGGCCTTACTTCCCCTGCTGACACCTGCAGACACCACTGGCCTCTGCCCGCGTCGCCTCTGCTCTGCACTCGGCTCTGCTCACTAGAGCTGAGCTATATATGGCTGCTCCTTAATGATGTCACCCATGACTACAAGGACACCCAAATACCTCCTGGACTTGGCAGACTATGCATATAACCTGCCTTTAAAAAGGCAGGTTAGTCAGCACCTGGCAGCCCAAAAACACTTCTCCAAACACTAAAGACCTTTAGTGCAGTCTGCTGCTTGCAACCTCCTTAGAGATCCCAACAGCAACAATCACAGTACACCTTTTCCCACTGTAGCAGCTATTCATTGCGCTCTGATTTTAAATAATATAGCACCAGAGCTATTTCACCACACTCAGCTCTGTTTGGTACCTGACTAAAACCACTCGCTAGAGCCGAGCTATATATGGCTGCTCCTTAATGACTTCTCCCATGACTACAGGGACACCCAAATACCTCCTGGACTTGGCAGACTATGCATATAATCGGCCTTTAAAAAGGCAGGTTAGTCAGCACCTGGCAACCCAAATATGCTTCTCCAAATGCTAAAAACCTTTAGTGCAGTCTGCTGCTTGCAACCTCCGTAGAGATCCCAACAGTGCCAATCACAGTACACCTTTTCCCACCATAGCTGCTATTCATTGCACTCTGATTTTAAATAATATAGCACCAGAGCTATTTCACCACACTCTGCTCTGTTCGGTACCTGACTTGTTTGCACCACCTTTGTACTCCTTTATGCATTTTTTGAGGTGAAGGCTGGAAAACTCCTTGGGTCAATCCATGATGCAAAAAAATGTTGTAGTTGCTGTATTGGTCCTTTTAAGAACAGATCCAGAAACAAATGATTTGATACCTTATTAGACCATGGAAGAGTTACACAAAGAAGCAGTTTAGTTGAGCCAACCAGGTCCTTCTTCTCAGCTTTAGTTTAGACTTCTCTGAAGAAGGACCTGCTGGTCCGTAAGCTAGAGCACTTTGTTCTTTTGTGTAACATCCATGTTGGTCCAATAAAAGGTATCAAATCATTTGTTTTTGGGTCAATCCAGTGAGACAGCTCCCCTTGGTGAGCTAAAGGGTCACTCTCTGGGAGTAAAATCAGAGATCCTAGCTTTCAAATGGGCTTACTGGTCCCTTTTCAGGAGACTAGGCCTCACATGAAGACAGATAGTAATGAAATGCAGTCATGCTGGAGTTTTGTACAATCTTTATTAAAAGATCTGGAATGGTATATTTTAGTCATAGCAATGCCTTGTACTGTTTTGTCAAGAACAAGGATTGTATTATAATGCTCTAAATCTCTTCCACCTGCACATCAATGGAAGTCCCTCTCTGTTTTGAACTTCCTCCGTGTTTGTATGTTTATTAAAAACTTTCAATAAACTTTAATAAAAAAAAAGAAAAGATGAAGAGTGCAGACTTAGTAAGAACAGTTGACCAAGTCATGCATAAATGGAAATTCCTGAAAACCCTTTATTTTAACCAGAGAAAAACAATAAAAAAAGTGGTGCAGCTTGGTCTAATTTTAAAATGTTCAATGAAATGCATGACATATAATTGTCCTGAGGCCGTTATCAATGATAATATCAAATACTTTGGATGCTGGTTTTAATAAAAAAACAACTTCTGGAGACACGAACTTCATTGTCGATAGTAGTCTTTCAAACTCATCACCAGGTAGACATTTAAAGTGCACTATCAATGGAGAAAACCTAATCTGTTTTGTCAAAATATTGTTGACAACTAATTTTTTTGTGTGTATTCTCATCAGTTATTTTACATGTATTGAAAAAAACGCTCATGAAACTGAGACAGTGAGCGTATTTGAAAAACTATTCTCCTCAGTTCTAATATTCATTTAGCAGTACCACAATGTGAATGGATTTGTAAGGCTCCATATTAGCCATTTTATGTTGCTCAATGACATTATGTTTACTTGTGCCATCTTTTGGAGTGCCATTAAACCCCCATTTACTATGCCGGCGCACTGATGCATACAGTGTAGAGTTAAAGGCATTATAATCAATGCAGCCATAACAACAAAGACATAATTTTGGTGAAGGTGGTAAAGTGACAAAGTGATGTAAAGCACGAAGTGCGAAAGATTAGTGAAGAAATAACTGAATACATTAGGTGCTTTTATAAGGTGCTTGCTGGTACCGCTCGTTCAGTGACCTGCTTTGTTCTACTCGATCTCTTGTGGAGCAGATTGCCTGTACACTGTGGTGATCTGTATCAGAATGAATGGCACAGATTAACTGTGACATTACTTTCTTGTGCTGTCTCCAGGTGATCTGTTCCACAATGGCAAGAAGAGCATGAGATTCCCGATTTGTAATGGGACCGAAATGAGCAGAATGGTGCTTGTACATGGCTGTGCAGAATGGAACAAAAATCCACGAAAGAGGGAACGCGGAACTGGTGGATGTTCATTTCTTTTGTGAAACTGATTGCCTGTGCATGGCAAAAAGGTAACATTACAATTGATCTGTAGCGCTTGTTGAGATACAGATCACTGTATATAAAAGCGCCAATAGAGTTGAACAACAAACTCTCCAGTTCTGAACAGCACATCTATTGAATTCATTGAAGACTGCACCATGTGAGGTGAACTCCAACTATCTCATTCCCACATACTTCCCCCCTCAAAAAAAATAGGGAAGTGCAACAGTTTTGCACATGAAGGTGTTACAATTATTAAAAGTTGGATTGGTTTAAAATGTAACTTCTGTAAAAACCCTCTCCTACCAGTAGGGGAGAGTGTTTGTTTACTAGAATGCCAGGCAGTGGAGCCTTCCAGTTGGTGGAGTCTCTGATGGCCAGTGGGTGGAGCTAGAGTGTCAATATTTGGGTGCTGGCAGATGTGTGTCAAGATGGCATGGTGATAGGAGGGTACATGTGTGTCTTTGGGGCACCCTTGCCTCAGGTCACTTGCCAGGCTATCTGAGGAGGCAGGGGCCCTCGACAGTAGCAGCTGTCTGAGGATCCAGTGTATGAGAAAACAGCAGAACTCATTTTCTGGTCATCTGGTAGCCTCCAGGGCAGAGACTAGAATGCTGGCAAAGACTTTGAGGATGTTGGAGCCTTAGGCCATTTAGTGTAGAACACCATAAATTTTGATGGAAATGTAAGGGATCACTTGGAAGGAGTAAGTATCCTAAGGGGCTACCTCTCGATTTCCTGGTGTTCTTGCAGCACATGGAGGATTTCACTGACATGAGTGTTACGCTTTGGGGGGTGATAACAGTCCTACTTCTGTGAGAGAAGTAAACTGTCAGCAATACTGAAGATGGTGAGAGCTCTGGTGACAGATGTAGAGTTGGAAATGCAGGTAGGAGATATGCCTATACTTTTGAGGTATACAGATACTTGGTTTGGGGAGTCTCAGGTTGGGATGTAAATCAGAGAATCTCCCTAAAGCAGAAGGTCTGTGGAGATTGCCAGCCACTGCCAGAGTGCAGGCTGAGGTATGTGCCACCTCACTGATGCCCAGCACATCTTCCAGTGAGAGTAAGAATCTGGTTAGGGAGAGGCCCCTGGAGAAGGGGTGTCACTTAGTCAGTCATGTCTGATTAAAAGCCCCACAGTGGTGCTGCCTCATGTACACCAGCTGATATAGAAACATAGAAGCATAGCAATTTGTCAGCAGATAAGGGCATTTGGCCCATGTAGTCTACCCCAATTCCTCCAATAACTGTGCTCTTTTATGCTTTGCCAGTATTAGGTTGTTCCCCTCCTCCAATTATCAGTAGTCCGCTATGCTTATTCCAAGCATTTTTTTTTAATTCTTTTATTGTTTCTGCCCCCACCACCTCTGCTGAAAGGCCAAAGTGCCTGTAGTATGTGTGAAAGTGTGTGTAACCCAAAGAATGGGTGGGAAATCTGATAAATTCAGAATGCAGAGTAGAGAGGATCTGACCTGATTCATAACCTCAACAAATGGTGAATTGTAATGAATGACTAGAGTCATGGGCTCCATGAGAGTGTAAAAAGAGTAAAACCTGTTGCGAAAGGGACTCTGAGGCTTTGACTTACGTCCAGGGTCAGAATCCAGCCTGTCATAATAGTGCTGACAAAGAGAATGTTTCAGGGTCTGTGTTCCCGACTGTGTAACTGCAAGTATGTTAGTAAATATGACAACCATACCGAGTGCATCCAAAGTGTTTATTCCTGCATTCACAGGACTGTTAGAAACAATGCCCATTTCAAAGTGGATGGTGAAGAAAGTGGAGAGTGGTAAATGGTCTGAGAAGTGTGGAGTGACTGTACAGGGGTGAACCCTGGCAAGCAACTCCTTGTCAGTCCTGACATCTCCTGTATGCCTAAGCTTGGCCCTTTCAAATCCAAGCTTCGCCTTCATCTCACTGCTGCTAGCTCCTGTGACTGCTACATTTAACCAGGTCTACCTATCTTCAACCAGTCCACTCTATGCACTTATCCCACTGTGACTGCTACATATAACCAGCCCTACCTATCTTCAACCTATCCTCTCCATGCACTTGTACTCTAACATCCCACTTCCCCTAACCCCATCCTTGCCTATCCCCACTTCCCTCCGCTAGCACATCCCCCTATTTTGTTTGTCTATGTCGCCTTCTGCTCAGCCACTGTGATGTTGACAATGCCTCCCGCTGCTCCCTCCTCCCTCTGTGTCCCCCTGCCCCAATGTCTCCCCACATATCTTCCCTTCTGCCTTCTCCTATGTTATTCCACTCTAGTACAGCTTATCCTGACCACAGCATTGAATTTCTCCTAGTTGTAGTATGTTATATTCTGAATGTTTTCTGTGTTGTACTGTATTTGATGTGGAACCTTTGTAAAAGAGCCTTGGCTCAAAGGTATTTGTAATTCTAGACTTAATAAATAAATAAATTAAATAAAAACTCTAATAGTATACACCTAGACAGAGAGGGTACCCCTAGGGCTATGCTCAACACCCTGGATTCTGCCTGGTACTCAGAGAGGGCTATGAAAGAGTGTCTGTCCTCAGCTGAGAGGAGCAAGGAAACCAAGGGGGGCTTTCGGGACTGCCTGCCACCTAGTCTGGGAGTAGGGAGTCCACAGCTAGATGAAAGTGAGAGCATGTGACACTTCAATGGCATGCATGATTATTATTGAAATTCTTTGTTATACGTGTTTGCATTTTTATCCACCAACACCCCTCACCCGCATACTAGCTTTCTTTGATATTAATAAATATCACGTCTTACTTCCTATTTTTCATTCAAAAGTGAAATACAGTTTATATAGGTAGTGAGATAACTCAGTGTTAAAAAACAACCACCCTCTCCCCTACAAAAATCCCCTACCCTACCTCAACTATGGCCAGATGCTTTTAACTAGAAAATGAGCAAATGTCTTTGCAATATAACTGGCATATATGGCATTGCAATTTTGTGACAGATGCATCTACAAATGATTATACAATGGCAAAAAATTTCCTGAACTCTGATTGGTCACTCTGGGACTGGACCCATAATGTTATCCCAGTACAACATCACGGTCTAGTCCCAGTTACACAGAAGACCGCATCAAGTAAAAATCATTACACGCAGCCCACTTTGCTGCTTCCCACTCTGCACTTCACTTCACTCACTCTGGAGCCACCAGCCGTCTTCCCGAAAAAAAAAAGCAGCAGAAACAAAAAACAACAACCATTTCACACTCCCCACCAGAGTCTTTTTCTCCTATTTAAAAAAAGAAACCTGCAGCTGAAAGCATGATTAGACAAAATTCAACAATCACAGTCAGACCGAGTACGCCCAGTGAGCAAGCGAGCGAGCAACTGACTGTTTGAACAGTCGCCGCGAGGCTGTCTGTAATGCTCGCTGGCTCAACACACTGTCTTCTGTTTTTTTAGCAATTTAACTTCACCATAAAAATGCAGTCCAAAAAATCCTCCCTACCTCCTCCTTCTAGCTCTTTCAGACGGCAGCGAGTGGCACACTGTAAGACAGATGGGTGGGGGATGGGAGCACGGCAGTCCCGATTCTCATTCAGAACCACAATTAAAAGTCAGTCATGGAAACACATAGGAAAACAATGTAAATACCATCCCAAAAGGCCAAAACACAGCATAAACAAAGAATCAAAGGGCATATTAACAATGAGTGGCACCAGCAAAGGTTGCTATGGGACTGTACAGCCACTGAAAAGCACTTCAGCTCCACCTGCTGGCTAAAGCAGCACTAATTTTTCATAATGTAACCCCTACCCATGCAAAAAATGACAAAAAATGTACTTTAAAGACACTTTTTTTTCTTTTCTTTTCTTTTTTTTTTTAATGAGCCATTGTATAATAGCAATAATGCACTCCAGGGTGTGTGTTGTGCTGGGATAATGTCACTTCTGGGGTGATTAGTCGCACTCGGCCTGCGGCCCCATGCCTAATCACCCCGGGCGTGGTGTTATCCCAGCACAACACACACCCTGTCATGCATTATTGCTTAATTATAACATGTGTGAGAAAAATCAGGTGCTGTGATTGGCTAAACCATCAGTACAGCCATGTAATTATGTGTCCATACTTACACACCTGCACTTGACTGATTGATTGATTTCAAAAGTTTTACAAGGAAAATCATACTGAGCTGGTATCAGCTCCTTTCCAGATATGTGAAAAAACAAATTAGTAGCGATACACACTAGGAAGTAACTTCAAAAACATTTATTAGGCATCCATTCAGAGTTTCCCTAGTGCTTCGAGGGAACAATACCTCTTCTTCAGGGGGGCAGAGTCACTGAATAACTTACACACTTAAATACTTAATCAGTCATGACGTGTTATAAAAATTTGTGATGTGTCTAACACTGTTAATTTAATACTACCACAATACATACATAATGATTTAAAACACCAGAATATTAATGTGCAAAAGTAACAGATAAACTAAACAAAAGACCAAATTGCACCAATAACCTAAAAAAACAGAACACTATTAGTGGCATAAGGATGTTACAAAAAACAGTTAATAAATTACATTATTTAAGAGGATCATACTGGCCCATAAAAATCAGAGCTGGGAGTGAAAAACATCCCTAAGCCTTCAATAAATTAGTCCAATAGTCAATGTTGTTATTAATTATAAACTTCTGTCCCATATTTGTACAATGTTGAAACTCAAAATGAGCATTAACCCATTAATTGAACATGGATCTGCTAAAAGCAATCAACAAAAGAATGATCAAATCACATAAGTCAAAATGCAAAAATATGGGGGGGAAAGGAAGGAGAGGAACACATGTAGAGGGCTGTGAAAGGAAAGGGAGGGGCGAGAAAAAGAAGGGAGGAAAGGTAAAGGAAAATATATCTCTATCCAAGAGACTTACTCTAGTATTGCTTCACAATTGACTAGTTTTCAGGTCAACATTATTAATAATTATAAGAATCCTTCCCATATTTGAATGGTTTGGTGCACAAGGTGCCTATATATTGCTCTTTTTAAAACCCATTTATTTGAGTGTGGATCTGCTGAAAGCAATCAACAAAGGTACTATATATCAAATTATGTATAAAGGGCACCAATATAGTCAGTCCAGGATGCATAAAATAGGGAAAGAAGATGAGGGACAGACTAGCAATAGTGGATGCAGCTCATATGAATGACAAGCACCAAAAAAATATTAAATTGATGTCATAGTGCTAATATCAATAAAAAAGTTTTTCATTTTTCTTTTTGAAGAGGAAGGATTCATAGAACTAAAGATAAACACTAAGGTCCATCTCTATTTAATCCTTTAGGGAACAAAGAACTCAAATTGAAAATCCATCTGGATTCTTTTTGTAACAAAATTTGCTTCCTGTTGCCTTTTCTAACTAATGGCTTTACATGCTCAATTACTATGCACTTTAGAGACCGTGGGTCACTATCATGCCAGTTTTTGAAGTGTGCACCTAATGCAGAATCCAAATTTATGCCATGAATATGTCTCAGATGTTCTAAAAATCTTTCTTTTGCTTGTCTAATAGTGCTACCCACATACAATAACTCACATGAACATTGCGCTACGTAAATAATGAAATGAGAAGAGCAGTTCACAAATTCCCTAATTTCTATTGCGAGATCTTGAGTAGGATGTTTACATTCTTTTCCTTGTGTTATATGATTGCAAGCCTGACAGTGACCACATTGGTAGCAACCTAGTGGTTTCTCAGGTGGCCACGTCATGTGACAAGTTTTGTCTGGAATATAATCACTATGACAGATCATTTCTCCTAGATTTTTAGCACTGCTGTAGGGACATTACAACGTTCCAACAAGTTCCAATTTCTCTTTAGGACTGTCTTTAGCTTTAGAGCTACATGATTGCATTCCAAGACAAAAGTCATGACATAATCAGGAACAGTCTGTTTTGGTTTTGGTCGTAACAGGAAATTCCTGTCCTGTGTCTCTGCTCTCCGCAGTGCATCATCCAGAATATTTTTTTTCATATCCTCTATCACTAAACTTAGCATGCATCTCCCTTGCTTGAATATTAAATTAATCTGGTAAAGAACAATTTATTTTTAAGTGTAAAAGCTGTCCGTATGGTATGGACTTATTAAGTGTGGGAGGGTGGGCACTACTGGCATGAAGTAGTGAATTTCCAGCCGTCTCTCTCCTAAAACATGTAGTGTGAATTTTACCATCAGTGTGGCAGTCAGTGTAACATCTAAAAAATCAACACTGATTCTCACAATCTTGTACATAAATTATAAATTTAGATTGTTAGAATTTAAGTTTTCTTCAAAAATCTTGGTATCTAACTCTTTCCCTCTCCAGATAATCAGTAAATTATCAATGTAATGACTCCAGAACACAATATTATTCAAAAAGCTGTTGTTACTACTAAATATATACCTGTGTTCCCACAAGCCCAGGTACAAGTTTGCGTAGCTGGGGGCTACAGAAGGGCCCATTGCTGTTCTGCAATGTTGTAAATAAAATCTGTTATTAAACAAAAAATAGTTGTGTGTAAGAATATTTTTAAATCAAGGATGGAAATGAGAAAGGAAAAGTGTGGCCTACTGGGATTCGAACCTCAGATCTCTGGTATGCCGTTCCAGCACTCTAACCATTAAGCTACAGGCTCACTGATCAAAGCGTCTGAGGAATTTCCTTACAGCCACACACACATTCCTTTCTCTAGTGTTGCACAATTATGCAACTAGGAACCAATGTTAGAAATACCACTTTCTCTCAGTGCAGTTTAACCCCTGCAAGGTATACATATTTTAAATCAAGGATGGACATGAGAAAGGAAAGTGTGGCCTACTGGGATTCAACCTCAGATCTCTGGTATATCGTTCCAGCGCTCTAACCATTAAGCTACAGGCTCACTGATCAAAGCGTCTGAGGAATTTCCTTACAACACACACATTCCTTTCTCTAGTGTTGGCAATTATGCAACTAGGAACCAATGTTAGAAATACCACTTTCTCTCAGTGCAGTTTAACCCCTGCAAGGTATACATATTTTTAAATCAAGGATGGAAATGAGAAAGGAAAAGTGTGGCCTACTGGGATTTAAACCTCAGATCTCTGGTATGCCGTTCCAGTGCTCTAACCATTAAGCTATAGGCTCACTGATCAAAGCATCTGAGGAATTTCCTTACAGCCACACACACATTCCTTTCTCTAGTGTTGCGCAATTATGCAACTAGGAACCAATGTTAGAAATACCACTTTCTCTCAGTGCAGTTTAACCCCTGCAAGGTATACATATTTTTAAATCAAAATTTCTTCAGACGCTTTGATCAGTGAGCCTGTAGCTTAATGGTTAGAGTGCTGGAATGGCATACCAGAGATCTGAGGTTCGAATCCCAGTAGGCCACACTTTTCCTTTCTCATTTCCATCCTTGATTTAAAAATATTTATACCTTGCAGGGGTTAAACTGCACTGAGAGAAAGTGGTATTTCTAACATTGTGTGTAAGAATGAATTTCACCACCACTACAATACAATTGGGGAAGGCATCCACACATATGTTTACTAACAGAAAAGAATCTCAAAGCCTCGAAGCCCAGGGCATAGGGGATGCAGGTATATAGTGAATTGATGTCCACCCTAATCCACAAATAATCCAGTTCCCATTTTGCAGTGCTTATGTTTTCAAGTTTTTGGGCTGGCAGTATAGCCTAGAGTTTAGAGTAGTGAGCTGTGAATGAACTTGGTACATCCAGCAGACCAGACCTTGGTTGGATTCTCACAACCTCCACTTGCATACTGTGTGACTCTGAGCAAGTCACTTAACTGCCCAGTGCTCCCAGGTCACCCCTGAAAACAGGCACTTGTGTCTAGTGGGCCTTACCCAGTTACCAAAGACTAAAATAAAAAAAAAGTACATGGAGTGAATCCCTAGTATAGAAACTCAAATTAAGCACTAATAGGTTGGAGAAAACATTTTCAGATAGTGAACATATGTCCAGTATGATGAACCATGTGGGGGTGCTTTTGGGGGGTTTATGTACCTTAGGTACAGTATATAATAAAAGGTTGGAATTATTGGAAATTCCAACTTTAAAAACTTGCTTTCTCTTTCAGTAACAAAACCCCTCCGGTGGGCCTCATTAATGAGATCAAATAAAGAGGTCTGAAATTGCAGGGTAGGATCCTTACTTAGAATGAGATTAGTACTGCTGTCAGACAGCCTTTGTGCCTCTTTTTCATAATCACTTTTGTTAAGCACCCCCGTCTGCTTGTTTAATCTCTATATTTGGCAGTTCTCTCAGATGTTCTAATGCTTGGTGTTCAGGCAGGGTAAGATTGTAGGCCATGTTACACCATTATTTTGCAAATAACAAGTCAATTTCTTTCAAGACAACTCTCTGATAAGTCCAAATAGCAGCATCATGTACTTTGGGGCAAAATGCAGACTTACTGTAGTTTTAAATTTTAAATGTCTGTTAGCATAATCTAAACCAAATTGCCCATTCACATTCAGTTCTTCCATATTGGAGATGCCGACCACAATATGGAACTAAGTAAAACAATATATACAAATTATAAGAAAACACTTCAGAATACAAAATTGCCATGTAGTAAATTATCATACAGTAAATTACAAAACAGGCAAAGGAACAATAAACTGTGAGGAACAAAACAATAATGTAAGGAGTAGTGACTGAGTAACTGGGGAAGAGGAGATAAGCTATAATCAGTGTGGTGGGGGGGGGGAGACTGGTGACAGAAGGCCACTCCAGTATCAGAAACAGTTGCAGAAGTGAGTAGAGAAATCGCAGAGGAGAGGAGAGGAGAGACTTCAGAGTGAGAAGGGAAGGAACAGAATAAATGGAAGAGGGGAGAGAGGCCCACATTTTAGGGAAGCAGAATGAGAAGGCAGCCTGATCAACAAGTGAAAAAACAAAGTGAAAAAACAAACAAACAAAACTGCATACACAAACTACAAGGAACTGTTATTTGTTTTTGTTTTATTTATTTAAATCTGGTAAGACCGTGGTTCAAGGACTAATTTACAACAGCGACCAGAACATGCAACCAAATAAGAAACATAACTATGACAGATAAAACAATCATGTATAATACAGTTACACTAACAAGTTAATCAAGTCAGACAGGCATTTAGACTTTAATGCATGTCTAAAACATAATACAGAACTACTAGTACAGGTTAAAAGTGAAAGTAGTGAATTGTAAAAAGATGGCAATTTGTAAAATACCAATTTATGAACAAGAGAATACCTCATACTGGGAATAGTGAACTGGAAATGGAAAGATGACTGGGTAGAAACAGTACTAAGGTGTTTTTCAAAAACAGAATGAAATGAAGTAGGGGCACAATCAATGGTCACCTTTTTTGCAAGGATATCTAAATGAAGTAGGTACTTCTGTTCTAATGGAAGTCAACCCACTTGTTTGTTCAGGTCACAGTGGCGAGGACACTGTGGCAGTTAAAGGGCATGGTGCAAGAAACGCTGACCAGCTGTCCTCAGGTATTGCCTCAGCTACAGGCTTTCTCAGGGGGAATGGCTTGCTTGAGAGTTCATGCACATTTAAAGTGCTTTTACTTAACTCACCGGCAAATAATATCAATCATTCAAATGGGTTGACTACCAGAAAGAGTGTTAGTATAGGTATTGAACTATAAACAGATAACTTTCAGTAACAGAAATGAAAATACTGCTGGTATTCAAATTCATCGGTAACAGTATTAGTAACAGAAATGAAAATTTGAATAACAATAACAAAATCCACTGGCATTTTTTTAAATGGCTTTCTCAGTGTAGTATAATGATATAACAGTAGGTGACGCCAATAGAATATAGAAAGCCATGCAGTGAAGCATATGTTCCTGCATGTGAATGTTGCACATGTTTCAGCATGAGCAGGAAATTCTTATGCAGTTCAGTAAAGCATTTTTAAGAGTAAGCAGTCTCCAGTGGTGCCTTACTCTTTACATTCTGTACAACCTTATTAATTATACAACCATATTTCCATCACTTACAGATTGAAAGCATAAACATACCCTGTTGCACTAGCCATGATCTTTAAGCTTCTTAGAGATGTCAGCTTGCCTTATGCTAAACTCATATGCCCGTGGACACCATAGGTGCGTTTTTGCGTTACAGTAGTGCGACATAGGGCATAAAGGGTTCGGTTTCATCCAATGCCTTTGTGTAGCCTAGTTGATTGATTCATTAACACTATGAAAAATTTAATTGTTTTATGGAAGAATGGCATCAAGATGAGGTAGAAAAAGAGACAGTAGTGTGTTTTTGATCATTTTACATATTTGCTGGCAGAAGACAAAAGTGTATGTAAGTTTGAAGACTGCAAGATGATTCTTTTGGTAGTAGCTCTGCAATCATTTGGAAATAGGTTGGACATGATTTGTGATTTCAGATTAACTTGTCATAGACAGTTTCTGAAGCTTCTTTACTTTTCTGTAGCTTTTTAGTGCTTACTCTTCATTGATCATACCCTAAATATATGCAGTTAAACTGTTATTATTTTCAGGGACAACATGCTGGCAATTAAAGAACAAGAAAATCCCACACTTTGCTAACAAAATAAAAGGACTGCTCATCAAAACCTTCCAATAAAGTGCTTCATTTCATTTCAGGTGCCATGTGCAAAGCCCTGACACGTTTTGAAACCAAGTTCATTCTTCAAGAAGGACAAAATATGTGAGAGAGAAAAGGTTTTATTAGACAATAACATTTTGCTAGTATCTATGTATTACGATCCAAGGTACAAGAGATTTCTGCTAGGGGCACAGATCCAAAGGGAAGTATCTTCTTGTGTTTTGTACTAAACTGTCTCTCATGAATGGTAGAAGTCAGCCGCATGTTGGAATTTTGACCACAACCACTGTTGTCAAAAACACAAGTGATTCAGACAACAGTGACATGGCCATTAATGAAGACGATGATCTCGATCACTTGCTCAAGCTACATGACAGAGAAGACATCATAACTCTGTGACCCCAGGTCAGCATTTCAATTTCAGTCATGCTGAATTCCAAAAATCTATGGCTTCCTTCAGCGGGTTGCAGCGCATAGACAAGAATGAAGATACACTAGTGTGGTGGTTAAAAAATGGCGACGAAGCCTTTTGTCAATCTGCATTAAGTGTTTTAGGTCTACCTGTGATGCTGGTATCTGTTGAAAGGCTGTTTTCTAGCCTTGCCTACATCCTTAGCTACCTCAGATCCAGACTGAGCAAAAAAACATTAGATAAGGTTCTCCTTCTCAGGACCAACGGCTTTGATTTTTGAGAAAAAGTTTGTTTCTCATTTGTATTATGATTTTTGTGAGTTTTGAGTTTTAACTTCAAATACATTTTCAGTTAAAAAATATCTCTCTACTAATTGTAATGACTGATAACGCACAAAATTTTACTTGAATAATGTTATTAACGGTATTGAAATTGCTTGACTAATACTAACAGAAATGGTATTCAAATTAAAAAAATGTTGGTAACAGTATAGGTATAAGCATTCAAAATAATTCAGGTAGCCAACCCTATGCACATTGCATTCACAAGGAAAGTTCAATTATAGTGTTAGTGAAAATTAATAAAAACATATGTCAATGTGCAAAACCTCTATGAAAACCTAATATTTCCCTTTATGGCATTCAATTCATTTTCTAACATTCCATATTTTGCATGCCAAAGTACAGCCTTGGAAAGAAATGTTTATGATGGCAACATACATGATTATTGGAAGAACTGAACATTGGGGGAGGGGCTGGAAGAAGGAACCACAATAATGTTCCACAGGCCCAAATAATCCTGGCTCTGCTATTGAACCAGTAACCAATAAGACATGATGGGGTGTGCATGGAACAGATTTTACTGCATGCCCAAGCCCCTGGAAGTGCAGTAAAATCCATTCCATGCACACCCTGGGATTGTCTTATTGTGCTTATAAAATGGGTTCCCTTTTTTAAATTATTTTTCTCACCCTTGCAAAACTATGGCCCACATTTTCAAAGGGGATGGGTGGCGCATCTCGGCAAAAAATGGAGATGTGCTGCCTATCTCAAGAAATGCTCCAAACTGTGATATTCAGCAAGGGTAGATGGGCCACCCAAATTGAGTTGGGCCATGGCTCAAAGATAATGTATGCAGCACAAATAGAGGGGACGTTCCCATGAATATTCCGCCCAGCAGAATATTCAGAACGGATGGGCTGCCCAAATGCTGGAGATGTGCAGGGCAAAGTTAGGCATGGAAAAGGCATGTGGCCAGCCACCCACAAGCAGGCTGTGGTAATGCAGACAGCAGCATAGCAGCCTGCCAGCCCTGGTAGTCAAGTGGACCCCCCCTCCCTGCCCAAACCCCGTCCAATCATAATTGAATATATTACCCCATTTTCCGTAGTGTAGTAGAACCCACCTCCCTGCCTGAACCCCATCTGATTAAAAGACAATTGCTAAAAACATTTTCCATAGTGTAGTGTCTCCCCACCCCGGTACCATGATCCCCATTCAAATAATATTCGCACCCCATACCATTTCCATAGCATAGTGTCCCCCCAACCTATCCCTGAATCCTGATCCCAATTTGCCTAGTCATCCCTGTTCAAATACTTTTCCATTGTGTAGTGGTCCCCACTCTGGTAGGCAGGACCCCTCCCGCACCCCCACTTCACCTCTGCCAGTGACTGGCACAGTCCTCCACACCCTGCCTCAGCCAGTCACCAACTGATCTATTGTGATCTTGTACTTGTACATAGTATGAGCTCATTGGCTGTCACTCAATGAGCTCATACTATGTACAGTATGAGATCACAAGCAGATCAGTCAGTGGCTGGCCATGGTAGGGTATGGAGGGTTGTGCCAGTCACCGGCAAGGGTGGGGCGGGGGTTCAGGGAGGTGGTCCTGCCTACTGGGGTGGGGGGCCACTACACTATGGCAAAGTATTTGAACATGGATGACTATGCGAATGGGGATCAGGGTTCAGGGACGGGGTGGGGAGACCCTATACTATGGAAATGGTACGGGGTGGGAATATTATTCAAATGGGGATTGGGGTACCAGGGTGGGGGGACACTGCACTATGGACAATGGTTTGGGCATTTGTATTTTAATCGGGTGGGGTTCAGGCAAGGATGGGGATTCCACTACACTATGGAAAATGGGGTAATACATTTTATTATAATCAGATATGGCTTGGGCTGAGGGGCAGGCTTGCCTGATGCATCCTGCCAGCCACAGCCCTGCTAATGGCATTCAAATGAGCCCAAATGAGCATGCAGAAGGCTTGTTTGCACCTTGCATGCCTAATGGACTCATTTGCATATGCCATCTGAATATCGCACTTTGGGGAATGACGCATCCGGGATGTGCCACGCATCCCCCACTGGCAGTATTCAGCCCAGGCCATGGCTGTGCTTGGTGCATTGGCAGGCCACCACCCCTTTGCGCTGGCCATCAGGTGTCCGATATTCAAACAAGTTGCACGATCTGTTGTGAACATGCATCTTGTTTGAATATTCTGTCTGGTTGGGGCAGCGCATCTTTTTGGGCAGTGTATGTGGATGCGCCATGCATCTGGCCCCTTTTGAAAATGGTGGTCTATATTTATATGTATAAAATGGAAATCATTAGGTTAATTTGAGATAAAATAGTCCTTCCGCCTACTGTCTGATGATGTAATTGTCTTTTGTCATAGGACATTTGTCCTATTGTGCCATCCATAGTTCTGGTAGCAAGTTCACCTCTCCCCCCACCCTGTACTGCAATTAGTATGTGAGAGACTACAGTTTGACTTTTTAGTTATTTTATTTATTTATTTTTTCCACTGGCTGCATGGAAGGTTGTCCCCATTTATTGTGGCTAGCGTGTCCCAATAGGTCTGTGTCTCTACTAAACATGAATTTGCCAGAGCTGAAGGAATGAACAGAAATCATTTTTATAACGTGGGCAATGAAATGTAATTTTTTTTTAAGTTGCAATGTGGTGGTCCTGTTAGGAGAACTACCAGACCCAGCGTCCGCTCCCCTTTTTGTGACAGAGCAAGCGGAAGTACTTGTGCAACCATCCCCCCATATTGTTTACCAGAGAAGTGAGCCTGTGATTATTAAAAATAAGAAAAAATAGTATAAGAAATGGCTGCAGTCAAACAGATTGTACTTGCGAGAGTGAGATCGTGGTTTGCATCAGAGACAGCGGAAGCAGGCATGTGGTGGGAGTAGAAACACTTCAGATCGAGAAAAGTTCCTTTTTTAAAATGTAAGTTTAACATATGTGTTTGGCTACTATTTTCTATTAGAAAAAAATGCCAAATATTTTTAAAGGAAAGCTTTAGAGAATTATACTTTCCTCGCTAACCTAGGAGAAAAAATTGCGCCATTTTTAAATGGCAGTGTTCTAATAGTAGACAGCATTGTTCTAATGGCACATTGATTTTTTTTTCCCTTGGCAGTGCGTTCCAGCTTTGGTACTTGTTATTACCTGTACATGGAACACATTTCACGCACATTTAATAACCAATTAGGAAGAAGAATTTTCTCTCTCCATTTTATAACTATAGTTATGACACATCATGAAGGAATCTACATAGCCTCCAATTGTGGAAGACATACTGTATATTCCAGACAGTAACCCATGGAAGAAATACTAGTAACTAAACATTCCTACTTTCCACAATAATATTTTAAATAGGAAAATCCTCATGAGAGCACCTCCCCTGCTGTAAGTCAACTTCCAATTTACATGTAAGTGCTCATTAATAATAGTTTTCAATAAAAAAAATATTACGTGTGTGTCACCGTAACAACTGACAAAACTAGTAGACATGTACAAAGGGATCACATTAAAACCACATTGAGGCCATTTCTAATACACTCATGCAACTGTATGCTGTACCATAAAATAGGATGGAATATGTGGCATTAGCAGATCTGAATACAAATCAAAGCTGAAAAGCTCAGCTATCTAAATTATCAGTTTTTGCAAAATGGTTTGAAATCAAGCTGGTCATTTGAGATGTGATGAACTTAGTGCATTCAATTCCATTATTCATTGGGTGTCTCTCTGAAGTAAACTCCATCATCTACCATCACCCCATACTTGGGGTGGAACATGATATAGGGGTTGGAATCTCTGCATTGCTGTTGATGAACCGTGAGCCTCCCTGAAGTGTGTACCCAGGGCATTATTTTCATTGCGATTGATTGTGGCTCATACATGCTCCTGGATGCAGCACTTCAGGGGGTGAACAGTACATCTAATATACAGGGAACTGCAGAAACACCAGCACACATAAATACAGAAAGACTTCTGGCAGTCTGTTTACCTATTTAGTCAGTACACTTTTGTCAGTCTTGGGATGTTCAAATTTATCACTCATATGTGCAGAGGTGTAGTGTTGCACTATCTGCATTTGTTGAATCCTACTCTTTGTTATGTGGTTGGCTATTGTCCTGCCTCTCCTAAATGTCACATGAAGGGAGGGTCCCACTAAGGATCAGAAATTTTCTTCTGATGTCAAGACAGGCCACCTTTTATGGATAATTTATCTGACCTCATTTATCCTCTCAAGGTACTCCATCACCGTGGTTATTGGCTGATCTTGTGCTGATCTAACTTTAGGGCTAACTGCTGCTTGTAAAAACATTATTTTGAGGTTAACTTTTTACCCTTGCTCAGCAATAGATTTCATTAGAAGGAGAGCAAGAAAGCAAACGCAAGCATTGCAAAGGGAGTAAGAGGAAGAAGGGAGGAAAGGCAGGAGAGAAGCAAGAGATGAGTTGAGGGAAGTAAACCAAAATTTGGAGATAAATGAGACACAGTGGGGAAAGGCGCCTGGCTTAAGAGAGGGGTTGGAGAGGGAGGTACACAAAAAACAGTAATAAGTACACAGAGGTTTGTCAATGGCAAATCGACAGAAGCAGTGAAAGAGGGGGTCTAGTCAAGCTAAAATGGACTTTGGAGCAGCACTGTAAACAATGTCTGCATAGTCAAAAATGGGGAGAATCAGCTTAGTGAGGATTTCTCTTTGAACAGAAAGTGGAATGCTTCTCTTATTTCAGTAAAGTGCTCCAAGTCTGGGGACAGTTTTTTTGTGGATTGCATCCACATGAGCACAAAAATCAAGGTGGCAATCAAACCAGACCCCAAGGTACTTAAAGAAGGAGACATCTTCAATAGTTGTACCATCTAGGATATGAAAGGAAGGAGGGAGGAGACTCTAGCAAGTCTCTTCCTGGTGCCAAAAGTCATAGAGATAATTTTCTTTGCATTGAGGGTTAACTGAGTTTCTCGAAACCAGTGCTGGATGTTGTTGAAATCCAGTTGGAGGTGATTTATGAGATAAGAGATAGAGGAGCCAGAGGTAAAGAGAACCATATAATCTGCATATATATGAAGGGACACAGAGGAGCAGGCAGTGAGGAGGTCATTTAGAAAAATGGAGAAAATAATTGGGCCAAGGACAAACCCTTGGGGGATCCTTGAGCTAATTGGGAGTGGGGGGGGAGAAGTCTCCAAGACAAATAGCTTGTTACCTGCCCTCAAGGTAGGAACAGTACCACTCAACTGAAGAGACAGAAACCAGCAGCTTGGAGGTTGTCCAGGAGAATGGAGTGGGCAACAGTGTTGAAAGCTTTGGCTAAATGGACAAAAATGGTGAAGGTGACAAGGCCCTGGTCCATGCCTGAGAGGATAGTATCAGTGAGCCGGAGAAGAGAGGAGGAGATGGAGTGGGACTTCTTAAAGCCAGGCTGGAGAAGTGAAGAAGGAGGTTGAGTCAAAAAAAGAGGAGAGTTGAGAGAGAACAAGATGTTTCTGAAGTTTAGCCAGTGTGGGGAGGAGAGAGTGAGAGATAGAATAGAAATTACTAGGTGAAGAGAAATTACCTCCTTTAGGAAGGCAAATGACAGTAGCCAACTTCCAAGAGCAGGGTTTTATTTAACTCTAAAAATTGATTAGCGTTTTGCTCATAAAAGTTCTAAAACATTGTGAAAATGCATAGCACTTGTCTCATTGTGTTTAACAAACATAACACTTCTAGAAAACCCATATAAATGTTTTCTGTACAGTTAGTATTATCCCAAGAAAAAAATGCTAATCAATTATTTAAAACCCTGCAAGAGTGACGGAGACAGGATAAGGAAAGGCTAAGGAGGTAGGTGGTAGGGAGGGCAATGACTTTAGCAGAGAGGTATATAGAAGTCTGAGGTCAAGACAATCAGACTTTCTTTCAAGATACCAGCCTCCGTACCTTAGAAAACAGTTAAAATATCACTACACAGCTATACCGAGTGCAAACAACTGCTATACTGAGTAGGGAGATATAAAATCAGCTTTTTACTCTACCCACAATGCTTCACTATGTAAATCAGCATAAGACCATTCTGTTTCTGTACGCACTACAGTAATAGGAGGCAACATCTCTCAGTAAATAAATATTGCCACCTGTACACTGCACCCACAGTGCTTCACTTTGTAAATCAGTATCTGCGATATTATTGCTGTAATCACTACTATAACAAGAGACTCATCTCTCTGTAAGGAACTATAACCCAGCTATACACTGTACCCACAATTCCTTACTATATAACTGAGAATATGATAGGTTATGCTGCTGTAACCACTACCAAAACAGATGATTGCATCTCTCAGTAAGAAAAATTTAAGACAGCTATATACTGTATTCACAATGCTTCACTATGTTACTCAGCAGAGCAGATGTTAGATTGCTGTAACAACTAGCAAAATAGGAGCCTGCACCTCTTAGTAAGGAAAATTTAAGTAAACTTTGCACTCTGTCCCACAATTCATTGCTGTGTAGATCAGCATATGAGTTGTTATACTGATTTATAACATGTAAAAAGAACCAAGCATCCTGATTAGCTAAAAGAAAAGTATAAGAGTGTAAGTATCTGGCCATAACTACACTCCTGTACATTTTAGGGCTGCATGGGCGGAGCCCTACAGACGTTTTGTTATTTTTATTTATTTTTATTTATTTCAAGTCTAGGATTACAATTACTTTTGAGCCCAGGGCTCTTTTACAAAGGTTCCACATCAAGACATTGGTAACACATGACAATAGAAGAAATTGTGACACAAATAAGGGTAAAGGATATCAAAATTAGATTTCGAACAGTCAGGGAGTGGGTAAAGTGGAAAGGAAGAGGACAAGGAGGGGAAGGGTGGTAATAGAAGAAAAGGGAGGGGGCAGGAGGGAGGTAAAAAAATTGAGAAGAGAGGATTGGCGGGGGGTAGGTAAGGATATGGAGGGGGGAGGGTTTGGTGAAGCAGCCAGGAAGGTGGCATTGTCAGGTGCTAGAGAGTGGATTGGGCAGAGGCCAAACTAGGGCAAGTGCATTATGTAAGGAGCGTAGGTATGAGAGAGCAGTAAGGGAGCGGTGTTGCACAGACATTATCCATGACAGTCGCAAATGCTGGAAGCGACCAGGGTGTTTTGGAGCCTGGATTTGAAGGCCCCTAGCCCAGTGGTATTGATAGTATCATTGGCAAGACCATTAAACCAAGTGGGTGCCCTGTAGGCGAATGAACACTGGCCAATGGCTGTCCGGCAGAGAGGGATATGGAAAAGTTGTGGCTTTGATCCTCTAGTAGTTCTGGAGCTGGTTTTCATTTGAAGGAGTGAACAGACCCCAGGAGGGGCAGTTCCCAACTGTATTTTCTTAGCAACCACGCAGGTTTGGTATTGAATTCTATTTTCAAGTTGAAGCCAGTTAGCTTGTGAGTAGAGGTCACAGGTGTGAGTGAGCTGTTCGGCCCCTGTGATGAGTCGACAGGCCTTGTTTAGGGTGATAGTAATCCTTCTGACTGCAGTGGTGGTGGCAGTGCCATAGATGACAAGACCATAGTCAATCTGGGAGATGATGGAGCTTTGAACTACTGCAAAGAGGGCCTCTTTAGTCAGGTGTCGACGAAGCCGGTAGAGTAAGCCCAGTCTAGTATTCATAGTTTTAGCGACATTGGTTATGTGGGTTCCAAAGTACAGGTGTGGGTCTAAGTGATTCCTAGGTATCTGAAGGAGTCAACCTGCTCCAGGGAGTCCCCAAGGCAGGTGGTTAAGGACAGTTGGTGGCGTTTGTGCTTGTTTTGGTGGCTGGTGAAAATCATGGTCTTCGTTTTTTTCTGGTTAAGGATTAACTTATGCTCTATGAACCAGCTTTCGACAGAGGTGAAGCCATGTTGAAGGGTTTGTTGCAGGTTGCTTGGGTCATGATGAGAGGCAAGAATCACTGCATCATCTGCATAGAGTATAACTTGCTGAGAGGTGGAGTCGGGGAGGGAGTTGAGGAACAGGCTTAACAGCAATGGGCCCAGGATGGAGCCTTGGGGAACACCGGAGCGAACCTATTTAGTGTCGGAGACCACACCTGATATTTTTACACATTGGGACCTGTTGTCAAGATAGCTATTGAACCATTTCACTGATTCCGCAGAGAGGCCAATGTACAGTAGCTGATGAAGCAGGAGGCGGTGGTGGACAGTGTCAAAAGCCTTTGACAGGTCGATGAATGTAGCTCCGGTTAGGCAACCCTGATCAAGGGAGTTGTGTATGGCACCAGTAAACTCAAGAGGGGCTATGGCAGTGCTGTGTCCTTTTTTAAATCTGTGTTGCTGCCAGCAAAGGATGTTGTACTTGTCCAGATGATCAGTGAGCTGGTCTGCTACTATCCATTCCAGGGCCTTAGAGAGGGGTGGCAGGATAGAGATAGGTCGGTAGTTCACATGAGAGGTCCGGTCACCACCTTTATGTATGGGAGTGGCAGTTGCTGCCTTCCGTTTGTCAGGGAATTGGCTGAGAGAGAGGGAGAGATTAAAGATCTTGGTGAGAGGCCCCAGGACCTCTTTTGGAGTGTTAGGAGTTAGAAAAGGGACTGTGGAAGCACCTGACTAGATTCGGTCCCTGTGTGCTTCCACAGTGCTGTGAGTGAATGTCTACAGTGCTGCCATCATTAGTGGTGCAGTGGTTGTCTGCTGACTTTCCCTCTGCAGCCGCATGACCCCCACCCTCCCCCTCCTGTGGGGGCACTATTTATGCACTTGTCACTTCCGCATTGACTGTCAGTTTCATCTTCCCCTGAGTGTTTTAGCTGCAATTCAGGTCATAATTATGCTTAGGGTTGGACTATGATCATGGCTGACTGACTGAGTGATGTTTATTATGTTGGGGGGAAAAAAAGAAATTAAACTGCACCTTATTGTAATGCTAATGTAACTGTAACCCGCTACTGAGGAGAGAGAGTGAAAGTAAAAGCTAGTAGTGTGAATTCTTGTCAGTTTCACTCGCACTCCTCTAACAGTGTGTAGTATCACAAAGCAGAAAAAATGCTGAAAAAATAGGGACCATGGAGATGCTAGTTTGTAATATGTAGGTAGCTATGATTTATGTGAGTTGATTAGTGAATTGGAGTTGATGTTGTAGTCCAGCCAGCTAGCACCAGCAAAGAAAGACAAGCAAGTAGGAAAGTAATGCTAGCTAGTACCATGAGGGTTTGTAATGGCAAGTAATGGGGCCAGGCTCCTTGGGCTACCAATCTTTATATCCAGCATTGCCTTGAACTGCAGACAGCACTCATCATGGAGGCACCTCTGTAGTGGCTGGACTGCAATATGAACATCACCCACACACACTAATCAAATTAAATAAGTCATATCTACCTACATTTTAAAAAGAAGCATCTCCAAGGTCACTATTTGTTTAAGCCTTTTTTTTTGTGGTCCTACTCACCCCTGTGAAGCGTAAGTGAAATCGACAAGAATTCACACTAGTAGCTCATACTTTCACCCACACTCCGTAGTATAATTACAATCTCAATTGCAGCTAAAACACTCAATGCAAAAAGAAGCTGACAGTAAGTCTGTTAACTAATTCACTGTATGAGCACAGAGGTTTTTTTGGGGTGGTTAACAGCTTTAAGCTACTGTAACTTAGCTATTTAAAAATACAACTCTGCACTATTAAGTTTTACATTTTAGTTGCACAGTACAATAGCATGTGGTAATGAACGAGCAGGATGAAAGAAAAACAAAGGATCCCTTTTGAGTAGCCAGAGAACCCCTCGGCTGACGGATTCGAGATGAGTCTCTACATGAGAAAAATCAATAGTGCCCTTTCTGATGCTTGTTACTGCTGTATTTCTTTTTATGATGGGCTGCAGAATTAGAGCAGATTGTCAGTTGTACAATCTGTCATCCAGTCCTTCTCTGGCTATTCATAAGTCCTCCATTTTTTCCCAAACTTGATCATTCATGAAAACATACAGTTGTAATGTGTAAGTGAAATGTAAAATGTCATACTATGGAGCTCTATTTTTAGATACGTATCCAAATTATTGTAACTTGCAGTTGTTGAGGGATGCTCCTTGTAATGGTTGCCATTTATCAAAGACAGGTTTGTTTCTTTTTGTGCACGTATTTAATGCTTTTTATTGTAGCACTGTCACTTTAAGTCATGGACTTATAATGCTGATGTACCATTTGTTACCAGACTTCCTTATGAGGAGCTAGTTGCACAGAACTGGTCGGAGTCTTTGGCGATTACTGTCTCCTAGTTCTCCCAGCCATATTTGTAAAAATGCACCATTTGGCACTTTATGTAAAATTCATTGCTTGAACAGATGTTTATACGTGTGTAATAACGTTCTGTATCTGACAATGGTACTGTTATCTGTTGTTTGCAATTTCCACATTGTCATTTCTAGCATACTACTAGAGGTGAAGCTGCTTTTGTTCTGTTTTTTTTTTTTTAGTAACGTACTGCCTATTTCACTCAAGATATCGATATCATTACCTAATAAAATTAAATGAGATCGATCCTAGAGAAAAACAATCTCTAAATCAATACATGAATGTATATTCTCAAAGTCCCTTTGTAACATTATGTATTATATGTAAGCCATATTCTATTTATTGTTTTCTCCTAGAAAAACAGTGCCAAGTATGGATAATACCATCCTATGGATTTCTGAGAAACCCCTATGATAAGTGCATGGTGACAAGTTTTACTGGGATGTAATAAGGTTTAAATGCAATACTGTTTTGTTACTAATACCAGCTTTAGTATGCCTCTCATGAATTTCTCTTGTGTTCTGCTGGATTAATTATTTTTAACATTGTTTCTTTTTGTGCACATATTTAATGATTTTTATTGTAGCACTGTCACTTTAAGTAATGCACTTATTTATTTATTTTTTTTGCTCCTACCATGCTCCTGGCCTGCCTCTCCTTCCGACCAGCCAAGGACCCCAATGACATCCTCACCCCTAACCCCCTCCACCTACCTCACATTACAGCTGTCCCAGGGGTGGCCCAGTGTATCCCTTCACTGGATGGGTCCCTCTCCTCCGAGGGGGAAGACACCAGGGAGGGCAACCAGTGCACTCTTAGTCAGTCCCTGGGAGCTGCTGAGGCAGTTTCAGGGGCATCAGGGCACTCATGTTGGCAGGAGCCGGTAACCATCATCCGGCCGGCCAAGGAGCCGAGTTGCCGCTGTTCTTTCCCGGGAGCATGTGTGCCACAGACATCAAGGCACATGCCCATGTTCACCACATCCCTGTACACGGTGGGGCTCACTGAGCTGTCACACTCCCGGCCTCTGCCAGGAGGTGAGACACACAGAGCCGCATCCCCTCCCTCCCTCCGGAGAAGGCGAGCAGTCGTTGGACGCTTAGGTCTTCTCCCCCCAGCCGGCCCTCCAGTGACCCAAGTCTGTTCCCGAACCCGGGTCGCTGGTGTCGCAGGTAGAAATCCAACTGCTGCACTGATGGGCCAGCTAAGTAATGCACTTATAATGTTGATGTACCATTCATTACCAGACTTCCTTATGAGGAACTAGTTGCATGGAACTGGTCAGGATCTGTGGCAGTTACCGTTTCCTGGTTCTCTCAGTCATTTTTGCACCAATGCAACATTTGGCACTTTATGTGAAATTCACTGCTTGAACAGACATTCATATGTGTGTAATAACATTCTGTATCTGACTTGATGCTGTTACCTGTTGTTTGCAATCTCTATTTTGGCATTTTTAGCACACTAGCAGGAGTGGAGCTGCTTTTGTTCTGTTTTTTTGGTAATGTACTACTATTTCATTCAAGATATCTATGTCATTACCTAACAATATTAAATGAGATCGATCCTGGAGGAAAACAATCTCTGAATCAATATATAATGTCTATTCACATTTATTAATACTTATGTGTGAAAGGAACCTATCTGCCTAAAGCTAGTCAACACCATTGTTAATGACCTCTGTGCCTGTACAGGTTTATAATACTGACATAGCTTTTAATGTTCACAAATGCTGTCATTTTTTTTCAGCATTGGATATCATTTATAGTATCTATGACCAAATAATTATTTTGTCATATTCCTCCCCCAAGTGACCATGGCACCCTTGATGTCTATCTTTAGGTCTAGAACATGCTGTATATAGTGCATTATATATTTGTAACAACAGTAACCCATTAGTTTCTTATTATGATATTTAAATTTAGGTATCTTTATGTCTATTCACCTAGGAATAACAGCCAGCATGCTTTTTAGAGCTCTTGCCCTTTAACAGACTCCTTGTCTGTTATTGGTGTGTTGGTTTTACAGTCTGGGAAGAAAGCGTGTGACATCACTCACGGGGACATTTTCCTGGGCATACTCATGATCAGGACACACGCCCTGCCCAGTCCAGCTTCATCCTCCTATATAGGGAACATTGCTTACAGACCCTCCCCCTCTACTACAGGAACAAGGAAGAATAGCAGCATGCTATTTTTTTGTTCTTCACGGGTAACAAAGCAAGCATGAAAAAGCTAGGCACACATACTCTCCAACACAAAATTGGCTCACCCAGCATGCTATTTATTTGTTCTACACAGGTAACAAAGCAAGCATGAAAATACTAGGCACACATACTCTCCAATGCAAAATTGTCTCACCCAAGGCTATGGTGCAAAGGCAGTATTTTATTTAGGCACATTAGACAGGATTAACTGCAGCAGCAGAAAACTCCCACAACTAGTCACCAACGTTTCACGCTACATACATAGAAACATAGAAGTTGACGGCAGATAAGGACCGCAAGACCCATCCAGTCTGCCCATTTCTTTTTCTACCTTATAAATGTGCCATTGGCCTTTGCTGTGTCAATGGCCTATCTATTCATACTCATCTTTATTTCTCCCTTATGCCTATTCCATGACTTTTTGAAGCCCTGCACTGTATTCATATCCACCACTTCCTGAGGTAGGCCATTCCATGCATCCACCACTCTTTCTGTGAAAAAGAACTTCCTCACATTACCCCTTAATCGGCCTCCCTCTAATCTCATGCCGTGTCCTCTTGTCCTGCTATTTTTCTTATATTGAAACATGTTAGACTCTTTCACCTTGTTAATGCCCTTAAGGTGTTTGAATGTTTCGATCTTATCACCTCTCTCCCTCCTTTGCTCTAGGGTATACATATTGAGCTCCATTAATCTGTCCTCATATGTTTTCTATTGCAGTCTCTGCACTATTTTGTTTGCCCTTCTCTGGACTGCCTCAATTTGGTTAATGTCATTGTGAAGGTGTGGTCTCCACTACTGCATGCAGTACTCCAGATAGGGCCTAACCAGTGTCTTGTAAAGAGGGATTATTACTTCCCTCTTCTGATTTGTGATATTCCTACTAATACACCCCAACATCCCCCTAGCCTCACCTACTGCTTTAGTGCTCTGCTTGGATGATTTCAGGTCATCGATGATGATGATGCCCAAGTCTCTTTCTTCCCTTGTAACTGCCAGCAACTCCCTTCCCAGCCTATAGGTGACTTCAGGGTTTCTCTTCCCTATGTGCATAATCTTGCACATCTTTGCATTAAACCCCAGTTGCCACGCTTCCAACCATTTTGGCAGTTTATCCAGATCTCTTCTCATTCTGCCCACCCCATCTGGATCATCTACTCTGTTGCAGATCTTCGTGTCATCTGCAAATAGACAAACCTTACCCTCCAGTCCATCTGCAATGTCACTGATGAAGATATTGAAGAGGACTGGCCCCAGGACTGATCCCTGAGGTACCCCACTTGTGACTTACATCTCTTCTGACTGTATACCATTTACCATCACTCTCTGTTTTCTGCCCATCAACCAGTTTGCCACCCAGCTGACCAACTTCTGACCCACCCCGAGCCTACCCAGCTTATTAATCAATCTTCTATGTGGAACAGTATCGAAAGCTTTGCTGAAGTCAAGGTAGGCAACATCAACTGCTCCCCGCTGGTCCACCACTCTGGTTACCCTGTCAAAGAAATCTACGAGATTAGCTTGACAGGACTGGTGCTTTCTCAAGGTGCTAGAACCATCTAGGGGCAATGCTTTATATGGCTGTTCCAATTAATAAAAAAGGCTATCAGGAGATGGTACAAATCCTGTGTGGCACAAACCACAACCCTGTTTTATTAAATGTTACATTTAAAGTATTTCATACTAAATAAATAGATGCACTTCAATAAATACATGTGATAAATAGCAAACACCTGTGATAAACATAAATAGAAGATTTATATTTTATGATAAAAATTTGTTATAAAGCCAGTGGCTGTACTTTAACCCAAGTATAAAAGAATTAAAGACCCCCATATTCAAAAGTTCCCTGCAAAATCACGCTAGTGCCTGTGCCGTGCATCTGAGATGCGCTGGCCCAAAATAATGAGATATTCATTAGATGCGCAGGGAGATGCGATTGTGCATGTCTGGCTGAATATCCCAAACATGTGCGATAGCACAGTGGGAGATGCGTGGCACAGCAGGTGACCTGAGCCCCATGTAAAGCATGGGGAAATGTGTGATGTAAAGCCACTTGCACAGTGTGCAAAACTGCAGTATTCAGCCAGGATATGCAATGACCTCTTTGTACATTCCAAGCCCATCTCCCACATGTGCCGCTCATTACTGGAATGTATTGAGACCATTTGCATATCCCAGGCATGCTCAATTCCTGCTTTGCAGGGCTGCCCCACCACCCCAAAAAGTTGAACAGGAGGAACTGCAGCCTAGAAGACAGGTGTGCAGGGATGTTGGTATGTGGGTGAGTGGACTGCACTGGCCTGGGTACAGTGCTGCACCCCATAGCCATGTGCAGGGTCAGACATGGTACAGGGTGCCCACCTGGACAGTGGCCACAGAGGCCAGCTGGACGTGCAACAGGGGTGGGCACAGGGTGACACAGGCTGCTCGGGCTACCATATGCATGTTATACACCAGCTCCATATGCTGCATACAATCACCTGCAGTGCCCCAGACACCCCACTATGGGAGATACCTAGTGGGCACTACAAGGGATGGCAGTGTGCAGACAGTGATCAGGTACCTAGGTAGGTGGATCCCACCTATGTGCACCCATGGTATACCACCATGGGTGTGTGCCACTGGTCAGTCCCTGGCCTGTGCTTAGTGGACACTAGTACCTCCAGGCAACATGGGCACTGTTTGTCTGGTTTAGCTTGCCTTGGAGCCTGTAATCTCCGGCTACCCTGTTTGTATATATGTTTATATTATTGTATCTGTTTATATAGATGTGTTTTTTATATGTCTGCTTTTGTACCTTCAAGTTGTTCCTCGACCTATCAGGTCCATCTTGTAAATGAGCTTTGCTCAATGATGTCCGCCTGAATAAATAAAGATTTTGATTGATTGATTGATTTGACTGTTGCCACAGTCACCAGCCTTCATGTATGCCACCACCAAGTGGCACCCTGCAGGCCACATGGGTGCTGGCCATGGCCCCCGGTACATGTGCTGCAGTGTGACTGTAAACCCCACAGGTGCACCTGGGGGGCATACAACAGCACTGGCATGTGGCCACTGGGTGTCTACATCCAGGGTGTGGTGTGTTGCTCCCTGGACAGTGCCGGTCATGACACAGCACCTGTGGCTCAGGGTTCCTCCATCCTGGCATGGCTGCTGTGGGGTGGATTTATTTATTTTTTTTATTTATTTAGTTTTTGTTGACCGGGTAAGTGCATTAGACAATTCCTGCCTATTTTCAGGCACGACCCGGGGGAGGGGGATACAGATGAATGCCAACTGACTTAGAACCAGATTAAGCTGTTGGTGGTATTTTTAGTGAATGAGGGAAATTTGGCCAGGACACTGGGTAAATTCCCCTACTCTTTTCAATAAGTGCCTTGGGAATCTTTAACATCCACCTGAAGTACCACCAATCCAGGCAGATGGGAGCTCGGTTTAACGTCTCATCCGAAAGACGGCACCTCAGAAATGCAGCACCCCTCTCATGCTGCACTACAGTGTCAGTACTGGGATATTAAGCCAAGTGCCAGATGTGGGAACTGAACCCACAGCCCCCTGATCTCCCGGCCTCAGAGGCGAGTGTGCTACCTACTGAGCCACTGACACTGCTAATGCCTGGATCATGTTTTTGTGCACTTCCGAGGGCTGTCTATGGATGGCCAGCCTGCAGTATTGCAGCCTGCCTGTGGGTGACTGGCCAATTTAGGCATGCCATTTCCATGTCTAACTTTGGGCAGTGCATTTCCGAGATGTGCAGCAGATGCACCACACATTTTGGCTGAATATAGGGATGCACGGCATATTCATGGAAAAGCCCCCTTTATTTTCACCGTATACATTATCTCTGCATGATAGCGCATCTAGAGATGCACAGTGCATTCCCCCTTTTGAATATAGTGCTTCAGTGCATTATTTGAGATGGGCGGTGCATCTCTACTTTGCACCACGCATCTCCTTTGAAAATATGGGCCAAAAATGACAAAGAAAAAAGGGGGAGGGGGAGGGAAATGGGAAGGCAAGGAGGAGGGATACAGGAACAAGAGGGAGGGGAAGGTTTAAAACAGATGAAATCATAACCTTGTTGTCAGGAAATTGATAAAGCAGAAGAGCCGCATATACTTGAGATAATTTTGTTAAACAGCACATACAGTGATATAATACAACAACTTATCATGTACATAATAAAGATAAGCAAATATATATATGTAAATTCATAGCATGTGGATATAACTGCCAAAAAACAAACTGAAAAGTACCAAAAGCCAAGATACTAAGAATTACCATAGCAAACAAAGGGGAGAGACCCATGGATTACATAGAAACATAGAAATTGTCCACAGATAAGGAATGCTAGGCCCATCTAGTCTGTCTGAAAACCCTATACTTGATTTTAGCCTCTGACCCTATCTAGTCAGTGGCTTCCCCTCTGCCCTACCTCCAATGTTCCCGTATGCCTGTCCCAGGCATGCTTAAATCCCTCCACAGTGTTCATTCACACCACCTGCTGTGGCAGACTATTACATGTGTCCACCACACTCTGTGAAGAAAAACTTCCTCACATTCCTTCTTAACCTGCCACCTTCCAATTTCATATCATGCCCCCACGTTCTTGTACTCCTCCTATATTGGAAGATGTATTGACATAAAAATAAACCACTAGGACCCCATGAGGAGGGGAATGGGGTGGTGGGGCAGTGGGGCAGCAGGGCAGTGGGACAGGGAGTGTAAAGTATGGTGGGGTGTTTGAGAGGATATGGAAAGTGGTGGTGGGAGGGGGAAGGAAAGTCCTAGAGATTGATTTTTATGCAATCCCGTGGTTGCTTACTTTTTTGGCTGTGCTGAGTCTTGGTAACTTGGTGTTTTGGTACCTGTAGATGCTATTAAACAAAGTTATCTCAAGTATATGCAGATTTTCTGTCTTATGGATGCTGTATGCTGTTCAGTATAGATAAGTGTACTGTGTTACACCTAGAAACCAAGAACCTGGGGACTGAGTATTTTATCAATAACAAATGTATTAATAATAACAGTGAGGGAAGGGACCTAGGAGTTATGGTAAGTAGCAACTTTAAAGGTACAAAACAATGCAATGCTGTAGTTCAAAGAGCAGGTAGAGTACTCTATGGCCTTCATAGGAATTTTAAAAACTGTAATAACAGGGTTTTTGGAGCACTCTACAGAACTTACTTAAGGCCTCATCTTGAGTATGCATCACAGTTTTGGGCACCGCATTACAAAAGAGACATACAAAGGGTACGAAGGTATCCAAAGGAAGGCAGACAAAAATATACATGGCCTAAAAGACCTAACATACCCAGGTAGTCTGAAAAAACTAGGATTATTTAGTCTGAAGATGAGGAGACCATGAGGAGATTTCTTGTTTCTTCATAATATACTTAGGGACACATCTCGTATGCAAAATGTAAATGTTGCATATAAAATTAATTTGCAGAACACCATGGGACACGACAGTTACAAGGTACAGCATTTCATTCTAAACAAAGAAAGTACTTTCTCACCCAGAGACTAGTTGGCATTTGGAACAACTTGTACACTGATATTGTAAACTGTGCATCAAAATATATGTTCAAAAACAAACTTGATCAATACTTTGGGGAAAATAACTGGGTAATATATTACCGCTGAAAAGTGAGAGGACAGTTCAGTATGGTCAGTATTTGCCTTCTGTTTTTATCAGCTTAGTATGAACCTTAGTACAATAGTACTTATTTAGTATGAAGCACTTTAAATTTAACATTCAATAAAGTAAGGCTGTGGTTTTTATCACACATGGGTTACCCATCGCTTTCGCAGTTGCAGGCATACACAGTGATTATTGTTCACTGCGCATGAGTGAGTACTGTACAAGTACAGCATCAGCTGTGGTGGGAGCTCCAAGTACTTTTCACTCGGACTCGCCTCGCTGATATAGCCATGTTGGCTCTGACCAGAGTTTGTTTAGACTATGCACCAGTTAAACTGCAATATCAAGGTGTGTCTCACACTGTAACCAAGTGTCAGCAATGACAGTACGAGACCATTGCTGTCCCACTTTTGAAGCTTTGTTCCTAACTACAAATCACAGCACTCTAAAACCTTCAGACTTAAATACGCAATTCTCACTGTCTCATAACAAACCAGAGTCAATGAGTGTCATGTTGTGTAGTTCTAAAGGTGCGGCACTATCCCCAGCATCAGTCTCTCACATTGCTGCGTCTCATTCTGCTCTGAACTGCCTGCTCCGAAACCGCTATCCCATTTCTGAAATCTTGAGCCTACTAAAGAGAACACTGCCAGTGACAAAATAAAATGGTACCAAAACCTAAAAAAAACAAAGAAATAATCTAAGAAATCCCCAAATTGTAGTTTTCCATCAATAAGCAGCTACAGTCGCACTGCTGAGTCTAATGTAGCTCTGAAACCACTGGCTTGGAAACCGCTGTCCCGCAAGGAACTTTTTTTTTGTTCTGCATAGGAAAACAGTTTCAAACAGTATTTTCCAGCTTAAAACAATAACCTCCTTTTTGGTTTTACAGTTTTAGGTAGGAAGCATGTTATAAGTGTGGTACGACACTTCAGGGATTTGTAATTATGGTGAATAATTGCACTTAGGCACTCAGCACAAGCAACTCATGTTTAGCAACACTCTTTAACCATGCAGTTATTTTCCCATTATTGTGCACCTTGGTGTGTCTTATTGCATACATAACCCTACCAAAATAGGAGTTAGCGCATTTACAGTTACAAAAAGGGACTATTTTACGTCCAAACACAGTTACAACAATACATTTAACTGTTTCTGCAAGCAATATTATGACTTTTTACTTATTTTAACGATTTAACAATTTTTCCACGTTATTTTTATTTATTTATTTCAATCTAGGATTACAACAATACCTTTGAGCCAAGGCTCTTTTACAAAGGTTCCACGTCAGTGAGTACAGCATACAGTATGTGTCAACAGTAAATGATCATTAACATTTGACTAACTAGACATGCAATTTCAGGGCACAAAGGACAGTGGGGAATAGGGACAGAGGAAGGACTGGGGTTTGGGTGAAGGGGGAGATAAGATCGCAGAGTGTAAGGTGGTAGGGAGGAAAAGAGAGGGTAGGAGGAGCTGTAAGAGAGGGGGAGTAAGGGGAGGTGGGGGAAGGAGGGGCAAGAAGAAAGAAGAAGGGGGGGTGAAGCAGGGGGTAGAAGGCAGGGCAGCCCAGGGGCCTTGTCATAGACAGACAGGTGTAAGTGCCAAGAAAAGGGGCAGTGTTGGTAGAAAGTGCTTGCTGCGGAGGCATGAGCAGCACGATGTAAGTACTACTTGGATGAGCAGTCACAGGAGCTGGAGGCAAGCAGGGCGAGGCGAAGCCTAGACTTGAAGACACCAAGTGTGGGTGCGACGGTGATATCGCTACAAGGGGAATTTAGCCAGTTGGGTACCCTATAGGCAAATGATCTTTGTCCTTGAGTTATGCGACACCGGAGGACTTTGCAGAGAGTGAGGTTTGGACCTCCTTGTATTGATGTAGCTGTATCTGGGTGTAAGGAGAGTACAGACTCCGGGAGGAGCAAGACCTATCATTATTTTCTTGGCTGTGATGCAGGTTTGGTATTTTATTCGACAGTCGAGTTGCAGCCACCCAGTTTGAGACTAGAGGTCATATGTGTGAGTGAGACAGTGGGATCCTGTGATGAGTCGACAGGCTTTATTTAGGGAGATAGTTACATGTTTGAGAGAGGTGGCAGTGGCAGAGCCATAAATGATAAGTCCGTAATCCATAATGGTTACGATAGAGCTTTGAACGGCAACTGACAGTGCTTCAGAGGTTAGGTGTTTCCTGTGCCAGAACAGTAGGCCCAACCAGGTATTAGCAGCCTTTGCAACATTATTAATGTGGGCATCATAGGAGAGATGGGAGTCAAGGGTGATGCCAAGGTACTTGAAGGATTGTGTTTATTCGAGAGTGACTCCTTGCTTGGTTTCAATGGAGAGGTGATACTGCTTGTTTTTGTTGTGGGGGCTGCTGAAAATCATGGACTTGGTTTTTTTTCTTATTGAGGATCAGATTATGATTTAAGAACCAGGTCTCAACTGATGAAAAGCCCTGTTGGAGTTTTTCTTGAAATAGTTTAGGGTCATGGTGTGAGGCTAGGATTACTGCATCATCAGCGTAGAGTATGATTTGTTCAGGGCAGGAATCCGGTAATGAGTTTAGGAATAGGCTAAAGAGGAGGGATCCCAGGATGGAACCCTGGGGGGGAACCCAAGCGGACAGGTCTGGCATCCGAGAGAGTATCAGTAATTCTTACTCTTTGTGTCCAATTGTCTAGGTAGCTTTTGAACCAGCTAATAGAGTCAAGTGAGAGACCAGCATTTTGGAGCTGGACCAGCAAGATGCGATGGTTAACAGTGTCAAAGGCTTTTGATAAATTGATGAAAATGGAGCCAGTTTGCTGACCATTGTCCAGTGAGTTATGGATGGTGCCGGCGAATTCGAGTAGTGCCGAGGTGGTGCTGTGTCCTTTTCTGAACCCATGTTGTTGCTTGTACAAGGATGTTGTGCTTATCCAGAAAGTCTGTAAGCTGGTCAGAGACAATTCATTCCAGTGCCTTGGAGAGGGGAAGTAGGATGGAGATTGGTCTGAAATTCTCATGGGCAGTTTTGTCACCACTTTTGTGGATAGGGGTGACAGTGGCAGATTTCCACTTGTCCGGGAAGTGGCTAAGGCTGAGAGAGAGAGGTTACAAATCCTCGTCAAAGGCCCAAGTACCTCTTCTAGGGTGAGGGACAGGAGTTTGAGGTCAAGGGAGTCATTGCTGGATCTGGATTTGCTAATGGTTTTGTGAACATACTTGTGAACCTGGTTAGTCTTGACTGCTTTAAAGTAGAAATGCGGTTGATTATCTGACGTAGTGGTTGTTGGGGACATAGGAACATCATCTTCATTAAAGAAATCAGGGGGTAGAACTGAGTTGAGGTAGGTGAAAGCTGTATTGAAAGTGTCCGCAATGATTTTAGGGTCAAGTGTAGTAATTCCATTTATGTTGACCACTAATGAGGGAGATTTGGACTGTTTCCCAGTGACTTCTTTTATGTTTTTCCAGAAATCTCTTCCAATACCCCAGGAGTTCATGAGGGCATTCTTAAAATAGGCTGATTTCTTTTGCCGGATAGATTTGGTGCAGTCATTCCATGCACGTTTGTAGTTTAAGATGTCATTTTGCCTACCAGAGTTTCTGGCAAGCTCCCAGAGGTGGTCCCTTGTTTTTAGTTGCTTAAGGAGGTCTCCTGTGAGCCAAGGGTTACAGAGTGCTTTAACTTTTCACTTTTTTACAGGGGCGTGTGTGTCACAGGCCTCGGTGAAGATTTTTATGAAGTGGTCCAGGGCAGTATTCACATTAGTCACTTTGAAGATTGGTGACCAGTCTTGATGGAGCAGGTAGGATTTAAGATGAGGTAGATGACCAGGAGGTAGAACTCTGCTGATGATGGTTTTTGAGGGTGGTTTAGTGAATTTATTTGGCCAAATGCAGCTGACAGGGGAGTGGTCGCTGAGAGAGTCAGGAAGGATGGAAGTGTTTGAGAACCATGAGGGGTGACTGGCAAGGATCCAGTCCAGGAGGGTGCAGGTGCCGGTCTTGTAATTTTTTCTGGTTGATGAGTCAACCATCTGGGTGAGGTTGGCTGCAGCAATGGAGTCCCTATGTGCCCCTGCTTCTGCTTCTGTTATAAGTGCAATAAAGCACTCCAGGGTATGTGGTTATGGTCAATAAACACACTTCTCTCTGAGGTGTTTAAAGGCACTCATTGCAAGTGCCTCATGCCTAACAACACCTTGAGAAGCAAGTGATTTCTGACCCATAATCACACACCTTATTATGCCTTATTGCTTACATAATCATTTGAGATGCATGATAATGATGCTCAAACTAACCAAGATGAGTTGCCAATGGAGAATAGTTCATCTGATGACCTAGATGAACCACTTGATGGCAACTCTGTCATCCAGACTGATGAGGCTGATGATAAAGGCACATGAAGTAGTTACCCTCAACTCAATAGTATGTACTAAAATAATAATTATTACAGTATTATGTGAGGATTTCTTAAATAAAAAAAAACTCCAGGGAGATCATTTCTCTGTGTTACATACCTATTTACATGCACATGGAAATACACCCATATACGTTTTCACAACTGTATGCTTCTAATATTCTGTCAAGGCTATGGTCACCATCTGTATCTTTTGTCAAGGTGTGTATTTAAATCTCTCCACTCAACAAGTTTGTTGAGATCTGATGCTCTACTTGAGTTGGTGATTTCACCATTTCCAGTCTACCCCCAACCATCCTCTACTCATCCCGAGTTGAGGTGTAACTAACCGTTATGTAACAGAAGAGCATCAGTGACCCTAATCAGATTCCTCAACCAATGATGTGGTATGAATTCAAATATTGTACTTGAGAACCACGGAAAAGTGAGACAATATTGTGGAAGAAAATGTGTTAAGGGAATTGAAACAGAGGAAGAAAAAAACTATCCTGTGTGTTTCAGGCAGAACATGTGGGACAAACAAGTTGTCATGGGTCAGAGCATGGTGTGAGAGTGATTAACATCTTTTGAAAAATCATGCCGAAAATCTATACAGTCAACTGCCTATGGGAGTCAGGTTGCTATATGCACACTAACTTAAGCTTACATTTCAGTTGAAGTAAATTTATTAATGGGTATTCCATGTCTTGAAAAATGTTTTTACGTAACACCTCCTCAAAGGAGACAATAGGGAAAGATTAACAAAATACTGCCACCTGAGAGCAGCATTTCTTTGTAAAGGCATTAAATAAACACTTTCATTTAAGACAAAAATGTGAGGGGAAAATATGAATAATTCCATGAGCTATCTTCACTTGCCAACTCTGAAATCATAACTTAGTGTTTCTCAAGGCATGCAAGGCTTTATGAGCCAGAATTCAGTCTGTTCAATGTAGCACAACAGGTAAAGAGATTACATCATGTAGACAGATGATTGGATAGAATATAACATTATATAGTATATGTAACAACCCTTCCCTCAGAAAAGGGGCTGGATTATTACTAGAGTCCCAATCAGAGTACTGGGTGCCAGTGCACCAATTATTCTGTCCCATAGTGGGAAAGGAGGAGACAAGGGACAGGAATATATAAGAGGAGGTTTTGGTGAAAATAGGGGTTTTTCTTTTATCTCTGGGAGTTTGGGTAGAGTAGATTGATGTCTAGCAAGTAAAAAAGGGAAAGGAAGCATCCATACTTATCCAATTCCGGCTTACTGAGTTATGGACCCTGGGGTGACTGGAGGGGGTCTACTGGACCTTGTTTGGTAGTAGTTTTCTGGGCTTGGGGTATCATGGGTAGTTTCAAGTATCCTTGGGCATCAGTGGGGGTCAAGGGCTCTGCTGGACCTGGCACAGTGGCAGTGCACCAGGTTCAAGGTGGCACAGAATCTCTCATCTGACCCTTTTTGCTGGTAACATCAGGAGGGTGGAAGGGATTGCAGTCTGATTGTTCCAATGGAGGCCTCACTGGTTGGTCTGAGAGGGATTCAGAAGGAAAGCTTTGACACTAGCCATGGGTTGGTTTGGAGCCTGCAGGAGGAGGGAAGATGAGCATCAGTTACATGGCACAGGTGTACCCTCATGAGGCATCAGGGGACCAAACTGTGGGATCGCCACATGTCAGTGGTGCCCTCTTGGGTCAAGCTGGTGGGTGTCTTGGTGTGGTCAGTCTCCGTTTTGTATACATTACGGTGGATGGTACAGATGGATGTGGGAATGGGTGATACATGGAGGTAGAAGCAAGTTTGCCTGGTGGGTATCACTTCAAACGATGTGCATCAATGGCTTTTGAACCTGAAGGGAGTCCCTGAAGATGCCAAGTAAACTTAAAAGAGACAGAGCAGCGATCAATATCAAGGGGTCTCAGACTGGTAAATTTCAGTGAGTTTGGCAACTGTAAGGTAAAAAGCATATGTCCTTAATTCTTTGTAATGTAAAGAGTAACTGTGAGGTGGAGGGCCTTTTAATGGTGGTGCTACAATCAAAAGGGCTGAGGATAGTATTCAAAGAGGGATGTGATGATGGAGTAAGGCTAGTCCCTGCACTGGTCGGCTATCGGGTGGTGTGTGAAAAATAGTAGTGAAAGAGAGAGTCCACAGTGAGAATCTGAAACAGGGTCAAGTGACCTCAGCATTTAAGGAAACTAAATAAGTAATTGAGCTGTAAAGTGATGGACAGTGTTTGGGAGATACACCCCTAAGTAATGAAATGAGTCAAAGTTGCTGAAATGAAATATAATTTTGAACCCTATCCCTTAGAAAAGGGACTCTATATTAACTATCACTGGTGTGTTGTGTGATTTTTTTTTCTGGTAATGCCCTACCAGTTTCAATGTCTGAAGGTAATAAGAGATCAAGGCTATGCTGTGCTGTAAGTTTGCAAGGGGGGCCCCCTGTGAACCATATCATCTTATACCCCTGGACATGGGAGAAACTCTGGGCCATACTCAGCTTTATCAGGGCAGCAGCAATACTCAGCAGAAAGGCCTAACAGGGGGTTGCACACATAAAGTTTAATAGATAACCCATGATAGGGTATTTGTTTAAAGGGGATATTGCATGGCTCAGCTTGATGTTAGGCACAAGGTGTGAAACATAGAATTTGACGGCAGATAAGGACCGCTTGGCCCTACCAGTCTGCCCATTTTCCTACCTACTGCATAAGCTGCAGATCCTAGTTAACCAGCAGCCTACTTCTTCCTACCCTCACCCCCTAGAATGGCCTTATGACTGTCCCATGCATGCTTGAATTCCACCACCATTTTTGACTCCACAACCTCCTCCGAAGGCCATTCCACGCATCCACAACCTCTCTGTGAAAAAATACTTCCTTAAATTACCTCTGAGCCACCCCCCATCTTCAAATTGTGCCCCTTGTTCTGCACACCTCTTTTTTGAAAGATGCTACCCTCTTATACTTTGTTGATTCCCTTGAGGTACTTGAACATTTCTATCATGTCCCCCCTCTCCCTCCTTTCCTCGAGGCTATACATATTAAGCTCCTTAAGTCTCTCTTCATATGTCTTCCGGTGCAGACCCTGCACCATTTTATTTGCCCTCCTCTGGACAGCTTCCATCCTGTCTATGTCTTTGCGGAGACTGGGTCTCCAGAACTGCACACAGTACTCCAGATGGGGTCTGACCGGCTGTCTGTACAGAGGGATAATAACTTCCTGTTTTCTACTGGTGATGCCTCTCCCTATGCATCCCAGTATCTTCCCAGCCCTCCTTGCTGCCCTCTCACATTGCTTGCCCACCTTTAGGTCATCTGGTATGACTACCCCAGGTCCCTTTCCATTTTTGTTGTTGTTAGTATCTCACCCCCCATTGTGTACTCTTAACCTGGGTTTTTGTTACCCAGGTGCATTACCTTGCACTTCTTAGCATTGAATCTAAGCTGCCATACATTTGACCATTCCTCTAACCTTGCCAAGTCCCTTCTCAGCCTTTCCACCCCACCTTGTGCATCAACTCTGTTGCAGATCTTTGTGTCATCTGCAAAGAGACATACTTTTCCTTCCAGTCCCTCTGCAATGTCGCTTATAAAGATATTGAAGAGGACCGGTCCTAATACTGAACCCTGCGGTACCCCACTAGTAACTCCCTTTCTTCTGAGTGGACTCACTTACTATTACTCTCTGTGTCCTATTCTCCAGCCAATTCTTTACCCAGGCTGTCATCTTGGGACCCACTCCCAGGCTGGCTAACTTGTATATTAATCTTTTGTGTGGGACTGTGTCAAATGCCTTGCTAAAGTCTAGGTAGGCCATGTCCACAGCCCTCCTGATCTACTACTTTGGTCATCCAGTCAAAGAAATCTATCAGATTCGTCTGGCATGACCTTCCCACTAGAATCCATGCTGCCTAGGGTCCTGTGACCCTCTGGCCTCTAGATACTCGACAATTCTTTCCTTCAGAAGTGATTCCATCATTTTCCTATCACTGAGGTTAAACTAACAGGTCTGTAGTTTCCTGCTTCTGCCTTGCTCCCACTTTTGTGAAGGGAATCACATCTGCCTCCTCCAGTCCTCGGGTACCACCCATCCTCCCATGATTTGTTTAAGAGGTAGTCAGTGGTGTCACTAGTTCTACTCTTAGTTCTTTTAGAATTCTGGAATGAATCCCATCAGGCCCCATTGCTTTGTCCACCTTCAGTTTTAGAGAGTTCTTTCATAACCCTTTCTTCTGTAAATGGGCTGGTATCAACTTCTGTAGCCAGAGTGTTTCTACTGTTTGTTTTAGGTACCTGCCCTCTTCATTTGTAAATACTGAGCAAAATATTTGTTTAGTATCTCTACCTTTCACAGTCTCCTCTGCCCACCCTCCTCCCTTTATTAAGCCTCACTATCCCTTCCTTGGTCTTCCTTCACTCCCTGATGTACCTATAATAGGTTTTATCTCCCTTCTTAACTGAGTTGGCTATCTTTTCCTCAGTTTGGGCTTTTGCTGTTCTGACTGCCTTCCCAGCTTTCTTTTGCTTTAACTGATACAGTTCTCTGTCCTGCTCCTTCTGCAATTCCTTGTACTTCCTGAATGCTTTCTTTTTCTCTTGAACCTTCACTGCCACTTCCTTTGAGGACCATTGTGGTTTCTTATATTGTTTTGTTTTGTTTTGTTTATTTGCTTCACACAAAGGCTCGTTACCTCTGTGATGGCAGTTTTTATTATTCCCTATTGTTCTTCCACCCCTCCTTCCTGCCCATTTGCTAGTGCATTCCTTAGGCACTCACCCATTTTGGCAAAGTCAGCCCTACTAAAGTCCAGTACTTTTGCCTTTGTATGGCTTGACTCTATTGCTGTGTTTATTGTGAACCATACTGTTCGATGGTCGCTAGTTCCCAGATGGATACCCACTTCTACATCTGTGATCCTCTCTCCATCTCCATTTGAGAGAACCAGGTCTAAGATTGCTCCCTCTTGAGTGGTCTCCAATACTAGTTGTCTAAGGCATGCCCCCTGTAGGGCATCTAGAATAACCCCACTCTTCGAAGTGGCTGCTGCAACTGCACTCCAGTTAACATCTGGCATATTCAGATCACCCATCAGCAATATCTCCCCTTTTTCTGCCATTCTAAGTATACTTTTTATCATTTCCTTGTCCATTTCCTCCCCCTTAGAAGGGGGTCTGTATACAACCCCTGTGTGGATTGTGGTGCCATTGCCTGTCTCCAAATTTACTCACAGTACTTCTTCTCCTCCCTGTTTACCCTTTTGTTCTGTTGCTTTTATTCCTTCCCTTATGTAAAGAGCTACTCCTCCTCCTCCTCTTTTACCCTTCCTGTCCATCCTGTAGATAGTGTATCCTGGTATGTTTACATCCCAGTCATGGTTTTCTGTGTACCATGTTTCTGCGACTGCCACGATATCCAGATGTTCCTCCTCCATCAAGGCCACTAATTCAGGAAGCTTGTTACCCAGACTACGGGCATTGGTACTCATTGCTCTCCATTTTTTGATGGCTTTACCTTCTGTTGCAGCATCCCCCACTGACCTTTCTGCCTCAGTCTTTTTCTCATTTAGTACCCTGTTTTGTAGGGAGATGCTGGGATTTTCCTGCTGCTTATCAGTGCCTCCACCTTTGACTAGTTTAAAAGCTTGCCAATGAAGCATTTAAACCAATTGCTCAAAAGACTTGTTCCCTTCCTGGACAGAAACAAACCATCCTGCCAGTATAGGCTGGTGTCCCTCCAGGTGGAACCCCAGTCCCCAATGAAGCCAAACCCCTGTGCTCCACACCATTTTTTCAACCATTCATTAAACTGCATGGTGCAAATTACCCTCGCCTCCCCCATGCCATTGACAGGCAGCACCTCTGAGAGAAGGATACTGTGTGTGCTACTTGTCTTAGGCCCTCCCAACTCTACAAAGTCCTCCTGCACTGCTCTAATCTCATGATGAACCAAGTCATTTGTCCCTAGGTGGACAATGACGTCCAGCTCAGACTCCCATGCAGCTGTTCTCATGATCCTGAGGATTCACTTCCTGTCCCTCCAAGACATGGCACCAGGCAGGCAGGCACCTTACTTCAGTTTTCCCTGCTCCCCTGAGTTCTAGCCCCCTAATAATTGAGTCCCCCACCAGGAACTGCTTCCTTTCCCTGTGGTGTCCTCTGCCTCCTTCTTGTGGGTCTCCCTTGTGACAGTTGTCATCAGTCTCCTCTGCGGGTGCATCCATAGGGGAGCTATGCTCCCCCAGAATGGTGTATGGATTGTGGAGTGGAACAACTGACTGGGTGTGCCTCTGTTCCACCATCCTCACCCTCCCTGAGTCCACTGTGGTCCAACTGCTGTACTTTCTTCGCAAACTCTAAGGTATTGGTGGTGGCTCTGGTGCTCCCTGGATGTGGGAGGTTCCCTTCCTACTGTCCAGTGTGGCCTGGGGGAAGGGTCCCTTACTACTGTCCAGAGTGGCCTGAAGACGGGCAACTTCCTCCTTCAGGGCAGAGAGTTGTCTGCAAATAGGGCAGCATCTCAGCCTCCAGAAAGACTCCCGGAAGACTGCTGCCCCACAGCCATTACATTGCACTACTCCCCACATGTTTATCTACTTTTTTTTTGTTTGTTTGTTTTTGTGTGTGTGTGTGTGTATGTGCATGCGTGTGTGATTCGTTTGTTATATAGAAATACATATATTATACAATGTGTATGCTTATATTGTCAGTGCAGTGGGCTAGCGAGGATATGACAGTGATATGCACCTTGCACTCTTGAGGAAATTATATCAGAACCTCAGGTATAAAAGAACTATTTCCAGGGGTGGGTGGGGTGAGGGTGGGAAGGGTTGAGCCAAACTGTGCCCTCACAAAACAATCAGCTAAAAGCTATGACCCACCACTGCAATGAGTGCCTTCCTGTCAGCAAGATGCCCTACACAACAATTTGACAGAGAAAATACCCTGCTAATCAAACAGAGAAAAATCCAGACATCCAAGTCAGACACAGGTAAACCTCCCCAACCCCAAAACAGCCTGGTGGTTTGTTAGCCACAAAGGAAAATCAAATATGCGTGTGTCCAAGTGCCTTAGAAAACTGAGGGGGAAATTATTTAGTTTCTACCATGCACACTGGATTGTGATTTCCCACTGATAAAATGGGCCTTTATTTTGTTTAGGAATATGTTATTTAGGTAAGTTGTAGAGTTAAAAGTCAATAAACCAAGGATATGTGATGTGATTTAATGGATGAGATCACAGGACTTTAATGTTTTAATGGATGTGGAAACCTAATTCCAAAATCCAGTTATACGGTAGCTTTTCATTACCTTTTTCAAATAATTAAAAATATAGAATTATTACTTGATATTTGGTACATTGTTTCAAATAATAAAAATTATAGAATTATTACTAGATATCAGCACAGTTTTAGCGATGTCTACTTTGCTTGTAATTGCAGCATTATACACATCACTGACCATATAACTATTTCATCAACTCAATTTGGCTTTTTTTTCCAGTTTCTAGGAATGCACAAAGCTATCAAGGCCCTCATCATATCCTCAGTCTTCACAGAATTCAGTTTATGAAAGCAGGCCAGATTTTTATAGTGACTATCAGAGATTCCATTCTTGATACATACCGCAGTATACAGTTGGTAGTAATCCTCAATACATGATGCAAAATACTGTGATATCAGATAATGCTGATACCAATGATTACATTCTAAAGAGGCTATAAGTCATCTCTTAGAAATGTTCCACTCAGGCACATGAGTATGCATCAGTTTATAGACTATGGGCCCCATATTCAGATCCGGCTGGATGCGTGGCGCAAATGGGTGCGATGCACAAAAAAATGGGCCGGCCAGTACTGACGGGATGTTCAAACAGAATGAGTGACTGGAACAGATCATGTATTCTATTTGAATATTGGACCCTGAATGCGTGGCACATAGCAGGCGGCCACCACGTTTGGCACGGCGCATCCAGGGTTTGGGGCTGAAGACTGCCAATGGGGGAATGCGTGGCATATACCTGGATATGCCATTTCCCCCCCTAGGGGGATACTCAGCTGAAATATGCTAATGAACTCATTGGGCATGCATGACGCAAAGGAGCCTCATGCATGCCCATTATGGGCTCACTAGCACGACTGTATCCTATGGAATACACTGGGCCAGCCCCCTTCCCAGCCTCGATCTCCTCTGTATGACAAAATAATGGTCTGTTCCCCTATTTTCCATAGTGTAGTGAACCCCCCACCCAGTTCTGGTCCCTGTTGTATGGAAAAAGAACTGTCCATTCCACTATGTTCCATAGTGTAGTGTCCCCCCACACCGGCCCGATCCCTGTTGTATGAGAAAGAACTGTCCAGTCCACTATTTTCCATAATGTAGTGTCCCCATTCCTGGCCCTGATCCCAATAATAATGCCACATTCCACCCCTATTGACCCTGGTGGTCTAGTGAGACCACCCTGCCCGATCTCCATATGTCCAGAACCTGACAACCTCAGTATTCCTGGTGCTCAAACTGCACCTTGCCCCAGTAGGACATGGCCCACCACCCTGCCCCCCACCTGACCAGAGCCAGTGAGTGGCACAGCTCTTCACACACCACTGTGGCCAGCCACCAACTGACCTATCAGTGAGCATGTACAGTGCATAGTATCTGCCCATTGGTTGACCTCAACCAATGGAGGGGTCCTATGTACTGTACACACTCATTGACAGTTCAGTCAGTGGTTAGCTGTGGTAGTGTGTGGAGGGCTGTCCAGTCACCGGCTCTATTCATGTGGGGAGGGAGCAGGGTGGTGGGCCATGTCCTACCGGGGTGTGGGGCAGTTTGAGCACCGGGGATACTGGGGTTGTTGGTTTCTGAACATATGGAGATTAGGCTGGTGAGGTTCCACTAGACCACCAGAGACAACAGGGGGTTGTACATGGTATTATTATGGGGATCGGGACCAGGGAAGGGGGACACTACACTATCAAAAATAGTGGATTGGGCAGTTCTTTTTCATACAACAGGGATTGTGGTCAGGGTGGGGGGTCCACTACACTATGGAACATAGTGGAATGGACAGTTCTTTTTCCATACAATGGGGATTGGAGCTGGGAGGGGGAGTCCACTACACTTCACTATAGAATATAGTGAAATGGACCTTTTTTTCATACAGGGGGGATTGGGACTGGTAGTGGGGATCATGTGACTAGCCCAGGACTTTGTGTGGGGCACCACCCTGCCTGGCACAAAGTTAGGACAGGGTTTTGGATTCTAAACTTTGTGCTGGTGCATCTGGCCATGTCTTCCCCAGGGGAATTTTGAATATTGCGATATGGGGAACATGCATGAGGGACACCTCATTTGCATGCCCGCATCGCAATAGTCTGTGCCACAGCACAGCTGGGTTTGCGTGGCACATCAGGGGCTTCTGAATATTGCCATGCAGCAGACAGCCATCGTAAGCCCAGAGATGTGCAGGTGAATCTAGAGATGTGCCATGCATCTCCTTTGAGTATGTGGGCCTATGTTGTGTTTTAATACGATAGTGCAAGGAAAAGTGTTGAGACAAAATATTGATCAGGTCATTTGAAATCTTAATGTCATTTTATTAAGCTGATTGGAAATGTATGTATGTGGCAATGGCAATGCAAAACTGAAACAGTACTAGTACAAAACTTGCACAAAGCCATGTTGAGACATTTAAATATGTTAGAATATGAGTCGGCCCGGTGGCGCTGAGGGTTGAGGTGCTGAACGCCACACCTCACGCTACGCTGGCAACCCGAGTTCAGGAGTGAGCTCAGGCGCTGGTGGGTCGGCAGGTGCAGGTTGAGGATGGAGTGCCCTTGTGGTGCTCTCCTCCCCAGGTGAATGGGTTGGGTCAGCTCAGAGTGCCGGCGACCCCCAGTGGAGATTGGGGGATGTTGCAGCAAGCCAGACAGCATGAGATCAGTGTGGCCAATGCTGGCAGGGTTGCCGTGTGCCAGAGTCTCAGGGCATGCCCATGCAGGGGTGGAAGAACCAGCACAGAACAAGAAAAAGACCAGCTTCATGGGACAGGCGACGGCACCTGTTCCCCATGCTCTCTGCAGGGTTCTCCTCAGCTGGCCTTCCAGTTCCTCCCTCCAGGGCCTGCCTGCAGCCAGAGTCTGACTTACAAGTCCACCCTAGAGGCGAGGGCTACCTTCCCCGGGTGGGTGAAACCCAGGATGCTGGCTGCAGGGGGGGGAGAGAGAGAAGGCACAGACTGAAGGATCCACAGGTGGGTAGGATAAAGGACCAGATGCCCGAGAGAAGGTCCCATGAGCCGTGACCAGAGCAAAATAGAATATAAAAAAAAAATGTTAGAATATGGCAAGTACATTAGCATATATGCCCATCAGTATACAGTAACTTTCTCTTAATTTCAGTTATTTGAACAAGTGCGGTACGGTAATTAAAATTTAATATTCTTAATTTATGGGATTAGATTTAACCAAAAAGTATATACTAATGGTTAGTGAATAGTCAGCATATGTGAAGCAATTACCTTACACTGTACTGTATATACAGAGGTATGTAACATCAACAACAATACATGAGTCCTGTGGTAACAGAAACATTTATATACTGATAATTTACAAATCCACCGTAATCCTGTATGACATATATGTTCCGCATCTGACTTGTTATGAAATAATTGAACTATATAACAACAAAATCAATTTAAATGTCTTTTCATGTTTTTCTTGTTGTTCTTGCATATGTAAATGGTGGTTCTTAAATAATCTAAAATACAAAACTGTGGTGGTTGTAATTTTGTTATCGTTACTACTACATTAATCTCACTGCAGTTATCAGTTGGCTATGGTACTGTTTATGCAGTGGGAAGTTGTTTGCAGTGTACTGTACATTGAAAGTGTCTCTCTGATCTGCACACTTGTATGTGATCATTCTTAACAGGGATTGTTAGTGGGATATGGTAGCCTTTGATCTAGTCCTCTGACATCCACTAATCACCCAATGTGGATTTGTTCGTTTTCCATTTCACAGTAGTAATGTAGCCCACAGCAAGTTACAATTATATACAGAGTAAATAAAAATTTTAAATCACTGTATTTTTGTAGCACTCTCCAGTGGGCCTTTGGCTTTCTGAAAGGAATCTTGACTACTGTGGACACAGTTTAAATAATCATTGAGTTACTCTTGCTGTAGTGTCACTCTAAAGCTGTGAATAAATCCTTCAATAAGCCAATCCATCAGTGGGTATACTGGATATCCTATCACATACAAATTAACTCTGCTACCCTTTATTGTCTTTGGCTCCTGCAAATATGAGGAAACACCCATAAAATGTATTTATATTTATTTATTTATTTCAAGGGCTTCCCCACAAAAAACACTGAGCTAAACAGCTCATTTCCAGATGTATCTGGGGGAGCAGTAAGTTATATCAGTAATGTTACAATTATAACAACTATTAAATAACAACAATAAAAGTATATGGCAGACAAGAGGAAGCTCAGTGTCCAAGTAGTACAAAACATAGCATATCAAAAGCAACAGTTCAGCAAAGTGCAACTGGCAGCAAAATGAGGGCAGGAAAGGAGATAGGGAGTAAAACAGGAACAAGTCCAAGGAGGATAGGTACCAGTGAATCAGGGCAAAAGGAGGAGGTGGTAATATGGGTGGAGGAGCAGTGAGACTAATATAAGGTCAGTAGTAACTGCAGGAGGAAGTAATGAATTCATGGAGGAGGGAGTTTAGTGACAGGGAAGCGGGAGCGTTGTCAACAGCAACCGGGAGGGTGCTCCAAAATTTGGGGAAGCAGAAAGAGAAAGCAGCATGACCAGCAGAGGATTTTACAGGGGGGAGGGCGAGAAAGTGGGTGTCAGAGCTGCAGAGAGAGAGAGTAGGAGATGGAAACAGGGGTGAAGAGAGAAGGGAGGAAAGGTAGGGGACAGGAAACAGAAATATAGAAACAGAGAATTTGACAGCAGATAAGGACCGCTTGGCCCACCTAGTCTGCCCATTTTCCTACCTGACAGATAAGCTGCAGATCCTAATTAACCAACAGCTTACTTCCTCTTACCCCCCACTAGGACTGCCTTATGTCTGTCCCATGCATTCTTGAATTCCCCCACTGTTCTTGACTCCACGACCTCCTCAGGGAGGCTGTTCCATGCATCCACAACCCTCTCTGTGAAAAAATATTTCCTCACATTACCTCTGAGCCGTCCTCCCTCTATCTTCAAATTGTGCCCCCTTGTTCTTGCACATCTCTTTTTCTGAAAGATGCCACCCTCTTGGACTTTGTTGATTCCCTTGAGGTACTTGAAAGTTTCTATCATGTCCCCTCTCTCCCTCCTTTCCTCAAGGGTATGCATATTAAGCTCCTTTAGTCTTTCTTCGTATGTCTTCTGGTGCAGACCCTGCACCATTTTGGTTGCCCTCCTCTGGACAGCCTCCACTCTCTCTATGTCTTTGCAGAGATGGGGTCTCCAGAACTGCACACAGTACTCCAGATGGGGTCTCATCAACTGTCTGTACAGAGAGATAACAACTTCCTGTTTTCTACTACTGATGCCTCTCCCTATGAATCCCAGTATCCCCCCAGCCTTCCTTACTGCCTTCTCACATTGCTTGCCCACCTTTAGGTCATGTGATATAATTATCCCCAGGTCCCTTTCCATTTTCACTGTTGTCAGTATCTCATCCCCCATTGTGTACTCTTGCCCTGGGTTTTTGTTTCCCAGGTGCATTACCTTGCACTTCTTTGCATTGAATCTAAGCTGCCATACATTTGACCATTCCTCCGAGCTTGCCAAGTCCCTTCTCATCCTTTCCACTCCTTCTGGTGTATCAACCCTGTTGCAGATCTTTGTGTCATCTGCAAAGAGACATACTTTCCTTCCAGTTCCTCTGCAATGTCACTTATAAAGACATTAAAAAGAACCGGTCCCGGTACTGAACCCTGCAGTACCCCGCTAGTAACCCTCCTTTCTTCACTGTGGACTCCATTTACTATTACCCTTTGTGTCCTGTTGTCTAGCCAATTTTTTATCCAGGCTACCACCTTGGGACCCACTCCAAGGCTGGCTAACTTGTGTATTAATCTTTTGTGTGGGATTGTTTCAAATGCCTTGCTAAAATCTAGGTAAGCCATGTCCACAGCCCCTCCCTGGTCTACTACTTTGGTCACCCAGTCAAAGAAATCTATTAGATTCGTCTGACATGACCTTCCCATCATGAATCCATGCTGCCTTGGGTCCTGTGCCCCACTGGCCTCTAGGTACTCAACAATTCTTTCCTTCAGAAGTGATTCCATCATTTTACCTACCACTGAAGTCAAACTAACAGGTCTGTAGTTTCCTGCCTCTGTCTTGCTCCCACTTTTGTGAAGAGGAATCACATCCGCCCTCCTCCAGTCTTCAGGTACCACCCCATCCTCCCATGATTTGTTAAAGAGACTAGTCAGCGGTGTCATTAGTTCTACCCTTAGTTCTTTTAGAATTCTAGGGTGAATTCCATCAGGCCTCATTGCTTTGTCCACCTTCAATTTTATTATTTCTTTCAGAACCCTTTCTTCTATAAATGGACTGGTATCGACCCCCATCTTCAGAGTGTTTCTCTTGTTTGGTTTAGGTACTTCCCCCTCCTCTTCCTTTGTGAATACTGAGCAGAAATATTCAATCAGTATCCCTGCTTTTTCATTGTTACCCTCTACCCACATTCCCTTCCCTTTATTAAGCCTCAGTATCCCTCCTTTGGTCTTTCTTCACTCCCTAATGTACCTATAAAAGGTCTTGGTCTTTCTTCGCTCCCTAATGTACCTATAAAAGGTCTTATCCCCCTTCTTAACAGAGTTGACTATCCTTTCCTCTGTTTGGGCCTTTGCTATTCTGACTGCCTTCCCAGCCTCTTTCTGCTTTAACTGATACAGTTCTCTGTTCTTCTCCTTCTGTGTTTCCTTATATTTCCTGAATGCTATCCTTTTCTCCTTAACCTTCCCTGCCACCTCTTTTGAGAACCATAGCGTTTTTTTCCTTCATTGTGTTTTGTTGATTTGCTTTACACAAAGGCTTGTTGCCTCTGTGATGGCTGTTTTGATTACTCCCATTGTTCCTCCACCCTCCTTCTTGCCTGTTTCTAGTGCTTTCTGAGGCACTCTCTCATTTTCCCAAAGTCAGCCCTCCTAAAGTCCAAAACTCTTGCTTTGTATGGCTTGATTGTATGGTGTGCTTATCGTGAACCACACTGTTTGGTGGTCACTTGTTCCCAGATGGCTACCCACTTCTAAATCTGAGATTCTTTCTCCGTCCCCATTTGAGAGTACCATGTCTAAGATTGCTCCCTCCCGAGTGGGTTCCAATACTAGCTATCTGAGGCATGCCCCCTGTAGGGCATCAAGAATGACTCTGCTCTTGGATATGCCTGCAGCAAAGGTGCTCCAGTTAACATCTGGCATATTCAGGTCCCCCATCAACAATATCTCTCCTATTTCTGCCATTCTAAGGAAGCCTTCTTTCATTTCCTTGTCCATTCCCTTCCCCTGCGATGGGGATCTGTATACAACCCCCATGCGGATTGTGGTGCCATTTCCTGTCTCCAGGGTGACCCTAGTGTCTCATCTGCTCCCTGTTTACTCTTTAGTTCTGTTGCTTTGATCCCTTCCTTTACATAAAGAGCTACTCCTCCTCCTCTTTTACCCTCCCTGTCCCTCCTGTAGATTGTGTATCCTGGTATGTTGACATCCCAGTGATGGTTCTCTGTGTACCATGTTTCTGTGACTGCCACAATATCCAGGCAACCCTCTTCCATCAAGGCCACTAGCTCAGGGAGCTTGTTACCAGACTACGGGCATTGGTACTCATCACCCTCCACTTTTTGATGGCCTTACCACTTTTAGCCCCATTCCTGTCCTTACTGCCTCTGCCTTTTTTTACATTTACTTCTGTCCTGCTCCCTAATGACTTCTCTACCTTGGTGTTAACCTCACTAATTACTGTTGTTTGTGGGGGGGAGGCTGGGATTTCCCTGCTCCTTTTCAGTGCCTCCCCCCTTGGCTAGTTTAAATGCTGCCAATGAAGCATTTAAACCTTCTCAATTTAGACCCTGGTTCCCCGGACAGATGCAGACCATTGCACCAGTATATCTGCATCCCTCCAGGTGGCTCCTCAGTCCCTAATGAAGCCAAAACCCTGAGCTCCACACCAGTGTTTCAACCATTCATTGAATTCCCTGGTGAGGAATACCCTAGCATCACCCTTGCCATAGACAGGCAGCGCCTCAGAGAAGGTTACTGTATGCACTACTTGTCTAAGGCCCCTCCCCAACTCTACAAACTCCTCTTGCACTGCTCTGATCCCATTCCTAGCCAGGTCATTTGTCCCTAGGTGGACAAAGACATCCAGCTCCCTCCCTCATGCAGCTGTCTCTACGATCCTGAGGATTCTACTCCTGTCCCTCAAGCCGTGGCGCCAGGCAGGCACCTTACCTCCCTCCCCTTCCTCCCCATTTCTACCCCTAATGATTGAGTCCCCACCTGGAGTTGTTTCTTCCCTGTGGGGTCTCATGCCACCTCCTGTGGGTCTGCTTTGTGAAGATTCCCAGCATCCTCCTTGGTCTCCACTGCAGGTGCCTCCGTAGAGGAACCACTATCCACCAAAAAGCGAATGAATTGTCGAGGGGTACAGCTGGAGGGATGCAACTCTGTTCCACCACCCTCTCCTCCCTGAGCCCACCCTGGTCCAGCCTATCCTCTTTCTTGGCAACCTCTGAGGTAGTGGCATTGGCCCTGGTGGTCCTTGGGTGGGGGAGGAGGTTTCACGAATCCTAGTCAGGTCAGCCTGGAGACAGGCAACCTCCTCCCTCAGACCAGAGAGGTGCCTGCAAATAGGGCAGCATTGCAGCCTCCAGAATGTCTCCCGGAACACTGCCGCCCCACAGCCATCGCACTGCACCACTCCTATCATGTCTTATTTTGTGTCCCCTCTCCTGTTTCACTGCATGCTTACTCTCTCCTCTCCTTACAAATCTCACCTTCCTGTTCTGGGATAGTAACTTCCTATATTCTTCAGTAGCCTCCTTCTTCCTTGCTCAGTGTCAGACCACCAGCAGCTGGGGGGGAGAGTGAGCTACTTTTTTCCTTTAGGGTTTACAAAACCAATGTTTCTCTATGATCCTTCCCTTCCTACTGTCAAACAGGAAGTTCCTGTTGACAGTCAAATCCAGTGGCTATAAAAGTAGAACTGGCTTAGGGTGGGTGGGATGGAGGGCAATTAGTAAGAAAAAAGGCTAGCAACAGGAAGTTGTAATTTGAGTCACCTGCTTTTATAGTGTCTAAGGCACACCCCCAATTAAGCTCTCTCTCCTCCTACTGGTTTAGCAAAGTAAACTGATACAGAACCCTTCCCAGCACAGAACACACTCTGACTTTCTTTCTTTTCTTTTTTGAAACCCTAAATAAGACCCCTTCTACTTCAAATAAAGTATCTGTTTGCTTAATCTCAAAAGACACTGACTCCTGCTAAGATACAAGTGTTAAATTAATAAGAAAATGTAGCTTCTTTTAGTTAGCTGCTTTCTGCTCTACAAGCAAGGGTAGCAACAGGAAGTTGTAATTTGAGTCACCTGCTTTTATAGTGTCTAAGGCACACCCCCAATTAAGCTCTCTCTCCTCCTACTGGTTTAGCAAAGTAAACTGATACAGAACCCTTCCCAGCACAGAACACACACTGATTTTCTTTCTTTTCTTTCTTTTTTTAAACCCTAAATACGACCCCTTCTACTTCTAATAAAGTATCTGTTTGCTTAATCTCAAAAGACACTGACTCCTGCTAAGATACAAGTGTTAAATTAATAAGAAAATGTAGCTTCTTTTATTTAGCTGCTTTCTGCTCTACAAGCAAGGCTAGCAACAGGAAGTTGTAATTTGAGTCACCTGCTTTTATAGTGTCTAAGGCACACCCCCAATTAAGCTCTCTCTCCTCCTACTGGTTTAGCAAAGTAAACTGATACAGAACCCTTCCCAGCACAGAACACACACTGACTTTCTTTCTTTTCTTTCTTTTTTTAAACCCTAAATAAGACCCCTTCTACTTCTAATAAAGCATCTGTTTGCTTAATCTCAAAAGACACTGACTCCTGCTAAGATACAAGTGTTAAATTAATAAGAAAATGTAGCTTCTTTTAGTTAGCTGCTTTCTGCTCTACAAGCAAGGCTAGCAACAGGAAGTTGTAATTTGAGTCACCTGCTTTTACAGTGTCTAAGGCACACCCCCAATTAAGCTCTCTCTCCTCCTACTGGTTTAGCAAAGTAAACTGATACAGAACCCTTCCCAGCACAGAACACGCACTGACTTTCTTTTTCTTTCTTTTTTTTAAACCCTAAATAAGACCCCTTCTACTTCTAATAAAGTATCTGTTTGCTTAATCTCAACAGACACTGACTCCTGGTAAGATACAAGTGTTAAATTAATAAGAAAATGTAGCTTCTTTTAGTTAGCTGCTTTCTGCTCTACAAGCAAGGCTAGCCAAGCAAGCCTGAATTTGGAGACAAAGATAGTATAATGAGCAAAGTGACTGGCATCAAGGGAGGGCAAGGAGTGGGAGAAATATAGGCAAAAGTGGTGGGTTCTGGGAGGCAGTCCAGGGCAAAGCAGCAAAAGGAGTAAAAGAGGAGATCCAGCCTGACAAGGGTGAACTTGGGAGCAGCATTTTATACGTTGCCGTAATCAAAGATAGGTAGAATCATCTACGGGAGAATCTCGCTATGGGTAGGAAACGGGATACTTACTTTGTTCCTATAAAGTGCTCCTAGTTTAAGGCACAGCTTCTGGTGGATGTTGTCCACATGAGTAGAGAAGTCAAGATGACAATCCAACCATAACCCCTAATGTATTTAAAGGAGGAGACATCCTCAATCACAATTTCACCAAGGTACAGGAAGGAGGTGGGGAGAAGAGAGCTTGGCTAGTTTCTGCCTAGTGTTAAAGGTCATGAAGACAATTTTTGGGGAATTGAGGAAAAGTTGTTTTTCCCAGAACCAATGCTGGATGTTGTTGAAATCCAGTTGGAGTCCAGTCATGAGGTCTAAGGTAGAGGAACCAGAGGTGTAGAGAACTGTGCCCTCTGTGCACATGTGAATGGATGCAGAGAAGCAGGTGAGGGGAAAGTCATTTAGGAAAATGGAAACTAGGATAGGGCCAAGGATAGATCCTTGGGGGATGCCAGGATAGATAGGGAGAGGAGGAGAGATGGCATCACCAATATGGACAGCTTGGGTTCAACCATCAAAATATGAGTGAAATCACGCAACAGAGGAGGAGGAGGAGTAAAGTCCAGCCACTTTTAGCCTGAAATAATACAAAGGCTGCACTCAAAGTAGGAAAGACACATGCAATTAATGGAGTCAAAAATAAAGACTTTATTGCCAAATTAGATAGTGTGCTCAGACACTCACTGCACACCACTCTTGCCCCAGCACTTTGGGTCATGACCCTTCATCAGGGGGCCACTTTTAGCTTGTCCAGGAGAAGGGGGTGGGAAATAGCATTGAAGGCTTTGGCTAAGTCAACAAAGATAATGGAGGAGACCAGCCCTTGGTCCATGCCAGACAGGATGGAGTCCATGAGCCTAAGGAGTGAGGTGGAGGTGAATTAGGATTTCTTGAAGCCATACTGGTAGGCAGTGAAGAAGGAAGATTTGTCAAGGAATGGGAATAGCTAGAAAAGAATCAGATGTTCCTGCAATTTAGCCAGGGAGAGGAGGAGGGAGATGGGGCAGTAGTTGCCAGAGATGGAGGAGTCACCTCCTTTGGAAAGGGGGATGGCAGTGGCCTGTTTCCACAGATCAGGGACTGAAGCAAGTGACAAAGAGTGATTTAGGAGGTGGGTGATGGGAAGGGCAATGGCAGGGGTGGAGAGAGACATGACTTTGTGGTCAGTCCCAGTGGGGGTCCCTCCTTTGTGTGGATTCAGACCAATGAGGGCCTTGAGAGTTGCAGAGGGTGTGGTAAGGGGGAAGAGGAGGAAAGGTGGGGGAAAGAAGTGGGTTGAGGCAAAAGTGGATGGGTTTTGGGGTTATAGGAGGAAAGGAGGGAGAGGACACAGGCCGTGAAAAAGGAATTAAAAGATGTTGACTAGATTGCATTGTTGACACACTGACAAGTTAAAATGGCAATAATTGTATATTCCAGCCACAGACTACCAGTTATGCACATAGAAATATAGAAACATAGAATTTGACGGCAGATAAGGACCGCTTGGCCTACCTAGTCTACCCATTTTCCTACCTAACAGATAAGCTGCAGATCCTAGTTAACCAACAGCTTACTTCCTCATCCCCCAACTAGAACTGCCTTATGTCTGTCCCATGCATTCTTGAATTCCCTACTGTTCTTGACTCCACAACCTCCTCAGGAAGGCCATTCCGTGCATCCACAACCCTCTCCGTGAAAAAATACTTCCTCACATTACCTCTGAGCCGTCCCCCCTCTATCTTCAAATTGTGCCCCCTTGTTCTTGCACATCTCTTTTTCTGAAATATGCTACCCTCTTGGACTTTGTTGATTCCCTTGAGGTACTTGAAAGTATCTATCTTGTCCCCTCTCTCCCTTGTTTCCTCAAGGGTATACATATTAACCATGTGACCATCTTGGCTATGGACTAATGGGTGTTAGATAACATCTACAGTGCAAAAGAGAGAAAAGAGTGAGCTTGTTTGTGTACCACGTGGTGCATTATGCCTTGGGTAGTGAATTTCCAGCATCCAGATTGACCAAGAAGGTTCCAATGCCATGTGATATAAGGGAAGAAACATATGACACTGCAAATCTTCCAGCATCCGGCACACATAGCATTCACATTTCAATGCCTGATAAGAAAACTAACAAAAACAAAAAAACTTTCAAGCCAACAGCTTGGTATAGTGAAAATAGCTTGCTCCATCTCACAATACATCTAAAAGGAAAAAAAAATGCCACATTTTGTAATCCTTACCATTGCCCAATCCAAACACACACGAAGCTCAGAGTTCTACTAATAGAATTTTTTTAGAAGGTACAGTAGGAAATTGTTTTAAAAAATAATACTGTTATAAGGCTGCATAAGTGTATTAATTATAGATTAATGAAAGGCTAGTGGATTCTGCTGTATGGCTTTAAATTTGATGCAATAAATGGTATATTGTAGCCTATTAGAATGCAGTTGGTAAATTGGAAAATTTACGAGGTGGAACTCTCATGACTGTATATTTGCAGGAGGGGTAGGTGTCCTCTAAAGAAAGGTGATACCTTACCTATAGCAGAGTATCATTTCAGCAGAATCATAGGGTTTGCAAAGCTCCTTCACCTGTCACATTTTATATAAATACATGCTAGGCAAACAATCTTTTATTTTGTTTCTAGGGGTTGCAAGGAGCATCATAGGGGGTTGCAAAGAAATCATGACAGTGTCAACTGCAACACCTGGCTACCCCAGTATGACACCCCTGCCCATAGCATTCAGTGGGTCCACATGGAGGCAGACATACTGACTCTAGAGAAAGGACTGACAGATGGAAATTGTTCAGACAGGGTACAAATATTCATTTATTTGTTTGTAAATTTGCATAATAAAAGTGGAATTTTGAAGTTCTTTCAAGGTGACTATGCATTTTTTTTTATCGACCCAGGCCCTGCAACATGAAGTGAATGCCTTTCTTTATATTTTAAAAAGGACATTTTTTTTAAATTGGTCTTTAACACTGAATGGAATCTGCTTTCTGGTTCTCAGAATGATGATCTCAAGTACTCTGAGTACACTCATGGATAAAAATTTCCAGAAAGGGGCCTCCACCTCGAGGATCACCTCCTGTACCTTGAGACTGGGTTAGTGGGTAGGGTAAATTAGAGACAAACCACACTCCAAGATAGTGAGAAACACACTGTGTCTAGTGTAAATTTTATTATCCAGCACTGGATTCTGCTGGCAATATTGCAAGGCAACAGCAAGCCAGAACTCAAAACAAAAATAAGTATTTTCACTTCAGACTGAGAAAGAAAGAAAAAAAAATAAAGCACAAAAATATACTCGGCTCTACCTCGAGCCCTCAGAACTACTCTCTTAGTAGTTCTGCCACAGAGTAGTGTAACCTGTTGTTTAAACTCACTCAGAAAAAGCTCACTACTATCTTCTGTGCTCCAACAAATAACCTTCCAGGACATTCTCCTGGGCTAATCTGATCTGCACTGAGCAACAGGACAGCATTTATATTGGCATCTGCCTTGTCATCAGGTCAGTTGATCCACCCCTTTTCTAAACAAAGGATTTTCCTATTCTAATATAGACAGTATGGCAGATCAGCATGACAGTTTAGGCTAGTAGCAAAAAGTCCTAATTAAAAGATTACTTTTTGTGAGATAAAACAGTATTGGTACACAACAAATAACATTCTGAATCTTAATTGCCCTCTAGCAGGATAACTCCTCCTCCTTTCCTGAGATGGACAGCTGAGGAGGCTGCTATGAAACAACCTCATTCTGGGGCTGCTGGCTCCTAAGGGACCATTTTGAATGCATGCAGCCAGGAGCCAGGTAAGACTCCGGAGTACCAGCTTTATTCCATTTTGTTCTTGCAGTGTTGTTCTGCAGGCTATTCTTTGTTTGCTTTAACTCTGTAACCATGGAGAAAACACAACATAGCGAGGGTTTTTTGTTTTTAAGTCCTGGTGGCTGCAAATTCAAGCCATCAGGAAACCTGAATACTTTTTTATTTCTTCTAGTACAGCTGCACACCTTTTTTTTTCCTTCATTTAGGTCCAGAGCTTTGTAGGAGGGAACCTCCCACCTCTGTTGTGGTGCAAAAAAGGACTGTTTGTGCAGGCGTAAGGCAGGGAAAGTGAAAGCTTTCACTTTCCTGGCTCACCTGCGCTGTGAGGCACATCCGACTGCAGGAGCAGTCCTTGGTCAAGCTGTGTGGAGCTCTTTTATATTGCGGCTACGGGAAAAGCTTTTCCAATGAACACACAGCTTTCCCTTTCAAACACTCTTAGGAGGCAAGCGACTGTGGGGGAAAACCTTAGTGAGGCATAGCAATCTTTTATATTTACTTTACCAGGAGGATTTCACAGGGCATACTCCACAGCACTATCGTGCCCCCCACTGTAAATGCATACAGCTGCATGAGAAAGGGGGGGGGCACCATTTTCAGCAGCGTGCTACAGAACAATGTTTTTACAAGGTTACATATAACAATGACAAATACCCATATTCTTTTTATGGCTATGGCTCCTGCAGGCATATGACAGGGGAATAATATATGAAAATAAAGATGGATACAGCACAAGAGAGTAGCAAAATATTATCATAGGTGGCCTAGCCATGATAATAGAAATAGAAACACAGTATAGAAAAAAGAACAGAGACAGATTGCTACTGCAGTAGACTGTTAAAGAAAGGTTAAGAATACCTGCCATAGTAGCCTGGAGGGGGTTTATGGCCCACGGCCACATACCTTATTAACCCCAGTGAGGTATTTAAAGGTCTCTGTCATATCCACACTTTCCCTACTCTCCTCCGGGGTGTTCATATTAAACTCTTTCAGTCTAGCTGCTTGGTTACCCAGTCAAATAAGTCTATCAGATTATTTGGCATGACCTTCCTCCTGTGAAACTATGCTGCCTCTGGTCTGGTAATTCATTGGATTCCAGACATTCTACAATTCTTCCCTTTAATAGTGTTTCCATTCACTTTCCACCACCGATGTCAGGCTGGCTGGCCTATAATTGCCCACCTCTTTCTTGTTACCACTTTCATGAAGTGGAACTACATCTGCTTTTCTCCAGTCTTCTGGGACCATGCCAGTCTCCAGTGATTTGTTAAATAACTCTGTCAGAGGTACAGCTAGTACCTCCCAGAGCTCCCGCAGCATTCTTGGATGTACCCTGTCTAGCCCCATAACTTTGTCCACCTTCATATTACTGAGTTCTTTCTTGACTCTCTCCTCAGAAAAGGGACTACTGTCCATTTCCCACCCCTCAAAGCCCTTGGTGCATTTCTGTGTTCCTTTTCCTTCACCTTGTACTCTGAACACTGAGCAGAAGTATTTGCTTAAGATGTCTGCCATTTCTTCGTCCCCCTCTATACAGTCCCTCCCTCCTTTAACCATACAACCCCTGCCTGTCTTCCTTTTCTCACCAGCATACACCAAAAATATCTTATCCCCTTTTGATACTAGCTGAGCTGTTCTTTTCTTACTTTGTACCTTTGCACTCCTTACTGCTTTCTCTGCCTGTCTCTGTTTTCCCTGATACGCTTCCCTATCCTCCTCCCTCTGGGTCTCCTTATACCTTCTGAATTTTACTCTTTCAGCCTTTACCTTTTTTGCCACCTCTTTCAAGAACTATAATGGTCTTATCTTCATTTTGCTTTTGCTTACTTGCTTGACACTGAAGTTTGTTACCTTCACTATGGCCTCTTTTAGTTTGACTTCTCCTATGTCCCCCCCTTGAGTCATCACCCCTACCAAGCCATTCCTAAGGCATTCAACAATCTTTGTACTCTCAGCCCTTCTGAAGACCAAGACCCTTGCCTTTGTGTGGTTGGAGTTTGCCCTGTCCTTATGTTGAACTACACAGTATGATGATCACTGGTCCCCAGCTGGCTTCCAACCTTGATGTCTGCAGTATTGCCCCTGTTAGTAAAAACCAGGTCCATCATTGCCCCATCACGAGCGGGTTCACTGACTACTTGCCTGAAGAACTCCCCATGCAGAGAATTCAGGATGCCCCTGTTCCTAGCTGATGCTGCAGCTGTAAGGCTCCAAACTACATCTGGCAGACTGAAGTCCTCCACCAGTAACACCTACTTCTTTTCAGCCATTTTGCCAGTTGCTTTCAACATTTCTTTATCTAACTCCTCCCCTGTGTTGGGGGCTGTGGCAGAGTTCCCCCCCAAGTTAAAAGCGCACTACAGGACAAACCCCTCGCATTTGTTCCCTACCTTTTCAGTCTACTGCAGTAGCATCTTTTCTTGCCTTGAGTCTCTCTTGACTTTTTCTGTTTTCCCATTATGATGGGGTGGCCTCCCATCATAATTTCTCCTCACTATTCTTTCCCTCTGTTTATTTCAGTTTCAAAGTCCTGGTTAGTGTGCATAAAACAAGAGGGGAATTGAAGTTGCATAATAGGAGTATAAACAAATGTATGGTACCCGGATAAGTTTATTATTAAGGTGCAGACAATGTCTTAAACCATGGTGTTATAACCCCTATTATTTTGTTTTAAATGATAATTGTAAACAAACACTGGCCAGCTAAAAAGAAAAACAGAACAGTACACAGGGACGCCTGTATAAGGATTTTGTGTATAAGTAAACATAGAAACATAGAATTTGACGGCAGATAAGGACCGCTTGGCCCACCCAGTCTGCCCATTTCCCTACCTACTGGATAAGCTGCAGATCCTAGTTAACCAGCAGCCTACTTCTTCTTACCCCCACCCCCCAAAATTGCCTTATAACTGTCCCATGCATGCTTGAATTCCACCACTGATTTTGACTCCACAACCTCCTCGGAAGGCCGTTCCATGCATCCACAGCCCTCTCTGTGAAAAAATACTTCCAAATTACCTCTAGACGCCCCCTCTATCTTCAAATTGTGCCTCTTGTTCTTGCACACCTCTTTTTGAAAGATACTACCCTCTTGACTTTGTTGATTCCTTGAGGTACTGAAAGTTTCTATCATGTCCCCCCTCTCCCTCCTTTCCTCAAGGCTATACATATTAAGCTCCTTAAGTCTCTCTTCATATGTCTTCCAGTGCAGACCCTGCACCATTTTAGTTGCCCTCCTCTGGACAGCTTCCATCCTGTCTATGCCTTTACGGAGATTGGGTCTCCAGAACTGCACACAGTACTCCAGATGGGGTATCACCAGCTGTCTGTACAGAGGGATAATAACTTCCTGTTTTCTACTGGTGATGCCTCTCCTATGCATCCCAGTAACCCCCAACCCTCCTTGCTGCCTCTCACATTGCTTGCCCACCTTTAGGTCATCTGATATGACTACCCCAGGTCCCTTTCCATTTTTGTTGTTAGTTATCTCACCCCATTGTGTACTCTTCCCTGGGTTTTGTTTCCCAGGTGCATTACCTTGCACCTCTTAGCATTGAATCTAAGCTGCCATACATTTGACCATTCCTCTAACCTTGCCAAGTCCCTTCTCATCCTTTCCACCCCACCCTGTGCATCAACTCTGTTGCAGATCTTAGTGTCATCTGCAAAGAGACATACTTTTCCTTCCAGTCCTTCCAATGTCGCTTATAAAGACATTGAAGAGGACCGTTCCTAATACTGAACCCCTGCGGTACCCCTAGTAACCCTCTTTTTCTTCTGAGTGGACTCCATTTACTATTACTCTGTGTCCTATTCTCCAGCCAATTCTTTACCCAGGCTGTCATCTTGGGACCCACTCCCAGGCTGGCTAACTTGTATATTAATCTTTGTGTGGGACTGTGTCAAATGCCTTGCTAAAGTCTAGGTAGGCCATGTCCACAGCCCTCCTGATCTACTACTTTGGTCACCAGTCAAAGAAATCTATCAGATTTGTCTGGCATGACCTTCCCACTGTGAATCCATGCTGCCTAGGGTCCTGTGCCCCTCTGGCCTCTAGATACTTGACAATTCTTTCCTTCAGAAGTGATTCCATCATTTTCCTATCACTGAGGTTAAACTAACAGGTCTGTAGTTTCCTGCTTGCCTTGCTCCCACTTTTGTGAAGGGAATCACATCTGCCCTTCTCCAGTCCTCGGGTACCACCCCATCATCCCATGATTTGTTAAAAGGGTAGTCAGTGGTGTCACTAGTTCTACCTTAGCTCTTTTAGAATTCTGGGATGAATCCCATTAGGCCCCATTGCTTTGTCCACCTTCAGTTTTAAGAGTTCTTTCAGAACCCTTTCTTCTGTAAATGGGCTGGTATCAACTTCTGTATCCAGAGTGTTACTACTGTTTGTTTTATGTACTCCCTCTTCATTTGTAAATACTGAGCAAAAATATTTGTTTAGTATCTCTGCCTTTTCACAGTCTCCTCTGCCCACCCTCCCTCCCTTTATTAAGCCTCACTATCAATCCCTTGGTCTTCCTTTGCTCCCTGATGTACCTATAAAGGTTTTATCCCCTTCTTAACTGAGTTGGCTGTCTTTTCCTCGGTTTGGGCCTTTGCTGTTCTGACTGCCTTCCCAGCCTCCTTTTGCTTTAACTGATACAATTCTCTGTCCTGCTCCTTCAAGCATTCCTTGTACTTCCTGAATGCTTTCTTTTCTCTTGAACCTTCACTGCCACTTCTTTGAGAACCATTGTGGTTTTACATCGCTTTGTTTTGTTTATTTGCTTCACACAAGGCTCGTTACCTCTGTGATGGCAGTTTTATTATTCCCATTGTTCTTCCACCCTCCTTCCTGCCCATTTGCTAGTGCATTCCTTAGGCACTCACCCATTTTGGCAAAGTCAGCCTCCTAAAGTCCAGTACTTTTGTCTTTGTATGGCTTGACTCTATTGCTGTGTTTATTGTGAACCATACTGTTCGATGGTCGCTAGTTCCCAGATGGATACCCACTCTACATCTGTGATCCTCTCCATCTCCATTTGAGAGAATCAAGTCTAATATTGCTCCCTCGAGTGGGCTCCAGTACTAGTTGTCTAAGGCATGCCCCCTGTAGGGCATCTAGAATAACTGCACTCTTAGAAGTGGCAGCTGCAGCTGCACTCCAGTTAACATCTGGCATATTCAGATCACCCATCAGCAATATCTCCCCTTTTTCTGCCATTCTAAGTATACTTTCTATCATTTCCCTGTCCATTTCCTTCCCCTGAGAAGGGGGTCTGTATACAACCCCTGTGCGTATTGTGTACATGTGAAACACTCTGTTACTATCCAGATACATTTAGGAAGTACCTCTGGTATAAGTAGTGGGAGTCATCTGGAGGGAACAAATGATTTGAGTTTGTTTGGTTGTAAGTAAAAGCCCCAGAAACAAGCCATTTGCTCCGAGCTGCTACTCGCAGCTATACTCAGTCTAAGCTGCTACTCGTGGCTGCACTTGCTCCTAGCTGCTCCTTATGACTGTGCAATTGCCATTCGGGCAGTGAGTAAATGAAGAGAAGCAAGTACGGGCACCCACTTCTAGCACTCCTGTCCATCGGCATGAGCAAGATAAAGGCTCTGACGGGGACGCTTTTTCTGCAAAAAGGAGCCGCATAGAAGCTCTCAAAGTAAAACACAAAAGAGATGAATTCCCACTTCTTAAAAGCAGGAATTGCCACCCTGGACCTTTTTTACAGTCACCAAGTATTTTAGCTAGCACTACAGAAGGTTTAAATGAAAACACAGCTGTCGGCTGTTGGGTAGCCTACACCCTGACACACAGAATGTGTCCTGGAGGTAAAATATTAATAAGCACATTTCAAAAGGACATCCAGATAAATCTTTCATGTTTTAAACAGCATTTCTATTACGCAAGAGGGTTGTTTCTTACCAGAATTGTTTGTTGCTGGACTGCACCTTAGGGTGCAGCGGGGCCAAAATGAGGCTTACTTCAAGAGTGCCCAAAGGTCATGGACAGTCCATAATACTGTCCTCAGGGTGTAGTCATGACATTTAGGTATCCCCTCTGAGCAATTATCATACTATTCAGAGAAACAGAGGGTAAATAACCTATGTTTAGGAAAGAAATGGTTACAATAACAATGTTTATATACTTTGGTCTAGCTGATCCCCCGTGTGTGTGTGTATTAGAATAGACTTTTTGTTGTTAATTACTGTAGGGGCGGATCAGCTGACCTTATGACGTCAGAGGATGCTGGCACATAAACACCTCTGCAGAACCATTCAGCAGATGAGTCTCAGATAGCAGCAGGGATAAGTACTGCTGAGAAAGATAGCACAGAGGATAGTGGAAACACTGAGGTAAAAGGTACAGCATTCCACTCTGTGGCAACACAGCTAAGTAAAAGAGCAGTGCTGAAGCTGTATAGCTTTATTTGATTTCTTTTTTGTTGTTTTGTTTATTTTATTTTTGAGTTATTCGCTTAATTTTTTCTATTTAAATAAAATTCACACTGAAGACAAAGTGTGTTCTAAAGCCAAATCATCTGTGTCTGTGTTTTCTCACACCCTTCCACAGGGGACTGTAGATCACCTCTGTACAAATAGTGGCTCCGTTTCTCGGCAATAGAGTGACCCATATCACCTCGACCCCCCCCGAATTCCCTGTACCTCCATTGCTTTTAAGTTTTCCTTCACATAAAGCACCACTCCCCCTCCTTTCTTCCCTACCCTGTCTCTTCTGAGCACTGTATAGCTTGGCATGATCATGTCCCAGACATAGTTGTCAGTACACCATGATTTGGCAATGACCACAATATGCAGGTCTCCCTCTGCCATGACAGCCTCTAGGTCTGAAATCTCATTTTCCAGACTCTAGCATTGGTATACATGGCTTTCCATATTTTGTTAGCTCTTTTCTTGTCAATGTCTCCTCTTTCCAGTTGTTCCCCCTTCCTCACTTTTCTATTTTGACTGCTCCTTTTCCCCCTTTCTCCTATGCTAACCCCCGCTTCCTTGAATAACTTGCATCCTGGTGGTACTCTCTCCCCTTGAGATCTCCCTACTGTCTGTCTCATCTGTGGTGGAACACTTTCTACCTTCCCTATTTCTCCCATCACCCCTCTTGGCTACTTTAAATGTCCATCAAGTAACATTTAAACCGTCCACTGAGGACTATGGTTCACTCTTGGATGGAAGCTAGCGATCACCTTGGTATAGGCTCTTATACTTCCAGGTTGGCCCACAGTTCACAGTGTATCCATACCTCTCCTCTATACCCCATTCCTTCTACCACTACTTGAAAGCCTTGATGCAGATCTCCCTCTCCTTTCCTATATAGTACAAGATGCATTCACTGCTTGCATTTTAAACACATCGGAGACACAGGATCAACCAGATAAATTATCTATATTTACCAAAAATGACATTTACACATGGACCTGACTATGGCAATTCAACTTTATGTTTAAGCTCAAGAAACACCTTTATCAAGTTAATGCATTAGCAGCTGTAATGGCACTGACCAGAGTTTGTTTATAATAGTAATATAGCACTCTTAGGGGTTATGTAAGTGTTCAGTAAATCACCCTCTAGGGTCATACAGTATGATATTCAGCCATGCCTCATGCCTAATTAAACCACTCAAGAGTGATTAACAGACCACTAAAGAGGACAGGAAATTATTTCTCATTTCCAGCTGCTTGTAATGTTTGTATTTCCAGAAACAATATTCATATTTCTAAATGACCCATTTTTATCTGTTCCTGAATAAAACATTACGTAAAAACAGCATCTTGTGTTATTTTATTTTTATGGGCAGCATCATGTTACATTTCTCTTCATGGAACCAGTAATTTGGATTTTTTTTTTACCTATTTTTTCCCTCTGGTCATGGTCTGTGGAGCCTCTCTCAGGCATCATGCCTGTTCCTGCCCTGCCTGAAGTCTTCCTACCTGAGCCTCCTGTCTCCTCCCTCTCAACCCACACAGCCGGCACCCCCCCTTAACCCCTCCAGGGTGGGGTCACCCCTCCTCTTGGGCACGCTGTATAGTCAGTCTCCAGCTTGTGGGTGACAGCCCGGGTGGAGGACAGTGGAAGGCCAGAAAGGTTAGACCTGGCAGTGGGCAGGGGGGCAGGTGATGTCACCTACCCCACAGACTGGTGTTTTCCCTGTTTCCCTGTGTGCGTTCCCCCCTCCCATGTGTGGTGCACATCCCTGATGCTACGGTGCACAGCAACCCTGCCAAGCATCAGCCACACTATGTACATGCTGCCCTGCATGCTGCAGCACCTCTGGTCTCCACTAGAAGCTGCTGGCATGCTGAGCAATGTCCCAGCCTCCCCCCTTTGGAGGAGAGCAGCCCAGCAGGTGCTCGATTCTCACCCACCCCTGCTGACCCCCGGCACCCGAACTTGAGTCACCGGCATACAGTGAGGTGTGGCATCCAGCACCTCAACCCTCAGCGCCACTGGGCTGACCAAGTAATTTGGAGTTTTGACTATGCCATGGTTTGTGTACAGAATTCTGAGCATTGTTCTGATACATTGACAGCTCTTGCTCAGCATACTATACACAAACCATGGTATACAGTACCAAAAACTCCCAATTACTGGTTCTATGAAAAAAAACTGTGCAGAATATTGTCCATAAAAAGATCATTCAAACTACAGTTTTTCACATAAGTGTTTGTTTTTGTACAGTTAAATATTGATCATTTTAGGGTATGATTTTCATTTCTGTAAATAGGAAAATTACTGACTGCTGCTAATTATCACATGTTTCCTGTACCCTTAAAGGCATGGGGTCATTATGCTGAAAACAAAAGCAGCACAGCAATGTACCACGCTGTCAATACAGTGGGTACACTGCCAGCGCTCGCCGATAAAGCCGAATACAAATATCAGCAAAAAAAGGCACATCAGATCTTTATTTTTTTAGGTGGGGCTCCACCCCCAAACCCCCCTATTTATATAATCAACTTGGGGGATACAACAAGGGGATGGGGAGAAACTCAAGCAGGAGGAAATAATGAAGTCACACAAACTGTTAAAGAAAAAGGTAACAGTCAACACCAGTGGTCTGGGACTGGGATTCAAGCCCTGATCCACAGATGCACTGCCTCCCTCCACTGTTGGTGGCTCATCCCTCTGAGCCATGGTAGCTGCTCTGTGGACCACCTTTCCAGCAGAGGTCATATCCTCTGCATCACTGCCTACCAGCCATGAGTGACAGGGTACATAACCATGCTTGCAACATTTCCTCCTTGCAGTGTTTTGTACCCTGTTGCTCTATTTCCCCATGCTGTATGTAGTGCACAGTTTTGACTACACCATATTTCATATGGCAGATTGACCTGTTACCCCCCCCTTTAAATATGACACTGGTCTTGCATTACTGCTTAATTATGTTACAATAATATGTGTGGGGTGGGGGATTAGGATGTTCAGCATGATCTACCCAGTTAATACACACAAAGAATGGATGCTAGTAAATGGAAGATGCAGAAAACCCCATCAGAGTGATGATGCAACAACACCTACCTGCATGATAATCATGTGTGAGCATGCAGTGTGCATAACCAGTGATTGATCCAGTCATTTGGTTGGATCATTGCACCCTCAGGTTCAGCTTTAGCACCGCCCCAGTTGTCCCACCTCCTGCGGAAATTATCTAGTTCCTTCCTTTAAAAGGGTTACAGCCTGAGGGACTATTGGCGGAACTGGAGAGTTTGTTTGTGCTGGAGGCCTGTGCTAGTGGTCCAGAGGAGGAAGTGGCAGCATATAATAGGGCTGTCATGGGGGCCCTGGAACACTTGGCAACAATCCATGTACGTCCCCTGGTTTCGCACCTTGGCTCACTGAAGTTTGATGAAATCTAGATTTAGTATTTGCCGTATTGGTCCTTGTAAGAACAGATCCAGAAGCAAATGATTTGATACCTTTTATTGGACCAACATAGTGGTAACAAAAAGAGCAAAGTGCTTTAGCTTTCGGATCAACAAGTCCTTCGTCAGAAGTGTAATGACAGTTATTTAGAAAAAACAATACTTTTAACACCCAGATCATGCAGAAAGAAACAGAAAAAATCCCCACTGGTTTAAAATACTCATTTAAAAAAAAACAGAAGATGATGTCAGAGAAGCTTCACAGTACCATGTCACCTTTAGCTGGGAGAGTCTCAGGGTCAGAGGTGCTAAGTGCAGAAGACATACAAAGAACTCTACTGCATATAAATTAAATTGACATATAAGATGACAACTACTTGAGCAGATGGCTCTTAAATCAAATTATGAAGTGTCACAATATGTAAAAGAATGCAGTTACTGAAAAACAACCCCCACCCAGATTAAAGACATACTAAAGTTGTCTTAGGACTACAAGAATCATCTATGAATACATAACATACAAAGAGCAACCAATAAAGCTTTCTTAAAAAGATCAGTAGTTACACACTGTATGATGTGTAAAACCTAGCTGGACCCATTACCAGGCTATACTCTCCAGCTAGATATTATGCCCCATAAACTTCAAAAGCCTATAGTGTAGTAACAGGACTTTATAAATGATAATATAAATATAAATTGACAGCATAAGTGTCAAACCAAAAACTACTTGTTAAGGACCACCAAGAAATTAAGACCATGCAGCCTGATATGCACAGATGGCAATAAATTCTAAGTGTATAGTATAACAACTTGATGTACCAAAAATGTCTCAGGAATCTGAATAAGAAATAAAAATTAAATATTAAATTTTCTCCCACCCCTCCACACACAACACAACACACCCCACCCCACTCCACATCCCCATATCGTGGGGGGGGGGCAGATAACTAGTTTAAGGAGATACACACACACACACACACACACACACACACACTCCCAATGCACCATCATTCACATCAATCACTGCAATTGTTACCCAAAGGAATTCAACTTGTCATGAAATTCCAAGTAAAAGGAATCATGTATCCTAATTTCTACAGAGTAAAAATGTGACACTATTTAACCTTACTCCTATCTGCATAGTAACAGTCCAAGGATTCTTACTAGAACCACAATGAAATAAAACTTCCATCATCCCCAGGGTAAGGTAACTAGAAGTAAATATACAGTATGTCTGTAAGACAAGAGTCCTAACATACCTACATTTCCACAAATCACTACAATATTAGCCTAATGTAAATAGATCTGTCCAGGACTACCATGCAAATGAGCTCTCGCACCCCAATATGTTCAGAGTTCAAAAATGTGACAGTCTATAATAACACTACTGTATGTACAGTAACTGACTAGGGAATCTGATTATGACGCAATGAAACCAACCCCACTCCTGGGGGAAGGTAAATAGTAAGAAGGGAATACAAAAACATGACAGCTAAAGGGGAGGTTCTGATAATGGGAGACTTCAACATGCCATATACAGATTGGTCAATACCAGCAGGAACATCTGCCAGAACTAGACACATGGTGGATTCCCTGCAGGGAGAGGGCCTCAAACAACTGGTACAACAACCCACAAGAGATAGGGCTATCCTAGATCTAGTACTAACTAACAGGGAAGGAATCACAGATCTCCAGGTAGAAGGTCACCTGGGCAGTGACTATCAATGGTATGGTTCAGTTTACGACTGCAACTAAATCATCCCATTCCAAGGCAAAATATGGGACTTCAGAGGAGCTGACTTTAATAAGATGGCCAGAGTTAAGCTAGCCTCTGGCAAAAGAAACACAGGTGAGGCAAAGTGGGCAAGCATTAAGGATGCAATACTTGAAGCAATATCCCATTGTGTTAGACAGAAAAGGAAGTGCAAAAGAAGAAGGAAACTACTTTGGTTCTCAAATACAGTAGCAGAAAAGGTCAGAGCCAAAAGGCTGGCCTTCAGGAAATATAAGGGAACACAGCGGGATGAAGATAGGGAGGCATACCATACTGCCCTAAGGGAAGCAGGGAAGGCAATAAGGCAGGCAAAGTCCCAAACTGAGGAAACACTAGCACAAATAGTAAAAGAAGGTGACAGGACTTTCTATAGATACATTAGTGAAAGAAGAAAGTCCAGAGGGGGGATTGCTAAGCTCAAAGGAGAAAAGGATGCATGTGAGGAGGAGGACCCTGTAAAAGCATCTATCCTAAATAGATACTTTTGCTCAGTATTTACTGAAGAGAACGGTAGGGGAGGGCCCACAGCTCAGCACCATGGACACAGGGGGGAGGGAGGTGAGAACTACTCCCTTCACAAAAGAAAGGGTCCTACAAGAACTCGCTAAGCTCAGGGTGGACAAGACAATGGGACCTGATGGCATACATCCCAGGGTACTAAAGGAGCTGAGGGTGGAATTAGCAGAGCCATTAGCAGAACTGTTTAATGAGTCTCTGAGCACAGGAGAGGTCCCAGAAGACTGGAGAAGGGGCTCATGTGATCCTGCTCCACAAGAGTGGTAGCAGGGAGGAGGCAGAGAACTACAGACCAGTCAGTCTTACCTTAGCAGCGGGCACGATTATGGAGGCACTCCTTAAGGAAAGGATAGTGCAACACCTGGAATCCATAGGAGCACAGGATCCAAGACAGCATGGGTTTGCAAAAGAAAGGTCCTGTCAAACTAATCTCATAGATTTCTTTGACTGGGTAACCAGAGTGGTGGACCAAGGGGGGAGCAGTTGATGTTGCCTACCTTGACTTCAGCAAAGCTTTCAACACTGTTCCACATAGAAGATTGATAAACAAGCTGGGTAGGCTCGGGGTGGGTCAGACGTTGGTCAACTGAGTGGCAAACTGGTTGATGGGCAGAAAACAGAGAGTGGTGGTAAATGGTATGCAGTCAGAAGAGATGCAAGTCACAAGTGGGGTACCTCAGGGATCAGTCCTGGGGCCAGTCCTCTTCAATATCTTCATTAGTGACATTGCAGATGGACTAGAGGGTAAGGCTTGTCTGTTTGCAGATGACACCAAGATCTGCAACACAGTAGATGATCCAGATGAGGTGGGCAGAATGAGAAGAGATCTGGATAAACTAGCAAAATGGTCGGAAGAGTGGCAACTGGGATTTAATGCAAAGAAGTGCAAGATCATGCACATAGGAAAGAGAAACCCTGAATCCACCTATAGGCTGGGAGGGGAGTTGCTGGCAGTCACAAAGAAAGAAAGAGACTTGGGCATCATCATTACCGATGACCTGAAATCATCCAAGCAAATCTCTAAAGCAGTAGGTAAGGCTAGGGGGATGCTAGGGTGTATTAGTAGGGGTATCACAAGTCGGAAGAGGAAGGTAATAATCCCTCTTTACAAGACACTGGTTAGGCCCCATCTGGAGTACTGCATGCAGTACTGGAGGCCACACCTTCACAAGGACATTAACCAAATTGAGGCAGTCCAGAGAAGGGCAACCAAAATGGTGCAGGGACTGCATCAGAAGACATATGAGAACAGATTAACGGAGCTCAATATGTACAGTATACCCTACAGCAAAGGAGAGAGAGAGGTGATATGATGGAAACATTCAAACACCTTAAGGGCATTAACAAGGTGAAAGAGTCTAACATGTTTCAATATAAGAAAAAGAGCAGGACAAGAGGACACAGCATGAGATTAGAGGGAGGCCAATTAAGTGGTAATGTGAGGAAGTTCTTTTTCTCAGAAAGAGTGGTGGATGCATGGAACAGCCTACCTCAGGAAGTGGTGGCTATGAATACAGTGCATGGGATAGGCATAATGGAGCAATACAGATGAGTATGAATAGATAGGCCACTGACATCACAGGATGATGGCACATTTATAAGGTAGAAAAAGAAATGGGCAGACTGAATGGGCCTTGCGGTCCTTATCTGCCATCAACTTCTACGTTTCTATGTTAATATTCACTGTGTGTGAAGTAAGAGTAATAACACACTATGACTCCATTCATCTAAATAGAAGCACACCTCAATGTGACAGCAAGCCTCACACCTGCCATATTCACATACCTCCCAAATACACACACACACACACACACACACACACACACACACACCACACTCACACGCACGCACACACACATACACACACACACCCCACACACACATGCCATATTCACATACCCCCAAACACACACACACACACACACCACACACACACGCACCACACTTGCTGAAGTCCCATAATATGTCAGTCCGAAGAAGAAGAGGTCTGTGGATGCTAAATCCTGTAATGTCCAATGAAACCCAAATCTATGTTTATCCCATCTGCTACCATATTGAGTTGTAAAATAAGTTTAATCTCAAAAGCTCATCTCTGTTGTGTGATTTTGAGATTTCCTTTTAAGACCATTACTGACATATCTGAAATTGTGTGATCAGGCTGAGAGAAGTGTTGCCCCACTGGTTTTTCAGTCATCTTCTTTTTAATAGTATGTCCGTGTGAGTTCATCCTAGTGTGGAGCTGTTGGCTTGTCTCTCCAACATAACCTGTTTGTGGACATCTCTTGCACTGAATGAAATAAACAACATGCTGTGATGTACATGTACAGTATAACTCCCATGTACCTTGAATTGTCTGTTTTGTGATGTAACCACACAGTCTGAAGTAGTCTTACAGGGGCGTTGATTGCAGGGCCGTGTACCATTTAGTGTCATGTTATTCTGTTCTGGCGAAAGCTTACTCCTAATAATTAGGCTGGCTAAGTTTGATGGTTGTTTAAAAGATAGTAGTGGTAGTTCCTTAAAATTACAATTAAGGGTCTCGTCCTCACTAAATAGTGGGTGGAGGTCTTTAATAATCTTACGCAGAAGTTCAAGGTCTGGATGATATGTGACTACTAAGGGTATTCTGTCTGTAGCAGCTGTCTTTTCTTTAGACTGAAGTAGTTGTTGTCTTAGTAGTTGGGCTGCACATTCTGTTGTCCTGTCAATTTCTTTGGAAGAGTGTCCCTGCTCAACAAAGGTGTTTTTCAACATAGCCAAATGTGTATCTCTGTCCTCCTCATTTGAACAAATATGACATCAGAGTGCTTGACTGTACATGACAGATTTTTTTTTGTGTGGTTTGGGTGATTACTTTTCTTGTGTAAGTATCTCTGTCTGTCTGTTGGCTTCCTGTAAATGCATGTATGTAAGGTTCCATCCTTAATGGTGACTATGGTGTCCAGAAAATTAACATTGGTGGTAGAATACTCCAAGGTAAGCTTTATGGTAGGGTGAAGGTTATTAAGTTCCTGATGAAAATCTTTAAGTGCATCTGTGCCCTCCATCCAAATGATAAATCATCAATGTAGCGGAAATCAGCTAGTGGTTTGTGGGAACAGTGCCGTAAGAAGTCCTCCTCCAAGTCTGCCATAAAGAGGTTAGCATACTGTGGAGCCATCCTGGTGCCCATTGCTGTTCCCATAGTTTGAACGTAATGTTTACCATTGAAGTTGAAGTTGTGAAGCCCTTCATTCACATTTTTGTGAATGACTCTTACAGTATGCCTTGCAAGCCCATTGGTCCACAGTGTGGCCAAATAGGCTTACAGCTGATACTGTAAGCTGCCATTCGGTGGGCAGCCGGGCAGTATGTGAGTGGGTTTGCTGCTGCCGCCCGATGATGGAGGGAGCTGGGTGGGCAGGGGGTCCTGTGTGAATGGGGGTGGGAGGTGCCACTGGACTACCAGGGCTACATCATTGGTGTCTTTGTGGCTATCAGGGTTTTGGGGAGGGAGGGGGGTCCACTAAACCATCAGGGAAGATATGGGTGCTTCTGCAAAGTGTACTGGGTGGGCGAATGACCCCCCATGGCTGGTGGCTGCTGTGTTGCGCCTTGCAGTACAGCAGCTCACTTGTGGGTGGCCACCATTTGAGACATTTTTTGCAGGCTCAACTATGCCCAGTGGTATGCAGCGTAGCTCAGGGTTCTGCCAGCATATGCGCCGCACATCCCAGACTGAATATCGGGATGTGCCGCATATGCATGGGCATGCACCCTGGGGTTGTGCTGTATACGATTATCATGCTGCCCTGGCTCATCGGGACTTGTGCTGCACTGGTCCCTCATTTCAATATCACACTAGGGCACATTACTGGGGTTGCGCCAGGTGCAACGCCTTTGAATATCTGGCCCTGTATGTATTGTTCGCACAACTTTCTCAACTATGTACAGTAATGTAATGTTACCCTACTGGCATTGAGTGTATCATTATCTTGGAACAGTGCTCTGTATATATATCTCCTCTTACCCTTTCCCCCAGGATGTACCATGAGATGAGCAACTTGTTGTTCAGTGTGACTTTTCTGCTGTAACTTTTCAATAAATAAGTAAGTATTAACACACTAAATAAATGTAGTGAATAATGAGTACACTAGATAAACTAAAGTAATCCTATACACAGCTTACATTCTGTTTGCTGCCCGATGCAAATCAATCCACTATGGCATCATTTATTACCTCAGCATGATTTTTAAGACTGCAGCAGAAAATAAGCTACTTGTGTTTTTTTTTTGTGTGTGTGTGTAATTTCTTTTCTTCCTGATGCACTACCGTGTTAGCCACTCCTTCAGGCATGCCAAAGATACTTCTGACCCATCCTGTGCCCCGAGCCTCTGCACTCAGATAGCAGCCACCTCAGGTGACCCGGCATAACCCTTCGCCGGGTGGGTCCCCCTCCTCTGAGGGGGAAGGCACCAGCCTGGGCAGGGCAAGCAGACCAGTACAACGTCTTAGCCCTGAGGTACTGCTGAGGTGGATGGCTGCAGGGGCATTGATGGCCTCAGAGATCCGGGCAGCCATCATCCAGGGTAACACGGAGTCATTTTCCATTTTCTGGTATGCTTCCCTCCTTATGCCGCTGTGCAGTGCTCCTGGTCTCAACCAGAGGCCGCTGCCGACCGACGTCTACCCCTAACCCACCCCAGGAGAGGAGAGCAGTCCTGCAGTTGCTCAATCCTCTCCTTCCCCTGCCAGCCCCCAGCGTCCTGAGTCCATTCTCGAACCCGGATTGCCGGCGTGGGTTGAGGTAAGGTGCCAGTGCCTCAGCCCTCTACGCCACCAGGCCGAGTTGTGTTTTTTTTATTGTTTAGGCTACTGCCGAATTTGTTCACCTGCGGTATAAAATTTAGAGACTACAATCAGTATCCTGTTTTGGTTTTCTTTAAAAGTGTAAATAATACCATAAATTATGCTAAAACACAATTATCAACATTACAAATAGAATAAAGTATGGGTCTGGGTGTGTAACGAGAATTTACACACACCCAAGGGGTTTATGCGTAGCATCAAACCTCATGGGTGTGTGTAAATTCTTGTTTACACACCCTCAGACCCATGTTTTATTTTATATAATCGTTGGGTTTCTCTTTTTCACCTCAGCAATTATATAAAATAAAAAAGGCTGCTGTGCCCCCGTAGTCCGATTACGTCATGGTGCACGGTCGGCCTTCACTTTTATTTAAAAAAAATTTTCCAGATATTGTGAGGGTGGTACATTTAAGTTTATTTTAAATGTTACTTACTGCCCAGTGTCCGTGGCAGTTTCTCTCCATGTTGGGTTTGAGGTTCGGGAGACAGCAATCGAGAATTGAGGAGCTCGAGCAGGTGCAGAGTGGGGGAAACCGTGCACGTGTTTGCCGTTATAAATGCTCCTTTGTAACGGCAAATTATGCCATGGTTTCCCTATGGAAAAAAGAGGAAGCCATTAATTATATAGAGAATAATGTATGGGGTGGTGTGCATTACAAGAATATAATAACTGTGGAGCGTTTTCTCCCATTGGAAACCAGGGTTATAATTCGCCATTATAACTCACGCGTTAGAACGGCGAACACGCACCAGGCTTGCCTTGCTCCTCGCATGTGCCTGCCTCCACTCTCTGGTCACAGCACAGGACACACTGTCGGCTCTGCCACCATCACTCGGCGGTAAGTGAATGCCAAAAAAAAAAACCTTGCCCTCTCACCATTAGTTCTTGAGCCCTGGTTCCACTTTTCCTGTTCTACTTTAAGTGTTTTAAAAAAAGAAATGTTTCAGCAGTGCTTCATCTGCACGGATTGCGGCTTGTTTTATTTTATATAATTGCTGTGGTGAGAAAAAGCTCCCCAGCAATTATAGAAAATAAAACATGGGGTCGTGTGTTTAACTCGAGTTTTTACACACACCCCTCAGTGTTGGGTGCTTAAATAAACTCCTCGAGCTTCACTCTTGGGGTTTATGTTTTATTTTTATTTATTTTTTATTTTATTTAAACAGCAGTTTGGAAAACCTTTGAGCCATAGGCTCATTTACAAAGGTACCTTGTCACAGTAAGACAAACGAAAATACACAGTATAACAGTACAACACATAAGTATAACAGTAACTTAAGACATAGATACAAACAAGCTGGTACAGGTAGGATTGATGCAAACAATACCAGAGTTATGTTGTCCTTAGCAGCTTAGTAATAAGCTTTATCATAAGTATTGAGTCATGGCTTTGACTCAGTGGCAATTACAGCATCGGGTGTTAATAAAGGTGGTTGGCTGCAACGAAGTTTGGAAGCACGATATAGTTGGAGCTTTGAGATGGAGGGGGCAGTGTTGAACCAGGAGGGGGCTCTAAAGCTGAAGGCTCTTGGCCGTGAGAGGTCCTAGCTCTAGGGATAACAAGAGAGGTTTTCCCAGAGGTCCAGTATGAACTAGTGGGACAGAGCGGCATATGGTGGTGGTCAATCCTGGTGGGATAGCCCAAGGAGGGTCTTTTTTTAAGTGCTACAGGTCAGATATTTGAGGCGCCTCGTCAAGATCAAGTACCAGTGCTTTAGTGTACAGTAGACAGGTGTGTGTCAGCCTAGGTGCTCCAGTAATTAACCTGCAGGCCTTATTCAGAGAAAAGCGAATTTTATGGAGTGCGGTTCTGATCAGCAGCACCATACACCGGCAGTCCATAGTCCACTAGGGACAGGATAGAGAGGTGATGAAGTCAAGAGCCTCCGGGGAGGCAGTGTTTATACCGGTGTAAGATGCCCAATCGGATATTAGTGGCAGTGGCTAGGGCAGCGATGTGTCCATGGAAGGAGAGGGAGGGGTCAAAATGGATCCCTAGGTATTTATAGGAGCAAACTTGTTCGAGTGGGAAAGAGGACCCAGAGTGAATGAGGAGTTTGAAGTTGCAGGACTTGTTTTGGGAATGAGTGAAGAACATGGTTTTTGGTTTTTTAAGATTTATCACCAATCTATGTTCCTTGAACCAGCCCTCGGCTTCAGTGAAGGACTTTTGCAGCGAGTCCTGGAGGGCAATAGGTTCACGACTTGAGGCAAAGATGACTGCATCATCAGCGTACAATAGAATGTTCCCCGAGCAAGAGTGTGGAGGTGTTAAGGTAAAGGGAGAATAGTAAGGGCCCAGAATGGAGCCCTGGGAACCCCTAGAAAAGATGGACAGATGTCTGAGTCCCATTAATTTTGCTACCGCCAGAGCGGTCAGATAGATAACTGGTGCACCAGGAGATAGGCCCAGCAGCAAAACCAGAGAGACTAAGGGCATCAAGAAGGAGGGGTGGGAGACAGTGTGAAAGCTTTGAGAGGTCAATGAAGACAGCACCAGCCAGAGAACCAGTGTCTAAGGAGGAGTGGAGAAAGTTGGAGAACTCTAGGAGGGCTGTGTTGGTACTGTGGCCCACTCGGAAGCCATGCTGCTCAGGACAAAGTACATTGTAGGTGGAGAGGTAGTCAGAGATTTGAGAGGCCACCACTTTTTCCAAGGCCTTGGAGAGAGGAGAGAGAATGGAGAATGTAGCATCCAATACCTCGGGGTGTGTGTAAAAACTCATTAAACACAACCTCAAGCATTATTCTGTATTTAATGCACACCCGAGGTGTGGGATGCCACATAAACCCCGAGAGCGAAGCTCAAGGGGTTTATAAAAGCATCCCACACAAAGGGTGTGCATTAAATCTGATTATGGACACCAACCCATGCTATATTTTTTGTACTTACTGGCCATCAATTTTTTCCTGCCCCCCCCTTGGTAGTGATGCTAATTCAGACTTAAAGTACTTGTCTCCTTTAAGAAACTGTTGAACAGTTTCTGATCACTCTGTTTCCAGAGTGTTATTCTAGTTTTCCTTCTTGAGTGATTGGTGCCAGAAAACTATACTTCCTTTTAAAAATGTTTATTTAGTACATTTTCTCAGTGCCAACATCTTTACTACACTGTACTACTGATGGCTTGAGAAGAAACGGTCAGACTGACTGTGGACTTAACTAAAAAGCTGAGGTACAATTTTTATTTGCAGCAGTGTTTTTTGTTTTGCACAGGTTCTATGAGGCTTGATGTTTTGTGGTAACAAGATACCGCTGAAATCGTCGACTGAGTGTGATGCTCCGTTCGAATGTCTCCAGCGCAACTGTTTACTCTGTGCGCATGAATGCCATAATAACTGTCCAGTTAATATAGCAAATAATAACTGGCCATCTCCATAGAAAAAAATAGATGGGCAATTATAATACTAAAACTAACCTTTTTGTTATAAAACTATAGAAACTTGCTCCAAAATAGTTCACAAAATTTTAATGCAAGCTTATTTTCTTCTGAGATGCTACAGCTCCATGTATCCAGTGAAGCAGCTTCAGCAACATCCCTCATATTGTCAGCAGCATGGTCAGGTGACCAGATTTGATGTGAATTTTAAAAATTAGTTACACGAAGAAATTGCCAGAGTTATATAGTTTATAAAGCATTGATGATTTACTCTTCTTAATACCTTGGGATCAGTAACTGCAAAAACATTAATTTTACCTAGTTTATTTGGTTTTCACTGTCTTCAATTCAAGCTTCAAGATTTTTGAGGCTTAGAGCTCACACAAAGGGTTTCTATCGTTAGCTAACCAAGATCAATATGGTTGTTTTTATTTCCACAATTTTATCTGAGCTTTGCACTCTCACTGACTCATAAGAACACTTCACTTTCCACTTCTCCAGTTCAGCATGTCAGCTCTCCTTCAGCTCTTACAGCCAAGATCATTGGCTCTTTCACCCGTCACAGCTCTGGTATGAGCTCCATCTCGGGTTCAGATCTGGTCTTCCCCACTGAACCATGGTCTGTACTTAGAATGGAAAGTAGAGACTCCAAGTGCAGATATTTTCAACAAATTAGTAAACATTTAACATAAGGAAAGTCCTTATACGAAAGGGCATATCAGATATTCAGTACAGTCAAGTGTTAATATGATAGCTTGAGGAGCTTCTCCATAGCGTGCTCAGCACAAGTCCGCCCGTCCTAGAGATCAGTGAACTGTACAACTGCAAAATGTAAAAAATAATGACATATATGTATATATATACTGTATAAATATATATATATATATATATATATATATATATATATATATATATATATATACTTATGCAACAGGTGCCTGGATAAATGGAGTGTGATAAATCCATTTATCTGAGTCACTGTCTGGATACATTTATTTATCCACATAGTAACTACATCATCACCCATTTATCCACACAGTGACTACATCACTAACTACCACCACCTTTGCTGCCTGCTTAGTAGTACTGCCTCCCAGTTTCACTTTCACCTCCTCACAGTGCTCTTTAAACCAAAGCTATCACAGTCCCAAACACTCACAAAATGCACACCCTAACCAAATCCCCTCCCCAAACCAGAACCACATTTTAAATGAAAACACTCTTAAGAAAAAAATGACTTTTTTCCCTTTTTTCAGCACAGCAATCCTGCAAACTAAACACAGCAACAAGACACAGACAAAAAACATGAAAAGGAACTTAAGAAAAAAAATAAAATATGACAAATCAGAACCCAAAAAAATCCTGTTGCATAAATCAAATATGCGGGGGGCACCTGTGGGCTAACAGTTATTTGTGAGTTGCCACAGCGACTCTGTGGGAATTTCTGCTCGTGGCTTCGCTGCACTGTGAGATTGGCTTGAGGTCACAGGCAACTGTATAAATAACTGTTATCCCACAGGCACCCCTTATATCCTATATATATTAGGGTGCAGTCACACCCCTATAGTTAGGGTTAGTAGGCACTTTAATGTTAAACCCCAAATTTTGCATGTTAATAACTTTGCAACTTTGCAACTGTTCAACGAATTTGCATGGAATTTGGAATGCACAGTCTCATATGGTAGATCTCTTGATTTGCCAAGTTGTGTTTTGGTTGGACTTACATTTTTTGTGCAGCAAAGTGCTGAAAAATAAGTTTTTTTATCACTTTTGACATGTTTTTTGCCCACTGTGCTGTGACCACACCATTTGGTCGTTTGGTCAGAATATTTCAGGGTTGAAAGAGCGTGGGTCAAAGGACAATCTAGCATTGGTTTGGTGAAAAAATATTAATTTACTTCAAAGTTATTTAATTTTTAATTTTGGGGTTATGAGCATGCTCAGTTCACTCCAAGAGTTATATGTATTTTCTGCAAAAGGGAAATGGGCTCACAGTCAAGGATTTTGTCAGCTCACAAAAGGGGATTTAAAAAATCCTCATCTGTGAGAAAAATTTCCTCATTCACGAGCCGTCATCTTGCTTTCATTTTTTTTTCCCCCAAACAAAATGTCATAGCTTCTTCTACAGGTGACTTTTTGTTGCAATCAGGCATGGGGTTTGGTCAGGGCAACACCCTCTACAAACCTATACCTTTGGTTTGCTTCGTTTTGGCCAAAAAATGGCTGTTTAAAATTTTGAAATTCTTCGTCTTGACTCTCTTCTGATCCCCTTTCGCAAGCTGACAAAATCCCTATTCACCAGCTGATCCCCTTTCGCGAGGTAGCAAAATCCTTGACCATGACTTAGGGACCACATGGCCATTTTTGCAAATGAGGATTGACTCTCAGTCAAAGATTTTGCTAGCTCACGAAAGGGAATCGACTAAGAGACGGGATTTTGTCACCTCACAAAAGGGATTGTTTTGATCCTTTAGAGCTGACAACTCCAGCAATCCCTCATTACAAGATAGCAAAATCCTTGACCATCACTTAGGGACCAAATGACCATTCTCACTGATGAGGATTGACTCACCATCAAGGATTTTGCTGTCTCACGAAAGGGATTGGCTGTGATCAGGAATTTTGTCAGCTCTAGAGATGGGTGCTTAAATCCCCTTTCATGAGCCTGGCAAAATCCCCATTTGCGACCTATCAAAATCCCCGACCGCGAGGTGGCAAAATCCTTGACTGTCACTTAGGAACCAGATGGTCAAAATCGGACAGTCAAGGATTTCTCATGGGCAGCGATTTTGACAGCTCACGAATGGGGATTCATCTCACGATCTGGGATTTTGCTACCTCACGAGCTAGGAATTTTTTAAACATTCCCACTGCATTGTAAATTAACTGTTTGGTGTTTTGACTTGAAATTTGCAGGATATAAAGGGGATGCCCCAGAGATGTGAATTATGCTATTTAGGTGTTAAACAGTTAATCAGTTCCATAGATATGCCATCACGAAATTGAGATTTTTCCCATAGGATAACACTGTGGCATCCATAGTGTCTTTCGGCGCCCGTATCTCAAAAACAAAGTGAGATATGGATTTTTTGCAGCTGCAAAAACAAGTTTGGAAACCATAGATTGCACCTGCAGTGGAATATTTTCCTAGGTTGTACGATTTCTGAGATATTAGCAAATTAGTGTTACATGGGTTCCTTTTCAGGCCTATTGGGCTACTGTATGACTCCATAGTTATGTGTAAGTGAGAGGGCAGGGCCCAGAGGGCCCGCAGTCCCACAGATGCATATCATTATGCACAAATGGTCAGTTTGGTGGGAGCATGGGGCCTGGAGGGCCTGGGCTTATGCCAACACATACCAGTTACTAGATGTATTACACTGTAAATAAACGGTTTTGTCTTTTGGCTTGAAAGTTGCAGGGTATAAAGGGGATATCCCAGAGATGTGACTTATACTGTTTGGGTATAAAAAATTAGAAATATAGAATTTGACAGCAGATAAGGACCACTAGGCCCAGCTAGTCTGCCCATTTCTCTACTTGATGGATAAGCTGCAGATTCTAGTTAACCAACAGCTTACTTCCTCCTACCCCCACTAGAATTGCTTTATGTCTGTCCCATGCATTCTTGAATTCTCCCACTATTCTTGACTCCACAACCTCCTCAGGAAGGCTGTTCCATGCATCCACAACCCTCTCCATGAAAAAATACTTCCTAACATTACCTCTGAGCCGTCCCCCCTCTATCTTCAAATTGTGCCCCCTTGTTCTTGCACATCTCTTTTTCTGAAACATGCTACCCTCTTGGACTTTGTTAATTCCCTTGAGGTACTAGAATGTTTCTTTCATGTCCCCCCTCTCCCTTCTTTCCTTGAGGGTATACCCATTAAGCTGCTGTAGTCTCTCTTCATATGACTTCTGGTGCAGATCCTGCACCATTTTGGTTGCCCTCCTCTGAACAGCCTCCACTCTGTCTATGTCTTTGTGTTGATTGGGCCTCCAGAACTGCACAGAGTACTCCAGATGGGGCCTCACCAATTGTCTGCACAGGGGGGATAACAACTTCTTGTTTTCTACTGTTGATGCCTCTCCCTATGCATCCCAGTATTCCCCCAGCCCTCCTTACTGACTTCTCGCATTGCTTGCCCACTTTTAGATCATCTGATATAATTACTCCCAGGTCCCTTTTGATTTTTGTTGTTGTTAGTATCTCACCCCCACCCCATTGTGTACTCTTCCCCTGGGAGTTTGTGTCCCAGGTGCATTACCTTGCACTTCTTTGCATTGAATATGAGCTGCCATACATCTGACCATTCCTCCAACCTTGCCAAGCCCCTTTTCATCCTTTCCACCCCACCTTGTGTATCAACCCTGCTGCAGATCTTTGTGTCATCTGCAAAGAGACTTACATTTCCTTCCAGGTGCTCTCCAATGTCATTTATAAAGACATTAAAGAGGACCGGTCCCAGTACTGAACCCTGCGGTACCCCACCAGTTACCCTCCTTTCTTCACTGTGGACTCCATTTACTATTACCCTTTGTGTCCTGTTGTCCAGCCAATTTTTTTATCCAGACTACCACCTTAGGACCCACTCAAAGGCTGGCTAACTTGTATGTTAATCTTTTGTGTAGGACTGTGTCAAATGCCTTGCTAAAATCTAGGTAGGCCATGTCCACAGCCCCTCCCTGGTCTACTACTTTGGTCACCCACTCAAAGAAATCTATTAGATTCGTCTGACACAACCTTCCCACTGTGAATCCATGCTGCCGTGTGTCCTGTGCCCCACTGGCCTCTAGGTACTCAACAATTCCTTCCTTCAGAAGTGATTTCATTATTTTCCCTACCACTGAGGTCAAACTAACTGGTCTGTAGTTTCCTGCCTCTGCCCTGCTCCCACTTTTATGAAGTGGAATTATATCCGCCCTCCTCCAGTCCTCAGGTACCGCCCCATCCTCCCATGATTTGTTAAAGAGAGTAGTCAGTGGTGTCACTAGTTCTACCCTTAGTTCTTTTATAATTCTGGGGTGAATCCCATCAGATCCCATTGCTTTGTCCACCCTCAGTTTCAAGAGTTCTTTCAAAACCCTTTCTTCTGTAAATGGACTGGCATCGACACCCCATCCAGAGTGTTTCTCTTGTTTGTTTTAGGTACCTCCCCTTCCTCTTCTATTGTGAATACTGGGCAGAAATATTCATTCAGTATCTCTGCTTTTTCACTACCACCCTCTGCCCACATTCTCTCCTCTTTATTAAGTCTCTGTATCCCTCCCTTGGTCTTTCTTCACTCCTTAATGTACCTATAAAAGGTTTTATCCCCCTTCATAACAGAATTGGCTATCTTTCCTAGGTTCGGGCCTTTGCTGTTCTGACTGCCTTCCCTGCCTACTTCTGCTTTAACTGATAAAGTTCTCTGTCCTGCTCCTTCTGTGTTTCCTTATATTTTCTGAATGCTATCATTTTCTCATTGACTTTCCCTGCCAACCCTTTTGAGAACCATATTGTTTTTTACCTCCATTTTGTTTTATTGATTCACTTCACACAAAGATTTGTTGCCTCTGTGATGGCTGTTTTGATTATTCCCCATTGTTCCTCCACCCCTCCTTCTTGCCTGTTTGCTAGTGCTTTTCTGAGGCATCCTCTCATTTCCCAAAGACAGCCCTCCTAAAGCCCAATACTCTTGCTTTTGTATGGCTTGACTCTATGGCTGTTTTTATTGTGAACCATGGTGTTTGGTGGTCACTTGTTCCCAGATGGCTACCCACTTCTAAATCTGAGATTCTTTCTCTGTCCCCATTTGAGAGTACCAGGTCTAAGATTGCTGCTTCCTGAGTGGGTTTCAACACTAGCTGTCTTAGGCATGCCCCTTGTAGGGCATCAAGAATGACCCTGCTCCTGGATGTGCCTGCAGCAAAGGTGCTCCAGTTAATGTCTGGCATATTCAGATCCCCCATCAACAATATCTCCCCTTTTTCTGCAATTTTAAGGATGCCTTCTATCATTTTCTTGTCCATTCCCTTCCCCTGAGATGGGGGAGGGAATTTTATCAGTTCCATAGATACGCCATTATGAAGCTGAGATTTTTCTCATAGGATAACATTGCAGAGCCCACAGAGTTTTTTGGTGCCTGTATCTCTGAAACAATGTGAGACATTATCTCACATGGAGGTTTCACTATCATGACTACAATGACACTTTAATTCTTTTCATAGCTGCTGTGGTTGCTGAGATATTGGCAAATTAGTGTTACAAGGGTTCCTTGCCCTATAGGGCTATTATATGACTCCATAGTTATGTGTAAGTGGGAGTGACAGGGCCCAGGGCATGTGTGCTCTGACAGACACATATTGTTATGCACAAATGGGCAGTCTGGTGGGAGCATGGGGCCCACCAACACATACCATTTACTAGTTATATTATACTTTTTCCAAAAGTAAGGAAATTCATTGCAAAAAACTTTGTTAATGCATCAGTTAGGGTTAAAGTGACAAAAGTGGAGAAATGAGATGTTAAAGTTGAGCCCCTAACCCCAACCACCACCACCCCATCCTCCACAGACCGACAGATGCCGGGGTGTGCCATGGGATCACGGGGCCTAACTCTCACCCCATTCTCCTTTATTGTAGCATGTCAACCTGTTTACACATGGAATGGGGTGAAAGTTGGGCCTGATGACCTTATGGTACACCCCGGCATTTGTCGGTCTGTGGATGTTGGGGTGAGGAAGTGGGGGGTTAGGAGCTCAATCCTAACATCTCATTTCCCCACTTTTGTTGCTTTAACCCTAACTGATGCATTAACAAAGTTTTTTGCAATGAAAAAATATATATATATATATATATATATATATATATATATATATATATAAAATACTGGTGCAGTCGCATCAGTATAGTTAGGGTTGAGTAAGCAGTTTAATGTTAAACCCCAAATTTTGCACCTTAATAACTTTGCACCCGTTCAACAGATTTGCACGAAATTTGGAACTGTGGTCTTGTATGGTAGATCTCTTGATTTGCCAAGTTGTGTTTTGGTCGGACTTGTGATTTTCATGCAACATAGCACTGAAAAACGTGTTTTTTGCCTTTTTTTGGCAATTTTTTGCTGATTTTTGCCCATCACACTGCAGCTACACCATTTGGTATTTTGGTTTGACATTTTCAGGGAAGAAAGAGGTTTTGTCAAAGAACAATCCAGCATTGGTTTAGTGAAAACATTAATCCGTTCCAAAATTATTTAATTTTGAATTTTCAGGTTCTGAGCATGCTCAGTTCATTCCAAGATTTATATGTATGTTTTGTGAAAGGGGATTGGGCTTGTGATCAAGGGTTTTGTCAGTTCATGAACTGGGATTTATAAAATCCCCATTTAAGAGGAAAAAGTCTTTGTTCACGAGCCACCATTTTGTTTTCATTTTCTCCCCCAAACAAAATATTGTAGCTTGCTCAATGGATGACTTCTTCCACACATAAGACATGGGTTTTGTTCAGGGTGACACCCTCTACAAATCCAGGCCTTTGGTTTCCTTAGTTTTGGCAAAAAAAAACAGCCATTTTAGATTTTAAAATTCTTAGTTCACAACTCACTTCGATCCTCGTTCGCAAGGTGACAAAATCCCGTTTGTAAGCCAATCCCCTTTCGCAAGGTAGCAACATCCTTGATCGTGACTTAGGGACCAGATGGCCCTATCTCATGAACAAGGATCAGCTCACGAACAGGGATTTTGACAGCTCGTGAAAGGGGATCAGCTTGTGAACGGGGATTTTGTCACCTTGCAAAAGGGAATTGGGTTTTTGAATCCCCTTTTGCGAGCTGACAAAGTCCCCTTTCATGAGCTGTCAAAATCCCCGTTTGCAAGCCGATCCCCTTTTGTGAGCTGACAAAATCCTTGATCGTCATTCCATGACCAGATGGCCATTCTCGCGATTGAGTATTGGCTCTTGAATGGGGATTTTGACACCTCGTGAAAGAGGATCGGCTCACGAACAGGGATTTTGTCAGCTCGCGAAAGGGGGTTGGTTTTTTAATTCCTCATTCGAGAGCTGTCAAAATCCCCATTTGCAAACCAATCCCCTTTTGCGAGCTGGCAAAACGCCCTTTCACAACTTCCAGACCAGATGACCAAAATCTGACGATCAAAGATTCCTCACAAACAGGGATTTTGACAGCTCGTGAAAGGGGATTTTTTTTTTAATTCTTCATTTGAGAGCAGTCAAAATCCCCATTCACAAGCTGTCAAAATCTTTGTTCATGAGCCAATCCCCTTTTACAACTTCCAGACCAGATGGCCAAAATCTGATGATCAAAGATTCCTCGCAAATGGGGATTGACCTCACAAATGGGGATTTTGACAGCTCGTGAACTAGGATTTTAAAAACTTTGCCACTGCACTGCAAATAAACAGTTTGGTCTTTTGGCTTGAAATTTGCAGGGTATAAAGGGGATGTCCCAAAGATGTGAATTATGCTATTTATGTGTAAAAAAGTTAATTAGTTACAAAGATATGCCATCATGAAGTTGAGATTTTTCCCATAGGATAACATTGAGGCACCCACGGCAACTTTTGGTGCCTGTATCTCAGAAATGATGCGAGATACTAATTTTTCGATACCTGCAGCTTAGTCCACCTTTACTTGAACTAAGCACATGTGGCAGTTTCGAAGTCATGATTACAACTGCAGTGGAATTTTTTTCATAGCTTGTACGGTTACTGAGATATTGGCAAATTAGTGTTACAAGGGTTCCATTTCAGCCGTACAGGGCTACTGTATGGCTCACAGCAGTGTGCAGTGGAAGCTTATATCTGAGGCCCATGCTCCCACAGATTCATATCAATATGTACAAATGGGCAGCTTGGTGGGAACATGGGGCCTGGAGGGCCTGCACGCCCACCAACATATACCAGTTACCAGGTAGATTGCACTTTCGAAAAAAACTCTTTTAAAACTTTGTCAGTGCACTGTAAATAAACGGTTGGTCTTTTGGCTTGAAATGTCCAGGGTATAAAGGGGGTATATCAGAGATGTGAATTATGCTGTTTAGGTGTAAAAAATGTTATCAGTTCCATAGATATGCCATTATGAATTTGAGATTTTTCCCATAGGATAACACTGCGGCGCCCACAGTGCTTTTCAGTGCCTGTATCTTGGAAATGATGCCAGATATTATCTCGCATGGAGGTTTCAAAATCATGATTACAATTGCAGTGGAATTGTTTTCATTGCTGCTATGGTTACTGAGATATTGGCAAATTAGTGTTACAAGGGTTCCTTTTAAGCCCTATAGGGCTGCTGCATGGCTCCATAGTTATGTGTAAGTGGGATCAGCAGGCCCAGAGGGCCCACACTCCCACAGATGCATAACATCATGCAAAAATGGGCAGCTTGAAGGAAGCACAGGGCCCAGAGGGCCCATGCTCCCACTAACACATACTAGTTACCAGTTACATTACACTTTCTCAAAAAGTAAGGAAATTCATTGCAAATAAACTTCATTAATATATCAGTTAGGGTTAAAGTGTCAAATGTAGGGAAATGAGACATTAGGGTTGAGCACCTAACCCCCCATCCTACTACCCCAACCCTCATCCTCCACACACACCAACAGGCATCGGGGTGTGCCATGAGGTCATTAGGCCTAACTCTCACCCCATTCTCCTATGCTTTCCCATGTCAGCCTCTTTTCACATGGAATGGGGTGGGAGTTGGGCCCAATGACCCCATGGCACCCCCGATGCCTGTTGGTGTGTGTGGAGGATGGGTCAGGTAGTAGGTGGGGGGTTAGGGGCTCAACTCTAACGTCTCATTTCCCTACTTTTGTCACTTTAACCCTAACTGATGCATTAAAGAAGTTTTATGCAATGAATATATATATATATATATATATATATATATATAGAGAGAGAGAGAGAGAGAGATATCTTCTTTTAAATAAAAAATGTTAGGTGCATCATTTTAACTATGACCTATAAAAAGAGACCCATCACAAGCAAACACCTCCCCTGAAGAAGCCCTGTATCAGAGAGAAACTTTGGGATATTTGCCTCTGCAATGGTTTGTTATATCTTGTATTGAAAAGCCACTAAAAGCATTACTTTTAAACCTCATTTGTGTGCAACAGTTCTTTTCCTTGGGATTCCCAGAGCAATGCTTGCTTTTGACTGGCAGCACCTGGGATTCAGAGTGCATGGAATCTTTCTTGTTTACTACCGCTGCAGTATAATTGGATGTCTACAGCAGGCCCAGCATGGAGCTGAAGGGCTCAAGCAGGCTTTGATTCTCTACCACCCCCACATAAATGCAATATCCTCTTCACACCACCATGCACATGCAATATCATTCAGTCACTCCTCCCCACACAGACATGCAATGTGACCACTCACGCATATGTGCTGAGACCATGCACACATGTACTGTCACCATTGCTCCCCTACACACAGTGCCACCCTCAGACCCTTCCACACATGCCCTCTCACCACCACACCCTTACACTCATGTTCTTTCCTTCACAAATCCTATGGACACCTGCACTATTCCTTCAGCCCCCCCAACACATGCAGTCTTACTCCTGAGCAGCCCAAGCACATGTGTTATCACCCTCTGACCCCTCCACAAACAATCACTGTCACCCCAGACTCCTGTATACATGCAGTGTCACCCACAGACCCTCTACATATTCACAAACCCTCCACATGCATACACTGTCACCCTCAAACTTCCCTCACACACGCAGTGTTATCCACAGACTACCCAACCTTATCCACTGTCACACACATACCTTCTCATACATTCAGTGTTACCCACGGACCCCTCCATCTATTATTCTTCAACCAAATTGTTCTGTTCTCCTCAGCTTTTATCACTGCAAATAGACCAGGTGTAGATGGGGTGGGGTGTCAACTGGGTGCTAAATAAATGCCAATAGTTGGTTAATGTAACAGATATACCCAGAAGTCATGTTCTGTCTGTTGATTGCATGAACACTGAGGCAAAATGATAGTTTGCATAAATTTTGTACTGACTCCTTAACAAATTTTGCAATTTTCAGCTCCATGTACTTAATGCAGATTCTTGGGCCATTACTTTGACAGTAAGTGACATGTGCATTCAAGTGTGGTCTCAATGAATAGACAGGAGTTAGAGCCTTAAAATACATATCCATATGTTACCTCAATAGATTAATGTAAAAAGTTATAGGGTTAAATACCAACCACCACCCCTTAATTTCTTGTGAAATTTCAAGATATTCTTATATTTAATCTTCTCAGACAGGATTTATTGTGTTTTATAACATGCTTTTATGTTGTCTTAAAGGGTAAGGATTCTGCTTTGAAATGTACATGTGGTTTTGAAGTCTTAAAGGTGATAGGAAACAGTTTTTACACCTGCCCTACAATTGTTCTTTTATTGGCTACCTAGCATTCTGATATGTTTTTGCCCCATTTTGTTATATTAAATAATCTAATTTTGTTGCCTTTCTAACTACCCTGAATCCCTCTCTCCTCAGCTGTTGCTGCTCTGTATTTTCATGTCTCCCGAACATTCTGTGACATCAGAAACATCCATTCCAGGCCATTCAGATGAAAAGCATGGAATGGGAGTTTTCCAATGTCATAGAATGTCTTAGAAATATGAAAATCAAGAGCTTGTAGCTGGTGAGGAGAGTGGAACTCTATGTAGATCTGAGGGCACCCCAAAACTAGGTTATTTGTTTATAAAAAAAAAATTATCAAAGCATATCAAAATACATAACTGGTATGGAAAGAAAGATGGAAGCAAGCAAGCAAGCAAATCTTTATTTATATAGTGCCTTTCAAAATCAAGGTGCTTTACACAGTATAAACCACAAATACATAAAAACAGTCAGCAATATAAATTATTTAAAATCAATCAATCTGGAAAAGCCAATGGGAAAAAAAAAGTTTTTAACATTGATTTAAAATTGCTGATGGTCAGGCATTCTCTCAACCGATGAGGTAGAGAATTCCACAGGGTTGGTGCTGCAAATCAAAAAGCACAAGCACCAGAAGTTTTTAGGTGAACCCTGGGAATCTCTAGCAATCCCTCATCAGCGGACCAGAGAGGACGATTGGGGGAGTAGGGAGTCAGTAGATCTTTTAGGTAGTTGGGCAGTTAACTAAGAAAAATAGTTTCCTAACTTCTTTAAGGCAATATAAGCGCATACATTGATAAAAGGGAAGACACCATTAATAGACTTTGTATGTTTATACCTTGTCAAATTTTGTGATTTTCAGGTATGTGTACTTAATGCAGATTCTTGGGTCATTTATTTGAGACTAATTTAAATATGCATTCAAGTGTGATCTTACTGAATATGTGGGAGTAAGAGCTTTAAAATGCATACCCATAAATTGCTTCAAACATTAATTTGAAACTTTTTTTAAAGAGGGAAATTTAACTAAAAGAAAAAAAAACACCTTTGTTTACACAAAACATTTTTAATTCAAAAAATGTAAAGTTTAAAATATGACTGCTGGTAAAGTAGTGGAAATTAGTCTTGTTCATGTAAATAAAAATCTCTATTGTCAGATACATAGTTTCATAGTTTTATACAAGTTTCTTGGCGTTGGCTTTAATGACTTGCCACATAGCAATGGAAGTGAGTGATCTGATCTATTCCCATGTAACTATCAAGTTCCCTCTTGAATTAATCCAGTGAGTTGCTTAATACTATTGATGCAGGTAGTGCATTCCAGGCACTAACCACCCTCTGACTGTACCATTCACATCTCTTGTTTGTTCTTTCAGTTTCTCCCCTTAGCTGCAATTCATGTGACCTTGTTAGTCTACCTGTTTCACTCCTACATAAGCCAGATGTTATCTATATTTGTTCATTTTGAAAAGCTTTGTATACATAGCAAAGGTTTCCTCCTAACTTCCTATAATGAATAGAGTAGAGCCCCAAGATTTCTAATCTATCCTTATATGATTTTGTCTTAACATTTAACATTTTTATTCTTTTTGTCACTTTTCTTTACACTCATTCCAATAGTTTCATACTCCCTATATTATGTAGTGTGACAAAAGGAGTACAGCATTCCATATGTGGTTTGACAAGTGTAGTATACAGAGGGATAATTACATCACTCTTCCTACTTTTAACATTTCTTGTTTGCTTTGTTTTGTTTGCAATTGTTTAACCAGGTGAGACATACTAAGCTGAAAGCTTGTTTACAGGTGTAACCTGGGAGCACAGGGAAGTTAAATGACTTGCTCAGGGTCACACAATATGCAAGTGGGGGCCGTGGGATTCAAACCCAGGTCTCCAGATTTGCAGCTCAGAGCCTTAAACCACTGCACTATACTGCCTCCAGTAATTATGTTACATTTCTTGATATTTTCTCTGATATGATACACCAATATCATCTTGATAATCACATACATCTTGGTCCTCATCTGAATCCTTATCATTTGCATTATAGAGCAGAGACATAACATCATCTGGACATGGTGTGTCCATCCACTTTACATTGAGACCACCAGTCCAACAATGCAAAGCTACATTTGGGGCATTGATAATTGCAACAGAATAAATACTCCACATTTGGCAGATGTAGTTGGCTCGTAGAATATGCAACTTCAGGGTTTCCTGGCAGGGTGGTAGCAGAGACAGATCAGTTGTTCTGATGTCTTTGTTATATTTCTCCAAGAAGATCTGCTGCCTCACTATATTTACAGTAGTAACTTGCTTTCTTCCATACAGTTTACAGACATACTCCTCCAACAGAGCTACAACATCCTTATCCACTTATAAATCACTCCCAAGTTTCTGAAAGGCATCCAGGAATTTGGGGTACTTTTGAAGGGCATTCCAGCAAATCTTCTTACCCTTTCTGAAGAATGCAGAAACATAGCCACTGCCTGTGAATGCATGGAAACTGACTAAGGTTTTCTTTGTTGCAGTGGTCATTTCACAATTGCTAATACTGACGATATTCCTACTATTACCATGGCCATTGTCCAGGTATATGTTTTGCTCGCATTCTGAAAATAGTGAAATTACTGATTACAGATAGTGATCGGATGATGACAGGGCCTGGACATATTCTAATGCCATGTTGCACATGAAGGGCAATTTTTGTGTCTACTTCTTCCTGGTCACAACAGAGATCATCCACAACTACAGTCCCTTCTATGATGATCATGTAGCATTTGTCTCTGTTTGAAAAATAGATCACTTGGTTCTCTGGCAAACTTGAGCAATTTTCTCCCCAGACCTGCATAATCAAATCAATCAGGCACTCCTTGTTAGATCCATTAGAAAGGAAGTAACTGAAATTCTTTGGCACTTTGATGTTGGAACCTTTGATAATATGCTTCTCACTAAATCCTCATTGAAATCACTCAGCCTCTTTGATTGACTGCTCTCTGTATGTATCTGCAACAACATTCACTCTTGCAAATCCCTTTGGAAGACTATTCAGGAGTTTAATTGCCAGATCACCAAAGGTTTCAGGGATTCCTGTCATAACCCGCACTGTTGCCATTAGACCAACTATGTATGCTGAGACACTTTCCTGGAGGGAAGCTCCAAAGTGTCTAATACTGGACAGTATTCTGGTAGCACCTCAAGTAACTTGATCTTTGGTGTTGTCCATCTAGTTCTATCTGTATTGGCTAGACTCAGTGGGTCTGGGCCCAGTCAGCAATATGTTAATAATTTGTTTATATCTTCAGGGAAGTTGTGCTTGTTTGAAAGGGTCAAATGTTTTCCCAATATATCTCTTTCAAATTTAAGTTCTGTAACTTTTCCTTTGATAGTTACTCATGCTTTTTTGTTTGCATCATTGAAGGTTTTCACTGGGGCTTTTGAAATTGGATCAAAATATTTCTATTTACAACTTCCCAGTCTTTCTTTGACAAGCTGTTCATACATTTCTGTACCTCGTTCAATGATACTGTTGAGGTTCTCTTCAACATAAGGCACAACAGGTGCTCCTGAGGACAAATTGTGCAATCTTTCAGCATCTAAAGTAGTACTGCATAGGTCGATAAACTCTTGATTGAAAAGAGTCAATATGGCTTTGATGCATTGTTCTAACTTGATGATTTCAGATGGCCTGTATGCTTTTTGTGGATTACTGGCTGAACTGTGAAGGCCACCACATCTCCAAAAGTGCCTCTCTGAATTTTGCTAGATGTGGTCAATTTAACACCCATTTATCATAGGCCATTTGATTTGCAGCAAAATGTTTGATTCCACCTGGAACTTTGGTACTATGATTGTATGTCTGCTCACCAACTTGGTCAACTGATTCCTTAGAAGCTTTGTGATAGCTCCTTTGAACTGAAAGCCTTTGCTTTTCAATTAATGTCCTGAACCCTGGATGAGAAGCTTCAAGAGTTTTAAGTGTGTGCGCATAGTAAGCCCCATAACGAGCATAGTTTTGCTTGTTGAAGGCGAAGAACAGGGACAGTGAATATTTCCTACACAGTAGTCTAAGATCAAAGTTGTTTTCTTTTATTGCTGTATGAAGCAAATGCTACCAATTCACTATATTTAGATATGTCATCCAGAGCTATGGAGTTTTCTCCAGCTCACCATCATGAATCCACTGCCTGAAGGCCTCATACTTAGTCTGGAAAGTGATAATCTCATCTTCCTGAAGCAGTTTTGGAAGTCTATAGGTTGAGGTGATGATCATCAGGGACTTCTTTGAGGGCCATGGTACTTGTGAAAATGGATTTATTAATATTGTTATTGCTAACAACCTAGAGCAATTAGTCAAAATACCTACAAGAGAAAACAAGATTCTAGATCTTATCTTAACTACGTTCAGACAGGTATATCTGATCCAATAGTATTGCCTCAATTAGGTGATAGTGACCATAGAATAGCTAAAATTAAAACTGAAAATTAAAGATCAAGGTATCAAGGGTGTCACAATAGTGAGGGACTTTCACAAAGCTAACTATAAAAATATTAAGGACTGGTTAACAACATGGGACTGAGAAGTCGAATTAAAGGATCAAAATCTTGAGAATAGTTGTAGAAAGATCAATGATAAAATGCAATTTTGTATATCCAATTGGGTTCCACAAATGACAAAATATCATAATAACAATAAAAGATTACCCTCATAGTGGAATAACAAACTAAAAAATGTATCAATAGAAAGAAAAAATTATACAGAAAATATACAAAAAGTCCAAATGAAAAAACGTGGAATAATTATAAAAAATTGGCAAAATAAACTAAAAATCAACATCAGAAAAGCAAAAATGGCATATGAACTAAAACTAGACGCACTTACAAAAGATAATAAAAAACAGCTTTTTAACTATGTTGGCTCTTTGAAAAATAATCAGAAGGTTGTGTGACCTATTGCAGCATCTAATGTTACTATTAGTAATGAGAAAGAAATTGCCAGTGAACTTAACAATGATTTTGAAAGTATATTCAAACCAAAGGAACCCATAGCTAATGTTATCCCAGGAAATCAGATCACTTTATGGAATTCACTGTAGAAGAAGTCTCATCAGTTATAGGATCTATTAAATCCAATAGTTCTGCAGGCCCTGATGGAATACCCCCAAAGTTCTTAAAAGAAGTATCCTCAGTATTGCTCAGACCCTTATCTAAACTATTTAATGTATCCATTCAGGAAGACAAGACTTTACCCCAACAGAGAGAAGCTAACGTAACACTTATATTCAAAGGTGGCGATAAAACTAAGGCTAACAATTATAGGCCAATTAACCTGACTTTGGTCATAGGGAAACTAATGGAACTGTTACTGCAACAAAGAATTACAAACCACATTAGAGAGAAAGGATTATTAGACATATTACAACATAGGTTCTGTACAGATAGATCTTGCCTCACAAATCTCTTACAATTCTTTGAGCCTGTGAGTTCAGCCATTGATAAGGGAATGTCCATTGATGTGCTTTTTTTTGGATTATAGTAAGGTGTTTGACACTGTTTCACATAAAATCCTAGTTGAACATCTTATCAACATTAAAATACATTCCAACATAATTAACTGGATAATTTCATGGCTGGACAACAGAAGGCAGAGGGTGGTGATTCATGGATATGAATCAAGTTTGGGAAATGTCACAAGTGGTGTACCACAAGGTTTTGTCTTGGGCCCCATCCTCTTTAATATACTTGTTTCGTCCATGCAGACCAACAGCTCTGCATGGATATGCAAGTACACAGATGGCTACAAAATTGGTGCAGTTATTACAGATTCAAGTTCACATGTACGTTTTCAAGAAAACATTAACCAACTTAGTAAGTGGGCAAAACAAAATCAAATGAAATTCAATGAAGGAAAATGTAAAATTATGCACATTGGTCATAATAACCCTAATTTCACATACACATTGAATGGCCATGTACTGGATTCAACCACTATTGAAAAGGACCTGGGTGTTTAGTTCAATAATGATCTATCCTTTAACACACACAAACACTCAACAAAAGGCAAAACATGGCCATGAAATCCTGGGATGCATATTTTGAAGCATTAAAAGTAGGGAAGCAAATGTGATCATCCCATGATATAAAAATCTAGTAACACCACATTTGGAACACTGCTCCCAATTCGGCTCCCCCCAAACAATACTGGGAGAAAACATGATAGGAAAAAGTTTAGAGGAAGGTTACCAAAAGACTTAAAGCCATGAACAACTTGAGTTACCATGAAAGATTATACAAGCTTGGATTGTATTCTATGAAATATAGAAGGACTAGAGGAGACCTGTGTCTGGCATCCAAAGCCATGAATGATCCATTCCTGCAGGAAACTATTTCTATGGTTGGTCATACTAAAAATAAACACACCAGATCCCATGACCATCAGATGACTGGAGATAAAAACAACACAGTGAAAAGGACCAACTGGTTTACACAAAGAATAATATATAGATGGAAAGCACCGCTCCAGACTATAATAGAGAGTAATACAATTGACATTTTCAAAAATAGACTTGATAAGTTTATGGGCACAAAAAAATATAAATTCCACCCTTAACAATATAAGGTGGCAAGTTCTTAAAGGGCTTATGCCTACTGAACTTGTAACACACACTATGAACCTATGACAAGCAATACTGCAGGAATGCCATTCGATTCTGTTGAATACTCTATAAATCTGATCTGAAGCAGTCTCTCTAAGGCATCTGCAAAATGTTCATGTACAGACCATGCCTGATTGTAATGCTTCCCATGCAAAACTCTCCTTATGCTGCCAGAGGCACAAAGACCAGCCTGAAATAGTATGTTCTTAAAGCCACTGCCACCAACTAATTGTCCTATAATGCCAAAGTTTTCCAAGCTAAGGTGGGCATCCCCCAGATGAATTATGACATTGTTGAACTGATCAGGGAAATTCCACACAACATGATATGCCTTTGCTACTGCTCCAACAACAAGTGCTAGGTGAACAAAGGGCATATTTACTTGCTGAGCTATTTCTTATGTTTGTTTAAGGTATTCAACTACAGTGGCATAATCAGTGATATGATGACCATCTTCTTTGGTGAACTTGAATGACTGTTACAAACCAGCGTCAGCCAACCAGTAAACCTTGGGACAAGCTGATCCTCCTTGTGTGCTTCCTGACTGAGTTTCCATAGCATTAGCTTTGTCTTGCCAATATTTACGACTGATATTGGCACAGAAGTCTTGGGCATACTGCCAAATGTGATTGGCTCCTTCTTTGAATTCACCTGTTAATGCTGTAATTCCTTTTTGTTAGACACAATTGTCCTTCTGTTTCAGTGAGGAATTTCAATAGAATCTTCTCGGAGAATGGAGCTTTCAGATTTTTCTTGGTATGCAACACCATGTGTATTGTGTATTGTTCCATGTCCAGATACCATGTCAATGTTCTGACCAAAGTTGTCCATCTAGAAAACTGTTAAAACAACAGAAGACTCTGACTTTGGCTGAAGTGGCAGTAACAGACCTTGCTCTTGAAAATTCTGAGAAAGTTCTGCTAAACCAGTTTCAATTTCACACACTTGGTCATAACTGCAACTATTTCCTAAATGAAACAGGATGTTCACAGGCATTTTCTGTCTGGTCATATTGTGCAGTACAACTCCAAGTGCATGTTTTGTAGTGAGAAACCTGCCATGTGTGACACCATGAATTAGGTCTTCTGAGTTGGACTTTGACACCTGGGAGACTTGTTCACTCTCTGTATGTTTGGGGGATTTTAGTATATGCAAGAAAAATGATTGAACTGTCTCTGGGGGTTGTCATTCTTTACTCAGGAGAGCATCCATGGTTGGTGGCCATGGTAGTGAAGGTGCTGTTTCTACAAATCTTAAGATATGTTTATGCAACAAGGAAGCAGCATGCTTGATGACTTGATTGTCATCCATTCTCAAAGCTCTGTGACTGATGCACCACCAATTAATGATTCAGCACTGATTACAACTGAGGTGGGATATTCAGAAGGGTTGCGCATGGCACAACACAGTTGCACCATGCGCAACCCACTGATGTGCCCTGGAGTGATATTCAAAAGGGGAAAGTGAGTGGCACAAATCCCGATGTGCAGGGGTGCATCAGTAATGTATACGGCACAAGTAGGGGGGGGCGTGCCCATGCATACTCTGCACATCCCGATATTCAGCCCAGGATGTGCTGAGCAGATGCAGGCGCAACCCCTACCTGCACCGCACACAGTTGAGCCAAACAAAACAAGGAGCAAAAGCTCTCCACCCACAGGTGAGCTGCCATATTGCAGGGCACAACACAGCAGCTGCCAGCTGTGGGTGGCCACCCGAGCTCCAGCGGCACCATCCGTCATGGTAGCACACCCCCATGCCCGATCATGGGCATAAGTATTAAACTATAAACGTCCAATATCCCTGGTGGTCCAGTGGACCACTTCCACTCAATCGCAGCATAAGCACAACAAAGTCTTATATCCCTGGTGGTTCAATGGACTTCCAGTTTATCACGGGCAGCATGAAATATAATATTCTCAATGGCCTGGTGGTCTTAGCTCACTCTGCCCACTGAGCCCCACCACTGCCCCCAGTCAGTGGCGGGTGGCTAGCTCTCACCACAGCCGCCTCCCCCCCATCGACCGCTTACAGTGGTTGTATGCCCATTGGTTCACAGTGTGGGCCAATGGGCATGATCAGACAGACACAGTCCAGATATGTGAATAGATTCATTCCCCGCATCGACCGTGTAGTACGGTATGGTCTGGTACGCCCATTGGCCCATGCTGTGGATCACAATGGGCATACAGCTGTACTGTATGCAGTCAGTTGGTGGGCAGCCGGTGGCTTGCGGGTGGGGAGCTGCCACCTGCTGCTGACTGGGGGGGTGGTGGGGCTCAGTGGGCAGGTGGGGAGGGGGGTTACTGCTGGACCACCAGGGATGGTTTGGAATATTATATTTCAATACTTATGCCCGCAATCGGGCTGGAAGCAGTCCACTGGACCACCAGGGATATTGGACTTGTATATTTCAATACCTATGCCCGCAATCAGGCTGGAAGCAGTCCACTGGACCACCAGGGATATTGGACTTGTATATTTCAATACCTATGCCCGCGATCAGGCTGGAAGCGGTCCACTGGACCACCAGGGATATTGGACTTTAATATTCATAAGTATGCCCATGATCGGGCATTGGGGCACATTGCCACTTGTGCAGGGGGCATCGGTCCCTGACGGCTGCAGCCTGGCAGGGCGCCAGGTGCAAGTCGCCGGGGATCAGTGCACCTGCATGCAAATGGGGCCATAATGGCATGCAAATGGCCCCATTTGCACCTTGCATGCATTATGGCCCCATTTGCATGTCCACCACTGAATATCATGGTTGATACACCTAGTGCAATGGCACTTGTGCTAGCGCATCCCCCTGCCCCTCTCTGGCCACTTGCGCTGATGCAGTGCCACTGCACCATGCACTATGCAGGTGGCCATGGAGTGATAATCAATAGTGCTGAGCCATGGCACAGCACCATTGAATATCACCCTGTCAGCGCCCTGGCACATCCCTGTTGCACTGCGCCCAGGCTTGCGCCACAGCCTGGTGCAGTCTGAATATCCCACCCCTAATGTTTTTTGAGGATCCAATCCAATCCAATCCAACTTTATTTATAGTGCGCTTTTCAAAATATCAAAGTGCATTAACAATATAAACATAAATAATCATTCAGCAAAACATATAATGGTGTAAAATTGCTAAAATAGGCAGCAATAGTTTTAAAGGAAAAAACTAAATATCATTCCCAAACACTAAACTGAATAAATATGTTTTCAGCACAGACTTAAAGATCTCAGTGGACAGGCACTCTCTAATCCGACGAGGTAAAGAATTCCACAGGGTCAGGTCAACAAATGAAAATGCCTGGTACCCAAGGTCTAAAGACAGACCCTGGGAACCTCTAGTAATCCCTCGTCAGTGGAGCGGAGTGGATGGAGGGGGCAGTAGGTATGCAGGAGGTCTTGCAAGTAGCCTAGTCCCTGTCCATGTAGGGCCTTATAGGTCAGCAATGCGACCTTGAAGATGATCCTCCATCACACAGGCAGCCAGTGCAGTTTGTGCAGCACAGGGGTGACATGACTAGTTCACGAAAGACCTGTCAGCAACCTGGCTGCAGCATTCTGCACCAGCTGCAGGTGACGGAGGTCCACCCCGGTATCCCTAGGTATAGAGCATTGCAGTAATCAAGGTGGGAAGACACAAATGGACCAAGATAGGAAGGTCCTCGGGCAGAACCAGGTGTTTTATCTGGGCAATGTTCCTCAGATAGTAAAAAGAGGACTTAACAACTGCTGAAACCTGAGCTTTTAGTGTCAGCTCACCATCAAGCACAATGCCCAGATTCTGCACCTGCTCAGAGGGTCTTAACTTGTTTCCCCCTAGCACAAGGTCAGACAGCTAACCAAGAGTCAACCTCTCTACCCGATGATCTGGGTCCACCACCAGCACCTCAGTCTTATCAGGATTCAGTCTCAACCAGTTAGCACTCATCCAGTCCTGAATCTCAGAGAGGCAGTTGTTAAAGACTGGGACAGCATTATTCTGTTCCGGTACAAAGGACATGTACAGCTGAGTATCATCTGTGTAGCAGTGAAAACTCAACCCATACTGCCTTATAATGTCTCCTAACTGCAGCATATGCACCATGAACAACAAGGGGGACAACACAGAACACTGTGGCACCCCACAAAGTAGGGAAAAGGGGGTCAAGGAAAAAATCCCTGAAACCACCCTCTGCATCCTACCTGTGAGGAAAGAGTGAAACCACCTGAGGACTATCCCCAACAGTCCACAGAGTAGCAACAGGCATTCCAACAGCACCCCATGATCCATGGTATCAAATCTTGCAGAGAGATCAAGGAGGACCAAGATCGAATGACTCCTCCAATCTTTCACTATCAGGAGATCATTAAGTACCCAGACAAGAGCTGTCTTGGTACTGTGCCTCTTCCTGAAACCAGACTGAAGAGGATCATAAAGTTTGTGGGTGGTAAGAAAGTTCTCGAGCTGAAGTCTGACTACGTTCTCAATAACCTTGCCCAAAAAGGGCAGGTTAGAGACAGGTCTGTAATTCGCAAGACAGTCTGGGTCAAGGGAAGGCTTCTTCAAAAGGGGTTCCTCCACTGCCTCCTTCAGGGGGCTCAGAAACACACCCTTATCCAATGAGCACCAGACTATCTCCACAAGGATCAGTCTGATGACATCCACACATCCCACAAGGAGGTGTGTTGGACCTGGATCCAAACTACAGCATGTTAGTCACATGCCCCTAACAATCTTCACTATATTCATAATCACTGGCTGGTTAAACTTTGTCCAAAGAGACTGGATGCCTGTGACCTCACACCGACCTCCGCAATACTCATTTGAGTGAGTTAAGCAGATCTCTGACCTGATAGAGGACACCTTATCAGCAAAGAATTGAGTGAACTCATCACATTTAGATTGTGAAAAAGCTCTCCGGCCCCGAAGACAGGCTGGATTGCACAGCCTGTCCACAGTCCGGAAGAGCTGTGCTGGTCAATTCCTTGCAGCAGCAATCTCCCTGGACAGGAACTCTGCCTTCTTATGGTAGATTGATGATTGATAGTCTGAATAATAGGCCATCAATCTAAGTCTGCCCTCTCCCCAGCCAGATTTCTGCCAACAACGTTCCAACCTTCACCCTACTCTCCTCAACTCCCTCAAAGTCCCATCAACCCAGGGGGACTGAGGACAGAGAGAGAGAAGGTGAACATGGACAGGAGCTACAGAATCCAGGGCCCCGACACCACACTATTATAGTACAGTACCATGTCCCCTGGATCTGACCATTCCAATGGCCCTCTCAATAGGTCCAGCACCACCATCAGACCCTTGGGTAATACCCCTTAAATGACGGTATGGACCATCTTCACAGGGGCAGGTCCCACAGGGGGAGCTGCAAAACTAAACCTTGTAGAGTGATGATCAGACCACCTGACCAGTTCCACCACCAGATTGGTGACCTCCATTCCCAGGAGGAACACCAGATCCAGGGAGTGACCCTGAATATAGGTTGCAGCTGTAACTACCTGTGTGAAGCCCAATGAGATCATCAGTTGGAGGAAGTTCTGACCAAAATGCGAGAGTTCATCATCGACCCAGGCATTGAAGTCCCCCAGGACAAACCACCTGGGGGACTCCAACACCATATCGACCGTGAAGTCCGCCACTTCCTGCAATCAACTGTTAAAAATAAAAGTGAATCCCCATATTTCTTTTTCAGCTGGTTTCTAAGTTTATAACGGTATCATTGATCTCCTATTTCAACTCCTGAGATTTCATTCAATGCCTTCATTGAAATGGGTTGATGTCTTTGCCACACATTGTCTTCAATTACATGACAAACGGCCTCAAACCCTAATCACAATGTGCACATATTTGCAGATGACACTGTCCTCCACACATCTAGCTCATCCTTGGATTCAGCCTTTGAGGATCTAAAGCAAGACTTCATCTCCCTCCAGCATAACCTTATCAAGCATAAGCTCCTACTCAATGCAAAAAAAATACTAAGCCATGATCCTCTCACCCAAGGCAGCACCGGGACCAACACAAAAACATATGATTCTAACATTATTGGATGAACCCCTTGAAATAATAGATACCTTCAAATACCTAGGGTTCTGGCTGGATAACAAGCTCAACTTCCTGTGCCACCTCAATGAGGTTTAAAAAAAATTAAGGCATCGACTAGGTGTGTTTTACCGTATTAAGCATCTACTTACCTTAGACGCTGGAAAGAGATTAGTGCAATCTACATTTCTACCCTTATTGAACTATGCTGACTTTCTCTACATCCATTGCCCTTCTGCTGCACTCAGCAAACTGGACACGCTCTACCACCGGGCCATAAGGTTTATACTAAACTTGCCCGCTCGCACCCACCATTGTTTATTGTACCAAGAGCTGGGCTGGTCATCTCTCTCCACAAGGAGGAAAAGGAAAGCTCTCCTCTGGTTCTCCAGAGCCTTGTCTAACAAACTCCCTGTTTACATTTCAAACTTCTTTGAGCGTGACAAGGGATCTTATGGATGGAGACATTTTTCCTTACTCTGCTATCAGGTACCTAGAGTAAAAACAATCCATGGCATGGCTACAATCAATTTTTCCCTCCCATCCTTATGGAACACCATGCAAAGTACATTTAAACTCTCAACCCTCCCCGGTCCGTTCACTCTCAAAAGCTCTCCTAGCCAAATACCTTAAAGAAACCTGTAACTGTTTTAAGTGACTGGGCACCTGTAGCACCTTGTATCACTCCCGCATCTGATACATCTGCTATCACCCCTTCTTTCTCGAAGTGTGGGGTGTATAGCACTTTTTAATCTCTCCCCCTTCCCCTGCCCTCTCCTCCCCCACCCGCTCTATGTACATGTTCCTATTTTGCAGACACCTGTAGCCCTTGTATTGCTCCCACATCTGGTACAACTGCTATCACTCTTCTTTCTCCTAGGGTGGTGTGCATTGCACTTCTTAATCACTCTCTCTGTTTCCTCTGCCCTCTCCCCCCCTCCCACTCTATACATAGGTTCCTACTTTGCCACCAGAATTGACTATAACTCTGTTATCACTGCAACACACCCTAGGTCACTTCCCCACAAGGGAGCATCTAGCACTTATTATTCTCTCTTCCCTTTCCCCTGTCCCTTCTCTTCCCCACCCTTTACACTATCCCCTCCCCCCCACTTGCATACCTGTTTCCTGTTGTATAATTGATTGTTACTTATGACTACCAATGTACTATATGTTGCCTCTGGAACTCTAATTAAGACTTGATATCAATGTTAGTTATGTATTGATTGGTATACTAGTTATGACCTCACACTTATGTATCCCAAGTGCATTATTTTTGTATAGACCTGTATATTCCTTCAACTGTATTATGTATGTACTGGCATACCAGTTATGACTTCACTTTTCTGTATCATATGTGAATTACATATGTATAGGCCAGATTTTCCCACCTAATGTACCATGTCATCTCCCTGTCTCCCCTCCGCTGTTACCCCCTGTTCTGTATTATGTCCAGGACCACCTTGAAAATGAGCTTGCTCAATGGTGTCCACACCTGGTTAAATAAAGTTTGATTGATTGATTGATTGAAACCCAGTTCCATCTGACTGCTCATTGTCATCCTCATTATCACTTCTATTCTGATCATCTGGGGTCCTGTCCCTTGTGAAACTTTATAATTTAGGTAGCACTTGTCATGTTTACAAAACTCCCTTGCAATGAGGTTCTGTCTTAATTTCTGTGAGCATATCATGGTCATCACATAGCTCTGTCACCCTTTTCATTGCGGCTTCAGCTGTTTTTGTAACAATTGCTGTTGGATCTTGCTTCTTCTCATCCTTCACTTTGATTACATATTTGTTACAGATTCCACATTATAAGGAAATAACACTCTAGATGATGAGGCACAAGGAACACCACACTTGAGATGATGATATGAGCTACGTTCACCAGCATCTGCATGTTCTTCAGATTTTCTGATACTCTTGGCTTTTGTGAACTTTTGATAACATTGTGTATGGTAGCTATGCTTGGCAGGGTCATAGTTAGGCATTGGAATTGATGCACATGGCTGATCATAAGGATTTTCACCACCTAACAGGGTTTGAATATCTTTGCTTTCTACAAGTGTGCAGTAACTTTTGTCACTCAGAGAAATTACTTCAGAGTCTCTTGTTGTCAAGGCAGGGTAATACACTACACTACACACTGCAGGGTCCTAGGATTTTCCTCTCCACATTTCCATTTGACAGAAAAGTTTAGAGACATCTTTGAAGAGTCTGAAATAAAAAGAAATGGTATGTTAGTATATATGTATTGTACTGGCACGGTAGAGCCAGTATAGTTAGGGTTCAACGGACAATTCTATGTTAAACCCAAATATTTGCACTTTAATAACTTTGCAACCTTTTGACTGATTCACCTAAAATTTTGCATGCACTGTTGGGTATCAGAGCTCTCTTGATGTGGGAAGTTTTGTTCCAGTCAGATGTGCAGTTGTGGAGCTGCTGAGTGTCAAAAACTGTGAAAATTACCATTTAGGTGCAAACTCTTTGCTCGCATGCAGCTCCGAAATCGCTTGGGTGTGGGGTGTGAAATTTTTAGGGTAAAGGGGGTCTGGGTCACTGATGTGCTTTTAGATGGTTTGGTGAAAAAATATTAACCCGTTCAAAAGTTATTAAAGTTTAAAGTTTCCCATTATAGCCTATGGCAAAAATTAGATGTCTGGTGCAAAAGCAGTTTTTGCTTTCATGAAAGCAGTTTTCACTTTTGCAAATGGATCAGTAGTGTCATGCTGCCATCATCCTGTTTTCAGTTAGTGACAGGGAAAAAACATTGTAGTTCAAAAAATACTGTCCCTTGCTAAACACCAACAGTTGTGTTTACCTAACTGGGCCCAAGGAAACTGATCCTGCCAGTAGTTTTTGAAAATATTGTCCAGAAATATGTTTATTTTATTTGCCCATTGATACTTTTACAAATTTGCAACACGATTTTTGCGAAAGTGTCACAAACTGCAACACTGTTTCACGAAAGTATTTTCATACCGCTGCAAATTTGCGACACATTTCGCGAAAGCTTTTGCAAAATTTGCAAAAGTTTAGCAAATTTATGACACTACCTTCAAACATTTCGGTTTCTTTGTCTCTTCACTGCAAATAAATGGTTAGGACTTTTTGGCTGAAATTTGCAGGGTAGAAAGGGCTTGCACCACAGATGTGGTTTCGTCATAAAATTTACATCAGTTCCATAGTTATAACATTCCAAAGTTTAGAAATTTCCCATAGGTTGCGGTACCTTTTAGCTGCTATATCTTGAAAATAGTTCAAGATACGGATTTTTTGCTCAATGAAACTAAGCACGTATGCAGGTTGCCAGGCCATGGTTACAACTGTGGTGGAATTTTTTTCCAGTGTTGCTATGGTTACTGTGATATTGTGCCGTTTGCAGCACAAGGGTTACTTGGAATATCTCTAGACCTGTGTTCTGTCTCTACACTTATAGGTAGATGGGAGCAGATGGATACAATTATGCAGTAATGGGAGCGCAGGGCCAAGAGGGCCCTGAGCTACCACAGGGATATGAGGGTTAATTACAATGTCTCTACACTTATAGATAGATGGGAATGCATGGCCCATAGGGCCCTGTGCTCTAACAAATGGATACCATTATGGAGTGATGGAAGCTTGATGGGAGTGCAGGGCCCTCCTACAGGGAGATAAGGGTTAATTACAATGTCTCTACACTTATGGCTCCATAGGGACCCTGCACTCCCATATGAAAATCAGAGATAATTACAATATGCATGCATGGCAACACACTATAGACCGATAGGAGCGCAGTGCCCTCCTACAACCTCATACAGTTAAGATTATACTTTCTCAAAATGAAAAGGAAATTCACTGCAAAAACTCTGTTGATGCATCAGTTAGGGTTCATATTACAGCAAAAAAAGTATGGAAATGTGGTGTTTAAGGTTCAAACCCTAACACTCCACCCCCAACCAATCCTACTACCCCACCCCCAACCTCCACAGACCAACAGGAGTCGGGGTGTGCCTTTGTGTCAATGACTGTAACGCTCACCCCATTCTCTTATGCAATATCATGTCAGCTTCCTTACACATGGAATGGGGTGAGCATTAGGGCCAACACCTCCAGTGCACACCCTGATGGCTGTTGGTCTGTAGAAGGTGGGGGTGGGGTGGTAGGGTTGGTTGGGGAGTGGGGTGGGGTGTTAGGGTTTGAACCCTAACACCACATTTCTATACTTTTGTTGCTGTAGTATGAACCCTAACTGATGCATTAACACAGTTTTTTTGCAACTAACATATACGTACAACATATGCCACACATATATAAACACAGAAGATATGGCGTGAAGAACTCAAAAAATATAAACTTGCTAAAATTTCATCTATTAATAGTGTCTTCCCTTTTATCAAATGTAGCCTCTTATATTACCTTAAAACTTCACAACCACATGTACATTTCAAAGCAGAAGCCTTACCATTTTAGACAACATAAAATTATATTATAAAGCACAATAAATCCTGTTTGACAAGATTAAATATAAGAATATTTTGAAATTTTGCAAGAAATTATGGGGTGGTGGTTGCTATTTAACCCTGTAACTTTTAACATTAATCTTTTGAAATACCATATGGGTATGCATTTTAAAGCTCTAACTCCCGCCTATTCATTGAGACCACACTTGAATGTATATTTCTGTTATTCCCAAAGTAATAGCCCAAGAATCTGCATTAAGTACGTGGAGCTGAAAATCGCAACATTTATCAAGGTGCCATTACACAATTGATGCAAACTACCATTTTGCCTCAGCGTTCATGTGATCAACAGACAGAACATGACTTTTGGGTATATCTGCTACATTAAACAACCAGAGGCATTTATTTAGCTCTCAGGTGACACCCCACCTTCATCTACACCTGAACTAACAGTAAAACCCTGAAAGCAAACATTGTTGTCTTTTGCCAGCTGTTGTTACACCTGGGTGACTTGAATCACTGAGTGGGTAAGGGACTTGCTCAAAGCTCCATAGTATATAAGTAGCTCTGGTGGGATTAGAACCTGTGCCTTCTGTGTCTCCTGGTTTCCACGGCTGTGTTCTAGCCATGAAACCATGCTGCATCTCACTGAATCTGTTTTTTAATAATTCTCTTTCTTATTTATTTATTTGTAAACTGGTAACCAGGAGAGGCACACTGACTGGGGTACTTTTCTAGGTGTGACCTGGGATAAGGGAATAGGAGATACAATAGGACAATACATAGTGAAAAAAAATAAAGTGCAGTCAAAGTACAATATTGAACAGCAATTATAAGTGCAAAATAAAGCAACAAGGCACAGTGAGCAGTAATAAAGTATTGGCAGAAAGACCTATGCAGTGGAAGAATGGCAGTGCAAAGGTAGAGAGTACTGGAGCCTGGCTACAAACTAGGGGAGAACACAGAAGGAGGCTTGACACATGGATAGTAGGGGCTCCGCTCGGGGGAAACATCACGGAGAGGAGTGACAGGTGTAGGTGGGGAGGAGAGGAGTTTCAGTAGGTGCCTGAGGGTCTCAGAGGAAGTGGGGAGGTGGAGGGATGAGGGAAGCAGGTTCCAGAATGTGGGAAGATGATAGGAAAAGGCTGATTGCCTAGAAGTGGAGCAGGGATGGGGAAAGGAGGAAGTACAATGATCCCTGGAGCAGTGGGAACATGAGGCTGGGGAGTTGGAAGAGAGAAGGGAGAAAAGGTATGAGGGATGGAACCCAAACCAATATTTGGATATGAAGGGTGCACAATGGGACTGACAGCATGAGAATAGGGGGAGGATGGAGAGGGAGCAGTGGTGGGTACAAGAGGGGGAGTTGGTAGCAAAGTAGCAGAAGGTATTACAGACAGTGTATAATCTGGCAAAGGAAGTGGAGGGGACGGTGCCATAGACCACATCTACATAGTCAAAGACTGGGAGCACCAGTTTGGTAACAAACTCCTGGTAGACCTGCAGAGACAAACAGTCCTAACTGTGGCACAGTGCACCAAGTTTGGGGTGGAGCTTGGCATGGAGGGCATCAATGTGGGCTGAGAAGTCAAGCCTGCTGTCCAGCCACACCGAGGTACTTGGTTACCTGGTTATTTGTAGACAGAAAAAGGCATTAGCCCATCATGTCTGTCTCCCACACTGTGTGGATAAATGGAATTAAAATCCCATACATTTGTCGAGTTGTCCTTTGAAGTGATTGAAGTCATCAATGTCCACCAAATACGGAGGGAGTTTGTTCCAAAGTCTTGGGGACCTAATGGTGAAATAATTATGTCTTTTGAAAGTATTTGCTCTTCATATTTCTATTTATTTATTGTAGGATCTAAGGGCAAGAGGTCTGACCAGGGGAACAATATCGTAGACAGAAGTTAGTTATTGGTGTTTTATTATGCTAAAGAAGTGCAAATAATCACCCCTTACTCTTTTCTGTTCTAGTGACATTAATTGTAGTTCTTTTAACCTGGATTAGTATGGTCTGTTTTTCAAACTTTTGATTAGTTTTGTTGCCCTTCTCTGAACAGTCTCTAGAAGATTGATGTCTTGCCTTTGGTAAGGTGCCAAAGGCAGTGATCTATAATCCACATGTGGTCTGACATATGAAAGAACTTGAAAGACTTAACCGGGTCAAGAGGGGTGCCATCCAAGGTGGAGAAGACAGAGAGAGTCAGAAGTCTGGCCAGTTTCTAGTTGATCCTAAAGGTCATGGACACTGTTTTTTTAGTGTTGACCTGGAATTGGTTGGAGTGGAACTAGCGCAGAGTGTCATGGAAGTCTTGCTGAAGCAGGCCTCCCACAGCTGCAGTAGAAGGACCGGAGGTGAAGATGACTGTGTCTTCTGCATACATGTGAATATATGAGTTGGCTCAGGTAGATGGGAGGTCATTAAGAAAAATGGAGAAGAGGATGGGACCCAGGATGGAGCCCTGCAGGACCCCAGCCTGGATGGGTAGTGGAGGTGACAGGACGCCCCTTACCTGTACTGACTATTATTGGCCTATGAGGTAGGAATGGAACCAATCAACAGTGGGAGCTGAGAGGCCAGCAGAACTCAGCTTATCTAGGAGAAGTGGATGTGTCACTGAATCAAAAACTTTGGCCAGATTGTTGCAAATGGCAGCCGTGATGTACCTCTGATTCATCCCAGAGAAGATGGAGTTAGTGATACCCAGCAGGGAGGAGACGGTGGAATGGTGCTTCTGGAAGCCAGACTGGAAGGAGGAACTGGAGGAAGAGATGATGTTGGAAAGTCTTGAATGGACAAGTTTATATTGCAGCTGTGCAAGAAAGGGAAGGAGGGAGATAGGACAGACATTACCAGGGGAGGAGGGGTCCTCCGACATTTGTGGAGTGGAAGAACATTGGTAATCATCAAAGAACTGAGGAACAGCACAGAGGAGAATAAGAGGTTAAAGAGGTTTATAAGGGAAGAAGCAATCGCAGGAGTTGAGAGGTGAAGGAGTTTAGGATCCAGTCTATTAGGGCTGGACTTGGCCAGTTTGAGGGAGGATAGGGCAAGCAAGGTTTCCTGGGTAGTGATGGGAGGAAATGGAAACTCTGGGAGAGGAAGGGTGGGGATGAGGGGGAGACAGGAGGAGCAGGAGAGGAGCAAGAAGAGGGGGGAGAAAAGGGAGGGCACAAGTAGTGAAGAACTTGTTGACATGAACTGCAACAGAGGGAGGATCAGAAACAGGTGAACTATGTATTACGAGGACTGGGGGAGTGGACTGGGTAGGAGGGTCGAAAATGAAGTGAATTACCTTCCAGAATTTAGCTGGGATGTTAAGGTTGTTCTGGAGGCTGGCCTTGAAATACAGTGATTTCTCAGCCCGGACAGCCTTTGTATAAGAGTTTCTCAGTGTCCTGTAAGAAACAAGTCATTTGTTTGTGTTCTTCCCTTCGACCCATCGATCTCCCACAGCTTTTACCTGCAACAGTTAGAATCTTGCCATGGACCTTCTATCAAGCAGGGGTTAGTGCAATCTGGAAATAACACTGCAGCTAGCTCCACAAGCAACCATGATGCTGCTGACTCCATTGTACAGTGCATGGTCCCTCATCATGGTGCTGTTTCTGTGAGTACACCTTGGCTGGCATCAGAGCTGGGGAAGGAGATGCTCCCACCTGGGTCAGTTTGTATGGTGAGGCAGAGGCTGCTGTTGTGCCAGTGTTCCCAGGGCATTGTAACACACTCCCTGATCCTAAACTGAAGCTCTAGTGTTGGAGCCTCCATGCCCTCCCACGAAAGGGACTTTCTCTCAGCCAATATATGGCAGGTAGGGGCAGACGTAAAGGCTTTCCTTACCTCTAAGGGAACAGCTGTTCCATGAGGAGGGTAGGAAAATACACCCGAGAGAGCAGGGAGTCTGTTGCACTCATAGTACCCCTCCTGCCTGTGACCACTGCCAATTAAGATTGCAGGGGCAGGAACTGAACCTGTGACCCCACCGAAAGAAAACTATTAGCCAATTGGAGCAGCCCTTCATTGAACCAGTTGAGCTGAGCCTAACTGTATTTATACATTTTATACACACACACACACACACACTCAAACACTCACACGCTCAGAGTTATTTGCTTTGTTTTTAAATGCTATGAACTAATCTCTAATAGACAGCAAACTCAGCATTGGTACAGCCGATCGCTTCACCTGAAAATAAGACTATATCCTCAGGCAGGCTGCTAGCTAATATCAATTAGAGAAGAGCATTACTGTACATCTCGTGAATTATTCATTCACAGACTTGCAGGCCTCAGATATGGAGACCTCTTCCCACACATCAGGTTTTCTGAGCTGCTAATAATTCCTTTTGAAAACTGTGCTATTCCCCAGCAACATATGATTTTTATTTAAAAAAAAGCCTGTATTTCCACAGTCAGATGCTGCCTTTTAACAGAGAGACCGTAAAGAGACTTGGCCATGTTATTTGAAAGAACTCCATTCACTTTTTAGTTCCATATCTGACTGATTTTGTAAGACGTAGAAAGCAAACTATTTTTCAAAAACATCAAAGTTTGTGTTTTCTTCCATTGAAAAAATATATGGAGGGGGAAAAACCTGCACCCATTGTCTTATAACCTACTATTACAAAAGGTGACTCAAAGGAAAAAACTGACACATAATAAGCAGTGCATGCTAGTAGATACTGGCCCCATATTCAAAGGTCTGTTTTTTGTTATGGAAAGTCCCTATCTTGAGCACAAATTAGTGCAGTGCCCTAAAGTTGCAATATTTAAACAAGCTTGGAGTATAGTGTTAAGTGCCTAAACATATTTGAATACAGTCCCTCGAGCATGGCCCTAACAAAGGCACTAAAAGGTGTGCTCGGCACTAAGTATATCCCCCAGCTGGCCACACAGAGATATATATGCCTATATACTTACCATAGGCCTGCAAGGTACAAAGGCAATTATGGTGTCGCAGACCGGTTAGCACACTTGCATTATTTGCTATTTTTGAAGGTCCCGATGCAAATAACCTTTTATCCCATACAAGGTGCCACAAGGTCATTTGCATCCTATTATGGCCTCATTAACCTGTGAGGCAGTAGCTTATGCTCCATGGATTGCATAGAAGACTGTCCCTCATCCCCATCTGTGATATTGTATATATAACCAACCCGATCCCTGTTGTTTTTTTTGTTTTTTTTTAATTCAAGTTTATTGAATAATCAGGCACCATTACAACAATCAATTATCTTTGTACAAATTAAGAAGGTCATTCCATACAGAAACTATCAAGTTGGGTAGCATCATACATTCACATCACATAAGTAAGGGTTACCTTTATCTCATCCTCTCATCCCCTGGTCTATTTTCTGGGTCAGTCCCTTTAATACCTGTTTCACATCCATCTTGTAATTAACTTTCAGGTCCCCCCCCCCGGCTGCCCGGCCTCCCTCCTCAGCATCCACAATGTCCATCTGAGCACTGAGTTCTGCCCTTTGAGGTTTATTCTACAGGTCAGCTCTTCCATCTCCTGTACCTCCTGGACTATGGAAATCCATTGCTGCCGGGAAGGAGGCTCTGGGGACAACCATTTTCTAATAATGGCTTTATCTGCCACCCTCACTAGTAAGTTCCACAAGTATATTTTCTCTCTCCCCCTAACTCCCTCTGGTATAAACCCTAACACCATGTGCCTAGCACCTAGTGTGTCTGTCATGTTAAAGATGTCTTTCAGACTCTGTATTACGTCTCTCCAGAAATGAGTCAGTTTGGGGCACTGCCAGAATATATGGGAGTGATTTGCTTGAATCCCTTGACAACCCCTCCAGCAGGCGGCCAACCCTTTCCTATCCCATTTATTTTTAAGTGCAGGGGTTATAAAAAATTTGGACCTAACCTTCCACTCGAACTCCCTCCCTGATCCCTGTTGTAATGTTAAAATACATTGTTTGCTTCCTTGTTAGTTCAGTGGACCTCCCTCCCTCCCTTCGTTTCATAGTGTTAAAATATTATATCTTCCCTGGCAGTCTAGTAGACTCCCCAACTGATACCTATTATAATGTAAAAAAATATTCTGTTCACTTCACTGTTAGTCTAGTGCCCCCCCATCCTGGCCCTTGTATTTTATGCCCCCTGCTTGGCCCCATGATGATAATGAGCAGCATAGACCCACCTCCCACCTCTGTAGCAGTCTGCCACATGCAAGTACTGTATTGCTATAGCACTCTTTATGGTGATGCAGTGCAGGGTAGGTAGAAGTTTGAGCAGACTCACCAGAGCATTGTGGATCTCTGACAGGTGGGTCTACATCACAAGGGGGGGGGGAGGTGGGCATCCTTCTTTATACCTATCTGTGCTTGGGCTTCCACTAGTGGTTCATGTGTCAGTGGGAAGCAGGCATCAGAATCACCTTTGCAGGCTGCTGTGGTTCAGGGGATTTAAGAACCAAAGGTCCAGATTGCGGTTCAGGAGACTGTGACCACTCACTCTGCTGTGGGGAAAGATGGTCCCTCGGGCCTTATGCCCATGCTTGTGATTCTGTGATGGTTTGTTCTTGGTTCTGTACAACCCAATCAAGCTAGTTGTGGGCCACACATGGGCACTGTCTGTATGCATGGCCGATCTCATCGCAAAGATTACATTTAAATGGGTTTGGGCATTGCAGGCTCACATGCCCATACTCCAGGCACAGGTTACATCTTTGCCTGTCACAAATGGAGCTCAAATGTGTTCCAGCCCCACATTTATAACACATCTGTGGATGATCAGGGTAAAAACAAAGCCCACTGTCCCTCCCAATGTAGAAACTCCATGGTAGGTGACAAATGCCTGTGTTATTTTGTTTCAACTTAACCTTGACAAGCCACCCCACTGTCCAGATACAGCCCTCATCTAAGGTGGGAGTGGGATGGTCCAATACCTCACAGTGCCATCTTAACATTGAAACATAGAAACATAGAAAGTGACAGCAGAAGGGGACTGCGTGGTCCATCTAGTGTGACCATAAGCCTAGCCCCTCTCCCTTAACTGCTACTCAGTATTATAATAGCTTTGTGCCTATCCCATACCTTCTTGAACGATCCGACTGACCTAGGCTCCACAACCTCTGGTGGAAGGCCATTCCAAGTATCCACCACCCTCTCGGTAAAGAAGACGTTTCTTGTATTACTCTTGAACTTGCCTCCTTCCAGTTTCATGCCATGCCCCCTCGTTCTTGCATGAGTCTTGATCTGAAATAGGTCCTAAACTGGGACCTTGTATATTTTACTTGAAGGTTTCGATCATGTCCCCCCTTTCTCTGCGCCGTTCCAGGGAGTACATGTTTAGATCATGCAGACGTTCCTTGTATGTCTTGTTGTGGAGTCCAAGTATTATATTTGTAGCTCTCCTTTGCACTGTCTCCAGTCTGTCTATGTCCTTTCTGAGGTGATGTCTCCAGAACTGCACACTGTACTCCAGGTGAGGCCTTACCATTTATCTGTACAGTGGCATAATCACCTCCCTCTTTCTACTTGTAATTCCTCTTCCTATGCAGCCTAACATACTGTTCACCTTTAACGCTGCTTTTTCACACTGCCTGGATGTTTTCAGGTCGTCTGTTATAATCACCCCCAGATTCCTTTCCTGCTTTGTGGCGTTCAATTTCACTCCATACAGGAGGTATTCCTCACAAGGATTTTTCCTCCCTAGGTGCATGACCTTGCACTTTTTGGCGTTGAAATGTAATTGCCAAGTGTTTGTCTACCTTTCTAGTCTTTGAAGATCAGCCCTCATCCTTTCCACTCCCGCCGGAGTGTCTACCCTATTACATATCTTTGTGTCATCGTTGAAAAGACACACCTTGCCTTCTAGGCCCACATATATGTCACTGATAAAAATATTGAAGAGGACAGGCCCCAATACCGATCCCTCTGGCACACCACTAGTTAACTCACTCTCCTCTGATAGTTGTCTGTTTACCAGTACCCTCTGAGTCCTTCCACTAAGCCAGCTCCATACCCAGTTTACCACTTTAGCACCATAGTGATATGACATGTTTTCTTCCTCTAAGATGTCATAAAGATTACGATCCCTATATCCTGGCAGCTGGTCAGCTCCAATTAAGTCAGATAAACAGGAGACCCTTAATTAAGGCTCTCTAGTCTTTTTAATTACCTCCTGGTTTCAGGTTAATATATCCTGTTATTTCCGTTAAAACCTGACCCAAGGCACAGCTGCCTTATGAAGACAAATCACACTCTACATTTTTATATTAAAAATATTAAAGAACAATCATAACCAGCTGGCCAAGCATCACAGAAGTTATACTCTGATTCAGTTCTGCTACATGTCTTGTGAAGTCCTCGTATTCTCTAAAAGCATTTTTCTAACTCAGATATACTTTAAACTACAGAAAACAGCAGAACACTTACTATGTCTTGAAAAGTTTCATGGCCAGCAAAAGACAAACAAACATTTGTCAATGCCGAGAGTTCACTGTTGGTATTGCTGTTGCACATGCCTCCCATATTTTTCTGTGTATATTCCTCTGCCTTGCATCTTAAGGGTGGGCGATACGGTTGGAAACCCTAATATCCCAGGTGTTTGTTGGTATTTTTGCTCAAAATTTTCAACATGGGCTTTTTGGGACCCCATCTCATGAACAGTGGCATTATCATTTTGTTACTCAATCCCAAAAGGTGATTTTGCACAGCAAGTGTGCCATTCGGCGCCACAGGTCTGAAAACACATTTTGGGTAGGATGTGAAAAATAACAGCTGTATTGTTCATGAGGAGGTGTGATGAAATGGCAATGTTGAAAGTCTGGAGGAAAATATGAAAAGTGGCGGTTAATGAGGTATAGAAACCGGTGCAGCACACTTGTAACACAGTAATTTTTTGGAATGTTTTCACCAAAGTATCAACATGGCCCTTTTGGGACCTCCCCTCATGAACAGTGGCACTGCAATTTTGTTAATCTGTCCTGAAAGTTGATTTCACACAGCGACCGTGCCATTCTGCGCCACTGGTGCAAAAACACATTTTGGGAAGGATACAAAAAATGACAGCTGTACTGTTTATAAGGGAGTGTGATAAAATGCTAATGTTGGAACTTTGGAGTGAAAATCTTAATAATTGATGGCGTTGTGAGCATGCGTAGAAACTGCGCAATGGATGCTCGTAACGCAGTCACTTTGGGGAGTTTTTTCACCAAATTTGCAACAATTTTTTGGGACCCCACCTCATGAACAGAGGCACTGTCATTTCATTATTTGGTCTTGAAAGATCATTCCACACAGCGACCATGAAATCACCTTTCGGGACCCAAGAACACCATGTTGAAAATTTGGGACCAAAACTCCCACTGAGATATCAACCTAAATTGACCCCCATTCACTGCCATTAAAGGACTTTACTGTCATTTCTTCAGTTTGTACTGCTTTTGAAGAAACAGAGAAACATAGACTTCATGGCAGATAAGGACTGCTTGGCCCACCTAGTCTACCCATTTCCTACCTACAGGATAAGCTGCAGATCTAGTTAACCAACAGCTTATTTCTTCTTACCCCACACAAGAATTGCCTTATGACTGTCCCATGTATTCTTGAATTCTCCACAGTTTTAGACTCCACAACCTCCTCAGGAAGGCTGTTCCATGCATCCACCACCTTCTCTGTGAAAACATACTTCCTCACATTGCCCCTGAACTGCCTCCATCTTTCAATTGTGTCCCTTGTTCTTGCACATCTCTTTTTCTGAAAGATGCTACCCTCTTGAACTTTGTTGATTCCACTGAGGTACTTAAAAGTTTCTATCATGTCCCCTCTCTCCCTCCTTTCCTCAAGGGTATACATATTAAGCTCCTTTAGTCTTTCCTCATATGGCTTCTCTTGCAGACCCTGCACCATTTTAGTTGCCCTTCTCTGGACTGCCTCTATCCTGTCTATGTCCTTGCGGAGATGGGGTCTCCAGAACTGGACACAGTTGGGGTCTCGCCAACTGTCTGTACAGAGGAATAACAACTTCCTGTTTTCTGCTGGTGATGCCTCTCCCTATGCATCCCAGTATACCCCCAGCCCTCCCTACTGCCTTCTCACATTGCTTGCTAACCTTAAGGTCATCTGATATGATTACCCCCAGGTCCCTTTCCATTTTTGTTGTTGTTACTACCCCCCCATTGTGTAATCTTACCCTGAGTTTTTGTTTCCCAGGTGCATTATTTTGCACTTCTTTGCATTGAATCCAAGCTGCTATACTTCTGACCATTCCTCCAACCTTGCCAAGTCCCTTCTCATCCTTTCCACGCCTCCTTGTGTATCAACCTGTTTGCAGATCTTTGTGTCATCTGCAAAGAGGCATACTTTCCTTCAGTCCTCTGCAATGTCACTTATAAAAGACATTAAAAGGACTGGACCAATACTGAACCCCACGGTACCCCACTAGTAACCCGTCTTTCTTCAGAGTGGACTCCATTTACAATTACCTTCTGTGTCCTGTTGTCCAACCAATGTTTTACCTAGACTACCACCCTAGGACCCACTCCTAGGCTGGTTAATTTGACTATTAATCTTTTGTGTGGGACTGTGTCAAATGCCTTGCTAAAGTCTAGGTAGGCCATGTCCACAGCCCCTCCCTGGTCTACTACTTTAGTCACCCAGTCAAAGAAATCAATTAGATTCATCTGACATGACCTTCCCGCTGTGAACCCATACTGCCTTGGATCCCATGCCCCACTGGCCTCTAGGTACTCAGCAATTCTTTCCTTCAGAAGTGATTCCATCACTTTCCCTACCACAGAGGTCAAACTGACAGGTCTGTAGTTTCCTGCCTCTGTCTTGGTCCCACTTTTGTGAAGGGGAATCACATCCGCCTTCCTCCAGTCCTCAGGTACCACACCAAACTCCCATGATTTGTTAAAAAGGGTAGTCAGTGGTTACAATAGTTCTCCCTTAATTCTTTTAGAATTCTGGGGTGAATTCCATCAGGCTCCATTGCTTTGTCCACCTTCAGTTTTAGTAGTTCTTTCAGAACCCTTTCTTCTGTGAAAGGACTGGGATCAACCCCCCTATCAAGAGTGCTTCTGTTAATTGGATTAGGCACCTCCCCCTCCTCCTCTTTTGTGAATACTAAGCAGAAATATTCATTCAGTAACCCTGCTTTTTCACTGTCCCTCTCTGCCCACCCACTGTCCATTCTATTCAGCCTCACTATCCCTCCTTTGTCTTTCTCACGCTCCTGATGTACCTATAAAGGTTTAATCCCCCTTCTTAACTGAGTTGGCTATCTTTTCCTCAGTTTGGGCCTTTGCTATTCTGACTTCCCTCCCTGTTTCCTTCTGCCTTAATCCAAAAGCACAAAACTATAAAGCACTCGAATAGCAGCCAAAAATAACACACGCAGAGATTCACAGCAGTGAAGCAATAAAGAACCGCAGCACACTACCCCAGTGCTTCGTGTCCTCTCCGGGACACTTCATCAGGAGGCGGGGATTTAGTGTTTTGGGTCTTCCTTTTATTCAGGAGAAACCATTAAAGTGACAATTCACCAATCATAATTCTCAATAAAATATTTTGTGGGGGTAGTGAATGACTGTATCAGCTTTAATAATTTCTCGAGGAATAAGGAAGACTAACATACATACCATCTATCCAGAAGGAAAACTACAAAAGAATATATTCTTCAACCACAACTGTAAGTCTTTCTATATTTACACTTTAGATTCTATTATTAAAAAAGAGCACCCGTTCGTTCCATATATGCACACAGGCTCCTGTGATTCTCATTCCTTCTTCTTTAACTGGTACAGCTGTCTGTCTTGCTCCTTCTGTGTTTCCTTATACTTCCTGAATGCTATCTTTTTCTCCCTGACTTTCCCCTCCACCTCTTTTGAGAACCATAATGGCTTTTTCTTTCATTTTGATTTGTCTATTTGCTTCACACAAAGGCTTGTTGCCTCTGTGATGACAGTTTTGATGTTTCCCCATTGTTGCTCCACCCCTCCTTCTAGCCTGTTTGCTAGTGCTTTTCTAAGGCACTCTCCCATCTTGCCAGTGTCAGCCCTCCTGAAGTCCAGTACCCTCACTTTTGTATGGCTTGACTCAGTAGCTGAGTTTATCATTGAACCACACTGTTTGATGGACACTTGTTCCCAGATGGCAACCCACTTCTAGATCTGAGATCCTCTCACTGTCCCCATTTGAGAGTATGAGGTCTAAGATTGCTGCTTCACGAGTGGGTTCCGAAACTAGCTGTCTGAGGCATGCCACCTGTAGGGCATCGAGAATGGCCCTGCTCTTGGATGTGGCTGCAGCAAATATGCTCCAGTTAACATCTGGCATATTCAGGTCTCCCATCAACAGTATCTCCCCTTTTTCTGCCATCCTAGGAATGCCTTCTATCATATCCTTGTCCATTCCCTCCCCCTGACATGGGGGTCTGTATACAACCCCTGTGCGGATTGTGGTGCCATTTCCAGTCTCTAAGGTGACCCACAGTGCCTCCTCTCCTCCCTGTTTATTCTTTTGTTCAGTTGCTTTTATCCCTTCCTTTACATAGAGAGCTACTCCTCCCCCTCTTCTACCCTCCCTGTCTCTCCTGTAGGTTATGTACCCTGGTATGTTAACATCCCAGTCATGGTTCTCTATGTACCACGTTTCTGTGACTGCTATGATATCCAGGCATCCCTCTTCTATCAAGGCCACTAGTTCAGGGAGTTTGTTTCCCAGACTATGGGCACTGGTACTCATTACCCTCCATTTCCTGATGGCCTTACTCCTTTTTGCCCCATCGCTGTCCTTATTGCCTTTGTCACTTTCTCCATTTACCCTGCCCTTCTCCCTATTGACATCTCTATCTTGGTGTTTACCTCACTTACTACCCTGACTTTTGGAGGGCTAAGATTTCCTAGCTTCTTTCCAGTGCCTCCCCTTGCTAGTTTAATATGTGCCAATGAAGCATTTAAACCTATCACCTAGGATCCTGGTTCCCCTCCTGGACAGATGCAGCCCATCATGCCAGTATAGGCCTGCATCACTCCTGGTGGACCCCCAGTCCCCAATGAATCCAAATCCCTGAGCTCTGCACCAGTTTTTCAACCACTGATTGAATCCCATGGTGTGGAGCACCCTAGCCTCACCTACACCATAGACAGGCAGCACCTCCGGGAAGGTTACCACACGTGCTACTTGTCTAAGAGTGCAGATGTGTTCTCGGTCCACTGAAGATCACTGCTCCTGACCTCCAGAGATATGTATAGATAAGGAAGGAGTGCGGGGAAGTGGGGTGCGCAGAGGGAGGGTGAAGATTGTGGGAAGGGGCCCATAGGCATGACGAAGGACCATTTTCTTTTTTTTCAGGTTTAAAAAAAAAAAGACATTGTGGGTCTGTTTTCTTTTTTACAGGGAAACTATGTATTTCAGCACACTGGGGTGGGCTCCCAGTGTGCCAGAGTACTGGGGGGATTAAGGGGGGATCAATGCTGATCTGGGGATTGGGCACCCGAGGTTGGAGGATATGTGTGGGGGTGCATCCGACACCGGGAGTGGGCATCCCAGTGTTGGAAACACCACAGCAGGTTTTGGCACAATGGGCTGGGCTCCCAGTGTGACACATTAAAGGATGGGGGGATACAGGCTGACACGGGGACTGAGCACCCCAGTGTCAGCAGGTGGGGAGGGGGCCACCAGCACGATCGATCGCTCTTAGAGTAAGTGCCTTTGGACACTGAATACTCCCAGACCGTATGGAGCTTAGGCTGTGGCCTGCTCCACATGGGTGGAAGAAACTTTAGAGCTGGACACAGCGGGACGTGGAGGAGGCAGGCGAGAAAAGCGTCTCCTCCCACCTTTCAAGCAGGGACCGGTGGGGTGGCAAGGTGGAGACGTCATGATGCAAACAGTTGTTTGTTTTGCGGTGACCTGCAGATGAAAGGAAAAAGCCGCCTCCTGATTAGTGCAGCTTTTTCTTTTCAAGGGAAGACCACTGCAGGCAAAACAGCGTCAGGACCAGCCTGGCTAAGGATTGGTGTGATGCTGTTGAGCCCCTCGCAGAGCATTCTGCACTGGACAGACAGTGTCACACCCCTCAAAGCCTATTATCCCAAGGAGTTCACTGTGCATGCACGAACTCAAAAAGATAGGGACTGAAGAGGATAGCAACAGCACTGACTAATACAGTATAACTACTGCAGGTTTTAGCACCAAAACATCATAAAATTCCAGGGGGACTTAGATGAGTTGGGTCATGACCTTTGCAATGGAGTCAGGCAGGTTTTCACATCAGACTAAAGTACATTCATTTACATTTAAATCTTTATGAAATTAGGAGGGTGCAGTAGAAGCAATCATTGTTCATGCCTGCAACTAAAAAAGGCTGAGGGGACCTTCCGTTTCAAACTAGCTAATTTGGGGAAAAACAATGTTATAGTCTCGTAAAATCAGTTTGCAGACTCATTGATTTCATCAGTTTCCTTACGTTTTGTAAATAAAACTGCAACATCTGCATACAGTATTACTTTTTTATCAAGGATTTTATTCTCCTACTGCCTTTGGCCCCCATCGCCTCTAACCCACCCAGTTCCATCACAATCTTCTCTGGGGCTTACTTGTTCTACAGCATCCCTCACGGACTGCCATCCATGGAAGGGCCAGAATGGGAGGGCTATCCTCCTCCCAGTGTCCAGACCCAGAAGTCCAGATCCTTCCCAGTTGGTGCTATGGAGTCTGTGATGGATCTGGGTTCACCAAGCAGTCTGTGTGTTTTTTGGTTTTTTTTGGTGCCTCCCCTGATGCCTGGCAGTAGCTCTCTAGTGAGCCTATGCACACACATAGTAATGCCATGTGGAGGTAGTCAAGCTCCCTTGCCCCATTGCAGTGGCTGCTATGGTGGTAAAACCAGAAACACCTTCCTCCCTGGCTGGAAGCACTACTGCATGGCAGTCCCACCCAGTTCCCTAGCTACCCAACCCGTGCATCTGAGTTTGCTCCTGAATCCAGGTCATCAGTGGAGGCATGTAGCACTTCCTTGGGGCCGTCAGGCAGCAAATAGTATCATTTTTGTATTTAAACAAATATTAGGAGCTTCATTTATAGACTGAAAAGAAGGGGCCTCAAATGGACATCTGTGGCATTCCCAGATTAGATCGCTTAAAGCTGCTGTTTGATTTATTTTAACCCTATGACTTCTGTTTATAAGGTAACCATTAAAACAATTTTGAACATTAATTGAACATGACAAAGACTAAATTTTTTCAAACAAAATCTAATGCTTTATGAGGTTGAAGGTCTTTGACAGATCAAAAAGAAGGGCACCAACATATTCACTTCTGTTCAAGACCCCTGCTATAAAATGTGTAAAACCTAACAAGGCTGTTATTTTAGTGATCCCTTATGAAAATCATGTTGTACATTAATTAATGTATTTTTCTAAACGTTCTGCATATTGGTCATAAACTACCCTCTCAAGAATGTTAGATGTAGGGGGTTAAGATGGAAATTGGATGATAGTTTTCTGTACTTAGGACCCCATACTCAGAGCCAGCCGGATGCAAGGCACAAATGGATGAATTGCACACAAAAAATGATCCAGCCAGCTCTGACAGGATATTCAAACAGAGGTTGAGGTCAACCAATGGGCGGGTACTATGTACTATAAACACTCATTGACAGTTCAGCCAGTGGCTGGCCGTGGTGGTGTGTGGAGGGCTGTGCCAGTCACAGACTTTGGTTGGGTGGGGGGAGCGGGGTAGTGGGCCATGTCCTACTGAGTGTGGGGGTGGGTGGGGGTGGCTTGAGCACAGGAAATACCAGGGTTGTCAGTTTCTGGATATATGGAGATTGGGCCAGGGGGTTCCACTAGACCACCAGGGTCAACGGGGGGTGAAACTTAGTATTATTATGGGGATTGGGGCCGGGGAGAAGGAACACTACAGTATGGAAAATACTGGACTGGACATTTCTTTTTTTATACAACAGGGATTGGGGCCAGGGAGGGAGAACACTACACTATGGAAAATAGGGGAATGGACCATTATTTTGTCATAGAGCGAGGATCGGGGCTGGGAGGGGAGTCCACTACACTATGGAACATAGGGGAACAGACCGTTATTTTGTTATACAGCAGGGATCAGGGCTGGGGGGTTCATTACACTATGGAAAATAGGGGAACAGACTGCTATTTTTTCATACGCCGGGGATTGGGGCTGGGAGCGTGTCCACTACACTATGGAAAATAGGGGAGAGGACCAATATTTTTTTCATACAGCGAGAATCAGGGATGTGAGTGGGGATCATGTGACTGGCCCAGGACTTTGTGCGGTGTACCACCCTGCCTGGAACAAAGTTAGGACAGTATTTTGGATTCTTAACTTTGTGCCAGTGCATCTGGCTGTGTCTTCCCCAAGGGAATTTTGAGAATGTCATGATGCAGGGAATATGCATGAGGACCTCTCATTTGCATCCGCACATCATATTCTGCACGGCCTTTGATTGGGTTTATGGTGGCACATCGGGGGTTTCAGAATATTGCCAAACCCCCGACAGCCTTCGCAAGTCCAGAGATGCGCAGGTGCATCTAGGGATGCACCGTGTGCATCTCCTTTGATTATGTGGGCCATAAACTATTGCTTTTTCTGTTGATGGGTTTCACATGAGCTTCCTTTCAAACAGCTCAAAAGACTTGCTGACTCAATGAGAAATTATTACATTATTGTAATGGGATAGCAAGTTGCTCAACTGCCATTTTAAAGGATGAATATCAATTCCATGCATACCTTGGTGATGTACCTGCATTATGAATAGACCTTAAAACCTCAGCCCTTGTAAAAAAAAAAAATCAGGTTGGCCCATCAGCGCAATGGCAAGGCATCCACTTGCGGTGCCAACATCCCGGGTTCTGTGATGGACTCGGAAGTTGGAGGGCCGGCCAGGGGAAGAAGAATTGAGCATCCTGGGGACTGCTCTCCTTCTCTAGGGGGAAGGGGGAAGAGTGCCCAGTACTTTATGGACCCCTGGCTGAGGCTGAGGGTACTGCTGCAGCTGGCGCCATTACTTAAGGGGGCAGGGCGGATGTTGGATGTCATTGCATGTCCCTGCCCCCAGGGATCCAGCATTCACAAAAAAAAGCTGGCTGGGGCAGGGCGGATGTTGGACGTCGTTGCACGTCCCAGCCCTCAGGGATCCAGCATTCACAAAAAAAGCTGGCCCCTGGATATGACACTCAGCACTGCCACTGTCTCCACTGCCACCAATGTCTCTCAAGGGAGGGGTCCCACTCCCATGGCCCCGACCCAGGGAGGTAATCCGGGGCTTGCCTACAGTGTCTATTGGGGGGGTGCCTACCCAGGGGGGCAAGCATGGGCATGGGGGGACGGCAGATGGAGTTGGGCTGACCAGGCAGGCACCAAATAAATAAATAAATAAAATGCTGGACTTATAGCTACAATATTTGCAGCTCCAAGATCAGATATGGTGGTTGCAGCAAAATTCCCTGTAGTTGCAAATTTATCCAGATTACCATAATACTGCTTAAAAATTCCATAACCTGAAACTAATTATGAATTATTCTATTAGCTGATTGCAGACAGATATAAACAAAGATTTACTTTTGCCCCTAACAGATTATTAGCCCCTTGCCAGAATGTGTGTAGAAATGAAAGAATTCTCATTTTGCTTTTTATGTTTGCTTGCACCGTGCAAGAAACATAGCCATCATCCGAGTTTTTCGGAATGCGGCACCGTCTTCAATTCAGTCAGTGTGTTTTGCAGGCGCCGCAGTTCATCAATGAATGCTGCAGCTGTCTATGACAGCAGTTGAAAATGCAGTGCCGTACAGTTGAAAGGGAGAGCTACGCTTCAGTGAGCAGCTATAAGATATCGCATGCTCGTAAGCCTCCACACACATGCACGCATATTGCGTGCTCATCGCTTCCCCCATGCACACACTGTATGGCCGACAGCCGCGCCGCATAGTGCGTGGCCATATCCTCCACCATGCACACACTGTGTAGCCGACGGCACACGCACGCATACGCGTGACTCATGCTCCCCACGCCCACACTGTTTAGCTGACGGGTGTTCAACCGTCGGGCTGTGCCGCTCCCCCAACAGAGTTCCAGGTGCCATGCTGGGAGCCCACCCCAGTGTGGCAGCAGTCTATATAGCAACGGGGTGCCCAATCCCATCGGCCCACTGTCCCCCAAGAGATTATGGGTGCCACGCTAGGCCATCCCAGCATGGCAACAGTTCCTATGTCTGACGGGGTGCCCAATCCCCCATTGGCTCCATGCCCCCAACACTCTCCAGCTGCCACATGGGAGCCCACCAGCTGCACAAGTCCCGTGTCGCCTAAGTAAAAAAAAAAAATACCTGAAAGAAAAAACCTTCCCTCGCTAACTGTCCTGACCCCCTTCCCCACCCGTGCCCACCCTCTGGGCATCCACCTTCCAACACCCCACCTCACCCCATGCTTACCTCCAAAGTCTGGCGCGGCGATCTTGGTGGACCGGGAACATGTCTGCACTCTTCAAAGCCAACCGAACTGAGGAAATGCCGTAAGCTGTATAATGTAATAAAAGGTTTTTCAACTTTAGTGCATATCTCCAGGCATTTTGAAATTTTCGCAAATTTTCAACATGGGGTTTTTGGGACCTCACCTCATGAATTCTGTCACTGTCATGGTGTTAATTGGCCCCGAAAGGTGATTTTGCGGTCACTGTGTGGAACCACCTTTTGGGACTGATTTACAAAATGACAGTGTCACAGTTTATGAGGTAGGCCCTCAAAAACCCTATGTTGAAAATATGGTGAAAAAATTCCAAAAAATGACTGTTTTACGAGCATGCTAGTGCTGTTCCTATGCATGCTCATAAGTTCGTGAATTTTCAATATGTTCACCCAGATTTTCAAAATTGCCATTTTACCACACCTCCTTATGAGTAGTACAGCTGTCATTTCTCACATCTTGCCCAAAATGTGTCTCCACCCATGTAGCGCACAATGGCGCAGTTGGTGTGAGAAATCAATGTTTGGGACAGATTAGGAAAATCACAGTGACACTGTTCATGAGCAGAGGTGCTAAAATGGCTATGTTAAATATTTGGTGAAAAAATTCCCAAAAATGACTGTTTTACGAGCATGTGTTGCCCTGTTCCTATGCACTCTCGTAAGTTCGCTAATTTTCAATATTTTCACTCCAGATTTTCAACATTGCCATTTTACCACACCTCCTTATAAGCAGTACAGCTGTCATTTTTCACATCTTGCCCAAAATGTGTTTCCACCCATGTAGTGCACAATGGTGCAGTTGGTGTGCGAAATCAATGTTCGGGACAGATTAAGAAAATCACAGTGACACTATTCATGAGCAGAGGTGTTAAAATGGCTGTTTTAAAAATCTGGTGAAAAAAGTCCATAAAATGACTGTGTTACGAGCGACCATTGCGCAGTTTCCACGCACCCTCGTAACTTCGTTGATTTCTAATATTTTGAGTCCAGATTTTCACCACTGCCATTTTTCCACATTTCCTTATGAACAGTATAGCTGTCATTTTTCACACCATGGCCGAAATGTGTTTTCACACTTCCAGTGCAGAAATGCGTGGTCGCTGTGGGAAATCACTGTTCGGGACAGATTAAGAAAATCACAGCGACACTGTTCATGAGCAGAGGTTCCAAAATCCCTGTGTTGACAATCTGCTGTAAAAATCCCAAACTAATTGCATTACGGGTGTGTTGTGCATTTTCTACCCGTTAAGTGACTTCACCAGTTTTTTAATATTTTCACTGCAGAATTTCAACATTGTCATTTTTGTACCTCCCCATGAACAGTACAGCTGTCATTTTTCACATCCTGCTCGAAATGTGTTTTCGCACCTGTGGTGCCAAATGCGTAGTCACTGTGCGAAATCAGCTTTCCGCTAACAAACTGATATTGCCACTGTTCATAAGGTGGGGGTCACAAAAAACCCATGTTGAAAATTTGGAGTGAAAATGCCAACGAATGCCTGAGGCGTTAGGGTTTCCAACCATAATGCCCCAGCCTGTAGAGATTGACAGGCATCAGGGGTGTGACTTGGGATTCTCGCCTGTAATGCTCATACCATTCCACACCCTGCAGCCAGTGAGAGGCATCGAGGTGTGCCTTGGACTGTTTGGCCCCGAAGTTCACCCCATTCTCCTATGCAGGACCCATCTCACCATATTTCCTGATGGAATGGGGTGAGCATAAGGGCCAAAGACCCCAAGGCACACCGTGACACTTATCAGTGTCTGCAGGGTAGGGTGTGTTGAAATGGCATGGCCGTTATGCCTGACAACTCAAAGGCACACCCCAATGCCTGTTAGTCTCTGCAGAGTGGTGGTGGGGTTGGCTTCAGTTCAATACTTCACTGCCATTCCTATTATGCAGCTCTCTAACTCCTACACTACCAATGCCAATGCCAGCAAGCAAACATTCGGCATTGACAAATGGTTGTTTCTAAAAGAATCAGCTTTTGCTTGCCTTACATTGTTTATACAAGTTGTGAAGTTCTTTATATTTGATAAAATCATGTCATTCACCATCTTTTTTATATTTTAAACAGACCTTGCTACATTCCCTACAGATTTTTTTTTACAGACTTGATGTTATCCAGATTTTAGAATCTACTTTTAATGTTAGTTTTTCAGTGGGGCACAGTTATTACATATTTTGGTAAATGCCTCCTTATAAAAACTCCATAGCTAAGTCAATATTTGGAATTGCATCCAGAAATGACAAGTCATCTACAGCAATTTCTTGTTTAAATGTAGCCTGACCAATTGTTTTCAAATTATGTATGTCAATAAATTTGGATTCAGTTTTGGGTTTATGAGCAAACCAAAGACAGACAGTTTGCAGGCATGTTAGGATCAAATGACTACTTCTTGAGCAGAAGTCTCACAACAACCTTTTTTAAAGCAACTGGGATGAACCCCTTCCTCAAAAATGTCCAAATCTAGTTCTCCCAACCCAACCTTTATCAGCTAAGATGGAATTGGATCCAGTTAAGTGGTACCACCTGGATGGTTGCCTAGATGCCCAGAGAACAGTTCATAGCAATAAAGAAACCATTACAGTCTCCAGTAATTTTGCAGATCCAGGTACCTATAACTGATCCACTTCATCTGCAGTTCCTATTGAAACTGAGTTTCTTTGAGGATTGAATTAACTAATATAGTAACACTATACTGTGATGATGGAAGGGATTCAGTGACTACCTTGTCCTGATTTCCTGTTGCATGGTAGTGAGAAAACTCAACTGGAGTATGGACACACCTCCACACTCAACAGCTGGAAAGTAACCTGCATACACGCTGTCAATGCCATTGTCCCTCAGGAATCTGTTTAGTCCTGCTAGGAAAGCCTGAACAGTGCTACCTTGCACAACCTCACTAGGTAGGTGGTTCCATGTTAACACCCTCTATGTGAAGTTATGTTTTCTTTAATTGCTCTGACTCTGCTTGCGTTTACTGGGTTGAAGATCTGTGCATATGTTACCCTGCCAGCCTCTCTTAGCATTTGCAACACAATGATCATGCCCCTTCTTAGTCATCTTTTTGCCAGACAGAATAATCTGTGTATGTGCAACCTCTACTTGTAGCATAGCTTTAGCCCCTTGAGCCACTTATCAGCTTGGTGACCCTGTGCTGGACATTCTCAATGTCCTCTATGTCCTTTCTGTATGGCAGGGAACAGAACTAGATCCAATATTCCAGGTGTGGCCTTGTCTAATTTCATGGATTTCATTTTTGAGGAATTGGGATATTTCTGAGGTTAAGGAAGGGTCCAGTGAGCCAAAAGAAACACAACACATGCGCAAGATGTGAGTAGCATAACAAATTGGTATACATATTGATTAACAACTTTTTTCTGCATACATCCACTGCTGTAACTCTATAGTGGTATTCATCAGGATGTTTCCTAATGTCAGGCAAAATTAGCAAGGAAATCACATGAGTTTGACTTGTCCCCCACTGCAGAGCATTACAATTAAACAGTAAGGCATGTCAGGGCATGAGTTACTGGGGGATATACCCATGCCTTGTGTGCTGTGTCATGGGGCGCAGACTAGTAACTTAACCAGAAGAGAAGTGAGTAATCTCTCAATTTTCCACACCCTAGAGTGCCTTATTGTGATTAAACAATCAACCCATGTGTAAAATAAATTTTAGATGTTTTTAATTATGTTTTGTTTTGTTTTTTATAAATATCCTTCCTCAGCCAAGGATTATTGCAGGATTTACTCATGGGTAAAAACCTTAGCTGACCAATCAGGTTACTGGATTTTTTATGTCCATCATATAATGCCTTACATCTCCCTTTCATTGTAAACATACTGGTAAACAGAGTTTAAGCTACAGTATGAATTTGGATAACAAGGCTAATTCCCCCACTTGGAGTCGAAGGCAATCATGATGGCTCTAGTACCTTCTTCTGCCTTCAATTATCAGGTAATACTGAGTAATGAAGAACATCTAGGCACGCTACGTATGTTTTCCCTGTAGAAAAGATTGCTAAGAGGGACATGATTTCAAGTGTTACCATTTTAAAGAAAATGTATAAGGTGAATAAGGGAAACCTTTTCAACTTGTTCAGGGCAGTAGAATTAGAGGTGATACCCTACACTTAAGAGGCAAAGAACTAAGGAGCAGGGACACTGGTTTACAATTTTTGAAAAAGCCAAGTTCGAGTTTCAAAACCTGAAATTCTGTTGTTTTTTTTTAACAGTGTTGTCTGCATTCTCCATTATAATAAACCAAAAGAATCAGAGAACCCAGTAATTTGGGACAATTGTTTTCTTTTTTTTTCTAGTGAATTCCATCCATTTTACCAGTAAACTGCCTCTGATTAGAAGTAATATGAAAAAGTATTGTTTCTCCCTGAGGGTGGTAAACTTTTGGTCAAGCCCCCAAAGGAGGTGGTGTGAGTGGGGAGTGTTGGATGTTATAAATTGAAGTTGGATCAGTTCCTCATGGAGAATCACATTGTTGAATATGGCATTTAATTATTTGGGAAGGGAGGGTCACAAAACAGATGCCTCATAAGGGAATCAGTAGGACTCAGAGAAAAAGGCAGATCACTTGACCTCAGGTTCCCAGAGGTTTCTGCCACTGACAGTAGTGGTGTAGATCCATCCCACTGGTACAGTGTAGCACTACCACTTGTAGCTTCAATTACCTGGGTTTGGGAGCAAACTCTGGCTGTTAGAGGATCCACTGGGGGAGGGGGATTGAGCATCCAATGGGCTGCTCCCTGGGGGGAGGAGAGCACTCCAATGGATTGCTCTGTTCCCCTGGGGAGTGGGGTGGCACAGAGCTTGGTGTTAGCCTGGTTCCTAGAGGTGACTGGGGTAGGGTGTTGGGACTATTTAGCAGGGTATGGCGTGTTAGGAAGTCCAGTGTACTATGCATGGAAGCATTCATAGTGCCATCATTGATTCCATTAAATGCTGCTCCTTAGAGTGGGAGGAGAACACAAGGAAAACCCCCATCATGCAGAATGACTCTGACAGGACCTGCACCCAACAACTAGGCACTACCACGGGACCAGATCCATTCCATGTTGGGGATGGGGGAGCACCACAGCCCTCTGGGGGGACCCTGAGGAACAGACAGGCAGGATAAATCCTAGAAATGTCGGAATGACACAGCTGGGGTGGCCACCATCAAGGGGGCTGCTTGATAATCAGGGGATAAACAGCACTAACTGCAAAGTACAGGTGGTAGTGCTGTGAGATGTTGTGGAAATTTGTTTCATGCAATTTTGTGAAGAATTTCCACAGTTTATGAAGATAGCCTGCATTACAAATTGTGCACTTCACGTAAGCAACCTATGAAAAATGACAAGTGCTGATTTTTTACACACATTGCAAAAAATGCACACTTAAAGGACTTTTTGACTGGTTTCTCTCAGTCGGGGACTTTCCAAAATCTCCGTAAAGTGTGACATTCTGTATTTACTGGGAAATGTGTCAGCAAATTAAAAATTCACAACACCTCTGTCTGATGGCTTTCCTCTGCATAGTGACTAAGTCCAGAAAATGAACTGGTGCCAGTTCCATTTAACAATGCCTACAGATAGGTGTGTCTCCTTTATTTATGTACTTATTTACCTGCTTTTGTTTACCAGGTAAGTACATTAGGCACACAGATGGCCGTTTCCATGCACAACCTGTGTAAATTATAGTTACAATACTATTAACAGCAAAAACCAAATAACATGGTAATAGCAGCAGGTGCATAAGAAGAACAATGTTGAAACTGATAAATTACAACTCAGGAATGCCAAAAACACCACACTGAAACCTACCAATGCCTTGCTGACAGGAGATGAAAATAATGGACTTCATTTGTTGTCACCTAGCATTTTCTAGCCTAAGTATGTCAAAAACAGTGCAGACTGGAGCAGTACAGGCTTTGCCATACTTCTCCATTAGTGCACCCCCACATATAATTCTAGGAATTGAAGGACCACCCTCTCCAGGATAAAGAAGGAACTCAGCCTCCATAAGTACTCATTTCTGAGCGTCTTTGTTCACAGCTGCCCGTTGACTGGTTTCAAAGAGCTGCTAAGCAAGTTTTCCTGAGTACTAACTAGAACTAAGTAAAATATTGTTTTTATAAGATGCTGAAAAATACATGTTTTGGCCCTGTATAAAGTTAAAAGGAAGCATGCTGGTTTTATACCAAAAACAATATTTCTGGAACATTTAGATTAGGACTATTAGGAATTAAAATTGATCCTTTTGCTAAAATGTAATTCAAAGCACCCAATCAAAAATGTGAATTTCCCACTGGTCTAAAAGGAATTTATTTCTTTCAACACAGCAAGATGAGTGGACTCTTGCCCATCCAACCTGCTTTAGGACTCTGTGGCCCTGCTAGCTTAAGGAATGGCTGTGTTAAAACTGACCACGTGATTGCCTTTCTTGCTTTGAAGACCCAACCCCATTTATAGCACATCCAGCAAATCAGTGTTATCTTGTCATAACCACAGCATGTATGTCCACAGTATTTATAACTGGGTTCATGTTTCTTCTCTTTTATGGCTTCTGTCCAAGAGATGCCTGAGCAGGGAGCTTTTGGAACGCATCCCTTGTGGCAGTTCAGCTGCAGTGAGCTGCATCAGCAAATAGCACTGGCACTCAGCAAGGCAACAACTGCTACATACCTGCATAGTTTGTTGTAGTACAGAATTTTTATACAGATGCAGAGTATGTTGATGTAACCCTTTAGTATCCACTTGCTGACTCCTTCAAATATTAAAACAAAATATTTTTTGCAACTGAAGCAAAGGTACTGCTGTAATCTGCCTACAGATTTCATATCATTGCCAGGGTAGTGCTGTATTGTCTTTGTATATACTGTTGAAGGTAATGGCTTGTACTCTCTGGGGTCATGCCTGAAAATAGACAAGTTACTTGTCTAGTGCACCTTACCCAGTAAACAAAAAACTAAATAAATAAATAAATATCATGCCACAGTTACAGCCTTCAGACAATATTACCATATTAACGCTACTCTTGATACTGTTGTAACCTGCTAAACAATGCTTGGAAGCAAAGCCCGATGCTCTGACAATCAACATGCACTGACGCTAATCACTGGTTACAAAGCAGCAATTCTTTAGAGTTCTACTGCATAATCAAGTGCTAATTACCTGAAAATGGTATGCTAATTAGAGGATGACATATATCATAGCTCAGTATGCATAAAGACTGTGTTTCTCTCTCTCTGCTTTCCTTAATACAATGACCTGACTCTTATTTTCCCCAAACTGCTTTAGATTTTTCCTTTTAGATTTTTTTTGTTAACTTCTATATGATTCAGGCACATTTTAACTGTTTATTTCTTTATTTATTTATTTGTTTGTTTGGATAAACACCGTTGAGCTAGAAAAGCTCATTTACATAGGTTCCACATCAACACAAAGTACCAATTTACAAATAAATGATAAGTGCAAAGTTACATTGGTTCAGCTGTGACAAAGTAACACTTCAGTCTTGACAGCTACCTCTCCTCACCTTGCCCCCCTTCTATCAGTCTCACTTGCCCACCCCCTTCCTCCCCCCAGGCATTTCCTGACTTTTATCCCTCCCTCTCTCACCTTTAGAGCTCTTACCTCACCCTCCTCTCTACCCTCTGACAACGGCCTTCCTGCCTGCATACCCCCCCTCACCTGCAGCGCTTATTTCTAAGATTGCCCTTGGCTGGTATGTCATACTACCTAACATTTGGCACATTTTGAATTTCTGGAATTTCCTAAGCCTCAGTCTCTTGCTTCTTTTTATTGTGTAACTATGTATTATTATGTCGACCTTTGTATGTATGTATTCCCCCCATTCCTTCGATGTGGAACCTTTGTAAATGAGCATTTCCTGCTGAAAGGTATTTCTAATCCTAGATTTCAATAAAATAAAAAAATAAATGAAGTATACGAGTTTACATAGCAATCTCCAGGTTACAAAATCCTTTTATACTTTTCTTGGTTACAACATTCTTTTACAGATGGTAGCAACATACAATGAGCTTTGTCAGAGATAAGATAGGTAAGCTGAGGAAAGGTGTCAACAGTGTAGAGAGTACAGGTAATCAAACTGAGAAAAGGTGTCAGCAAGTGTGAAGGGTACAGGCAGCTCAATGGAACAATTATCCTGGTATTTAGCTTGGGAAAAGTCAGGGGTAGTGTCAGTGACAGGCAACATTGGTTCAAACTGTAACTCTGTAAATTAATTTAGCAAGACTTGGCCTGTGACCTACAAATGATGTCAGTCATAATGAAATGGTGACCCAGCATTACATGTCTCTACATGGTTGACAGTCTCTCCCTAGCCCTGGATACCACTTATTTACTGAGGCACAGAAATGAAAGATCTTTCCATTTACCTCACCCATCCTCGTCATCTGCCAAAGCTGCTTTCTCCTACCGGCTCCCAAGTCTGTGAAACAAACTTGCCCCTTCCATCAAAAACTCTTCCTCTCACCGCACTTGCCTGACACAACTATGCCTCCTGCAACCTTCCCCCTGCCACTGTCCCAGGTGATCTATCTACACTCCAATGCACTTAGAATGACCTAGTCCTCACCGTGAGCACTTAAGTTTTGCAAATTCTTTTTTTTCCCAGTTGTCTCATATCCAGGAAATGTTTCAAGTTTATCATGTTATGTTAACGTTGACTTATTACTGTAACTATTGTCTTCATATCTCGAGACCCGAAAATGTTTATAACTCTACTGGATCTGATTGTGTTTCTCATACTACTGTTTGCAGCCAAATGTCTCTTCCTTGTGATTTTTGTATGTTCACCAACTCCCCTCTCCCCCGGGTCCCAACTGGAAACGAGCCTTGGTTCAGTGCGCCTATCCCAGTCAACAAATGTTTAAATAAAATAAAATAAAAAATTAAATTCTGAATAACTAATAATATTGTGCTTAATGAAACACTCTGGATTCCCTACAATATAAACTGTGCAAGGCTGCCCATATTCAATGACCGTAGTATTTAGAAACAATTTAAAAAAAGCAAATTAACTTTCTTCCTAGGTATTCTAGTTGTGTTAAAAGGAACATTTTAGACATTAGACATAAGAAGAACAGTTTCTTTTTAATAATACTAAAGATTCACTATGTGAAAATGGCACAAATAATTGCTGGTTTGCAAAAGTAGCAAATTGTCATTTTTTTTGAGGCATTTTCTGTTTCCTTTTTCCTTTTTTCCACTTACAAGAGTTTCTGCATGTTAGTATTAGGCGTGATGTGTAAGCCAGCAGTGTAACTGGAAGCAGACATATCTACTTCTACTCCTCTTTATACTCCATCAATACAGTGACCTCACTCATTATAACACCACAAAAGGCCATTCTGGCAGCAGGTACTGTAAGTGACTCTTCTTGGTTAGTCATGATGTCACAGTCAGTGAGGTCACAGTGCTGATGACATATGAAAATAACACTTCAACGACAGGTAAAATACTGTTCCATACATCACATCTTGCACTGCCAGGTAGAAAATCTTCTAATTAAGCCATGGCGAACAAGAAAGAACTTCAGTGATACAAACTAACATTAGTGGCTAATTATAAAAGTGCTTAGTATTGTTTGGAGGGGTACTAGCTATTTAAAGTTTATTTTACTCTCATCTGCGCAGTAGTAGGAGCCAGTAGAGAGGGCTGCAGACTTGCAAAGAGTTGAACTTTGCACTGTCTTATTACTGTATACAGACATGCTGGATGAAGAGATTTGTTTGTTTTTGTGAGTTATGTTTAGTTACATTTGTTACAAATTGGATGTTTTGTATCACCATGCAATCCGCTTTATTACCAATGCCCCAGCCAGAACATATCATTGCACACTTTACAGGGAGGTGAATTGGACCTCCCTGGCGAGTAAGAGGCTAGAGCATACCTACATCTGGACCTACAAAGCCTTGTTAAACAGATTACCAAATTATATTACCACTCTCCTTCAATGATTGCATAGTACATATGCTTTAAGGAAGTGTGATTACATCTCCCTTGAGGTCCCTAAAGTACACACTCGTTTTGGCAAAGCTGCTATTAGCTATACACTCCCTTCAATATGGAACAAGTTTCAAACACTGTTAACACTTAAAACTCTAACCACACTGATTGCTTTCGAGACTCTCATAAAGAATTATGTTATTGAGACCTGTCACTGTTTATAATTATCTTTCCCCTCCGTCCCCTTCACTGGAGTTACCCTTTACATTATTATCAAGTCACCTGTATACTGTTTACTCCGTATCTGCCATCAAAGTGTGATTAAGCTTTCTCATATCCCGATTAAATTTTATTCTGTAGCATTCAAATAAATGCACCTCTTCTTCATACAATCCTTGTATATATTATATGTATTATATGTACTGAGTTCCTCCTTGATTTGTATCATTCTTTTTTATCTCTATTTTTGTACATTTTGTTGTAATATGCTATGTGTTGCATTATGTTGTTTTTGAATTGTTTTTATCCTGACCTGTATAAGGGACATTCTTGCAAATGAGCTTGCTCAATGAATTTTATCCCTTCACAATAAACTTCAACTTGAACATGGCTTTTGGTAAAAATGTTAATTCTCTCATAAACCTGTGTTAATTGTGAAGTGCACAGAAAAAGAAATGCAGCAGCCTTTGGTAGGATTTTGAACTTGCACTTAATTTGTAACTGTGCTCTACTATGGTGCTTTGTGTAGAAGAGCTTTCAGCTTTATCACAGACAGAACTAAAATGCCTTAATAGTAATAAATAGTAATATCAAATCCCACAAAGTAATTGTAGGCATGGGCTGGGATATTCAGACTGCACCAGAATGATGTGCAATAGAGGAGCAAGCGAAAGTCCAGTGCACCATGACACAGCGGGCGTGATATTCAAACCATGTGAAGGACATGGTGTGCTGGCCATGCAGCTGATTATTGCCCCTGATGTGCCATCGTGCAATGAGGAATATGCAATGGGGCAGGGATAATGTGCAATAGTGCCCCTAGGGATGTGCAGGGACAAAGCCAGGATTCAGCTGACCAGCAACCAGGGATGCGCAAGGTGCAGAGGAGTATGCACCAGGACAGACAGCCCCCCCACAGCACCACCAGGGCAAGGCCCCTAGAGGTGGACCCAGTACCCCATGAGCAGCACGGCCAGATGGGTGCAAAATGGACTACCAACCCTCAAACCACAGTGGCGAACCACCAGCAGATGCGCACCAGTAGACCTCGGCCACTGGGCATGGCACCCCTGAACTGTCCGCCAGCCAACGGGGACCAGGACTCAATGATGGCCAAGCCCCGCCCATGCCACAATCCTATCCCAATGATGCCCCCCCAGGACAGTGCATCTGAGATTACCTAGCCCAGATGCATGACCAAATAGTGCATGGCAATGAAGGCAGTCTGCCACCCCCCCATTGCCTATGCATCCAGTCACCTCAGAGTGCATTGCACACCCACCACATCACCACTGTGACCACCCAATGCAGGCGGTGGGACCGTCCACCAACACAACCACACCTACACAGGGCCCTCCACCACATCCCCAACAGAGACACAGCAAGGTGGGTGACCCAGCACGAGTACCCGAGGGAACCCACATGTGACCAGGTCCGCCATGGATGGCACCACATGTGGGAAGTCCCCCGAACACAGGAGCAGAGCAAGGGCCCACACCCATGCACCAACCCCTGCCACAGCACCAATCCCACCAGGCAACACAGCACCCTCCCATGGGGCATGGAGGCATGCGCCAAACAGGAAGCAACACAGGGCACACTCAAAGCACCCCCCGACCCGGTCCCATGGGCACCCCAGCAAGCATCCCATCAAAGCTGTGTGATAGGCACTGCTGGTGTGAATCCCATGGTGCCATGTAACCCACAGACCACCCGCCACCAGGCAGCCATTGAGTCTGCCATGTATCAGGCACCCCATGAGCCCCCACACACTGACGGCAGGCACATGGGCCTGGGTCAACCCACAGCCACCTATCCACCACCTGCATACAGCGGGTCCCCATGTGACAGCCACCAGCCCACAGGCACCACCCCAGTCCACATGGACAGAATGAAGGGGGCATCCAGTGGCACTGAATACAGTGGCAACAGGGACAACAAGCCAATAGGCATGGGTTTGGAGTGCCAGCTGCAAGGGCGCCATGTCAGCAAGGTGACAAGTGCGGCCTGCCCCCAAAGGCATGCTGGCAGATGAGCATGTGGTGGTGGTAGCCACATGACCATGTGGACCCCAGTGGCGCATGCAGGCAGGGCAGTGGCAATGGCCACAGCTGCACAGGCAATGGCCACACTGACAAGGGGGCCCAGGAAATGCCACATGCATCACAGCCAGCATCGCACAGGTGAACAGTGCACAGGGCACACCACACATGCCCTGTATGGATAGCCCATGGCCCCACCCACACCTGTGGAGGAGCACCACCAGGCACACCCACGCCCTTCCCAACCTCACCACACAGCAGCCATTAACCAGTGCAGCAAGGCCCCATAAATGTATGTAATAGTACAGCAACAAGGCAACAACAACTACATACAGATATGTAAATCAGGGAGGGATATGGGTAGGATGCTACGGGGGGGTAGGGGAAAGGGGAAGGTGATGTGGGGAAAGGTAATGGTCAGGGTCAAGGGTGTGTGGGGAACAGTCCAGGTGGGATGGGGCAAAGATGAGGGCCATCAGGCCCTAATGGTGGCCCCAATCCTCCGCCACCACCCTCCGGCACCTGTGGTGCCTCCTCCCGGACCTCTGGTCATGTCACTGCAGCAGTTCAAGGGTGGCCCTCACCACCTGCAGGAGCTCCTGGAGGGTTCTCTCCACCACCTCCCAATGATGGCCACCTAGGACAAGGGAGCGGAAACAGTATGAGTGCCTGGCCAGGATAGCGCAGCCCACCCAATGTGCACAACATGCAGCAGTGACCGGCACCCCGGGATGGCATGCAGCTACCCACAGTGGGTGCGCCCACATGAGCCACCAACCTGTGTAACCACAACTATGCAAGCCGCTGCACACCATCACCACCCATGCACCGCACACCACCGCCCTAGCCGTCCGGCGTCATGGCAATGCAGTGTGATGGCAGTGGCACAGCCAGACACCAAGTGCACCCACAGCCTACCCGCGACACCCGCCCACATGTGCAAGGCCACAGGATGGTGCAGAGGACACTGCGGGTGGTGCACAGCCGGAGGGGCCATGCGCCGAGGGGCCATGCCACACCCCCACCCCTGCAAGCCACCATGCACATATGTATAAGGGAAAATGGTACTCACCTGCATCCCAGTCACCTTGGCGCTGCTGCCCCACAGCACCACCCATGTTGGCTGGCCGATGCCCTTCTCCCCTTGCGTGGTCCTGCCTCTGGCCAGCTGTGCTCTCCACCTGTCTTCAGGGCCTAGGAGGGAAACATGGAGAGACACACATCAGTACCTGTCTGAACCATTGGCGCCCCACCCCGACCAGTGTGACATGACGCACAGATTGCGGTGGCGCAGGGCGGTCATGGTGCACCCCAACAGCTGCCAACACATGCACTGACCCACCCCACCCCCCAGACATGGAGCATGGCAACCATTGTGCCCCAAGGACTGTTGGATGTGACTGGTGAAGGTCACTGTGCACCTACCTGGCTGTGGCACTGCACCTCTCCATACCCACACCTGTAGGTGCCTAACCCTGTCCGGGTCCCACTGCTGCAGGTCACCATAGCAGTGGTGACACTGCTCTGCTGAGCGCTGGCTGCCGGTTGCCTCCTCCAAGCCATCTGCAACCTTCTGCCACATGTCAGTCCTTGGCCTCTGGAGGGGCACCTGGCCAAACAGGGCCCCAGTGTGTGGCTGCACAAGGGCCATGAGGTTGGTGAGCTCCAGGTCACCCCATATTGGAGCATGACATTCCCTTGTGTGTGGCATGTCCCTCACTAACCAGACATCAAAATGATGGCCAGTAGTGCACATGGACCACATGCGGAGCTAGCGCGGTACTGCACTGCTATTCACAATCGTGCAGTCACCGAGCGGTGCAATAGGATAGTCGCCCATGCACAGAGCACCACTGCACTATTGGGGCCCCTCATATGGTGTGCAGTAAGGGCATGTCACCAAGGCTGTGCAGTGGCCTACTGCACAGAGGCACAATGGGAACCACGGTGCAGTGGTGCAATAAGGGCATGATGGCACTGTGCTAGCTGCACTATAGCATGTGTGCTCCATAGGTCGTACAGCGCACGAGCACCACAGGCATGATAGTGGCCAGGAGCTGTGCTACCTCCTGCACAATGTGCGTATGCTGCGTCACTGGTGTACATGTCGGCAGCATGCGCATGCATGCTGTGGGGCTGACTAAGCACGTCACAGTGTTGCGCCCCAACTTGAGCATGCACAACCCCATTGAGCAAGGTGCAGCCACATGATATTTATCCATGATGTGCAAATCAGCTAATGAGCCATTCCACAGTGCATCCACTGCATTTGCATCACATTACAGTTGCACATGACCTCATTTGCATGCGTTGCACTATAAGGGCGCCATGGAACTGCACAGGCCATGGATCGGTACTGCAGCCTGTGAAGGTAAACATCATGCTGTGGGGCCATCGGGACAGTGGGCTGCAAGGGCGGTGTGGCACTGAACAGTCCATGTTAACACTTGTCCATCTCCACAGGCACAGGCATGTCCGAATGTGAGGAGAATGAGGAGCAGGAGAGGGTGCGTAAGCGAAGGCCGAACTTCACCAGGGCAGAGTCAGATGCCCTATTTGAGGCCTACCTGGACAGGAAAGCCACTCCTGAGTGGACAGAGGGGCACACCACAGGCCCGGGCGACAGCGTGGGAGGAGATGGCACGTGCAGTCAACCAGCAGGGCAGCCACCAGCATTCTGTGCAGGAATGCAAGAAGAAGGTTGGCACTGACAGGAGGAGGATCAAAGAGAAGGTGGCCACCATCTGGGTGGTGCATTCCGCCACAGGTGGGGGACAGCAGGTTGTGCCATGCCTGATGCCGCAGGAGGAGCAGGTGGCCAGCAGCATGCAGCGCTGTGCAATTGAGGGTGTGCTTGGTGGAGGCTTCCAGATGGGCGGCAGCCCATCACTGCATGGTAGAAACAGTGGTGGTGGTGTGAGGGTGGCAGGGGGTTGGGACCAGGGGCCAGTCGGCACCGTTAATGGTACTGTGTTCCCTTTCAGCTCCCGAGCGTCTGCATGGAGCAGCGGGGGTGGGTGTGTCCACGGATGGTGAGGCCCTGGAACAGGTGGAGCACCCATCCACCACCACCACCAGTGTCTGAGGGTCTGACATCCTACAGCCCTGCACGGCTGTCCGGGCTGATGCCTGTGGCACAGGTGCAGACGAGGCCCTGGCTGTGTTCCAGCATGATGCCAGGGACAGTGTCCTGTGTGCCGAGACACAGATTGGGGCCAACTCCAGCACTGATGATGACATGACATGCATCCCGGACAGTGATGCTGGGGTATCACAGGGGGCACCCTCGATAGACGACCACCAGGGCGGCTGTGTGGGCAGCGTTGGCATGGCTGCCCGCCCACCGGCTGTTGTGCCCATTGTGTCCACGGTGTCCAGTGGGGCAGCACAGGCATGCAGACGTGGCAGTGATGTAGGTGGTGCCGATGCAGCCATGCTGGTGATGCCCAGTTCTCAGCAGCCGGAGGGGTGGTGGCAGCAGTTGGACAGTGTTGAAGGGGGGGCTGGTGGCAGCGGGTGGAAATGGTGAACTGCGTGAGGTAATACCCCAGGATGGTACCGCTGTGCAGCACCCACCATCATGGGGCACTGTGCCGCAGGGCCAGATCTCACCCTTGGGTCAGCATGGTGCCCATTAGGATGACTCCTTGGTCGACCACAGCCATCTGCTCCAGGCCTCTGTGGATCAGCAGGTCCAGCTCATGGTAGCGGTGGATGGGCTCCATGCGGAGCTGCACCAGGCAGAGGAGCGGTGCAGCAGGGACCATGCCCTGCTCCTGGCATAGTTAGCTTGGCAGCGGGTGGACGTGACCGCAGCCATGGATAGACACACCACTGTGGTGACGACTGTCCTGGCAACACTGGCCAACCAGTTGTGTGCCCAGCCACTGCATACCCCTCAGAGTGCAGTGTCCACCCCTCGGGCCTGGCATCTGGCAACCCCAGCCATGTCGACACTGGGTTTGGCTGTGGGCATGCCAAGCATGCCTGCTGCGGGCATGTTTGGTGGCCTGCAGACACCTGCATGAACCCAGTCATGTTCACGCAGTGTCACTCCTGGGGGGCCATCTGTGCAACTCCTTGAGGCCACCGAGCAACCTGTGTTGGCTGGCAGGCCTCAGCATGACCGCCCACGCATCCATGGTGGCAGTGCTATGGTGCAGCATGACTGACCCTACCACCTCCATGACCACTGTCTGCCACCATCTTGTGTGCACTGTGGTGTTCCATGTGCGACGCATGGGTGTGGTACTCAGTCCTGCACACACACTGGGCCCTATGCACACCCACCCGGCAGCTGGCCAATGTGGTGTGTGCATGATGATGCCAGCATAGTGCTGTCTGCCTCTGAGCAACGGTGCTCAGCATTTGTGACACACCCAGTGCCTGCCTCTGGCTCTGTTGGGTTCGGTGTGGGTGGGGGGGTATGGGGGGGTGTGCATGTGGCTGTGTGGGCAGGGCATGGGGGGGTGTGCATGTGTGTGCATGCTGTGTGCAGCCCTGCTGTGTTCCACCATGGTGTCCAAGCCCCTGCCCATTCACACACTTCTTCCGCTGACCCAGGCTGGGTGTGTGCCTCTGCCTGTCTGTTGACTGTGCTTTGCTACCTGGGATATGCTAGTGGACATGTTCACCTACCTGTGTGGTCCATAGTGCTCCTCTGTAATGGCATTCTGGTGCTGCTGCACCATCCAGGGCTCCCTTCACCCAGGGGGTGGCTGCCCACCTCGAGCTGGACCGGCGTCCCCATCATCCCCACTGCTGTTCCCCTCTTTGACCTCAACGGCTATCCCACTATCGGTGGCCATGTTGTGCAGGATACAGCAGGCCAGGAATAGCCCACAGGCCTTTGAGGGGCTGTACTGTTGGCACCGCTAGACCTGTCCAGGCAACGGAACTGAGCCTTCAGCTGCCCAAACACCCGCTTGATGATGTTCCACGTTGTGGTGTGTGCCTCATTGTACTGCTGCTGCACTGGTGTCAAGGGCCACCAGTATGGTGTGAGCAGCCAGGGCCAGAGTGGGTACCCACTGTCACCCATGTGTTGAGAGGTATCATTAGTATGGGGATCTGTGTCACTGTGCCCCCGGCCATCCAGGCCACATCCCATGGCACCCCTGCTTTTGCACCACACACACCCCCTGCTGCCCCCATCATCCAGCGTGCACTGCATACTCACCTACTAGATGGCCAGTGGGGATGTCCCCAGTCTTGAACCTGTGGCACAATGCAGACTGGTGCCAGATGAAGGCATCATGTGCTCCCCCAGGGTGCGTGGCACAGACATTGATTATGCGCTCCCTGGCATCGCACACAGCCTGGCAGTTGATGCTCAGGTATCCCTTGTGGTTGCTGTATGCCACCCCCTCTGGGCTGGGTGGTGTGCGGATGCCAAGATGGGTGCAGTCAATGGCCCCATGCAAGCCAGGCAACCATGCCACCCTGTGGAACTCCTGCACGTTTGCTGTATGCTCTGCCTACGTGCTGGGGAAATGGATGTACGCCACAGCATGTGGCAGCAGTGTAGTGAGGAATTGTGTGAGGATGCATGACGCGGCTGGCTGGGGTATGCCTGTTGGTCTTTGGAAGGTGCCCATGGCAAGCAGGCACATGGTGGCTGTGACCTTTGTCTCCACCAACAGGGCATGGCTCCGTCTTGTGGGTGTCTGCATCTCCTCACTGCACAGCTCACAGAGCCGCCTCAGAATGGTCTGGTTCAGGCAGTACCAGCCCACGATCTCGGTGTCACTGTACAGCTCGAAGTTGACGTGGGTGCAGTACAGCCTGTTCTGGGCATACCGACGATGGGCCCTTCCACGGCCGCGCCTCCCTGCACCCTGCCTCCTCACACCCCTCATGACCACCTCCATCTGGCCATGTTGAGTGTTGTTGTCCCCCCCCGGGCAGCTCTCTTCCCGGTCCCCCTGGCTGTGTGCTGCTGGCCCTGCCCCTGCACTGGGTGCATCCCTGGCACTGCACCACCTGTGCCACTCACAGTGTGACCTGCCTGGGCCCCTCTGCTGTCCCTCCTCTGTGGCACACACACACATACACACACACACATATGCACACACACACACACACACACACACTCCCTGTGACCCCGTCCATCTCTAGGCCACTCTTGTGCTGCTTTCCGTTGCCCTTCACTCCCTGCTGGTATGTCCTGTCTCCCTGTCACTATGGTTCCTGTCATGCACAAGCTTCCTCCCCTCGGTTGCTCCCTTTTATTTTGGCTTAAGTCCACTATTGCACAACTTCCGGTTGCTCCTCTGTTGTGCACGCCGCCTGCTGTTGAATATCACACTGCACCACATATTCATGGTTACGCCCCCTGCAGTTGTGCATGCATTCATTTCCATTGCACTCTTGCACATTGGATTTTGTGCTGCGCATCTGCTGCCGCTGAATATCATGTTTTGGTGCATTTCAGTGATTGCGCATGCGCATCCCTATTGCGCATGGCGCAACTGCTCTGACTATCCCAGCCATGGTCTTTATTCCAGCAGTATTAGTTCCCAAGGTTTCACCCAACATATGAACAAAGTATCTTATTATTGTAGCATGGGAGATGTATTAATCTTGGGCGATTTCAATATGCTGACTGTAGGCTGGATAAACAGCAATGCTATTGGTTCCCAAAGTAACACATGATATGATTAAAGAATGTAGCCTTAACCAGATAATTAGAGAACCTACAAGAGGAAGTAACATATTAGATCTGGCACTAAATAACAATATAGACTAATTATCCTATAAACTGATGGAGTCCATCAATAGAAGTGACCATTCAGCCATTATTATAGGGGCGTGGTTGTGCCCCTATAGTTAGGGTTAAGTAGGGTGTCTAACCCCAGATATTGCACTTTAATAACTCACAACCATTCAACAGATTTGCACAACATTTCACATGTGCAGTTTCATGGGGTAGATCTCTTGATATGCTAACTTCCATTCTGATTGGATGTGTGGGTTCTGAGACCTGGATAGTGAAAAAAAGAGATTTTCTTTTTTTTTTTTTTTGCTGTTTTCTTTGTCCACCTCTAGCACAAAGATGGTTTGGAAATTTGATCTGATATTTTCAGGGCTGAAAGGGTTTGGTCTACAGATGTGCTTTTTGCTAGTTTGATGAAAAAATATTAATCCATTCCAAAGTTATTGAAATATCTATGCTGAGCATGTTCAGTAGGCACTTTCAGGTTAGCTACAGAGAAAGAAACAAGAATTGGGTCATACCAAAAAGGATCTTTTTCCATATTGGTTAATCATCCTTCGTGTGAAAAAAATCATTTTTCGAATGCCGTTCTTATTTCTATAACTGTGACTTCTGGAAGTAAGAAACATCTCCCCCTGCCTTTGTTGATCAGTTATTTCCTTCTTAATTCCCCTTTATGTCTCTCATTCTTTTACTTGTCATTCCCAATCAAATTAATGACAGGTTTGTGTTGGGGAGATCCTGACAAATTAACCTAGTTGACTTCTTTGATTGAATCACTAGGACAGTGGACAATAGCCAGGCAGTTGATGTTCTGTATCGTGACTTCAACAAGGCCTTTGACTCAGTGCCACATAGGAGACTGGTCAATAAGCTGGAGAACCTGTGGGTGGGGACTAAGCTTGTGGAATGGATCAGAAGCTGGTTACAGGATAGAAGCCAAAGGTTGGTAGTATGGGGAGAATTCTCTGAAGTGAGGCATGTGACCTGTGTGGTCCCACAGGGCTTGGTGTTCGGCCCAGTGTTTTTTGACATCTTCGCAAGTGGCATCATCAGTGGGAGCAAGGGTAAAATCTACCTGTTAGTGGATGGCACCAAGCTCTGTGGGAGGATGGACAAGGAGGAGGGAAGACAGGAATTCAGGGAGGACCTGGCTAGAATAGAAAGGAGGTCTTGCATTTGGCTGCTAGGGGTCAACACTAAAAAGTGCAAAGTTATGCATTTGTGGTGAAGAATCCAGGGGCCAAATTCTGGTTGGGTGGAGTGCAGGTAACCAGGTCCAAAGAAGAAAAGGACTTGGTAGTAATAATCACAAGTGACATGAAACACTATGTACACTGCAAGAGAGCAACAGCCAAAGCAAATTGGATGCTAGACTGCATATCCAGGGGAATTACCACCAGGAATGTGGTGGTCATTCTGCCACTGTACAGGTAACTGTCAAGACCACACCTGGAGTACAGTGTGTAGTTTTGGTTCCTGTATCTTAAGAAGGATGTCAACTTGCTGGAGATAGTTCAGAGAAGGGCAATCAAGATGATACAGGGTCAGCAGGGCAACACCTATGAAAAGAGACACAGGGAGCTCAACATGTACGTTCTTGAGGAAAGGAAAGGGGAGACATGACTGAGACCTTCAAGTATCTTAAGGGTATTAATAGGGTGAGCACTGAGGACCTCTTCAGCCTTAGCGGCAATAAGACCACTAGGAGGCACAGTCTAAAGCTGGTGGGGGGAAGGTTCAGGAGTGAGATTTGGAGGCAATTTTTCAATGAGAAGGTGGTGGCCAAGTGGAATGACCTGCCAGAGAAGATGGTGTCTATTTTTTTAGGTTTTTATTTATTTATTTATTTATTGAAGAGAATCAGAATTACAATCCTTTGAGTCATAGACTCCTTTGCAAACGCTCCTCATCAGAAAAAATACACATACATAACATAAACAGTACAATACATAAGTAATACAGCACAGGGATATATACACTGTCAGGTTACAGCATCGGGGATCTTAAAGTAGACCCTGGGTCATAGTTGTGTACATATGGCAGGTTACAGCTTTGGGGGGGTCTTAAAATGGACCCTGAGTCATAATTTATGTACAGTGAAATTGAAGGACCAGGGAAATTAATCATGACATACAACAGACATGTTGATTCTCCCAAGCCACGATATTGTTAAGGTCCTCCACCAATTTAAATCCGCTATAATGGTGTCAGACAGGGGCGTATAATTCCATTTATATGATTTATTCAGGTCGCTGCCCAGTTTGATTCCCAGATAGGTGAAATGCTCCTTTACTCTTTTTAGATCCCATGTATATCCTGCCCTTCCCCCCAACCTTCCCCTAAATATAGGATCTCAGATTTCTGGAGGTTCAATTTGTACCTCAAACATCAAGCAAATTCCTCAATAATTTGGAGCAGGGCTCGAATGGATTCTTCCAGGTGGATGACAAAGAAAAGGAGGGCATCAGCATATAGGGTTAACTTGTGTTGCCCCACCCCACCCCGCTGTAAGCCTGGAATGCCCCTTACAGCATGACTGTCATTTCATTTAATTTTTTATTTGTTATACTTGTTAGCTAGATGAGCTAAAAGACTGTTTTCACAAGCAGCAAGTTACATTTAACATTCAATAAACAGGGACATACGTCATCAATCACTACAATAAATAACATTCACTAAACAATAACAGTATCAAAAATATAAAAACAAACAGTTCAACATAATACAAATATTCAAGTATCCATTTACATTTGTTTAAAACACAAACACTTACTGATTGAGTTAATCCACTTTAAAGTATTCACTTTAAATGAATTCACTGCTCTACAATTTATGATCTCTCTTGGTATCTTATTAAAAAACTGCAGCCCTATAAGACACACATCTCTGACCTATCATTTTTTTTATAAAAATGGACCTTTAAAGGTGCCAAGGCTAAGGACCTTGTAATTTTTTCACCACTCAATCTAACAAATGAATATTGAATGGATAACAGAATTAAACCTTTCAAACTTTTAAATACAAAACTAGATAGTTTAAAATTAATTCTCTCCTGAAATGATGGACATTCTGCTTTTTTAACAGTTCACAATGATGTGTTCTTTGAGCAAAGCCAGTCATAAACCTCAAAATTGAATTATATGTTGATTGTAGTTTTTTTAACACCCTATCATTTGTTCCTGAGTAAACTATTAATCCATAATCTAATGTATTCAGTAAAAAACTATTTGCCAATAGTCTACGTGATTCTGGAATTAAATATGATTTTATTCTAAATAACATACCCAACCTTTGATGTATCCTCTTAATCAATTTCTTAACATGGAATTCAAATGTGAGATTAGAATCCAGTGTAATCTCTAAGTAACAAAAGCTATCAACCAACTCAATTTTATTTCCCTCAAGATCAACAATTGACACATTTATATCTCTAGTTACTCTTGGGCCAGTAAAAACCATCTCTTTTGTCTTGCTTGTGTTCAGGATAAGCTTATGTTCCAAAAGCCACTTCTGAAAATTATCAAAATCTCTTTGAACCTTCAGTAACACCTGGACTGGATTTGGACCTGTCGCAGATAAAACCGCATGTTCTGCGTATAATGTTATCTGGGACTCAGTACATGATTTTGGTGCCAAATTTGTAAACAATGAAAACAATAGCGGGCCTAAAATTGAGCTCTGCGGTGCACCAGAGATAATCAACCCCAGGTCCGAATATTCCTGTCCTATAGCTGTTTTAAACTCCCTATGCAACAAATACCTCTCAAACCAAGTTATCACTTCCCCTGCAAAACAGAACTCACACAGAGAGTCAGTAACAAAGAATGATTGAACGGAGTGCCCTAAATCAAGGGCACCCCGTATGCCATCTGTGAACCCCACCAAGGCTGTCTCTGTATTATGTTGTGATCTGAATCCATGCTGTGAACCAGTTTGTAGATTATACTTTGATAAGAATTCTTGAATTTGAGCAAATACCGTTCTCTCCATAATCTTTGATAGCGGTGCCAAATGACAAATCGGTCTATAATTGGAAACCAAGTGTTTTGATCAAGTTTCATGTATAGGCCTTATAATGGCAGACTTTCAGCATTTTGGAAATACCCTGTGACAAAAATGAAAAATTAAAAATCATTGTTAGTGGCCTAGCCAGGATGTCTATCCCTAATTTCAAGATTCTAAAATCAATTTTATCCTGCCCTACTGATAGCTTTGGGTTATCTCTCAGAATATAATATTTTACGTGTTCCACAGTGACCACACAGAAATAAAATTTAGGATGATTAACCTCTAATTCACTATTAAAAAATGTTTTTCTTAATAAGAGTATCTTTTATTTGAAACCATGACAAATCCCCAAAATAATCATTAAAGATTTTAGCCACCTGTGTTAGATTACAGTACTTACTAACTAACTGATCACCATGCATTAAAGAAATTGTATTATCCTGTGCCCCCTTTCCTACCAGAGTATTTAATGTGTGCCATATCTTCTTTGAATTGCCTAATGCATTTAACTGCTCATTGTTAAGAAATCCCATTTTTGTCTTTCTAAGCAAAGTCTTACATTTATTTTGAAATGTTTTATAAGCCTGAAGCGAACACTGACTTCCTACCTTTTTATATTGCTTCCAAGCTTTATTTCTCTGTCTCATCCAATTCAATAAGTCTTTAGATACCCATTCACTTTTATTTGCCTTAATCCTCATTTTTACGTTCGCTTGCATGCATGCGCAAGGAACGTTTTGGGAGAGTAGCACACTTGGAGGTGTGCCTCTCCCATCCAATGCACTACTCCCTTGAGCAGGCATGGCGGTCCTGCACCAATGGGTGCAGGAGCTCAGTATGACAGCGGTGTTCCTCTGCTTCAAAGGAAAGCACCGCTGCCATACTGAGCGCCGCCCCCCTAGCGTCACGCGTTGCCTCCCCCCGTGCACATCATGCCACCCCCCAAAGCTCTGGTGCCATGCTGGGAGCCCATGCCAGCATGGCAAACGTTTCATTTAGTTTGCCGACGGGGTGCCTAACTTCGCCGCCTCGCCTCTACATAGTTTGCCGACGGGTGCCCAACTCCGCCGGCTCCTCGCCCCAGCTATCTTTCTGCCATGCTGGGAGCCCACCCCAGCATGGCAAATGTCCTACATCATCTTTTTATTTTTTACCTGTAAAACAAAAACGGTCCCGTGGCGCATCTCCCAGCCCCTCTCCCACAATCCTCACCCACCCACTGCGCACCCAGCCTCCCCACACCCCCCTCACCCAATACTTACCTCCGGACTCCGGTGTGACGATCTTCGGTGGACCGGGAACACGTCTGCACTCTTCAAAGGCGACCGCGAACTGAGGAAATGCCGGTAAGCTGTATAATGGGCTACATAGGGGGGGTTTCAACTTTATTGCATATCTCAGTCATTTTTTGGAATTTTTGCACCAAATTTTCAACATGGGGTTTTTGGGACCCCTTCTCATGAATGATGTCACTGTCATGGCGTTATTTGGGCCCGAAGGGTGATTTTGCAGGCACTGCGCAGTCACTGTGTGAAATTGCCCTTTGGCCTCAAATAATGCCATAACAGTGACATCATTCATGAGAAGGGGTCCCAAAAACCCCATGTTGAAACTTTGGTGCAAAAATTCCAAAAAATGACTGTTTTATGACTCTGCGTTGCGCAGTTCCTACGCAGGCTCGTAAGTTCACGAATTTTCAATGTTTTCACTCCAGATTTTCAACATTGCCATTTTATCACACTTTCTTATGAGTTGTACAGCTGTCATTTTTCACATCCTGCCCAAAATGTGTTTCTGCCCATGTAGCGCACAATGGCGCAGTCAGTGTGTGAACTCAATGTATGGGACACATTAAGAAAATCACAGTGACACTGATCATGAGCAGAGGTCTTAAAAAGGCTGTGCTGAAAATTTGGTGAAAAAATTCCTAAAAATGACTGTTTTATGACTCTGCGTTGCGCAGTTCCTACGCACGCTCGTAAGTTTGCGAATTTTCAATATTTTCACTCCAGATTTTCAACATTGCCATTTTACCACACCTCCTTATGAGCACTGCAGCTGTCATTTTTCACATCTTGCCCAAAATGTGTTTCCGCCCATATAGCGCACAATGGCACAGTCGGTGTGCGAACTCAGTGTCTGGGACACATTAAGAAAATCACAGTGTCACTGTTCATGAGCAGAGATCTTAAAATGGCTATGTTGAAATTTGTGAAAAAAATCACAAATAACTGTTTCTGTTTGTCGTTATTTGCAGTTCCTCTGTAGTATTAAGTTTGCCAATTTCCAATATTTTCACTCCAGATTTTCAACATTGCCATTTTACCACACTCCTTATGAGCAGTACAGCTGTCATTTTCACATCCTGCCCAAAGCGTCTTTCAGCCCATGTGATTTGCACAATGGGCAGTCGGTGTATCTTGAAATCAATGTATGGGACACAGTAAGAAAATCACAGTGACACTGTTCACTAGCAGAGGTTTTAAAATGGCAATGTTGAAAATTTGGTGAAAAATCTAAAATGACTGTTTTACGAGCATGCATTGCACAGTTCCCACGCATCCGTAGGTTTGTGAATTTTCAATATTTCCACTCCAGATTTCCAACATTGCCATTTTACCACACTTCCTTATGAGCAGTACAGCTGTCATTTTTCACATCCTGCCCAAAATGTGTTTCCGCCTATGTAGCGCACAATGGGGGTAACAACAAGGTCATGCTGACAATTTATTGTGCAAATACCAGCAATCGCACAGGGCATTAGGGTAAAGCACCATACATGCCAAACACCACTGCAAATACCTGCAAGCGAACGTTCGGCATTGACAAATGCTTGTTTTCAAAGGGGCCAGTTGAACTATTACGTGATTTAATAACCCCAAGAAAGTTTCCAGCATCATATCTATATCAACCATTGAATCTAATATGGACCAATCAACCCTCTCACAGGCCCTATTAACAGCTTCCTCAGTTAAACACTTTACATTCCTGGTTTCAATATACTGTGGTGGACTCTTTCCTTGTTTTGCAGACCAATTACAATACACAGGGCAATGATCACTTATCCCATCTGCTAATACTCCTGAACTTAATATCTTTTCAGGGTGAGTAACAACTATCCAGTCCAATACCATTCCCCCACCTGATTTATAGTTATACCTTGTTACTTGTTCAATCATTTGCTGAACACGCAAATCTTGAAACAAATCTAATATGGGCAGCTTTTGGTCAGACTCACAGTTTAAATTAAAGCCCCCTATTAAAATCCACTCCCTAGTCAATGGGAGAGATCTCTTAACACTTGAAATCAGGTCCATACCTTGTTTTATATATCCGGGGGAAAGTAAACTGAACTGACTGTAAGGTGCTTACCCTGCCCCAAAATGAGATCAATTGAGACAACATCACAACCACAATTACTAGATTGGGGTAAAACTTCAATTGCTTCAAGGTTTTATTTCACATAAACCATAACCCCCACCAACCCGATCCGTTCTAAACACATTATAATTTGCTAAACTAATCTCATTATATGGGTTCTTCTCAGTCAAACATGTTTCAGATATGTGTTTCATGTGTCTAGGATTCAATGGTAGCCCTTGTTAATTGTTGTAATATGTAGCACCTGTATTGCTAGCTACTGTGTCAATTATATGTTATTACGCTCCTATCTGTTAACCAAGTTGTTGCCATGAACTTGTCTGTAACTACAGAGTGTGGTGCTACTGTACATGTTGTTAAATGTTATATTGTTCCTACTTGCGATGTTAGATGTTATTTTGTTCCTACTGGATAACCTGCATGTTGTCCTTTCCTCTGTATTCCACCCCCCCCCCCCCGGTCGCACCGGGAGACAAGCAGTTTGTTGCTCAGTGTGCCTTTCCTGGTGAAACAATTCAATAAATAAATTATAATATCAAACTTGTGCTGCATAACCCAAGCTTCAAATTCCACCCAATTAGAGATTAAACTCCTAATATTTAAATGTGCAACAGTAATAGTTGATAGCTTCTTATTTAATGCCCCCTCCCCCCATTAACATTTTGCTCACCATTAATCAATGGCCAGGATTTGGGTGAACTGACCCAGATAGTAACAAATGTAATAAAATTACTTTTCTCATAAATGCAGTTTTTAATGTCCTCTCCCTTATTTTAATCACCAGTGGCTCTATTGCCAGAGTGAAAAGAAGAGTGGAGAGGGGGCAGCCCTGTCTTGTGCCACAAAACAACAGAAACTCCTCTGATTGGAGACCATTTACTAACACTCGGGCTCTGCGGTTCTTACAGAATATTTGCACCAGACAGACAAACCTCTCTCCCACCCCAAATTGCCACATGGCCTCAATGTAATAAAAATGAATGTCGTGACACACCTTGTATGTCTTACAGATGGTCCTGTTCTGCTGCACTGGAAGGGACATCAAAAGAGCGGAGAAAAGCTTCTCTGACTTCATATGGTGGGGTACAAAAGCCAGAATGAAACTGACTAGGATCAAGGCAACAAGGGAGAATGGGAGGATGGATTTCCCAGACCTAAAGGGATACTATCTTGCAGTACAGTATCAATATCTACATAACTGGGTCAACGGGGGGAGACGGTCTCATGGGTAGAGCTAGAGGAGGAAGGAATGGGAGGTATTTGACTCAGTGTATATCCATCGGTGTCGGGACTCAGGTCATAAGATTAGATGCCCCAAATCCACTGGTCTTGGCCATCCTGGAATCCTGGGGACCTATTAGAAAGAGGGGGGATATAGCCGATGAACATTCTTTGCTGGTTCCGATTGCCAAAAACCCAGAGTTTCTACTGGGCCTGGAAGACCCAGGATTCAAATCCTGGGAAGAGAGGAGGATAAACAGCTTAATATGTATACCTTTGAGGAAAGGAGGGAGAGGGGAGACATGATAGAAACTTTTAAGTACCTCAGTGGAATCAACAAAGTCCAAGAGCATAGCATCTTTCAGAAAAACAGATGTGCAAGAAGAAGGGGACACAATTTGAAGATGGGGGGGCAGTTCAGGGGCAATGTGAGGAAGTATTTTTTCATGGAGAGGGTGGTGGATGCATGGAACAGCCTTCCTCAGGAGGTTGTGGGGTTTTAAAACTGTGGGAGAATTCAAGAATACATGGGACAGACATAAGGCAATTTTTGTTGCGGGTAGGAAGAAATAGGCTGTTGGTTAACTAGGATCTGCAACTTATCCTGTAGGTAGGGAAATGGGCAGACTAGGTGGGCCAAGCTGTCCTTATCTGCTGGCAAAGTCTATGTTTATATGTTTCTATACACTGTTTGCGGGACCTGTGTTATGGGCTGGGGTTGCAGCCTTTCACCACAGTAAGAGCCTCGCTGGGATTGTCGACTGTACAAATGTTTAGATATCTGCAGGTACAGAGTTACCATAGCCATTTGAAAGGACGCCCACAGAGGGCTCTCATCTAGCATCCATAGAACAAGAGATTTGTAGGGCTGGAACCTCTGAGGTTGGATTAATTGGGAGGGCAGCTAAACTGGATAGAACATGGTTGCAGGAGGTTCCACTATGCTGCGGGACCAGAAATTTGTCGACTGATGGCACAGCAATAACACAACACTGCCAATTGATGTTGTTCTGTCACTCAGGGACAAGTGTTTTTTGTGGGGAGCTTTGCACCCCCACACCACCCATGTGGGGAGCTCTGCCTGTTGCACTCCCCATACATTAGATTATTAACTTCAGTTGGAGTTAGTTCAGGGATGGGGCAAACACCTCCCCGGCACCAGAGTCAGGTAGTGGAGACCATCACAGCAACTGCCGACTATGTCGCTGTGATGGTCTTCGCTGTAGAACTAATGCTGTGTGGTCAGTATACGGTTGCAGGATACCACCAAGAAAGTCAAGACACAATGGGAGGCTGACTTGGTAACAACCATTACAGAGGAAAATTGGCAAACTATCATAACTACACCAATGGGGTTACTAATGTGCAGCCATTTTAAGGAAACAAAATACAAGTCTGTCCTCAGGCTATACTACCCCGTAGTTTGGTGCATAACTTTTACCCAGGGATCTCAGATGAATGTCAGAGATGTAAGGTGGCAAAAGGTACATACTTTCACTATTTTTGGGAATGCCCAGTCCTGCAAGTGTACTGGCAAGACATTGCTTTAAATATATCTGGTATATGGGGAAGGGATAGAAACATAGAAACATAGACTTTGATGGCAGATAAGGACCACTTGGCCCACCCAGTCTGCCCATTTCCCTACCTACTGGATAAGCTACAGATTCTAGTTAACCAACAGCCTACTTCCTGCAACCCCCCACTATAATTGCCTTGTGTCTGTCCCATGCATGTTTGAATTCCCCCACTGTTTTAGACCCAACAACCTCCTCAGGAAGGCTGTTCCATGTATCCACCACTCTCTCCGTGAAAAAAATTTCCTCCATTACCCCGAGTCGTCCCTCTGTCTTTAAATTGTGCCCCCTTGTTCTTATACATCTCTTTTTCTGAAAGATGCTACCCTCCTGGACTTTGTTGATTCCCTTGAGGTACTTGAACATTTCTATCATGTCCCCCGTCCCTCCTTTCATCAAGAGTATACATATTAAGCTCTCTCAGTCTCTCTTCATATGGTTTCTGCTGCAGACCCTGCACCATTTTAGTTGCCCTCCTCTGGACTGCTTCCATCCTGTTTATGTCCTTGCATAGATGAGGTCTCCAAAACTGCACACAGTACTCCAGATGGGGTCTCACCAACTGTCTGTACGGAGGGATAATCACTTCCCTTTTTCTACTTGTGATGCCCCTTCCTATGCATCCCAGTATCTCCCTGGCTCTCCTTACTGACTTTTCACATTGCTTACCCACCTTTAGGTCATCTGATATGACTATCCCCAGGTCCCTTTCCATTTTTGTTGTTGTTAGTACCTCCCCTGCTATTGTGTACTCTTCTCCTGAGTTTTTGTTTCCCAGGTGCATTACTTTGCACTTCTTTGCATTGAATCTAAGTTGCCATATGTCTGACCATTCCTCCAACCTTGCCAAGTCCCTTCTCATCTTTTCTACCCCTTGTGTATCAACTCTGTTACAGATCTTTGTGTCATCTGCAAAGAGGCATACCTTTCCTCCAGACCCTCTGCAATGTCACCTATAAAGATGTTAAAGAGGACTGGACCCAGTACTGATCCCTGAGGTACTCCACTAGTAACCCCCCTTTCTTTGGAATGTGTTCCATTCACTATTACCTTCTATGTCCTGTTGTACAGCCAGTTTGCTACCCAGGCTACCTCCCTGGGACCCACTCCCAGGTTGGCTAACTTGATTATTAATCTTTTGTTCGGGACTGTGTCAAATGCCTTGGTAAAGTCTAGGTAGGCCATATCCACAGCCCCTCCATTCTCACCACTGTCATTTCTGTTTTTACTTGAGGTGTTGGGGGGGAGTGGGCTCTTTACACAAGATGGGTTAGGGTGGTGCTGGTGGTGGTAAACCAAATAATATTGAACACTTGGGTCTCAGGGGCGCCTTCCATAGTCCCAATGTGGAAGAGCCTACTCCTATCCACACTGGCCACAGATAGGCTTACCTACAACCTAAAAGGCAGAAAGGAGAAATTCATGCAGGAATGGGATGTGTTTTTGGCCTCCTTGTCTCTCATCGAAGCACAGATTTTAAGGGCTGGATTGATGGATTAAAGGATTAAAAAGGATGCCCTGATACAGCTCAGAGTAGCTGGGCCTCCAGCCAGGGCCAGGATTTCTTGATCCTTTAACTCATTGTCTCCTAGCAGACATCTGTAGTCGTCAGTAAAATACACTGGTGTGTCCTGAGGACGTCTGCAGAAGTGGGCTACTGACTCCCAGTGTTCCCTTGCAACATCTGGAGAAGTCACTTATATATTTTAATATATAGTGTAACAGAATATAATATATATTTGACTGCATAGCACCGTTGGAAAGGTAATTTTATGCTGAACAACTTTCTCACTAATATTTTGTGCATATCATGTATACTTTAGGAGTTATTTGCATTTGTTTATGGTATGGTGTGTATGGCTTATGTTGCCTCTTTTAGTGAAAAAAATATTTTTTTTGCTGTTTCAACCAGCTTAAAAACAATACATATTATTATTTGCATACCACCATTGGGAAGGTAATTTTGTGCTGAACAACTTTGCCACTGATATCTTGTGTACATCATGTATACTTTAGGAGTTATTCACATTTGTTTATGGTATGGTGTGTATGGCTAACATGTTTTCCATCAAGATTCACCTAAGCAGCTTGAATAAAATTCACTTTTTTGGCACTTCAGCAGGTATAAAATAAAAAACGTAATGATTACAACTGGTTGCATAGCACCATTGGAAAGGCATTTTGTGCTCATCAGCTTTCATGCTGATACTTTGTGTGTATCATGTATACTTTGGAGTTATAATGCATTTGTTTATGATATGGTGTGTGTGGCTGAGATTCATCCCTCAAATCTCACCAAAGCACCTTGACTAAAATGGGGAAAAATTACGTTTCATAGTAAAAATATATATTTTTTTTAACAAACATAATATTAAAACACCATCTAATATCTGTATGCTTAATTTGGTGTTGATATTTTACATATTTTCCAACAAAAAATGGCTTATGTTGCCTTTTTTTGGTGAAAAAATATTTAGTTTGCTCTTTCGATCCGCATAGGAAAAAAACAAAATTACTTATTTTTACATGCATGGCACCATTGGAAAGGCAATTTTGTGCTGAATACCTCTGCCACTCATACTTTGTGTCTAGCATTTACAGTTATTGAGCTATTAGCATTTGTTTGCGACATGTTGACTATGGCTAGATTTTGCTTAGGATTCACTGTTAAAAGTATACAGGAGATTCAGGAGGCAAGTGGTGTAATCTCAAAGTCAGCCTGTGGAGGCAATGAGTTAATGATGTATAGAGGAGCCACTCTTGGTACAGATGTTCCAGAGACTGCCACACCACCAAAATGACCCTGAGTACTTGCCAGTATATCATACTAACATACTAAAATGCCAGCAGAATAGGCCTAATGGTCTTTCGTGTCTGCTCGTTTGGTCAGTCCCCAACCTGGGTGCTGACCTTGCTGTCCCCCTCGCCTTCTCTGGCTTCTCCCTTCCCAGTTCCAGATATTCTTGCTGCATTGGATTTTGCTTCCAGAACCCTTCCCCTGTACCTGTCCCACCCCCTCTTGAACCCCTCCACTGTCTCTGCCTCCACCAGCCCCCTAGGCAGTGCATTCCATGGCTCCACCACCCTCTCAGTGAAGTAGCACCTCCTCCTTTCTCCCCTGAATCTTCCCCCCTCCAGATTCCAGCCATGCCCTCTAGTGGCCCCTTCCTCCTTCCTTCGAAGCACCCCAACTGTTCCTCCCCTATTTACTCTCTTCCTGTACCTAAAGACCTCTATCATGTCCCCGAGGTCCCTTCTCTCTTCCAATGTGTACATATTTAGCTCTTCGAGCCTCTCCTCATAGGTCCTGTCCCCCAAGCCCCAAATCATTTTGGTTGCCCTCCTCTGGACCCTCTCCAGGAGGTTAATGTCCCGCTTTAAGTGTGGCCTCCAAAACTGCACGTAGTACTCAAGGTGCGGCCTCACCAAGCAGTTATACAGAGGGAGTATCACTTCCCTCCTTCTGGAGGTGATCCCCCTAGCGATGCATCCCAGCATCCTGTTGGCCTTGGCTGCTGCCCTCCTATCGGTGCTGTCACAATAATAGAGAGAAATTAGACAGACTGTGGATTGCTTTGTCTACCTCTTCTTCTTTTCTATTCTAAGTCTTCTTGACTTTTTCTTATTTTCTCTCTCCTCTTGCTTTCTTTGTTTCACACATAACTGAGTATTAAATGTCTGTAAAACAAGATGCCCGTCAATTACATATGCTGACCCCTAGCTAAGCACATCTGGAGATGGGCCTGTATTTATTATTTTTCTATGGGCAAAACAGCATCTAGGGTATGATAAACAATGTTCAGATAGGATTATATACTATGGTCTGTACATAACATAGTGTGTGAAATGTCTGTACTCTTGCTTAACTTTTACGTAACGCAATAAAGATATAATACAAAAAAAAATTGCTGCACATCATTTTACAATAGTTGTTCTGCATAGCATTAGCCCTAAAGAGTTTTTTCAGGGGACATAAATATGCCTGTAAAGATATAATTTTATGTGGGAATAATAGCGCTAGAAAGTCATGTTTACTTGTTTGTTTGTATGTGCCTTTTAGTATTTTATCCCACAGGTCTTGGCATGGCTAGCAACCTAACATGTAGAGTATTTCCCTGGAGCTATTTATTTTGTTTATAATTACCAGGTAAGTGCACTAGACATTAATATGCCTAATTTCAGGCATGACCTTGGAGAGTACAGTTACAAATGCAATGGCGTACAAATACAGTAAAGAAATAATGACATTAGAAATGTTATAGCTGTACAGTACATGAGCAGTAGCTATACAAAAGTGTGCATGAATCTAGGTAGCAAGGAAACCCAATATATTGCAACAAAACTGGAGCAGAAGGTGCATCAGCAATAAAGTACATCAGATAATTAAATTCAACAAACACTTATCTTAGCACCGATAACATAAATTGCACAAGGGCAGTACTGGACCACCCAAAAGCAGGATGGAGGATAGACCAAATGATAGTAGGTGTCAGAAGATAATTGAATGTGTAATAGATGCCAACATAGGTATAGTACTCAAGGAGGTAAGAAACAGGTACATTAGTCAAAAACCGCTAGATGGTGATAGAGCTCCCTTTTGAAACAGGCATGAGAAGGGGAATGCAAGAGGGCTACTGGGAAGGAGTTCCAGTGGTTTGGTGTTAAGTAGGAGAAGGCCTGAAATCCCATGTTGGTAGTATGCCTAGGAGTAGCTAGAAGGGACAGATCACCTGATCAGAGGGGGTAGGCCAGGTCAGGGAGTTTCAGTAGAACAGCTAGGAAGGAAGGTACCCCAATCCTAAGAATTCTGGGTCAGATTCTCAAAAGAGTTTGGAATTAAGTCCTACACTGCAGCTCTAGTTGAAGACCAAAAATCTCCACAGCTGCAGAGATTGGTATTCTTATCCACAGCAGCTGCAGAAGATGTTACAGTTGGTCCCACCTGCCATAAAATATTTCCACAGCTGTGGGGATTTCTATGGCAACACCACCCACAAGCTGCCATAAATTGTGGAGCCGGTCGTAAATCGGCTCCACTTTTGAGAATACCATAGCTGCAGGAGAAACTGCAGTTCCACTACTGGCTACCCACTTGTGTTGAACTTTTCCCACAGCTGCAGGATTTTTGAGAGCTTTGAGAATCCAGCCCTTTATTTGTATGGGCACCCAGAGCCAAGAAAACAACTAGCCTTAGAAGATTGCCAATTAAACCTAAAGCAGAGCTAACAATGGCAGGTAAGTCAGCTTGGGATCAAGGCAAAGTAACATATGCTATTGTAGGTAATGTCATATTTGTGGAGGTTACTTTGGGGGTATGGAAGTATGTGACAAGAGTCATAGGTAAGGTTAGGAAGAAGTATGCCCTAAACAATGACAATTCAGGTGGAGGGTGTGAGGATATATTTGATTCTATAGGACAGGCCTAGCTTGATATTCATGAATTTAGAGGTATTAGAGATGTGCAGTGCAAAATCTAGATAAGGGTCATGAGTTATACCAAGGTACTTGAAAGTGTTAATATGGACATTGGATAGTACCCCACCAGAAGTATATCAATTTACACGATACATATTTTACTGTATGATAACATGCGTGTCAAACATATTTTACAGGAGTGATATATTCCAAGTGTCGGTAAATGCATTGCTGTATTGCTGTATGTTTCATTTCCAAAATGATTAACTATAAATTTAAACATTCCAGGTATTCTCATAACCACAAGCGTGTGTCTCATGCTGTTACTGTAGTACTATACTTCTGAAGCTCTAAGTTCAGTTGGCATACTCAATTTCCCATACAGGAGTTTCTCTAATTCTTACAAAATAATACATTTTGATTTTAAATTCAAGTTCTAGTTTTTAACAACTGAAGTCTGTAACATGATTTATAATATGTTAATATGTACAGTTCCAGCATCTCTTGTGGTTATGAGTGCCATCTCAAGTCCTTTGCGTTTCTCCACAGTTCTCACACCCAAAGAACTTGAAAAGTCACTTGTGACGGTCAAAGCACCCCACAGTCCCCAGTGGGATTTTTCCTTTCTCTCTCTCTCTCGGGCCTTTTTTTCATTGAGATTGTCTGGACCAGCATTGTGCAGACTCAGGTATTGTGATAACCCTTTTCCACCACCTTCTACCCTTTAGACTCCCTGTACTGAGGGCCTCTTCTCTCGGCAGGACACACTGTACTCTCTCAGAGACCTTTTACTGTACACCTTTTTTATCTAGGCACCCTTCCTAAAGAGATGCAGTCACAAGCAACCAGTTACTCCTGTCTTTAGAAAATAAGTTTATTACTGAACACTGGTTGTCCAAATACAGCAATAATAGTTAGGTACTGTATATATAATACTTACACATAGTCAAACAACAGTACACACACAGGGTTACAAAAGAAAGCTTGCACTCTAGTGCAGGTAAACTCTTCTATCTTCCCTGCAAGTTACAGAGCCTTCTTACCTCACTATTCACACAAACCTTTGTTACCGTAGTCTCTCTACTTATGCAAAGTCTGGCTCCCTCCTTGGACAGGCTCACACAGAATCCTCAGCAAAAAGAGGTCCATAGAATAGTGTGCTGCAGAATTTATGCTGTTTCACTCGCGCTCTCTCTCTCTCTCTCTCTCTCTCTCTGTCTTCCCCAGTGCCTTGGTCGAACAAGGATATGATATCACTTCCTTGTACCCAAATTCATCTGACTGGCTGAAGCTGAGTTGGATCTGGAATTTGGGTGATGCCTACCTTGCAATATTATTTAACACACCAGGTCTCAGAAAGCAACTTCCTCTCAAAGATCATTTAGCATATGAAAAGTCTTTGACTGGGCTATACTGAGACAGTGGGCCAGATTCTCAAAAGCAAAACTATGACTCAAGGTACCTGTGCCAAATAGGGATGACACAAGTGACACCTTGGGTCAGAGTCTGTGGTGATCCCGATTCTCAAATGCTGATTGCAGTGACATCAGGATGCCATGCAGCAAAGCCCCCTTGCACCACCCTTGCAGCAAAAGCTCCTGAGCAGCAAGCTGCAAGGGGACTTGTGCCATAGTGGGGCTGCACCGTCCTCTTTTTTTGTATTCTGTAAGCTCCACCATGAGCGGAGCAAGGAGCTTGACTTAGTCCACTCATGAGGTAGTCTAAGCACCATGCACCAATGTGTCAAATGGGGGTCTCTGAAAGTGGGATCCAGGGGCAGAAGGGGTACGGGTGTACCACAAGGGGTGTTGAGGAGATGGTGAGCATGCAAGGGGGTATTGTGGCACCTGGCATGGTTGTCATTTATATAGTTATTAGGCTAATGGCATGGTACCATGGGGGGTCGAGAGACAAATAATGCCATGGCCCCAGGTGGGCACAGCCCTGGCAGCAGCCCCAACCTCAGGCACTGTTTTTCCCTGTAGCCTCCTGTGGAACCATGCTATTATCTTAATAGTTATATGAAGGGCACCCCCACCAGGTGCCACATCACCCCCTTGCATGCCCACTGTCTTCCTAACACCCCATGGCACCCCATGTTCTTTCTACTCCCAGACCCCTCCTAGAAAAGATATTTTACCACCCCACCACCATTCAAGGCCCTCTAGTGTTGTGCCAGGTGGGGGAAGCCATATCCCTGCAGTAATTCCCATAGGTGCACCAATGGTCTGGCGCTAGCCTGTAGGGGCAGTAACTCCTGGGTTTTTGGCACAGGGACCCCTGTTTTTGCAGAATTGGGTGCAGGATCCCTGATGCACCTGGAGTTGCCACAGCCCTAGATTGCTACAAACTGTGGGGATCTAAGGGCTCCTTGAAAATCAAGCCCAGTGTGTCTCTGACATATTCATCACTAATGGGAAGAAAGAGACTTGGGCATCATCATTACAGATGACCTGAAATCATCCAAGCAGACCACTAAAGCAGTAGGTAAGACTGGAGGGATGTTGGGGTGTATTAGTAGGGGTATAACAAGTCATAAGAGGGAGGTAATAATCCCTCTTTACAAGACACTGGTTAGGCCCTATCTGGAGTACTGCTTGCAGTACTGGAGACCACACCTGCACAAGGACATTAACAAAATGGAGGCAGTCCAGAGAAGGGCAACCAAAATAGTGCAGGGACTTCATCAGAAAACATGTGAGGACAGATTAATGGAGCTGAATATGTATACCCTAGAGCAAAGGATGGAGAGAGGTGATATGATCAAAACATTTAAACATCTTAAGGACATTAACAAGGTGAAATAGTCTAACTTGTTTCAATATAAGAAAAATAGCAGGACAAGAGGACACGTCATGAGATTAGAGGGAGGCCGATTAAGGGGTAATGTGAGGAAGTTATTTTCCACAGAAAGGGTGGTGGATGCATGGAATGGCCTACCTCAGGAAATAGTGGATATGAATACAGTGCAGAGCTTCAAACAGGCATGGGATAGGCATAAGGGAGCAATACAGATGAGTATGAATAGATAGGACACTGACAGAGTAAAAGCCTATGGCACATTCATAAGGTAGAAAAAATGGGCAGACTGGATGGGCCTTGCGGTCTTTATCTGCTATCAGCTTCCATGTTTCTATGTCTATGACTCCATATCCCTTCACCTCTGCAATGAAGGTTCACGTGCTTGTTAAGATTCTGCTGGGCTGCTTAAAGCTCCAAAACAGGCCAGTTTCTTGTAACAGTTAAGTATTGCATCCTGGCCCCCACACTTCTACAAAGAGTACAATAGCAGTTAAAATAAAATTCAGACTATCCAGTGAAAAAGTAGTTTGGTCATCACAGCACTCTGATAACCATAAGTGATGCCAAAACTACGTGTAGTATTAACATATACTTGCTTTGCATGAGGAGGGAGAAAAAATTACTAAATAATCAACTGAGATTGTTTACATTTTTTAAAGAATTTCATGTTGGGTTGTATACTTTGGTTATGGGGTGGGGTACTGGCAGAATGGAAGAGTTCTTGAATAATTATTATCTTCTGGTGTTGTCTGCTGAAGCTGATCAATATACCCTTTTACAGTACATGGGAGATTACAATGAGGAAGTTACTCAGACCATTATGGTCTTACTAGCTGGTAGGATTCCAGATAAATAGAATAATGAGGGCCACCACAGAGTGTGTGCAAGGGCGTGGTGCAAAGAAACAACCAAATCAAAAACCAAAAACAGTTTCTTGTACTCACCAACCAAAAAAGAGACGCCAGACCAGATGTCACATATAATTAAAAAATCATTTATTCAAAGTAGACATCCACACACAGCTTCTGCCTGACATGTTTCGGACTAGGTCCTTTATCAAAGGCTGAAGACATAAAATACTACATGATCCTGCAGAATTCTGCAGAATTTTGCAAAATTCTACAGGAAACACTGCAACTCAATGTCCATTAATTTGTTTTGTCATGCAGGAATCTAAAGTTGTGTTTGATGCTAGTAGATGCCTCTGTATATGATTACTGCTATCCTATTTCAAATTCTATCCTAAACCAAAATCTTCCCTCCTTTTTTGCAGAGATAAGAAAATGTTTTAAATAATTTTTGTGGAGACTGTGCGACTTTGACTGGGTTGATTCATCTAAATTCTAAAAGACCAAGAGTGACTTGGGATGTCTGATATTTAGTTGCCTGATACATGGTTTAGTGTAGCAAAATTTTAATTTATTTATTTACTTTAGTTTTATATCTAGTTTTGTTTTGTTTACTATGCTGTTTTATTGTTGCAAGGTGCTCTGATTTATCTGGAAAGGGCACCAAACAAATAAAGTTTGCCTTGACGTGTCTTATTCATATAATCTAAGAAACAGAAAATCACAAATACTCCATTAATGCAAAGCGTCATGGGAAGTATGCGCAAATCACCATGAAAGAGTTTAGACTGGTTCTGTGTAAGCCAGAATGTATGCTGCCAAATGATCTCCCACGTAATCGGCAAAGACTGAAAACAAAAGGCACAGATGTGTCTTTCATCCTTCTCAGGATTTATCTATGTGCCTCATCTGTATCTCAGCCCAGGGGAAAGAGGCACCAGCCCTATGATGGTTTTACTGGTTTGAGTCATGGTGAGCCCAAAATAGGAAAGAAATCTAAAGGACAAAGAACCTAAGCACAAACATACTGAAGCTATGGTTATCTGGGAAGGGCACAGGCAAAACACACCCTAGAAGGTTTAAACACTCTGACACTTCATTTCAGTAGTAGAATTAGTGCTGTGATTGATGCAGATAATTCTCCGAACAATGGTGTTTCATCTAGAGACTGACATTTTGATATTGTCTCATTTAATTTACTGATCACCTCCTCCAAGCCAACTTATCATGTCAACCTCTGTCACAGAATGTTTTACACATGGATCCAAAATTTATAGACACTGCAAGTAGAAACATGTTAAGTAAAAATCTCATAGCCGAATTACAAAATCAGTCTAGGACAAACCAATTGATTTTTGTGCAATTATCGAGCCTAAAGGAGAAGGCTCATGCCCTGAGAGCCCAAAAGGCTGCTGTACTTGAAAATATTAATGTAATGAAGAAAACTGTGGCCTCTGCTGAAATGCCTTCTTTCATCCTGACAGACCAGCTTGATGATAATTCCTTTAATATGTCAACCTTTGAGAAAAATTGATAAATCATGCAAGATATGAGCTTCTTTCTTTCCCCCATTATTATTCCAGAAAACAGTCAGGAGTCTCTAAAGAAAGAGTAAGTTGTACAAGGGAAAAAATAATGGAAAACAAAGTGAAAAAAGAATATGTTACTAAGAACAGATAACTCAGTTCAAACTTCCCCTTTATCTGTTCTTAATCTTCAGCAAAATTTGGAAAGCACGCCTCTTAATGATGATAAAGTAAGTGATAAGGAGCTTATATATGTGGTTTGTCAGGCTCAAAAACAATATGATTTTGAGGCTTCCTTTTTTAAATGGAACCCATGCATCTATTCTAAAGGAAAATACTGCCTAATAATCAGAATGCTTTTTCTTGCTAATGTGTTATTGCTTCCTGACTGTTGTTGCAAATTGTAGACTCTTGCATATTTCAGAGCTGAGATGTTTAAAACAACAGATTAACACGCTTTTCCCTCCAAATAAGGCATGTACCCAGACTGTTATCTTATCTTATATACCCTACCCTAAAGAAAAGGGGAGGTGTAGCCCTCTATACTAAGGAGAGTACAGAGGCTACTTAGGATGGTAGCATTTAAAGGGAGAGAGAAGTGGAATGATTTGGGAGCAGCTGAGAACAACTGCAGGGAAAAATATAAGGATGGGAGTGGTCTACAGACTGTCAGGACACAAGAAGGAGGGGCATAACGCACTAAAGGAGGCAGTTAATAAAGTGACAACAAAAGGGGAATGAGTGCTTATCAAGAAACCCACAGGAAAGGATGCCATTCTTGATTTGGTGCTTACTGATTTGGAAGTGGTGGAAAGAGTAACAGTGGGAGAACCACTAGGGTTCAGTGACCACAACAGCATGCAGTTTTTACTGATCCTGAGTAACCAGATAATATCCTGGAAGGCTGTAGTCCTTGACCTCAGAAGGGTGGATTTCTGCAAAATTATGGAAATGGTCAGTGCATAACTGGTGAGAGTAGAGTGGGTCAAAGAGATAAAGGAAAAATGGGCAGTAATTAAGGAAGCTATTTTGGAAGTGACTGACTGTTGGATGAGAAAGGGTCACAAAGAAAAACATGAGAAGCAGAATTTATACTGTATAGCAATTTTCATACACTTTGTATCCCAAAGTGCTTTAAAAGCAGTGTCAGTGGCTCAGTAGGTAGCACACTCACCTCTGAGGCCGGGAGATCAGAGGGCTGTGGGTTCAGTTCCCACATCTGGCACTTGGGTTAATATCCCAGTACTGACACTGTAGTGCAGCATGACAGGGGTGCTGCACTTCTGAGGTGCCGTCTTTTGGATTGGTGGTAGTTCAGGTGGATGTTAAAGATCCCATGGCACTTATCGAAAAGAGCAGGGGAATTTCCACGGTGTCCTGGCCAAATTTCCCTCATTCACTAAAAATACCACCAACAGCTTAATCTAGTTCAATATCAGTTGGCATTCATCTGTATCCCCCTCCCCTGGGTCATGCCTGAAAATAGGCAGGATTTGTCTAGTGCACTTACCCGGTCAACAAAAACTAACTAACTAAAGAGACTTACAGTGATGTCATGGAGTGACAAAGAGCCCAGTCTTAGGTTCTCTGCACTCAACCTATTCAAAACCCCTCCAAAGACACTAAACTCACTAAAATAATGTCACAGAGCTCAGGAGGAGGACATACTGAAGTGAATTGAGGCAGAAATCAGAATAAAGGGAAAACTAAAAGTAAGGATGACATGGGATCGATTGTGGAATCCCCCAGCAGGTCAGTCTCACCAACAAGCTGCCACATGGCCGAATATGATACTGACAGGGAGAATGAGCACCTGTCTCATGCCCAGTTTGAAACATTGTTAAAAGAAATCAGAGAATCCAGAAGAAAGAACAAACAAGAGTTTTGAGCTGTCCAATAGCAATTAGCCTCTATGGAAACACGAATTGGGTAGATAGAAGATTGGGTCACAGAAACTGAGAATGGCATGGCCCAGCTATCAGAGATAGTGCGCTCACTCATAGTTCAAAAGAGAGAGCTGCAAGCAAAGTGCTTAGATTTGGAGGGCCGGTCCCACCGGGATAACCTGCACCTATACGGTTTCCCAGAGGATATGGAAGTCTCCTCAGTTGCTCCTTTCATCAAAAACTTATTGAAAGATGTATTAGAGCTGCCCACCACCTACTCTCTACACATTGAGTAGGCACACTGCTCTCTACAGGCTAAACCAACCAACCCTGCAGCTCGTCCATGATTCATAGTTTTTAAAGTTAGCCCCTTCAGCATGAAAGAGGATATCTTGTGATGAGCCTGGGCTAAAAAATAAGTAACCTACCTCTCCCACTGTTTGTTTCTTGACCATGACTATCTGCAGGAAGTGCAGCAGCAGAGGCTTCATTACCTCTCGATTCTCCGAGCCATCCAAGAAAAGACCATCAGGTTCCACACACCCTACCCATCTAAGCTGCAGGTCTTTTGGGAGGATGGAATGAAGGTATACCCCATGGTACAGGGAGCACTGACAGCCTTAAAGGAGAGAAAAATCCAAGTATCCAAAATCCAGAACCAGAAGGAGGGGTGGAGGGGAACTGAGTGGCAGTGCACCACAGGAAGGAAGCACCCCAGACCCAAAATACTAGCATACTCAGATGCCCTGAGACAGATCCAGCACCTTCTGAAGAAAAAAGAAGACCATGTTGGAGGAAAAACCAGCCTGAAGAGGTTCAAAATTAAATCCTAGAGTCTTCATTCTTCTTTTCCTTGCATCCCCCCAGCTCCCGATTGACTGGTCAGGCTAAGTACTAATAAAAAACACTGCTTTTAGCTGTTCTAATAATTTTGGGAGGAAAAAGGTTGTGAAGGGAGAGAGGGGAGGAAGGGATGCTCGCTGGCCCCCTGACCCATGTTGGGAGGACAATAATTATGCACCACCTAAAACTGCTGTTACAACCCTGAAATGGCCAGAACTGATCTCAAAGCCTACGATGGACTTGTGGCAAAATCTCAGCAGTGAGAGGGGGTATTGGACTTTGCTGCCTGTGATCTAAAGGGGGAGAGGTGGGAAACAGAAAGGAAAGTGAGCTAGTTTTCAAAGATAGCACGTTCTAATCGTGCTTTCAAAACTCTGCTGTCCTGTGCTGCTTGCTCTCCCCCCCCCTCCCTTTTGGGGGGGAAGACAGCATGGGGGACAGTAGATAGAGAGGCCAGGCTTAACTGGCAATAAGTCTGTTAATCTGCCTTTTGTTTAATAGTGTCAATTCGCATACAGGTCGGGTTGCAGGAGTACAATGGGACTTGTACGCATCTCGTGATGACTTGTACCACTTACTACTTTTTCTTAGGTCCCCTCTTAGATCATGGCTGTAGAGGAGGTCTTCCAGGAATGGAAGTGCCAGCATACCTCCTTGATCCTCTTGAGCACGAGAAGACACAGAGATTAATCTTTAATATTAGCCTTTCACCTTGGAAGCAAAAACTTGTTCTGGTTGTTAAAGTTGTTAAGGTTGCCATGTTGGCCAGTTATTCTTTACAACAGTTATATGGGCTAAAGGAACCACTGAGCAGCATTATTAAAAAAGATAAACAACATAGGTTTAGGGGAATAGAGATGGGAAAGTTTTGTGGGGAGATTCTTGAAGGAGATGGCTATCAATATGGTGAAATTTAAATCACATAATGATGGCACACACATATATGGTATGCACGTGTAATGTGCATGGAATAACCAATCCCATAAAGGGGAGTAAAATACTTGAATACTTAAAAAGAGCAGGAAGGGACATCATGCTACTGCAGGAGACCCACCTATCTCAGATCGAACATAAGAAATTTGAGTGCTTTGGATTCTCCCATATGGTAGCCTCTTCTTACGGGGGAAGGGAGAAGGAGGGGGATGGCTGTCTTGATCAGACAAGGGATACTATTTGAATTGTGAGAACAAGTGTCTGACAAGTAGGGGAGCTACGTAATGATTAAAGGCACCCTAGATGGGTGCAAGGTAACCATTGCATCTACCTATTTCCCCCTGGCCTCAGAAGTAACTTTTTACAAATCCCTTTTGCTTTAGTTAGCTCAGTGGGCTGAGGGACAGGTGATATGTGGGGGCGACCTTAACCTAAATATCTTAGAGGGAGTGCAGTCCCAGGCTCCCTAGGGCAAAGTAAATAAAACCACTAGAGAACTACGAAAACTGCTTAAGGAGTTAGGATACGAAGATGAATGGAAACATTTGAATGGCTCAACACCTAGGCATACTTTCTATTCACAAGCCCACAGCACATACTCATGCCTGTACTTCTTCTTGACCTCCCGAGAGCACTTGGGAATGCTCAAAAAAATCTGATCTAGGGACTTTGTGCTCTCGGACCATGCACCAATTTTCTTAAAGATTCAATTGAACGCAAGTAAGAAAAACACTTTTTGGAGGCTACATTTTTTTTAAGGGACACAGGGGTGAAGGAGGAAGTTGAGGATACTATAAAGCAGGCTTTAAGGGATAATGACACCACAGACACTACTGTAGCTATACTATGGGATACAATAAAAGCAACATTACGGGGGAAATTAATAGGGATATCAGCCCACAAAAAGAAACAAAGGGAGGCTCAAAGAGACTGTCTTAAATGAAGAATTAAGGAACTGGAGGACCAACAGTGCCTACACATAAGTAGAGCAAGGAATCAACTACTTATAAAATTGAAAACAGAATTAAACAACATTTTAGACTACTCGGTTGAGAAAGAACTTGTCTTCCTGAGACATAAGTTTTATGATGGGGCCCTTGGTTTTTAAGACTCATAGCCAGGTGATTAAGTGCTCAGAGGGCTAAAGCCACTATCTTAAAAATTAAAAATCCCTTTTCTAATGAATTGAGAAATACCATTTTGGGTATTTCCGATGCATTTTTGAATTTCTATACCCAGTTATGTTCCCCTGATCCTATAACATTGGAAAAAAAATCTCTTTTTATCCCCCCTACATCTGCCCACCCTAACCGAGATACAGAGAACCCAGTTAACTTCATCAGTAACAATAAGGGAAATAGAGGTGGAGATAGGAATTTTAAAAACAGGGAAATGCCCAGGGTCTGATGGATTCCTGGGTGAATTCTACAAAACATTTTCCAAGACCAAAGCCCCGCTACTAGACAGGGTATTTTCTTTTATTGCCACAAAAGATAGAACAATTCCCCCCTCCTGGAATGAAGCTATAATTTCATTTATTCCCAAACCAGGCAAGGACCCTACCTTATGTTCCTCATACAGGCCCATATCTGTCTTAAACATGGACTATAACATTTTCTCGTCTATCTTAGCCAAATGACTAATTCAATTTGCCCTCTGTATGATTAATATGGATCAGTGCAGATTTATTCTGGGTAGACAGGCCAAGGACAACATCAGACACACCATATACTTAATTTAACATATTCAAACTCAACAATAGCTGGCTCTTTTCTTAAGCTTAGAAGTTAAAAAGGCATTTGATGTGGTATCCTGGGATTTTCTGTGTGGGGTCCTTGCCTCTTTTGGTTTCCCAGAACAATTTTCAGATATAATTTTCAAATTTTACAAGGCACCAAAGAGACACATAAGAGCTAATGGTCATATTTCAAAGAGTTTCCCCCTACACAGAGGTACCCATCAGGGGTTCCCCCATCCCCCTTGTTTTTCGCTTTTTACAGAGGACCCCTCGAACAGTTTATCTGACTATCTCCAGATATAAAGGGCATTCCATTGGCAGGTGCAGAACATAAGTTAGCTTTGTCTGCTAATGACATCTTAGTTTAATTAACTAACCCAAATACATCTACGCCAGCACTTCTCCAGAAAATCCAAGATTTTTCTCAACTATCTGGTTACACCATAAATGTAAATAAATCAGAAGCTCTCCCCTTTAACTATAATCCCATGCCAATACTTAGAAACCAATTTAAGATTAAATGGGACCTTCAGGCCTTTAAATATTTAGGAATCAAGATAACCAAGGGCCTATCCCAATTGTACTCCTCCAACTACTCGCCCCCAGTAGCAGTGTTAAGACAGGATAAGAGGAGGTGGAATCTCCTGCCAATGTCCTTCTACTCTCGTACCCTCTCATTAAAAATGAATGCCCTTCCCAGACTCCTATATCTTCTCCAGTGCATGCCATGCACAATAGCCCCCAAGGAAATCCTATCATGGCAAAAGGCATTTAGTGCCTTTCAATGGAATTATAAAAAGCAGAGGATAAATCAAAATAAGCTATACCTCCCAAAAGCACTAAGGTGTGTGGCGCTACCTTCCCTTGCATGCTACTGGGCAGCTGCAGAAATGCATCTGGTACTGCTGTGGGGAAATGGAAATTACCAGGCCTATTGTAAACAAGGGGGCCTGGCCAGACACTTCCCTTTCCCATTGCAAGCTAGCCTATTCACACCCTCTCTACTTAAGCAGGCTAAACAATTAATCCCAAGAGCCACTGCAACCATTTTAGAGGGGTGGCAAAGGAGAACACAAAATAAGGCCATCCAACATTTCTGGAAGTACCAATGGTTCACTGAGACCCCAGAATTCATCCCTAAGCAAGATGAACACTGGTACAAAGGCCAGGCTGCCCGGGGCCTGCTGGCCTCAAATCTGAAATTCCCCATTGGGTGAGAAGGCTATATCAATAATGTACAAATCTACACTCAAATCTGAAATTCCCCATTGGGTGAGAAGGCTATATCAATAATGTACAAATCTTTGATACATCAATTAACCCAGTATATAGAGCCAGTCCAGGCAAGTTGGGAGAAGGAATTCATTTAGTCCATAAATACAAAAGATTGGCTGAAGGTCTAGAGGGGAGTATGGACTATATCCTCATCTCCTACGTGGAAGGAATTCATGTGGAAAGTCTGAGTTAGGTTTTTCCTAGTACCCTCTGTGGTTGCACTGAGAAACCCGGGGACCTCTCCAAGTTGTTGGAGAGAGTGTGGGACCCAAAATGCTTCTTATAAGCATGTGTTTTACAACTGTCCTAAGTGGAATAATTTTTGGAATTAAATCTCTCAACACATATCAAACATGTTAAACCTTCCCCAGACCCTTTCAGGGGTAAACTCTATGCTAGGTGTTCCCCCTGGGGGGCTAAGGGGTAAGGACTCCCTATTTCTCTGGTCAAGTCTACTGTGTGCAGAATATAAATCTATAACTAAATAAGATATCTGACTGGAAAACAATGGTGCTCAACATCCAACATAATGAGCAATTATCCTATGCTCTACACAAAAAAAATGGAGTCATTTGCCTCTCGCTGGGCAAGGCGAGAAATGTGGCAGATCCAGATCCAGTAAACAACCTTGAAGGGGATGGAAAGGTGGGCTTCACCCACATGCAAGCAATTAGATAACCAGAAGCTATAGTGATGCACACATGGTCTTGACTCTTATGTTATTGGACTTAATGTGAAACACCCTTACTTTTTCCCATTATTCACCTGTTTTTATTGAATAGATCTATTGAGATAGAATTAGTTGGTTCGAGTAACTATGTGTGCTAAACAGCTTGGTTTGGTTCCTCAATAATATTTTCTCCTTTTTCTTTTTTGTATTGTATTTTTTTTTCTTTTCTGTTTTAAATAGCCCAAAGTTAAATAGGTTGCAAGAAGCTTAGACTAGCTTATTGTGAATTGATTGTGTATTTGGAATTACACTGGTTAAGAAGACTGATTATGACATGGGTGGTAGAAAAGCAGCATTCTGATTGGCTGCTACAAGTGTGCTAATATGTCTAACACCATAGGAAAAAGATCAGGTTTGCCAAGTGGGCATTGATATGGGTAATGCTGCCCATTCAGAACCTTGAGAAATGAAAACATAGCCATCTTGTTTTCTGCCAACAGTAGTGCCAGCCTAACAAAAGAAGTAATACCTCTGACATCCCGTTCACTTGCCCTCAATATTTTGACATTTTCAACTCTAACTTTAACACAGAAAAGTACCTGTGTTACAGTGCATAATGAAACAAAAAAAAAAGATTGTGAGTGCCCCAATCTGTTCTGAACGTGCCAACCTTTCACCTCTCTTTCTTTCAGTTCTCCACAATGACCAACCTGCTAGCCGCTACCTATATCCATCTGTTCTTCCCATTCAACAGATTTTCATCCCCATGTACTGTGCACACAGTCACAGATGACAATGTTTGTTTGATTGCAACACATTTAAATGGGGAAAAAAAAGTCAAGATTTCTTCCAGTTCTGCCCGCCCACCCACTTGCTCGCAGTGCTTTTCAAGGAATGTCGTGCATCCCGCTCAATACGTTTTTTATGCTAAAACTGTCCTCCATTGTGCTGCCTGCTGCCCTAACAATGTTGAAATTAATAGACACATCGGGGGAGAAAAGCAAGCATCGCGTTCACTACCACCTTCACAAATGAAACAGAATTCGGGGGGGAGGAGTATCGCTATGATAAGCACACAAGTAAAAAAAACTGCAACTACAGCAGCCTTCCCAGGTCAAAAAGTCCTCAACTCTCCACAAAAACACAGCAAACTAAAGGCGGAGGAACTATTTTATTTAAATTAAAGAAAAAGCTTTGTATTATAATTAAATAATGCTTTTTTACCTTTCACATGCATCTATAATGTAGATGCCCATTTCATAAGTGCAATAAGCCACTGAGGATTCAGGTAGTTAGACATTTATCACAGAGGCTGGATGCACCAGGCCGCGGCCTCTTTGCTCACTACGCCCCAGCCATGTGTTAAAGTGTCTAACACACCCCCTGGAGTGTCTTATTGCTTACATGACTGCACGATTTTAAAGTGTATTTGTCTCAAGATTATGTTGCACAACAGTTAAAGTGTTTTATTAATAGTTAATAAAAGAAGTATATAAAAAAGCAATGAGAGACTGCTAGTGAAGTGACTGTAAACGTGTAGTAGCAGCCATTTTCTACATCAGCACCCACATGCAGCATTGGTTATTCAGTTCTCCAAGGACATGTGAGAGTTGGTAGTGGCCAAAAAGATGCAAGGAGAAGCAAGTGGAGAAGGCATTGGGGAACATCAGGCCAAGCTAAAGGAAGCCAAAGGAATGGCCAGTATGGCAAAGACAGGCACAGATCAGTGTATTGCAAAGGGAGTCAGTGGGGGGATCCTTTAGGTACATCAAGGTAAAAAGATAAGGGGGAATTGTCAGACAATTGTGGGGGTAGTAGAGGATGATGAGCAGAAGGCTAAAGTTTTAAACAACTACTTCTGCTCAGTATTCATGGTGGAAGATGAAGGGTCTCTACCAGAGAGGGGTCTTAAGGCCTCCACCAGGGAGGTGCAGGAAATGGGGAGGCAGTGGTCACTGTAGACCAGGCACAGAAGGGGCTTGCATCCTTCAAGGTAGATAAGGCATTAGGACTAGGCAACTTACACCTGAGGGTGCTTAGGGAGCTGGTTTAAGAGCTAACTGCCACTGACTGAGCTGTTGCAATGCTTATTGGAATCAGGTGTGGTACCATGGTGGGACTAGAGATCTGCAGATATGGTTGCTCTCCATAAGAGGGGGAAAGTGAAGATCCTGGAATCCACAGATTGGTTAGTCTTACCTCCATTGTAGGTACGCTGCTGGAGATGCTGGTCAAAGAAAGATTTTGGTGTACATGGAGACAAATGGGCTACAAAACAGCAGGCAGCACAGATGTGTGGCAGAGAGACTATGTTAGATCAATCTTGTGTTTTTTTTGACTGGGTCATAAAGAGTAGTTGATAGAGGGCAGGTGGTAGATTTACTCTACTTTGATATCAGCAAAACCTTTGTCTCAGTTCCACACAGAAGCTCCTCAGGAAGCTGGAAGACCTGGGAGTGAGGATGGAATAGGTCAGATGGTTAGGGAACTGGTTAGAAGGAGAAAACAAAGTGTAATAGTGAATGGGATCAACTTAGAGGACAGTGGGTCATGAGCACAGTGCCACAATGGTTAGCCCTGGGACCTGTTCAGTGTTCATTAGTGACAAAGAGGAGATTACCCAGGATAAGATGTGTCTCTTGGCATATGCAGCAGATTAGACAACAAGGAGGGTGCAAAAGAGTTAAAGAGGGAACTGGAGAGGCTTGAGAGGTGGTCCAAAATATCGCGGCTGAAATTCAATGTATAAAAATGTAAAGTAAAGTGCATATGGAAGAAGAACTCTCATACACAGCACTAGATGGGGGGGTTAGGTTGGCAACCAAATGTTAGGAAAAAGACTTGGAAATCATCATTCATGACTCCCTCAGACAAACCAGCCAGTGCAATAATGCATACTGCAAGGTAAGAATTGGTGAGGCCTCACCTAGAGTAATGTCCCAGTTCTGGAGTCTGCAGTTGAGAAAGCACAGGGATAAGCTAATGTTTGTGCAATGAAGAGTCAGCATGATGATAGGACTGACAGGGTAGATCCTGTGAGGAATGGTCTGAGGTCCTTAACATGTAGTTGCTGGGGGCCAGAAGGGAGGGGTAACATGACAGAGATACACAAGTTCTTGGGGGGAATTAGTAGCATGAACTGTGAAGACCTAGTCAATGGGAACAGCAGTGCAGTCACACGAGGACATCAATGGAGGCCAGTTAGTGGATATTTCAGGAGGGACATGAAGTTGTTTTACTTCACTGGCAAGGCAAGGCAAATGTTATTTATGTAGCTCCCTAGCCAAGGGCTCAGAGCATTTTACAAAATAACTATAGAATAAACAGCCCCATAAATAATTAATGCAAATCAGATTAAAAGCTTTTTTAAATAAATAAGTTTTAAAATGGGATTTAAAGGCCTCCACCAAACTGGCAGCCTTAATATACAGAAGAAGAGAGTTCCAAAGGAGTGGGGCAGTCACCCCAAAAGTCCTATCTCCCAATCTTCTTAAGCAAGAAGGTGGTACAACTAATAGGTCAGCTTCAGTGGGGAGTAGTGGGTGGACAAGAGAGTATGGAATCAGGAGCTCTTTCAGGTCCCCGACCACATAAGGCCTTGAATGTTAATGGGCCTATCATGAAGATGATGCACACTGAGAGGGTGGTAGAGCCGTGGAGCAGATTTCCACTGGACATTTCAACCTGTACCAACCTTGTGACGTTTAAAAGCTAACTGAAAACCCACCTTTACCATTTAGCTTTTAATACTACTTGTTTCCTGATTTTGTTCTATGCTGTGAAAATGTTTAAAGGAGCTATAAAAGTTTCATTTATTGTTATTGTTATTATTATTATTATATTATTACAGCAGAAGAGGTTGTTGCAGGGACAATAAATGGGCTCAGATATTTCTGGGACAGGTTTATATGGCTGATAATTCCAGGAGGAGCTAGGCAGGTGGGGGACTGGGGGAGAAAGGGATGGTATAGAATAGAAAACTCCTTTGAGACATTAGGTCAGTGGGATAGGTAGGAAACTCTTTGTGGACAAACTTGATGGACACTTGGTCTTTATTTGCTAGTAAAATTTATGTTTATGTGTTTCTAATTTAAAAAAATGAAAGAAAGAAGACAGGATTTTTAAAACTATCCAGACATCCAGCTCCAGTCATAACAGAAACTAGCCCCACGAGGTTACATCAGACAACAGCTTCCAAATAGCAGAGGGGTATCCCAAAAAGAAAGCTGGAAAGGTTTCAAAAGGCAAATATGGATATTACTCAGCATGCAGCAGAAAACTACTGGCACCTCAGGTGGGTATAGTGACCTCTAGGAAACGATACTAACTGTACTGTCAGTCACTGTGATCTCATTCAGGGTGATGGTTTTCTCTACAACCTCAGTTTTAGTCCCTATTTGTATGAAATATATAATAAAAGAGAAAGAGAGAGAGAGAGAGAGAGAGACTGAGAACTACAAAGACAAAGTGACAGAGACATAAAATGAGAGAGATAGATTCTGAATCCATTCCCTGAATCTTCATTCTCCTAAGCTCAGTTTAGTATGCTTGCCTTTATTCTGAATCAAAAGAAGCATGCTATTATTGGTCTCTGGTTTGGGGAACTGAACTAGTATTTTAATATCTCAATGTACTGCACTTAGAATATTGTATGATTGTTAACCAAATGACAAATGCTCAGTTGGCTCTCTTCTAGTCTCTCTCATATATGAATAAGACTTTTCCCCATAGATGTGGTTAGCAGCAATATCCCTCTGTACCCTTTCCCTGTATGCACAATCGTGATGAAAACTAACAGTAACCCTCCAAATGTATTATAAAAAATGGGTAAGTCCACTATACTCAGATATAAATCCATAAAGGGGGCTAACCAGATCATAAAACTACTTGCCCTTTGGGCTTATGACTTTATGATCTGGTTAGCCCCCTTGATGGGCTTATTTCTTTGTATACAAACTTACTCATCATTTTTTTATAGATAGATAGATAGACAGACAGACAGACAGGTAGATAGATTATAGGAGCACAGTCGCACTCCTATAGTTAGGGTTGAGTAGGCACTTTAATGTTAAACCCCAATTTTGCACTTTAATAACTTTGCAACTGTTCAAAGGATTTGCATGGCAGTTTGCACACATAGGCCCAGATATTCAAACTGCGCTCAAAAGTAGCGCAACAGCAGGAGCAAGCACAAACCAGTTGCGCAAATGCACAACAGGTGCGATATTCAAACATGGAGCAGAGCAAATTGCGCAAGCAACCAACGTCTCAATATCGCACATACTGCGCCATCGCGCAACCAGGTAGGAGAGGCTGAGCCAAAATGCTGCGCTATGGCGCAACCATGGAAGCTCAGCTGAGCAGTGCAGAGCTGCCATAGTGCAAGCACAGCCCCTCCGAGCAATGGAACTGCACATCCAGGAGGCAGGCTGGGGCCCACCGCCAGCCATGCCACACATGGGCACAGGAACTCACTGCAGAACCCACACCACACTGGCACACCCCAAGCACAGCATCACTGGGGGTGGGACGATGATCCACGTGCCCATGGGGACAAGCCAACTAAAGCATAGCAGAGCCATGACACCCCAGCACAACCACTGGCAGGCAGGGTGTGCCACACCAGGGGTTGACAACCACAGTGCACATCAGTCCCCGTGCACAGCACAGGCGTGCACCGTGCCCCAAGACACCGCTCATGTGCAGTGACAGGCACTGCAGGAAACACCATGCACCCCCCGTGCCACACGTCAACCCCATGCTGCAGAGAAGCAGACCAGCCAGACCCACCCTGTGCACCCGGCAGTGGGTGGCAGCAGATGGCAAGAGCAAGCAGAAAGGCAATGCTATGCTGGTGATACCTCCCCATGGACACACACACACACACACACACATATACCCAGGACCATAGTAGCCCAGATGGCATGTACACCCCTGCAACGGAGCACCCAGAGCCAGTTGCAAAGCAGACACCAACACAGCAGTTGTACCAAAATAGAAATGTATATTTAAATAAAAACAGTGAACAACAAAGGTCGAACTATGTACAAGTTGGGGGGGACGGGTAAAAGGCAGGGGTGTTCAAGGGGGAAGGAATAAAAACTTGGAGAGGGAAGGCAGGGTGAAAGGGATGGGTGAAGGTGAAATGAAAGGTGGGCTACAGCCCAGCTGGCTCCTGCTCCTCCTCCTGCTGGCGTCCCCTCCTGTGCCTGCGCCGCCGTTCCCCCTGGCGCTGTAGGGCTTGCAGGACCTCCTGGTTGTCCAACACCACCTGGGTCAGGCGCCGCAGATCATCGCCATGCGCGCCGCACACCGAGGCCTAGGAAAATGGGAACACAGTCAATGGCTGAGACTGACCACAACCCTGAACACCACCCAACCTGCAACCCATCTAACCCAATGTCCTGCACATGTGATGGCATGCACCCACCCACAGTGAACATGCACATGGCCATCATAAAACAGGCGGTACCAGCCATGCGCACCACCGCCCACACAGACTGCCCACGCAAGCACAGTACAAACTACGCTGTCATGTGATGTGGCAACGTGGTGCATGCCAGTTACACAGCTATGTGCCCAGTGCATGCCTGGACCACCTGTGATGCATACACAGACGGTCGTGATGCTGCACTGTGATGCAGGTCACCTGTGTCACGCCTACATACATGGAGACATAGACAGTGTCGGCAGATAAGGGCCTATGGGACACCCAGTCTGGCCATTTGGCCTTGTACGATCACTCTCTTGTCCTATAAGTCCGTTCCCCCTCACCCCTGACCTCCAGAAGTCCCTCATGGTGAACCCACGCATACATATATCCTGTGACCAAGTCAGCCCCCACCACATCCTCTGGCAGGGTGTTCCACTCGTCCACCACCCATCATGTGAAGAAACACTTTCTCATGTTCCTCTTAAACAAGCCCCCCCAACTGCATCCCATGCCCTCTAGTCCTGGAACATCCCTTACGCTTACAAATATTGTTTCCTGCACTCTGTTCCCCCCTGTACAATACTTGTATGTCCCCATCATATCCCAACCCTGCTCCCCTCAGGAGTACATGTTCAGTTCCGTCAACCTGTCTGCATAGGACTTGTGATGCAATCCATGCACCATCCATGTCGCCCTCCTGTGACGCTCTCCACCCAGTCCCTGTCCATACGCAGGTATGTTCTCTGAACTGTACACTGTACTCAGTGTGGGACTCACTACTGTTTCGTATAGTGGAACTATGACCTCCCTTTGGTTGTGTCCAGCATGGTTGGTGGTCCTGCCCCCCCAGCATGCAATAGCATCCATGACGTAATGATACTCACACTCCTCCAGCAGCTCGGTCTGCCGCTGCTGCTGCTGTTGCTGCTGCTGCTGCCGCTGCTGCTGCTGCTGTGGCCCGACAGCCTGTGGCACTGGGGCCCTGGCATGGCCCACATCACCATTGTCCGGCGTCCTCACCATCCGGCCTGTGGGAGACATACGGTGAGACAAACATCAGTGTGACTCAAAAGCAGAGTGCCCCTGCCCCAGTGAGACTGCCTGCCCACACAGCCATAACCATCCATCGCACAGCTGCACACACTGACACACCGATGCACAGCCACCCAGGCACACACACACCCCCTACAGAGAATATAGGTGAATAGATGGTACACTCCACGTGGCCTAGGCACCAGGCCCCGCCTGGCGACCAGCCGTGTCAATAGTTCTGTCCTCCGTGGAGATCATGTACCGTGCCGCACTGCTCAACAGACCGGCCCCGGCCAGTGACCCCCACCAGGTCAGTGGCCACTTGCTGCCACAAATGGGTCCTAGGTCCGGTGAGGGGGGCCTCACCATATAGTCCCTCATAGTGGGGCTCCACTAGGGCCACCAGGTTGGCCACTTCAACTGGGCTCCAGGACACCGCCCTCCTCCTAGCCATGGCCCCAACTTTACAGCAGGCAATATGGTGCCCCACTGCGCTGTGACCCCACGTGGAGTTGTTGCGCAATAGACCAGCACAGGCTCCAATCGCGCTGTTCGCACAGCGCCGTCACTTTACATGGCGCTGTAACCAGACAGCGCAATAGGGACGTACACATGGCATGCCCACAGCGCCAGGGGTCAGAGGGCATACACAAGGTCACGGCAATGACGCAAGGCTATGCACAGCGCCATGGGATGTATAGGCATCCTGCGCGACTGCTAAGCATAGCACCAGTGCCACAGTGGACTATCGCGCAGAAGTGCCACAGCGCCATATAGTGCCCAGTGCTGTAGCGCCACTGGCACAATGGTGGCCATGGCCAGAATCGCCTATCGCGCTCAGCAGGTCTGCAGCGCGATCGACGCATGCATAACCTGTCGGGGCATGCGCGATGCAGTGTAGCACACAGCCATAAACATGCGCCATCGGCTCAGCCGGACCTTCCCTATTGCGCTAAGCGAAAATAAGCGATATTCAGCCGACATATGCAAATCAGTCGATCAGCCATGCAAAGGCGCAGTGGCGCGATTAGCATGTCATTAAAGTTGCGCCACACCCCATTTGCATGTGTTGCGCTATAAAAATGCGACACTGGGTTGTGGCGGCCAGATTTGGTTATTGCAGGTGAGAGGTGAGTTATGCTGTGTGATGCTCAGGACAATGCTCTGGGCAGGGGTGCTGGAGGATGTCATAGGTTGAGGGGCTGAGCATGATGAGGCACTTAGGAAGGGCAGAGGGCATCCTTTCCATCAGTATCTGCCATGCGGAGAGGAAAGGGGCTTCTGCCCCCGCCCCCAGCCTGCAGCCATGCTCATGGGGAAATGCTGTGGACTGCACAGTGACAGGTGTCCACTTCCACCCATACAGATCACCATGACTGACGAGAACCAGGCTGAGGCTGTGGACGGCGGGCGTAGGAGGAGGCCGAACTTCACCACAGCAGAGACTGAGGCCCTTCTCCAGGCCTACCTGGAGGATGAGCCGCTATTGAGTGGGCGGAGGGGCACCCCTCAGCAGCGTGCAGCTGCATGGGAGGGGGTAGCTCTGGCCGTCAACCTGCACGGAAGCCACCAGCGCTCCGTGCAGGAATGCCGCAAAAAGATGGGGACTGACCGCAGGAGGCTGAAGGAGAAGGTGGCAGCCTTCAGGGTGGCACGTGCTGCCACTGGTGGGGGACCACCGGTGGTGTTGCAGCTGACCCCGACCGAGGAGACACTGGTCGCGGCCATGCAGCCGAGTGCCATTGCGGGTGTTCCAGGCGGAGGATTCCAGACGGGTGGAAGCCCATCACTGCACGGTATGACATGGTGACGTTGTGGGGGGGGGGCTGTTGTTCACATGCACTCACATGTACTCTCTTTCTGTTTCAGATCCTGTTCGTCTGCAGGAGACAGTGGTGGTGGGTGCTGACAGTGAGGCAGACCTGCTGGACCAGGAGGAGGGACCATCCACCTCCACCAGCAGCCTGCAGGCACTGCAGCAGCAGGCCAGCTGGCCCAACAACTCCGCCGGCAGTGATACAGGTGCAGGAGGTGCACAGCCTGTGTCACAGCAGTCTGGCATGCAGGTGTGCCAGCATGCTGTGCCTATGGCAGTGGCACGCACCGGCACTATTGATGATAGCAGGCCTGCAATGGCCAGTGATAGGTGTGTGTCCCACGAGGGACGCATGGCAGGCCATCACGTGCCCCTGGCCCATCCTGCTCCACACCTGTGTACCAGCATGCTGGCACAGTCACAGGCTGGGCCTGTCAGCACCGGTGGGGCAGCATCGGTGGCTGAGCAGGTGTCTGGCACTGTTGACAGCACAGGGGTGGAACAGGTGGACCTGGGGGCTCAGCAGTTGGAGGGGCGGCAGCAGCAGTTGCACACCAGGCCTGGGGGGACAGCGTCAAGCAGTGGCACTTGTCCACCGCCCTTAGATCCGCCCATACCTGGTCCTGGCGAACAGCGGCCACCCTCAAGGGGTGCTGTGCACCAGGACCATCCACACCCTGGGGGTCACGATGCCATTGGGGCACAGTACCCTTTGGACGCGCACACCCGCCTGCTGCAGGAGTCGGTACAGCTGCAGGGCGGGTTGCAAGGTCACGTGAGGCACTGACTGTGTCCGTGGAGCGGCATAGCAGGGAGTGTGCTCGGGACCGGGCTGAGATGGTCCATATGCGGACGGATGTGACCGCTGCCATCGACAGGCTGACCCAGGCAGTGGTCTCTGTGGCGACCGCATTGACCACACTGTCTGGTGACCCTGTACCACGCACCCCACACAGTGCGCACTCCACTTCCCGTTCCCGGCATCATGCGACACCAGGCCTGTCGATGCCGGTTTCTGCTGTGGGCATCCCGAGCACCCCTGGTGCAAGTTTGTTTGCGGGATGCAGACCCTGTCTAGGGCAAGGTCACGGTCGCCACTGGGACCCCTGGTGGTGCACTAGCACCACCCGATGTAACCCTGTGCAGCCTGCCAGTGCTGCTGGGCCACGGCAGGGCCACCCACGCATCCGTGGTGGCCGTGGGACAGTGCTCCCTGACTGAGCTGTCTCCCAATGCAGGCCCTGTCTGGTGCTGCCCTGTGTGCAATGTGTGTCATGGTGGGCAGTGCACTGCTGGGTGCTCTGCTCACCAAGCTGACACACGGACCACCTGCACTCTCTCCCAACTGCTGTCCACAGGTGCATGTGGATGATGATGCCTGCATTGCACTGTACACCAAGGTGCAAGGTTGCCCAGGTCCTGACACACGTACGTGGACAGTCCAGGTGGTGAGGGTGGTTGGTGGTGCTGTGTGTTGGCGTGTCATTTCCGCAGTGCTGTGCTGCTGCCCCTGTATGCTGCCTGGTGTGTGTGTGTGTGTGTGTCCATGTGAGTGCTCACCCCTCTCTGATGGTGTGTTGGTATGCCTGGACCCTTCAACTCCCCTGACCTTCATGCACGGTGTGTTCCCCTGTGTGCCTGTGGTTTGTGCATGGACAGTGTTGCCTGCACATGTCCCCTTGACTTACCTGTGTTGTGCGTAGTGCTCTTCTGCAATGGTGTCCCGGTGCAGCTGGGCCTGCCCGTGTCAGTCGGGGTCCCTCCGTCCTAGGGGGCGCTCATCACCCACATTACCGGCGCCACTGGCGTCCCCATCGCTGTCCCCCTCTTGGACCTGTACGGCTATCCCATGGTCTTTGGCCATGTTGTGCAGGATGCAACAGGCCAGGAATATCCCACAGGCCTTCTGGGGGCTGTACTGTAGGGCTCCGCCGGAGGTGTCCAGGCATCGGAAGCGTGCCTTGAGTATCCCAAACACCTGCTCTATGATGTTCCGTGTTGCGGCGTGTGCCTCATTGAAACCGTGCTGCGCTGGGGTCATGGGGCGCCGGTATGGTGTGAGCAGCCAGGGAAGGAGTGGGTATCCACAGTCACCTGTGTGGAGATAGTGGAGATCAGTGTCAGTCAGGTCCATATTGCCCATATCCTTGTGTGCCACTACCATGGCACCTGTGTTATTCCCACCCTTGCACAGAGTTTGCATTCCATACATGTGTACTCACCCACTAGATGACCCGTGGGATGTTCCCACTCTCGAATCGATGGCACAGTGCAGATTGGTGCCATATGAAGGCATCATGTGCTCCACCAGGGTGTGGCACAGACATTGATGATGCGCCAGTGGCATCACACACCACCTGGCAGTTGACACTCGAGAAGCCCTCTTCGGTTGCGAGCACGCTTGGCCGCCGGGGCCAGGTGGCATGTGAATGGCCACATGGGTGCAGTCTATGGCCCTAGCATGCCAGGCATATGTGCTACCCTGTGGAACTCCTGCATGTTTGCTGTACGCTCTGCCGCGGTGCTGGGGAAATGGATGTACTCCGCAGCATGAGGCAGCAGTGCGCTGAGGAATTGGGTGAGGATGCGTGACGTGGCCGACTGCGTAATGCCTGTGGTGTCACCTGTCAGCCTCTGGAAGGTGCCCGTGGTGAGCAGGCACATGCAGGCTGTCACCTTGGTCTCCACGGACAGAGCATGACTCCGTCGTGAGGGTGCCTGCATCACATCACTGCACAGCTCACTGAGCCGTCTCAGTATTGCCCTGTTCAGGCGGTACCGCCACAATCTCGACATCTGTGTCAGCTCGTAGCTGATGCGGGCATCGACATCGCCTGTCGGGCGCGTATCACCGCCGGCCCTCCGCGCTCGCCCCTGCAGCATGCTGTTTCACCTCATTACAGCTTCCATGTGGAAGCTGACATTGTCCATCTCCCTGGCTCCTGCCCCCAGCTGCTGTTCCTGTGTTACCCCCACTGCCCCCACTGCTGCTTCCACTGCACCGGGCACCCCCCACTGGCCTCTCTGTCCTCCAGGACCCACTGTCCCTCTCTGCCCTTCCTGCTCCTGTCTCTGTCTCTCTCTCTCTCTCTCTCTCTCCCCCGGTTTGCGGCCTGCTAGAGTTCTTGCGCCGCTCCCTTGAGCCTTTTTATTTTGGCTCACATCCGGTACAGCGCATCCTCCGGCTGAGCTACCTTATGCATTGGCGCAAGTGTTTAGATATCGTATTGCGCATTCTTTTATGCATGGACCCGCTTCTTCGCCGCGCATGCCTTCATTTCCATTGCGCTGTGGCTCAGCGTGTTTTCGGTGGCGCAACTGGACCCTTCTGAATATCGCAGAATGGCGCATTTTTGGAGTTGCGCACGCGCAACCCTGTTGCGCATGGCGCAACCCTTTTGAATATCTGGGCCATAGTCTCTTAGGGTACATCTCTGGATGTGTTAAGTTATATATTCTGGTCAGATGTGTAGTTTTTGAGTTCTGGAGAGTGTAGAATGTGATTTTTTGATCATTAACTTTGCTGTTTTTTGTTGTTGTTTTTTAAACTTGCCTACAGCCCAGACTATTTGGAATCTTGGTCTGGAATCTGTAGGGTAGAAACCATCTGGGCCAGAGATGTGCCTTTTGCTTGTTTGGTGTAAAAATATTCATCCATTTCAATGTTTTTTAATTTTGAAATGTTGACAAATTTGGTTCTGAGCATACTCAGTCAGCACTTCAGGTTAGCTGTATGAAATGAAAATGAAAAAGAAATCCTGTTTTGTATTGGAATCATCCTTTTTCATTTGCTGCCATCTTGTTCCCATTTTGTTCTTTAAAAAAAATATTCAAAAGCCACAGAAGTGACATATGGAGAGAGGGCAACACATCTATCTCATTGATCGGGAACCCTTAAGGTATAATCTGCACTTCACTGTTGGAGAAATGTCCTTGAAATGTTATTTTTTAAATATTATAATCTTTTTTCATGATGGTAATATGAAAAAGGAATCTTTTTCATATCTTCTTCGTAGCACAAGTCACAAAAAAGATCATTTTCATGAAGGGGAAAATCCTTTTTTCTTTGCTGCATCTTGTTCTGATCACTGTCCCCATTAATATTATATATTTCCCTGGTGTCTAGTGGTACCCTTCACCCTCCAATTGCCATTCCCATATTCAGCAATTTGTCCCAGGCGTCTAGTGCCCCCCCCCGATCAACGTCCCCATATATACTCTGTAATAAAGAAAACCTTCTCTTGATGTCTGTTTGTAAACCATAAAAAAAAATAAAATGATCCCTTGCTATCCAACCCACCAGCCTAACCTCCAACTAAACACCCACACACCTTCACTCACCTAAATAGGTCCCAGAGTCAAGATCCACACTCTGATCAAAGACACGTCTTGCTACTGGAACCACCAACTTCATTATGAGAAACTAAGGCAAATGCGGTTCAGTGTATCGGATATGTTCCTAAATAGTTGATCTTCCCATGGTCAGCATGTTGCAAGTTAACATTTGCTGTTCTGATGTGGGCAGTTAATTTTCACTTTATACAGTGTTCCTTCACTATAAAGAACAAAAGAAGAGCCATATCCTCTATTTGTTAAATTGCTGTGTCACGCCATCATGCATCTCTGTTTGTTACATGACACAAAGCTAAGGTTTCCCATAGCCCTCGTTTATTCCATTTACATAAAAATTACATAATGGCAATATTTTTAGATTACTAAATGCTCATGCTATTGTTTGCACCAATGAAGGATAAGCATGACACCACCTGACCTGCCAGTCTTCCTTTATACAACACTTACAACATTTAAGTTAGATAATAAGTATATTATGTGAGGCAGATAGTGTGTTATCAGATTGGTGGTTCACCTTTCTTCTATATTTCTTTAGTATATAGAATAGTGAACGATCGTCCATACACAACAAAGCTGCGTTGCCATTGAGGGGATATGATGCCATCATACAGACCTCAAGAGTGACACTCGAGAGGTCCATATGACGGCATCATATTCCCAAGATTCAACATAGCCTTGTTGTGCATGGACAACCATACACTGTTTTATATAGTATATGATCCCCCAAAATGTACCAAGTTTATAATTTCACAAGGTTTCATACCTTGTGTTCATGCTACTGCTTGTTGGCGCAGTCCCACTGTACTCCCAAATCCAGTCCTCACTGCTGTCCCACTCTACTCCTTCCAGCTATGATTTACAGCCACCAGAGGTTTTAAAAAAATGGCAAACTGACAGTTTGGACAAACAGACCCAACTAAGTTCATGTCCAAACTATCTTAGGCAACCGCTCAGCCATCCGCTTGCTAATTGGCACCGCCATTTTAATCTGTTTTTTAACTGAGCTGTTTCCACCAATCAGGTAGCATTTCAAGGGAGAAAATTTGCTGTACTATCTATGTGATGTCAGAATAATAATACAACTTTTTTGACCTTTGAACTGTCCTACAACAGGATTTTGAAAGCCATCAGTTTCCTTCGATAATAAGCCCTAACCATGTACTATAGATAGACAGTTTTTTTTGTTTGTTTTGTTTTATCATGATGCACACTTTTTCTTTTTATCATTGTTGTCATTTTGGCCATTCATCCTCTTGGCCATTAAACTTGCTGGTGGGCAGTGCTGAACACTGCAGGGAAACTATGAACTGACCTCAATAACTCTCTACTTTATGTTGATCTCAGTTGACAATTATACTTTGGATCTATAGGTTCCTATTGTGTTCAGTTCATTGGTGTCTGCACTATAATGTCTCCCTCCCATCATATGTTATAAGGTAAGCATATCTATGTTGCAGTTTGTATGTAGACATACATGTGTACATGCATTGTTCACATTTTTTAAATGTATTTAACCCAACTAAAATGCAACATAGGAATTTCATTTCAGTAGGACCCTTCCACTGTGCCCAGTAAAAGACTGAAGCCCAAGGAGGTCATATAACTTACTTAGTGTAAGGGAGACACTGTATGTCACAGCTCAGTGTCCTAACAACTAGACCCAAATCCCTTGGGGTGTGTGTGTGTGTATAGTTCCATATTCTTTCAGTTAACTTTGTCATGCAAACCTTAACAATACAGACTGTGCCAGTTTGTGACTCCATAACTTTAGCCCTTCCAGAAATATAGATTAGGGTTCCTATGTGTCTGTGCATGTGAATTCTGTTTGTGGAAATGGTAAAGCACATGTAGATGTGTATTCAGCCTTTACTGTGAGTGCCATCCCTTATTTATTTTCTACTTACATTACTTTGTTGTGTTATATTCCAGTTATTGTCTTGTTGTTACTCATGTTCTTATAGCTGGATCAGGAAGAACTCTTGGTGAGAACTGAAGCTTTCGGTATATGAGGCAGTGGAGTGCGAGGTTTATACTCTGGGTTGTGAACCAAAAGATAAGAGGTTCAAATACTTTCAAGTCAACTACTCACCAGATGAACCTAAGCAAGTCGGGCAGCCTTCCAGTGTTCAATGTACACCCAAATGTGGTGGGAAAAGGGGTAGCTGCAAAAAATATGTTGCAGCTCTACTTGCTAATCTTGGGTAGCATGTAAATAACAAAAGAGGCATGGGCTGCAAAACTATATATCTGCTGAAAAGTGGCAACCACAAGCCCAAGAAAAGGACACTGCAATAAACCTGCCACACAGCACGTTCCCTGCAAAAAAGAAAGAAAAAAATGATTGTAGCCATATTTGTCTTATAGGGTCGGCATATTGCCAGGCTTTAGTGCTAGCTTCAAAGGACATATGAGTCACTCCATCACATATTTCTGTTTGTTATATGACACATAGGTAAGTTTTCCCATAGCCCTCTTGTATTCCATTTAAGTAAAAATGACATAAAGGCAATAATTTTAGATTACTAAATGTTCAAGGTCAGTGAGGATATTAGGAAGTTGAAAGGTATCATACAAAATAGTCAACCAGCCAAAAAACTAGGAATATTGTTTGCAGCAACAAAAGGATAAACATGACACATGGCACCACCTGATCTACCAGTATTCCTTTAGACAACATTTTAAGCTGGATAATAAGTATATAATGTGAAACAGATAATGTGTTATCAGATTGGCGGTTCGTCTTTCTTCCATTTTTCTACAGTAGACAGATAGCTTTTTTTTTGTTTGTTTGTTTTGTTTTATCACAATACGCAGTGTGTCTTTTCATCATTTTTGCCCTTTGACCATTTATCCTCTTGGGCATTAAATTCACTGGTGGGCAGTGCTGTAAGGAAACTGTGAATTGACTGTAATAATTTTTCCCTTCTTTCATTGCATGTTGACCTCAGTTGACAATTACACTTTTTATCTGTAGGGCTCCTACTGTGTTTATTTCATTGTTGCCTATGCTGTGATGTCTCCCATTATATGTCATAAGGTATGCATGTCTATGTCGTACTTTGTATGCAAGCATACATGTGTACACGCATTGTCCACATTTTTAAATGTATTTTAACTAACTACAATGCAACATATGAATTTCATTTTAGTAGGGCCCTGCCACTGTATCCAGTAAAAGACTGAAGCCCAAGGAGGTCATGTAATTTACTTTGGTTGAGGGAGACACTGTATGATACAGCTTAGTGTTCTAACAACTGGACCCAAAGTCTCTTGGTGTGTGTGTGTGTGTGTGTGTGTGTGTGTGTGTGTGTGTGTGCGTGTGTAGTGGGGGGGTGTATTATCAAGCACATACAAATTTTATTTATAGGTTGTAAGGTACTTGATGAAATATTGCAACCTAAAACAAACAAAACAAAAAAATAGATTAATGTAATTGCAGTGTGCTAGTACCAATATAAACTGGGGGAAGGGCAGGACACCATTCTGTGCACCTGTTCCTATCAGGATAAGTCATGTTTGACAAGGAGTTTCTCCTTCCTCTCATTGGAAACATGTGTTGCACAGGAATAGTGGTGCTCCAGCTACCTGTCTGCCCGCTCTCAGCATGTTAAAATTAATGGGACACTCTTCAATGCTTGTCCTATCCACTTTGGTGTTCCCCAGGGCTCCATCCTTGGACCCTTGCTCTTTTCACTATACCTCAATACCCTGCCAGGTGCATGTACTGGAAAAATTTTGCTGTATGCAGATGATGCTGTCATCTTTGCCTCTGACCAAAACCCTATCGCCCTCCAGGACACTTTGCAAATATCTTATAATGATGCTGAAGCCTAGTTCAAAGAGCATAGACTTGTAATAAATCTCAAAAAAACAAAAAACATGCTCTTTGCCCACCCCCAAAACAAAGCCAGCAATTTCCTACTCCATGTCCTCTCTAGTACCAAGTTTCCACTCAAGCAAGTCTACTCATATAAGTACCTTGGGATCTCCTTTGACCCTGCTCTCACCTTCCATGACCACATCGCTGCCCTAGCCTTAGCTCTCAATATTCGGCTGGATATCCTGTACCGCTACAAAAATTGTCTCCCCTCAACGCCCTCTGACTTGTGGTCACATCCTCTATACTGTCTCTTGTGGATTATGGATTACCAGTTTATGGTGCTGCAGACCAGACCGCCCTCAACAAAATCCACCTCACAGTCAATAAGGCCTGTAGGCTAATTACAGGGGCCCCCAGGTTAACACATACCTGCCAACTATAAGTAAAGGCTATGCTGCTCGACCTAGATGAATGTCTCAGATATCAAACCTGCCTCATAACAAAAAACACTCTCCTTGGAATATCCCCACCAGGGTTGACAGCCTCCATCCACCAAGCAAAACCCCTAGTACAAACATGAACCTCCTGCAAAACCACACTGTTAGTCCCTAGGGCAAGGACCACACACGGTCAAAGGACCTATTGCTACAGAGCCCCATCCTGGTACAACATACTCCCCACCTCTATCTCTGATGCCCCTATGATCTCTTGTTTCAAAACCTTCCTTCGAAATCACCTACTTAATACAGGTAGCTGTGACTGTTACTAAGTTGTTCTTGCTCAATGCTCTGACAAAGCTCCCTGAGTGGCTGCACCCAACCTACTACCAACCACATCCCATTGCCCTATCAATTATCACCTCCTCCTGTCTCTGCACCCCTCTGCATGTATGCTCATACCACTGTTTGTCTATGAAGTACTCAATATCTGTACCAACCTGTGCTCTGCTAATCCTGTAACTTTAAAATTGTAACCAATATATGACAGCACGTAATACCAACTGTTGTAATCCACAATGATGTAACAAAATTGTTGTACTGTATTTGTCCTCTTTGTGACGAGGTACCTTTGAAAATGAGTCTCTGGCTCAAAGGTTTGTAAACTGATGTACAAATAAATAAATAAAGACATTCCCTTATATACATGTGTCTAGTGTCCATCACCAAATGCTAGGTTGCAGAACATGACATAATAAACTTGAAGGACCCATTCCAATGAGATGATGGCTTTCATTCTGTGCTTCTGCAATGAATTAAGTGAAATATGCAATTTCTGATTTACACAGTAGTTAAATTAGTAATGTGTAGGTGGGGAAACTCTCACATCTTGATTTTAGGTAAGAAACTGTCATTTCTACGTGGTAGAACTGTCCTATGGTGAAAGATCAGCAAACACAAAAAGTCCAGCACTACTCACCACAGACCAAGGCCGTACATAGTGTTGTTTTAACAGTACTGTTTTGTTAAGGCAAAAAACAGAAATGTTGGTCCCCTAACATGCACAAGCACAAGCCAGGGAGAAAAAGTAGAATCCCACTAACTTCAACCGGTTTCGCGAAGGCATCATCAGGAAGTGTTCCAAGAGGTGTTCATTACTGCCTTTTAAACCCACAGATTTAAAGGGATAGTGCCCTCTTAAAACATGTAAGGCATCATCAGGAAGTGTTCCAAGAGGTATTCATTACTGACTTTTAAACCAACAGATTTAGAGAGACAGTGCCCTCTTAAAACACGTGTAGCATTTTTTCCAAAACAAAATAATTGAAAATCTAACACATATTACTGTTGCTTAACAATGAAATACAATGTATAATTCTTTGCAATAGTTTATTATTCTAATGAATAATAATAATGATGATGTGCACACCTAGATAAAGAAAGAAAAAATGGGGGGAGGGAGAAAAGAGGTTTGAAGTATAACACTCTGAATATTATGAAAATATGAATGTCAAAATATAAGAACAAGCAGGCCTATATTTGTCAGGGACACAACAGGTATAGGTGATATATGGGATCAACATTTTTTTATGTTTGTAACCTCCAAAATGTATTCCATTACTTAATTAATTAATGTAGCACTCCAAAAAGTGTGCTCACATGTAATTAGAAAAATCCATGATATATTAAAAATCAGTCATGTTGAATCAAATTGGAGAGACAATTTTCAAATGATCCACAGAATATGAATATCATTAAATCCAAAAAAAAGATTCATAATAGTGTATTATACACCCCAAAGCTAACAATATAATGCCCAATACATCCCGATGGGCTGACTAAAAATTAATGTACATGTGGATACTGTCACAACAATAAATCCCACATATGAATACAGTCACAGACATGAAATTTGACATGCAGTGCAAACAAATAAGCAAAAGGACATCTTTCCAATTCATTTTCTCAAATATGTTGTTAAATCAATACCATGGTTAAGACCTGGATGCTTTAAAGAACCCAATGTATAAATCCAAAAGGATTTCTTGTTGGATAAGATGACTTTATCATCTCCTCCCCTTGGTCCAACAAATGCATGGTCTATTCCAAAAAAAATAAACTTATGGACGTTAGTGTTCCTGACTTCAAGTAAGTGTGCACTTAATGCACTTTTGGAATCTCAGAGCCTGATTGAGCTTAAGTGTTCCCCTAACCTTGTTTTAAATAGCTGACTTGCCTTTCCAACATAAAAAGAGCCACAAGTACATGTGGCTAAGTAAACAATATATGTTTAGTTTAGCTTTTGTTAACTGGGTAGGTGCACTAGCCATAAAATGACTATTTCCAGGCATGTTGTATTGCAACTGATAAAATGCTGGATGGGAAAAGATGACAGAAGTGCAGAAACTCTCTACAATTCTGTAAGAAGGGGTGGAACTCAGTTCCTCTGGGTAACTGTCCAATGTAACCCCTGGATCTGTGCATGGATTATATCTGCATGAATAGCAACTATTAAGTAAATATCACTGAACTGGAAAACATAACTTGTTGCTTATGGAACAGAGAGAACAGTTTGCAGGCACCTCTCTGGTCTGGGGGAGGAGGTTGCCCATCTCCAGGCTGATCTGAATAGGATTCGTGAAACCTCTTCCCCCACCCAGGGACCACCTCAGAGGTTGGCAAGAAAGAGGAGCTGTTGAACCAAGGTGGGCTCAGGGAGGGAGAGGGTGGTGGAACAGAGGTGCATCCCTCCAGTTGTACCTCTCCACAATTCATATGCTGTTCTGGCAAAGAGTAGCACCTCTATGGAGGCACCTGCAGTGGAGACCAAGGAGGATGCTGGGAACCTCCACAAAGGAGACTCACAGGAGGATGGCATGAGATCCCACAGGGGAAGAAAACAACTCCTAGTGGGGGACTAAATCATTATGGGGGTAGAAGTGGAAGAGGAAGGGTTAGGGAGGTAAGGTGCCTGCCTGGCACTATGACTCAGAGGGACAGGAAGTGAATCCTCAGGATAGAGGGAACAGCTGTACAACGGAGGGAGCTAGATGTCATTGTCCACCTAGGGACAAATGGCCAGGCTGTGAATGTGATCAGAGCTGTGCAAGAGGAATTTGTAGAGTTGCGGAGGGGTCTTAGACAAGTAGCATGTATGGTAACCTTCTCGGAGGTGCTGCCTGTTTATGGCAAGAATGATGCTAGGGTATTCCGCACCATGGGATTAAATGAATAGTTGAAAAACTGGTGTGGAGCTCAGGGTTTTGGCTTCATTGGGGACTGGGGAGCTACCTGGAGGGATGCAGGCCTATACTGGCACGATGGTCTGAATCTGTCCAGGGGGATCCAGGATTCTAGGTGGTAGGTTTAAATGCTTCATTTATAAGCCTTTAAACTAGCCAAGGGGTGAGGCACTGAAAAGGAGCATGGAAATCCCAGCCTCCCCCCCACCACAAAACACAGTAGTTAGAGAGGTAAACACCAAGGTAGAGAAGTCAGTAGGGAGCAGGACAGGGGTAAATGCAGAAAAAGGCAGTAAGGATAGGGATGGGGCTAAAAGGGGTAAGGCCTTAAAAAAATGGAAGGTGATAAGTACCAGTGCCAGCAGTCTGTCTGACAAGCTAACTGAACTAGTGGCCTTGATGGAAGAGGGATGCCTGGATATTGTGGCAGTCACTGAAACATGGTACACAGAGAACCATGACTGGGATGCCAACATACCAGGATACGCGATCTACAGGAGGGACAGGGTGGGTAAAAGAGGAAGAGGAGTAGCTCTTTATATAAGTTAAGGGATTAAAGCAACAGAACTAAAGAGCAAACAGGAAGTTGATGAGTCACTATAGGTCACCCTGGAGACATGAAATGGCACCACAATCGGCATGGGGGTTGTGTATAGACCCCCATCTCAGAGGGAGGAAATGGACAAGGAAATGACAGAAGGCATCCTTAAAATGGCAGAAATGGAGGAGATATTGTTGATGGGGGACCTGAATATGCCAGATGTTAACTGGAGCATGCCTCAGACAGCTAGTGTTGGAACCCACTTGGGAGGGAGCAATCTTAGACCTGGTGCTCTCAAATGGGGAAGGGGAAAGGATCTCAGGTTTAGAAGTGGGTAGCCATCTGGGAACAAGTGACCACTAAACAGTGTGGTTCACAATAAACACAGCCATAGAGTCAAGCCATACAAAAACAAGAGTATTGGACTTTAGGAAGGCTGACTTTAGGAAAATGAGAGAGTGCCTCAGAAAAGCACTAGCAAATGGGCAAGAAGAAGGGGTGGAGGAACAATGAGGAATAATCAAAACAGCCATCGCAGAGGCAACAAGCATGTGTGTGAAGCAAATCAACAAAACAAAATGAAATCAAAAAATACTATGGTTCTCAAAAGAGGTTGCAGGTGTGGTTCAGGAGAAAAGGATAGCATTCAGGAAATATAAGGAAACACAGGAGGAGCAGGACAGAGAACTTTATCAGTTAAAGCAGAAGGAGACAGGGAAGGCAGTAAGAATAGCAAAGGCACAAACTGAAGAAAAGATAGCCAACTCTGTTAAGAAGGGAAATAAAACCATTTATAGGTACATTAGGGAGCAAAGAAAGACCAAGGGAGGGATACAGAGACTTAATAAAGGGGAGGGAATGTGGGCAGAGGGTGACAGCAAAAAGGCAGGGATACTGAATAAATGTTTCTGCTCAGTGTTCACAATGGAGAGGAGGGGGAGGTACCTAAACCAAACAAGAGAGAAACTTTAAATGGGGGGGGGGGTCGATATAAGTCCATTCACAAAAGAAAGGGTTTTGAAAGAACTCTTGAAACTGAGGGTGGATAAAGCAATGGGGCCCGATGGGATTCACCCAAGAATTCTAAAATAACTAAGGGCAGAACTAATAACACCACTGACTACTCTCTTTAACAAATCATGGGAGGATGGGGTGGTACCTGAGGACTGGAGGAGGGCAGATGTGAGTCCACTTCACAAAAGTGGGAGCAGGGCAGAGGCAGGAAACTATAGACCAGTTAGTTTGACCTCAGTGGTAGAGAAAATGAAGGAATCACTTTTGAAGGAAATAATTGTTGAGTACCTAGAGGCCAGTGGGGCACAGGACCCAAGGCAGTATGATTTCACAGCAGGAAGGTCATGTTAGATGAACCTAATAGATTTCTTTGACTGAGTTACCAAAGTAGTAGACCATGGAGGGGCTGGGGATATGGCCTACCTAGATTTTAGCAAGGCATTTGACATAGTCTCACACAAAAGATTAATATACAAGTTAGCCAGCCTTGGAGTGGGTCTCAAGGTGGTAGCCTGGATAAAAAACTGTCTGGACAACAGGACTCAAAGGGTAAAAGTAAACGGAGTCCACAGTGAAGAAAGGAGGGTAACTAGCGGGGCACCGCAGGGTTAGGTAATGGGACCAGTCCTCTTTAATGTCTTTATAAGTGACATTGGAGAGCACCTGGAAGGAAAGGTATGTCTCTTTGCAGATGACACAAAGATCTGCAACAGTGTTGATACATAAGGTGGGTGGAAAGGATGGAAAGGGACTTGGCAAGGTTGGAGGAATGGTCAAATATGTGGCAGTTCAGATTCAATGCAAAGAAGTGAAAGGTAATGCATCTGAGAAACAAAAACCCAGGTGAAGAGTACATAATGGGGGATGAGTTAACAACAACAAAAATTGAAAAAGACCTAGGAGTAATTATATCAGATGACCTAAAGGTGGGCAAGCAATGTGAGAAGGCAGTAAGGAGGGCTGGAGGGATACTGGGATGCATAGGGAGAGGCATCAACAGTAGAAAACAGGAAGTTGTTATCCCTCTGTACAAACTGTTGGTGAGACCCCATCTGGAGTACTGCATGCAATTCTGGAGACCCCATCTCCGCAAAGACATAGACAGAGTGGAGGCTGTTCAGAGGAGGGGCAACCAAAATGGTGCAGGGTTTGCACCAGAAGACATACAAGGAGTGACTAAAGCAGCTTAATATGTATACCCTTGAGAAAAGGAGGGAGAGAGAGGGGACATGATAAAAACTTTCAAGTATCTCAAGGGAATTAACAAAGTACAAGAGGGTAGCATCTTTCAGAAGAAGAGATGTGCAAGAACAAGGGGGCACAATTTGAAGATAGAGGGGGGACGGGCTCAGAGGTAATGTTAAAATTTTATTTTTCACTGAGAGGGTTGTGGATGCATGAAACAGCCTTCCTGAGGAGGTTGTGGAGTCAGGAACAGAGGGAGAATTCAAGAATGCATGGGACAGGCATAAGGAAATTCTAGTGGGGGGTAGGAAGAAGTAAGCTGTTGATTAACTAGAATCCGCAGCTTATCCATCAGGTAGGGAAATGGGCAGACTGAGTGGGCCAAGCGGTCCTTATCTGCCATCAAATTCTATGTTTCTAATACACACATGGCTATATAACTTCACAGTTACTTGGATTACATGGATGGTTATAGACAAAGTAGGCAATGGGCCCATTTAATTGTCTCCCACTCAAAAGTGGGTATATCGTATGTTTTGTCATTCCAAAAGGAATACGTCTAACTCCATTTTAAAAGTATCGATAGATGTTGCATGTACCAGATGACTAGGAAGTCAATTCCAATATCTTGCAGATCTTATAGTATAGTAATTATGTATTTTAACAGAATTAGCTCTTGGTACCCATAATTTCCTGCTATGTGACCTGAGGTTATATTGCTTAGAGTTATATTTCAGGCTACACTGTCCCATTAGTTCTTGATTTTGCAAGATGTTAAACAATAATAATAAAATCAACAAATAAAAATAAAAGATCACCTCTCTTCCTAAGGGTCTCAAGTGAGAACAGGTTTAGAATTTGAAGTTTGTCATTACAACTTACACTTCCCAAGCAGGGTATTAATTTTGTAATTTTTCTCTGTGTTCTTTCCAGAAGGTTTATGTCACACCTGCGATAGGGATTCCAAATAGGGGAACCAAAATCTAAATGGGGTATAATACAGGTTTTATACAACATTGTAATGCAATGACTATTCCTAGTTATGAATGATCTCTTTATAGATTGGATTAATCTATTTGCAACCTGTGCAGCATATCTACAATGATCGACTGATGAAAGTTTATTATTTATCAGGATTCCTAAGTCTCATTCCCTGGACAATGATTTTAACACTTGTCCATCGACTGTGTAAGTACATTTTTTATTCTTATTCCCAAAATGTAACACTGTGTATTTTGATGAATTATATTTCATTTTATTAATCATTGCCCCCTTTTCACTCTGTTACAGATCCTTGCTAAAAGCCAGGTATTTTTCATATGTATCGACTACTCCCCTGATTTTGGTGTCATCAACAAATTTGGATATACAGCTATTTATTCCTCCTCCCATATCACTGTATATATATATATATAGATATATATGTATATATATATATATATATATATATATATATATGTATATATACACACATACATACACACACACACACACATACATACATACATATATCAAATAAAACCAGCCCCAGCACCGGCCCCTGAGGTACCCCACTACTAACACAACCATTATCTGAGATATGTCTATTAACTCTTACTGCTCGAGTATGATTCATTTACCAGTTGTGGATGCAACGTATTATAAATTTGTTGAAACCCAAAGTTATAAGTTTGATTATTAACAGATCATGTGTTATGGTGTCAAATGCCTTGCCAATGTCTAACAGAATGACACTAACTGGGTTCCCCTTGTCGATATTGTTGATAACATAATTGTAAAATGTAACCAAATTGGTTGTACAAGACAAACCTATCTGAAAGCCATGTTGCATATGATCCTCAAGGTCAAGGTTTTTGAGTTCACAGTCAATCACCGTTTTGATTAGTTTTTCCATTAGCTTGCAACACACTGAAGTTAGACTTATAGGTCTATAATTAGTCACATTGTTTTTGTTTCCCTTTTTATGAATGGGGATTACCAAAGCCTTCTTCCAATCAGTTGGTACCTGTCCAGTTTCTAAGGACCTGTTTAAGAATATTGTTAGAGCATGAGCCAAAACTGGTGCCAATTCTTTCAAGAGTAGTGGACGGACATTGTTGAGGCCTGGAAAGGATCTGGGCTTAAGTTTTATAACTCACTTAGTACATCTGCTTCATTAAATAGTATGAGTTGACTTTTGTCGATGCTGAAGGTAGAAATCAAGGTAGGGGACCATTAAATACTAAACAGAAGTATGTATTAAAACATTGGGCAATCTCCTGGTCAATTGTTGTTAGTTCACCATTGCTTGAAAGGGTAGTTATTTTGCTTGTGATTTGTTCACTGTTATTTATATAAGCATAAAAACCTTTGCTATCCTTTGCATGTAATAGCCTACATTTGAGTTTTAATTTTTCTTTCACTGTGGACTGCTCTTTTTTGTAGGCTCATTTATGCATTGTAGTTGGGTTCTTTTTATTTCTATGGAAGGCTTTGTCCTTTCTATACATTTGCCTTCTGATGTTCTTAGTATACAATTGTGGGATGATTCCTTTTCTGTTATATTTCTCACATATAGGTATATAATTGTTTCCACATTATGAATTAATCAATCAATCAAATTTTTTTAATTTTGCCAGGCAGAACATCATTGAGACAAGCTCATTTACAAGATGGACCTGGGGCAAAACAATTGTTAACAGGGTTAAGACATAACAGGTTGAGTAAATGTACATAACAACTACATAGTAGGAATAACAACAACATAAGAACATATAACCATCACATGTAACAAGATACTTCCACCAGAACATAGCAATAGGTTCAACAAGAGGCAGTGCCATTTAAATATAATTGCATAGATGCAGATATATAGACGTAAGGCAATGAGCTGAAGTTTATACAGTAAACATCATTGAAGGAGTCATAGTAAGCAGGAGCGGTAGTTCCTCTAGTGTCAAAGTGTGAAGAAGATTGAGATGTAAGAGTCCTTTGATAAGTACTGTAGGCATGGCCTGGCAAGTGGGGCGGGAAGGGGGGGGGTACAGGGAGTGGGGGGAAGGTCAAATGAGATAGGAGAGAGTTGGACATGATGACCTAGGGAGGAAGGACTGTTCTAAAGGAGAAACATGACAGATGCCACATTCAATGGTTGGGGTTTAAGTCCAATATTTGAAGCAAAGACATATTGTGATGTTGGGACCTTTATTTGGACAATGACAGAAGTGAGGACTCAAATAATGCCTCAGGCAATGGTTGAGGTTTAAGTCCAGAATTTAAAGCAGTAACAAATCGTGTTGTTCAGACCTTGACTTGAAGCAATGACAGACCTCGGAGAAGGTCCTCAGGAACAAGAATTTGAAGAGGGAGAATGTAACAAGGGAAGCAAGCCTTAAGGTTTTCTGGATCTTATTCCAGAGCGTAGGAAGAGTTAAGCTTATTGAGGCTCTACCAAAGCCCGTTTTAACTTTAGGGATAGCCAGAGATAAGATGGTAATACTTCTGAGAGAACATGCACCAGGGATGCAGGAAGTTAGGCAGCTCGTGAGGTACTGAGGTAATTTATGAGTGATTGCTTTATATGTCCATAGAATAGCTTTCTTTTGCCTCCTGAGGCTAAGGGAGCTCCAGCCTATGGAAGACTAGAGGATGCAGTGGTGCATGTCATAAGGGGCATCCAAAATGAACCTAAGGGCTCTGAGATATAGGGTATCAAGCTTGGAGAGAGCTGTGCTAGTATTATGGCCATATAGGAAGTCCGCATAGTCTAGGAGAGGCAAGAAGGTAGCTTGGACTAGGAGTTTTCTAGCCTCCTGGGTTAGTGAGTGCTTGATCCGGAAGACAATACCAAGCCTTTGACACAGTTTCTTAGTGAGTTCTTCAATGTGATCAATGAAGGACAGTTTGTAGCCCATCCAGACCACCAGATATTTGAATTGTTCCATGAACTCCAGGGCTTGTCCCAAAAGGGTGCTTATGTGAGGAACCTTATCTGTTTTTTTTTTTGTTTTATTTTTTGAGATGAGAGGCCAGTGGAGAAAAAATCATGGCCATAGTTTTTTTGGCATTGAGCAGGAGTTTCAAGTTGAGTAGATTTTTTTGGAGGATTTCAAAATCATTCTGGAGGTCCAAAATGGCTTGATCCAGAGTTGATCAGTCAATGCATAGCACTGTATCATCAGTGAAGTGATGGATACTACATGACTTTATGCCAGTGTCAATTTGATTAATATAAATGGCAAAGAGAAGTGGACCAAATATGGATCCTTGGGGGACATCTCTAAGGAGTATTTTTTTTGGTGAAAGGTCTCCTTCAGTTTTGACCTGCTGCTCTCTGTCCACAAGATAGTTTGCGAACCAACTTAGGGCCCAGTTGTCCACCCCAACTTTCTTCAGGGTCACCTGGAGCAAATCGTGGTCCACCATGTCGAAAGCCATGCTAAGGTCCAGAAACAAGGCGCATATGTATTGTTTGTTATCAAGTGTAGACTGCCAGTCATTTATAACCTTAGCAAGGGCAGTGGAGGTACTATGCATGGGACAGAAACCGGATTGAATCAGGTTTAGTAGATTAAAACTTTTGAGATGAGATCTGAGCTGTTCATTTACTACCTTCTCCAATAGTTTTGACAAAGCCAGGAGCAAGGAGATTGGGCGGTAATTATTTAGGTTGCAGGGGTTCCCTGATTTGAATAGAGGGATGACATGGGCCATCTTCCAGACCTTGTGGAGGGAGTCCTGATTGAGAGACAAATTGAAAAGGTGGGTAATAGGGGGAGCCAAAATATAGTATCCCAACTTTAGGAAGAAAGGCTCAGTCATTTCCGCACCCGCACTTTTCTTAGTATCAAGTTGAAGAAGGAGATCCTCAACCTGTTTTATGGTGACCAGACAGAAGGAGAAAGAGTGGTAAGGGTCAATAGATTCTGGATCATGGCAATCAGATGACTGACTAAGGAACTGTGCCCTGATGGCATTTGCTGGGGAGGTATCAAAAGCCATCCCTGCTGTGGCAAAGTGATTGTTGAGGAGGTCAATGATCTCATTTTTATCTGTATTGTGTGCACCACCAGTCGAAATTTTGTGTGGAAGTGTGCCAGTGCTGTTATGGCCTTCTACCTCCCTTTACATTTTTCAAAACTTAGTAGCAGAGTTAGCGGATGTGTTAAGTTCAGAGTGGAAATAACCAGACTTCGCAGCTCTGATAGTTTTCATGTAGAAATTCCTTGAGGTTTAGAAAGCAGACCAGTCTGTGGCTAATTTAGACTTTTTGGCTCTTTTCCAAAGAGCATCCCTATGCCATAAGGCAGTCTTTAGGTTATCTGTGAACCAGGGACAGGATTTTCTTTTGGTTCTGCTTTTGGTAACTGCGGCATGGAGGTCTAGGGTTTCGGTAAGTATTTCATGAAGCACCTAGTGTGCCTCTTCCACAGAAGATGCGAGGTAAAATTTCTGCCAGTTAGCATACTGGAGGTCATAGAGAAAAGTATCAGGGCAGAAGTTCTGTTTACATCTCTTATGGATGTATTTAGAGGAAGACGAGGTTTGGAGTTACATCAGCCTTACGCATGCAATGGCACAGTGGTCGCTGATGTCATTAAAGAATACACCTGAGTGGAGGAAGAGGTGAGGCTTGCTTACAAGGATTAGGTCAAGAAGGGAGCTACACTCTGGGTTTTTGGTGTTTGGGCAGGTAGCTTCATTAATGATCTGGGTAAGTCCATGGGCATCACATAATTCTTTCAGCAGTAAGGAGACTGGAGAAAGCCAGTCAAGGTTGAGGTCACCAATTATGGATACTTCCAATGAGGTGGTAGCTAGTATGTCACTTAAGTGTTTTAGCAGAAAGAGGCTAACTGAGGGGGGCCTATAGCACCCACTAATGCAGATAGAGATTGATTTGGCTGGTTTAATTCTTAGCGTGAGGTACTCAAACTCCCTACGGACTGTAGTCGTGTCCACCATAGTTGCAGTAATGTTGTCCCAGACATAGATGGCTACTTCCCCTCCCCGGGATTTCCTATCAGTACGAAACAAGTTGTACGAAGGAATGTTAACCTCATAGTCCAGGGTGGTTGATCTTAGCCATGTTTCGGAGAATACATGAACATCAGGAGAGCAGTGGAGGGTCCACTTTTGATAGCATCAAGCTTTTTCAGAAGGCTGCAGGCATTCAAATGCAAAAATGATAACCCTTTTAGTAAAGGTAGGTCAACTGGGGAAGGAATGGAGAGGGGGCCCAGGGTTTAATTCAACGTTACCAGCACAGATGAGTAGCAGCAGGAGCATCTTTTTTATAGCTCTAAGAAGTAGTCAGAATGGTTGAATTTTGCCCGAGGTTTGGGCAGTTTCTCAAACTCTTTTCCAAGGCCAAACAGTGAGGTGAGGGGTGATACAGGTAGTACGCATACAGAATAGCTTTAATTGAAAGGGCAAACCCATGAGAGGGAGAGGAAGTTGGTACCCTACATGAGTACACAGTGTATGGTAGCATGGAGGCCAGGCCGGGTAAGTGGCAGTGGGAGGGAAACATTTAGAAGTTTGTGTATAAGATTTAGGTAGGGTAGCCTCTGAATATGCCTGGGTGTTGAAAATTTTGTGGGTTTAGAGACCCACGGTATGTGACGATTACACTAATAAGTAGAAATCCTATGCTGAAATGATGAAGCAGCATTTTTTCAGTTAAATTTGAGCACAAGAGAGGATCACCCCTTTAACAAGTTGCAGGAAGGAGAGTCCCTTTAAGGAGTTTCTGTAATTCACTAGTGTGAGGCCTCAGGGGGCGGTTCACTGGGGAAGTGTATTTAATAAATGAGGGAGGGAGGGTGGGCGAAAAAACTGTCCTAAACTATCCAGAGAGCGGTACAGCAAGGCAGTGGGCAAGCTGTGATTTGAAAAAGGTGCCTTGGGGGCTTGAATGGTATGTTGAATTTTGTCTCACATCTGGTCAGGATCAAGGTCTCTAAGTACACCATCCCAGGCTACTGTCTTAACTGCTAGTTTCAATTTATCCCAATCCATCTTTTTATAATCATAAACTTTTAACGTATTTAAAACTTTGGTTTTACAGTTTAACAGGAAACATTCTGTCATATAATGATCGTTAGTACCTAAATGAGCAATTACAAGCTTTATTGTATTACCTTCTCAGGATGGTGCATAATTACTGTATGGAAGGTACATATGAATTTTTGATTGCAGAATGCATGCTCACTTTAATAACCTTTCTTTGTGCATTAAAAGAAACATTTAAGAAACTTCAAGTAGATCATTATGTTACTGACCAACAAACTGAATGAATATTGTTCTATACCTCTCAAATGTGTGTCTTCAGATGTCTAACCTTTTAAACTGATGGGCCTACCTACATGACTCAACTGTAATGCATAGATGCCGCACGTGTGCTGCTGGAACTGTTAAGAACATGAGAAATATGACTTTCAAAAAGGAATATCTGCAGTCATTCAGATTATTGGGTATTACTGGGTGTCCAAGACAGAAGAAGGCACTTAGCCCATCTGGACTGTCTCCCACTGTGTATTTGTTTACTGGACTGGGCTGTCCAAAAAGTACTTGTCCAGTTCCCTTTTAAATGGGTTTGAATCCTCAATCTCAATGAGATTTTGTGGCAACTAAGTCCAGAGCTTTGTTGTCCTTACAGTAAAAAAATGATTCCTTCTGTAAGTGTTGGCCTTGGGAATAACCAACTGGAGGTTGTGGAATCTAAGATTCACTATTCTGCAATTATATACAAAATCACATTTTATGCTTAGTTCTGGATCTTTCAGTAGTTTATGAAGTAACAAGATGTATCCCCTTAGTCGTCTTTTTTAAGACTAAATAAGTTCAGTTCTTTGATTCGGCCTGAATAAGACATATCTTCCAACCTTGGAATTATTTTTGTCAATTTACATTGTATTACTTCTAATATCTTAATATCCTTTTTGAGATGTGGTGCCCAAAAGGGGGATGCATCATCTAAATAGGATCTATACAGTGGAAGGAGGCATTGTTCTGTCCTTGAAATGAATCCTTTTTTTATACATCCCAAAAGTCAGTTTGCTTTCTGAGTTATTATCCTACAATGGTTTGAGGGCATAAGGTTGCGACTAATTATAATTCCAAGATCCCTCTCATTGTCAACTGATTTTAGTTCAGTGTTTCCTAGATAATACGATTTGTGTGGATTATGTTCTCCTAAATGAAGGACTGTGCATTTTTCTGTGTTGAACCTCATCCTATTTTTCAGTGCCCAGTTCTCAATTTTATTTAGATCTCTCACTAGGGATAGATGTTTTTCTTCCTGCTGTACTTCAGCACAGATCTTGGTATCATCTGCAAACTTTGCTGCATTACTGTTTAGACCATGATGTAGATCACCTATGCAGATATCAAACAAACTAGGTCCAAGCACAGATCCCTGTGGTGCTTCATTTGCAGCTGGTCTCTCATCAGAGTTTTCCACCAACGTTAACTACTTGTGATCCAACCACAAGACAGTCTTTGATTCATCTTGTCACCAAATGATTAATATCAATGGATTTAAGTTTTATAACCAGTTTGGTATGAGAAACTGTGTTGAAAGCTTTTTGGAAGTTGAGAAAAATGATGTCTACTGGGATCCCTTTATCCAAACTACAACTAACCTGTTCACAAAAGGTTATTACATTTGTTGTGCATGATCTGCCCCTTACAAACCAGTGTTGTGTTGGATCCTGTATCCCTAATTCCTGAATAATTCCCTTGAGTTTAACTTTGAGTAATCTCTCCATAATTTTACAGGGGACAGAGGTCAGACTGACTGGCCTATAGATGAAAGCTTTGTAACTATTGCCTAGTATATGTCACCAATTATACTTATTTGATTCACTCACTGTTGTTGCCAAGCTAAACATGTCCATACAAAACCAGTGTAGAAAACTATGTATTTGTCCAAAAGGTGTAAATAAACTAGAACAACCCATGCAAATGTAGTATAAACTGTTGGAAGCTCAAGACAGTTGGTATTTTACAGTTTGTAAAACATATGTTGGTTCAATAAAAGGTATCAAACTATCCGGTGACACCAAGATTCCCCAAGTATTTGAGGAATTCACCTAAAAGATCCAAAGTCAGTAAGGCAGTATGTTACATCTAACTTGACAGTTTTTAATTAGTTTTTATACATTCTAGGACCCATAAGAATACATATTTTTGTATGGAAATCAATATAGGTTTCTATGCTAAAAATTTCACCTTAAGCAAGTAAAAACCACTCTGGTATGCAGGCATAATTTGCCTGCATTTATACACAGACTGGCAATGCCATCAGATGCACCTTCTCTGCAGCTAATATTTTTGCCTGCCTTATATCACCCACATAAATTGCATCAATTAACTGAAATATAGTGTGCACAGTTCAGTGTAACAATATGGTGGTGCTATTCCTTGTGCATGACTTAAGCTAGCTGCAGCTCGATGCTGCAAGTCAACGGGTGTGGAACTATATTAACAATGTACTGTTCTTAGATTCTCAGGTGTGTAATTACTATACAGAAGGTACATATCAATTTTTGATGAATGCAGAACACATGCCCACTTTACCAACAATTAGTTTAATAACCCTTCTTTGTACATTAAAATAAATTTTATGTTTGAGAATACATGGGAGTCACTGCAGATATTGTAGAATTTGCAACTTTTGTTGTCTTTTGTATTTCAGTCCTTGTTATTTATAATTGATAAACTATATTGGGAGGAGCACAACAATTACATGAATCACATTCGATCGCAAGTCAGTAATGCCAGCCGTCATATACCCAATACATCTGTGAAACATGATGAACATGTTCAGATTTTTCCCCATTTTGATATGTAGTATACTGACTTTGGAGTGAGGGTCCATTGATGGTTCATTAAGTACAGTTGGATTAATAATTTAAAGTGTGTTCGCATTTCTTATACGCTATACAGTTCACAAGAGAAGGCACCAAATTATGGGCAAGTGTCTAGGTCCAAACAGGCATCAAAAATTCCCATGAGGGCTTGCAGGAAGTTATAGAATGGAAATATTAGGGCCTTGTGTAACAACATGTGTCTATGAAATTTGTTAACTGCATAATGAAACCACAAAACTCCCTTACATTGTTGTTATAGAGAGACTTTATGACTTGAGTGTATTTTATTCAAATAGTATGATGCCAAACTATTAGCAGAATCATGCTGTTTTCTCATATTTGCATATTTTAATGTGAAATTTGATTTAGGAATTTGACCTATCCATGACAAACACATTGTAATTGAATAAGCTGTGATTTCACAAATATACATTTTTACTAAATGGAGTTGCTAGTTAAAGGCAACATGAATTGTTAAATGGCAGCCCAAGGAAATGGTGAACAGAGGATGGGGGGCAGGGTTAGCTGGGGAAGCAGCAGGCAAGGTAAGGGGAGGGGCCTAGTGATGTAATGAGTTACATCACCTGGGGGGAAGTGACAGGTGCAACAGGTAGATCAGGATTGGTAGAGGGGAGGAGCTAAGTGGGGTTCTTCTTGGGGTCCTTAAGGGGTACTTAAAGGCCGTGCAACCCTGAGTTCTTCCTCTTTCTGCTAGGATTTTTGTCTGAGTTGGTCCTAGCACATCGTCTGACAAGTGGGAATACACTGAGTGGGGTTACTTTAGAGGGCTGCATGGCTAGGCCGGGGGTTTGGGAGGCCTACAGCCATGTTGTCCTTGTCCTGTGCTTCTCTTTTTATCAATATTTTTATTGTTTTCAGCACATTTATGTGGGTAGTTGTTGTGAGGTTGTTTGTGGTGAGGTCATTTCCAGTAGGAGATTGTGATAATGCTGATATATTTGCTGAAATTAGAATGGTGCTGGGTTTGAAGCAATTTTGAAAGTGGGAGGGTGGATCCAGACTCAGTTTGTAACAATGGAGGGCACCCACAATGTTTTCAGCCTTGGTGTGGCACTGGACATTTAGGCCTTGCTTCCAGCATGTCACAAGGCGAGGAGGGATGCCCTCGGTATTTAAGCGGAGAGAATTTTGGAAAGGGTATTTTTGATGCCTTTTCTTTGGGACCTTACAGCTGCATGGCAGTTGCTTGTCAGGCAGTTGCTTTTGCCCCATTTGCTGGCTGGTATGAGTGCAGGTTGGTGTCTAGTGGGGGCTCATCTGTTGTTGGACAGTTGATTTACCCCCATAAGGTTTTTGCCTATTTTGGTTGCGAGGAGCACAAAAGAGGTGTGGAGATGTGGGGTTAGCTCCTTTGGGAGCTTCTGTTTTCTGAGAGAATTGCGTTCTTTAGGACTGGAGCCATGAGGTCGGCGAAGCATGGGCCAACCGTATGGTACACCGGACACAGGAGTATGTTTTCCACTGCAGCAAGAATGCGCCAGATGGCGCAGAACAAGGAGAATAAGGAGTGGAATGGGGTGGTGGATTAGGCCAGCCTGAGCTCCCTCCAATGGCAGCAGCGGACGGCGTCTAGCATGGAGGTTGGCATGTGCTGCATGGTGTTCCCAATTTATTCTGGGCTTTGTTGTTTGGGTAATCCAGTCACAGGGGTGGCACAGCTATCACAGCATCAATTGACCATGGCAGGCTTCTGGTTTCCCACTTAGTGAGCCTCTGAATGTGGCCTAAAGGCCAGGGCGCACTGTCAGTAGGCAGATCTGCAGGCCAAACAGGGAGGAGGGGCTGTTTTTCCATGTGGAAGGGACCGCGTGGTGGGAGTGCAATGTGGGCAGGGCCTCTCAGCGGAAGTGCGGTTGTGGGCCTCGGATGCTACACCGGATATGTCCTTGCTCTGGGCATTTTTCAGCCTTTTTTTTGTTTCCAGGAATCTGAGAGTCAACCTGGAGGTACCAAAAAAGTAGCAGGTAGGGGACTGGTGAGAGGTGGCCCAGCAGCACGGCAAACCTGGCCCACCACAGGGAGAGGGGACACAGGGGGCCATATTTTTGCCACAGAGGAGCGATGGAAGACCTCTCTAAAATGGGAATGGGCCAACAGTATGTACATTCTGAGCACAGGATCTGGGCCATGTAGAGGCTCAATCCCGTGGAACGTTGTGGCAGATCAAGACTCAGTGGGAAGAGGGGACCAGAACTGCGGGTGCTAAATCCACAGTGGAGACACAGCAGCCCTCCCATTTTTTCAATGTGTCCCCCTGGGCAGATCGCATCTGGGGATTGGCTTGGCACAAAGGATTTTATTTTATTTTATTTAGTTTTTGTTGACCGGGTAAGTGCACTAGACAAATCCTGCCTATTTTCAGGCACGACCCGGGGGAAGGGGATACAGATGAATGCCAACTGACCTTGAACCAGATTAAGCTGTTGGTGGTATTTTTAGTGAATGAGGGAACTTTGGCCAGGACACCGGGGAAATTCCCCTACTCTTTTCGAGAAGTGCCATGGGATCTTTAACATCCACTTGAACTACCACCAATCCAGGCAGATGGGACCTCAGTTTAACATCTCATCCGAAAGACGGCACTTCAGAAGTGCAGCACCCCTCTCATGCTGCACTACAGTGTCAGTACTGGGATATTAACCCAAGTGCCAGATGTGGGAACTGAACCCACAGCCCGCTGATCTCGCGGCCTCAGAGGCGAGTGTGCTACCTACTGAGCCACTGACACTGCAATAGCCACTGACACTGATGGATGGACAGAGCCCAGGGCAAAGGAAGGGGGACACCGGTAGGGTTTCACCCAGTTGTAGATTGCAGTGGTTACTGTGCAGTGGCACGGGCATGACAGAAAATGCAATGAGAGGCCAAGGAGAAGCATTTACGGTGGTGAGCTATGCCGGCCCACAGAACCAGGGTGAATAACATCTGAGACCCTGCAGCTGTACCGAGGAGTCCAGCAGCCAAAGGCTCGGGTGCAAATTATGTGGTCAGGGGGCATATCTGGGCAGCATGACAGGGGGCATTGTGCAGCACCACAGAATGGGGGTCAGTGACATACAGTCAGGTCACGGTGGCAAACAAAAAAAAAAGAAAAAAGCAGGCATAAAGAAGGGTTAGAAATCAAAGAAGATTTAGGAAGATTGATCAGTCAGTGAGTACATTGGTTTCGGCGTCTCCTGCCACAGATACAGCTACTTTCTTCCTGTGAAATGGGTGGGTGGAATTGTAAACTGCTTATCGGAGGTTATCTGGGGAGGGGGCAACAAGCCCACATGGTGACACAGCCAGGCACGTTTAATAATTGTGGCTTTTGTCTCACTGTCCCAGTTTAAACATAGAAACATAGAAACATAGAAGTTGACGGCAGATAAGGACCGTAAGACCCATCCAGTCTGCCCATTTCTTTTTCTACCTTATAAATGTGCCATCGGCCTTTGCTCTGTCAGTGGCCTATCTATTCACACTCATTTGTATTGCTCCCTTATGCCTATCCCATGCCTGTTTGGAGTCCTGCACTGTATTCATAGCCACCACTTCTTGAGGTAGGCCATTCCATGCATCCACCACCCAATTTCCTCACATTCCCCCTTAATCTGCCCCCCTCTAATCTCATGCTGTGTCCTCTTGTCCTGCTATTTTTCTTATATTTAAACATGATAGACTCTTTCACCTTGTTAATGCCCTTAAGGTGTTTGAATGCCTCGATCATATCACCTCTCTCCCTCCTTTGCTCAAGGGTATACATATTGAGCTCTGTTAATCTGTCCTCATATGTGTTCTGATGCAGTCCCTGCACCATTTTGGTTGCCCTTCTCTGGACTGCCTCAAATTCATTAATGTTCTTGTGAAGGTGTGGCCTCCAACACTGCACGCAGTACTCCAGATGGGGCCTAACCAGTTTCTTGTAAAGAGGGATTATTACCTCCCTCTTACGACTTGTGATACCCCTACTAATACACCCTAATACACCCTAGCCTTACCTACTGCTTTAGAGGTCTGCTTGGATGACTTCAGGTCATCAGTGATGATGATGCCCAAGTCTCTTTCTTCCTTTGTGACTGCTAGCAACTCCCCTCCCAGCCTATAGGTGGCTTCAGGGTTTCTCTTCCCTATGGGCATGATCTTGCACTTCTTTGCATTAAATCCCAGTTGCCACTCTTCTGACCATTTTGCTAGTTTATCCAGATCTCTTCTCATTCTGCCCACCCCATCTGGATCATCTACTCTGTTGCAGATCTTGGTGTCATCTGCAAACAGACAAGCCTTACCCTCTAGTCCATCTGCAAGGTCACTAATGAAGATGTTGAAGAGGACTGGCCCCAGGACTGATCCCTGAGGTACCCCACTTGAGACTTGCATCTCTTCTGACTTTATACCATTTACCACCACTCTCTGTTTTCTGCCCGTCAACCAGTTTGCCACACAGTTGACCAACTTCTGACCCACCCCGAGCCTACCCAGCTTATTTATCAATCTTCTATGTGGAACAGTGTTAAAAGCTTTGCTGAAATCAAGGTAGGCAACATCAACTGCTCCCCCTTGGTCCACCACTTTGGTTACCCAGTCAAAGAAATCTATGAGATTAGTTTGACAGGACCTTCCTTTGGTAAACCCATGCTGTCTTGGATCCTGTGCCCCTATGGATTCCAGGTGTTGCACTATCCTTTCCTTTAAGAGTGCCTCCATAATCTTGCCCACTACTGAGGTAAAACTGACTGGTCTGTAGTTCCCTGCCTCCTCCCTGCTACCACTCTTGTGGAGCGGGATCACATGAGCCCTTCTCCAGTCTTCTGGGACCTCTCCTGTGCTCAGAGACTCACTAAACAGTTCTGTTAATGGCTCTGCTAGTTAACAACCAGGAGAAGAAAAGATGGCTCTCAGAAGACCTCAGGCTCCAGTTGCCAGTGCACAGATGAGAGAGTAGGCAGCAGTGCTGATGCAGAAGATGACGCAGCTGATATACCAGGCCCAAAAAAGGGAAGAGGTGGAGGAGGCCAGAAAAAGGAAGGAGCCTTCTGGACCAAGGGGCATTGGCGGGAAGTGCCTGCGAGGGGCCACCCAGAGCCCGCACCTGAACCATTGTTGGAATCCACTCCGGAGCCCCGGGAACCAGGAGTGGGTAAGGGCGATGGGAACCCATCAGTTGAAGGAAATTTTAAAGACTATTTATAGGGCCCTTCAGGTGACATGAGAGACAAGAGCATAGAGAAAATGGAGAAGGTTTTGGAGGAATTAAAAAAAAGGAAAGGGGAGAAACCTGGGGAGAGGGTGTGCGTAAGGGAGGGCAAGAAGCTCTATGATGGGCTGCCAGGTTTTGCATTGGGAGACCACGTTCCATTATCCATTAAGGATAAAATATGGAAGGGGGAGTACGTGGACATCTTTGGCCTGGTAGACCAAGAAACAGCCAAGAAGTATGAGCAGAAGGAGTCCGTGGTTAAGTCAGAGATGGCAGTAGCTCTTGTGGTACTGTAGCACAAGGAGAAGGTCACATACAAAAGGGAAAATCTGGACACGTGGCAGGCTGGGGTTTTGATTTTCAGTGCAATTTTACTAGAAAAGCAGCCTGAGTTGGGCATACCCTTATTGACCTATACAACCATTATCAGGGATGTCTATAAGGTGCAGAAAGGATATGGGTGGTTAAAATACAATGAAGCATTTAGGCACAGGATGGCGGTGAAGGGGGACCTCAGATGGGACTCTACCCACTCGGAATTGTGGGTCAGGACCTTGTCGTGTCAATTCAGTGGAGGGGTAGAGGGTGGGAAAAAGGTAACATCGGCCCTGGTGGCCAAGACATGCTGGGGTTTTAACAAAGTCTCATGCACTTGGGCCAACTGCAAATTCAGACACATATGCTCTAAATATGTGGGGCAGCACCCAGTGTTGAAATGCTGGTTCAACAGGGAGAAGGGGGAAGGTCACCAGTATAATGACCGGTCCTTTCAGGGGGGTCGGGGGGGGACTATGAGGGGAGAGGCAAGGGATCCAGTAACAGGGGAGGGTACAACTCCAACTATGGTTGGAATTTACATTGTGGGTCTGGGCAATAGAGGGAACCAGCAGGTGGGGTTTTCCACTGACAGAGACCTCCATAAAAGCAGCAGGAATATTGGAATGTATGGCCAACTACCTGGATCAAAACGGGGGTTGGCTGCTGTGGAAGGGGTTTACACAGGTTTTCCCTTTGAGTTTCCAAGGGGTTAGGAAGGGGATGAGGGCAAATAATCTGGGGTCTGTAAAGGGGAAGGAAGAGATTGTGTGGAAGAAGATCCAGAAGGAGTCGGATGCGGGTAGGGTGGAGGGACCCTTTAAGGATCCTCCTTGTAGGGATTTCTGCATATATCTCCTTTGAGGATAGTTCCTAAAATGCAGGTGAGAGAGTACTGCCTTATACACCACCTGTCCTACCCGGAGGGTGCATCAGTCAATGACAGCATACCAGAGGAGATGCGCATAGTATCCTACGCATCATTGGACCAGGTGGTCAGCTTGATAAGGGTGTTGAGGGGGGCATGACTTGCAAAGACAGACATACAGTCCACATTCTGGCTGTTGCCAGTGATTTATTTATTTTATTTATTTAGTGATTCAGAAAAGACCTTTGCGTGCAAGCTCTTTTACAAAGGTTCCACATCATAGATTGCAAAACAAAGTACAATAGCAGAAAGCAAAGGTCCATTACAATGAACGATACAGCTTGGTTTCAGAACTTACAGAATAACTCAAAACATAGGTACAAGTTAAATAAGAAAACACTTTATGAGGGCAGGGGGGATAAGCAGCCATAAAGTGCCTTGTCAGTAGTTCAGAGGGATGAGGATAGCTGGCAGTGGGGTGAAGAAAGGAGGTACGAGAGAGGTATGTACTGTGGTGGAGGTGAAGGGTGGGCAAGAAGGGCAATAAGGTATAGGGAGACATGGTGGGTTGAAGGGAGGCTGAGTGGAGAGGACATGCTAGAGTAAAATGGTGGGGTGTGAGGGGCATGGTCAGGCAGCCTGCATTAGTAGTGACTGTTAGGAAACTCATGGGACTATAGAATTGGGGAGGGAGGGGGAGGGGGTGGCAGGTGCCAAAGGAGCATGACGCAAACTGATTGCTGAGGCAAGTCATGAGACAGGACAGAGGGAGGGGGTACCTGAGGCCTGCCTAGTGCTTTCTGGGGGGCAGAGAGAGAGAGAGAGAGAGCAGGTGTGGCTGGACTCAGGGGCAGGTGCACTTATAGAGTGTTATTAGGTGCTGTTTTAAGTCAGTTTTGAATTGTGCCAGACAATTGGTGGCCAAGAGGTGCCTAGGGAGTTCATCCATCCATAGGAGGGCCCGGTAGGCAAATGCATGTTCCCCAAGTGAGGTGTGATGGAAGAGGATAGCCAAGGCCCCTCTAGTCTGCCCTCTGGTGACCTGTAATGAGTTGGCCGCCTTGATCAAATTGCCTACACAAGGTGGTGTTTTACCCAATAGGGCCTTCTTCCCTAGGTTGCAAGTCTGGAATTTGACCCTCTTTCTTAATGACAGCCAATTTGCATGTTCATACAGAGTACAGGTGTGAGTGCCATGCTCAGCATCCAGGATGAGTCTGCAGGCTTTGTTGAGCACAGTCTGAACTCTCTTGAGCACCGTATCCATTGCCGCCCCATAGACCACTAGTCCATAGTCAATAGTAGATATAATTGAACTGTGGACTGAGATGTGGAGGGCCCCAGGAGAGAGGTATTGCCTGTGCCTGTACAGGACACCAATCTTGGTACTGACTGTCTTGACCAGAGAGTCAATACGGTCTCCAAACATGAGGGTATCATCTATTATGACCCCCAGATACTTGAACAAGTGAACTTGTTCCAGTGGCTCACTGCATGAGTTGGAGATGATGAGGGGGCGGTGCTTATTTTTATTGTGGGGCTGGACATAAGCATGGCCTTAGTCTTCTTGTAGTTTAGTAGCAACTTATGACTACAGAACCAGCCCTTGAGTTTGGAGAAGGAGTTCTGCAGCTCGGATTATAGGGCAGCCTGAGATGTGCGGCTGCACAGGAGCACGGCATCATCTGCATACAGTATGAGTTTGGTGTCGTAGGCTATGGTAAGGTCTTTTAAGAAGAAGCTGAAGAGTAGGGTCTCCAGTATTGATCCCTGGGGTACCCCTAATTATACCTCTCTTGTGCTGGATACTGTTTGCCCAGTTTTGATACATTGATTTCTCTGTATCAGGTAGTCTTGGAACCAGCAAAGGGCATTGGGCACCACACCCATGTTTCGCAGTTGGGTCAGTAACAGGGGGTGGTTGACTGTATCGAAGGCTTTGGTGAGGTCAATAAAGACAGACCCCACCAGTGTGCCTTCATCCAGGGCCTTATGTGCATAGTTCATGTAGTCCAGCAGGGCAGTGGCGGTACTGTGATTTTGTCTGAAGCCATGCTGGTTGGGGCATAGTAGATTATATTTATTGAGGTGGTCGATGAGTTGACCCACCACAATCTTTTCTAGTGCCTTGGACAGGGGGAAGAGAGGATTGAGATAGGTCTGTAGTTGGCTGCCAGAGACTTGTCTCCTCCTCTATCCACAGGTGTAACTATGGCCTGCTTTCAAACTGTCAGGAATTGGGCCAGGGCCAGGGACTTAATGTACAGAGTGGTAATGGGCACAATAACAATGTCCAGGATGAGGGATAGAAGATTCATGTCTATCCCATCACTGCCCAGTCTGGTCTTACCTAGTATTTTCTTGACCATAGTAAGGGCGTCCTTCACCGCTACCCTTTTAAAGTAGAAGGTCGGGTGAGAACACTCAGTAAATATGCTGTTGGAGTGGTTCAAATCAGGGTGAAAATACGCAGCTGGTAGCACTGGGGTAAGGTCAGTGAAGGCCTCATTGAAGGCTTCTGCAATAGCTAGATGGTCTGTAGTGGGGGTGTTACTGATACTGAGCAACTGAGGGTGCTTCTTGTCCTCCTTTCCAAGGATACTTTTGATGTTATCCCAGAATCTTTTCCCATCACCCAAAGAGGTCAGAGGATTGGGATTGGGATTTGTTGGACTTCCAGTTCGATGGGGGGGGGGATACTTTGAGAAGGTCATGCTTATGGGCTGCTCGGTCACATGCTCCATATTCGAGGCATGTAGCTCATGGGTGCAGTGGGTTTTTGGGCACAGATAAGGTCACTGGCAGATCGTACATTACCTAGACAACTTCTTGCTGATTGGCCATGGTAAGAAGAATGTCAAGGGATGTTAGAGGATTTCCAGATCATGTGCCGGGAGATAGGTATCCCACTGGTGGCAGACAAAACCGAGGGCCCAGGCAGGACCTTGGAATTCCTGGGGACTGAGGTAGACACAGAGGTGGAGTGTTTTTGGTTGCCAGCTAACAAGGTGGACAAGCTGAGAAGTTTGCTTGGGCAGGTCAAGGGAAACAGAGGGTGCCGCTAGCGTTAGTCCAGCAGCTGCTAGGGTACCTCAATTTGGCCAGGGTTACAGGAACAGTTAAATTGCCTCATCACTGGGTGGATATCAACAGGGGCATAAAACAGGACTTAGACATTTGGGATACCTTTTTGGGTGATTTCAATGGTGTGTCATGCTGGCAAGAGGAATGAGTTGACAAAGCGAATTTGGACGGGGTACACCTCTCCGAGGTAGACATGACTTTCTTCCTACTAGCGCTGGTAGAGCTGGTTGTGAAATGGGAGAGGAAAGGCTGAAGCTAGCCCACAAAGGGGGGAAGCCCACCTTCCAATGCAAGCTGGAGGTGGGCTAGTGGAATGGGGAAAGAGAAGAAAGTGAAAGGGCATAGTGGTAAAAAAGGGGGACAGGATGGGGGGAGGTGGATAGGCAACATGAGCTGGGATCAGTGGCATCCAGACATGAGTAAAAAGGGGGATGGGAATTTAGGAGTACTAGGGGCCAAGGCATTGCCTCCAGACCTAGGAACCTGAGAAGGCCCAAGGCCCAAGGAATGTGGTGATGGTATGGGGAGGTCGGATTCGGCACCTGGACCCCTGAAAATAAGAAGAAAAGGAAGAAGAGCTTGGGACTAAAGAATGGATTAAAGGAATGATTAAATATGGACATCTGGATGTGAGCAGCTGTAAATAATTTGAATGTTTCAGAATGTATTACTGTGTTCGAATTCAGTGTAATATACCTTGCCATACGAGCATCCATAAAATGGTGGACAGGGACCAGGAGAAGGCAGATATCCTAAACAGCTACTTTGGCTCCATAGAGGGGTCTTAGAAGAACTAGCAGGACTAAAAGTAGACAAAGCCATGGGCCTGACAGGATACACCCCAGAATACTGAGGGAGCTGAGGGAGGTGCTAGCAGAGCCATTAACTGGCCTGTTCAATAGATAATTAGAGACAGGGTTGGTACCAGACAACTGGAAAAGAGCAGGCATGGTCCCCTCTCCATAAGAGAGGAAGCAAGGAAGAGACAAGCAACTACAGGCCGTCAGCCTTACATCAGTGGTGGGGAAGTTGATGGAGCAATCCCTGAAAGAAAGAATTACAAAGTATCTTGATTCAAATGACCTGAAGGATCACAGACAGCATGGATTCATGGAAGGGAGGCTGTGTCAAGGTGATCAGAGTGGTAGATCAGGGCGGGGCAATGGATGTGGTGTACCTGGACTTCAGAAAAGCATTTGACACCATATCACACAGAAGGCTTCTGCACAAACTAAGAGCCCTGGGGGTGGGTCCAGAGGTGGTGAGGTGAATAAAAAATTGGTTGGACAGAAGACAGAGAGTAGTAGTTATTGGCACTCCATCAGAAGAAGGAGGAGTGACTAGCGGGGTACCACAGGGGTCAGTACTGAGACCAATCCTGTTCAACGTTTTCATAGGAGACATTGCAGAGGGGCTTGAGGGGAAGGTCTGTCTATTTGCAGATGATACAAAGCTCTGCAATAGACTAGACACTTTGGAGGAGGTTGAAAAATGAGTAGAGATCTGCACAAATTAGAGGAGTGATCATAAGTGTGGCAGCTGAGCTTTAATATAAAAAAATGCAAAATGATGCACATAGGGAGCAGAAATCAAACAGCAGAATGCAGGAAGGGTGGTCAGGTATTGGAAGCAATAGAGCAGAAGAGGGACCTTGGTGTAATCATATCTAATGATCTCAAGGTGGCTAAGCAATGCAAGAGGGCAGTAGCAAGGGCCAGAAGAATGCTGGGATTCATAGGCAGGGAGATCACATGCAGAAGGAGGGAGGTGGTGATGCCATTGTACAAATAGCTGGTGAGGCCACACCTTGAATACAGTGTCCAGTTCTGGAGACCGTACCTCAGGAGGGACATGGGTAGGCTAGAAAGGGTCCAGAGGAGGGCAACAAAAATGTAGCGGGAACTAAGCAAACTGACATACTTAGAGAGGCTGAAGGACCTCAACATGTATACCCTGGAGCAAAGGAGGGATAGAAAGGACATGCTAGAGACCTTCAAGTACCAAAAGGGTATCAACAGGGCCCCAGATAGCAGTATTTTCCAGAGTAAGAAACTCTCAGAAACAAGGGATCATGAAATGAAGCTAGATGGGGGAAGATTCAAAGGAAATAATAGGAAACACCACTTCACAGAAAGGGTGGTGGATGGTTAGAATGCACTCCCATAAGAAGTGGTGGGGGCCAAAACTGTGACAGGATTCAAGGCTGCTTGGGATAGGGACAAGGGAATTTTGGAGTTGGGGCAGGGGAGAAATCATTCAGGACACTAGGATCCCTGGATACCATGTAGATAGTTCACTTGGGCAGAGCCGGTGGGCCTGGAGGTCCTTATCTGGCGGCAATATCTATGTTTCTTTGAAAAATAAGCTACCCCCAGTGAAACAGCTGTAAAAGATAAGTTAATTTTATTTCTGCCTCCATTCAGTAGAGCAACAATGCAACCCTAACCAACAAGTGACCTGCTCTGTGAAAAAAAAACATATTTATTGGGCCGATTCTATAAGCACCCTCATGTGTAAGTTGTGACATGTGAAGTCTGATTACAAGGACCCTACCCGATTCTATAAGGGCAGGTTCCGTCAACTAAGTCCTGTGACTTGCAATGAACCCCCATGCCCGGATCCCCCCATCTGTAAAAGCCCCACAGGGCTGGAGCATGCCCAACCCTAGTACCTATAAAAATAGCCCATATAATTCTGCCGCCCCAACCCCCAGTACCATAAGGTGAAACCTTTCACCCATAAGCTGCGAAAATCCCCTCCCAATCCCGATCCCAAACTTGCGGCCATTCACCCATGTCCAGTATCCCTGGTAGTCTGAGTGGCCACCCCTCCCACCCGGCAGTACCCGACCCCTGCTGCCCCATGACCCATTTTAGGCGGACTGGCACAGACCACCTCTCACCACCATGGCCAGCTGACAACTGAACACTGCAGGGATGCGTACTGTACATATGCACTTGTATGTACAGTACCTGCTCCTGCAGTGTTCACTTGGAGGCTGGCCATGGTGATGAGAGGTGGACTGTGCCTGTCACCGGCCTTAAATGGGTCGTGGGGGGAACAGGGTGGTAAGGTGCTGCCGGTTGGAAGGGTGGGCCACCAGACTACCAGGGGTACTCTGGACGTGGGTGATGGCCACAATTTTGGGGATCTGGAGGATTTTTGCAGCTTGCGGAGTGCGGGGTTTCCTTTATGGTACTGGGGATTGGGTGCATGCAGCAGCCCTGTGGGGCTATTTTACAAGTACTGGGGGTTGGGGCATGCAGCAGCCCTGTGGGGCTATTTTACAAGTACTGGGGGTTGGGGCATGCAGCAGCCCTGTGGGGCTATTTTACAAGTACTGGGGGTCGGGACCAGGCTCCAGCCTTTTTGGTATTGGGGGGCATGAGTAGCCCTAGGGGGCATTACCATGCTGTTTCTGAATCGGGGCATTGGGGGGAACAGAATTAGCCCTGCAGGGCTTTTGTGTTTTGGGGTCAGGGCAGTGTTGGGGGGAGGGTGGCATACCACTGGGGAGGATGGGTGGGCTGCACATGCAGGCAACCTCTGTGGGTGTAAGTACAGTTACACCAGCTATATGCTGGTGTAACTTACGTTTCACGGTTTTCCTGTGGGGGTTGTTGGAGAATAGCACCCTGGGAACTTTGTTGTTGCCCTTCCAGAATAGAGCACAACTGTGGCTGTAAACCCGCTAGTGCCATGTCGCAAGGGGTTTAAGGCATAACTGGTGGTGAAAGTCCACTTTGGAACAAGCAGCTTGAGGCATGTCACAGGCTGCTTTGCAGAGTACCGTATGTTGCAACTGCTGCTGTAACTTACTACTTGCACCATTTTTTTGGCGCAAGTCAAGTTATGCCAGACGTAACCTTTTGAGAATCTGGCCCATGTGGATGCACAAAAGTAGTACAGAACAGTTTACTGCCAGGACATCTGCAGTAATAGTCAAAAGTGGACGGGCGGTCTCAGCTCAGCTACGACCATATATCTTGTTTAAGAAAAGGGATTAGTGCCAGGAAATGGAAACAAAAGATGAACTTGTAGGAATATTGCTCACAGACTCACAAAAGACAGAAAGCCTGAGGCATTCTGAGGTACTTTGATACAGTTTCAGAAGCCGGACATCTTTAATCAGGTCAAACATATTATTTCAAAAGGGCCCACAGACTATTCAAATTTCTCCTATGCTGCTCTCTATTGCCGTTTTTCTTTCCCTCCTCTCCCTGCCATAGCAGCCCCCTCCCTCTCCCAAGCCTCAGTTGATCCTGTCCCATTCACTTCACTCTCTGTCACTGAAGATGATCCCCTCCCAACCTCCCGATCTCTCCAAACAGTCACCCCCCAATCTGGGACCTCTTCTAAGCTTTTTTTTTTTAGGCTATCCAGTTTAGCCTAGCCATACTGCACACATGAATTTGCTGCCCCCAGGGGTCCTTTTATGTGTGTGTGTGTGTGTGTGTGTGTATGTGTGTATATATACGCAAATCTGTGGAGGCAAATGAGGATATGAGTACACTATCTTAAAAATAAGGAAATTATTTGCAAAAACTCTATTGCATCAGTTAGGGTCGCTATTAAAGTGACAAAGGTATGGAAATGTGATGGTAGGGTTTCTGAACCTAACTCCACATCGTCCCCCCACCCCCAGCAGCCAAAGGGGGTAAGACAACACAAGCAACCACAGACATTCATCATCAGGTAAGACAAACAATATACAGCTCTTTCCACATGACACATAAGACAGCCATCATCATGGTCCAGTACTTCTGTAGCCATGGATGCATGCCACAGGTGATTGAAGGCACTTGGCATCTGCATGCAATCATCCGTGTGGGCACAGATGTACAGGGCACTTCAGCATCTGAGTGAAGACATTGGCACTGCCCAGGTGGTTGATGGCACTCGGCTACACCTTGTGGCTCACAACCCACCTGGGGAATGCAATAATTTAGCATTACCGCACACCCTGTCATGTGTTAGAACTTACAATTTACAATATCATCCTATGAGAATTTTATATTACACTTCCCAGGTGGTAGAAGCACTCAGCTGCACCTCATGCCTCACAACCACCTGGGGCATGTAGCAATTTAGCATTGCTCACTTAAAATTTATATAGATGAAGACACTTAGATGGGATGCAGTTAATAGGGATGTCCGCTTAATTGGGATGTTTCCCTGGCAACCGTTTATCACTCCATTATATTCAATAGGCTTTTACATCACTTAATAGGGACAGCTGGTCCGCTTAATTGGGATGTTTTCGGGATGTTTTCAAATAAAGGTCAGACTGTTTAGTGATTCTGTTCAGCAGTTTGAAATCTCTGCAGACTGTGCATGGAGTCAAATCGCAACGAGCTATCACTTGCTGAGCGAGTAAAAGTTATTGAAGCTCTTCAAGGTGCAAAAACATCTCTTTCACAGGTGGCAAAAGAATTTAGAATCTTGAAAAGCCAAGCTGGGTGGATCAGTCAGAACTGTGAATCGAGCCTAACTGAGTGGATGTCAAACTCAGACACACAGTGCAAGAGAAAACGTGAGGGTAAGAATTCTGAGGTGGAGAAAGCACTGCTCACCTGGTATAACAATGCTGTGAGCAGAGGTGCATGGCTCTCCGAATCATTGATGAAAAAGAAAGCTAATGAGCTTGTGGTCCAGTTACAGCATGATTGCTTTTCTGCTTCAGACGGTTGGCTGTCACGTTGGAAGCAGTGACATGCCAGTTTGTAAAAAAGAACAGGGTGAGCGTGCTGATGCCGACAGCGATGCAGCTGTTGATTGAGTCCACATTGTGCTTCTCCAGAGCGCAATCTGGAGAATGTTTATGATACCTATGAAACAGGGCTTTTTTACAGAGGTTACCCTGACCATTGATACATGCAAGAGTTGTTGGGGGGGGAGAAAGTAAAAGACCGTGCATCCCTGCTTGTCTGTGCAAACATGAATGGCACAGACAAAAGACCACTACAGCTCATTGGCAAGTTAACAGCCATGGTGTCTGCCTAAACATCTTAAAACTTTACCACTCACATACTCATCCTCATCCAATGCCTGGATGACTGGCTGGATTTTTGGTGAGTGTTTTGCCTCCTGGGAGCAACTGCTAAAATGGAGGAGGAGAAAGCTCTTACTTTTGCTGGACAATTGCTCTGCACATCCACAAAAGCTGATTGGCCGGTTCCCCCACATCAAAATAATGTTCCTTCCCCCGAACACCATAAGCATAATTCAGCCCATGTGCAGGGGGGTAATCAGAAACCTGAAAAGATACTACAGGGCTTTAATGGCTACTGAGATCATTGGAGTCACTGATGAGGGCTGTAGTGCACAGGCTTCTGCTGTTGCCAAGGCAGTGACACTTCTGGATGCAATCTATATAATTGCCAAAGCTTGTAACACAGTCAAACAAGCCATGATTGAAAATTGTTTCCAAAAAGGATTTTGAATTGACAGTCTGGATGAACCAGCAGCTGACACCCAATCAGCACTTGAAGACGTGATGACACCTGCGTTCATGTCGGCGGTAGAGTTTCCAAGTTTGTGGACATGGATAGTGCTGTTCCCACAGATGGCGAGCTTACCAATGAAGAAATTTGCTCCTCTGTGAAGCGGGCACATCTGGATGAAGAAACACAAGAGGATTCTGCAGCACCAGAGGTGATATACAATTAGAAGCACCTAGCAACAGGGGGGCACTGGTGCACTTGCATGCACTGATGTCCTGGTGACAACAACTTGGTCATACCAAAGAATGGAACATGCTGGTGTGTGAAAGATACCATAGCCCATAAGATGTGTTCCAGCTCTCATGTCAGAGAAGCAATCTTTTTAATTTTCAAACTGCTTGATGTGCTACAGTTTAAAGTACAGTCTAAATAGTATAAAGTGCTTGCTTGTTTTAATTGATTACTGGATTTGATTAAGTCACTTTACTATTTATTTGGAATTAAGATTTTGGCAGCAATATTAAGCTGCATCATTGTTAATAAAGTTTGGGGTTAATGTCACCGTTAAAATTGATTTCAGTTTGCATCTTTTTTGAACTTTGGTTATCCCAGATGATCGCTTAATACAGACAAACTGGTCACCACAAGGCCATCCCTATTAAGCAGCTTCATCTGTAATGTGATCTTATGCAAATTATATACTGCACTTCCCAGGTGGTTGAAGGCACCTGGACATGCCTCATGCCTCACAACATGCTTGGAGCTTGCAGCAACACCTTGCCGTGTGCTATTGCTTACTTAAAATTTATAATGTGATCTTATGTGAATTATATACTGCACTTCCCAGGTGGCTGAAGGCACCCAACTGTGCCACATGCCTCACAACCCACCTGGGGCATGCAGCAATTTAGCATTGCCACACACCCTGCCATGCAGTATTTCTCACTTAAAATTTATAATGTGATCCTATGGCAATCATATACCACATTTCCCAAGTGGTTGAAGGCACCTGGCAGTTCCTCATGCCTCACAACCCACCTGAGACTTACAGCAATTTAACATTGCCACACACTCTGCCGTGCTTTATTGCTTACATATGCCGCATTTCAACATGGTTAAAGGCACTCGGCAGTTCCTCATGCCTCACAACCCACTTGGGGTGTGCAGTAATTTAACATTACCACACACCCTGTCATTTGTTGTTCCTTACAATTTACAATGTGATCCTATGGGGATTTCTTTTACCGCACTTCCCAGGTGATGTGCAAGTGTGCATGTGTATCCATGGCTACAGACACACTGGACCATGATTATGAATGTCTCTTGAGTCATGCAGAAATGGCTGTATGTTGTTTGTCTTACCTGATGATGGATGTCTGTGGTTGCTTGTGTTCCCCTTGCCCCCTTTGGCTGATTGGAGGGATGCGGAGTTATGGTTGGTAACCCTAACATCGCATTTACATACTTTTGTCACTTTAATAGCAGACCTAACTGATGCATTAACAGAGTATTTTGCAAAGAAGATCTATATAGAGAGAGAGAAGGAGAGAGAGGGAGAGAGAGAGCAAGATAGACAGAGAATATATATATAGCAAGATAGACAGAGAATATCTGATAGTAAACATCAGATATGAGGAAAGATCACCATTGAGGGGCTGAGAAAGCCACAAAGTCACAAGTCCAAAGTGTGAGTAGCCTTTATGAGCTTTTTTTGACCCTGACATGGTTATATTCACAAATATCTAGGACTTAACTGTTAGCTGTTTTATGTATTACATTAGGCTGGTCTGCTTTGCTTTGAAATATTTGTTTTGTTTGTTTAGCAAGTGCAGTGTATTTATGAAATAACATGTGTTTCCTTAGTGTAATGGTGTCCTTCCTATAATAACTCCCTTAGAGTTTTCTGTAATGTAGTGGCATTTGTAGGGTCATCTTGTTTTGTTCCTTTAAGATTTCTGTAGAGTGGTGGCCTCCTATAAAAAGGTGCCATAGTTTCAAAGTGCTGTCTCTTAGTGTGAGTAAGGATGGCTGCATGACATGCTGCGGTACTGTTTTCTCAGTCAGCAGTGGTAGTTTTAAGTTTGCAGACTGGAGCAGCATGGTGGATCTCTGAGAGTGGTCTAGGGGTGAACTGAGTTGTCTACGGTCAGTAACAGTTGTCAGGAAAGGCATTATGGGGAGGAGCAGTATGGACATAGGAGCAGAATAAGGCAGCAGTAAAAATGACCAGGACATGGCTATTTGATAAGTGATTCGGGGGGGTGGGGGCACAGATTTTGTGCTGTTTAGGTTAGGGATACTTTTTTAATAGGTCTTTTTTTTATTTTTGTTTCTTTTTTTGTTGTTTGTTTTGTTGTGTTGTTTTGTTTTTTTCTTTAACAGGGACTATAGTCAGAGAGGCTGTTTGGGCTATAATTTCGAGTTCTGCATGGTTTTTTAGGTCTTTGGTATATATGTTATTAAGGTTGTGTTTACATGTGTTATTAAGGTAGTTCTTACATGTTATCAAGTTGGTTATTACATGTGCTGTTAAGGTTGTAATAAGGTGGCTCATGGTGCATTCATCAAGTATTAATGTGATGCTAATAAAACATTTGCACAGGATCTGAAGTATATCTCATATCAGATCTGGAGAAATATACCATATCCTTTGAGGCAAAATCCCCAAGCATGTGATATATAGATAGATAGATAGATAGATAGATAGATAGATAGATAGATAGATAGATAGATAGACAGACAGACAGACAGACAGATAGTATTTCGGCACAGTCTGTATATTAGGGTTGAGTTCGCACTTTAATATTATACCCTAATTTTTTCACCTTAACAACTTTGCCCTGTTCAACTGATTTGTCTAATATTTGTGTGCCCAATCCCTCCATTGGTATTCACCCTGTCTCCCAACTCATATTTTTACAAAAAAATGGCCAGTATCCCACTACCATTATAGATTTGTTTAACACCAACACTGGGGTGCCTACCTCAGATGCTAGCTAAGATTCCCCCTCCAAATTAGAAGTGGACTGGGTTGCCAACCCCCAGTAGTGCTCTACATGACAAACCCCCCCCACCAGTTCGGCTTCCCCCATAGCTGGTGACACCGGTGTGCCCAGCCCTGGTGCCACCAGTCTACTGACACTGGCATGCCCAATCCCCAGTGCCAGTCCACCTCATGAAAAGGAAAATGTCCTTCAAAGACTTTTTATTTGTAATACCTGAAAAGAAGAAAGCAGTACCTCATTGATGTCTGACTCCCAACCCCTTCTCACCTGCACCTATCCCACCCAACCCCACACTCAACACCCACCACCCCACACCCTCTCTGCACCCTCACACACCTACAGAAGGTCCACTACCATATATCCAGTCTCTGGGAAAAAACACATCCTTCTCCTTTAACTGTGAGCGAAAAAAAAAAAAACAAGCTAAGTGCAGTCAATGTATTTTCAATGTGTTTTGAGCTTGTACTCATAACTTCAACATTTTAAAATATTTTTGACCACATTTCCAACATGGCCTTTTTGGGACAACACCTCATGAACAAGGGAGGTAAAGCTTTTCAAATCCATGCCAAAAAGTGATTTTGTAGTTGCTCTGTGAATCATCTTTCAGGCGGGATGTGAAAATTTCACCTACTGAGTTCATGAGCTGGGGTCATAAGAAGACACTGTTGAAACTGTGGTGAAAAATATGTTAAAATGACCAAGTGATGAGTGAACATTGAAACTCTTCAACATTCAGCCATATAGTTCAATATTTTATTGTTCGATCATATTAAAAAGATCATTACAAAACATGTAAATAACAAACAGACCAACAAATAACAAATAGGTCTTACACGACAGGTATAAAAATATTTGAAAAAACACCTATTCTAAATGGAAGATACAGTATAAGTGCAGGGTCCGAGTAGATGAATCCACTCATACACTAACAGTTGTTCTTATAATCCTCTTTCTTACTTTCTGTATTGTCAACAAATATTTAGCCATTCTCTTTATTTTATAATAATCTTCAGTAGTCAACAATATATTGAATATAATCATCTCATCACAGCCCCATAAAGAAGAGAGGATATTGGCTAGCCATCTTTGTCTGGCCTTTTTGTACCAGTGGCATCTTAATATAATGTGCAATAGATTTTCAGTTTCTCCACCAGCACAGTAACATAATGTATTTTGGAATCTTTTATTCTATTCAGCTTTGCATACAGAACATTTGAAGCACAGAATTATATCCGAAATCTTGCATATGTCCTTCATTGCACGGGACAACTCAATACATCTAAATAATATTGGTACTGATGTTCACAGTCTTTGAAACTGCACCATTTAGCAAATTGTGATTCTGAGATCCTCTCCAGATCTTGTTTCTTATACTTATCCAGCAATAATTTTTAATATATTTTTTATACTGATCTGTGATCATTATTTCATTATCGGCCAGACTGAATAGCTTTAATACACCAACAGTTACAAAGAATTCATTTTAGATATGTTAACCATATTGATTTCTTATATCCATTTTCCTCCCAAAATATTTTCTCCTGTAGACATTTTCTTGTAAGTCTATCTGATGGCAGTTTGCTAATTCTAATCCAAAAGTTAACCAATCTCAACTCTGCCAGTGCTTTTAAATTGGCAGTTCTCAATTCTGCCCTAACAAAGGCAGCAGGGGTCATTTTTGGAAACCAAGGCCATCTGTGGCATTTGGATGACTGTTTTTTCTAAAACTTTGAGGTATTTGTGATCCCATATTTCTATCCCACAAAGAATTTAGGAATTGTATTTTGCCTTGATCGTGGTCTTATGGTCCCTCCCCCATATCTGTCATCCAATCTTTTAAAGGTAAGAGTCATATTACTGACTTTCTTCTTAAATGTCTCACAGTGGGGCTTCCAAGAATGTTTGTTTGTAAAAGTAAGACCTAAACATGTATAATCAGATGTAACTTCCATTTTTTGATCATTAATAATCCATTTACAATTAGTATGTCTACTTCCAAAACCCATTATTTTTTATTTATGTATATTGATGTTAAGATCCATAGTACTGACATACTCTGTAAAATGTTTAATTTCTTTTGTAAACCAGATGCAGGTAATGAAATGATAAGCACATCATCAGCATATGCTAAGGCAGCACAGGATGTTGTTCTGATTTTTGGGGAGTGAGTTTGAGCTTCAGTTAATTTAAGTAACAATTTATTTATGTATATAGCAAACCATGTTGGTGCTAAAATACACCCTGTCTTACCCCAACATTGGTGGTAAAATCTTCCGATAGATTACTTTTAAGGTCAAGTCTAACATGTGCCCAGGTATTTGAATAAAGTAGTTGAATACTGTTTATTTATTAATAAAGGGGATATACCCCAAGCTGACATTAATTTTTATAATCTGCCTCTATTGATTGTATCAAATGCCAGTGTAAAATCAATGTAAACTGCATAAAGTTTTTGTTTCCGGAGATTAAAGTATTTCTCAGACAGATGATGCAAAACAAAACAATTATCCATCATTGAGTACTGTTCTCTAAATCCAGTTTGTAATGGAGAAAGATCTCCCAAACTACGTAATTCAATTAATTATCTGACCAGTAGGATTCTAGAGAAAATTTTTCCAGCAATGTCAAGGAGGCTAATTGGCCTATAATTATTGGGCACAGGTCTATCTCCTTTCTTATAAATGGGGACAATTATAGTCCCACGTCAGGAGTGGTGGACATAATTACCTAAGATACATTTATTAAAGAAATGTGCTAGAGTCTCTGCCCATTCTTGTTCCATACATTTGTATACCTCTCCCTGTACTTTGTCTGGTCCTGGAGCCTTACAAGATTTCAAATGCTATATGGAAATTAAGACCTCCCCTGTGGTAATAGGTGAAAAATGTGAATTTATATAATCTAAGTCAAGAAGAGACCAAGTTTTTGGAGCTTTTGGATCATACAGTATATGTGGAAAGAACTCCAGCCATGTAGGGGCAGTAACATGATTTATAATGTTGTTTGTGCTGCCTTTATATCCAGTGGCTACCAGCTACCAGAATAACTTAACATTGTTAGTTTCAATTGCACCTATCATGTTCTCCAATTGACGTGCATAAAACAACTTTTTTTTCAAAATGTTATATTGCTCAGGATTATCACTTTTCCTATATTGTCTAAGTAATCTCACAAGATTCTTCTTCTGGAATTTATGTTCCTTAACAAACCACCCATTGGAAGGAGTGAGGGATTTCCTACATATGTCATCACTATATACAGCAAGTTATCCTGAAGAGTACAGAAAAAGTCTGCAGTGGCTTTATCCAACTGTTCAGATTGAGCATTCTCTACCCAAACATTGACTTGAGACAGAAAATCACTCACTTTACTTTTAACTAGCTCTTCTAGTATTTTGTTCCACATTATCCCTTTTTATATCTAATTTTCACTTTTCCATGAGATCAGTATTAATTATTGTTGTATTCTTGTATAATAACTTTTGAGACTATGTAAGTATCGGATAGTGATCACTCTCTGGCCTAATCATTATTATCAGCTTTTCCCAAAATTCTGGAGACCCCCTCCAGCAAGCCAAATCTAGAACTATAGATCATTTTGTAGATACAAAAGTTGGACATCCTTCCTCATCTCCAAGTAACCTACCTTTTAAAGGATGTATACCAATCGCTATTATTAATTCCAAGAGTAACCAACCATGTTGGTTCATTTCAAGGTCTCTGGAGTTACACTTGTACTTTTCTGCATTTGGATAAATATAATTCATTATTGTGTCATCTGCTAATCCATCATGCATTCCTATCCTTGCATAAAAATCTCCAGTTAGCAGTAGATTATCCTCTGGATATTCCAGTGATATTATATATACTGTATATTGCCTTTCCTAAGTTAACCCATATGTCATTACTGTAATAATGTGATTTACTGGGAGGAATATAACATGATACCAATACAAGAGACACTGTATAATTTCTTAATCCGATAGCCAAACAAAAATCATCTGCAAGTATGTTTTCAATATTCCTAAACATCCCAATTTTAATATATGTTATGCAGCCAGGGAAGCCTGTACACAGCAGGGGTAGTGAGGTCCACCAGAGCCCTAAAGGTAACTACTCTTCTTCTGCAGTGGAACTCTGTGAGGGGTGTCTGGATATTTCTTTTTTTCCTCTCCTATCTCAACTGATTGTCTTTGAACTGTTTCTGACTGCTGCACATGGGAATTGCTGCTGAATTCATCGGAGCTTTAAGAGCAAAAAGACAGGACTCTCCAGTACTGCTTTTGTCTCTGTTTACCTCCATTTTGCCTGTGTTACTGTGCTAGTACATATTGCAGCTATTTCTGATCCTTATCAGCTAAACTAGTCAGGAATTCTATATCACTGCTGTTTACTGCTGTATTCTGCTGTTAATTCTGCTAGTTTTTTTGTATAATTAGCTATAATCAATCCTTACCTGGGCCTGGAACAGTGCCTGGAACCCACCACATGGTGTGGAATCTCCTGCTGCAGGTCTTACAGGGCAGCATCTTGTCTTGGCTTTGTTTCCTCCCCTCAGGACCTCCTAATTTGGCACATGTGCAGTACGGAGCAGTGTCCGTGCATGAGCAATAGAGCGTAGTGTCCAGAACAGCAGTGACTAGGCCAGCAAGCTCCTGCTGCATACTAATTAAGGTCTTTGTTCTGTTCCCCTATATAGGTCACCAGAGCCCTAAAGGTAACTACTCTCCTTCTGCAGCTGAACTCTGTGAGGGGTGTTAGGTGCCCCAGCCACCATCCCACCCAAAGCCGGCCCTCAATTAAAGTACCACCCTAGTCACATGACTTCCTGTTCTGTTTTTTCCTAAGTCCCCGCTTTCCCATTTGCAGCTTATACTCGCTGCCCTCTAGAGAGAGCACTCCCCACCTAATACTTCCTACGGATGATGGCTCTTGGTTCCTGAGGGCCTCTACTGCCTTCCCAATGCCTCCTGTTCCCCAGCAGCATCCCGGGCCCTAGAAGTGAGTGCTGGGGCCATCCTCCCCCCCACTGCCTTCTCCCTCGGAGGAGAGGGACCCGCCCAGTGAAAAGGGATACACCGGGATATCCCGTGGGTCGGCTGTGATCTAGGGAATCAGAAAGGAGGGCTGGGCAAGGACAGAAGAGGTCGGAGGGAACTTGGCAAGAGCCCAAAGGAGTGGAGGACCAGCGAGCATGGGGCAGAAAAATAGATCACACACAAAAAAAAAAGAATAAGACCAGAGATACCCCCCCCAGACCCTCCCCAGCACCCAGGTCCCCCTTGAACAAGTGACTACATACAACTACCTGGGCATCACCTTTGACCCTGCCCTCACCTTGCACCACAATATTGCTGCCCTCTCATCCACCACAAACATATGGATTGGCCTCCTCTACAACCAAAGGGACTGCCTGCCCCCCAATGCACTTTGTATTGCAGTCACCTCATCAGTTCTGTCCCTTGTAGACTATGGCCTCCCAATTTATGTTGCTGCCAAAAAACTGCCCTCAATAAAGTGCAACTGTCCATTAACAAGGCCTGCAGGCTCCTGTTAGGTACAAACAGGTGCACCCACACCTGCTTTCTCTACTCACTTGCCAGCATCCTCAACTTCGAAGAGAGGCTCCTCTACTAATCCTGCCTGTTGGTGAAGAAAATCCTCCTGTGTATCTCCCCCCCAGGGATGGCCTCCTCCATCAGTATCACTTGCCCCACAGTACCTGCAAACCCACCCTCACGGTACTCAGAGTCAAGACCTTGCTCACACAGTGGTCCTTCCACTATAGGACCCCACTATGGTGCAACTCCTTCCCAGCTACTATTACCAGCCTTGCTAAAATAGGCCCTTTCAAAATTGCCCTCAGAAGCCATCTCTTTGCCTCATGCTGCTGCAACTATTGATAGACCAATGTCCCCCTACTCTTTCTCCAGCCACCCACAGCCTCCTTGACAATGTCCCTTGGACAGCTAACCGTCACCCACTGCACAGCTTCTATTTCAGCACTTCTGCTCTATATCCCCCCCCAGCAAAAATCCCACTATTTTACCAAGTTCCCTACCTGTCTGCCCCTCTATTGCTTCCCCTCTGGACTCAGTCACTCTATATAACAATCTGCTATACTCTTTCTACGTATTGCCTGCTCATGTACCCATGTAACCGTATGAAGCTTTGTTATTACATTCCTCTGTAATTACCTACTCATGTACCTTTGCAACCGTTTCAAGCTTTGTTATTATATTCCTCTATAATTGCCTACTCATGTACCTATGTTACCATATGAAGCTGTGGTATTATATTCCTCTGTAACTAAATGAAGTCCTGTTTGTATGTAACCTGTACTTTGTCTGATGAGGAGCCTTTGGAAACAAGTCCTTGACTCAAAGGATTGTAATTCCGATTTGTACAAATAAATAAACAAATAAAATAAATTTAAAAAAAAGTCTGCAGGCTCTTCTACCAGTTTTGGCTATCTTTAGGCCAGGTCTTTGGAACATCACATATTCATTCAAACTAATGTCTTCAGTAGTAGTATATCATGTTTCTTGAAGACATACTATTGAGAAATGTTTTATAAAGGCCATCCAATCTTTGTCATGTGTTTTTGATTCATACCCTGAGATGTTCTATGAAATGAGAGAGATTAAAAATTCCTGAGGATCTACTTTTTTATACAATAGGGGTGGGAGCTTCTAGAGTGTGATAAATGGAGATATCGTCACTGGAGTGTGATAAATGAGGATGACATCAGCACAGTGATGATAAATGTTGTTTATCCATACTGTGCTGATGTCACCACTCCCTTATTGCGAACTGCATTCTAAATGAAACTGCTTTACAAAATAGTTTCTCTTTCTCACTGAGGCCTGCAAGTTACTCAATTAGCACTGCAAAAGACACTCGCCTATGTTCCATAATGTTGCTGAGACTCCCAGCCCATTGCTATGCTGATCTCAACTTCACTACAGTCTGCATTCTAAATGAAACTGCTTCAAAAATGTTTCTGTTTCTCACTGCTACCTGCAACTTATTCAATTAGTATTGCAAAGGACACTCACCTGTATCCCATAGTGTTTCTGAGACTCCCAGTCCATTACTATGCTGATCTCAGCTTCACTACAGCCTGCATTCTAAATGAAACTGCTTCACAAAAAAAGTTTATGTTTCTCACTGCTATCTGCAACTTACTCAATTAGCATTGCAAAGGACACTCACCCTTGTTCCATAGTGTTTCTGAGACTCCCAGTCCATTTAGAAAAACTCACACACACTCAGATCACACACAGAAACAGGAAAAGAACAGAGGAAAACATAACAATATTTCTGAAGTGCCAACCCCTATTGTATAAATAGCACACATGATGTACAGATCGTGTGCTGTGGAACTATTCTCACTCCTGCAGAGTGAGCTCTAGATACTCTCACTCATGCCTTCAGCACTTGTGAGTATCCAGAGCTCACTCTGCAGGAGTGAGAATATTTTCCATATCACACTCCTGCCCATCATGTATCCTCTATATATCAAAAGAGTAATTCAAATTAATATCTCCCCCCACTCTCCACCAAATTTTCTTCACTTAATAAAGGTCAATCCAATTTCTCCAACACTTGGAATCTATTTTGAGTGCAAATAGAAATCTGATTCATGACCCCAATATCTGCTTGGTTTTCTTGATCTTTCTGTGATAAATTTTGTCTGGAATCTCTCTCATAAGAGTTTGTGTTACAGCTTTGATACAGATGCAGTATTGTTAGCATGTCTATAATATATATGCCCATCTGATCCAAAGTTATGGCATTATCCAAAATTATGTTTGCAATTTCTGCATTTTTACACAAAATATCCACTTGAGAGTCCCCCCACAGACTTTTGTGTCTGAAAACCTCCAATATACCATTATAACCCAGCCTTATCTTTAAGATGTTACTAAAGAAATTGCAAATAGTTTTGGTAAGTTTCCTGTCAGTTTCCCTGAAATTGTATGGGATTCTAAACGCCATCAGTGTTACAGGATCATACAGACTTTCATTAGCATGAGGTACAGAGCATTCCTTTGTTTTGTCTATTAATTCCAGTTGTAAGTTCCATTTATTTAGTTGGTTAACATTTCTCCAGATGTAGTCAGTAACTCTCCTACATGTGCTGTGGATGTTAATACATTCTGCATACCCTTGATCTTCCACTCTTAGAATCTCTCTAATATCTTTATCCTCAATTTGTAGTTATGTTTCTTGCAAACAACAGTAGTACTTTATCTCTTAATTAAACCGAAGTTTCATCAGGTTCCTTTCTGAGTCCACATAATCTAAGAAAATACCATATATCACTGGGCGAGTCTGTTTGATTATCAAAATTCACTACTTTTTCTTTAGTGATACCTAGATCCTGTATTCTAGAGTCTATGTGATTAGTCATACATTTGTCACCCATATACTCCTCTTTATAAGTTCTTTCATGTTGAGGCCTTGCCGTGTGTTAATTTCAATATTTGCATCTCCAGACTCTTATTTGCTGTGAGGAATTAATCTGTGTTAATTTCTCTTTCTTTTTCATTTTTTTTCATCCTTTTATTTTTACCCTTTTCTGTTTGATGTATTTGTTCATCTTTTTTTGGTTTTAATTTTTCTTTTCAGGTGAAATATCTGGAATAGATACAGTTGACAAGTTTGGCCTACCCATTTCATTTCCTTCTTCCTGTTTCACCATAGAAACAGATAAGGATTCCTTAGGTGGAGGAATCTGACCTAAAATCCTTATTATGTCATCCATACAAGCTCCATTAATAGCAATATTTTCTTTTAACATCAGTTTCATCTCTTACAACAATAAATTGCTCCATCAAAATTAAATTTGCTGCATGTTGATTTTTCATAATAGTGATCATGTCATTACTAAGTGTCGTCGGGTAGTACATCAAAGAGTTCTCATTCCCTATTTCTGTGGGATTGTTTATGTTTGAATTTTCCCCCTGGTATAATGAGATTATTTTCATTTTCTCTGGGTTTGTGTTTTTTTGATAATTATCTAGCTCTTTAAGTCCTTGGATGGTAATCGGTAATTCATCTAGTACCTCTTGCAAGTCATTGTGCATGTTAGTATTGGTATTAATTATACATATATAACTGTTGGTCAATGCTGCCAAAACAAAGGCCATGCTTTTCAGTTCCAAACCAAAACTCACCACCTTTGCCCACAATGGTGGCCTTCTCACTGTCAAATCCCCAGATGGATCTCCCCTTGACAATGTTCCCACCTTCAAGTATCTGGGGGTAATCCTAGACCTGTCCCTAACCTACACTGACCACATTGCCTCACTGATTAGGCACATCAGCCAGAAGATAGGGCTCTGCTATCACCTGACTGACCACCTCTCGCTGAAAGCCCACCTTGCTACTGTCCATGGCAACCTCCTCCTCCTTCTTGACTATGACTACTCCCTCACCTCCATTACCAACCTGAACTGCCTGGACACTACCTACAATCATATATACTGCCTTGCCCTCCATGCCCCTCTCCTCACTCACCACTGCTCTCTTTACCAGTCCCTTAACTGGCTCCCTTAACATGTGCAGCACTCCTACCTGCTGGCCCAGACTGTTGCTGATACCTTGCACAATCCCTCCTACTCTACACTACCTATTCTTATCCGGACCAGAGCCTACTGATGCAATCTATGTCAGTCTTCCCACCTCCAACTAGAACATCCTAATATAACAACGAGGATGGGCCTAAGAGCCTTCTCCACAGCCAGACCCTCACTATGGAATGACCTCCCCTCCTCCTTATGTTCTAATGACCCCCCTCTAAATCTAAATTTCATATTAAGAATGCACTTTCTGTCCTCTATTACATGTGTCTGCCCACAGGCTGCTAGCATGGCTGCACCTCCCTTGCAGGCCACCCTTACCCTCTCCCACCTCTAGTGCTCTGCTCTCCTCTCCCGCCCTGAATACTATTATTATTCCTATTGTTGAATGATGGAGCAACCTTATCCTGTTTACTTAAATGTTATATACCTTGGTATGCTCAATTGATGATGTATCTGGTACTGTTTACCTTATATTTTCTCTGTTAGCTTGACCTACACTGGATTCCCTGTTATGTTCCCTGTATGATCCACACTGTTCTCTCATTGTATTTTGTACTGTTTGTGCCAGTTTCTGGCCCAGACCATGCCTGAAAAAGGTTTTCAGATCAGTGTATCAACCCGGTTACCAAATTAATAAATAAATAAATAATATCAGCTCCTTATTTTTATCATTTGAAGTATTAAAAGTGTCAGATACAGTATATATAATGGAATCACTTTTTTCAGGAGTGGCCCAACCCACAGAATCCAGCTTATCAAGCATATTGATTGGTTACTAGTTTCTTTGTTAGGTTTTCTTTGTTCTATCCCTAGATTAATGGATGTTTGATCACCCACTATGGAGTGGGACTTTTCATTTCAATTTGATTTTCCTGAGTCTCCTACAGACATAATTTCCTCAATATTTGGAGTTAAACACAGCTCACCATGTTGTGGGATTCTCATAATTGGATTTTTCAGGGTAGATGTATAATTTACATCTTTAAACTGCTCCCCTTTATCACTTAATTGCTTACCAACATTAGGCATTTTTCTAATTAGCAGTAGGGAGGCCTCATTCAGTCAAATAATAACTTTAGTGAATTTTTAACATAGCCATTTTTTCTCACTCCCTCATGAACATGACAAGTGTTGTTTTTCAAACTGTGCCCAAAATGTGTTTTTGCATTTGTGGTGAGAAATGATGTTCTGGCAAGTATTTTATAAATGACACCTATCGTGTTCATGGGGGTGGGGGGCATAAAATAACTAAGCTGAAAATTTGTGGTTAAAAATGTCAAAAAAAGTTATGAAGAAATGCTTTGTGCAGGGCCAGCTGTTGGCCCAGTGGTAGCATGTTGTGACCCTATGCAGGTTAACTAAGTTCAGGGGTGAGCTTAGTGAGCCAGCTAGATGGGCCAAGGCTTGGGGGGACAGTGCTGCTATGCAGCACCGCTCCCAGCATGGGGATAGACAATGTAGTGTTGGACAGGTGGGCAGCAAGTAACCATATCATGAAGAGAACTCTTTTCTTGGCATAGGGTCCAGAGGGCCCTGAGCCTCTGCATCCATAACTGGGGCAGAGGGCCCTGTGCTTCTGCAGCCAGATGGACTCCTGTCCCTGTGTGTCTGCATCTGTAGCCACATGGAAGCACAGGGCCTTCTGAAGTCCCAAAAACAGCCCCACAGATTCTTTGTATCCATAACTGCATGGATGTGCAGGGCCTAGAGGGCCCTGTGCCTCCATTGCCAAACTGACTCTTCCCTTGGCACAGGGCCCAGAGTGCCCTTCATGTCTGCACCTGTTCACGCAGGTCCCCAAGGAACTTGTAAGAAGTAGGATGCAATTCTGCTATCACGAAAAAATAAATAAAAGGAATGTCATGGGGAAAAAAAACATATTAATGCAGACATTAAGGTTAAAGAACAGAAAGTGAACAAAGTAAGGAATGAAAAACATTAGCATTTGGAGTCTTAGTGTCTTGGCTTATTTGTTTTGCAGTGTTCCCTGGGGTTGTAAACCCTAATGCACACACCCTCCTATGAGCAGTCCAGGCTATGCATGCTCTCTTGCTTCATGCAGGCCCCACAAGGCCCTGCAAGAAAAAAGGTATGACCGATTCTGTTGGCCACATAAGATGAGTAACACTTCTCTACCTGCAGAGAGTATACACCTGTGAGGCACAGACTTGGAGCTGTACCATGTACTTTGGACAGGAGGCTATTGGCTGGGGGAGGGGTGGGCATTAACGGTTTTAACCTCAAGGAAAACTACCCCACCGATTCACCAAGACTCCCGGGACTCAAAGCCTTATAAATATATGTATGTAAAAGATAATCTACTGGGCTGGCCTGGTGGTGCTGAGAGTTGAGGCGCTAGATGCCATGCCATGCTGGTGACCTGGGCTTAGGAACAAGCCAGAGCTGCCGGGGGTCAGCAGGGGTGAGAGAGGATTGAGCATTCAGAGGATTGCTCTCCTCTTTCAGGGGAGGGAGGGATTGTTGTCCAGCCCACTGATCACCCTCTAGCAATGGCTGGAGGGGGATACAGGTCAGATGGCATGTCGCTGATATTCAGCATCAGAAGGGGAGGAGGTGGGACATAAACTCAAAAATAGAGCTGGCAAGCTGGCCCGCCGGCGCAGTGGTTGGATTTCTGCTTGTGATGCCAGTGACCGGGTTCGGGAACGAGCCCGGGAGCTGGAGGGCCGGCTGGGAGGAGAGGACTTGAGCGTCCCAGGGACTGCCGTCCTCTCTCCGAAGAGGGGATACTTGAGCTCGGTGCTTGTCTGATCCCGGGTGGAGACCTGAGGTACAGCAAGCCTGATGCTCCAAACAGATGAGGGAGTGACGTGCCAGACGTCGGCGCTTCGGCGCCTTGACGTCACTGGACATGGCGCTTCGAGGAACACCAGGAAAAACCCTTGCAGCCACCTAGTAGATGGAGCACCAGGGCCCTGACCTTCAATGCCCCTACCTGTCCGGGGACAGCATGCCGATGAAGACTAGAGGAACGTCGGGGTGGTTGGGGGACCCACCCCGTACCCGCCTGGGGGGTATAGCCATGGCTCAATGGGGCATGGACTGCACTGGCTCCAGGTAGGTGAGCGAAGGCTGATAAGGCCATAGGTGTCTCCCGAAGAAGAGGTGGTTGCAAGGAGGGAGGAGGGAGGAGGATAAAGAGAAAATATAAAAAAAAAAATAATAGAGCTGGCAGACTCCATGATGGCCATGACTGAACCTGCGCTGAGCCCTGGGATCTGGATATTGGCTATCCGGGGAGGGTAGGGGAGAAAGCCAGCACTCCTCACCCCCAGCCCTGTCATGGGGGTAACCCATTAGAGATTTCCCAGGGAGGGTCAGTGTGGGAGGTCAGGGCCAGATAGATGAACTCTCCTGAGGGGGGAGCCATAGCAGCCTGCCAGCTCCACCAGAAAAAACTCTATAAAAAAAAAAGATACTCTACTGCAGAGCATGTGGTCATGCTCTTATATACCCACCCCTTAAATTTGTTGTGAATCACGAGGCCTCAGACAGAGTGCATTCAACTGCCCAAGGAACGTGTATCTCAGAGCATGCTGCATGCCCTGTAGTAGATTATCTGTCTTATAAAATGGCCAACTGTCAGGTGTTGGGGGTAATAAAATAATGCCTCTTTTGTATCTAAAGTAAAAGTATGGTGGCACATCACCTGGTGTTCCAAGAGGTTTGGGTGGTCAGAGGTAAAGAAGGATGTTGTGTGGTTTTACACGGAGAGGTAGATGGGGTCCCCATACCGGTCACAATGGTGTACATCCCACCAGGTTCTGACACCCCCTTTATAGGCCATCTGATGGACCTGGTATTAGATAACCAAAGGGGTTTCCTGTACCTGGCAGGGGATTAAAACCTTTTGATGGATGCAACCCCTGACTCCTGTGCAGTGAACCCTGCTCATACCCCCACAGTCCTTAAATACTTTCATAGACTCATCTCTACATTACAATGGTGAGACGTGTGAAGAGAACTGCATCCAGGACAGTGGGACTACTCTCACTACTTACATCCCCACTAGGGCTAAAGTCATATTGACTCTAGTTTTGCCCAGAAAAAGGATATAGGTAAGATACACTTGTGCACCTTAGGTCTGATCTCCTTCTCAGGCCACACCCCTATAATAATAGAATTTGAGCTTGGTCTCTTACGTAAAAAAACAAATTGGTGTGTTGTCTCCTTTCACTTAAAAGAAAAAGGCTTCTTAGAGCTGGTACTCTCACAGCTCAAGGATATTCCTGCCCTGAATGACACCCTTGAGACATGACCAGCCTTATTATGGAACATGATCAAGGTGGTCCTCCATGGTCACTTAATTAGCTACACAGATGCAAAATAAAGGAACATAAAACACATCGGGACAACTTGCTGTCTAAGCTCACCTTTTTGCCATAACAACATCAAATAGATACCCTAGCAGACCTTACACAAATCAAGAAACAGTTAGATGATTTGGCCCTGGTGCAAACTGAAAGAGCTTTCCAATACCTCAGATAAAAGTATTATTACAGAGGGCTATAGGCAGCTAGACTATTGAACACTGGTTAGGAGGGCCCTTTCAGTTATACTCAATTACACTTTCAAGTGTTGTTTAAAATTATTTTTATTAGTTCCCCACTTGAAAGTATAATTGAGTATAACTTGAAAGGGCCCCCCCGGAACCAGTGTACAATATAAAGGATCCTTGGGGGAGGCTGAATAGATTTCACTACAGAAAACCTTACTCCATTACCCACCAAGACTCTTACTTCTGAAAGTTAGACTACTAGCCCATAGAGTAAAGGGTTTTCGGCAGTAGTGACCATTGCCAAGTTAAAACACACAGAGACAGACCTTCTAACCAGAGACATTGGCTCAGTCTCTGAGACATTTTCATTTTATTAGAAGAAACTGTATACGGTACATCCCCCTTCCCAAGCCCAGAGGACCTTTGCTCATTTCTGTCTTCCCTGCAACTCCCACATCTGGATGCTTAAGAAACATAGAAACATAGACTTTGATGGCAAATAAGGACCGCTTGGCCCATCTAGTCTGCCCATTTCCCTACCTACAGGATAGGCCGCAGATCCTAGTTAACCAACAGCCTATTTCTTCATTTCTTCCTACCCCCTACAAGAATTGCCTTATGTCTGCCCCATGCATTCTTGAATTCTCTCACAGTTTTAGACCCCACAACCTCCTCAGGAAGGCTGTTCCACACATCCACTACTCTCTCTGTGAAATAATACTTCCTCACATTGCCCCTGAACCGCCCCCCCATCTTTAAATTGTGTCCCCTTGTTCTTGCACAACTCTTTTTCTGAAAGATGCAACCCTCTTGGACTTTGTTGATTCCACTGAGGTACTTAAAAGTTTCTATCATGTCCCACTTCTCCTTCTTTCCTCAAGGGTATACATATTAAAGACAAAAGAACCTCTGTGCACAAACACTGAGGCAAGGGTTACCCAAAGGGCATTTGGCTGGGAAGCCAAGTTTCAAGAAAATACAAAACACACATGCCCCCACAATGCAAAGCATCATGGGCTGCATATGCAAATCACCACAGAATGTTATGCTTTACATATTAAGCTCCTTTAGTCTGTCCTCATACGGCTTCTCTTGCAGACCCTGCACCATTTTAGTTGCCCTCCACTGGACTGCCTCTATCCTGTCTATGTCCTTGCAGAGATGGGGTCTCCAGAACTGGGCATGATACTCCAGATGGGGTCTCACCAACTGTCTGTACAGAGGAATAACAACTTCCTGTTTTCTGCTGCTGATGCCTCTCCCTATGCATCCCAGTATACCCCCAGCCCTCCCTACTGCCTTCTCACATGGCTTGCTAACCTTAAGGTCATCTGATATGATTACCCCCAGGTACCTTTCCTTTTTGTTGTTGTTACTACCCCCATTGTATATTCTTCCCTGGGTTCTTGTTTCCCAGGTGCATTATTTGCACTTCTTTGCTTAGTCACAAGAGCTATTACAAACCCCAATTACAGAACCGGAAGTGCAGGAAGGCACTGGACACTTTAAAACAGACCATGCCCGAATGGATACCTGCCCAAGTTCCTTTGACTTTTTCAGTCAAGTTTCCCCCTTCTTCCTCAGAGTTGCTTACTGTCTCATAAAAGGGTAGGACCTTCTGATCTTTTGGCACAATGCAACAATCTTGGTTATTCCCAAAACCTGGGAAGCCAGTGAATAAATGTGAGTCCTATCTGTCGATCTCAGTCCCCAACATTGACTATAAGGTCTTTATGTCAATTTTAGCTAAATGGCTAGATAGAATATTACCCTGTATAATCCACCCAGACCAGACAGGCTTCATAAGATGCCAATAGACCATGCATAGTGCCAAAATATCTCCCTCTATAATACACCATGCATCCTACATGGGGTCTCCACTCCTGGCCCTTAGCCACAATGCAGTGAAAGCATTTGACTGCGTGTCCTGGGCCTTTCTCTGCACTACATTACATGAATTTGGCTTCCCGCCTGCTTTCATGCATTTTATATCTCACATCTATGGCTCACCTGAAGCACAGGTGCGGGCAAATGGCCAACTCTCTTCTCTCTTCCTCTTGCAAAGGGGCACTCAACAGGGTTGTCACCTGTCCCCATTGCTGTTTGCAATATACACTGAGCCCTTCATTCAAGCAATACACCAACACGGACATATCCAGAGTTTCCAGGGCCTGGAAGGTACAGAACACTGTGTAGCTGTATACACTAATGATATTATGCCATATTTGGCTGCACTGGATATGGACCTTCCAGAACTCTGGACCCTACTAAACTTGCGCTTCTTCTTCAGTAACTGGCCAGGAATCCTGGACTTGACCTCCTGCCTAGGGCTCCTCCCCTCCCCCCTGCAGGCACTTACCATTGTCTTTGCTTCTGTTTTACTCCGCTGTTCACCTCCTAATTATATCCCGCATACCCCATTCTATTACAATGCACTGTGCCAACCTTGTCCTAGAGCCAGCCTTGAAATGCCTGTTATTTTTGGTATTTTATTGACTCCTCTACTGTCCATGTATGAACTTGGTACCAACCTTGCTCTAGAGCCAGCCTTGAAATTCCTGTTTATTCTCTATGTAATTTTCTCCATCCCTCAACTGTCTATGAATGTATTTTGTGCCTACCTTACTCTAGAGCTAGTCTTGAATTGCCTGTTGTTTTCCTATTTCTTTCGATTCCTCAACTGTTTATGTATGAAGTTTTTCATCTGTAACTCTCCCGGATAGCACCTGAAAATAGGCACTTGGCTGTCTAGTGTGCTTACCTGGTTAACAAAAGCAAATAAATAAATAATAAATAGGGAGCACTATCTGGCTACAACTTTAGGAGAGTAAGACCGAAACACTGGTGATAGGTTACCCCTCTGATGTGGCACTTAAAGCCCAACATCCCTTCCACCAGGATCAAACCCAGTTGAAATACTTGGGGATCTGGCTCATGTCCACAATAACACAATTGTAGGATGCCAATTACAGCCCACTCCAGGCACAGCTGCAGACTGATTTAAATAATTGGTCAGTGCTCCCTCTGACTCTGGAAAGGTGAGTATCAACGATTAAAATTATAATCTTGGGGAGACTTCTGATGATGTCACCGTGATGGCGGATGCCTAATTCGTCAGCTCTCTCTGTTTTTACCATTTTTACTGACCCCTCATGTTTCTTGTGAGGTCCTTTCCATGGGAATTGACAGTCTTCAATCCAGAATTATGCCTCCTAAACACAATTGCCCTAAATCAGCTGTTGCACTGCTGAAAAATTCTGAAATGTTTACCAGGAGGAGTACTGCGCACTCTTCATCTATGGCTCCCTCTCCTCATGCATGATCACCAGTCTCTGAGTGCTCCTTAGGCCTAGAGTTTGATGAGGACGGTGACCCACTTACCGCTGAAGATAGCACAGTGTGGCAGGTGTTGAACACGGTATAAAAAACTGAATCCTCTTTTGCTGACCTAAAAATGCACATGAAAAATTTAGATAAGAAAAATACGGCTACAGCACAAGATGGGGAGCTAACTGATAAATCTATTGTACATGACCATGTTCTGTTATATCTACTGCAAAGAAAAAGAGAGAATTGGAGAGTCGAGCGAAAGATCTTGAAAATCGAGCCTATAGAAATAATTTTAGAATACATAGGCTCTGTGAAGGTGTGAAGGATTCCTTTGGAAATGTTATTGACTGTGTTAAACAAGTGCTGCAGGCTTCCTTGGAGCTACCAGAAGACATTATTGTAAATATTGAATGTGTCCATAGATCTCTCAGGCCTCGACTGAAGGAACAGTTTGCTTGTCCTAGATCAATCATAGTCTGAATGTTGGATTTCAACACCAGAGACTTGCTTTTGTCTATAGCTTGGAAGAAAAGGGGACTCACTTATGACAGACAGCTGATTTTAGTTGAATAGGACTTCTCTCAGTGCTCCAGACTAAATGGCAACAATTCTGCTTGATCCTGAAACAACTCAGGGAGAAGCAATCGATTAAGGGGCAGATTCTTTACCCTGCAAGGCTGAAATTGCAGCTAGACACTGGCCCAGTGATTTCTGGATCATTAGTTTAGGCAGACCCACGCCTGAAGGAATGGGGGATTTGTCTTCCGGATTTGTTAAAGGAAGATCTAGAACTTTTACTCTCTAAAAAGGCATGGAGTACTGTAGCAGGTGGCAGAAAGAGAGGCCATCCTGGAGACAGCTCACCAGCTTTTCTGCAGGATTTACTTGGACTAATTCAGGGCTCTTTTTCTACAAGTGAGATAGCTCTTCTACTGGACAAGCACCCCCCCCCCCATGAGTTTATTAACTGAAAACTGGTCTCTGCCTTTTGTATGGCTGGGTCCCTAGGGATCTAAGCTGTTGCCACTCTGGGTGGTTTCTTTCTGCTCTTCTTTTTTGGATTATTTTATATAAACTGACTTATGACCTCACTAACTAGTATTATCCTCATTTTGGGTCAACTCAGGAGGTGTGGGGTACCACTCTTGGCCACACTGGATGGACTACGCTGGCCTTCAGGACAAGGTAGGGAACTGTGGGGGTTGGTTGTGGGGGGTGGAGGTGGGGGTGGGAGCAGCGGTGCTCTCCCTGTTTGGCAGGGTTGGTGTTTTTTGTTTGGAAGTTGCACTCCTACAGAATTACACTAGTCATATTGAAGTCTTTTTTGCTTGCCTAACCTATTTCTTAGCGGGTGGTGATTTTTCCACTCAACTGGCAGTTTATGGGCATCTAATCTCACCTAGCTGGTCCTGCAGTTGGGTGCTGCTCCTATCCAATTCTTTTTAATTTCCCTTCTGAAGTCTCTGCTGCTCCTGACCGATGGAGGGGTGCCTGCGTACAGCTGGAGTATAATACTCTAAATTTTGTTTTTCAGCCTATGCTACATACAGATTGAATGTGGGGAGGCAGCAAATATTCCAAAAATCTGCAGTGTTGGTGAGCAGATCGACTGGGTTGGGCGGAGAACCCCCCACCCCAACCCAGGTGGTAACACAACCTATGCTAAGGGAGCACCATTTTGTACCTGTTTGAAAGTATTGTATTATTTTTCAAGGTTGATCCCAGTAGTGTATGTTGCATATTTGACCTGACCTTTTTGTGGGAGCTGGTACCGCAAAGCTACCCTGCTGTCTGCTCCTGTTCCCTTTGACCTAGGCCCACTGCTGTCCCCTCCTCTTCTGTTCTTACTGAAGTGGGCGTGAGGGGACTCCTGCAAATAAGCTTGCTATTGTTCTGTAGTGGAGAATTCTAATGTTTAATTTCTGTCCACTGGGAGGCTGGAGGATGGGATGTGGAGATGTGGATAATTGGGCTTTTTATGGGGTAATGCCTTGCTGCCCTTGTGGCTACTGGAGGAGTGCTTTTAGAACCCCTTATGTACATGTACTGGATCTCACCTATTGGTGGAAATCCAGCTAATTTTCTGACTCAGAGCGAACGCCATGGTGGGAGGATCATGATTGTTCTCCTCACTATCGGGGTATTCCTGAGGGATTGAACCCTCAGGAGTGTACCTGCACCTTGAAGTCAAGTTTTAAGGTTTATCTAATCTTTATTGCTTCTGTTTTAAACCTGGTTCTAATTCATATGATGTTGTCGTTCTAGTAGTTAATAGGTGTTATTGTTGTTGGTTTTGATTTCAGCGTTGTTACTTGCAACTGTATTTGTGCCAGCGGTGCCCATCACCATTAGATTTTTCACTCCTTTCTTCTGTCCTAATGTAGCACTTGGTTATTCATTGGTCCTAGGGATAACTTAACTGTGGATTCTTATAACGTGAGGGGTCTTAATACAGTGGTTAAAAGAGCGAGGATTCTTGTGGAACTGCACAATTTGTCTAAGGACATAGCTTTTCTACAGGAATCCCTTCTATCAGATGGGGAACATATGAAGTTTTGCAGGATGTGGGTGGAGAGGGTCTTCGCAGCCTCTCACCCCAAAGCTAAACGGAATGGGGTAGCCATATTAATTAAGCAAGGTGTCCCTTTGGAGGTGTCGCATACTGAAACAGATGTAGAAGGAAGGATGGTGTTGGTCTCTGGTACTTCTGGGTTCCCTCAGAATGCACTTCATCAATGTGTATGCCCCTAACTCAGGGGCCTCCCCCTTCTTTAAATAGGTCTTTAACAAACTGGTGACCCTGGGTCCTGGTATGCTGATATTGGGAGGTGATTTTTATTGTACTTTAGTTTCTAGTCTTGATATAACAACTAGTCATTCTCTAACTAATAAAATAGCAAGCCAAACTCTTAAAGCATTAATAAAACAGTTGGGTTTAACAGATATATGGAGAGACTAACACCCCAAAGACTGAGATTATAGCATAGTATAACCAAAATCATGGCTGAGGTAAAAGAACTACCATATATTGAAAGGCTAAATAACCTAAACCTGTTCTCACTGGAACAATGAAGAAAAAGAGGTGATCTTTTATTATTCTTTGACATTATTAATGATGCTAGTCTAGCAAATGAAATAAACATCACATTTAAGACCACAAAGATCAGGACAAGAGGACACCCATTACAAGTGAAAGGGGAGAAGTTCAGAGGTAATGGGAGGAAGCACTTCTTTGTTGACAGAGTGATTAATCTGTAGAACAACCTTCCACAGGAAGTAATACTCAATAAAAACAAATACATCTTTAAGATGCAGTTGGATATATATATATATATATATATATATATATGTAAAAATGGAGGCATTTTAGAGTATTATTCCAACTAATAGGAGCTATCATGGGCTTTGGCCTTTTCTTGCTCCTGCTTACAATAGTGACAATTACATGTTTTTTTCTTCCCCTCATCAAGAGTATTCTAAGATTGATTTTTTTCTGGTACCTATTCAGTATGCATATAAAGCTGAAGTCACTAAGATCCATTCAATTACTCAATCTGACCATGCCCCTATATCATTCTCCTTGAGGTTGCTTAATACTAAGAAACATTCTCAGTGGTGTTTTAGTTCTAGTTTACTTGCAGATCCTCAGTTTGGCTCTATGATACAAACAGAGATGAAGGCTTACTTTGATTTTAATACAGGCCCCACTCCCTCTTTGCAAATTAGATGGGATACATACAAAGCGATTCTAAGAGGTAGAACTACTGGTTGGTCAGCCGCATTAAATAAACATAGGGAAGCCAAGTTAAAGGGTTTAGAAGATCATCTTCATATGCTAGAGTCTCAACACAAACAGTTCCGAACACCTCTGTTGCAGGCTGATATTCAACATACTAGGGAACAATTGCAGGCAATTTATAGTAAAACAGTGGAAAATCTATTACATTATCAGCCACATAAATATGCTGAAATAGGTGCTAGAGCCTCCAAACGTTTGGCTTTCTGTCTTTGTAAAGAAGCTACAGAACAGTCGGTTTCTAAATTAAGATGGAAGGGTGACTCTGATACGTATATACTGTAGATCATCCAGCAGAGATAGCTCAATGCTTCTCGGAATACTACGCCACCCTGTATGCAGAGAATTAAGATCCAGATCAGGTTAAAGCACTGACTTATGCATTTCTCCAGCCTCTTAATTTATAGACTTTGTCATCTGGAGACCAGGAGATGTTAGATCATCCTATCACTGTCCGAGAAGTTTTAGATGCCATAGATTCCCTGTATTCAGGTAAATTCCCTGGTCCCAATGGCTACGATGCTGATTTTTATAAAAGGTTTAAGCTTTTCCTTGCCCCTTTTCTAAGTGTTCTGTTTTAGACCTGTCAAGAGACTGGTGTTATGCCCCTGACCTGGAATGAGGCCACCATTTCTGTTATTTGAAAACCAGGAAAGGATGCCCAGTTATACAAATCTTATAGGCCTACATCTCTATTAAATCAATATTTTAAGCTTTTTACAAGAATTCTGGCAACCAGGGTGCAAAAAGTGATGACATGCCTCATTCATCCAGATCAGACAGGATTTATCCCTGGGAGACATCTGACCAACAATATTAGGCACATGTTAGACATCATTTCAGAGGGAGCTAAAGTAGATACACCCCAGATCACTCTTCTAATTGATGCTGAGTAAGCCTTTGACAGGCTTAATTAGGCTTTCTTGAAAGGAACATTAAAATTCATGGGCCTTGGACCAAGATTTTTGAAGTGGGTGGCCATACTTTACGATACCCCAGAGCAGCCATTAGGGTGAATGGGATGTACAGTAGTAGCCAAAGGCATGTTCAGATATTTCCAGATATTTCACAACATTTCTAAAGAGTTTCTCTCTGCTGCCCCTATTGTGGAACTGCAGAAAGCAGGAGATTTCTCTAGAAATATCTCAGAAATTTCAGGAAATATCTAACCATGTCTTTGGCTGTGACTGTATTCCTCTCAATTTCACATTTATAGAGGTACAAGACAGGGGTGTCCCCTTTCACCACTCCTTTTTGCAATTGGTATGGAGTCACTGGCAGAGGCAGTTAGATCTTTACCGGTTCCCTGGGGGGTGAGGGTTGGGGGAGTGGATAACAGAATTATGTTATATGCAGATGACACTGTCATGTTCTGTTAACATCCAGCAACTAATCTGCCTAAATTACCCACACTTTTGACACAGTATGGATCTATTTCTGGCTTTAAAGTTAATGCATCTAAATCTGAGATTCTTTCTTTTAATGGTACCATTTCTTGGGAGTTTAAGTTATGCTCAGGATAGTCATGGGATGCGGATCAGGTCAGATATTTAGGGATTATGTTACCCAGAAATGTATCCTGTTTGTATCAAGCAAATTATGGTAAGTTATTTCACATTCTGCAGGAAGACCTCCAAAAGTGGTCTCTTCTCCCCTTACCTCTCATGAATAAGGTGGAGGTAGTGAAGATGAATTTATTGCCTCGCTTGCTTTTCTCATTTCATACCTTACCTATTTCTATTCTAAGACAAGACTGACTTAGATTAGAGCAGAATATTAAACTCTTTATTAGAGCTCCAAGAGGCTATGGGGATATATTGCAGAGGGGGGGGAGGAGGGAGGGTCTGGGCTTGCCTCGTTTCAAAAATTACTTCCAGACAGCACAGCTTGCATACGTTGCTAATAGTTTACGTTTCACCCTAGATTTGCCATGGTTGCAGATAGAAGATAATTGCCTGAGCTCTTTTCCTTTATGTATACAGCCCTGGGTGGTCCTTCGATCTGCTAATTTATCAATCTTTTTAATCAATGGACAAGACATACTTTTAAAATTTGGTTGCATATTAGGAACTTCCTTAATGAACCTTGTATGTTTGACTCATAGATCTCCATTACGTGGAACCCCCAGTTTGCTCCAGTTAGGATCGATGGAGGTTTCCAACTTTGGGAACGCAGAGGTTTGGGGTTTTTTTGGCCAATTTATTGAAAATTATCAAATTGTTTCTTTTCAAGATTTACAGAGTAAATTTCATTTACCACATTCAGAATTTTTCAGATATCTGCAGGAGCCACACTTTTTGTCCTTGCCGGTCCGGATGCAGGGTTTTCATAAGGAACCGCATCCCTTTATATGTGAGTTAAAGAAAATTGCTTCTTCCCTAGATGATACTCATTTCATAGGTATCATAGGTAGGTATCATAGGTAGTTACTGAGCAGAGAAGACTTTCGTCCATTGCACTCACTTAGGCCCTAGTTATGGTAACTCCCGATTTTGTTTGCTACACAATATTTATCCTTGAACTCAAGCATGTTCTTACTTGCAACCACCTCTTCAGGCAAGTTGTTCCAGACTGGAATTACCCTAACACTAAACCAATATTTTCTTTTTATTGTCTTAAAATGTCACCCCTTCAGCTGCAATGTGTGCATCCTAGTGTTATAATACTGATCCCTAAGTGTAAGTCCCAGTTTCCCGCTTAAGTCGGTGTCTTTAAGCGATCTATACATCATACACAGATCTCTTCTCAGTCGCCTATACTCCAGTGTGTACATCCCCTGCTCCTCCAGTCTGTCTTCATAATCTTGGTCCCTAACATCTGCCACCAACCTTGTTGCCCTTCTCTGAACCTTCTCCAATCTCTTGACATCTGTCCTAAACCCTGGTGACCAGAACTGGGCACAATACTCCAAACGCGGTCTCACTAGTGAACCATAAAGAGGCACAATCACCTCCCTCTTCCTACTCTGAATATGTTTCTTAATATTATTAAGAATACCACTAGCAGTCTTTATTATCTAGCTACAGTGTTGATGGAACTTGAGATCATTAGTCACTTTAATGCCCAGATCTCTTTCTTCAGTGAGCTTCCCCAGCGTATGTCCATTTAGAACATAATCTGTTTTTTTGTTATTTTTCCCAAAGTGCATAACTGCACATTTATTAGTGTTAAAAGATAACTTATAATCCCTCGCCTATCTTTCCATTTTAGATAAAGCATCCTGCAGCTTCATTGCATCCTCACTATTTGTGATGCTACTACCAATCCTGGTGTCATCTGCACATTTGGTCTCCCAAACATCCCTTCCACCAGTCAGTGAGTGTATATATATATGTATATTAAACAAACAAGGCCCCAGTACTGATCCCTGGGGAACTCCACTTTCCATATTTAACCAATCAGAATATACACCCTTCAAATAAACCCTCTGCTTTCTTTCACTCAACCATGCTTTTACCCAACATGTAATATACCCAGGTATACTGTGTTCTATTAAGGCGCCCACTAATTCCCCATGGGGGACCTTATCGAATGCCTTTGAAAAGTCCAAAAACACTACATCCACAGAGGTGCCCTCGTCCAATGCCCTACTCACATGCTCATAGAACTCCAGGAGAGTTGTTTGGCATGATAAACCTTTCATAAAAACCATGCTGTGCATTATCATAGTCCCCTGCCAAGTTCATGAACTCCACTATTTGGTCCTTAATAATGGTTTCCAACATTTTCACCAAAACAGTGGTCAAGCATACAGGCCTGTAGTTGCTCAGTTCTTGTTTTGACCCCTTTTTATAGATTGGGACAATGTTTGCTTTTCGCCAAACCTCTACCACCTCCCCTCTATCCAGTGATGTTTGGAATAGTACTATTATGGGTGCTGCCAATACTGTTGCCAGCTCCTTAAGGACTCTAGGATGGATCCCATCTGGTCCCTGAGATTTATTTGGGTCCAGATGCATCAATCTGTCCTCAATATCCCCTTTATTCAAAGTAATTATATAGCCTGCATTATGCCGATGGTCCCTAGTACCTTCAGATTTGTCATTAAAACCGATGAATAATAAGTATTGAAATGCCCTGCCATAATCTCTAAATTTTATATCTTGCTCTTTAAGGATTGGGGACTCACTCAGGTGTTGCGAGTACAATCATCATGGGAGTGGGAGGTTGGTATTCCTCCATTGGATAAACTATGGAATAATATTTGGACCTCTGTACCTAGAACCACTGGGCTGGCTGTTTGGCAAGAGTTCACATGAAAGTTGTTCCATTACTTTGTTACACCTAGTTGAACTATGCATTTGAAAACCACATCAACTGATTGATGTTGGCGGCAGGGGTGTGGTCAGATGGGGACCCATATCATATTTTTTGGGAGTGGCCGCATTTATCATTGTATTGGCAGAAGATCTCCCATCTGGTTGTTACAGCACTGGATCTGATAGAACTATTACATTTTTTGCATATGGCACTGGGTCTTCCGCCCAGGGGGGCCCACAGTGGTGTAAAATTGTACTTGTTTCTAATTTTATCAGTCACACCTTTAAAAGGGATAACACAGCTCTGGCTCTGGCCCAATCCACCCACTGTAGAGATGTGGTTATGAAATTGTAAGTCGATCAAAAAGTTAGAAGGTTTGACAGACCATCTGGATTCTCGCCTCAAACAGTTTCAAGCAAGATGATATCCCTTCACTTCTACTAAGGAAGAGCTGGAGGGTATTTCTGTTTTGGACCAGTTTGCATTGTGGAACACTGAATGATGATATGGCAGTGCAGTTCTAGGGAACTTGCAACGGGAGTATGCTTCAGTCCCATTTTGCCCATTTTCTCTTTAAAACTCCCTTTTATTTACTATTTAGCTTTTGGAAGGTGGATGCTGCTGACTTTTCTGTTTTGCTGTTTTTATTGTTTTGACTTAAAAAGATTTTTATATTTAAAATTATGGACATAATTTAATCCCACTGGTATCTTTTTTTTTATTTTACAACATGGGTGATACTGTGTATGATGGACTTTCTGGGATATTGTCTGCATATGATCAACTTTACACCTGTTTTATATATTGATTTATAGCTTTATGAGAGATTATGGCTCTTCATTTTCTGTACTGGGGGAATATTTGGGTTCTTTGTCTTACTGCTTGGTCACTGTAGCTGTCCTTTAAAATGTCCAATAAAAAATATATAAAATGATAGTCTTGCCAGAATTCTTGTACCTTTTTCCATCTCTGGCACTCCCGATCTCTCAGTGATCTTGGGCTACCTGGAATAAACACATTTCTGGATTCTTATGGCAAGGGAGATGATCAACGGTTAGCTTCTAAACCCTGTGTAGGCTGAAAGCATAAGGTTGACTGGCACTGCCTGATCTCCAGCTTTATTATGACAACACCCAGCTGCAGTTGGTGATACACTGGCTCATTAACTCATACTTTCAACAGGGGGCGTAGCTGGAGAGAGCAGTAGTCCTCACCCAACTTCTGGAAAGTGCCTTGCTGAACCATAAATGCTTTCCAACCTATGGGATGTATACCTCCCAAGTTGCACTCATCCCATTACAAATCTGGAGGAAATGGGCAAATAAGTGTTCCCTTCGGGACCAGTTGCCTTGGCTCCTGCCTTTACATATGCATACAGATTTCCCAGCAGCTCAGCTAGACCCAGGGTACAAAAATTGTTACCGTAAGTTGCGTTATCTCTTCCAATTACTACAGGGACAGATAGTGAAAACATTCCAAATGGTGAAGGACTCCTTGGGGCTCCCCCAATCTGACATGTTCTGATTCCTTCAGGTCCAGGCATATTCAACATGTTGGTTAAAAAGAGACCCTCAGCTGGAGTCAAGTAATACCCTACTACAGATGGTTATAGCAGCATTATTGGGGAACCCCACCACACACCTCAGGAACCAGACTGATAAAGGCAGCAATAGATGGAATAGATGGCTATTATATGTCATGGCTTAAGATCCCTCTTTTGTACCCTAGGTGTAGTTTAATGTAAAACTGGACCTGGATTTCCTTTAAAGCTATGTTAGAAATTGTATAGGTTATAAATGCTCAACGTACACTGTACTCCATATCTGAATCAAGCATCAGAGCACCAAGTAATCAACTGATGACTGAACCTGTTTGTTATTGTGTTGTATGTTTATTATCTTTCACCTAATATGGACAAAATTAATACACTTTTAGATATAAACAAGCATTTGTCAATGCCGAACGTTCACTTGCAGGTATTTGCAGTGGTGTTTGGCATGTATGGTGCTTTACCCTAATGCCCTGTGCGATTGCTGGTATTTGCACAATAAATTGTCAGCATGACCTTGTTGTTACCCCCATTGTGCGCTACATAGGCAGAAACACGTTTTGGGGAGGATGTGAAAAATGACAGATGTACTTCTCATAAGGAATTGTGGTAAAATGGCAATGTTGAAAATCTGGAGTGGAAATATTGAAAATTCGCAAACCTACGAGCGTGCGTGGGAACTGTGCAACGAACACTCGTAAAACAGTCATTTGTAGGATTTTTCACCAAATTTTCAACATTGCCATTTTAAAACCTCTGCTAATGAACAGTGTCACAGTGATTTTCTTACTGTGTCCCATACATTGATTTCGCACACCGACTGTCCATTGTGCACTACATGGGCGGAAAGACGTTTTGGGCAGGATGTGAAAAATGACAGCTGTACTGCTCATAAGGAGGTGTGGTAAAATGGCAATGTTGAAAATCTGGAGTGAAAATATTGAAAATTTGCAAACTTACGAGCGTGCGTAGGAACTGCGCAACGCAGAGTCATAAAACAGTCATTTTTAAGAATTTTTTCACCAGATTTTCAGCACAGCCATTTTAAGACCTCTGCTCATGATCGGTGTCACTGTGATTGTCTTAATGTGTCCCATACATTGAGTTCTCACACCGACTGCGCCATTGTGCGCTACATGGGCAGAAACACATTTTGGGCAGGATGTGAAAAATGACAGCTGTACTGCTCATGAGGAGGTGTGGTAAAATGGCAATGTTGAAAATCTGGAGTGCAAATATTGAAAATTCGCAAATGTACGAGCGTGCGTAGGAACTGCGCAATGCACACTCATAAAACAGTCATTTTTAAGAAATTTTTCACCAAATTTTCAACATAGCCATTTTAAGACCTCTGCTCATGAACAGTGTTACTGTGATTTTCTTAATGTGTTCCATACATTGATTTCGCACACCGACTGCGCCATTGTGCACTATATGGGCAGAAACACATTTTGGGTGAGATGTGAAAAATGACAGCTGTACAGCTCATAAGAAGGTGTGATAAAATGGCAATGTTGAAAATCTGGAGTGAAAATATTGAAAATTCGCAAACTTACGAGCCTACGTAGGAACTGCACAACACACGCTTGTAAAACAGTCATTTGGATTTTGACAAATTTACACGTGGGTTTTGGGACCTTCTTCCTCGCGAATAATGTCACCTCATGGCATTATTCAAGGCTGAAGGGTGATTTCACGCAGTGACTGCACAGTGCCTGCGAAATCACCCTTCAGGCCTGAATAACGCCATGACAGTGACATCACTCATGAGAAGGGGTCCCAAAAACCCCATGTTGAAAATTTGGTGCAAAAATTCCAAAAAATGACTGAGATATGCAATAAAGTTGAAACCACCCTATGTAACCCATTATACAGCTTACCGGCATTTCCTCAGTTCGCGGTCGGCTTTGAAGAGTGCAGACGTGTTCCTGGTCCACCAAAGATCGTCGCGCCAGTGTCCAGAGGTAAGTATGGGGTGAGGGGGGGTGTAAGGAGGCTGGGTGCACAGTGGGTGGGTGCGGGTTGTGGGAGGGGCTGGGAGGCATGCAGGACCATTTTGTTTTCAGGTTAAAAAGATGACATGGGACCTTTGCCACACTGGGTGGGCTCCCAGCATGGCAGAAGATGGCTGGGGAGGCCAAGGAGCTGACAGGGATTGGCACCCCCATCAGCAAAATAACGATGGTTTGCCACGCTGGGGTGGGCTCCCAGCGTGGCAGCAGGATGGCTTGGGGGCCGTGGAGCCGACGGGGATTGGGCACCCCCATCGGCAAACAACAATTGCTACACTGGGGTGAGCTCCGGCGTGGCACCAAAGCTGGGGGCGGCATGATGTGCTGGGGGAGGTGGCCGCATGACACAAGGGGTGGCGCTCAGTATGGCAGCGGTGCTTCCTTGAAGCAGAGGAACACCGCTGTCATATTAAGCTCCTGCACCCATTGGTGCAGGACCCCATGCCTGCTCAAGGAGCAGTACATTGGTTGGGAGAGGCACACTCCAAGTGTGCTACTCTTCCAAAATATCTCCCTGCGCATGCGCCGCGTTTTAACATAAAAGTAAAAGCAGAGTTTTATTTAGAAAAGTGTATTTTTTATTTTTGATTACATGAATTTCATGAGTTATCTGGTTGATCTTGTCATTTGTTTCCTCACTCCTGGGCTCGATTTCGTTTTTACTTTTGTAGTACGGTTGAGCAGGCATCTATTTCAGCAACAGTTTTGAATAAAATGTTAAATAAAGTCATTGTGCTGGAATAATGTGAAATCCAATCTCTCCTGTGTCCCAAATACTTCTGATACTAGTAAAGTGCCACCGATTCTAGCAAAAGTAAACAAGTCTGCAGCTTTGATAGTGTAGACAGTGAAGTGCAAGGTTGTTATAGCAACCCTCTCTGTATCTTGCTTTACTGCACAACTGAAGCCATCAAACCATTTGCTTTTACTATTTATTTAATTTATTTATTTATTTAACATACTTTAGGATTACAACCTTTGAGTCAGGGACTCATTTACAAAGTCTCCATGTCAGAGTACAAGAAAACAGAATTTACAGAATACATAGTAACAGCAAGATGGTTACACACATGAAATTATAGTAACAGCAGTTGTACATAATTATAGTTACATACTGCAGAGTCAGTGGCTCTTTATTACTTCAAGAAGTATCTGGGACACAGGAGAAGTTGATTTCACATTGTTCTCAGCACAATGGCCCAAATATTTAAAGGAGATGCACCTGGTGCAACTGAGTTACACCTGCACATCCCTGAAATGCGCCACTGGACCATATACAAAAGGAGGGGAAGTGCCACGTAATTCCAGATGTGCTGCTGTGCAAAGATAATGTATGCAGTGCATCTGGAGGGGGCGTTCCCATGCATATACGGCACATCTCGATATTCAGCCAAGATGCGCAGCAGAGCTGCCACACATCTCAGAGATGTGCCGCACAAAGTTAGGCCTGGCAGAACCATGCCTAAGTCATAGCCACCCACAGGCAGGCTGCTGTACTGCACAGTGCAACACAGCAGCCGCCAGCCCCTGGGTGGCTACCACTCCAGCTCCAATTGTAAGATAAAACAGAACTATACAGTTATCCCTGGTAGTCTACTGCCCCCACCCCATTCCCCAATTGTGCCAGAATAATCAATCTTTATAGTCCCTGGTACTCTGGTGACCCCCCTTCCCCATACATTTCCCAATCATGCTGAAATACATTATATGTTAATCCACTCTCGTGGTCTAGTAGGCCCCGCCATCCCGACCCCAACCCTGAAGTAACAAAACATCCCAGTCTGAAATTTCCTGGTGGTCTGAGACTCTCACCCCTCATCCACACTAAAGACCTACATCCCACCCTGCACCCCCCTGTCCCAGAAATGGCACAGAATTATGAAAATTATGAATGACAGCTTACTGTACACACTGCAAGCCCATTGGTCAACAGTGTCAACCAGTAGGATTGTAGTAGGTACAGTACACTGTCATTCATGACAGTTCAGTCAGTGGGCAGCCGTGGTGGTGTGCAGGTGGGCTGTACTGCCCACCCGGCTCTGTGCCACTGCTGTGATGGGGGTGCAGGGTGGGATGTGTGTCTTTCATGGGTGGAGGGGTGGGGGATCCACTAGACCACCAGGGAATTTTGGACTGAGATGTTTTTTGTTACAACAGGGTTTGGGACAGGCAGGGGGTTCACTAGACCACTAGGCTGGATTAATATGAAGTATTTCAGCACAATCGGGGGACAGGGTGGGTGTGGGGGCACTAGACTACCAGGGAAGTGTCCAGTGCTATATTTCATTTTTGATCAGACTTCAGGATGGGGGGCCACTAGACTACCAGGGATACAGGGGATTGTTTAATATTTTATCATGATCAGGGATGGGGGGTACCACTGAACTACCAGGGAGGTGTGGAGTATTTTTTTTTTTTACACCACATTTGCAGAGCACCCAGTGCATTCTGCCGGGTGCACACCTGCCCTGGACATGCAAATGGGACCATAATGACATGCAAATGGCCCCATTTGCACCTTGCATGCATAATGGCCCCATCTGCATATATCAGTCTGAATATCTGGAATTTGCACTCGGCACATCCACATTCCAGGTATTCAGACCGTGCAGGAGGATGCGCCGTTGCATCCTCGGTGGCCCCTATTTGCACCACCCTCATATTTTACTATATTCAGATGGGATATGCGATTGCACATCTCATTTGAATATAGCAATTTTGCACTCTGGTGCAACTCAGTCGCATGGAGCAACCACTTGCGCCCTTTCCAGGCGCAGTCTGGATATCTTGTCCAATGACTTTATTAAACATTTTATTCAAACCATTTGTCAAAATAGATGCCCATGCAATCATGCTATGAAAGTGAAAATGAAACTGAATCCAGGAGTGATATAACAAAATAAATGGCAGGATCAACCAGATAGGTAATTTAATTATTTATGAGCAGTGTTTGTTGGGGTGTATAGTAACTGTTGGGGCAAGCACGTAAGATGCTAAAGGATTTTTAGGCTGTTTTTTTTTTATGTGCCAGTCTATTTGTGCCATTTTATGTTTAATGTGTGAAGTGATCTTCTGATCTTGTCTGGCAGTAGTCAGGTTCTGGGGATAGAAATAAGTGCAGGCATGCAGTCATTCTAGAATAATACATGGTCGTGTGGTGTGTTCTGCCCAATCACAGAACAAAATTTTCACTGATTTTTCAAGCCAAGGCTTGTTTCTCGGGTGTGACCTGGGGGAAGGGAAATAGGGAGACAAAATATATAATGTATACTCAAAATATACAAAGTATACATGGTAGAAGCATATGCCAATGCCTCAGTGACTTTTCAATAGCGAAGTAAATTATAGTGGCAAGTCACTGTTGCTGCTGTAATGTACCCGCAGGACCCTGGCACTGCTTTCTCAGGGGTTTGCCCCCTTCCTGAATCAACTCTGACTTGGAGTTGATAATCTTTAGTTATGGGGGCTGTGAGGGATAGAGCCCCCCACATGGCTGGTTTGGCGGGCAAAGCTCCCCGAAATAAACAGATAGTTTCCCGATGGATTTATGCTGGCCACAACTTGTGGTCAGCATAAATCCATCATTGTAGTGTTGCATCAGAAGAAAGATGTCACCATCATGTCATGGATCCTAGTAGAAGAATGCAAGGTGCAGCAAAGATGTTGTAATTAAACAATAAATATAATAATAGATAGGTTCTGGTGTGTTGCAAGGCAGTAATTCCATCGAGAGGTTTCTTGTGTCCCCAGAACCTCGAGATGGAATTTCTGCCTTGAAACACCAGAAACTATTTATTTTTTGTAATATATGGATGCGAGGAATTTTCAACTTCTTACTTGTTTTGGCTGTATGGTGCTGCAGTCTGCAGAGTTAGACTCCGAATCTTGTTCCTTGCTCCTCACTCGCACCACCTCCCATTTCCATCCCCACTTCTTTCTCTCAGAAATAAAAAAAAAAAAAAAAACACGGTTTAGACAGTAGTCACATCGGTGATCCAAACGATACTATTACGAGGACCAGGAAGTATAGCATTATTGGACCGGAAGTATAGTATTACGAGGACCAGAAGTATACTATTATGGGACTAACTAGGATATTACAGGGATATTTTATATGCTTTTTGGGGATATTATTTTAACAATCCATATATTACATAGATAATAATATATGGGGTGGTGTGTTTAATGAAGTTTACACACACCTGAGTTGTGGGGGATGCTACATAAACCCTGGGGCGAAGCCCGAGGTTTATAAAAGCATCCTGGCCAGGAAGTGTGTGTAAATCAATTTACACACACCCTATATTTTATTTTTTATAATTGCTGGTGAGCGCTTTCCACCTCAGCAATTATAGAAAATAAAATAAAGTAACAGATTGGTGTTGGCAAAGTCGCGGAACAGTCTGGCTTTTGTGCGGTGCACGGTACATATAACAGTGCTGTGCTTGTCGGGGGTAAAAAGTTAATATTGTAATTTATATTTCTGTGCTTTTTTAAAAATATAGACTTACTGGTGAGCAACAATTGTGACATCCTTCCCAGCTTGGAGAGTCAGCGGCACGCACTCAGTTGCACAGGCAGCATGGTGATGGGAAAATGTGGCACTCGTTTTCATTTAATTTTCCTTTTGTTTTGCTGACAGGTGATTTGTTTTTTTTGTTTTTTTTAATAAAAAAATAGAACATTACTGTTTGAATGCCAGAGACGGTGAAGTGAGGGGAGTTTGGGGATTTTTCATTGGAACGTCATAGACGGCGACTGACACATGAATGGCTCGAGGGGAACGTGGCGCGTGCTTGCTGTTATAACCAGCAGAGCTGGTTATAACAGCAAATTATAACTGGGTTTCCCTATGGAAAAAAGCACTACCCAGTACTTATAATACAGTAAGCAGTGTGCTGGCTAGTATATCAAAACTAAAACAATGATACAGGGACAAGTACAGGAGACTAGCATGGCAAACTTAACTATGGCCAGGGCAGGAGAAGGAGGGGGCAGTAAGTGGTCTGAGATGGCATTCGAGGGAGAAAAGGGAAGAGGAGAGGTGGAGGGTGGAAGGGAGATTGTTCCAGGTGAAGGGAGCAAGGAGGAGTAAGCAGATTTCTCAGCAGCAGCACTGAAGTGAGGAACGGAGAAAGTACAAGAGTCACAAGAGCAAAGAGAATAAAAAGGAAGAGGGAAGCAGAGAGAAAAGGGAGGAGAGATAGGAGGGTAGAGAGTCAAATCAGTACTTAGAAACTAGGGATGTGCAATGCTTGAAGTGATGGGAGGGAAGGGAAGGGATAGAAAGGGGTGTGTAAAATGGGCAGTCATGACTATGAGGAGGTGCATTAGCAACAAAATGGCAGAAGGCATTGCAGAGGGTGTAAAGCCTTGAAAAGGAGGAGACAAGGCAGTGCCAGAAGCAACACTGTCAAACAATGGGACACCATTTTAATGATCAGTTCACTGTGGACTAGGGATGAGATGCAATCTACATTGCAGTACAGGGCACCATGTTTGGAGTGGAGCTAGCTTTGGATGGCATCAATATGGATAGATCGAGCCTACTATCCACCACACACCAAGATATTTGAAACAGGGGACAGTCTGTCGGGGAGTGCCATCCAGGGTGGAGAAAACAGGAGGGGCTGAGAACCTGGTGAGCTTGTGGCTGGTGCCAAAGGTCATAGACACAGTTTTATTTGTGTTAACTATGAGTTTAAGAGAGTGGAACCAGTGTTGGACATTGTTAAAGTCATGCTGTAGTGATGATTCCAAGGCTGAGATTGAGGCACCTGAGGCAAAGAATATTGCATCATCTGCATAATATGCATATGCAGGTCAACACAGATGGATGGAAAGCCATTGAGAAAAATGGAGAATAAGATGGGACCCAGGATAAAGCCATGTGGGACTCTGAACCAAATGGGATGTGAAAGGGACAAGGCATCATTGACCTGCACTGACTGGCAATGCCTTGAGAGGTAGGATCTGAACCAGTCAACTGCTGGTACAGAAAGACCTGTAGGGCTCAACTTCTCCAGAAGGAGGGGGTGAGCTACCAAATCAAGGGCCTTAGCAAGGTCATTGAAGATGGCAGCAGTGATGTGACCCCAATCCATCCCAGTGAGGATGGAGTCAGTAACATGCAGTAGGGGGGATACAGTGGAGTGGTTTGTTTCAGAAGCCAGGCTGAAAAGGAGAGAGGGAAATTAGTGGAGTAGAGGAAGTCAAAGTGCTGGGAGTAGACTAGTTTCTCTTGTAACTTAGCAAGAGTAAGGAGGTGGGAGATAGGTTAGTAGTTGCCAGGAGAGGTAAAGTCACCACTATGGTAAATCAGGAGTACCTATATACAGCATATTTTTAGTACCATGCCACTATAATTAGAGTCAAGTAGGTTGTTTAATGTCAAACCCCTAGCTTTGCACTTTATTAGTTTCACTTCTGTTCAATGGATTTGCAAGATATTTTGCATGTGTAGTCTGGAGGGCAAGGTCTCTTGATGTGCTAAGTTTTGTTCTAATCGATTGTGTGGATTCCAAGATAGGGACAGTGAAAAATGTGAAAAAAAAGCTAGGGGTTTTGCTGTTTTTTCTTGTCATTGCCTAACACCCAGACAATTTGGAATTTTTTTCTGAAATTTTAATGGTATAAAGGGCTTGCCTCAGAATGGTGCCTTTCATTGGTTTGCTGAAAAAATATTAATCTGTTCCAGAGTTATAAGGATTTGAAATTACAGTTCTGAGCATGTTCAGTAGTTCTTTTGGATAAATGCTTCATGTGAAAGAAGAATTTGGCCATATGAAAGAGGATTCTCTTTCATGAGAATTTAAGCACAAAATTCTTGTTTCGTATGGCAGCCATCTTGTTTCCATTATTTTCAAAAAAAGATTTTTAAGAAACCCAAAAAATGATAGGTTGCAGAGAGACCAACACATGTATTTTGCTAAACGGGACTCCATTAGCTGGATTCTGCAGATAGTTTTTGGAAAAATGACATATAAATGTGTTTTTTAAATGTTTTAAAAATCCTCTTTTGTATAGCCTCATGAAAGAGGAATGGGGCATACAAAAGAAGATTAGATTCATATGAAAGAAGTTGGATTTACTGTTTTTTCACATTCTTCTTTTGTATGAACAAATACTGTTTCATGAGGATAATCTTATGGAACAGGATAAGTTCATATGAAAAAAGAAGTTTGACTTTGTTTTCTTCATATTCTTGTTTCATAGGAATGAATCCTGTTTTGTGAGATCAGCACAATCTCACAAAACAGGATTGGTTCACACGGAAAAAAAGTTGGTCTTAGTGGCATGGGGGTTGCACATTTGAGTTTTAACAAGCCATAAGTATGTCAATATTTGGAGTTAAGGGACTATATATATATATATATATTAGTCTTAATGAGTACTACAAGACATAATAACATCCAAACAATTCAGTGCCATAGAAGAAAACATAAAAATTAAAAAATTAAAATTCTCATAGGATAACACTACAACTTTACAAGGTATAACTCTGTCAATCTTTTCAGTTATGGGATAAGCTATATGTCAAAAGAAAGGTGTCAGTTGGTGCTACAAGCCTAAATCCCTCAGAAATACCAGCTGAATATAGACATATAGAAAATATAAAAATTAAAAGATGAAAATGCCCATAGAATAACATTTAAACTTTAACAAGCCATAACTCTGTCAGTATTTGGAGTTCAGGGACAGTCTATATTTCAAAACATAGGTCTCAATGAGTACTATGAGACTAACACATGATACCCCCAATATTCAGGGGCAGTATACAAACATAAAAATTAAAGAATAAAAATTCCCATAGGATAACATTGCAACTTCAAGAAGTTGTAACTCTATCAGTCTTTAGAGTTAAGGGACAATCTGTATATCAAAATAAAAGTCACAATGAGTGTATTAAAGGACTAAGTCCCTGGGAAATACTAACTTAAAATAGACATATAAAACACTGAAAAATTCAAAAATGAAAATTCCCATAGGATAATATCGTAACTTTAACAAGCCATAACTCTGTCAATATTTGGAGATAACAGACAAACTATATATTAAAAAAAGGTCTCAATGACTTCTAGAAGACTACCACATACTACCCCCCAAACAGATTAATGGGGTATACACTGTACCCCAAAATGACCTCCAAATTTCACCATGGTGCCAAATCCACAATTAAAGTCTGATCACCATAAAAAATGCACCAAAAGTATATCTTATCTTGTACTATAAGCATGGCAACTTTCAAAATAAGCCACTGAGTTATGGCTACGAAACCAAAACAACAAATTTTTGACCATGTACAACCAACTGCTGGGAGTTAAGAGGCACACTTATATTTTTTCTTTGAAGTGATCCCCATAAAAACAATTACAATAAAGCAGACAAATTGCTTTCATGAGGGCATGGAAGTGCTAGACCCTGCCAGGTGGATGTGTTCATGCAAGTCCTGAAGGGGCCTGCGTGAATGAGGATATGATTGTATTATCTCAAAAATAAATGAAATTCTTTGCAAAAAACTGCATTAATGCACCAGTTAGGCTTCTGATTAAAGTGACAAAAGTGGGGAAATGTGGTATTAGGGTTTCCAATCCTAACTCCCCGGCCCCTAAGCAGCAAAAGGAAACAACATTACAGTTTTGGCTGTTCTGAGTCTTGGCAAATAGGGGTGGAGTTTTCTGTTGGGTTCTCAACCCTAATGCTTACCCCATTCATGGATAGTCCTCAAATGTACAGAACTGTGTTTCCCCACATATTGTCAACAATATGTGGGCCCTGTCTGAAGAAAACAGATTATATCTGAATTTATTTGTTCAGGGAATAGGGTGAGTATTAGGTTTGAGTACCCCAAGGAAGACACCCCACCCCTGCTTCACCAAGACTCAGGACAGCCAAAAAAGTAATGTTTTTTCCTTTTGCTACTTGGGGGTGGGGAGTTAAGGTTAGAAACCCTAACATCACATTTCCCTACTTTTGTCACTTTAATCTGAACCCTAACTGGTGCACTAATGCCGTTTTTTGCAAAGAATATTATACATAAATAAATAGACAAAAAGACAGCCAGATAGATAGACATATGGGATACACAGCACAGACCTGTGGAATAAATGATTTACAGTACTTTCACAAGAACTGCCTGATCCTGGGTAACCTCACAAATGGTGTTAGCCACAAGTGATGTGCCCACGGTCAAACAGCTCACATGCAAATAACTCATTTATTGCACAAGATCCCTGTTGCATATTTCATTTATGCAATAGGGATCCTTTGGAATAGTGTGGGGAATTTGTTTGAAACTATTTTTTTATGTAAATTTGCAAGGACTTTTTGATGGTTTTCCCAGTATAGCTCTGCTTAGCACAGAAGTTGCTAGGCAGTTGCTATGGACACTTTAACATCCATACACTACTGATGCTGCCAACATGTGTATGGATTAGTTGATGCTTAGTTTTATGAATAAACTATGGAAAATGGTGGCATGCCTTGACAAGCAGACAGGAAAGTGGTGGCTTTCCTGTGCTCGCACATCTTAGAGGAATGAGAGTTCTTTGTTTTTGGCTGTTTGTTTTTTTTAAATTATAAAATAAAGAGAGTTTTTTGTGCTTTTAGAGAAGCGAGCCCAATACTGCAAGAGTGAGCATGCCGGCTGTCCTGTTGTAGTGAAGATATCAAGCGGGTGAGTGCTACTTCATTTTCTGTGTGACCAGGATATTTTAAAAAAATGTACAGTTTCCCATGAATTTTTTTGCTTTGATGTGGGGAATATAAGTGACATTGGATGCTTGAAGTTAGTGAGGAGCAGGACATATGGAGCAAAGTTCTGTTTGGGAGGGGCTTCTGAGTTATCAGGACCATACATTGTCAAGCGGGTGGGGAAGCATGCAGTACCATCTTTGAGAGGAGCGCAATTACAAAATTTAAGGAATCTTTTTTTTTATAATGAAGCCATGGGTTGTTCTAGATAGGAAACCTTTGGTCTAGGTTGGCTACTACGAAATATGGCTGGTTGGGGTAATGCATGTAGCACTGACAGCATCTGAGAGAGTGAAACTGAAAGTAAAGGAAAGTAGCTCTGGTGGGTGGGGGTGCTAGATGACATGTCTACTATTTAAATAAATGCCCTATGATGTGTTTACTATGTATATAAATGCTGATGATGACCCTACTATGTCTAGTAGCACCTGGGCATTGCCTATGCTCCTGATCCACAAGAAGGACAGTATCACAAGGTTCTGTGTTGATTACCAGATAGACTCAACAGCTGCATGGAGTCAAATGCCTATCCCATTACCCAGAACAGATGAGACCTTAGAACGTCTGGGGGAACCCAGTACCTGGCCATGATAGATCTGAAAAATGGCAACTGGCAGGTACCCATAACCCCTGCAGCAAGGGAGAGGTCAGCCTTCCTCACCATATTTGGCTTGTTTGAATTCTGACTAATGCCATTTGGGATGAAGAATGTGCTCACAACCTTCCAGCAGCTTCTGGCTCCCATTCTGTCTGGGGTAGATGACTGTGCACTGGCGTACACGGATGATATAGACATTTACTGCCAGACATGGGAGGATCATGCCATGTACATGAGGGAGGTGTTCTGCCAACTGAAGGCTGTAGGGCTGACAGTTAAGGTGGAAAATCCCAGATAGGTATGTCAGAGGTGTCCTACCTTGGGTACCAGGTAAGCAGTGGGTGCATCATCCAGAGCATGCAAAGGTTGATGTCATCCGAGCCTGGCCCACCACTACCACAAAGAAACAGTTTGGGGCATTCCAGGGGACCACCAAGCACTGCAGGAGGTTTGTTCCTCACTGTATTGATGTGAGCAAGCTCTGACAGACCTGACCAAAAGGAAACTGCTGAAGAAAGCTCTCTGGATGGAGGACTGTGAATCCACCTTCTAGAAGCTAAAGCAGGCATTATGTGGGTCACCCGTGCTCACTAGCCCCAATTATGCCCTCAAGTTAATTGTGCACATGGATGCCTCAGACCATGTGCTGGGCACTGTTATGAGCCAGATTAAATCAAAGGAGCACCCTACAATGTATCTCAGCCAGAAGCTTCTGTCCAGAAAGGTGGCATATGCCACAATTGAGAGGGAGTGTCTCAGGATGTTGTGGGCACTTCAGAAGCTACAGCCTTATTTATATGGGTGGGAGTTCACTGTGGTCACAGATCATAATCCCTTGACAAGTGTTAGCAGATAACATGATGTGCTGGCAGAATCACAACACAAGACCAAAGGTATTACAGGCAATATGTGATTTACTACAAGACAGCACAAAATCACAAGCAAGTATTACCTACCAAGGAGTTGCTGGGGCCCACCTGTGTACACCCTAACTGTATTTGGACTCTGGTGGCATTTGCAGTTTGTTCTTATAGTCCCCAAACATGTTATTATTACAGGTAAAAATTATTCCACCAAAGAAGGCAAAATACATGACCTCACACATGCTCCCATTGGTAGGTGGACTCTCTGTGTTTCTCTACACTCTACCTAGAAGGCTGGGTCCATTTGTTCACAGCAGGCTTGTTCAAGCTGGTTCAGAACTACAAACTCAGCATTTATTTTGTACAGACAAAGAAAACTAGAAAACGGTTATTGCTCCAATCACCTTTTATCTGTGATAACAACATGTTTGTGGACTATAACAACAAACTGCAAATGTCACCAGAGTCCAAATACTGTTAGAATGCATACAGGTGGACCCTGGTCACTCCCTGGCAGTTAATGCTTGCTTGTTGTTTTGTGCTATATGGTAATAAATTGTATATTACCTGTAATACCTTTGGTCCTGTGTTGTTATTCTACCAGCACGTCATGTTATCTGCTAACAATTAGTGACTGTGGCAATGACGTGTTTTTAGACTGAACCAATGCCAAAAGGTTAATAGGTAATGGGTCAGAATACTGGAGGGTGTCAAGTGCCACCACCTCATGCTTGACATGTGGTTTGGTACATGGTGCCACCCCTACCAGAACAGTACAACTGTTTGACTGAAGAGAGAGAGGTGAACCGGTAAGCCTTAGTCTACAGTCAATACAGCCTGATTAGAAAGGAACCCCCACTAAAATGGCCAAGAATTCTGAGCTCACAATAGATGTCTTTAAATTTCTTACCTTCCATGGAGGCTGGAGAGATTTTGCGCAGGATACATAACACAAAAATGATCCTGTACAGTACTTAGAAAAGCTGTACATGGAAGAAAAGCCTAAGACTATGAGAAAAGACTAGAACGGTCTGATGGCAGCTGCCCTGTTTATTGCTTGGCAAACATTAGAAGGTGAAGTATCCGCTTTAAAAGAGGAATTGAAATGTCATAAGAATGAACTGGGTAAGTTGAAGGAGGAGGTGAGTAAGTAAGGAGAAACAACAGGCTTTGCATGTTAACTGTTTCTTGATTGATGTGAATGAATGTTTGAAGGATGAAAATGTGGAGTCAGAACAGGAATTGTGTGAGTGCAAGGACATGTTAAGGTCAGAGGTAAAGCAGAAGGGTGAAGCAACCACCGCATATAAGGTTTTGCAGGATCATGTAGGAAAGAAAAAGACTGATACGAATGTGGATCATGCTGAGTGTAAAAAGCAAATAGCAAACTTGCAGGGACAGGTTACGGTCCTGAGGGGAAATATCAGAGCAGCACCGTCTGCCCCACCATCAGAGTTGCTGTCCTCGGAAGAAGATAGTAAGGATGATAGTCGGCCTTGGGACACTGGAAGTGCCCAACGGCATCTGCCAGTGGCAATGTTGACAAGAGAGGATCAAAAAGAGGTTAAGGGTATGAAAGAGAAGGCCATCAGGAAGGCAATGCTTTCTGAGGTCAAAGCAGACAGGATTAAAGAGGAGATGAGGAAGACTGTTAAGGAGCAGTAGGAAATCACAGGGGAGTTGATCAGAGAAGTGGCAAAGCTGCTGCACAGGCTACTGCTGGCCTGCCAGGTCCACTGGGCCATGGTCAGGATGTGTTTCAGAATGTGTTGCAAGCTGCTCAAGTCTTACAGAACATAGCAGACAAGACTGGTTGCATGGGCCTGTCTGATAACTTAACCTGTCATTTGGACAAAGTGCAGCAGTTCTGCCAGATGTTAAGTTTTTCAGGCACCGACCAGGTCTGGGTCCTTAAGCAGACCTTAGAACCTACCCTTTGGTCATCCATGCCCGAAAGAGTCCATGCTGCCCCTGATCACTCATATGATGAGGTGTCATTCCCATCTTTTGGCAGCCCACAATCCTAACGTAGTCGGGGTGATGCTAGCTGCCTGAGTGCAGCAGCAAAGTAAGGAGCCCCCCATTCAGTACCATAACTGGTTGTTGACAGCATATGTGATTGGTAAGGAGGTGGCAGAGGAGGTGCTACATCAAAATTCACTTGAATTCAAGTGTTTGCTGATTCAGAACCTGCTGCTAACCCTCCATAAAAGGGTGGAGGACCAAGTTGTCCCAAACACTGACTCCATAGATAAGATCATGCAGCAGATCAACTGGGTCTCCCAGGTCCACTGCAAGGATCAGGGGTCGGGGTCCAAGTCAAAGGTGGCTGCCCACAGTCAGGAAAAATCCACACCAAGCTAGTATAAAATGGAGGGGAGGTCGGATGGCACCCCTCCAGACTACCAGTATAAAGAAGAGGGGAAGTTTGATTACCCCACCTCGAGAAAACCTGCCTTATAATCCCCAATGGAAAGGGCAAATGGGTCAGGGGTCCCCGCAGATCTCCCTGCCATTGACTCCTCCCTTTTCTTGGACTGATGGCCCAAGGCCCCCACCCGCATAATTGCCACCCTGGTTTTGGATGATTTAGGTCATCCATGTGTGGCAGCATGAGTTGGAGGCTGCCAGCTTGAAATGCTGAATGACACAGGTGCAGCCGTTCAGGGGCATAATTATGGGGGGGACAGGTCCCCCCCAACATTTCATCTTTGCAGTTTTGAATAACTTGCTGTAAAATCCTCTAATGTTTTTGTCTCCCTCCTCAACTCTTATACCAAAGTTAGTCTACTGCAGCCGTGTCAGTTTTTTATGAAGCCCACCCTGAGAATTCCCCACTGTCATTTGGGAAGTCAACTTGCATGGAGACATTTGCGAGCAATGTCTTACGGACATTCTGGTCCAAACCCCTTTTAGTAATTATTGGTAGTTTGAAAGCAGAGCACTGCTTTGATCTCATGGTGCTGCCCCAGCACCTTAGTATCCTAGAAGCTGATTTCCTTTCCCATAGTGGGTGTCTGGTAGAGTTAGCTAATCACTTGCTTTTGCAAGTGGTAGACATTAACACCATGTTGTTAATCTCAGACTCTCATTCTGTGGCAGCCATCCAGCCCAATGACTCAGAATATAGAAACATAGAAATTGACAGCAGATAAGGGCTACTAGGCCCACCCAGTCTGCCCATTTTGCTACCTGCTGCAGAAACCACAGACCCTACTTGATCTCCGGCTTTGATCTCTTTCCTATCAGTAGGGTTCCCCTATGGCAGGAGTTCTCACGCTTTGTCATAGTGAGCCTCCCCCAACCCTTGGAAAAGATCTTGAGCCTCCCCTAATATAGAAATAATTTTGGGCCTCCCCATAGTTAGAACAACTATCATACTTTGCACATTACAGGAAGAATACAATGAAGTGCATTTGAGCAGCTGAGTTTTTTTCATTTTATTGACGCTATTATTCTCCCTCTCTATAACCCCCCCCCCCAGGTCAGCCTACTCGCTCCACACTTCCGAGTTTTGGCCCTATTTACCCCTCACTGCAATACCTCCATGAGTCAGACTGTTTTCTTTGTCAGTTTTACCCTGCTCTTAAACACCTTCTCAGGGACCATTTTGCTCCCTCCTGGCCTGGATCCTAGTATCTCTCTGCTTAGCCTTTGTATTTGTGCTTTTCTGCAGCCAGTGTAATGGGTCAGTTGTTATCTTGTTCCTATTCATTTGTGTTATTTTGCATTTTGTTTTGCATAGTTTCCAAGAATTTTATTTACTCCTTTCAGCTTTCCCTCATGCCATACCAGGAAACAAGTGTTTGTTGAGTGTGTTTTCCTGGTAACCATTTTGTACATAAATTCGCATGCCATTATTCGCTTTCAATTTGCTGCATCCTTTCACACAAAGCATCCAAAACTTGACATTTAAATATGGTACATTTTAAGGCTTGCTTGAGCCTCCCCTGGAACAGGTTGGGGCCTCCCCAAGGAGGCTGGCCTCACCATTAGAGAAACCCTGCCCTATGGTAATCCCATGCATTTTTGAATTCCCCTACTGAATTTTCCCCCACCACCTCCATTGGGAGGCTGTTTCATGCATCTGTCACCCCTTCTGTGAAGAAGTACTTCCTCATGTTACCCCTCAGTCTACTCCTTACAGCCTCATGTCATTATCCCATGTCCTTGTCATGATGCTTCAGCACCCATTGTTTTAACAGTTAAGGCCAATCCTGGAACAACACTGGGGGTGTTCACCAAACACAGACATAACTATGGATGTATGGCCACTATCATACACATTACTGGGCATGACTCCCACCCCAATAGAAACAGTATCCCTTTCCAGCAAAAACTATCCCCTTTCTGAAAGCTATTATCAAATCCCTTGCAGAGCAGGGAGTTGTCTGACCCTGCATTTCCACAAATAATTCCCCAATTTGGCCAGTTAAGAAGCCCAATGGCACCCGGAGACTGACCATTGACTATCAGAAATTATGGATTACGGCCCTTCCCATTATCCAATGAGTACCAATACAAATGTGCCTTCATCTTTGAAGGACAGCAGTGTATGTGGATGTGGCTCCCCCAGTGCTTTCACAACTCACCCTCAATTTTTCACGTTCACATGAAAAAAGCCCTAAGGGATTTTTCAGCACTGAACTGCCTATTGCAGTACATGGATGATTTACTCCTGGCCACCGAAGAGCAGGAGCAGCATTTGCAGCTTTTAGCAGAGCTACTGGGCATCCTTGATGAACAGGAGCTCAAAGGCAATCCAGCAAAAGCACATATTTACCAAAATGAAGTGTCTTTTTGGGGTTTGCATGTGACTGCAGAAGGGAGAACCCCTGCAGGACAAAAGGTGCAAGCTATCCAGGATTTGCCCCTTCCTATCAGTGTTCACATGCTGAAAGTCTTCCAGGGCTTGATTAACTATTCCCAAGATTTTATTCCTGATTTTGCTCACAAAGCTGCACCTCTGTATGAGCTGCTAAAAAACATGCCTTGTCAGTGTGGTCCAGAACTAACCATGGCAGTAACCGCACTGAAGCAAGCCCTGGCAGAAGCCCCAGCTCATACATCCCCTTCCACCCAGAAATAGCCACCTTGGGCACTGCCATTTCAGCAGTGCTGGCAAAAATGGTCCATGGCCATTGAGACCATAGCCTATATCTCACAGGTGCTGACATCTGTGGAACAGAAGTACTCACTTTGTGAGAGGAACCTGTTGGCAACCTTTTGGGCAGTGAAACATTTCACATACATTGTGGGATTCCACCCCAGAGTGTTACACTCCTAGCACACCCCTACCAACTTTCTCCTCTCAAACCACATGAAGGATGGGAATGTTTCCAATATGAGATTAACCCACTGGTCCCTTCTCCTGCAGTATAGGGACATTACAGTGCAGTCTTCTAAGACACTATCCACATTGGTGCAAGGACTCCTTTATGAGGGAGAACCACATGAGTGTGTGATAGAGCCCCCCTTCCCCGAGGATAGTTCATTTTACCCAGCCACAGAAGCAGTACTGGTGGACCCATTCTTCCACCACATTTTCACTGATGGTTCCTGTTTTTACCTGGAGAGCCAGCAGGTGGCTGGATTTGGACTGCTACTGCTCTGGGGGGCCACAGAGGGAGGTTGCAAAGGGGTGCATTATACAATCTGCCCCATATGCAGAGCTGGCAGCAGTTGCACATGCACTGGAGATCATCAAGGCAAAAGGAGGTGCTGCAATCATCTTTTCAGATTTATCCTGGGTCTGTAACTCCCACATATAGTTTTTACCATTCTGGAAGGCCCATGACTATGCCTCTTCTGATGGTACCCAAATAAAGTACCAGAAATTGTTCTAGTACATAGACACTCTGGCAAAGGAGATCCCAAGTGAACTTTTTGCCCACAGGGTAAAGGCCCACATGAAATCTGCCCCTTACCACAAGTACAAACAGCAGAGCAGATGTTCTGGCCAAAATGAGAGCCCAGGAGGGGGAGATATGGGTCATGCCAGCCCTTGAAACTCCTCCACCCCCAGTGGCTGCACAGAATCTCATACCTAGGGACCTCGTGGACTTGCCAGCTGTCCATATGACAGACCCCAACATCAAGGAAGCACACCATTGCCTCCTGGATAAGACCTGGATCTCTGAGAAAAATCCTCCCAAGTGCTATATCAAGCACTTGACCCTGTCATCTAACCAGAAACTTCCATGTTTGACAATAGGGGGGGCATTGCTATGGGTGGTGCCTAAAGAACTGCAGGCAGAGTTCATTTACCAGCTCCCTAACACCCCAAAGGGGGGCACTGGGGAGTTGATAAGAACCTGCAGAGGCTCAGAGATGTGGACTGGTAGCCTAACCAGGCCTCAGACATCTAACATTATGTGGAGAACTGCATCACCTGTGCCCATAACAATCCAATTCCCCAACAAGAAGAATGCAAAGTTACTTCCCCAGAGACAGTCAAGCCCTTGGAATGCCATACAGATTGATTTCATAGGACCTCTGCCAATCACCAGCAGAAGCAACAAGTTTGCCCTGGTGATCACTGATCTCTTTTTGAAATGGATACAGGCCTTCCCCCGTAGGAACAACACAGCCAAGAAAACATCCAAAATCCTGGTGGAACAAGTATTCAACTGATGTGGCCTATCACTCACAGTGGACTCAAACCAAGGATCACATTTTACAGGTAAGGTTATGCAAGAATGCCTTAAAATGTTAGGGGTATGACAGAAGTTCCACATTCCATTTCACCCAAAGTCATAAGGCCAGGTAGAGAGGGCAAATAAACAAATCAAACTCATGCTGTCTAAATTTGTGAACATGAATGCCAAGAACTGGGATATTCTGCTACCAGTCCTTCTGATGGCAATCAGGACCACCCCTGCGACATTTATTTATTTATTTTATTTTATTTGTTTAGTTTTTGTTGACCGGGTAATTGCACTAGACAAATCCTGCCTATTTTCAGGCACGACCTGGGGGAGGAGGATACAGATGAATGCCAACTGACCTTGAACCAGATTAAGCTGTTGATGGTATTTTTAGTGAATGAGGGAAATTTGGCCAGGATACCGGGGAAATTCCCTACCCTTTTCGATAAGTGCCATGGAATCTTTAACATCCACCTGAACTACCACCAATCCAGGCAGATGGGACCTCGGTTTAACGTCTCATCCGAAAGACGGCACCTCAGAAGTGCAGCACCCCTCTCATGCTGCACTACAGTGTCAGTAGTGGGATATTAACCCAAGTGCCAGATGTGGGAACAGCCCTCTGATCTCCTGGCCTCAGAGGTGAGTGTGCTACCTACTGAGCCACTGACACTGAAATCTACCCAGTTTACCCCTTTTGAGGTGATGACAGGCCAGCAGATGGGGCTTCCTGAGCACCTGTGGATTGACATCCATATCCCCACTAGGGACCGTGTGAACATTGACACCTATGTTGACCAACTAAAAGAAAATATCACCCAGGTGTGCTGCTTTGCTGTAGATAACCTGGATAAGGCCCAGCAGAAATCCAAGTTGTACTTTGACAGAAATGTCAAGGAAGCAGACTGGCAGGTTGGGGACTGAGCCATGGTCTTATGGTACTCAGCCACAGAGCATGCCTTGTCCAACACATGGTTTGGTCCATAAAGATTGTGGACAAGCTCAGTTCATCAGTATACCAGGTGTACATAACTGACCTCAAGAATAAGGCCATAGACAAGTGGTTCCACGTGAACCAACTGAAGTTGTTCAAAGGCCTAAACTGAGTCCTTCACCCTGAGTTGGGGGTGGAGGTGCTGAAACTATAACTTGTCTTGTTTTCTCTTATTCATTTCAGCTTAAACCTATATATATATATATATATATATACACACACACACGTATGTATGTATGTCTATGTCTATGTATATGTCAAGCCCTGATGATCTGCATCCTAGGCTCCTCAAAATCTCCTCAATTGCCACCCCTTTAACCTACATTCTAAATCTTTTGCTCTCCTCAGCCACTGTTCTTATAGCCTGGAAGTCTGCCACAGTCTTCCCACTTTTCAAAGGTGGCGACCCCACCATCCCTGGTAATTACCACCCCTTCTCCCTGTCCTTGCAAAAGTCCAAGAATCCCTTATCATCTCTAGGCTCAACAAATTCCTACTCACTTCAAACACTCTTTCCCCGTTCCAATCAGGTTTCAATGAATCTCATTCAACCACCTCTTCCCTTCTTCGCTTCACTGATGCCATTCACTCTGCTATGGATCTTGGCCAGATCACCTCGGCTATATTCATTGACCTAGTAAAGACCTTTGACTCAGTTTCCCAACCTCTCCTACTATATAAACTAAGCTCCATTGGCTTATCCCCTGCCTCAGTGTCCTGGTTCGGCTCCTATCTAACTGGCCACTCCCAGACTGTCTCAATCAACAATGTCCTATCTTCCTCCCTCCCTCTCCATGCTCACTGGCATGCCCCAGGGACCTATCCTTGGGTCTGTTCTTTCTTTCCTCTTTATTAATGATCTCCCCTCAGTATGCACCCATTCCAATATTCATATGTACATGGATAATACCGTCCTTTTCCTGTCTGGCCAGTCTACCCAAGCCATCCTAACCCCCGTTCAAAACGATCTCACCACGGTCACAGCCTGGTTCGATGTCAACTGCCTAAAACTGAATGTTAAAAAAAACTGTTGCCATGACCTTTGGCTCTAAACAAAAACTTCCAAGCTTCCCACACTACCAGTCTTCTCCTCTGCAGCTAACACCCCTCTAGACAATGCTCTTACTTACAAGTAACTTGGTGTCTGGCTTGATCCCTCCCTTGATTTCTCCTCCCACTTCAGTGCACTTCACACCAAACTGCGCCCTAAACTTGGGCTTCTCTATCGTCACAAAACCAGTCTCTCCCTCCCTGTCAGATGCAGTCTCATAGTTAAAGGGATCCTCCCAACCTTTGACTATGCTGGCATAGTTTTCAGTGCTACCCCAGCCACCTCCCTCACCAAACTTGATGTTCTGTTTCATGCCTTTTGTAGGTTTGCCTCTGACTTCCCCTCTTTAACTCACCACTGTGACCTCTACTCTTCCCTTTCCCTCCAGTCACTTGCACAGAGGTGTTCCTGTCACTGCTCCGCCTTCATAGCTAAATACTAGTTTTGGTCTCTTTCATCCTACCTTGTCTCTCTCCTTACTCCTGCTCCTCCCTCACCCCACAACTTCAAGGTCAAGCTGTGCTTGCACCTTTTCCCTCCTACATGTCCACACCTCAGCTGGCAAACTCTCCTTCTCCTATAGATTTTCTTCCCTCTGGAACAGCATTCCCTCCCAAACCCATCTTTCACCCTCCTTCCCTGCTCATAAGCACCTACTCAGACCAACCCCTAGTACTTCCTGCATCTGTTCTCCTTCCTAGACCTCACTTACTGCAGTATGACTGTTTCCCTCTTCTCTTACTGTGAACCACTGAAAACATCCATGTATGTATTATAGTTTGTACTTGTTTTAGACCTTTACCTATTGTATATAGCTTCTAATATTGTTATACCTCAGTTTGTATTTGTCTAACTCCAGTACCCCCTTCTCCGGGTCACATTTGGAAATGAACTTCTGTTCATGGAGCTTTTCCCAGTTATCAACTTTTAAATAAATAAATAAAAACTATATATACCCACACATTTATAAAAACCTTAAAAAATCCTGGTATGTGATTGGTCCAGAGCCAGTCACATGACATTGACAGTTTTTAAACTATTGACCAGTTTCAAATTGAAAATGGTCAATAGTTCACTTTGCACCTGAGTGAAAGTTCACTAGACTGGGCAACAGTCTTTTGAATTACTCACCTGTCAATCATACTTCGCTGGGCTCCTCTCATCAGTCAAAGCTGTCATCAGTTCCCTACCACTGCTCCCATAATCCAATCCCTCATAATACTGCACATCTTTTTCTTGTTTATAACCTTTATTTTACAAAAATAACTGCTGCTGTCTCTAATATGTTACACAATAACCTACAGTACAGGGAGACAGTTGGCATCTTTAGCAGTTGTGAAACAGTGGAATGTGAGAAAAAGGTGGCATAGCAACACTTATGCTTCACTGTACAGAAGGTGACTATATATATATATACACATACCCCAATTCGTAGTTGCTCGCCCCTCTCATCCACTGCCACTGAACTACTACTCTGTTAGCAGCACAAAAGAGGGAGAGCAAACTGCCCCACTTGCACAAATCAGTTCCAAGGAGCCAGACTGAAAAGGAAAGTATCACACTCTTGACTGACACTACTGAATTAGCAGATAGGTAGATAAAGATAAACAAAGTGCACACAGCACCAGGAAGCAGCACTTTCCTCAAAAAGCAGCACAGGACTGGTGCATACTTTACTCTCACTCGCTACCACCCACATACAGAATCAGCAGAATGGGAAAGAATTAAAGTGAATGTGTAGTGTCAGCTTCACAAACTGAGCTGAACTAGCATCCCCTTGTACTTTTCCACTGCTCATATGCTGTTCTTAAAGCAGGGAGAGTAAACCATGACATTTTTTAATAATATTAGCTCTGAGGAGTGGGAAAAATAGTCCCTTTCTGGCTGTCCTAATTTAGGGCGGCATTATTATACTGTGGCCCCTACTGACATTTTACCAAAGGATTGATGTTATACAAACAAGTTCAGGTGGCCATTCTACAGGACACAGGTACTGTAAGTTTTTAATTTATTTTTATGCCACTCAGCTACTTTGTCTGCTTATTTTTACATGACAACATTAATGATCATTTTTTGTAAAACAGATATTTACCCGAGTTGTTTTGGGTTATAGTGGGAAAATGTTAGCTGAGGGCAATATGATTATTAGAAGGTAATCATTCACCCTGTGGGGCCAATATTTTCCCATTACAGCCCTTGACTTGGTCAATATATGTATAACATATAAATATACATTCAATGCAAAAAACTATGTTAGTGTAAAAGTTAGGACTCCTTGTTATTGTGAAAAAAGTAAGTAAATGTGATGTTAGGATTCTTTTTAGTCCTAATCTGCCCACCCATGATTCCCAATTAAATACAAAAGCACAATCCAGATTTCAAACATATGTTTTAACATCATAAATAGCAGTACTAGAAATACAGGTACACCACATGATGAAATTGCACTCATATGTTGTGAGCCACATTGCACCAGACCTATAGTAGACTTCTTGAGTTGCCCGCACTGCATCATCGTCACACACTTTGCCGCAGAACTACAGCAGACTTTGTGAGTGACCCTGTGAGGCACTCAAAAAGCAGCACTGAATGCAGAGTTCGCCATGCAGCATAACTGTATTTCTCCTACTATATATTTTATTTATGATGTTAAAGGACAACTAAACAGGCTAAACCAAAATTGCAAAATATGAAAACATAGGGCTGTAGGTTAAACCGTACCCATGTTTTGCTGTGCTCCATTTGGTAGAAAAATTCTGTTTAATATTGTTTCATCAGGTTTTTTAAACTGTAAACAAACCGAGTTATGCATTCAAAACCCACACTCTAGAATCATCCTAAAATGGACACAATGACCTTTCACAGGGTATCACTGGAGGGACAGTGCTTTGGAGCAATCATTGAATGCTTAACAGAACCTGTTAAATATACTTATCTTATCACCTTTAGATTGTGTCACTCAGCAAAATCCTCTACTGTGCCTGTGTGTAAAGGTTGTCACACATGCACAGTAAAGGACTGTGCTAATAAACACAATCTAAAGGTGATAATTATATTATAGTGTATAGTAAGGTGTTGTTGTGTATAGAAATCAGAACTTTTCAAAATGTTGTTGTACCACAGTTCAAAAGGTCATGGAACGTGATTGTACAACATTTGGAAAAGCTCTAGAGGGCTACACACTGCATTTTAATCAAACCACTAGCCTTTGGCCACAGCTGCTACCTTGCACTATTCAAACAGATAACACCATTTTCATTATGGCAGCAGCTTTTTTAAAGGTGGCCAATGAGCACAAGAAGTTCATCAAGGAGCAGTCATACAAGCGCATAGCACAAAAAATGGTAGATGACCCGAGAATAGTTACAGTACCTCATATCTACAGAACTACAAGGTAAGACTTATGTCTGAAATTTCCTCCATTCACAGTCCTCTCGCTTAGCGAGACATAGAGCCGCCATGTTTATTTTTTTTAAAAGTCCCTCCCAAATGCGACTGCCAACCTAGAGCAACCTGCAGACTAGCCGCAAGTACGTTTTCTCCCTAGCAAACACACAAGTGCTCTGGAAACCAAGCAAAATGCTTCTTTCTTCTCAAAACCTCTTTTTATCATCTGAGGAATATCACCCGGGTGAAGCACCTGGTTCCTTCTGACAATCTTCCAACTCTGGTTGATGCCTTCGTTACCTCCCGCCTTGACTACTGCAATGCCCTTTATCTTGGGTTACCGGGGGTTGATATCCGCCACCTGCAGCTTGTGCAGAATGCAGCAGCTAGGCTATTGACTGGTTTATCTAGGACCAGTCATATAACACCTGTGCTCCGTGGACTGCACTGGCTGCCAGTACGGTGGCGGATGACCTTCAAGTTTGGTTTGCTCACCGATAAGGCCCTACGTGACCAGGGACCTGGTTACTTGAAAGATCTCCTTCATCCTTACTGTCCCTCCCACTCTCTCCAATCCACTGATGAGGGATTGCTAGAGATTCCCAGGGTTCATTTAAAGACATCTGGGGCCAGGTCTTTTAGTTTTATGGCCCCAACCCTGTGGAATTCTCTACCTCGTCAGGTGCAAGATTGCCTGACCGTCCAGAGTTTTAAGGTAGCCTTGAAGACTTATCTGTTTAACCAAGCATCACTAAAAGTACCACCAACAGCTTAATCTGGTTCAAGGTCAGCTGGAATTCATCTGTATCCCCCTCCCCCGGGTCATGCCTGAAAATAGGCAGGATTTGTCTAGTGCACTTACCCGGTCAACAAAAGCTAAATAAATAAAAAAAAATATGGATTTTTAATGTTGCTATTATGAGTTTTATCTTGTTTAATCATGGTTTTAATTAGTTGTCTTATTTATGGAGTTATTTTAATGAACTATGTACAAGCGCCTTGGTTTTGGAAAGGCGCTTTTTATAAATAAAGTTTGATTTGATTTGATTTTAAAATGAAAAAACAAACTACATTTCTTTGAGACTATACACTATAAAAAATACTGGCTGGGCAATTCTATGCCTAACCAATGTGTTGAGCCACCTCGGGGGTTCCGATTCCCTAGGACCTGTCACAGGGAATCAGAACCCCTCGGTGGCACAACACACTGGTTGTGCATAGTTGCCCATCCAGTATTCTCTATATATTTGACAGGTCTCCATACATTTTTTTCCCAGTTGTTTTACCAGGAGTAACACACTAAGCTGAAAGCTTTTTTACAGGCGTGACCTGGGAGCACAGGGAAGTTAAGTGATCTGCTTAGTGTCACATAGTATGCAGGTGGGGGCTGTGAGATTCAAACCCAGGTCTCCAGGTTTGCAGCTCAGAGCCTTAAACCACTGTGCTATATTGCCTCCCAATGTCCAGTGATCACTCCTAAGTGCTGTTGCTCCAGTGATGTCATTGTGCAGGGACATTGTGGCTATTTCTGGGTGATTCTGAAGCATGTTTTTTGAATGCATGACCTGGTTTGTTTATATTTTAAAACCTAACAGAATGATATTAAATATTATTTCTCTACAAAACAGAGCACTGCATAACATAGGTAAGGTTTTAACCTACAGCCCCATGGTTTCTGATTTTGCAGTTTTGAGTTACAAAAGAAGCCTCCTTTAGGTATCCTTTAAAATGTATGTTGGAAATTTGGATTGTGCTTTGGCATTCACTTCAGTGGGGTTCATGGAGGTGGGCGGAGTTAGGGCTAAAAAACCCTAACATCACATTTCCTTACATTTTTACTTCAAGAAAAACTCAACTTATGTATCAATGGAGTTTTCTGTAATACTGTAAATGTTCTTTCTTTTTGAGATAGATAGCAATGGTAGCTTATTTTGTGTAACATATGCAAAGCAGCTGCATTATCACACAGCTTGCACCGGATGTGTAGTGCACTTTGGGAGTGACCAAATTGGCCACTTGCAAAGCAGCAGTATCATGACACACACTGTACCAGACCTGTAACAGACTTTGCATGTGGCCCCATAGGCCACTCGCAAAGCAGCTGCAAGCTTACAGACATGGCCCTACAATGCCATGTAGATTTTTCACAAAAGTGAGTTTGTGAGTCATGAAAGCAAGCTCATGAGTTGAAAGTGATTTTGTAAATCATGAAAACAGGATTATCAGTGACGAAAGCATGTCCTGTTTTTATGATACACTTCAGTCTGATTTTATTAATAGTTTAAAAACTATTTTTAATGAACAAAAAAAACTGAAGAATCAACCTTACATGCTACACTGCTGACCACACAAGTTTCAGACTAAAAAAATAACAGATTTTCTTGTTTTTGATGCAAAATGTTTTCTGTTCTGCTTCATTTTATTGACTGCAAAGACTCACAAAATTGGGTTCATGAGTCAGTAACGCAGGTTCATGAGCCACAAAAGAGGGTCTGTTTTCCTAAGATGCAACAGCTTAATTTCATTAACATTTTAAAAACTGCTGCTGTTTTTCTTTAATAAAAAAACTTAAAGAATCAACCATACACCATACACTATTAGCTGCATGAGTTTCAGACTTAATTTCCAACACATTTTCTTGCATCTTGATGTGCAAATGTTTCTTTTGTTTTTCCCCACTTTAGGGACCGCTATGGCTCACAAAAGTCCTATGTCACAAAAGTGAATTCTGACCCACAAAAATAACATATATCACCTTCACAAAAACTCATTTATGAAAAATGTGTGATTAAATGAACTGCTCATGCATGAAAATGGCATTTTATTTTCCTAGTAATTTAAAATCTCTGAATTTCTCAGTAAAACCATGTACTGTAACAAAGAATTATCCCAGGGCAAAACTCTAATGAACCTGAAAGTTTCATGTTTCAACTCATGGCCGTTTTTTTTTTTCTATCAGTGAGTAAACAAATATCTGAAAAACAATATTTCTATGTATTTTCAACCCTCCAGAACTTTTACACTGCTATTATCAAATTTACAGGATCCAGGAATCCTAGTGCAGTCTGTGAACATGCTGAATTTCAGTTAATTCTGACAAGAGACATCTGTGGTACAAAGGTCAGAAATCAAGGTTATACACAGAAATATCTACTCAACTCTAGCAATAGGAACACTGCCACATCCCTGTAATACAACAGTTCCAACTAAAAGACACTAGTAAAATCTAGACTACTCACGAATAATCTCCTTCTGATATTTTGGGGAAACAATATCCAAATATTGTTTCTTCTGTCTGACTTGCTTACCTGGAGGCATTGTGAGAGACTGGAGTTCAGAAGTGACCCTAAAATTTTCTTTCCCTGAGCCGGGGGTAGCAGACTTGTCACAGTGGAGATACACTCACTCTCTGGTAGAGAAAAATACCCCTAAATTTAAAAAAAAATATTTCCTTTGTGACTTTTATCCATGTCCTCTTCTGTATGGTATGGAAGCCTGGATATTTTCTGCAGTGTACTTGTTAGTGCAACATTCATTTTGGTAATATATGTAGTGCTCGAGTTAATATTTGGAAGTTCCATGTTTCTTTGTCCATGACTTGCAAAGAACTCTCCACCATCTTATGCCACAAATGGGGGCTTATCAGGGGATGTATCAAGATGAACATTATGGTAAGTTGGGTACCAAAGGGATCGGTGCTGGGGCTAATGTTTTTCATTCTGTTCATCCAGGAACCTAGACATGGACTAAGTAGCTGGGAAGGGAAATTCATAGATGATACTAAGATAGGAAAGAAAGTTGACTTGGAGAAGGGAATCAGGGCACTTCAGGATGGTTTCTGCTGGATAAATACTGTATGCGGTCAATAAATTGGGAAATGAAGTTCAATATCATGAAATACTAAGTGATACATTTTGGGCATAAAAAATCCAAAAGCAAAATATAAACTACAAGACAACAGGTCAGAGGTAATAGAAGGCAAGAATATCTTGGAGTATTAGTCACAATTGATCTAAGGAATACAAGCCAATGTGTTAACATATCAACAACTACAAATAGAATATTAGCAAACATCAGAAAAAATTGTGTAAACAGATCAAGAAATGTACTTCTGCCATTGTCTAGAACACGTGAGGCCTCACCTGTAGTACTGTACACAGTTCTGGTCGCTGTACTGCAAAGGAGAAAAATATGAATTGGAAAAGGTGCAAAGCAGATCAACTAGGATGATAAAAGGGCTTGGGTAAGGATCATGGGGAAAGATTGCAGGAATTGGGGATGTTCTCTCTGGAATACAGAAGACTGAGAAGTGATATGATAATATATCCCATAATGAAAGCAGTACAGTAAGGCAGACAGGGAGGTTTTCTCAGATATGACAGACCATGATAGAACTTTAAAGGTTAGCTTTCCTTCTCAATTTTTACAGCTGCAAGGGCAGAGCTCTGCAAGCCGTCTTGCTATCACTTGGGTAAAAAGGCACTTCAGATTCACACCGAAGCACAGTTTCAGAGATGATGCACAATCCCACCACCTGAAGGCACTCTGCTGAGAGGGAGGGGGAGAGAGAGAGAGAGAGAGAGAGAGAGAGAGAGTGTTTGATATGCATCCCTCTCCTACAGTACATGCAGAACACTTACGCCAGCTCAAATTCCAATCAGTGGATGTGCTTGGTGTAAACACCACAAGCGGCTTATTAAACTAAGCACACTGGAGACATTCCTCTCTGCTGTCTTTTTAGTTCAGTCTTAAAGGGCACCTAAGCCCTCTTTTTTACAAATTGTTATCTAAACAATGACCTGTTGATCAAAACTGAGTTTGTGGACTTCCGGTGACGTCAGAGAGCTAATGGCAGCGTAGTCTTGCGGCTCCGTCTCCCCCCTGAACATAATCAACTTAAATCACCCGTTTAAAGACATGGCTTCACCAGCAAAAAGCAAAAGAAGCAAAGCAGGGAAACTACCATCGACTCCGACGCAAAAATTGAGAGACATGATGCAAGAGGAGGGCCGATTGGAAATGCAAGAGAGGGAGACGACGGAGGACCTACCGGGACCGGGGACCTCGCAGGAGGAGATTCCAACCACCCTGAGAGAGACAATAATGCAAATCGCACGTACAGTGGCTAAAATCGACAAAACTCTGAATGAATTTAAATCGGATTTGGCCAAGGTGGGCCATAAAACAGAGCAACTTGAACTCTGTTCTTATCAGCTTGTGGAACAATCAGACTGACAGGACAGACTAATGCTTTACCTACTTGCCAGAGACCGCGAGCTAACTCGGAAGCTTGATGATCTCGAAAGCAGAAACAGGAGGCATAACATAAGACTATACAGGATCCCAGAGGGGTCGGAAAGTACATATCAGAATACAATCCTGTTTTTGCAAGACATGCTGAAACAAATCCTCACTCTGCCTCATGATCTAGATTTTGCAATGAACCGGCCGCATAGATCTTTAATACCCCGCCCAAAGAATCCAGATGCCAGGCCCAGATCCATCGTAGCCAAACTAACTAACTACCAAGTGAAGGAAGAACTTTTGAGGCAGGCCTGGAAACATGGCTCTCTAATGTATAAAGAACACCGTATATTCATAGATAACGATTACACGAGCATGGTCCAGGAGGCTAGGAAAACACTTTGGCCAATTATGAAACAGCTGCGTGCTCGAAATGTAAAAGCACAAATTTTGTATCCTGCCAAGCTGAAAATAGTCTCAGACAAAGCTTCAAAAGTTTACCCTGATTTGTTGTTGGTTGCACCCTTTCTGGAGACCCTTGGCGTATCGGTCCCTCCTCTCCTAAAGGAAAGACTGGAGAAGAATCTCATCTCATCAGCCTGGTCGGTGGCTCAAAGGGGTCCTCCACATGGGAGGGTGACTCAGGGAGCTCAGAAAATGAATCTTCGAGCAGACATCTCCACCCTGGTAACCCAGCTTGGGGACTCAGCGAATATAAACAAGAACGCTGTGCATCTTCAAATGGAAGAAGAGGAACTGGAACCCCCAGAGAGTACTGAGCCCCGAGGCACAACCTGAACAAGGTCAGTAAGGGAAAGGGCTACCTTTCCTGATGTCTCACCGGACATCCTAGAGCTTGTCTCCCCCACTCTGACTTGCACTTGTCACTCCTGTTCGTCAACCGGACAGACGACCGTTTGTTTTTATTGCATCCTGGAGGAACATTCTGTGCCTAGCCATCTGGTAATTTGAAGATGTTCCCTAACCAACATATGCAGAACTTCTTGACTGGGAAACTCTGCCAAACGAGACCTCGACTTTAGTGGAGAAAATACCTTACAGACAACCTGTGCAGAACCCTTTTAGTCAATTAATCTCTGGACACAGGGGAATAACCAGAAATACACGATGAGCTACCAGAACTGTTTCTTACCAGACGAGAGGAAGTGACGCTGACATGGTGAGTCTGAATTGATAAGGAGTGGACTGCAAGTTGAAACCTGCTTAAATGTTTAATTAGTCATGTTGAAATGTTAAAACTATAGTTTAGAAACCAATATGGCTAAGTGGAGAATAGCATTTGCTTTTCTTCTTTCTTTCACAGGCTGTTTGGTTTGATCTACTTGGTGGATCTATTTTGGGTGAAATAATTGTATTAAAAGATGAACTTGGGGGGGTTTCTGGCTTATGCATGCTTCTCCCTGACTACAAGGCAACCCAAATTGGGGATCCCCCCATGGGAGAGAAGACAGATCCTCCACTAAAGTGGAGCTCCCTTCTAGATGGTGCACGCTCACCTGCCTTAAGGCTGGAATGCCATCCTCAGCCTTCCCTAGGAAGCCAACCCGCACTCTGTATTAACAAGGTGGACAGGGCACAAGAGTGCGTGTCTGCCCCTAACCTTTTCTGGTCCAGGCCCCTGAGGGAGGTTAGTCCTGAGCCAAATCTCCTGATCTCTGATCAGGTACACGTTGTTGTGTTCAATAGTTATGAACTCATGTTGACAGTTCAGACATTTGGGTACTTTTGGGTTATTAAGCTGTTATTAGTTTCAGACAAGATTAGGCTTTTTAACTATTCCTCATGTTATTGGACAAAACCGATATGTGATATATCAAGGGCACGACACAACATAAAGATTCTGTCCTATAATATTAATGGTTGCTCTAATCCGGTGAAAAGAAAGCAAATACAGAAATATATTGCTAAACAGGGGTATGAGGTGAACTTCTTACAAGAGACCCACCTCTCCCCGATGGAAGTCTTAAAGTTGAAAAATAAGTCCCATCCAAGGCTGTTCTCTGCCTCTCTGGAGACAGGTCGTAAGAGAGGGGTTGCCATATTGCTGTCTGCGTCCTTCCCATTCGAGCTAGAGGACACTGTGGTGGACAACGGGGCCAGATATCCTATGCTGATGGGGAGGGTTCAGGACACTCCAGTTACATTAGTTAATGTTTATGCCCTCCCAGGCTCCCCGGTGCAATTTTATACCTCCTTTGCCCAGCTGATTATGGAAAGATCTAGGGGCCTCCTCATTATGGGCGGGGACTGGAACTTAATTTGGGACAGAAAGATGGACACTACCTCAGGCATTCAGGGCCCAGATCACCAAAAATCGAGATTGGTGGCCCGGGCTCTGAACCAGATGGGATTGACTGATATCTGGAGGGAAAAATACCCCAAATCAAAAGAATACACGTGTTATTCACACAGGTTCAAAGTATACTCCCGATTAGACACTTTTTTTACATTTAAAGATAATATTTCTGCCTTCCCTTCAATGTGGGTGGGAGTATCCACCATATCAGATCATAGCCCAGTTTTTCTTGCAGTAGCTATTACACTCCCTAGGAAAGTGACCCACTGGAGACTGAACACGTCATTGCTCCAAGATAAGGAGGTAGTGGAAAAAATTAAAAAACATATAGTAGAGTTCTTGGCAGAGAACTCCACACCAGGGATAACCCCACAGATTGTGTGGGATACACTTAAAACAACAATCCGAGGACAATTAATATCCATAGCCTCCAGAAAGAAAAAGGATCACTTATTAAAACAACAAAACTTACACGAAAAACTAATAGAAATGGAAACCTCACAGAAATTAAAATGGGATAGGCAAAGAGATGGGGAACTTAGACTGTTGAAGGCAGAGATTCAAAAGCTCCAACAGGAGGAGATAGAGAAAAACTTATACTATCTTAAACAAAAATTTTATGAAGGGGGTCCAAGAGGCACCAAATTACTAGCGGCCCACTTGAGACAATTTAAAGCCAGAGCTGCAATAACCAAAATAGTTTCCCCAGCTACTGGACAAATAACACGTGAACCAGAGCAGACAGCAAAGGCCTTTGTGTCCTACTATCGTAAACTGTATATGCCTCAGGAGAAAGGGCCAGTACAGGGAACTGTAGAATATTTGGAGGCCTTGCCCCTCACTATGCTCTCCCAAGAAAAAGCCCAAATATTAATTAAGCCAATTTCACAACTTGAAATTTTTAAGACTATTAAGAACTTGAAAGGAGGTAAGTGTCCTGGCCCAGATGGGTTCGGTGCCAAATTTTATAAAGCATTTGCCACGGAGTTGACCCCACTACTGGAGGAGTTTTCTCAGAGGTTTGGGAGGAGGCGAATCCTGTCCCCCATGGCAATATGTCACCATCTGCTTATATCGAAGAGAACAAAGACCCTGCAAAATGTGAATCATATCGCCCAATCTCCTCTTAAACTCAGATTATAAGATCTTTACATCTATCCTAGCAGCCAGACTGAACCCTATTCTTCCAGAACTAATTAACCCAGACCAATCGGGCTGTGATGGGCAGACAGGCCCAGATAGTGTCCGCTCAGCTGTTATCATAGCTGATGTTATGCAGCGTACTCACTTGCCAGCCTGCCTCATGTGTTTAGACGCCGAAAAGGCTTTCGATAAAGTCTCATGGTCATTTCTGTTCTTAGTTCTGGAGCGAATGGGGTTCCCACGTCCCTTCATAGACTGCATCAAAATGATATACACTGGCCCACAAGCTTATATTAGGGTAAACGGAGGACTTACTAGAAGATTTAATTTGGGTAGGGGCACCCAACAGGGCTGTCCTCTATCACCCCTATTATTTGCTCTTTATATAGAACCATTGGCTGAGGCGGTTCGCACCTCCCAGAAGGTTCATGGTATAGAGGTTGGGGGACAACAGCGGAGAATCTCGCTTTATGCAGATGATGTGTTACTTTGTTTGTCTCACCCTGAGAGGTCAATACCAGGGGTGTGGTCAATTCTGGAAGAATTTGGCAAGCACTCAGGTTACACACTGAATAAAACTAAAACTGAAGTGCTAACATTTAATTATACCCCTTCTCGGGAGGTGAGAGAATCCTCCTCTGGAGTGGTCCACACCCAAAATGGCATACCTGGGAGTCTGGCTGACCAGACACAGCTCTCAACTGTTTAAAGTCAACTACACTCCACTTTTAAAACAAATGGAGAGGGATATGAGCGGATGGTCACTCATGAACCTCCCAATGTATGCCAGGCTGCAGACAGTAACATTGAATATCCTCCCTAAATATCTATATCTATTTCAATCCCTCCCAACTTATATCCCTAAAACCCAATTCTGGGATTGGCACAGAATAATACTAAAGTTTATCTGGAACAACAAGAAACCTAGAATAGGGGCTAGAGTACTTCAGGTGAATAGGCGAGATGGGGCAGATCGCTTCCAGATTTAGAAGATTACTATCTGGCTACACAGATAAAGGGTTCTTCAATGGGCCACCACATACTCTGCTAACTGGAAAGATATGGAGGAATTGGAGGAGGAGGGCATAGGCCTCCATTGAAGTCTGTGCTATTCAAATTGAGACCTTTAGGGCTTACCCCCCCGTTTCTGGGATCGGTACGAGACACCTTGAGGGCGGCACACAGAGCCTGGCAGAAGTATAAAATAAAATATTCCCTGTGGCCTCTTTACAGGCCCTCCTGGGATGTTAACTTTGCAACAGCACGACTTGACCACACCTTCAAAATATGGGAGAGATTGGGGCTAATACACATTAAACAATTTATGACAGGTGGCGAGGTAATGGGTTTTCAGACCCTGGTGACTAATTATGGGTTGCGAAGAGAGGACTTTTTCCGGTATCTCCAAATCAAGGATTACATCCACCACTGTCATAGAGCGGCCCTCCACTCGAGAGATGCCTCCCCTTTGTGGAGACTTTCTCCATGATGTTGACCTCAGGAAAACCCGGGCCTTGTCTCCACCATATATAGAGCTTTGGCAGAACTAAAAGGACTATCTGGAAAGGGTCAGGAGTAAGTGGAGAGGGAAGAGGAGGTGCGGTCTCAGAGATTAATTGGGATCTGGTCTTTAAATTGGCCACTAAAACGTCCAATTTCCCCTTCTGGCAGGAGTTTGGCTGGAAGATCAGAGTGCGATATTTCCTCTCCCCTCTCCACTGGAGCGGAGAAGCCCTGACAGGGATGCATCATGTTGGAGGGGTGTGGAGAGGTGAAAGCAGGCTATTTACACATTATGTGGACATGCCCACGATTGGTACTTATTGGAGGGATCACCAAAGTGCTCACTACAATATTTGGACTGGAACCTATTTTAGACTGGCCATGTCTCATTTGGGAGAGCCACCCCAGGGCCTGGACGGAAACAGACTCACTATATCTGTGGTCCCTCCTACTGGCGGCAGCACATAAGGTCACTAAACTGTGGTTAAAGCCTGACGCTCTATCGGTAGCCAACGGACTCATAGTCCAAGGAATTGCTGGCATGGAGGAGTTGACGTACAAAATAAATGGTAGAATCCGCTCTATACCCAGAGATGGGCCAGATGGGAAATATGGAAGGAAGAGAGTGTAGCAGAAACACACTCCAACTGCTGTAGAGGCTCTTCTCCCCATTAGGGCTGGAGGAAGAGCCGGGGAGTGAGGGCCCATTTCTCAAAGCATTAATCTGGTCTTGAAATGGCTACGGGCCTAAATGTGGCTGCTGCCCTGTAGAGGGTCATTGGGGAGGAAGGAAAGTGAAAGAGAAGTGGGCGTTCCTAAGATAATAAACTGGGGCTGCTAGTTTGAAATGTATACTTATACTCACCTCCTAATAACCGGTTGATTAACTAGATATGAATGCCAGAGTGAGGAGAAAGATGTTGATTATCTCATTCGAACTATATTAATTCATTGTACAAGAATGGCAATTGTCTGACTTGCTTGTATCAATTGTACCTGCTGGTTAATAATAAACTTGAATTAAAAAAAAAAAAACTGAGTTTGTAATGAGACTGCATTGCCCCAGCAGAGATTCAAAGAGTGTGCATGTGTGTGTGTGTGTGTGTGTGTGTGTGTGTGTGCACATTTGTGTGTGTTAACCCTTTCAGGACCTAATTCTTAGTGTCATTCAGATCAGTTTGTTTCAGATTTCAATTATTCTTATAACTATTCACAAGTGTCATTCTAGGGGAAAGTGAGGGGGTTAGGAACCAGACTTATACAGGGAAATGGTGAAAACTGAAGGTGACCAAATGTGATAACTTAGTAGACTTTTTTGTCAACTTAAACATATATATATATATATTTATATATATAGATGCATATATATATATACTGTATATACTCATCTAACTGCTCGAGTACAGCTACTGTAGTATGTGGCCTGAAAAGGTCTAGAATGAGGAGCCCTTTCTGTTCATTTGGCATTCTCAGAGAACACTTGATGCTAGCAAGGTGCAGTACAAGCACAGCTTCAATGTACTGCTGTGTTGTAATTTTGTTTGCCCAGTGATTGGGCAAATGTGTGATACACCAGTCTCTGGGAAATTTATGACTGGGGTGACATGCTGTAGTTTTACCTCCACAGATCATTTGAGGCAGCAGCAAATCACCAGCAAGTGTGCACCCAAGTACCAAAGACACCTGCCTTTTGTCTCCTAATCCCACTAGGACCACTTATCTGGACTCTGTTGCCCATCATCCACTGTGACACCGGGATGAGATTTACCCCTGTCTCATCTATGTTCACCAAGCTCCAGGAGGATCAGCTCTTGAGCCACTGCTTTAGAGATTCTGGCTAAAAAAACCTCTTTTAATTGTATGAAATCAAGTGGGGTTTTGTGGGCGACTTTGGTGCCCTTATGACGGCTGTAACCCATCCTGTTCAGAAAACCCCAAGCCCATTTTGTGGTGATGGTAACACTGCCACATTTCTCCAGCAAGATCTGTGGGCTAGTTGATTTAACAATTCTGAGGGCAATGGCATGCACCACCTCAGTTCGGAGGCTGGTAATAATGAAGCATAGCTTGTCCTCCACCTCCTCTATCAGCAAGGTAGGTCTGCCATGGGGTTTTGTTGGGAGAGATGGCTTCAATAGAGTGGGATCTGGGCTAAGTTTTAGTTGCTCTTTATAGTCAGTTTTGAACTTTCTGACTGTGGATTTATTGATGTTGTGACCATACTTGGTAGAATAGTACCTGACCACCGACATCACCCCATTTTCGGTAGCATATCATCCTATTTCAAATCAGACCTCACCAGTGTAAGAGGTGTAGGTTGAAAGGCAGCTCTTTTTGTGAGGTGGTGGTTGGCAAGCACTTAATTCTAGAGCAACTGCACTAGCAGCGTCCGCAACCAGGCCAGTCCATGTTGCTAGCTGCTCTGAGGACACCTCGTGTAGATCAAATAGGTACTCTGTTTTGCTAGCTTTGCTAGCAGCAATCCAGCGCAAGTTGGACATTTCTCCAGTGATTCAGCAACGAACAGATCAGCAAATAAATGAAGCAACGATCAAGTATGCATTTGTTTTACACTACACTACATACTGCAGTCAGGACAGGCTGATCTTAAATGGCTTTTGAGTGCTGTAATCAGGGCCCCTACTTTTCTGCGGCAGAGTGGGACCAAGTTCTGCGGCAAGACTACCATTTGCTGTAGAACTTCTGCGGCGGTGGTTTGTAAATTCTGCAGAAGTTCTGCGGCACTAACAAACTACCACATCACAGTGTCAGCTTGTCATCCTGACTTCACTTTCATGGCAGTGATTATAGCAATCAGGATAACAGACTTATAAAAATAATTTTATGCCTAAAAAAGCAAAACAAATGTCTCTCCCTTAAGGTCCTAGCCTGCTGTATAAATGACATATGCAGAGGGGATCTTATGTGATAAATAAGGTATTTCTATATGCTATCTATTCCACTAATGAGGTTTCCACTGTCTATCACTTATATATTTGTATGTGCTTTCTACACCACTCATGAGGTTCCCACTGTGTATCACTTATATATTTATATGCAGTCTGTAACATACATACAAATATGCGTGTGGGTGGTGACAGAGACAAAGATACCGTATGTGTGTGTGTGTGTGTGTGTGTGTATGTTTGTATATATATATATATATATATATATATATTTTTTTAATTTCCATGATCTTGCATCCTCATTTATACAGGTCAGCACGAAAACACAGCATGCTACCCTCTGGCCCAACAGCTGTCCCTGCATACAACATTTCTCAATAACTTTTAGGCGATTCTATCAACCAATGACAATATGCAATCAATAACCCTGGCAAAAATGTGTACAGTGCAATTATTTATATAACAGGTCTGTTCTTTCAACAGGTCTACACATTATTATATTTCACTTTTCTGGGCATAATTTCTTTATTTTTCTTAAAAATCTAGACAGTTAAACTCATTTTACCAGTTATTCATTTCAGATAGTGTCTCTGTACCTTAAAGGCACAAATAGGTTTGTACAAAGTGAGGTATGGACTTAACAGGTCTGTGCTATTGACAAGGTTTTGTTTAAGTTGGCCCTAGTGCAACAGTATAAGACTGAAAATTGTATTAGGCTGTAGTGCAGGTTGAGCAAATATCACCATGCATAATGTGCTGTGCCACCGTCTTTGGCAGTGGGAGCTGTGGTAGATAAGTGACTGTTCATTTCTGTTGCAGAATGCAGCCATTTCATTAGCTAATGTATGATGTTATAGCAATGATAACATCACATTCTGAACATATGGTGGGGGTTGATATAAAAAGTGGGGACGGGAACCAGATTCTATGTATAAACAGAAATATTAATAAAAAATCACCAAGAAGAGTAATTCTGCGGCACCCATAGGATTCTACGGTAGATTGCAAGTTCTGTGCAAAATTCTGTGGCCGCAGAATTCTAGGGGCCTTGGCTGTAATTGACCAATTACAGTACATCACAGCTGACCAATTACAATACAGCACAGTAGACCAATTACATTACAGCAGCAAATGCTAATACCGTAAGTGAATACCAGCCACTGTCATCACCAGGTGCGAAATTTCAAACCACGATAAAGTCTTTAGGTCTTGTAGTGCAAACATTTGCGGATGCAAACATATTCTGTTCTACAGTATACACACATATATATATATATGAGTGTGTGTGTGTAGTTTATGATTTTACCCCGGTTTTTCCCCAAGAGTCCCGGGACCCCGGCAGACCTACAGTGCATACACTGGGAGGCACACACTCTGTGTACTGGCTTCACCCCTTCCACACCACAACTGGCTATTGCCTGCCCCTCCCCATAGCCTGAACTGCCGTCTGTCCTCCACTGGGTGGTAGCCAAGGGCTAGGAAAACCTCTCATCCCTTCCCAGGAGAGGAGAGCCACCTCGCAGCAGCTGAATCCTGCTCTCCACCCTCCCCTCCACTGACCCCCAACAACCCAGTCCAATTCCCGAACCCAGGTCGCTGGCATGGTGCAAAGTGTGGCATCCTGTGCCTCAGCACCACCACCAGGCTGGTCCAACAACTTAAACTTTTAAATTATTTCACAGCCTTTTACAAATAAAACTTACTCTGTGCACTGAATGGGGGCTAATGGCTTGAATAAAAAAATTATTTCTGAAATAACTGATTGTAACCTACAGAATATGTATGTACTGTTCATCACTGGTGGGTTTGATGGAGTGCATAGTATTATATGGCACAGGTATTTAATTTGTTTTGTTTTTAGTTTTGTTTGATCTTCAAGCCTGCATCTCCTTACTCCTCCTCCCCCCAAGAACCACCACACACACTTTTGTATCTAGACTTGCTCTGTAAACCGACAGCATGAATGCAAAACTGTAACAGCTGTGTACCTTATCCATTTGAATCACATAACCTGTCATACATAGAAATGTAGCCCACCCCCCGTGTCTAATGGTATGGATGAAATATGTCCATGGGTAGGGGGAGCACACAGCAGCAGAAACATTTCCAGTGGCCATGTTACCCAGGCACAGATGTCACACACATGGTGCCCTTTTCTTTGCTGGTGCTGGCTGAAAACAACAGGTTAATGCATATTAAACAGTTCCTTTCAATAAAGGAATGTCCACACGGAACTTGAAGAAACAGCAGGGATCCCAAATGTATTAAACATATTCACACATAGCTCCAGGGAGCATCAGTTAATTTGTGGGAAACACATTTAGCTTTTGCATGGCCAGTATGGTCATAATCGCAGCTTTTACCTGGACCTAGGAGGTTGCACAGTCTTCAGGGCAGCATTAACTTGGGACTGCTATGGTCACAAAAGTTTGAAGACAGCACAAGTCCCAAAACAGTTCACAGTGCCTATAGCTCTTAATTCATCACAGGCACCCAAACTCTCAATGATCCCCAGCTCTCTCTTTCTCTCACCACACTGGCTTAGTGGATCCCCACGGAACATGCAATCCTCATGGCTTGGGAATTTGTGGGTTCCCTTATGACCCCTGCATCCTTTCCCAGAACTGTCACTAACTGTCCCTGAATTAAGAAGGGGGACATGTCCTATGGAGCTCCAAGGCAACTCGCTCTCTGGACACTACACTCCCTACCGCACTCTTGCCCACTGGATCCCTACATGAATCGGTGCAGGCTGCCAGGGCACTCTGTGACTTGCAGCTGCTGGCTCCTTTCTTGACTTTAGCCACCCTCCAAGATAACCAAAAACAACAGCAGTGGCTCTAGCTCTCATCTGGGTGCCAAAATGCAAATAAATGATACCGTACTAAAATAACAAAAGAACTTGCTTGGCTCATCAGTAGCACAATAAACCACCAGTTCGGTTTCAATAAAAAAGTCATTTTATTGTGGTCAAAAAACAGACAAAATCTAAACGGACATCATACATCTAGCAAGTGCACCCCTAACCAAAAGCGGGTTTGTTGTGCTATTGGTCAGCCGAGCAAGTTCTTTTGTTATTTTGGAACCCTTCAAGATACTCTGTGGCTTGCAGCTGCTGGCTCCCACTTCCTCCTCTGTATCCCCTCAAATTGCCCCCGCCTGGCACTGACTCACTCTCACTCCCTCACCACTCACTCCTCCAACTGGAACTCCTCCTCCCAACTAAAGTGCTGGATTTTATCCCCCCTCACAATTGTGGTGATCTCCCAACCCACAGGAAGCTCCACCTAAGTGCCAAGAAGAATGAACCCTTTTCCCTACTGGGCCGAATTAGACCACAAAAACCCAAGGAGGGATGAATAGACTAGTAATCTCCCAAAGGTGGGGTTACAAAAACATCTAGACTGACAGCAGATAATGACCGCTGGGCCCATCTAGTCTCCCCATTTTTAAATATGATCACTTTTGCTGCAGACCCAACTTGATCTACAGCACTGTCTCTTCCACCCCTTCCTACCATCTAAGATTCCTTTGTGCTTGTCCCAGGCATTTTTGAAACCTACCACTGGTTTCACCCCCACTGCCACCCATGGAAGGCTGTTCCAGGAATCCACCACCCTTTCTGTGAAGAAGTACTTCTTCTCATCGCTCCTGAACCTCCTTCCAGCTTTACATCATGACCCCTTGTTCTATAGCATCTTTTTCTCTCAAACATACTGTATCTCCCTCTTGTACCTTATTGGCCCCCATGAGGTATTTAAAGAGCTCCATAATATCTCCACTCTCCCTCTTCTCCTGCAGTCTCTCCTCATAGGACTTCTGATGAAGATCTTGCACCATTTTGACAGCCCTCCACCCTCTTCTTGCTGCTTTCTCCTTTTTCAAATCATTCCCCCTTCCACACCTTTTTCCTTTGACTGCTCCTTTTTCCTCCTTCCTCCTTTGCTAATCCCCTGCTTCCTTGAATAACTTGCATCCTGATGGGACTGTCTCACCTTGATATCTCCCTACTCTCTCTCAGCCTGTGGTGGCCCACTTTCTGCCTCCCCTATTTCTTCCATCACCCCCCTTCCCCTGGCTACTTTAAATGTCCATCAAAGTAACATTTGAACCACCCACTGAGGACTGTGATTGCCTCCTGGAAGAAAGCAGGCCATCACCTCGGTATAGGTTATTATCCTTCCAGGTTGGTCACAGTCCCCAGTGTAGCTATACCTCTCCTCTCTGCACCATTCCTTCTACCGCTACTTGAAGGCCTTGTGATGCATATCTACATGTAAACTCCATGTCAACTACATGAAAACTCCCTCAATGTAGTTTAGATTGTTATAGAACACCTGACACGATGGATACATAACATGCTGGCATTTGGAAACAAATTAAGAAAGACATAACCCTCTTGCAATGTTAGAAAAATATACAGTGATTTTCAGGCACTGATTCAGTTACCCACCAAGCATATTGTATCTTTCATGATATGTGCTGCAACACAACATCAGTCCTCATGAAAAACTAAAATGTTCAAATGTGGTTCCAAGGTTAAACACAGCAACCATTTCCATACTGTAGCTGCTATCTCCATGGACTGACAGCTTTGAAATGAGTGATATATAAACAACATGACTCATTTTTTTCAAATTGAGTCAGACTTAGTAGACTTGAGTTATTATTTTTAGTGAGTCATGCATTTTATTAGACTTCTATGTACAAGCAAAATAAGACTCCAGTGCTCTCAATGCTCACTCTTTCAGAAAGAGAGCTACTGTGTGAGAACCGAGTCTAATTCTTGAAATTGAAAGATTTACAATATATTTCAATGGGCAACTCAGTCTTCAATTTTTTTTCATGTCACTCCTAAAATCAAGAGATTAAGAAAACATAAATTCTTCTTAACAAGTAATCTGAAACTGCAACCTTGTCAAATATGTTCTTGGATTATATTTTCGGCTATATAAATGTAATAAATCACTCACATGATTCCACTAAATAATCTATGCAACAAAATTCAAACTTTAGCATTGATTTATTTTTGATGTCAGTGATCTCTATTTTCATAAGTATTTTATGATTTTTTTTGTGTAAGATTCACACATAGAAATAAATTAGTCAGGCAGCCATGACACTTACAGTTTTTAGGTTTCTTATTTTTGAATCTTTTGGCTGGGAAAGGCACACTGAGCAAATGCTTGTTTCCAGGTGCATCCCAGTGGCACAGGGAGGTCAAGTGGCTGCTCGGGTTACACAGTATGCAGGTAGCCATTGTGGGTGTCAAACCTAGGTCTGCTGAGTTTCCAGGTTCACAACTTGGTGCTCTAATCTCTAGAGCTATACTGCCTCATACAATAACTTTTAGACATTGCAAGAACAGTATAAGGACCCATGATGTTGTTGGTACAGCTTTGAGAAAATGTAACATTTAGAACAATTAAGCTTATTTTCATATTTTTTCTGTACTTATTACCCTTATTTCTTTACTACTGAGGACATCTGTGTTAAAATAGTAACTCTATCCTATCTGCTCTGGCTTCTTGTCTATACCTGCCATCACAGTTCTGCTTATAACATCTTAATCTGTAGGTGTGGGGTAATATGATGTCATAAACCAGAGATTATGATGTCAGGTAAACTGAGAGAGCAGATAAAGTCTAGCATGCAGGGATCCTGTTTTCATAAGACCTGTTTTCATGGGACTGCCCTCAGTAATAAAGATGGGGAAAGAATTACAGAAAATATATAAAACAAACTGAATTGTGTCTAAATCATTTCTCAAAGTTTGCTGAATAGTGTCGGGGCTCTTTAATAATAAGGAAAGTGGATAACCATACTGTTCAACTGGACTCGATCTGCTTATTTTATTAGGTGTTCAGCCATTCTCTGTGGTGCTTCAATTGTTCATTACAGGTACATTTTTTAACTTATATTATACTGGATTTTAATATATTACATACAAGATGATAAATGATGCCATTATCATAAAACATATAATCAAATACATTCTTTACATTCACACTATTAATACTCTGTACGGTGTGTCTAGACCAAAACATGGAGGGGCGGGTGAAAAAAGAAAGCACATAGTATACTGTATCACACAGACATAACAGCTAACCTTAGTTCATTCATTCCTGATTTTATTTGTTCGTTCATTGGTCATTACAATTAACCAACATTAAAAACAATAAATAAGAGTACAGTAACATCAATTACAGAAACGTTATTGCACATAGACATTACCAGATAACTCAGATGCATACATTACTGTGACTTTTTTTCAAAATCTTAATACAGCTTCAATATAATTAGCAAATATCAGTGCATCACTGACTGCAAGGGGATTTAACAGGATTTCAAGACAGTCTTGTAAAGAGTTTCAATATCTTTCTATTGTCCCTTTGAGGTATAAATTCCTCCATTTTAAATAAAGTGGACATTGGAATATGATGTGGAACAGATGTTCATGATGATCTAGATTACAATAACAATTCACATCATGATCTTCCTTCTTATTACTATATTTGGCCACCGTTGTTGGCCACCATTGTTTTCAGCCCAATACTTTCCTGATGACATATAGTTATTAAGCTTCTTATCTTTGGTGAAAAGGGTAATTGCAGGTATGATTCACATCTGTGCCATTTTTTTATAATTGGCAAACCACTTAGAAATTTTAGAATTTACAATTACCTGCAATATCCCTTGCTTGATATGCCATGAAGATACATGATTTTATAATCAGTTTAAAAGATGACAGGATAATGACTCCCTTCAAGGAATCCTCCCATAAACTTTCCAGATTATTTGAAAATAATATATTTTGAAGATTTGCTAGCCATGGGTGACTTGTTTTCATGTTTTAACCATATCAATTTTTCTTTAAACATTACGTTTGTGATTTAATATTCTTAACCAGTAAAAATATTCTGACATCAATAATTGCTTTTACTGGAACTCTACCCAGCTCAGCTCTTACATGCTCGGCTGGTCAGATTTTAATGAGTTTCATAAGTGAACAACAAAATAAAGAGAAAGGAGATAACTTTAGTTTAGTTCATTTGTTAAATTCAACAGGTTTTCAGCACTGTGTGGATTTACTAAAGGGGAAAGAAACCTTACACTAAGGTGCAGTAATAGGGCTATTAGATTCCAATAAGCAAAATCACAACTTTAAATACTTTTTTGTTACTTACATTTAAAAATATTAACAATAATCTAGATAATCCTCCATTCCCACTACCACCTTATTAATTAACACTCTTCCCGAATGCACCCGCAGCTGAAGTCGGCAAGGTGGCTCAGCTGTAGGGACATTTAGTTCCTACTGTTACCGCTGCTTGTGATTGAGTATATGGCAGTGTCAAAGGCTGCCGTCTGTCCTGGTATCATCCCCTCCTCCTGCCCCCCCACCTCTCTGAACTTCATTGCAGTTTTTGCTGATTGGGGCCTATTGGCCCCACTACTTTTTCATTAGTTAAGGTTTCCTCCCCATTTAATATGGTTTGAAATTTGATTTCAAATTATTAATGATTACAGGTGTTTGGAGGGGGTATGGCAGACTGCTGAGGTGGGGGTGTAGCCAGATATTTATATTTTGTACGCACACTCAGCAGCTGCTGCCCCCTATGAAAACAAATGTACACATCCTCTCAAAGTGCTGCCCCCACACCACCCCATTTTAAAACAAATCAGGTTATTAGACGACTCGTCTAATCTCTAAACAGGTTGTACACATATACTGTATATGCTCTAAACAATTGAAGTTTAAACAGATACAGACACCAAGTGGTCTACACTAACTCAAATACACCAGTTTATACTGATAGTGGTAACAAAAAGGCATTTGGTTTGGACAGGTACTCATAAAAACTATACACAAATGTGTACAGTGAGTATGCCTGCCTACACCCTTGACCTGAGATTGTGTTACATACAAGAATAAATGGAGATGTCTTAGGAAAGGCAACGGTGAAGCCATTCTCTGGCCCAGAGCATCATGAATAGAGAGCAAACCAATCAGTGCACTCAAAACGTGGAGTCATTACAAAATGTTTATTGAATGACAATCAAGTAAAACCTTGGACAATGTAAAGGGAAACAAAACACAGTCAGGGGGAGTCTGACTAAATGCCAGCTTTTTGTTGAGCACGTTGATGGGGATTTTGACACCTGAGATTCCCCTGCAGCAGCAGCAAGGGGTTGGGTAAGGTGGAGGCCCCGTGGGAGCAGTCGGTATAATGACAAAATGGAAAACAGCATAGCAAAAATGATGGTTGGTGACACTCATGCTCATGCTTTAGCCTAAAAAGTTTCCACTATAAATTTAAAGATAATGCAAAGGTCTGCTGATGAGATTGTGTAAGTTTTCAGAATCAGTGTTGTTACAACCAATTCCCTAAGGTAGAATTTGTTGAAAATACATTTAAATACAAAGTTCAGAAAGTCATTTATAATTTTACTTTAAAAATGACCCAGATACGTTACAGATGATTTCACTGCACAATTTTTTATTATTCTACTGCTTAAGCAGTGCTACAGTGCTGTGTATTTGAAGGGATACTCTCAGTAACAAAATTAAAAGCATGTCTCTCTTCTAATGCCTAGTTCCTATACAGTGATGAACTTTCTTTGAAGAAAATAAAAGTTTTAATTGCTCTTTAGTGTATCCTTGGATGCTACCATTCTCCTTACTGCCTCCTGTATACTACCTAAAACAACCACCCACAACTTTGAGGATGCTGTATTGAACCAACTCTGGTTACTGATAGTTCTTGGAGGGGAAGAAATTATGGCAGTGCCAAGTGTTGTGAAGTCAAATTTAAAAAGTGCAAAACGTTAGGAAAACATGTTTTAATAAAGTTAATGTGGCAGAGTATGTGGAGTGTTCTGTCCTAAACAAATGCACTCTAAAAATTCAAAAATTAAGTTAGAATTAATGTTTTGACAGTGAGACCTTCCTCAGGAATGATGCATAAAGAACAAAAGTACATATAGGTAGCCATGGAAAGGTGCTGGGCTTGATTTTCAATCAGCCACTAGACTGGCGCATTGTGCAATGATCCATGGCTGCAGCAAACTCTGGATGTGTCAGGGACCCTGCACCCTATTCTGGAAAAAAGGGTGTCCCTGTGCCAAAGTCTTTAGAGTCATCACAGCTGCAGTGTTGTGGCAAATCTTTGGCACACCGGAGGGGTTTGATGGAGGATCCCATCAAGTCCCCCCCAGCCAGTGCAGCCCTGGTGCAGTTATGCAGTTGAGGGTGGGAGAAAATGCTGCAAGGTTGGTATCAGGGGCAGGAGGACCAGTGGGAGTGCCAAAGGGGTGAAAGGGCACAGTAGTAGTGGCAGGGTTCAGAGGTAACACCCAGTGGAGGTGCAATAACCACTTGGACAAAGCCACCGGACCTGAGCAAAACATATTAGACAAGAATGGACCCTGTCATGGACCATCAGGTGGCAACTGCCCTGGCACCTGCCCCATAGGTGACACAGTCACCAACAGTGTAGTCAGGCATCAACCTGCCTCCACATGGTGGGCTGTTTAGCAAGGGAACATCACAGTGCCCATGGGACATCTCCATCATCAACTGCACCTCATACCCTGCAGCCAATGCCAAGTGCCACAAGTCACAGATGGTGTCATCTATGTGGTAGGTGCCAGGGCTGTTACCATCTACTCCTGACCTAGCGGCTCTGTCCTACTGGCCATGGCACCTCCACTGGGTGCCACCTCTGAACCCTGCCACTGCTGCTGTGCCCATTACCCCCTATGGCACCCCCACTGGTCCCTCTGCCCCTGTTCCCATCCTAAATAAGGGGATGGTACAGTTCTGCCATGGTGCAAGCCCCCTTGTGACCTGGCACACCTGCCTGTCTGCTGCAGGGGTGGCACAGGGCAGCTTTGGTGCAAGGAATCCTGATTTTGATGCAGCATATGTTTGAAAATTAGGACTGCTGCTACATTTGGTGCAAGGTGTCACTTGTGGCAATTTTGTTTTAACATAGGCACCTTGTGCCAAATGTCCACTTCTGAAAATCGTACCCAATGTGTATATGTGTGGATGAAAACATTTCCTCTTACCCCAATATGCCATAAGGTACTTTGAGTTAATTGGATTGAATTCCCAATGAAAACAAGAGTATCACTTTAAATTAATTGTCCTAAATAATATTTAATAAACATATAGTAAACTTGCTATCACCATTAATAAAGTGAATTGGGTTTAATAAGCAGTAATAAGCACTTAACTGATAGTTAATTTTACAATTAAGAAACATATATTAAGGTGGTTATTCTTACTTTATTGAACTATCTAATTAAGGAACATTCAGGACTACTTTTAATACATGTGAATTTGCCATTCAAAGTATAGTGATGGCTCAGTGCAGTGGTAACACTACAGCAGTCCACATCAGTGATCTGAGTTTGGGAGCAAGTTCAGTCACTGGAGGCTGGCGGGGGAAGGAATTTTTTTTTTAATTTAGCTTTTTGGTCCACATTGCCTCCTCCCAACTGGTGACGGGGACACATATGTATTTTTTATGGTTTTCTCCCCTAACCCCCTCCCCAAGGCCCCGGCCATGTGAGCATGTGTAGGCACGCTTCACACCCAATGGCACCAGCTTAGCCCCTTCCACCTCCCAATACTTTGCCACCCCCTTTCCACCTATGCTGCCCACCAGACCTCCACCTGGTGGGAGCAGAACTGTGGGGGAGAGCCAACCCACTCTCACCATCCTCAGTAGAGGAGAGATGCCCACTGGCATGCTCAGTCCTGCTCTGTCCTCTCCCCCCCCCACCAGCACCCTGATGATCCAAGGTCATTCCCGAACCTGGAGCACTGGCATAGCATGAGATAAGGTGTCCAGTGCCTCAACCCTCTGTGCCACCAGGCCGGCTTCCAGGGGAGGGAAATTAAGGATCCCATTGACAGCTCTCCTCCTTTGGGGAGGGTGGGGGCTGTACCTCGCACCTCACCAAGACTAGCACTTAATAAAGGCTAGGTGCTATCACCACAGGGATACCAGATGGGGAGGGACATTACTCGATGCTGGCATGTCACATGCCTCAGCATGCATGAGTGTGTGTGTGCCATTGCATATTCAGCTCCATGTGGAAAAAATGGAGGAAACAACCTGGTCTCCCAGAGGTAGTGCTGGCATCCCACCCTCTCCCCTGTAGACTCATGCACTACTGAACTGGCACGCTACCCACCACCTCAGTGGTCCTGTGCAAGAGGTGGCTGAGTACGTCCAAGAGAAGATAGGTGACAGAGTTGGGGGGGATGCCCTCTAGGAGTGAGGTAGGCTGGAGGATGGGTGGATAAAAGTTTTAAATTAAAATTGAAACAGAGTGATGTTCTGATGGTGTAATTTTAATATCCTTTTTCGCAATGTGAGAGATGAGGGTTTGCACCCAGCTCTTTGGACTTTCCCCATGTTAGGAGAACATTTATTTTATTGGGGTAACAAAAGCAAAGTTGTAATTGGCTGAACAACAGCACCTGGCTGTTCGTTAATCTCTGTTAATGCACAGTTAGGGTGGAGAGGTTCCCCAGATCCTAAATCAGTGGATATAATGGATCTTTTTTTGTGCCTGATGGCAGAAATGTGAAAAGCAGCCATTTGCAATGGGCTGCTTAGTGAGCAGTAATCGGCTCCTCAGCCACCCGCCCCACTGATTTCCACGTAATGCACACTGAATGGGGGGAGAGAGAGTACTCTTCACCTGCCATGTCACTCATCCCATATGCTTGTTGTCCATGCTGCTGTTCAGTCAATTAGCCAACTGGCATTAGTGTTTTCCCTACGCCATGTTACCCAGCCATACAGTGAACACCCACCTCCCCCTGGTTGGCTTCCCACCCACCTGCCCTGCAGGTCTCCGGTCACCCAGAGTAAAAGTGCCACCCCACCCCCACTGTTTGGCTACCCACCCACCCTGTGGATATCCACTGCCCCATCCCTTGATCTCCAGTCCCCTCAGAGAGAGAAAGACACAGCAGGATGGGCACATACAATTGCAATACTAACTGCCTATGGTGCCCTCTGTCTCTTATTGTTACCGCAGCCAGCTGCCTACTCAAGCTGCTCGTTATATGAATATTATCTCAAAGTATGTTATAACTGAGTATCTTTATTTTTTCTTTTAGTTGTTTTGGTTCTTTATTGTGCATTCTTTTACTACCTCTGTATGTATGTTGACCCTCATCCTTTGATGTGGAACCTTTGTAAACGAGCAGTTTCTGCTCAATGGTATTTGTAATCCAAAAATTTAATAAATAAATAAATAAAAATAAAAAAATTGCGAGTTGCAGCAATCTCCTGTCTGTGTGTCTCTCTCTGTTCAGTCATTTAACAGCACATTCGACCTCCTGATATGCTTTTCCACTACCACAATGTACCCACCCACCTGCCCCGCAGACCTCCGAGTACTGAGCAAGTCAGTGTTCCCTGGACCAGCACATGCCTACCCAACCAACTCCCTCTGCAAATCTCCAGGTACCGTAGCAATTCCCCGGGTGTCAGCTTCTCAGTGTCCACTGCTGACTCTGTGTGTATATGTGTGTGTGTGTGTGTGTGTGTGTGTGTGTGTGTATGTGTGTGTGTGTGTGTGTGTGTGTGTGTGTGTGTGTGACTCCCAGGTTAAGCTCCTGTCTATCCGCTTGTCTGCTGATACTGTAATGCATCCAGTGAGCCCCTCCCCATCCCCTCCACCTGCACAGGTCATTCAGATGGGTGGTGAAGGTGAGAGCAACAGGCAGCATCCGTACTCTGTGGCAAGTGTGCACCTGGGCAGACAGGTGGTTCCCTTGCCTCTCCATCAGCACCCACTCCCTCCCACGAGCAAGGCACATGGGTGACAGGCACACAGAGAGTGCGAGAGAGCAACATGCAGCATCCATGCACTGTGGGGCACAGATGATCAGAGGCAAGTCTTTTAATTTAACTGGTGGTCCTGTAAAAGGAAGTAGTGCTCCGGGGAGAGGGAGAGAACAACTCCTGATACATTTTGTCTATGAGCAGCTTCATTCTGTGGCTAGTGACTGAGACAGCATTGCTGTCATGCACATCCAGTCACTTGTGGAAAACGCTATGCTGGAAACCGACAGACATGGGGAAAAAAGAGAGAGCATCAAGCACAGCATCTGTACTTACTGATTCCCAAGACAGAGGCAGCACCGCATGTGTAGCTTGTGGAGTGGAACAGTAAGTCAGTTGACATAGTATAGGCTCTGAGAGACAGCAAGAGGTAGAGGCACAGAACTGTGTTATTTTGCAGTTTGTCCCTCTGCCACTTTTTGCCAGAGACAGAGCCTTCACTGCACAGTTAGGTGAAACAGCGAGCATTAGAGAGGGTAAGCGACAGGGCCAGATTAAAAGGGGGGAAAACTGGGCAAATGCTCCAGACCCCCAGCCACAGAGGGGGCCCCCCAGCCATAGCCACTGCACAGCTCCAGTGAGGTAAGCTGAAGCAGCAAGCATCTACTAATTGCTCCTCCTTCCCCATCAATTCACAAGTTCATGGCCACCGCAATTGTTTTGGTTTCCTACCCACTCCCCTGTTTAGCTCTAGCCTGGCACCACCATGCAATGTAAGGTGAAGCTGAAGTAAACTGTCTGGTTTCTTGTTCCTTCACTATCCCCCCCCCCCATGGTACTTTTCTTTTAGGATTAGAAGACTCCAAGTGTCACTTGTAACAGGGTGCCCCTGTTATGAATATTTAGTCCTGAAGCAAAAATGTGTAACCCCCCCCAATCTTCTTTTCCTACTTTTCTCTCATCTTTTTCTTCCTCCATTCTTTACTAAATTTCGTGTCACAGTGGCCAACCTGGCATATCTCTACAAACTTTACTGTCCCTTTAAATAATCCTAAAAACCCTTATGGTTGCACAATGAAAGTGTATCCTTTTTCTGTAAGGAGTTCTGTGTTTGAGTAATGGTTGTGCTCCTAAGGTGCCCCCAGTTTGTTTATGTTACACTTCAGCGCTGGAAATAGGTGCCTTGGTGTCAAAAGTGAAACGCTATGCACTATTGTAACCGGTGCCCCTTTAAGAAGCACAGAAATGCTGTGCTGCAAGCCCGATGTCGGGTGAAGTAAATAAAAAGGAAACCACTTGTTGCAGTATTGATGAAAAGCTCTTGTGAGCTTAAAAAGGAAAAGAAGTGGCTCTGTATGAGGAAGATCGAGATGAAGTGACAACAAGAAGAGGACAGACGACAGAGGGATGAGGATCGATGCATCCAGGCAGAAGAAAGAAGATGTCAGGACATAAAATGGAATAATACCCTGAAAGCCGTACAGGACATGAATGAAGGTCAGGTGGATAGAACTGAGCCCAGAGACATAAAGCTAACTAAATTGTCAGAGAGTGATGACATTGAGGCATACATTACTACCTTTGAGAGGATAGCCCAAACCTGTGTATGGCCTCGTGATTAGTGGCTAATAAGATTGACACCGTACTTATCCTGGAGAGCCCAGTTAGTATATTGACAACTGAGTGGGACTGATGTTAATGATTATGATAGAGTAAAAGAAGAAATATTGAGATGTTATAATATCAGTACTGAGACCTATCATCAGCGTTTTCGTTCTCAGAAAATGGCCCACTATGACACCCCCAGGGAAACATATGCTCGTCTCAGAGATTATTGTGGTAAATGGCTACAACCGATGACTAAGACTATTGATCAGATTATGGAGCTAATAATCATTGAACAGTTCATTCAGGTTTTACCACTGGATGTACAGTTATGGGTTAAGGCGCACAAGCCAGAGACAGTGGAAGAAACCATTAAACTGGTAGAGGACTACTTGGCAGCTCATCCCACCAGACCAAGGGGACAACAAGGTAACCCAGGACTATCTACAGCTCCAGTAAGAACTTTTTTTCCCAATAATCAAAGGCAATCAACTTACAGTAGACAAGATAGAGGGGGCAGGGTCCCATATGCAGACATTATTTGCCATGGATGTCTCGGGAAGGGACACATAGTCAGAAACTGCCCTAATAAAGAAATGATACAGCACATTTGGCCCTAATGAACTTTGGATATATTACTTCTGTGGGAGTGGGAGACCAACAGACTTTGGGATTGTTAGACACCGGAAGTAGACAAACCTTGATGAGAGCCGATCTGGCCCCTGAAATAGACTTAAGCCAGAATGATACAACTGTTCGCTGTATACATGGGGATGTCCATCAGTACCACACTGCAAAGTTGGCATTGACTGTTAACAACCAAATCCACACCTTGTTAGATTAGTACCCCGTCTACCTGTACCTGTTATAACTGGCCAGGATTTCCCTTGTTTTAATGCCTTAATGAAGACTCATCAATCATTGGTGGAGCCTGTTAATGTAGTTACCAGGGCCCAGGCAAAATCACAGATGGAACCTGTCTTTTCTTTTGAAGAGGATTATTTTGAAGGACAAGGAAAGGCAAGAAGATCCAAACAAGTTAAAAAGAAGGAAAATAAAGCTTGGCATGATTCACATCTAGAAAAGAATGTGGAATTAGCACCAGGGTTGTTAAAAGATGACATCAGACTGGAACCGTTGGCAGATGAGACTTTAAGACCTCTATTTGCACAAATAAATCAGGAAGAAAAGAAATGACATTCTCATTTTATATTAAAGCATAATGTACTGTATAGAATAGCGGTTGATCCTGTTACAAACTGTGAGACAGAGCAGTTAATGGTACCTAAACAGTACAGGGAGCAGGTAATATGATTGGCCCATGATATTCCCATGGCTGGCATGAGGGGAGGGATAGAACACTGCAGCAGATACTATCCAGGTTTTGTTGGCCGGGGATTCATCAAGAGGTAGCAGCATATTGTAGAGCTTGTGCAAAATGCCAGCTGGTGGCTCAGGGAGGGAAGAAAGATCAAGTACCCCCGCAACCCATCCCTTATGTAATGACTCCTTTTGAGAGAGTAGCTATGGACGTGGTGGGGCCCCTAACAAAGAGTTCTAAGGGAAATCAATTCTTCCTGGTTGTGTGCAACTCCACCACCCGGTACCCTGAAGCCATACCAATGAGAATGGTTACTGCCCCAGAATAGCTGAAGAATTAGCTAAAATCTTCAGTCAAATGGGAATATCACAAGTGATTCTAACCGACAGAGGCAGTAACTTTACATCTGTGATGCTGCAAGAATTGTACCATCTGTTGGGTGTCTCTGCAGTACATACCTCCCCGTATCACCCTCAGACCAATGGGTTAGTAGAAAGATTCAATAAAACACTTAAGAAAATGTTGCAAAAGTACATACAAGAGGAAGGTCGAGACTGGGACAGTTTTCTCCCTCACCTCTTGTTTGCCTACAGGAAAGTACCCCAAGCAACAACTGTTTTTTCCACCTTTTCCTTAGTATATGGTTGCAACCCTAGGGGACCATTAGATGTAATTAAAGAACACTGGGAGGAAGGCAAATGTGTGGGATTTACAAACATTGTGTTTTTTATGCACTAAATATTATCGTCTGGTGTCTGTCAATTATCCCACACCTTCTACACACCTGACACCCTCCTCCCCTGGCTCTGTGATGACGTGGCAATGACTCTGCTGGAAAGAACCAATCAGTAGCAGTATCCAGGCAGTTTGAAAATGCTTACTGGCACCAACGTCTCTGTAGGGCCCAGAGTATGCTGGGCTGGGTGTGTGCTACAAGAAGGCCACCTTTCAGGCCTCTCACTCTATTTGGCAATGCAACAGCATTCAACATCAGGAGGAGCAGGAGTATCAACAGCGGTTCCAGTTTCTATCACCAGTGTTGGGTACAAATTCCGAAGAAAGGCTACATGCAGTCAACGGTGGCGAGTTTCAGTTCCAGACAGCAGCAGACTTCATTGTGTGGGTGGACCAGGACCATGGACCTGAACAGTTCAGCTGGGTAGTCGGTGGCTGTCTCCTCTCCATCTTCTCCTCTCCAGTCCAGTTTGAAACTGTGGCACTGGCAAGTCAGGAAGACTCAGAGTAACAGTAAGGTTATCGCTACAGTGTGCTGTGTAGCTTCAGAGCCAGCCAGCAAAATAACAGCAGCAAAGTTTGTTTGAGTTTTGTAGTGTGTAAGGGGAGGGAGTATGGAATTCACCTGGGAAAAGGAGGAAACAACAGATATAACAGTCTAGGGCCTGGGATAAAGAGGTACAAATGGACTAAAAGTATATTTAAAATGTAGGGGGTGTGAAAAACATAAGCTAGACCTGGATCAAGGACAATACAAAAATAGATTTATAGCCTAAAATGTAGGGAGGTTTGTGGATGGAATTGGCACTCTGGTCCTGGTATAAGTCAGAATATAAATGGATTGTCTCCTTTGAAGAGCATATTTACCACTGTCTGTGTGGTAGGCAAATATTTTTTTCTTGGTTGGCAATTTACGTGTGAGTGTGTGTGTTTTGTGTGTGTGTGTGTGTGTGTGTGTGTGTGTGTGTGTGTGTGTTGTGTGCTGGGATGGCTAGCCACCTGGGATTTTTTTGGGGGGTATGGATTAGAGATTATCTTAATATGAACAAATATTCCAAAGTGTGTGTATTTCTGTGTTCGGGGGGGGATTGGCAAGTTAGCCTTTTACTGGCACAATATGTGAGGCAGGTAAGTGCTGAACTGTTTGTCCTTACTTTCTCAGTTTGTTTGCAGCACTCCTGTTGCCCTGAGTGTGCTTTTTTGTTTTCACTAAAAATATGTGTTACCTTAATGGCAGTGTTGTGTCTGTTGTCTTCCAAAGTATCCATGAGTCAGTTACTTGTAAGTGCAGAGTGCTGTGGAAATGTAGCTGGGACCCGGTCACTGATTACTTGTATGAAAAGTTGGGTGTTGTACATGGGCCCCCAGAGTTTGATGGCCCCGGGCCCCCCAAAGACTTAATCAGGCCCTGGTGAGTGACTCCAAAGGAGAGAGAGAGAGAGAGAGAGAGAACTTCTCATCGATATTTGCATTGTGCAGTAATTGTACAGTCCTGCACTATCATACCATTTGCCTTACAGAAGCGGGACACAGACTGCAGCTTCCCTGTCTGTGCTGCATTGTGAGCATGGGTTCAGGACACAGTGAGAGACAGACAGCAGCTCACAACAATCACTTCAGCTGGAAATCCTCTCCGGATGTCTCCTCTTACATAGCTGACCATGGAACACAGCACAAAGAGCGAGCAAGAAATATGGCACTGTCCTCTCTCTCTGTCTGTCTGTCTGTCTGTATTGCCAACCAGTCAGTGAAATATTCCCTCTGTGTCCTGCAGTTTCTACATGAGTGCATGACTTATTTATTTTTATTTATTTATTTACATTTTTGGTAACCAGGTAAGTGTGCTGATTCAAAGGACCATTTTCAGTCACGACCTGGACCACAAGGTGGCGATACAGAAATACAAGCAGCAGACACAATATACAATTTGATTATACTGTACAAGCACAAATGGACAACAAAACAGACATTGTGTACTTATGGTATACGAGAATGGTAAGTAAAGTACCATTGGGATACCAGCTGCAGTACAAGGAGAGAATAGTAATGCATTTGCACAGGTTGGCAAGGAGCAGTTTAAACATAACAGACTTAATAGTATCTAGTCTAGGTAGCACGCCTGTCCTGATGAGAAAGAAAGCAGGCCGACCTGAGAAAGCTTGTGGTAAAAAAGTAGAGCTTGGCTCCCAGACAGTGCACCAAGTTCAGGCAGTGAGGGAGCATAGGCTGAGTAAAATGGAGAGCAGGACAGTAAGTGCTGTGCCCTACCAAGTCCTGGTGCATCCTTGTGCCACGGCCTGGACTGGGTACAGTGATGTGGGAGGAGGTCTTACAGGTAGGTTTTGAGAGGCATCATGAGAGTTAAGCGTGTGGGTTTGTGCTCTAGGGACGGGGGGGGAGAGAGGAGGATGGGCAAAAGGCACCAGACAGTTGTAGGATTATGGTGACTTTTGGTCTCCTGCGCTGCCCTGTGTACATTTACAGGTGGAGTCTTTCATTAGCCAGGCCTTTAGGTTAGATTTGAAAGATGCATGGGATGGAGATGTACGAATGGACATGGGAAAATAGTTCCAGAGGGAGGGGGCAGAGACAGAGAAGGCCTTACTGCCCATCACTGTAGAGACTTGGGGAACTTCCAGGGATTGAATGGAGGATGCCCTAAGAGGTCTTGTGGCTGCTCTATTTATGAGTAGGGGGGCATGGGGGATAGTTGGTTACTTCTGAGAGCATTGTCGACCAGGCAGCCTGCAGTATAGTCAAAGGGTTCCTGGAGAGGGAGCCATCCAAGGGACTGGTAGAGTGAACAGTGATGAGTTAATGAGGGGGCTTTAAGAACAAAGTGACAGATGGCATTGTCTGTCATGTTGAGGTGGGAGTGTTGCTTTATGGACACGTGGGAGTAGATGGGGAGCAGTAGTTAAGCAGTGGGAGAAGGTTGCCTTGCACAATGGTGAGGTGAGCTTCAGATAATAGCAGGTGGCTTGTGCAGTACGCTACTCCTAGCTTCTGGTTTATCTGACTTACCATCAGGGTTGTGTGCTTACTGTAGGTGAGCGATGGGTCGCGGGTAACACTGAGATATTTGAAAGAGGTGATCTGCTCAAGTGGAGGACCTGCAGGTGTACATATGGTGAGGGAGGAGTTTAACTTGGCTGTCTTGTTTAGGAAAGGCTTTGATCCGAAGAGCATGGCCTTTGTCTTTTTCCCATTTACAAGGAGTTTTCTGGATGTGAACCAGTGTACAATCACCGCATAGCTGTCAGTGAGAGTGGAGGAGATGGATTCTAGGGACTTATCGCTGTGAAATAGGACTAGGTCATCCACATAGAGGAGTGCATTGCAGTTTAGGCTATCTTCCGGTAGAGCATTGATAAACATGGAAAAGAGAAAGGGGCCAAGAGTTGATCCCTGTGGAACTCCAGTGCTGGTGGGAAGGGTAGAGCTGAGGCAACTTTGCACAGTGGAACTAATTTGTGGAATGGAAGAACACATACAAAATGTTATATATTTCATCCTGAAAAGTACATTTATCTTTATGTTACCACTAATCGCTCACCTACAGTAAGCACACAACCACATGTCCATAGATCAGGGAGGGGCTGTGGACATGGTCTACCTAGACTTTAGCAAGGCATTTGACACAGTCCCACACAAAAGATTAATATACAAGTTAGCTAGCCTGGGAGTGGATCCCAAGATGACAGCCTGGGTAAAAAATTGGCTGGAGAATAGGACACAGAGAGTAATAGTAAATGGAGTCCACTCTGAAGAAAGGGGGTTACTAGTGGGTACCACAGGGTTCAGTATTAGACTGTCCTCTTCAATGTCTTTATAAGTTTACTATTGCAGAGGGACTGGAAGGAAAAGTATGTCTCTTTGCACATGACACAAAGATCTGCAACAGAGTTGATGCACAAGGTGGGGTAGAAAGGATGAAAAGGGACTTGGCAAGGTTAGAGGAATGGTCAAATGTATGGCAGCTTAGATTCAATGCTAAGAAGTGCAGGTAATGCACCTGGGAAACAAAACCCAGGGAAGAGTACACAATGGGGGTGAGATACTAACAACAAAAATGGAAAGGGACCTGGGGTAGTCATATCAGATGACCTAAAGGTGGGCAAGCAATGTGAGAGGCCAGCAAGGAGGGTTGGGGGATACTGGGATGCATAGGGAGAGGCATCACCAGTAGAAAACAGGAAGTTATTATCCCTCTGTACAGACAGTTGGTGAGACCCCATCTGGAGTACTGTGTGCAGTTCTGGAGACCCAGTCTTTGCAAAGACATAGACAGGATGGAAGCTGTCCAGAGGAGGGCAACTAAAATGGTGCAGGGTCTGCACCAGAAGACATATGAAGAGAGACTTAAGGAGCTTAATATGTATAGCCTCGAGGAAAGGAGGGAGGGGGGAACATGATAGAAACTTTCAAGTACCTCAAGGGAATCAACAAAGTCCAAGAGGGTAGCATCTTTCAAAAAAAGAGGTGTGCAAGAACAAGGGGGCACAATTTGAAGATAGAGGGGGCGGCTCAGAGGTAATTTAAGGAAGTATTTTTTCACAGAGAGGGTTGTGGATGCATGGAACAGCCTCCGAGGAGGTTGTGAGTCAAAAACAGTGGTGGAATTCAAGCATGCATGGGACAGTCATAAGGCAATTCTAGGGGGTTGGGGTAGAAAGAAGTAGGCTGCTGGTTAACTAGGATCTGCAGCTTATCCAGTAGGCAGGGAAATGGGCAGACTGGGTGGGCCAAGCGGTCCTTATCTGCCGTCAAATTCTATGTTTCTATGTTTCTATGTTTCACTATGGTTGTTACCCCATATTATAATCACAATTACCCACTCCAGGGTGTGCTTTTATTGGGGATTAACGCACACCCGGGTGCTGTGAGAGCACTCAGCCTGCAGCCTCGTGACTCACAATGCACCCGAGTGTGTGCTAATCCCCAAAAATAGCACACTTCTTTGTGGGTTATTGCTTATGTATTTATACACCCATAAAATCTTTGACCCATTTGATAATCACAATAAGGCACACCAGGATGTAATTTGTGAAATACAGCATTTTTGGGGTTGTGCCCCACAGCACATCCAAGGCATGCTATTATCCCAGAGCAATGCACACCCTCACACTGTCATTTTAATTGTTTAATTATAAAATGTGCTCAAGAATCAGTAAATCAAGCAAAATCTTACAAATCCATTCTTGCTTGGTCCTCCATCTGGAAGCCTACATTAAGTGAGGTAACCATTTAACTTTTAAATGTTTTCATTTTCTAGCAAATATCTTCCTTTTGCATGATGGACTATACTTTTTCCTTTGTAAGATAGCTGTACAAAATTCAATACATTTTATAAAATTTGCATTTCTCTCTCGTTTAAATAAACGGAAAGCCTTCGTAATTAGAGGGGGATTCTCCTGCGGTAATTCAAAAGTGGTAATCAATATATCCTTAACTAAATCCCTCGTAGAGTTAAAATCTGCATCCAGCTGATCTAGAACTCCCAAAATTTGAATATTCTTATATCGTAACATATTTTCTGCACTCTCCAATTTTCTATTTATATTAAAGTTATCCCGCATCAGGCTCACACAGTTCGCTTCTTCAGTCACCTACACTATCAGAACATGAAATTTTAGGGAATCTGGAAAAAATGGATCTATAAGGATTTAAGGACTTAAGCCTTGCTTGTTTGGATTGACTGAACTGGAGGGTAATATAGAATAAATTTAAGTTTAAAATTAAGGAGGTTTTTAGGGAAGGCATTAATATGATATAAGAATCATTTTGTGGCGTGGAGTGAATATGTATTTATTTATTTATTTAGGGATTCGGCTCATACCTTTGCGCTCAGAGCTCTTTTACAAAGGTTCCATGTCAAACAGTGACAATGACAACAATAACAAATAGTTTATATACAATACTCGAATAGTGGGCAGCTAGTATACAATAAGGTTACAATGTAATTCATAGTACCATGGTGATAGTACAGCATCAAGAGCATTCAACTTGGGTAAAGGACAGTGTTTGTATGTAGTGAAGGAGATAAAGAGGTGTGACACCTAGTGTGAGAGTCCAAGGAGGAGGAGGAGTCAAGGTGAGAGGGAGGGGAGACATGGGGGGGAGTGGGTGGCCAAAAGAAGTGGCTTTGTCTAGGAGGTTGGGAGGTAGTGGTAGTAGGTTGGTTATAAGGTTGGTCTTTGGTTTAGCATTTATTAAGTATGTTTTTATTCTCCCCCTGTCTTGGTCTGGGTCTATCCTTTTTATGTAAGGCATGCACTAAAGAACTGACGTTTAAAGTAATTTAAAGATTGTGTATGGACTTATGGACTTTGTTGCTCATGGGTTCATCAATGAATTATTTGGTTTTTTTTTTCACTTGGAGCACATGTGTGCATATTGTTTTTGTATACATAAAAGATGAAATCAGTGAAACATTACATTATTAAAAAAATCATACATAAGGCATACTACAGATCTGACAACTCTCTCTGATCTTCTAGGTGTAGGGGGTACAGGCACAGTCCTTTCAACATCGGCATTCAGATTCATGACTCCCAGCTCGTTGACCATCAACAAAGCAGCTTCTGCAGGAAGGGGAACCTCTGCACTCTCTGTTTGTTCAGAGTTGGAAATATTACTTGTATTTGTTGTAACGCTTGCATTTTCCTGTTCTAAAGACTCTAGGTTATTTTAAGGGGTATTTCAACAAAACTGGAGTTATCTAGCACACTGCTGGCACTCTCAGGATTAGCAATACTGGTCGACATGAGGTCAGGTTCACTGGGCCCATGTATTTTAGCTTCAAATAAAGATTCACCAGCAGGGTCCTCACTTCCTTGGTCAGGGCTAGCTAGTTCAATTTCAGACCGTTCTACAAGGCACAAAACATCAGCTACATCTGAAGTCACACTTTGTACCTCATTTTCAGGTGACACAGGAGTAGTTGAGAGGGCTAGACTTCCAGACAGTTCTGAATCTTTAGCATTATTTCCAACATTACATGCAGGAATCCCCTGAAACAGCTGAGCCAACTCAAAGGACGGGTAATACACAAGCCCACATTCACTCTCGTCAGACTCAGAAGTGACATCATCATCAATGACAGCATTACTTGATGATAGCCTAGGCTGTTGCAAGGCAGGAGGCTGGTCTGTTTTTTCCGAGAGGCACATCAGATGACAGGCCCAGCTGGTATATTACTTTGTGGTACTGTACCTAGGATCATTTTCCCCATTGGAAGAAGGTGATTCCAATGGATGGCCTTTACAGATATAGGATCTCCTTCTGACCATACTTTATAGACTGGAAGATTGTCCAACTTGCTTATGACTAGGTAGGTAGTGTGGCTCCAACAGTCAACTATCTTGTGTTTTCCATGCAAGCCCAAAGTTCTCATCAAGACGCGATCTCCAGGCTGCAGCTCTTGGGCTTTGACTCTCTTATCATGTCTTACTTTATTTGCTAGGTTTTTCCTGGCAGCCATAGTCTGAGCTAATTTATAAGCGTGACTGAGTTGTGCTTTTAGTTTGTGAACATATTGCAAATAGTTATCAGCCTGAATTCCATCTGGGAACACTCCAAAGCAAATATCTACAGGTAAGCATGCTTCCCAACCAAACATCAGTTTATATGGTGAAAAATCTGTTGCATTGTTGCAAGTGCAATTAAAAGCATGTAACAAGGTACTTATTTGTTGGCTCTACCTTGGCATGTCCTTTGGGTGAAGGCTACCTAGCATGTCCAGTAACATTGATTAAACCTTTCAGGTTGCGGATCACCTTGCAGGTGCTAGGGAGTGGTCCTTGACTTTCTCACACCCCAGAGTGTTAGCATTTCTCTGATTAAGTGGCTTTCAAAGACCCTTCCTTGGTCATTATGGATTTGCTGTGGGGTATCATGGTGGACAAAGAATTTTTCAACAAGCACCTTGGCTACGGTGGCTGCTTTCTGGTCCTTTGTTGGATAGGCTTGTGCATAATGAGTGAAGTGGTCTGTTACAAGAAGTATATTTCCAGTGCTTTTGGCATTGGGCTCTAAACTTAAAAAGTCAATACATACAAGCTCCATGGGTGCACTAGTAGCGATGTTAACCAAAGGTGCTGCTCTCTGGGGCTGGGCCTTCCTTTGAAGGCATCGGTTGCAAGTTTTGATGTACTGGTCCACATCTGCATTTAGTTTGGACCAGTACAACCAGGCTCTAACTGGGTCAGCTGTCCTGTCATTTCCCAAATGTCCAATCTGGTCATGGAGTGCTCTTAGGACCACACATTTAAACTTGGAAGGCAACACCAGTTGCTTTTCAGTAACTTTGCCTTGTTCATCTGTGACTTCTCTGTAGAGTAGTTTATCTTGTAGTTTAAGTCTAGGACCCTCTCTGAACAGTAAATCAGTTCTCTGATCATTGTACCATAGTTTAGAAACATCTTTTCCTTTGTTTATGGCATTCAGCACAAGTCTTATCATAGGATTGTGATACTGTTCCCTTTGAATGTCTGCTGGGAAGAGCTGAAGCAGGGTGCTCAGATCCAAAGCCACAAAGTTGCAGTAAGCTGCAGGAACACAAATATCTGGAGGCCCCAGACAATCAACTAGGCAGTTCACAGTGGCAGCAGATGGGTGTTCATCCCAGTCAAACTTTTGACACAGGGCCCTTACAGATTGTTCTGACATTCTCACCCACTCAGGATTTGAAGCAGGCCTTCTAGATAGAGCATCAGCATCAATGTGATTGAGGCCTGGATGGTATTCCACTCAATAATCACATGTTGAGAGAGCTGACAACCACCTGTGCCTGATGGTACCTAACTTGGCTGAGATTTGGACATACATGATGGGGTTATTGTCTGTTTTTACCAGGATTTTGGCACCATATAAATATTCATGAAACTGGTCTACTATCACCCATTTCAAAGTGAATAATTCAAGTTTGTGCACAAGATAATTTTTCTCAGATGGGACCAAGCTCCTACTGGCAAATGCCACTGGACATAATCCCTCCTCATACTCTTGATAAAGCACAGCTCCAATCCACTCAGGCTGGCATCTGTATGTAGTACATACAGTTTAGCTGGATCTGCATAGGTGATTGCTGGAGCATGTGTAAGCTGGTGAATGATGTTGTAGAGTGCTGTGTCACAATCAGAGGTCCACCTGGCTCCAACTGGTTCATTAGGCTTGAAACAGACTTTGTCATCTTCCTTTATTGCAACCTTTTTGTACTTTGATTGGTAGGGGGATACCCTTGGGTCACATTCAACAGTGGGTGAATTACCTTTGTATAATTTTTTACAAAGTGCTGATAATACCCACAGAAACCTAGGAATCCTTGAAGTTCTTTAAGGTTGTTAGGCCATGGCCAGGTAGTTAAGGCTTCTGCTTTGCTCAAATCTGTCTGGATGCCTTCAGAAGATACAATGTGGCCACGTACTTTACAGATTGCTGATAAAACTGGCACTTGTCAATGGATAGTTTCAATCCAAATTCTTTTAAGCGGTCCAAGACCTTGAACAGATGAGCCTCATGCTCCTTGAGCATTTTGCCAAATATGATGACATCATCCAAGTAAACTAGGTGTTCTCTGAGGTTCATGTCTCCTATAGCTCACTACATTAATCTCTGAAAGGTTGCCGGTGCTCCAGATATGCCTTGGGGCATGCGCAGAAACTCCTAAAAACCCAAGGGACAGATAAAGGCAGTTTTTCCTTGATCTTCTGGTGCCATCAGGATTTTGTAGCGCCCACTTCTGAGACCTAAGATGGAGAACCACTGGCTTCCATTAAGGAAATCAAGGGCATCCTGGATGTGAGGCATCAGATACTGATCTGGTATGGTCCTTCTGTTAAGTGTTCTGTAATCCACGTACATTCTTACCAAGCCATTTTTCTTTCAAACCACCACAATGGGGGATGCATAAGGGCTGTGGGATTTCTGGATGATTCCAGCTGCTAATATCTCTTGGAGGTGGTGTCAAACATCATCAATGTCCACAGGTGCCAATATGCATGACCTTACTCAAAATGGCCTCTCATCATGGAGCCTGATATGGTGCTCAGCACCTGTGATGCAGCTGATGCCATTCCTTTAATGAGAATACAAACAATAGAAATAACTGCACCAAGACTGACTGGTGCTATTGACGGAAAAACTCACAGCAAAGAAAAAAAGTCAGCACCCGTCCAGGTCAAATATAAAGTGCTTTAATAAGCAAAAGTGCATCCGTGCAAAATTACTGGCTCACAGACATAATGTCAGCAGGCAGGCTGCAAAAAATGTCTTACGTTTCGCTCTCTGATGAAGCTTGATGGCTGGCCCAGCAAAACGTAAGACATTTTTTGTAGCCTGCCTGCTGACATTATGTCTGTGAGCCAGTAATTTTGCACTGATGCACTTTTGCTTATTAAAGCACTTTATATTTGATCTGGACTGGGTGTTGACTTTTTTGCTTTGCTTTAATGAGAATACTTTACTTTGCTGTGCTAACGTACAGCTGACTTTATCTTTCCACTCCTTGGGAATGGGGGATTCTACAAAATCGAACATGTCTGGAGTTACTTCACCATCCTCCTCTGTACGGCACTTGCTTGGTAACACAGCGGTATCTGCACAATATGCCTTAGCCAGGGTACAGCCCTGAGTGACTTCAATATCTCTATTGGTTACATTGCAAAGTTGCACTACTACTCTCTTAGCATAGGCATGGGCTTTTGACAGGTTGCACACTGGGTTTAACTAGGAGTCCATCAGGCAGCTTTCCCTCCTTCGGGGCATCTAGCCCCATATGGAAAAGAAATACAGTTAGAATATATGTTGTCAAATATATTTGGAATCGTTTTAAATTTCATCCACTAATAGATGTTCATAGTGGTTTCCAAATATATGCATTATTGTATCTGTCAGATTGGCTGGTTTTGTAATATATGAGATATATCCAATGCATATATTTCAGATATACCTTAGATACTATTTTTGTATATTTTGTAGAAATACCTTGTTAATATTCTGTGAATTGTTAATCTCCCATATGGAAAATAAATATATTTTAGATATATCTATAAAAGTGTATTTCAAATATGTGTTTGATCATATGTCTGAAGTATATGTATATATCTCAAATTGGTTGGTTTTGAGATATCTGATTAATTTGCAGAATACATGTGATAGATTTAAGATATATTGTAAGTATATTTCTGTGACATATTTATTATAGGTGCAATAATACATATTTTATATATCTGCTTATAAATTTTGAATATTTAATAGATATACTTTTTATGTAGTTGACATATATGTAAAATAGTTTTTAAATATATGCATTGTAAAAATATCTTAAAATACCCAAACAATAGACTAATCTTGATGTAACATATTCTCAACTGTATATTTGGAATTCCTTTTATTAACAACCATTTACAGTAGATGATTAGAGTACACTTATTTAATGATGCACCATTACTACAGATTTACAAAGTACACATTTATACTTACACATAGAACTTACCTCTTGATCTCACTATTTTGTGAGACTCAAACTGGTATTTATATTGTACCACCCCTGTTTGGTTACTTTTTATGTCGGGTGAGTTCCAACATGTACTTGTTTTTCACTCTTTACCTTTCCCTCTGGTCTGTAAGCTAATGCTGTGAATTCAAAACCATTTTAAAAATAGAAATTACCATGCTTTTGGTTGATAAACTGTGCTTTTGAAATATGCAAATTAGTTATGCAAATCTGTATATAATACCACAGCAAGCATTTGCAAAACTATATTTGACATACATAGAAAAATATATTCTGCATATATTCTACACATGCTTGTATTTTGCAAGTAAACAAGATTCATATTTTACTGACAGCAGACATTAGGCACACATGCACAACAGACCAGGAGCTCCAGAAGGCACTTCTTGGATTTTCCATCACAAAATCTATTTGTACAGTAAAGGAAAACATGTGACACTAAAGCCAAAAGTAACAATAGTAAAAAACAGACATTCCCACAGGACCAATATTTCACACTGTTCTTGAAAAATCACGAGAATAGCATGAAATGCCAGTCCTGTGGGGAGGTCTGACTTATTATTGCCACTTTTGGCTTTGGTTTTTGCAACATTTTATATATTTACAGAATGGTATATGTAATATATATTCCAGTCATATTTATAAACTATAAAACATATATATATGATAAATAATACATATATTACAGATACTTTCCAGATGTATATCAGGACAAACCTATTTTAAAATATATGAAATATATCTCAGAACATACATCTCATATATTGAAAATATATGTTTGCTAACATACACTTATTGTAGAAATTACAGGGTAAAATTATGCTTGCATAAAACTATAAGGATATTTCATTAGAAAGTCCATAGAAACATTAAAAAGTAAAACAAAATATTTTCTTTGACAGAATAACAAAACATGTACATTTAGTATATCAGTTCCAAGTATAAGATATACCTCATTGAATTCTTCAAATATCTAAAGTATAACTGGAAAAATGCACAGGTATCAGAAATATGTGAAGTATTTAGGCATATTCAGATGTAGGCTAGATATTAACAAAATACAGTATGGTTCTTTTCCATATGGGTATAATTTAAAACTATGTTATTAATATATTTCATATACTGTATATATATTTAGCTTCTTACAAGGGAAACCAAAAATGAAAATGTGTAAGTACTGTAACTCAGAATATGTATGTTGGATAGATTCAAAATATGTGTTTCCCTAAAATGCAAAATATGTAGAAACTGCAATAATGTATATGCACAAATATGTATTTTTGATGTTATTCAAGGACATAACAGTGAAATAACAAAAACTTTAATTTTGAAATAGTACAGCAAAAATATATTTTAAACATATATATCAAAGATGTAGCCCAAATATGATACATCTTGGATCATTCTGTGAATATCTAGAATATATTTTGAAATATATCTGAACAGTGTAAATGTATGTGACATATATTTAAAACATTTTTGGAGCTACAAGGATATGTTTCAGATATTAAATAAATATAGATTGTTTCCATATGGGGCATGAGAATTTTGTTTATGTCCTTTTTGATATGCACCTCTCACTGACACAGCACTATGCATTAGGTGGCAAGACAAGAGGTGATGGGTCCTTCTTCCAGACATATCTCACTGGCTCATCCTTATCATTTTCTTTGTTCTGCATTTGCATCTCATAAGCTTTTTGTACCATTGCATGAATGTGTAAAGCTTGTCTGGTTCTCTGGGCTTGCCTCTCTTAACATATCTGTGCTAGGCAGCCAAACATGTGTGCATTCGTGTCGATCAACAAAGGAATTCCATCATATAAACCAGTTGGAGGGCAAACCTCTGTACGGCCAACGTCTGTACGGATTTATCCACGCCAGCTACAGTGGATGGGAAAGAGAGCCATATTCTCAAGTAAGCAAGGTACAGGTAGGATTTATTGCTCAACCCCCACACATGCAGTCCACCTAGAGGTTGTAGAGGGTGGTCCGACAGATGCTAGTCATACCAGTCTTTAAATATTATACTAACCTGAGATCCGCTGTCCAATACGGCTCAGGCTGGGACACCATCAATATATACCGTAGTTTCCACTGAAGGACCTACCATCTCAGACAAGTCAGGAGTGGCATTGCTTGCAGGACACATGACAGCAGACTTGCCAAAATAAGGCTTGTAAGAAGGTTTGAATTGAGGCTTTAGACCATTTTGTCTTACCTGAGCCAGTAGCTTGGTCATTATTTTCTGCAAGTCTTCAGGGAAATTGTATGTTCTTTTAGTGTGCCCATCCTTGCCACAGTGGTAGCAGAAGACGTTTGGCCTAGGGTTAGATGCTCTAGGCTCTTCAGCTTGATTATAAGTAGGGGGGGACTAGGCTTGTACTCCTCTTTAGGCCTGGGCCCAGATTCAGCCACACCAGATCTCCTCCAAGTGGTTGGTTGGCAAGACGTTTGCACAAGATCACTTACTAAAGCTCTCAACTCTCTCAGTTCCTTCAACATATTGTCATTTGGTTTCTCCCCCAGGCACTCAAACACTGGCACTGGTTGCAGTGGGTGGAACTTCATTAGATGCTTCAGCAGCAGAAAGACAAGCAGTTTGACCCTTTACCAATTCCACAGCACTCTGGGCACTTACATTTAGCTCTGTCAACTCTTTTAACAAATCTTCCAGCTGCTGTGAATTAGTAACAGTATCTCTATGCTCTGTTGGTCTCATCTCACACCTTTGAACTTTATCCAGTAAGATACTATCAGAGGTAGGCCCCCTCCAGTAGGAGTTGCAGCTGCCACACTGACACAAGGATCCATCAATTCCTCCTCATTTTCTGCTTCTTGTACTTCTTGCATCAAGGGAATGTAAGAGGGAGGATTTTTTTGCAGTCTCTCAGTCTCAATTTAAGCAATAGGAAACTGTAATTCTTGGTGAACCTCACTCGATTCAGTTCACTTGAGGCCGCACGTCCCCTCCTAAACACTCTTTGCAGGGCCTTCTCTAATCTGGTCAGATAAGCAGATACAGTCTCCCCTCCCTGTTGCTGAGTGGCCTTGAACCTCCACATAAGGTTTTCACCTTTCTTTGGGGTACCAAAAACAGTTTCTAAGGCAACCAAATACTCTTGTGCAGGAGCATCGAGATTGGTGGACCTCAATGCTTGGATGGTGTCCAGCGCATGCCCTCTGAGGCTTTCCATAATGCTCTTTCATTTCTCAGCCTCTGTACACTGCCACTCTTGCACTAAGGGTGCAGCATATTCTTCCCATGTCTCCCAATAATCCTCTCCATTAGGTGTGGGCAAGGTGCCAGAGAACATTCGCAATCTGTGGTAGGAGTCATGACTAACTGAGACAGCAGACATAGGGATAGGCACAGGTGCTGGTATGGTATGCGGGCACAGGAATTGATATGGGTGCTAGAATGGGAGCAGGTGCCGGAACTGGTGCAGGTGCTGGGGGAGGGGTACCCCATGAGGCTTAAATAACTTTTCCAAGTCCTCAAGGGTTTGACCATCAGCCTGTAACCATTTTGCAAGTTTCTCTTCCAGACTCTCAGATAGGGATGGGGGTTCTGGCTCTGAGGGACCCTCCCCATCCATAGTTACCACCCTCCAGGCTGCTGAGGATCTATCAATAGCAATAGTTTTAGGCACCTTAGTACAGTCTATGGAGTTGCTACACTCCACTAGAACCATTAGTGTTTGGGCAGTCAGGTCAGCTTGTCAACATACTACCACAACCTCCCCAAGACAGTCAGTTTTTGAGAGCACCCCTCAATAGTGTCTTTATCAGTGTCTAGGGGTATCTCTAGTAATAACAAAGCATTCTGGTGGTCAGTTTCACTCCCCATACACCAACTAATTAACTGATGCACAGCCATTTCTTCAGTGATACCCATAAAAATGTTGGTTACAATTTTTTCATTTTGGCCACTGGGGGCAGTAATCCCAGTGGTGCCTCTGTCATGTAACCCTTAGCCCAGGCCATCCACAGCACACTTGCAGTGTCACTTAAAGGGACAGGTGTGGAGACACAGCATGGCACTCTCACGCAGATCAATAAGATCACCAAATAACCATGGATTTATTGTTTCCAATGAACATCTGCCTGGCAGTGGACATTGCTGGAGCCCTGGGAGACACTTAAGGTAAGCCCTAAATTGGTGGGATGGTGGCAACATATGGGCTTTTGGGGAACCAGAAGCAAGTATAGTATTTTTTTTCCATTAATGCCAATGGGACTGTGTAGGGGTAGGCTAATTCTACCCCATTCACCAGTGTAACAATCACCCTGCAAAACAGCCTTCCCATTCCCTGTACAAGTGCAGTTAACTATATCAGGGGTGGACCACAGTGCAATGTAATCATGTGAACAGCAGGTCATCCAAGAAAGGCCAAAATGTATTATCTTTTCATGTGCCACCACACACAGTTTCAGATATCTAAGCCATCATACACAGAGGGAATCACACACAGCATTGTGAACTACAGTAGACTTAGCTTCCAGGTTGACAATGGAGGTCTGACATTTCCCAATACTCTGCTCACCACTGTAAAGAATTTGGAAATATTAGAATGAAAATCTAGTGGAAAACAGCAGATATTTCCATTTGCTAAGGACTAACTATTAAACATTTGCCCACTCCTTGTTATAAGGAGTCAATGCCATTGGCTTCCTAAGCCACTATGGATCAAATATCTTGATCCACTGTTTGAAAATGGACCATCGTCTTGTGTATGTTGTTGGAGTAGTATAAAGTCTGGACTAGAATAGAGTGTTATATGCTTTTAATGAATAAAACAATATCACAAACCCTTCCCTTTCCAGAGTTAACCCTCAAGAGCCCAATTAGTTGGACTGGGGTTTTGAATGAAAGCATGCAAAAGACTGTCCAGTTACTGAGACAGTCCACATGGATAGCATGAAGAGCTGACCTAATATGAATATTATGTCTTCCAGGACCAGTCTGGTGTTAATATTAAAATGTGACTTCTAGAAAGTGTCAATGCTCAAAGAACCAATGGTAGTAGGAGGACTGAGAGAAGGTGTACACTAGTCTGATGCACCAAGTTAGGGAAAAGAGCATCAGTCTCTTGGATCCCTGAACCTACTGAAGAATTCTGGGCATATGCTGTTCTGTCCTACTGAACACACATCTATTGGAGTATCAGAACCCCAAATCTCTTGCATATCAAAAAGACCACCTGGGTAAAGAGACTATTATTTTAATTTTATAGGTGCTAACCAAATCTGTTTAATGGCCCAGAAATTCCACTAAATGAATCGTGAATCCAATAGTAAATTCTCTTCTACCCACATTACTATCAACTACACAATGCTGGTATCTCTGATGATTTGTGTAAGTAAATGAGACTTTGTTGTCTAATCTTAAATGCATCACCTTGCCCATCAAGAGCCTCTGGAAAGCCTAGAATGCCAAACTATCCCTTTCATTTACAGGTAATTTATGGACAATTTACTGTACTTTCTGTTAGAATCACATGTATAGTAATTATCACCTACTAGAGAAGGAAGGGCACTCCCTCCTGTAGATGTGATCTGACCACACACCATCTCAGTTAAGAGATGGTACACTCTTGGGAAGTACTAGTTGCACTTGATCCTGAAGTAAGAAGAGCTGGACATATCTAATGTAAAACTATGCATGGAATGAGAAGCAGTATGTAACTGGTACAATATGAGGTCTAGAAAATGCAGACATTGCAAACTGTGACCAACAAAGTAGTTATTAGGGTTTCACAAGTTGACATCAGACTGTCTATCCACTGTTGGGTTAGAAGAATTTTCCCAGTATATGAATAAACCATTACTCCAAGGTAATCCAGGGACTGAATGAGAATGAGATGGCTTTTCTATTAATTTATGATCTGGCCATGCTCATAGATAACTAGGATAGTTCTCTGCAGTAATCAATAAGTTTCTTTTAGGGGAGAAGGTAGGACACCCAGGTAAGTCTGAAATAATCCAGATCGTCAACATACCAAATGTGGGATGGGACCAATTATTCTAGGCAATTATTCATGCTTTTTCTATCCAGAGCAGCTCAATTATACAAAGTATTTTTAGCAAAGAAAGATATCAGAGTTAAAATCACCTTGAGCACCAATGATTTTACAAACATTAGTCAGTGTTCTTTCATTAATATTAGTTCTTCTGTTGTACAAAATAAATAATTGCTTTTCTGAGCAATTCTATAACACCAGTACCAAAAAAATGGTTACATTTATCAGAAACTAAAAAAAAACTGTGGTAATAACAATGTACAATGCAAATGCTTCTGTTTTGCTAAATCTGTTTACTATTGAGTGGCCAAAAGGCATTTGACCTCAACATTTAAAGCAATTATACCATGTTTTTATTATTGATATGTGGATTAATTTTAGAAATACTAGATTTGAACCTCCACAGTTACTGCCACAATTGGGTAAAGATTTGAAAAGGGGAAGGAGAAGCTTATGGGGAGACATAACAGGTGTCTTAAGTTCAGGTATGGGGGGCTGGAACAGCATGGACATAGAAGCAGTAAATGAACGTCAAATAAACTTTGAAAATATGTTGAGAAAAGGGGTATTAGACAATGAAGTATGCCTTAGACAGGGACCTTTAGACGAACACTTTAAAACTATTGTTAACATGAAAGAAATATTGCATGATTTTCTTTTTCTACAAAACTGGACTCAGTAATGTAGAAGCTGATGATGTATGAAACTAGAAGAAATTAGGTATGCATAGCATACGGTCCATCTATTCTAAACAGATTACAAGATACCTTTAGAGACATTGAGACAGGTAAACATCCTGCTTTTATAAATACTACTATACTGCAGAAATTCTTATATAATGTCAATCACACTAATGCTACTAAATGACTTTTAAGAAAACTGACCAGAGTTTATTTTGCTGGACAAGGATGTGTGTTTAATCATAGCTCACCTATGGTGCCTCAAGTTTTACAAATACCTATTATACCACGTCAAATACTTGTTTTGACATTGACAAAGGTTGTTAATTTGGGTAGGGTGGAGTACTGATATCATATCTTCATCACACAGGTGCATGACAAATGGGTCAAGGCAGATCTTTCTTGTTGTACTGAACTGCCAGATGTTTATCTGTGCAGATGTGATATTGCATCAGGGAGTCGGTTTCCTTGTGGCATCTCTGACAAAGCTACAAACTGTCACTTGCAAACTGAACTATGGACACAAAATCTGCAAGTATCTGATGTCTATGCAGGAGATGGACATTGTTGTGTTATTGCAACCACTAATCGTGTGTTATATGGACTCAGAAATGACTGTGTTGCTTGATCTTCAAGCTTTTGTTTTTAGCCTAATTTGACAACTGTCATCAACGGTTACATCATCTGACCTGTGTCTGTGTTTCCTAAAGTAACCATCATCCAAGCTGCATTGGCCTATCTGGAAGATGTCCACACTACTGTGCCACGGAGGATGATCCAGATTCCACAGTTGACATTTGAACTACGGACTTTGTTGGGCCGAAAGGCTAAAGAATTGATTCCTTTACACATGGACAATGCTGTTTTTTGCAAGAACATTTATACTCTACCAGCCCTTGGTTGGTGGCCATTTATTAATGCTTATGTTCATCATCCAATGACATTGTTTATTTCCTGTGCATTTCTGTGCTTACAAATATTTTTCAATATATGTAATTGTTGTATGTATCACAAACTTAAATGTACCCTGTCTCAGATCAAAAAAGAAGAAAAATGAACCATATGACACCTCTGTATTAGGGTGAGTCACCTGAGATTAACTCTTTCTCATATGGCTCAAGGTGGGGAATGTTGGTGAGCACATTATTACTATTATGTGCATATTATTAGTTAGATCCATAAGCACAGTGTATTCATAAACACTGTAGTTAGGTTTCACATTTAAGCATTAAGTGTAGAGATGCTTGTTGGAATGAGCATATTATTAGTATAAGCATAATATTATCATGAGTATATTAGTAGAGGCAGTATATCAATAACTAAATATATTAGTATTAGAAACCAATATACCTTTATACACTTTAGACAGATAGAAACACACTAAAAGGGCTAATCAAGTTTAGCCAGAATAAACTCTAAAATACAGAGTTTTTCTAACCTTGGTAGGTTGTGGAGCCCAGAACCATGGATTTTCAAAGCTAAGCAAATGTGTTATCTGTTTACACAATGCCTAGGCATGGCCTGGGACCATTGCTCTTATCTGCTTCTCACATATTATTCTTGCTATGTTGTAACTTTTAATGAAGCTTCTGCTGACTATTTGTCTATGCATAGTTTAGATAAAGCCACCTGGGGTCTAGCTTTAGGGAGAAAAATATATCTCTCTGTACAGCTCATAGATTGGGTTGGATGCTAGGTCCTGTACATCTTACTAGTGTGAGGTCATAACAACCTAGTCCAAAACATGTTTTGGGAAAGAAATTGATAGCTAATAGAATGCTGATCAAGGTTCGTTCTCATGAGAAAGCATTCTGTCTGTGCCTTGTATGCAAGGCAAACTTTAGTGAATATAAGGTGAGAGGTTTTATCTCTCCTTGTCACACAGAGCCTGGCATTATGAAAATGTCACGAAGTCTCAGCCATCTGACCCAGGTGTGAGGTTGAATATTTAATTCAGAATTACATCTGTTAGTCTAGATGATAGGGCAATTTAGATACAAATAGAAAATGTTTGTTATGCTCTCTGTGTGCATATGTAAGCAATAAGGCATGAAGAGGTTGTGTAAACCATAGTTTACAAATGTCCAGGGGCATAGTAAGGCACGAGGCTGAAGGCCAAGTGTCTTCAGCCACTGGCCTTGTGTAAACTATGGTTTACACACACCCCTGAGTACTTTATTGCACTTATAAAATTGGCTTCTTTTTTTTTTTACTTTTGACTATTGGGAAAAGCATGTTTATAGCTAGAAAAAATAGATTTACTTGTGTGCATTTGTGATAAAATAGTCCTTCCACCCACTGCAAGTGATGTAATTGATGATGTCATTGTATCATTGCCTACTTCTTCTTCCTTTTTTTTCTCTGTTGTTCTCCACATTCCAGATATTGAATGTTTATCATGGAATGTTTACCATGGAATACATGCATTCAAAATTCTGCTCCGTTCCACTGGCAGAATGTTTCCTCTCCCAACACCCAGACAACAAAGGCCTTTGTTGCAGCCAGAGACTCAGTTATCTTACTGTCAGAGCAAGAAGACGAGAGTTCCCTGATAAGCAGTTAAAGATAGAAGGGGGAATTTTCACTGTCAGCAAAGAAACAGTTGTAGTGAAAACTATAAACAGTACTTATTGTTTCTAATTTGTTTATGTATGTAAGAAGAGTGTGATAATCAAGGAAACAGCATTTAATTCATTTGTTTTATTTTATATTTAAGGTAGTCTTATTTTTAGGGCCCAGTTAAAGTTTTTTTACAATGTACAATGTAGCAGCCATGTTTGTGGTGGAAGATCAGTTCTGGCAATAGAGGGCAAACTGAAATGCCTGTGTTCCAAATGCCCATTGATCTGTGTTGCAGACTCTTCACTGCTGAGCAGTCCTTTTTTTAACCATGTATAAACCATAGTTTACACATAAATAAGAGCCAATCAGATTACACAATTTTACCCTGCCATTTTATAAGCTTGTAATATAATGGTCTATGGAAATAAAAATGTTATGTTGAACATCGGTGTCCTGTCTGGTCTGAACCTGTGAAATAAAATTGGATTTTGTTATACCTTTTACAGGTTGCAAGATTCTCATTGGTAACTCTGAAATAATTCTAATATAGTAAGTCACAAATCCAACAGGTGGATATGTATGCCCTACTTCCAAACGGTGGCTCTAAGAACCATTGAGTCTTTAGTGAATTCCCAAGGAGCTGATGCTAACTCAAAGGGGACAGCCTTGCAGTAATAGTACTCATCTGCAACAGACAATCTGAAGAATCTCTAATGGTTCTATAAAATTAGAATAACATGATATGCACCTTTGAGGTCACTTGATTTCAGAAAATCTCTCTTTAAAATGGTTCTGATTATCAACCTTATAGCTTTCCTTCTTGAAATGAGAAGTACTAACAAAGCAGTTGAGCCTTTTGAAGTCCAGGACTGGTTTGAACCCACCTGATTTCTTTGAAATTGACAAGCAGTGAGATGAATGGTCCAGTCCTCTCTTATTCTGGATGACTACAAGTAATGCTCCCTACAGAGCAGGCAGAGAACACCAAGAAGAAGTAGCTGCTGTTAAAACTATACTTCTCTACTGGGACTATATTGCCCTCCTTCCCTCCCCTCCCCTCCACCCCCCCCCCAGCCAGTTCTACTTTTATAGGCACATGATTTGACTGACAACAGGAACTTCCTGTTTGAGAGCAGGAAGTGAGTGATCACAGAGCCACAAAAGACTCACCATCCTAGAAGGAAAAGAGTAGCTCTCTGTCCCCCTCCCCCCCACCAGCTGCTAGAGGTCTGACTCTGAGCAAGTAAGAAGACTACTGAGAAATATTGGAACTTCTTGTTTCAGAACAGGAAGATCAGGAGCTTAAAGGGCACAGAGGCAGTAAGTAAGTAGGGGGGAAAAAATAAAAAAATGAACAGAGGAAAGAGTAAGTATTCCAAACAACAGTTAAGGGGCCATAAATAAGACATGATGGGGGTGGTGCAGTGCAGTGGCTGTGGAGCAGCAGTCTTCCGGGAGACGTTCTGGAGGATGCGGTGTTGTCCCATCTGCAGGCACCTCTCTGGGCTGAGGGAGGTGGGTGCTCATCTCCAGGCTGAGTTGGCCAGGATGTGGGGGACCTCCTCTCCCACCCAAGGACCACCAGTGTCACTGCCGTTGCCTCAGAGGTTGCCAAGAAAGAGGAGCAGTTGGACCAGAGTGGGCACAGGGAGGGTGAGGGTGGTGAAACAGAGGTGCATCCCTCCAGTTGTAACTCTCCACAATTCATATGCCATTCTGGCAAAGTGTGGTTCCTCTATGGAGGCACCTGCAGTGGAGACAAAGGAGGATGCTAGGAACCTCCACAAAGGAGACCCAAAGGAGAGTGGCATGGGACCCCACAGGGGAAGGAAACAACTCCTGGTGGGGGACTCCATTGTTGGGGGTAGAACTGGGGGAGAAAGGAGAGAGGCAGATAAGGTTCCTACCTGGCACCATGGCTTGAAGGGACAGGGAGCGAATCCTCAGGATCGCTGGAGCAGCTACACGGGGAGGAAGCTGGATGTCATTGTCCACCTAGGGACAAATGACCTGGCTGAGAAAGGGATCAGAGCAGTGTAGGAAGTGTTTGTGGAGTTGAGGAGGGGCCTTAGACAAGTAGCATGCATGGTAACCTTCTCAGAGGTGCTGCCTGTCTATGGCATTGATGAGGCTAGGGTGATCCACACCATGGGATTCAATCAGTGGTTGAAAAACTGATGCAGAGCTCAGGGATTTGGCTTCAGTGGGGACTGGGGGTCCACCTAGAGTGATGCAGGCCTATGCTGGTGTGATGGTCTGCATCTGTCCAGGAGGGGAACCAGAATCCTAGGTGATAGGTTTAAATGCTTCATTGGCAAGCATTTAAACTAGCCAAGGGGGGGGGGAGGCACTGGAAAGAAGCAGGGAACTCCTAGCCTCCCCCACCACCAAAATCAGGAAAGTAAGTGAGGCAAACACCAAGATAGAGATGTCGATAGGAAGAAGGGCAGGGGTAAATGGAGAAAATGACTAAGGCAATAAGGACAGGGATGGAGCAGAAAGGGGTAAGGCCATCAAGAAATGGAGGGTAATGAGTACCAATGTCCATAGTCTGGGCAACAAGCTCCCTGAACTTGTGGCGTTAATGGAAGAGGGATGCCTGGATATTGTGGCAGCCACATAAACATGGTACACAGATAACCATGATTGGGATATTAACATACCAGGGTACACAACCTACAGGAGAGACAGGGAGGGTAGAAGAGGGGGAGGAGTAGCTCTCTTATGAAAGGGAAGGGATAAAAGCAACAGAACAAAAGAGTAAACAGGAAGGAGAGGAGGCACTGTGGGTCACCTTAGAGACTGGAAATGGCACCACGATCCGCACAGGGGTTGTGTACAGACCCCCATGTCAGGGAGAGGGAATGGACAAGGATATGATAGAAGGCATCCTTAGGATGGCAGAGAAAGGGGGGATACTGTTGATGGGAGACCTGAATATGCCAGATGTTAACTGAAGCACCTTTGCTACTGCCACATCCAAGAGTAGGGCCATTCTCGATGCCCAACAGGTGGCATGCCTCAGACAGCTAGTTTTGGAACCCACTCATGAGGGAGCAATCTTAGACCTTGTACTCTCAAATGGGGACAGTGAGAGGATCTCAGATCTAGAAGTGGGTAGACATCTGGGAACAAGTGACCACCAAACAGTGTGGTTCACGATAAACTCAGCTACAGAGTCAAGCCATACAAAAGTGAGGGTAGTGGACTTCAGGAGGACTGACTTTGGCAAGATGGGAGAGTGCCTTAGAAAAGCACTAGCAAACAGGCTAGAAGGAGGGGTGGAGCAACAATGGGGAAACATCAAACTGCCATCACAGTGGCAACAAACCTTTGTGTGAAGCAAATAAACAAATCAAAATGAAAGAAAAAGCCACTATGGTTCTCAAAAGAGGTGGTGGGGAAGGATAGGGAGAAAAAGATAGCATTTAGGAAGTATAAGGAAACACAGAAGGAACAGAACAGAGAACTATACCAGTTAAGGCAGAAGGAAGCAAGGAGGGAAGTCAGAATAGCAAAGGCCCAAACTGAGGAAAAGATAGCCAACTCGGTTAAGAAGGGGGATAAAACCTTTTATAGGTACATTACGGAGCGTAGAAAGACAAAGGGAGGGATAGTGAGGCTGAATAGAAAAGACAGTGGGAGGGCAGAGAGGGACAGTGAAAAAACAGGGATACTGAATGAATACTTCTGCTCAGTATTCCCAAAAGAGGAGGAGAGGGAGGTGCCTAATCCAATTAACAGAAGCACTCTGGATAGAGGAGTTGATCCCAGTCCTTTCACAGAAGAAAGGGTTCTGATAGAACTCCTAAAACTGAAGGTGGACAAAACAGTGGGGCCTGACAGAATTCACCCCAGAATTCTAAAAGAATTAAGGGGAGAACTAGTGACAACACTGACTACCCTTTTTAACAAATCATAGGAGAATGGTGTGGTACCTGAGGACTGGAGGAAGGCAGATGTCATTCCCCTTCACAAAAGTGGGAGCAAGACAAAGACAGGAAACTACAGACCTGTCAGTTTGACTTATGTGGTAGGAAAAGTGATGGAATCACTTCTGAAGGAAAGAATTGTTGAGTACCTAGAGGCCAGTGGGGCACGGGACCCAAGATAGCATGGGTTCACAGCAGGAAGGTCATGTCAGATGAATTTAATTGATTTCTTTGACTGGGTGACCAAAGTAGTAGACCAGGGAGGGGCTGTGGACATAGCCTACCTAGACTTTAGCAAGGCATTTGACACAGTCCCACACAAAAGATTAATAATCAAATTAACCAGCCTGGGAGTGGGTCTCAGGGTGGTAGCCAGGGTGAAACATTAGCTGTACAACAGGACACAGAAGGTAATTGTAAATGGAGTCCACTCTGGAGAAAGAGGGGTTACTAGTGGGGTACCGCAGGGTTCAGTATTGAGTCCAGTCCTTTTTAATGTCTTTATAAGTGACATTGCAGAGGGACCAGAAGAAAAAGTATGCCTCTTTGCAGATGATACAAAGATCTGTAACGGGGTTGATACACAAGGAGGCATGGAAAGGATGAGAAGGGACTTGGCAAAGTTGAAGGAATGGTCAGAAGTATGGCAGCTTGGATTCAATGCAAAGAAGTACAAAATAATGCACCTGGGAAACAACAACCCAGGGGAAGATTACACAATGGTGGGGAGGTAGTAACAACAACAAAAATGGAAAGGGACCTGGGGGTAATCATATCTGATGACCTTAAGATTAGCAAGCAATGTGAGAAGGCAGTAAGGAGGACTGCGGTGATACTGCGATGTATAGGGAGAGGCATCACCAGCAGAAAACAGGAAGTTGTTATCCCTCTGTACAGACAGTTGGTGAGACCCCATCTGGAGTACTGTGTCTAGTTCTGGAGACCCCATCTCCGCAAGGACATAGGATGGAGGCAGTCCAGAGGAGGGCAACTAAAATGGTGCAGGGTCTGCAAGAGAAGCCGTATGAGGAGAGACTAAAGGATCTTAATATGTATATCCTTGAGGAAAGGAGGGAGAGGGGGGACATGATAGAAACATTTAAGTACCTCAGTGGAATCAACAAAGTCCGAGAGGGTATCATCTTTCAGAAAAAGAGATGTGCAAGAACAAGGGGACACAATTTGAAGATAGAGGGGGACAGCTCAGAGGCAATGTGAGGAAGTATTTTTTCACAGACAGGGTGGTGGACACATGGAAAAGCCTTCCTGAGGAGGTTGTGGGGTCTAAAACTGTGGGAGAATTCAAGAATACATGGAACAGACATAAGGCAATTCTTGTGGGGGGTAAGAAGAAATAGGCTGTTGGTTAACCAGGATCTGCAGCTTATCCTGTAGGTAGGGACATGTGCAGACTAGGTGGGCCAAGCAGTCCTTATCTGCCGTCAAAGTCTATGTTTCTATGTTTACAGTACATAGAAACTCAGAAACATAGATGTTGATGGCAGAAAAAGATCCAACACTCCATCCAGTCTTCCCAGCCCTACCTGTGGTTGGATGTGATGGTCCAAGTGGTCACTTGAGCCTTCATCCTCCTTTCCCTCCTCTTCTACTTCATGCATATGTTTTCCACCAAGACTGAATCCTTCTGCTGACTCAGCACATACAACTTCAATTGCCAGTTTGTTCCACCTGTCTGTCACGCTCTCCATAAAAAAGTATTTCCTGATTTCCTTCTTAAATCCCCCCTCCACAAGCTTTATTGAGTTCCCACTTGTGTTCATGTTTCCACTCAGTGTGAACATCTCCTTGCAGTCTGCCTTATTTATTTCATGGAGATACTTGTAGGACTCATCATAACCCTCTCTCCCTTCTTGACTCCAAGATGTATATATCGAGGTTTCAACTTGTCCATGTAGGATTTCCCTTGTTGTGCATGGATAATTTTTAATAATTTCCTCTCAACTGCCTCCACCCTGTCCTTCCTAAAGTATTAGCTCCAGACCCACACACAGTACCTCAAATGAGGACAAACATGAGTATGTGCAGGATTAACTCCCTTCTCCTACTGCTGCTCCCACTCCCAAATCCCTCTTTTTGGTTGTTCTCTACACCACTGCTCTTCCCATCCTGTAATCTATTTTGGGGCTCTTGACTCATTTATGAGTAACTTAACACTTCTTTGCATTACATTTTGACTGCCATATCCTAGTCCATTTCTTTAGCCTCTCAATCCTCCCTCTTCTTTCAAACTCACTCCTCACTTTGTACACCCTTCCACAGACATTTGCCTTTTTGCAGATCTTCCCCCTCAACTCCAGTGTCACAGATACATACAATGGGCCCGATATTCAAACATGCACTGGCAATGGCACAAGTGGGTGCACAGCACAACTGTGTTGTGCCGGTGAGACTCAGGGATATATTCAAAGGAGATGAGCAATGGTGCATCTCCTCTGAATATATCAGGTAATGCGCACTTTGCAAATACCATGTGCTGGCACATCCAACCCAGACAGGGCTGAATACCAGGAATGGGACTTGCGCCAGTGCAACAGAGTTACACTGTGTGCAAATTCCTGATATTCAGCCAACAGTATGCATAAAGGGCCATAATGTATGCAAGGCACAAATGGGGCCATTTGCATGTCATTATGGCCCCATTTGCATGAGTTGTGCAGGGCAGGCCAGCAACTTGCAACTGGCACCCCGCACAGCATGCAGTGCCCCTAGAGGAAGTGTGTGGTAACCCCCACCCTTCCCTTAGCAGAGAGTGCCATAGAAAACACCTGTATCTATCCCCTGGCAGTCCAGTGGTAAACTCCCTCCCTCCCCGTAGGCCCACTCATCATACAAGAAATATATAGATCTTCCCTGACAGTCTGGTAGCACCCCCCACCCTGCCCATAGCCATAATCACCTGTAAAATACTGTTCACAATATTCCCTGGTAGTTTAGTGGTGCCCCCCCCGTAGTTCAAACACCTAAAATATGGGTATACCATATCCCTAGCAGTCCAGTAGTACCCCCCAACCCTCCCGATGCTGGGTTTCCCATACATTTATTTATTTATTTATTTGTAGAGGATTCAGAAAGGTTCCACGTCACAGAAATTAGAGACAAATACAACATTACATAGCAATCCAAAGCAGGACACAGACAGGCTTGTTACAGAAAAAACACTGCAAGGCTAACAGTCATATACTAGGAACTAGTACAGGACTTAAGCAATACATTTATAAACTCAGATATAGAGTTAACCTAGCAGACTCAGGATTGGGGACTCATGGGGGGGTAAAGCCGGCCAGAGGCCTTAGTCGGGGGGGGGGACAGGGCAGGGTTCAATAGCAATCATAGGGGTTGGAGGACTGGAGATGCTCCCTAAGATAAGTTTTGAAGGGGCCTGCACCACAGCAGCCCGCCTGTAGGTGGCTCCCATTTGAGCCTTTTTTTTCGGGCTCAACATTCTGTCCTAGTATGCGGCGCATGTCAGGGTTGTGCCAGCATATGCACTGCACATCCCCAGCTGAATATCGGCATGTGCCGCAAATGCATGGGCACACCCCCTGGAGATGCACCGCATACATTATCATTGTGCCCTGGTGCATCGGGACTTGCGCTGCGCAAGTCCCCCTTTTGAATATTGCCCTGGGGCACATTTCTGGGGTTGCACTGGTGCAACTCAGTATTGCCAGGTGCAACCCCTTTGAATATCTTGGCCAATGTGTTAAAGAGGACTGTCCACTTGACCGATCCCTGTGGCACCTCACTGGTGACCTCTTTATCCCCTAAGTACTCTCCATTAATAACAACATTCTGGGATCTCCCATTTAACCTATTTCTTACCCATCAAGTAACTGTATTTCCTACTCTGAGGTCATTCAGCTGTTTGACCAGCCATCCATGTGGGAAGGGTTGAAAACTTAGCTAAAGTCCAGTATCTGTACGAGATATTGCAGGAGTTGGAAGGTAGTCTGTCCATAGCCACCACTGATCTTGCAACTATTGTAGCCACCTATAATGTACCATAGTCATTATTTCAGTAATCCTGATAATCTGTAATGACTGTTGATCTATTATTGTCTTATCTCTGCCTTCACTGATAGTGTGATACCGTAACTGTCTGTAATTTGCCAAAGTCATACTTTTGTCATCATGTTTATTGTAATGTTGTTGCTGCACTACTGTTTTAATCCCTGCGATCACTGATCTTTACCACTGTAACTCCCTGCAATGTACCAAAGTCATTTCTTCTGCAATCCTGGTTACTGTAATGTTCTTGTTGCCTGTAATATACTCTCCTGGGCTGTGCCTGAAAACAGGCATGTTTTTGTCTAATGCACTTACCCAGTTATCAAAGCAAATAAATAAATAAATTTACAGCCCTTGAAAACTAAGCAAGACAGAAAAGTCCTGTAGTGTGGTACACATGAGAATATTACCATATGGCCTCCAGAGGTAGTCTCCAGAACACAACAGTATGTGGTTAATGGGTATTGCTGCATTGAAATAGTAGGCACATTTATACTGACAGTAACTGGAGCATTGCCGTATGCATCGGCTCACACCACTCCTGCAACAACGCCACAGACTAGCATTCACATGTTTATTTATTTATTTTATATGTTTATTGAATTGTTTCACCAGGAAAGATACACTGAGCAACTTAATGCTCGTCTCATGGTACATCCTGGGGGAAGGGGAAAGGGATATACAGAGTGTAGATATACAGAGTACAAGTTCAGGAAATACATACAGATGGTGTAATTATACATACAGTTATAAAACAGGAACAAGGCACATGAGACAATATAAGCTGTTGTAGAGTTTCAGTGCAAGCAGATCTTAGGAGTCGCATACAAAGTAGAATCAATACAGGTATCGAGCAATAGGATACAAGGTTGACAATGCATAAAATACAGACAGTATACTAGTGCAATATGCAACAGGGTGAGCACACAGGAACCAGTCACCCCTGTTTATGAGCTGGTCTATAAGTATAGGTGCAAGTGGGGGGGTGAGAGGGGGAGATGGAGAGAAAGAGAGGGAGACAGATAAGGAAGAGGGGTCAGGAGCAGGTGCAAGAGGGCGTGAGGTAGTTGTGCAATGCAGTGGTAAGGGAATAGAGGGAGGAGGCATGGCGGATTTGTGGAGGGAGAGCATTCCACATTTTAAGCTGGTGGTAGGAGAAGGATTTTTGGCCAGAGGTAGTGGATCTGCATGGGAGTGATAAGGTGTGAATGACAGCATGGGATCTCAGGGAACAGAGGGAGAGGGTGGGGTGCCAAGAGAGGAGGAGATATATGAGAGGAGAGAACCAAGCCAGAATTTGGAGACGAATTTAGCACCATGAAGCATGCGCCGGGAGTGTAGGGGAAGAAGGTTGAGAGTACGGTAGAGGTCACAGTGATGGGTACGGGAGGGGGCATCAATAGCAAAATGACAGAAGGAGTTAAAGAGAGAGTCCAGTCTGGATAGGTGGGACTGTGGGGCAGCATCGTAGACTATGTTGCAGTAGTCAAAAATTAGCATGATTATCTTCTGTACCAGCTCACGCCTGGCAGTGAGCGGGATTCAGCTGTGGTTTCTGTAAAGTGCCCCATGCTTAGGCCTTAGTTTTTTCAGAACGGCATCAATATGTACAGAGAAGTCAAGGTGTCTGTCCAGCCAGATGCTGAGATACCTGAAAGAGGTGGAGTCCTCTAAAGCAGTCCCATCGAGGGTATGGAAGGAGGGGAGGTGAGTAAGCCTAGTGAGTCTCTGCCTTGTGCCAAAGGACATGGAGACCGTCTTCTTGGCATTTAGAAAGAGTTGTTGAGAACTAAACCAGAGTTGGACTTTGGTGAAGTTGGACTGAAGCCTGGTAGTAACATCAGCAACAGTACTGCCAGAGGTAAACAATACTGTATCATCCGCATACATGTGAATGCTGGATGTTGTGCAACCCCAGGGGAGGTCATTTAAAAAGATGGAGAATAGAATGGGGCCTAGCACAGAGCCTTGTGGGACTCCAGTGGTTATAGGCAGGGGGGAAGAGATAGTATCAGCAATTCTTGCTGATTGCGACCTGCCGAACAGGTAGGCACTGAACCATTCTGTAGCAGACGGGGATAGGCCAGCAGCTGAAAGGCTGTGAAGGAGGAGGGGGTGAGAAACAGTGTCAAAGGCTTTAGCCACGTCTACAAACATAGCTGAGGTAATATGCCCTTTGTCAAAGCCTGAGGAGCTGGTCTCAGTTAATCTTAGGAGTGAGGTGGTGGTAGAGTGGGATTTCCTGAAGCCAGACTGGAAGGGGGTGAAAAAAGCGGAGTCTGAGAGAAAGAGAGTTGTTCGAGTGCTATGTGTTCCTGTAGTTTAGCTAAGGTTGGCAGTAGGGAGATAGTACAATAGTTACCAGGGGAGGAGGGGTTGCCACCCTTCGGGAGGGGGAGGACAACAGCATGTTTCCAGACAGAGGGCACAGTGGCAGTCACAAAGGAGAGGTTTACTAACAGGGAGAGTGGGAAGGCTATGGCAGGAGCAGAGATGTGTAGGAGCCTGGGGTCAAGGCCATCAGGTGAGGAGCCTTTGGTAGGGTTTAGGGCCAGGAGAGTTTGAAGGGTAGAAGCAGGGGTGACAGGTGAGAAGGAGAATGGGGGAGGTGTAAGGGGTTTGGAGGAGGGGGACGGGGCAGAGGCACAGAAGGGGGAGGTTGCTGCTCTGCAGCACTCCAGGGTCCTTTCCGTGTTTCAGAAGTCTTTCTGGCTGGATCAGAAGAGGTGGGTTTAGTGGTGAGGGAGGATGTTCAGAAGCACAGCTGGCAATGATGTGTGGCATTTTTTTGTATGGTCCACCACTAAAAGACCCCTTACCTTCTCTGTCGTCTGCCAGACCCTTCGGTTGCTGCTGGTGCTGCTGGTGAGGACCCCATTAGGACCGTGCGAATAACTAGTCGGATGCATAAAATAAAGAATAAGGCAGGTTTATTTGCTGTACTGTACATGTTCTCTTCATGAGGTCTAGCCCCAGACTGACAAATCTCTGACTGACAGGCATACGTGGCACTGCCAGGCAGTGCAATAAATTGTTACATGCAAGTTCTAAGTGCTCTTAAAAGGGCAGCAGCTTAACATTAAGCCCCATGCTTAATGTGTGCTTCACATCACTGCTGGAACAGTGGATGTGAGCACCACTCGAACAAGCAATAAATCTATAAACAGTGTCTAAGAAATATTTTAAGTAAAGGTTTTAAGACAAAAAAAAATTTTTCATGCATTACAAGGCATTAGATTTCACAAAACAGAACAGTACTCCGCTGCAGGGAGGGGGTGAAGGAAAGAACCTGGACTACACTGGAGACCAGTCAGAGTAGCACCAGAGAGGAGGGAGACACAATAGTACTTGAGACTTGGTCATGCCACAAGTGCTAAAGTGTAGTGGAAGGAAAAGGGAAAAGTAGCAGAAGAATACCCAGAATGCAGGCTCACACTTTAATAACAGTTGCATAAACAACAGGTGGATTGTCCATGTAAAGAAACATTCCTAAAGGGGAAAAGGCGTTAGTGCAGGTAAATAGTACCATGGCAACAGGTGCAAAGAGAGAGGTACAACGAGATATTTCCTGCAAACACTTAAATCAGAAAATGAATTAGTCCCAAAACAGTTCACTGAGTCCGGTAACAAAAGTTCAAGACCTCCGTCGACTTTTCCGGTCAGTGGAAATGGAGGCATGCATGGATTGTACTAGTTCCTGACAGGAGGGGGTCAGGTCATTAAAAGCGACCCAGGAGTTCTGCCCACAATCAAATCCACACCACTGTACTCTGTAAGTCCAGGATCCATTGACAAACTTCTTTCTTAAGATCTTCTCGATCTGGTACACTGTGGTGTATAGAAGAGAGTCCTGAGAAGAAGAAGGTTGAGAATAAGAGGAAGTCCCAGGCAAATGATCTGGTAAAATGGAATCCGGCTGGTGAGTGTCAGGAGTGGGAAGAGCTGTAGGAACTAGTTGCAAGTTATCTGGAGGGATCTCAGCTTCAGAGAGGATGGCAGGCTCAAGGGCAGCTTAATTTCTGGGAGGACTGGGGTCATCTGGAAGGTTGTTATTGAGGTACCCATGCTTTAGTCGGTTTATGTGGACTTTGTTGTGTACCAGCTTAACCGACTTGAGTGAGATGAACGTGGACCGGAGGAAGCTTTTCTATGATGTAGAAGGGCCAGTCTAGGGGCGAAGCAGTTTCTTGGTGGCGCCCGGAACAAGAACAGGTCGGTACAAATAAACAATGTCCCCAACAGAGAAGGAAGGCTCATGCATCTTGGCTGCAGATATTTTTTGCATTGCCGATTTTCTCTGGCCCAACGTGCTGATTGCAACATGTTGGGCAAGTTCCAGCTGTTCTAGAAGAGGGATAATGAAAGAAGAAGCTGACTTAGGAATCTCTAGCAGCAAGAGCTCCCTGTCCAGGGGAGTTCTTGGATGACGTCCATGGACTAAGAAGGAGGGAGTGTATTCTGTGCTGTCAACACAAGGGCTGGTATTGTATGCAAACTGCACAAAGGGAACAAACCGGTCCCAGGTGTCGTGAGTCTCATCCAGATACTTGGAGAGTGTGCCGAGAATGGTGGACATCATTCTTTCACTCTGTCCATTGCATTGTGGATGGTAACGTGTGGTATGTGTCTTTTCTATGTCAAGAAGTTTGCAACTTTCTCAGACAATGGTGGACAGGTAGTTAGTGCCTCTGTCAGAATGTAGGAACGATGGGGTACCATGACAACAAATGACTGTAGTGAGAAAGGCACTTGCCACAGTGGTGGCCTTAATGTCTCTTAGGGAGTGAGTTCCAAATACTTTGTCAGGTAGTCCACAAAGACAAGGATGTATTTGTTACCAGAGTCAGAGCATGTTGGTAAGGGCCCAAAAATATCAGTGCTGACTCTTTGGAACGGTTCAGTGGCTACAGGCATGGGGATGATGTGTGCCTTCATTGGTTTGACAGGAGGCTTTCTCTGGGAGCAGGGCTGGCAGGATTTTATGAAGTGGACAATGTTCCTGTTCATGTGTGGCCAGAAGAAGTTAAGCCTTGCCTTTTCCAGCATTCTGTGAATTCCCATATGACCTCCAGAGAGTGGAGAAGCATGAGTGGAGAGAAGAACTTGAGGGATGAGAGAGGCTGGCACAACTAGCTGTACGTGAGTTCTATCCATGCGATGACCCTTGCCTTCCTTGGTCCAAATGTGAAAGAGCACACCATCATTGAGGAAGTACTGTGAGGCAAAGAAGAGTACATCTTGGCGATGTTTCTTTTGTTGTGGTAAGGTTCCAGATTCTAAGTAGGAGATTATGTCTGTAAATTGAGTGTCAGTTCTTTGTTGCATTTTAACAGTTGCCAGGGACAAATCGGCTGTAGAGGAGATGAGAGCTCTTCAGCTGCTTGCAGTAACTGAGGATTTGTGTGTCTCTCTGTAGAAGCAGTAGGGAGCAACAAAGCAACCTGAGGTGCTGTAAGAGTGTCCACAGGAAGCACATCCGTGGCATGGAAGAGAAGAGCTTGTAAGCAGGATTCTTCATCTGTTCAGGAGGATGCAGAAGGATATCGTCTCTGGCTTACACCATCAGCATTTGAGTGAACTCAATCTGGTCTGTATTGAATTTCAAAGTTGCAGGATTGCAGCATGGCGATCCATCGGGTGAATTTGCCTACTGGCGCCTTCATTTCAAATAACCATCTGAGGGCAGAGTGATCAATGATAGCTGTAAAGGAGGAGTAGCGAAGGTAGCAGTCAAATTTCTTCATGGCAAATACCATGGCTAGACATTCTTTCTCTGTGATGCCATAGTTCTGCTCAGCTGAGGAAAGAGAGTGCCCAGCATAGGAAACAACTTGTTCTGTTCCACCTTGAATTTGACAGAGCACAGCATCCACTGCAAAGGAACTAGCTTCCAAGTAGAGCTTATTTGGTTGGTCGAACCTTGGGAAGGCCAATACTGGAGAAGAGATTAGGTTTTGTTTTAAGGTGTCAAAGGCCTCTTTACATTCAGAAGTCCAAATATAGTCACATCCCTTTTTGGTGAGGGCGTACAGTGGAACTGCAATCTTGGCGTAGTTGCAAATGAACTTTCGGTAGTAGCCAGACAAGCCCAGGAAAGCTCGAAGTTCTTTGAGATTGTTAGGCTCTGGATAGTCTTTGACTGCTGAGAGCTTGTCTGGATCTGGAGGGATGCCTTAAGAACTAACCACATGTCACATGTAATGAATTTGATGCTGCACAAAACAACACTTTTCTGGGTGAAGCTTGAGATTGGCTTGTCTGAGACGTTCAAACACTTCTTGGAGATGTTGGAGGTGCTCTGGCAAAGTTCTGCTGAAGACAATCACATCATCCAGGTAGACTAGGCAAGATTTCCAAGACAACCCATGTAGTATGGCTTCCATAACACGTTAAAATGTGGCTGGACTGTTCCAAAGACCCGTAGGCAGACGTTTGAACTGGAAAAGTCCCAAGTGGCAGTGCCATGCTGTGTATGGATGAGAAGCTGGATCAATGGAAACTTGATAGAACCCATTCTGAAGGTCTAGAGTGGTGAAGTAAGCAGGGCAAGGCTCCCTAAAGCATCTTCAGTTGTAGGCAAGGGATGAACAGCCTGCACGTGTAGGCATTGAGTTTTCTGTAGTCTACCACAAAACAATACCCTTTGTCCTTTTTTACCACCAGCAAGCAAGGTGCACCCCAGGGGCTTGTAGATTCTTCGACTATGTCTTGGTCAAGCATGTCTTTGATTATGTCCTCGAGGACTTGTTTCTGTTTATGTCCCACTTTGTAGGCTCGCTGATGAATTGGTTTCTGGTTGGGCTGTACTTCGATGGTGTGTTGCAGGATATCACAGCATCCGAGCTTGTTATCTGAACCAACAAAGACATCCAGGTAATTTTCCAGGAATTTCAAAAGTTGTTGCTTTTCTGTTGGAGATGCTGGAAGTTTGGAAGAGGATAGACGCTGAGGGGTAATTCTGTTGAAGTTGTAGTTGTCGTGATAGTATTGACAGGAGTACAGTTGGTGGAACCAAGCTGAGGTTCTTGCATGAGATGGAGCTGGTCCCCTGAAGACAAGCAGACAAACTTTCCAATGTTGGCACCCTTTGAAATGACCACTGGCTCATCTGTGAAGTTGCAGCATTTTTGGAAGACTGCGCCATCTTGCACCGCTGATAAGGTATTTCCCAGAAGGAGACCTGACGAATGCAGTGCGGGGGATCCTGTGACGATGACAACAACACCTTGTGGAAGTGGTTCACCTGAATCTTGGCAATCAAAACCATTTCCGACTGAGGAGGCACAGTGACTGAGTCTATAGTTGCGAGTTGCCTCCAAGGATCCAGCGACAGTTTGCTTGAGGCAAAGTCTAGGATGGCTGTGTGAGCTTTGAGAAAGTCCAGGCCTAGAATTATTGCAGGTTGAAGATCAGGCACTGTGTAAAACTTGACAGTAGCTTGCTGTGAGCCAAAGTGGAGCCTAAGATGGACCATGCCTGTAATAGGTACTGTATCTGTACTTGCTGTGATAATGTACTTTATGTCGGCTGGAGAGACATTAGGTATATGACGAATAGTTTGGTTGTCTAGAATGCTGCTGTTGATAACTGATATTTCTGCTCCAGTGTCAACCAAGACATGCGTAGACCAATCTCCGATGGTTACAGGTACAGTGAACGCCACTTAATGCGTACGCGGTTATTACGGACAATCGGTTTGAATGGACATAAAGTCCATGCCAAATCCCAATTTGTATGTCTCCATATTAATTACTGTGGATACCACGGACGTTGTCTGCCATCTACTGCGTATGCTTAATGAGCAGAAAACAGCTCACAGCTCTGATCTTCACAGCTCATTAACCCCCCAATTAACACCTCGCGGTTTGCTACAAAGGTGTGGAAAGCAACAGACCTCATCATTCCTTTAGTGCTGTGCTGTGCTGTTTCATACGGAGAAGCTGATGAGCTCGGAGACATGGAAATGCCAAGTGTTTCATGCGCTGATGTCAGGCAAGCGCTCTCTGTACTGAGACTGGCAATGACACAAAGGGCAGACATAGCGCCAGATTGGGAAATGCTGCAGCGCACTGAGGCTGCATGGAAAAAATATTCAACATCTAAAACAAGGCAGACAAGAATAACACAGTACTTCATGTGAAAAAACAGAACCCACTGAATGAAGAAATTGTTTTTTTAAAATCGCACAAAGCACATTATGAGCACATTATGAGTACTGCCACAGAAGAAAATAAAGGCTTAATGTACACCAATCACCAAAAACACAGCACGGTACAGTAACAACCAAAAAAAAAAAAAAACCCTATAAGAACTACCCTGTAATTGACTTATGAGGGAGCATCAAAATCAGTGATGATAAGCTCCTCCCACTCCGACAACAGCGGACATCACTTTCGACAGACATGTAATTGACACACCAACCTGTCTGTCCAAAGCGGCGCCTACTGTACATAATTTGCTAGGAGAGGTGATCAGATGACAGGTACCTTTGCTCCAAGAAGTGAAAATGTGCCTGAGTTCGCAGTTGGAGGAAGTGTTTTGGTTGAATCGCGAGAGTCAGAGGGGCGGTCAGTTGCTGTGTTCCCCTGCCCAACAAAGCCCCTAGTCTGTTGGGCGGTGCTCGTTTCCCTGATCCTGGGAGTAGTTGCGGTTATCATGTTGATTGCGCTGTGGCGGGCATCCGTGGTCCTCTTGCATCCTGTGGTAATATTTTAACTCTCGACAGACAGTGGCAGTGTGTCCCCTGAATCCACACCACTGGCAAGTCACTGGCTTTCGAGAAGGTGGAGGTGGATCTGGTCACTGTCGAGGTGGTTGCATAGCATTAGGATTTGCCACAGAGGCAGTTGAGCTGATGTGTAAGGTATTGACAGTAGAAATAAGCTTGTTGATCATTGCTTGTTGCTGTTGGACACATGTGGCAAGTGCAGCCAGTTGTGAGGTTTGGGGCGCCTGAACACTGGCAGACTGGAACATTGAAATGGACTCTTGAGCTAGCCGTGCAGCTTGGAAAGTGTCTGTCCAGGTGGTTGGCTTTTGCTGTATGACATAGGTACGAAATTGAGGAGGCAATCCCCAGACAAAGGCTGTTACTTGATCTTTCTCTGATTTCTGTAGGCATTTGCATCGAGTCTCAATGTCCACAATGAAGGCTTCGAGAGATTCTGAGGGTTGCATGGTGCGCTCCCAAAGCTGTTGCTCCAATAACCAGGGTGGGTGTGTTTGGAGAAAATGAGCTTTGAAGGTTGCGTACAGTGTGGCAGCATCTGCTTTGACTTGGTCTGGAAGTGCGTTGAACCAGGAAATGGCAGTGCCTCTCAGAAGCAAGCGCAAGGCATTGGAGATGCGTAAGGGATCAGTCCAACCACTGAAGGAAATCCATGCTTGGAAGTGTTCCAGCCAGTCAACAGCGTCTGCGTGAGGCAAGGCTGAGAAGGGTACTGATTGTAGGCTGGTATGGACCGTGGACTGTGGTGAAATGGCTTTAATGTAGGCCAAGTCATCTTGAATAGCTTGCATAGCTGGTACTCCTTGAGCAGAAATAGAGGACTGGATGTCATGGAGGATTGTTTCGATTTTGTAGCCCCACACCCTTGAGGTGGGTGAAGGTAGGACTCTGGACGCTCCAGCTCCCATATCTGTGTCGTCGTCTGACATTGTGGTTGGAGATGAGCTTCATTTCACTGAGCAAAGGTCATACAGGTGAGAAGGAGTTGCTGTCATGCAGGAGACAGGACGTTGTGTCGTAGATGAAGTGCCGAGCAAAAATTATTTTTGTAAACAAAAGTACAACTTTTTGTAGCAAAGTTCATCAATGATGTCTTGATAAAGAATTTCCCGCTCAATTCTGTGTTGTTTGTTACTTGAATAAAGGTTCCATTGCAAAAAATCAGCTTTTTGTAGCAGTGTCCATTCATTTCAATAGGAATCCCATTGTTTTCTTTTTTTTTTTTTTTACTTTCTTTCTTTATCTCCTCCTTACTACCCCCGGAGCCCCCTCCTTCCGTCCGCTCATGTCTTCCCCATCCTACCTTGGGGATCTGCCCCTAGAGTGCCTGTCCTCCTCCTCCTCCTCTTGCACATTGGGGTCTGTCCTGCAGGTGATCTGGGGACTTAGGGCGGCCTTCATCCAGGGCTGCCGGAGGATTTTCGCTTTCTCTTACGTCCCCACCCCTAGGGCGTTGGGTACACTGGGACATCGTCCGAGAGATGACGTGCTGACACCACGTCAGCGCCCTCATGCGTCAGCAAGCGTCCCCCACTCTGCTAGGACGGTATGCTCTTATCCTCAATTGTCGGTGCTTCCACCGGGCTGCGAGGGTGATGCAGAGCGCGGAAGCGCCTTATGGTTCCCACCCTGAGGAGGAGGGTTATCCGTGGGACGCCCGATCCTCCCTCTCCCTGTTGACCCCGCAACCCGAGTCCATTCTCAAACCCGGGTCACCGGGCGAGCGAGGTAAACTTCCAGCAGTCAGCCCTCAGCGCCACCGGCCGGCAGTGAATCCCATTGTTTTCAATGGAATGAGGTCAATTTGTGCCCTTCCCAAGATGGCAACCGAACCGTGACATGCAGTTGCTGTGGGTTTTGACTGCCTGACTGTAGCAAGATGGCCACCAGAAGAGGGGTCAAAGTTCACTTCCTGTCTTGTTGTTGTGATGTGCTCAAGATGGCGGATCCTTGCCACCAGGCTGCCTGGCTGCCGAACAATGTTCAAAATGGCGATTGTCGCCCTGATGTGCTTCTTCCCCAGCTGAAATTGGCAGGAGTTTTCTGTGGTGAGTGGCAAAAGGCTGCTAAATTTTGTTTTCATTGGTTGCTCTCAGTTGTGCCTTTTTTTCTTTTGTCCCTAGGCTGTTCTCCGTGTGTTTCATGTTCTGCCCCCAGGTAATTTATTTCTTTGGCTCCTCCGTTTTATTGTCTTGTGCCCCTGATAATTATACTGTGCCTTGCTGTGAGCTTCTGCTGTGCTTTATTTTAATTTTTCTGTTGTCTCCAAGGTTTTGCATTTATTTTATGTCCCTTGTATTTATTCATGCATTTGCCTGTGCGGTCTGCGTTTGAGGTACTGCCTCTATTCATTTTATTTGTACTGTCCCGTCCCCGGCTTATTGTGCCTCTTTTTTTTTTTTGGTTGGTTGTTTGTGTCTTGCTTCCTGTGGCTCTGTGCATTTACTGTATATATATATATATATATTGTATTTGCTAAATGGGACTCTAGCAGTCCTGTATTTTATTTTGTTGAAGTCTGCAGCATAGCCGAACCAGTACTGAATCACCATGTGGCTGTAGGAGCTGCCAAGAACATGCTTCCCGGAGTAACCGGTTGGGAGCAGGCCATGCTGTGGAGGAGCCACGGTTGCGAGGAGGGCTAAGCGGGGGAGAGAGGAGCTAAATTGTGGAGCTGCTTTTCCTTGTATGGCTCCATTTCAAGAGTGATCCTTGTGGGGCCGCTGTGAGCTGCAGCTTGGCAGCATAAAAAGTTGGGGAGCCACATTTGAGATGCCCAGAGGTTGAGTTAGTTGCTCTGTGGCTGCTGGGGTGAGTTGGAGCTGAGCCACGGAATTGGCAGTCTGGGAGCTCAGAGCTGTAGTGTGACAAGAGGCAGGAGGGTGAAATGGGGAGAAGAGGCTCTGGTTTGTTGGCCACAGGGGAGAGAGGAGCACTGCGGCTGTGTCGGCATGTTGGCGGTCAGGAGCTGTTTTCTGTTGCTCCAAGGGGAGCGCAACTGAAAGGAGTTGGAGAGGTGATTGCTCTGTAAGGGTGGTAGGGCGAGGTGGAAGCCGAGGTTGCTGTCTGTGCGGCTGTAGTTGAGAGGCAGCCGGGGTGCTGATTTGTGAGTTTCCTTTTTTTTTTTTTATTTTGTTTTGTAGCTGCAATCCCTGTTGTAAGAGAAGTGTGCTTAGCAGCTAGACAGGCCTGCCACAAGGGGAGGGGGGAGATACAGTACGCAGCTCTGTGGTGCTCAGGTTTGAGAAAAAAATGTACTTGCTGACAGTTCATTAGTTAAGCTTTCTAGCAATATTGAATAGTTTCCCTTATGACAATCTTAGAACAGTAGAAGGGCTGCAGGCTGCAATTCTAACAGGATACAGTTCATGGTTTTCCTTGCAGCCAAGGCTGTGGCATAAGTAACAGACTATTCAGGCATACTTGAGTGGTGACTTGGGGTACCCAGCGACGCAGACAAGCGAGATGGGGTCTGGACAGAAGAAGGGCCACAATCTCCATCATGTGTGGCATTTTTTTGTATGGTCCACCACTAAAAGACCCCTTACCTTCTCTGTCATCTGCCAGACTCTTCGGTTGCTGCTGATGCTGCTGGTGAGGACCCCATCTGGACCATGCGAATAACTAGTCAGATGCATAAAATAAAGAATAAGGCAGGTTTATTTGCTGTACTGCACGTGTTCTCTTCATGAGGTCTAGCCCCAGACTGACAAATCTCTGACTGACAGGGATAAATGACTCTGCCAGGCAGTGCAATAAATTGTTACATGCAAGTTCTAAGTGCTCTTAAAGGGGCGTCAGCTTAACATTAAGCCCCATGCTTAATGTGTGCTTCACAGATGCAAGTGGTGCAGAGCATTTCCACAGCAGTGTAGAAGGAGCATACCACTATGCAAATCCAGGAAGAGAAGGCTTGCCATGAGACAATGAATGCACTCGCTGCAATGCACTTCAGGTTTATATAGCAGTAAGTGAAACACTAACTAATCTGCACCACTCAGAATGGTGCACAGACTGCTGTGTAAACATGCCTAACGCCTGCCTGTCTCATCCCAAAAGTACCCTAAGGCAAGCCTAGATACCTTCATGCTGAATCAGGGTTGCCTGTGTCTTCACAGTGTCCTTGTCTTGTATCTTTGTTTGTGGATTGTTATGTTATGCTTTGTTCTTTGTTTCTCTCTTCGATATTCACAGGATCCAGATGGAGACCACCCTCCAGTCCAACATTTCTCTACTCTGTAGATACAGAGTAAGAGGGACACTCATGCAGTATGGAAGGATTTTCCTTTTTTTCTAACATGGTTACAGCTGTGAATGACTATTTATTTAATCTACTAAAGCCTATGTGAATACTAGCTAGAGTTGGATGTTCATAAGTTGGATGTTCTGTTTATAATGCAGTGGGCACTTACGAAAATGGGTTCTGCTCATTAAGGTTTCTCAGTATAATTGGAGGGTTTTGTCCATGGTTCAATAAGAGGGAAAAACTCCACCCACAACCACTACTTATGTACGCCTCCCAGCGCTTAGTTAGTTTCAACTGAGCCACTGTGTGGTTTTGGTGGCTGTGCTTCCTGCCTTCTCAGCGCATTTCTGCTTTTTTATCCTCTTGCCTATCTGTTGCCTTTTCATTCTTTTGTCTGTTCTCTCTTGTCTTCCTTGTTTGTTTGCACTCTTTCTTGTTTGTTTGCCCCCCTCCTGACATCTGCAGCCATTGGTGCCACCCCCCTCCGTTTTGTGCCTTGTTCCCTTTTACCTGTTCCCCTCCTTGTTTTCCCTGCCTGCTTGTTTGTGTTATTTTTCCCTGTTCCCTTACATTGACAGTTGCAGGCCTCTGTACCTCCTTCTGTTGTCTCCCCTCCCCCCCCTTTACTGGCTTGTTCCCTCATACCTCATTGTTGCTGTTGTCTTCTTTTTGGGGTTTGATTTCGTTCTGCTCTCTTCCTTCTCGTAGTTTGCCATTTCTTTGTCTTTCTTCCAGGCTGGTGCTCAGTGACGTCACTGCCTGGCATTCCTCTGCGCCCTCCATTGCTACCCTCATTCCCTCTTGCTGCTCTGTCCTTCTCCTGTTTCTCAATCCTTGCAAGCCATAACCTGCAGTGCTTTCTAATCCTCGCTCAAACAGGGGACACCTTGCTCCAGCGCTACCAATTACAACTATTGCTGCAAACAAGCCACACAGTACATAGGCTTTCCATGCTGTTCATCTGCTCAGTCTGTAAAACTCTGTTTAAAGGGACAGTGGGATTTAAGTAGATTACAAGACCAAGTGCCAGTCTTTTGAGAAACACTTTTGGATCAACCCCTGAGAAGATTACATTCCTGCTGACCTACATGGAGGTCTCCTTTGTACCGATTATTTGCTATATCCTACAGTGCTCTTTAGTCCTCATTTCAGCCAGCAGACAACTCACTTCTAGCACTGCAACCCACAGGCTATTACTGTAAACAAGCCACGCAGTGACTAGGATCCCATACTGTTTTCTCTGTGGTTTGTGACACTGCTTAAAGAAACCGGAGGATTCAAGGGAATAGGGGACCTAATCTTCAGAGCAATACTTCCAGATCACCTCCTTGAGAGGATTTGCATACCACCAGACCTAAGTGGGGGTCTCCTCTACTGCAACAGCTCACCATCCTTAGACCCTCGGAGAGGTTTTCCTCTTGCATATATTTGTATATGTAATTGTTCTATTCTCCTCCATCTGCATACCAAAGTACTACATCTTTCCCTGAACTACAAGGATATTTACTCTACCTGTTTATCACCTCTGTAGCTATGTGGTGGCCTAGCATAGTTATCAGTTCTTATTCCTAGTGACCTGTGTGAAGGTCCAGTACTTCAAATATTTCCTCATTTCTCACCTGTATAGAAATAATGCATAGCCATATCCATCCCATATAGTTCATGAAAGTCCACTTTCTGCTGACCTACATGGAGGTCTCACATCACTATCGATTCATCTCTTAGTGACCCACCTGCAGGTCACAAGTACTGCAGACTTATTTAATACCTTTTGACCTACGTGGAGGTCACTCACACAATACCTGTCTTGGGTCCTACAAGAGGTCCATCACCTGCTAACCTACGTGGAGGTCACCTTCACATATGCTTCATCCATTGGACCTACGTGGAAGTTTTGTCTCCTGCTACCTTCATGACAGTCCACTTCTTGACTTTTCTCATACTGCTGCCGCATAGAAAGTCTAACTCAGAAGGTACTACCATACTATTTAGTAGGGATGCACAGATATCTGACCCAATATCCAAATCCAGCTGGATATCAAGCTTTCTGTCAAAATCCTCTCCTACTGGATATTGGCCTTTGTAATGAGGTGGGTAGTGTCTGTTTTTTGAGAACATATAAGCAAAATATACATTCATATGTAAATAAATGGCAGCACAATTTATAAGGATTTGAGCATGAAGGAAACCAGGAATTAAGCGAGACAAGATCGTGAAGGAAAACTTGAAATAGAAACTTTTTTTTTAAATTAACATGGAAACATAGACTTTGACAGCAGATAAGGATCACTTGGACCACCTAGTTTGCCCATTTCCCTACCTACTGGATAACTTGAAGATCCTAGTTAACCAACAGCCTATTTCTTCCTACCCCTCCCCCACAAGAATTACCTTATGCCTGTCCCATGCATTCTTGAATTCTCCCACAGTTTTAGACCCCACAGCCTCCTCAGGAAGGCAGTTCTATGTGTCCACCACCCTCTCTGTGAAAAAATACTTCTTCATATTGCCCCTGAGCCGTCCCTCCCCCCGTCTTCAAATTGTGTCCACTTGTTCTTGCACATCTCTTTTTCTGAAAGATGCTACCCTCTTGGACTTTGTTGATTCCACTGAGGTACTTAAAAGTTTCTATCATGTCCCTCCTTTCCTCAAGGGTATACTAACATATTATTTGCCAGCAGATTAGGCCTTACGGTCTATCGAGTCTGCTCGAACCTCAGATCCCTAGTTGGGTGCCGAGGCTCTCTCCTCCCTTGTGTTCCAGAAACCCCTATCATCCATCCCCACCCCCCTGGGACAGGCCATCATCTGATACATCCACTTTCTGTGTCTGTCTCACCCTCTCTTGAAGCCCTCCACTGTGGATCTCTGAACCAGCTCGCCAGGCAGTGCATTCCAAGGGTCCACCACCCTTTCAGTGAAAAACCTCCTCCTCTTTCCTCCCTCACCCTTCCACCTTCCAACTTCAAACCATGCCCTCTGGTAATACCTCCCTGCTTTAGCCTAAAGATCCCCTCCATGTGTATACATATTAAGCTCCTTTAGTCTCTCCTCATATGGCTTATCTTGCAGACCCTGCACCATTTTAGTTGCCCTCCTCTGGATTGCCTCCATCCTGTCTATGTCCTTGCGGAGACGGGGTCTCCAGAACTGGACGCAGTACTCCAGATGGGGTCTCACCACCTATCTGTACAGAGGGATAACAACTTCCTGTTTTCTGCTGGTGATGCCTCTCCCTATACATCCCAGTATCCCCCAGCCCTCCCTACTGCCTTCTCACGTTGCTTATTTACCTTAAGGTCATCTGATATGATTACCTCCAGGTCCCTTTCCATTTTTGTTGTTGTTGTTACTATGCCCCCCCCATTGTGTACTCTTCCCCTGGGTGTTTGTTTCCCAGGTGCAATATTTTGCACTTCTTTGCATTGAATCCAAGCTACCATACTTCTGACCATTCCTCTAACCTTGCCAAGTCCCTTCTCATCCTTTCCACCACCCCCCTTGTGTATCAACCCTGTTTCAGATCTTTGTGTCATGTGCAAAGAGGCATGCTTTTCCTTCCAGTCCCTCTGCAATGTCACTTATAAAGACATTAAACAGGACTGGACCCAGAACTGAAACCTGCGGTACCCCACTAGTAACCCCCCTTTTTTCAGATTGGACTCTGTTTACTATTACTTTCTGTGTCCTGTTGTCCAGCCAATGTTTTACCCAGGCTACCACCCTGGGACCCACAAGCTGGCTAATTTGTTTATTAATCTTCTGTGTGGGACTATGTCAAATGCCTTGCTAAGGTCTAGGTAGGCCATGTCCACAGCCCCTACCTGGTCTACTACTTTGGTCACCCAGTCAAAGAAATTGATTAGATTTGTCTGACATGACCTTCCCGCTGTGATCCCATGCTGCCTTGGGTTCTGTGCCCCACTGGCCTCTAGGTACTCAACAATTCTTTCCTTCAGAAGTGATTCCATCATTTTCCCTACCACAGAGGTCAAACTGACAGTTTTCTGCCTCTGTCTTGCTCCCACTTGTGTGAAGGGGAATCACATCCACCCTCCTCCAGTCCTCAGGTACCACACCATCCTCCCATGATTTGTTACAAAGGGTAGTCAATAGTGTCACTAGTACTCCCCTTAATTCTTTTAGAATTCTGGGGTGAATCCAGTCAGGCCCCATTGCTTTGTCCACCTTCAGTTTTAGAAGTTCTTTCAGAACCCTTTCTTCTGTGAAAGGACTGGGATTGACCCCCCTATCCAGAGTGCTTCTGTTAATTGGATTAGGTACCTCCCTCTCCTCTTTTGTGAATACTGAGCATAAGTATTCATTCAGTATCCCTGCTTTTTCACTGTCCTTCTCTGCCCACCCACCGTCCATTCTATTTAGCCTCACTATCCCTCCCTTTGTCTTTCTACGCTCCGTAATGTACCTATAAAAGGTTTCATCCCCCTTCTTAACCGAGTTGGCTATCTTTTCCTCAGTTTGGGCCTTTGCTATTCTGACTGCCTTCCCTGCTTCCTTCTGCATTAACTGGTACAGTTCTCTGTCCTGCTTATTCTGTGTTTCCTTATACTTCCTAAATGCTATCTTTTTCTCCCTAACCTTCCCCACCACCTCTTTTGAGAACCACAGTGGCTTTTTCTTTCATTTTGATTTGTTTATTTGCTTCACGCATAGGCTTGTTGCCTCTGTAATGGCAGTTTTGATGTTTCCCCATTGTTGCTCTACCCCTCCTTCTTGCCTGTTTGATGGTGCTTTTCTAAGGTACTCTCCCATTTTGACAAATTCAGCCCTCCGGAAGTCCAGTACCCTTACTTTCGTATGTCTTGACTCTGCAGCTGAGTTTATCATGAACCACACTGTTTGGTGGTCACTAGTTCCAAGATGACTACCCACTTCTAGATCTGAGATCCTCTCACTGTCCCCATTTGAGAGTACGAGTCTAAGATTGCTCCCTCCTGAGTGGGTTCCAACACTAGCTGTCTGAGGCATGCCCCATGTAGGGCATCGAGAATGGCCCTGCTCTTGGATGTGGCTGCAGCAAAGGTGCTCAATTAAACCACAAAATTGGTGAAGGTGCAGGTTTTAAATTAATTGTTGAGAGTTGTATATACGTTTAATGATGGAAGTACTTGGGTAAGAAAGACTTTCTTCAAGTCAGTTAATGTTTTCTGTATCAGTACTTTTTTTAATTTCGTCTTTCAAACTACTTTGTTAGCTCATCAGTTGAAACTGATTGTTTAATTCAATAATTTGTATCTTCTTTCATTTCATCTGCCTTGGTCTTTTGTTAGTTCATTATATAGAGAATAATAGATAAGCAACTGTGTGTTATGGATTTTTTTTTGCACACCCGAGATGTGTGATGACCTATAAACCTCGAGAGCGAAGCTCGAGAGGTTTGAGGTCATCACACACCGAGGGTGTAAAAAATCAATGAGCACACATTTACTTATTTTTTATTTTTTATAGTTACTGGTGCAGGGTTTGTACTGTAAATCTTACTTACTCTCAACCCAGGACAATTGCAGCAGTCCCTAACCCCCATCCAGTAGCAAAAGGTCTTAAACCCCACAGTGAGTAAATCACACAGGTACTTTGTCATCAATAAACGAGCTAATATTCATCCGTACCCTTGCTCACTGCAGTTTATTCTTCAGTGTCATTCACGGAGCGATATTAGGCCTACAGCTCCCTAGCGGCACAAGCGGAGTCGAGTAGAGGCCGAGCCGGAATGGAAGAGAGCTGTGCAGGACCCACTGCGCTACATGGCTCAGCATGGCACACTAGACTATGTTTGCAGCAGACAGCAGGTAGAAGAAATAGGGGGGATACGGGGACATGTCAAAAGGTGGCGAAGTAAGTAAGCTGTTGATCGCGAGGGGAAATTTTGCCGCCATGTTTTTCGATATGTTCGGCCCGCCCACAGAGGGAGTAAGGGCCAATAGCATTGCACGCTACAGATAAGTGACAGTGCTACTGAGAGGCCATTTTAAAGAATGCCGTAATAACTCGATTTCGAGTTATTACGGCGTTTTGGAGACCCTGAAAACAAGTTGATAAAGGGGGTCACCAGTAATTATTTGTAGCTTATTGTTTAAATGAAACTGGCACTCCTTCACAAGGTACACATGTCTGTATGCTAAATGCTTGACACAGCAGGCAACTGCACAATGTTTGAAAAGGTGGCACAATGTTTTAAAAGATGCATCCAAGAAGTATTCAGAAACACTTGAGAACCATTTCCTGCATGATAATTGTACTGCTGTGTGTCACACTTAGGATGTTTTGCAAAACCCTGTAGTAATACTCACTTTATTGTGCCAAACATGAGTTTTGTAGGCTATTATCTGACCCGGAAAATACCCTGCTCTGGTCAGATAGTCACTGCCAAACATCCTGATCTGATATTCAGCAAAGTTTATACATTTGTGCATCCCTTCTATCTAGTAATACCATACTATGGATACTACTACTTCAGGTAACTCATTGCCTGACCTGGAAGAGGGTACATCAGAGGCTCCTCGCACTCTACCTGAAATTCCAGTGCATCAGAAATAATTCTCCAAATAGCACTACTCTTTAAAAGACTGGACCATCCCTCATCTCATAACCAAACTTAAGAAACTAGGTATTACTTATTCGACTTCAGCTAAGAAGCAAGAACTATTTCAGTTATATATATCAGCTAAGTCATGACAAAGCAATGATACTACACCTATACAGTCACCACCTCAGCCAGCACCAGATGTCTTATCTGACATTCACAACCTTATAACTCCACTGGCTGCTTCAATACCAGCTATTCAGACTCACCTCACATTTCTAGAAGCCCTCTTGCTTGTGCAAACTCCACTTGGTACAGCATTAGCTGAGGTTCTAACTTGCCTCACTTCTCTCGAAGCTCGCCTTCCTTCACAACCTATGATAGTATTGCATTCAGATTCGAACACCTCCCAGTCTACCAGTTCTTCCCATCATGATGTAGTATTGCCTCTCTTTCCTTCCTCCTCCAGTGCTCCATCAACTTCTGTTTCATCTTCTCAACACAATTCTAGTACTTCACAAGCTGTCACTCCTTTACCTATGATATCTCCTATACATCTTGTTTCAAGTCACCTCCAAAAAGATATTATTGAAGGGAAAGACGTTAACCTAATATTCCTCTTCATTTCTTCTCATGATTCTCTCGAGAACAGTCTCATCTCTTGTGGTGGCATTTCAGTAATGCTAAAATATAAAGACACTAGGCTCATAAAGAAATTAACTATTCTGGAATTTGTCATCACCTTCAGCCTCTATAGATATACTGTATAGTTTGCTTTGCATTCTCCTCCAGGCATCAAGAACTGGACTCTTATTTGTACCTCCTAGTGGATTTGAGAATCAGATATGGTGGCACTCATTTCTATGAATACCATCGTTCCTTGTCTTCCAAGACAACAGCTGCTCTGGCCCATTTTAATATGAAACTCAGCTGGGCCATATTTGATAATGAGCTATTCTGACATCATTTTGCAGGTCAACAAGCCCTTTCATGACAGCTATACAGCTCATTCTCCTATTTTGCCTCTCTTTGTCCATTGTTAGTCTCCCATTCACCTAACCCTCCTCAAAAAGACTCATCTGGGGACCCCACTTCTGCCTCTTCAACATTTACATGCACAATTACCAATCCTGGTGCACTTCCCTGTACCAATCAAGACAGACGTGGTCATCCTGTAATCTATGTGGAAAACAAAGCTGTCGGAAACAACTTCAGTACTACCACATGTGCAGTCCATGGCTGTCACTACCTTCACGTTTGCAGTTTTTGTAGTGAAGCCCACTGCAAAACCACCTGCCCTCAACTAACAAAATAATGACAAATCTGTTTCTCTACTGAAGAAATTATTCTGTCCTTCCATCTACTATGGACTCTCACCCAAATCCAGCAGATGGTCAATATCAGCATTTCAAAAATCTAACTGAGATCACTCTCAATTTCATTTCATCATGTGGCTCATCATTTTAAACCTACATGGAGGTCTCAGACCAACTAGGCATATGTGGAGGTCTTGATCAAGTGCAGCTACATTCCCAAACTCCTCTCCTCAAATATCCCAACCAGCATGGAGGTCCTGAAATCTATTTCCATTCAAAGAAGTCTCAAGACAAAAGCAATTTCAGCAAGGCTACCGCACTCTCTACTTGCAGAACTCCGAAGAACTGAAATATCAGCAATGCCAGTCCCATCAATTCCATTTCATTCTCTCCCATCCAAGTCATCCATCCAAACACCGAGAACATTTAACTCTAGTGCTAAGATTATCTCCTCATAGTATGCCCATAGGAAGGGCAGTCCAGCAGCCATGGTTCCTCAGAGGTTCTCCCACAGTGGGTTTTTCCTCTACTGCATGCTGCTATTCACACTCTCTGTGAGTTAGAGGAGGTTCTCAAGCTGCTTTCTTTTTTGGGCCTTCATTCCTGCTCAGCTCCTGGCTTCTCAACAAAGGGTGGGAACAAGTAAGGCTAAAACAATTCATAATACATAAAGTTTGCACAAGCACAAGTTGTTCCCACACATTGAATTGGAGGGCTTTGCCCGTGGTTCAATGTGGGGGAATAACTCCACCCACCAGTGCTTTTTAAGCATTCCTCTCACATTCCCAAGTGCTTAGTTTGTTTCAGAGGGACTCATTACGATTCTTCTAGATAGAGCATCCTTGTATAGCAGATGACCACGATGTGCTGTCCTTCCTAACATTCAGTCTGATGGAGCCCGGGAAGGAGACAGAGGTGAGGCTTTGGAATATACAGCTGCATGCTAGAGAAGCTGAGGAGAAGCACTCCAGAAGGAGCATCAGAAATGCTTGCCACAGTTCTACAACAGGTATGCCACCGTTGCCTGAGCAGACTGCTCAGGAGTTTATCTCTAATATTTGAGAGCTTGCAGAATTGTAGAATTGTGAGAGGCTGCAATAGCGCCTTAATTCTGGTGCCTTTCCAGGTGAACTTGTGCTGCGGGATTATATAGACTTTTTTGTGGAGTCCCTCACCCCCTTCCCCAGTACCTGGAGTCCAGGTGGAAAGCCGTACCAGTGGAAGAGGTGCTTGGAGCTATCCTGTAGAGGACTGGGATCCCCAAGAAAAACCTGTATTGTTAGACTTTGTGAGATGGGAAGCAAAGCAGAACTATAGAAAACTGCTTGCTTGGTGTTATTTTCCATTCATTTACTTTCAAAACTTCACTCCTAATTGAAAAGTTTCATAGACTGGAGCTGCTAGGTATAAAGCTGATATAAGATGAGGTTGAAAAAAGATTGAGGAGCCATTACCCACTGCTCCATTTTCGACCATATTTCCAACTTTTATTATTTAGATATTTAAGAATCTTAGAATTTGAGCATTTGCAAAAGTTATATAAGTTTTTAGGCTTGTACGTTTGTACGACTATCTTGTGTTTCTGCTATATCCCTGTCTATCTGCTTATTTGCTAATACAGTTATTGAAATTGATTTATGTTCCTGCTCTCTGATAATTGGTTTCCCAATGGCCTTCTATTTCTCTTTTTAATCTAGTTTTTACAATCTTACATCATTCTTACAACATTTTAAATGATACAATATTATTACAAATTTCCAGAGCTTTTACTGGAGACTCACTTAGATTTAAATATTAAGAATATTACTCAATTGAATAATTGAATAACTCCCGCTTACTAAATAAAGGATAATAATAAGGGGCTCCAGAGCTCAAAATCAATGAATTACAGCTGTTGTGTATTCGATTAGATTGATTGACTGATAGATTTATTAACTGAATCAAATCTTTAGATTGAATTTAAATGGTTGAACTCTTTGCTGCACATATACAGCATTTTGGGATACAGAGCTAAGTAGAAGTAAGCAGAACGTAATATCAAAACTTCCAAATTTAAGAGCTTCTACTGTTAATTCTGCTAAATTTCCCCCAAGCCTTTGTCCCTGTTCTTGCCTTCCCTTGCATAACAGCTGAGTGCTGTGAGCTGAGAGGTGCTTTTAATATATTTAAACTTAACTCAGAACTTTGAATATTTGATTCTCCTACTTCATGTTATTCGTACATGCTGAGACCAAAATATTGATGCTATTAAGGGACTGTGAGTGCTCTGAAGTGCTTTAAGGCATTACTAAGGTGTGCCAGTTTTTTCTTTTGCAAACATTCTACAAAATACGTGCCTTAGAATTGCATACGCTGGCTGGTATTTCCCTAGATTCTGGACCAACATAAAAGTGAAACCAAAGGACCTGTTGAAGGTCTCTGAGACATAGAAAGCATTTGGGTTATCAGCAAATAATGACTCAGAAAAGTGAGTAGCATTATTATCACTTTTAAATGTTTAAATCTAGACCTGTACTTCTATTTATGCATTTTATTTATGTTGAGCTAGTATTTATAACCTTCAAATCAGCAGATCTTTCAACTTATGCTGCTAAATTAAACTTGATCTTTAAAATTAGATACTGACAGATTTAAATTTGTACCCTTGGCCTTTTTAGTCTTTATATTTTTTGTCCCTTAGTGGAGAAAGACGTGATTTCCACATGTCAAGACAATATTAAGTGGTCTACTTTTACAAAGTTCCAACTTAAGTGGTATACAAGGATATTGCAAAAACAGAAAAGGACTAAAGGATTTGTCGTATTTGTTGGAAGCTGCAAAAATTACCTATTTGGACATATTCTAACTGGGACATATTCTAATTGGGAGATTCCAACTTCAGTTGGTGGAGTCCACAGTGAGTTTATAATGTGATCTTCAGTTGCGATATGTGGTAACAGAAGTGGTGTTAAATTCATCTAGTCTTAAAAGCTCTTGACTGCTTCTTGTAACACTTTGTGGACTTTATAAGACTCTGTGACCTAAGAGACATTTTAGTGTGTCAGTCGGATTGGAACTTGAACCTGATAATTTTATCTTTGGGAACCTCATGCTGAATTCTTAAACCACTAATAATTAGTAGGACAATATTGAATTTTTCCTAGTAATCTGGTATTTGTAACTTGCTGAGTTTTTATACATCTAATTCTTGGTCTTATTATAGTAAGAAATGCTATAGAAAATGATTTTCAATATTTGTTTTGCCTTTTGAGGGAAATTATTAGAATTATACAGGAATTCCACTTGAGCTGTATTTCATATTAACAGGTTTTCTTTTAAAAAAAAATACTACTACTCAGATGAGTTACAGCTAATTAAGCTAATTAAGCCCTGAATTGAAAGACAATTTATCTCTTCATCATGGTACATACCTGAAGTGGTAAAGGAAACTCTGCCCTGGTGACGGCCCACATAGAAGCTGACACCAGGGAAGTTGGAGCTCAGGGTCAGAAACTGAATTTAGATTTAGATGCTCAGAAAACTAAAGGGAACAATAAAGGAAAGAAATTAGGTAACAACCGAAATAAAAATAGAGGTGGCAATAGACCCTTCTTCTGACACTCTTCCTATATTACATTTTTTTCTGAAAACCTGGAAGGAAACAAAACCAAATGTGGCATAATTAAAATACAAGTTAAAATAATGGACTTATGGGCTGATGGAAAAAGAGATCCAAAATACTATTCCATTCCAAAATGTTCTGCTTCCCAAATCATAATTGGGAAAACAGACTTGAAAAAAAACAGCTTTCTATGGAAAGTGAACACTCTCTTACAAATCCACTTGGTAATCCTGAAGAAATTTCTTTTGATAATTATGAATGGGGAAACTTTCCATCAGAAAGAAAGTGGGGAAGAAAGTGGTAATGATAGTTCAAACTATTCAGAGGTAGTTTTTCCCCCCAATCCTTTTTCCAGTTTTTCCTATATGGATAATTACCAAATGCCTAGATTACAAAATGACCCTAATCTGAGGACTGCAGGGTTACCTTTACACTCCCCAACCCTTGACAAAATGAATAAAGGGAATAATGAAAACATAGAATTGAAGGGTATTATCCAAGAATTTTGCACAACAATTGAAGGATTAAAAAAGATGGCTAAAGTAAATGGTGAATTGCCCATGGAAAGTTTTTGTCCAAATTCCATTATTTCAGGATTAAAGAGTGTTCCTCAGAATAGCACTATTATATATGATGAAGAATACTTTTGTAATGGGGGAATTTTATAGCTAGATCCTCATCATCAAAACAAATGCTAGAAATAATCAAAAACAGATATTATGTGGACATAGTTATTCTTGAGAATATTTCAGCTCTAAAAGAATTACTGACTAGCCTTAGAGCAGATATCTTCCATAATCAAGTACTCTTGCAAAATCTCAATAAAAATGCAGAAACACAAGAAGGGAACTTAAGTGAAGAGAATCTGTTACTAAAAGCTAAAGAGAAGGAGAATAAAGGGGTTCAAGTGATGTTGCTGTCGCCTTTTGATCAAAATAAAAATAAAATCTGCTTTTGTCAAGCAGAAATTCCAGACCAAACTAAGCCAGGGAATTCAAAAGCCCAAAAAAGACAAAGTAGACAGGGGGAAAAAAAGAGAAAAAATAAACAAAGATAAAGTTAAAATTGCAGAACAAAGTAGAGAGAACCTAAAGTCAGGTAAAATTATGATAGCTCCAAAGATAGATAATGGATCTTTAGAAAAAGAAAAATCAGAACCAAAACATGAATTAGAAAGTTTAGGCTTAAATCAGATGGTTAACCTTACATATGATGAAGTTTCAAGCCCAGAGATGCAGATAACAGTTGGGAGGGGCTGAGGCCAAGGCCAACAGCAACCCACCTACAAATATAACTATACCTTGTACAGATTCATAGGCCAAACAAGAATTTGGAGAAGTTGAATATTTGATAGACATAAAAGGAATACCTAGATCCATAACTGAGACCAGGGAGGAATTATCGGGGAAAATAGTACATATGCTTGAGATCATGCCAATTTCAGCTAAAGGAGAGATATTTATTATGTGGCCTCCAAACATGGATAACTATGATACAGTACTTCTGTATAGTCAAACTAATGACACAGCTAAGCAAATCTTGAACAAAAGAATTTTGCTGGAGAAAAGGGAAATTGAAATCTCATTACCTGTATTAGTTCCAATAATTAGTAACCAAGAACCCTTGAAAGATAAAAAATAAAATTAACACTGTTAAATTAGACTGTCTGAAACTAAATCAAAAGGGTAGAGAAGGAAAAAAGACACAGAAGACCTAGTCAGAATAATTAAAATAATTGATGAACATGGAAAAAAACAAAATAAGGGCTGACTCTGCAGAGCAATCATAATATTTGGATGGAAGATGTCCAAACAAGATTCTGAGTTCAATGTAAGAGAGGAATTGCTCTGCTTCCTCACTAGAATTTCCGGTCTTAAAATATCCAGGAACATGGTGGGTTACATTAAAACCCACAGAGACAAATTTATGTCTCATCAAATAGATGTTACCTTCAAAAATCCAGGAATGGCTAAAATATTCTTAGAAATGGCAGAAAATTTAGACAAACTGGGTATATATATTATACATCCTCAAGAACTTGGAAGTGGGGATGGAGAGGAATGCTTCAGAGAACTCAATAAGGAGGAAGATCAGCCCTTAATAGATTTTGAGAAATGGAAGGATACAAACAGTTTTGAAATTTTAATACATTTAGAGTCAGATTGACATAATGAATCTAATGCATCTACTAGGGAACACTGTAACAGTGGGAGAAAATGAATTGTTTTATCATGGAATATCAAGGGTTTACATTTGAAAATCGTAGATCCTGAGGTGGCTAAATTATTGGAAACATTTGATATAATAAGTCTCCAGGAGACCTGGTGCACAGAAGAAACCATCCCCAGACTTTCTGGTTATGTACCTTATGTTTTCTCTGCAACACGAGATAAGAAATTTGGTAGGTTTAAGGGAGGCTTATCATTCTATGTTAAAACTTGTCTTAACTTGAAAGTGAAAGAATATTTTCCTAAAATTAATAACATTCTAGCTCTTGAACTTATAAAAGGTACACAAAGAATAATACTGTGTAATGTTTATTTCCCACCAAAGTCTAATAATATGGATATAGAGGATCTTTATATTTCTAATCTAAAGTTAAAATTGAATGAAATTAACGAGAAAGAAGGGAACTTGCACATCGTCATTTTAGGAGACTTTAATGCAAGAATCAAGGCTGGAAATTCATAAAATACATATTCAACCCTTGTTAATTCCATGGAACTAATAAATCCTAGACTGTCTTCACTTAGGTCAACCTTAGAATGTGGGACAAATTATAGGGGAAGGGAATTATTTCCAATTCTTGCAAGTAGAAATTTCTGCATCCTGAATGGGAGAACCAGTGGACACAGTCTAGGAAAACTAACATTCATGGGCCCTTTGGGTTCCCCTATACCTGACCTGATCAGGGCAAATTTGGAGACACACAAAATAACCCATCAGCTGGAAATTATAGATCATACAGAATCAGCCCATCTTCCTCTGACCCTTACAATAGACGATATTTTTCCTGGGATAGCACATAATGAGGCGAATATGATAGAGTATGTGGAAATTATAAATGAAAAAAAGAATTAGGTGGAACCCAATTTATTATGCGTAGTTGGAGGAAATTCTGTATTCTGGAGAAATATTTGGACTGTCTTCTCAAGTTTCAGACAATTCCTCCAATTTTGAAATTTATGATATCTGGGAAAATGCCCATACAATTTTGAGTGATTTCTGCAGGAAGAACAAAGTAATCAAACAGGGTCAACAAAACGTTGTTAAATCATGGTTTAATCAAAGATGTCGAGAAGCTAAAGTGATTTTTACTAGGACACTTAGACAGCAAAAGTGAAAGATAATAAGAAACAATATGGATCACCTGATACTAAAGAAAGAAAGGGAGAAATATAAGAAAGTGCTAGAAGAAGAAAAGAATAAACACTCCTTTCACCTATGGGGAAAATTAAGACAAGCTGTACTTAAAAGGGATTGTAAACAATTCTGGAAAATAGTAGCACAAGGTTATAATAAATACCAGGAGAAAGTAGAATCTTATATTACTCTACAAACTTGGATTGACTACTTCTCAAAATTGTAATTCACATTAGATGAAGAAGAAATGGAAACTAACATCAGATACAATGTAAATTGTCCAAGGCCTATCTTAATAACAGAAGCAGAAATCTTTAGCTCTCTAAATTCTTTAAAATCTAATAAAGCTTCAGATCCTGATAAAATTATCAGAGATGTGTATAAATCATTTAAAGATTGGTGGGTATAATTTCTTTTTCTAATATTTAATGGATTTGTACAAAATTTGAAATTTCCAAAGAATTGGTCAGGTAGCGTCATATTTCCATATTTAAAAAAGATAATCCAAAAGATCCTAAAATGTATAGACCTATTAGTCTGATAGATGTGTCCCAGAAAGTCTTCTCAAAAATTATACTTATTATTTATTTATTTATTTATTCATTTGTAAAATCAGTTTACAACCTTTGAGCCAGAGGCTCGTTTCCAAAGGTACTTCGTCACATAAAGACATACATTGTGTTTTTGGTTACATAGCGAGGTTTGCAAAACAATAGGCGCTCAACAGAGGTGCCACGTCACACTGTGGTCAGACAACACATTTGGGTTACAGGGGACATGAAATTGAGAACAGGTGTTACAAGTTGGTATAAATAGTGAGCAATCTAATAGGTAAACGACTGAAACAGCTGGCACTGGCCAGGTTAAACATAGGGACGGTACAGGAAGTGGTGGTGGGATGGCTAGGTGGAGAGAGCCTGAGGATGCTGTCAAGAGAAGTAGCGGTGGAGGCTACTTTCAGAGACAGGAGCAGTTAGTGAGTGTTGATGATGTGGTTTCAAGGGTGGTTTTGAACTTGGAGATGGTGGTGGCATTGGTGATGGGGCAGGGAGAGAGTTAAACCAGGTTGGGGCTCTATGCAGAAGGGACCTCTGGCCATGGCTGGTTCTTGATCTGGGGTCATTAGAGTGGTCTTGTTGGAAGACTGTTTTACAACTAGTGGGAGGCTCTGTGATGGATGCCATTACTCCCAGGGGGAGAGCCCGAGTTTTTTTGTGAGGAGACAGGTTTGGTATTGGAGCCGTTCATCCAGGGTAAGCAATTTAGCCTCGACATACAGCTGACAGGTGTGTGTGAGCCTGGAGGCACCAGTAATCAATCTGCAGGCTTTGTTCAGGGTTAAGTGAATTTTTTTGAGTGCAGTGGTGTCGGCAGCACCACAGACTGGTAGACCATAGTCTACAAGGGACAGAACGGATGATGTAACAGCGAGCCGGAGAGCATTTGGGGGAAGGCAGGTTCTATGGCGGAAGAGTATGCCAAGTCGTGTGTTAGTGGTGGATGTTAGGGCATTGATGTGGTTGTGAAATGTGAGGGCTGAGTCGAAGGTAACCCTAGGTATTTGTAGGAGCAGACTTGTTCCAGTGGCTGATTGGTACTTGGAAGGATATAGAGTGGGTGGTTGCTAGCTTTGTTTTGGGGGTGGGAGAAGAGCATAGCTTTGGTCTTTTTAAGATTGATGACAAGTCTGCGCCCTTAAACCAAGCTCGCACTGTTGAAAGACTGCTGTAGGGTGTCCTGAGGGAGACGGGATTATGTGGGTGGCAAAAGGACAGCGTCATCTGCATACAGTAGAATTTTGCCAGGGCATGCACTGGGCAGGGTGTTCAGATAGAGCGAGAAGAGAAGGGGGCCCAGGATGGAGCCTTGGGGGACCCCAGAGTGAATGGGACGGGTATCGGAGACTGTGCTATTGATTTTTACACACTGTGATCGAGCGTCAAGATAGCTTGTGCACCATGCTAGGGGGCCAGCCAAGAGACCAGTGTGGCAGACAGCATTCAGCAGAAGTGGATGGGAGACGGTGTCGAAGGCCTTTGAGAGGTCGATGAACACTGCACCAGCTAGGGAGCTGGTATCCAAGGAGGAGTGTAGGTTGGAGAATTAATTAGGGCAGTGCTGGTACTGTGACCAGCACAGAAGCCATGTTGCTCTGGGCATAGGATGTTATGCTTAGCCAGATAATCAGTGATTTGAATGGCCACGACTTTCTCCAGGGCTTTAGAGATGGGGGAGGATGGAGATTGGCCGGTAGTTGTTGGCCGGTGACCTGTCGCCCCCTTTATGAATTGGCATGATAATGGCTGTTTTCCAAGCTGTGGGAAATTGTCCCAGGCAGAGTGACTGGTTAATTAGGCTGGTGAGTGGGGCAAGGACTTCATCTAGCACCAGCCTGAGAATACTGGGGTCCAGTGAGTCACTGCCGGGACTGTTGCCATTCAAAGCTTTGATTAGGATGGGTCTGGCTTCCCGGTGGAAATCTTGGCGAGGAGGAAGCTGGGGCGCTGGAGGACAGGGGAGGTTGGTTGGAGGGTCAAAGAAATTACTAGGAGGACTGAGCTAAGGTCAGTGAAAGCGTGTTGAACCAGTTAGCTATGGTGGCAGGCTCGGTGGTGGTAGTGCCATTTCTAGTGAGCTGGGATGGAGCAGGGGAGTGAGCTTTTCCATTGTTGCTTAATATTATCCCAGAAAGTCCGGCCGAGCCCCAGGAGGAGGTAAGGAGGCCTGGTAATGGTCAGCCTTGGCTTTCCTGATGGCCCATGAGCACTTATTCCGGGCTGCATTGTAAGCCTGCCTATCAGACAGACGACCCGTTTCAGTGGCAAGGTGCCAGAGGTTATCCCAATTTCTTAGTAATTGTAGAAGGGCTGGGCTAACCCAAGGTGCATTCTGTTTTTTGGACCGGATTTTGGTGAGGGGTGCAAAAAGATCACAGGCCATGTTGAAGGTGTGAGTGAAGAAGGCGAGGACAGTGTCAATGTCGGTTGCATGATGAATGGGGGACCAGTTTATCTGGGTGAGGAATACTTTAAGTTTTTTCAGCCCACCATGGTGGAGGCGTCTGCGGAGGGTGGTCTGGGCTTTGGGTTTGGGATTGGAGACTGCCCAATGAAATAGGATAGGGGAGTGGTCACTTAAGGAGTCTGGGAGGACCTGGATGTTTTGGATTTTACTGGGTCGGTTAGTTATAACAAATTCCAGAAGGGTGCTGGTACCTCTCTTAGGGTTTATTCTTGTGGGCTGGGTGACGAAGTTGGCGCCAGGTCTTGGGTGGCAAATGAGTCTCTGATCGCAGATGAGGAGGTGCTGAGCCAATTTACATTAAGGTCCCCAACTAGGATTTGCTCTGCCTTATGGTGGAGGGTTGCCAGGTAGTCCGTTAAAGATACCAGGGCCGGGTGCTGGTTCTTTGGGAACTAGGCTGTGGTGAGATAGAGAGGGCTCCTAGAGGGGTCCGGGGTGAGTTTGAGGGTAAGAGCCTGGGCCCCATTTACAGGGGCAGGGGTGGGGAGTGCATGTCCAAGTATTGTGTCCCTAGTGTAGATTGCACAGCCTCCCCCTTATTTGCCTACTCGGTCCTCCCAGTATAAGGTATAGCCTGGGAGGGAAACAAATGAGTCAGGGGTGGATTTGGACAGCCAGGTTTCAACCAAGGCTATGATGTCTGGTTGATGAGCCATGGCCCAGCACTGTAGGGTGTCAAATTTCTTCAGCAGGCTGCATATGTTCATGGAGGCTACTTGAAGACCAATGGGCTGGGTGGGAGGGAGGGGCAGGGCCTGGTGGGATGTATGTTCCTGTTAGGAGTAGAAGGAGGAGAAGTGCTCTGGTCAGAGGGTGCCAGATGGAGAGTTTACGGGAGCGATAGGATGTGAAGGGGTTTCAGAGCACAGGGGTGGGTAGGGTAGCACAGGCAGAGAAGGCTTGCATGATCAGAAGCGCAAGGGAGCTGGGGAGAGGAAAGGTAATGTCTGGATGGGGGTGAGGTGGAGAGGAGCATGGGGTGTGTGGAGAAGGAGGGAAGGGGAGGAGCAGTGGTAAAGGAGGAGGGGAAGACAGGAGGGTAGGTAGGAACACGAATAGTGAGGCTGAGGGTTAATAGGGACAATAGGGTTGGTGGAAGGCAAAAGAAGGAGGAGGAGAAGAGAGAGGCTGGTGAGCAGGGGGTGCACATGCATAGTTGGTAAGGGTGGGGGAGCTGAAGTGAAGAAAGAATGGGGGTACTAGGATGATAGAGGGGAGATAGTAGTGAAAGGTCACCTCTAAGCCTAGCTGCTGCTATGGTGTAGTGGCAGGGCTGGTGCCTGAAATGCACAGGGAACTAGGTTCAAGTCTTGACCAGGGTAGCAGGAAGGAGCCCAGCCAGTGGCTGTAGCAGCAGAGAGTTGGGTTCAAGGTCTGCAGAAGCACTCAGATAACACTTTAGCAGGGTTAGAGTGTTTTTAGAGTTTTGAAATCCTGCAGTAATAATAGACAGGTGTGTTAGCTGAGTGGTAGGACTGCTAACTTTGAAAGTGAGGGTGCAGGGTTCAAAGGCAGCAAGAGAGAAGTGGTAAACTTATATTTTGGCAGGTGGGGGGTAAGAGACTAAAAGGCTAGTAGAGGAAGCTGTTGGCCTGGTTCATTGGCTTAGTGGTTAGTCAGTAGACTTTGGACAAAAGGGTACTAGGTTTGATGCTGGCAGGTGCTTAGTGGTAGGCTGATGGGAGAAGCGAGGAAAGTAGGTGGTAGAAGGATTGAAAGGGAACTGCAGTGACCTCTAGTGGGTCAGCTTTCAAGGAGTAGCTAGGAAGGGTAGAGAATTAAAAGAGGAGCTAGAGTGGAGAGTGCAGTGACCCCTAGTGGTTGGTGTCTATAAGCGGCAAATGGGAAAGTGAACACTTAGTAAGAAGGAGGGTAGGTCACGTGATGTGACACGTGACCTGCCAGCAGCAATAAATTTTTGGAAGTAAATCCAGACAGGAATTGAAATTTAAAATGGATGGTAATAAAACAGAGGTAGTAAATACTTATGACTACCTGGGAGTTTGTTTTTCCCACAGTCTGAATTGGAATAAGCATATAGAATACATACAAAATAAAATGACTTCGGTAGTAAATGCATTTAAAATATTTCACGCTAAAATGGGTAAGACCTCAATTAAAGGGATCCTGAAGGTCCTAAATGCTAAAATAAAAACTAGAATAATATATACCGAAGAAGTGTGTGGGTTTTACCATACTAATTCATTACCTCTTGAGCCGCTTCCTTCTATCTTCAAATAGCCTGCTCCTTCAGCTTAGACACTTTGAGATGTTAGTTTTCTGACTTGTTGATTCCCTGAGGCACCAACAAAGTCCAAGAGGGCAGCATCTTTTCAAAAAAAAGAGGTGCAAGAACAATGGGGCACAATTTGAAGATAGAGGGGGCGTGCTCAGAGGTAATTTAAGGAAGTATTTTTCACAGAGAGGTTGAGGATGCATGGAACAGCTCCGGAGGAGGCCGTGGAGTCAAAAACAGTGGTGGAATTCAAGCATGCATGGGACAGTCATAAGGCAATTCTAGGGGGTTGGGGCAGGAAGAAGTAGGCTGTTGGTTAACTAGGATCTGCAGCTTATCCATTAGGTAGGGAAATGGGCAGACTGGGTGGGCCAAGCGGTCCTTATCTGCCGTCAAATTCTATGTTTCTATGTCCCTTCAGCACCCATGTCCCAACAGAGTACCTCTCTGCAACTCATCTTGCATCTCATTTACATTTCAGCCTCATACTTCTTAACTTTCTTCGAAATATGGGATACTGACGGTCAGAATGGGGAACAATATGAGACATGGATACAACTAAGGGGATGCCTGCATAAATGCCAAACACCACTGCAAATACCTGCAAGCGAATGTCCGGCATTGACAAATGCTTGTTTTTATAGTAATTATCAGACAGGCACATCAGAACTGAAGAAGTTGGACTCTGTTTACAGTATGGTAGTCAGTCAGCCAAACACAACAAAACTTGTAAAGCTACTGTATATAGTGTCCCTACCTCAGACAACCAGTACTCCAAAAAAAAAAAGCAACAGTAACATTTTTCTCACAAAAAAACTACACTTTGAATCACCAGTGCAGGGAAAAAACTATCAGGAAGGAGGATTGGAACTTTGTTCAAACAGGTCAGAGATTTACTGTAGACACATGACTGATTGCATAGTGAAATTCTACTGGAAATTGGGAGCTAGACTTTTGTCAGCTGTGTAAAGAAAATATGTTTCACATGATAAGTACCTAATTCAGTTGCAGAAAATAACTGTTGCATTAACTAGATGGATTTTTGATGAAGAAATGTAATCACAATATTAATCTAAGTGCCAAGTTGGAGTCATGTTGCCTCCACAAAGTAGGTAAAAGGGCCATGAGACAATGAAGGGGAAAAATATTTATTTGCAATTGACAACACTACAAATGGGGAAGGGGAGTACCAACAGAAAATAGAGAGTCTGACCTAAGGATCCTAGTCAGAATAGTTGTTTTAAACCAGAAAATTCCACGGATGGATCCTTAGTTCTGAAGAGTAAAAAAGGCCAATGTCCCAGGCAGTACAACATAGCAGACAGAGTCAATGACAATAATGTCAGATGGTCAAATAGGCAATAGACACTGAAAAATTGTATAGTAAGAATTATTCACAGACCTACACCGTACTGTTCTGACTATATACATTTTCAGTGTCCATTGCCTATTTAACTACTTGACACTTTGTCACTGACTCTGACTCTTTGAAAGTTTAATTCTGATTTGACAGCTTAATACTGCCTTGAATCTGTTGAAACTTGCCTTTTTCTCAAGCCTCACACTCTCAATTTTTAATCTAGTTACGGTGTTTTTATTTTTGCCTGTAATATTTTTCACTGATATATTACCTATAATGGTTTTTATTCTTGATATGTACTGTTTGAATTGTATATTCATATGAAAGCTCTCGAAGTATGTCACCCAAGGAATCCATAATGCTGTCTCACTTACATGCGAGAAAAATGTTTGAATGCAATGAACTACAACTTACCAATATGATATATAATACCCTAATAACTACTGCTATGTGTAAACAGCCAAATAATGTATACCCATGACTTCCTGTATTATGTAATTGCATAAAAGTTCATAATGTCTGTACTGTTATTCCCGGGTCGCCCCTGAAAAAGGGACCTTCGGGGCCCAGCGGGCCTACCCGGTCATCAAAATTCAATAAATAATAAATAATATTGTGTCTGATGCTTATACTCTGTACAGCGCTCAGAGATTTTTGGGATGGGTCCTTTATATATAAAAATGGATTGACTTGGCTTGGCTTGGATTGGACTGGACTGGGCTGGATTGGACTGCATTGCATTGGACTGGATTGGATTGGATTGGTCTGCTGTGTTGTACTGTCTCAGACATTTGCCCTTTTTACTCAGAAGAACTATGGATTCATCTGTGGCACTTATACTCAGACCTACACTGTGCTGTTGAATAAAAAAGTATTGCCAATATTGATGTGACAAAATGAAATATATCCACAAGTTTGGAAGATTAGCTGTGGGTATTGTGATGTTTATTATCTTCTGGTGCTGTGACAGCTTTCATCTGTAAAAACAAGGGGAAAGGAGAGGAGAGCATAATGTTTGCTATATATTGTTGGTGCACAGAAACATAGAAACAGAATTTGTCATCAGAAAGGATCACTTGGCCCACCTAGTCTGTCCATTTTTCCCTGCCTACAGTATCACTGCAGACCCTGCTTGATCTATGACTCTTTCACCCTCCCTCAGTTCCTTCCCACTAAGATTCCCTTATGCCTATCCCATGCATTCTTGAACCCCACCACTGTTTTTGTCCCCCAGCACACTGGCTGGTAGGTTGTTCCAGGAATCCACCACTCTTTTGGTGAAGTTATACTTCCTCAAAGTTCTCCAGAATCTACCTCCCCCTGTAGCTTCATAGCATGTCCCTTGTTCTTGAGCACATTTTTTTCCTGAAAAATACTTTCCTCCTATATCTCATTTACCCCAGGGAGGTACTTCAATGTCTCTATCATACCCCTTCCCTTCCAAGGTGTAGATATTGAGGTCCTTTAGTCTCTCCTCATAGGGTTTTTGATGCAGGCCTCACACCATTTTTGTTGCACTCCACTGAACCGTCTCCATCATAGCGATGTCCTTCAGGAGATGTGACCCCCAGAACTATACACAGTATTCTAGGTAAGGTCTTACTAGCGATCTACCCAGTGGCAGCACCACCTCCCTCCTTGTGCTGGTAATACCTCTCTTTATGAACTCCAGCATCCCGCTAGCCCTCACAATTGCCTTGGCATGCTGCCTGGCCACATTTAGGTCATCAGAGGACTACAAAATACCAAGGGTTAGAAATTTATCGTATGAAGATAGGTTAACTTCCTTAGGATTGAATGATTTACAGTTAAGGAGGAACTGAGAGGCTTATTATTGTTATTCAGTATCTTAAATGACAGTAAACTAATGAACAACTGCAATTTTAAATTTGCTGATAAACCTGAAAGCCTGAGGTGTAATAAGAAAAAATTACTTACCATAGTAATCTTGTTTCTTCCCAGTGATACTCAAGTATTCATAACTTTTTGCAGTAAGCCTTCTAGGTAAGACTGCCCGGAGAGAATAGAACACATGCAAATGATGGAACTTTTTGCATGTAACTACTTTTCAAATGCTGCCTTATACTAACTGCCAGTGTTCTAAACTCCTCAGATTTCCTAGAAGCCTGGAAAGGTATGCCCTTGGAACCATAATACTGGAAGTATTAATGATCAGTATAATATAAGTTAATAAAGAATTTAACACCCATAAACCCCTTAATCAAAAACTCGCCAACTGGAGGAGGATGAAACACAACAAGGACCCCCAAAATATCAGAATCACCTGAAAAAGAGGGGAAAACACACGTGAACCCTTTTTTTGCCAGAATTGTACTCGAAAGTGGTATATCTATACATCTCTTGTAGCACAGCATGCAGGAGTGCAGAGGCTAAAGGTTCTGGAAGGGGAGGCTGGGTGGAAAGTTATGAATACCTGAGTATCACTGGGAAGAAACAAGATTACTATGGTAAATCATTTTTTCTTCTAACCCCAGTAATACTCAGGTATTCAAAACTTTCTGCAGATTACAAAGCAGTACCACTGGAGGTGGACACAAAACTTTATTTTGGAACAGACTTTGCAGGACTGCTGTGTCAAATGTAACATCACCCCTGGATTGAATATCCAGGTTGTAGTGCTTCATAAAGATATGTACTGTTTTCCAGGTAGCTGCTTTACAGATATCAACCAGTGGAACATCTCAGGCAGTTGCTAAGGTAGCAGCTGCCCCTCTTGTGGAATGGGCCCTCAATCCTGTTGGGGCTCCCTACCAGCTTTAGTGTAACAGAATTGAATACACTGAATTATCCATCAAGAAATGGACCTTTCCAATGCTGGGTCACCCTTTCCCACATCCCCATAAGTCAGGAACAGCTGTTTTCTGTCCTGTAGTAGCTGAGAGCTCTGTTAACATACAGACTATGAAGTCTTCTTTCACCAGAAGTGGAGTGCTCAGTGAAAAAGACAGATAGGGTAACAGATTGGTTAAGGTAGAAATCAGAAACCACCTTAGGGAGGACTTTTCTGTTTGTCCTCAGGACTACCTTATCCCTATAAAATGAAATGTAGTCCTGTTCAATGCAGGGAGTCTGAAGTCACTGATTCTTCTTGTAGAGGTCATTGCCACTAGGAAAACTGTTTTCCATGTGACATATGTTAGGTGAGCTGAAGACATGGGCTCAAAAGGAGGCCCCATGAGTTTAGCTTTGCACACATTGAGGTCCCATGCTGGCACCAGTTCCATGTGAGGGGGATGCAAATGGGCCAGACCCTTAAAGAACCTCCTAAAGATAAGCTCTGAGGCCATTGTTACCATTGCTCCAGCAGAAATGTAAGCAGTCCCAGGGAATGTAAATGAAAGAGGTAGTCGAAAACAGCTGATACCCCAGCCTGTATTGGCATCAATTCCCTAGTCTAACACCAGATAGAAAACCTTTTCCATTTTGAAAAATAGTTTTTCTTAGTGGAGGGTTTCCTGTACCCTCTTAGAATGTCTAGTACCACGTCAGAGAGGTGTAAACTCATATATTCTAGGTCCTCAAGAACCAAGCTTTGAGATTGAGAGATTTGAGGTTCGGGTACAGCAGGGTTCTCTGATTGGAGGTTAACAGGTTGTGCCTCCGGGGAAGTGTATTGGTTTGGCTACAGACATGGAGAGCACAAGAGAGTACCATGGCTGCCTGGGCCAGTCTGGAGCTATCAAGATTAGAGATGCCAAATGGGACCTGAGCTTGAGCAGTACTCTGAATACCAGGGGAAAGGGAGGAAAGGCATACAGGTACTTCCCTGACCAATCCAGAGCCAGGGCATTGAGAGGCAGTGTACCCCAATCTGGTGGCCTGCAGCAATACTGTGGCAGCTGGTGGTTCTGGTGGGATGTGAACAAGTCTATCTCTGGAGTGCCCCACCTCCTGAAGATTACTTACACCACTCGCCTGTTCAGAGTCCATTCGTGATGGGCCTGGTTGATTCAACTCAAGGCATCTCCCAGGGTATTGTCTTTTCCTGGTAGATAGATTGCCTGCAAGGATATACCCAAAGAATAAGCCAAGGTCCAGATTTGCATGGCTTCTGTGCAGAGAGGTCCCGACCTGGTGCCTCCCTGCTTGTTTATGTAGTACACTGTGGTGGTGTTGTCTTTTTTGACTTGCACCACCTTCCCTTGCACCAATGCTGTAAAAGCTTTTAGTGCCAGGAACACAGCTCTCAGTTCCAGCAAGTTTATGTGCTGGAGGGACTCTGCAGCTGACCCAATACTCTGGGTTGTGTGATTCCCCTAAATGAGCACCCCAGCCCAGTAGAGATGCATCTGTTATGAAAACAACTGATGGCGACTCTCGCTGAAAGGGAACCCACTCTCTTAGGTTGGGTTCCTCCTTCCACCACTGAAGTGCTTGTAATAAAGTCCTTGTTACTGAGATGGACTTTGAAAGAGGGTCTCTTCTCTGGCTCCAGTGTGTCCTTAGGTGGAACTGAATGTCCCTCATTTGGAACCTGGAGCCCAAGACTGTGCCTGTGGCTGCAGCCATATGGCCCAGTAGCTGTAGAAACTGCCTTGCAGTCTTGTGCTTGTGCAAGCTGAATGAGTTTGCAATCAGCTGGAGATTTCTGACTCTGTCCAGAGGCAGATAGGCCCTGCCTTGCAGGGTATTGATCTTTGCCCCTATAAACTGCAGGACTTGTGCAGAAATAAGGACTGATTTTTTGTGATTGATCAGGAACCCCAAAGATTGTCTGACTTGGTCTGGTGATTTTTCTACCACCAGCCAGTCATCTAAGTACAGGAACACTAAGTACAGGAACACTGTGACCCCCTGCCTTCGAAGGTGTGCCACAACTGCTGACAGGCACTTTGTGAACACCCTTGGGGCTGAAGAAAGGCCAAAAGGCAGGATTGAAAACTGGTAATGTCCTGATAGGAGTCTGAACCCGAGATATTTTCTATAGGACTCCCTTGTGGGGATATGGAAATAGGTGTCTTTTAATTCCAGTAATGCCAACCAGTCCCATTTTTGGAGTGTTGGCAGTACCAATGCCAAAGTTACCATTTTGAACTTTGTTTTTTTCAGATGCTTGTTCAGAGCTCTGAGGTCCAATATAGGCCACCCACTCCCCATTTTTCTTTGTGATGAGAAAGTACCTGGAGTAAAATCCCCTTCCTCTGAGATGGGTTGGGATAGTTCTACTGCCCTTAGCAGCAGCAGGTTTTGAACCTCTGCCTCCTGCAGTTTCTTTTCTGCTAAGGAGGGTGAACTGAAAACCCTGGGTTTTTTGAGGAGGAAGGAATTTGAAGTTCAGAGACAGACCCTGACTTACTACCTCCAGGACCCACTTGTCTGTGGTGGTGTTTAGCCAAGCCTGGAGGAAGTGAGGCAGTCTGCCTCTGACAGGGTGGGAGAAGGCAGCCTCTGCAGGCATGTCAGGGTGTTTGTTTTGCTTGGGGATGAGGCTGGGCCTGTGACACTCGCCTGGAGCCCCTTCTACCCCTGCCCCTGAAGTACCCTTGTTGTGGGTACTGCTGGTACTGGGGTGTGGCCACTGGTTGGAAAAAGGGCCTGGTGTGGAAGGATTGCCCCGGCCCCGCCTTCCATAAGGCCTGGTGGATGGTGAAGCCTTTTCTTTATTAGAGTTGCTTCTATATGTGGCCTTGTACTCATCCACTTTTTTCTTATAGGCCACTGTTGACTCCCCAAATAGAGCATTTCCTTCTAGAGGGAACTCGAGAGCCTTTGACTGGGTGTCTTGAGTGAGATTTGTGGCCCTTAGCCAGGCAAATCTCCTCTGGGCTACTGTGTTTGCCATCCATCTGTTGCGGTGTCATTTGTATCAGCAGCCATTTGGAACTGGTATCTAGCCACCTGTAGCCCGAATCTAGCAGTTTCTGCTAGGTCAGACAGGGATGAGGGGGCTTTCTGAGCCATGGCCAAAACCGACTGCCACAAGGACTTCTGGTACTGGGCAGAGTAGGCCTGAACATTTGCCTGTCATATGGCTAAAGAAGCTGACAAATACCCCTTCTTTGCCATACTGTATTTTTCTAGAGTTCTTGTCTGGTGGATGTGAAGCCAGAGGGACCCTAGCCTTATCACAGGGAGCCACCTGTACAACCCCTTGATGGTCTGGATGGGAAAAGAGGAACTCTGCCCCTTCCCTCTTCGTCTGATATTTTTTTCCATCTTCTTGTCAAGAGTGGGGATGGAATTAGGGGTTTGAAGTAGTTTCAGAGCATCTTTTTTGGAAAACTTATTGACAGGAAGGGGGAGAGCTCCGGTTGGGATTAGCCCCACCATTTCTAAGTACTCTACTTCCTCTTCATCCTCAATCTCCTCCCTTGTGGTGATGTCCAGTGCATCAGCCATCTTCCTCACAAAGATAATGCATAAGGAGTAATCTCTGGATGTTCTGGGAGGACAGACAAATTCCTGCTCAGGGGATACCTCAGGTTCAATGGGTTCCCCTTCCTCCACCTCACATTCACTATATTCTTCCTCTTTTGTGAAGGACGATCTGCCTGTGCTGCTAGTCTGTACCACAGGGGTCTGAGCAGGTGGCTGCTGATCAGTAGGCACTAGGCCTTGTAATGCTTGAATTACCCTGAAAGCCTGAGCAATTTCTTGGGGAGAAGGCACAGTGAACGCAGGCACAGAAGTCCCCTATTTGTAAATGAGGGTTCTGTGTGCTTTATTTTTTTTGTTTTGTTAGAGGGAACCAGGGAGTCAACTGGTTCAGTAGCCCTCTTAGTGCCCTTGTCACCCTGTCTCAGGGGTAGAGGCAACAACAGAAGTGGTTTTACCCACATTAGCAAGGGGTATCAGCTGGTCAGAGCCAGCGGGACCTCTGGGTGGAGGAAGTTTCTTTTTCAGCCATTCCAGGTGTTTTTCAACAGTTTTTTCAGGGAATGTTTTGCAAATATCACATTCCTCCTTAAGATGCTCATATCCAAGGCAGGCCACACACAAAATTTATCTGCCTTGGCAAAGACTTCCTCACATTGTGAACAATTTTTAAAACCGGGTTCACCGGTTTTCTTCTTTGGTTTTTGAGACATTTATTATTGGTACCAACAAAAAAGTAAACCGCTAAGTCAGTTATGAAATTTAAATAAAACTTAGCGGTTGCGGTTGGTTCTAGAACCGATAAGGAACCAAAGGAACTGAACCAAAGAAAACAAAAAGAACTGGGATTAGCAGTTCAGTAACCGAGAAAAGCGGTTACAAAAAAAAACAAAACTAAAATTTATAAAACTAATGGGGTTTTTTCAGTCAGGAAACCCCAACTAAGTAAAAACTAACCCAGTTCCCTCCCGGTTATACTGAACCGAGAGGAACCAGAAAAAATTTACTAAATAACGTTAAAACTAAGTTAAATAACAATAAGCAATAAGTATAAGTAGAATTGCTAACCCCACTAACCTCAATCGTGAATCTTTTCCTCTCCACAGGACCTTCCTAAGCCTATGGAAAGCTGCCATAGTAACCCCTGTCCACAAAACTGGTAGTAAGTCGGACCACGCCAACTACCACCCAATTTCAATCCTCCCGCCTATCTCAAAAGCCCTCGCGTGAATAGTCTATGACCAGCTGACAGCTCACCTCAAAAAATACCAACTACAATGCCAGCAGCATGGCTTCTGGCAACGCCACAGTACAACCACTGCACTTCTTGAGTTCACGGGCTACTTTGATAGTGCCTTCAATCAGGGGCACTTGGTGGGAGCAACCTTCATCGACCTCACCAAGGCCTTCGATACGGTCAACCAGGACCTCCTTCTGGCACAACTAGAGGCTATAGGACTCTCCTCTGACTCCCTGTGCTGGTTCTGGAGCTACCTCTCAGGGCATGTTCAGCAGGTAAAAATAAGCAATTTATTCTCTGACCCCTTCAATGTCCCTTGGTGTCCCCCAAGGCTCCATCCTTGGCCCTCTCCTCCTTAGCTTCTTTCTAAATAACCTACCACTAGCCTGCCAACAACAAATCCTTCTCTACGCTGATGATGCAGTGATTTACTGCAGTCATCCTGACCTCACCATTCTGGAACAACATCTCCAACAGGGCTTCAACAACACTGAAGACTGGTTTAACAAAGCTAAACTCATAGTCAACCACAAAAAGATAAAGACTGTGTTCTTTGCCTCAGCGCACAGCTGCCATAAGGACGCAACCCTCAACATTCTGAATCTACATAAGAACACCATTGAAATGGTATCCAATTTTAAATACCTGGGCCTCACCCTTGACAGCTCCCTCTCATATGCCAACCACATCGACCAGGTGGCCACTGCAGCTTACAGGAAGCTTGACCTGCTTTACAAGCACCATAGCTGCCTCACTCCTAAAGCCGTCCAGCTCTCCATAACTAGTTCAGTCTTCTCAACCATTGATTATGGCCTTGCCATCTACTGTGCTGCCTCGGACAGCATGCTGAGGTGACTCGCCACTACGCTCAAAAAAGTCTGCTGGCTCATACTGAGTGCCCCTCGCCTGACTCATACCTGCCACCTCTACCAGGAAACCGGTTGGCTAAATCTGTCTGATAGGGCCCTCTATCAAACTTGCATCATTGCCAAAAAAGCAACCCTGGGCCTACTGCCCCCTGGGCCCAGCTCCCTCATCCACCAGGCTGCTCCAACTAGGCCACAAGGACATCCAATAAAATCTCAGTCAAGATCCCCTACTGTAGCAGCACTACCCAAGTTCAGCGTTCCTTCGAATACCGGGCCCCGCAATGGCTCTCCTCTCTTCCAATAGAACTAGCCACAATTAGCAGAACTGACCAGTTCAAATCTGTACTTAGGTCACACCTTTCCTTGCATGGGCAATGCACCTGTCCTAACTGACCGACCTTCCGCTTCAATAAACTGACTACCCCAACTACTTGCACTTCATGAGATCCCAACTTGCTTCCCTCCCTCCACCTCCTCCCCTGGCCATCAGACCCCTGCCCTTCCTGGATCTTGCCTCCTGTCCCCTTGGCTCCATTCCTCTCCATGCTTGGAGCCCCCCACCACCACTACCCCTCTCCCAGATGTGGTGTTCCCCTATTCTGGGGATACTTCTTGCTCACCTACCACCTCCACCACCTCCTCACATTTTAATTCCTTCCCACCCTCCTCCCTCCCTCCACTCTCCCATGCCACTCTCCTGATGATCTAACCTTGTCTGTCTACAATGTCTTTACCCCTTCCCAATAATCTTTATTGTGTTTTGCCATTGTTGAAAGTATTATTCATTGATTATCTGTGTCAACTACTGTATGTCTGCCATTTTTACTGACGTGGAACCTTTGTAAATGAGCTTGTAGCTCAAAGGTAGTAATCCGAGAATTCAATAAATAAATAAATAAAAATGAATTAAAAAGATACTTATAGTATTTTATAAGTTTCTTCGCATCAGAAGGGAAAGTAGAAGAGCAGCACTCCAAGTGACCAGACTTTTCAGGTGGAGAGTGAAATCTGAGGAGTTTAGAGCACTAGCAATTAGTAAAGGGCAGCATTTGAAAAGTTGTCAAATGCAAAGAGTTCCATCATTTGTATGTGTTCTATTATCTCTGAGCAGTCCTACCTAGGAGGCTTGCTGCAGAAACTTATTAATACCTGAGTATTACTGTGATTAGAATAGGCAAATATATATTCCAAGAACGTTCACAAATAAATGAAAACATTACTTAACAGTCAGGGCAATTAAATTATGGAACTCCCTACTACAACACATTGTGAAAATGAATATCTTTCAGAAATATAAAACTGAACTAGATAAATTCCTTCTATGGTAAAATATCTAATCTACCCCACAAGAGTGGGAAGAGTGGTCATGATGGGTCTAGTGCCTGCTTCCACTCTTGCTAGACCAAGTAATACCGTGTAATATCCCTAGGTCTCCCTCCTACTTGGTGGTTATCAATTACACACCCACCAATGTACTCTGCCCCTGGGTTCCTGTGCTCCAAGTACATTATTTTGCACTTTTTCACACTAAAATCCAGCTACCTTACCCTTGAACACTCCTTGAGTTTTCTCGGTCTCTGCTCATTCTTTCCATCCCCCCGGAGTAACCACCCTATTGCAAATTTTGGTATCAACAGCAAAGAGGCAGACCTTCCCCTCCAGATCCTCTGCAGTGTCACCTATAAAGACATTAAAGAGAACCAGCCCCAGGACTGATCCCTGAGGCACCCCGCTGGTCACCCTCTCCTCCTCAGAGTAAACTCCATTTACCATCGCCCTCTGTCACCTTATCCCCTAACCATTATTTTTACCTAGTTTACCACCTTTGGACCCACTCCTAAGCTACCCAGCTTGTTTAATAGTCTCCTGTGTGGAATGGTGTTGAATGCCTTCCTGAAATCTAGGTTGGCCAGATCTACCATGATCTAATTCCTTGGTCACCCAATCAAAGAAATCTATCAAATTAATTTATCACGGCCTCCTACCTGTGAATCCATGCTGTCTCGGGTCTTGTAAGCCATTAGATTCAAGATATTCCACTGTCCTCTCCTTCAGCAATGATTCCATTAATTTCCCACCACCACTGTCAGGCTGACTGGCCTAAAACTGCCAGTCACCTCCCTACACCCATTCTTAATGAAATAAGGTGTACGATTCCCAAAATTTAGAAAAACTTTAAAAAAAACCTTTTCTAAATTTTTTTTAAAATGATTGTACTTTTTTATACCAATACATTAAAGTTGTTGTGACATTATATAGCAATATAAACACAATCAAGCATAATGCACACCCTCGTTGTATCTTATTGCTAGAATATAAAATGTATCAACTGGCATATGCAAAAGGCTTAAATTTCACTCCACTGATGTGAATCCTGCCTGAAAGCTATCTTTGACATCATAAGTACAGTTCTGAGCTGGCCTCGCTTATATGTTACTGGCAGAGCTCAAACTATCTGCTTTAATTCCACTATGTACTCACCTAAATCAGTAGCAGCCAGCATTTTGCAAGGCTCTGTCCTGGGGACCCTCCTTTTTTGTGCTATACATGGCTCCCCTGACAGACATTGTTTAAGTAATAAGGAATGACAGAGGTGCATTATGGTGAGATAATGGCCCACCTCAGGTGGGTTGAAGGATGAGGCAAAGCTGAGTGCTTCCACCAACCAAGAAGGGTCATTAACCCACCATAACGCACCCTCTGGAGTTGCTTATAGTGATTATGAACTGGGTCCTTTTTAGGAAATTGGATGTATTTTTGAAACATATTTTTGTTGAGCTACTTTCAACTGGGCTGCTGTGCTGGGTAATAGCCAGGCTGACAGTACCTCTTGGCCAGTCAGGAGCTTACATTCTTTCTACTCATTTCATAATAGTGCTCATGGTATGGTCTGTCTCACCACAGCTATACAGATGACACCCAGAGTAATGCCTCTGTCACCGACACTATCCAAGCCACCCTAGCTTGGATGTCTCTGTGTCTTACTGACATCCAGTCTTGGATGACTACTAACGCTCTCTTTTTAAATGTCATCAAGGTTGAACTTCTTGTGTGTAACACGAGAGCTAAGACAAAGCAGCTTGACTTATCTGATCTAGGTCTGCATTACAGCTCCTGCACCATTTATCCAACTACTGCTGTCTGCAACTTCGGAGTCCTTTTTGACCAAACTCTCCATCTGGAATCACAGGTCTGCAAGACCGTCAGCTCTGCCTTTTACCACTTGCTTACCATCACCAGGATTCATCCCTTCATAAGCTATGAGAGTGTTGCTATCTTTATACACTGTTTTATTTCCTCATGACTAGACTACTGCAACTTCCTCTTGTCTGTTCTCCCGACATGAACATTGCACCACCAACAGCTCATTCAGAATGCTGCTGCTTGTATTTTGTCTGGCTCCAGGAAGTTTGATAATGTCTTACCTCTCCTTATCAAACTTCACTGGCTTAAAATTGAATACAGAATTGATTATAAAACACTTCTGCTCATATGCAAATGCCAACCTGGTCTTGCTCCTTCATATCTATCGGAGTTGCTTCATTATCATCATCTGCCTTGTTGACTTTACTCTTCTGATGCTTCTCTCTACAGTGTTCCTACCACCAGACTTGCTACCTTTGGCAATCACCCCTTCTCAGTCTGCTGGCCATGACTATGGAATGGACTACCATAGGAAATACGGGCAAGCAATAGTCCAGAACTATTTAAAAGCAAATTAAAACCCAACTCTTCCATTTAGTTTTTAACACTCTGACAGTTATGTATATTGATTATATTTAAGTGCTTGCACTTTGGAAATTTTTAAAGGGGCTTTAAAAATTACATTTATTATTATTATTATGCAAAAATATACACTACCTTTGAAAAGTAAAAGAGAACAAGAATCAATATTGAATGAATTAAAGGAAAGAACTGACGGAATCAGATTTATAACCTTTGAGTCAAGGACTCCTTTGCAAAGGCTCCACGTCAGATATACATACATTACAAGAAATGACAAGACAGTCAACAATAAATATACAGAGAACACCAGAATACATGCATTGCAAGTTTAGAAACAGCGTATACAATAAGAGGCATATAGTGAAGACAAGTTACAGTTCAAGCGTGGAATGGACAACCCATGTCAAATCATTAAAAGTCCAGCATGTAGAATAACAATATACAGAAATCAAAAGGTTATAGTCACAGGCAAGGGGAGAAGGACTAAGCACAGTAACAGTTGGAATGGGAGAGGATTTCAGCACAGAGTAGGGTTTTAAATAGGCCTAGTCGCTGTTCCAGGGTGATGGCCAGTGGCATTTCATTCAACCAGAGGGGGGCCCTGTAGTAAAAGGAGCATTGGTCCAAAGAGGTCCTGCAGTGGGATATGGCGGGGGGGATAGCAAGGAGCTCTGTGTAGACCATGGCTGAGTGGAGGGCTGAACAAGGTGGCAGAGACCTGGGAGGGAGGTGTTTAGGGAGAGCTTCCTAGCAATGAGATAAGTCTGATATCTGAATCTGCCTTCAAAGTTAAGACAGTTGGTGCATCTATAGAGCTCACAGGTGTGTGTCCAATGGTTGCATCCAGTGACTAACCAGCAGGCTTCATTTAGGGAGCTTATGATTCGACACAGGGCAGTGGGGTCAGCCGTGCCATAGATAACAATCCCGTAGTCTATAACGAAGTGCACCAATGATGTCACAGCAAGACCTAGGGCATCAGGAGACAGACACCCCCTGTGCCTATATAGGAGGCCTAGTCTATAATTGATAGCTGAGCTGAGAAGATTAATGTGATTGCGGTACATGAGAGAGGAGTCAAGGGTGATGCCCAGGTACTTAAAGGTGGGAACAAGGTCGAGGGAGGAAGCCTGGATGTTAATGACGTTGAGGGGAAAATTTTTAAGTTTATTTTGTCTGTGGGTGAAAAGCATGGCCTTGGTCTTTTTGTAATTCAGGACAAGACGGTGCTCTGAGAACCAGGCCTTGGCTTCAGAAAAGGAGCGTTGCAGGGAGGATTGAAGGGAGTTGGGGTCTGAGTGGCTGTTACATATAGCCACGTCACTGGTATACAGAAGCATGTGTCCTGAGCAAGCCTTTGGGAGAGTATCCAAGTACATGCTAAACAGGAGGGGGCCCAGTATTGAGCCTTGGGTAACTCCTGAAAGTACCAGATTACTGGCCGAGATTGTGGAGTTTAACTTGACCCTCTGGGTTCTGTCACTGAGGTAGCTTTTAAACCACATGGTAGCATCCAGGGACAGGCCCATGCAATGCAGGGATTGGGTTAGGAGTGTGTGGCTGACAGAGTTGATCATCTTGGTTAAGTCAATATAGGCAGATCCAACTAGGTGCCCTCGATCAATGGCTTTGCTTATGAAAGTGGTGTATTCAAGAAGGGAAGCTGTAGTACTGTGACCCTTCCTGAAACCATGCTGTTCGGGGCAGAGAAGGTCATATTTAGTGTGATAGTCTGAGAGTTGATAGGACACTATTTTTTCTAGAGCCTTGGGGGGCTGAGAATGGAGATGGGGTGGTAGTTGCCCGGGGAGGTGCGGCCCCCACCTTTTAATATTGGGGAGATGACAGCTGCTTTCCAGCATGAGGGAAATTGTCCATCACACAGGGACCAGTTTAGGATGTCAGTGAGCGGGGGGAGATAGAGTCTAAGATGAGGAAGACTAGTTTTAGGTCCAGTGAGTCACTACTAAAGCGCATTTTCCCCGAGGCCTTCGGTTAAATATGGTCTTGCCTCTGGGGGAAGTGATTGTTTGGAGCCTGAAAGCGGGGGTGGATGCTTTAAGGAGTGGGCTAGAGGGCAAGTCTGGGGCTGACTCAAAGAAGTAAGGGGAAAGGACACCACTAAGATCAGAAAATGCAGTGTTGAGGATATCGACAATCAACAGGGGGTCCTAGGAGAGTGAACCATTTACTAGTAGCTGGGCAAGGGGGGAGACAGATTTTCCATTCAGGTCTTCAATGTTGTTCCAAAATTTGTGCCCAAAGCCCTAGAAGGAGGAGAGTGTCTCCTGGCAGTGGGTAGCTATGGCTTTCCGAATTTCCCAGGTACATTTGTTTCTAAGTTACCTATAGAGTTGCCAGTCATGCGGTTTGCCTGATTCATTAGCTGTATGCCATTGATTGTCGCATTGCTTCATGAGGTCAAATAGGGCATGGGAGAGCCAGGGGATGTCCTGACTTTTGGCTTTCTGTTTGGAGACTGGAACATAGCGGTCACAAGTGGAGTTAAATGTGGAGATAAAGTAATCCAGGGCACTGTCAGTAGACTGTGCAGTGCTGGTGGGGGTTCAGTCACATTGCAATAGCTGTTGTTTGAGGTGCCAGAGATCCCTTTTTAGGCAACATATAAAGGTACATTTGGGTGGCCACTTTGGGTTTTTTATTGAGGACCATCTACAGAGGAATGGTAAGTGGTTGCTCAGTACATCCAGAAGTACTGAGACCTCATATATGTGGGTGGGCCAATTCATGAATATGAGGTTAATGAGTTTGGAGGTGCCAGTCTTATGGTTAAGCCTCATGGGGCACTGTCGACTTGGGTGTGGTCCAGTGCTGTGACAGCATCCTTTTAGGGGGCAGAGGAGGTCACTAGCCAGTTGACGTTGTAATCACTCAGGGTAATGATTTCACTGGAGGTGGGCAGGTGGGTTAGGCAGTTCATTACCAAGTCAAACACTGGCCTTTGGTTCCAGGGGGGACATAAACTGTGACTATGTGTAGGGCTTTGCTAGATGTGTTAGGTTGCAGTTGCACAGTGAGAACCTGTGCACCATGGGATGAAGTGGGAGCACCAGGGACTAGCGAGGCCTGAAGGGGAATCTCTATAGTAAAGAGCACAGCTCCCACCCCTCTTAGCTAGCCTGTCAGTTCTGAAGATAGAGTACCCAGGAATATGGACAGCTAAGTCCAGGGTATCAGGATCAAGCCAGGTCTCTGTAACCACAAGAATATCTGGACAGATCTGTGCCATCCAGTCCTGAAGGACATCAAGCTTTTTTTGAAGGCTACAGATGTCGAAGGTGGCTAGAAGTCCATTCAATGACCCACAGGAGGCGCTGAGAGAGGGTGGTGAGCCCGGATTTGGGTGCACATTGCCTGATAGGAGAAGGAGTAGGAGGGCATGGCGGAGGCGAGCGAGTCTAATTAGCTTGGCTTTTATGTTAGGGTTACATGGCTGAGGACAGGATTTGCAGGCAGCCACAAGTATGGGTAAGGTGGAGATATGCACAGCCACTAAGAGGTCTAATGAGGTATGCTGGGTTAGGTTCTGGGGGGGGACATGTTGGGGTATGGAAGGTGTGCAGAGTGTTAATGATAGTGCCCCACTTGGTGGTGTAATGTTGGGTACCTGCCTGGCTGAAAGGCAGATGACTTGGGGGAAGGGAGGGAGTAAGGAGCACTAGGAGCACACCAGAGATTAGAGGGAGGGACATGGTAGAGTACAATGCAAAAGAGGGATAGGAACCACAAGAGGGCAGTGTGCCAAGCGGTCCTTATCTGCTGTCAAAGTCTATGTTTCTATGTTGCTATACCCAGAGGCCACATGACTCAAGATTTAGCAAGGTATCCTCTTAAGTGATCCCAGGTCAGATGGAGTAGCAGTAGGATTGGTTCCTACAATGCTCAGGGTGCAGGGTTCAAGTCTGAGGTGGGGAGCAAGTGGGAAACTAAGAGGAAGGGTCAAGAAAGTGTTAGCTATACAGGGGTGGGTGAGAAAGAGGTAATGAATATGGGGGCAGGGGGGACAAAACAAATGAGGCTAGAGGGAGGGAGCTCAAGACCAACCCCTGGAGGCCAGAAAAGATAACCTGCTAATGAGGAAGTGGGCACTTAGTCATGTGACCAGATGACATAATAAATAGTCGGCCTTGGGTGGGCCGGGAGTTGACGTAAAGCATTGACGGGTAAAAACCCTTCCAGTAGTATCTCTGCAGGTAGGAAAACAGTAATTACCTTTAGATCCTGCCCAGCCTTCCACTCCCGATGCTAGCTGTGTGTGTAATGGGGGGTCCTGGCTGAGGCCTAGTGATAGAAGAGCAGCAGGGAATTAGCATAGGGTGCATGAACTGAGCATGTGCGGCTTTCCTACAAGGGGAGGGGAAGGCCTCACAGTGTTCCAAACACCAGAAACAGTAAGTACAATGCTGTATCTCATGCACTCATGTCAGGGCTACAGTGTAAAGAATACAGGCTAAAATCACACAGAATGCAGGTTTCTAATCTTAGCCCAATAGCCCACAAACCATTCCACAGCCCACAAATAGCAAGCACAATCCCCTTAGAACCCCAGTTAAAGTAATACGGTGAAACTGCCTAAGATGCAGTGAAAATGTCCAAAAAGCTCCTGAAATAATCTATTACCCAGTGTCCTCCAATTAAAAAACACCCTTCCAGTGGTATCTCTTTAGGTAGGAGAGCAGTGATTACCTTTAGAGCCTGCCCAGTCTTCCACTCCCGATGCTGGCTGTGTGTGTAATGGGGGGTCCTGGCTGAGGCCTTTACAGCCTGTCCAGCCTTCCACTCCTGATGCTGGCAGTGTGTGTAATGGGGGGTCCTGGCTGAGGACTTTAGAGCCTGACCAGCCTTCCATTCCTGATGCTGGTTGTGTGTGTATAATGGGGAGTCCTGGCTGAGGACTTTAGAGCCTGACCAACCTTCCATTCCTGATGCTGGCTGTGTGTGTATAATGGGGAGTCCTGGCTGAGGACTTTAGAGCCTGCCCAGCCTTCTACTCCCGATGTTGGCTGTGTGTGTATGATGGAGGGTCCTGGCTGAGGACTATAGAGCCTGACCAGCCTTCCACTCCTGATGTTGGCTGTGTGTGTAATGGGGGGTCCTGGCTGAGGACTTTAGAGCCTGACCAGCCTTCCATTCCTGATGCTGGCTATATGTGTATAATGGGGAGTCCTGGCTGAGGACTTTAGAGCCTGACCAGCCTTCCATTCCCGATGTTGGCTGTGTGTATAATGGGGGGTCCTGGCTGAGGACTGTAGAGCCCGACCAGCCTTCCACTCCCGATGTTGGCTGTGTGTGTATAATGGGGGGTCCTGGCTGAGGACTTTAGAGCCTGTCTAGCCTTCCACTCTCGATGCTCGCTGTGTGTGTGTATAATGGGGGGTCCTGGCTGAGGACTTCAGAGTCTGCCCAGCCTTCTACTCCCGATGTTGGCTATGTATGTACTGGGGGGTCCTGGCTGAGGTCTTTTGAGCCTGCCCAGCCTTCCACTCCTGATACTGGCTGTGTGTCCAATGTATATGTTTACTGTTAACATATACATTGGAGTGAGTCAGGATGCAATGCCCTGTGATAAGCATGTCACACTTTCCTGCATGAAAAACTGGAGTAATTGCCATTGGATTACATTGTGTTCCTGCAGTATTCTGCAGCATGTCACTGGCAGAAACTGTGATAAGAGCACTGCATCCTGGCTACTGCACTGTGTATATAAATAGACACCTGTATCAACACATGAAAACTGTATTAATATGATCTATTAAACATGATGTTTTTAGCCCTAATGGTTCAAAAGGTAGAACTTTCAAAACTATTTCTTTAAAAGGGTGAACTTTGGAAAAGTTCGGGCTAGTAACTTAATTTTTTTGATGAATGCCTGAAGTCAAGTTATAAGGATACACTGATATGTTACTACAACTTTCATGTATTGATATATAAAAACATATTTAAACACTATCAGTGCTTGCACATCAGTGCTATCAGTGCTTGCACATAGAGGTTCTTTGTCTCTGAAGGGACCTGCAGAAACTTGAAGAATGGTCAGGGGTTTGGCAGTTGAAATTCAATGCAAAGAAGTGCAAGATAATGCATATGGGGCACAAAAACCCTGGCACAATATATCAGTTGGGGGGGTGAGGATATAGCATGCACCAAGCAGGAAAGGGATCTTGGGGTTATCATCTCTGATGACCTCAAGGTAGGGAAACAGTGTGACAAGGCAGCAGGTAAAGCAAATAGGATGCTGGGATGCATAGGCAGGGGCATCACCAGCAAGAAAAGGGAGGTCATAATTCCACTATACGAGACACTAGTGAAGCCCCACCTGGAGTACAGTGTACAGTTCTGGAGACCTTACCTACGTAAGGATATAGACAGGGTAGAGAAGGTTCAGAGGAGGGCAACAAAGATGGTACATGGATTGCATCGCAAGTCCTATGAGGACAGGTTGAAGGGACTGAATATGTACTCCCTGGAGGATAGGAGGGAGAGAGGGGATATGATAGAGACATACAAGTATCTTACAGGGAGGAACAGGGTGCAGGAATACACTATTTTTAAGCAAAAGATGTTCCAGGACTAGAGGGCATGGGATGAAGTTGGAGGGAGGATGATTCAGAGGAAATGTGAGGAAGAATTTCTTCACAGAACGGGTGGTGGACAAGTGGAACGCCCTGCCAGAGGAAGTGGTGGGGGCTGAAACAATCACAGGATTTAAGAATGCATGGGATAGACATAAAGGAATTCTGGAGGTCAGAGGTAAGGGGCAACAGACTTCAAGGAAAACATAAACTGAACTTACAAGCTCAAATGGGCAGATTGGGTGGGCCATAGGCCCTTATCTGCCGATACTGTCTATGTATCTACAGTATGTATTTAAACACTGTTGATATTTGTCAGAGGATTCAAATATTTGAGCTATAATAGAATAAACATGCTTTTTTACCCCGAGAGTAGACTTGTTTCTGCTATCCTGGAAAAATGGCAGACTGTACTGTAAGTGGTAATTTGACTTTTTGGCTCTAAGAAGAGGGACAGAGGCATCATTTCTTTGTAGTGGCAGAATTTCACTTTTTATGTTTCCTTGGGTGTGCGCAAGAAACATTTTGCTTTGCTTCAGAGTACACATTTCAGAGGCGTGTCATGGACTAGCCCAATGCAGAGCAATTTACATTGGGCTCGTGCCTGACAGACCAATAACCACGCAAACTGAGCATAACGGTGGTCACAGTTTCATTGTTCAAAACTTTGTGTACTTGAAAGGACCGAATTGCTCCAATGAAACAGCGCTCCAGTACTTTTATTTGTGTAAATCTGGCTGGTAAGTGGCTGAGCAGCTTTATGACTTTGTGCAGATTATTGTAGCTTGGCTCATCAAGTTGGGTGCTGGTACTAGTCTCTCTCTCTCTGCCCCATTCCTGCCAGGAATCCCCATTATCCCAACTGTACCTCCTGCTGAGGTACACTTGTGGCTCCTTCTTCTGTTATGGTGCACCAACCCCCGCCACCAACAGGACATGTGCAGAAAGTTAAAATGCTGCAACAGACTTGCTTCAGCAAACAAGCAGGCAGTGACCAGTAGGGCTCATATTTCTTAGTTGAAAGAGTGAGACACTGTTGAAGGGCGGGCTTGTTGAGCTAGAGTAGAGAGAGAGAGAGAGAGAGAGAGAGAGAGACACACACACACACACACACACACACACACTGGCAGTTGTTCCGCAGCTACATTCACCACACCATCAGTACTGGTCTCCAGGGAGCGTGCACAGCAAGAGACAGACAGTGCATTTTGTCACCGTGTGTCCCCCCATCCACCTACTCAGACACATAACAATAGTGACAGAGAAAGTGACACAGAGACACCCCCGATGTAGCAAGAGAGACAGAGAGAGGACACTGGCTAGTGAAACATGTGCTGAGAGAGAGAGAGAGAGAGAGAGAGACCCAGCAGTGTCCAACGTTGTTTCTCAACGCATGCCCCCCAGCCAGCCAAGTGCCTGTACAGCATTGGTGAGTGCACACTATAACAGAGTCAGCTGTCATCAGTGTATCTGGGGGGAGGCAGGGGAGAGAGACAGTTGAAAGCAGTCCACAAGTGCAGATATCTCTCTTCCCCTCTCCCTCTCTCTCTCATCAAACTGTGTTTTCTCTGTGCACACAATTCCTGTACTGGCAAGCGGAGCACCAATCCACAGTTCCAGCAGTGTCCTGTGTCTGTGGGTCTGTCTCTCTGTGCAAGACCTGGGGTTTGTCCGACTGGTGTATCACAAATTGTGATCATAGTGTGAGTAAGACAGAGAGAGAGAGGCACTCACAGAATTGCAACCAGCACGACATGCAGCAGCACAGCACTCCTACTCTTGGTGTCTGCGTGTACCATCTGTCATGTGTGTGTCATGGGCAGCTGAGAGATGTGAGACAGGTGTAGTTCTCCTGTGACAGTTGTTTGCACAACACATGACAGAGGGTGAGAGAGGGTGTGTCATGGGCAGCTGAGAGATGTGAGACAGGTGTAGTTCTCCTGTGACAGTTGTTTGCACAACACATGACAGAGGGTGAGAGAGGGGAGAGGAGATGGAGCCACACAGATTGAGCAGCAAGCGTCGCTCTCATCAGGAAGCTGCAAGTGACACTGTCCACAGGCACAGGAACTATACCACGGGGGGGCTGTCACCCCTGCATTGTTTCTTTGGCCCAAGAAGACTGTCCTTTCAGTTGCTGTAGTGAATGTAACAGCAGCAAGCAAGGAGCTTTGCGAGTGTTCTTGTTGCCCTTTTGAATCTCTGCCAAACCCCATCTGCACTGCCACACAAAACAAACCAAACAAAAGAGTTACCCTGCTGTCTCCAGAAGTGTTAAGTGCTTGCCAGTCCTACCATTAAGTAGCTCCCAACAGTGGCCGGCCTGGTGGCACTGAGGGTTGAGGCAATGGACGCCAGACCATGTGCCACGCAGGCAACCGAGGTTCAGGAACGAGCCTGGGCCATTGGGGGTTGGCAGCAAGGGAGAGGATTGAGTGTCCGGAGGACAGTTCTCCTCTCCCGGGGTGGGGGGTGTGTGCTCCCAAAATGATTGCCCCCAGGTGGAGTACTGGGGAAAGTGCAGGTCTGTCTGTAGAGCACACAGAAGGGGTGGGTGCTGCAGGACTACAGCGGATGTGTGCGCACCTCCAAGCACACACATCTGGCATGTGCGCCCCAGCAACAGGGATCGGGGAAAAAAATGGAGGAGAAAATCAGTTCTCAGGCCGCAGAATGAAGCCCAGCTCTCCACAGGCTCTGCTCCTGGGTCAGGCAGAAAGGCAAGCCCCGATAATTCCAGGATGTCAGGGCTGGGAGGATCAGTCTGAAGGAGGCACGAAGGACAGGAGCATAAATAGAATATGGAAAAAAAAAAGTAGCTCCCAACAGTAACAATTCAGACAGTAAAGTCATTAATGTAACAACTCTGCTTCCAGTTCCCTAGTGTTAAATTAAGCAGCCTGCCTAACACCTCTTTGTTTATAGGGAACTTAGCTGTTTGATTTGTCTTATGTTGGTGCCTTCATGTCTGCTGCAAATAGTGGGGAATGTCCTGAACATGAGAAGACAGGCTAGCACGGAAGGTATAAAAAGAAGATCACACACAGACAGTTTCTCCTTCCTTGCTAACCTGACTTTTGTTTGGTTGCTGAGTGACGCTGTGTTGTACAGACTACAAATGGGATGCCTCATATCTGTAAGCCAGCCACGCTTTCTCACAGTCGCTAGCCTTTGCTTTCAGTCCTCTGTGGTGTGAACCATTCCATTGCATTGCCTTGTCAGTTGCTTCTTGCCCACAGAACTGTCATCTTGCTTGCCTGTGTGTTTTCTTTTCTTTTCTGATTCTCAATCAGGGTCAGCTGGGTCCAGACCAAGAGATAGGAAAACACAGTCATGGGCTTTACTTCCTGGGTTGCTGGCTACCACCTGAGGTAAGTGCTGGTGTTGTAGTGAGATTGTGCATGAAAGGTGGGACTGTCAGTCTATATCTGGTCTCGGTATAGCACCGAGACATGAGCACTCCAAACCAGAACTTTTACAAGGTTCACTAATACATAACTGTAATGGACAGACCTGCGGCTGCTCCCCGGATGACAAGTCATTTTTGGGACAGCCCCAGGTAGTTGTGGGCACGCCGCTTGCAGCGCTCTATTCTGAGATGCCGGGCAAAGAGGGAGGCAGGATCAACCAGATAAAATATATAAATACAAAAGATTGCCAAAGATAAAAATAAAAATATTTTCTTAATGTCCTAATTGGGCCCTGCCTCACACTGAGGTGGGGCCCGTTCTAACGTGGACGTTTTCCTTTGGCACTGCTTTCTTTTGAATCCTTGTGTGGTTTGGTTTCAAAACCCAGTGGCCAAGCATAAGTACTTAACATCTGATTTGCGTTGAAGCAGTCTATCAGAAAACTTTATGTTGCCACAAAGACTGAAACAGCAGGTGGGAGAAAAGATGCAAATGATCACATTCAACTAAATGGGGTGCTAACTAGGAAGCCTTTTTGTAAGTGGTACGGCAGGTTTTTCCTTGTGAACAAACTTTCATTCAGACTAGTTTTGATTCATACTTCTGAGGATTTTGGATGCCCTGCTGATTACAAACTTGAATAAGGTAGTTAGTAACAGTGATCCAGTGCTTAGCAATCTACAACCGAGATGCTCACATGCAAAGACTACAATAAAAACCTGACTAAAGGCTGAAAACAAGCTTATAAAACACATAACATGTATCTGAACATTTATCTTTAACTAAACAAAATCACTGCATCCAGAGTAAAACAAAGGTAAATTACGGGGTACTTTGACTACTCTATGAGGCAGTAAAAATATATTGGTATTTTTTTATATGTTCTTTGGTAACCAGGAAAGGCCCATTTGGCACAAGTGCCTGTTTTCAGGAGCGAACCTGAAGCACTAGGGAGATTAAGTGACTTGCTCAGAGTCACACAGTATGCAAATGAGGTTATGGGATTCCAACCCAGGTCTGCTGGATGTACCCAGCTCATTTATAGTTTGCTACTCTAACCTCTAGGCTGTACTGCCAGCCCCAGTAACCCCCCAATTTAATGTTTCAATGTGTGATTTCAAACAATAGCATACACCTACAGTGCAAATCATGAACATTAAACACTTTAACAGCATTTTACTAAAACTTGATTATTCACCATTCTATTTGCTTATTATTTCTTGCACCAAAGTGGGTGAATATCTGACAGAGCACTGTAAATAGCTGTTGATCAGGCTTCATTATTCTACATCCAGAAACAGACAAAATTTGTTGATTCTGGATTTATGCAATGTTAATTTGCTCTGACTCACTAAATAGAATCTATTCAGCACTGGATGAAGCAGATGTTTTTAAATTTTGGAAGACAGGCAACACATCTATCAGTTTAGTATACATTTCTGAAACATAAGCTTTTCTTCATGCTTAAAACATATTCAAGTGGCAGCATATTCATTTATGCTGACAAATATATGCTGCAAAAAACAGTAAAAGATTTATTGTGAAGCACTCAATGTCTACAGTAGAACTCCCGTAATTTCCCAGCAATTTTTGCAAAAATTCTCAATTTTGGCTAACTTTTTCCACAATTTTCCAGTGGCCCTGCTCACGGGTGCTTGAGTAGCTGAAGAAGATAAGAGAGTGGCTAGACTGGATGCTCCCCCAACCTTGAAACTGAACTGCAGTTTGGGAAAGGGCTGGGTGGGGGAGCAGAGTGCTCCCTGACCAGGCTGGGCCCAATGTGCAGTTTGAGAAGATAGAGAGAGCAGTAAGATCAAGACGGTAGAAAAAGTGTTTTTGAATGCCACAAAAAGTCAGAGGTGATTGGGCTTCAGAGTGCTCTTTTTTTCTGCTGGAGGTCAGAGGATGGGCCTATTCCAAATGAACGAGCTTTCAAAGTGGTGCAACTGTCTTTAAACTTAAGCAGAAAGAAATGCACTGAAGCATGTTGCCTTGCACATTATTTCACATACAGTGGCCAGTGCTGTATCTGCTGCATTTATTTAATTCATAGTTATTTTGAATGTGATAATAATTTAAAATAATTGAGGTACTGCGACTATGTGAACCTGCATTGTATAAATTGTTGAGGAAAAAAGATGATTCCCTGAGTCCAGACCAGAAACAATAGCACGAGGCTTCATTATTTTTGATGCAAACAGTAGAACACTTTTAAAAATATTGCAAGACATATAGTTCCACTTTTACTGCTGGATTGTTGTTTAATTGTAGAGGATTCAAGTAACTATAAATGTTACTTCCTGCACCCCCCAACCACTGTTGATGGACTAGTTTTTGAAGCCCCCCTTCCCCAATTCCCTGAAACTAAATCTTCTGATGCTGTATAGGCTGTCGCCTCTCTATTTTCTCATCTGACACAAAAGATACTGCTGGCAACTAAGTCAGTGGGAGCAGTGACCTAGCTTTCTGAATGTTCATGCTGCTGATCTGCTGGGGACAGATAAATGTTTATTATGTTTGCTTGCACGCATGTGCAAGAAACATAGTGCCATCATCTGAGTTTTCAGAGGTGTGGCACCTGTCTTCCAATTCAGTCAATGTGTTTGCAGGCATGGCCACCGTTCACCAATGAATGCTGCAGCTGTCTATGACAGCAGTTGAAAATGCAGTGCTGTACAGTTGAAAGGGAGAGCTACGCTTCAGTGAGCAACAATAACATATGGCATGCTCATGCGCACCTCCTGCACGCATATTGCGTGCTCATGCACTCTCCCCCCACACACACACACTGTATAGCTGATGGGGGTGCCCAATCCACCGTCAGCTGTACTGCGCTCCCCCCCCCAACAGAGTTTCAGGTGCCATGCTGAGGCCACCCCAGCATGGCAGCAGTGTCTAACAGCTGATGGGGGTGCCCAATCCCCGTCGGCTCCACTGTTCTCCCCTCCCAAGAGACTATCGGATGCCACGCTAGGAGCCCACCCCAGTGTGCCAACAGTTCCTATGGCCGACGGTGGTGCCCAATTCCCCGTCAGCTCCACTGCCGCCAAACAGCCTTCCTGCTGCCATGCTGGGAGACCATCCCAGCGTGGCACAAGTCCCGCGCCGTCTAAGTAAAAAAAAAACGAAACCTGAAAGAAGAAACCGTCCCTCGCTGACTGTCCTGACCCCTCCCCCACCGCACCCACCCTCTGTGCATCCACCTCCCCACACCCCACCTCACCCCATCCTCCCTGAGTCCGCACGATAAGCTTCGTGGACCGGGAACACGCCTGCACTCTTCAAAGCCGACCACGAACTGAGGAAATGCCAGTAAGCTGTATAATAGAATAAATAGTTTTTTCAACTTTAGTGCATATCTCAGGCATTTGGGGAATTGTTTCACTCACTTTTCAACATGGGGCTTTGGGACCCCACCTCATGAATTCTGTCACTGTCGTAGGTGTCAATTGGCCCCGAAAGGTGATTTTGCAGTCACTGCGTGGAACCACCTTTCGGGACTGATTTATGAAATGACAGTGTCACAGTTCATGAGGTAGGCCCCCAAAAACCCTATGTGGAAAATTTGGTGAAAAAATTCCCAAAAATGACTGTTTTCCGAGCAAGCATTGCGCTGTTCCTACACACGCCCGTAAATTTGCGAATTTTCAATATATTCACTCCAGATTTTCAACATTGCCATTTTACCACACCTCCTTATGAGCAGTACAGCTGTCATTTCTCACATCTTGCCCAAAATGTGTTTCTGCGCATGTAGCGCACAATGGCGCAGTTGGTGTGCGAAATCAATGTTCGGGACAGAGTAAGAAAATCACAGTGACACTCTTCATGAGCAGAGGTATTAAAATGGCTATGTTAAAAATTTAGTGAAAAAAGTCCATAAAATGACTGTTTTATGAGCAATCATTGCACAGTTTCCACGCACCCTTGTAACTTCATGGATTTCTAATATTTTCAGTCAGATTTTCACCACTGGCATTTTTCCACATTTCCTTATGAACAGTACAGCTGTCATTTTTCACACCATGGCCAAAATGTGTTTTCGCACTTCCAGCACAGAATGCATGGTCACTGTGGGAAATCACTGTTCGGGACAGATTAAGAAAATCACAGCGACACTCTTCATGAGCGGAGGTTCCAAAATCCCAGTGTTGACAATCTGCTGTAAAAAATCCCCAAACTAATTGCATTACGGGTGTGTGTTGCGCATTTTCTACGCACGCTCGTGACTTCACCAGTTTTTTTTATATTTTCACTGCAGAATTTCAACATTACCATTTTTTGTACCTCCACATGAACAGTACAGCTGTCATTTTTCACATCCTGTTTGAAATGTATTTTCACACCTGTGGTGCCAAATGGCGTAGTCGCGCTATGAAATCAGCTTTCGGCTAACAAACTGATATTGCCACTGTTCATAAGGTGGGGGTCACAAAAAACCCATGTTGAAAATTTGGAGTGAAAATGCCAACGAACGCCCTAGGCATTAGGGTTTCTGACCATAATGTCCCAGCCTGTAGAGATTGACAGGCATCAGTGGTGTGACTTGGGATTCTCGGCTGTAATGCTCATACCATTTCACATACCATTCCACACCCTGCAGCCAGTGAGAGGCATTGAGGTGTGCTTTGGACTCTTCAACCCCAAAGTTCACCCCATTCTCCTACACGGGACCCATCTCACCATATTTCCTGATGGAATGGGGGGAGCATAAGGGCCAAAGACCCCAAGGCACACCATGACACTTGTCAGTGTCTGCAGGGTAGGGTGTGGTGAAATGACGTGGCTGTTATGCCTGACGACCCAAAGGCATACCCTAATGCCTGTCAGTCTCTGCAGGGTGGTGGTGGGGTTGGTTTCAGTTCAATACTTCACTGCCATTCCTATTATGCAGCTTTCTAACTCCTTCACTACCAATGCCAATGCCAGCAAGCAAACATTTGGCATTGACAAATGCTTGTTTATATGAAGGCTGCATACTTGGTATCTTATCTGTATATGGTAGCACCAGCTGTATTTTTTTTAACTAATTCCAATCCAGATGTGGCCAGAGGAGCATGGAAGGAGATTCTTCATGTAGTAAAGGCATTGCTCTTCTAGTGGACCTCTACGCTACAGGCTAGAGTGCCAAAAGTTACAGGTCAAAAAAAGGACTGTTTTTTGTTTTACTGTTCAGCACTGTAATGTACTCACTGCATTTTTTAGTAAAACAAACTATGTGAGCAGGCATACCTTTGGAGATCAAAAACCATGAGCACTACCACAATACACCCCTGCCACATACACCATGCAAGGAAACATCTGGCATTGACAAATGCTTGTTTCCGTTCTGATCCTGACGAAAAATGCAATTATTTTTCTAGCATGAACATACTTATTGTTTTAACCAGAAATACACAAAAGAACAAGAATCACACTTTGCTTCAAGTCTTCATCTAGATGGCAGGGGTCTAAGAGGAGGCTGGAGTGCTATAAACTGCATACATTTTCTTAAATGAGTTCAGTTAAATGAAAGTCCAGTTTTTTCATGTCCAACATACTATGCAGAAACATAGAAATAGAGAATTTAATGGCAGAATGAGATCGAAGGTCCATTGAATCTACCCTTACTATACTACCTCACCCCACTGACACACTATCCTGGTGGTCTGTCTCCCTCTCCCCCAGCCTCATCCTCAAATCCTCACTGTTCACTCCTATAGAATATCCCACTCCCGGAACAGACGGTTGACTATATTATTCCTTCAAGTCAAGCACCTTATACTTATGCACTGGAGATCTAATATAACCCACACTTTTCAGGATATACTCAAACAATTATCTCAATATGCATCCTTCGATCATATGACACACATATCCTCTGACCAACTCCCTCTATATAACAAATGTTGGCAGGACTACTTTAAATATTTGGAATCATCTAATTCTATTGTCACGTAATGTATGGGCCATATCTTTTCTCCTATGTATTTCTCTACATGTCTTTTCGTTGTGTTCTCACGTCTTGTTTCTCCTGCTCTCCTTTCTCCACTTCTCTTCCTCTTCTCTCTTTCTTCCCTCTCTTCTTTTCCATTCCTTCGCTCCAGATCTCTTCCTGGATAACCTCTCTTTTTTTTTTTACATACTCCTCCTTTATATACTTTTACTGCATTGTTACAAATTCCAAATACTACATTGTACTATCATGATGGTCTACTCCGCTTGTTTCAATTCGCTTTACATACTTCTTGTATTATAATTTGTCTAGTTCCCTTAACTACATAGGATATACTTTCTTACACTGTTCCCAAGTATATATTTTCCTTTTTATGTCAACATTGTATAGTACTTCAGACAATATGATATTCCTCCTATTCCATTATGATCATACGCAGTTGTATATTGGAGGATATTGTTTTCCTGCTTATAAGCTCTATAATATCAATAATAATAAAAAGATTAATGGGACACTGCCAACCTGTTTTCCATCATATTATTTCTAGTTAAAAACCCACATGTTATGATTGCATATTTTCTCTAAAATTCATTAATGTTGCTGTTTGTTTTGTCTGTCTCCTTTAGTAAAACTGAAATGCATGCTAATATATATTTATAAACAGCCTTGTTTTGTTTATAATCCTGGATCTGTTCTTACTGCATAACTTCCTGAGCATTAGAAACATCTCTAAATAGTGCAGTCACTCATGATGCAACACTCTCCTAAACTCCCACTACATCATGAGTGGCTAGACTGTGTTGGGAGTGTTCTCAAATCCAGGAAAGATGCAGTTGGAGCTGATCAAGGAATGTAAACAAACCTGTTTTAGCGTGGTAACACCAGTATGTTTGGCAGTCTGTTTTTCACTGCTTTAAAGAAAAAAAGAATGGGAATCAAACTACCAGCTGCATCAGCAATCTTTATAGAATGTTGGCAATCATGAAATGTGTTTTTTAAACTAGGGACACTTTGAGACCTAAGGGGGTTAACAGTGTCCCTTTAACTACAAAAAAAAAACCCTTGCTGTCCCCCTTGGGAACAGTAAGTCCCATTACCCTGTCCCAGCTGTGTTTAAATCTGTTTGGGGTAGCTGCCCCCACAACTTCCACCAGCAGTCTGTTCCATGGTTCCACCACCCTATCAGTGAAGTAAAACTTACTCAAGTTTCTCATGGATTTGCCCACCACCAGCCTCCAGTCATACATAGATACATACATACATAGACAGTGTCATGCCCCTTAGTAACTGCATCCTTCTTTCTTACAAATAGGTCATTACTTTTGACCTTGTTTACACCCCAGAGAAACGAATATGCTTCAATCATGCACCCCCTCTCCCCCCTGACCATTAACAAAACCATGTTAAGGGTCTTCAGCTAATCCTGATAGGATCTGTCCTTCTGGCCCTGGATCATTTTGGTGACCCTCCACCGTACCAACTCAAGTCTGCCAGTGTCCTTCCTCAGCTGAGGGCTCCAGAACTGGGCACAGTACTCCAGATGAAACCTCACCAGGGATCTGTACAGTGCAGGGGTGTAGTCAGGAATTTTAAACTTGTGCTCGAGAGTTGACAGAACTGTTGCCCCCCCCCAAACACACACCAAAAGATATGCTGCCCCACATACAAACATTGCCCCTCCACCATTTCAGTCAACGGTATGTAGTAAGTCAAGTATCCTGACAGATTTACAATATTTCATTTTATCTAACATCTACAGCCAAAAGCCTTAGCTCACATCCCTGAAAAATAGGCTCTTACAGAATTGTAAGATGCAAAAAACGTATTTTTAATGTTTTTTTAATTGCAGCATCAGTAGGTAACATGACTCAATGTTTCTCACTAGTCATGTGCTTTTTCAAGTCATTTTCAAGAGCTTTGACTCTTGAAAAAAAAACATAACTAGTGCAAAACATTGACTCATGTTAGCCACTAATACTGCAATTTTTTAAAAATAAATATATAAATTTTTTTGCATCTTACAACTCCGTAACAGCCTGTTTTTGGGGATGTGAGCTAGGGCTTTGGGCTATAGATACTTACACTTTTTGCCCATGTGCTCCTATATCTTTTCTGAGCTGCCATTCTGTTCATGCTGTACTATTTTATCTGACACACACACTACCAGTTGGGCTGGCTTTTAGTTACAATGTTTAGGACATATTAAAATCCTCTGTACCACATTATGGTAGCCAGCCTACAGAAGTTCATTCACACCAGCACTCATGCAACCATACTTAATCGGGTCACTCATACAATCATGGCCTTTAAGTTTAGCACCCACACATCTTCCAAATTAATTCACAAACTAATTTTAAAGTATCCAAGGAGGGGAACACCAGTTCTTTAGATCATCAGGCTCTGTTTGTGTTTGTTGCCCTAGCCTGAGGCTTTTGTTGCCCCTGGATTTTCCAGATCTTATTGTACTCAACAAAGTACACTGAGTATGCCTGCTGACTACCACGGTACATTGGCAGAATTGCCAGCAACAAGTCCGGCTCTACTGCATGTGTGTGTGTGTGTGTGTGTGTGTGTGTGTGTGTGTGCACGTGCCAAGTAAACTAAAACAGTATAAAGGGCAACAAAACAGCACCACACCCTGCTGAAAGATGCAAAAATATTTATTATAAGTCTAATTAATTATTAAAGAACCAAAGAACATCAGTGATTGACTGCCATGCCGGTCTTAAAACTCTTGGAAGTGCTCGGCACGGCAGCCACACAGCTGTCTCGGCAGCATTTCTGTTACTGCTGAACAACTGAACTATAAAAATTGGACAAGTAAAATGTAAAAAAACACCAATGACCAGTTTTGTCAGCATTTGTAATGCAAAATACTAAGCAGAACACCTACTAAATACACACACACACACACACACACACACACACACACAATACCTCCTTGAATACCGAGAACCACACAGCAGCCGTAAACACACAGAAGACACACATCACTGTCAGCGCGCCACAAAGAAACAAAAACACACACAAAAAACAATCCCAAAAATAGCCCGCAGGGCTCCCAGATCTACAGGGATTGCTGTGTTTTACAGGAAAATTGAACCATTTACAGGGAAATTGTTCCCATGGACTTGCATTAGTTATACAGGAAAACAGAGCAAGTCTGCTTCTGTAGGAAATAATGTAATCTATGGGAAAACACAGGAAAATTACCCTTGTGTTATAGGGAAAATGTCTAATCAATCTGGGAGCAATACTGCGATTAGACTTATAATCACAATAGCGACCTCAGAGACGTTAATTTCCTGTCAGTTAATGACCAGTTGGGTGGGGTTGGCCAGAGGCGCCCTTCACCAACACCCAGTCGTTAATGTCCAGGAAATGATTGGCTCTTCGGTCATTATTGTTTAATTATTAGATTCAAAACCTATTGCCCCCTGATGATGCATTAGTTGCGACACCGATCTGGGTTGTTTGCTCCCAACATTGCCTGGCGGCATGTTTTGAAGCAATTAGTAAATATTTTTGCATCTTTCAGCAGTGCATGGTGTTGCTTTTGTTGCCCTTTTTTTTTTACAGTGGCAGATTCACCTTGCTTCGTTGATTGTCAGAACCCCTTCCTATACAACCCAGCATCCTGGATGCCTTGCTGTATGCTTTACTGCACTGACTTGTTTGCTTGAGGGAGTTTTTGATTATGACCCCCAGATCTCTCTCCCCTCTTTTGAAGTGACCAGTCTAACTCCTCCCAACCAGTATTCTGTGTGTGGATTCCATCTACCTATGTATATTACTTTGACATCTTGGCATTGAACTGCAACTGCCAAACCTTAGACCATTTCTCTAGTTTCTCTAAGTCCTTTTTGAACTCCCACACCCCTCTTATGATCCACCCTGCCACATTATGTTACATAAGCAGCAAAGAGTACTTTTCCCAGATATCCTCCCCAATGATACTTATGAATATACAGTATTAAACAGGACAGGTTCAAGGACCAATCCCTGCTGCAATCCACTCGTGACCTCCCTGTTCCTTGATTTATCCCCGATGACCACTACTCTCTGGTCCCTCCCCCTTCATCAGTTATCTTCCCATCTAACTAAATCCCACTCCACTCCCAAATCCACCAACTTCTTCAGCAGCCTCCTGTGTAGTATTGAATCAAAGGCCTTGCTGAAGTCAAAGTAGAGAAAATGTATTGCATGCCCCTTGTCGATCACCTAGATGACCCAATCAACAAACGGTATCAGATTGGTCTGATAAGACCTCCCTGACACAAACCCATGTTGTTTTTCATCCTGTAGTCCAGTAACCTCTAGGAAAGCCTCCAAGTTCTCCTTCACTATAGTCTACATCAGCTTACCTGTCAGCTTGTAGTTGACTGGATCCCCCACCGTGTTACCACTTTTTAAAAAGGCCAAAGTGGGATATTTCTTACTGAAACATGATTTTTCACAGGACAATATGCAGTCTCAACCAATGCAACATACTTGTTTTCTCTAAATAAACAGAATTAAGAGTGAGTGTTGTAGTTTTTTAGCTGTTTTTAGTGTTCCTTATCATTTTAAGGTAGTTTAATTAATGTATTATATTGTTTTGCAGCATTTAGAGGAAAGTCAGAAAATATTGTTTTCTGCTGTAATGTCAGGACATGTAGCATTTTTCATGTTTTTTCGCAGGACACAGCTGCCCAAATCAGGACTGTCCTGTAAAAATAGGGACAGGAGGTAACGCTACCCCCCCACTCCCCGTGAGGTGGTGCTACATCGGCTGATCTCACCTTTGCTTGACCCGTCTCCCCAGCTGCAGCAACTACCTCCCCAACCCTCCTTATGACCTCTCCCTTCCCTATTCATCCCCCTCTGCCATGTACCCCTGCTGCACACTTGTCGATGCCTCCTCTGGCTGCACATACCCCCAACCCCACCCTCACTAATACTGCTACCTTTTCGTAACCTTATGCACTTTTCTCTCCTGCTTACTCAAAGAAAACACAATGCATTTATTTTAAAAATGGATCTAAGGGTAAAGAGGATGAAAAATTAGAGATTATTTTTATAAATGGTAACAAATCAACTAACACTGACAGTTACAAATATCTGGGAATAGTGGTAAACAGGAAATTATCTTATGTAGATCATATTAATAATAATAATAATCTTTATTTCTTAGGTGCCTTTCAAATATCAAGGCGCCTTACAAAATATAAAATTAAGCATCAAATATACAGAATAACTTATTTATTTATTTATTCAGTTTTGGTAACTGGGTAGGCTCACTGAGCCCCAAAGGTCCCTTTTTCGGGGGCTATCCGGATTTAGTTACAGAGGTATACAGGTACAGTATTTGGTTACAGAGATGTATTGGTACAGCATTTAGTTACAGAGGAGTACAGGTACAACAAAGAAACAAGTACAGAGCAATTCAAGGAGAGTAAATACATGGATAAGACAATGCTGACAGTGTGACATAATTAGATTACAGGGGATGACAATTACAGGGGTATGCTTGGATAGGAGTGTAGAAATCAGGAGGGAAGGTAATACTTTATACAGCAGTGCATATCTAGGCTAGTGAGGGACCGGCCTAAGGTTGGGCCCCTCATTGACAGGAGCAGACGCTAGCCTCTAGTAGGTGAGCCCAAAGTCCCTTGTGGAATTTATCAAGGGAAGGGGGCATCCTGAAAGAGGGGAGGAAGCTTATTCCATAGGGCAGGGGCCATGGTGGCAAAGGATTTGCTGCCGGCAGTGGTCCGAACTCTGGGTTTAACTAAAAGGTCACACCCAGTGGTTCATAGGGTACATGCTGAGTGCTTGGAAACCAGCAGACTGGCCAGGCTGACAGGGGCATTGTGGTGTAAGAGCTTGTATGTGTTGCACAGCAGAGGGTACTGGAGTCGACCATCTAGGGAGGGCCATTGTAGAGCAGCAAGGGCTTCACAGTGATGCCATCTTTTGTGGGACTGTGATGCAAACTGAGCAACTTTGTTGTAGAGAACTTGTTGCCTATTCATCTCTTGTTTAGCCAATCCCTCAAGAATTGGGGCAGCAAAGGTCAGTGTTGGCAGGAGTAGGTTGTTGGCAATGGAGATTCTAGGCTTGGGGATGAGCTAGTCATTCAGGCGGTACAGCAGGCCCAGTTTGCAGTGTATGGCTATGGTCACTTGGTCTAAATGAGATTTAAGGGAAAACCCCCAATCCAGGGTTAGCCCCAGGTACTAGAGGGAACTCACAACCTTGATGCGGCAGCCTGAGGATGAGGTCAGAGGGAGCAAGGTACTACGGACTGTGCCTAGGTTTCTCTGACCAAATAGCATTGCTTTGGTTTTTGTGGTGTTTAGAACTAGTTTATTCCCAGTAAGCCAGGACTCTAACCTGGCAAAGTCAGCTTGGAGATGGGGTCCCAGGTCAGATGGGTTGCTCAGGGACCAATAGATAACAGCATCATCTGTGTGTTGAACAACCGTGCTGCCATCACAGTGGGATTTAAGATCATTGACGAATACTGAGAAGAGGAGGGGGCCAAGGATGGAACCCTGAGGCACCCCATCACTTAGGGGGAGTAGATCTGAGGTTGCAGACTTCCACCTGACCTGCTAGGAGTGACCAGATAGGTAGCAGGTGAACCAGGAAAGGGAATGTTGATCCAAGCCAAGGGAGGCCAGTTTGGATAGCAGGTGTTTGTGGTCCACTAGGTCAAAGACTTTTGATAGATCGAGAAAGATAAAGATAGCTCCTGTGGGGAGTCCTTTGTCCATGGCCCCTAGGACGTCAGTTGATAATTTTATGAGGGCTGTATCAGTGCCATGGTTCTGCCTAAAGCCATGTTGCGTGGAGGCTAGTAACCAGTTAGCCTCGAGGTAGTCACAGAGTTAACTGTATACTAGTCTTTCTTGAATCTTGGCCAGGATACAAAGCAGTGAGATTGGCCTGTAGTTACTGATGGATTCCCTAGGACCTCCTTTGGGGATAGGGATTACAACGGCTTGTCTCCAGGTATGGGGTACAGTACCTTCAAGCAGGGATCAGTTGATAAGCCATGTGAAGGGTAGGGCGATGGCAGGTGCCACCCCCTTTAGTAATTTAGGGGAGACGACATCTGGACCCCCGAACCTTTGTATTTGAGGGTCCTTAAGAGGGGGAGTACCTTCTGGACCTTTACTAATCAAAGGTGAAAGAGCACCATGTGGGGCAAGGCAGGAGGGTTCCAAAGGGGTAGATGTAAAGCTGGACTTGTAGTCATCAAGGTTGGTGAAGTAACTGTTGAAGGCAGCAGCAATTTCGTGGCAGTCATTAGACATAAGGCCATTGACTTCAATAGGGCCAGAGGAAGGGTTCTTGTTGCCCTTTATCAGGCCATTGATACTGGACCAGAATGTCTGAGGGTTGGTCAGAGTACTTTGCTGGAGACGCTTGACATACTCTCTTTTTGCCATCTTAGAGGCACGCTTGCACTCATTCCATAGTTTTTTATAGGACACAATGTCTGCAGGCAACCTGGAGTATTTGTAACACTTACATGCCTTATCCCGGTTTACCATTAGAGATTTGAGCTCTGTGGTGATCCATCTATGGCAGCTTTCTTTAGTTTGGAGTTTCCTAAATGGGGCGAACTCGTTTGCTGCAGAGCAGAAGGAGTTTTGGAAGAACTCCAAGGCTTCATCTAGTGTTGGGAGGAGCCAAATCGGTGTCCAGTCAAGGATGCCAAGGTATACGTTGAAAGCATCCTCTGAGAATTTGGAGTAATCTCAAGTAGAGAGTATTCAAGGAGGGGCCCTAGGAGAATGATTTTTCCAGATGCAGAAGATGGGTGAATGGTCGCTAAGAGCATCCGCCATTATATCAGCAGACAGAATGTTGGAGGGGTGAGACACCAAAGCCCAGTCGAGGGTTGTGTGGTTCCCTGTTTTGTAGTTGGCCCTGGTCTTTTCAGAGATGATTTGTTCCAGGTTGGTATCTAGTAGTAAGGCCCTGAGTTTCTGCTCAGAGTCCTGTGCCCAGTTGAGACTGAAGTCCCCCAGGATCAGGAGTTCAGAGGAGACTGCATCAACTAGGGCCTTGGTCATGTTTTCCAGGTCTTGAAGGGCTACTTTCGGGGGGTGGTAGAGGCAGCCAACCATGAGGTGTTTTGAGTGGCCAAGGGTAATTCTGATGAAGACTGATTCAATGCCAGAGTGTTCAGTGCCAGGTAGGTGGGCTTGGGCTACGTCAAGGGATTCCCTGGCGTATATGATTACCTCACCCCCTCTTTTGCCTTCATGGTCCTTGCCGGAAGGAAGTGTAGCCGGGCATTGCCACCTTATGAGATAACATGTGGTACTTTAGCCAAGTTTTGGACACAGCCAGTACATCTGGGTTGTAAAGAGATAGCCAACCCTGAACCTCCTGTATTTTTGGTCAGAGGCTACAGACATTCATGTGGGTGATTTTTCAGCCCTTGGAGGATGCCCCATGTGGGTCATGGGGGGAGCCAAGAATGATGTTGTCAACCAGAGGTCCAGGGTTAAGTTCAATGTCTCCTGCTAGGAGGAGCAGAAGTGAAAGAAGAAATAGAGTTTTTGGGTGAAGAGGGAGCAGATCCCCTCTACAGTGTTTTGTGCGGGGACAGAGGGCCAGGTAGCAGGCACCCTCTATAGTAAGCATATATGACATGAAGAGTGGCGGCACTCTATGCTTAGTTGGATAGTCCGGTATGATGGGAAGGGAGTGAAAGTGTTGACTGGGATCTGGGAACCCACCGCTGGAAAGGCACATAAGCCTGTCGACCCATGCTAGAGACAGGATGTATAGTGATACCAGGATGGGGGCTCTGAGGGAAAGCCCAGGGTGGTGCATCCATTTGTGTGTGTGGTAGTGGGCAGGGTGAGTGCGGGGGCTTACGGACCAGGAGATGGCATTTTTGACTATGGGAGGCAAATGAGAGCAGGAGAGAAGGTCGGGCTAGCAAGGAAGGGTGGGTTGAGAAATGGGGTCCGTGGAGGAAAAGAAAAATAATTAGTCTATTGGCAGCAGGGGAGAAATAAGTGGTGGTGAGTTTTTTTTTTTTTAAGAGCTGAGGAGTATCTGCTGGTGGTGAAAGTGAGTAAGAGGAAAGGGGGATATTTGTTTTTCTATAACGACTACTCAGTTCTTTGCAAGACTGTTTAAGAGGAGCACAGTGTCCGTGATTGGGGATGCAGTAGCAGTACAACCTCTAGTGGCAGCTTCTGATAAGCTGCAGGTGGAAAAGTAGGGTGATTGGCTCACACTGCCTATAAAAGGTAAAGCCCGCCAAGGGTGGTGGTGGGGGCTGTGGGGAGCTGACGCATAGCGCTCAGCGGGATCCTCAGGTGCAGCAATTCAAATCGCAGCTCAGGCGCTATATCATTATTAAAATCATAACTCTTAACATAATTAACATAACTGTAAAGAAAATCAGTCAGAAGCTGGGAGTGCTTAGAGACCAAACAGAAATTAACTCAGCAATTACTCCTCCCAGTTTTGACCTACAGAGAGCTGGTATATAGAAATGCCCCAAAAACTGCTTTAAAGAAACTAGACCAAGCATTCTATAGATTGACTAGATATGCGAGCACGAGTCAACACAGAACTCAGTCATCACTGACTGGTTTATAAGGCATTGAAGTGGCCTAATCCAGAAGTTAAAAGATAGATAAACTGGTGACTTGGTTTTAAAATACTTAGTTCTAAAATAACTCATCCACTTAGAAATATACTAACAACAAGAGATCAAACAAACATTAAATATTCCTTTAGAGATACAGAGGTACTTTTCTGTCTGATAGTTTATAATAAATACAGAGAAATGATGTTACAAACTAGTTTTGCAAAGTCTTGGAACCCAATCCCTGTAGATATCAAAGCAAAAATTAGGTGACAGAATTACAAACAGCTTTGAGTAAAATCACATGTGACGCTGTATAAAATACTGCTTGAAAGGTACAGTTGGAACAATTTTAATGTTTTCATTTGTCTGTTGTACAGATGATGTGTATTGTACAAATGTATGTTTTTATTGTTGTATGTTTTAGAAACAGGGCTTACTTATTGAAAATAAAGGTTAAGTCCTCTAAAGTTTGTCACCTGTATAAAAATAAACTTTTATCTATCTCTACTCAATGTACCACACTAACTTAGTGCTGCCTTTATGCTTTCAGCACTTTAAATGTAACCTGCAATACAATTGTTTTTATTGTGTTTCATCAACTATTGTGATTGTGATTTTGATCAGTGTTTCATTGTGTAATCCATTGTATTTTCTATATTTTGTCATATCTCATTCTGACTTGGAGCTTTTGAAAAAGAGCCTTGCTTGGCTCAAAAGTTGTAATCTGAAACTTTAAGAAATAAATAAAAAAAATCTCAAATCAATTGGCACCAGTCTGGACTACAGTGAGCTATTGAATAGATAAGTTAAGGGAACTGCCAATACAGTGGCAAATTCTCTTAGCAATCATAGGTGCAGGCTATTAGTATTCCGACCTAAAGCCTTGTCTGTCCTGAGACTTCTAGTCCATTTTTTACCCTGTCCACGAGATCTGTAATATTTTACATACAGTAGTTCATTGTTTGAGCAAATTAACTTAGTCTCAGGGATAGTCTGTCTGTCCAGAGTTCATAAGAGGCAGATGTTTACCCACTATCCAAAATGATGCTCAAGACACACTGCAGAGAGAAATGTCAGCACCACTGTTGTTCAAAGAAACAAATGACATGGATTTGCTTCCAGGTTGATACCTAGAGCTACAGCTACATAATGTCTCAGTGGGGCAACAGAAGGGGCCACGGGCACAGGATCTATCATCCCAAAAGAAAATAGGAGCCAGTGACAGCTAGCACTAAAACGATTGGCACCATCATCAGACAGGTGGAATGAGTGAGGAGTGAGCTGTGTAGTCCTGAAGAGGACACAGCCAGCAACAATAGGACCTAGGTGACATGCAAATGTGTATGCCTCATGTGTAGTGTAGCATTTGCAAATGTTGTAAAAAGCAGTAGACAGGAGTGGTCTCCTTTACTTGACAGAAAGTTACACTAGTCTTATGCCTGGACTAATACATGATGGCATCAGTCAAAATGTTTCCTTCCCTGTATTCCACCTAAGTGACGGGCTGTTACCCCATCCCTTGGTCTGGACTGTGATGTACAGGGCTACCAATAATGAAATAGGAAAACATATTAAACGGAACATAAACCTGGCTATTCTGTTTTAATATGCAGGACATTTAGGCATGTGCTGAAAATGGTTAGTCTCTGTACTTTAAAGCCATGGTTGCTAATTTTTAGCTAAACTTGGGGAGGTCTTCCTGTTTATGGTCCATGACTGATGTTGCTTTTTATTTATTTTATTTATTTTAATTTATGTGGCTTTGGCTACATTGAGTACATCATATAACTATTCCTTTCTCCTTGCACATTTAATTGTCTAATGCTTTGTAAATCTTCCCTGCCTTATGTTATATATTATTCTTTATTATTTCATTATATTTAAGTACCATTCTGTCTTTTGCACTTACTTGTATTTCTGAATTGCACTATTGTTTATTGTTGTCTTTGATTTGAACTTGTATGCTGTGCTACCCAGGACCTCGTTGTCAATGAGCTTGCTTAAAGGACACTTTTTATCTGGCAAAATAAATAAATATAAACACAATTTAAAATTGACAGCAGGAAATGGCCTACTGAGCTGTTGGTCAATTCCAAGTGTAACCCAAAGGAAGGAGGCATACAGAAATAACAATTCAGTACATTCAGTGGCAAAGTAACAGTTAATGAGTACAGTAAAACTGTCCAGGCAATATGCAATATATATATATATAATCAATAATAATATGTGTCTATATCAGATGGGCAAACATTTTCCCCACCTCACATGTTTAAAGGGGATGGGGACTGATTTCTTGTGTGCAGCTGTTTGAAATGTCTCTATTTTCATAAATTATATTCATACCTCTAAAGGATCACTATTTAAAGAGACACTGTCAACCCCCTTAAAACTCAAAGTGTCCCCAGTTTAAAAAACACATTCTATGATTGTTCACATTTTATAGGGACTGTTGATGAAGCTGGTAGCTTGATTCAGAACCCTTTTTCCTTTTAAAAAGTGAAAAACAGACTGCCCACCATCTGGTGTTACCACACCAAAACATGTTTGTTTACATTTCTTGACCAGCTCCCAGTGCATCTTTCCTGGACTCCGGATCACCCCCAACACAGCTTAGCCACTCATTACACAGTGGGAATAAAGGAGACTATTGTGTCATGACTGGCTGCACTGTTTGAGGGTGTTTCTAATGCTCAGGAAGTGTGCACTAAAGTACAGTTACGAAAGAACTTACCGTAACAGTAGATCTTCGAGAGAGGCTCTTGCAGTAGGTAATTACATATAGGACTGATGCCAGCCAGTGTCAGGACCCCACAAAAAAATTTCTAGCTAGCAGTCTCTGGCGAGGGATCGCCCTCACATCAGGTGACCAACGTCAGGAGCCGTCGGTATAAAGGGGCGATCCCTTACGCCTGCCTTCCAGTTCTTTCCCGCCACAGACCAAAAGAGGCCAAACGAGAGAGAAGCAAATATTTCCCTCACTGGAAAAGGAGCTGAAAAATCTTAGGGGGATGGAGGGCGGGAGGGTATTAACTACTACAAGAGTCACTCTCGAAGATCTACTGTTACGGTAAGTTCTTATGTAACTGTACTATCTTACTTCGAGAGGGCTCTTGCAGTAGGTAATTACATATAGGTCTGAGTCCCAAGCAGTCTAGAACAAAAAGAAGCAAACGGGAGGAGGAAAGCTACTCAAAGTAGATCCTCTAGCTGAGAAGGCCTTAAGAAAGGAGGCCTTGCAAAACAGCAAGCCCGAAGCCTGCTCTACGGCGAGAGGCAATATCCAAACTGTAATGTTTTGTAAAAGTATGGACGGAAGTCCAAGTGGCGGCAGCACAGATGTCTGCCGCTGACACATTCTTGAAACAAACCACCGAGGTAGCTACTTCTCTGGTGGAACGGCCTCTCACTTGACCCGGAAGGGTCTTGTTGTACTTGTCATAACAGAAGGTGATGCAATGAGCTAACCATTTGGACAGGCATTGCTTAGAAACAGCATTACCTTCTCTTTTGTGGGCAAAAGAGACAAACAGTTGATCAGTCTTTCTGAGATCTTTTGTTCTGTTAGTGTAGTATCTCAGAATTTGGGGAACGTCCATAGTGTGTAAAAGATACTCCCCTTGATTGGAGTATTGCGTACAGAAAGTGAGTAACTCTATGGACTGATTCAATGTAGATTCCGCTACCACCTTGGAGAGAAACTTAGGATTGGTGCGCAGAGCAATCCGTTCCTTGCGAAAAATCAAATACGGAATTTTACATATCAGGGCCTAGAGCTTGGAAATCCTCTGAGCAGAAGTAATGGCCACTAGGAAGAGCGTCTTCCATGAAAGGAACTTTATGTCTGCTGAGGCTGCCAGTTCAAAAGGAGGCAAGGTAAGTTTCTCAAGAACAAAATTGAAATCCCAAGGAGGGGGAGGAACTCGGATAGGAGGTCTCAAGTGAAGAACCCCTCTGAGGAAGGTCTTAGAGACTTCCAACTGAGCAAACATCATGTCTGCAAAAGGGACATGATAAGCTGAAATGGCCACCATGTGTACTTTCAGAGATGAGTGACTAAGACCCAGATCAAAGAGGTGGCACAGGTATTCCAGCAGCTGCCCCACAGAGCATGAGAAAGCCTTGAAATCTTTTGAAGCGGCCCAGATTGTGAACTGTTTCCATTTCACGGCATAGGTAGACCTAGTGGAGGGTTTTCTAGCCTCCACCAAAATCTCAGCCACTCATGGTGAAACCCCAAATCGGGCTTGAGCTACGTCTGCAGGAGCCATGCATGCAGTTGAAGGGACTTGAGACCTAGATGGACCAGGGTCCCCCTGATCCTGGGTCAGTAAAAGTCATGACAGAGGAAGAGGAAGCAGAGGTTCCTTTGAGTATTGTTGTAGAACAGAGAACCAAACTTGCTTGGGCCAGAAAGGAGTGATCAGAATCATTCGTACTCCTTCTGAACCTAGTTTCTGTAGGACTCGCGGGATTAGAGGGATCAAAGGGATCAGGGGGAAAGCATAGATGAATCTGTCCTTCCAATCTAGAGACAGAGCGTCTCTCAAAAAAATGTCTCGCTCTTGAACGAGCGAGCAGAAGTCGGGAAGCTTTGCGTTTAGAGGTGAGGGAAACAGGTCCACCTGTGGTGTTCCCAATGTAGGAAGATGTCGTCTAGTACCCCCTGATCTAGTTCCCACTCATGAGCTTGAGCAGATGAATGGCTTAGTTTGTCTGCTAAGGTGTTCTTAACCCCCGGGACATGGATCGCTGTGAGGTGACGGTTGTGCTGTACTGTACAATCCCAAACTTGCATCGCTTCCCTGCAAAGAGGGTAGGAACGAGTCCCTCCCTGTTTGTTGATGTACCATACCACACACATATTGTCCATCTGGACAGCAAAGTGGCAGGAAAGAAGATGCAGATGTAGAGCTTGGAGAGCATAAAGCACTGCCCGAGTCTTGAGCACATTGATATGAAGCATTTTTTCGAGCTTGGACCAAGAGCCCTGGGTCCTGCAAGGACCGAGATGAGCTCTCCAACCTTCGACCGAAGCGTCTGCAGTCAGAGTCTGAGAGGGGGGAGGAAGGCAGAATGGAACTCCCCGAAAACGGTTCTCTTGAACCATCCACCACTGCAAATCTCGAATCATGGGGGAGGAGACTAGGACAAACTGGTTCAGGTCGTCCAACAATTGATCCCATTGAGAGCGAAGTGTCCACTGAGAGACCCTCATGTGGAGCCGAGTGCGAGTGACTGTTGGGATAGCAGCTGCCATAAGCTAGAGGAGGCGTAGTACCAACCTCGCACTGACCCACCTGCAGCCGGACAACAGGCTTACCTGAGTCTGGAGTGAGGCCGTCCTGTCTGGTGGCAGGAAGGCCCTGCCCAGGGTCATGTCCAGGATCGCCCCGATAAACTGAAGCCTCTGGGATGAGATCAAGTGAAACTTAGAATGGTTGATGGTAATACCAAGGCAGGTGAAAACCTGCTGGGTAAGGGAAAGGAAGCACAGGAGTTCCTCCCTGAATGAGGCTGCCAGGAGCCAATCATCCAGGTACTGGAAAACCTGCACCCCCCCAGGTACGCAGGTAGGTCGCTACCACCGCAAGGCATTTGGAGAATACTCGGGGGGGGCCGAGGAAAGATCAAATGGGAGTGCTTTGAACTGGTAGTGGTCCCCCTGGAATGCAAAATGAAGGTATTTGCGGTCGGAAGGATGGATAAATATGTGCAGGTAAGCATCCTGCATATCCAGAGCACACAGCCACTGTCTTGACTGAAGGAGTGGCAGGAGACTCTGCAGGGAGAGCATCCTGAACCTCTTGTACTCCACGAATAAGTTCAGGGAACTGAGATCTAGAATCAGTCTTACATCTCCTGTCTTCTTCAGGACCAGGAAGAAGTGGGAATAGTAGCCCATTCCCTGTAGAGGAAGGGGGACGGGCTCTATCGCCTCTTTCAGTAAAAGTGCTGAAATCTCTTCCTGGACCAGAAGAAGATGTTCCCGAGAGTACGACGACCTTGGGGGAGGATGACGAGGTGGTTTCTGTAGAAACTCTATTGAGTGTCCTTCTGCAATTATCTGGAGCACCCAAGAATCTAAAGTTACCCTCTCCCAGCCCAGGAGGTGGAGGGAAAACCTCCCTCCTACCAGTTCCTCCAGGAAACCCAGAGGCTGTGGGAGAGGGAAGGAGTCAGGTGGTGTGGGTCAGCGCCACAGCAGAAGCACCCGCTGCTTTTTTGGGTGGGGGGGCTTGGCAGCTGGGGGGGCCCGGAGTTTAGTGGCCCACTTTCCCTGGGGTTTTGCCTTTGGCCAATTCCATCTGCGAAAGGGATGGTGCTGCAGTTGATGGGGATGGTACATGGAGTCAACAGACTTTAGTGCCATCCCCTTTTCCTGCAGATCAGTGATGATGTCCTTGACATCACCACCGAACAGCACTGAACCCCGGAAGGGCACTTCCTATATAGCGGTCTGCACTTACAGGACCAACCCTGACACATGGAGCCAAGCATGATGTCAAAAGCCTATGGCAAAAGCTGAGCTCCTGCCAGCAGTGTCCACTGCATTGTAAGTCGCACAAAGCATGTGCCGACTGGCCGAACGTGCAGAGCGGACGAGGTCAGCCACTTCCTGTTTGACTTGAGAGTCCGGAAGGGAGTTCAATTTGGATTCCACCTCACTAAGAATTGCCTTCTGGTAATCCCACATGTGACTGACATAGTTCAGGGCCCTAATACCCAGAGTGGAAGAAGCAAAAATCTTCTTGCCATACTGGTCCAGAAGACGGGATTCTTTGTCAGGTGGAGATGAACTAAGATGTTTCGGGTTAGCTGTCCGGCCGTGAGCGGCGCTAATCACGACCGAGTCAGCTCGAGGGTGAGAATCTAAATAGTCAACACCCTCGGGAGCCTGATATAGCCTGTTCAACTTCTGAGGAAGTGGGGCTAAAGCCGACGGCTGTTTCCAAATGGTGGTAACAAGGTCGGCATGAGGCTTGATCCAGGGTGGCACCAAGGAAGGAGCTGTCATGGGCAGATCCAAATGTTCAGTGAGTTTTTACGCTGTGGGTCTGGCTCCAATGATTGCCACTTATGGACCTCCTGGATTTTGTGTAGGAACTCCGTGAAGGAAGGATCCTCCGGAGGAGACTTCAGAGGAGTCCTTGGCCTGGGCTTAGACGGTGAGCGTGGCTCGTCATCCCGCTCAGAACAACCATCGGAAGCGTCTGAGGTGTCCAAGGAAGAAGAAGAAGATGGTGATGAAGAAGACTCCCTCTCCCGGTTAGGGCGAGGAACAGACCCCTTAAGAAGCCCTTGGGGAAGCATGTCCTGCCCTTCTCTGGACCCAGAGGGTTTAGCCCTGGTGTCCGGAGGTGGGGAGGGAGTTTGTCGCTATGGATGTACGGGAACCGGGACCGGCACTGTCATCGGAAGACGACTCTCCACCTCTCTGGTGAGCTGAGCCTCAGCCTCAGCCCACCAGGAGGCCAGAGTCTCCTGCAAGTCCACTGGTGGCTGGGGGGGGTGGTGGAGGAGGAGGAGGTGGAAACGGGTATGGACTATACCCATAAGGCACGTATCCGTAACCCGATGGCGGGAAGCCCGGCATCGGGTACTGAGGTGTCAGATACTGCAGCCCTGGGTAAGACGGCGTTGAATACGATGGGGTCAGATACCCTGGGACTGGGGGGGGCTGCCAGAGCAGACGGCCCAGCCTGAGGCCCCACGGGTGGGTCTAAAGCAGAAGGCCCGGTGGGAGGAGGGCCCAGCGTCGGGGCAGCATCCAGGAGAGGGATGTTGCCTGGAGTCGGCAATACCAGCATCGGAGCCGGCGGCCGATGAGCCGGTGTCGGCGTCCAGGGAGCTGACGTCAGATCAGTTGGACCAGCTGGTGGACAGTCTGACGGGGGTGGAACAGGTATCTCAGCGGTCACCTGGGGATGGGTTAGAGAAATACTCAGGGTAAGGCTGAGGAGACCCAGGGTCCCCGGAGAGCAGTGAAGGCTGTGGAGAGCCAGGGATGACGGACGTGGGAGGGTGCGGCGTCGGCTCTGCCGCTGTGCGGACATCGGGCGAACCAACATCCGACTTATCAGCGGGATCCGGGCGGGCGTCAGAAAAGCTGGTGTCTGACTTAATGGACCCTTCACCTGAGGCAGGCCACGATGGAGGGGAGGCCTGGTCGGGCGGGATGGGGCAGTGCGCCGCCCCGAAGGGTCGGGCGACTTACCGACCTTCTCCGTGCAGGCGTCAGAGGAGCCAGTGTCCGGCTTACCAGAGCCACTCACACCAGTAGGCCGCACCAAGATGGCTTTACCGGGAACGAAGGCCTCCAAAAGCCCAGAGTTGCCTGAAGGGCCCAAGCGCGAACCAGACAGGCGGGCCGACACCGCCTTAGAAGCCTCTAAGGCAGCTGTTGCAGAGTGGTCCCCAGGGGGGACATTATTTGTAACACAGCGACTCCTGAAGGAGATGTGGTGGATGAGGAGCCCTTGTCCCGGTGCTTCTCCTTGTCTTTTCTCTTTCGATGGCCTTCAGAGGAAGTGGATGCCTGCCGGAGCTTTTTTAACTCCTTTTCCATGGAGCTCATTTTCTTTTTCAAAATGTGGATCTCCATGGGACTGCTGCCGCCATCTTCGGGTGGCCATGTTGAACTTGAGGCAGTGCTGGCACTTCTCCACCGGGTGGTTGAGGCCTAGGCAAAAGAGGCACAGGGAATGGCCGTCCTTGTGCGGGAGTTGGGCACCGCATGGTCGCACTTGTTTTGAAATATAGGAGGGTGTGGGGCGACATGCACCGCAGAATACCTGACAAAATTATTAAAAAATTGAAAAATACTCAGTCAAAACTACTGACGATAGAGGCTGACGAGCAAGGAACTTTACCCGCAAGGCACTGGCATGAGCTAACAGCGGGAAAGAACTGGAAGGCAGGTGTGAGGGAAAGCCCCTTTATACCAAAACCTCCTGACGTTGGTCACCTGACATGGGGGCGGTCCCTCGCCAGAGACTGCTAGCTAGAAATGTTTCCATGGGGTCCTGACGTTGCCCAGCATCAGTCCTATATGTAATTACCTACTACAAGAGCCCTCTCGAAGTAAGATCAGTAGTATGATGCTCTGAAACAAAGCTGGGCATAGCTATACATTGCCATGCATTTTGGTACTAATAAGAAAGGAGGCAGATAAAACAACCAACAGCATCAGCGAATTTTAGAGCAGGTAAGCAATCATACAATGTGGGTTTTTAACTAGAAATAATATGATGCTAAAAAGCTTGACAGTGTCCCTTTATCTGTGCCTGAATAAAAGCTGAAGCTGTCAGTTGTGTTTTTTATTGTTTTCTTTGTATGGACAACATTCTATGCAGTTCCTTTCATGGAATCAATAATTTGGAATATTGACTCTGTCACTTCATGGTTTCAGAACCATGGGCACTGCACTGATAAGTTCATACTCACATTCATATCTTCACACATACATATATATATATATATATATAATCATATTTTTTTTGCATTAAATCTCAACTGCCAATCCCTTGACCAGTCCTCAAGCTTCTGCAGATCTCTCCTCATTCTATCCACACTCTCCGGTGTGTCCACCTTTTTGCAGAACTTTGTGTCATCAGCAAATAGGCAAAATCTCCCTTCTAGGTCCTCTGTGATGTTACTGATAAAGACATCAAAGAGGACTGGTCCCAGCACTGATCCCTGTGGAACCCCACTGGTCACCTTTTCCTCTACAGAGTAACAGTCATTTACCACCACCCTCTGTGTTTTGCTATCCAGCCAGTTCTCCACCCACTGTACCACTGTACTACCCACTTCCGTTTTCCTCAGCTTGTGTAAAAGCCTTCTATGTGGCACAGTGTCAAAGGCCTTGCTGAAGTCCAGGTAGGCCAAATCCACTACCTCCCCCACAATTAACCTCCCTTGTCACCCAGTCGAAGAACTCAGTGAGATTAGTCTGGTACAACCTCCCTCCAGTAAAACCATGCTGCCTTGGGTCCTGTAGACCATTGCCAACCAGGTGTTCTACTATTCTTTCCTTCAGTACTGTTTCAATGATCTTACCCACTACTGAGGTCAGGCTGACTGGTCTATAATTTCCCTGTTTCCGCTTTTGTATAGGGGGATGTTCATGCTGGCAATATTTGAGGACCAAAATGCAATCTAGAAATGTAGAAACATAGAATTTAAAGGCAGATAAGGACCACTTGGCCCACCTATTCTGCCCATTTTCCCTACCTGCTGTAATATTACAGACCCTGCTTGATCTCCTGCTTTACCCTTCCCTTCCTATCCCCCAAGGTTCCCTCATGCCTATCCCATGCATTCTTGAAACCCGTAACAGTTTTTGGCCCCACCACTTCTGCTGGGAGGCTGTTCCAGGCATCCACCACTCTTTCTGTGAAAAAGTACTTTCTCATGTTTCTCCCGAATCTACCCCACCCCAGCTTCATAGCATTATTACCCCTTTTTCTTGAGCTTCTTTTTTTTCTGAAAAATGCTTCCCTCTTGTACCTTGTTTATACCCATGAGGTATTTGAAAGTCTCTATCATATCCCTCTTTTCCCTCCTTTCCTCCAGGATCTATGTATTGAGGTCCTTTCATCTCTCTTCACAGGGCTTGTGGTGCAGACCCTGCACCATTTTATTTGCCCTCTTCTAGACCACCTCTACTCTATGTCCTTCCAAAGATGTGGTCTCCAGAACTGGACACAGTACTCTAGGTGGTGTCCCACCAAAGATTTATTACAGCGGTATCCCCACTTCCTTGCATCTGCTGGTGATACCCCTCCCTATGCACCCCATCTAGCTATCGTTCGCAGCATTTCACAAATACTTATCTGTGTAAAAATGTGCTTCTATAGAAAAATGTATCTTCCTTAACTGCCCTCAGAACAAAATCACAAAAGCATGCATCATCGAGTGAATGCCCACTCAAAAAAGAAGAAAGGTAGGATTGAGGCACTGGATGCTACACCTCGCACCACACCAGCAACCCGGGTTTGAGAATGAGCTCGGGTCACTGGGGGTTGGTAGGGGAAGGAAGGGACTGAGCATCCAGAGGACTGCTCTCCCTTCCCAGGGAGGGACTTGGGGGTTGTGCCACTCCAGAGCGGCACCTGGTGGTGACTAGGGGCTGCGCAGAACTCACAGCACAAAGCAGATGCTGAGGGGCGGAGTGACGGCAGGCATCAGTGCTCCTCACCATGGATGCCATTGCACGTCAGTGCTCCGTAGGGGAAACATAGAAACATAGATTTTGATGGCAGATAAGGACCACTTGGCCCACCCAGTCTGCCCATTTCCCTACCTAATGGATAAGCTGCAGATCCTAGTTAACCAGCAGCCTACTTCTTCCTACCCCCAACCCCTAGAATTGCCTTATGACTGTCCCATGCATGCTTGAATTCCACCACTGTTTTTGACTCCACAACCTCCTTCCTCCGGAAGGCCATTCCATGCATCCACAACCCTCTCTGTGAAAAATATTTCCTTAAATTACCTCTGAACTGCCCCCGCCTATCTTCAAATTCTGCCCCCTGTTCTTGCACACCTCTTTTTTGAAAGATGCTACCCTCTTGGACTTTGTTGATTCGGCAGGGTACTTGAAAGTTTCTATCATGTCCCCCCTCTCCCCTCCTTTCCTTGAGGCTATACATATTCAGCTCCTTAAGTCTCTCTTCATCGTCTTCCGGTGCAGACCCTGCACCATCTTAGTTGCCCTCCTCTGGACAGCCTCCATCCTGTCTATGTCTTTCGTGAGATTGGTTCCAGAACTGCACGCAGTACTCCAGATGGGGTCTCACCAACTGTCTGTACAGAGGGATAATAACTTCTTGTTTTCTACTGGTGATGCCTCTCCTATGCATCCCAGTATCCCCAGCCCTCCTTGCTGCCCTGTCACATTGCTTGCCCACCTTTAGGTCATCTGATATGACCACCCCAGGTCCCTTTCCATTTTTGTTGTTGTTAGTATCTCACCCCCCATTGTGTACTCTTCCCCTGGGTTTTTGTTTCCCAGATGCATTACCTTGCACTTCTTAGCATTGAATCTAAGCTGCCATACATTTGCCCATTCCTCTAACCTTGCCAAGTCCCTTCTCATCCTTTCCACACCACCTTGTGCATCAACTCTGTTGCAGATCTTTGTGTCATCTGCAAAGAGACATACTTTTCCTTCCAGTCCCTCTGCAATGTCGCTTATAAAGACATTGAAGAGGGACCGTCCAATACTGAACCCTCTGGTACCCCACTAATAACCCCCTTTCTTCAGAGTGGACTCCATTTACTATTACTCTCTGTGTCCTATTCTCCAGCCAATTCTTTACCCAGGCTGTCATCTTGGGACCCACTCCCAGGCTGGCTAACTTGTATATTAATCTTTGTGTGGGACTGTGTCAAATGCCTTGCTAAAGTCTAGGTAGGCCATGTCCACAGCCCTCACTGATCTACTACTTTGGTCACCCAGTCAAAGAAATCTATCAGATTTGTCTGGCATGACCTTCCGCTGTGAATCCATGCTGCCTGGGTCCTGAGCCCTCTGGCCTCTAGATACTCGACAATTCTTTCCTTCAGAAGTGATTCCATCATTTTCCCTACCACTGAGGTTAAACTAACAGGTCTGTAGTTTCCTGCTTCTGCCTTGCTCCCACTTTTGTAAAGGGGAATCACATCTGCCCTTCTCCGTCCTCAGGTACCACCCCATCCTCCCATGATTTGTTAAAGAGGGTAGTCAGTGGTGTCACTAGTTCTACCCTTAGTTCTTTAGAATTATGGGATGAATCCCATCAGGCCCCACTGCTTTGTCCACCTTCAGTTTTAAGAGTTCTTTCAGAACCTTTCTTCTGTAAATGGGCTGGTATCAACTTCTGTATCCAGAGTGTTTCTACTGTTTGTTTTAGGTACTCCCACTTCCTTTGTAAATACTGAGCAAAAATATTTGTTTAGTACCTCTGCCTTTTCATAGTCACCTCTGCCCACCTCCCTCCTCTTTATTAAGCCTCACTAACCCTTCCTTGGTCTTCCTTCGCTCCCTGATGTACTTATAAAACATTTTATCCCCTTTGTTAACTGAGTTGGCTATCTTTTCCTCGGTTTGGGCCTTTGCTGTTCTGACTGCCTTCCCAGCTTCCTTTGCTTTAACTGATACAGTTCTCTGTCCTGCTCCTTCTGTGATTCCTTGTACTTCCTGAACGCTTTTTCTTGACCTTCACTGCCACTTCCTTTGGAGAACCATAGTGGCTTCTTACATCGTTTCGTTTTGTTTATTTGCGTCACACAAAGGCTTGTTACCTCTGTGATGGCAGTTTTTATTATTCCCCATTGTTCTTCCACCCCTTCTTCCTGCCCATTTGCTAGTGGATTCCTTAGGCACTCACCCATTTTGGCAAAGTCAGTCCTCCTAAAGTCCAGTACTTTTGCCTTTGTACGGCTTGACTCTATTGCTGTGTTTATTGTGAACCATACTGTTTGATGATCGCTAGTTCCCAGATGGCTACCCACTTCTACATCTGTAATCCTCTCTTCATCTCCATTTGAGAGAACCAGGTCTAAGATTGCTCCCTCTCGAGTGGGCTCCAATACTAGTTGTCTAAGGAATGCCCCCTGTAGGGCATCTAGAATAACCCCACTCTTTGAAGTGGCTGCTGCAACTGCACTCCAGTTAACATCTGGCATATTCAGATCACCCATCGGCAATATCTCCTCTTTTTCTGCCATTCTAAGTATTCTTTCTATCATTTCCTTGTCCATTTCCTCCCCCTGAGAAGGGGGTCTGTATACAACCCCTGAGCGGATTGTGATGCCATTGAGGGTCTCCAAATTTACCCACAGTGCTTCTTCTCCTCCCTATTTTCCCTTTTGTTCTGTTGAAGAAACAACACTGAAACCCTCTGGAGCTCCAAAAGATGACGGAGACCCCAGGAGCATGCCCACATCCCAAATGCTGGTCCAGTGCACCCAGAACTCCCACAGCCAACCCAGCAATGAAGTAAGTCCCTCTAATTGTCAGACAGAGCCACCACGGGGGGTGGGCCCTGGGCCCTCCCCCGGAGGGTGATCTGGGAGGCTGGACCTGCCAGAGCTGTTCAGGGGGAGAGTCTGGGGGAAGTGGGGGTTCAGGCTGGGAGTGAGAGGCAGCAGCTGAGAGGCTACTCCTAAAGGATGCCCGAGGTCCCACAGAGAATAAATAAAGTGAACAAAAAAAAAAGAAAAAAGTGTTTTTTAAGTTTTGCAGACGCACATCCAATCAGTCATAACATTTATTTGTTGTGGTCTTACTTGTTGCTTCTGGAACCTAGCAAAATCGGTAGAGTAGATGCCTGGAGTGAAATGTTTCTGCTACTTCAATGCAGCTGATTTTACTGAATTCTGGAACCAATCAATAATTAAAAAAATGTATATCAGGTTGGAAAACAGGCAGCTTCAACAAGGGACCAGAAAAGGGAAGAAATAAATTTACTCAAAAAGAGAGTCTAAAGAAATACTTACAGTCTTAATTTCCCTATTGTAGTAAAAGAGAGAAGGCAGGCTTATGTTCCATTTAAGACATACAACCTAATTTATAATTGACACCTGGGACTACAGCTTGGTACAAGTAACCTAAATGTAGGGTAAAACCCAGTGTGATCATTATTTCTAATAATCATTAACATATTTTAACTTGCAATAATCGTTTATATAAATTTTTGCAGGAATGCATTTTTTTATAAAATGTACCACTTTGTGATATCAGTCAAACTGAGTTTCTTCAATTTATTTTATCTCCTACCTTTGTTTCCTACTGTTATGTTACTTTCTAGACAACTTCTGCATGCAGCAACTGCTGCTATGAGATTAAGGCAGACATTCTACTCTACGTGATCCTCTTATTAAACAACCAGGAAAGGCCCCCGTACAAAAAGCAAAGCTACAGGCACCAGTGCCTGCAACTAATGTAACCCTCCTCAGTGTTGGGCAACCTCACTGGTTATATCCAAGAGAAGTTTTTCCCCTCAGGCAACTAAGATCTGGTATCCTCACTACCTAACTGCCGTCTCATTTTTAAGGGTAAATGGTTATATCAAGAAATGAATTATTATCTTATACGTATTTTTTTTATTAAAACTGGAGCATTTTTTAAAGCAATAAGACATGCCAGATCATGTGTCATGCTGCTATAATGTATTGCCTTGGGTGTGTTGTGAGGCAAGAGATCACAGTTCGAGTCCCTTCAACCATCCAAGAAGTGACATTATATCAGTGATGCATGCCCTGTAGTGCTTTAATGGGATTAAAAAATTGATCTATTTATGTGTTTATGGTTGTAATAAACAGCAGGCAAAGTGCCCCCCCCCCCCCTTGAAGCCAGTGAGGATTTGTCTGGGGTCCCTTCCCCTGTTATTGGGCAGAAGATGGGGAGGGACTAGGCAAGGAAGAAAAAGTAGATGGGAGGCTAACATAGCAGATCTGCCCAAGGGGTGTGGGAACTGCAGAAAGGGGGAGGAGCTTAGAGGATATAAAGGGGTCTGGAACCTGAGCCCAGACTCTGCTCCTTCCTCTGGCTGAGATTAACTCCTTCTCTTAGAAGAAACTGGACTTGAGAATCGGACCCAAGACAGCAGCAGTAGGACCTGTAGGGTAAGAGAACCTGAGGCTTGGTGGCTGGCATAAGTCAGCAGGAGGGTTACTGCTGTGGGTCATCTGGTGGAGGAGCTGAAAACGGTTGTTTTAGGATGACAGAGAACGAGCAGTAAGGGTGATAGATCTGGGTCAGTAAGGAACACAGAGTGTAGTATCATAAGATTAAGGGGGTACTACAGCATGGAGAAATTCACTAGTGCAGTAGTGCAAAGGAGGTGTCATCACAGTGGCATCGAGGGAGACCCATGAGAGTTGGGTTTCTGAATTTAAAACTGTTTGTAATTTGGCAGTAGATCGAGTTGCCTGGTTGGTGACCCCCCCCGAAACTCCAGAGCTGCTGCAGGCAGGGAGCAAGGGCAGCGAGATGGCGCAAGTGGCAAGCCACCGCAGGGGAAGATAACTAGTAGGTGTCTTCTTCCATCCCCTCCCTCTCTTCCTCCCCCTTCCATGTGCAGGTGTGAGAAGCAGGAAAACTGTGACACTGCACTAGGAGGTTGGAACCTCAGGATTCGGAGTAAGCAGTGCGAGCAGGTGCACACATGTGCATACTGTGTCAGGTGCTGTGTTGTGCATAGCCCTTGCTGTGCATCTTAAATGTCAGTCTGCAGTGCAGTGAATCAAACTGTCAATCCTACACAGCAATGAGACAGTATTTCATTGCAGTTATCCAGTGGGTACTGTATAAGCAGTTTATGGATATACTGAGGCAGCACAAGCCCATCTCAAACATCACTCTACAGTCAGTGAATCAAAAATGGCAATCCTACACAGCAACAAGACAGACAGTATTTAGTTGCAGATATCCTGTGGGCACTGTATAAGCAGGTTATGTTTAAATGATATGCATGAGGCAGCATGATATTTATTCATTTATTGTAGAGATGTGGATATGATCAGCCTGATTTCCTTTGCTTACTTGATTATTTTTAAAGGACAAGGGCTATGAGAGCTGTTATTTACTGTAGAGATGTGGGTGTGGCCAGCCTGATTCTAATTTATTTATTTATTATTTATTTTATTTAAATTTTGTTAACCGGGTAAGCCCACTGGGCCCCGGAGGTCCCTTTTTCAGGGGCAACCCGGAGTTATTTACATAGAGTTGAACAAGTACAGGTGATAGATACAGAGTAGTACATTGCATACAAGTGAACAATGATTTTGTACAACAATAATTGGACAACAGTCAATAGATACAGAGTAGTACATAGCATACACGTGTACGATGTTTTGTAACACTACACAACATCCGTAGCAGCTGGAAAGGGCAACTATTTACAGGGGGAGTACCTTAGGTCAGCTGTGGTAATTAGATGCTGGGGGTGTGACTTAGCTAGCCTTCTGGACATACGCAGGAGCTGAGATTTTGGAGGTGAGCATGTAACCTCGTCTTGAAAATAGCTGGGGAGGGTGCTTCTTCTAGTTGACAGGAGAGCTTGTTCCACAGTGTGGGTGCTATATGGGCCAAGGACTTATTACCTGCTGCAGATCTGGCTCTGGGCTGTTCAAGCAGTTTTTTGTCCGAGGTGTGAAGGGATCTGCTGAGGTGTTTTGGGGTGATATACTTACTCAGTTTTTATTAAAAGGACAGGGGTAACGAGAGCTGCTGAGTTCATCGGACTGGCAGGAGAATTTTATTTGAGAGCAAATTCTGGACAGATGTCTGCATGTGGCAGTATAAGTGGCATGCAGGAAATTGGAAACGTGTTGGAGTGTCCACCATTTTGTACGTGGCAAGCCCGCATTGCCAAGCAGGGTGGGAGCCACATACAAGGACAGTGGTGGTGCAGGGGGTGGTTAGGGAAGGGACCAGAGAGAGAGCTGTGGAGCACCCTTTTCCAAGCATAGCATAACAGATGTGATAAATAAAACAGAATCGATATGGAAAAAAATGCAAAAAAGACCCTAACAAATCTGCTGGTTTACAGGATGACATGAAAGACAGGGGCACACAGTGGGAAATAAATGTGTGAGTAGGCCTAATGCCAGACTCTGGGCACCACCGTGGGGGGAACTGGTATAAAGCCAGGCTGTCATAGCAAGACCCTCCCCCCTGTGAGCCCAGGTATAACAACAAAAGGGGGCAAATAGGAAGGGATGGGAACAACACCTGTAAATGAACTGTGTTTTCTAATATGATGTTTTTGCTCCGTGAGCCCTGGAATAAATGTGATATTACTGATAGGGCCAGGTAGTCTGTGGTCTTTTTTTTTTTATTATTATACTTTTTGCCTCTTACTCCGATGGCCATCAGCCACCCTCTACACCTACCTTGCTCTCTAATTGCCACCGTCCTCCACCACTGATACTCCCTGGCTTTTCCCCAAGGGTGGGGCCGTGGGACCACTGTCCACCCATCTACGACGGGAAAAGGTGCCAGCGAACTGGCATTGCCTCCCTGGCTCCCCCCCAGGGCAGGGTTCAGGGCTCACAGCGGCCCATAGAGCCATAATTGAGTTGGCGTGGAAGAGTAGCCCAGAGCAGTGCAGGCCAGCTGCAGGGTCAGTGTCATCTGTTGGGGTCAGGAATTTTTTGTGTGCTTTGTGTGGGGGGTGAAAATGTGCAATGACGTCCAGCGTCCATCCTGACCCTCTGGCCACTTCCTAATATTGGTTGCTGTAGTACCCCCGGCCTCTGCCAAGGGTCCATCAAGCACCAGACATTCGCCCTCCCTTCCCCCAGAGAAAGAGAGCAGTCCCTGGGATGCTCAATCATTCTCCCCCCGGCCGGCCCTCCAACGACAAGGGTCCATTCCCGAACCCAGGCCACCAGCGTCACAAGCAGATATCCAACCATTGCACCGACAGGCTGGCCAGTCTGTGGTCTTATATCTTCATAGCGGTTTAGTCAGGCATGATGTCAGGCAGAAGCAAGGTGGTGGAGAAGAAGGGTATGGCTGAGATCAAGAAGCAGTTAGCGGTGCTGGTGTAGGCTAGGGACAAGGCCTGGTGGAGGCTTTCTTCCAGAACTCAAGTGGGTAGTTTGGCAATCCAGCAGGAGAAGGGCTGTCCCAGTTTCCGGCTCTACCTAACCCTTCCGCAGTGTTAGTCCCAGCTGGGAGGGGGGGAACGACTGGTCAGAGGACTGCACTGTGGCTACTCGCACCCATGGCAAAAGAAAAGAAGAGGGCCCCAGCAAAGCAGCAGGCTGGGACCATGAAGCTTCAGGCCAAGAAGCTTGAGGCCAGGAAGTCAGTGGCCAAGAAGTCCAAAGGCCAGCAGAGGGTATCAGCTGCCACACCTAGCTCAGCGCAAGTTAGGGCCCAATTATGGGGAATGGAGTATGGAGCAGATAAGAGCATTGCTTTTGATGGGGGTAACCTGGGGAAGGACCCTCCACAGAAGAGAACCAGGAGTGGCGGGGAGGTGGCTCTACCCTGCGACCCAGTGGGGTGGCCAGGTCATTAATGGCGAGAGTCCTGCTAGCTGTCTATTAGCGCAGAAGATGCCTAGGGAACTACCCACTGTGATATCAGCAATGTTGTCTCAGTTTGTACATACCAGGTCCAGCATTGCCTTGTCCCTAGTAGATTCCAAAACTAGCAGCTTGAGAAATACCCCTTGTATGGAGTCGAGGATCGCCCTGCTGCTTAATGTAGCTTCAGCGAGAATGCCCCAATCTGCATGCAGCAGATTAATGTCACCCACTATCAGAACTTTCCCCATGCTGGCCATTTTGTTAATGGCTTCCCCAGGGCTCTGTCTAAATCCTCCCCCTGTGTCAGAGGCCTATACACCACCCCCATGCAAATAACTGCCCACGATTCTGTCTCTAGGCTGACCCATAGTACCTCCAACCCTTCATTGTCCCCATATTACCCTTTTATCTCAATGGCCCTTATACCATCCTTCAGATATAAAACAACCCTTCCACCTTTCCTGCCTGACCTAACCTTCTGAAACATGATGTAGCTTGGGATGTCTACTTCCCGGCTGTGGTTGTCCATGCACCATGATTCCGTTATGGCCAACAGATCCATGTCTCCTTCTGCAATGGTTGCTTCAAGGTCAAAAATTTTGTTTCCCAGACTCCTTGCATTGGCATACTTGCAAGTGCCAATTTTAACACCATTTTACTTGTCCAGGGCATAGACCAAATTAACCAGAGCTAGTGCAGCTAACCCTCTACTTGTCAGTCTTGACTACTGCAACTTTTCTATGTCTGTCAATGAAGTTAAAAAAAGTCCCTACGTTAGCATGCCCTAGTCCTCATGCTAATCTACCTTAATGATCCAGATGTCTGGGTGTGATTTTATTTTATTTAAAAGTTGACAACTAGAAAAGGCACCATGAGCAGAAGCTCATTTCCAGGTGCGACCCAGAGGGAGGAGGTACAGAGGAAAAGATACAGCAATGATATTACAGTGCAACTAAATATAACAATATGCACAATAATAGAAAAGAACAATTTATGCAATGAATAAAGTCAAACAAATACAGAACAATATTTATATGGTTGTATACAGTGAATAGAGGGGAACAATAAATCAGAGGTTAGAGAGTACTGGGGTAGAGCAGGTACAGAATGTAGTAGGGGATGGTTTTAGTAGACGTTTAAGTGTGAGGAAGGAGGGAGAAAGATGGGTTTGGTGGGGGACACAATTCCAGAGGGAGGGAAGTCTGTAGGAGAAGGAAAGTTTGCCAGCTGATGTGTGTACACGTGGGAGGGAAAAAGTGCGGGTGCAGTTAGACCCCGAGTTGTAGGGTGAGGGGTTAACAGGGTTTAGGAGGGAGGTAAGGTGGGAGGGTTCTAAACTAGAACTTAGCGATGAAGGTGGAACAGCATGAGAAGCATCTCTGAGTGAGGGATTGGAGGGAAAGTGAGGAGTATAGGTCACAGTGGTAGGTTAACAAAGGGGAGTTGGAGGTGAACCAGCAGAAGGCATGAAACAGGATGTCTAGTCTGGCAAGGAAGGAAGCTGGGGCAGCACTGTAGACTATGTCCCCATAGTCGAAGGCTGGGAGGATCCATTTAACCAAGAGATCACGTCTCACAAGGAGAGAGATAGACTGGCTTTATGGTGATATAGTAGCCCAAGCTTGGGATGCAGCTTGGAGTGTAGTGCACTAAAGTGGGAGGAGAAATTGAGGGATTGATCGAGCCAGACCCATAGGTACTTGTAGTTAGGGACGTTATCTAGGGGGAGTTTTGGAAGCAGAAAAGAAGATTGGGAGGGTGGGGAGTCTGGTGAGTTTTTGCTTAGAACCAAAGGTCATGGCAACTGTTTTTTTATGTTCAGTTTAAGGCAGTTGGCGCGGAATGGATCCAAAACACCAGTGCGATAACCCTGACCACGACATCTGCTACAGCACCAGGAACCCATCGATACACCTGACCACTCACGCACACTCCCAAACTGACCAGCAACACCACAATGCACAATGCAGGAACTGTGCCCCCTAACCCCCACTATAGATATTTAGCTCCATGTCGCAACAGTGGAGTTAGAGATTTACCTCCGCCGCCGCCTAAGTGTCTCGACGCAAAACCCCTAATGTTGCCAATATAGGCGCAGTGAGGGTTTTGCTGTGGGGGGGTTTGGTACACCGGTGTCATTGTAGCAATGGTATACAGCGTGGAACCAGGCTGTGACTGCTGAGAGATAGCTTGAAGGGGGGCTTGGACATTTTGGACGGTTGGTCCTGAAAAAAAAGTACAGTGTCATCCACATACAAATGAATATTGGCATATGTGCATATTGAGGGGAGATCATTGATGAAGAGTGAAAACAGAATAGGTCCAAGGATTGATCCATAGGGCACACCAGCGACAATGGGGAGGGAGGGAGGGGGAGAGGACATTGTTAATAGAGACTGACAGGGAACGGACAGTTAGATAGGAGCCAAACCAAGACACTGAAGCAGAGGAAAGGCCAATTAGGCTTAGTTTATTTAGCAGAAGAGGGTGGGAAACAGAGTCAAAGACCTTGGCCAGGTCAATGAATATAGCTGAGGTGATCTGGCCATGATCCATGGCAGAGTGAATGGCGTCAGTAAAGCGCAAGATGGAGGAGGTGATAAAGTGAAATTTCCTGAAGCCTGATTGTAATGGGGAGAGGGTGCTGGAAGCATGAAGGAAATCATTGAGTCTTGAGAGAATAAGGGACTCTTGAACTTTAGCGAGGGCAGGGAGAAGGGAAATTAAGTGGTAATTTCCAGGGACAGTGGGGTCACCACCTTTGAAAGGGGGAGGTCTGTGGCAGACTTCTAGGTTGTGGGAACGGTAGCGGTGGAGAGTGAAAGGTTTAAGATGAAGGCTAAGGGGGTAAAAACAGAGGAGGTAGAGATTTTGAGGAGACAAGGGTGCAGGCCGTCGGGACTAGACTTAGAGGGGTTAAGTGAAGTAAGAGCTCTTAGAACCTCGGACGGTGTAATTGTCGATAGCTGAAAACCAGAGATCTGAAGTGGGGATTGAGGGGTGCAGGGGGGAGGCAGGGGGGTCCTGGGGAATAGCACAAGACGTGAAAAATGTATTTAAGACCTCAGCAACAAGGAGAGGGTCAGAAATTAGTGAATCTGTCTCACAAATGGAGGGAGAAGGGGATTCAGTAGGGGGCTGCAGGAGTGAGTGGAGATCCTGCCAGAAGGAGGAGGGGGTACTATCAGAGGGGTGCAAGAGTGCCTTAAAGAAGTCAGATTTGGCACGATGGATATTGTTAGTAAAGCTGTTGTGGAGGGCATGAAAGGCTTGTAGGGAGGCCGGGTTACCAGTGGATTTAGAGCAGCACCAAGCAAGATCACATGCTCTGCACATGGCCAAGATATCAGGGGTGATCCGGAGTGGTGGCTGCATTTTACTCAGATGGTTTTAAGAGGGGCATAGGCATCCCAGACTTTTAAGAAGATAGAAGTGAAGTGGGCTAGGGCAGTGTCAACTGAGAGGGAGGAGAAGACAGGGGACCAGTTTGACATAGCCAGGTCGAGGGGTAGTTTATTCATGCCGAGAAATTTGAGGGGTGATACTGGATATATTTTGGAGGGGTGGGGGAGGGCGGATTTCCTGACACAAAAGGTTGGACAGTGGTCACTGAGTGCATTGGGTAAGATACCAGAAGAGCAGATACGATGGGGGTGGGTTGAGAGGACCCAGTCCAGTGGGGAATGAGTAAGAGATCTGGGGTTGGGATGGGTGAGCTTCTTGATCAGCTGGGTAAGGTTTAGGGCTTTGATCTGATGGTATGAACTAACTAACAAGGGGGACAGCCAGTCAAGATTAAAGTCGCCAAGAAGAATAAGTTCACCTGCTGATGCAAGGGCAGAGACTGAGGAGATTCAGGAGATAAGGGATGAGGGGGAGAGTTTCAGGGAGGCGTATAGAACACCCACAAAAAGGGGTGAGGAAGCCGAGAATGTTAGATTTGCTAGGAGGAGTTCGTGTGAGCTAGGGATAGCTACACGGTGAGAGATAGTACACTTTAAGGAGCTGCGGGCATGGATAATAATAATAATAGTAAATTTTATTTCTCACAAGTGCCTTTCAACCATCAAGGTGCTTTACAAAACATAAAAAGACATGATAAAAATGTAAACAGCAATAAAATAATCAGAGGATCCAAGTTTAATCGGTGCCACCAATGGCATGGCCCCATAAATAGGTTTTCAGTGCTTGTTTAAACCCCTCCCCCCCCACAGTCGTGCACTCCTGAAGCTGACACGGTAGAGAATTCCAGAGGGTTGGGGCCACCGCCCCTAAAGATTTCAAAGATACCCTCGGAATTTCTAGCAGCCCCTCGTCAGCTGAACGCAACTGTTGCACCGTGCGGTAAGGCATCAGGAGCTCTTCCAAGTAGTCAGGGCCCAGTCCATGTAGGGCTTTAAAAGTCAGTAGACCGACATTACAGGTGATCTGCCACCTAATCAGCAGCCAGTGCAGATCATGCAGCACAGGTGTAATATGAGAGGATCGGGAGGCTCCCATCAACAATCGTGCTGCTGCGTTTTGCACGAGCTGCAAGCAGCGGATATCAACCCCATGCAGCCCTAACTACAGGGAATTGCAATAATCTAGGCGCGAGGTCACAAAAGCATGAACCAAAGTAGGCAAGTGCCTGGACGGGATGAGTTGCTTAATCCTGGAGATATTCCTAAAATGATAAAAGGAAGTCTTGACGATGGCTGATACTTGAGCTCGCAAAGTCAGCCCGTCGTCAAGCATTACCCCTAGGTTTCGCACCCATTCAGAGGATAGGATCTGAGAGCTCCCAAGAAAAAGTCCAGAGGGATGATCAGCCCACGACCCCTCTATCTGGTGATCCAGGTCCACTACCAACACCTCCATCTTTCCAGTGTTCAACTTTAATCAGCTCAAACTCATCCAATCCTGGATTTCAACAAGGCAGGAATTAAATACAGAGACATCTCTATCCCGGTCAGGGGCAAAAGACAGGTAGAGCTGGGTATCATCAGCATAACAGTGAAACCTCAACCCATACCATCTTATAATGTCTCTGAGGGGCAGCATATACACTGCAGACAATATGGGAGACAGCACTGAACCCTGAGGAACCCCACATGGCAGGGAGAATGGGTCTGAGGAAAAAATCCCAGACACCACTCTCCGACTCCTGCCAGTGAGGAAAGATTTAAACCACCTGGGGACTGTATCTGTCAGTCCACAGATGGACCCCAGATGTCCTAGCAGCACCCCATGGTCTACAGTGTCAGAGGCTGAGGAGAGATCAAGGAGCACCAAGATAGAACGGCTTCTCCGATCTCTCACCATCAGGAGATCATTGAGCACCTGAACCAGCGCCATCTCAGTACTGTGCGTCTTTCAAAAACCGCATTAGAGAGGTTCGTAGATGTTATGGATGGTCATGTGGTCATCCAGCTGTACCGCAACTACTTTCTCAATTGCCTTCCCTACAAAGGGAAGGTTTGAGATTGGTCTGTAGTTGGCAGAAAGATCTGGGTCCAAAGAAGCTTTCTTTAGGAGGGGAGTTACCACCGCCTCCTTCAGGGAGTATGGAAACTCACCAGATTCCAAGGAGCACCGGACTGTCTGCACCAGGACCGGGTCAATCAAATCCCAACAACCCATAATCAAGGAGGTTAGGCCCAGATCCAAACTACAGCACGTAGGGCACATACCCTGGACAATCCGCATGACGTCCACAAGTTTGGGCAAGGCACAGGTACTCAGGGAAGCCCGAGGTGAGGCAACCAAGCACCAATCATCAGCAACTCCCAAAGAATGGGTCGAAAGAATTTCTGACCTGATGTCGGCCACTTTATCCGCAAAGAACTGAGCAAGTTCATCGCACTCTGCTTTGCAAAAAGGTCTTCGGAGCTGCAGACAGGCTGGGTTGCACAGCCTGTCGACAGTTCGGAAGAGCTGAGCTGGTTGGTTCTGAGCGGCAGCGATCTCCCTGGACAGGAATTCTACCTTTTTACAGGAGATGGCTGATAGATAGCTGCCTCACCTCCATGTTTTCCACGGTCTTGCTGATAGAGGTTAAAATCGGGGAGGGCCAGATGGAAGTCAAGGATATGGAAGGACAGCCAGGGTTCAGGTATGCAAAGAATGTCATAGGAGTGCTGAGTGACCCACACTTTTAGCTTGTCCAGTTTGGCTGTGTGCGTTTATGTGGAAGACCTGCAAGCCTTTAGGGAGGGCCTGAGGGGTGGTGGCAGTAGGGCTAGCTGTAACTGGGGATCCTACGGAAGACTCAATGTGAGTCATTATCACTCCATTATTAGTGTTTTCAGCTAGAGTGTTCGAGCTGTGTTCAGAGGTAGAGTGCTGTTAAGCCACTAGCTTTCAGTGTTCTGTTTGTCTTTATGTCTAATTATTTGACCCACATTATTAAGACCAGTGCCCCTCATTTTCCTACGTTTTGAGTGCCTGTATCCAACATTTCCATGACAAAATAGGTATACTAGGTCTGCCCTGCAGATGGTGAGTTCTATTCCAGCTTCCATAATGCTGTTTCCTCTCCCTTCCCAGTCTCCCAACTCTATTTTCCCTGGACTCCATTGCAGAACAGACTCCGAAATGACCATGCATAGACCCATAGCTGCCACTGCTGCTAGTTGTAGGAGTCCCCAGATCATCCCAATTGAACATGCCAGTCAATGCTGTCCATGCACTCCCACCCTTATACCATCCTGCATGTCTTTTCATCATAAAAACAATGCTTTGGTGCATGGATGGTGCAAAAATCAACCTTATTAAAATATATAACTTGAAAGGTTAAAACAGGCATTTCTGGGATGCACAGATCTTCCTATATAGAAACAGACGTGGCAGAGCTTCACACCTGGGTATTGTTTCCCCATGGCTGTTGAAAGGGCAATGTTTTAAAAAATGCTGTTATTTTTGGGAAACAGCATATTAAAAATCAATTCTTTTGTGCACGGTATTTACAATACAAATACAAATGTTGCAAAGCTTTCTATTCCCCATGCTCCTAGGTTTGTTTGACCACATTCCCGGAGAAATCCTAGATCTGCCCCAGGCTCACTTGACACTGCTCGAACATTTCCAAATGTACAAGTATGCTCTCTTCTGCTGCCCCTAACATCTGGAATAGCCAGCCTGCCTCCCTCCATGAGAGCCCTTGACTCCCCACAACGTTTATGCCGTCTCCTCAAGATGCACCTACTTACCACTACTACCTGCTCTTACTCCCCTGGGTGACTTGTTAATGCAGTCTTTCCCCTGCCCTGCCCATGAGTTTCTAATTCTCTGCCAAAGCAGAATGTTTTTCAGTTGCATTTGTTTTACATGCACCTGTATAATGTCCCCCGTTATATTCTGTTTACCTATTGTATTGTATTGTATTGACCTTGCTGTATGTGTTCCCCAATGTTTTTCTGTTTTCCAATTGTTTAACCAGGTGAGACACACTAAGCTGAAAGCTTGTTTACAGGTGCAACCTGAGAGCACAGGGAAGTTAAGTGACTTGCTCAGGGTCACACAGTATGCAAGTGGGGGCTGTGGGATTCAAGCCCAGGTCTCCAGATTTGCAGCTCAGAGCCTTAAACCACTGCACTATACTGCCTCCCTGTATCGTATTGCTTTATTCTTGTGCTATCTCTATGGCCCAGGTTGTGCCTGAAAATGGTCTTTGGATCATTGCACCAATCTAGTCAACAATTGAATAACTAAAATAAATAAAAGGTTGAATAAATAAAATCCCGTTGGTCACAGGGTGGAGGCTGAACATATCATTCTGTCTTTTTCTGCCTGACTCTGTTCGTTGCCATGTGGTTTAGAGTGAGAGTGTGGTGACGTGCACAATGATGTTGACGGGCTATTGTACATTCAGATCTAAGGCTGCTGGATTGAATATCACTGCTGTGGGATCATCTGGTTTGGGGATTGCAGAAAGAGGAAGGGAGGCGGGCCATGGTGCTAAACTATGGGGTGGGGTTACAGACTGTGTGATTGTATGGGATGCCTTTTTTTTTGCTGGAGCAGGAAGCAGTATAGGAGCAGGATAAATTTGCAATAATTGGAATATTTCTTGGCTTGTATTTTTTATGGTATAACTGCACAACAGTTTCCATTATAATTGAGGACTACTGCAACCATCTGTGGGCCAGTGCAATTTTGAATCAATTTTTCTACTGGTTAGTGCACAAAATGTGTTTAAGATTGACCCTTGCACATAGCTTTCTATTTTCTTCATCCCTCTCTTCCTCTAACCTGCCTACCCTTCCTGCTCCCCCCATTATCCCAGTCCTGCCTTCCCTTGTTACGTTATCTTCCTGCCTTCCCTCCTTCCCCTCTCTTCCAACTGAAGTTTCCTTTTTCAGACTTGCCTGCTCTGCCCTACTCTTTGCTTACATTAGCCTCCAAGGAATTTTTTCTCCATGGGTTAAACTTGACTGCTGCACTAGTCTTCTGGTGGGGGGGCTAACTCTGCCTCCCTCAGTCTTTCTGCCTTCTCTCTTAGAAACATAGAAACATAGAATTTGACGGCAGATAAGGACCGCTTGGCCCTCCCAGTCTGCCCATTTCCCTGCCTACTGGATAAGCTGCAGATCCTAGTTAACCAGCAGCCTACTTCTTCCTACCCCCATCCCCTAGAATTGCCTTATGACTGTCCCATGCATGCTTGAATTCCACCACTGTTTTTGACTCCACGACTCCTCGGAAGGCCGTTCCATGCCATCCACAACCCTCTCTGTGAAAAATACTTCCTTAAATTACCTCTGAGCACGCCCCTCTATCTTCAAATTGTGCCCCCTTGTTCTTACACACCTCTTGTTTTGAAAGATGCTACCCTCTTGGACTTTGTTGATTCTCTTGAGGTACTTGAAAGTTTCTATCATGTCCCCCTTCTCCCTCCTTTCTTCTAGGCTATACATATTAAGCTCCTTTAGTCTCTCTTCATATGTCTTCCAGTGCAGACCCTGCACCATTTTAGTTGCCCTCCTCTGGACAGCTTCCATCCTGTCTATGTCTTTGCAAAGACTGGGTCTCCAGAACTGCACGTAGTTCTCCAGATGGGGTCTGACCAGCTGTCTGTACAGAGGATAATAACTTCCTGTTTTCTACTGGGATGCCTCTCCCTATGCATCCCAATATCCCCCAGCCCTCATTGCTGCCCTCTCACATTGCTTGCCCACCTTTAGGTCATCTGATATGACTCCCCAGGTCCTTTCCATTTTGTTGTCGTTAGTATCTCACCCCCATTGTGTACTCTTCCCTGGGTTTTTGTTTCCCAGGTGCATTACCTTGCACTTCTTAGCATGGAATCTAAGCTGCCATACATTTGACCATTCCTCTAACCTTGCCAAGTCCCTTTTCATCCTTTCCACCCCACCTTGTGCATCAACTCTGTTGCAGATCTTTGTGTCATCTGCAAAGAGACATACTTTTCCTTCCAGTCCCTCTGCAATGTCGCTTATAAAGACATTGAAGAGGACTGGTCCTAATACTGAACCCTGCGGTACCCCACTAGTAACCCCCCTTTCATCAGAGTGGACTCCATTTACTATTACTCTCTGTGTCCTATTTTCCAGCCAATTTTTTACCCAGGCTGTCATCTTGGGACCCACTCCCAGGCTAGCTAACTTGTATATTAATCTTTTGTGTGGGACTGTGTCAAATGCCTTGCTAAAGTCTAGGTAGGCCATGTTCACAGCCCCTCCCTGATCTACTACTTTGGTCACCCAGTCAAAGAAATCTATCAGATTTGTCTGGCATGACCTTCCCACTGTGAATCCATGCTGCCTTGGGTCCTGTGCCCCTCTGGCCTCTAGATACTCGACAATTCTTTCCTTCAGAAGTGATTCCATCATTTTCCCTACCACTGAGGTTAAACTAACAGGTCTGTAGTTTCCTGCTTCTGCCTTGCTCCCACTTTTGTGAAGGGAATCACATCTGCCTCCTCCAGTCCTCGGTACCACCCCATCCTCCCATGATTTGTTAAACAGGGTAGTCAGTGGTGTCACTAATTCTACCCTTAGTTCTTTTAGAATTCTGGGATGAATCCCATCAGGCCCCATTGCTTTGTCCACCTTCAGTTTTAAGAGTTCTTTCAGAACCCTTTCTTCTGTAAATGGGCGGTATCAACTTCTGTATCCAGTGTGTTTCTACTGTTTGTTCTAGGTACCCCCCTTCCTTTGTAAATACTGAGCAAAATATTTGTTTAGTATCTCTGCCTTTTCACAGTCTCCTCTGCCCACCCTCCCCATTAAGCCTCACTATCCTCCCTGGTCTTCCTTCGCTCCCTGATGTACCTATAAAAGGTTGTAACCCCTTGTTAACTGAGTTGGCTATCTTTTCCTCGGTTTGGGCCTTTGCTGTTCTTACTGCCTTCCCAGCTTCCTTTTGCTTTAACTGATACAGTTCTCTGTCCTGCTCCTTCTGTGATTCCTTGTACTTCCTGAAAGCTTTCTTTTCTCTTGAACCTTCACTGCCACTTCCTTTGAGAACCATAGTGGTTTCTTACATCGTTTAGTTTGTTTATTTGCTTCACACAAGGCTTGTTGCCTTTGTGATGGCAGTTTTATTATTCCCCATTGTTCTTCCACCCCTCCTTCCTGCCCATTTGCTAGTGCATTCCTTAGGCACTTACCCATTTGTGAAAGTCAGCCCTTCTAAAGTCCAGTACCTTTGCCTTTGTATGCTTGACTCTATTGCTGTGTTTATTGTGAACCATACTGTTCGATGGTCGCTAGTTCCCAGATGGCTACCCACTTCTATATCTGTGATCCTCTTCATCTCCATTTGAGAGAACCAGGTCTAAGATTGCCCCTCTCGAGTGGGCTCCAATACTAGTTGTCTAAGGCATGCCCCTGTAGGGCATCTAGAATAACCCCACTCTTCGAAGTGGCTGCGGCAACTGCACTCCAGTTAACATCTGGCATATTCAGATCACCCATCAGCAATATCTCCCCTTTTTTTGCCATACTAAGTATACTTTCTATCATTTCCTTGTCCATTTCCTCCCCCTGAGAAGGGGGTCTGTATACAACCCCTGTGCGGATTGTGGTGCCATTGCCGGTCTCCAAATTTACCCACAGTGCTTCTTCTCCTCCCTGTTTTCTCTTTTGTTCTGTTACTTTGATTCCTTCCCTTATGTAAAGAGCTACTCCTCCTCCTCTTTTACCCTCTCTGTCTCTCCTGTAGATAGTGTATCCTGGTATGTTTACATCCCAGTCATGGTTTTGTGTGAACCATGTTTCTGTGACTGCCACGATATCCAGATGTTCCTCCTCCATCAACGCCACTAATTCAGGAAGCTTGTTACTCAGACTACGTGCATTGGTACTCATTGCTTTCCATTTTTGATGGCTTTACTTTCTGTTGCAGCATCCCCACTGACCTTTCTACCTCGGTCTTTTCCCATTTAGTACCCTGTTTTGTAGGGAGGCTGGGATTTTCCTGCTGCTATCAGTGCCTCCCCTTGACTAGTTTAAAAGCTTGCCAATGAAGCATTTAAACCGATTGCTCAAAAACTTGTTCCTTCCTGGACAGATGCAGACCATCCTGCCAGTATAAGCTGGTGTCTCTCCAGGTGGAACCCCAGTCCCAAATGAAGCCAAACCCTGTGCTCCACACCATTTTTCAACCACTCATTAAACTGCATGGTGAAAAGTACCTTGCCTCACTCATGCCATTTACAGGCAGCACCTCTGAGAAAGATACTGTGTGTGCTACTTGTCTTAGGCCCTCCCAGTTCTACAAAGTCCTTCTGCACTGCTCTAATCTCATGTTGAGCCAAGTCATTTGTCCCTAGGTGGACAATGACATCCAGCTCAGACTCCGTGCAACTGTTCTTGTGATCCTGAGGATCGCTTCCTGTCCCTCAAGCCATGGCACCAGGCAGGCACTTTACTTCAGTTTTCCCTGCTCCCCCCAGTTCTATCCCCCTAATAATTGAGTCCCCCACCAGGAGCTGCTTCCTTTCCTTGTGGCATCCTCTGCCTCCTTCCTGTGGGTCTCCCTTGTGACAGGTGTCCTCAGCCTCCTTAATCTCCTCCGTGGGTGCATCCATAGGGGAGCTGTGCTCCCCCAGAATGGTGTATGGATTGTGGAGTGGAACAACTGACTGGGTGTGCCTCTGTTCCACCCTCCTCACCCTCCCTGAGCCCACTGTGGTCCAACTGCTGTGCTTTGCAACCTCTGAGGTAGTGGTGGTGGCTCTGGTGCTCCCTGGATGGGGGTTCCTTCCTACCATCCAGTCTGGCCTGGGGAAGGTTCTCTTACTGCTGTCCAGTGTGGCCTGAAGGCGGGTAACTTCCTCCCTCAGGGCAGAGAGTTGTCTGCAAATAGGGCAGCATCTCAGCCTCCAGAAAGACTCCCGGAAGACTGCTGCCCCACAGCCATTACATTGCACTACTCCCCACATGACTATGTTTTTGTGTGTGTGTGTGCTTGTGTGTGTGATTGGTTTGTTATATAGAAATATATATATATTATACAATGTGTATGCGTATATTTTCAGTGCTGTGTGCTAGAGAGGATATGACATTGATATGCACCCTGCACTCTTGAGGAAATGATGTCAGAACCCCAGGTATAAAGGAACTATTTCCAGGGTTGGGCCTAAACTGTGCCCTCACAAAACAATCAGCTAAGAGCTCTGACCCACCGCTGCGATGAGTGCCTTCCTGTCTGCAAGATACTATACACAACAATTTGACAGAGAAAATCCAGACATCCAAGTCAGACACAGGTAAACCTCCCCAGCCCCAAAACAGCCTGGTGGTTTGTGCTCTGAAAGCAGTCAGCCCCAAAATAAGTCAGCTGTGCTTTGAACTCTTCCTGCACTGAAAATGTTAAGAATTGTAACAAGACTGTCTTTTCCTGATAATTGTAAATTCCTTATTTCACCTTTCAGTTAGAAGCAGCCTCCACCTGCAGTATATCTGCTACAAACCAAGGACAATTGAAAGATTCCCCTTCCTCTGTTGTGAGCACAACTCACTTTCTTGCAAATCCTATGTTCAGTATTGCAGCTCCCAACAAGAGAGTTTGACTAGGAAAAATATTAGCTGTTCTGATGAGTTTGCTATAAACACTTGCTTATAATACTATTGTGCTCAGGTCTGTTACCAAAGCTATTGGCTGATTAAGTTTCTGTGATGTAATCACTTCCTGAGAAAGTTTGGAATTGCCTTTTAAGGCAAACAAAGATATACACAGAAAACAGTTTACTGTCTGGGTCAAATACACAACCTGTACCTGCACTTATTTCAGGATTTGTGACAAATGTTTTGCCCAGAGTTTAAAATCTTCCTGCACTGAAAATGTTAAGAATTGTAACAAGACTGTCTTTTCCTGATAATTGTAAATTCCTTATTTCACCTTTCAGTTAGAAGCAGCCTCCACCTGCAGTATATCTGCTACAAACCAAGGACAATTGAAAAGGTTCCCCTCCCTCTGTTGTGAGCACAACTCGCTTTCTTGCAAATCCTATGTTCAGTATTGCAGCTCCCAACAAGAGAGAGTTTGACTAGGAAAAATATTAGCTGTTCTCGGCTAGTTTAAATGCTCCTCAAAGTAGCATTTAAACTTTCCACCCAGGACTGCCGTTCCCTTCCTAGATGGATGGAGGCTTTCTGCCTTGTACAGGCCTGCAACCCCCCTAGGTGTGACAACAGTCCCCGATGTAGCCAAAGCCCTCTTCCCTGCACCTTGCCTTCAACCACTCTTTGAAGGACCTGGTGCGGAGTTCCCTAGCCTTCCCCCGACCATGCATGAGTAGCACCTTCAGAGAAGGCCACTCTACATGTTATCTGCTTCAGGCCCCTCCCCAGCTCCCTAAACCTATCCAGCACTACCCTACAGCTTCTCTTGCCAGATTGTTTGTCCCCAGGTAGAGAACAGCAAACAACATCCGGCTTTCTCCCAATGTCCTCCTTCCTGGCAATCGCCAAGATCCACACTCCAGTCCTCCCTGCCGAAATGCCTGAAATGCACTGTACCACCCTTTTCCTCCCTTTCCCTGCCCCCAGCTCAATCTTTCTGACTATGGACAAGCCCCCGTATTCTATGCTTCTGTTGCATGTGACAATTGCCACAGAAATCAAGAACAGACACAGAATTTTGGCCTGGCCACAACATTTGAGTCTGGCTGCAGAAATGACATAGAAACTACCCCAGTAAGTTAGATAGAGACTTCCCCCCACTCCTTTTCTGCTCACTACTCTGCCTGTGGGTAGTTTTATAGGAAGTAAAATTCAACTCTAACAATTTCAGCCACTCAAGCCCTACCCACCCAGCTCCGACAGCCACCTTGAGTCACCCTATTTTTTATAATGGCACTTTTTTCTGGTAGAAAGGCTGCTTAATGATCTGCTGCCTTTTTCTATCACAGCTAATGGGCCAGAATGCTTGTTCCTCATCCCTGTAGTGCTTTCTGTGGCCCATGCAGAGCCGTACTGAGGCATGAATCCAGCATCTGAGCCTAGCAGTAATAGGAAGCAGTAGAGGATCATCCTACAGTACTGAACCAGAAAAGTGTGCCAATATAAACAAGTATTTGTCAATGCCGAATGTTGGCCTGCTGGCATTGGCATTGGTAGTGCAGGAGTTAGACAGATGCATCATAGGAATGGCAGTGAAGTATTGAACTGATGCCAACCCACCCCCACCCTGCAGAGAGTGACAAGCATTATGGTGTCCCTTTGGGTGTTTGGTAGTGCAGTGCGGGAAAACGTCGGGCAGGATGTGAGAAATGACAGCTGCACAGTTCATAAGGAGGTGGAAAAAAATGCCAGTGTTGAAAATGTGGCATGTAAATATACCAAATTTGCGAAGCTACTAGGGTGCTTGGGAAATATGCAATGCTTGCTTGCAACACTGCCATTTTATGGGCGTTCGGCACCACATTTTCAGCATAGGCATTTTAGCACCTCTGCTCATGTACAGTGTTACTGTTATTTCCTCAAAGTGTCCCAAGAAGTGATTTCACACAGCGATCACGCTATTCTGCGCCGGAGGTGCGAAAACACATTTTGGGCACGACATGACAAATGACGGTACGAGCGTGCGTGCAATCTGCCAATGCATGCTTGTAACACAGTTATTTTATGGATTTTCATCACCAAATTTTCAACATAGGCATTTTAGGTACTCTGCTCATGAACTGTGTCACTGTCATTTTCATAATCTGGCCCAAACACTGATTTCCCACAGTGACTGCGCTATTGTGCACCAGAAGTGCGGAAACACATTTCAGGCAGGATGTGGAAAATGACAGCTGTACTGTTCACAAGGAGGTGTACAAAAATGACAATGCTGAAAATCCGGCAGTAAAATATTGTGAATGTGCGAAGTTACGAGCCTGCGTAGCAACTGCGCAACGCAAGCTCGTAAAACAGGCATTTGTTGGATTTTTTCCACCAAAGTTGGAACTTAGGCTTTTTAAGAGGGCACCTCATGAATGCTGCCACTGTCATTTCGTTAATGGGCCCCAAAAGGTGATTTCGCGTAGTGACTGCGAAATCACCTTTCGAGGCCAATAAACGCCATGACAGTGACAGAATTCATGAGGAGGGGTCCCAAAAACCCCATGTTGAAAATTTGGTGCAAAAAGTCCAAGAAATGCCTGAGATATGCAAAAGTTGAAAAACCCTATTCACTCCATTATACAGCTTCGGCATTTCCTCAGTTCGTGGTCGGCTTTGAAGGCGCGGAGCGTGTTCCTGGTCCACTGAAGATCGTCGCGCGGACTCTGGAGGTAAGTATGGGGTGAGGGTGAGGGAGGCAGGGTGCACAGTGGGTGGAGTGCGGGTGGGGGGAGGCGGACTTAGACTATGAGGACAGTTTTCGTATTCTAGATGCAGGAAAACATCAGCAGGACAGTTTTGGCATGCTGGGTGGGCTCCAGCATGCCACCTAAGTGGGTTTGGGGGTTAGTAGCCGACGAAGATTGGGCACCCTCGCCGGCACACAACACGGGGGTTAATGCCACCGAGGATTGGGCACCGCCGCCGCAAACAAAGGCGCGGACTGTTTTGGCATGCTGGGATGAGCTCCAGCATGCCACCTCAAGTGGGTTTGGGGTCACTAGCCGACGGGGATTAGGCACCCTCGTCGGCACACAACACAGGGGTAATGCCGCCTAGGATTGGGCACCCCGCCGCAAACAAAGTCGGGGAGTGCAAGCCAAGAGTTGGACACCCCCTTGGCATTCAAGTAACAGTTAGATGCAGGGGAGTGGGTTCTAACGGCATGTCACAAGGGGGCGCGGAGTTTCACTTGCCATGCTTCGCGCCAAGTTTATTGAAATGTTTCACTGGAAAGCGCACGCATGGGAGGCGTAGCCCTTATGCCGCTGCATGACGGCAGCTTGTCTCTGATTGCAGCGGCACTTTGTTTACAAGTTATGTCCACTTTACATAATGTTGGTGTCAGTGCTAGCATGCTGGCTTATTGGGGAATGAGGGGCGCACCTACTGATCGTGCCCTGCATTCGCAACAACAACAGCGCCTCAAATCTCCACTCTCCCAATATGTTGACCTGCGGCAAAGCGCGGTGTCATCATAAAATAGAATGATTTGATGAGCTCTGGAGTGTGGACTTTGTGGCTAGGATATGCACAGTAGGTTTTTCTGGTTTATTGAGGGGGCAGAGCAATGTCTAAGAGGAGACCTCACAATATTTTTGAGGGAGGAAGAGGCAGATGATCATTGTACAGTGGTTAGACTGGATATAGATGACAAATTTAAAACTACAAAGCCACTCAGTGCACTTTCAAGGCTATATGGGAAGGTGATGAGGTTGAGATGGGCAAGGGTTGGTTTTATCTGTTTTAAAATCATGAGAGGGAAAGCACTTGTGTGAGCAGATGGCAATTTGCAGTCCATGTGGGGTAAGCATAAGAGGAGGCTGTGGATGGGGCTGTGAGGTTGCCAACCTGATGAATCAGCTTGAGTGCCTGGAGAAGAAATGTGAATTATAGAAAAAAACAAAACAAAGGGACAAGTAAGTAAACCAAATTGCTGGAACAGAAAAAAGAATGACAGACTACTGGGCAGACTGAAGAAATTAGAAAGAAGCAAAGGTAAGAAAAGTAAAATGTCAAAGCTAAAGATGATTTATGCAGAACGTAGAAACTAAATGACGAAAGAGAGAAACAAAGAAATACAGACAAGCATTTGTCAATGCCAAATGTTTGCTTGCTGGCATTAGCAGTGGAAGTGCAGGAGTTAGACAGATGCAGTATGGGAATGGCAATGATGTATTGAACTGACACCAACTCCACCCCCACCCTGCAGAGATGGACAGGCATTGGGGTGTGCCTTTGGGTCATCACCCATGATGGTCATGACATTTCACCTCACCCTACCCTTCAGACACTGACAAGTGTCGAGTTGTTCCTTGGGGTGTTTGGGCTTTACAGTCACCTCATTCCATAAGGAAATATGCTGAAATGGGAGCAGTATAGGAGAATGGGGTGAACTCTAGGGGCAAAGGGTCCAAGGCGCACCACGATGCCTGTCACTGGCTGCAAGGTGGGGGTTGGGGGGAATGGCATGAGCATTACTGTCGACAATCCCAAGTCACACCCCTGACGCCTGTCAGTCCCAACAGGTTAGGGCGTTATGGTCGAAAACTTTAATGCCATGGATGTTTCTTGGCATTTTAACTCCCCAGTTTTCCACATGGGCTTTTTGTGACCCACCACATGAACAGTGCCACTATCAGCTTATTAGGCGTAAGGTAATTCTGCACAGCGACTGCGCCATTTGGTGGCACAGGTATGAAAACACATTTCGAACAGGATGGGAAAAGTGACAGGTGTACTGTTCATGAGGAGGTGTAAAAAAATGGCATTGTTAAAAATCTGGAGTGAAAATATACAAAAACTGGTGAAGTCACGAGCGTGCGTAGAAACTGCACAATGTACACTTGTAATGTAATTAGTTTGGGGATTTTTTACAGCAGATTTTCAACACAGGCATTTTGAGACCTCTGCTCATGAACAGTGTCACTGTGGTTTTCGTAATCTGTCCCGAACACTAATTTCCCACAGCGACCGCGCTATTCTGCGCTGGAAGTGCAGAAACACATTTCGGCCAGGTTGTGAAAAATGACAGCTGTACTGCTCATAAGGAGGTGTGGAAAAATGCCAGTGTTGAAAATCTGGACTGAAAATATTACAAATTCTTGTACTTACGAGGGTGCGTGGAAACTGCGCAACGCACGCTCGTAAAACAGTCATTTTTGGGAATTTATTCACCAAATTTTCAACATAGGGTTTTGAGGGGGCCTACCTCTTGAAATATGACACTGTTGTTTTGTTACTCAGTCCTGAAAGGTGGTTCCACGCAGTGACCGCAAAATCACCTTTCGGGACTGAACAACAAAATGACAGTGACTGAGTTCATGAGGTGGGGACCTCAAGAACCCATGTTGAAAATTTGGTGAAAAATTCCCAAAATACAAGATATGCACCAAAGTTGAAAAACACATTTATGCCATTATACAGCTTACCGCATTTTTCAGTTCCCGTCTGGCTTTGAAGAGTGCAGGCGTGTTCCCGTCCACGAAGATCGTCAGCTGGGCTCCGGAGGAGATGGGGTCGGGGTGTGGGGAGGTGGGCGTAGAGGGTTGGTGCGGGTTGGTGGAGGTGGGTAAGACAGTCAACGAGGGACTTTTTTTGTTTTACAGGTGTTTTTTTTTCTTTTTCAGGAAGACAACGCAGAACTTTTGCCACACTGGGGTGGGCTCCCAGCATGGCAGATGGAAGTTTTTTTGGGAGGGCAATCAAGCTGATGGGGGATTGGGCACCCCTGTTGGCCGTACAGACTTTTGCCACGCTGGAGTGGGCTCCCAACGTGGCACCTACAAGTCTGTTTTTTGGGGGGGTACAGTGGAGCTGACGGGAGATTGGGCACCCCCGTCGGCCATACATACTTTTGCCACTCTGGGCTGGGCTCCCAGCATGGCACCTGGAAGTTTGTTTGGGGGAGGCAGTGGAGCCGACGAGGGATTGGGCACCCCCGTCGGCCATACAGTGTGTGGGGTGGGGGAAGTACATGGGCACGCTGGGGTGGGCTCCCAGCATGCTACTTGGGTGTTTCTTGGGGGAGGTAGAACAAAATGGAGCTGTCTATGACAGCTGTTCACATGTAGTGCTGAGCATAGGCACATTGCATACTGCCAACGGCAGTATGTAAATTGCCTGTCGACGGCAGTATGCAAATTGCCTACACGTTACCACCGCTGATTGTAGCAGTCTTTGTCTTTCAACTGTACACCACTGCATCTGAACTGCTGTAATAGATAGCTCAGACATTTATTGGTGCGGTGAGGCCGTGCCTGCAAGAAGGAACAGGGCATTGGAAGCGGGGTAGCACACCTGTGAAAATTCGAATGGTGGCACTATGTTTCTTGCACATGCGTGCAAGCAAACATAAAAAAATCACAATGGTGATGCAGATGGTACATTTTAAAATATCTTTATGTCTGTATGTTGCTTTTGGAGAATATTGCATTGATAAAAAGTGAAAAGGTGGATGAGGGATGTGTGGGCAAGACAGTGATCTCAACTAAAAATGTTGTTGAGCAACAAGTCAATGTACACAAAGAGCATCAATGCAGCTTCAAAGTTTTTTAAAAAGCATGCATAGCTTGACCTTTCAATAAAGTAAAGAAATCAAATAATTATTTGAGGATGGTACTTACTTAAGTGAATTAATTAAATGATGGCTCTGTGTAACTGATGTCCCTATCTCTTATACTTCCCTTATCTGACAACCGGCCCTAGTGTGTCAACATTCTGTGATGACATTGTCTGGGGAGTGCTGCAAACATCATCCCTTTCCTTCCTGGGCTGACTTGTGGGGCTATGATGTGCGAGGGTGGACTATGCTGGATTTTAAAAACTGGGATCAGGAATAGCAGTTAATGGTGGGGGCGGGGGGGGGACAGGATCACATAAGAGACAGAGGGAAGAGATAATCTTGCTGCCATTAGGTCTAAGGGTGGGAAGGAGGAGAGACAGCATTACTACCATTCGAAATTGAAACTGATGGTAGATAAGGTCTGCTTGGTCCATCCAGTCTGCCCATTTTTATTTCAGTCACTTATGCTGCAGACCCTACTTGATCTACGGCACTGTCTCTTTCACCCTCTTCCTTACCCCTATGATTCCCTTGTGCCTATCTCTTATCTCTCCTAAATCTACCCCCCTCCTGCTTCATAAAATGACCCCTTGTTCTAGAGCACCTTTTTTTCTGAAAATTACCTCCCACGTGTACCTTATTCACCCTGTTAGGTATTTAAAGGTCTCAATCATATCCCCTCTCTCCCTCCAGTGTGTACACATGGAGCTCTTTTAGTCTGTCCCATAGGGCTTTTGATGCAGACCCTGCACCATCTTGGTAGCCCTCTTCTGGACCACTTCCACTCTGTCTATGTATTTCCTGAGGTGTGGTCTCCAGAACTGGACACAGTACTCCAGGTGGGGTCTTATCAGTGACCTATACAGGGGCAACACCACTTCCCTCTTCCTGCTGGTGATACCTCCACGTATGCACCCCAGCATCTCAGTGGCCCTCCCGACTGCCTTCTGACATTGTCTGGCCACCTTTAGGTCATCCTATATAATTACCCCAGGTACCTTTCCTGCTTGGTCGGTGCAAGTATCTCTCCTCCCAGTTTGTAACCTACCCCCAGGTTTCTGTGGCCCAAATGCACTGTTTTGCACTTTTTTGCATTAAAGAGGACAGACTATAAAAAAATGATAAATCCACTAACAAATGTGTCTTGTTATTATCTGAGTAATTACCTGTTTTATTCCCCGAATAAAATTGCCTCATGTGTGTACTTTTTTATGTTTGTATTTCTGTTTATAATGACTTAAAAAACATGGTTGTTACTGGATCCATCTGACTAATTTCGGATTTCACAACAGAATAGCGAGCATGCCGGTGATGCAGTCATTTGTGCTTTCACGTTATGTGACTGACAGGTGCACAGCACTGAACAGGCTCGCTAGTAACAAATGCTTCAGCTACACGAAAGTGATTCCTATGAGCCACCTAGAGCTCCCACTTGAGCTCCTTTCCAATTTGTCTGACCTGCTGTCAGTTGAGCCTGTACATTTTATGTACAATTAGCAGTGAGCATTTATTGGTGATGAGTTTCTTTTTTATTTATGCTCGATAGTTATATTATCTCTGGTCCCTGTTAATGTTGTGTTTTTAATGTCTTACACTGTTACTTCATCATGACTCTAGAGCTGGATTGTACAAACGTAGGGGACCAATAACCTAACCTCAAACCTTTGTGACCCTAACACATGCAGTAGGTCTGGGAACTCAGAGCAAGGAAGAAAAGCACTTTTACCACCTGGGGATTCAGCAAAGAGAATGAGATTTTAGACCGAGGAGAGAGCGAGAGAAACTGTAAAATTCTCTCTATTCTGAGAACAAACAGGAACACTCATTCTCCATCTTGCACCCTAAGGTGCTTTTCTTTGTTTACCTGGCAAAAAGAGAGGGTTTTCTGGCAAAGAGGAGAAAAACCTGCTTGTCAACGGCCGTCTAAAACATCCAATGTGCCCATCCATGGTGTGGATGTCCATGCACGGCTGAGATGCAGGGGCAGTGCCACCCAGCAATGGTACAGTCCTGCCCTGGAGTATTGCAGCATTGTAGGGGAGACTCATGGCCATGATATATAGAATGGGGCAATATCTGAGTGTAGTTTTCGGAAGGAAGTTTAATGCCTATTCGTCAGTGTGTATTGAGGTGTAGGGGAGGGATGTCTGGAGTGGGGGGGAGGTTGGCAACTCATCCTGTGCCCCAGGAAGCTTAGAGACCAACAGAGCGGTGGGAGATGGACCAGTGCAAGGTGGCCAATCCATCGAAATTTCCATCAACATGTACTGAACAGAAGGTCCCATCCATAGATCAAAGCATCGATGGGGGGGGGGGTGTCGCTGCCTACAACCATCCATCTTGCTGTTAATCCACTTGTGCATAGTGGAGGTGATCAGGCTAGGAACATAGGAGTACACCAGGAAAATGGATATTAAGGGTGCGGCTTTACTAGCAGGTAGATGTTAGTGCCCCATCAGGTCTGCTGGTTGAGACTGGAGAAGTAAGCAGTATTAGGCAGAGGAATCATGTGTCCAGCTCCCCATCTAGTTATACATCCACTATACATCCTCCCTTTGGGAGGCAGTATAGTGCAGTGGTTTAAGGCTCTGAGCTGCAAATCTGGTGACATCCAGCAGACCAGATCTGGGTTTGAATCCCACAGCTTCCACTTGCATACTATGTGACCCTGAGCAAGTCACTTAACTTCCCTGTGCTCCCAGGTTGCGCCTGTAAAAAAGTTTTCAGCTTAGTGTGTCACATCTGGTTAAATAACTAAACAAAAAAAAAATAGAGACCTTAAATTAGCTTGTCACAGTGCCAGATTTACCATCCCGTAAGTTTCACTGGCAGCTCCCCAAGTTACTCGGACCAAGCATATGTCACCCTACCTGTGCAAGTTCAGAGCCAGCCATGGCTGAGGAGAGCAAAGAAATGCTGGGGAAAACCCCAGGGAGATCTCGGGGCTGGGAGCCCATGGGAGAAAAAATTACTGCCCCAGAGCCGTGTTGCTTTCTCCATGAATGAGGGTCGAGGAGGGGCTAACAGAGTTTCCCTCGTGGTGTACTTACAGATCGCCATGAAGCATACTGGGGCTTGTTACTTGGATACTGTAAATTTTATATGGACACTGGGTGAGAGAGGGAAGAAACGTGTTCACTGAGTAGTGGTGAACACTGCCAAATATCGCCATCACCAGGTTAGTAGAAACTGAAAGGGAATTGGGGAAATTTGTGTATAGTATTATTTAATTGAGCTGGGGAGCATTTTTAAAGAAATTGAAAAGCGGGGGGGAGTCGGGTTTATGTACTGTGGCTTCCAGTATTAATAAAGTCAGCACTGCAGACTGAAACTAGTAATATGAGCTACCTGTGTGTGCAAACGGAATGCACAAACGGTTGCATCAAAAACATTTGGCTCATTCAAATGGGCGACTGTGAGATAAAAAAGAATGTTGAGAATCGGCAGCACTGCCTGAAATAAAAAAAAGAAAACAAACTCAAGTAAATGGTGAAACAGCAGCAAACTATTGTAGGTAGAGTGTTTACTGACCACTATACAACACTAAATACAAGCATTACAGTCACAAATGATTTCCTGTCCCCTTTAAATCCTAGCTGCCAAACCTTTGACCACTCCTCCAGCCTTTTCAGATCTTTTACCATCCTTTGCACGCACACACACACACACACACACACACACACACACATCCAAGTGCCCACTCTGTTGCAGATCTTGGTGTCATCTGCAAAGAGGCAGACCTTCACTTCCAGATCGTCTGCTATGTCACTTATGAAGACATTAAAGAGGACCAACCCCCGCACTGACCCTTAAGGTAACCACTGGTCACTGTCCTCTCCTTGGAGCGAACCCCATTTACCACCACCCTCTGCCTCTTACCCCCTAACCAGTTTCTTAGTCCTAGGTTATCACCTTGTTGCCCACCCCCATGCTACTCAACTTGTTTACCAGTCTCCTATGTGGAACAGCCTTGAAGGCTTTGCTGAAATCCAGGTAGGCCATTTCCACTGCTCCTCCTTGATCCAATACCTTGGTCATCCAGTCAATCCAAAAAATCCATCAGATTTGTTTGGCACGACCTTCCCCCTCTGAAACCATGCTGCCTCGGGTCCTGTAATCCATTGGATTCCAGATATTCTACAATCCTTTCCTTTAACAGTGTTTCCATCAGTTTTCCCACCATCGAAGTCAGGCTGACAGGTCTATAACTGCCCGCCTCCTCCTTGCTACCACTTTTGTGAAGTGGACTACATCTGCTCTTCTCCAGCCTTCCAGGACTACACCAGTCTCCAGTGCACTGTTAAACAAGTCTATCGGGGTGTAGCTACAGTAGTACCTCCCTGAGCTCCCTCAGCACCCTTGGATGCACCCCGTCTGGCCCAATGGCTTTGTCCACCATCAGATTAACAAGTTCTTTCCTGACCCTCTCCTCAGAAAAGGGACTAGTGTCCATTTCCCTCTCCTCAAAGCTCCTTGTGCCTTTTCATGGTCCCTCCCCTTGCCCTTCTACTATGAACAAGGAGGAGAAGAGAGAGAGCATTGCTGCCATTAGGTAGTGGGGGATGGGGAGGAAAAAGCTTTTCTTTTACTATGTTTTCAGGGAGGGAGGAAGAGAGCAGACAGCATTGTAGCCTTTTGGTCTGGGGTGAAGGAGACAGCTTTGCTGCCATTATTTCCTCTGGGGAAACACAGACAATGAGACTACAGATGTGGCCCTGCCACCCTCCCCATTGTCTATGGGCGCACACATGTTCCGCGTGGAGGGGGCACAACTGCACAGCTCAGAAATCTCACCAGAAAAATCCTCCAGGTTCAAGGCTTGGAATAAAATACTTGGGCCTAGCTGAGACGTCTTCCGATAGCTGGGAATCTTCAAAGACTTTGGCCACAAGAATCTGGGCACCCTACAATCCTCTCAGGATCCATGGCCTCTGGATAGCTTCCCTCTTTTGCTGCTGGACCCCCTCTGACCCTGGGACCCAAGATGCAGGATCTTAGCTAAAAAAAAAACCTACTAGAAAAGAACTCATTAGCAGATTTACCTTGGAGTTACTAAAAATTCATTTGTCACTATTTACAAACGAAATCGACTATAAATCATGCTTTCATAAATCCAATCACTTTATTTCTCCTGTGCCCAAAATGATTTAAATGGGCACAGGGGTTCATTTGTGGCTTAATAAACTCTCGGCTCCATGGGGCTAAACTTTGTACAGACAGAAAAATATAGCAGTTTTTCTAGGCAGAGCAAGATTTTTAAACGGCTCATAAAACAGTAGACCTGATATCTTCAAATGACATAGCAACCATTTACCTGGACCATGACGCTCTGCAGATTCCACTGGCACTGGTAAGTACCTAACAGAGCTCTCCAGCTGATTGCAAAGGGGGTCCTATTTTTTCCTCTAATCCGGGGAAGCGTACAGCTTCTATTCATAATTCCCTAATTCTCTAATCAGGCCTTACAGGGACATGGATGGTGCAGCACCAGCCAAACCCACTGCACCATTATTTATTTATTTATTTATTTATTTATTTATTTGCTTTTGTTAACTGGGTAAGCACACTAGACAGCCAAGTGCCTATTTTCAGGTGCGACCTGGGAGATTACAAAGTACATTACAAGGTACATACATGAACATCAGACAAATACAAGTGGAGGATTACATTACATAGAATTAGCACAACAGGGACTTTACAAGCATCAGATTTCATCAGGCAAATAGTAGTGAAGAGTTAATATAAAGTGACCAGAACACAGGGACATTGTAAGACAACAATATCAAAAACAGGTATTAGAATACAGTACTAAACATTGCAGTCAGTAGGAAGAAGTGCAGTGTGAATTCGTCGCTCCAGGCAGCAAGTTGTAAGGCTAGCAGTTAGAATAAGGAGGAGTCACAGTTGGGATAGAGTCAGCCCAGTGCGAAAGAAAGGAGTGCACAGTTATAGTGCTCACCCTGTTTTGCCGGTGGGCCAAAAAGGTCCATTTTTACGTTCGCTTGCGCACATGCACAAGGAACGTCTTGGGAGAATGGGACACTTTGGAGGTGTGCCTCTCCTGACCAATCCCCTGCTCCCTTGAGCAGGCGTGTGATCCTGCACCAATCCAGCACTGGTGCTGTATAGCGGCAGCGGTGGTCTTCTTATCAGAAAACCACCGCTGTGTGCTTCCACGGCCCCCAAATCTTTGCTGCCATGCTGGGAGCCCACCGCAGCGTGGCAAACATCCTGCGTTGTCTGCCGACGGGGGTGCCCAATCCCCCAGTGGCTCCACGCCCCCCCCAGCCATCCTTCTGCCATGCTGGGAGCCCACCCCAGCATGGCAAACATCCCATGTCGTCAAAGTAAAAAAACAAAACTGTAAATTGAAACGCCCCATGCAGTCTCCCCGCCCTCCCACAACCTGCACCCACCCACTGCGCACCCTGCCTCCCCACACTCCCCCCACCCCATACTTCACTCGAGTCGCGACGATCATCGCTGGACCAGGAACACGTCTGCACTCTTCAAAACCGACCGCGAACTGAGGAAATGCCGGTAAGCTGTATAATGGGCTAGATGTTTTTTTTTTCAACTTTGTTGCATATCTCAGGCATTTTTTGGGATTTTTGCACCAAATATTCAACATGGGATTTTTGGGACCCCTTCTCATGAATTCTGTCATTGTCATGGCAATATTCGGGCCCGAAGGGTGATTTCACTTTCACTGCGCGAAATCACCTTTCAGGCCCAATTAATGAAATGACTGTGCCAGCACTCATAAGGTGGGCTCTCAAAAAGCCTATTTTGAAAATTTGGTGGAAAAATTCCTAAAAATGACGGTTTTACGAGCGTGCGTTGCGCAGTTCCTACCCAGGCTCGTAAGTTCACGAATTTTCAATATTATCACTCCAGATTTTCAACATTGCCATTTTACGACACCTCCTCATGAGCAGTATAGCTGTCATTTTTCACAACCTGCCCAAAACGTGTTTCCGCCCATGATGCGCACAATGGCGCAGTTGCTGTCTTGAACTCAATGTATGGGACACATTAAGAAAATCACAGTGACACTGTTCGCGAGCAGAGGTCTTAAAATGGCTGTGTTGAAAATTTGGTGAAAAATTCCTTAAAATGACTGTTTTACGAGTGTGCGTTGAGCAGTTCCTATGCACGCTCGTAAGTTTGCAAATTTTCAATATTTTCACTCCAGATTTTCAACATTGCCATTTTACCACACCTCCTTATGAGCAGTGCAGCTGTCATTTTTCACATCTTGCCCAAAACGTGTTTCTGCCCATGTAGCGCACAATGGAACAGTCGGTGTGTGAACTCAATGTATGGGACACATTAAGAAAATCACAGTGTCACTGTTCATGAGCAGAGATATTAAAATGGCTATGTTGAAAATATGGTGAAAAAATTCCTTAAAATGACTGTTTTACTAGCGTGCGTTGCGCAGTTCCTACACACGCTCGTACATTTGCGAATGTGAAATATTTTCACTCCAGATTTTCAATATTGCCATTTTACCACACCTCCTCATGAGCAGTACAGCTGTCATTTTTCACATCCTGCCCAAAACGTGTTTCCACCCATGTAGCGCACAATGGAACAGTCGGTGTGCGAAATCAATGTATGGGACACATTAAGAAAATCACAGTGACACTGTTCATGAGCAGAGGTCTTAAAATGGCTGTGTTGAACATCTGGTGAAAAAATTCCTAAAAATGACTATTTTACGAGTGTGCGTTGAGCAGTTCCTATGCACGCTCGTAAGTTTGCGAATTTTCAATATTTTCACTCCAGATTTTCAACATTGCCATTTTACCACACCTCCTTATGAGCAGTGCGGTGTCATTTTCACATCCTGCCCAAAACGTGTTTCCGCCATGTAGCAGACAATGGCGCAGTCGGTGTGCTAGCTCAATGTATGGGACACATTAAGAAAATCACAGTGACGCTGTTCATGAGCAGAGATCTTAAAATGGCTATGTTGAAAATTTGGTGAAAAATTCTAAAATGACTGTTTATTTGCGCAGCGTTGGCGAGTTCCCACGCACGTAGTCAGAAGTTTGCGAATTTTCAATATTTGCACTCCAATGAGTTCCAAATACCTAAACAGCACATAGAAGCAAGCAACATTCAGCATTGACAAATGCTTGTACTTCTTTGTCACTGATTTTTTTAAGCCATGTCCAAGTGCCAAATACCACTGCAAATACCTGCAAGCGAACGTTCGGCATTGACAAATGCTTGTTATATATGCCGTGAGAACAGGAGGAGTATGAGCACAGTTGTGCCCATACCCCCATACTCTCCTGCCCGGTTGCTTTTCTGGTCTGCCAGGTGTACCCAGACCACCACTAGCTCCCTTACGAGTTCTGGAACAAGGCAAAAGACAAAGTGTGTGGTGGAATCTTCTGCCAGCTGTACTCTTCTTCTCTTTAACCATCCTACTGCCCTATATGTGCAACCAGCACCAGGGGAAAATACACCTCCAGGGCACTCTGCGGCCCACTCGGCTAAAGACCAGCAGTCCCCAGGCCTGTCCCTCCAAACAGGCCCTAGCGGGGTTAGTGGCTTCCCCAGGCCCCCTCTCCAGTAAGAAACTAGGCCACCTTGCCACACCAGGAGGCAGAGGCCCTGCACCAACCTGCTGCCACCCCAACGACCCAGGCCCACAATCCACCTACCAGAGCCCAACCTGACCCTGCGGCCTACCTATCCTGCACCTCCATTTCTCTCCCTTCCACCTCCCACAGTCCAGAACCCCGCCAAACAGCCACAGCACCTGTCTCTATGCCCTCCCTTGAATGCTTACCCAGGGCACCCGGCGCATTGCCGCTGTAGAAGCCGGCCTGCCTAAAGCGGGAGGGGGGTCTCCAACCCCCCCCGCACTGCTCTGCAGTGCCCATCAGTCTCTCCTGCTAACATAGAAACATACAAACATAGAAACATAGAATTTGATGGTAGATAAGGACCACTTGGCCCAACTAGTCTGCCCATTTCCTAGCCTAACGGATAAGCTGCAGATCCTAGTTAACCAACAGCCTACTTCCTCCTACCCACCACTAGAATTGCCTTATGTCTGTCCCATGCATTCTTGAATTCCCCCACTGTTTTTGACTCCACAACCTCCTCAGGAAGGCTGTTCTATGCATCTACAACCCTCTCTGTGAAAAAATACTTCCTCACATTACCTCTGAGCCATCCCCCCTCTATCTTCAAATTGTGCCTCCTTGTTCTTTCATATCTCTTTTTCTGAAAGATGCTACCCTCTTGGACTTTGTTGATTCCCTGTTGCTACCCGGGAACTCCTCCTTAAACTTCCTGTTCCTCCCTTATATACTGCCCAGAAACCCGTCTCTCTGCTGCCACCAAATGGCAGCCCACAGAAATTGCACCCCAGAGCACTAACACATCCCTAATCTCTGGGGGCAACTAAAAAAGGAAAGAGTCCCTAAAGGGAGCATAAGCCTCTCTCAAATGAGAGGGAGCTTACACAGAGATAAAAAATGTGAAAAATAGCAAGCTGAGCCATCATCACACCTCTCAACTGTCCCTGATTTTCAGGGACGTCCCTGATTTTTCTTCAAAATTTTCCTCTGTCCCTCTTAAAACTTGTGTTTTTTGTGACTGAACCATGGGGATTGTAAGCATAAGAGTATATCAAACACTACAGTTACAGGCTTGTTCTTCTTCCAAAAATGCATTTTACACTAATCCCCTTATTCTATCAGCTTTCCATAAATTACTTTAAACTGGAAACATTCACTTTCCTGTAATGGTTCTCAAGATCTGGAGAGAGTGAACTGTCATGGGGTGAGTAGTCCATAATGGATTGTTGTGTAGCTGGGGTGCTGCAGATGTTGGGACGTTAATGCTAGGACAAGGAGGGGCACATAAAAGAAAATTAAGAAAAGATGAAGCCACAGAAAGAAAGATGACAACCAAGCTGAAGATTTATTCAAAATGGGAAAACTAAACTAGGAAAGCATTAAACAGAAAAAAGAGAAATAATCACAGTAACATTGCAGATGCTTAATGTTCTATATTTTTAATGTATGGCAGTTTTGGGCGGGGTGGCAGTATAGGAAGCCCCTGTGTCCCCCCAGGGCCCACCACCCCCAACTGTGACTGTGTATGGGCCCCAGGTAAGTGTTCACATGGGGGGGGGAGTCTTGGGTGCTCCATGGCTAGGCTACTTCAGGCTTCCCCTTGGGCCATAACTATTCAGCTGTGTGTTTGCTGCCAGCAGGTTGGGGTGCCTTCCAGTAGCTGTTAAAGTACCATACAATTACATTAAGCCCAAAATAGATTTAGATAAATATGGAGAGTCAGAACAGCTACTGAAAAGCATAAAACTGGGTGTTTAAGGGAAATTGTATAACTTATGTTTACGGGGTGGGAGTTAGGAGACCTCCTCACAGGCCATCCTCGCTGGGTCCCCTAAAACTGTAATGCTGGCTCTGAATTATTTATTCATTAATGTGCCACAGAAGTTGACCTAACTTTGCCGCAGACATTCAGAGTCTCTGCCACAGAAGTTAGTCTACAGTGCCGCAAACAGGGGGGCTTGGATTTAAGCACAAATGCATGGCATGTGGGCAACTGCATCCATTCTCCCAGTACAAACTAGGTGGTACCATCCCACAGCCATTTCAGAAGTCGGACAACCAACTTCCCAATGTCAATAAGAGTGGACAAAATTAGGCCACGGCTGTTCTTGTACCAGGACCAGATGGCAGCGTGATCCTTAGCAGAAAGGTTTGCTGTAGGTTTTCAAATTCTGTATGAGGGCCCTCACTGATGGTATGAGGCCGAGAAATTGAAGTCTGCCAGGAAGCACCCAAACCTCATCAGGGAGAAGTTAATCAAGGATCTGAGAGCAGGTAGGATCAGTGACCCCTTTTCATCACTGCCTTCACCATTACTACGAGTATCCCTGATTGGCCTTGTGCCCAAGAAAGCCCTGGGGCAATTTAATTTGATAAATCACCTACTATACCTGGTGGGAAATTCAGTCAGCGATTACAGTGATCCAATTATTATGTTTGATGTGCCTGCATGCCAGTCATTTTGGGACGAGTGAAGGGGATTTCAGAGGTGTGTCACTGCTGAGCCCATTGCAGTTCACAATACCAGGGGCTCGGCAGTCTAGACCAATGACCACACAGTATGGTCATGACGCCACTCTCTGCTTGCTGCATGGAAACTTTGTGTACTTCACAGGACCAAAGCTGCTCCAATCAGAGGGGGCTTCAGTCCTTTGATTTGCATGAAGCTGCATTAGCGAACAGCTGAGCAGCTTTCAACATCAGGAGCCTGTCTTTGGAACCGTAACTACGGCATGCACATTAGCATCCATGCTAATGTGTATGCCCAAAGTCACAGAAATTCCTCACATTCTCCAATCCACATTATTTGTTTTTCCTGGTGTCTAGTGGCACCCCCCCACCCGACACTCCCTCTCAGCACCCACCACCTCCCTCCCCCCACCACAAACGTAACACTGACACTGGGGGTGCCCAATCCTCCATTGTCACCACCTCCTAGTTTATGTTTTCTTTATAGCCTGTAACAAAGAAAACCATCCATTGATGCCTGTTGCTGGTGCCCCATAACTCTCCCCCACCGCCCTCCTCTTAACACCCACCACCCCACAACCCTCCCACAAACATAACACTGACACTGGGGTGCTCAATCCTCCAGTGTCCACCGTAGTTTTTTTGTTTTTTTTAATAGCCTGCAACAAAGAAAACCATCCACCAATGTCTCTTACTGGTGCCCCTGTAACTGTTCCCCCCACCGACCCTCCCTGTCAGAACCACCCCAAACATAACACTGACACTGGGGGCACCCAATCCCCCAGTGTCCACCTCGTAGTAGTTTTTTTTTTTTTTTTTTATAACCTGCAACAAAGAAAACCATCCATCAATGTCTGTTGCTGGCACCCCTGTAACTCTCACCCCACCTGACCCTCCCTCCCTCTCAGCACCCACCACCCCATCACACACACACACACACACTATCAATAATAATATAAACACTGACACTGGGGTGCCCAACCTCAGTGTCTTCACCTGAAATACAGAAAACTGTCCCTCTGTGTTTTTTAAACTAAAAAAGAAAACATCCATCAATGTCTGTTGTGCCATTATCCCCCACCCAACCCTCACACTCAGCACCCACCACCCACCACCCCCAGCCCTTACTTACTCACCAGGGGTCCAACGGCATAATCCTGTCTCGACCGCAGACACACCTTCACTTTTCAATGTCAGACCACAAACTGAGGAACTCAGGTATGCGGTTCAATGTATTTCAATGGGGATTTAAACTTAGTGGCATAACTTGGCCATTTCTGAATATTATTGCCCCAGATTTTCAACAAGCCTTTTTTGGGACCCCACCTCATACATACGAACATATGAAGAAGCCAGCAGAAGAACGCCTTTTGGTCTATCAAGTCTGCTTATATTGCAGGATCCACAGCACGAGCTAATGTCCCTGCCCTCCCTCCCCACTCCTCCCATCCTCCCTACCCAGGATTCTTACCGTCTTCCTGTGCCTATCCCAGCCCCTCTTAAAGCTGCCCACTGTCTTCAATGAGATGACCTCTTCTGGCAGCGCATTCCAAGTGTCCACCACCCTCTCTGGGAAGAAGTGCTTCCTGACCTCCCTCTTAACCTCCCATCCTCCAGCTTAAGACTGTGTCCCCTTGTGATACGGTTGCCACTTAGCTTAAAGAGACTCTCCTTATCAACCTTATTTATCCCTTTCAAGTACTTGAATGTCCCAATCATGTCTCCTCTCTCTCTCCTGTCTTCCAGGGAGTACATGTTCAGTGCCCTAAACCTCTCCTCGTATGCCTTGCCCTGCTGACCGGCTATCATCTTTGTAGCCCGCCTCTGTACCTTCTCCAGCAGGTTAATGTCCATTTTGAGGTGTGGGCACCAGTACTGAACTCCATACTCTAGATGCGGCCTTACCAGTGACCTGTACAATGGCAGTATAACCTCTTCTCTCCTACTACTGATCCCCTTAGCTATGCATCCCAGCATCTTGTTTGCCTTTGCTGCTGCTTTCTTGCACTGCGTGGAGTGCTTCAGGTCACTAGTGATCATCACTCCCAGGTTCTTCTCCTCCTCTGATGCAGATACTCGGACTCCACCCAAGTAATACTCTGTCCTGGGATTCTTGGCTCCAATATGCATAATTTTACATTTCTTGGCACTGAAGCCAAGCTGCCAGATCCTGGACCACCTCCCCAGCTTTTCCAGATCTTCTTGAAGGTCCTGCATCCCTTCAGCTGTGTCCACTCTCCCACAGAGCTTGGTGTTATCTGCGAATAGGCACATTTTGCCTTTAATGCCATCCCCAATGTCATTGATGAAGACATTGACAACACTGGCCCCAGCACAGAGCCCTGTGGGACCTCACTGGTTACCTCTCTAGTGCCCGATAACTCTCCCCCTACCACCACCCTCTGGGTTCTGTCTCTCAGCCAGTTTTCCACCCAACTGACCATCTTTTCCCCAACTCCAAGATCCACCAACTTCCTGATCGACCTTTTGTGGGACAGAGTCAAAGGCCTTGCTGAAATCAAGATAGAGGATGTCTACCACTTGGTCCCTGTCTACTGTCTTAGTGACACAGTTAAAGAAGTAAATCAGATTTGTTTGACATGATCTCCCCCCCCCCCATGAACCCATGCTGCTTCTCATCCTGGAGACCATGTTCCTCTAGATATTACACCAACCTTTCCTTTAGTATGGTCTCCATGAGCTTGCCCACAATGGAGGTCAGACTGACTGGTCTGTAATTCTCTGGATCATCCTTGGGACCGCTTTTGTGAAGGGACACTACATGTGCTGAACAATTACAGTGACATTAGGCAAATCTGTCTCAAAAGGTGATTTTGCAGTCACTGCGCGAGATCACCTTCCAGGCAGGAGCTGAACATGTTCTCTGCCCTTGTTCAAGGTGGGGTCATAAGAAGGCTATGTTGAAAATTTGGCATAAAAATATTAAAAAGCAACAAAGTTATGAGCCTACCATAAAATGTACAAACGCAGGCTCGTATCTTTGGTAATTTTCAATATTTTGACCCCAAATTTTAAACAGCCATTTCTTCACAGCACCTCATGAATGTGACAGCTGTCATTTTTCAAATCTTGGCCCAAATATATTTTCATAACTGTGGAGCGGAATGAGGTTTCAGTGGCATGCAATGACGTTTTGGCAGGGATTTGGAAATCTTCACCTGCCAGGTCCATTGGTGAGGCAATAAGAAGGCTATGCTGAAAATTTGGAGTACAAATATGGTAAAATGCCCACGTTATGACTGAGCATTACACTATTTCAACATTCACTCAACTCTAATTTTCAATATTTGGACTCCAAACTTTCAACATAGCCATTATTCCACATCACCTTATAAACGTGATGTGTCATTTTTAAAATCCTGGATGAGATGTGTTTTTGCACCTGTGGTGAGAAATGGCATTTCAGCCAATATACTATAAATGATACATGTCATGTCTATGAGTTTAATCCTAAAACAAGTATCTTCAAAAGTTGGGGTCAAAATTAAAAAAAAAAATGTTTACCATTTATCAAACGTTTGGCATTCACAAATGCTTGTTACATCTGTGTCGTATGCATTATTTGAGTGGGCAATAGAGGTGGTGAGAGCAGAAGGAAAATAGACATTACTGGCAAAGATGGACATTGCGTCCACATTCCATCTGTTGCCTGTGCTTGCAGTGGACAGGGATCTACTGGGGCTGAAATCTGAAGGTCAGTATTATGTAGATAACTGTATGCCCGTGAGATGTACAATGGCATGTGTGGTTTTTGAGCAATTCAGCACATTTTTACAGCAGCTGGTGACAACAAAAGCAGAAAGGACAAAAGCTGTCCATTGCATGGATGACTTTTTGTTCATAGGGAAGGCCAGTACAAGGGAATGTGGACACTTACTGAAGAAGTTCCAGGGGGTATGCACAGAATTGGGGGTCCCTTTGGTGCAGGTCAAATTGGAGGCTTGTGCGCAGTGCTGTCATTCCTGAGGATCAAGCTAGACACCCAGGTGACAGTATTTTGCCTTCCCGATGACAAAGTACAGACACTACAGTCAGTACTGGGCACAGTGCCAGGGGCCTAGAAAATCATGCTGCAAGAGTTGCAACATCTGCTGGGGCACCTCAGTTTTGCAGGCAAGATACTTCCAATGGGGAGGAAGCTCCTTTGCCAGATGGTGAAAATGTGTACGGGCTGCCATAAACCACATCACAGGCTCTGTGTGACAAATAGTATGAAAGAGGATTTGCCAGTCTGGATGGCCTTTTTGAACTGCTTTATTGGCATGTCAGTCTGGCTGACGGCTATCACAAGCCTGGCATTAGAGCTGTAAACAGATGTGTCAAGGGTCATAGGTTTTGGGGTGTCTTTCAAAGGTGCCATTTGTGCAGAGAGGTATCCAGCCAGCTGAACCACTGCAGGTCTGATATGGAACACCACCCTTTTGTAATTGTTTCCACTAGTCATAGCACTGCGGGTTTGGGGTGTGTATTTTCAATACAAAAAGGTAATTTTTCAGATCAGATCATATGGGGGTGGTGCACACCATCAATGGTCAGCTGGGGGCATGGGGACAATTGGGAGACCAGATGAGGGGTCTTTGTTTTAAATTGCCTAATGCTGAATATTCATTTTAAGGCAATGCATGTGCCTGGGGTAGATAACATCACTGACTCTCTCGCTCTCATTTACAGTGCCAGAGGTTTTGGGATCTGGTGCTGGAAGTGGAAAAGTGCCCCTGTGGCGCATTGCAGGTGTCTGAGTTGGTGCAGCCGAATAAGGCAGCCTAGACAAAAGTGGTGTTGACACTGGATGACTTTGCTCTAACACAGGATGAGGTGTTCCTATGGATCCACAGGACCAAAACAGACAGTTGGGTATGGTTCAGTCTCAAAGTTCCCTTGGGGATGACATGGAACATCAGGAAGGAACTACAGAAATATGTAGACCAGAGGCTTGGGGGTCATTCTTTCACCAAGAAAATGGCACCCTTTTGATGGTATTTCAATTCTAATATGTCCTGGGCAGGGCTTTGAAGGAGTTGGGTTTAAACTCAGTGGAGTTCAATACACATTACTTTCGAACTAGGGCAGCTATGTATGTCAGGGCAGGCGGGCTGTCAGATGCTGAAAAAAAAGACCTTAGGGTGGTGGAGATCGCAAGCTTTTGAGAGATATGTGCAACTGCATTTGCTGTAACTGTTTTTATGTTTTCAACAGATGGCAGTTACAAGAACAGACAGATGTGACTCTGTGGTCACCCATTTATTCACTGGGCTAGGAAAAGGGCTGAGCAGATGCCTAGAAGCATGACCCTCTTCCTGGACCCAAAGAGGCTACAAGTACAATGGATGGGGCATCAGGGAAGCCTGTGGAAGGAATTTTTGCTAGGGGTCCAGTCAGCGGCAAGGCCCACCGGGGATTTTGGTGGTGCATTTAGGGGGCAATGATTTGGACCTGGTCAAGTCACTGATGTTAATTTGTCAGATGAAGGACAACCTTTGGTGACTGCAGCAGTGCTGGCCTGGGATAGTACTCATATGGTCCTATATAATACAGAGGGTAGTATGGCAGCATGCTAAGTATCCTGTGGAAATCAAGAAGGCTTGCAGGGTTGTGAACATGTCACTGCTCACTTTTGTGGGATCTATAGGTGGCAAAGTACTATGGCACAATGAATTTGTGACCTCATTGTCCCACCTATATGCAAGGGATGGGGTTAATTTGTCTCTGGTAAGTTTGGAAATGTTCTGAGCCAATATACAGGGGGGTTTGGAGATCTGTTAGCATGTCTTGCTTTGGCAGGATGGACTATGGTCATCCTTTGGTGGCATGGTAGTCTTGCAGGTAGAGCACAAATGGGGTAATGGGAGAACCTGCCTCTGATACAGATGGGTTTCTCTTGAGGCTAGCAGGAGGTGAGGTCCCCGAAGAGGAGCAGCTCGATGGTCCAGATGGGGGATAGTATCCTTGGGGTTTGGCCTGCATGTGTAGCACCCTCTGACAGGGGAGGCTGCATGATATATGGCTCTTGAGCCACCAATTAGGCCGCGGAGGCCAGAGTCCTTCCAGTGGCAGTGTCCCCATTTAAAAAGATGGCAGGTCCACCTGGTGGTGTCCACTTGGAGTAAATGGATGGACAGGTGAAGCTTATGACTGCTTAAAAAGAGGCTTGCTGACACTACCAAGCTGCATATGTCATGCTATGTAAGTGTTGTACTTTTAAAAATAAACACATTGCTGTGGCCATTTTTTCCAAAACACTGTGTACGTCTCTTCTGTTTAGGAAAGGGGCTAAGGGGTCTAATCAGACAACTAAGCTGTTGTGTGGGCACAATACTAGTTTCACCTTTGAGGTTGTCCTGGGATAATATCTAAGTGAAACTGATTCTCAACCAGTCAGCTTTAAGCATTTTTTCCATCCATTTTATGGTGAAACACACTAACCTATCAGAGCACAAAGACATAAAGATGATGGATATACAAAACTGCACCCACCCTACAAAAGTATGATACACATGAAATGGACTGTGGTATACTCACACTTTCCTGAAGCCTTAGAACCCCATTTGTTTGTATTCGGTATGTTATACTGATGTAATAAATATTGAGCATTGCTTTACTAACTGGATTACTTTTTAAATTTAGATGCTTAGAAGAACTTTGATCACTTGATATGTCAAGAAAGAGCACTTCAAATAGAATGTGTTTACATAGTACAATCAGTACGCTCCCCATAATGAACAGATTAAGGGGAGTTTCAACTGCCAATTCACACATCAGTCCTTGGCTTGCTACCAATCAAACTTGTAAAATCTCATTAAACTGCTCTCTGTACAGAATGGATCATATAATACATCAAGTTCTCTTACAGCAAAACAAACAGTACAGCATACCTGATAGATCTTCAGCTGTTAATGCAGAGCAAATCCTACTGTAAGAGCAAGAGGCGGCTAACTGAGGCAGCTAGAATATTTCTGTGAGAACATTTCTAACTAGGGGTTAAGTAGGGTTACCACCTGTCCCTATTTTCACAGGACAGTCCTGATTTGGGCAGCTGCGTCCTGCAGAAAAACATGAAAAATGCTAAATGTCCTGACATTATAGTAGAGAAAATATTTTCTAATTTTCCTCTAAATGTTGCAAAAAACTATAATACCTTAACTAAAATACCTTAAAATAATACAAAACACAAGAAACAACTGAAAAACTACAACATATAGTCTCAATTCTGATTATTTAGTGAAAACATGTCTATTGCATTGGTAGAGATGACATATTGTCATGCGAAAAATCCAGTTTCAGTAAGAAATGTCCCACTTTGGACTTCTTAAAAGGTGGTAACCCTAGGGTTAAGCAAACAGATACTTTATTAGAAGTGTAGGGTCTGCAGGGTAAATTGGGACCTTCAGTCAAGGTAAAAACCAAAACACAGTAGTTAGCCTGCTAGTCTGAGTTGGTGGAAGGGAGCTGATAATTATCCTTACAGTTAGCTAGGTCAGGAGGATAGTTGTGAATTGAGGGGTGTGGCTTAGCCAAAAGTGAAGCAGTTGCAGCAAAAAGTGATTTTGTTTCATCCCAACACCAATGATCAGTATCTGCGTGTTCCCCAGCACTTCGAGATGCACTGCCTCTTTGTTGGGGGCATGGTTAGTCAGTTAACAATTCAGTATCTCTTTTAAATCATAGTTCATACATATTCATTTCTAAATTAGCGAAATGGATTTGTCTATATGGCGATCAACATTGTTACTGTTGCTTTACAACTGATTTCTGCAATTTAAGGGGACACTACAGTATACAGTATATCCCTATACTAACAAATACAAATACAATAGCTAACAGCAAAAATACAAATATAAATGTAAATGTACAAAACTCAAATTCTAAAATAACTGAGACCCATACTGGAGACAACAAACTTTTTCTGCTTTATGTGACTCATATGTTGGGTCTTCAAAAGTCCCACGACATCCAGTGATAAAAGTTCAGTGCACTGAAGAGTCCAACTTCATAAAAGGAATCTCCTAAGCAACTAATACAGTCCTTGATAAAAACCTGTGTTGTTGATTTTATATTTATTATAAGACTTTGCCTTAAAGGAGTGGAACAGGAGTAAGACTGGCATCAGCAGGTGACAGCAGGCATACAGGGAACTCTGCTCGTCCAGAAAGGTAAGGTAGACTACCTCTATATTTGTTGCTGCCTGTTTAAAAGGATGCACTGTCAGTGGGATAGGGTTAAACAACAGTGTAAGGTAGGGAGGGTAAGATAAGACCTACAAAAGTCAAGCTAAGGGCAACTAAAACTCATAGTAGGGTGGGAATAGAGGTAACACCCTATCTAGGATAGGATGAGAAAGTGAGTATAAGAAGTCAAGTATCCTAAATTACCAGGGGACCAAAAAGGGGAATTGAAGAAAAACCCTATCTAGGGTAAGGGGTCAAGCACAAACTCAGAAAGGGAAAGGTAGAAGGAAGCAAAGAGGGGGGTTAGTGATAAGGGAAACCTACAGGCAAGGGAAAGGCAGGGAAGCAAAAAGCCAGAAGGATAAACAAATTATCAGGCATGGGAGTGGTGCAGTGTAATGGCTGCGAGACCACAGTCTTCAGAGACATGTACTGGAGACTGAGGTGTTACCCCATGTGCAGGCACCTCTCAGGGCAGAAAGCAGAGGTCACAGGACTCTAGACTGAACTGGCATGAGTACAGGGAACCAGGTACCATCTGCCTCAGCCAAGGGCCACCTAGTTTGCCATCAATCCCTCAAAGGATGCCAGCAAAGATGTAAAACAGCTGGACCTTGGTGGGCTTAGGTAGGGTGGGGGGCGAGAAGGGAGAGCATTCTTAAGACCTTACCACTGTGCAATTCCTTTGCCATTCTGGCAAGATAGGAAGCCAAGAGTTGGCACTGAGGCAAGAGTAAGAAAGGAGGTAGGGTCCTCAAAAGAGCAGGCTCCAAGGAGGGTGGGAGAGTCCCCAGCCAAGAAGGAGTCAGTTGCTGGTGGGAGACTCCAGCATCAGGGGGATTGAGGTGGGGGGGGCAAGGAAAGGCAGGGACAGGGTAGTACAGTGCATTCCAGGCACTTTGGCAGGAACGAGTGGAGGGCAGACCTTGGAGACTGCCAGGGAGCAGGGGGTAGGGAAGGAATTGGAAGTTGTTGCTCACCTGGAGACAAATGATCTGGCAAGGAAAGCTGTAGGGGTAGTGCAGAATTGATTTAGGGAGTTGGGGAGGAGTCTGAAGCAGGTAGCTTGCACAGTGTCCTACACTGAGGTGCTACCCATGAATGGTCAGGGGAAGGCTAGGGAACTCCACACCAAGTCCTTCAGTGAGTGGTTGAAGGCATGATGCAGGGAGGGGCGCTTTGGCTACATTGGGGACTGGGGTCACACTGTGGGGGAATGAAGGCCTGTACAAGGGAGATGACCTCCATCCACCCAGGAGGGGAACAACAGTCCTGGGTGGAAAGTTTAAATGCTACTTTAACGAGCATTTAACCTAGCCAAGGGGGGAGGCAGAAAGACTGAGAGAGGCAGAGATTGTCCTCCCCCTCCCCGAGACTAGTGCAACAGGGAAGGTTAACCAACAGAGAAGAAATTCCCTTGAGATTGATGGAAGCAAAAAGAAGCGCAGGGCTGACAAGTCTGGAGGAGGAACTTCAGCTGGAAGAGAGGGAAGGAGGGAAGGCAGGAAGACAATGTAACAGGGGAGGGCAGGACCAGGGTGACAAAGGGGGCAATGGGGGGAAGCAGGAAGGGGAGGTATGTTAGACAGAGAGAGGGACAAAGAGAATGGAGAGCCATGTGTGTCAACACAAGGAGTCTGGGAAACAAATTCCTGACCTTGAGGCAATCACTGTGGAGGCAGACCTGGATATGATGGTCCTAACGGAATCATGGGGCACGGACTACCACAACTGGGAAGTGGTCATCCCAGGCTACACCTTTTTCCAGAAGGATAGGTCAAGGAGTAAAGGCAGAAGGGTTGTCTTATATTTGAAGGAGATTATAAGGGCAACTGAGATTCAAGGGCAACAGGGGGACAATGAAGGGCTGGAGTTAATATGGATCAGTCTAGAGACAGGGTTGGGGGCCATTATCGGCACAGGGATGTGTACAGGTCTCAATCACAGGAGAAAGATTTAGGCAGGGCCCTGGGGGAAGCCATTAGTAAAATAGCCAACAAGGGGGAAGTTTTAATAAGGGGGGGTACTTTAATCTGCCAGATGTAGATTGGGGCATTCTCACTGCAGCTACATTAAGAGGCAGGGCCATCCTTGACTCTATACAAGGGGCATTTCTCAGGCAGCTAGTGTTGAACTTACTACGGATAGGGCAGTGCTGGACCTGGTACTTACAAACAGAGACAGTATTGCTGACATCACAGTTTAGTCCCATGATCACTGTACTGTGAGGTTTGGCAAACAGATGGGACAGGAAAAAACTCACTAAGACAAGGATCCTGGACTTCAGAAGGGCAGACTTTAAATAAATGGGAAACTTCCTCAGAGAATATCTCAAAGGAGGGAGACAGAGGGGGAGTGAAGGCTCACCAAAGAAAAATTAAGGAGGGTATAGCCCATGCAATGGCATGCTGTTTGAAGGAAGTAAGCAAGGGAAAGGGGAGGAAGAGGCAACTATGGTTCTCTAAGGAGGCGGCATAGGCAGTGAAGAAGAAAACAGCATTTAGAAAGTACAAGGAGAGGTAGGTGTATCTGGCAAAACAAAGGGAGGCAGGAAGGAGGCTGAGGACAGCTAAAGCACTAACACAGAGAGGAGAGCTAAAGAGGACAAAAAAGGAGACAAGACCTTCTTCAGCTATGTGGCGGAAAAGAGGAAGACAAGGAGAGGGATACTGAGAATCAGGAGAGCGAAAATACTAAATGATTACTTCCGTTCTGTCTTCATGGTAGAGGACTGGGGGATGGACCAGCATGCTGCAGTAAGCAACAGGGAGAGGGGGAGTGGATACAAGTATTTTCTCAGTGGAGTGGGTCTGGAAGGGAATGGAAGCCTTAAAGAAGAATAAGGTGTGGAACTGGTATCCAGTTGATCAAGGCGACCAAAACTGGGCGCCTACAAAAACAGTGACTCAATTACGCTGCCTGTGTTCACGGCTACCAAGGAGGAGGGTGACCAGATACTGGGATGGGCGAAGACTGCGATGGGAAGAAGTGGATATACGTGTGCGTGCACCCCCGGGGGTGGGAGAGGCAGGGGAGGGATGGTATGTGAGAGGGGGTGTGGCAGACAGCTCCCAAGCTGGACCGTTGGCATTGTGGGGAGGGTGGTCGGCTGGGAGGTGCATGGTACATGGTTCGGGTCTGGCACAGTGCGGGTTTTTTTTTAAGTTTTTCACACACACACACACACACACACACCCAACATGCACCCGCCCCCCCGGAGTTGAGAATCCATAAGTGGGGGTGCAGGGGCACAGCCCCACATTAAGAATGAGACCTGCAGGTCTCGGGCACCATCTTTATCCGCACTGCGAGTGAATGCACACTGCTGTAGTCGCGCATGACTGTCTCTCTACAATCTATTATGACATGGAACCCATGAAACCAGATGGGACTCATCCAAGGGTACTAAAAGAACAGAGTGCCCCCCTGGCAGTCCTTTTTAACACCTCAGTGGAGATGGGGGAAGTTACAAAGGACTGGAGGAGGGCCATTGTGGTCCCTCTGCACAAAAGTGGCAGGAGGGAGGACACTAGCAATTACAGGCCAGTCAGTCTCACATCAGTGGTGGGGAACTTAATGGAGACACTACTGAAGGAGAGCCCATGGAGTACCTGGAGGCAAAAGGGCTGCATGACCTCTGGCAACATGGTTTCACAGGAGGCGGTCATGTCAAATGAATCTCATACATTTCTTTGACTGGGTTTCCAGCGAGGTGGGTAAAGGGAGAGCAATGAACGTGGCCTATCTGGACTTCAGTAAGGCTTTCGACACTGTGCCACACAGGAGGCTAGTTAAGAAACTAAAGTTCCAGCTAGGAAGTGCTGTGCACTCAAGGGAGTAACAGGTGGCAGTGCAGAGCAAGGCAGCTAGCCTATACAATACTAACATACTAAGATGCCAGCAGAGTAGGCCCTATGGTCTATCCATTTTGCTCGAAGATCAATACCCATTCGGGGGGACCGTTATTGCCTCCTCCATCTCCCCCATGACACCCCCCAACCCCATCCCCCGACTGGAGTTCTCCTCCAGTTTTGGCTTTATTCAGTTTCACCTTCCCCATATACCTGTCCCAGCCTCTCTTGAACCCCTCTGCAGTATCTACAGCCACCAGTTCCACAGGCAGTGCGTTCCAGGGTTCCACCACTCTCTCGGTGAAAGAGCATCTCCATGTCTCCCCCCTGATTCTCCCGCCAACCAGCCTCAGTGAGTGCCCCCTGGTGGCCCCACCTCCCTCATCTGGAACACATTATCTAGGCTTGCCCTATTTAACTCCTTAAGGTATTTAAAGACCTCAGTCATATCCCCTCTGTCCCTCCTCTCCTCCAGGGAGTACAAGTTGAGCTCCTCAAGTTTCTCCCCATAGGACTCCCCCCCCCCCCCAAACCCTGTATCATCTTGGTCGGCCTCCTCTGGACCCTCTCTAGGAGTGCAATGTCCTTTTTTAAGTACGGACACCAAAACTGCATGCAGTATTCAAGGTGTGGTCTAACCAGGCAGTTATACAGCGAGAGGAGCACCTCCTGACTTCTTGAGGTTATCCCCCTGGAGATATACCCCAGCATTTTATTTGCTTTGGCCACAGCCCTTCTACACTGCTCAGAGTTGTTCATTTTGGCATCCAAAGCCACCCCAAGGTCCCTCTCCCCACACAAAACCTGCAGTGTCTCCCCTCCCAAGGTGTACACATGAACTGGGTTCCTAAGCCCCAGGTGGAGAACCCCGCATTTCTCAGTATTAAACCTCAGTTTCCAGGTGTATGACCACCCCTCCAGAGTCTCCAGATGCCCCTGTAGGGCTACTTTACCCTCCTCCCCGTCCACCACCACCACCCCCAGCTTTGAATCATCGGCAAAGAGGCTCATCTCGCTCCTGATACCGTTTCTGATGTCTGAGATGTAAGTGTTAAACAGGAGTGGACCCAGCACCAATCCCTGTGGGACCCCGCTAATGACCTTCCTGGGAGATGAAACCCCCCCCCGACCACCACCTTCTGAAATCTCCCAGCTAGCCAGTTCCCTATCCACCTGACCATCCGTTCCCCCACCCCCATTTCATCGGGTCAGCCACCAGTTGGGCAAGGAACGTGTCCTGGAAGACGTCCACCAGACACTGCTCCCTGGCCGATGAGGACGCCATAGGTCACCCAACACCACCATTCTACTCTCCCCCTGACCACAGTGGTCCCTAAGATTTGCCACCAGGCCTCCCTCTAGATCTTCTGCCTGCATGGGTGGCCTATAAACTACCCCCAGCTTCACCCTCTTGCCCCCAGGTGCCTGCAAGATGACCCATAACGCCTTCACATTTCCCTCTGCTCCCTCTACCCTGCTAATCCCTATGCCATTCTTAATGATGAGTGCCACTCCTCCTCCCCTGCCCACAGCCCTGTCCTTTCTGAATGTAGTATACCCCATCAGGTTTATGTCCCAGTCATGCCCAGGAGTGGCCCAAGTTTAAGTGACAGCCACCACATCCACTTCTACTAGCATTGTCTGAAGCTCAGGCATCTTGTTACCCATGCTCCTGGTGTTAATCAGACCACCCTCCATCCCATCCACTTACCCTCTCACATTCCCCCAACTTGAGAGCTCCTAGGTAGCTGCCTGCTTGAGCTCCCTCATGCACAGTCAGGCGCTCCTGTTCTGCACCCCCCCTCTCGTCACTTGGGGGATAAGGCCAAGCCCATCCTTGATGGGCATGCTAGGATATGCCTCAAGCCCCAGCCCTCCCCCCTCACAAGTTTAAAGCCCACCTAGCTTGGATGAATCTGGCCAGTTTTTGTTTCAACCCCCCAAGTTGAGGTGGAGCCTATCCCTTGCATCAAGCTCCTTGTCCTCCCAGGTTGCACCCCAGTCCCCCACCAACCCATACCCCCAAGCCTCACACCACTCACCGAGCCATTCATTAACCTCTCTCATTTTTTGTTTGTTCCCCACACTGGCTCAATCTAGGCAATAACAATAAAGAAAAACAGCTCAGCACTCACTGAGTCAATAATCCAGGAAGAAAGGAGATTAAAATATTTATTCCATCACCACAGAGGTCTGGACTAACACCCAGATGCCCCAGAACTTCAACTCAACAGGGTCTTTCTCAGGTGTCGGGTCTCAGAGGTCATCCATTGTGATGGGATAAATATTTTAAATTCCTTTCTGCCGGTTTTATTGACTCTGAGTGCCAGGCTGTTTTTCTTCCTAGTTAAGAAACTTAGCAGCCTGGGGGTAGGGGAGAAAGTGACAAGCTGGTTATCACACTGGTTGAGGGATAGGAGGCAAAGGGTGGTGGTAAACGATAACCACTCAGGTGACAGGGGAGTAACTAGTGGGGTGCCACAGGGTTCTGTGCTGGGACCAGTTCTCTTCAATGTCTTCATAAGTGACATTGCAGATGAACTTGAGGGTAAGGTGTGTCTCTTTGCAGATGACACAAAAATCTGCAACAGGTTTGACACTCAGGATGGAGAGAATGCAAAGGGATCTGAGGAAACTAGAGGAATGGTCCGGGAGTGGCAGCTGGGTTTAAATCTAGAAAGTACAAGGTTATGCTCTGGGTATTAGATGGAATGAGTGGAGCTTACAATCACCAAGCAAGAAAGAGAGCTAGGGGTCATCATATCTGATGACCTCATGGTAGCTGGGCAGTGTGACAAAGCAGTGGGAAAGGCTAGCAGGATGCTGGGGTTCTCTGGGAGAGGGATTTCTAGCAGGAAGAGGGAGGTGGTGCTGCCACTGTATTGCTCACTGGTGAGATCCCTCCTGGAGTACTGTATCCACTTCTGGAGGCTGCACCTCCACAAGGACATTCAAAGGATGGAGGTGGTACAGAGAAGGGCAAGCAAAATGGTGAGGGGGTTGATGCGAAGCATTATGAGGAAAGGCTGCAGGAACACAACATGTACTATCTGGAAGAGAGGAGAGTGAGAGGGGACATGACTGAAACCTACAAGTACCTCACAGGAGTGAACAAGGTGAAAGTGGAAGGTCTACTTCAGAGAAAGGAAGGCACTGGAACAAGGGGGCATGCAATGAAGCTAAGAGAGGAAATGTTTAGGAAAGATGTGTGGAAATATTTCTGCATGGAAAGGGTGGTGCATAAATGGAACAGCCTGCCAGAGGAGGTAGTGGGGCCAAGACTGTGGGGAGCTTCGAGCATGCATGGGATAGGCACAGGAGCATATTGGGCAGAGGAACGTGGGAGGGAGTGACACCTATGACCAACTAAGATCAGTGGTGATAGAATAGGGAGGGACAAGGGGCAGACTGGATGGCCCTAAAGGTCCTTTTCTGCTGACAGAATCTATGTTTCTATGTTTCAGTTGAAACTGAAGGGAGAAATATTCCTGCACATCAGTTCCGAGGGACAAAAGAACTGTGTTATACAAATCTTGCATTATGTTTAACAAGAAATAAGCTGTTAGTATGCAACAGAACCAGGACACATACAGCCAAAATTAATTGTTAGGAGTTCTATAGGAGTTATTTCTGTTTTGTTCCACTTTGTCAGTGGGATTAGTCATAATTGCTAGGTAATTACTGTTTATCTTCCAAATGTAAATTATTTAAAAGAGTAGCATAAAAAGACTGTCTCTCTACTGGAAACTTGAGTTTCTTCACTGTTTTTATTCCCCTATTAGTGCTGTATAGAATGTTAGGGCTGTCATCGAGTCTGTGCATGATGGGAGGTGTGGGAGGAAAAGAGAAAAGAAACACTACCCTTCCCCCCACCCCCCTGGGCTCTGAGGTGTGGAGAGATCAACATGTCTGCTGGAGCATATTAAAGGGGAACAGTCAGCGCTAAGATCCCCACATCCAAGTGTGGCACTGGTCCCAATTTGCACTTTGGGTGCAAAAACATTTTTTACTTACTGTTTACTGTAGTATAGTAAGATTCAGTCAGGCTGATTCTGATGACTTCCAAGCTGACATTTGCTATAACCAGAAACACCAGAATTCCCTACAACTAACATCAGAGCAGGGCTGCAACAGTGGGAGATTCAATAGCCTGCAGTGCATGTTAGAGATTTTATAAGCTCAAGTCACATGTTTGCTGGTCCCACTTTTCTCCCAGGACTAAGTACAGTCCTGTTACCCCAATAACAATGTTGGAACTAAAAGAAAATGATGGTAAGTCTAATAGAATTTATTCTTTAAATGTACCAAGGACCCAGTTCATAAATATAGGCATGATATGTGCCTAATGGGCATGTACCCCCCCAAACACATGGATGCCAGCACATTTCACAGCATTGCAACATCCAGCCTCCCTAATTTGTGTGCTTAGAAGAGTGAAGAAATGATGGAGGTGTCAGGGGGTGGAGCAGGGCCAGACAGTGGGCATCCAGTTGGATGCCTGCTCTGGCATTTGAATGAATCCTCAGCTCCACGTGGAGCAAGGGATTGTAGGATATTCACAGTGCAGGAAGGGATGAGCCATGAAATCATTCGTGCTGTGCTGGTGCAAAAGAGAGGGGAAGCCAGCCCCAGTGTTCAAACACCAAAACAGGAAACCTTTTGCAAGCGAGAACCAGGAATCACTGTCCACTTCAAAATGTACTTTGTAAAGGGCTGAGTTTATTCAAAATAAAGTGCTCCTCACTCCCTGCTGACCTAGTGACGTTTAAAGCACTTAGAAACCAATGAAAGCGTACCATCAAACTTGCAAAAAGGGCATACATCACTCAAATCCAGAAAACTAATCTAGGCAACCCAAGGTTATTCTGGTTTCATATCAATGAGCTGTTAAAGGGAAAAAGTAAGTCCGTACCTGGCCCCATTGAGGTCAATGGACTATTACTGAATGATGGGCCCCTTATTGCCTCGGCCCTCAACCATTACTTCACAAACCTAGATTCCTTCAAGGCTGGACTCCCTGCCCCAAACATGGGGCTCAGAACACAGATGCCACCCAACCTTAACCGTCCAACTTTTCATCTGAGGCTGGTCAAGGTGAAAGAGCTCCTCTTCCTCCTAAAGTCCCTGAAAGCCAGGGGATCAGGAGGACCTGATGGGATCCACCTCAGGTTGCTGAAGGATGGTGCCCCAGCCCTCTCAAGACCTCTGACCTGGCTCATAAACCAGTCCGTACAAGTGGGTACCATCCCAAGCCAGTGGAAACAGGCCCAGGAAAAGACAGCCAACTCGGTTAAGAAGGGGGATAAAACCTTTTATATGTACATTAGGGAGCAAAGAAAGACTAAGGCAGGGTTACTGAGGCTGAACAAAGAGGAAGGTGGTTGGGCAGAGAGCGACAGTGAAAAAAGCAGGGATACTGAACGAATACTTCTGCTCAGTATTCACAATGGAAAAGCATGGGGAAATACCTAATCCAGTCAATAGAAGCACTCTGGATAGGGGGGTTGATATTAGTCCTTTCACAGAAGAAAGGGTTCTGAAAGAACTCTTAAAACTGAAGGTGGATAAAGCAGTGGGGCCTGATGGGATTCACCCCAGAATTTTAAAAGAACTAAGGGAAGAACTAGTAACACCACTGACTACCCTTTTTAATAAATCATGGGAGAATGGGGTGGTACCTGAGGACTGGAGGAGGGCGGATGTGATTCCCTTCACAAAAGTGGGGAGACAGAGGCAGGAAACTACAGACCTGTCAGCTTGACCTCAGTGGTAGGGAAAATGATGGAATCACTTCTGAAGGAAAGAATTGTTGAGTACCTAGAGGCCAGTGGGGCACAGGACCCAAGGCAGCATGGATTCACAGTGGGAAGGTCGTGTCAGACAAATCTAATTGATTTCTTTGACTGGGTGACCAAAGCAGTAGACCAGGGAGGGGCTGTGACATGGCCTACCTAGACATTAGCAAGGCATTTGACACAGTCCTGCACAAAGATTAATAAACAAATTAGCCAGCCTGGGAGTGGGTCCCAGGGTGGTAGCCTGGTAAAACACTGGTTGGACAACAGGACACAGAGGGTAATAGTAAATGGAGTCCACAGTGAAGAAAGGGAGGTTACTAGTGGGGTACCGCAGGGTTCAGTACTGGGGCCGGTCCTTTTTAATGTCTTTATAAGTGACATTGCAGAGGGACTGGAAGGGAAAGTATGTCTCTGCAGATGACACAAAGATCTGCAACAGGGTTGATAAACAAGGTGGGGTGGAAAGGATGAAAAGTGACTTGACAAGGCTGGAGAAATGGTCAAAAGTATGGCAGCTTAGATTCAATGCAAAAAAGTGCAAAGTAATGCACCTGGGAAACAAAAACCCAGGGGAAGAGTACACAATGGGGGGTGAGATACTGACAACAGCAAAAATGGAAAGGGATCTGGGGGTAGTCATATCAGATGATCTAAAGGCGGGCCAGCAATGTGAGAAGGCAGTAAGGAGGGCTGGGAGAATACTGGGATGCATAGGGAGAGGCATCACCAGTAGAAAACAGGAAGTTGTTGGCCCTCTGTACAGACAGTTGGTAAGACCACATCTGGAGTACTGTGTACAGTTCTGGAGACCACATCTCCACAAAGACATAGACAGGGTGGGGGCTGTCCAGAGGAGGGCAACCAAAATGATGCAGGGTCTGCATCAGAAGACATATGAAGAAAGACTAAAGGAACTAAAGATGTACAGCCTTGAGAAAAGGAGGGAAAGGGGGACATGATAGAAATTTTCAAATACCTCAAGGGAATCAACAAAGTCCAAGAGGGTAGCATCTTTCAGAAAAAGAGATGTGCAAAACCAAGGGGGCACAATTTGAAGATAGAGGGGGGATGGCTCAGAGGTAATGTCAGGAAGTATTTCTTCACAGAGAGGGTTGTGGATACATGGAACAGCCTTCCTGAGGAGGTCGTAGAGTCAAAAACAGTGGGGGAATTCAAGAATGCATGGGACAGACATAAGGCAATTCTAGTGGGGGGTAGGAGGAAGTAGGCTGTTGGTTAACTAGGATCTGCTGCTTATCCGTTAGGTAAGGAAATGGGCAGACTAGGTGGGCCAAGCAGTCCTTATCTGCTGTCAAATTCTATGTTTCTATGTTTCTATTGGCAACTACAGGCCAATTTTCCTGCTTTGTATCCTGGCAAAAATCCAGGAAAAGCTGGTCTATGAGCAACTCCGTGATTATTTAGAGGCTCACTGGCTTATTGCCTCATCCCAGTATGGCTTCAGAGCCAAACATAGGACTGACACTGCCCTGACGAAGTTCTCGGTGGACGTGCTCAGAGACCTTGACAAAGGGGCCCATACTGGAGCGGTCTTCATCGATCTCTCCAAGGATTTCGACCTGGTCGACCACAATCTACTGTTACACAAGATGTGTAACATAGGCCTCGACCCCCACACTCTCAAGTGGTTTGAAAGCTATCTAACTGGCCATATTCAGAGGGTTAAGTGGAAGGACAAGATATCGGACCCACTTCCCCTAAAAGAGGTGGTACCGCAAGGGTCCATCCTTGGTCCCCTCCTCTTCTCCCTGTTTACAAATGACTTGAATGGCCACTGCGGGGGCAGCGCTGTTGTTCAGTATGCGGATGACGCCAACATCTACCAATCCTCTGACAACCTGGCGGGCCTTTGCCCTCTTCTCCAAGAAGACCTGCTGTCAATGGAGAACTGGTTAATAGAGAAGAGAATGGTTCTAAATACCACCAAAACCAAGGCCATACTGTTTGGACCAAGATCCCTCAGCCAAGACAGAACACAACACTTACAACTTACTTCTAGATCTGGGAACCGTATAGAAGTGGTGGCCTCCCTAAAATACTTAGGCCTCACTCTGGACCAAGGGTTCACACTTAAGAACCATGTTGACCAAGTTAGCAAAATCATACATGGGAAACCTGGAACCCTCTACTGCCTCAAGGACCAGCTGATCCCCAAAGCTAGGATTGCTATTGCCTCTAGTGTCCTCCTATCGACACTGACCTATGCCACCCTGGTCGTTCAGGGTATGGCAAAGCTTAAGATCAATAGACTACAGGTCTTGCACAACAAGGTGGTTCACTTCACCACAAAGTCCCATTCCAGGAGCCACCACTGTGACTCCCTAGCACTAATCAGCTGGCCTTCACTTGAAGCTCGCCTCCAGTATCCTCTGCTTTGCCTAGCATACAAGCTAATTAGCTCAACCCCTCTACCTAGTCTATCTGGACTCATTGCCACCAAGCTAAACCCTCGCAACCTCCGGACCTCAGGCCGAACTCTTCTAGAGGTTCCAAGAGTGAGGACCAAGGTAGGGGGCAAGTTCTTTTCCTACACCGCCCCTTCCCTGTGGAACAAACTTCCACCTTGGGTGCAGGAAGCCCCCTCAATCAAGACTTTCCACACAAGGCTCAAGGCCCACATGCTCACTGCAAGCACATGTCAATGCCAAGGTACCTGAAACCCTCCCATCTCACCCATCCAAGTATATGCTGTGACCTACCAAAAGCTGGGAGCTCAAAACTGAATGAACATTTTCCTTACCTGGCCTCTATTTGATAAATGCTTGATGTTGTCTGACTTCATTAGATTCATTATTTAGCTATTCTATATGTTTCAAAAGTTTTACCAGGAAAGGCATACTCAGTGGGTACTCTCTGTTGTGTTCTTCTCACCGATAGAAATGTTGTTAAATCTGAAACCTGTTACATAATATGTTATTGCTATGAGGTGATCAACTGCTATTGACTCATTTACTGTATTCTCACTGTATTTCCTATCATACCATGTAATCCCGGGTCGGCCCTGAAAAACGGACCTCCGGAGCCCAGTGGGCCTACCCAGTCACCAAAATTTAATAAATAAATAAAGTGCAGCCAGTGAAGAAAGCAGGTTGCTACATCCACTATTGCCAAATTGAAATGCGCTTGTTATTGCACTGTGTGTTTTTAACCGGTCACGTAACTTGTATTAAAGCAGCAGTGAATGAATGTGGTGAAAATTCTGACTTGTACTTTTTCATTCTATTTTAGATTACCCCTTATCTACTGACTTGTATGATACCCTTTTTTCCACAATTTGAGTCTGCTTTACTACTTTTTTTCATGCCTGAAATAATAAAAGGAGCACTCCTTTTAATATGGCTTGGATCAAGTTTTGATCAGTATTCTCGGCTGCTTTGTTCAACTGTTGTTTAAAATCACGTCTGTTCTGACTAAAATGAACTATTATGCAGCAGGCAGTGCTCCCTGACTTTATGGAACAACAGGTGTTCAAAAACTGCTGCAAATACTGATGAAAACCTGGTCCAAGCCATATTAAAAGGGGCGCTCCTTTTGTTATTTCAAATGTAAAAAGAAATACTAAAGCAGACACAAAATGGAGAAAGAAGGGTATCATGCAAGTCAGAAGGTAAGAGATAATCTAAAATAGCATAAAAAAGTATAGGTCAAAATTTTCACCACATTAATGAGCACTGTTGAATATTAATAAGCCATGGTATTTAATCTGTGCTGTCTTCTCTTTTGATCATGTCCCGTGACTAAGGGTCTTTCAACTCGAAGTGTCAGGGCTCGTCGTGTTGTGTAGCAACCTGTTTTCTTCACTGTCTGCACTGTATTTTGAATAAATTCAGCACTTTACAAAGTATACTTTGGAGTGGACAGTGATTCCTAGTTCTTCTCGAGTGCAAAAGACGTCCTGTTTTGGGGCTGTGGGATATGGCATTCCTCCAAGGAATGCCATATCACATAAATATACAGATACAGGATGCCCACCAGCCCTCCACTCCAGCTCAGAGGGCTGGGGGGTGCAGGGGCCGACCAAGGCTGGGCATCAGGAAGTCACGAGGAGGCCTGTGGGAGAGAGATGCAGAAAGTGAACAGTAACTATGGCTGCTTTCAGGTTGCATAGCACTGCCTTCCTCCCCACCTCCTCACAGGGGCATGTCACGCATTATGGAGATCTGTGGATGCCTGTTCCCACCCCCCCTGTCCCCACACCAACATGGCCATACAAGTAGAGGCATAACCGTTGGGGGGATCGGGTGTGCAGGGTGGGAGCAACCCATGAAACATAGAAATATAGACATTGTCGGCAAATAAGGCCCACTAGGCCTATCCAGTCTGCCCATAGGCCCTATGCATTGTATGTGGCCACTGACCCTATGTGATCAATGGCTTTTCATCACTCCCTCCCCTCTCAAGCTTCCCTTGTGCCTGTCCCAGGCATGCTTAAACCCCTTCACTGTGCTTGCCTCCACTACCGCCTGTGGCAGACTATTCCAAGCGTCGACTACCCTTTCTGTGTAGAAAAACATCCTCACATTACCTCATAATCTAGCCCCTTCCAATTTCATATTGTGCCCCCTTGTTCTAGTACTTTTTCTACATTGGAAAAGGTCCCCCCCCATCTGCACCTTATTTATGCCCTTAAGGTACTTGAAAGTTTCAATCATGTCCCCCCACTGTATCCTCTCCTCCAGTGAGTACATATTGAGGTCCCTTAGTTTCTCCTCATATGTTTTGTGGTGCAACCCCGGCACCATCTTTGTTGCCCTTCTCTGGATAGTCTCCACCTTACCTGCAGTATGTCCTTGTGCAGGTGTGGCCTCCAGAACTGCATGCAGTACTCCAGGTGAGATCTTACCAATGTTTTATACAATGGCATCACCACCTCCCGACTCCTGCTAGTGATACCCCTGCCTATGCACCCCAGCATGCCACTGGCCCTCCCTGCTGCCTTTGTGCACTGCTTTAATACCTTGAGGTCATCAGAGATGATAACCCCTGGGTCCCTTTCCTCTTTGGTGCAGTCAGCTCCTCCCCCCCCAACCTGTAGCTCTCCCCAGGGTTCCCTCTACCCAGGTGCATTATTTTGCACTTCTTTGCATTGAACCTTAGTTGCCACATCTCCAACCATCTTTCAAGCTTCTCCAGGTCCCTCTTCATTTTCTGCACCCCTTCTGGAGTATCCACTCTGTTGCAGATCTTGGTGTCATGTGCAAACAGGCAGACCTTTCCTTCCAGCCCCTCTGCAATGTCACTAATGAAGACATTGAACAGAACTGGTCCTAGTACTGATCCCTGTGGTACCCCACTGGTCTCCCCCCCTTCCCAGATTGTACCCCATTTACCACCGCCCTCTGTCTCCTGTATATTAACCAGTTCCTAACCCAGTTCACCACCTTGTCTCCCATGCCCAGACTACCCATCTTGTTAATCAGCCTTCTATGTGGGATGATGTCGAAGGCTTTGCTGAAATCTAGGTAGGTGATGTCTACCGCCCCTCCCTGATTTGATTTCCTAGTCACCCAATCAAAAAAATCTATTAGATTTGTTTGACATGACCTTCCTGCTGTGAATCCGTGTTGCCTCAAATCCTGAGCATTGCTTGATTCCATATGTGCCACTATCCTTTCTTTCAGCAGTGTCTCCATGATCTTTCTCACCACTGAGGTGAGGCTGACTGGCCTGTAGTTTGCTGCCTCCTCCCTACTGCCGCTGTTGTGCAGTGGGGCTACATGTGCCCTCCTCCGGTGCTCTGGAATGACACCCGTGTTGAGTGACTCTGTGAATGTGGATGCCAGAGGCGCTGCTAGTTCCCTTCGCAGCTCCTTTAATATCCTGGAGTGGATGCCATCTGGCCCCATGGCCTTACCCACCTTCAGCTTTGTGAGTTCTTCCAGAACTCTCTCCACTGTGAATGGACTGGTATCCACTCCCCCCCCCCCCAATTGCCTCTGCAACCCAACTGTGGTCCTTGACCCTCCCCCTCCTTAGTGAATACTGAGCAGAAGTATTTGTTCAGTATTTCTGCCTTGTCCAGATCCCCCTCCTTACACTCTCCCTCCTCCCTTTGAGCCTCACAATCCCCCCGTTTTTTTCTTTCGCTGATGTACCTATAAAATGCCTTATTCCCTTTGTTTACAGATTGTGCTAAGCTCTCTTCTGTCTGCGCCGTCACCCTCCTAACAGCCTTCCCTGCTTCCCTTAGACATTCAAGGTACACCTCCCTGTCCTCTTCCCTTTGGCTCCCCTTATATTTACTGAAACTCAGCCTTTTAGCCCTGACTTTGTCCCCCACGTCTTTGGAGAAACATAGTGGTTTCCTTGTTGTTTTCCCTTTGGCCACTATCCTAACGCATTGGTTTGTTATATCCACTGTGGCTCCTTTCAGTTTCTCCCATTGTTCTTCCACCCCCTCTATTACCCCTCCCCTCCCTAGGACTGCTTGTAAACATCTATCCATTTCAGTGAAATCAGCCCTCCTGAAAACGAATACTCTTGCCCTTGTGTGGCTTAACTGAGTCCATATCTCCATGCTGAACCACACCATGTGGTGGTCACTGGACCCCAGCTGCCGTTCCACCTGTAGTTCTTCAACTCTGTTCCCACTGGTCCATACCAAGTCCAGAATTGACTTGTCCCTGGTTGGTTCATGCACCAGTTGCAAGTCCAACTCCCTGCAGGGATTCCAGGATGGCTGTGCTTCTGGCTGAAGCAGACACCTGGGTGGCCCAATCCACGTCTGGCATTTTGAAATCCCCCAGTAGCAGGATTTGCCTTTAGCTGCCATGTCATGTATGTTCTCCACTAGTTCCCTGTCTACTTCCTCCCTCCCTCTGTGTCAGAGGTCTGTAGATCACCCCGTGCGTATTGCTGTTCCATTCCCTGGCTCCAGGGTGACCCACATTACCTCAGCCTCCCCCTGTCTTCCCTGAACTTCTGTAACCTTTATACTATCTCTGATGTACAGGGCCACTCCCCCACCCTTTTTACCCTTCCTGTCCCTCCTGAACAGTGTATAGCCTGGTACACTGACTTCCCAGCCATGATTAGCAGAGTACCACATCTCTGTTACTGCTGCTATGTCAAGGTCTGCATCTGATAAACAAGATCTCCAGGTATGGAACCTTATTTCCTAGTCTACAGGCATTTGTTAGCATGACCTTCCATGTTTTACAGTCTGCCCTCCCTCTACTCTTGTTCTGCCTCTCCAGTGTCTTCCCCCACCCCAATTTCCTTTCCTCTGTGCTCTCACCCCCCCCCCGTATCACTCGGTATACATTCTTCACCTGCCTGCCCCTCCCTGCCTGCTTTAGCTGTTCCTGTAGTCAACTTATGTCCCTGCATGTTCCAATGGGGGGGTGTTCCTAAGTCTCCTGACCCTCCTGGCTGTCCCCTTCCTTGACTAGTTTAAATGCTCACAGTTGAAGCATTTAAACTTCTCATAAAGGACCAAGGTCCCCTTCTCGGACAGATGGCCCTCCTTATATACGCTCGCATCTGCCCAAGTCAGGCCCCAGTCCCCTATGAAGCCAAAACCCTCCCTTCTACACCAGTCCTTCAACCAGGAGTTGAAGGTGTGGATGTGGAGTGCCCTAGCTTCCCCTGTGCCATGGACAGGTAGCACCTCTGAGAATGATGTGCTGAATGACCTCCATGCTGTAGGTATGGTGGAGTGCTCTGCATGTGTGGAATGGGCGCTCCATGTCTTTCGCGAGGCCACAGCCTGTGTAGAGAGGGTCGCTGACCCTTTGTGGATCGGGACCTAAGTGTGACGAGGTAATGTTTATACATACTTTATAAGGAGCTTATGTCAACATTGGGTTTTACTGTTGCTGTATGATTTTGTTTGTACTCCATTACCAGAACTGATACTGTGGCAAGTCAGTTGCATAGCTGGAGAACTGCTTGCCATGCCATCATCCTGGGTTCACATCCTGAGCCTGGATTGTTGCTGTAAGCCAGTAAAAGGTTAATAAGGTGTCTGAATGGACACCCCCAGTCTTAGGGGAGGGAGGGTTATGCTGCCTGCTTTTTGGCTGCTCCTTGCTGGTTTCAGGGAGTCAGGACAAGCAAAGCTGATCAATAACACATGGCCAGCATTGCCCTTGCATCATCATGCCTCAGGTTGTGCATACTTGAGAGCCCTGGCTGATGCCACCCAGGGAAAGGGAGAAAACCAAAAAGAGCCGTCGCCAGGATGAAGGCTGCAGCATGCTCAACTTCTGCACCTGCTGTTCCACCCCATATCTGGTTGTACTCCAACTGTGGACAGGGGGACATCTACTTCTCTACTGGCCCTGTCATGGGGGAAAGCCATGAATGACCTCTTGTTCAGTGGTTGTGTGTGATGGAACTGGTGGTCACTGGTGAAGTTGGAGGGGAAGGTGTCCAGCTTGAGAGGAAAAACAAAGGATAAAAAAACTAATATTACTTGGCGGACCCAGTGGCCCAGAGAGAGTGTATTGGCCTTCCATGCAGGCAACGTGGTTTCTGCAGCAAACATGTGAATCTACAACTGGGCATCCAGACTGAGAGGAGTGTTGCTGTTCTGCATCACATCCAAGCTGGGAGGACTGGCACCACAGCTGACACCACAGGGGTCTCTCACGAGGGCGCAGAGAGCCTGTTCTCTCACAATGTAAAAGGCATGTGTGTTGATACTGGAGGCATTAGACCATTGAAGGCTTTGTGCAGCACCACAGAGAGGAGATGGGGTTAAAGGGCCTATTATATGAGAAGAAGAGGCAAAATACCTGCCTTGACTGCCTATAGCAGTGGCACTGTTAAGACCTGCCCTCATGAATCCCCACTCACCAAATGCCTGTCTCAAAGGGGGGGCCTCTTCTGAACCCACTATAGGGGCAAACCATTTGAGGATGCTAGCCAGGAGCTAGTTGTGGATGGGGCTGGGAGGTTGCCAGTCTGAGACCCTGTCCAGGGTGGCTGGAGAATGAGCTTGGTAAAAAAAGAGAACTTGTATTTCTTAGGCATACACTACAAAGCAAAGGTAACAAAAAAGTGTACAGATACACGGAAAGGTTAACAAGAGGGGCTGAGCGCTTGTGAGTTCCAACACCAAATAAAATCACATCAGCTTGTGTATGCTTTCTAAGCTGTCTAGTTCTTATCATATGTGAAGCAGTTGCAACAAAGTAAACTGAATGAAGTACCACTAACTAAACTGCAAATACAATATATAGTAACTGGCATGCAGCCTCATACTATATAATCACTCTTGTTCACTGGGGAATCGGAATCATACATACTGATGGTATGGCAATGTTTGTGAGACATTGTGATTGGTTTGGCAGGATCTCTCCATGCTGATAAGGTTTCTGCCCTCAGTATAGGAAGTCAGAGGGACACAGTCCTAGGCTGAGGAAACCAGAAGGCCTAGAGGGGTAGGAGATAGGCCAGGGAAGGAGAAGGGGAGGGAGGCAGTGCGAGCAATGAGAGCCCAGAGGACTGAGAGAGCCAGCATATAAATAGGAGAACTGGGTGGAGCCAGATTCCACTCTCTCACTGAACCCTAGGCACAGCCTTCCCAATTCACAGAGGAATCAGAATCATACAGCACATACTGATTCTACAGTAGTGCTTGTGTGACATTGTGATTTATTTGCCAGTAGCTCGCTGTGCTGATAAGGTTTCCACCCCAATAAAGAGAGCTAGATGGACACTACCCAAGACAGAGGAATCTAGATGAACAAAAAGAAATGCAGAATCATACAAACTCCACCTCCTGTGAAGTCCATTGGCACAGAAGAGAGAACCCCCTCCTCCCGTTGAGGAAACCTCTGGGAATCCAAGGCCTTGGGTTACGAACATACCAACATACGAATTTGCCAGTAGATAAAGGCATTATGGTCTATCGAGTCTGCTTGAGTGTGCAGCTAGCAACCTTTATACTGCAGCTGCCGCTCCTTCCCTTCCCTTCCCCTGACCCTCCCTCTTACCCTATCCCATCCCCTTTTGAAGCAGTCCACTGTTCCACAGGCTACCACTTCTGCAGGCAATGCGTTCCACCCAGACACCACTCTCTCTCTATAAAAAAGTATCTTCTCATCTCCCCCTGAACCTTCCCACCTCCAATCTGAGATTGTGACCTCGAGTGTCCTTACCCCACTTTAACTTGAATAGTCCTTCTGTGCCTGTCTTGTTTATTCCCTTCATGTACTTGAAGGATTCAATCATATCCCCCCTGTCTCTCCTCTCCTCCAGTGAGTACATGTTCAGCTCCCTCAGCCTGCTCATGTAGGGTGTATCCCCTAGTCCCTGGATCATCTTTGCTGCCCTGCGCCACATCCCCTCCAGTAACTTAATGTCCCTCTTCAGGTATGGGCACCAGTACTACATGCAGTACTCCAGGTGTGGCCTAACCAGTGACCTATACAATGGCAGGATCACCTCCCCTCTCCTTGAAGACATACCCCTGGCAATACAACCCAGCATTTTGTTGGCCTTTGCAGCTGCCTTCCTGAATTGTACTGAGTTGTTCATTGAGCCCATTATAATCACCCCCAGATCTTTCTTTTCCTCCTCTGTCATGACTAGCTGACCCCCACCCAGCTGGTAGCTCCTTCTTGGGTTTTTTGCCCCGAAATGTAACATCTTGCACTTTTTGGCATTGAACCCCAACTGCCAGGTGTCCAACCAGGTTTCCAATTTTGACACATCATCCTGCAACCCATGCCACCCACCTAGGTCATCCATTATTGCTACCATCTTGGTGTCATCTGCAAACAAACTAATTTTGCTCTTGATGCCCATTGAGATGTCTGATATTAACAACCCAAACAACACCGGTCCCAGCACTGAGCCCTGCGGTACTCCACTTGTCACTGCCCTCGGAGATGACAGCACCCCTCACACCTCCACCCTCTGCTGCCTTCCCTGTGACCAGTTTAGTACCCATCCCACCATTTTCACTCCTGCACCTGTACCTGCCAGCGTACTACCCAGCCTCCCATGCAGCACCGAGTCGAATGCCTTACTGAAGTCCAGAAACAGGACATTCACTGCATGGCCCTTGTCCAACTGTCTAGTTACCCAGTCATAGTAATCTACCAGGTTGGTCTGACAGGATCTGCATGACAAACCCATGCTGCCTAATGTCCTGCAACCCATTGGTCTCCAGAAGGGACACCAGCCTTTCCTTCAGGATTGTCTCCATCAGTTTTCCCACAATGGATGTGAGGCTTACCGGCCTGTAGTTTCCCGGTTCATCTTTGGGACCGCTCTTATGTAGGGGTACCACATGAGCCATCCCTCAAGTTGCCTTCCCACAAGGCATTTTATGGAGGAGAATAGATATGGGCTTGACAGATTGCTGCGTAATGATTTGACTATGTGACTCTATCAGCAAGGAGAAAAATATACTGCAATAGGTGACAACAGGTTGTGCCTGCAAGTCTACTTGTCTAGCAGCTCCACTGGCGAGTGGAATTTCAAACTATTTAGGAGACTCTGCTGGCGAGCAGAGATATGAACCGCATGAAGTAGCCTATGGTAAGGGTAAGTCAGGACTACCCAACAGTGGCTCTACCGGCAACTACAAATATGGAGTCTAGTACACAGTCTATGCAGACAATTAGGTAGCTGCTGGGAGCAGATATGCTTGAGAGCAGAGATATGAACCACCAAGGACAATAGGAAGAAAAGAGAGGGGATCAGATTACTGCTTTGATTCTAATGCTGTGATTCTATTGGTGGCTAGAAATATGGATCACAATAAAGACGCATGTAACCCCTCCCCCAGCCTCCCATCTAAGTGCATAACTTCTTTTGCAGGAGGCCCAGAGGCAAACAAGGGAGGATCACATCAAGTGCTAAAGAATCACCCGAGCAAGTGCAGTCCCAAACAAGGCAGGAAAATTGTGGCCTACTATATGATGTCTTCATTCACCAGCACTCTCGATTACACACCAATCGAAATCTGGATTCTCCCCGAATGCTGATACCGGATCAGGATTTCCACTGCAAACTCCTGACTCCTGGAGTCCCAGATGCCCCCTGGTTCCATCTAAGGCAGGATGAAAATTCATCTGGAATCAAAGCTTATGACTAAATTAATTCAGCTGCAAAGGAAGAGGGAAAATCTCCAGTTCATTAGTCCCCACTTCCAGTTTAAATAAAATGCTTCACTACAGATCTCCTCCCAACCAGCTTCTTTATTTAGCTCCTGCATCACACGATTCCAGCAATGCAGGGGTCACATACTTTGCTAAAATAAATAAAGCAGCTCCATGGGGCTATGCAAACTTCTGTACAAGCTTTGGCTGGACATTTTCTTTTTTTTTTTTTTAATTCGTGTTTATTGCATATTTCGGCACAATCACAGGATACTGTTAAATCTTGTCCTTCTTTTTCCATTGTTTAAGATGCATGCAATTAACATCATGGACATTCATTTTACATATTAAGATTTCCATCAGCTGGAGTTAATTCATATTATAGGTCACATTTCCTTTTACTCAACCTCTCTAATTTAATTTTCTCCATCAATTCAGGTACTTCTTGATAGGGTTTTCATATCTCCGTGTCCCCCTTCCAATCTTAGTTCTCCCCAACCCCCCCTCCTTCCCCAATAGTATGAGACATGGAGTCCATCTCCTCACAAAAATCTGTGTCCTAAAATTTATTTTATATGTGATTTCCTCCATTTTTTTTATTTCGTTTATGATATTCACCCAATCTAGGTAAACAGGTGGGAGTTGAGAGAGCCACCTTTTAGTTAAGGCCTTATGGGCAGCTGTAAGTAGGACATTCCACAAATAGTTTTGTCTGCCCTCTGAGATCCTTTGGTTTTATCCCCAAAATCAAGTTTTCAGGGCCCATTGGTGTAACTATAGATAAAATCTGTCCAATCTTCCACTTAATTTCCTCCCAGTAGTTCGTGAGGGTTGGACACGACCAGAAGACATGGAGATAGTCAGCCCCACCAACCCCACAATTCCTCCAGCATCTCCCCGTACAGTTTTTATCCCATTTACATTGAACAACTGGTGAGACAAAAAATCTTATTCTAACTTTCCATTCAAACTTTTTCCACATGGGAGAAGATGTGGTCTTAGAGGTCTGTGAAAGAGCAGCGATCCAGTCATCCTCGTCAAGGCTTTCCCCAATTTCCTGTTCCCACCTGTTATTCCCCCCCCATCCCTAAGAGCTTTGCAGATGGCAGACACCTGCCCCTTGACTTTTGTTGCATTCATTATTTCCATCATTGTACTTGATATCCCTACCACAGGTTTAAATTGTGTGTTCATAGTTTGCAGTTTGTGTATATGGGCTCTTATCTTCAGGTATCTAAAATAGTCTTCCCGCCTTAAGGAGAACCTTTCCTTAATCTGGTTGAATTCCAACACCACTGATCCTCCATGAAATGACTTGGGAGTACAGTCCCAGCCTTCCCCACCTTTTAAATGTGAGATCCTGCCTGGGTGGTTGAAACTGCTGGTCCCATGCAAACCACCTGAACGGCAAAGCTCCTCATCCAATCTATGCTTGGCCCATAGACGTTTCATGGAGTCTAAGGAATTCCTTACCGATAGCAGTAGTGATTCCCCTACCACTGTTCGGGAATCAGACGTTAAGGCACGTGCCCCCAGTGGTGCCCCTTCCGCCAGGACTTCCTCTATCGTCTTCCACCGTGCTATGTACGGTTTAGCTGACCTGAGGAGGGCCCATCTCAGCTGAGTGGATAGGAAATAGTCCTCCAGATTGGGAAGATTCCTGCCTCCATATAGTTTATTCGTTTGTAATATTGTACTTTTAATTCTAGGCTTCTTATTATTCCAAACAAATCTTAGGAGCATCTTCTGCCAAATTTGAAATTGTTTTTTATGAATTTTTATTGGGAGACATTGAAATAAGTACAGATATCTAGGGAGAATATTCATCGATACAGTTTGTATCCGTAAGTATAAGGGTAGGTTTAGGGCTTCCCATCTTTTAATGTCTTGTCTAATTTGTGCCACTGTTGGTTCCAGGTTATATGTATATAGCAATGACAGTTTTTTTGGTATTTGGGTGCCAAGATATTTTATTTTCCCCTTGTTCCAGCTTGCGTCTAGTAGCTGTTTGATATTGGGTGGGGGGTGGTATCGAAATTTCAAAATCTGTTTTATTTTTATTTAAAGTGTAACCTGAAAATTGGCTGAACCTGTCTATTATAGACCAAATTGTGGGAATAGACTTGTCTGGATTAGTTATATATAAAAGAACGTCATCTGCATATAAAGAAATTTTATGGTCCTCCCCACCCACTTTCACCCCCATCACATCCTTTGCTTCCCTTATTGCTTGTGCCAGGGGCTCTATGTATATGTCAAAAAGGAGCGGTGACAGTGGGCACCCCTGTCTGGTACCTCTTCCCAGGTCAAACCTCCATGAGATACCTCCGTTTACCCTAATGATTGCCTGCAGTGAGGCATATAAAGCTTTAATCGCCTCCAAAAATGATGGCGGGAAGCCCATTCTTTTTAGGACCATAAACAGAAAGTTCCAATTTACTTTGTCGAACGCTTTTTCCGCGTCCAAGCTCATTAAGCAGGTAGGGGTATGCTGTTTATTGACAATTTCAATTATATTTATGGTCCTTCTAACCCCTTCAGGGGCCTGCCAGCCTACTATAAAGCCCATTTGATCTGGGTGAATTATGTTTATCAGTAAGGGCTGTAGTCTCTTGGCTATTATCGCCGTGAAAATTTTATAATCTACATTAAGTAGTGAAATCAGTCTGTATGACCCACAATCTTTTGGGTCCTTCCCTTCTTTCGGGATCACAGTTATGGTGGTGTAGTTCCACGATGGGGGCACCGCTTCTCCCCCCAGCCAAACTTGGTTATAAACAGTCTGTAGCATAGGAACGATATCCCCACCGCACGTTTTATATAGTTCCACCCCAAACCCATCAGGGCCCAGACATTTCCCCACTTTAAGCTCCCTGATTGTACTTATTATCTCCTGGTGTGTGATTGGACCTCCCAGTCTTTGCCCTTGTGCCTCTGAAATTCAGGGTAAATTCAGAGTTTCCAAAAAATCCTGTGCCGCTTCCGGGCATGTTTCTATTTGGGGGCTATATAATTGTTTATAATACGTGACTAATGCATCTGTTATCTGCTCCCACCTACCTGCTAGCTGTCCTGTAATGGGGTGCCTAATTCCTGTTATATGTGCCCGAGCTGATTGTTGCTTTAGCCTATAGGCTAAAAAACGGGTGGCCCTGGGGCCTCCGTCATAGTAGGCCTGTTTTGTAAAAAGTAGGGCCCTCTCCGTCTCTAATTGTAATAATCTTTGTATCCTATTTTTAAGTTCAGCTATTCAGTTACCCCTTTCTCTAGAGAATTTAACCTTCTGTTGGTCTTCCAAGTTTTTAAGCTCCTGGTTTAACTTCTCCTTTTGTTTTACTCTTTCCCTTTTTTTGTGAACCGCTATTGAGATCAACCTTCCCCTAAGCATTGTTTTAACCGTGTCCCACAGAATCTGGGGTGTAGTGGTAGGGCCGTCATTCCAAAGGGTAGCCTGTTTTATTACTTCCCTGATCTCCTCTTTTACCTTATCATCCCTAAGCAAGCTGGTGTTCAGCCTCCATTGTGTTGGCTTTTTAGGAAGTTGAAGATCGATCTCCACATAGATGGGTTTGTGGTCAGATATACTCTCTGCACCTATCCACATTGAATCGAACATCGCTATGTTCTCACCATATATGAAGAACATGTCAAGTCTAGAAAAAGTATTGTATCTGGGGGAGTAATATGTGTAATCTCGAGCTAGTGGGTATTTTTCTCTCCAGACATCCTGTAATCCTGTGTCTCTCATGAGCTTTCTCAGGAGCCTAGAGATTCTCCCATTGGGAGCCGGAACACGTGAGGTGGTATCCATCGACCTGTCCATAATCACATTCCAGTCCCCCCTGCAATCACTACCCCTTGCTTTTTCAGCCATTAGTTTAAATAATTCTGCAAAAAAGGTTATCGGTGACCCTGGGGGGGCGTAAACGTTTACTAAGGTCACCTGTAGCTCTTGGACCCTCCCACCACCATCACATATGGGCCCCTGCATCCGCTATTACCTTCTCCTCCACGAATGGGAGAGAAGCCGACAGCAACGTCGTAACACCTCTTTTTCTTCCTTTATCTAATGAGGCATGATATATAGTCGGGAAATCCCGAGTTCTCAACTTCATAGCTTCACTGGGAGACAAGTGAGTCTCCTGCAGAAACTGTATCTCACAGTTCTGCCTTTTCAGGAATTTCTGAAGTTGTTTTCTTTTAATAAGATGGTTTATGCCATTAACATTGTAGGAAATTACTTTAGATTTTATCCTATCCATAATTTAAGTATTCAGCCTTTACCTGTGTCTTGAGCCCTGTTTTAATTTTGATACAATTGGTTTCTTTTTTCCCAGCTTCCATTCTCTCTTCCTGCTCAAACTTTACTTTCCACCTTTTATTATTGCTAGCCCTGATAAATGCATGCATCCATTTATATTTGTCCCTGTGCCTTGCATGGTATCTAATACAAAACATCATTAACGCGCTGGTTTTCAACCAATGACCAGCCTTAACATGTGCATATATAAGCGTGATTATAAAGCCCTCTAGTGGCAAATCCAAAACCTTAACAGAACATCTCCATAAGTCCACAGACAAACACAAGATAACTTGCAAAACTTTGTGTGTAAAAATATCTTTAAAATTGCAAAACTTTCCCCCTATCGCCCCTCTTTCAGCATCTTTTCCTAGTTTATGTCTTGATTGATATAGGGGGAGTACATTTCTAATTTCCAGTGAAACATAACTTCCTAGGTCAGTCCTGTTCATGTTGAGCGGACTGGTTTGTGTCACAATTGGGACACATTGCCCTTTATGTTGTTGTGGGCTATACCTCTTCAGAGCAGCTTTTCTGGGTATATACCCTATGCTCAGTAGTATTACTAACGTCAGCATAACCGAAAGGCAAAAAAAAACCATCATGATCTCCAGGTTTCCACTCTTTTTCCTCCCTCCCAACCCCTTACAAGGTATTATGCTGAGATTATCGGATTCATCTCCCCTTGTGGCTTCCCCCCCCGCACCGAGGAGGCACAGAGGGAAGCCCCACTGACCATGGTCTGCCAGCTTCCTATTTGTTTCATTAAATTCTACCCCAAGATAAGCAAGTACTTTTTCTTTAGTCGAGATCTCATCCCTCTTACCCATTTTTATTGTAATTCTTATGATTTACCTGCCAGGCTATGCGACATGGGTTCAGGGAGTAAGGGGTGTCACCCCCTCACCCCCCCCCCGTTGCCACCAACCCTATCCAGGCAGGCAGGAGATGTCAGGGTATCTGTCCATCAATCCTTATTCCCCTTCTCCTCCCCCAGTCCAGTTACCCATTCCCCCTTGCTTTAGATCTCCAAATGTTAGTTATATTTTAATACACTCAATCTCGATTCTATCAGTCTCTTTGCATGTTTCAACATGCCCCATAGTCCGTACTATACCTTATTCAACGGCTGCACCTTAATTGTCCATTTCAGTCTGCCACTTCTCCTTCCTCTTGAAAGATCTCATCCTGTCCCAGTTCTTCCTCGGCTGAGGTCTCCTGTGTGTTCAGGGCTGCACGGCACGTTATAGGGGTGTATGGCTTCAGTAGTTCTGTGATGTCTGCTCGTAGATTTGTTGCTTGCTTCTGATGAGAGTATGTCAAGCCCTTACGCACCACTGTCCAAGCCAACCATCATAGCTCCCTCTCTATTCTCTCCTTATCAAGCCCAGGAACCATAATTCCGGAATCTTCTAGGAAACTTTTGGCAGCCAAGAGGTCTTCATAAACTCTAAGGCCCTGTTTGGTTTCTACCCTTAGATGCACTGGGAACAACATCTGCGCCTTTAAGTTTCTGGCTCTGAGCTGCTTAACAATTGGCCACATAGTGCGTCGCGCTTCTTGGACTCCCGCTGTATAGTCATTATCAATTGTTATTCTGTGTGCACCAAGCATGATCTTTTTTATTCTCCAGGCCCTTCTGAGGATCTCTTCTTTTGAGGTGTAGTTGGTCATTCGAATCACAAAGGACCTGGGGCGTGAACCAGAGCTTGTGGGCCATTGAGTGAGGGAGCGGTGCGCCCTATCTATTGAAGCATTAAACTCTGCAGGTAGCTTTAATAAGTCTCTTAGCATTTTTTGTATGAAGGTAATAGTGTCTGTAGCTCCATCCTCTGCTCCCTCAGGTACACCGGCTGGACATTTTCTGAGCAGTAACTGATGGATTTACAGGCAGTGCAAGCTAGGATTCTCTCTATCTATCCACTTGGATGATTTACCCAAAACACCTCTTGACTCACCAACTCTCAGGCTCCTGGCCCTCTTTATATGGTAAGCTGAACCTTTTTTCTCTCCTACCAGGTTGCCCACTCTCACACTCTGGAACTGGTCAATGCCCTCTCTCCGTTGTGGGAAAGCATGCTGCTTCCCCCACCTGGCCCCTGAGCTATGGCCCAAACCTCAAGGGGTACCAGGATTTTGTGCTTCAGCCAGACCCCCGTAACCCACTCCATCTCGGCTCCTTGCTGGTGCAACCAGGCTCATGCCGCTTGTCTCCCTTTTCCTTTTTTCCTTTCCCCCAGCTCAGCCCTTTCTCTGCATGGCTCCACTGGTGCAGCAGCCCCAAAACCCAGCCCTGCTCCAGACCTTAAACTCCCTGCTACTGGCTGCCCTGCCACGGGAGAGCTCCTGGGCACTGCCACCGCCCAGACTCCTCTGAACAACCTGCCTTCACAGATACTGGCGTACTTCTGGCTCTGCTTCCTGATGACTATTCCGGTTAAGGGGAATACCTGCCCAGGCCCTCATTCCCTCTGCTACATCCTGGGCTCACCTTGAGTTCCAACCAGAGGCCACCCTCCAAGGCCTGTCCAATGACCTGTGACCTGCCTGGCCCTTACATGCCAGCACCCCAGGACCTGCCCCTCCAAGCAGGCTCCATAAATGGGTGAAAGGCCCCCTGGCTTCTTTCTGCCCCAGGCCACCCTGCCACACCGGATATGAGGGAGCACCACTGCCAAAGGCCCCCCCCCCATGGGGACCCTGCCACCATCTCCACAGCCCTAGAAGCCTGGGAATACCTATTACGGGATCTCTATAGGCTCCTACCTGTCCTGGTCCCTATGGCCACCTACTTTTCCCTGACCCCCAACGACGCAGGACCTGCTAACCATCCTCCCCCACAGAGCTCCTTTAACCCAGCTCCTCAACACCACGACATTGCAAAAGCCATTCTGTGTGCACTTGGGGGGGGGGGTCTCTCCCTCTGGCCCACCAGGACCACTGAGCTCCCTGTCCTCACCACCTACATCTGCTCTTCCATCCCCAGGCCTAACGCCTGGTCTGGGAAAACAGACCAAACTTCCTGTCTGATCCCTTATATACTCCCTAAACCTGCTCTCTGCTGCCACCTTGAAGTATCCAGCAGTCAAAGTCCCCCAGAGCTCTAATAAATTCCCTAGCTTTGGGGGGTGGTGTAGGAGGCGGAAAAGGGTGCCTAAAAATGGGAGTATAAGTCCCTCTTTTTTTTTTTTTTGTAATCTTTATAACGCCTTCCGCTGGCTCCATGGGGCTATGACCCCCTTCCTCAGAGGGGGTACATCCTCTGGCTCGACCCTCAGCTCATCTGCCCCTGAGGTTCCCCCACGGATTCCCCCTTCATGGCAGGACCAGGTGGAGGGGCGCCGGCAGTCCCCCTCTACCCAGTATGGCAAATCTGGTGGTGGGAGGCAGACTTTACTGGAGCGGTTGGGCCATCATGGGTCCATGAAGCCTCTGCCTTTTTCCATTTTCTCCCTTCCTCCCCTCTGACGTAAGCACATCGGCTTCTGAGCCTCCCGACCCATACTGCCCTCCAGCCACTGCTAGAGGGCAGTCAGCGGGTGGGACGACTAGTCTCCTTCCCTGAAGAGAGGAGAGCAGTCCTCCGGATGCTCAATCCTCTCTCCCCCCTGCCGATCCCCAGCAGCCCAGGCTCATTTCCGAACCTGGGTCGCCAGCATGGCACAAGTTGTGGTATCCAGCGCCTCAACCGTCAGTGCCACAGAGCCAGCTAATAAGCCCCTCTTTTAAGAGGGGCTTACATTGGCATGAAGTAAAGCTCCATGTTACAGCAAGCCAACTAAGTGCGTATCTTGCATGGGAGGCTTTTCCAAACTTAGACTGATTAATGTGTAGGAACTGGAGTTTACTTTATGGTGAGCAGAGCCATCATGAGCTGTGCTTGTCCTACAGTATAAGGACTTTATTTACAGAGAGTAGGCTGGCTGAAGTCTTTCTGAAGGATCAGAGAGATTGGGGGGAGCAGGCAGAATTCAGTGGGACCTGCCAGATCCTCGTAGTCAATCCAGGAAAGGCCACAGCATATAGCAGTACAGGGGAGAGAAAGACATTGGAACCACAGTGAGGAGTAATGTGTAAGCTGCATGTGGTAGCAGCTTGAATAAGTGCAGTGGCAGATGACTGGGAGGAAGTCACAGATTAGCCATCACATCTGCCTTGTGGCATGTGCAAGGGTGAGGGATTGAGCTTCTGAGCTACTGTGATGCAGCTGTGAGCTACGTGCTGACTGGGATGCAGATCACAGCAAGTGGTGATGTAGAGGCAGCTGAATAAGTGGTCAGAATGGGGACGTGAGCCCAGAGTGTGAGCAAGGCTCCAGACACAGCCCAAAGAGCAGGCACAAGGCAACGACTGGCCACAGAGGGGAGAAATTCATACCCTACAGAGTTGGCAGCAGAGACATAGCCAGAGGGTCTGCAGAGTATCAGCACTGTAGCCACATGACCAAAATGATAAAGCAATGGAAAGGCAAGGAGGCGAAGGGTCCAAATCCACATGGAGGGAAATGGCCGAGCAGCAGGTGAAGTGCAGTGCACAGCAGAATGTGAGCAATGAGAGCCCAGAGGACTGGGAGAACACCAGTTTTTTAAACAGGGGGAGTGGGTGAAGCCTGATTCTGCTCCCACACTGAAACCCAGGCATAGTCCTCCCAAGTATACTACACACCTCTTTAGAAAATGGGCTTGAAAAATCCTAGAAGCCGATTAGCAGAGAACCCTTTTCAGCCATACATTTGTTTCTTAACAATGCCCAGTAAAAAATAAGTCCAAGCTGCAAGTAGCCATCACCCAAAGGTATCCCTGTGCCCATGTTGTACCTCAAATCACAAGACCAGGCATTTATCAAGAGTGCCCACTTGTACTAGCAGCCATGTTTTGCCAGCCATTAGGAAGCAAGCGACTCCCCCGCCCATCCCATTCATGTTATGGTGACAACAAAAAAGTGAAAACCCAGTTAACCGCTGGACCGGTGGCACTGAGGGCTGAGGTGCTGGATGCCTTACCTCGTGCTACACTGGCGACCCATGTTCAGAAACAAGCACGGGCTGCCGGGGGTCGGCAGGGGAGGAGAAGGATCAAGCATCCGACGGACTACTCTCCTTCTCCGGGGAGGGGATCGCCAGCGATCGGCATTCTACTGGCCCCTAGCGGTGGCTGAGGGGTGGTGTGCCGACACTACAGAAAGGGGAGGAGATGGAGCAGATGCTCGGAGGAGTGCGTATGGGCATGTGCGCACACTCTCTGCAGGCATCATTGCACACCTCACCTCAGGGGAAGAAAAACAGAAAAGGTCCTGGCCGTGCAGCATGACACTGTTCCCTGCAGGCACCACCCCTGAGAAGACACCTCACTGGCTGGATCCGTTTTGGGTGGGTTGAGTCGCTCCCCACCACCCTGCCATGAAGGGTAAGTAGTGGGAGCATAAGGCAGGGGGCCTGATCCTTGGGGAATGGCACTGGGGGGGGGACTGCCGATGGTACTAGGAGTGCTGGCCAGGACAGGAGAGAAATGCCATATAAAATAAAAAAAACAGTTAACCTGTCAGGGCTTGAAATAATGACCTTGGTGGTACATTTTCTCCAGAAATGTGAGTGCTCCAGCATACTTTTCTGGTGCAAATGTTACCTTTCCACATCCTGGGGTGTGGTATGGCTGCTCAACTGGCAGGTAATCTTCTCCACATCCCCAATGCTACTACACCAGATGCTTATTTATTTATTTATTTATTTGTATAAGTCAGATTTACAACCTTTGAGTCGTGGACTCATTTACAAAGGCACCTCATTGCAGGGAGGGTAGACAATGTTACATAGTGTGGTTACAACAGTGAAAACAGTACAGATGCAAAACATTGAACAAAGAGTACACTTAAGATGACTATTGTGACATATTATAGGTTACAGTCATATATGTACTAGGTCCACAGGTGTTACAGTGGGGGTGCAACCCTGTATATACCTAGTGAGGGTAGAGGTAGAGATGGGGATGGGGGGTGAAAGGGGGAGAGGAATAGGCTGTCCAGAGGACATTGTCAAGTCAGGGGAGGCCTGGCGGGAAGGTCCCACAGTGGGGGGATGGGGGAGCAGATGCTGTAGGGAGTGCTGCTGCAGTGACCATCCTCCAACCCTCCCCTGGAGAAGGTCCCACAGTGGGGGGACGGGGGAGCAGATGCTGTAGGGAGTGCTGCTGCAGTGACCATCCTCCAACCCTCCCCTGGAGAAGGTCCCACAGTGGGGGGACGGGGGAGCAGATGCTGTAGGGAGTGCTGCTGCAGTGACCATCCTCCAACCCTCCCTGGAGAAGGTCCCACAGTGGGGGACGGGGAGCAGATGCTGTGTGAGTGCTGCTGCAGTGACCATCCTCCAACCCTCCCCTGGAGAAGGTCCCACAGTGGGGGGACGGGGGAGCAGATGCTGTAGGGAGTGCTGCTGCAGTGACCATCCTCCAACCCTCCCCTGGAGTCCAAACACACTGCCTCTACAGCATGCTCTTGAACTGGTTTAGTGGGGGGACCCAAGTTTGAGTCTAACACTCACAGGACAAACAGCTACCCCTCAGCCCCACTCCCAGTACCATAGTGCTGGGCAATTATGTTTTTGAAGGAGAGCTATTTTTTTACAGCAAGGAGACCAGCTGATTGCAAGACACTCAAAACTGCTGCCACCGTGTTTGGCGAATGAAGACAGTTGCTGGCACCCAGCTTCGACTCCCACCTTTGTCCAATAGAGATCAAACAGGTACTTTGTAGTGCCAGAACCCTCTAACCTCAATGACCTTTTCCAGTTGTACTTGCAGATAAGAAATCTCTTATGTATGAATATAATGAGGATTTTTTTGTAACAAAAAGTCTGTAATAATTTTTTTTAACCACAAAGCTTATTTTGCACAAACAGGAACTGGGTTTGTGACTACAGGCATAAATATATCTATCCCTGTGTGGTGCAAAGAGATAGGACTGAAAACATTGCAGTCAGCAGAGTCAGACTGAGAAAAGCCACTTTGTTCCCTAATCCTGCTTCACAAATGATATGTCAGAAAATTGCACATGATCCTACCTTTATCCACATGTCTACACTGAGATGGGCACCCACTGAACTCTGACCATCACACACTCCTAGTCCAGCTGCTGCTTCTGGCACCGACTCGGTCATCACTCCTCCTAATTTAACACTTCTCACCTCAGGGTGGGATAATTGCCATGCTGTGTCTGGCCAGATGCGCATCGGTTCCTGGCTTTTTTATCAGTCCTCCCTCGCTTCAGGGCATGACGCCCCCTCTGCCTTGCTTCAGCGTTGTGACCTGCCCTCCCCCTGCTTCAGCACATGATGTGCTCTGGCACTCGCAACCTTGCAGCCCCTCTGCTTCAGTGCATAACACGGACCAACCAGCTTACACACACAACTAGAGGGCTTGCAGCTTCTGCCCCCAGCACGCTCCAGTAAATGATGTGTTCTCACTCTTTCTGTTTTTTTTTTCTCTCAACAGCCCTCTCCTACCCCTGCTTCAGAGCATGAGGTGCGTTAAGAGGATCTCTACTGCCACTGTGGCCAAGTCAGTAAATGCATTTCCAGCTGGAAATGCTGCCTTTAAAAACACATGTTGATCTACTGCAACCACAGTTGTGGCCATCCCTGACAGCTCTAGTCTCACTCTATTCCCGCGTTTTCCCTCCCAAACCTGCTACCATCCACTGCACACACACTGCCACCTTGCCCTAAAGCACTCACTCACTTAAAACATTCAACAGCTCTCTTTTCCCACATACACAAATAAAATTTGCTATGGTTCACCTTACTTTTCCGGACACTGTTCTCTTCACTCTGTCCCACACTGGACCTCCTGTTCGTCTGCTCACTGGCCCTCTGGACTTTCCACTCGCAACCATGGAACATCTAAACTATTTTCCAAACTGTCGTTTATGCCGCAACAAAGCAGAATCAAAATCAGAAGAGCTCTTCCACGTCTCAATGCCTAGCACACCCACAAAAAAAAAAAAAAAGGAGCACTGGGAGCATGCAGTAGACAGAACTGCATACTGCAGAAGAGGGGGAGCAATAAAAGAAACAAGGCACTAATTAAACCATAAAAACAAGTCTCTAAGACTGCACTGCCATCTACTGGCATGTATACCAGTAGAGGGACTACTTTACCAACAAAATCCACTTTTATGTCATCTGTGGTCATTATACACATATATATATATATATATATATATATATATATATGTCTTTTTTTATTTTTTTTATTTTGCCAATTGCACTAGAAAATGTCACATGTAGCCCATTTTCTAAGCACAATAATACCCTACAGGGTGGGTGGTATTGGGATATACTGGACTTTCCAGGGGCTACAAGGCCCTTCGCTTCTGGAGTTTGGCCTCACTATGCCCCTGGGCAGTTTAGTATATCCTAGTATCGCCCACCCTGTCAGGTATTATTGCTTACTTATAACACAAGAAATGATTTGCTGCCAAGAACAGCCAGTGGGTGTCATTTAGGGGGTTGCCCAGTGTTTTAATTACAACCCCAATTTTTATAGTTGAAACCCCTGTATATTTAAAGTGTTAATACTGTTCAAGAGGCACTTTATGCTTTGTAACAGCTTAGTACCAGCATCAATCCTGATACACAGGTAGAGCTTTTTAACAGTAATAGTGCATGCTATGACCTACAGAATGTGTAATGGTCTTTGCTCTTTATTTTGATAGTATTACTAATGTCTTGCACCCATGGATCTGTATTTTCTAACTTTTAATAACAATCATTTTAATAAAACTTTTAACTACAAAAGAACCCCCCGTATAAAATGGCAAGAACAAATACAGGAATCTTACTGAACGAGATCTATCACTGAACTGTGCATTAAAACGCTAGCACTGGCTGTCCAGCTAGCACAGAGGTAGTGCTACTGCTTGCCATGCAGAAGACCTAGGTTCACTTCCTCAGCCTGAGACCTCTAGTGCCAACTGGTGAGGCTTGGTTCTGACATCCATCTTAGATGCCTCCTGCCCAGGGGACCTTCCACTGCAGGATTGCTCCCTGGTGGCCCAGGGGTAGGATGATATGTCATGCTGCATGGAATAAGTGTTCGCTCTTCAGCTGCATCATGTCAATATGCACCTGCTCACCTGGGGAGTGATGCTGAGGCATTATGCACCCAGAATGGGGCTGGCAGGGGAGTTTCAAAGGTATAGCTAGGCTCACTCACCCTTCTGAAGGCCCTAATAGGGGTTCTACTTGGCCTCTCCCCAGGACCACACACTGGAGAGTGATACCAGGGTGCTTAGTGGGAAAAAAATACCCCAGCAGCCCCAGGCAGATGAAGCCACTCCACACCCCGATACCACAGTAGGGCCCCACTGATTCATCACGTGCATCACTGGTTCCTCCTACCAGACCTTGACAGGCAAGTGAAGTATCCTCCTCCAGGCTTGGGGAACTAGTGGGTACATGCAATATTTAGGAATGCGCCAACAACTGAGTTGTTTGCACAAGTCAACGCAGCCACTCTCTGTTCACACTGCAGCACTATACAGACCAGCACTCCGAATGAAGACACTTATTTCTTTCTCTTTGCTGATTTATTCAAAAAAATATTGCACACAGGTGCCATGACATGAAAGGCCTACAGCCAGGCTCCCTGGAGCTTCGGACCACACAGGTCCTTTATCAAAGAGGTGCAGCCGTCACGCAGCTGTGACTCTGTGACACCGTGCCCAGGTTCATACCCCTGCCTGGTGACTCTACAAGGCACACCTGGTTGAGGGGTTTGGGTTCATTCTTTCTCCTGCAATAGGGGTTCATCCCAGAACAGATGATAGTAGCACGGTATCTCCACCCACAGATAATAAGTGGGCCAGATGTTGTGTGCAGTGCCACCCCCTGGGATGCAGTACCTACCCATCTCCCTACACTGGACTGCACCACCCACTGGGGACCACCAAAAAACAGTTCTTACCTTTGCCAATAAACACTTTGGACAGATCATACAAACTGAGTGCCCACACAGGAGAGAAATTCAAATGAATTAGCTGTGCTTTTATTTGAGGACACAGGCCTGGCAGCTGGGGAAAAAGGAAAAGTTAAATAATTACAAGTCACCTCAAGCATTCTCACCCCATATAAATACACCCTAACAGCCTCTGCAAGGTGGGTAACTAACCCCCTCTCAAACCCCACACACTTTGATGATGTACCTGCCCAAGCAAGGGGCACAACAAGAGGAACTATTTTACACAGGATGCAGTAAACTCCTCAACTGGTACCAATAGTAGGATTACAGTTTCAAGTATGATCCCAATACTAAAATGACTCTGGGTACACAGGATTTACACTAGAGTCTCAGTGCAGGCATGGTAGCTACATTGCCCAGGTTCTTTTGGTGGTGCACGTGATGAAAGTTAGCAAGCTTGCAGTCTAATCCCCCAACAGGCCACAGTGTGCTAGCATAATTCAAAGAACTTGAAATTCCAAAGAGAAGGCTTGAAAACCAAATTGTAATCCAAACTGGGAAAAGTACAAAAATCCCACCAGTAATGCCAGCACTCATGTGACCCACGGATGCAGCAGTTCAGAGGAGGCAGGCAGCAGCGCTCAGTAGCACGTTGGGCCACAATCAGACCTCCCAAATGTTCGGCAGTAGCACAGCCCTTCTAGCTCACACCTTTCTAGATACAGCCCTTCTGACTCAACTCTCAGGATATGGGAGCACTGTGCAGCAGCTTCCCAGTTCCCAAGGAGCCCAGACCCCAGAAGCAACCACCACAGTTGGACTCCCCAATGGGTTGAGAGTACACCCGTACTCAGGCACATGCCCTGTGGGTCTCTGTTCCCTAATCCACCCCACTAGATAAGGGCTAACAAGCCCCTTACCTGGCTCTGGAGCAACTTTGGCAGGATGCAGTTCTCTTTCGCCAATCGGTACAGCTCAGCAGCTTTGATATGTAGCAATGGCTTCTATGCTCACACTCTCAGCAATTTCTTCCACATAAAGGCTCATCTGGGACAGCTTTGGACTAAAGTAAACCAAGGGGAAACCTCACAAAGGTTTTTCTGAATGAACCCTGGAGAGGGCTCATAGGATCTTTGGCCCAGCTAGGCCTCTACTTGATCCCACCAGTAGCAGGTCTAAATACCTCTGTGTCCTTCTCAGACTGCCCCCAGCTCCTCAACAGCCCAGAACCTCTATCCCTCCATTCAGTGTCTCATTGGACAGGCAGGGTTGTCCTTCAGTCCTTCTGCCCTGTTCTGCCCTCTAATTGGCACCTAACTCCCACGAGTCCATGTGGGAGGGTCCAATTGCATCATCCTCCAAGCAATCCTCTGTTTCTGTCTCTGGGCTCCCTAGCCTTCTGATTGGTTAGCTGGTGAGACCAAAGGGCACAAAGATGGCTGCCCCCATGTTTTGATGGAGCAATGTGCTCCAGCTTCTTCCATTTTCATTCTTTCTTTCTTTATTTTCCTGCCCCCTTTTAGCGTGTTGGCCCCCAGATTTTGATGCAGCCCCCCAAGGCAGTTATCCGGTCAGGTGTAGCAGTCGGGTGAGGCTTGGAGCACTGGGGAGGAGCCCCTGTACCACAACCTCCTGCTCTTGTGGTGGTCCTTCTGGCTGCTGGTGCAGGAGGTGCAGAAGGACAGCAAAAATCTGGGTCTCTCTCTCTCTCACTTTCTCATTCTCTCACTCTCTCTCTCGCTGTCTCTCTCCCTTACTCATCACTGCCAGACTCGGGGGACTAGGACAAGAAATGCATCTGCAGTCACAAAAAAGCAGGGCACAGGAAGCATCGAAGACTCATGCTGCTGCCCAGCTGTCTCTCCGCACCAGACACGGGGTTGAGCAAGAGAGAGTTGGCAGCAGTGCAGGACCTTGGGAGGGCAGCAACAGCAGTTCAGGTAAGCTCCCACTCCCGAGAAGGGGGTTACAGAAATAGTGGCCTTTTATTTACTGCGGCACAGGAGCTAGCACAACAAAACTCACCCAAATCAGGAACCAAAACAAAACAAGCACAAAGGAAATCCAAAAAACTTCTGATCATAGGGGACTCCATGATTCGGGGAGTTGATACCCATCTCCAGCCAGGGGTGATGGTTAGATGTCTCCCAGGTACATCAGCATGGAGTGACACTGACCGCATTGCTAAAATTGTTCACAAAGCAGGAGAAAACATTGATGTCCTAGTACACATAGGGACTAATGATCTCGCCAGCCGGTCAGTTGTGGAGACCAAGGAACACCTGACTAGGTTGGGTGACAAACTATCATCTGTTTCGTCCGGCATCTCCTTCTCTGAGATCCTGCCAGTCTGGGAGAGGGGTGCAGATGGACGGAAGGTCAGAGAAGGGGAGATAGGGGACCTAAACATGTGGCTCAAGGGCTGGTGCCAGGAAAAGGACACAGATTTGTAGGGAACTGGCAACAGTTCTGGGGCGAAAGTTCTTTAAATTTGATGGACTGCATCTGACTAAAGAGGAGTCAGTGCATTGGGCAGAAGTTTGACGTCTTTGCAGAATATTTAAACTAGCAAATGGGGAGAGGGTGCAGCACCATACGTCGAATGGAAGAACACCCTCCCCTCAGCTAGTGGTCAAACAGGAATTCAACATGTTTGTTGCTCATTTGCATCACCAGGTAAGAAAAGGTTTGTCTCCACACGACGCAGCAGGGTAATGCCAAACTTCATCCAACAACTAACACACCAAAATCTGGCCAATGGAAAATCATGTACACAATGCTCACAGCCTGGGAAATAAGATCCCAGACCTGCAGGCAATAATGTCAGAGGTTAAACTGGACATAGTAGCAATTAGTGAGACATGGTTTACCAGTAACCACACTTAGGAGACTTCAGTACCTGGCTATGTATTGTTCAGAAGAGACAGAGGTGCAAAAGGGGGGGTGGCCTGTATGTTAATGAAAATATCAAAGCTACAGAAATTCAGAATACACATAAGGAGCCAGAAGAACTGTGGGTCACCTTGAAACAGGAAATGGGACAGCCATAAGAACTGGGGTTGTCTACAGGCCCCAGACCAGAGGAGGACATAGACACATTACTGTTAGAAGATATACAAAACATGACAGCTAAAGGGAGGTTCTGATAATGGGAGACTTCAACATGCGGATACAGATTGGTCAATACCAGCAGGAACATCTGCCAGAACTAGACTCATAGTGGATTCCTGCAGGGGAGGGCCTCAAACAACTGGTACAGCAACCCACAAGAGACAGGGCTATCCTAGATCTAGTACTGACTAACAAAGAAGGGATCACAGATCTCCAGGTAGAAGGTCACCTGGGGCCAGTGACCATCACATGGTATGGTTCAATTTGGCTACTACATCTAAATCATCCCATTCCAAGGCAAAATATGGGACTTCAGAGAGCTGACTTTGATAAGATGGCCAACAGAGTTAAGCTAGCCCTGGCAAAAAAAACACAGGTGAGGGGTACAGGCAAAGTGGGCAAGCATTAAGGATGCAATACTTGAAGCAACATCCCATTGTGTTAGACAGAAAAGGAAGTGCAAAGAAGAAGGAAACCACTTTGGTTCTCAAATCAGTAGCAGAAAAGGTCAGAGCCAAGGCTGGCCTTCAGGAAATATAAAGGAACACAGCGGGATGAAGATAGGGAGGCATACCAAACTGCCCTAAGGGAAGCAGGTAAGGCAGTAAGGCAGGCAAAGTCCCAAACTGAGGAAACACTAGCACGAACAGTAAAAGAAGGTGACAAGACTTTCTATAGATACATTAGTGAAAGGAGAAAGTCCAGAGGGGGTATTGCTAAGCTTAATGGAGAAAAGGGAGCATGTGAGGAGGAGGGCTCTGTAAAGGCATCTATCCTAAATAGATACTTTTGCTCAGTATTTACTGAAGAGAAGATAGGGCAGGGCCCACAGCTCAGCATCATGGACACAGGGGGGAGGGAGGTGAGCACTACTCCCTTCACAAAAGAAAGGGTCCTACAAGAGCTTGCTAAGCTCAGGGTGGATAAGGCAATGGGACCTGATGGCATACATCCCAGGGTACTAAGGAGCTAAAGAAGGAACTAGCAGAGCCATTAGCAGAATTGTTTAGTGAGTCTCTGAGCACAGGAGAGATCCCAGAAGACTGGAGAAGGGCTCATGTGATCCCGCTCCACAAGAGTGGTAGCAGGAGGAGGCAGGGAACTACAGACCAGTCAGTCTTACCTCAGTAGTGGGCAAGATTATGGGCACTTCTTAGAAAGGATAGTGCAACACCTGGAATCCATAGGGCACAGGATCCAAGACAGCATGGGTTTACAAAGGAAGGTCCTGTCAAACTAATCTCATAGATTTCTTTGACTGGGTAACCAGAGTGGTGGACCAAGGGGAGCAGTTGATGTCGCCTACCTTGACTTCAGCAAAGCTTTGACACTGTTCCACATAGAAGATTGATAAATAAGCTGGGTAGGCTCGGGGTGTGGGTCAGAAGTTGGTCAACTGGGTGGCAAACTGGTTGACGGGCAGAAACAGAGAGTGGTGGTAAATGGTATACAGTCAGAAGAGATGCAAGTCACAAGTGGGGTACCTCAGGGATCAGTCCTGGGGCCAGTCCTCTTCAACATCTTCATTAGTGACCTTGCAGATGGACTAGAGGTAAGGCTTGTCTGTTTGCAGATGACACCAAGATCTGCAACAGAGTAGATGATGCAGATGGGGTGGGCAGAATGAGAAGAGATCTGGATAAACTAGCAGAATGGTCAGAAGAGTGGCAACTGGGATTTAATGCAAAGAAGTAAAATCATGCACATAGGGAAGAGAAAACCTAAAGCCACCTATAGGCTGGGAGGGAGTTGCTAGCAGTCACAAAGGAAGAAAGAGACTTGGGCATCATCATCACTGATGACCTAAAATCATCCAAGCAGACCTCTAAAGCAGTAGGTAAGGCTAGGGGGTATTAGGGTGTATTAGTAGGGGTATCACAAGTCGTAAGAGGGAGGTAATAATCCTCTGTACAAGACACTGGTTAGGCCCCATCTGGAGTACTCGTGCAGTATTGAGGCCACACCTTCACAAGGACATTAACCAAATTGAGGCAGTCCAGAGAAGGGCAACCAAATGGTGCAGGGACTGCATCAGAAGACATATGAGGACAGATTAACGAGCTCAATATGTATACCCTTGAGCAAAGGAGGGAGAGAGGTGATATGATCGAGGCATTCAAACACCTTAAGGGCATAAACAAGGTGAAAGAGTCTAACATGTTTAAATATAAGAAAAATAGCAGGACAAGAGGACACAGCATGAGATTAGAGGGAGGCCGATTAAGGGGGAATGTGAGGAAATTCTTTTTCACAGAAAGGGTGGTCGATGCGTGGAATGGCTTACCACAAGAAGTGGTGGCTATAAATACAGTGCAGGGCTTCAAACAGGCATGGGATAGGCATAAGGGAGCAATACAAATGACTATGAATAGATAGGCCACTGACAGAGCAAAGGCCGATGGCACATTTATAAGGTAGAAAAAGAAATGGGCAGACTGGATGGGCCTTGCGGTCCTTATCTGCCGTCAACTTCTATGTTTCTATGTTCTATGTAGCCCGTTTAAAGGTAAAACAATCTCCTAGTACACTTGTATAGTTATTATACCCATTTCTAATATCTTATTCATGTTATGGTACCAGTGTGCAATCTTGTTTTGGATAAATCAGCAAAGAGAAAGAAAAAATTGTTTGTCTGCTCTGGAACGTTGGTCTCTGCTGTCTTGGGGAACTGGTGGGTACCACCCACAGAAGACAAGCTGGGAGTTGCAGTCTGAATTCCAGAGAGGATGTCGAGCTAAGACTGGTGGTCAATTGGGCCATCAGAGGACTCCTATGGCAGGCAGAAGGTCTTGGGCAGGTGGACAGAAGACCTGGCAGCTGGTGAGGAGAAATGTTGGCAAAAATAGAAAGTAACGAAAAAAAACTAGTACTGCATGGTTGAATTTCCGGTCTCCTTTCTGTGTCTCCCAAAACTGTTTTACATCAAATCCTATTTTATAAGTGCAATAATACACTTCCAGGTATGTACTGAAGCATTTGTGATGCACTTCCTTGGGTTTGTGAGGATGCTCAGCTTGGCATCATGCCTCAAAAAAACATGATGAGTGCAACTCATGTGCTTTAATGCACACCCTGTCATGTATGTAAGCAATAAGACACTCCAGGGCATTGGTAGTACTGTGACAACCACACATCCATTGGTATAGCAAGGCACAAGGCCACAGACTGAGTGACTTCAGCCTCTGGATGTGCTGTTGTCACAGTCCTACCAATGCCCTGGAGTGTCTCATTGCCCTTATAAAATGAGTTTGTGAGGAACATTTTAAACGGAAAACAGGACGTTTAAAACAAATATATTGCCCCATTGTTAGTATAAATAAACTGCAGCAGACTTTACACAGTGTTTCCCTAAACTAAAAATAAAGACCTCTTCTCCTAAACTACTTCACTATAAGTGCCTTGCTTGATGCTGACTTCCCTACGATACGCTAGCTAAAAATAAGTAAAATGACAAAAATAGCATTAAAATACAGGAACTCTTCCCCCAACTTAAATGGATGTAGCGGACGCCGGTTGTAACGGACGAATTGCTAGTGGACAAAGTAGTCCATTACAAGTGGCATATACTGTACTGTCACCATGCATAGGTCTTGGCCAGTCAGGATGCAGGGATTCCCTTACCCATTTTATAATGTTGCTTACATGACTGCAGTGGAAATTCTTATGATGAAACCCTACATCTGCAGTTGAGAGCCCTATCCTTGTAGTTGTAATCATTCTGGACCCTTAAAAAGATTTCCCTTGGATTTGGCTGCATAACTTTTGGCAGGCTGACTTGTTTTATAAGTCTTATAGTTATGCTGAAATGGGGCCTTGCAACCAATACGATTCCACTGAATGACACCACCTGCCTTATAGAAATGGTCACCTACATGTGAGCATACGAAATTGTCAGCAGAAAAAGGCCCACAGATCTATCAAGTTTGCCCGATTGTGCAGCTCTTAGTTTCATATCACTACAGCTGCCCCACCCCCACCCAAACCCTTCCCTTCCTCCTCTTTCCCAGTCTTTCCCCTTCGTGTTTTTGTCTGTACTAACCCTGCCCTTGACTCTATCCCAACCCCACTTAAAGCTATCCACTGTCCTTTGAGTGATTAACTCCTCTGGCAGTGCTTTCCAACCCACCACCACTCACTCTGTGAAGTAGTGCCTCCTCATCTCCCTCCTAAACCTTCCCCCTTCCAACTTCAGACTGCACCCCTAGTGACCCTTCCCCCCTTTAAGCAGAACAATCCTCCTTCACTGACTTTGTTTATGCCTCTCAAGTCCTTAAAAGGTCTCTGTCATGTCCCCTCTTACCCTTCTGTCTTCCAACGAGTACATGTTGAGCTCCTTCAACCTTTCCTCATATGGCAACTCCCCTAGTCCCATGATCATTTTTATAGCCCTATGCTGCACCCCCTCCAGCAATCTCACATCCTTTTTGAGGTATGAGCACCAGTACTGTACACAGTACTCCAAGTGTGGCCTCATCAGTGATCCATACAATGGCAGGATGACTGCCCCTTTCAAGAGGTGATCCCTCTAGTAATGCACCCCAGCATCCTATTTGCCCTTGCTGCTGCCCTCCTACACTGTGCTGATACCTTCATGTCCCTGTGACTATAACTCCCAGGTCCCTTTCCTTCTCTGAAGCCATTACTTGCACTCCCCCCAGCCAGTAGCTGTTCCTGGGGTTTCCGGCTCCAAGGTGCATGACCTTGTATTTCTTAGTGTTAAACGCCAACTGCCACTCCCTAGACCAGTGTTTGAGCTTAGCTAGATCTTCCCTGAGTGCCTGCCTCTCTTCCTCATTGTCCACTTTTCCACAAATCTTAGTGTTGTCCGTGAACAGACAGATATTACTCTTGACCCCTTCTGCAATGTCTGCAATGAAGGCATTGAACAAAACAAGGCCCGGCACTGGACCTGCGGTACTCCACTCATTACTGGCTGTGGCTTGGATGTCTCCCCCCTTACAACTACCCTCTATTGTCTGCCCTGCAGCCAGCTCTCAATCCACCCCACCAGTTTTTCCCCCACCCCATGTCCCTCAGGTTGCTCATTAACATCCTGTGTGGCAAAGCCTTGCTGAAGTCCAGATACAGGACATCCACAGCATGGCCTTCATCAACCGCCCTAGTGACCCAGTCGAAGAAGTCAATCAGGTTAGTTTCGCAAGATCTTCCCATGACAAACCCATGCTGTCTCTCATCCTGTAGCTCATTGCTATTGAGAAAGGTTATCAACCTCTCCTTCAGAATGGTCCCCATCAACTTCCCCTCTATGGATGTCAAGCTCACCAGTCTGTAGTTACCCAGTTGGTCCTTGGGTCCACTCTTGTGAAGGGGCACCATGTGAGCCATCCTCCAGTCCTTGGTTACATTCCCTGTCTCCAAGGAGATGTTGAACAGGTCCGTCAGAGGGCCTACCAACAACTCTGCCAGTTCCTTCAGGACCCTTGTGTGAACACTGTCTGGTCCTGGTGCCTCATCCACCCGCAAGGCTTTAAGGCCCTTCAGAACTCTATCCTCTTGGATTACCTCACCTGTTATCTCTGCCCCCCCCCACCCTTGCCCCCTTTCCCCTGTGGTATTGGGCCATCCCTTTCTTTTGTGAACATCGAGCAGAAATACTCATTGAGTGCCTCTGCCTGATCTTCCCCTTGTTCCGCCCATCCTCCCTCTCTCTTGATTCTAACAATGTCATCCCTACAACTCCTCTTCTCTCTTATAGGAGGCAGTATAGCACAGTGGTTTAAGGCTCTGAACTGCAAATCTGGTGACATACAGCAGACCAGACCTGGGATTGAATCCCACAGCTTCCACTTGCATACTGTGTGACCCTGAGCAAGACACTTAACTTCCTTGTGCTCCCAGGTCACACCTGGAAACAAGTTCCAGTTTAGTGTGCCTTTCCTGGTTAAACAATTTCACCTTTCCCTTTCCCTTCCCTTATGTATTTAAAGAGACCCTTTTCCCCCGCTCTGATCCCCTGAGCCAACTTCAGCTCCTTGGCTGACCTGGTCACCTCCCTAGATGCCTTTGAGAACACTTCTCTATCCTCCTCAAGCCCAGATTTTTTTTTTAACTTAATGAAGGCCAATCTTTTTTCCCCTCACTTTCCCCTCCACCTCCTTGCTGAGCCAGCTAGGTTTTTTTGACCTGGACTGCTTACTCTGAGATTTGGCACATGTGTTTGTGACCTCATTTATCCCCTTCCTAATGATTGCCCACTTCTGTTCAGCATCCATCCCTGGGTTAATTTCAGCTAAATACCCCTCTAGGATGCTGCCCATTCTGGCAAAGTCTGCCTTCCTGAAATTCAACACTCTTGTCCTGGTCTTAGCCGACTCCTCCCTGTGTTGAGGAGGAACCACACTGAGCGGTGGTCGCTTCCTGCTAGAGGGTCCTGTACTACCACATCCTGGACTTGGTCTCCATTTGTTAACACCAAGTCCAGTATATTCCCCTCCATAGCAGGATCCATCAACCCTTGCACTAGATAACTGTCTTGGATAGACTCCAGCAGCACCTGTTCCCTGGCGTGTACTGTAGTTACTGTCTGCCAGTCAACCACAGGTAGGTTGAAGTCTCCCACTATAACTGTATTCCCTTTGCCACTGGCCTTCCTGATTTTCTCCCCCAGCTCCCTATCCACCTCCTCGCTCTGTGAGGGTGGCCTGTACACCACCCCCATCCTGAGCTTCTTACCTTTAGGGCTTTGGAGCAATACCCATATGGCTTCTGGCCTCCCCTCGTCCCCTTCCTCCCTGGTACACAGTATCCCATCTCTGACATAAATAGCCACCCCTCCCGGTCCCTGCGGAACACCTTGTATCCTGGGATTGTGAGATCCCAGTCATGGTACTGGGTGGCCCAGGTTTCTGAGATGGCGGCAATATCTAACTCCCCCTCTGCCATCATTGCCTGGAACTCTGCCACCTTGTTTGTTAAGCTCCTTGCATTCAAGGATACTACAGTCCACCTTGTGTCCTGCCCCTCTTCTTCCCGTCTCTTCCCCCCCTTCCACTTTTGTCTTGTTCACTTCCCTTCATTCTCCTCCTCCCTCTCTGGTGGGGCGAGGGCTTCTGGTCTCTCCTGGAAGGTGCCTCCTCCCTGTTATCCTATTCAGCCCCTCCCCACTTCTCAGTTTAAATCTATGTTGTTTTTAATGTTCTTCTCTAGCCCCCATGTGAATGCCCTTGTACCCTCATACATAGAAACATAGAAACATAGAATTTGACGGCAGATAAGGACCGCTTGGTCCACCCAGTCTGCCCATTTCCCTATCTAATGGATTAGCTGTAGATCCTAGTTAACCAGCAGCCTACTTCTTTCTACCCCACCCCCTAGAATTGCCTCATGGCTGTCCCATGCATGCTTGAATTCAACCACTGTTTTTGACTTCACAACCTCCTCCAGAAGGCCGTTCCATACATCCACAACCCTCTCTGTGAAAAAATACTTCCTTACATTATCTCTGAGCCACCCCATCTTCAAATTGTGCCCCTTGTTCTTGCACACCTCTTTTTTTGAAAGATGCTACCCTCTTGGACTTTGTTGATTCCCTTGAGGTACTTGAAAGTTTCTATCATGTCCCCCGTCTCCCTCCTTTCCTCGAGGCTATACATATTAAGCTCCTTTAGTCTCTCTTCATATGTCTTCTGGTGCAGACCCTGCACCATTTTAGATGCCCTCCTCTGGACAGCTTCCATCTTGTCTATGTCCTTGCGGAGACTGGGTCTCCAGAACTGCACACAGTACTCCAGATGGGGTCTCACCAGCTGTCTGTACAGAGGATAATAACTTCCTGTTTTCTACTGGTGATGCCTCTCCTTGGCATCCCAGTATCTCACACCCTCCTTACTGCCTCTCACATTGCTTGCCCACCTTTAAGCCATCTGATATGACTACCACCAGGTCCCTTTCCATTTTGTTGTTAGTATCTCACCCATCATTGTGTACTCTTCCCCTGGGTTTTTGTTTCCCAGGTGCATTACCTTGCATTTCTTAGCATTAAATCTAAGCTGCCATACATTTGCCATTTGCCATTCCTCTAACCTTGCCAAGTCCCTTCTCATCCTTTCCACCCCACCTTGTGCATCAACTCTGTTGCAGATCTTTGTGTCATCTGCAAAGAGACATACTTTTCCTTCCAGTCCCTCTGCAATGTCGCTTACAAAGACACTGAAGAGGACCGGTCCTAATACTGAACCCTGCGGCACCCCACTAGTAACCCCCCTTTCTTCAGAGTGGACTCCATTTACTATTACCCTCTGTGTCCTATTCTCCATCCAATTCTTTACCCAGGCTTTCATCTTGGGACCCACTCCCAGGCTGGCTAACTTGTATATTAATCTTTTGTGTGGGACTGAGTCAAATGCCTTGCTAAAGTCTAGGTAGGCCATGTCCACAGCCCCTTCCTGATCTACTACTTTGGTCACCCAGTCAAAGAAATCTATTAGATTCGTCTGGCATGACCTTCTTGCTGTGAATCCATGCTGCCTTGGGTCTTGTGCCCCTCTGGCCTCTAAGGGGTTGTGGCAAGACATGGAACAGTGAAGGGTTTTATGCCTAGCGTAGGCTGCATCTCAGCTGAGATGCAGCCTGTGCTAACATAAGCCCTCACTATTCCATGTCTTCCCCCATCCTACTACCCCATACCCCATTTCTGCACACCAACCCATCAGCCACCCATTAAACTCCTATATTCTTAGCTTTCTCGCTGTGCTTGCCCTATGTACTGGGAGTACCTCGGAGAACATCACTGAGCTTCCCACCCGATTGCAGATACCCCTCACTTCCCTGAACATCTCCTACACTTCTTCCACTGTACTGCCCTCTAGGTCATTTGTTCCTAGGTGCACAATAATATGAGGCTTCCCTCCCACCTTCTCCACACATTTCTGAATGCACTGCCCTACTCTTCCCACTGTCATACCTGGCACACACTCCACCAAGGTTCGGCTCTTCCTTGCTCCCTTACCTCACCATCTCACCCCCTGAGCATAGAATCGGCTAATAAAAGTACCTGTTCCCCCATCCCTTGCACTTCCCCCATGGTTTGCCCTCCTATGAGCCCCTTTTCCTCAGTGTCCTCTGCTTTCATACCCTGCCCTTTCCACCTCCTTTCTCCTCCAATTGCACCTCCACCTGCTCTCCTCCTCCTCCATCCTTTCTGTGCTTGCTCCCTTCCCCAACCACTCCCTCTCCACTACTTTTACATCCTCTTACTGCCCCTTGCATTGTGCCTCCTCTTCCCCCCCCCCAACATGTTTTGGCCTTCCTCCCCCTTTGTTTAGTGTGTTCACGACAATTAACCTACTTCCCTGCCCCTCCCCACTTTTACACCACCGTCTTCCCTCTCTCCTTGTATCCTATCTCCCCCCCTTCCCTCCTGGTCACCTGACTCTTGTTCTATGGTGGCTTCCCCAACCTTCTCCTCTGTTTCCTCAACCAGTACTGCCTACCTGTTTGTTGTCTCCAACCTCCTGCCCCAGCCCTCCCCTTAAATCCATTTCTGCCTCTACTTACCCTGAACCTCTTTCCTACTTCCTCTCTGTCTACCTGTGTTCCCTACCAGCTGCCAACACCCCCTTTGGTGCTCCTGGGACCCTATGGACTTAGCCTCCCTGGCAAAGCACCCCTTCCAGCCCATGGCAGCCTGGTCTATCTTGCGATAGAACCCTCCCTGCCTCTGTGCCCCATCTACTCCTCCTCAACCTCTCATACCTGTCCCCTCCCCCTAGTTCCTGTCTCAAGCTCTCTATCTACAGCATAATTTGTCTGAACATCCTGCACACTGGACAACTCCCCACTTTGCACCAGGTTCCCGGAAACAGTGCTGCATCACACCCAATGCAGCTCACAACCCTCCCAGCCTCCCTGTGCCCCCAACCCCAGTCATCCCTACCTCTCCACTCCTCCCCCCATTCCCCCAAATGCCTTCTTGCCCTGGCCTCAACATCTCCCCCATCTTAGTCTCCAAATATTCCCCAGCTCTTTACAATTGTATCCATATTTCTATAAAGGCTGTAAACCTGCAGCACTGCCCCAAAACTCTTACTCTCGCTCTCCTTCTGTAGGAACTTACAGCTTCTCTCTCCTCCTCCTGTATGTGCCCTTTGGACCTAGTTACTGGCTGCACCCTTCGTAATTCTGCCTATGTATCAGCTAGGCTACTGCTTGTGCTGCTCAACTGTTCCTGCCTCTTTAAGTAGGTGTGGCTTGGCCGTCCACTATAAAGGAAGTGCACTGGGGGTGGTTGTAAAGGTGGTGGGGGTTAGCTCCTTTGGTACACAGTGTCTACAAAAACAATCAGGTAAAAAAAAGACATACTTTCATAAACTACAGGGCAAAAACACAGCTCTAGTTCAATATACCAGCAAACAGTTTCTCAAATTCCTGCTCACGCTAAATGGAGACACCAAGTGAAGGTCTGTTAGGCACACAATTGAATTTCAACCCTCACTAATCCCCTGTTGACATGTGATACCTGCAGTTAAGGTACAAACCTCAGCCAATTTTAAACACTTACTGGCCACCTTCCAGCAAACAGTTTCTCCTGCTCACATAAAATGGAGACACCAACTGAAGGTCTTTTAGGCACACACTTGACTTTCAACCGTCACTAATCTCCTGTTGAAATGTGATATCTGCAGTTAAGGTACAAACCTCAGCCAATTTCAAACACTTACCGGCCACCTTCCAGCAAACAGCTTCTCCTACTCCTGCTCATACAGTATATGCACTTTTTTGTTTTCTGTAAATCTCAGTCCATATAACACAGACATACCTTGAAAGTCTTTTAAAATATTCAAATGGTTTTATACATCTGCGTACACAAGTAAAGTGTCATGTTAAAAGACTGTAATTTTCCCAAGTATTTATCACTGAGTCATGTCTTTTTATGGTTATGAGTCATAGGCACATTTTCTAAGCGTCTGAGCCATTTCCTGTCCCTGAAACATTCATGGAGTCTAGAGAAAAAGATTTCTTGGTTCCTAAACTAGTGCTCTAAGCACCACACCACAATACCCCCATCACCTCCTATAACTGAGGTGTCTGTCATCACCAATGCACTGGAAAGTGATGCCACAGAAATGTTTCTTATTGTAGTATCCAGTGAGGCCAGAGATCATCAATCAACCTGGGAATGCTGCAGCTCTTGAGTTATTCAGAGTCACTCCTGCATCCCAGGGAAATCCAGGGAATATTATGCCTGCTACTCCGAGAGCCAGTAACCCATTTCAGTGCTATGAGGTCTACTGTGGTTATCAACTGATCTAACTGACACTGCCAAAATTGTGAAATCTGAGCCACCCCTAGGCTCCAGAGATTCTTGTGTCTGGTAGACCCCCCCCAAACATTTGGTGGCCAAATCCAAAGCTAATGTTCCTTAAAGCATTTTTACTTTTTAGTTTCTTTATCTATTTAGTTCACTCATTATAAATCACTAATGTGATTATAGCCAATCAGCCCATAGAGCTATTGTACCTCATATCTTGTGTACAGTGTGCTCTCGTGCGAGAGCACTAGGAGGGAGCACTCCACCTCAAAGCCGGGGGGGAGAGGATAGCACAATAGAATAATAAAAAAATATTGTTATAAATCACTCAAACTAAACTTGAATGTTTTATAATAAGTTAATAGGACCTCCGTGGGATGTTTCTTATGGTATGAGACTCCTTCCTTTAGTTTTGTGCGAACAGAACCACTCAGCTTCACTTTCTGGTCCTCTCGCCCAAACCTTAGACTCAGAGTCTCTTATACCATAAGAGACATTCCTCTGAGGCCCTATTAACATATAGTGCAGCATACTGAAACAGCAGAAAAGGGATATATTTAACTTTGTGGGACAGTTCCATCCTTTTCTGGCTAAAAACTGTCCCTTGTACTTGGCAATTTCTCTCCAAAGACTTTCCAGTGGAAATTTGCTGTCTGAGTTAAACAGTGACTTTGTGGCATCATGATATCATAAAGCTACTTGCCAAGGTACAGCCCAACCAGTCAAATGTAAAGGGCAGAGATGGGCAAAAGGAGCGAGCCTGCTCTAAGGACTAACAGACCCTTAATTTGTTCAATTGTAAAAGCAGCAGTGTTAGAGGGGAAATTACTAACAAGCTGGTATTTGGCAGAAGTTGTCCCTATCCCCCCCAAAAATCAAGTAAGGGACTACACTAAAGATCTAGGACAGTATCTCATATTTCCAGTATCAAAAAGGAAACTGAAGGTTTGTCTGACTGGATTTATGAGCAAGCCAAAGACAAAATTAACCCTAATCTATGTGAATGTCTCGAAGGAGGGTAGGAGGATTATTTTATCGGTCAAGCTAATGCATGAACTTAATGTAGTAACAGAAATAGAAACGGGAATTGACACTGCAGTGACTGATTATAGACGTGCTTCTGATATGGTTAGTCACCCCTTGCTGTTACTGTAGATGAAGGATATGGGAATCCATTCAGCTCTGATAAGATGGGTGGGCAGCTTCCTACATAACCGTAGATAAAGGGTAAATATGGGTAACATACAGTCTGGCTGGATTAATGTAAACCTTGGGGCGCCACAGGGGATCAGCCTGGGCTTGCTGCTATTCCTGTTAATGGTTAATGATTTTCAGCCAGCCTGTAAACAGGCAGACTATTTGATAATACCATGTTATAACGTACAGTATGTGACAAGCAGCACCTGAAGGATTTACAAGATTTGGATTATTTAACCGATTGAGCGGAGAATAATAAATGTTGATTGATGCTGCTCGAATACGTATAATGAGAGTTCGTTGCTACAGGGACAACCTGGAAAAGACATTTTACTGTATGTCAAAGGGGAAGAAATTGAATTAACTTACAGTAGGATGCTAAACTGGTGGGGACAATGATTTCAGTAAATCTTTGTTGGCACACTCACATTAACTATGTCATACCAAAGGGCAACAAATTATTCTATTTTTTAATTACCCCGGAAAAGGCTGGTTTAGCCGTGGCAGACCTGTTAGAGGACTATGAAATCCTTCTCCATCCAATTTTGGAATACATTTACCCTATGTGGCACTCAGGCCTTATTAAAGGTAATACAGAGAAATAGGAAGTGCTGCAGAGAAGTGTCTTTCTTTTCATTGATCATTTTTTTGGGGTGTGATACAGCAAGATTACTGTTAAATTTACCAGCATTAGCAGTGGAAAGAGAATCTATTGCAGCACAGTTTTTTAAAATATAAAAAACATGATAAACTTCATGGCCAACCCCTGAGAGTGGCAATTTTACACACTACTGAAAATCCTGGTGCACCATAGAGGTAACAAAACATACATTTAATTTATCCTTGCTTCCCTGGGCAGTTTCTGAGTTTGGCTGATACAGTTGCTCTTCTTCTTGGAATTGATGCCTTATTAGATACAGTATATCTATTGGAAATTATAAGGATTATTTGCATTGCAGCATATAATAATGACCCCCTTTGTTGGTTAACAGGAACTGTGTAATACAGTGAACAGTGATTACTCTGAATATGATATAAATGTAATAAGCTTAAACTTTTATATGAAGTACTATAGTTTATGGTGTACATGTGCTACTGTGTTAGGAACTGCAATGTTTATTGAATACTATATGTATTTTATGTAGTCATGCTGTGTTCGTTCTATGTGTATTGTATGAATTTCAACTGCGTTATACTAGTTGCTATAAAGAACAATGAAAATGAAAATCAACCTTACTAGGGACCTCCTGTACAAAAGAACAACATGGGCTTATCATGGGCTATACACGTTCAGTGAACTGCAATGCCATCTAAAGTGCTTACTCTGCATTCTCCATTTAGGACATAATATCTGTTGAGAATCAAATGGACTTCTGGCAAAATGTTGTTGTAAATATTATCTTGTTACAATGCACATCATCTTTATTCTGCTTGCAGCACTGTGCAAATGAATTGAAAATGGAGGCACTGATCCCAGTTTTTGACTATAATCATCTTCATCTGAGAAATCCACAGAGGAAGGCATGGAACAGCAATGGGAAGTGGTCCCTGAGCTCTGGTGAAGCAAACAATTATCATGTTTCGGTAAATCATCAGTATTTAAGTAGAGCCCAGTAGCTCATGCAGTACTGTCATGTGCTTTTACTGGTGGGTAGGGTTAGGGGGTCAGTTTTAAGATATGCTCCCCATAATCCCGAAGCTCATAAAATGCAATTCCAACACTGCATATTTTCACTCAGCAGTATATGTTTATTTAACGTCGATGCCGTGGTTACAGTATAAGGCGTTCCCAGCTGGTATGGTTCTCAGCTCCACCGAGAGACTGCAAACACTTCATAAAATCCCAGTGCAGTGCTGAAATGTTAATTATGTGTGCAGACAGCCCATATGGTCCTGTTTGCATAGGTAATGTTTTCAGTGTTAGGTATATTTTGTAAGGTGTTTGCATTTGATAAGACACTGGCATTCTGTAAAATGTTTTAACACATTAAGGTAAGGTTACATTGTGCCAATTAGATTTTGTTGTGTAAGATGGTAAACATAAGTATTTGCAAGTCATTGTACAGCTGAAGAATGCAATTACAGTTTTGCAGTTGCATCATAAAACCAGATACTTAGTATGACAATTTACTGAAACATGATAATTTTCCTTTCATCTTTCTGTTAGGTTTCTAGTCTCCTGCTCTTTTCAGGAAATCTTAATTTACACCATTATACGCTACCTATTTGTTTATTTCAAAAGTTTCACCAGAAATGACATACTGAGCTGATAACAGCCCGTTTCCAGATGCGTCCTGCGGGAAAGGAGATGTAGAAGGTCATAAGCAAAACCAACAAAACAGTTGCAAAATCAGCATTGAAAAGCTATACAAATTAGGTATAACTAGAGATATGGTGGCGAGAGAAAACATTTCAGTTAAGGAAAAGACTAAACGTGCATGGTAAAAAATGGTGGAAGGGGAGAAAAAAGACATGTGAATTAGAGTAAGAGGGTCAAGGACAGTTACAAGAGGGAGAACAAAAGTCAAGAAGAAGAGACTTTAAGGAGAAGGCAGAAGAAGCAGAGCGAATAGATAGGAGGAGAGAGAGAAAGAGAATCAGAGCTTAGGGAAATACGAAAAAGCAGACTGACCAGCAGTAGTTTTCCTAGAAGGAATAAGGAGGGAATGTGAGATACAACTGTGGAGAGGGTAGCTGGAAACAGAGGGAGGAATTAAGAGGGATGAACAGTAGGAAGGAAGAGTACCAAACCAGAATTTTGAAATAAAGAAAACACAATTGGTAAGATGCCTGGTATCAAGAGAAGGGAGAGAAAGGTCAGAGTAGAAAGAGCAGTAGTAGGTACGAGGGGAACAGTCCAGAGCAAAATGACAGACAGAGTGAAATAGGGGGTCCAGTCTGGCAAGGGAAGGTGTAGGTGCACTGCTATAAATCAGATCACTATAATCAAGGATGGGGAGAATCATCTTTACGATAATTTCACAGCGGACAGGAAGCAGGATACATGCGTTATGCCTGTACAGAGTATTAAGTTTGGGGTGACATTTTTGATGAATGGCATCAATATGAATGGAAAAATTAAGATGACAGTCAATACAAACTCCAAGATATTTAAAAGAGTATACATCCTCAATCAAAGCACCATCCAAGGTATGAAAAACTGGGAGAGAGGAAAGTCTGGAAAGCCTCTGACAGGTGCCAAAAGTCATAGAAACTGTTTTTTTGGCATTGAGAGTTAACTGGTTAGACTTGAACCAGCATTGAATATTGTCAAAATCCAGTTGTAATTGAGAGGTAAGATCACAAGTAGAGGAACCAGATGCATAAAGTACTGTATCACAGGTGTACATACAGTATGAATGAATGCTGAAGAACAAACAGTGGGAAGGTCAAAAATATGGGAAAAAAGAATAGGACCCAGGAGAGACTCTGAGGGACACCTGAACAGACAAGGAATGGGAAGGAAATTGAGGTACCCATCTAGACAGCCTGAGACCTACCCTCAAGGTAAGAATGGAACCAGCTGACTGCAGAGTCAGAAAGACCTGCTGATTTAAGCTTGGCCAAAAGGAGAGGGTGTGCCACTGTGTCAAAAGCTTTAGCAAGATCAACAAAAATGGCAGACACAGTCAGGCCCTGATCCATACCTGAGAGAATGGAGTCAGTGAGTTGAATGTGGGACATAGAAGTCAAGTGAGACTTCCTAAAACATGACTGAAATGGGGTAAAGAAGGAGGAGGGGACAAGGGAGGAAGAGAGTTAGTTTGTCACACTTGTTACTGGGCCTGCCTCCTCAGGAGATTAGAGGACCAGATGGTATATATCTTTGGAACATTCTGCTAGCAGCGGCTCACAAAGCTATTACTCACAAGTGGCTGGCCATGGACCCACCGACCTACCAACACTGGATCTCCATAGTCCAAGAAATACAAGACATGGAGGAACTGACATATAAAGTTAATTTAAGGCCACATATTTTCACCCATAGGTGGACAAGATGGCTCCTTTGGCCAAAAATAAATCCTAAGCCACCTGCTAGTGGCAGTGTACCCATCCTAGATCAAATGTAATACAGTATTCACTACTAGAGGCCCCAAAAAATGGAAGACAGAATGATGGAAACTTTAACTTAAACAATCACCTAAGGGGGGGAGGAGAGCAGGGGATGGTAATAAGAAATGCATATGAATTATTACTTGTGCAAAATGGAGAGGAATTGTAAGTTAATGTAGGAAATGTGCTTGAAACTGGAATCTGTTATTGTTGTCAGTGGAATGAAATGTGCATACGATAAGTATTTTTATTACTGTACCCAAGTGTTTCAATAAACTTGAATTAAAAAAAAAAGGAAGGAAGAGAGTTGAAATAAAACAAGGCATTCCTGTAACTTAGATAGGACAGGAAAGAGAGATGTAGGATGGAAGTTACCAAGATAGGAGAGATCACCACCTTTAGGAAGAGAAATGACAGTAGCCTGTTTCCAGGCATCAGGTACAGTAGCAGAAGGGAAGGAAAGATAAAGGGTCTCTCTCTATCTATCTAACTGTTATGTTTTAACTATGGTTTGTCTTTCAGTTTTGTGTTGTGTCTATGCACTTTCTCTTGGGATCCAACTGTCATCACCGGTGAGTGTTAGGGCTGACAACCCCAAGGCCCCACCCCCCAATGCCTGTTGGTGTGTGCAGGGTAGGGGTGGGGTGTTAGAGTTGGAAACCTTAATACCACATTTCCCTGCTTTGTGGCTTTAACCCTAACTAGAGCAGTAACAGGTTGTTTGCAATTTATATAGATGATAATATATATATATATATATATATATATATACACACTGATGTACTTATATAGATACACTGTGTACATACAGTGTGTGTGTGTGTATATATATACACACACACACACACACACACACACACACACATATGCATACACGAACACACACACACTCTGATGTACTGAAGACAAGATATGGTGACAAGGTATTTTGGTTGCAGATGATCCCAGTGCCTGCTAAATTATATTTGGGATACTCTTACATGAGAAAAAAAGTTTTTTGGCGGATCATCTGGGCAGAACTTCTGTTTTGTTCTGTGTTTGTGCATGTTGCACCTGGAGTGATGTTAGCCACATAAAATCTATGGGTGAAAGAAGATGTATTGTGTAAACAAACAAAATTATAATGTTCATAAACCACTCAATAAATGAAGTGACGGTGTGAATGTTACTGTAACTTCATTTTCATTAAATGCAAAAAAGGGGTGTATTACAGAAGAATCATTCACTTGATGTTACACTAAGCTGCATTAGTGTTTTAATATGTATAAAATAACTAAAATTAACTTCCTTGTGGCCCACCACAGCCATTCCATTGAGTGCATAGTAAGGAATCTATAATCATTATTTCATCCTATAGCCATGCCCCTTTGGTTCCACCCTTATATTTGGCTCTGTCCTTTTATTGCTGCCACAGGACTCATCTTAAAATCCTGGATCCACCCCCTACTTGCTACTAGGTTTCTAGTTCTGTTAATGCTGTAATTTCTGTATCAACACCAAGTGTAACATCGTTTTCAGACTGCATGTATTACTTTGGAAATTTGTTAATAACATTTGGATTACAAAATTAGATGGTTAGGATCAGAACTAACATCGCTAATCCCATAACACTTGCAGATGAGGCATGATTTTCTACAGATACAATGCACTAGCAAGGTGGCTTGTATTCCTTCTACCACTTCTATGAACTAGCTAAGAAAAATGGACTGTTACTGACTGCTATGTCGATAGGTCAGCACATGCTATGTAACAGACTGAGTGGCAGTGATCTTTAAGGGATTATGAGAAGCGGATAAATGAAAACCGTGTTCTATGAAATTCAATCCCCTGACTATGTGAAAAAGGATTTCATGGCTTGAACTGTGTTAAAAACTTGAATGTGCCTCCATTATACTGCAAAATGACAAAGAATAAAACACAGCTAAGTATTTAATTAATTTGCCTTTTATTGCTGATCTGTAATTATCCCTAAGCCACCCCACTCACACACACACGTAAAACACACTGATGCTTACTCTTCAGTAACCACACAAGGGCAAATTAAGCTTCCCATATAATTTACAGTTAGGGTCAAAGTGAAGTACAAAGGCATATAAGATATTTCATTTTCTTTTGTTCCGTGTGTAGTTTTTGTACAGCTATGATAAATGCATATGGATTTATGGGAACACTGTCTTTGCTGACTTTGAAATTGCATTATTGGTTTACATTGTCCACAGCCTTGATACTTCATTATCAAATTAAACATACCACAGTATAATAAAAACACAGGGATGGAACTACCGCAGGCACTCATTGCTTCTTGTAGCATCCCTGTGTACTACGGTTAGCACAGCCTTGCAATGTAAAATCCTGGGGCCTGATTCTGAGATGCCAACCTAAGTGCAGAAGTATCAAAGACAACTTTGTGCTCCCACTAAGCTTGTGAGGCTCAGCAGGGTCATAAACTCCTCCCAGGCTTCCACAGAGTCATTTGCATGTACCTGATAGAAGTGGGGTTGCACTGCTAGTGTTCCAGGGTGGCAACTCTTAACAAATGGTAGCACTCACAGTCCAGGTTGCAGACTGTGGCAGCATTACTGAGTTGCCAACTATTAAAAACAGGCAGGAACTCAGTAAGCCCACACACAACTGTAAAAGCTAGAGAGGGAGTCCAGAGAATGGAATGGGACAGGTAGAAGAAGAAGGGGCCACTGGACACCAAGGATGCCATGGCATCTGGAGACTGAGGATAGCAGCAGGTGAACAGGGGCCTGATTTAGGTGAGGAAGGGATGACTAGACAGCAGGAATTGCTTAGAAGTCCAACTAGAACAACGGTGGGGGCCCAGCATCCCAGATACAGTTGTAACCCCCTCTGGTTATCTCTAGGTGTAGATTGGTAAACACACAAACTGGTGCTTACTCACCTGGTAAAGGTGATTATTTGAGTACCCTTTATAGTACTCCGCAGTCAAAACCTCTTGGGGCAGTCTCCGATGGCCCAGGACCTGGAATTGGCTCTCCAGCATCGTGGGAGGTGGCATAGGAGGAATTCACTCTCAGGTACCTAATATGTGGCAATTTCATTGAATGAGACCAGGGAAGGCAGCAGGAGGTTCTCTGCCCACGATGCTTGCCATGGGCCATAGGTGTTAACTGGGACCTCAGAGCCAGAGTTGGGGGATGGTGCCTGATTTTGAGAGAGGTCACTACAGGAGGGACCTCTCCCCTTGTGTTCTCCTCAAATTGGGCAGCTGAGTAGCCGCTGCTTTATGGACACTCATAGAAACAGAGAAGTTGACGGCAGATAAGGACCGCAAGGCCCATCCAGTCTGCCCTGTAGGGACCTCAAAGACTGGGCTTGGAGCTAGAGAGATTAAATTTGTATCTTGTACCCCTGAAAATTCCTTTTTCTTTGGTGCCCTTGTTTAATCTTTTAATGTGTGGAACACAAGTCACGCTGCAGGAGGGAGACCTGTTTCCAGCTGAAATACCAATAGAGTATAGATATAGCAGAGTTTTAATATCTAGTTCTTCACGACAAGCATTAATAGACACAATAATCTGCAGGCTAACATTTAGACATAACGTTTAACAAAAAAGGGTTAATGACCCCTGGCTACCAGGCTGTTTTGTAAGTATTTGTCTTAAGTAAATATTGTACCTTACGTGAGTGAGTTGCTCTGTATTGGGAGCAGATCTGGCTCACGGCCAACCTCTCTGGATGCACAAAGTAAAACTGGAGATTCAGAGATGAGTCAGAGGGGCTGGCTTTGGCCAGCTTGAATTTGATTGGATCATGCATCAACCTATAGGATGGATGGAGAATACCCACAGGTTTTGACTGCAAAGTACTATAAAGGGTACGAGATATAATTTCCTTCAGCTCCTGCCCAAGGCTCTCGGCTATTATTGTTCACACAGTCACTGAACTGGTAGGCAGCACACTCACTCCCAGTCTCTGAGGTGGACTTTAATATGGCTACCCTCCTCCCCTTCCCTCCCTGTCTAGCGGGTTTGTGATGCTGAAGTTTGCGAAGAAAGGGGGAGGGCACCAGCTTCTGACTACGCAGTGAAACAGCAATGAAGCAGGGTGAAAGAACACAGTATCTTTGTTATGCAGAAATTAAGGATTCGTCTTGTGATGGCATGGACTCCATCGAGGTGCAGGATGATGTTCTCTCCTTCTTGTCTCTGCTGGTGGGCAATCTCATATCTAAAAGTGAACTTATTAGGAACACAACAGCAACAATTCGTAGTGGCTTAGACATAAAAGATTTGTTCCAGGCAGGAATCAGATGAAATCAGGCACATTTTATTTGTTAGAAATGTAAAAAGGCTCAAGCCACACAGATCCACTCCATGGAACAACAAACATGTCAATTCATCTCCTGTCAGTCACTACAGGATTGTGGCCATGGCACAAGTTACTCGGGGGACCGGGGTCCCAAACCTGGATCCTACACTCAACTTTTTGATTGGTGAGCCATAGAGGGTGCCGCTCCCTCCTGTCAACACTATAAGGTGCTAGCACGTACAGCTTCTTACGGCCTCCCCACCAGTGGTAGAGGGGCAAATCTTACTTCAGGCACAGTCTCTACTCAGGGGTACTGATAGCATTCGGGCATAGTCCAACCACCTAAGGCCATCCGCCCTGCCGATCCACAGGCAGGGTTTGCACATGGCAGTGACCACCATCCCTTGGACACAGTTCTCTCCCTCGTACCTCCACAGCAGCCTCTTTTTGACTGGCTGGACATGGCTACAGGAGGGGGTCTAGTCCACCACCCTGGACCCCCTGGATCTACATCTCTGCCACTCCATGGCCTGGACCTTCTATGGCAGCCATCTCAACATTGTTTCTCTTCACGGAGCCAGACGGGCTCCATCAAGCATGGCTCTCTCCTCTGTGGCTGCAGACGGCTGTACCCCCTTCCCACCAATGGCTTGTGGGGGTCCTTCTGCTTCTTCAGGACTGGGGGCAATCTCCCCACTTTGGCCCTGTGCCTCGCCAGCCCCGACTGGAAGCCCACCTCCCGACCGGCCTAGCAGCAGGCCTCTACGCTCCTCACTCCTCACTCCTCCTTGACTTCTCAATGACTGCCCCCCAACTGTCACCCTTATGCCAGTGGGTGCTTGAAAATCCGCCGTGCGATGCCCAGGCTCCACCTCCTGGCAGACCTGGCACTGCCCATACCCAAACCCAATGCCAACAGGGCATCGTTAGTAACCCCCCAAATTGACACGGGGGTTACACTGTGAAACAATGCAGCATGGTCTTGGTGCATACCAACAATACAGCGTGGTCTTGGTGCATACCACACTGCTACATACTTTAGTACCACATCTGTGAGGAGCTGCCAGGAGGTTCACAGGAGCTATCCTTGAAAGTGCCGGCCAACATCTTAATTCCTGAATTTTACTACACTGCACTTGGGGGGGGAGTAGTGTGAGGCCGTGCACATAAGGAAGGGACAGAGAGTGTTTCACAATAGTTGAAGAAAACAAAGAATTTAGAGCTGCTGTGGATAAGACAGGGTTAACATTCATTCCAGCAGGAGGATGTGAACAGAAGCATTTTGTTCATGCCAGCCTTGGAGTGGGCTCAGGAGGCTACCCAGAGCCCAGGGAGATAAATATGGGGCTGTGCCAATAATGACTGAGAACATATGAACTGGGATTTCTGGATCCATAATTACCTGTAAAAACGAACTTTTTCAGAACCTTACAGTAAAAGTCAACTGCTTGGACATTTGAGAGTGAGTGTACTTATTTATTATATCATGGCAAGGTTTCAGGATCATTTAAAAATCCTCTAAACCTGAGAAAACAGAAACCAAAACACCTGAGTGCAAGGGAGCTCCTGGCGAGCAAAAATTCCCCAGCCAAAGGTTTTTCCATGGGCCATGTCTGCTCACATTCCAGGGCCATAATGCAGGTGGTGTGCACATCATCTGAAGTGGGGTTTGCATTGTGGGGTCCCATCTGGGATTTGAAGTGGGATTCAGTGAAGGATTTGTGATTGAAGTGTGGAAGATTGTGCTTCTGTACTGTGTGGGCCCCCGAAACCTCTCACATAAGATTAAGGCCCATACACAGCCATACACTGTGAAAGAGGCAATATAGCACAGTGGTCTAAGGCTCTGAGCTGCAAAATCTGGTGACATCCAGCAGACCAGACCTGGGTTTGAATCCCACAGCTTCCACTTACATACTGTGTGACCCTGAGCAAGTCACTTAACCTCCTTGTGCTCCCAGGCCGCTCCTGTAAAAAAGCTTTCAGCTTAGTGTGCTATACCTGGTTAAACAACTAAATAAAAAGTAACTGGCAGTTGGGCCACATGAAGAAAGCCAGACAGTATGTGACTGATTGCAGAACTGGAATATTTGCATATGTGTAACCACTAGGTGGCGCTATCCCAAGGGCTACTACCCCTGCCTGCTTGGCTAGTAGCAGGTTAAGGGGCCTGAGTTCTGAAGCGGGTGCCTCCACCCGGAGGTCAGGGTTGCTAGTGGTCAAGCTAACCTGGGCACAGCCCTCCGGGACACTGTAACCCCCCTCTTTCCCCTCTAGTGGCCTGAACAGTGTACAATAATCACTTTCACAATACCCCTGGTACACCACACAAATACCCACACGGTTTGCACTTAACACCAGGGCTGGTTCCTCTGGCTCGATCCTGGGGACCCCTGTAAAACAAGGTTATGCATAGCAACAGTACAGTACTTTGAGCACAAACTGGAATCACAGTCAGATTACATGCAGAAAAAGTTAGATCTGATTTATTCAGGGGACTTGAACAAGGGAGGGGCAAAATCAGGTTAATTAGCTTAAAGGTTATATCAATCAAGCAGTTATGCATGGGCTTTGAGTCCCCACACAGTCACACCTCTGGGTACCCAGGTGGAGAAGAGATGGGCTAGCCAGGACTGTTGCCCGGGATTGGCCAGCGTCGCAGCTGGTTGGGGCCCTATGATGGAAAACACAACATGCACAGTACACAATATTTGTAATCTGGAGCCAGAGGGCTCAGTTCGTAAAGGAAAATGAAACAACAAGACAATCAGATGACACACTCAGATTAAGCTGTTGTTGCAGGGAGCTACCCTGGTATTTACTCACGATACCCAAGACTGGATGCTGGATGAAAATCGAGACTGAAACATAGAAACATAGAAACATAGATTTTGACAGCAGATAAGGACCGCTTGGCCCACCCAGTCTGCCCATTTCCCTACCTAATGGATAAGCTGCAGATCCTAGTTAACCAGCAGCCTACTTCTTCCTACCCCCACCCCCTAGAATTGACTTATGACTGTCCCATGCATGCTTGAATTCCACCACTGTTTTTGACTACACAACCTCCTCCAGAAGGCCGTTCTATGTATCCACAACCCTCTCTGTGAAAAAATACTTCCTTAAATTACCTCTGAGCCGCCCCCCTTCTATCGTCAAATTGTGCCCCCTTGTTCTTGCACACCTCTTTTTTTGAAAGATGCTACCCTCTTGGACTTTGTTGATTCCCTTGAGGTACTTGAAAGTTTCTATCATGTCCTCCCTCTCCCTCCTTTCCTCGAGGCTATACATATTCAGCTCCTTAAGTCTCTCTTCATATGTCTTCCGGTGCAGACCCTGCACCATTTTAGTTGCCCTCCTCTGGACAGCCTCCATCCTGTCTATGTCTTTGCGGAGATTGGGTCTCCAGAACTGCCATAGTACTCCAGATGGGGTCTCATCAACTGTCTGTACAGAGGGATAATAACTTCCTGTTTTCTACTGGTGATGCCTCTCCCTATGCATCCCAGTATCCCCCAACCCTCCTTGCAGCCTCTCACATTGCTTGCCCACCTTTAGGTCATCTGATATGACTACCCCAGGTCCCTTTCCATTTTGTTGTTGTTAGTATCTCACCCCCATTGTGTACTCTTCTCCTGGGTTTTGTTTCCCAGGTGCATTACCTACACTTCTTAGCATTGAATCTAAGCTGCCATACATTTGACCATTCCTCTAACCTTGCCAAGTCCCTTCTCATCCTTTCCACCCCACCTTGTGCATCAACTCTGTTGCAGATCTTTGTGTCATCTGCAAAGAGACATACTTTTCCTTCCAGTCCCTCTGCAATGTAGCTATTAAGACACTGAAGAGGACCGGTCCTAATACTGAACCCTACGGTACCCACTGGTAACCCCCCTTTCTTCAGAGTGGACTCCATTTACTATTACTCTCTGTGTCCTATTCTCCAGCCAATTCTTTACCCAGGCTGTCATCTTGGGACCCACTCCCAGGCTGGCTAACTTGTATATTAATCTTTTGTGTGGGACTGTGTCAAATGCCTTGCTAAAGTCTAGGTAGGCCATGTCCACAGCCCCTCCCTGATCTACTACTTTGGTCACCCAGTCAAAGAACTCTATCAGACTGCAGGTGGTTGATCTGGAATGCCAGGAGAAGCAGGGCCCACACGAGTCACAGAGGTGTCGTTCCTGTTCAAGAGTGGAGCAGGGGGCTGATTCCCAGGCAGGTGTCTCGTCAATGGCTTCTCGGTGCAGTGGGTAGTCTGGCTGGGCCAGTCTGGCAAGGCCCAGACTGCATGGAGACAAATTCGGATGCAGTCCATTTTGGGCTGGATACAGCTTCCAGCAAGTAGAACACAGTTCACACAGTGGGGAACTAACTCACAACCCACTAGCAGCTTATAGCACATTTACAAATCGGGAATTCTACTGTACCAGGCAAAGCACTCCCCGGTCACAATCGCAAAGTCTCTGCACACACCGGGAGCTTAGGGGTAGCTGGAACTCCTGACAGGCCGATCGCATTCAGCAAAATCTTCGGTCTTCTTCAGGTTGAGCCTGGCCCAATTCAGTAGCTTACTTTAGTCACACAAACTTGGATTTAGTCCAAATAATTCTCTCCTCTCCCTCTCAGGAGCAGCACACCGACATGCAGGCCAAAAACTTAGCCTTTTCAGAGTTCTCCCATGCGAATCCACTCAGGATTGCTGCTCAGAATCACTTCAGCTCCTTCTTGTTCAGCTTCCAGTTTAGATCTAACTGAAAACTGCAAGCAGCCCAGGACTTCCCCAAGATCCAAAAGATTTGGTTGGCTGATTTGGCTGTCAGTCAACTCAAGAGCTCCCCCTTCAGTTGCAAAAAAGGCGCAAACAGTTCAAACTACAGTTCCTACAGATTTTGAATTCAGACAGCTCCTATAGTCCGGCTACATTTTAGGTCCCAGCAGTACTGATTGGTCCAATTTGCAGTCCAGGATCAAGATAGTGGAGACAAACAAAACACTCCTTGCTACAAAGAAAGCAGGTTAGACAAACTACATTATCATTATCACGCTAAATGATTTTCAGTAAAGAGTTACATCTTTCAACAGAGCTCCCTCTCAGATTACTTAAGCTGCAGTCAGGCAGCTCTTAAAGAGACAGTACACAGAGGCTATACAGGCTCTGGTAATCACATTTAAACTGCTAAAACACAGGACACCAGCCTGGCAGTGAGCATTTAGGCAAGCTCAAGGAAGACTTTTTGGGAACCCCCATTTGTAGAGGGGTTACACCTTTCCCTGCCTGGGAAAACTTGGCATCTGCATCAAGTCTGTACCATCATAACATTGAAAATGCAACATATACAAGATATTTATACCATTAACATGCTATACAAGTACTTTCTGATTCGTCAATTGGCATAACTTGTCACTTTACTATACATCTCAATGTACTCCACGATATAATTTCCATTCTGACAATACATTATGCATATTTCACACAGGTAAATTGAACATTGCCATATAGAATCATGTAATAACTTCTTGTACTCTAAACAATGCAAGAGGGGACCCTTCCCTATCAGCTAACTTGGGGCTGGATGGGGCAGGGGCACCATGGTGAGAGGGCAGAACAAGTAACCTGGAATGGGCTGTCAAGCTCAATTTGGGCAGTGAGCTGTGAGAGACATAAACACCTTTGTGGACTACATTGAGAGGCAAATCCACTGGCCCCCTTGGGGAATCGTAACTGAAGTGCACCACTGGCTTAACAACTCAGCCAGTCTTTCTGGGGTGAACAACTACAGTCTCTGTACTTTCAGCAATGGTCTTGGAGCTTTCATCACTTGTGAGGGGTGCCTCTGCATGAAGGGGAATGTCCAAGCTGGGAGCACTGTCAGCCCCTTGCTCTGTAGTCTCTGTTTCTACAACACTTGGCTCATTTTGAAGACACTCTGGCACTGAAGGGGGATTGTCAGCAGTCTCATAGTGTTCCTCAAGTTCTGGCATGTCACCAGAAAGACTCATACCATCAGCCTCTCCTTCAGGCAAATCATACAGTTCCACAATACACAAAGACTCAGCATCCTCAGGCGTGATACTTTGCACTTCACTTTCAGGGAGCATTGGCTCAAGGATGATGCCGGGGTTAGGCAGCCCAGAAGGCCCAGCTTCATCCCCATAATTCAACATAGGATTTCCACGAAACAACTGACTCAGTTCATATGAGGGGTAATAGGCATTATCACACCCACTGTCATCCGAGTTAGACTGGCAGTCACTATCATTCTGGGCCTGCTGCAGGGGAAGTCTTAAATCGGCAACCGCGGGGGCAGGCTGGCTCTGTTTCTTTCTTGCAGCAGCACGAGTCACTGGTCCAGGGGAATCAACCTCGGCGGGTTCAGCCTCAATTATAACTTGACCAATAGGTAGCAAGTGGTTATGATTCATGGTCTTGACAGCTTTGGAGTTATTCTCTGGGTGCACTTTTTACACTTGCAAATTATCCAACTTTCCAACTATGACATGGGGAAGATGGTGCCATTGATCAGCAATTTTGTGTTTACCATGCAATCCTAAATTTCGTACACAACACACGGTCTCCAGGCCTAAGCTCTTGAGCCTTTACTTTTCTATCATGTCTCTCTTTGTTGGCTAGATTTCTTTTGGCGGCCATTGTCTGGGCCAGTTGATAGGCACAGTTCAATTGAGTTTTAAGTTTTTGAACATATTGCAGATAATCTTCGGCTCGGACCCCATCGGGAGAAACCTCAAAACAGACATCAACAGGCAGCCGGGCCTCTCTCCTGAACATGAGATGATAGGGAGAGAACCCAGTAGCATCATTCTTCGTGCAATTGCATGCATGTACCAAGGTGCTAATCTGCTGGCTCCATTTATGCTTATCTTTTGGGTGGAGGGTGCCTAGCATGTGTAGCAAGGTGCGATTAAAGCGTTCTGGTTGAGGATCCCCCTGCAGGTGATAAGGGGTGGTTCTTGACTTTCACACCCCCCCCATAGAGAGAGCATTTCTTTGATTAGCCGACTCTCAAAGTCCCGGCCCTGATCCGAGTGTATTCGCTGGGGGGCCCCATAGTGGATGAAGAAATTCTCCACTAGCACCTTGTACTCGGTAGATGCTTTTTGATCTTTGGTAGGAAAAGCTTGTGCATACCATGTGAAATGGTCCATAACCACTAACACATTGCCAATGTTTCACTGTTCAGGCTCTAAACTCAAGAAGTCTATGCAGACTAGTTCCACTGGGGTACTGGTAGTAATGTTGACAAGGGGGGCAGCCCTCTGAGGCAGGGCTTTTCTCTGCAGGCAGCGACTACAAGTCCTTACATGGTGCTCAACATTGGCCCCCATCTTGGGCCAGTAGAATTGAGATTGTACTAGGTCATGGGTCCGGTCGATACAGAGGTGGCCCATATGATTGTGGAGGGACCAAATCTTTGAAGGCTGTGGGCAGGACCAATTATTGCTTGTCTATTTGGCCACCCTGATCTATTGTCTCTCTATACAACAACTGATTAAGCAGCTTCGACCTGGGGCCTTCTTTAAACAATAAAGTGGTTCGTAGATCAGAGGAACGCAACTTGGACACATCTTTTCCTGCATAAAGGGCATCAAGTGCTGGCTGAATCATAGGATCTCGGGACTGAGACCATTGAATGCTGTCATTGTCAAACTGAGGTAGTGCACTAATATCTAGAGCAGAAAAGTGGCAATATGCAGCCGGTATGCAGGTGTCAGAGGGGCCCAAGTGATCTGCTAAGCAGTCCACTGTGTCCGTAGACATCTGTTCATTTCTATCAAACTTTTGGCACAATGCTCAGATGTCAGGTTCAGACAGCCTGACCCAGTCACTCTTGGAAATGGGCCTCCAGGATAGGGCGTTAGCATCAATATGATTCAGGCCTGGTCTGTATTCGACAGCATAATCATATGTTGTCAATGCAGAAAGCCACCGGTGCCCTGTGGCGTCTAACTTAGCTGAAGTCTGTACATAAGTCAATGGGTTATTGTCAGTCCTCACCAATATTTTCACCCCATAAAGGTAATCATGAAACTGGTCGACAATGGCTCATTTTAACGCAAGGATCTCCAACTTGTGCACTGGGTAGTTTCGCTCTGATGAGGTCAAGCTCCTACTGGCGAATGCCACTGGTCTCAAACTATCCTCATGGTCTTGATACAGTACAGCTCCTAGACCCTGCAGACTGGCATCAGTATGCAGTACATAGGGTTTGGTGGGATCAGCATAAGCGAGGATGGGGGCATGGGTGAGCTGGTATATGACTTCATGGAAAGCTGCTTCACAGCCAGGCATCCAACGGGACCCAAAAAGGTCACCTGGGTGGAAATATGCTTTGTCTGGTTCTTTGATGGCCCCTTTTTTGTATTTTCGATTGGTAGGAGGGTAATCCTGGGTAAGATTCAAGAGCGGCCGAATCACTTTGGAATAGACCTTTATGAACCGGCAGTAGTAGCCACAGAATCCCAGGAAACGTTGTAGTTCTTTCAAATTGTGGGTCTGGGGCCAAGTAGTCAGGGCTTCAACTTTACTAGGATCAGTCTCTATCCCCTCTGTAGACACTGTGTGCCCCACATACTTCACAGAGGCTTGGAAAAACTGGCACTTGCCAATGGACAGCTTGAGGCCGAAATCTTCCAGTCGGTCTAGTACTTTGAACAGTCAACTCCCATGTTCCTCTAGGGAGCTCCAAACACAATGGCATAGTACAAGTACACCAGGCATTCCAGCAAATTCATGTCTCCCACAGCTCGTTCCATCAGTCGCTGGAAGGTGGCTGGGGCGCCTGATATCCCCTGTGGCATTCTCAACAATTCATAGAACCCCAAAGGACAGATGAAGGCTGTCTTCTCACGGTCCGCCGGAGCCATCGGAATCTGATAATATCCACTGCAAAGATCCAACACCGAGAACCGTTTGCTCCCAATCAAACAATCCAGAGCATCTTGTATACAGTGCATGGTGTATTGATCAGGGATGGTCCGCCTGTTGAGGGTCCGATAATCCACACACATTCGTACTGTTCCATTTTTCTTACACACAACCACAATGGGAGAAGCATATGGGCTCCAGGATTCTTGTATCACACCAGCTGCGAGCATGTCCTGCAAGTGTCTTCTCACATTGTCTATGTCTGCAGGGGCTAGGCGTCGAGACCTCTTTCAAAATGGCCGTTCATCGTGCAGGCGTATGTGATGCTCTGCACCCTGGACACATCCCACGTCCCATTCCTTCAATGAAAACACTTGATCTCTCTGGGCAAGTTTCTTGCTAATTCTAGTCTTCCATTCAGCTGGCAATGGGGAGTCACCAAAATCAAACAAGTCGGGAGTCACTCGATCTGTCTTGCCAGGGAGTTTGTTGCTGGGCAACACTGCAGTGTCTGCGCAGTGTACCGTAGCTAGGGTGCATTCTCTGTTCACCCGGATCTCCCGATCTGACACATTATGAATCTGGACCATCACTCATCATGTATAGGCATGAGCATGAGCTGGCAAGATGCTGGGCTTAACCAATAATCCTTCCGGCAATTTTTCATCACCTGGTGCGTCCAACATCAGTATTTTGTTCTTGACATGTTGGAGGAGGCAGACCTCCCCTTGAACAGTACACTGGGCGTTAGGGGCCAGTACCATTGATTCGGGATCCTTCTTCCACAAGACCCCTACTGGTTCATCTTGGTCCACTCCCTTGGGGTTCTGTTGCAAATCATAAGCCCTCTTGATCAAGGCGGGAATTCTTAGGGCCCTCCCAGTCCGTCGCCTTGTTTCTCATGACAGAGTTGTGCCAGTCTCCCAAACATATGGGCGTTGGTCCCAATTAACAGGGGAACCCCATCATACAGTCCAGTAGGGGGACACACTAAGGCCAGTGTCTCGACTTGCTCCTCTACACTAGTTACAGCTGCAGGAAATGACAACCAGAGGCGGACATATCCTAGGTAGGGATAAGACTTGTCACTCAGCCCCCACACATGTAGGCCTTCCAGGGATTGGAAGGGCACAGCAGATAAGTGTTTTTCATACCAGTCCTTAAATACAATGGTCACTTGGGACCCACTGTCCAGCACAGCCCGAGTAGGAATATCATTCACAGCCATGGTAGTCTCCATTGAAGGGCCCACTATTTTGGACCAGTCTGGAGGGACAGCAGCAGGGGCCTGGACAGACGATTTAGCCACATAGGGATTTGAGTTACTACTTCTTAAACCCTCACTGCGGTCATTTTGGGCACTCCTAGACCGCTGATTCATTCTCCGAAGCTCACCTTGAAGCCTATATACAACTTTATCTAGGTCTTTTGTGGACCGGTATTCTCTCTTCATGTGCCCATCCTTCCCACAATTATGGCAAAACATGTTTTCTGGGATTTGGGGTGGCTGAGGCATCACACTGGGAGCTGGGGCAGGGGTACTACTAACTGAAAACTTTGGTGCCATCTCTGTCTGTGTGGAGAGCATTTGAAGACATCTCGTCAATTCTCTTACTTCCATAGTCAAGACATCGAGTTTCAAGCTGCTGTCAGCAGGAGATGCCTGGGTGGACAGTCCCAGCCCCATAGCAGATGCAGTTGGATAAGGTTCGGTGCCTGTACTTGCAGGAGCGGCCTTCATAAAGAGACTGTTTTTTATTTCCCTGAACTCCCTCAGAAGTTCATCCCATGGTGGCACACCCTCATTGGTTCCCACTTTGGAAGGGCCTTCTGATGCCGTGATCACTTGGGCTGCGCTCACCCTAGAATTACAATCCCCCTCTTCATCTTCAACCTCTCAGAGTTCTTTTATCAAGTCACAATAGTCCGCTGGGTTACCCCTTCTATCTGGGAGCCTTAATTGAAGGAACTGGAATTTAGAATGCTTTGCATGTTGCAGTATGTGCCCCAACCTCACATTGTTTAAGTCACTGGCGGCTACCCCACCTTTTTGGTAAGCTTTCTGCAGCGCTCTTTCCAGATGAGTAACATATGCAGACAAACTTTCCCCTGGCCATTGTTTTGTACCTCAAAATTTCCACATCAAGTTCTCCCCTGACTCAATGCTCCCAAAATTGCCTTTGATTGTAGATAGGTACTTCTGGGCAGATGCATCAGGGTTTGTGGATCTCAGAAATTTAATGGCCTCTAGGGTGGGACCTCTCAAACTTTCTATGATCCTTTTCTGTTTCTCAGCCTCTGCACACTGCCATTCAGGTACCAAAGGGGCAACACAATCTAACCAGGTCTCCCAATCATCCTCCCCTTGGGGGTTGGGGAGGGTGCCGGAGAAGATTCTCAACCTTCGGTAAGAGTCGTGACTAATGGCAGATACAGACATAGGAGCCAGCATTGGCATGGGCACAGAAGGAGGGGCAATAACAGGTGCTGGAGCGGGAGGGGGTGTTGGTGGAGGAACACCCCCTGGTGTCAGGAATAGTTTCTTTAAGTCCTCCACAGTTTTCCCTTCTTCCAGCAACAACTAAGAAAATTTCTCCTCAAAAGTCCCAGATAGTGGGGGAGTTACTCATTCTCCCAGGGGTCTTTACTGTCTTTAGTTATCACACTCCAGGCAGTGAGGGCTCCTTCGGGAGTGATAGTCCGTGGCACTTTGGAACTGTCTACTGGGTCCTTACTCTACTATCGCCATGAAACATTGGGCGAGCAGATTAGCCTGTCGACCCACCACCACAGGGTTTTGTAAACATTCAACCTTGGAAAGTACTCCCTCTACAGTGTCCTTATTGGTACCCAGAGGAATATCCAGGATAAGTATAGCATTTTGGGGGTTGATCTCCTGCCCAGTACACCACCCCACCAACTGGTGTACAGCCACTTCTGTTGGGGTAGCCATTCATTTTTAACAGCAATTCACAAATTTGGCCACTAGGGGATGCTAATCCCAGCGGTGAGCCTCCAAGATGTAACTCCTAGGTGGCGCTATCCCAAGGGCTACTACCTCTGCCTGCTTGGCTAGTAGCAGGTTAAGGGGCCTGAGTTCTGAAACAGGTGTCTCCACCTGGAGGTCAGGGTTGGTAGTGGTCAAGCTAACCTGGACACAGCCTTCCGGGACACTCTAACCCCCCTCTTTCCCCTCTAGTGGTCTGAACAGTGTGCAATAATCACGTTTTCAATACCCCTGGTACACCACACAAGTATCCACACTGTTTGCACTTACCACCAGGGCTGGTACCTCTGGCTCGACCCTGGGGACCCCCTGTAAAACAAGGTTATGCACAGCAAATAGCAACAGTACAGTACTTTGAGCACAAACTGGAATCACAGTCAGATTACATGCAGAAAAAGTTAGATCTGATTTATTCAGGGGACTTGAACAAGGGAGGGGCAAAATCAGGTTAATTAGCTTAAAGGTTATATCAGTCAAGCAGTTATGCATGGGCTTTGAGTCTCCCCACACAGTCACACCTCTGGGTACCCAGGTGGAGAAGAGATGGGCTAGCCAGGACTGTTGCCCGGGGTTGGCCGGCGTCGAAACTGGTTGGGGCACTGTGATGGAAAACACAACATGCACAGTACACAATATTTGTAATCCGGAGCCAGAGGGCTCAGTTTGTAAAGGAAAATGAAACAACAAGACAATCAGATGACACACTCAGATTAAGCTGTTGTTGCAGGGAGCTACCCTGGTGTTTACTCACGATACCCAAGACTGGACACAGGCTGGATGAAAATCGAGACTGCAGGTGGTTGATCTGGAATGCCAGGAGAAGCAGGGTCCACACGAGTAGCAGAGGCGTCGTTCCTGTTCAAGTGTGGAGCAAGGGGCTGATTCCCAGGCAGGTCTCTTGTCAATGGCTTCTCTGTGCAGTGGGTAGTCTGGCTGGGCCAGTCTGGCAAGGCCAAGACCGCATAAAAACAAATTCGGATGCAGTCCGTTTTGGGCTGGATACAGCTTCCAGCAAGCAGAACACAGTTCACACAGTGGGGAACTAACTCACAACCCACTAGCAGCTCATAGCACAGTTACATGTACAGGAATTCTACTGTACCAGGCAAAGCACTCCCCGGTCACAATCGCAAAGTCTCTGCACACACCGGGAGCTTAGGGGTAGCTGGAACTCCTGACAGGCCGATCGCATTCAGCAAAATCTTCGGTCTTCTTCAGGTTGAGCCTGGCCCAATTCAGTAGCTTACTTTAGTCACACAAACTTGGATTTAGTCCAAAATAATTCTCTTCTCTCCCTCTCAGGAGCAGCACACCGACATGCAGGCCAAAAACGTAGCTTTTTCAGAGTTCTCCCATGCGAATCCACTCAGGATTGCAGCTCAGAATCACTTCAGCTCCTTCTTGTTCAGCTTCCAGCTTAGATCTAACTGAAAACTGCAAGCAGCCTGGGACTTCCCCAAGATCCAAAAGATTTGGTTGGCTGAATTGGCTGTCAGTCAAAACAAGAGCTCCCCCTTCAGTTGCAAAAAAGGTGCAAAAAGTTCAAACTACAGTTCCTACAGATTTTGAATTCAGACAGCTCCTGTAGTCCGGCTACATTTTAGGTCCCACCAGTACTGATTGGTCTGATTTGCAGTCCAGGACCAAGATAGTGGAGACAAACAAAACAGTCCTTGCTGCAAAGAAAGCAGGTTAGACAAACTACATTATCATTATCACTCTAAATGATTTTCAGTAAAGAGTTACATCTTTCAACAGAGCTCCCTCTCAGATTACTTAAGCTACAATCAGGCAGCACTTAAAGAGATAGTACACAGAGGCTATACAGGCTCTGGTAATCACATTTAAACTGCTAAAATGCAGGACACCAGCCTGGCAGTCAGCATTTAGGCAAGCTCAAGGAAGACTTTTTGGGAACCCCCATTTGTAGGTGGGTTACATAAGGAACAATTAGCACTCAAAGATTTTGGGGCCCAGGAAGGCCCCCCCCAAAGATGACTGTGTTGCTGGAAAGTATGTATACTAATAAGTATAAGAAATTGCACTTAAAAAGCCTGTTTCTGGGCTGGCCCAGTGGCACCGAGGGTTCAGGTGCTGGATGCCTCACTTCATGCTGTGCCAGCAACCTGGGTTCAGGAACGAGTCCGGGTTGTCGGGGGTCGGCCGGGGGTGGGCAGGGCAAAGAGTGAGATCGAGCTGCTGCAAGGTAGCTCTCTCCTCCTGGGAGGGACTTGGGTCTCACTGGCAATTGGCCACCACCCGGTGTAGGACAGATGGTGGCGCCGACAGGGAGTGGTGGAAGGGACTGAGCCAGCATCATGGGGCGTGCATACGCCTCCACGCACACATGATGCCTGTGTGCTGGGGTCCCGGGAATAGGGGAGAAAGGGGAAAAACTGGTAAAGTACTAATTAAAAAAAAAGCCTGCTGCTGGGAAGTTTAGGGCACTGGTGACCATGGTGGTAACTTGGTAGTGGTTCAGTATGTAAGCAGCTTTGAGTGTTGCCTCAGTACAAGACATGAGTGGAGGTAGATCAATTTCCCTGTTGCTGTGACAAGGGTTGAAGAATTAGTATTGTGGTGGTGAGTCTAGTCTGTATGTTGCACAAATGCACCGGCCCAAACACAACAGAATATCCGTGAGTGCCCAGCATATCTGGGTTGTATGGAGAAAAACAGCTGCTGTGACAACACCATTGAGAATAATGCAGGCAGTACAGGAATAGTGATGAAATCTCATATGCACATGAGCAACAAATTACAAATGATGTGACGCTTGCAGACAAGGTACTCAGCTGGTGAGACTATGTTCACCATGCAGAGGGGAGGTCATTGGCCAAGCCACCAATGACTGGGTGATGTGCACTCTGGCTCTGGAGCAACAAGTCATAATCAGTAATGACATCATCTACAATACTTCTACCATTGAGGAAGCTTGATTTGAAAAGGCCATGCAGCAGTATCAGCAGGAACATAATTCAGAGGGGAGTGACTACACCATCCTTCTTGACCCCCTGAACATGAAATCTGTAGCAGTGGTAACCAAAAAAGATACTGAACTGAAAGTCAAAATGAACACTGACACTGAGGCTTTGCAGCCCTCGCTTTCATTGTAGGGACTTGGACATGATGAGTGTCACTTGCATTCACCAGAGCCTCGTGCAACAGGACAATTAAAAAATACACTGCCTACTGTGGGTGAAATAGAACCAATATCCACACAGCATGAGGGACCCCTTTGTGCCTGAAGGTTTGGACAGTGAACCAGAGGAGGAAGCACAAGCAAACCCTGTACTTGGCAAACTCTGGAAGGCTGCCCCAGCCCGCCAAATGATGCAAGCAGCAAGCAGAGCACTACCTATGCACCACCAATTGGGCATGGTCATAGTATGTGCTTTCAAACTATGGACACCCTCTTTCTACCACCACTACACCCCAGAAGGTTGGCCCAAGGAAAGGCATGTCAACTGTGCTCAAGCTGTGCAAGATGGCTCACAAGGACTCCTACAGGGTTAATGATTGATGAGAGTACAACTGACATCCTGGGTTCAGAAGTGAGCCTAGGGTGTCAGAGGGCCGGCCAGGAGGAGGAGGAGGAGGATCAAGCATCCTACGGACTGCTCTTCTTCTCTGGGGGATGGAGCACTCGGTGTTCGACCTACCCCTGGTGGAGACTGGAGATCTGGCAGCCAAAGCTCAACAAACTTCGGGAGGCATGACAGACGTCCAGAGCTCAGAGCCATTATGTCATTGCATGCCACACCTCCCCAGGGACTGCGTACAGCAAAAATCATTGTCTGAAAGGGAGGATGCTTGCCCTCCACCAGACCCCACACAGTCAACTGAGGCACCCCATCACCAGAATACTACCAGCCTCTGTTCGGGGAGTTCATGCCCTTCCCCAATGGCCCTGCCCTGGGGGTAAGCCAGGCTGCACTCCAGTGGCAGCAGATAAGTCCTGGGGGCTGGGTGCAGGGCAGATCGATGGTGGCCAGCCAATGGTCAAAACAACCCTCTTCCAATCCATGACATGGAAACACAGAACACAGAAGTTGATGGCAGAAAAAGACCATTGGTCCATCTAGTTTGCCTGCAGTACCCTATCCTACCCTCAAGACATAGTGTCTATATGGGGTTTACACTCATACTACCTGTCCCTATGTCCCCTGCCTTCTTGCTAGCCCTCTGGGTGACTGTTGACCCTTTAACCCTATCCTAACCATGTTTGAAGCAATTAATGGTCTTAGTGCCCACCACCTCAGCCGGCAGGATATTCAACGCTTAGCTACTCTCTCCATTAACAAAACAAACAAAAAAACACCTATCATAGCAACACCCTCTGATCCTCCCCCCAGGAGGTAAGAAATGGCTGTTGGCAGCCCTGATCACCGCAAAGAGGGTGCTCCTGAGACAAAAGAGGGAGCAATCACCACCTCTTATGAAAGAATGGTTACTGGAACATGAAGGAACAGCTAGCTATGAGAGAGTACAGCACAGTACTCACAACAAACTGAGTACTTACTCAGAAATCTGGGGCACATACCTGACCTCCCCTTACTGTACCACACCCTCCAATTGTTTCCATCCTCTAGGCATCCAACCAACCACGTTAGTGTGAGCCTGACCAGAGCTTGTCATGCTGGTATCAATGCATCAAGGATCCTGAATGCATGTCAACGGGCTATCCCACAGGGTTCTTCCCCCAACACACACACACACACACACACACATATGCCTAGCTTCACATCTATTCACAGTTCCCAGGTGGGGGGATCCATAGAGCCAGGTCAGGTAAGTGCTACTTATACCACTTAAAGCAGGCAGACATCACAGACCCTTGACCATTTAGGGACACAATGGCATGTCTAGTGCTTTTGTTATGTCAGCACTGGAATTTGATTCAATTATTACATAGTGTATGTTTACATGTCCCATAAACTACTGTAACAATTTCACTGTTTTTTGCACTTTTTAGAGTTAAATATCCAAGGAGTGAAAGCCCTGGCTAGGTTAATACCTTTGTGCTGCATTGTGTTATTATTTGAAATTGAATAAAATTGTAATTATTAAAAAGAAAAAAACGTTCATCCCTACTGAATTTCGCTCCCACCAGCTTCCATTCATTTCAGGTCCCCCAAAAACAAATGACCTGAAATCTGGACTAGAGAAATTTGTTCCCAGAACACCCCTGGCCTGTTGGCTGGACTGTTCACTGATCAAACTGTTGTCATGTTGGTGCCATTGTTTAATAAAAAAGGGATTGTGAAGCACACATTAAGCATGGGGCTTAATGTTAAGCTGCCGCCCCTTTAAGAGAACTTAGAACCTGCATGTATCTATCTGTTGCACTGTCTGGCAGTACCATGTATACCTGTCAATCAGAGAATTAGTCAGTCTGGGGCTTGTCCTCAGGAGAAGAACATCTGCTGTACAGAATAAACCTGCATTATTATATTTTATGCGACCGTCTAGTTATTCTCACGGTCCAGATGGGGCCCTCACCAGCAGCAACCGAAGGGTCTGGCAGATCACAGAGAAGGTAAGGGATCCTTTAGTGGCAGACCACGTAACCAAAACACCACACATGGTGGAGAATGCAGCCCTTCTTCTGTCCAGATGCCATCTCACTTGCCTGTGCCCTTGGTACCCCAAAGTCATCATCCCAGTATGCCTGAACTGCTTGAATGATTAATTACAACACAGCCTGGCTGCACAGAGAAACATTAAACGGTGTCCTGTCTTGTACAGCAGCCTGCAGCCTTCTTACTGTCACAAGCCTACTAAAAGTGCAACCTATTCAACATTGCTAGCCAGCTAAACAAATTAACATCAAGTTATTTTTAACCAAGCCCTATGCTCACTGGAGCTGTGAACTGCAACCTCCACCCCCCACCCCAGCCATCACTTCATGGCAAAGCCGGTGCACACTGCTCCCTTCTGCAAAGCCAGCTCCATATACAGTCTCACAGTGAAAACAAAAGAGGGGTACAGCCAGCCTGTCTAAAGAGACTGCTGAATAAATAAACGAGAGCAGAAAAAAAAAAAGAACGAAAACTGTACTGAGCTTGCCCTTCCATCTGGGCCTGCTGCAACATCTCCACACTGCTCCCCGACAATTCTGCCTTCCCCTCAGCTGCACCAGATTGTGGCTCTGCCTCTCCTCTTGACTGGAGATCTCCACAGCTGACCTTCTCCAAAAAAGGCAGCCATTATGGACTGCAACCCCTGTCCTGCTCCTCGAACCACACAGCTCAGTCCCTCCCCTCCTGACTGCAGCTTCCTCTTGCTCCTGCCGCACGGAGGTCTCCTCGAACTCATGAAACTGAGCTGCTCCTCTCCACTGTTGCATCAGAGCCTCCACACTAGTATTTCTCCAACCAGCTGCACAATACCTGTTCTCCGCAGCTCCCAACCTCCAAGTTACACCACAAAGCCCTGCTCGGCCATGCTCCAACAAAAAAATAAAATAAAATAAAAGGGGGCACACAGAAATAAATACAGAAACAAGGGGCAAAGAAAAAAAATACAAGTAACTGCATCAGAACTGCCAGCACAAAAGGATCTGCTTGGCCACGGTTCAGAAACGGCCATATCAATAAATAAATAAAACGGGAGCAAGAAGAAGGAAAAAATAGGGGGGAATAAATAAAAACAAAGCAGAGGCACATATTTCATGCAGGGCTCCGTATAAATAAAGGGGCAAGTTAAATACAAACAAAATAAAGCACAACCCTGGTATATGAAGACAAGCAAAGACAGCATAATAAATAAAATGGGACACAGCTTATCAAGTTAAACAGAAAATTCCCCCAGCTTTTTGCCACTTTCCATCACAGATTCTTCTCACCCTTTCTGTTGGGGAAGAAGACAGCAGGGCGGCAATCACCATTTTGAACACTGTTCAACAGCCAGTCAGCCTCATGGCAAGGATCCTCCATCTTGGATAGAGCAAAACAACAAGACAGGAAGTGAACCTTAACCCCCCCGCTGGTGGCCATCTTGCTACAGTCAGCCAGTCAAACCCCACAGGAACTGTATGTCAGAGTTCAGTGGCCATCTTGTGAAGGGCACAATTTGACCTCACTCCATTGAAATAAATGGCAATCTTATTAAAATGAATGGACACTGCAATAATTAGCTGATTTTGCAATGAAACCTTTACTTAAATAACAAACAACACAGAACTGAGTGAGAATTCTTTATTAAGATGTCAATTGATGAACTTTGCTACAAAAATTTGTACTTTTGTCTACAAAACAATTTTTTGCTCAGTACTTCATCCATGACACGATGTCCTGTCTCCTACTTGGCGGCAACTCCTTCTCACCTGTACGACCTTCGCTCAGTGAAACAAAGCTCATCTCCAACCACAATGTCTGATGACAACACAGATATGGGTGCTGGAGCATCCAGAGTCCTACCTTCATCCACCTCAAGGGCATGGGGCTATAAAATCGAAACAATCCTCCATGACATCCAGTCTTCTATTTCCGTTCAAGGAGCATCAGCTATGCAAGCTATTCAAGATGACCTGGCCTACATTAAAGCCATTACACCACAGTCCATGGTCCATACCAGCCTACAACCAGTACCCTTCTCAGCCTTACCATGAAGATGCTGTTGACTGGCTGGAACAATTCCAAGCATGGATTTCCTTCAGTGGTTGGACTGATCCCTTGCGCATCTCCAATGCCTTGTGCTTGCCTCTGAGAGGGACTGCCGTTTCCTGGTTCAACACACTTCTAGACCAAGTCAAAGGAGATACTGCCACACTGTACACAACCTTCAAAACCCATTTTCTCCAAGCACACCCACCCTGATTATTGGATCAACAGCTGTGGGAATGTGCCATGCAATCCACTGAATCTCTTGAAACCTTCATTGTGGACATTGAGTCTCACTGCAAATGCCTACAGAAAACAGAGAAAGATCAAGTAACAGCCTTTGTCCCGGGGACTGCCTCCTCAATTTTATACCTATGTCATACAGCAAAAGCCAACTACCTGGACAGACACCATCCAAGCTGCACGGCTAGCTCAAGAGTCCATTTCAATGTTTCAGTCTGCCAGTGCTCAGGCGCACCAAACCTCACAGCTGGCTGCACTCACCGCATGTCCAACAGCAACAAGCAATGACTTGACAAGCTTATCTCAACTGTCAATACCTTACACATCAGCTCAACTGCCTTCTCTGCAAATTCAAACACTATGCAACCACCTCAACAGTGACCTGATCCACCTCTGCCTTCCCGAGAGCCTGTAACCTGCCAGTGGTGTGGATTCAGAGGACATGTTGCCACTGTCTGTTGAAAGCTCTAGTATTACAATAGGACTCAAGAGAACCAAGGACGCCCACCACAGTGCAATCAACATGATAACCACAACTACTCCCAGGATCAGGTAAATGAGCACTTCCCAACAGACTAGGGGCTTTTGTTGGGCTGGGGAACACAGCAACTGATCACCCCTCTGACTCTCGTAATTCACACAGCGCATCCTCCAACTGCAAACTCAGGCACACTCTCACTTCCAGGGGAAAAGGTACCTGTCATCCAATCACCTCTCCTAGCAAACTACGTACCTGTCACTATCAGAGATTGGTCCACGCATGCCTTGGTCAACACTGGAGTGGAAATATCAGTTATCAACAGCAGTATTCTGAACAACCTAGCTATTCATCACATACCTAATGTCTCTCCAGCCAACATAAAGTACATTATCATAGCGAGCACAACAACAGTACCTATCACAGGTGTGGTCCATCTCAAGCTCCACTTTGACTCACAGCAAGCTACTGTCAAGTTCTACACAGTGCCTGATCTTCATCCTGCAATATTTCTTGGCCTGGACTTCCTCAAAGCTCACAAAGCCATCCTAGACTTTGTCTCAAACAAACTGTCATTAGATCCTCGGAGGCAACTCGCAACAATAGACTCAGTCACTGTGCCTCCTCAGTCAGAAATGGTTTTGATTGCCAAGATTTGAGGTGAACCACTTCCACAAGGTGTTGTTGGCATCATCACAGGATCCCCCATGTTGCATTCATCAGGTCTCCTTCCAGGAAATACCTTATCGGCAGTGCATGATGACGCAGTCTTCCAAAAATGCTGCAACTTCACAGATGAGCCAGTGGTCATTTCAAAGGGTGCAAATAGCAGAAAGTTTGTCTGCTTGTCTTCAGGGGACCAGCTCCATCTCATGCAAGAACCTTAGCCTGGTTCCACCTACTCTACTCCTATCACTACAATCACGACCACTCCAACTTCAACAGAGCTACCCCTCAGTCAGCAACTAGCCTCTTCCAAACTTCCAGCATCTCCAACAGAAAAGCAACAACTTCCGGAATTTCTGAAGAAGTACCCAGATGTCTTTGTAGGTTCAGATAACAGGCTCGGATGCTGTGATATCCTGCAACACACCATCAAAGTGCAGTCCAACCAGAAATCAATCCGTCAGCAAGCCTACAAAGTGGGACACAAGCAGAAACAAGTCCTCGAGGACATAATCAAAAGTCCTCGAGGACATAATCAAAGACATGCTCGACCAAGACATTGTTGAAGAGTCTACAAGTCCCTGGGGTGCACCTTGCCTGCTGGTGGTTAAAAAAGACAAAGGGTATCACTTCATGGTAGACTACAGAAAACTCAATGCCTACACAGTACAGGATGCTCATCCCTTGCCTACAACTGAAGATGCCTAAGAGAGTCTTGGTGCAGCCAGTCCTGCTTACTTTACCACTCTAGACCTCCAGAGTGGCTTCTATCAAGTTTTCATTGATCCAGCTTCTCATCCATACACAGCATGGCGCTGCCACTTGGGACTTTTTCAGTTCAAACGACTGCCTATGGGTCTTTGGAACAGTCCAGCCACATTCCAACATGTTATGGAAGCCACACTACATGGGTTATCTTTGAAATCTTGCCTAGTCTACCTGGATGATGTGATTGCCTTCAGCAGAACTTTGCCAGAGCACCTCCAACATCTCAAAGAAGTGTTTGAACGTCTCAGACAAGCCAATCTCAAGCTTCACCCAGAAAAGTGTTGTTTTGCACAGCATCAGATTCATTACCTGGGACATGTTGTTAGTTCTCAAGGCATCTCTCCAGATCCAGACAAGCACTCAGCAGTCAAAGACTATCCACAGCCTAACAATCTCAAGGACCTTCGAGCTTTCCTGGGCTTGTCTGGCTACTACCATAAGTTCATTTGCAACTATGCCAAGATTGCAGCTCCACTGTACACCCTCACCAAAAAGAAATGTGACTATACATAGACTTCCAAATGTAAAAAGGCCTTTGAGACCTTAAAACAAAACCTAATCTCTTCCACGGTATTGGCCTACCCAAGGTTCGACCAACCCGTCAAACTCTACTCAGATGCTCGTTCCTTTGCAGTGGGTACTGTGCTCTGTCAAATTCAAGATGGAACAGAATGAGTTGTCTCCTGTGCCAGACGTTCTCTTTCCTCAGCTGAGCAGAACTATGGCATCACAGAAAAAGAATGTCTAGCCATGGTATTTGTCATAAAGAAATTTGACTGCTGCCTTCGCTATTCCTCCTTTACAGCTATCGTTGATCACTCTGCCCTCAGAAGGTTATTCAAAATGAAAGAGCTAGTAGGCAAGTTCGCCCGATGGATCACCATGCTGCAATCTTACAACTTTGAAATTCAGTATAGACCAGGTTGAGTTTACTCAAATGTCGATGGTGTAAGCCAGAGATGATATCTCTCTGCATCCTCCTCAACAGATGGAGAATCCTACTTACTAGCTCTTCCCTTCCATGCCACAGATGAGCTTCTTGTGGACACTCCTACAGCACCTCAAGTTGCTTTGCTGCTTCCAGCCGCTTCTACAGAGAGACACACAAATCCTCAGTTACTGGCTGCATCTGTCCATGAAGGGAATCAAGCTCCTAAGTGACAGGTTTAAATGCTTCCTTGGCAAGCTTTTAAACTAGCCAAGGGAGAGGTGCCGATAAGAGGCAGGAAATTTCAAGCCTCCCCCCATAAAACATGGCAGGTAGTAAGGTAAACACTGAGGTACAGAGCTCAACAGAGGGCAGGACGGGGGTAAATGGAAAAATAGACAAGGGCAATAAGAGCAGGGATGGGGGAAAAAAGGATAACGCCAACATTAAATGGAAGGTAATGAGTACCAACGCCCGTAGTCTGGGAAACAAGCTTCCTGAGCTAGTAGCCCTGATGGAAGATGAAAAATTGTATACTGTTGCAGTCACGGAAACATGGTACATGGAGAACCATGACTGGGATGTCAACATGCCGGGGTACACAGTCTACAGAAGGGACAGGGAGGGTAAAAGAGGAGGTGGAGTAGCTCTATACATAAGGGAAGGGATCAAAGCTACAGAACTAAAAAGTAAAGGGGAAGACAAGAGGCACTCTGGGTCACCTTGGAGACAGGGAATGACATCACAGTCCACACAGGAGTTGTATACAGACCCCCGTCTCAAGGGGAGGAAACAGACAAGAAAACGATAGAGGACATTCTCAAAATGGCTGAAAAAGGGGAGTAACTGTTGATAGGGGACCTGAATATGCCAGATGTTAACTGGATGACTTGTACTGCAGCCACATCCAAGAGCAGGGTCATTCTCGATGCCCTGCAGGGGGCAGGCCTTAGACAGCTAGTGTTAGAACCCACTTGGGAGGGAGCAATACTAGACCTGGCACTCTCAAATGGCGAGAGGATCACAAATTTAGAAGTCAGTAGACATCTGGAAACAAGCGACCACTGCACAGTGTGCTTCACAATAAGCACAACCATGGAGACAAGCCATACAAAAACAAGGATACTGGACTTTAGAAGGGCCGACTTTGGCAAAATGGGTGAATACCTGAGAAATGCACTAGCAAATGGCCAAAAAGAAGGGGTGGAAGAACAATGGAGAAAAATCAAAACTGCTATCATAGAGGCAACAAGCCTTTGTGTGAAACAAATATAGAAAACAAAGCGGAGTAAAAAACCACTATGGTTCTCAAAAGAGGTGGCAGGGAAGGTTAAGGAGAAAAAGGCTGCTTTCAAAAAGTATAAGGAATCACAGAAGGAGTACGACAGGGAACTGTATCAATTAAAGCAGAAAGAAGTGGGGAAGGCAGTCAGAATAGCAAATGCCCAATCCGAGGAAAAAATAGCCAACTCAGTTAAGAAGGGGGATCAAACCTTTTATAGGTACATTAGGGAGCATAGAAAGGTTAAGGGAGGAATAGTGAAGATTAATAAAGGAGAGTGGAGGTGGGCAGAGGGAGACAGTGAAAAGGCAGAGATACTGAATGAATACTTTTGCTCAGTATTCACAAAAGAAGATGAGGAGCAGTTACCTAAACCAGACAATAGAAGCACTCTGGGTAGGTGGGTTGACACCAGTCCATTTACAGAAGAAAGAGTCCTAAAAGAACTCCTAAAACTCAAGGTGGACAAAGCCATGGGGCCTGACGGGATTCACCCCAGAATCCTTAAAGAGCTCCTGACACCGTTTGAAAACCTTGGAAAAAATGTGAGATTTAGACAGTTCAGTTTATGTTTCATATATTTCTATAATTATTTACCTTTTTTCTTTTTTACTGAGAACAGCTGTATGAAAGAGGCTTATTGTCCCTTAGACTTTATCTGCTCTTTCTGCTTTCCTACATATGACATCATAATCTGGGTTGCACCTGGAAATGAGCTTCTTCTTATGGTGCTTTTCCCGGTTACCAACTTTAAAATAAATAAATAAATAAAATAAATAATCCCCTCTTTATGGCATCATAATTATCCCCACAGCAACAGACTGTAATGTCATAAACAGAACTGTGATGTCATATGTAGGCAAGCAGTCAGAACAGATAGGGCAGTAATCCTGTTTGCATGCAGATGTCCTTAGTATTAAAGAAGTATGAGAAATACAGAAATAATATTAAAAATAAGCTTACTTGTGCTAAATATTACATTTTCTCAAAGTTGTCACAATGATGTCAGGGGCTCTTTAAAGAACTAAGGGAGGACCTAGTGACACCACTGACCACACTTTTTAACAAATCGTGGAAGGATGGGGTGGTACCTGAGGACTGGAAGAGGGCAGATGTGATTCCCCTTCACAAAAATGGGAGCAAGGCAGAAACAGGAAACTACAGACCTGTAAGTTTGACCTCAGTGGTAGGGAAAATGATGGAATCACTTCTGAAAGAAAGAAAGAATTGTTGAGTACCTAGAGGCCAGCAGGGCACAGGACCCAAAGCAGCATGGATTTATCGCAGGAAGGTCATGTCAGACAAATCTAATTGATTTCTTTGACTGGGTGACCAAAGTAATAGACCAGGGAGGGGCAACCAGGGAGGGGCTGTGGATATGGCCTACCTAGACTTTAGCAAGGCATTTGACACAGTCCCGCACTAAAGACTAATAATCAAGTTAGCCAGCCTGGGAGTGGGTTCCAGGGTGGTAGCCTGGGTAGCAAACTGGCTGCACAACAGGACACAGAAGGTAATAGTGAATGGAACACATTCCAAAGAAAGGGGGGTTACTAGTGGAGTACCTCAGGGCTCAGTACTGGGTCCAGTCCTCTTTAACATCTTTATAGGTGACATTGCAGAGAGTCTGAGGAAAGGTATGCCTCTTTGCAGATGACACAAAGATCTGTAACAGACTTGATACACAAGGGGGTAGAAAGGATGAGAAGGGACTTAGCAAGGTTGGAGGAATGGTCAGACATATGCAACTTAGATTCAATGCAAAGAAGTGCAAGTAATGCACCTGGAAATAAAACCAGGAGAAGAGTACACAATAGCAGGGAGGTACTAACAACAACAAAATGGAAAGGGACTTGGGGTAGTCATATCAGATGACCTAAAGGTGGGTAAGCAATGTGAGAAGTCAGTAAGGAGAGCCAGGGGGATACTGGGATGCATAGGAAGGGGCATCACAAGTAGAAAAAGGGAAGTGGTTATCCCTCTGTACAGACAGTTGGTGAGACCCCATCTGGAATACTGTGTGCAGTTTTGGAGACCCCATCTATGCAAGGACATAGACAGGATGGAAGCAGTCCAGAGGAAGGCAACTAAAATGGTGCAGGGTCTGCATCAGAAACCATATGAAGAGAGACTGAGAGAGCTTAATATGTATACTCTTGATGAAAGGAGGGACAGGGGACATGATAGAAACTTTCAAGTAACTCAAGGGAATCAACAAAGTCCAGGAGGGTAGCATCTTTCAGAAAAAGAGATGTGTAAGAACAAGGGGGCACAATTTAAAGATAGAGGGGGAACAGCTCAGGGGTAATGTGAGGACATTTTTTTTTCACGGAGAGAGTGGTGGATGCATGGAACCGCCTTCCTGGGGAGGCTGTTGGGCCTAAAACAGTGGGGGAATTCAAACATGCATGGGACAGACATAAGGGAATTGTAGTGGGGGGGTTGCAGGAAGTAGGCTTTTGGTTAACTAGAATCTGCAACTTATCCAATAGGAAGGGAAATGGGCAGACTGGGTGGGCCAAATGGTCCTTATCTACCGTCAAAGTCTATGTTTCTATGTTACTGCAAGCAGCCAAAGAGCTTCTCATCTCCTTAACATCTGAACTGTCCCTGGCAACTGTTAAAATGCAACAAAGAACTGACACTCAATTTACAGACATAATCACCTACTTAGAGTCTGGAACCTTACCGCAGCAAAAGAAGCATCGCCAAGATGTACTTTTCCTTGCTTCGCAGTACTTCCTCAATGACCGAGTGCTTTTTCACATTTGGACCAAGGAAGGCAAGGGTCATCGCGCGGATAGAACTCACGTACAGCTAGTTGTGCAAGCCTCTCTCATCCCATAAGTTCTTCTCTCCACTCATGCCTTTCCACTCTCTGGAGGTCATACAGGAATACATAGAACTCTCGAAAAGACAAGGCATCACTTCTTCTGGCCTCTCATGAACAGGGACATTGTCCGATTTGTAAAATCCTGCCATCCCTGCGCCCAAAGAAAGCCTCCTGCCAAACCAACAAAGGTACACATCCTTCCAATGCCTGTAGCCACTGAACCCTTTCAACAAGTCAGCACTGACATTCTTGGGCCCTTACCAACATGCTCTGACTCTGGCAATAAATACATCCTTGTTTTTGTGGACTACCTAACAAAATATTTGGAACGCATTCCCCCAAAAGACATTAAAACTGCCATTGTGGCAAATGCCTTTCTCAACACAGTCATTTGTCATCACAGTACCCCATCGTACCTGCATTCAGACAGAGGCACTAACTACCTGTCAAACATTGTTCGAGAAACTTGCAAACTTCTCAACATAAAAAAGACACATACCACAAGCTACCATCCACAATGCAATGGACATGGTGAACAAATGATGTCTACCATTCTCAGTACACTCTCCAAGTATCTGGATGAGACTCAAGACACCTGGGACCATTTTGTTCTTTTTGTGCAGTTTGTCTACAATACCAGCCCTTGTGTCAACAGCACAGAATACACAGCATCCTTCTTAGTCCATGGACGTCACCCAAGAACTCCACTGGACAGGGATCTCTCGCTGCTAGAGATTCCTAAGTCAGCTTCTTCTTTCACTATCCCTCTGCTGGAACAGCTTGAAATTGCCTGACATATTGCAATCACCACATTGGGCCAGAGAAAATCTGCCATGCAAAAAATGTCTGCAACCAAGTTACATGAGCCTTCATTCTCTGTTGGGGACATTGTTTATTTGTACTGACCTGTGCTTGTTCCGGGCACCACCAAGAAACTGCTTCACCCCTGGACTGGTCCCTTCTACATTGTAGAAAAGCTTCCTCTGGTCCATGTTCATCTGCAACACAAGTTGGATGGAAAGCTGGTATGAAACAAAGTCCATATAAACTGACTGAAGCATGGGCACCTGAGTAACAACGTTCCAGACAACCCCATTCCACCCAGCAATGAAGCTGTGCTTGAGCCTGCCATCCTCCCTGAAGCTGAGATCCCTCCAGACAATTTGCAACTAGTTCCTACAGATCTTGCCACTCCTGACACTCTCCAGCCGGATTCTGTTTTGCCAGATGATTTGCCTGGGACTTCCTCTTCTTCTTCAGGATTCTATTCTACACACCACAGCGTACCAGATCAAGAAGATCTTAAGGAAGAAGTTCACAAATGGATCCTGGACTTACAGAGTCAAGTGGTGCTGATTTGATAGTGGGCAGAACTCCTAGGTTGCTTTTAATGACCTGACCCCATCCTGTCAGGAACTAGTGCAATCAACACATGCTTCCATTCCCACTGACTGGAAAAGTCGACAGAGGTCTTGAACTTTTGTTACAGGACTCAGTGTGTTTTGGGACTAATTCCTTTTCTGTCTTTAACTGTTTTGTAGTAAATGTCTTTCTGTACCTCTCTCCTTGCACCTGTTCTGATGGTACTGCATCCCTGCATATAACACTTTTCCCCCCTTAAGAATGTCTTTACATTGACAGTCCACCTGTTATTATTGTTATGCAACTGTTAATAAAGTTTTGGCCTGCATTCTGGGTATCCTCCTGCTGCTACCCTTCCCTCTCTTCCCTTTTCCTCCCCCCACACTTTAGTGCTTGTGGCATGACCAAGTCTCAAGTACTATTGTGTTCCCCCTCTCTTTGGTGCTACTCTGACTGGTTCCCAGTGTAGTCCAGGTTCTCCCCCCCCCCTTCCTGCAGTGGAATTCTGTTTTGTGAAAGTAATGCCTTAAAATGCATGAAAATGTTTTTTTGCCTTTAAAACTTACTTAAAATATTTCTTAGAAACTGTTATATATTTATAGAACCTGCATGTATCTATTTGTTGCACTGTCTGGCAGTGCCATGTATGCCTGTCAGTCAGAGAATTTGCCAGTCTGGGGCTTGTCCTCAAGAGAAGAACATCTGCTGTACAGAATAAACCTGCATTATTATATTTTATGCGTCTGTCTAGTTATTCGCACGGTCCAGATGGGGTCTTCACTAGCAGCAACCAAAGGGTCTGGCAGATCACAGAGAATGTAAGGGGTCCTTTAGTGGCAGACCAAGTAACCAAAAAGCCACAATATCACTGGACAATGGCAGGGCGGTACATATTAAGTGCATGCCATGATGCAATTCCAAGTGATAGCAGAAAGAAAATTGCGTGCATGTTTTTGTTGTTTTTCTCTTTTTCCCTGGATCAGAAGAGAACAGATGAGGCAGGCATCTGGTAAGAAGATGATCAGGCTGAGCAAAGGTCTAAATTCATGCCCAACACTGAGCGCTCACATATGCATCCACTGTGGAGCAGCTGTTAAAAGGCAAAGCAAACCAGTTCCACTAGAGAAAGGAGTGCTAACTCACAGAATGTATGCCAAATAAGTTTATTCCAAAACAGCCACAAAACAAGACAAAACCAACCCCAGTGCTTTGAGTCTCACTGACTCTTCTTCAGGGAGCTGCTGGTTGACTGAAATGACTTCAAATTTATACAAAGTCATCAAAGTCACATGTTTGAATCCCAGCAATCCCAACATCTATTTAATAATACATTTATAAATTTACCAGCATTTTCCCACATTAACATCACATTGAAAACAGTTCTAATGGACAGATCTCCACTAAGATATATTTGTTTGAACTACTGATTGCATTTTAATTATTTCTTCTAATCTCCCTGATGGTGATCAAGGTAAATGGTGGGAGAGACAAAAAGAAATATCCACAAAACAAAACATAATCTAAAGGTGGTGTATACGAAAGAAAACAAAATCACAGAAAATAGTGTGATAACCTCCAAAGTTACAGTTGTCCAAATGTGAAATATACTAGGCCATAAATAAAAAAAATCAAATTGCTGAACTGGACAATGGAAAAGTGAATAGAAATATGTTAAGATTAGAAATCAGCATAAAAATGTCAGTTGCAGGGAGATGATTTAATTTTGTAAGGACATTATAACTGAGACATAAGAGTGCTGTATAAAGACAAAAGCAGGTAACAACTCACCACCACACCATGCATGGCAGAAACTGGCATGGAAAAGGTCTATGCAGCTGCTCTCTTCTTGAGTCTTCATATCCAAACTGATTCCAGAAAAATGAAAGCACAAAAATTATTATTATACAATGGCAAGAAAATTTCCTGGACTCTGATTGGTCAGTGTGTCCCTGACACAGTGAGGTTATCCCAGCACAACCTCACTGTATGGATGACCTCCACCTCTATTTCCTCTTCTCTTCAGAAACAAAGATATAGTGCCACACTAAAAATCTACTAAAAATATTTTAAATTTTTTTATTTGTATAAAAAAGAGCCATTGTAAAATAGCAATTATACACTCCAGGGTGTGGGTTGTGCTGGGATAACCTCACTTCTGGGACACTGGACGCACTCGGCCTGCGGCCTCGTGACCAACCACCCAGGCGTGAGGTTATTCCAGCACAACCCACGTTCTCTCATGCATTATTGCTTAATTATTCACAGTCACTGAACACAACTAATCAGAATTAAACCAATACAGAACACTGATTACGCGAACAATGAAAGATCTAATTCTTCATTCAAGCCTTTTGGTTGTGTGCCCTTAATTTAACAAGCATTTGGCAGTGCTGACTGTTTGCTTGCTTGTATTTGCTGTGTAGGTGTTTGGCACCGGTAGTGCAGAGGCAATAATTAACTAATTAATAACACAACTTATAATAATGACATTTTCATGATTGAGAAATAAGAGGTTCATACATAACATTGTCATTTTCTCAGATTGTAACCTTCAATTTTCAAAATGCTATTTTTTTTTTTGGCCCAGCATATGAACATGACAGGTATAATTTATGAAATGCAACCCAAAACACTGTTTTGTGGAACAACTGTGAAAACAGATTTTGGAGGGACTGATCCACAACAGAACGTGTGCTCCTGTGTATACCCAGGGGGTGCAATAAAGGGTGGTTCACCCAAAAACTCACAAGTCCAGAGGGTTGCAGTCCAACATGAGTCACCACAATAAGCTCAGATATCAGCTTTGCAAAGTCTTTATTAAGACATACAGCTTCTATAAATCACCTTCATGGCAAATACCCCAGCACTTCGTCTATCAATGAGGCTTCCTACTGACGCCAGAGGCTTGATTCTCGGAGTGTGGGAATGCTATGATTGCTTGCATCACAGAAACATGACACTAGGGCTCACTGCCCCACCTTGCATCATTCTCAAGTCACAAAGGAACAGAGCAGCACACGGGGACTCGGTGTGCATAACACCTGTCATCCCAGCTTGCGGCATGCTGCAGAACACTTAGGCTGAGGGATTGTTGCACCAATAAACAGCTACAATATCCCCTATGGTGGAATTCTGTAAGGGTGCTATTGTCTGTGGGACCAGCCAAGAGTTAGACCAGCCCTGAGCTGGTCTAATGCCCAATGTACCAAAAGAAGTCCCACCTGTGGACCCCTCAAGGCACAGCAGCAGCAGCAGTGCTGCCTAATGGCACTGATGATGGCAGACTGCTGTTAGCCATGGACTGTGAGCAGTTTGCACTGCTGGCGGCATGGCATTCTTTCAGGGGATGTGCCTTTCTTTATGCTGGGGCACATGCAGGGCATACTTGTCCACCTTGGTGGGTGGGGCAGGGACATACCCCGGCATGCCAGCCAGGGGTCCCAATGCTGGTAGACTGCATCAGTGCCAGCAGTGAGGCTAGACTACTGCAGCGGATATCATGACCGCCCTGTGGGCAACATGTCTGCTGGTGCTGTCAGTGCCGCATGACTGTCCCGCAGCTTGCGTCAATCCTCTTCTGTGTGCCTTCCCTTTGCTGCACATGTGTGCTTGGCATAAGCTGCAGGACTCTGGTGCCAGGACCTCTGCCATACCTGAATCAGGCGTAAGGTCCCTGGTGCACCAGAGATCAGCACAAGCTGCCATTGGCACAGTGTACACCGATCTTTGAGAATCGAGATGTCTTTTTTATTACCCCGCCTTATAATCAAGACAAGTGGAATTTTTAAATCCTGTCTGAAAGGTGATTACGCAGAGTGACTGCAAAAACATGTTTTGGGAGGGATCTGAAAATGTACACCTGCCTTGTTCATGAGGTAGGGTAAAAAATATCTATGTTGAAAATCTGGGGTCAAAATCTAGAAAAATATTAAAGTTATGAGTAAACAATTTTAATGTTGCTTTATAACTGTTGTTTTTTGAGATTTTGGCCCCAAATTTTTAACCTAGTATTTTATTGCTCTGTCTTATTTATTTATTTATTTATTATACATATCGGAATTACAACCCTTTGAGTCAAGGATTCATTTCCAAGGGCTCCACGTTAGTTCCAGTGGATTCAACACATAGACCTCAACACAAATGCAATGTGATAGACAGGAGGTTACAGACGTTTTTTGTTACATACCAAATAGCGAATAGCAAACAGTATTCATATATTTGCAGGTGTCAGAACAAACAACATAGACTCCCGAGTCATCCAGTGTCCAGATAAGAGTTACAGTTTACAATAGCAGTACAGAGGTCTATACAGTGCGAAAGCTAGGCTCCAAGGACACATACAGTAAATTCAGAATTGCAGCCTGAGATAAGGTGATTGTCATCAAGAGTCTAGGAAAGGGGCCAGGGAGGGAGGGAGCGGGGTACCTATGGGCTAGGATCCCACTTATGGAGCACATTCGCAGCTGTGGGTGGAGAAAATGAGGCTCTTGAAAGCTGCCTTAAAAAGACCTATTTTAGTGAGTGAGGAGATTGAGGAGGACAGGGCATTGAACCAGTGTGGTGCCCTGTAACAAAAGGATCTCTGGGCGAGTGATGTCCGCACCCTCAGGACTCTGAGAGCGGCTTTAGTGGAGCCATGAGTACAGGCAGAGGGGGAAGCAGGGTGGATGGAGGCGGACACCCCTGGTGGGGGGAGAGAGACCTAGAAGTATTTTTTTAACCAGGAGGCAGGTCTGATATTGTAACCGCTCTTCTAGATTGAGTATGTTGGCCAGCGAGTATAGATTGCATACATGAGTTCATTTGTCTGTACCAATGAGGAGCCTGCAGGCCTTATTTAGGGATAATTGGATTCTCCTGAGGGCAGTGGCATCAGCAGCAGCGTAGACAGGGAGGCCATAGTCTATAAGAGACAGGACAGAGGAGAAGACAGCCAATCTGAGGGCATCTGGTGGGAGGTAGTCCTTATGACGGTAAAGAAGGCCTATGCGCATGTTAATTGCTGAGGTGAGCAGGTCGATATACGAGTGAAAGAAGAGGGCAGAGTTGAAGGTAATGCCCAGGTAATTGTAGCTGCTAACTTGTTCTAGTGGGTGAAGTGAGCTGGATAGTATATGGAGGGGTGAGTTTTTTGCCTTATTTTGATGATCAAGACAGGTGACATGTTTTAAATCCCATCCAAAACATAATTTTGCAGAGCGACTGTGAAAACACATTTCAGGGGGATTTGAAAAATGTCACCTACCTGGTTCTTGAGGTGGGGTTAAAAAAGGCCATGTTGAAAATGTGGGATAACAATATTAAGAGATGATAAAGTTATGTGACTAACCCGCAGTCTGATTCTGTACCCCATAGCACTATCACCTTCCCCAACAGGCACTGTGCACTTTATTGTATCTTGCTCGCTTGTCCACATATCATTGTGATGAACCATGCTGTTGTTTACCTACTTCATAACCCCATTGCTCTTGCACCTTTAATGTTGCCTATGTAACTGCACTCTGATGATTTTAATTTTATTCTTTCTGTACTCCCCTTCCTCTCTCACCTGGGTCACACCTGGAAATGAGCCTCAGCGCAGTGTGTCTTTCCAAGTTATCAATTTTTAAACAAATAAATGAAGTTGTGAGTAAAAGTTCAAAACATATTCAAAAGCCATTAACCAAACTTAGCTTGTTTTCAGTCACTTCCCAGTGGAGCTCAGAAGAAGCAGGACATTTGAGAAGGAGCAGTGCTGGACTAGATAGGTAAGTATGAGGTGGGTGGGTAGGGGTGACAGATGCTGAGGGGGTATTAGGGTGGAGGGCAGAAGTCGTTACTGAACTGTTTTATTGTTTTACAGGTTTACAGACAGGGCACAGGGAAGGATCACAAGATGGCAGGATACTTGTCAGTAGAGGATGTTTTTATGTTGGTATGGGGAAGAACTAGGAGGCGGGCAGGATACTTGGCAGTGGGAGGGTGATTTATTTTTATGGACAGGCCACTGTGGGAAGGATCAGGAGGTGGCCAGGATACTTAACAGTAGGAGGGTGCTTTATTTTTTAAGGACAGAGCACCAGGGGAAGGGATAATGAGGTTGGTGGGATATTTGGCAGTGGGAGGGTGTTAATTTTTATGGACAGGCAACTGGAGAAGGATCAGGAGGTGGGCAGGAAACTTCACAGTGGAAGGGTGTTTTATTTGTACAGACAGAGCACAGGGAAGGATCACAAGGTGGGCAGATTACATGGTAGTGGGAGGGTAGAGGAAAACCAGAACCGCTTTATAACAGCTAAACAGTGAGCCAAATAAACAATGCTCAGTAGAAAAAGAAAATTACCAGCACTACTCAGAACTAGTGGAAAACGGTCTTACTTTATTGTTAAAATGACAGACGCCCTGGCAACAACCGTCTGTGGAAGGCCCTCTACCAGTTTCGCACGTACATGTGCATCATCAGGAGGTGTTGACAAATGGGTAGTACACACAATAAATACAAAAATCCTTAAAGGTGCAGTGTACAATTCCACAAAGTGCTATATATTCAAACAAATAAAGGGCTGATGTGCGTAAAGTGCCGCTATAAAGCAACACATAATACTTTCACTATAATGAATATAGGCAAAATATTATTTGGACCTTCTATTATTAGGATGGTCTTTGTATTCTATGAAAAGCTGATTTTCTCTGTAGAAGGGAAGGAGTTGACAAAATAGAACATTGATAAATCCAAAATTTCTATATACTGGAAAAAAACGATTTGAGAGCTGCAAACCCAAGCTGGTAAGTGTGTCAGTTCTCAATGAACTTTTTTTGTATCCCTTTGGTAGCCATCCAGTTGCTTAAGGTACCAGTGATGTCATTACTCAGTCCCTAAGGAAAACGCAACAAAGCAGAGGATTAATAAGAAAAAAATACTCACCTTAGTAATATTGTTTCTTCCAGTGTATTCTTCTATATTCATAACTATATGCAGTCTGCCTCCTAAGTAGAACTTCCAGGACAGAAATTGATCTATATGCAAATGATAGAACCTATCATTGCTCGAGAGACATATTCAAACTGCTGCCCTCATCTACTGCAACGTTCCATTAATGTCTCAGATTTCGATAACAGCCTACAAGGCAGAAGTACTACATACCTACCTAAAGTTACCTATGAATGTGTAAAGGAACTAACTCCTATAAACCAAATATGAAACCTAGTGGCTATTTAACTACAATCCAAAAACAGATACGTTTTTATCCTGGAAACAAAGGTAATCAAAGAATAAGAGATAAATCCCACCGAAGTTAAAATGTACTTCAATAGTGTGTACATACTTGTGGAAATCCAAGATAACATCAGTAGGCATGCTGAGGCTCTGCTCCTGGTAGGGGAGGCAGGGTGGGAGAGTTATGAATATAGAAGAATATTCAGGGACACTGGTTTACCATGATTGAGAAAGAGCAAATTCCGTTTTGCACATTGGAAAAACCAGTATTGTCACCGGTGTCTGCCAAGACAAAATCCGTTTTTAACGGTGTTTTGTTTTGGGTACTTTATTTAACACATTTTTGCTCTGCTACCATGCATATTAGCAATTTTGATGTCCTCTATTGTACATACATCCACCCTTGCACCAATTTTGTTATTTTGATAGGTACAAGATGTGATGGCAGCAGCAGCACAGTCACCCCCAACCCTCAAGTGCGATGGCAGTGTCAAGCAGCACTATGGCCTCGCTCTATCCTTCAGATACTGTACAGTAGCCCCCACCCTCTGTTGTGTTGTCTGCAGAAGGACTACGGCTCCCATTCCTCAGGTGTTACAGCAGCAGCAACAGCACTATGTCCCAATTCCTCAGTTTGACTGCAGCATGACCTCATCCCTCAGATGTCATGGTGACACCAACACAGCCAACTCCTCCAGGTGCCAACACAGCTTCTCCCCACAGTGCCCCCCCGATGCAACAGTGTGCACAAATACATCCAATCCAGCCACCAAAAAGTGTTTGAGTCAGCTCTCCCCCAAGCACCAACACAGACAACCCCGAACATACAGGATAGCCACTCATGCAACCAAATCCATGGTTTAATGAATGTCCCCTGCCCAGTCACCCATTTTCAGTGGGTTCTCTAGTGAGCAATGCCATGGTAATTCCCTGTTAGGCAGGAATATTTTCCCAAAGCCCCCCAACCAGACTTATGCCCCTCCATGACATTGGTACCATGACTTTGTACTTTGGTCTATGCTATACGTAAAGAAACCTTTGCTCTGCATGTCTTGTTATATCACTAATTCAGTAACAAATAAAATGAAATACAGAGAACAGCTGCATTAAATAAAATAGTGTTTATAAAAAATGTGCAGAAAGGAGTACAGATATAAATACAAAGACATCCATAAAGTAAAATATGCAAAAGTATTAAACAAAAAAGCATAAAATGGTGCAGGTGTAATACAAGAAACCAAATCCTATAAAATCTATACAAAACCGTTATCAATGGTACACTGAAAGTGTAGAACAGACATTTGAATGGAAACCCATATACGGTAAAATATGCAAAATGTGGAACATATAAGTACAGCAATCAAACTAAAGCTCTATCAAAGAAAATGTGTAAAACCTGACTATATAACTACAGTGAAAAAGCAAGTGAACTAAAACCTACAGTATATAAACATACGGTATCTAACCGACTATAAATACATTAAATGTGCAAAGGCATATGAAATGTGGAAAACTGTGCAATACTATAAAAGGCGTTCCTCACATCGTGTTTATTAATGGGGTAGCATATGGTGTCCTGGAGAACCAAGACATATATGCACAGGATAGGCTGCACCAGAGTTTGTAGAGTTCAGGGATTCTAAAGAAAAATCTGGGACAGTTTATTATATAGAGGATAATGTATGGTCCTCTATCATTAACAGGTTTGTTAACCGTCAAGAGGTTGCCAGGGTGACCATGTAAACCTCAAGAGCGAAGCTCGAGAGGTTTACGTCACCATGGCAACCTCGAGACGGTTAACCAAACTGGTTAACGATAGAGGGACCATACATTATATTTTATAGTGTATGGTCCCAATTAACTACTAAAACAAAGTACTATGGCTTACTTTTAGCCCCACCGCGGACGTTCTGGGTAATTTTCTGGCCACTGCGCTGGTTTCAGGAATGCCGTCGGTGTGCGAGATAACAATGCAGCATGTGAGATGGGCTCTGTTTGTAATCCCGCCATTATAAGCAGTACTCAAGCGAGGTTTATAACAATTTACGTCATAGCGATGGGATTATCGAGGCATAATTTTGCCGCTTTTTAGCGGTAATAAGGGCGCACCATACATTATAGAAAAGTATAACTTAAAGCAGGCAGAGTGATTGTGTGGGTGTGGGCAGTAAACCGCGCCACCATGCAAAGGAGTCCATCAGTCTCCAAACCCCCCAATAGACAGGCAGAAAGAGGGGGAACAATTGAATCTCTATTCGGCAAAGAAGGGGAAGGGAAAGGAAGACTGTTAGGAAGGAGGGTGGGTACAGCAAGGGTCAGAGCAGGTGGAAGTACTAAACAAGTACTGCTGTTTAGTATTTACCAGTGAGGGTGGGGGACGGGGGTACAACTTAGGGTGACGAACATGATCCTGGGGAAGGGTGACAGACAGGGCATATGAGGAGAGAGAGGGAGTGCAACATGTACAACCTAGAAGATAGAAAGGAAAGGGACATGAGCGAGACCTTCAAGTACCAAAGAGGCCAAACACAGGGAGGGACAACAGTCTGAAGTTAGAGGGAGGAGCCATTATTTCATGGCGAGGGTGGCACTGGTGACTGGCTTGAATATGCTAATAGAAGTATAAAAATGGCATCTGACATGTTGTGGAAACCATGCAAAAATATATAATCCAGCTACTTGTTATACATGAGCTGGGATAGCAGTTTCAGATTTTGTACCAGCAGGTTCCTCCTTTGATCTGTGTGGATCTGTCCATATACAGAGAAGGATCTCTCCACATCTGCACTTGACACAGGTATCCAGATAGCTTGTGGAGCAGCTCTGGAGAGTACAGTTAGTTGTGACTGCCTTGAAAGCCAGTACTGCCCAACATTCAACTCTAATATGCTTGGAAGTTCCCTTATATCCTCCCTAGTATATACATCCCAGTCATTTTGCAGTGCTGTTTGGCTGTGCAGTGCTAACAGAGGAATGTCACTGGCATGCTGTGTCAAATCCCTATTCAGTTTTGGTAAATTTCTGGGATCCAAAATACAGCAAGCTTTAAAGAACTCAACTGATGGGTTTGTGTCCGTATGCTTAGAAAGCTTGTTTAAAGTGACACCAAATGCTCCTTGGAAAAGGGCAACATTTTCCTGCTTGACCCGTGGCCTCATAGCCTGCAAGTATCCGTCAGTTCTGTCACCAAATCGTTCCGTCTTCAAGACTCCTGCTTCAAAGCGCTTTTTGATTTTGCTAATAGTGTCATACAGCAAAACAGCCAAGGGCTTTTCCTTGCTTTGCAAAAGCTCGATTGCATCAATAAAGTCAGTGCAGTTTTCAGCAATGAATGCAGTCTGAACCTGCAGCTCTGTGAACCAGTCTTCAAATAGTTTTTTTAAGGACCTCATGGAGTTGGCATCACTGGTGTCATCCTTGAAGAACTCTCGCAGGAGTTCTAGATATGCAGAGTGGTATTTTACTGCTTCGAACCAGGTGTTCCAACGGGTCAAGACAGGAACAGGAGGCAATATTTTTTTTCCACACCCCTCTCCTCCAGGAATGCTATGTACTCTCGCTTACGTTTTGGTGATTGTTAAAAGGCATATTTTATAAGTGCCACAAGCTTATTCACCTGATCAAAGTGGTCAATCCAGGTATCACCCACCAATGATAAAACGTGTGACCGACAATCCACATGGACTACATGGTCACCAATTAGGCCACGTAATGTGTCAGTAAAGCACTTTGTCATGTAACGTACATTGTCACTAACAAATGCTACCACTTGTCCCATCTCCACACCATATTTATGCAAGGCCTTTAAAACTCTTTGGGCAACAGTGGAGTGGTTTACCGCTGTTAGCTCTATGGTGTCGGCTGTTATACATTTTCCACCCTCCATTACAAAAATAATGTTCATTACACAGCGGGAGTCTGCATCGGTTGTTTCATCGCACATTACTGCAAATGTCTTGCCACTTACCAGCTGGCTAATTCCCTCCTCCATTTCCCTAGTTAGTCGGGGCAAGAAATTCTGTCGTAAGGTGTCTGCCTTCAGAAGCGCTCCAGTTCCTTTGATATACTTCCCCATCCAGTCTCTCAAGCAGGGCTGATCCAGCTTTTCAATTGGTATATTGGTGCCACAGCAAGCCCTCAACGTGTCCAAAACGGTTTCCTTCCTTGCAGCAGCTGCAGTTGTTGTGGCATTAAAACTGGTGTGCAGGGTCACCTGTCTGCTGTTACTCTTCTGGCTTGTGTTCTTGGTGTGTTTTTTGCTTTTATAGTGATCCACCACTGTGTCCTTCCTGATGTGGTCAACAGAGTGATCACAGAAGTGACAGAACATCTTCCCTCCATCTTCATACATGTCATAGGACTTGAACTGCAATGCATGGTCTTTAGCAGTAACAGATGTGATTTTGGCCATTTTGCTTGGTGGTGGTGTTGCCATTGCTACACGTGTAGTGTGAATGATTCCCAACAAACTAAAATTGAAACAGTTGGGAGATATAGAAAATATCTTTACAATTGAGCAGCACAACTATTAAAATTTCACAACTAATTACTCAATCTCTCAATCAAGACAAAAATAAAAGACTACATCAGCATTAGAATCTCACTGGTCATTCATGGCCGTAGATGAGGACGATGGTCAGGAGGAGCAGCTACAGAAATCATGCTGCCCTCCGAAGTTTGCAATCCAGACTAGAAATATCTATAGTAAAATACACGCATCAGAATCTCACCGCTGATGTAAGACCATATTTATGAGAGTTGGGAGGAGCAGCTACAGATTTTTCATTGACATCAGCCACTTAAATTCCAGACTACAATATCACTATATATCTATATCTATCCCATTCTCAGCCAATTCCTGGCCACCATTTCAGAGTTAGAAGTAGCTGCCAAAATCATCACGCTGACCTCAGAATGTTACAGTACAGTAGCAAGAATACAAGGTTGGCACTTGAAGTATATCTCAGCTAATAATTCTTGTCCAGGTTTGAGAGTGAGAAGGAACAGCTACAGAAATCAAGCTGCCCTCTGAAGTTTACAATCCAGACTAGAAATATCTATAGTAAGATACACGCATCAGAATCTTACCGCTAATGTAAGACCATGTCTACGAGAGTTGGGAGGAGTAGCTACAGACTTTACGCTGACGTCAGCCACTTAAATTCCATACTACAGTATCACCATCCACCTACATATCTCTGCCAAATCTCACTGCTAATGTGAGGCTATGTGGAGAAGGGTACCCAACAGAAACCACTGTGATGTCAGAAACATAAAATCTAGACTCTGAGTCACTGTTTGTGAGTGCAAAGAAGTACAACAATACCTTTTCAGAAAGATTAGGACTCTCAGCAGCAGATCACCAACAGCACTTTCACAGTTTTACCTAAAAAAAAAAAACACACACAGTAAGTCCTGACTCTGCAACACCAACAAAGCATTCACATTGTTATATGGAAGACCCACTAGTGGGCAAAAAGAAAGCAAACTGTACCTTTTACAACGGAGGAGAGTAGACCTGCAACACTTCAAGGCCTGAAATCATAATTGAAATGTTTACATGTGGCCCACAGAAAAATGTGCACATAACTGTTAGAAAGAAAGATCATCCTCATCATCCTCATCCTCATCATCCTCATCATACTCATCATCGTCATCATCCTCATTCCCATCAATGCATTCTCCAATCACAGCTTGCCACCAACACCCACACCTACTTACTTGAAGAGTGGTGCAAAGGGACAAGCATGAGGTGCTGGTAGTAGTGTTGGCAGGTGGTTCAACCTTAGCATGAATCTGCAGCAGCACACAGGCATGATGTTCATGAAGACTTTGCCTTCCGACTCCCAGCAAGATGGCAACAGCAGGTTTTCATCGATTCACCAGGATAGACAGCAGCAGTAAGTGCAGCTACCACCCCTCAGGTGTGACGGCAGCATGTGCAGCACTGCAGCCCCCACCCCTCAGGAGTGATGGCAAGTGCAGCCCCCACCCCGCAGGTGTGATGGCAGCATGTGCAGCACTGCAGCCCCCACCCCTCAGAAGTGATGGTAAGTGTAGTAGCCCCCAACCCGCAGGTGTGACGTCAGCATCTGCAGCACTGCAGCCCCCACCCCTCAGGAGTGATGGCAGCAAATGCAGCTCCCACCCCACAGGTGCAACGGCAGCACATGCAGCACTGCAGTCCCCACCCCTCAGTTGTGATGGCAGCACATTCAGCACTGCAGCCCCCACCCCTCAGGAGTGACATCAGCAAGTGCAGCCCCCACCCCACAGGTGTGACAGCAGCAAGAGCAGCCCCCACCCCGCAGGTGTGATGGCAGCACATGCAGCACTGCAGCCCCCACCCCTCAGGTGTGATGGCAGCAGAGGTAGAATGACAGTACTCATCCAATGCCATGTACCAAAGCTTGACAGAGCTCAGACGTGAATTAAGCCAAACCACCAGACGCCAAGGTGGACTCCGTCGGTTCAGTCCCTAACATCTAGCTGCCTGGATTAGTTTATTTATATGTAAATAAAGTGCATCCAATTAAAACAAAAATCCACAATGATTAATGAGGATTGAGGATGCTAATGGAGAGATCAACAATCTGTACCGAAGAATAAACCAATCAGAAATTGCACCAACAGTTAACTGGGCGCTTTCTAACTTGGTCCTTGTGAAAATGGAGCCTCTTAGTTTTCAACTGATGAAAGGTGTTCTACCTTTTACCTTTTGCCTCTACCAACAGCTTAATCTGGTTCAAGGTCAGTTGGCTTTCATCTGTATCCCCCTCCCCCGGGTCGTGCCTGAAAATAGGCAGGATTTGTCTAGTGCACTTACCCGGTCAACAAAAACTAAATAAATAAATAAAATACCGGCAGAGGTAAAGCCATAACCACTGTGCAGCTCGTGACTTCATCTCTCCTATCCCCCCCTGCAGTCAACAGAAATAAATCTATCTTTGCACTCAATCACCAATTTGAGTGATCACTCAGGTGCAAAGACTATTTTTTAATATAGTGCCTGCGGGGGGGGGGGGCCAGAGAGGTGAAGCCCCAATCCGCACAGGGGTCAGGGCTTCACCTCTGCCGGTAATTCACCTTTACGAACTTATCAATTCTCTGTAATTCCTGAACACTTCCAATAATATTCCATTAGACATTCCCGCAAAAGCCCAACTTAAAGGTGGTAAGATTATTATTAACATGCAGTTAGACAGTTTAATCAACTTTTCTTTGTTTACTCCCTAGGTGAACCAAGGAGGAAAATGTGCAGTTTCGACAGTTTTGAAGGGCACAGATTTGACATGGTTTATTCAGTTTGATGTGGCTTAATAAAGTTATTTTGTCTGACTGTCTCTATTATTATTATTATTATTATTATTCATTCTACATGCTCACACAGACAGAGGCGCGCGCACACACACCCAGCCTGCCCACCTGTTGATCATCAACGAACAAACCAATGGAGCATGGCATGGACTCAGCAGACTGGCATGCATGTTGGGAAAAATGGTTCTGCTCCACTCTGCCCGTTTGCCGCTCCCTGAGAGTCCAGGACCATTTTTGTCCAGCATGTGTACCCATCTGCCCAACCCGTCCCTCAGCCGACCATCATGAAACACCAACCTCTGGAGCGTGGCACGGACTCGGCAGACTGGCATTCGTATTGGGAAAAATGGTTCTGCGCCACTCTACCCGTCCACCCCTCCCTCCCTCGGAGGCCAGAACCATTTTTTCTCAGCATGTGAACCAGTCCGCCCAGCCCAGCCCTCAGCCGACCATCAACCAATAACCACTGGAACGTGGCACAGACCCAGCAGACTGGCGTACATGCTGGGAAAAAATGGTTCTGTGCCATTCTGCCCGTCCACCCCTCCCTCGGGAGGCCAGAACCATTTTTCCAGCATCTGTGTCATTTCAAAACCATTATACTTTTGAATTGTTACAAAAAAAATAAATTACTTACCAGACTATAGCAGACACATAGAAAGGCAGTAGTCCTACTGCAGCAAGTGGAAAGGCAGGTCTGGTGCAGCACAAGGAAGCAGAAAGTGCAGACCAGCAGCATGAGGAAGCTAGTGGAGCATGTTAGCAGCACAAAGCTGGCAGATCAATTCATCAGTGTCACGCCCACTTTTCCCACCCGGATGGATCTCTCCGCATGCTGATGGACCAATCCAGACACTCTCCCCACCCCAACAGACAAGCAGGACCACTGTCCCACCCAACCCCACCAGCAAGGCCACTCAACCCACAACCCCTCCAGCACAGCCACTCTGCTCACCCAACCCCACCAGCATGGCCTCTCTCCACACCCCATCAGCACAAGCGCTCTCAGTGTCCCCCCCCCACCACAGATGCCAGGCATTCAGACAGTGACCAAAAATAAATAATTTATTTTTTAATGGCACAGACATTTTATTTGCATCCATTTTAAATTTGGCTAACCCAGACAAGAGATCTCTTTACAAGGATGTCAGGTAGAAATACAAGCCCCACTCTGACGGACCAACAAGGCCACTCATCCCATCCCAATTTACTAACCCAGCCACTCTCCCCACCCCGACAGACTGGCACGCCCACTTTCCCCACCCCAACGGACCGGCACGCCCACTGTCCCCACCCCGATGGACCAGCACACCCACTCTTCCCACCCCGACGGACCAGCACGCCTACTCTTCCCTCCCCGACAGACCAGCACGGACACGCTCCTCACCCCTACAGACCAGCACGCCCACTCTCCCCACCCCGACGGACCAACCCGGACACTCTCCCCACCCCAACAGCCTAACCCGGCCACTCTCCCCACCCCTACAGACCAGCATGGCCACTCTCCCCATCCCTACAGACTGGCACGGCCAGTCTCCCCACCCCTACGGACTGGCACAGCCACTCTCCCACCCCCACAGACAAACAAGGCCACTCATCCCATCCCAATTTACTAACCCAGCAACTCCTCCCCACCTCCACAGACTGCACGCCTGCCTCCCCACCCCAATCCGGACCGCACGCCCACTGTCCCACCCCGATGGACCAGCACACCCACTCTTCCCACCCCGACGGACCAGCACGCCTACTCTTCCTCCCGACAGACCAGCACGGACCGCTCCCCACCCCACAGACCAGCCGCCCCTCTCCCCACCCGGCCAGGACCAACCCCGGACACTCTCCCCACCCCAACAGCCTAACCCGGCCCTCTCCCCACCCCTACAGACCAGCATGGCCACTCTCCCCACCCCTACAGACTGGCACGGCCAGTCTCCCCATCCCTACGGACTGGCACAGCCACTCTCCCCACCCCTACAGACAAACAAGGCCACTCATCCCATCCCAATTTACTAACCCAGCAACTCTCCCCACCTCCACAGACTGGCATAGCCACTCTCCCCACCCCGACGGACCGGCACGCCCACTCTCCCCACACCAACGGACTGGCATGCCCACTCTTCTGACCCCAATGGACCAGCATGGACACGCTCCCCGCCCCTACAGACCAACATGCCCACTCTTCCCACCCCGATGGACCAACCCAGACACTCTCCCCACCCCAACGGCCTAACCCGGCCACTCTCCTCACCCCTACGGACTGGCACAGCCACTCTCCCCACCCCATGGACCAACATGGCCACTCATTCCATCCCAATTTACTAACCCACCCACTCTCCCCACCCCTATAGACCAGCACGGCCACTCTCCCCACCCCGACGGACCAGCACGCTCACTCTCCCCACCCGATGGACCAACCCAGACACTCTCCCCACCCCAACAGCCTAACCCAGCCACTCTCCCCACCCCTACAGACTGGCTTGTACACTCTCCCCACCCCTACGGACCGGCACAGCCACTCTCCCCACCCCTATGGACCAACAAAGCCAATCGTTCCATCCCAATTTACTAACCCAGCCACTCTCCCCACCCCGACAGACCAACTCAGACACTATACCCACGCCCAATGGCCTAACCCTGCCACTCTCCCCATCCCCACAGACCGGCACAGCCACTCTCCCCACCCCTACGGACCGGCACAGCCACACTCCCCACCCCTACGGACAGGCACAGCCACTCTCCCCACTCTGATGAACCGTCACGGCCACTCTCCCCACTCTGATAAACTGGAACGGCCACCCCTTCCCCACTCTGTTGGACTGGCACGGCCACTCTTCCCACCCCAACAGACAAGCAGGACCACTCTCCCACCCAACCCCATCAGCAAGGCCACTCAATACGCAAGCCCTCCAGCACAGCCACTCTGCTCACCCAACCCCACCAGCATAACCTCTCCCCGCACCCCACCAGCACAGGCACTCCTGCTGTTAGTTCCCTCCAATAACTCAGTCATCTCTGTAGTTGTTCAACCCCACCCTTGAAGCAAACATGGACTGCCCTGGCACCAAGGCAATCCCACCACACCACCCAAGAGAACAGACAGCACAGCAAGTTTGTGGGAACACTTCCAGATAACCATGCACAGCTATTAGACATTCCAGCAAAAGGTCCACAATAGAGGTCCGCAATAGAAATCTAACTTAATCAACCTGTCTTTGTTGACCCCCTAGGTAATCTGATGACTACATGCTCCAAAAACTGATGAAGGGAACAGAGAAGGACTATCTATCTGCATTTCTAAATGTGATGCCCTCTGGGTTTTGTCTACAGTACCCGTCTGCCCGACCTGTCCCTCAGCCGACCATCAAATACCAACCATTGGAGCGTGGCTCGGACTTGACAGACTGGCATGCATGTGGGAAAAAATGGTTCTGTGCCACTTTGCCTGTTCGCCCCTCCCTGAAAGGCCAGAACCATTTTTCTCCAGCATGTGTACCCATTTCCTGACCCGTCCCTCAGCCAACCATCAAACACCAATATCCAATGCCATATCCAAGACATGTTTTTTTTTATATAATCATGCCAGCTCATGTACCCACACCCTCCATTTTCCCTCCTACGTTTCACCTTCAAACAACAGCAACAAGGCAATCTGGGAAAGAAGAAAAAAAACTTACCAGACTATGGCAAGAACTAAGAAAGGCAGCAGTCCTGTAGCAGCAGGATGGCAGTGCAGGTCAGGTGCAGCACAGCGAAGCAGAACGGTCAGGACAGCAGCACAAAGTTGGCAGGGAAAATCAGCACTGCCATTCTCCACACCCCACAAACATCTCTCCCAACCCTCCCCACAGACCTGCATGGCCACTCTCCCCACCCTAACTGAACAGTGCGGCCACTGTCTCCACACCCACGGACCAGCCTGACCCCTCTCCCCACTGAACCCCACCAGCCCGACCACTCTACCAGCCCTGCCTGAGCTACATAAACACTCTCCACCCTAACGGCGTGGCCCAGACACTCTTCCACACCTTGATGGACCAGCACAAATGCTCTTCCACACCTTGACGGACTGGCACCAACGCTGTTCCCCACCCTTACAGAACAGCACAGACACTGTCCCAGTCACTAGCCAAATGCTGATTTTGTATCTAAGCTACTAAGATTTAACTAAACCTGTGGGCTTGCTCTGGAGAAGTCAACATTTCAGTAATTACACCACTTTTGGGGTGGTGAGTTTTCCCCAGTCAGTCAGTAGACCTGCTAGCTACACAGACTGCCCCTCTAGCACCATAAAACACAGACCACCCCATTCCCAAACACACCCAGCCCAACACAGCCATTGTCTCCACCCCACGAGCATGGCCACTGTCCCCTCCCCACCCCACCCCACCAGACCAGCAAGGCAAGTCTGTGGGGCTTGTGAATTTTCCCCAGTCCTGCTAGCTAGTGTCTGACAAGTGTAATTTTGACTCCTGAAACCCCTGCCCCACCAAACACAGAACATACATCTTCCCCAGCAACCCCACTCACCCAGCCAGCAAATCTCCCCAGACACCCAGCCAGCAAATTCCCAAGCCCAATGGACACTCACCACCCCAAGAGACCAGCATGGTCTTCTACCTAGCCTGATGATACCCAGCAACAAACCAGCCCCACCAACATACATGGACAGGCACACTGCCATCAAACCACAAGACCAAACCTGGACCCACCTGTCCCAAATGCAGACTGCCCCCCCAGCAAAAAACCTGAACAGTCCCCCACGTCAAGCAACTCTCCCAGACACCCCACCAGCAAATCCTCCCAGACAGCAACCCCCAAACACAGCCAGAAAATCACCCACCCCCTGCAAGAAACCCACACAACCAGAAGCAACAGTTACCACACAGGGCATGGCCAGAACACCCCACCTAGGACACAGACTTGAGTAGCACCCTCCCTGGACACAGACATGTGCAGCAATCACGAAGGACACATGGCCAGACCACCACCCGTCAATCAGCTGTAAAATGGCGTCTGGTAGTGGCGAGACCCCCCCCAAAAAAAAACAGCATCAGCCTTACATCTTGAATGTTATGTATTTAGGGACAGCTAAAACTTATGATGGATGGGCCTAGCATTTTTTTTAATGACACAGTGATCCAGAGCAACTTTCCAGAACACCCCCCACACACACATCATTGCAAAAATCCAATTTAGGGGCAAATGTACAGCAGGCAAGGACGGTGTGATCCCGCTCACCCACCCACTCACTTCACTAGCAGTTACGCATACGGACACAGAAGAAGCACAGCATCAAAGTACAAAGTGCCAAATATTGTATTCTTCTTACTTGTATGGCACAGCAACCAGCAGCAGGGAAGGCTGGAGAAAATACAGAAAAATACATGTTTCACCCAGTCAACTACTGGGCTTCCTCAGACTTCTTCTGTGTCCGTTTGATGGGTGCTGTCTTTCTTTTTTTTTACCTGCTGATGTGATTTGGATATAAGTAACACCATCATTGTCCCGGTGCTCCTGTTCACTTTTTTCTTGACCAGTAACTAAGCTAAGCACTAAGATCACAATCGGGAATTTAGACTCCCTAAATGAAACAAATACAGTACAGTGCAGTCAATAAACCTACCGGGAGTGCAATTTCTGTTCTGATGATGATGATCTAGGGAAAGGCAACAGGAAACATTAAAATGAGCGAGCAGCAACACCAAAACGAGCGAGCGGCAACAAGAAAGAAACTCACGCTGTGTTTTGCTTTTTAAAGGGCTAAGTTCAAAGACACTGCGTGAACAAATGCTACTTCCGTTTTTGCGCCGAAATACCACGGGCCTATCAGGATTCTGCTTAAATCTCTGTTTTCCGTGCATGTGGAAAACCAGTGACCCTGAATATACTGGAAGAAACAATATTATTAAGGTGAGTAATTTTTTCTTCTAACCCCATATATATTCATAACTGTATGCAGACTTCAAAGCAGTACCTTTGGAGGTGAGCAGAGAACCTACTTAGGAAAGAGGCTCTGCAGGACTGCTGTTCCAAATCTGGCATCACTTCTGGACAGTATGTCCAGACTGTAATGTTTAGTGAAAGTATGTACTGTCCTCCACACAGCAGCTTTGCATATGTCCAGTAGGGGGACATCCCTTGAAGCTGCTATATAAGCATCTGTTCCCCTAGTTTAGTGGGCCCTAAGTCGTGATGAGACCTGTCTGCCTGCTTTTTCATAGCAGAACTGTATACAATTGACTATCCAGTGATTGACCTCTCGGTAGCTGGTGTACCTTTTTTTTTTTTTTTTTTTTTTGTTTTTCCACGCCTTACATCCCCTCAACCCCCTCTCCTTCCGTGCTCAGGGAGTGACACCCTCCACATCTATACCGGCCATCTGGGTCTGCCCCTAGAGTGCTGCACTCGCTGCTTACTGGGACCAATTAGATGTCCCGGATTACCCCCCGGGCAGAGCAAGGAGAGCTCTCCCCCTTACCTATCCTGTCATCCTCTGCAGCGAGCTTGCACAGCGGGATCTGCCCTTGGTCGGCTGATGGTGAGACTGGCTCCAGAGGACTTCATCCAGGGTGCTGAAGGGCATTTTCCTCCGAGTTTCTCCACTCCTGACGCCAGCATGCAATAGGAACTAGGGATCAGGCGCACATTGAGAAGTGCATCCATCTCAGTTCCCTGCCAGTGTCAACCGCCTCTTGTGTTGCTGCTTGTGCTTCCTTATGCAAGGACCTCCCCTGGTGACCCAGAAGGTGGCGGTCTTACAGTGGAGTAAGCTGCACATCCCCCCCCCCAGAGAAGGAGAGCAAGCCATTGGACGCTCAATCCTTCTCCCCCCCCCGGCCGACCCACCGCCGACCTGAGTCCATTTCCGAACCAGGGTCGCCAGCATGGAGCGAGGTGTGGCATCCAGCACCTCAACCCTCAGAGCCACCAGGCCGCTGGTGTACCTTTTTTACATCTCCATAGGTAAGGAATAACTTGTTTATCCTTCCTGTGATCTTTAGTGTGAGATACGTAATAGCTCAGAGCTCTCTTTACATCAAGACTCTGGAGCCTACATTCACCTGAGGTAGAATGCTCAGTGAAAAACAATGGTAGTGTAGCAGATTGATTCAAATGAAAATCTGGCACCACCTTGGGGAGGAATTTTCTATTTGTTCTGAGTACCACTTTATCATTGTGAAAAGACAAATAGTCATTTTCTACACATAGAGCCTGAAGCTCACTTATTCTCCTTGCAGAAGTCATAGCCACTAAAAACACAGTTTTCCATGTAACATACTGGAGGTGAACAGAAGACATAGGTTCGAAAGGTGGCCTCATAAGTTAAACGATACAAATGTTCAAGTCCCACCCAGGGACAGGTTCCCTAATGGGTGGGTATGTGGGACATAGACCTTTGAAAAACTTCTTAAAAATAGGATCAGCTGCTATAAAGGTGGTTCTACCCACCGAAATGTGAGCAGAGATAGATGCCAAGTGAACTCTTAGGGAAGTATGCTTAAGGCCCTGATCATGCAAGAAAGTAAGATATTCAAGGAGACTCGAAATTCCTGCTGAAGCAGGTTCAATGCTGTGCAGGTTGCACCAAGAGAGAAACCTTTTCCATTTAGCTGAATAGGTTTTCTTAGTAGAGGGTTTTCTATACCCCTTAAGTATGTGCAAAACAGCTTGGGAGAGATTCAGATTTGCAAATTCTATGTCTTCAAGAGCCAAGCGTTGAGATTGAAGGAGCTGAGGCTGGGATATCCTATTTTCCCTTGGTGGGAGGTCAACAGGTTGTGCCTCTGAGGAAGATGTATTGATCTGTATACCGACATGGATAACAGGAGAGGGTACCAGTGCTGTCTGGGCCAGTCTGGGGCGATGAGGATCATCAAAGCAGACTGGGACCTGAGCTTGATCAGGACTCTGAGAATGAGAGGGAAGGAAGGAAAAGCATACAGGCTTTTTCCTGACCAATCCAGTACCATGGCATCCACTGGGATTGTACCCCTGGCTTGAGCCTGCAACAAAAACAGTGGTAGTTTGTGGTTCTCTTGAGAAGCAAAGAGGTCCACTTCTGGGGTACCCCACCTTCTGAATACTAAATTTACCACTTGTCTGTCCAGAGACCACTCATGGTGGCCCAGACTGATTCTGCTGAGGGCATCTGCCAGAATGTTGTCCTTTCCTGGGACATGGACAACTTGCAGAGTTGTTTTTAGAAAGTATGCCAGATCCCTCTGAGCACAGAGGATCTGATCTTGTACTTCCCTGCTTGTTTATATAGTACACTGTTGTAGCATTGTCAGTCCTGACTTGTACCACCTTGCCTTGCACCAAATGAGCAAAGGCCTTTAGAGCTAGAAGTACAGCTTGGAGCTCTAGGAGATTTATATGAAGAAGGGATTCTGCCCCGGACCAAGTCCCATGGATGGTGTGTTCCCCCATGTGGGCGCCCCATCCCAATAGAGAAGCATCTGTTGTAAGAATAAAGGAAGGGTTCTCCTTTTGGAAAGGGACCCCTTGCCTTAAGTTGTCTGAATTTTTCCACCACTGTGAGGCTTGAATAACAGCCCCTGTTACTGTGATGAGTTTTGACACTTTTTTCTCTTCTCTGTGACCAATGAGACCTAAGGTGAGGCTGCAAGTCCCTCATTCTGTATCTTGCCTCTGAAACAGTACCTGTTGCTGCAGCTATATGACCCAGAATCGGCAGATAGTGTCATGCTGGGCATGGCTGGTTTCGTTTGAAAGAAGCAGCCAAGTTGAAAATACTTTTCACCCTGACCTGAGGGAGGAAAGCTCTGCCCTGAGTTGTATCCAGCTCTGCTCCTATGAACTGAAGCACCTGAACAGGGGTAAGAACAGACTTTTCCTGCTTTATCAGAAATCCTAGTGATTGCAGGAGATGCACTGCTGATTGCAAGTGCTTCAAGACCTGTTGTGGGGACTTTTCCACAACCAGCCAACCATCCATATAAGGGAAGACTAGAATACCAGACCTTCTAAGATGTGCCACTACTATGGCTAGGCACTTTGTGAATACCCTGGGTGCTGAGGTCAGACCGAAGGGAAGGGAAGTGAACTGGCAATGGCCTGAAAGGAGTCCAAACCTGAGATACTTTCTGTGAGACTGCCTCATTGGGATGTGAAAATAGGCATCCTTTAAATCCAAGGCTGCCAACCAATCCCCCTGCTGGATAACTGGTAGTATGGGCGACAGGGTGACCATCTTGAACCTTGGTTTCACTAGAAATTTGTTGAAAGATCTGAGGATCCAGAATGGGTCGTCACTCCCCATTTTTCCTTTTGGTCAGAAAGTAACGGAAATAGAAACCCCTTCCCCTGAGGTGCACTGGTACAGGTTCCACTGATTTCATGTGGAGCAATTTCTGCACGTCCTTTTGCAAGAGTTTACCCTTCTGAGGAAAGCTGGCTTGAAGATTCTTGACTTTAGAGGAGGAAGGGATTTGAAGCACAGGGACAAACCCTGACTTACCACCTCCAGAACCCACTTGTCTGTGGTGATGGAAACCCAAGTCTGGAGGAAGTAAGTTAGCCTGCCCCCTACTGGTACTGAGGAGGCGAACTTGACCCAACTGGTCAGAGGTTTTGTTTTGGGGGTGCCTGAGCTTGGACAGATTGGAAGCCCCTTCTGGAACCCCTCCTGTTTCTAGACCTGAAGTACCCAGTCTGCTGTGGGTAGGGCTGTTGCTGGAAAGCAGCTTGGCCCTGATAAAAAGACCTCCCAAAAGGGAATCTTCCCCTGCCTCCCCCTCCATAAGGCCTATAGGAAGGGGTAAGCCTGTCCCTGGAGGAGTTACTTTTTGTAGGTGGCTTTATATTCCTCCACCTTTTCATGTAATCCTCAGTATGCTTACCAAACAGGGAGTTGTTCTCCACAGGGAAAATCCATGGCCTTGGCCTGGATACCCTGGGTGAGATTAGTGGTTCTAAGCCATGCCAGTCTTCATAGAGCCACTGTCAGAGCCATCCACCTGGCAGCATTGTCACTGGCATCAGCTGCAATCTGGAACTGGTATTTAGCAGCTTCCAGACCAAATCTAGCTGTGTCTGCCAGGTCCTCAGAGATGGGCGAGAGAGCCTTCTCTGACATAGCCAGTACTGATTGCCACAGTGTTTTCTGATACTGTGTTGCATATGCCTGGTAATTAGTCTGCCTCACACATAAGGAGGCAGCTAAATAACCCTTCTTAGGCATACTGTCTATTTTTATAGACTCCTTCTCAGGAGGGTGGGAAGAAAGAGGGACCCTTGCCTTTTCACAGGCTGCCTGTTGGACTATCCCTTGATGGTCAGGGTGGGAGTATAAGAACTCTGCACCTTCCCTGTCCAACTGGTATTTATTAGACTTCCTATCTATAGGGGGAACAGAATTAGGAGTCTGTAAAATTTTTAACAAGTCTTTTTTAAAGAACTTGTTAATTTATTAATTTATTATTTATTTTGTTTTTGTTGACTGGGTAAGTGCACTAGACAAATCCTGCCTATTTTCAGGCATGTCCCGGGGGAAGGGGATACAGATGAATGCCAACTGTCCTTTTCTGTGGGTGTTAAACCCATAATTTCCAAGTATTCGGCCACCTCCTTATTATCAACCACTTCAGTGGTAGCCAAATACAAGGCAGCCACTATTTTACTCACAAAAGAAAAGTGAGATGAAAAATCCTCAGGTCGAGGAGGAGAACCAAACTCCTGCTCAGGTGACATTTCAGGCTCTATGGGCTCATCCTGTTCAGGATCCATCTCGCCATAATCTTCACACTCAAGCTCCTGTGGTTCAGGAATAGGAGCTGGGGCAGGAGCCCTTGGAGGAGCAGGTTGAACAGGCAGGATACCCTGTAAAGCCTGTAAAACTTTTATAGCCTGAGCTATCTCCTCTGCAGATGGCAGGCTGTGAGACACAGTAGAAACCCCTTGAGGAACAGGTTGAACAGGCAAGATACCCTGTAAAGCCTGTAAAACTTTCATAGCCTGAGCTATCTCCTCTGCAGATGGCAGGCTGTGAGGCACAGTAGAAACCCCTTGAGGTGCAGGAGCCTGGGGTTCTAAGTGTTTGGTTTTCATGGATTTCTTGGAGGGGCCGGAGAGTCAACCGGACCACTCCTCCTTATCAAAGTGCCAGAAACACCCTTATCAAGGGTGGTAATAGTAGGCAAAGCGGTTTCACCCACATTTTTTGATGGCTGGTTAGAGCCTGATGGACCACTGACCACTTTTTTTCCTCAGCCTTTCCATTCTTTTCTCAATAGTTTTTTGAGGAAAGGACTTACATATGGCACAGTCTGCTGAAAAATGTTCAGATCCTAAGCAGACTAAACATAAATCGTGTTTGTCAGCTTTGGCAAACACGTCCCCACACTTAATACAATTTTTAAAACCTGGGGGACCAATCTTTTCCTTTGTTTTTTCTTGCAATTCCATTTCCAGGAGAAAAACCAATAACCACTTATTAGTATTCAAACTAATGGGTTTTTTTGTTTATTTTTTTGTCAGCTCAGGAATCGGTTAAGGATCTGAGAAAGAACTGATAACTTTTTAAATCAAACCAGGTCAGCGGTTCACAGAAACCTGAGTATTGTGGTTCAAAAGAACCGAGCACTCAGTTCCCCAAAATACAAATAATAAACACAAAAAATGACAGAATATAAGATAAAATAACGCTAAACGATGGTGACTAATGCCAGAATTAACTAAGAAAACCCCGGTTCCTCAGCAGTTATCCCAAACATGAGGAACCGAGAAAAAATAAAATTTTAACGTTAATCTAAAATAAAACTAACTAAAACGATAGCTAGAACTAAATTAAACAATAAATGAAGGCAGCAGTTTAAATATAGACTTAAATATACTTATTTAAACTGGAATCAGCATGAACAGTCAAGAGGAAGATCTCCAGGTGTTTGACTTTTCAGGCGGAGTGAGAAATCTGAGACGTTAATGGAACGTTGCAGTAGATGAGGGCAGCAGTTTGAATATGTCTCGAGCAATGAGGTTCTATCATTTGCATATAGCTCCATTTCCTCTCCGGGTAGTTCTACTTAGGAGGCAGACAGCATACAGTTAAGAATATAGAAGAATACATGGGGTTAGAACTAAGTATTACTGATAAGAATAAAAAGCAGGCTCAGTAGACACAACATATTTCTGTCCAGATAATCATGCACCGATATACAGCATTCATTTCTTCCTCGTTTTGATACAGGGCATCAAGCCTATTCTGTCATTTAAGCCTGGTGGTGACATAGCTCCTAAATCAAATATCCAATATGATTCCTGGTACAGTAATTTGTAATCAGTATCCCCCCCTCCCGCCCTAATCTGACCTTCTCAATCGCACAAAACTTAAAGTGGTGCATGGTCCCTCTGTTGATCCTAACATGATTGGCAAGTGCATTTTTTATGTCTCCCCTGAAATGGCTCTCTAGTGTTCTCCAATCCTGCTCTGTGATAAGAGTGGCTTGTTTCTTTCAACTACAAGAAGTTTTCACCCCACAAGCAAAGCACACTGTCATGATCAGCCTTGCTGGTCATTGAGCTGTCACTGTTGAGCGTCCTGCAGCCTGAGCTGTATTGGACATGACAGTGACACACCTCTGAAACTCGTTATTGTAACAATATGTTTGATTCATGCATACACAAGCAAACATAAAATCCAAGTGGCCTCCTGCTGCAACATAAGTTTTTCTCTGTCTCCACCTCATGTAGGTGGAGGGACATGGTTAATTATGTAGAACTTGAAGTCCCTGGTGTCCTTGTTGTGAAAATGGACAAAATGATTCCTCAATGCTGATTCCTTCTTCCCATGTCTAATATCCCTAACATGTTCTTGGATATGTTTTTAGCTTGGCAAACAGTTATGTGTATGAGTGTGTGTGCGTGTGTGTGTGTGTGCGTGTGTGTGTATGTGTGCGTGCACGCGCAGGGACATGGGCACCATATAACGTAAGTGACAAATTGTTAGGCAGTTTGTGAAATACTTGATTTCCACAGAAAATTCCAAGGTAGGATGTATGAATTGATGTCCTGGTTGGGCAGATTTACAGACTGAACAGTGGCCACACCAGAAAAAGCCTTCTGTTTTGAAGGTAACCAGGAAACGTGTCTATTTTGCTGGGGACGAAGATGACTGTAGGTAAGAAGGTAATTTAAGTTTGGTGCCCCACTGAAGGTCTCCCTTTGTTTGTCTTTGAAGAGATTGGGAATACTAAATGATCTAACACATGCCAGTGTTTTAATAATACACTTTTAATGTGTGGGGAGGGGCTAGATTAGTATTCCCAAGTAGGAGAAGATGGAAGGTTTGATACCTTATTCCCAAGTACAAATGTTAGTGGGTGTGTTTCATTTAGTTTCCTGGTACCCACCTCACTTTTAGTTTGTTTAAGAGTTCTGCTGCCTGTTTGATGAAGTCACTTTTAGATTACTAGTTCCTCCTAAGCCTCTTCATTTGCCCATAGGGAATACTCCTGAAAAAGGAGGCTGGGTGGGCACTGCTGGCATGCAGAATGATGTCACCTGCAGTCAGCTTTCTGAAGTGTCTGGAACAAATCCCATCATTGACTACATAATGGTTCTAAATCCAGAAACTGAATACAATTATCCTGTTTTGTTGATGTGAAAAACAGGTTCTGGTTATTGTTGTTCATATACTATACACATTTTTCTGCCTCATCTGATGTGCCATCTGAAATTACTAGGATTTCATCTACATACCTGTACCAGTGCACCAACTTATTCAAAATGGGTTATTCAGTTCATTCCAAATAAAACGTAACTCCCAATAACTCAAAAGTAAGTTCTCGTAAGATGTGGCAACTGTGGTCCCAATCGCCATGCCACATTTTAAAAAAAAAAAATTGTCCATTGAAAGTGAACAAATTTCTCATTCAAAATAAATTCTACTAATTTTAACCAAAAAACTCTGGCACTGGTGCACTGGTACAGGGATTGTTTCCTAAATAGTACTGCAAAATTTGTGCGCGCATGTCATGGGAGATACGCATGTACAAAATGCTAAAAGATAGTCTCAGGAGGTAGGATACCCCCTGTTTACATAATACAGTTAGGGAAGATCCACCATAGACACTGTATGCTATGCACAATACCTATATTCATTATATAAAAAAATATTTGTAGATTTTTATTAATCAGCATTGTGGTATAAATAGTGTGTGTATATAGCCTGCAAACATGCAGTAAAGAAAAATATTTTCTGAAGCACTTGACTGTCTTTTTTCCAAAAAGTGGAAAGGGACCATTAAAATGGTGGGAGAAGGTATCTGGTTGGTGCTGATAGATGTGAGCTCAGGTAAGTTGCAACCCCAGGGAGTTGGATGGCAGAGGAAACAGGAACCCAGCCATGGAACATGGTGATAGCTGGCTGGGTGGGGCCAATTGTGAGACAGAGAGACAGTGCCCAACTGTCAAATGGGTACAGGAGACATAGACTGTGATGAACCACTGGCGGGACCATGGAGGTTCACCAGGAGGCCTGGTACTGGCATGGGGGTGGGTAGTACTCCTGTTTCTGGCAATTTAGGGAACTGCACATGATAGGACTGCAGACCTTCGAGGTCCAGTGGTGCCACTACCCCATGAAATAGTAGGGGTGGGTAACTGGTGTGGGAGTGATCCCCACAGAAACAGAGTAGTTGTGTTATTTTGTTTATGATTTCTTTGGGTGGAGTTTTTTCCTGGGAGGAGCAATACTGCTGATGCCCACACTGGTCATTGGGTGATGTGTGGTATAGTGCTAACCTTTCCTTGGGTGGTGTGTTGGCTATTTGCATCTGCCCAGCCCTGACATTTCTCAGGATGGAAATACTTCACATAGGGGAAGTGCAACCAACCCCTCCTAACAGTAAAGGGAGATGACACTTCACTGGAATGAACCTGTTGAGACTGACAGTCTGGCATCATTCCCAAAGGGCATAGATGAGAAGGATCTGTAGACCAGATAAAATAGGTTGCTTTAGTGCTTAGAGACATGTGGTTCTGCCTCCTTAAACTTATCTTATTAGTATTCACAGCGACAGCACTTTCAGTGGCATGTGAGGCGCAGGATGTAACTTCAAGGGGTGCTGTAAGCTAGTGGTTGACACAGAACAATGCTGAAGCATGGACACTCAGGTGAGTTAATAAAGTGTTATAAAAGAAGATATGATTCCAGTGGTCTTGTTTTGTGGTAATCTACAGAGAACAGTATAATTGGCAATGAGGACAAGTAGGTAAACTACAGAACCCATGAGGAAAATCCCAGACCTCCAGACTTGACAGATCCTGCATGCAACCTTGCCTATATATCTGCTAATTGGCATCAAATTAGTGTTCCACAGTGAAAGTCACATGGAAAACCTGGTGGGCTGATGTCATATATGGCTTTATGAAGGTAAAACTGTTTTGATTACCCTGCCTTAATTTAGCACTGTCAGAAATAGCAGTTACTACAAGTAAACAATATATAGATGTGTAGAGTTCAGTCACTGGTCCAATAATAAGCTGAGGGCATACGAAAGCAAAATAGTATGAGCACGTGGACAAAATGGTAGACGTGTTACAGGTCTTTCCCAAGTTTGATACCTCACATACCAATAACCTTGTGTACAACTGGAGGAAATGTATAGATCAGTTTGAAAACGTTTATGACTGCAATGAACGTTACTGACCCAAAAAGACAAAAAACATTACTACTCCATTATGCTGGTAGAGAGGTGCAAGACATGTATGATGCACCAGTGCAACACGGGACTATGATGCTTGCAAAAGGTCTCTGTCTGACTACTTTAATCTTAAGCAAAATAGTGACTATGAGAGATACAAATTTCGGCCAGCTAAACATGGATGCATATGTCACTTATTTACAGGATTTAGCACACACCTGCGATTGTCCAGACGCGGACAGTGAGATCAAAACACAGACCATTGTTAAATGCAATTTTTCCTCAATCAGAAGAAGACTTAAGTTTTAAATATGCAAGGACATTAGAGATCTCAGATAATCAAGCTAAAACTATCGAACAAGGAGTGGAGCGTCTAGAGTGCATAGTCCAACAGAAGACTGTCAGGCCCCACTTTGAGTCCACATCCCGCTGCCATAAATGTGGCAGGAACCATCCTCATGAAGATAACTGCTACACCTCTTGCCACATCCTACTGGAGCAGTGTGGAGGAGGACAAGACACCAGAATCCTCTGGTGTGAAGAACAACTGCTGCTTGAATGTGTAGCCTGCACCCACAGCAAGCAGGGGGCTCAGAGGCGAGCCAACAGCTGTGGATCCGAACAAGAGGGAGGGGTTCAGCATAGTTAAAAGCCTGTGCTGCCCGATGGCATAGCCATCCATCAGGTACACCTGTTGCCACATCCTGCTAAAGCCGCATGGAGGAGGACAAGATATTGGAATCCTCCAGTGCAAAGAACGACTGCTGCTTGAAACTGTAGCTTGCACCCACAGCAGGCGGGAGGGGGAGGGTGTGAGCCAGCGACTGTGAGTTTGAATGAGGGGGCAGTGCTCAGCATAGTTAAAAGCCTGAACTGCTCACCAGCGTGAATGCTGAGCACAAGTGCATGTGGCAAAAGCCAGCCGGTTCATCATACACCATCAGACCTAGTCATTGAACTGCCTGGTCAAAATCTCTGGACTGGCCAGATTCTCGGACTACCCACATTAGGACATGTACTGCTTACACATGATGTGTGCACCTCAAGTTACACTTTGTTCCTCACTCACAGTATTTATAAACTTAAAACCTAACATTTACAGTAGCTTGTATATCAGTAAGTTAACTTGCAAATCAGACTTTTGCATGTTTAGTAATAACCTGGTTATACTTGCTCAGAACTCATTATCCACTGCAATCCATCCATTAAGGATTTAGTCCATTATTAGACACTATCCGACCAATTATATTCTTCTGGACTGAATTATCATTTTTACGTAGTGACTTTACAATATAAACCTGAACTCATTTTTCATTCATATAGCGACTCGCTATGTATTTACTTCTGGTCCCGAGATTTTTAGTTTACAAATTAACTTAATCACATCAGTTCTGAGAATACACGTGAATTTGGAATGCTAGTGGTAGTTACTGTATTAATTATTTAATTTGACTTTTGAATAACATGTGCTTAACAACAATATATTCATAGTTTGTCATCCATACATATAGTGATTTTTTCCAGTACTAATTCTGATATGAAAAGTTTTCAACATTGATTTTTTAGCCTATGAGCTTGGGCAGTATTGCAATCCCCTTTTAAGGTTATTTTTCTGCTTTGATCTAGTGCTACCAGCGGCAGTAGTAGCAATTTGATTTAATGAACTTAATTAAGCCTGGTGGCTGAGTGTCAGTCCCTACTATTGGCTTAAATTTGTATTACTTCTTTTGAGAACACTTTGGCCAGGCAATGGTAATATTTTGACACAATTAATTTAGCTGAGCTTGGTGGGTGAGTGGCAGTCTCCACTGTTGGCTTAGAATTGCACTATCCATTTTGAGAATTCCTCAGTTTCACTGTGGTGGCAGCTCAGTAAAGAGGAGTGACCAAACTGGATACAGCTGTAAGGTGGTTCACCTTATTTTGGTATCTTGACCTGTCTGGGGCTTAAGCTATTGCTCTCAAGCTTTTTTGAAAATCTTTGACACAGGGGTTTTACTGAGTTTAATTGGACAGGTCCCTATTCACTGTCTAATCCTAGTCTTTCCACAATGGAATCTGCAAATGTAGCGACAGCTGTTGACAGTTTTATTAATTCGGGCCTTTTCACCATTTAGACTGGGGGTCAAGGGATCCTTTATTATAGGGCTTTTCTACCCTAAGACACATTGAACTTATCTTTTTGTGTACAAAATAAAGTCAATGCAGGAAGCTTATAACCTGGCAAATTAAAAAAAATGTTTTTTAGTTATTAAGGAACCATCTAGGGATACAAAAGTCATTCCCATACATTTGATTAATACGCCTTTACTCTGAAGAGAATTCTGATTCTCCTTTTACTACTTACATCTGGCTCTATACATCCAAACCCAGGACCCACTCCTGATTCCAAGCCATTAGTTTATCTCACAAGGCAATCAGTAAACTTTGCATCCCTAAATGAACACAGCTTATTGGCTAAGTGAGATGACTTTATGTCTTGCACACATCAATATCAATTTGATTGTGCTTTCTGAAACATTGCTAACTGACAAGATCCTTAATTCTACCATTAGCCTGGAAGGATACAACACTTTCCGCTGTGATAGAGTTGGTCGCAGAGGTGGCAGTTGCTTGTCTTTTGTCAAGAATCACTTCTGTGTGACCCAGGGCAACCAACCTATTGCTCCTCACCCTGTGAATCACATTGACACTAATTCTGGGCCAAAAGAAAATGTTATCATTAATGACCATATCTCCCCGGTTACCATGAAGAAGGGCTAGATTTAATTTGAGCCCACAGAAGAACCATCCCTATAAATCATGAATTAATTATTTTTGGGGAACTGAATTTAAACTGGATTGTGAAAAAATGATACAAAATTCAAAGATGTCTTAGTCAACCATAGACTCACTCAGATAACAGATGCTCCTACCAGTGTCCATTGTAAAACAGGCTCCTTAATGGCAATTGACTGGATTCTGGTCTCTGGCATGTCTAAAATAATACAATTAAGTGTGCTACCTGAAAGTATCAGTGACCACAGTCCTGTTTATTGCTGTTGGAGTGCCAAAAAGACATTGACTCCCCTAACATACATCGACTATAGAAGTATTAAAAAACTGGTTGCTGCAAAATTTCATGAGGCCCTATCATCTGTTGATTGGTCCTTTTTTGAACCAATCAACAGATGTGAATGCTGCAATAAAAGCATTCTGCTCTTGTTTCAAGTCTATCAGTAACAATTTGCTCCTTTGAAAAAGTTAATGGTTAGGGGAAACAAACAAGCGTGGGTCACCCCTGAGTTGCTTCAACTCATGACAGATAGGGACAAAAAAATAGAAGAGGTACTTTCTGACCTAGGAAACAGCAACTCTCTTGGCCTACAAACAAGTACGTAATAAGTTTAAATCTATAGTTCAAAAATTAAACCACCAAATTTTTGTTGACAAACAAAGGTAGTTTGCTGAGAGAAATGTAGCAGCCACTTGGGATTTAATTAATGAATTATTTGGTAAAAAGTATAACATGTCCCCCAAATGTTAAACAGTCCATCAGGGATACTTAATGGGCCTTTGGCCATAGCTACTGAATTCAATACCTTTTTCTCTGACTTAAGTAGCTGTATTGCCAGTGGTGAAGCAGATTCCACTAAGCATAAAGATAGTGACACAATCACCCTTTATCGTTCACACACCAAATGTTTTATCTTAGGGTACTTACCCCAGCAGAGGTTTTGACTTATCTTCTGAAACTTCAGCCCAGATCAACAGTAGGAATAGATGGTGTGGACTTTAGGCTCGAGAGGATCACTATGGCTATCATCTGTTACCCCCCTAACAAAAATGTTTAAGGTGTCACTTTGCATAGGTCAATTCCAGGAAATTTGGAAAGGTGCTTTTGTTGTCCCTATTCATAAAATGGATGATGCATTCAACAATCAAAATTAGCATCTCATTTCTTTACTAGCTCCATTATCCAAGGTACTAGAACATATAGTCTTTGATCAGATGACTGAGCACATGTTAAAAGAATGGATTTATGATGCTGGCAAACAATGGGTTCTGACCTGGACATAGCATGGTGATGGCCTTTGTGGGTTTCACACATGCAGTACATAAAGGCCTGTACTGTGATCAAGCCCCCCCCCCCAACAATCGCCGGAACCCCGCCAGCACATCGGACTTTGTGGCTGTCTCAGAACTTTTAAATTTTGGCGCCAAGTTTCCAGGGTGACAAGAGCCAATCAGGAGACATCCATTTGGAGTCAGGGGTGGTAGAGCAGGATCCAACCTGAATCAAATCACTGGAGTTTTCTTTCTCCATTCCAGTCAGACTGTAGTTGCTTTCACCAGCAAGGGGTTGAGAGGGAAGCTGTGTTGTGACCTAGCCCTCCCCCCCCCCAATGATCGTTGGAGCCCTGCCAACACAACGGACTTTGTGGCTAACTCAGAACTTTTATATTTTGGTGCCAAGTCTCCAGGGTGACAAGAGCCAGTCAAGAGACTTCCATTTGAATTCAGGGGGTGGTATAGAAGGAGCTCCTCTGATTGAAACCACTGGAGTTTGCTTTCTGTACTCCAGTCAGACTGCAGCCATTTCCAGCAGCAAGTGGTCAAGAGGGAAGCTGTGCTGTGATCTAGCCCTCCCCTCCAATGATCACCAGAGACTCTCCAGCATAACAGATTTTGTGGCTGTCTCAGAACTTTTAAATTTTGGTGCCAAGTCTCCAGGGCAACAAGAGCCAATCAGGAGACTTCTCTTCCATATTTTAGAAGAGATCGTCAAGTGGCCTCCTGTGCTGTGGCCCCCTGCATGAAGGACCACAGCGCAAAGGAAAATCATCTGCCTTGAGTCTGCTGGAGTCTGCTGGTAGGCTGCCAATCGTCCAGCCACTCTGCCCCTTCCTCTTCCAAATCCCCACCTGCATTGTGGGACATTTAATTTGGGATGCTAAGTTAAGAAACTGCTGTACTGGTGTAACTGTCTATGTTAGAGGAGTCAGACTTTAGAGTTTCACCATACTCAACGGGTTTTTAGCCAATCACCCTACCAAGAGTATGTGTTGTTTACCTCTGATGCTCATGCAAAGCAGTTGCTGCCATTTTATGTTAGTGTAGTTGGATTTTTTAGAGTCACCTCATTTACTAGTCTTAGACACATACCCTATTCCAAGGTACACTTGGTCCTGCAAGTCTTATACCTGGAAAGTAATGCTGCTGCTGCCTTGTATGTTAGCGTAGCATTGTCTGATTTTAGAGCTTAGCCAGTTCACAGGTTCTGGCCTTGCACTCTATTTAGGGTAGGCCCGCTTGTGCAATTTAAAATAGCCTATTTGTATGACTGTTGCTACCATCCACACTAGGATAGTCAGAAATTTAAGAAATTCACCAATTTTTCTGGTCTTGCAAATCACCCTATCTAGGGTATGCCTATTTTTGCATTTCTAATACCTGTGTATGCTGTTTCTGCCTATTTCATACATACAACCAGTGAAGTAGGAACCGCCAGTCTCACTAGTCTTAGCCAGACACTCTAGCTAGGGTAGGCCTATTTCTCTATGTATACTCTGTTTGTGGTTGCTGCAGTATTTTGCTAGTACAGCCAGAGAGCTACTACTCACCAGAGTCTCTGGACTCAGTCATTTTGAGTTATCTTATGTTGTCCCTCCCATTGATTACTGAAATTTTTGCCTGCTTACTACTGAGCCTACTAACAATTCACATTATATAATTTAGGTTATTCTTACCTGTTTTACTATTTGCTATATCTGAAGCCTGTGGCATATTGTCCTAGTCTGCTACACCAATTCCTCAGGTCCCACTGCCCTCCTCATGCACTATTTATTGTTGCCCCATACCAGTAGCACTGACTTCATCCCATAATGCACCCAGCAGTGCCCACATCCATTATGTGCTCCCTCCTGGGCCTCAAATTTCTATGTGACTCCTGTGCCTACATTCTGGCCAGAGACATGACAGCTCAAAATATATACTCTGACTCAACCCTGTTGAGTTGCCCCCCACACACCTTATTCCCTACCATCTCATCCCTTATCTTCCCTTGCTTGCCCACAGAAGAGACAGTGCTGCCTTCTGGGAGCCTGCATTTTCTCACTGAGCCTCACACAACAGTCAGTTTCTGTGTCACTCAACAATAATTCTTTGGCTCCACAACTACTACTTTTACAAGGTGAAGACATTGCACCCAACCCTGGTCCTACTATTATGCCCCACTAAAGCACACAAATCCCCTCTAGGCAAATAGCCATGGGTAAATGAGTGCCCATTTGAATGTTTGTACCCTCCTTTCCAAAATGCATGAATTAGAAGCCTGGACAGGTCTCGTCAATCCTGATGTTCTAGGCATAAGTGAGACTTTGCTAAAGCCCTCTGTCCCACACTCACACTGCCAAATTAGGGGCTATACCCTGTTCAGGCAAGACAGACCTGGGACAAAAAAGGGTGTGAGGTGCTGCTATTTTTCAAAGATCATACATACAAACATAAAAAATGCCAACAGAAACATGCCTCACGGTCTATTGAGTCTGCTCATTTGTGCAGCTAAACATAGATCCTCAACTTGCAGCTGCAATCCCCGCCTCACAACACCCCCCCACTCTGTCCCACCCCTTCTTAAATCCACCCACCATTCTACAGGATACCACTTCCTCGGGCAGAGTATTCCATCTCCACCACCCTTTCGGTGAAAAAGTGTCTCCTGATTTCCCTCCTAAATCTTCCCCCCTCCAATCTCAGCCGATTTCCTCTTGTGTCCCTCCCCCTTTTGATCTGGAAAATCTCTTCTGTATTAGTCTTGTTTATTCCCTTTACATATTTAAAGGTTTTGATCATATCCCCCCTTCCCTCCTCTCCTCCAGGGTATTCATGTTCAGCTCTCCTATCCTCTCTTTATAGGGTTTTCCCTCCATTCCCTGGATCATCTTCATTTTCCTATACTGCATCACCTCCAACAATCTGATCACTTAACTGTCTCTATTATCTCGACCAGTGACTCTGTTGATTTCTCTCCCAAATAGATTATAGCTGAACTTGACCTCAGGGCTTCTAAGAAGCTATATATGGGGTATGTATGCAATCCTCCCACGGCGGGTCTGAGTGGATTTGCTCAAATAAAAAAAGGCATTGGCCATCTCCCTCCTTCGTGAGACCTTATAATGGTTGGTGATTTTAAACTTAACTGGCTTAATGATCAGCAATTCAAGTACATTAAGCTGCTCAAGCAACTGAACTTCAACCAAATAATCTCCTCCCATACATGACTCAACCATAAGTCCTCAAATCACTCCCTCCTCGACTGGATCCTAACAAACCAAGAGGACAGGGTCCTATTGGCCAGGGTGCTGTCAGATTCCATCAGTGACCACTCCCCTACTTTCTGTACATGGTCTTGTCATACTCCTCATCTCCCACCCAAACTTATATCCTTCAGAGACTTCTCCAAATGTAACATGGACAATCTTTGCTCTGATATTATGGCAGTTAACTGGTCCGATCTCCACTCACTAACAGATGTAGATTCAGCACTAAAGTTCCTCTCTGCCACCTTGTCTTCTATTCAAGACAAGCACTTTCCTATTACTACCTGTCGAGTCAGGGGAAGGAACTCAAGATGGCTCACCAAAGAGCTTCTGACCAAAATGAAACAGCGGGATGCCTTATGGGTAACTTAAATCCTCTCCATCCCCAGCAAACTGAAATAATTGCCATAGACTCTGGAATCTGTGTAGGCAGGAGTCTAAACTTCTCAAAGCCTCCTTCATTAAAAGCCAGCAGACCTGCAGCCTGGGTGACCCTCATAGGTTCTGGACCTTGGTTAACTCCCTTAATAAACCTGTCCCAAAGCAGAACAACATCAACCTGCTCACGGACGCTAGACTCATAACTCAGCCATCAAAGGTTGTGGAAGTCTTGAACTAGAGGTTTTCTAATCTAGACGCTTGCTTTGCTAAACTCCGATCCAAAGTTGCTTCCCCTGTCCCTGGGAGTGAGGGGAGCTGAGGCGACTGGCTGTCCCCTTTTCCACTTTAAAGTTACTTCCTCCACAGAAGTCCGACATCTCCTCAGAACCCTCCCCAACTCTGGCAGTGCTGGGAGTGATGGTCTATGTCCCCGGTTGTTGAAACTGTCCACTGACCTTATTGCTAAACCCCTTGCTATATTATTTAACCTGTTCCTTTCTACCTCATCCTTTCCCCTGCTTTGAAACAGGCCAGAGTAGTTCTCCTATTTAAGTCAGGTGACCCTAAACTCATGGATAATTACAGGCCTGTATCCATTCTGTCACACCTGAGCAAGATCCTTGAAAAAATAGTCTTTCTGCAAATTTCTGACCACATCTCAAAATACAGTTTGCTGTCTCCTGACCAGTGTGGTTTTTGTAAGGGCTTCAGCACTACTACTGCGCTGGCTTGCTTCACAGACCATGTCTTAAGGAAAGCAGATGAAGATAAATGCATTGGGGTGATCTTCATTGATTTCTCTAAATATTTCAACCTAGACCATGATATCCCCCTTTGCAAACTTATTTCTTGTGGCTTTTCAATGAGTATCACAGATTGGTTTAGTAATTACCTCACTTAAAGATCTCAAAGGGTCTGTGCTGTGGGGGGGTTGTATCCAGCCCTCTTAAGGTGCACAGTGGAGTTCCACAAAGGTCCATACTAGGACCCATCCTTTTCTCCTTGTTTGTTAACCACCTACTTGGAGAAAGTTCAGACTGCCATAAAATTATGTATGCGGACAATCTTATGTTCAGGAGTGACAAAAGCCCTCTTAACTTATCCCTCTCCCTCTCCAAGGATTTTGAATCCATTCATGACTGGTTCACAACAAACAGACTACTTGTCAATGCTATAAAACCAAGACCATGCTATTTGGGTCCAAGTCTAGGCTCATTAAATGCTCCGCTGTGCAAACCAACTCCCTCTGCACCCTGGCCCCAAACAGACGCCCCCTTAAACAGGTCACCACCTTGAAATACTTGTGAGTTACCCTTGACCCCTCCCTTACTTTCAAAGATCATGTTGGGCTAGCAGTGAAACATGTTAACTAACAGCTGGGTGCCTGCTACTGCCTGAGACATCTCATGACCCTTGATGTGCGTCTGGCTATTAGGCAGGGCACGCTTCTACCCCTCCTGGATTACTGCTCTCCCATCCTCTCTCAAACCTAATCTCATCACCTCTCATGTCTTAATACTGCCTTTAACAACGTTTCCAGATTTGTTTCGCTGGCCCCATATTACAACCACCACTGCTCCCTTTATTTGATGCTCAGGTGGTTCTCCCCTCAGGCCTGCCAGGACTTCCATATGGGGACTCTTACTTACAAATCCCTCCATGATGGTGTCTATTCATCCTTAATCAGATTTCTTGTATCAAACATGACACATGGTAACTGAGGTCCTCCTCTCAATGCCTGCTTGAATATCCTCAGGCTACTATGGGACAGAGTGCCATCTCCATAGCTGCCCCAAGCCCTGGAACAGCCTACTAGCCTCACTTCACTCATTACGCACCTCTCATGTATTCAAAGTACAACGAAAAATGGTCTTCTATCTGCCTGGGCCTGCAAGTGCATCCTGGTCTTAGCCAAGGTGGATTCTTTCTGCTGGCCTCTCACCTCATTAAACTAATGAGTGCCATTCCTCTTGCCACTCACTGATTTTAATCATCAGCTGTTGGCTGTGTTGTATCCACTGTTTCTGCTCAATACATTTTTTGCACCGTCTTATATGTGTTACTACCAAATTATATCTTACCTGTGCATTCTATTGCTGAACCCTGTGTATTGTACTCTAATGCACTACATGTTGTATTGCTCAAGTACTTTTCTTTTTTCCTTGTACTGTATGTGCCATCTATATGGCCCAGGTCATGCCTGAAAACAGTCCCTGGGACCAGTGTACCTACCCGGTCACAAAATAAATAAATAATAAAGAAATAAATAGAAATAAAGACAAAAGTCACACTGCAGCAGCTGTTTATGTAGAGCTCACCAAGGCTTTCAAACTCATGAATCACAAGTTGTTATTGGTCACACTTCACAAACTGGACATCTCCATGGACATTGCTGGCTGGTGCCAGAATTACCTTTTTGGTCGAAAGCAAACTATTTCACTGGGTGTTCTTCAAGGTTCTATTTTGTGGCCCTGTTTATTTAGTTTATTTTTGAACACATTACCAGTTATTTGTGAAGACACCAATATGTTTCTCTATATCAATGATGCGGTGATCCTCACGAGTGGCCGCAACCTCCCCATCATTCAGGATCCACTGGCATCAGATTTCACAGACTGACGAAAATGCTTTCTTGTAAATAAAATGGTTTTGAATTAAAAAAAACAAAACAAAATCAATGGTATTGTACAACCCAAGAAAGAAGCTGCCTGCTGAATCAGTTCTTTCTTTGTGCACTTTAAAGGGGGTGGAAATTGAACAGGAGGGTACATTTAAATATCTTGGCCTCATCCTGGACAGCACCCTTTCCTTTGAACAACACATAAACTTCATGGTAAAAGTAATTCATCAAAGGCTAGGTTTGTTATACAGGTTAAATTCATTACTCATTCCTTCAATGAGGATGCTCCTGGCTCAGAGCTTCCTTCTTCTGGTAACTGACTATGGCATACTATTCTACTACTCAACTGGACAGGGGTTGCTGGCCAGGGTGAGGACCCTTCTTAACCAGGTGGCAAGACATGCAATATCACATTCATCATTGTGACTTGTATAAACAAGTGGGATGGCTTCCATAAGAACAAAGGTACTTACTGCAGCTAGGCACCCTTGCAAAAAAGGTAACTCTTGAAAGTGTCCCTGCATCATTTCATACTACTTAAAAAAAACACCTTAGCATTGTTTCTACTCAGTCATTTTTTAAATATATTGTTCCCAAGATGAGAACTTCAGTTGGTCAAAAAACAATATTTTATAAATTGCCATCTTTTTACAACTCTTTACCTTCCTCTCCTCTCCTAGCATCCTCCTGGACCCATGAATCTCTCCGATGCTTGCCTGCTAAATTTGGAAGACACCTCCTAGCACATGTGAGTTCAACAAAAAGTATTTTTCAAGAGCAGAAAGAATGCTGAACTCAGGAAAGTGTGTTAAAATGTAAAACAAGGGCTACAAGTATTACCAATTAGGGTTGTAAACTTGGACCACGATTCTTAACATGCACTAATAAATATGCATGTTCTCTCAATCCCCAGGGATATGCATATGCATTCACGCATGCCCAGTATTGCTGTTCCAGTTCATGACCCTAATTTATAATACTTGTAGCAGTTGTTTTACATTTTTAAGCCATTTCCCAAGTTCAGCATTCTTTCTGCTGTTGAAAAATGCTGTTTGCTGAACGCAGGTGTGCTAAGTATGGAACAAACATTCTGGACTTTAACACCTTGCACCATGTCAGCCACTCATCACTGCCACCTTGGGAGAGGGAAAGAACCTCTCCAGCAACTGGCTGTGTGGACACAGCATTGAGCTGCTGCAGCCATCACAGTAGGAGCACAGCACCGCAAATTGTGGAGTGCTGCTGCAGTGTAAACACGACTTAAGAGTAAGCAATAAAATCAGGTATGTAGGACAAGAAGAGCCAACAGAACATTATGTGTTTGGGACATATAAAGCAAATGATTCATTGACAGGCAGCCCCACCACTGGAACTGAAATGCTAAACACCAAACTTCAGTTTACTGTTGATTTGGTGCCTCAGTAACCATTAGGACAAGAACATTTATGAAAAACTAGAGACTGAACCTAAGCTATCAAAAGTCAAAACAAATATTTATCCTTATGATTCCAACTCAACCCTGAAAGTAGTAGGAAAATGTGATGCACTAATAGAGCATTAAGGCAAACTGTGCACCGCAACTTTTTTTGTAATACATGGTAAAAGGGGATGCTTGCTGTGTTACACAACAGCTAAAACACTGGCGTTTATAACTATTGTGCAGGCTGTCACTAATAAAAACTCTCCAAGAACTGAAAGCACAATACAGAACAATTCTTTTTTACTTGCAAGAATAGGTAAACTAAAGATTGTCATATACAATGGCATGTAGATCAGTCAGTATGACCAGTGGCACAGCCACACGAGTGAGTCCCATTTCATCTCAGAAAACTGGAAGAGGAGGAAATGCAGAACCCAGAGGACCAAGACATTATTGAGAAAGTTTCTGGTCCCACACCATGAGTGTCACCTGCATTTGCTGTTCCAAAAGCAAAAGAGCTAGGCAAGATTAGAATTTGCCTTGATTTGATACTTCCAAATACAGCAATACAGAGAGAAAGACATATTTCACCTGCCGTGAATGATATCTTTCATTCTTTAAAAGGTACAACTCTGTTTTCCAAAGTAGAGTTAAACAAAGGTTGCCATCAGTTAGAATTAGCACCACAGTCTTGCTATCTGACAACATTTTCTACCCATGTAGGCCTCAGAGGCTACAAGAGACTCACATTTGAGTGTGCTTAGCAGCTGAAATTTTTCAAGATGCAGTCAAAAAGGTAATAGAAAACATTCACATTGGCTGCTATGCTTGAAGGTGCAAATTGCCTATGCACCATGGATCTATGGTGCGTAGGCAACCCTACATTACAAAGCCACACACCAAGAGATCCCGTGGACCACCTCAGTGGCATTCATGAACAGAAGCACTGCATGCCCCTTCTGCACATGCTCCCCTGGCCATTCACACAGCCACACATGTGGATGGTCAAGGGCATGTCAGGGGGCATGCCCACACTCTGTGCCATTCACTAAGGTGCAGAATGTTTGTTGAGTGGGTATAAGATATGGCAGCAGGTACTCTGCCATATCCTCAGTGTTCCCCCTACGGAAGACACCCACTGGCTGTGGTGGAAAGGAAACGTGACACACTCTGCTGCCCCAACCCTCCCGTCATGAAGGGAGGGCAGGGGGTGACAACTCGGGCACTTACTGAACACATTTACAATATAGGGACCTGCACCATCCCACAATTCCCTGTTCCTCATGTAGCAGGGGATCCACTACAGGATCAGACAAGCATCCTATTGGATGCCCACCTGTGTCCTCCTATCTGCTGGGGGGGCGGGGCTGCAGACAGACACCGCGTGGTGTCCAGGATTCATGCTTGCTGGCCACCATATACCTGCCCATGAGTGTGGAGCTGCCTGGGCTGGAATTCATCTTTTGCCTTTCTCACGTACCCAGGCTTAATTATAGTGATGATATTTTAGTCTTTGTTTAAAGTCAGAAATAGCAATTTTAGTCTTTGGTTAAACTCAGAAATAACATCATCAGTCTTTCAAAGCTGCGACTTCATGTTTGACTGCTAAAAACCTAACAGTGAATCCAGTTAAATGTGAATTTAACAAGACTACACTTGAGTTCTAGGGTCACATATTTTCACATCAAGGAATGAAACCAGATCCAAAAAAGGTAGAGGCAATAAAGAAGGCAGCAATAACGAAATACATCAGTGAAGTGTGTGTGGTGTTAGGAATGGCTAGTTACTGTGCAAGATATAGCAGAAATATTTCCACTGTAGGTGCACCACTGAGGGAACTCATAAAGCACAAAACAGAATTTCATCGGTCAGCTGCATGTCATATGGCATTTGACAGCATAAAGGATTTATTGACCTCAGACATAACCATGTCATACTTTGATTTGAGCCTGACAATAGAATTATTAGTAGATGCTAGTCGGGTTGGACTTGGGGCAATATTAACTTAGAAAAGCCAGATGGCAGTCCTTCCTAGTTGTATACTATGCAATTCCATCAAGACCTCAGGGACTCAGATCCTAAAGATTTCTCAACAGAGGAAACAGTCTCATGTCCAGAAAACTTCACAAGAAACAACAAAGTGAGGCAGTCTCACTCACCATATTCTTTTTATTTTTATCTAGGCATAATAATTCATGAATTCATCAACATTTCATGATCATCACACTCACGTCTTCAGAATTCTGCCTTTTTTAAAAGAATTATACATAAAATGTTTTTAATTAGTATGTTCAAAATAGCATTACTGAAAAAAATGTCTTTTATATATAACTATAATATCATTAATAATGTATAAATCAACTTACAAGAGGATCAAATTTGTAAGTTATTTCAATGGTGCATTAACCACAATATATTTTCTGTTTCTGTAGTGTGAAACATGTAAAGTGAGTGTAATTCAAAATATATATGCTACATATGCTAGTGAGATCACAGTTTGTAAACCCACTTCATTATGCAAAAATATATTTTTATACTCATATCATTTACAGCCCTTTATATCTGTTTCTGCCCTTAATCTCATCAGATATATGCATAAACATTTATTCAGCATAATTTAAGGAATCACTCAGTGAGCACTAAGTTCTCCTGTTTCTCCTATGTTTTCTTTAAAACAAAACTTCACTTATTTTGTGTGTCTACACTGTCTTACTGTGGCTTGCTAGTTTTGTTAAATGAAAACAAAGAAAATATTTCTTAGTTACACATTATGGGCCAGATATTTAAATCTTTAACCCTGGGCTAAGATAACACTGCCTGGCGGGCAAACGTAGCCAGGAGCACAAAGCAAGCAATAATCAAAAGGAATAGCCCGGGGCAAACAGCCTCTGAATATAGCATGGGAAAGAGGCTATGCAAACTGGACTGGGAGTGCAGGGCAACCGTAACCTGGAATTTGACAGCACTGAATATAGCAACCAGGAAGTGCAAACCACAACAACAACACAGTGCACAGCAATGTGAGAGCAGGTAGAGAGGAACTATGTGTGTGCCAGCAAATGCATGGACCCAGTACAGCTGCAGGCAGCAACAGATGAGAAAGAACAGTGATTGAAACTGTAAAATATTCCCCAAACCATTAGTGCTGCGCTAACACATTAGCGCAGCTTTAGCGTGGAGTTAAGCGGTTTGCCCGGTGCAAACACATTAGCCCGGAGCTACAGTTTGCCATATTCAAAGGTGACATGCTACTTAGATAGTCTCTGGGCAAACAGCCACATTAGCATCTCATCATGCCCTGATTTGCATGCAGTTTGCCCAGCGTTACCACAGAGTCCCACAGCTCCACCTGTAGGTCAGTCTGGAAGTGCAGGGGTTGGCCAGGTCCAACCGCAGCTCCACCTGTAGGTCAATCAGGCAGTGCATGATGATAGCTGCAAGCTACATGTAAATGGTACAGCATACCATAGCATATCGTACCCCAGGGGACAACACAGCATAGGCACAGGTGGTGGTGGTGGTGCTGCATGCAGCCGTCACTCTGTAGGTCATGCTGCAGTGCACAGCAGACACTACAGTAGCAAGGGGGGCTGGTTGTATGAGGGTCACAGCAATGCCTATGGCATGTAGGGCTGTGATGACCATTGCACTGTACACAGTGACAGGCCCGGCTTGCAGGTAATTACTGACAGTGGACAGTACTATTACGCTGTTGTGTGATCCACAGATGCTGCACCTGTGGCATGGGATGCACACAGTGTCATGTACATGGCTGGCTGTGTGTGCTGTGGCATCTGTACAGTTATGGGGGTAAGTGGCTGGGGGGGCATGTGAGATCTAACAGGCACACAGGTGATGGCGTATTCCCACTACTGGCCCAAGTGCACTGAGTGATGTGTCCCAGCCTTGTGGCCACACCTGGGCTGGGGTGAGGTCTGGCCACCCATACACCCTTCCCTCACTGGCCACCATGCCCACAGTACTGCATGTGTGTGCTGGCATCTGTTAGGCACCACAGATGTATGGTCTGCAGGTGTGTGCTATATGGCCACACTACCATGCTGTCCCCTGTGGATCACGTCACCCCTTACTGTCTGTGCTTGGCTGGGACTAGTGGCAGCTGCTGGCATCATGGTGGTGCCATCAGTGAGCAGCATGTGTCCTCCATGTCTGGCATTTTCTAAGTGTCATACTCCTATGTTAGGGTCGCACAAGCCACGCAAATCTCACGCAAACACCGCACAATGCATCAATGACGTGGAAAGCTGTTTGCCTAGGGTTAAGACCAGCTTTTCCTGGGCGGTAAATTGTACCACACTAAGGGTCATGCTATGTTGCGCTAAACACCTTAGCGCGGCGCTAGTCATTGAACATCTTACAGCATCTTTATTCATGTTCACTATGCCCCTTGCATATCACTATGCTTTGCCCACGCTACTGCTGTTTGAACGAGCTAGTTGGCCTTTTGAATATGGCAGACCCGCACTATTCCCATGCAAACTGTTTGCAAACCGTGCAAAGCTTTGAATATCTAGTCCTCTATATCTAGCTTGGCCTTGTTATTATCTATTGTTGTACAGTATACAGAGTGACTTACCACTTTCAGATTAAGTTTGGTTTTCTACTCTTATAGGTTTTTGACACATTCTTAATTTGAGGTAATCTGAAATGCACCAAGACATATAATTATAGGGCTGCTTCTAAATGGAAGTGGCTTTTATAACAGTAGTTTAATGCTGACATTAGGGGCTCGCCCTTTATATGATGTATGTCAGCATTGTCTGCTCAGTCTTTCAGCTTCTGCTATTCATTCTGGCTTGAATGGTAAAATTCGTTTGTATCTGCAATAAATATTTGTGCTGTCAATTCTTTAGCCCTTCTTATTATACAGTATGAGTTATTCTAAAATGTTGTTGTTTATTCTCAAACAGGTGGCTAAATGCACTGAGACTGCTGATATCTCAACTTCTAAGGTTCAGGCCATCATTACCTATGGTGTCTACCTGCACTCATTATTCTAACACCTTAAAATGGGTGTGGCTTCTCCTCTGGACTGGGCAGACATATAACTTGATATGCGTCATCACGTCCAGTGTCCACTGTGACATAACATGATGATGCATTTAAAAGCTTTTTACAATACAGAAGAGATAATATATCTTACTACTAAACTGATGGTAGATATGGAGGGAACAGTTTAGAAGAAACATATTTAACAACAAATAACATATCTGGTTCTAACTTTAAAAGGAAACCAACATTTATACTTCCCCCTAACCAGACTGTGGCTATCCTTGAGAAGGAGGTACAAAGGGACTTGGAAAATGTTTGCAACACGACAAGAAGGGAGATACTCAAATTTTACCAAAGAAGAAAGACAGGCTATACAGAATTTACAAAAAACACCCAGATAATCTTAAAGCCTGCAGACAAGAGGGATGGTTCAGCGTGTCGGGGAGAGAACAATATTAACAAGAGATTTTATCCCAACTATCAGATAGCAATTTTACCTTCCCTTACAAAGAGATCCAATGGATAGGTACAAGGAGAAAATTAACATACTTATTTATGATGCATTGGTACAGCATGTTATTCCAAACAAAATATGATTTTCTGAGAGTTGAACACCCCGTACGGCTTGCCAAAAATACATAAAAGCCCAGCAAGGCCCCAAGCCAGAACAATCATAGTAAACATAGGCCCTCTGACTGAGCTGTTGACTCAGTTTGTTGATGGACACATAAAACCAGTGGCAAGCCAAACTAGATCGTACATCAGAGATACAACTCATGTTTTACAGATCCTGCAGGGTGCTGGTGTCCAGTCTGACTGGTCTTTAGTTACCCTGGATGTCCAGTCATTGTATACCAGCATCTTCCATGATGAAGGCTTGAAGGTACCAAGAGAGGAATCATACAACAGCATTGACTATTCCTCAGAACTAGTGGAGTTCGTTGTCAATTTAAGTGAAAAAGTTCTGAAATGCAACTGTTTTCTCTTCCTCAACAAAATCTACTTGCAGATAAAAGGGACAGCATTGGGTGCAGCCATAGCCCCCAATTATGCCAACATTTATGTGTCCCATTAGGAGAACATGCATATTTTTTGTAGACAGAAAATAAATGTTTTCAACATGTAGGTCTTTACAAATGCTTCATTGATGACCTGCTGGTTATATGGAAGGGATCAGGGAGGATCTGTCTGACTTCATTAGGTAGTTGGAAAGTACCAATGATAATCTCAGATTTACTGTTAATTGTGGAAAATACTAATGAGAATCGCAAATTTACTGTTAAAGGGGAACTGTCAACAATATGAGCCTCACACCCAAGTTTGAGACTGATCCCAATTTGCACTTTGTGTACAAAAACATTTTTTTAACTTACTGTTTACTGCAGCATAGTAGAATGTATAAGGGTAATTTTGCTGACGTCTAATGTGCCATTGTGTGTAACCAGACATCCCAGAATCCCTGTAGCTGACATCAGAGGAGGGCTGCAGAGCTGGGATATTCAATAGCCTTCAACAGCCCACGGTATACATGTTAAAGATTTTGTAAGCTAAAATCAGATGTTTGCTGGTCCTACTGTGCTCACAGGGCTTAGTAAAGTCCTCTGTGACTGTGCTTAGCCCCAGGAGAACAGCAGACCAGCAAACAGAAGATTACAACTTATAAAAACTCAGACATTCACTGTAAACTATTGAATCTGCCACTGCGGCAGCTTTCTTCTGATGTCAGCTGCTAGAGAGGCTGGCATTTCTGGTTACAGGAAATGTCAGCCTATTAGTCAATGAAATTTCTATTACACTGCAGGAATCAGTAAGTAAAAAGTGTTTCTGCACACAAAGGGTTAATTAGGATCAGCCTCACTCTTGGGTGTGAGGCTCTTATTGCTGACAGTGATTCCACCAAGCTGCATTGAGAACCAAGTTGTTGAAATCCCCTACATCATCCGGTGGAAAATCCACTGGTTTTTTTTCTGTTTTTTTTTTTTTTTTGTGGGGGTTGTGCTCTGCCCCCTGCACCCCTGATTTTTTAATAATCACCTCTGAGGCAAAGCTGATTTGAATGGGGGTGAAACACTGGCAAAACCGGTGCTGGTGTACAGCAGGACCATTACAGAAACAATCTAATTTGTCACTGTAATGGTCTTCGCTGTAATTTTTTCGCTGTTTCACTGGTATATGGCAGACAGTTCCCCTTTAACTGTGGACTTTGGATTCAGTACATTTTCTGGACCTTTTAATTAAAAGTACACCTAGTGATGACCTTGTCACAGAATTGTTTCATAAAAGAAAAAAGAAAAACAAACAGACAGAATCTCCCTACTGCACTTCACAAGCTGCCACCCACCACAGATGTAAAGAAATATACCATTGGGGGCAGTACATGAGCATTAAAAGAAACTGCAACCAAACAGAAAGGTATCAGGTGCATTCAAGAGACTTGAATAACTGCTACAATTCTACAGGGTGTCACATGTCTACCATTAGCAGAGCACTGAACAGAGTAGATAACATGAATGGGGAGGATTTGCTGCAAACAGGGGAAATTGGTCCCAAAACACAACATCTAATTTCGTAACGGTGTTCTCCCCATAGGCACATGAAATCTTGTCAGTTTTACAGAAACATTGGCATATCCTGGGCACAGATAAGACATTAGAGGGAAGTTACAAAAACATGCCCAAATTTGTATATAGGACAGGAGAACATTTTCAAGATAGACTGGTTAACAGTTTACACTGGGAGAATAATGGTGACCTAATTCTTGTATACAGCATAATTAGAAATACAGAACTAATGTTGGGTATGGGACTAGAATTCAGGGAGTCACCTTTCAACTCTTGTGGCCACATCAAACAGCTTCAGGTTAAATTATTTAAAACTGAAAAAAGGGGAAATGTTTTCACAAAAAGAGTTGCAAAATATTGGAACATCTTACCACAACATATTATTGATCCCCCTAAATTGTACTCCTTTAAAGTAAACCTTGGTGTTATCGTGAACATTTGGGAACAAATCTGGACAATCACTGACTAGTGGGGGAGTGGATTAGATGCACCAGTACCACGTCATTATGTCACAAACTAAACCGCACATGAAAAACCGGAAGGTCTATAGCATGTAGTGCTTCAGAGCGACAGGGGTATATGAGCGATAAGCAAATATCGCTATCCCTGTTGCTCTACACTGGAAGAGGAAGTGGATGTAACCATTGCCGGTTGGGTGCTCAGTCGAGCCGCTCCCATGGTGGAGTGAGGAAAGCACCTGACCCAGCAGTGGAAAGGTGTGGAGGGCCAGGGACTGATTCCTTGCTAGGGAACCTTTTTTACCTTTTTTTTTTGTTCATGCACTGAGGACAAGTGTGGATTAAGATATTCTTTATGCCCCTGTGTCCACACCCACTTAAGAGTGGATTACAATAATTCTGGGGGCATGGGGCAAAGCCATCCACATGGGTGTGTGTGGGGGTTGAAACCCCTCTGCAAAACAAAAAGACCATTCAGGTGTGCGCTGTTTCTGTTACGGTGGCATTATGTGCCGTCACTCTGTTGCCTCACGCTGTTTTCCATGCATGGGTTTGACATGCACAGTTTCATCCGCAACATAATGACCCCATGCCAGATGCACCTGTGGTGCCCTTCTACTCTTAAACTACCAGAGAAATAATATGACAGAAAAACAGAACAGACCCCCTAACAGGAGGTACCCATAATTGCAGGAATTGCAATTGATGTAAACATTTGAAACAGGGCAATGTTTCCCAACATTTAGTTACGAGCCAGGAATTTGTTATAAACAACTTTATTTCATGTAATAGTACAAATTTCCTTTATTTGCTAACCTGCAAAAAATGTCCTGCGTTCCACATAGGCAAAACTAAGAGTACGAGACAGAGTTAGCAAACATCTATATAGTATGAACAAAAGGGATGGGATCAGTGCTTTATCATTGCCTGATGAAAAATAGGAAAGGAAATACTTTCCTTTTTCAAGGTATTGAAAGGATACACCCTAAAGTTAGAGGTGGAGACTTGGTTAGACAGCATTTGAAGCCAGAGTCTTTCTGGCAATACAAACTGAGAACAGGTAGCCCACCTCTAACAGGCACATATCTTGTGAGAGAACATTGTTTTGCAAAGGTGTGAATTAGTCCTACGATACAAAAAAAAACTTGTATTGTTGTTTTAATTCCCTAACAGAGATCATTTGTCACTGTGAAGTCCATAAAATAAGGTAGTGATTCAAAATGCATATACTGTAAACGCCATCATAAACATTCTGAAATTAGTGATTTAAAATGCATTAACCTTTTGTTGGCAACTTGCAATTAATTTAATAGGTTGATGTGTCACAGAGATGTGTTTTTAACTATATTTTTATTGATTCTTTATCCTTCCTTTCCAACGCCCCACACACACACACCTTTGCTTCTCGTCTACAAGTACAGCTATCAGGGTTTTTTTTATATACAGGGGTATTTGCACTGGCTCTGTCATCAGTATGCTACACATTTAAAAATCTTCTTGCACCCTAGACATTGGCACTTTATATAGACCGCTTTGTTCTGCATGCTTTGCACATAATGCCCAAAATAAATGCGTGACCATTCAATTATGACGTAGGTCCTGAGGAAGTGCTAGAGGTTTGGCGTGAAAACATTTGGCCAAGGTGAAGGAAGGGTTGTAGCTCTTATTGCTTTTAACTTAAATTAAGTTCAGACATTACTGTAAAGCACAAACTGAGTGTTTTCTTGGAATTCCCAGACTGAGAGCCAAGCTGCTTGTGAGTATCCGGTGTAGACATTTTGTTTGGGCACCAGTTTCGTGATCTTGGCCCTTTGGCTTTAAAGAAATGAATAAATAAAGCAGACTATGTTTGCAGTTCTTTTGCTCTGAACAAATTTCAAAGTTGATGTTAAAAAGGGGAGGGGGAGATGTAGTGTTTAGAGAAATGTGGTTCTGTCTCCTTAAACTGATCTAATTAGTATTCACAGTAGCAGCACTTTCAGTAACATGTGAGGCACAGGATGTAGATTCAAGTGGTGCTGCAAGCTAGGGGCAGACACAGAGCAATGTTGGAAGCAGGGACACTCAGTTAAGTTCTTAAAGTGTTATAAAAGAAGATGTGACTCCACTGGTCTTAATTTGAGGTAAACTACAGAGAACAGTACATGTGCCCTTTTGGCACCCAAGGTCTTGGGATAGACTTGGCAGTAGGGTACCCTAGTGGCTCATGGGCAGCAGTTTGCTGGATGCCCTTGTCTTGCAGTCACCCTCAGAGTGCCAGGTGGAGGCAGACTGGGACACCTTCAGCTGTGGTGCCAGTCTGAGAACAGCAGGCATGGCCAGCAGGAAGGCAGGCAGTGCAGAGGTGCTTTTGGGTACTATGGGTGCAATTCAGAGAGCCTAGGAGGATGGACACTAACTAGTGCTCATCAAACCACTCTCACCTCACAGCAGCAGGGAGAATTGGTGCCAAGGTTTTAACCTGTGTTTTGGCTGACTGCATGATGCAAGCCAGGGGCACAGGAGACTCCAACATATGAACATACGAAAGTTGCCAGCAGCAAAAAGCCATCCTGGTCTGTCTAGACTGCTCAAGATTGCAGCTAGCTCTCTATTCAGCAGCTGTTCCACCCCTCCCCTCCCCTCCCCTTCCCTCCCCTCCTTTACCCTCCCTTTGCCCTGTCCGCTCTTTCTTGAAGCATTCCACTGTGTTACATGCCACCACCTCAGCTGGTAGTGCGTTCCACTTTGCCACCACCCTCTCCATTAAGAAATGCCTCCTCACCTCCCTCCTTAATCTAACCCCTTCCAATCTCATGTCATGGCCCCTAGTGTCTCTCCCCAACCTCCTCCTGAATAGACCCTCTGTGTCTGTTTTGATTATCCCCTTCATGTATTTGAAGGTCTCAATCATGTCCCACCCATCCTTCTTCTCCTCCAGTGTGTACATATTTAACTCTCTTAGTCTGACCTCGTATGGCAATTCCCCCAGGCCCAGAATCGTCTTCGTTGCCCTAGTATTCCAGGTGGGGTCTAACCAATGATCTGTATAATGGTAGAATAACCTTTCTTCTTCTCGAGATAATGCCCCTTGCAATGCACCCTTGCATTTTGTTGGCCATTGCTGCTGCCTTTCTGCATTGCGCAGAATTGTTCACTGCTCCCATGATGAGCACCCCCAGATCCTTCTCCTCTTCTCTTACCTCCAGACGCATCCCCCCCCACCCCGATGGTAGTTTCTTCTCGTAGTTTTTATTCTGAAGTGCAGTACCTTGCATTTTTTTGCATTGAACCCCAGCTGCCATCTGTCAGACCATGCCTCTAGCCTTGCCAGATACTCCTGTAGTCCCCACCACCCAACCTGGTCATCCATCACCCATCTTGATGTCATCCACAAATAGGCTGATTTTGCTGTGTATGCCCTCTGAGATGTCTTCAATAAATATGCCAAACAGCACTGGGCCCAACACCGACCCCTGTGGAACACCACTTGTCACATGCTTAGGGGATGAGTATTCCCCACCTACCACCACCCTCTGCTGCCTATCTTTTAGCCAGTTCTCCACCCACCCCACCAGTTTTGCTCCTGCCCCTTAGCCTTGTAGCTTGCTTCCAAGTCTTCTATGAGGTATTGAATCAAAAGCCTTACTGAAGTCTAGGTACAGAACATTCACCACATGGCTCCCATCAATTTGCTTAGTCACCCAGTCATAGTATTCCACCAGGTTGGTCTGGCATGACCTGCCCTTGACAAAGCCATGCTACCTCCTGTCCTGCACCCCATTCACCTCCAGTAGTGCCACTAGCCTCTCCTTCAGGATGGTCTCCATTAGCTTCCCCACTATGGACATTAGACTCACTGGACTATAGTTCCCCAGTTCGTCCTTGGGTTCACTCTTGTGGCGGGGAAGCATGTGAGCCAGTCTCCAGTCATGGGGTATGCATCCTGTGTCTAGAGATGAAGTAAACAATTCTGCCAAGAGTCCTACCAGGACCTCCGCCAACCCCTTCAGCACACTTGGATGTACTCCATCTAGTCCTGGTGCCTTGTCCACCCTCAATGCCGTTAACACCTCCAGCACCCTCCCCACTGTAACTTCTCCGTCTATCATTCCCTCATCTGTTTCTATCCTCCCTCCTACTATGGGAGGTGCCCCTCCCTTTTATTCGTAAAGACTGAATAGAAGTAGTAGTTGAGCACTTCTGCCTTTTCACCCCCCATTCCACCCATCCCTCCCTTCTTAATTCTTACAATTTGGTCCTTACAGCTTCTTTTCTCCCTGATGTGCCTAAAGAAGTCTTTTTCCCCTTTTTTAAGCCCTGTGCCAGCCTGAGTTCTCTTGCTGCCTTGGCTGCCCTTAACCCCCTGGTCACTTCCTTTGCTTCTTGCAGATATTCTTCCTTATCCTCCTCCCTCCCCGATTTTCTGTATCTCCTGTAAACTGCCCTTTTCCTCCTCACCCAGCCTAACATTCCTTTACTTATCCAGCTGGGTTTCTTTCCCCTAGCCTTCTTAGTCTGGGCCCTACAGCAAGTTTCTGTTGCCTCCATTATCCTCTGTTTTATCAGTTCCCACCTTTGCTGTGTGTCCATACCCAGTTAAATTTTGCACAGAAACCTCTGTACCACTTCCCTCATTATCTTAAAGTTGATGTTCCTGAAATCCAGCACCCTTGTGCAAGATGCCCCTCTTCTCTTTAGCCATCTGTAACTGGAACCATACTGTCCGGTGGTCACTTCCCCCCAGTGGTTCCTCCACTGTCACATCCCTCGCCCTCTCCCTACTCATAAGTACGAGATCAAGGGTGTTCCTTTCACTAGATGGTTCCGTGACCAACTGTACTAGAAAGCTTTCCTGGAAGGCGTCCAACATTACCTGCTTCCTTCTGTTCTTTGTGGTAGGTGTGTCCCACTCCACCTCCGGCAGGTTGACGTCCCTTACTGTCACCATCCCCCCTTCCTGCAGTTCCTCTTGATCTGTTCTGCCAGTATCCTGTCCATCCCTTCAGACTGAGAGGGTGGTCTGTACACCACCCCCAGTCCTGGTAATCTATTTTTGGGATCCTGTAGTTGCACCCACAGTGCTTCTGTATCTCCCCCATCTCCCTCATCCCTTACACATTTTAATCCCTCCTTTACATATAGTGCCACCCCCCCTTCCTTTTTTCCCTATACTTCAGGTGTAATTTGTACCCCAGAACCGTCATGTCCCAGTCCTGGATTTGGGTGGCCCATGTCTCGGTTATAGCCACCAAGTTCACTCCCCTGTCCTCCAAGACAGCCTGTAGTTCCACCCCCATATCCCCCAGACTCCTAGCATTTAGTGTTACCACCCTCCAACCCTTGTCTCTACCCTCCCCTCGCCTCTTTCCCCTTATGACCACTCCCTTAGTAGTTGCCTTCCTCCTTACGTTGCTATCACGGGGGGGGGTAAGCACATTTGGTTTCACTTCGCTAGGCCTCTGAACTCCTCTATCCATCCTGCTACCCCTCCCAACAGAAAAGGCTCCTGCCACACAGTGCAGGCAGGAACTGGGTGCCAGCTGCTCTTGGGGCACAGATATTGACTGTGGTCCAGGACACTCTGAGACCTCAAGGTGTCTTGGATCTCAGCCACAGTGCTGGACCTCGGCTCCACAATGCTGAATTTCAGTTGCTGATAGTACGGAACAATATTAAATGTAGGAGTGCTGTGGTCACTCTGTACAATTGTGTCCTCAGCTGAGATAGTCCTGATAATACTAGGTCCAGAGCTGAACGGTGGATTGGGCATTTCATCTTCTAAAACTGTTAACATTGCAATGGGTTATAATAAACAAAAACTGTTAAAGCCATCATTTAATACTATAAGATACAATGTTTTCTATAAAAACCAAATCATCAGACTATGGAACATTCGTCACATACCTCCCCCTTTATTTTTATGACGTTGCATATTTGTGAGGCCTACAAGTAGCTACTTCATGTAAGCTACCTGCCCAAATGTTTACTCATACTGGTGAGACACTCCATCTGCATTAGCATTTTGCACTCTACTGCAATGCAGTATGGTGAAATCGTAGTCCTGGAGGCTGAAACTACAGTGCAACAGTTTGGCATTTTGCCCACCTATTCTGTTCAACCATTGTAATGGATTCTGATCTGTGACCACTGCTTCCACACAAATAGGGACACAATTTCTTAATTGCCCAGACAATGATAGATTCTACAGTCCAATGTCACCTCCAACAGCTCCCTCAGCTCTCCATCTCTCATGTGATATCCAGAAAATTTTGAAGCTAAGAACCACAGTAACTGCCACAGTGTTTAAGTCCCTATATGCAAAGCTAGTCAGAGACAAATGTCACTGCTTCCACTGACCTTACTCTGCTATAGCCTCTGTACTCACCAACACTCTTATCACCTCATCAGCGCACTCAACCCCCTTCCTTCCCCTACCATTGCCTAACCCATCCTCCCATCATCCTACTCTTGCTCTGATTTCTCCTCTCCTAGGGCCTCCAATCCACTCCTCCAAGGATAGCGACCGCATAATCAAGTATATCCATGGAGGCGCCTCTGAAACTGACACCTGTAGTTGTCCAGAGCAGCTCGCACTCCTCAAACTCCATACCCCTCCAGGAGTACTGCTAGGACACCGCTTGTTGCCTCCGGGCAGCCATCGCCTATCAGTGCCTTAACATGCTCTTCGTTAATTACCCTGCCTCTATGAGCCTCAAACCCCCTTGTTGACAGCCTGTCTGCTAGTGCCTCTTGGTGCCATAGCTGGCCATCCCTATTTCTCCCCTCTCTGAGTCCCGATATGGACTTACCTCCAATCTGGGTTCGATGTACTGATTAATCTTCAAAGATAGAATAGATATTTAATTTGCCTGTTTCACTGAACACATTTATTACTGTCTTTACGTCAATATTTGTACTTTGTGTTACTTTTGTATCCCTGATAATTATGTTATCTGTTTTCTATATGACCATGTGTAACGCAGGTCCACCTTGTAAAATGAGCTTGCTCAATGGTGCCCACCTGGATAAATAAAGATTTGATTGATTGATTGATTGATTGATCTCTGGTCACGCAGCTGGGCTCTCACTCTATCAGTCTCTTAGGGTGTCTTGAGGATCCCAGACCTCTGCTATTCACTAGGCTGGGGTAATCATCATGGTGGCCTTAGGCCCCAGCTGCCTCAATCACATTTAAGGCCTCACAGGTCTGATCAAGCTGTTCACTGAGGCTCCACTACTACAGGGCAATTTATCTTTGTAGGCTGAAATCCTCAGCAACAGCTTCAGTTCTCTCCCTTCTCTTTCTCTCTCTCTCTCTCTCTCTCTCTCTCTCACTGTTTCTGTGCTTTGAGCAGCAGTTTCCTCATTAATTGCTGTATAAGCACACTGCTCCTTCCAAAGTCTCCTTTTAGCTCCTTTCTCACTGTGGCAGACAAGAGGTCTGCTCTCCTTCACTGTCTCCTCCAAACTGAAGATGCTGAAAAAAATCTCCAGTGAACTCTTCAGCAGACAACCTACTGATTGGTTGATTCTGCGTGTCCATCTCCTGGGAGGATCTGTCTAGCTGTCACTCAATAGATGATTGACAGCCTCCCTTATGGGCAAAAAGTGAAGTCCAGCTAAGCTACTGCAGTGTGGCAAACCCTGCAACAAATAAAGAGACAGGAAGGAGTATGTTCCAACACAACCAAACGTACATCATGCAGATATTGGACTCTCTCAAAACTGTATTGAAAAGTAAATTAATTTATTTCTTATATCATGGCTCATACTCCACACAGGCATTCAGTGCTGCAGAAAAAGTCAACATTTTGAGCCAAGCTCTTCATCAAGGCTACAAGTTACTAGTAATTTTAAGAAAGGTTTAAAATTACAAGTATAGTATATACATAATTATATCTGTTCTTAAATTGTTGCTAATAAATGCAGAATTATCTGATCTAGTACACATCAAGTGTTCAATCCATTTTGGAATTAGGTCATGAAAAAAGGTTACTGCGACACAAGTAATAAAACCATCAGGAGTAAGATAATGTTTATTTGATTTGTACAGTTTCATGATTATTAATGCATGATGGAAAAGAAACTGAGTGAATATTTAGTAGCTAAAGAATAATGGGTGTACAATGGTTACACATATACTGTTGATATTAGTTATACATGTTAGTATTGCATATCATGAGGGTGAATGCTGAGGTTTCATAAATATGACACTGATGATTTTAAAGGTTGAAAGAATGTTAACATATTGTATACTAACAATAGATGTATACAGTTGGTATCAAAATTGGTTGAAAGCAGGCAATAGGAAATAAGGAAATAATTTTATAGGTACTTACATTGTACCTTCTTTCATAACAGCTCCAATGCAACATAATTATATAACCAGATGCTGCACTGTATGTACTATAGTACCCTTTTATTTTTAACCTATTTAGGTTTTACCCTGCTGTACTGTTAAGTTTTTACTCCATTGTACTGTTTATCCAAAATACTCACATTGTGTACTTTCTGTTTCATTGTGATGTGCCATCTATCTTTATGGTCCGGGCTGTGCCTGAAAATGGTCCCTGGGACCAGTATACCTACCTGGTTAACAAATGAATAAATACAATAAATAATAAATAATAAATATATTGACATCTGCATAAACACATAAAGATTGAAATGCTGTTTTCACTTTAAGTATTAGTAGCACATTATAAATATTTTCTTTTTCTTTTTTTTTGTTGTTTGTTTTTGAGTAGGTTCTATATTTTTAACACAAACTTGAATTAACAAGTTTCATTTAAACATTCTAAACAACAAACAATGATCTTTTGTTAAGTAAAGACTTAAAGGTATGCATTATTAAAGGGAAGTGTTTTTCTTCTTTTGACCCACACTTTGATGTAGGGCAGTCCCTGATTAGGCTTTTTACCTACCAAGTAAAATTTTACCTTATTGTATGATGCTTCAGTTTACTTTTAACTACTTGATCCTGACATCCCTCCGGCCTGACATTTTGACCAGCGCCTCTAGGAGCTCATCCCAGAGCCTTCCACAGATGATATCACAGCCAGGGATCAGCCATTGGACAGCGTATTGTAGTTACTACTAGTAGGAGTTATTAATAGTGCTAATTCATCATTTACTGATCCTAGTGCCATGCCATGGGTAAGTATAGACAGTGCAGTCTATATTTATTTGAAAATTGACCAAGACTGGCACACTGAACCAAGACTCATTTCGTGGTGTGACCCAGGGGAAGGGAACAAGTGAGGTAAATGCATAGCACAGACACAGTACACAATTAAATTCAATTACATAGCATTGACACAATTCACAGTTACAATGCAATATGTAGCACTGACACAATATACAGTTGCAGTAAAGTGGAATGGAGTTCATGATTAAAACAGGAGTAAGTATAATACCAGCAGGTAGCAAAAATCAGGCAATTAAGCCACACCTACACCAGCGTAGGAGGCAAATACAAGGGGAACAATCAGATATGGGGAAAACAGCAGCGGGAGGAGGAGTTTCAGCTGATGCCTGCAGGAAACAGGAGGTAGTGAAACAGAAGGAGGATGGCAGTAAGTTCTAGAGTGAAAGCAGATGACAGAAAATGGCTGACTGCCCAGCAGAGAAGCGGGGATGAGAAATGGTGAAAGTGCATGGACCCCTGGAGTGGAGGAAGCAGGAGGCAGAGGGAATGCAGGAGAGGAGTGAGGAAAGGTAAGAGGAAAGGGACACAAACCAGTATTTGGATATGAATGAGGCACAGTGGTTCTGGTGACATGAAGGTAGAGGAAGCATGGCTAAGGAGGAGCAGAGTGAGCAAGAGTTTTTAGCAAAATGACAGAAGGCATTGCAGAGAGTATCAAGTCTGGCCAGGGAGGTAGCAGGAGTGACGACATAGACCACATACGCATAGTCAAAGACTGGGAGCATCATTCTGGTGACAAGCTCATGGCATACCTGTGGAGACAGACAGTGTTTATTGTGGTACAAGGCACCAAGTTTAGGGTGGAGCTTGGTGTGGATTGCATCGGTGTGGGCAGAGAAGTCAAGTCTGCTGTCTAGCTACACACTGAGATATTTGAATGAATGAACCACTTCAAGAAGAGTGCCATCCAAGGTGGAGAAGATAGGCAGAGTTGGGAGTCTGACTGATGTTTGGCTGGCGCCACAGGTCATGGACACAGTTTTTATTCTTGTTGACCTGGAGTAGATTAGAATGAAACCAGTGCAGGACATTGTGAAAACCTTCCTGGAGCAGACCTTCCATGGCTGTAGTGGAGGGAAAGGAGGTGCAAATGACTGTGTCATCTGCATACATGTGGATATGCAAGTTGGCACAAGCTGACGGGAGGTTATTCAGAAAAATGAAGAACAGGATGGACCCCAGGATGGAGCCCTGTGGGATCAAGACCTGAATGGGACTTGAAGGTGACAGGGCACTACCAAGCTGTACTGACTGCAGTCAGCCAGTGAGGAAAGAACATAACCAGTCTACAACAGAAGCTGAGAGGCCATCAGTACTCATCTTATCCAGGAGGATAAGGTGGGATACTGAGTCAAAGCCCTTGGACAGGTCAATGAAAATGGTAGCTGTGATGTGCCCTTGATCCATCCCTGAGAAGATAGAATCATTTATAAGCAACAGGGAGGAGATGGTGGAGTGATGCTTCCAGAAGCCAGACTTGAACGGGGAGAGGAAATCAGTGGAGGATAGAAAATTGGTGAGCCTAATATAGATAAATCTTTCTTGTAGTTTATCAAAGGAAAGAAGAGGAAGGAGACTGGCCAGAAGTTGCCAGGGGAAGAAGCCCCCCCCCCAACTTTGTGTAGTGGAATAAAACTGGTCAACTTTCAGGACTGAGAGACAACACTGACAGAAAAGAAGTAGTTGATTAGGTAAGTGGATGTGCTATAGCAGATGCAGAGATTTGGAGTAGTTTAGGATTCAGTCTGTCTATACTTACCATGGACGGCACCAGAAAGACATGGAGGGAGATCCTGAGGGGCCTGGAGAAAGGCCTGACAACGGCAGTGCACAAGAAAATGGCAGGTGAGGCTGTGGCAGAGGAGAAAGCTGCAAGACAAGGTAGGAGATTTATCCTTGGGGTACATTTTATTTATTTATCGGAAAGTTTCACCAGGAAAGGCACACTGAACAATCGAGTTGCTCGTCTCCCGGTGCATTCTGGGGGAAAAAGGGATGGGAGTAACAGCTTACATTGTATTACATTCAGTAAGGACAAGTATACACAGTACATACTTATAGAGAGATACATATAAGTGCTTATACATTAGTTGATACTAGCAAAGGGATTAAACAAACATCTTAAGGGAATAGGGTGTAGGCGTACATTATAGTTTAGACATTCAAGTACAAAATAAACATGACATTACATAAAAATCTTTGATTAACCCAGTGAAGTGCTTTAGCCAAGGTACAGTTATATTAGTGTAACCCCTTTGTTACCTGGGGTTACTAGAATCCCAGTAAGACCTAGTGGTAGGCAGGGAAGGCAGCTTGTGAAACTCCAGTTAAATGGGTTTTACACTGTCTCACTCTGTTCTCAGTCTCAGCTGAAACTGAGGGATGACATCACCAATAGAACTTTCGTAGCTGCATAAGCCACATTGGAATCTGCAGCAGAGGGAGTTAGATAGAACATTGGGAGTTTTCAAAGTGTAGTAGTCAGTGTCCAGTTTGTGTTCAGTAAGTGAAGGTGTGCTCAAGTGGTGGAGACCGCTGTTCGGGTCTCAGTGCTCCCTCCCTCTGGTGGGGGTGTAAAGATCCCCATGCAGATTCCTGGGGCATTCCCCTTAATTCTGCCAAGAGGAAGAAAAGCTGCCAGCTCAGTTCAGCAATTATTTTGAAAGTTGGAAGATTTGTGATTCGCCTGTGGGGCACCTGCAACTAAAGGGTGAGTGTCTGTTCTAACATGAGAGGGTAAAAATGTTTTCTTCACCCTGGTACATGTATGGAAATCTAGGAATTGAGCTACATTTTGGGAAGCCTATAGGACTGGGCCAAACAAGTAAAGTAGTGCCAAATGCTAGAGTGCTGTGTGATTCAAGTAATATATAGAGGAGATGCACCTAGATCATCTACCCTTTAATCTACATTTAGAAGCTCAGAAAAGAAATGGTTCAGTCTTCCCAGGGAAATGGCCGGGTATGGGCTGTGGGAGCTGGAGGTGGGCAAACCCCCCATCTTTAGTAACCAGGTCCACCTCTACAGATTTCTGCTGTGGTTGCTAATTTGCCTCATGCACTTGGCCAGTGATGAGGGAAGTACCCAGACATGGGGTTGCAAAAGGGAAAATCGGTGGTGTGGGGAAATACAACAAGTGTAAAGAAAAATTGTCTTTGTGAGATGGGGAGTCATAACAAGTAAGGAGGAATTCTCTCTAGGAGTCGCAGACACTAAGTGGTGTGGGGAGCCATGACAGGATAATTGGTTCATTCTTCCAATGGATCGTGGATCAAGTGGCCAGCGGGGGAGCCGGGCCAGTCGGGCTGTGTACCCAAAGCTGCGTGCAAGTCCGGGCTGTGTGCCTGGTGGGTCCAGAACCTGAAAACAGTATAATTGGTTCATTCCTCAAATGGACCATTTTGTAGTCTCTAATCTGCATTACCAGGAAATGTAACCCCATGGGGGTCTGTCTATGCTTTGTTTTGTTCAGCTAGTATGTGAATAAAAGCCACACTGAAGAATCCCATTCCTGGTTCTGGACATTACAGTTATTGCTTCCAGTGTTCGGATTTACTTGGGTGCCCCTGTGCAGAGTAGCCAAACCTAGGTCCCCCTGTGCCGAGTAACCTCATCCTCCCCGAACCCAGGTCCCCACCAGGTACTGCTGTCAGCTTCAACAGCATGCCACCGGTCATTTTGGCAAAAAGGCAGGGGTGAGGGGTTACATTAGCTTATAGGAAGGCAGTGAGGACTTGCAGTCTTGGGAGGAGAGGGCAGGTAGTGTTCCATAATCAGCAGAATACATAAGAGTCAGAATGGGGGAGGGAGGGAGTACATTAAACACAGGTGCAGTTAGGGAAAATAAATTTTGGAGAGTTGAGGAGATGGAGGGATGAAGAGGAGTGTCTAATCTGATGGGGTAGGGAGTTCCACATTTTGGGAAGCGGTGTGAAAAGTTGACTACCCTACTGTGTTTGAGAGGTGAGGGACTATCATTGTGCATGTATCATAGGATCTAAGGGAGCAAGAAGGTGTGTGGGGGGGGTTGTTAGAGAGAGGAGAAATAGGATGGGAGGGACCCGAACCAAAATTTAGAGATAAATTTAGCACTGTGGGAGAGATGCCTGTTATCAAGAGAAGGAAGTGAAAGGGAGTGGTTGAGATCACAGTGATGAGTGAGAGGAGACCAGAGCAAAGCGGCAGAAGGTGTTGAAGGAGTATCCAGTCTAGCTAAGGAATTCTTCAGAATTGCATTATAGACTACATCACAGTAGTCAAAAATTGGGAGTATCATTTTCTGGATGAGTTCCCACCTGACAGAAAGAAGTAAGCTAATCAGTGTCTTACTAGAGGATGCCTAACCTAGGGTGCAGTTTTTCAGGATGGCATCCACATGTGCAGAAAAGTTGAGGTACTGGTCAAGTCAGATCCAAGATATCTAAAAGAAGAGATGTCCTCAACAGTAGTCCCATCAAGGGTGTGGAAGGAGAGCAGATGGGGGAGAACAGAGAGTCTCTGTCTAGTGCCAGAGGTCCTGGAGACAGTTTTCTTGGCATTTAGAAAAAGTTGATGTGAGCAAAGCCAGTGCTGAATCTTGTCAAAGTCATGGTGGAGTCTCGTTGCTACGTTCAGTAAGAAAGAGGCCTGCAGTGTACAAGACAGTGTCATCAGCTTGCATGTGGATGGAGGAGGAGGTACAGACCAAAGGGATGTCATTTAGGAAAAAAAAGAATAGGAGGGACCCTAGCACTGAGCCCTTGGGTACACCAGTGGTAACAGGGAGAGGAGGGGGATATGGAGTCAGCAATTCTAACTGATTGGGTCCTACCTATAAGGTAGGCTCTGAAACAGTTCATGGCAGAGTCAAATAGACCAGCTGATATGAGATTGTTTAGAAGAAGGTGGTGGAAAACCATGTCGAAAGCCTTAGTGAGGTCAACAAAAATGGCAGATGTGATTTGGCCACAATCCATCCCCGAGAGGATGGAGTCAGTGACCCTAAGTAAGGATGTTCTGGTGGAGTGATATTTCCAGAAACCAAATTAGAAAGAAGAGAAGAAGCAGGAGTCAGAGAGGTAAGAGGAGAGTTGAGAGAGGGCCATATGGTCCTGTAGTTTAGCAAGGATAGGAAGAAGTGATATGGGACAATAATTACCTGGTGTGGAAGGGTCACCATCCTTAGGAAGCGGAAGGACAATAGCATGCTTCCAGTCGGTTGGGACAGAAGCAGAAGAGAAAGAGAGATTGAGGATAGAAGCAAGTGGCGCTGAGATTGCTGGTGCAGATAGGTATAGAAGCGTGGGATCAAGGTCATCAGGTGAGCTGCCTTTAGGGGGGTTGAGTGCAAGGAGAGCTTCCAAGGTGTTGGAAGGAGAGATATTACAGAATGCGACTGGGTCCTGCTTGCAGGTTACACTTGAATTTGTGTTGGGGGAGTGAGGGGGGAAGAGGGATGAGAAGGGAGTGAGGACAGAAGAGCAGTGGACAGGAGGTAAAATAAGAGCTAAATTCAGATGCAACAGTGAGGTGGTCAGATATTAAGGAGTTTATAGATTTGAGAATGGGGGTTGGCTGTTTAGTAGGGAGGATAACAGTTCATGTACTACCTTTCAGAATTTTGAAGGGTTGTTTATGTTGGTTTGGAAAGTAGAGCAGAAATATTCGGCCTTGGTCAATCTGATAGCCTTGGTACATGAGTTCTGTAGTGAGTGGTATACTTGGAAATCATTTGGCAACTTAGAGGTTTTATGAACCTTCCATGCCTGGTCGTGTGCACAATGGCATGTAAGTAATTCTGATGTGACCCAGGGAAGGTGATTTCCACAAACTCTGGAGCACCTGACTGGTGTATGTTGGTTCCATGCATGTATAAATTCATCTTGGAAGTAGTCCAGAGCTTTGTCAACTGAGTTAGCTGATGAGATAGGGGACCAGTCGAAACTTGCAAGGTCCAGGGATTTTAAGACCTTGTTTGTAGTATTTTGGGGGGGACCTTGGACCTATGTATTTTACAGACCATGTAGATCATGTGATGATCACTTAAAGCATCCGGGAGGATACTAGCTCAGATGGCACGGTGTGGTTGGGAAGTGAGGGCCCAATCAATGAATGATTGATTTTGCATTTTAAAATTTAAGTGAGTGGGTTCCTGAATCAATTGAGTTAGGTTATGGGCAGTTATGTGATTTTGGGCTTTATTTAGGGAAGAGGACAGTCAGTTTTGATTAAAATCCCCATTATATAGAGTTCACCTGTGGAGGTGTGAGATACAATGGTTGTTATGAGATCAGTGACAGCGGAAGTAGGAAGGCCTGGGTGGCAGTAAACCCCTGACATGAAGATAGGGATTGAGAATGGCAGGGATAGCCTTATGATGTGTGCTTCATATGCAGTTGGAAGGGATGTGGATAGAATTGTCATATATTGGATAGACGAGGAGGTGTACATCGCCACTCCTCCACCCCTTCCTACACAGTCTTTTCGTGTGAGGGTGAAGCTGAGAATAGAGATAGAATGGTCTGCTATTTTAGAATTGAGCCAAGATTCTATAAGAATAGGTATGTCAGTGGAGAGCAATACAGTGAGAGGTTGTAGTAAGTAAATTTTCAGTAGTAGGCTTCTTATATAGAGGTGGAGGATTCTAAGCCCATGAGGCAGTTCAGAAGATTTGAAGGGCGACAGGCCAGGATTTGGTTTTATGTCACCAGATGACAGGAGTAATAAAGTTATGGTGAGGTACAATAGTTTAAAACTCCAGCACCATGGTTGGGATTTGAGGTAGCAAGAGAAGGAGGGTTGGGAATGAGAGAAGGTTAGATATATTTTTAGTAGCCATAGTACAGCACAGGAGATCGGTACTGATATCAGTGAAACACTAGATAGGAAGGGGAGGTAGGATCATTGTGATGATAAGGAGTAGGGGTTAGAGCATATATAAAGTTAGTGTGGGGGATTTGTGTAGGGTTAGAGTCTAGTGAAAAGGTAAAATGTGGGAGGGAGAAGATAGGCAGATTGTAAGAAGCAGCCAGTTTGAGCTTGCAATCATGACAGGATAGAGTATTTTAACAAAGAGTATAGCATCTCTGGTGTACTAGCAGTGCACCAGGGGGCGGGGATAGAAAGAAGTAGGCTTCTGGTTAACTAGGATCTGCAGCTTATCCATTAGATAAGAAAATGGGCAGACTGGGTGGGCCAAGCTGTCCTTATCTGCTGTCAAATTCTATGTTCTATGTTCTATGTTCTATGTTCTAAGTACACTAATAAACTTTTCAAAGTAGTAACTATGATGCCCCTAGTGGGCGAACAGTATAAGAAGTGCATGACAAAATGTATACTTGTAGATTTTTAGCCAATCAAGTTGCTGCTGTCATGTGACTCTCAGCAGCTAGGGGAGCAGGCGCAAAGTGCCAGCAGGTACAGTCGGCTGTGCTTCTGAATGGTTGCCATTACCTTTCTTTGGGAGGGAGGGGTCCTGGATCACGAACCACTGGGGGAGGAGGTTGGAGTGTTCAGTTCAGGGGCTGCAGTAGCAGGCAGCCTAGAGGGGAGAGGAAGGGGGAGATTAATATCTTATTGCAAATCCCAATTGAGAGGGGAGGGTTTACAGAAAATGGAGGAGATTTAGGGAGGGGTTTAACAAGGGGGGAGGGTGCAGAGAGAGACAGGTGCAGTTTTTGAGGGGAGAGGGTGCAGAGAGAAAAAGGTGCAGTTTGGGCAAGTTAAACTGAAGTTAAATGGGACTGTAAGAGGGCAGCAAAAAAAGTTATATTTCCAAGAGTGTAGGCTTGCACTCAGAAATTAATTCTAAATTCCATAAAACCCATAAATGTAAAGCCAGAATCAAACTTCTAAGTTACTTTAAGCCCAAAATGTAAAGCAGAAACCTAGCTCTTAATCACATTTAGCTCACAAAGTAAAGTGGAAAATGAAAAGCAGGAATGTAGTTCTACATTACATCTAGCTCACAATGCAAGGCAGGACCGAACTTTTAAATTACATTTAAAATATCGACATATTAATGCTGGGTAGCATAGTGCTTAAAGATACGACTGAGAGACTTTAAAGAAATGCAGGCTTTAGAAATATAGCAAACACATACCAGAGTGTGTGGCCAGTTGGGTGCACTGAAAAAAGTTGCCAGAAATTTAAACAGTTGGTTGTGCTTCTGAGTGGTTGCCATTACCTTTGTTTGGGAGGGAGGGCTGCATACGGCTCCTGGATCATGAACCGCTGGGGGAGGAGATACATGGAGGTGCGGTAGTCGCCAAGTTGCTCAGTATCAACACTACTGGCATGATCTGAGGGAGAAACGATCCGTGTGGGGCTGATTGATGGTCTGTATGGAGCACACATGGCTTTCTGTGAATCTAGTCAAGCAGGCTCTCACTTGTGTTGGAGCTGGTGGTCAACCATGCGGAGAAAGACACCGGACCCTTGTGGCAGATGCTAAGCTCAACAGTAGTATGTATGCTGTCATGGCATTGCATCTGAAAAGAACCCTAAGCTGTAGTATGTGAAAGTTGCAAAGGTTCAGACATGAAGAAATTAAGGTATTAAGGCAGATGGGGCAGGTCCAGCCTGCTCCTCCAACAGAACTCTTCAACAGCTCTTTAGAGACAGGAGAAGTGCTGCAGGATTGGAGGATAGTGAATGTGGCCCCCTTACATAATAGTGTGAGTATGGAGGAGCCAGATAACTATAGACTAGTCAGTCTGATGTCTATAGTGAGGAAACTACTGGAGGCTATAATTAAAGAACTGATAGTGGAATTCCTGAAAGCCAATGGCCTGCAGGATTTGAGACAGCATGGGTTTACCAGTAGGAGGTCATGTCAAATGAGCTTAACTGAATTGTTTGATTGGGTGACAAAGACCATGGATAGGAGTTAGGCAGTTAATGTCTTATAGAAAGTACACCAAGGGCAGACTAGATCGATCTTGGGGTCCCCTTCTGCCATCACATTCTATATTTCTATGTTGTAGCTAGACATCAGCAAAATATTCTGCTCCATCCCACATGGTAGACTGATAAAGAAATAGAAAGACCTTGGGGTGGGGACAAGATTATAGGTTGGGTCAAAGGTCTGGCTGAGTGGGAAGACCCAGAAGGGTGGTTCTAAATGGAGAACCCTCAGGGGAAAGAGAGGCCATGAATGGGGTGCCCTAAGTATTGGTTCTAGGACTGGTTCTCTTTAGCATATTTATTTGTGATACAGATGAGGGAGTTCAGGGAAAGCTATGCTTCTTCCAGAGGACACCAAGATCTGTGAAAGAGTGGACACCCAGTAGGGGACAAGGGTCATAAAGAATTACCTGGAAAATCTGGAGAGGTGTTCCAAAATGTGGCAGTGGAAAAGTGCAAGGTAATACACACAGGGACCAGGAACTCAAGATCAGAATACAGAATGAATGGGGTGATAGAAGAGAGCACATCAGAGGAAAGAGACTTGGGGTGTTAATAATGGAGATCATGAAGGTATCAGCACAATGCAGTAGGGCTGCAAGCAAGGCAAATCAGATTCTGAGGTGCATAGGGAAAGGGATCACTAGCAGAAGGAGAGAGGTAATATAGACTCAGTATAGATGCCTGGTGTGCCCTCACTTGGAGTATTGTGTGCAGTTTTGGAGCCCACACTGGAGGAAGAACAGGGACAGGTTAGAGGTGGTGTAGAGATAAGCCACTAAAGTGATACTGGGGCAACATGCCAAGTCCTATAAGGAGAACTTGGAGAATCTCAGTATGTACACAATCATTTACAGGACTGGAGAAAAAGGAGCAACATGCTTGAGATGTTCAAGTACCTCTATGGAATAAACAAGGTGGACAATGCTGAGCTATTCACAATGAGTGGTAAAATGGATACTGGAGTACCTCCATGAATCTGGCCCGGGAGCCTGGGAGGAACACTGCAAACAGCTCTGAAGATGAGCAAAGGAAGAAATAGAAATTGTGAACTAGGAGTGAAGGCCTGAACCTACAACCTGATCTGTATCGTGATCCTTGGCGCTCTGCAAAGAGTGTAACTGAACTTACATATTTTATTTACCGGTAAAGGAACAAGTGGTAGAAGCATTTGTGTTTGTGGTCTGATTCACTTCAACCACCTGAAAGGGTCTCAGTGTGTCCTGGAGAACACTAGATCTGGACAATTTAAGTGGAGCTAAATGCAAGGAAACTCCTGGCAAGCTTAAGAGGAACATGTAGGCATGGGAGGTTCCCTGGGCCATGCCTGCCTCTCTCCCCCTAAGAAAAAGGGGGAAATGCACAGAGGGGTTGCATTAATACAAAGTTTTTTTAAGCAAGTTAACACAAAAATCTGAGACATGCACAGAACCAGCAGACAAATATTCAAAGAAAAGTAGTTCGCAATATAAACAAGATTTGCCTTACTCAAACAAGGCTAGTCTTGTGATGTTGATGTTGTTGTACAGGACAATGATTTGATTTAATTCTCTCCTCTAAAGCTCATCTATTGTAAAAAGCTGTGGGACATGGTTGGTCCATGTTCTTGCCTTCAAAGCTAATGTTTGCAGTGTTCTCTCCCGTCCCTCTTCTGAACTGTAAAGCATGTTTATTTATTTATTGAGAGTTAGGGATTCATATCTTTGAGCAACAGCTCTTTACATTGGTTCCACGTAAAGGACAAGTACAGTGCAGACAGAACATTACAGGTACAATGCATACAGGTAAGTCATAATTACAGGTAAATTATAACAAGTTGTTTCCAAATAACAAAAATACAGAGATAACAAAATGGTTACGTGGCAGACAACAGGCAGGTAGTGGAGTACCCTTGTCAGATAGAACAGGGTGACAGGTGTGCCAGAGGAGGCAGAGGGTGAAGGGAACTGGCCTGGCTGATCAACGAGTGGGATAGGGTATCAGGTAGTGAAGGGGGGGTGAGAGGGAGGAAGAGGGGGTAGAAGGTAGCACGGCAGGGGGAGATGAGTGCTAGAAACTGTAATATGCCAGCCAACTCAACACTGCAGGAAACTGACTGAGACTTGTTACTGTGGTTCTTCCAGTTCCTCACTGAGGCACACACCCTTCCGTGTCATGCAAATTTAGTAGCAATAGGATATGTTCAAAAAGCAGCTGTTTCTAACCTTGCTCTATTGACTTTAAATTTGGTTGCTTGTTGAGTGAGAGGGGAGAGCTGGGGTATGTGCTATTCTTAGAGCATGTGCATACTTCCTGATCCTGAACTGCAGTAGAGATTGAGAGCATGTTCACACATACTAAGCATGTCGCTGACAGCTTCACTGCTACTCATGCAAGAATTGTGCACTGTTTTCATGACACCCAAATAGTTTCTTCAGCAGTAATTAACCTAAAACATCTCCTATTCCCAATGCTTTTTCTATGGGGAAAGATAATCTTCCACGTCTCTGGGTGACAACAATGGGTATGCTCGCCTGTCTAACTCAGTCCCACACAGATTTTTCACTGGTGTTTAAGTGGCATGTCCCTCCATTTCCTAATCCTGTGTCATATACTCCTAGGTATCTAGCTGCACTCCTCCTTCACCCAGCCCCATGCAAACTACTCCCTGCTACATAATTGGCTAAACTGTCTGTCATCTAGTCAAATACTTTTATCTCCTTGGTATCTGAGTTGTATCCCCCTTCCTCACCCGGTGCCTTGTAAATATTCCTTCACAAACCTCATCAACTGGATTCTGTGTAACACAAAAAGCTGAAAACTGCTATACTGATACCAGCTCATAGTGGCTGTAGACGTACCCCATTAGCCTTTCCAGACAAGATGGGGCAAACCCCATAGTACTGGCGGTAAATCAATTATGCTTTCATCCTCCCAGGTAACCAAAAATGTTAAATTCATCCGTTGGCTGATGCTTTGTATTGGCACTGTGCCAGCTGGAAAGGATCACTGAGCTGGAGCTTGTTTCCAGGTACAGGGGTGGGCAGATAGTGGCAATGAGATAAAAACAGGTGAAACATTACAAAGAGCAATAGACAATAAATACAAAGAAAATAGTATAGAGAGTCAGTGTTGGATATTAGGTAGCCCAGTGTGAGTACAGGTACCAACACTGTGCAAGTACAGGGGTCGGTCCAGTGTGAGTACAGATGCCAGCCCAGTGTGAGTACAGATGCCAGTCCAGTGGTGAGTACAGATACCAGCCCAGTGTGAGTACAGATGCCAGCCCAGTGTGAGAACAGATGCCAGCCCAGTGTGAGTACAGATGCCAGTCCAGTGCGAGTACAGGTGCCAGTCCAGTGTAAGAACAGGTGCCAGCCCAATGTGAGTACAGGTGCCAGCCCAGTGTGAGTACAGATGTCAGTCTGGTGTGAGTACAGATGCAGCCCAGTGTGAATACAGATGCCAGCCCAGTGTGAGTACAGATGCCAGTCCAGTGTGAGTACAGGTGCCAGCCCAGTGTGAGTACAGATGCCAGTCCAGTGTGAGTACAGGTGCCAACCCAGTGTGAGTACAGTTGCCAGTCCAGTGTGAGTACAGGTGCCAGCCCAGTGTAAGAACAGGTGCCAGCCCAATGTGAGTACAGGTGCCAGCCCAGTGCAAGAACAGGTGCCAGCCCAATGTGAGTATAGGTGCCAGTCCAGTGTGAGTACAGCTGCCAGCCTAGTGTGAAAGCAGGTGCCAGCCCATAGTGCGTAAAGGAACCAGCTCAGTGTGAATGCAGGGGCCAGCCCAATGTGACAACAGGTGCTAGCTCAGTGTGATAACAGGTGCCAGCCCACCGTGAGTAAAGGGACCAGCCCAGTGTGAGTACAGGTGCCAGCCCAGTGTGGGTACAGGTGCCAGCCTGGTCTGAGAACAGGTGCCAGCCCACTGTGAGTAAAGGAACCAGCCCAATGTGAGCACAGGTGCCATCCCCAAGGTGAATAGAGGTGCCAGCCCACTGTGAGTAAAGGGACCAGCTCAATGTGAGTACAGGTGCCCGCCCAGTGTGGGTATAGGTGCCAGCCTGGTCTGAGAACAGGTGCCAGCCCACTGTGAGTAAAGGAACCAGTCCAGTGTGAGTACAGGTGCCATCCCCAAGATGAATACAGGTGCCAGCCCACCGTGAGTAAAGGGACCAGCTCAATGTGAGAACAGGTGCCCACCCAGTGTGCGTACATGTGCCAGCCCACTGTAAGTACTTGTGCCAGCCCACTGTGAGTAAAGGGACTATAGCCCAGTGTGAGTACAGGGGGCATCCCAGAGTGAGTACATGTGCCAGCCCAATGTAAGTACATGTGCCAGACCATTGTGAGTAATGGGACCAGCCCAGTGTGGGTACCGGTGCTAGTTCAGTGTGAGTACAGGTGCCAGCCCAGTGTGGGTACATGTGCCTGCCCACTGTGAGTAATGGGACCGGTCCAGTTTGAGTACAGGAGCCAGCCCACTGTGAGTTTAGGAGCCAGTTCAGTGTCAGTACAGGGACCAGCCCAGTGGGAGTCCAGGAGCCAGCCCAGTGGGGGTCCAGGAGCCAGCCCAGTGAGTACAGGTGCCAGCCCACTGTGAGAATAGGTGCCAGCCCACTGTGAGTAAAGGGAGTAGCCCAGTGTGATTACAGATGCCAGTCAAGTGTGAGTACCGGTGCCAGTCCAGTGTGAGTACATGGGCCAGTCCAGTGTAAGAACACGTGCCAGCCCAATGTGAGTACAGGTGCCAGTTCAGTGTGAGTACAGGTGCCAGTCCAGTGTGAGTACATGTGCCTGTCCACTGTGTGTAACGGGGCCAGTCCAGTTTGAGTACAGGGGCCAGCCCAGTGTGAGTATAGGAGCCAGTTCATTGTGAGTACAGGGGCCAGCCCAGTGAGTACAGGTGCCAGCCCACTGTGAGTAAATGGAGTAGCCCAGTGTGACTACAGGTGCCAGTCATGTGTGAGTACCGGTGCCAGTCCAGTGTGAGTACATGTGCCACGTCAGTGTGAGTACATGGGCCAACCCACTGTGAGTAAATGGGCCAGCCCAGTGTGAGTACATGGGCCAACCCACTGTGAGTAAAGAGGCCAGCCCAGTGTGAGTACAGGGGACAGCCCAGTGTGAGTGCAGGGGACAGCGCAGTGTGAGTATAGGAGCCAACCCAGTGTGAGTACATGGGTCCATCCAGAGTGAGTCCAGGAGTCAGCCCAGTGTGAGTCCAGAAGCCAACCCAGTGTGAGTACAGGGGCCAGTCCAGTGTAAGTACGGGGGACCATCCCATTGTGAGTATAGGAGCCAGCCCATTGGGAGTAAAATGGCAAGCCCAGTGTGAGTACAGGGGCCAGCCCAGTGTGAGTACAGGGGCCAGCTCAATGGAAGAACAGAAGCCAGCCCACTCTGAGTAAAGGGACCAGCCCAGTGTGAATACAAGTGCCAGCCCAGTGTGAGAACCGCTGCCAGCCCACTGTGACATAAAGGGACCAGCCCAGTGTGAATACAGGTGCCAGCACAGTGTAAGTACTGGGGCCAGCCCAGTGTGAGAACAAGTACCAGCCCACTATGCATATAGGGGCCAGCCCAGTGTGAGTACAGCTGTCAATCCAGTGTGAGAAGAGCTGCCAGCCCACTGTGACATAAAGGGACCAGCCCAGTGTGAATACAGGTGCCAGCACAGTGTAAGTACTGGGGCCAGCCCAGTGTGAGAACAAGTACCAGCCCACTATGCATATAGGGGCCAGCCCAGAGTGAGTACAGCTGTCAATCCAGTGTGAGAAGAGCTGCCAGCCCACTGTGAGTAAAGGGACCAGCCCAGTGTGAGCACAGGGGCCAGTCCAGTGTGAGTATAGGGGCCTGCCCAGTGTGAGTACAAGTGCTAGCTCACTGTGAGTACAGGGGGCATCCCAGTATAAGTACAGGAGTCAGCCCAGTGTGAGTACAGGAGTCAGTCCAGTGTGATTATAGGAGCCAGACCAGTGTGAGTACAAGGGCCAGCCCAGTGTGAGTACAGGAGCCCATCTAGTGTGAGTATAGGAGCCAGCCCAATGTGAGTAAAGGGGCCAGCCCTGTAGGAGTCTAGGAGAGATCTCAGTGCGAGTCCAGGAGTCAGCCCAGTGTGCGTACAGGAGCCAGTCCAGTGTGAGTACAGAAGCCAGTCCAGTGTGAGTACAGCGGTCAGCCTAGTATGAGTAAAGGGGCCTGTTCCATGTGAGTACAGGAGCCAGTCCAGTGTGAGTACAGGAGCCAGTCCAGTGTGAGTACAGAAGCCAGCCCAGCGTGAGTACAGCGGCCAGCCTAGTATGAGTAAAGGGGCCTGTTCCATGTGAGTACAGGAGCCAGTCCAGTGTGAGTACAGGAGCCAGTCCAGTGTGAGTACAGAAGCCAGCCCAGCATGAGTACAGGGGCCAGCCTAGTGTGAGTACAGGAGCCACCCAGTGTGAGTACAGAAGCCAGCCCAGCGTGAGTACAGCGGCCAGCCTAGTGTGAGTAAAGGGGCCTGTTCCATGTGAGTACAGGAGCCAGCCCAGTGTGAGTACAGGAGCCAGCCCAGTGTGAGTACAGGAGCCAGTCCAGTGTGAGTAAAGGGGCCTGCACCATGTGAGTACAGGAGCCAGCCCAGCGTGAGTACAGGAGCCAGCCCAGTGTGAGTACAGAAGCCAGTCCAGTGTGAGTACAGAAGCCAGCCCAGCATGAGTACAGGGGCCAGCCTAGTGTGAGTACAGGAGCCAGCCCAGTGTGAGTACAGGAGCCAGTCCAGTGTGAGTAAAGGGGCCACCAGTGTGAGTACAAGGGCCAGCCCAGTGTGAGTACAGGAGCCAATCCAGTGTGAGTAAAGGGGCCTGTTCCATGTGAGTACAGGAGCCAGTCCAGTGTGAGTACAGGAGCCAGCCCAGTGTGAGTTAAGGGGCCAGCACAATGCAAGTACAGGGGCCAGCCCAATGTGTGTACAGGGGCCAGCCTAGTGTGACTAAAGGGGCCAACCCAGTGTGAGTACAAGGGCCAGCCCAGTGTGAAAACAAGTGCCAGCCCAGTGTGAGAACAGCTACCAGCCCAGCATGAGTACAGGGGCCAGCCTAGTGTGAGTAAAGGGGCCTGTTCCATGTGAGTACAGGAGCCAGTCCAGTGTGAGTACAGGAGCCAGCCCAGCGTGAGTACAGGAGCCAGCCCAGTGTGAGTACAGGAGCCAGTCCAGTGTGAGTAAAGGGGCCTGTTCCATGTGAGTACAGGAGCCAGTCCAGTGTGAGTACAGGAGCCAGTCCAGTGTGAGTACAGGAGCCAGCCCAGCATGAGTACAGCGGCCAGCCTAGTGTGAGTAAAGGGGCCTGTTCCATGTGAGTACAGGAGCCAGTCCAGTGTGAGTACAGGAGCCAGCCCAGCGTGAGTACAGCGGCCAGCCCAGGGTGAGTAAAGGGGCCTGCACCATGTGGTCAATTTGAAAAAGTAACAGAGGAATCTCAGAAACCCCCGCCAGCAAATCTTGTGGCCAAGGTCTTGGACATCAGCAACTCACTTCATGATTCATGGGGGAACTGGGAAGAGAGGGATCTCCACACCAAGAGTTTCAACTTATTGTTGAGGTCATGTTGCAGAGAGGAGGGGTTTGACTACACTGGGGACTGGGGATCCACTTGGAGAGATAAGGGTCTTAACAGGCATGAGTAATAGTGGAGATTATCGGACCACTGTTACTTGCGTAGCATAACGCTTTTGTGAATACAGTGCATGCTTGTGCTTGCTGTTAAATTTGGTTTTGTCTGTTTGAGTTGGGGGCTTAGCCACCCACACCTGTTTTTTTAAGGGGTTCTGGGGTCAAGCCCCCAACTCCAATAAACTAATAAAAAATAACTGAAATGCCGATTTGAGAAAGTAGCATATCTTAAGCTCAACGCTAATTGCATAGGTCCATCAGTGGTCTGATAATCTCCACTATCAGCCAGGTGTGATGGTCTGTATCCATCTGGGAGGGATGATGGCCTGCATCCTCTGGAAGGGGAACCACAGTCCTCAGTGGGCAGTTTAGATGTTACTTTGATGAAGATTTAAATCAGCAGAGGGGGCGTGGCGGAAGAAATCAGGGAGGCAGAAACTGCCCTTCACAGGATGAAGTAGAAAGTAGGGAGAAACTGAGGGGAATGGAATCTGCCATGGTGGAAATTAATAAAGGAAGCAGGGTGATAGAAATGAAGGGTGATGGGAACAGAAGCATTAAAAAACAGAGGGAGGAAGGAGAGAGGGCACAAAGTAAAGAAGGGGGAGTACCAAGAAAAGTAGAAACAAAATCTAGAAGGCCACGTATATGAATGCTAGAAGTCTAGGAAATAAGATTCTGGACCTAGAAGCCATAATGGCAGAGGGTGACCTGGATACTGTGGCCATTACCGAGTCATGGTGCACTGAAAACCATGACTGGGACATGGCCATACCAGGCTATACTCTGTTCAGGAAGGACAGATTGGGAAAGAAAGGAGGGGGTGTGGTGCTTTGTGTAAGGGAAGACATAAAAGCAACAAGAAATACAGGGAATACGGGGGGAGAAGAAGTACTGTGGGTCACTCTAAAGATGTGGAATGGAGCCTGTATTCACACTGGTGTGATCTACAAACCTCCAGCACAGGGGAAGGAATTAGATAAGATACCGGTGGAAGCCATTGGCAAGATGGCAGGAAAGGGGAGGTGTTGCTGCTGGGGAACTTCAATCTGCTGAATGTAGAATGGAGCCTCCAGCTGCAGCTTTAGCTAGAAGCAGGGACATCCTGCACTCCCTGCAGGGGCAGTTCCTCAGGTAGCTAGTCGGTGAACCCATTCATGATGGGGCAATAATGCACCTGCTACTCACTAATAGGAACAGTGTTGTGGACATCAAAGTGGGAGGCCACATGGGGAAAAATGATACACATACCGTGTGGTTCAACATAAGGACAGTTGCAGAATCAAACCACACAAGGGCAAGGGTTCTGATCTTCAGAACGGCAGATTTTAAAAAGATAGGTGAATGCCTCAAGGATGACCTAGCGGAGGAGATGACCTGACTGCGGTGGAGAAAAAGGGCCATAGTGAAGACAACAAACTTCCTCATCAAGCAACTGAGCAAAAGCAAAAAGGAAAAGAGACCTCTATGGTTCTAGAAAGAGGTGACAGCAAAGGTAAAGGCTAAAAGGCTAGCATTCAGAAGGTATAAGGAGATGCAGAGGGAGAAAGATAGTCAAGTCATTCTTTATTTGTAAAAATTCGCTTTTCGAATATCAAAGTGCCTGTACAACGAACAATCATAAAACAATTTCAAGCAGTTAAAATCCTAGACCACAATGTAATTAAAACAATTTAAGTAGCATCAGGGAACGCCAACTCAAACAAATGGGTCTTCAACTCTGACTTAAATGACTCAGTGGACGGGCACCCTCTCACCCCAACAAGGTAGAGAATTCCACCGGGTTGGAGCCACAAAAGTAAAGGCTCTGGCCCTGAGGTCTTCAAACAGACCCTAGGAACCTCCAGCAATCCCTCATTAGTGGAACGGAGTGGGCGGGAGGGGCAGTAGGGACAAAGGAGGTCTTGCAAATAACACGGTTCCTGTTTGTGAAGGGCCTTGTAGGTCAGCAAAGTGACCTTGATGGTGATCCTCCACCACACTGGTAGACAGTGCAGATCACAGAGCACAGGCGTGATATGGCTAGATCTTGACAAGTTAGTCAACAACCTGCCTGCCGTGTTCTGCAATAGCTGCAGGTGACGGATGTCCATCCCCAGAAGCCCTAGATATAGAGCATGGCAATAGTCAAGGTGGGTAGTCACAAAGACATGGACCAACGTTGGAAGATCCTTGGGTGGAACAAGGTGTTTTACCTGGGTGATGTTCCTCAGATGGTAAAACGAGGTTTTGACAATGGCTGACACCTGAGATTTAAGTGTCAGTTCACCGTAAAGTACAATGCCCAGATTCCTCACCCATTCTGAGGTCCTCAACTGGATGCCTCCCCAGTATAAGCCCGTACGGCTGACCAGGGGGTAGTCCCTCTGCCCGAACACCTGGGTCCACCACCAACACCTCAGTCTTATCTGGGTTCAACCTCAACCAGCTGGCACTCATCCAGTCCTGAATCCCAGCAAGACATTGTTAAAGACCGAGACAGCATCACCCCTTTCAAGCACAAAGGACATGTACAGCTGAGTATCATCTGCATAGCAGTGAAAACCTCAGCCCGTACTTCCTTATAATGTCTCCCAATGGCAGCATATACACTGTGAACAACATGGGAGACAACACAGAGCCCTGCGGCACCCCACATGACAGAGGAGAGGGGCCAAGGAAAAAATCCCAGACACCACTCTCTGAGATCTGCCCATGAGTACCCGACAGTCCACAGATCAGCCACAGGTGCTCCAGTAATACCCCAAGGTTCACGGTTTCAAATGCTGAGGAGAGATCAAGGAGAACCAAGATCGAATGGCTCTTCTGATCTCTTGCCATCAGGAGATCATTTAGTACCTGAAAAAGGGCCATCTTGGTACAGTGCCTCTTCCTGATACCAAACTGGAGAGGATCATAGACCTTGTGGGTGGTAAGATAGTCCTCCAGCTGCAACGTGATTACCTTCTCAATAACCTTACCCACAAAGGGCAGGTTAGAGATAGGTTTGTAGTTTGCGAAACAGTCTGGGTCAAGGGAGGATTTCTTTAAAAGGGGTGTCACCACCGCCTCCTTCATGGAGCTTGGGAACACGCCCTTCTCCAATGAACACCAGACAATCTTAGCCAGGACTGGTCCAATGACATCCATGCACTCCACCAGGAGATGGGTGAGACCAGGATCCAAACTACAGCAAGTCGGTCGCAAGCCTCGGACAGTCTTCATGATATCAGTGATCGTCTGCAGATCAAAATTCGCCCAGACAGACTGGGTGCCTGTAACCTCCCACTGACAGTCACAACACTCATCAGAATGTGCTAAGTGGATCTCCAACCTAATGGTGGCAACCTTATCTGCAAAGAATTGAGCAAACTCCTCACACTTCGATTGCAAAAACGCTTTCCGATTCTGCAGACTGGCTGGATTGCACAGCCTGTCGACAGTTCCAAAAAGCTGAACTGGTCAATTTCTTGCTGCAGAAATCTCACTGGACAGGAACTCTGCCTTCTTACAGGAGATTTCTGACTGATAGTCCAAATAATGGGCCATCAGTCTAAGCTTGTCATCCTCCAGGCCAGATTTCCGCCAGTGCCATTCCAACCTCCGCCCCACTTGCCTCAGCAACTTCAAGGTCCCATCAAACCATGGGGACCGAGGATGAACAGTGAGTGGGCAAACATGAACAGGAGCTATGGAATCCAGGGCCCCTGATACTGCCCTATTATAGTACAGTACAAGGTCCTCCAGATCCAAGCATTCCATCAGTCTACCCGATAGGTCCAGCACCACCATAAGACCCTCGGGGGGGTCACACCCCTTAAAGGGCGGTGCCAGACCATCTCTGAAGGGGCAGGTCTATCGGGGGAGTCACAAAACAGAACCCTATAGTGTGATGGTCGGATCAACTGACCGGTTCCACCACCAAGTCAGAGACCTCCATCCCAAGGAGGAACACCAGATCCAAAGAGTGACCATAACTATGAGTTACAGTGGTAACTATCTGTGTAAAGCCGAATGAGATCATCAGTTGAAGGAAGTCCTGACCAAAATGCGAGAGTTCATCATCGAACCAGGCATTGAAGTCTCCCAGGACCAACCACCTGGAGGACTCCAACACCATGTCAACCACGAAGACTGTGACTTCCTTCAGGAAAGCTTTCTCGTCCCCTAGTGGACGGTAGATGAGAAGTATCCTGCAACCCACATCTGCGCCCAGGATACATTCAAAGGATCTGGTGGCTCCCCACTGGTACATCTAGAAGATAGAGACATACAAGTATCTTACAGGGAGGAACAGGGTGCAGGAAAACACTATTTTTAAGCGAAAAAGATGTTCCAGGACTAGAGGGCATGGGATGAAGTTGGAGGGAAGACGATTCAGAGGAAACATGAGAAAGAATTTCTTCACAGAATGGGTGGTGGACAAATGGAACACCCTGCCAGAGGAAGTGGTGGGGGCTGAAACAATCACGGGATTTAAGAATGCATGGGATAGACATAAAGGAATTCTGGAGGTCAGGGGTAAGGTGCAACAGACTTCTAGGAAAACAAACTGAACTTACAAGCTCAAATGGGCAGACTGGGTGGGCCATAGGCCCTTATCTGCTGACACTGTCTATGTATCTATGTATCTATGTATCTATGTATCTATGTATCCAGTTCTGTCTTAAAACAGATTGCTACACCCCCACCCCTACAATCCAGTCTCGGGCAGTGTATCACTGAGTACCCAGTTGGAACTGCTGATTCCAATACAGGGCCAGCATTTTCTTCCAGCCAGGTCTCGGTGAAGCAAGCCAGGTCAGGTGTTCCAACAAGATCAGCAATTAATGCTGTCTTATTCGACCTGGCATTGCATAACACCGCCCAAGTTGGATGGGCTACCGAGGAACAACACTTCATTTACCCATCACCAGTGGAGCCCTTGGGTATGGAAACTAGGCAGGAGGACCCCTTTGCAGGACCCATTTTGCCCCAGGGCGCATCATTGAACCCACTATCTCAATCCACCTTTCCGCTCCACCCCCCTTCCAGGCCAAAGGCCCTGCCCCCCCCCCCCGCACTATCCCCAAGGCCCGACAATACCTATAGACCTCAGCAGGCAGCGGGGGGCAATCAAAGGGATGCAGGTCCCTCAGCCTGGAGGGGAAGTAGTGCCTGCCCACTGAAGAACATTCCCTACACATCTTGACTACTTAAACTCCCAGCAGTAGTGTACACTATACAAACAACACTTTCAACTCAGACAACACAAATTAATGAAACACCCTTCCCCCAAAAAACCTAACTCAACCACTTAAAAAAATCACACAAAATAAAAATGAAATACACAATGAACATAATAATTAAAATATCATAAAAATGCTCAGGTTAAATTATTCAATTATTTCACTGTTCAAAAAGAGTTGTTTAGTCTCTCATAAAAAGTCCAGATGAATGTCCCTTTGCACTCTCACTGCATAGGACCCAAGTTCCAACAAATACTCATGTAGGCAACAATCTCTCACTTGGGCCTCATAAAGCACCACAGAACAAGATATGAATATTTACCAAAAGGCACTCTCATTGCCTTATACCCAGATTAATGTCAAATTGACCCTAGTTCCAGCCAGCTCCAATACCAATTATTATAGTCAGAGGGAAGGAAAAAGATCTTCTTCAAAAAGACACTCCTCAGTTCTGCAAATCAATAGTCAGACAAAAATTAGCCCTCGCTCCTTACCATGCAGGCCTTATCTGAGGCAGTCATCTCCACAGCTGCCCCAGGGACAGTTCTCAGGCCACCCAGATTAGGAGACAGAAGTATGGCTGAGGCCAAGGAGGAGGAACCCCCAAAATGCCCACCACCCCATAGGGGAAAATAGGCCCAATTAATCCTACCCTAGCAGCCTTCAGTACACAACCCACCTACACAGGATGCCCCCCCAAGAGACCAAAGGGACCCAGGGATACCCCTTCGACTGCCCCTAGACTAGCGCCTCCCATTTGGGACTGGGCACCACCGACCCCCAGAGGTCAAGAGGTCCCAATCCCTGATCCCACAAACCAAACTCCAGACAAGGATTTCAGGGCTCACTTACTGATGACCAGTTTCACAGTCCTTTCCAGCAGAATGGCTTAGCAATCTCAGATAGTTCGGGTCTCCAAGGTTTTCCAGCTGCAGGTCCATCAGCTAGACTGCCTCGACACTAATCCAGCCTGCACATTCTCATCGATTAGGAGGCCTATCAGGGGAAACAGAAGGAATTAGGGAGAGCAGTAAACAGTGCAAAGGCACAAACTGAAGAAAGAATAGCACAGGCAGTGTTGAAGGGGCAAAGGACATTTTTTAGGTATTTAGGTGTCACCCCCCTACAAATGGGGGTTCCCGAAAAGTCTTCCTTAAGCTTGCCTAAATGCTCACTGCCAGGCTGGTGTCCTGAGTGTAATGCCCGGACCCCAGCCTTTTTGCAAAACGACAGGTGGCATGCTGTTGAAGCTGACAGCAGTACGTGGTGGGGACTGGGTTCGGGGAAGATGAGGTTACTCGGCACAGGGGGCCTAGGTTTGGCTACTCTGCACAGGGACACCCAAGTAAATCCGAACACAGGAAGCAATAACTGTAATGTCCAAAACCAGGAATGGGATTCTACAGTGTGGCTTTTATTCACATCCAAGCTGAACAAACAAAGCATAGACGGACCCCCATGGGGCTACATTCCTGGTAATGCAGATTAGAGACAACAGAACACTTTTTCACATTTCCAGCCCTCAGGCTTTGAACCCACCAGGCACAGCCGGACTTGCACGCAGCTTTGGGTACAGCCCGACACTTCACACTACTTAGGTTTCCCCCACTGGCCCGGCTCCACTGCCACTTGATCCATGGTCCATTTTGGGAAATGAACCAGTTTTCCTGTTGTGGCTCCCCAAACCACCTTAGAGCCTTCGACTCCTAGAGGGAATTTTCCTTCCAATCCCACATCTTGGTACTTCCCTCATCACTGGACAAGTGCATGAGGCAAAGTAGAAATCCACAGAGCAAATCCGTAGAGGTGGACCTGGTCACTAAAGATGGGGGGTCTGCACCTCCAGCTCCCACAATCCATATCCGGCCATTTCTCTGGAAACTAAACAACTCTTTTCTGAAAGCTTGGCAATGTAGATTACTGGGTAGACGTATGTCACATCTCCTCTACATGTCTTGACTTCCACTATGTGCTGGACTTCAACATACTTTTACTTTTGGCTAAGCCTATTACTCTAGGCCTCCCAATACTACAGTAGTCCAATCCCCACTATCACACAAGTCCCAGGGTGAAAACATGGGCCTTTTAGAAAGAGCAGAAACTCACCCTCCGGTTGCAGGTGCCCCACAGGCGATTCACGAATCTTCTTGTTTCCCAAAACTCTTGAACAAAATAAGGCAGCTTCTCCACTAGCAAAAAACCACGGGTTTGCCCCTGGAATATGCAGGAAAACCTTTCCTGCCCCATCTCTGAGGGGGTGGGGCACTGAGACCTGAATCAGCGGTCTCCACCACTTTAAAACTATCTTCTGTGTCTCTCTTTAGGTGAAAACACACACCTTTTTCTAAATGTAGCCCTATGTCAGGGCTGAGACTCCCCGAGCCTACACAGAGCTGCTGTGCTCATCTCTCAGCAAGCACCAAACTCCAACTGACCTACAGACTACTGTTCAAACCTCCCAACATTCTATTCCAACTCCCTGCTGCAGATTCCATTGTGGCTCATGCAGCTGTGGCAGTTCTATGGTAATGTCATCCCTCGGACTCTGCTGAGACTGAGAACAGAGTGAGACAGTGTGAAACCCATTTAACTGGAGTTTCACAAGCTGCCTTCTCTGCCTACTACTAGGTCTTACTGGGTTTCTAGTAACTCCGGGTAACAAGGGGGTTACACTTGCCCTTGACCAGGAAAATGACTGTCCGCAGTCATTGTTTACCTGGCTTTAGGACATCCCACCCTATATGCTACCTGCGGAGGGGGGTGATGAGGCCCCCTCCTACCATGTGCGAGCACAGGCAGGCAACACTAAGGGCCTAGAGGCCTTTAGCTGACATATCAGCCTCTACTCTACCCATTTACTATGGATGCCTAGTGGCTCTGGTAGAACTGTCCAGAGCATAGCCCTAATAGCTCAGCACTGCAGTCCCTACGGCCATTCAGGACCACAGCCTGTCTATCCCCCCCCCAGCCCTCTAGGGAAAATCTGTCTGCCTCTAATTTAATACCCCAAAAACAAAAACAACCCGGGGACCTCCCTGACCTTGGGCAACCTGCAACCACACACCAAGAAACTAATACCACATTATTACATCACTTTACTGCCTCCTCCCTACCCCCACAACCATACCTGTGGAAGGAAAGGGTTAATACAGTAACAACAACAATAACAACACCACAGTACTTTAAATCACTACACACCAAAGTACTAATGAGGAACTCCGATGAGCCCCTCCTTCTCTTCTTGTCTTCTATCTTCTCCAGGAACACCTGCAAGAAAAAGAAAGATAACACACACTCCTAATCTGCATACACAGTCTACCTAAACCCCTACCATCAAAACAGTGAAGAATCCCAAAAAGATTTTTTTTTCAGAAAAGGTAGGAAAAACAGTATGTACATTAGAAAACAGTAGAAAACAACAACATTATTTACAATACACATTTGAAGGGGTGGAGTGCCCTAAAAGTCCCAACTAGTGACCACAGTGCCCGAAGGCTAGTCCATTATACAGTCTCTCCTGGGCCGGAGCCTGGTGAAGCACAGTTCTAACAGGCCAAAGTCCCATAGGGGAGAGTCTTTGAGGACAGTTCACACATTTTGAAGTCTGCTAGTGTAGGGTGTGTACTGCAATGTCATGATAGAAAAGTTTGGACTTACCAGCCCCTTGTAGTACGAAAAATTCTGAACCGACCTGCACCTCTGAAGAAGACTCTTCCTGGCAGCATTTTTTCCGATACAGCTGGGCGAACATCTTCCGGGAACTACAGGAGGGCACATCTGGGAACTGCTGGGGTGATGTCATCTCTGGAGATGGAACCTTAGAATAGGAACAAAAAAAGGAAAACAGCTGGTCTGACGTCATCCGATTACCAGGCCATGAAGCAGGATACAGCTGGGATGGTGTCCTCTCTGGATCTGAAGTCATCTGATGGGCCAGTCGATGGATTTTGGAAAGGCCAGTACACTGTAGAACTGATGAATGTGGGGCACTTGAGTCCTGGATGTTCATACTGGCAAATCAATAAAGGCACTTCACAGGCTAGTGTGGCAGTATTGACTACCACTGCTCAGCTTTCCATTTAGTAGGCACAGGCACATTTGCTGCGAGGTCCTTGCACTGAGACCAATAGTACCGGGGGTCAGGAGCTTGAATTATTACCCCGTCTGGGTGCACATAATTCACACAGTGGGAGATTTCACGTCCCTCTACGTCCACCATTCACTCTCTGTCCATAAACAGTGTCCTGCCTCTCTTCCACTGGGTATATTTCTCATGAAACAGCCTGTCCTTTACATGCTTGTTTGCCCCAGGATGCACACCTTTCATTGCTTCGGCCCAGATCCAGGATTTCCTGCTGTTCTCAATCTCCTCCCAGACTTTCCGAGGAAAGGTAGGAAAGGTCATACCATAGATCTCATTCGACTTTCCACAAACCAGTCTCTCCTCTTTACTAGCTTTGGTCAACCTGAGATCGCTGGCCTGGCTTAGGGGTGGCCAGTCCTGGTTCTGCCAGCTTCACATCCTTAATGAGATTAAAAACGGATCCCTGACTTCTTCTTCCTGCATAGCCAGGGCAGTGGCATCTCCACTCTCTCCCATGCATTCCTCCAAGGCAAGATCTTGAGGCTGTGTACCCGTTCCTTTTTCACAAGGCCACATAGTTTCCCCCTCATCTTCCTCTTCACTGAGGATCTGAACCCAGAAGTGAGCAGTCGTCCTCACTCCTGAGACTATCCACTCATCATTAGGTGCAGAGGTCGACACCTCCCATTCAAAGGCCTCCCGCATCTCATCTTCTCCTAACAGACTTGGGCTAGGCCCCCCAGGGGTCTACTGATGCTTTATCCGAACTTTCCTTCTGGGATCCAGCATCCAAAACGTCAACTTCTGGTTCTGTCTCTAACTCTGCACCCTCTAGCTTTGTGCCACACTCCCCTGAGGGGCCTTCTTCAACAGGCTCCGCCTGGTGCTGTGTGCTGCCAACTGCAGATTCCTGAACCTTTGTCCATGTGGGAGCCAAACAAATTTGAGGCGCTTTATACAAGCCATATTTTTCTAGGCATCCAGCACAGTGAGGTATCGTGAAGACGTCCCTTCCAGCTCTCAAGCATATTTGACACACATGCACTGGTAAACAAGGAATCACTGCATGAGAAGGCAGTTGTCCTACATAGCACCACTTTTCAATATCCCTCGGTCTATTTACTGCTGCTGTTACTGCAGCCCAGGCATGATCCGGGTAGCGAGCCGGTCCTGAGGCCATAACTGCAGAAAAACAAACAAAAGCTCACTGTAACTGAAAGTCTCACTTCACTGAACACCTTCTTTACTTTTAAAATGGCTCCTCTGCTGCTGTGTTTACTTTACTACCCCACCCTGTAATGGCGGCAGCAGCACTCCTGCGCATCAACATTCAGAAAATGGGTCAAGCCACTGCGCACCTGATTTACGCACACTACTGATAACGTTTGCTCAAACTGCACAAACTTGCTCGGTTCTTGTTCTAAACACATTTACATGATTTTCCACAGACTTTTTACATGCTGGAAACATTTATTTGACTCACAGTCCCTTAAAGCTTCAGGTTTTTAAGCACAGGATTGCCTGTAAAACTAGTGCTGCACATTTGGCTACAACTCACAGTCTCTTTCTGGCTTTAAACTTTAAACTGATGCTGAACTCATTACTATGCACACAGTCAATGGCTTAGCAGACTTGCACTTGCTGGCAGGACTTGACACAGTCGTTACTTGCAAAGCGACTACACTGCTGCACACATATTTTGCTGGCATTGGGCAGAAAATCACTGTTTGAATAATTTCACTGTTAGTACTTACTGTTATCAGTACCTGTTTGCTGCGATGGGGAAAAACGGCCTGCAGCCAGTCTTGGAGGCCTCAGAACAGAAACGGGAGGGCAGTCCTGCCGATCGTCTCCTCGACCACCACACTTGCAATTCAGACGATCGATTAGCGGGTTGAGCCCGATTTTAAACAAAACAAGTCTATCTTTAAACGTTTTCACCGCTTTTAACACTCCGCGACGATCCTGCACAAGCCAGTACACGCACTCCACTCACACTCCCTCTCGAATGCTGGGGCAGTCACTGTAGAGCTGGCTGAGGGGTGGGACTGATTGCAGCCTCACCAATCACACGACGCCATGCAAATGAGCCTCTTCTTCCTTGCAAGTGCTCTTCTCCTCACGGCGATCATCGAGCAGGCAAATTTAAACTGCAGAATACATTTTTTTTTTATCAACTGACTCCACGGCGGGAGCCCATTTCAGCCATTTAACATAGCCATTTACACTGCAAGTCTCTCAGTTCATTTAAAAGCATTTCCAACGCCCAGGGCACAATTTTCCTGTTGCTACCCCTAGTCTTCCACACTTTTCTTATCGCACAGTTCTTTTAAAAGCATTTCCAATGTCCAGGGCACAATTTTCCTGTTGCTACCCCTAGTCTTCCACACTTTTCTTTACCGCAGTTCATTTTAAAAGCAGGCAAAAATGCTGTAAACTATTGATGCAGGACAAGGGCACACTCTTTTAGCTTTACTGCTCCTTGGTAAACAGTTGGCATTTTAACAGCAGTATAAGATCCAAAGCACACAGCAACACATGTTAGCTTGCTTCAACTTTTTGGGCTACCCACTGCCAGACAGCCAACGCTAGCCCCTGCCGAGAGCACCTTCCTCCAGAATTAAATCAAGCGGTGCCTCCATTTTGTAACACCGACCTCTGCCTTTTGCAAATGACAGGTGGCATGCTGTTGAAGCTGACAGCAGTACCTGGTGGGGACTGATTCAGGAGGATGAGGTTACTCAGTACAGGGGGCCTAGGTTTAGCTACTCTACACAGGGGCACCCAAGTAAATCCGAACACAGGAAGCAATAACTGTAATGTCCAAAACCAGGAATGGGATTCTACAGTGTGGCTTTTATTCACATCCAAGCTGAACAAACAAAGCATAGACGGACCCCATGGGCTACATTCCTGGTAATGCAGATTAGAGACAACAGAACACTTTTTCACTTCCAGCCTCAGGCTTTGAACCCACCAGGCACACAGCCTGGACTTGCATGCAACTTTGGGTACACAGCCGACTTGTACTACTTGGGTTTTCCCCACTGGCCCGGCTCCCCATGACCACTTGATTCCACTGATTCTTTTTGGGAAATGAACCAGTTCTTCTGCTGCCCCAAACCACCTTAGAGCCTTCGACTCCTGAGAATTTTCTGCAATCCGTCTAGTACTTCCCTCATCACTGACAAGTGCATGAGGCAAAGTAGAAATCCACAGAGCAAATCCGTAGAGGTGGACCTGTTCACTAAAGATGGGGGGTCTCACACCTCCAGCTCCACAATCCATATCCAGCCATTTCTCTGGAAACTAAACAACTCTTTTCTGAAAGCTTTGGCAATATAGATTACTGGGTAGACATGTCACATCTCCTCTTACATAAATCTCGACTTTCACTAGTGTACAATTTCCAACATACTTTTACTTTTCGGTTTCATTAGCCTAGGCCTCCCACTACCAGTAGTCCATCCCCACTATCACACAAGTCCCAGGGTGAAAACCACATCTCTCACATGTCTCGACTTTCACTATGTGCTGGACTTCAACATACTTTTACTTTTGGCTAAGCCTATTACTCTAGGCCTCCCACTACTTCAGTAGTCCAATCCCCACTATCACACAAGTCCCAGGGTGAAAACATGGGCCCTTTAGAAAGAGCAGAAGCTCACCCTCTGGTTGCTGGTGCCCCACAGGCGATTCACAAACCTTCTTGTTTCCCAAAACTCTTGAACAAAATAAGGCAGCTTCTCCACTAGCAGAAAACCACGGGGTTGCCCCTGGAATATTCAGGAAAACCTTTTCTGCCCCATCCCCTCAGGGATGGGGCACTGAGACCCGAATCAGCGGTCTCCACCACTTTAAAACTATCTTCTGTGTCTCTCTTTAGGTGGAAACACACACCTTTTTCTAAATGTAGCCCTATGTCAGGGCTGAGGCTCCACAAGCCTACACAGAGCTGCTGTGCTACTCTCTCAGCAAGCTCCAAACTCCAACTGACCTACAGACTACTGTTCAAACCTCCCAACGTTCTATGCCAACTCCCTGCTGCAGATTCTATTGTGGCTCATGCAGCTGCGACAGTTATATGGTGATGTCATCCCTCAGTCTCAGCGGAGACTGAGAACAGAGTGAGACAGTGTGAAGCCCACTTAACTGGAATTTCACAAGCTGCCTTCCCTGTCTACCACTAGGTCTTACTGGGATTCTAGTAACCCCGGGTAACAAGGGGGTTACATGAGTTTTAGCAGTTTAAACGTTATTGCCAGAGAGTGCCTGTTAATCTAGGAGGGGAGCTAAGTGTTTCCATGCTCGAGTCCCACCAGGGCTGACAAATAATCACTCTGTTTCTGCCATCTCTATTTGCACAGAGGGAGCTCACTCAGAGGATGTAACTGTTTGCCAAATATCTATTAGATTGATAAAGATATTGTAGTTTGTCTAACCTGCTTTCTTTGCAGCATGGATAGTTTCTGTTTGTCACCACCATCTTGGCTCTGGACTGCCGAAATGGGACAATTAGTACCTTTGGGGACTCTAAAATGGAGCCTGTCCCCAGGTGCTTTGTGGGAGCAAAATTCTGTAGGAATTGTAGTTTTGGGCTTTTGGCACCTAAACAGACCTGGAGGGGGAGCCCTAGTTGTGACTGACAGAAGAATCAGCCAACCGAACCTTTTGGATCCTGTGGAAAGTCACAGGAGGCTTGCAGTTTTAGACAGAAGTGAGTCGGAGCTGGAAGAGTGAGCAGCTTCAGCTCGAGGAGCTGCTGCCCCACGAAGTAGCATGGGGACTTGGCAGGATGGTGGAGTCTGGCCTGCCTGCCTACAACTCTCTCGCATGGAGAGATAAGAGAAGCTTTAATTCGGACTAAGTCTCCAAGCCATTTTGTTGTGCCCTGATTTATGGGTACGGCGAGCAGAGCGAGATCTAAGTTGGGAAGTGAAGAAGCAACAGCTTGAGACAGTTGAGCAGCCATGCTGTGTAGTTTTGCACAGGAGAACTGTGGAAAGGCTTGAGTTTGGCCTGCTTGTTTGCCTGCTGCCCTCTGAGAGAGAGAAGAGAGTTATTTCGGACTGAATCCGAGTTGTGAGAATGAAGTAAGCCACTGAATTGTGTCCAGGCTCAGACCTGAAGAAGACCGAAGATTTGCTGAATGTGATCGGCCTGTCAGTATTTCCAGCCACCTCTGAACTCCTGATTTGGACAGAGACTCTGTTATTGCGACCGGAGAGCCATTGGCCTAGAACAGTGGAATTTTCCTTACATGTAAATGTGCTCTGCGCTAATAGTGGGTCGTGATTTGGTTCCCCACTGTGTGTTTGAACTGTGTTTTGCTTGCTGGAGGCTGCAGCCAGCTCCACAGACTGAAATCCATATTCATCCCTGATTGGCCTGGGCCTTGCCACACCGGCCCAGCCAGACTACCTGCTGCAAAAAGAAAGCCATCGACGAGAGATCTGCCTGGGGATCAGCCCCCTGCTCCACACTTGAACAGGAACAATGCCGCTGTGATTCGTGTGGTCCCTACTTCTCCTGGCACTCCAGCTCAACCACCTGCAGTCTCAATTTTGTCCTGCCTGTGTCCAGTATTGGGTAGCATGAGTAAACATCAGGGTAGCTCCCTGCAACAACAGCTTAATCTAAAGTGTGTCATCTGATTGTCTTGTTGCCTTTTCTTTCACGAACTGAGCCCTTCAGCTCCAGATTACAAACAGTGTGTGTTGTGCATGTTGCTTTCTTCCATCACAGGGTCCCAACCAGCTGCGACGCCGACCTAACCCAGGCAACATTCCTGGCTAGCCCACCTCTTCCCCACCTAGGTACCCAGAGTGTGTAACTGTGTAGGGACTCTGAAGTGCATGCATAACTGTTTGATTGATATAGCCTTCAAGCCAATCAACCTGATTACGCCCCTCCCTTGTTCAAGGCCCCTGAATAAATCAGATTTAACTCTTTTTGCATTTAATCTGACTGTGGTTCCAGTTTGTGCCAAAGGTACTGTACTGTTGCTATTTGCTGTGCATAACCTTGTTTTACAGGGGGTTCCCAGGACTGAGCTAGAAGAACCAGCCCTGGTGATAAGTGCAAACAGCGTGGGTACTTGTATGGTGTACAAGGGGTATTGTGACAGTGATTATCGTGCATTGTTCAGGCCACTAGAAGGGAAAGGGGGGGGTTACAGTGTCCCGGATGGCTGCGCCCAGGTTAGCATGACCACCAACAACCCTGACCTCCGGGTGGAGGCACCCATTTCAGGACCCAGACCCCTTAACCTTGTACTAGCCAAGCAGGTAGGGGTAGTAGCCCTTGGGATAATGCCACCTAGGGGTTACATAAGTAAAAGGAGGAAGACCAGAGGTGGGATTGTAAGGTTAAAAAAGGAAGGAAGTAATTGTGTAGATAATACGTTTGTTCAGTGTTCATGGAAAAAGGAAAAGGGGGTCACAAAAAGGTAACAGAAGCATTGGAAACAGGGAGGTGGACACTAGTCCCTTTTTGCAGGAGAGAGAGTTCTAAAGGGACTTGCTAATCTGAAAGTGGACAAAGCAATGGGGCCAGACGGGGTGCATCCCAGGGTACTGGGGGAGCTCACAGAGGTACTGGCTACACCTCTGACAGCCCTATTTAACAGTTCACTGGAAGCAGAAGTGACTCCAGAGGACTGGAGGATGGCAGAGGTAGTCCTACTTTGCAAAAGTGGTAGCAGGGAGGAGACTGGCAGTTATAGGCTAGTTAGCCTGACCTCGGTGGTGGGAAAATTAATGAAATCACTGCTGAAGGAAAGGATAGTAGAATATCATGAATCCAATGGGTTACAAGGTCCGAGGCAGCATGGGTTCACAGAGAGATGTTATGTCAAACAAATCTGATAGATTTCTTTGACTGGGTGACAAAGAATTTAAATCAGAATGGAGCAGTGGACATGGCCTACCTAGATTTCAGTAAGACATTTGATACCATTTCACAAAGGAGACTAGTAAGCAAGCTGGATAGTTTAGGAGTGGGTCCAAAGGTGATAAACTGGATAAAAAATTGGTTAGGGGATAGGCAACAGAGGGTGGTGGTAACTGGAGTTCACTCCGAGGAAGGGAGGGTGACCAATGGGGTGCCTCAGGGATCAGTGCTGGGACTGGTCCTCTTTAATGTCTTTATAAGTGACATTGGACAGCACCTGGAAGGAAAAAATATGTCTCTTTGCAGACGACACAAAGATTTGCAACAGGGTTGATACACAAGATGGAGAGGAAAGGATAAGAAGGGACTTGGCAAGGTTGGAGGAATGGTCAAATGTATGGCAGCTCAGATTCAATGCAAAGAAGTGCAAGGTAATGCACCTGGGAAACAAAAACCCAGGGAAAGAGTACACAATGGGGGGGAGATACTAACAACAACAAAAATCGAAAGGGACCTGGGAGTAATTATATCAGATGACCTAAAGGTGGGCAAGCAATATGAGAAGGCAGTAAGGATGGCTAGGGGGATACTGGGATGCATAGGGAGAGGCATCAACAGTAGAAAACAGGAAGTTGTTATCCCTCTGTACAGACAGTTGGTGAGACCCCATCTGGAGTACTGCGTGCAGTTCTGGAGATCCCATCTCTGCAAAGACATAGACAGAGTGGAGGCTGTTCAGAGGAGGGCAACCAAAATGGTGCAGGGTCTACACCAGAAGACATATGAAGAGAGACTAAAGCAGCTTAATATGTATACCCTCGAAGAAAGGAGGGAGAGGGGGTACATGATAGAAACTTTCAAGTACCTCAAGGGAATTAACAAAGTCCAAGAGGGTAGCATGTTTCAGAAAAAGAGATGTGCAAGAATAAGGGGGCACAATTTGAAGATAGAGGGGGGATGGCTCAGAGGTAATGTTAGAAAGTATTTTTTCACAGACAGGGTTGTGGATTCATGGAACAGCCTTCCTGAGGAGGTTGTGGAGTCAAGAACAATAGGAGAATTCAAGAATGCATGGGACAGACATAAAGCAACTCTAGTGGGGGGTTGGAGGAAGTAAGCTGTGGTTAACTAGAATCTGCAACTTATCTATTAAGTAGGGAAATGGGCAGATAGGTGGGCCAAGCGGTCCTCATCTGCCATCAAATTCTATGTTTCAATGTAAGGGGAATTGTACAAGTGGGGCATTGGCAGCACAAGAGAACAAATACATAACATGTTGGGTTCAATTACAGAGTACAGTAGCACTAGCACGCAGTACAAATACGTTGAAAGTAGAAACCATACAAGACGTGAGAACTTGAATTACAGGGAACAGACAGCAATGTATATACAGCACAATCAAAAACTGGGATACTGGGGTGCATAGGGAGAGGTATCACTAGCAGAACAAGAGAGGTGGTGTTGCCTCTGTATAGATCGCTGGTAAGACCCCACCTAGAGTATTGTGTCCACATCTCCAGAAGGACAGTGGAGATGGTCTATGGGAGGGCAACTAAAATGGTGCAGGGCCTGCATTAAAAGCCCTAAGAGGAGAGACTTAAGTACCTTAATATCCTTTGACCCTGGAACAGAGGAAGGAGACAGGAAGATATGATAGAGACCTTTAAACACTTCATGGGGGTAACTAAGGTATAGGAGGGAAGTATTTTTCAGAAGAAAATGTGTTGAAGAACAAGGGGACATGCTATGAAGCTAGAGGTGGTAGATTCAGGAGAAATGTGAGGAAGTACTTCTTCACAAAAAGAGTGGTGGATTCCTGGAACAGCTTTCTTGCAAAGGTGGTGAGGGTGACAACACTGGTGGGGTTCAAGAATGCATGGGATAAACACATAGGAATCATAGTGGAAAAGAAAGGAGGCAGGAACAAGAGCTTTAGATTAGGTACAGTCTGTGGTAATAATGTAGATAGGGAGAAATGGGCAGACTGGATGGGCCGAGTGGTCCTTACCTGCAATCAAATTCTATGTTTCTATGTACACCCTGGAAGAAAGAATGGAGAGAAGGGATATGATAGGGACCTTTAAATACCTCATTGGGGTAAATAAGGTACAGGACAGAAGAACAAAAGGTGCTCCAGGGCAAGAGAGGCATGATAAGAAGCAGGAAGGGGGTAGATTCAGGAGAGATGTGAGGAAATAGTTCAGCAAGACTGCTGGATTTCTGCAACTGTCTTCCAGTGGAGGTGGTGGAAGTGAAACCAGTGGTGGGGTTCAAGAATGCATGGGATATGCATAAGGGAATCCTAGGGAAAGGGAAGGGGTGAGTGAATGGGCTGACAATCAAGTAGAATCTGCAGTGATACTGTAGGCAGTGAAAAATGAGCAGACTAGGTGGGCCAAGCGGTCCTTACCTGGCAGCAAATTCTGTGCTTCCATGTTATGTTTCTATTTATGGCCACTGGGGTGGGGGATGTGTGGATAGTTGGCACTACTGTAAGAGGAAACTGGCTGTTTCAGAAAGAAGTATTAAAATATGTGCATCTCTGTCTACCTGACTACCTGATAGAAACCTGCAACTGCTTTAGGTGACCGAGCTCCCTTAACCGCCAACACTTTTTGTGAGTAATCTGGCTCTTAGTTACGCTTAGCTCCCAAGTTAGGGGTCGCCCAGCACTTGTACTTCCTTCCTTCTCTCTCTCTCTCTCTCTCTCTCTCTCTCTCTCACTCTCACTTTTTCTTTCTCTACCCACCCCCCAATACTATAACTGAATACATGCCAGCCTACACACAGAAGCATGTGTATGGGCCCTAACAAGCCAGTATGTCCCGAGGAGTTACTCTTGACTACCTACCCTGCATCCTTTTTAGTGCTGACCTTCATTTATCTATGTACTTCCAGAATTTTCTGGCCGGTCATCTCTCATATCCGTACAATGGCCCTGTGCAGCCACCTTCTCTATCTCTCTTCTCTCTCTTCCCCATCTCTCTCTCTCTCTCTCACCTTCTCTACCTAGGCCTGATTTATAACAAACATGCTAATGGTTTTTTGTCTCTTCCCCACTGCTTGTAATATTGTCATCTGATATATTTTGACCTGTCTGATATTCCACATGTATTTTTGTGCTTTGTCTACCCGTACCAGTAACCTGTTCGATGTCCAGGATCACCTTGAAAATGAGCTTGCTCAATGGTGTCTACGCCTGGTTAAATACAGTTTGATTGATTGATTGAGTCTGTGTGTGTATGTGTCGGCATACACATGTGCACTTGTGTGTAGAACTGTGGTTCACTGCACATTTCATTGTACTTATCCAGTTACCAAAGAATGAAATAAAATAAAAATAAAAGTATGACTTGGTATCTGTGTGAGTGCATGCATCATGTAGACAGTATTACATTCACTTCAGTTTTATTCAGGATGAAAATCATTGACCAGAACAAACTATTTACTCATGCTGGCTAGACCTGACACGTGCGTGCACACACACACAAACACCCCAACAAAAATACTGAATTAGAGTTATTTAGCGGAGGCCAGAACATCAGGCTTCTGTCTCTAGCACTTGCTGAATCAGCGGTCCCAGGCACATCACTGTAACATGCAACAGGAGAAATCGTAAGAAAAAGAAGATAAAAAAAACATGCTATTCTGGAGGTCCCCAAGGGCCACAAAACTATCATGTAACTAGCAGGCTAATTTAGACAAAACTCCCAATAGCAAACAAAGAGATGGACATACCAGGACTACGCACACTAATCAAAACACTCGGCAAAACATGTTTTTGCAGATTTTGACTGTAGTACTCCTTTAAACCATTCATATTTCCTCCTCTCTCACTATCCTGCTCCTGCAGCTAGTCAGCTCACACTGGTTTTGGCCGGTACATTACCGTCCCCTGGCCACTGCTCCCACAATACTGTTTTACTGCTTTAATGATTTACCACTCACACTCTAATTTTGTTTTTTTCTCAAATTTGTACAAATACTTTCATTCTTATGTAACCCCCCTGCAAATGGGGATTCCCAAAAGACTTCCAGGAGCTTGCTTGAATGCTCCAAGCCTGAATGGTGTTTGGCATTTAAGCCATTTATCAGTGAGTGTTTTTAGAACCTCTGGTACTGTCTCTTTAAAGAGCTGTCTGCTTGCAGACATAATTAGTTTGTATGGGGGACTGTGTGTTTCTTTGATTGAGTACCACTCAAGCTGCTGCCAATTCACTTCATTTTTGCAGTCACTAGGAGTGCAAAGGGAACCTATCTGAAAGATGTAACTGTTTGCCAGAAATTATTTAGAGTAATAATGAAATTACAGTTTGTCTAACCTGCTTTCTTTGCAGTCAGAACTGTGTCTGCTAGTTCCCATTCTAGTTTTGAACTGCTGAACTGGACCAATCAGTGTGGGGTAAGCTAGCTCTAAATGGTGCCTTGGACGAATCAGAACTTGACTCATAATCTGAGCCAGCCACAAGAGGATTGTATGGGCAGTGACTTGGAGATGTAGTTTAGACTTCAGTGCCTTTTTGGACCAACAGCAGCAGTCTATTGTGAGTGACAGCCAATCCAGTCAAGAACTGGGAGGAACTCAAAGGAAGTGCCGGTTTTGTCGGTTGGAGTTTCAGTTGAGCTTTGGCAATGAAGAAGGAAGGAGCCCTGTGCTTTTTCAGTGTGCAGTTTTAGTCAAAAACGTGTGTAAGGCCCAGAGTTCCGGTCTGCAGCTTGTGTAACAGCTTGTTAGGACTGAACTCCTCCTGTGAAAAGAATCAAAGGATCTCTGAAGAGTAGAAACCAGGCTCACCCTGTAGAAGACTGGAGGAATTGCTGAAAATTGCAATCGGTCTGTCAGGAACTGAATCTGCTGTGTGTTCTCCGGTATTGTGCAGTAATTGCGATCGGGATACAGATGCAGCCTGCCTGGTATAGTGCTTTCTTTATATGGATGTGTGAAGAGGTTTGTGTACTCAAGTGAGCTCCTGCTGACATTGAAGGACCCTATCTTATTTGGAGGTCGTGAGTACTAATTCAGGGTCGCTCCCTGTTGAATTGCCACATTAAATCCAAATGGAATTACTGTACTGCTGACTGTTTAATTCTCCTTTTCTCTGTGTGAAAGGGCCCCTACCAGCTGCCACGGTTTGGACTAGCCACTAGGGCTTGGGTACCCAGGGACAGTAACTGATAGGGATAGGCCTGTGCACAGAGCCATAGGTAGATTATTAGAGTGATAAGCTAATTAACCTGATTTCCCCCTGTCCTTGTTATATCCCCCTAAATAAATCAGAGCTGCTTGTTTCAGCAAAGTTATACTGCCTGAGGTATTTGTCTATGTTAAAGTACTGTACTGTGATTGTTGCACTGTATCTCATTTCACAGGAGGTCCCAGTGCCGGAACCAGACCTGGGGGTAAGTGTATACTGTGAAGGTAATTCTGATATATTGTGGGCCACTGGTGGGAAGAGGGGTTGCAGGTCCCAGAGGCTGTGACCAAGTTAGTTTAACTATTGCAAACCCTGACCTCTGGGTGGAGGCACCCGCCATTGGATCCAGGCCCCTCAACCTGTTAGTGGCAAATCAGGCAGGGGTAGTAGCCCCTGGGATAGCGCCATCTAGGGGTTACACTTAAATGATTGTCACTTTCTTACCATTAACATATCTTTTGTACTTTTGCAAATGTCAGTACCTTCTACCCTCTGAAATTTTTGTTGTGCATTGTACTTGTCATTTTTTGCCACTGTAAATTCTTACAAGTCTGTAAATGTTGTACCTTGAGCCATCTGATATTCTGCATTGTATTTTTGTTTATTATTATTTTACCCACCATGTAACACTCCTGCCCCAGGGTCACATCTGAAAATGAGTACTGGCTCAGTGTACCTCTCCCAGGTAACACATTTTAATTAATTAATTAAATGTTAGTTGGGCGTTATGGCTCCTAAAGTTGTTCTTTGGGCTCAGCTGTGGTTTCTGTTTGTCAGACACACACACATCATTAGGAGTGGGCTCAGCTTGGGTGCTGCCAGCATTTGTGCTACTGGGAGGATCAGATGGCTTAGAAAATCTCCACTGCTCACACTGTCTGTCTGCACATACAGTATGTAAGAAATAACTCATGGCAGGGTGTGCAGTATTGGGGATTAATCAACACCCCGGGTGTGCTATGAGGCATTGTGTGTGTGTGTGTGTGTGTGTGTGTGTGTGTGTGTGTGTGTGTGTGTGTTGAGTGGGTTATTGCACTTATAAAGTACTGTAACTAACACACTCACATATACGAACATATGAAATTGCCAGCAGATACAGGTCATAATGGTCTGTCGAGTCTGCTTGAGTACGCAGCTAGTTATACCAAGTAACTGTCCCCCCACTCCTCTTAGAGTTGTACTCCCACCCCCTATCTCCCCTCACTGTACCCCACCCCACCCCCATGCTCCCTGTTGATCTAATCATCTTCTCTACCCTGTCCCAACCCCTCTTAAAACTGGTCACTGCCCTTGCCGCCACCACCTCCTCTGGCAACTTGTTCCACCCTTTCACGACCCTTTCTGTGAAGAAGTACTTTCTCATTTCCCTCCTGAATCTGCCCCCCCCACTAATGTCAGGCCATGACCGCTTGTTGTACCCTCCTTCCTTAGATTAAAGATGCCCTCAATGCTGGTCTTATTTATACCCTTTAAATATCTGAAGGTCTCGATCATAACCCCCTCTCTTTCACTCTCTCTCCTGTCCTCAAGAGAGTACATGTTCAGCACCCTCAGTCTCTCCTTGTATGTTCTGTCCCCCATGCCCTGGATCAATTTGGTTTCTCTCCGCTGTACTGCCTCCATTAGTTTGATATCTTTTAAGGTAGGGGCACCAGAACTGGACACAATATTCCAGGTGTGGTCTCACCAGTGACCTGCATAGTGGCAGAATAACCTCCTCCCTCCTAGAGGTGATGCCCCTGGCTATGCAACCCAGCATTCTGTTTGCTTTAGCTGCTGCTTTATGGCACTGTGCTGTGTGTTTCATGTCACCCCTTACCATAACCTCCAGGTCCTTCTCCTCTTCCTACATGGACAGGGACCGTGCGACCTGCAAGAGCTTCTCTGTCCCTACTGTCCCTCCGCCCACTCGTCGACTCCACTGACGAGGGATTGCTGAGGTTCCCAGGGTCCATTTGAAGACCTCTGGGGCCCGCGCATTTGCATTTGCAGCCCCAACCCTGTGGAACTCTCTACCTCATCGGATAAGGGAGTCCCTGACCATGGAAAGTTTTAAGTCTGTATTAAAAACACATCTTTTTAATCTTGCCTTCTCAGTATCTGTATGAAGTTATATGTTGATACTATATTGTATTTATTTAGGAGTTTTTATTTGATTTTAACTTATTTGTTAAAGCGCTTTGATATTCTGTGAATTGCACTGTAGAAATAAAAATGTGATTGCTTGATTGATTGATTGATTAATTCTGATATTGTCACCTGAACTCCCCCTAGCCAGTAACTGGCCTTTAGATTTTTGGCTCCCATGTGCATCACCTTACATTTTTTAGCATTAAAACCTAACTGCCAGATGCCAGGCCATTTCTCCAGCTTTGCCAGGTCCTCCCTTAGATCTTGTCTCCCCTCCTCTGTCTCCACCCTCACACAGAGCTTAGTATTGTGTGCAAAAATACAGATTTTGCTCATGACCCCCTCTGCTATGTCACCAATGAATACATTGAACAACACGGGTCCCAGTACCAAGACCTGTGGGACACCACTGGTCACAGGCTTCGGTTTGGACAGTTCACCCCCTACAACTACTGTCTGGTTCCTATCCGTCAGCCAGTTTTTTACCCACCCCAGCAGTTTGTCCCCAACCCTCAGGTCCCTCAGCTTGCTGACCAACCTGCCATGGGGCACTGAGTCAAACGCCTTGCTGAAGTCCAAATAAAGTATATCCACCACCTGCCCTTTGTCCAAGGTCCTTGTAAACCTGTTGGAGAAGTCCACCACGCTGGTTTGACATTACCTCCCCCTAACAAACCCATGCTGCCTGTCATCCTGGAGACCATTTTCTTCAAGGAAGGACACAAGCCTATCTTTCAGAGTGGCCTCCATTAACTTACCCACTATGTAGGTTAAGCTGACTGGCCTGTAGTGTGCCAGCTCATCTCTAGGGCCACTCTTGTGGCTAGGCACCACATGAGCTGTCCTCCAGTCCTGAGAGACACACCCCTCCTCAAGCAAGGTGTTAAATAGGTCCATCAGTGGTGCTGCCAATATCTCCACCAGTTCCCTCAGAACCCTTGGGTGCACCCCATTCAGGCCAGGAGCCTTGTTCACCTTCAGTTCCTTAAGTCCTCTCAAGTCCCTGTCTACATCAATCTCCTCCTCATACTCATTCTGCCCCTTAAGCGGCATCCCAATCTTCCCCATCAGCATGGGCCAGCTAGCCTCCCTGGTGAAGACAGAGCAGAAGTACTCATTGAGTGTCTCTGCTTGTTCCTCACCCTTCCACCCACTTCTCCCTCCCTCTTGATCCTTACTATCCCATCCTTCTCCTTCTTTTCTCTTTGATGTAGCAGAAGTCCTTCTCCCCTTTCTTAATCCCCTGAGCCAATCTTAGTTCTTTCTTCACTTTGGCTGCCCAGACCTCCATGCCTGACTGTCTAGATTTCACAGTGTAAATCTTCCTTTCTTTTTTCCTTGCACTATGCTTGTACATCAGGAAGGCTGCCCTCTCATCCCTTACCTTTTCTGCCACTTTTCCATTAAACCAGCTTGTTCTGACACTCTTTTCACAAGCCCTTGTACATGTGTTGGTGGCCTCAATCAACCCCATCTTGATGACTGTCCATTTTGGGTCTATATTCATCCCTGGTTGTATCTTTGCCAGGTCCTCCAACATTGTGCTCCTCATCTTGTTGAAGTCTGCCTTCCTAAAGTCTACCACCTCTGTTTTAGTCCTGTCCTCTTCCTTCCCCATGCAGATTGAAAACCACACTGTTCAGTGGTCACTACATGTAAGAGGTTCCCTCACCTCCACATCCTGGACTTGCTCCCCATTTGACAACACTAACATTATTGCACCCTGGCTCTCCCACACCCGGTAGGCCTGTGAAAGCACCAGAAGGTTGAACCTCTTCAGGTAAAAGATATAGGAGTGACAGAGGATCCGCTGTCATCACCAGCCATCATTGCCTCCTCAGGCAACCATTTGTTATGGAATCCAGGTGTATGTCAGGCATTTGCAGATGGTTTGAGACAGGGAGATGGGGTGGTCTATGTGTGGAACAGAGCTGAGAGAGGTTCCAAGTGGGTACATGCAGGCATGTTCACTGTATGCCCAGCATGTCCAGAAACAAACGCTCCAACTGTATAACTTAGAAGAACAAATAAAACCTGTGTGCTGATATTGATTACTCACTTCAGTTAATGCTTAAGTTCTTGTTAAAAAAATAAAAAGTACTGCTAATCTGCATAACAAATGCTAATATATCCAGTACTGTAGCACTGAAAAACATGTATTTCTGTACAAACAGGCAGTTAATAAGATGCTGTACTTGTACCCATCCCTGTGTAACAAACCAAATACTTTACTGGCACACAAAGGCACTCTGTTTCTGCTACATACTGATACAGTTTAAGCCATGCTCATCACTGCTCCAGAAGACCAGGTTAAGCATGTCAGGCACAACTGTCCAGGGAGCTAACTCAGCATCTCTAACTTTACTAAGTAAATTCTTCATCCAGACCCTGAAACAGCTGCCCACAGTTCAGTCCTGAAAGGCAGAAATTATGTAACAGTGCCACCACTGTAAAAAACATAACCACACACACATTGTATACCAGTCTTCACAGCCACAGTTGAATGCCCACCCCTGGGGCCCCATATGTGGTCGCAATGAATACTTTGCAGCACAGTTCTAACTTGTGGTATACACAAAAGGGATATCAAGGTATTCCCTGTGTCTGCACAGGGGGCACTGTGCTGGCATAGGGAAAGAGGCAGAGGCCAGTATGCTAATGAAATGCTAGGCAATGCTCTGCTCAGTCGCCTCCCCACCCCTAAGTCTGCTGCTGAACGCCACAAAGTGCAGCACTCTTGTAGAACTGCTAAATGCAGCTCCACAAATGCTGCAACAGGTGTGTGGCAGGGGAGCGAGACACCAAGAGATGTTGATGTGGGATAGAGATTGCCGAGGAACTGATGTTGTTCGTACATCATGCAGGGGAATGGATTTTGGGAAGAGGGGTCCACTGGACAGCAGGGAAGGGATTTCATGTTACGATTTAGCAGGGGCACCAGACCACAAGGGATGTACACCAAGGGACTGGAAAATTAAAAATCTCCATGGCCCAAAACAAGGCTATAAAGTATGGTCTGGGGATGATTTACACTGCGACTTATCCTTGGGGAAGACTCCTCCCCCAGTAGCTAAGTGAGGCCATTGTGCCCCTGGCAGCTACTGTAAGTAGGGGCTGTCATTTATTAGTAGTTTAGTAGGAATAGAAAACCATAACCAGAAATCTTAATTTACAACCACCCTCAAAATGCTCCTTAAAGGGAAATAGCATGAAGGGCCCCACACTCAAATATGGAGCTGATCCCAACGTGCACTTTGTGTGCAAAAACATTTTGGTTTACTTATTGTTTAAAGTAGCACAGTAGATTGTATCAGACTAATTTTGCTTAGTTCTAGGCTGACATCGTCTGCTACTACAAATCCCAGAGTCCCTTGCAGCTTACATCAGAGCAGTAAGCAGTAGTGGGAGATTTAATAGGCTGCAGTGCTTGTTAAGAGTTTATATAAACTCTGATCTTTTGTTTGCTTGTTCCATGTGTACTTAGCCCCTGAAGAAAAGCAGACCCTTAAAACGTCTCATCGGAGATTATAAAAACTCTAACATGCACTGCAGGCTCTTTAATCTCCCACTGCTGCCTACTGCCCTGATGTCAGATACGGGGGATTCTGGTACTTGTAGTAACAGAATATGGCAGCCTAGAACTGTACAAAATTATCTGATATAATCCATTACAATAAATAGTAAGTAAACCAAAATGCTTTTGCACATAAAGTGCACATTGGGACCACCCCACACTTGAGTGTGGAGCCCTTTGTGCTGACTGTTCCCTTTTAATTGTTTCATTCAGTCAACATAACCTTAAGATGCATCCTTTTACCAAAGAAAACTATGATTAAAAATTATTAGTAACAGCTGGGATCTGTGGTCCCACTTTCAGACAGTTTTTTGCAGTTGATGTCATGATAGTCAGTGTATCACCAGTTGGTGTGAGTGAGGATGGGCCAGAATGGGGATTGGGGTATGATGGGGGGAAGGGGTCTGGGGCCAGCAGTTTAAGGGATAGATCAGTGGCATCACACAATATCATTGCACTGTCCAAACAATAACTTGAGTATAATTTCTGCAGTGTCTAATGCTGATTAATTCATCTCCAAGAGCTCCCTAATAAATATCTCCCCTAGAACCAGTAATTACTAGATCTTACTTCGAGGAAGGCTCTTGCAGCAGGCCACACCAGAAAGGACTAAGCTGTCAGGCACCAGAACCACACAGAAAAAACTTCTAGCTAGCAGTCTACCACGAGGGACTGCCCACCGCCAACATCAGTCAGCTGACATCAGCCTAGCCTATAAATGCAGGTGGTTCCCCACACGTCTCAGTTCTTTTCCTGCCGTTGACCCGTGCACGTCAGTCCTTAGCAGACTCTGCAGCTACGGTCGACTACCATTACCACGCTTGGTATGCTTTTCATTTTTCATTCTTCCTTAGTGTAAAACTATGTATGGCCCCTCAAAAGAGGGAAGCATGCTCCATTTTAGGCACCCTTTTCCCCTTCTATCCCCCCAAGCTAGGGAATTTATTAGAGCTCTGAGGGACTTTGGCTTTTAGTTACCTCAAGGTTGCAGCAGAGAGCAGGTTTTAGGGATATATATAGGAGTAGATGGGACGTTTGAGGCCTTTTTCCAGCCCAGGCATTAGGCCTGGGGCTGGAGGTGGTGGCTGGAGGAGCAGATGTAGGCAGCCAGGAAAGAGGGTTTGGTGGTCTGGGTGGGCCAGAGGGGGGGGACCCCCCTCCTCCCGTGCAGACAGGACAGCTTTTGCATCATTGTGGTGTTAAGGAGCTGGGTAAGGGAGCTCCATGAAGGAGGATGGTTAGAAGGTCCTGTGTCATTGGGGATCAGGGAAAAGTAGGTGGTCTTAGGGGTCAGGTTAGGTAGGAGCCCTTAGAAATCCCATGCTAGGTATTCCCAGGCTGCCAGGGCTGTGGGGACAGTGGCAGGGTTCCCACAGGAGGGAGGCCAGTGGCAGTGGTGCTTCTTCATACCCAGTGTGGCAGGGTGGCCTGGGGGAAGATGGAGCCGGGGGTCTTTCACCCATTTATGGGACCTTCTTGGAGGGGCAGGTCCTTGGGTGCCGGCATATAAGGGCCGGGCGGGTCACAGGTCATTTGGACAGGCTTTGCAGGGCGGCCTCTGGTTGGAGCTCAAGGCGAGCGCAGGATGTAGCAGAAGGGATGTGGGCCTGGGCAGGTATTCCTCCACCCTCCCATCCGGCAGGTTGTTCGGAAGGGCCTGGGCAGTGGCAGTGCCCAGGAGCTCTCCCGTGGCCGGGCAGTCAGTAGCAGGGGCTTAAGGTCTGGAGCTGGGCTGGGTTTTGGGGCCACTGCACCAGTGGAACTGTGCAGAGAAACGGCTGAGCCAGGGAAGAAAGTGAAAAGGGAGAAAAGTGGCATGAGCCTGGTAGCACCGGCAAGGAGCCGAGATGGAGTGGGTTAGGGGGGCCTGGGTTGAAGTACAAAATCCTGATACCCCTCAAGGTTTGGGCCACAGTCCAGGGGCTGGGGTGGGAAGCAGCACGCTTTCCCGTGCTGTAGAAAGGGCATTGACCAGTGCCAGAATGTGGGAGTGGGTAACCCGGTAAGAGAGAGAAAGGGTTCGGCTTACCAATTAAAGAGAGCCAGGAGCCTGAGAGTCAGTAAGTCGAGAGGTCCTTGGGTAAATCATCCAAGCGAATAGGTGGAGAGAATCCTTGCTTGCACTGCCTTTAAATCCATCAGTTATTGTTCAGAAAATGTCCAGACAAAGTTTATACAAAAGTTTGCATAGTCCCATGGAGCTGCTTTATTTATTGTAGCAAAGTATGTGACCCCTGCATTGCTGGAATCATTCGTGATGCAGGAGCTAAATAAAGAAGCTGGTTGGAAGGAAATCCGTAGTGAATGTTTTATTTAACCTGGAAGGGGGGGGGTGAATGATACAGAGATTTTCCATCTTTCTTTGCAGCTGAATTAATTCTGTCATAAGCTTTGATTCCAGATAAATTCTCATCTTGCCTTAGATGGACGAGGGGGCATTTTGGGGCTGCAGGAGTCAGGAGTTTGCAGAGATCCTGATCCGGTGTCAGTTTCAGGTAGAATCCAGATTTCAGTTGGTGTGTGATCGAGAGTGCAGGTGAATGAAGATGCCATAAGGTAGGCCACAAATGTTTCTGCCTTGTTTTGGGACTGCACTAGCTAGGGTGATTTTTAGCACTTGATGTAGCTTCCCCCTGTGCTCCCAGACCACCTGTGATAGAAAGTTATGCCCCTAGGCGGGGGTCCTGGGGGGGGTTACATATGAATTTTTGGTGTTTTCATCAATGAGTTTATGTCTTTCTCTACCAGTCTCGTCTTCTGACCACTCCTCGAAGTGTGCCTGAAAAGGACGGCCACTAGGTCGTCAAAACATTGAACACTAAACTTGGAGTTCTGTACATGTACAGACAGTCCCTAACTCCTGAGGCACTCAGGTTGGCAGTCTCCTCTTCCATCTTGTCTGTCACTGACTATGAACTCATGATCTATGGGCCAGCATCCGACACTGTGCTAAAACGAGTAAGCACAGCCCTCAACAAGGCCTGCAGGCTGTCTCTAGGGGCTGATAATCTCCTACACACCTGCTCCCTCTACTAGCGCTCTAACTGGCTCAGTCTTGCCAGTAGAATCAAATACCAAATGTGCCTGCTTGGCATGAAATCTCTCCTAGGTAAAGCTCCACTGGCCTTCAAAGAACTGCTCCGGTGAGGTAGATCCGGGTACCGCACTAAAGGGCAGACTCGCTGCCCACTTGCCATCCCCTTCATAAAAACGGTGCTTGGCCAACGGTTCTTCGTATACAGGGCTCCTTCTTGGCTAAATGAGATCCCAGTATGCCTTTTACTCATTAACAGCCTCCCTGTCTTCAAGGCAGAACTAAGATGTCACCTGGCCAAGGCTGAGGTTTGTAGCTGCAGGTAACCTGTAGTACTATCACCCAGTAGCTTGGAGTCAGCCTGTTCCTGGGCTGCATTCTCCAGTTTGTTACCCTGCTGCCCAGTAATCCTGAGTTAAAACTCCTACTTCCTCCTACTACTTGCCATCCCTCAAACTTGAACCTTCCATAGCCATAGCCTGTCAGCGAGCCTTCTATCTACTGTCCTTAACTCAGCACTCTGTTTTAAGTCCCTCCCCCGCCATTAACCCTGCACAAATGTGATTGTCTCAAAGCACCTGTCTTCCCACAGCTTACAGCTTATTCTGTGTACAGTCCTCCCTCACATTGCTCTGTAGTATGTTACTACTAGGTCAGTCCTGCACAGAAAATTACCCCCCACCACCACCACCCTTGACTAGAATTAATGACAAAGCCTCCTCTTGGCTGCCTTAACAATAACATACAGGTTATGAAAGCTTATGTTGAGTCTCTCTCCCCCTGACTTCATATGAAATAACGACAATGCCTCCCCTGGCTGCTTTACCTCCTGCTAAATTAGCTTCTTAAACCCACAGCACTCACCATGTACCTTGGGCTGTACTAACTGCAATATGCTGTGCTTCTATATGAGATAGATTACAATTGTAAATAGACCAATTGTTGTTATTTCTTGTATTTTTTGTCTCTGTACTTGTGAACCCATACTCTGTAACTACCTTTCTGTGTTGTCCTCCTATCAAGAAGTGGAACCTTTGAAAAAGAGCATTTTGCTCAAATGTTATGTCCGAATGCTGAAATAAATAAATAAATGTCTCATCTGCCTAAGCCCCAGCCATGACATCGAAGCCTATTAATTTTGCCAAAAATTCAACTAGGCCACTCGCAGACGTCATCTAAAAACACTGGAGCGCCTTTTGAAGCAGAAGTTGGTCACAATGGAAAAGTAGCTTCAGGACAGGAGTTCTTTGGCTTCGCCAGCACAGTCCTCTGGAGCCTCTTCTTCTTCTCAGAAGGAAACATCTGGGAAGCGCAAGCACCGGGACAAACACTGGGACCGGTCAGCTTCCCAACCACCCTCATAACTATCTCAGGAGGTTGTCCTTCGGGGCAGGAGACTTTATTTCCCACTCCTCATCCCCTGATGCTCAGGCCCTTTTCTTCAATGAGCTCTCAGCCAGGTGGCTTGACCAGCATTGGTTCCTTGGGCCTCAGCTCCTTCACCATTATCCCCCCAACCCGGCCATGGTGCTGCCTTCATCGGTTCCAGGTACTGAAACTGACATCAGTCCTTCTAGGCAACGCCTGCAGCAGGCTACCACCACTTTCTCCTCTCCAGCATCACCTTTGTGTTTGCCTCAGGGGTCTCCTTCTCCTCAGGTGCCTGCTTCTCTGGCTAGGCCAGCGCCAGTGGATCCTTCCCCTGGGCACTCCAGGTCGACGCCTGCTGGGCTGTCGCCAGTGTTGCCACAGCTCCAGCCTCGGGGCCCAACTCTGTCATTGCCCCTGTCGCAACCTACATTGCAGCCAATGCCTATTGGGCTGACACCAGATCCTCACCTGATGCCGGGTGGTCCTGCTGCCATTATACCCTTACCCAGAGCCCTCTTATCCTTATCCACTGGTGTATAACCTTCCACCCCGGTGGATTAGAACAGCCTGTTCTCGATGTGGTGATTCTTTGTCCAGAGGCAGACCCCTGCCTCTCAATGGCCATCTCTGGAGTCTCCCTTCCATCCTCCCCGTGACCCAATACCCCAGGATCTGAGATGGGCAGGACTTAGTGAACCCCACATGTAGGGGTCCTCTCGGGTTTGACCCAACGTTGTCTCAGGCTCTTGCAGGGATGAGCGCCAGCCACCGATGTCGGCCCCAGATAATGAGACTACTGAGGATGAATTGGATTCTTTGGAGTCTTCCTCATCAATGGGGGACTACTCAGATGGGGAAGACCCTCCCAAGAAGGTTCCAAAGTCCCCCCAATGATCCAAATTTTATGGATGTCATGCATCACATCCAGACAATTATGGGCTGGGAGACAGAGGAGCAAGACCCAGAGAGGTGTTACCTGGCTATTTATCTAAGGCAGCAGGATGCCCTCCCCATGGTGGTGTCTGTTTGATTGACTCCTATAGGGACGTCACAAGGGTAGCATGGAATCACTCATCTACTACCCGTCCTTTGCGTAAAAAGGCAGACCATCTTTACCATGCCCCAGCTGACAAATCCTTTTTAGGGAGCTACCCTAAGACAGATTCCATGGTTATCAATGCGGCGCATGACCATACCAAAAAGCCCAAGCAACTTAGTGCCCTTCCCCCGGACCGGGAGTCCAGGCAGCTGGACCACCTGGGCAAACACATATTGGCGTCCACCACCCTGGCTATCTGGACCCTGAATTATCTGGTCCACATTGTCCAATATCAAAATGTGCTTTGGGACCAAGCCAGGGACTTGGTGCAGAATTTTTCAGAGGACCCCACCAAGACGCAGCTCACCCAGCTTCTGAAATCGGGCTTGGACATTGGCAATCATGTCTTCCGGGCTACTTATGATGCTGTGGATGCCTCTGAGTGTGGGGCATCTGTTGTTGTCTGCCAGACGTAGACCCCAGAAGACCACAGCTGCTGGGGTCTATTTCTGCTGCCATTTTTGGCTCCAGGTATCCGGCTTTGTCTCAGACATACAGTCCAGCATTTTGGACGCCCCCTTCCAGGGTTCAGTCCTTTTTGGGAGGGATGTCCAAGACATCATTTCCACCCTGCACGAGTCAGGGTGGGCCCTTAAGTCAGTCCATTTGCTCTATCACACTCAGCCAAGAGCGGGTCAATGTCAGTCCTCCCGTAAGCATTCTCAGACCCAGCCTGCCAAAGGCCAGCACAAGCGTAAGGCCACAACGGCCCCTGTAGCTATCACTGCCAGAACCCCACAGGCACCTACAGCCACCTGTACAGCACCCTCCCCGACCTCCTGACTCTTTAGCCATCCCCCCCAGCAAGGATCCGAGGGAGGCAGTCTGATTCGGTTCTCCCTCCACCTAGAAGGGTGGCAGAGGGTGGCCACAGACAACTGGGTGATCCAGATCATACAGCATGGTCACACACTGCAGTTTCTAAAGTGGTCTCCAGAAAATCCCCCAGCAAACTCCTCTTACCCTCCCACCCACCTGACCCTGGTTTGGGAGGAAATTCAGGCTCTCCTCCAAAAAAGAGCCATAGAGCCACTCCCTCCAGTTCAGTGGGGAAGGGGGTTTTACTCCCACTTCTTCCTCATCCCTAAAAAGACCATGGATCTTTGGACCATCCTGGACCTGAGCCATCTGAATCTGTATATCGAGTACACATGCTTCTGGATGGTCACTCTCCAGGGGTTGTTACCCCTTTTGCACCAGGGGGACTGGCTGTGCTCTCTCAACATGTAGGATGCTTACCTGCACATCCAAATCTTTCCTGCCCATCATTGCTTCTTCCACTTCCACTTTCAGGGAGCCCATTTTTAATTCTGGGCCCTCCCTTTTGGCCTTTCTTCGCCCCCCCCCGGGTATTTACCAAGTGCCTGGTGTTAGTGTCAGCTGCTCTGAGAAGGCAGGGCTTCTACGCATTCCCCTACCTTGACAACTGGCTGCTAACAGCCCCCTCCAGGGATTGCCTGGTTCAGATTCTGGAATACAAGTTCCATTTTATTCAGGCCTTAGGGGGTCACTGTAAATCTGCCAAATTCCTGCCTCTCCCCTTGCCAGTGCCTCCAATACATGAGGCGGGGGGCATCAACAGCTACTTTTTGACAGAGAGCAGGGAGGAGTGACTGATGGAACAGGCCCGTCTGGTTTACTGCAGTCGGCAGGTCCCTGCCAGGGTTTTCCTGTGCCGTCTGGGCCATATGGCTCCAGCAATTGCCACGGTTCCCCTGGCCCACCTGCATATGCGAGTTCTTCAGTGGACCTTGACGGTCCAGTGGGACCAATGCACGGATGACCTGGACTTGTTTGTCCTGGTCTCCAACCCAGTCAGGAGAGTTTTGTCATGGTGGCTGGATCTGGCCAACCTCCTACGGGGAGTCTCTTTTCAGCTCTCAACCCCTGGTCAGATTCTCACAACAGACACATCCGGTCTTGGATGGGGTGCTTATCTGGCCAATCACCAGACTCAGGGTACCTGGATGGATGTGGAACAGGATCTCCTCAATGTCCTGGAGATGTGGGCAGTCCTTTATGCTCTGTAGGCCTTTCAGACTCATCTCCACCCTGGTCCACTGCTGGGGTAGAGGGACAACATGTGTGTGGTGTATTACATCAACAAGCGAGGGGGGGGCCATTCTTACCCCCTGTGTTGGGAGGCGATGAGAGTCTGGTATTGGGCCATCGAGTATGGTCTGGAACTCTTGGCCATACATGTTCCAGGTGTCTAAAATGTTTCCAAAATGTCTTGACTAACAGTCTCAGCCACTAGAGGTCACAGACTCATGAGTGGGAGCTTCTAACCTTGGTGGTCGAAGATCTCTTCAACAGGTGGGGTCATCCAGAGCTGGACCTCTTTGCATCCAAACTCAATGCAAAACTGCCACTTTTCTGCTCGATCGATCCTGGGCCTAGAGTATTCTGGCAGGATGCATTGTCCCTCTCCTGGAAGGGGAGGTTTCTCTATGCCTTTCCTCCCTTCCTGCTTCTACAGAGGGTTCTGTTCAAGCTCCAGTTGGAAGGAGGCGGAGATGATTCTCAAAACCCCCTTCTGGCTGTGTCAGATTTGGTTCTTCTTACTGCAACAGCTGGCAGTGGAACCTCTGGTGCCCCTGCCCATGTGCACTGGCTTGATCTCCAGGACCAGGGCACCCTGGTCCATCCAGACCTAAAGCCCCTGCATCTCCATGCATGTCTCCTGCAGACCTAGCTATTGCCTGCCTCAGATTGTCCTCCTGGGTCACAGACATCCTAGTGGCTGCTAGGAAACCCTCCACCAGGGCCATTTATGCTATGAAATGGAAGAGTTTCACCCTTTGTGCTGCTGCTCACCATTTGGACCCTTTCACCTGCCAGCTGAATCAGATGTTGGAGTACCTTCTTTCCCTTTCAGACTCCGGCTTGGGGTACTCCTCCCTCAAGGTGCACCTTTCCACTATCTCTGCATCCCAAGTACCTATCAAGTACAAAGCTGTTGCCCAGCTCAGAGTGTCACATACTTTTCTGTGGGGCATTTTGCATTTGAAACTTCTCATTCAAGACCCGGTCCCTCCATGGGACCTCAACTTTATGTTGGAGAAACTCACTTTACTTCCCTTTGAACTGGCCTTGAGTTGCGAACTGCACTTTCTGTCATGTAGCACACTCTTTATAGTTGCTGTTACTTCTGCTCGAAGGATTTCTGAGCTTCAGGCTCTCATGTGTAAGGAACCTTATTTAGTTTTTCACAAAAACAGGGTGTCTTTGCGTAATAATCCTAAATTTTTACCTAAGGTAGTGTCAGAATTTACTTTGAATCTATTCATCCACCTTCCAGTTTTTTTTCTTGAGTATTCTAATCAGTAGGAGACCTTGCTCCATGCTTTGGATGTACTTAGGATTTTGCGGTACTATATGAACCTCACCAAGTCTTTACGGAAATCTGACCAGCTGTTTGTTTCGTTTGCACTGGAGAGAGGGAGCTTCTGTTTCCAAACAGTGTTTGTCTAAGTGGTTAGTGAATTTTTTTTATTTATTTATTTAGTTTTTGTTTACCGGGTAAGTGTACTAGCCATAGCAATGATTATTTTCAGGCACAACCTGGAAGGGTACAGAGCAACAACAGGAAACAAATTACAGTACTTACAAATTACAGTACATAGTAGACAATAGCATAGCATATGAACAGTGTCAACAGGCGTAAACAACAAAACGGTAAAATACATAACAGTGTGAAAGTACAGCAAAAATACTAGTAGCTATACATTAAAACATAACTATGAGTATATTGCAGAAAATAGGGGAGGAAAATACAAAGATGGCTATAATCTATAAAATAATCAATACAGGATAGGTGTAGTAGAGAAAATATAAGGCATGGAGGGTAGAGGGTGGGACAGGGTAGAGCTTGGGACAAGATAAGAGGGAGAATTAGTTGGTGTAAAGGCAGTAAGAGCAGGTAGGAGCAAGTGCAGAGCGTTAAGCGGGGCTAACAGAAACAGCCAGGGTAGTGAAGGTTAGGAAGAGATATGTAAGCTAAGGCGGTTTGAAACAGGAACACATGCTGGAAGCGGTGAGATGATTATGTAGCTCCTTCTTGAACGTGGCATGGGAAGAGGCTCAGCATAAATTTAGAGGGAAGGAGTTCCAGTACTGGGGGGCGCGACAGGCATTGCATTGATTATTGTTACCACAAGTACAACAAGACCCTTATGGGAGTGGTCAAGGGCCATTCTGCCAGGTGTATGGCTGCTTCAACAGCTTTCTTCAGAAATGCATCCTCTGTGGACATCTGTGCAGCTGCCACCTGGAGTTCTGTACATACCTTCACCAAGCATTACAGTCTGGACATTGCCTATAGGCACAGGACCAATTTCGGCCTAGCAGTACTTCAGGACCTTCTCTCCTGAGTTCTTGGCTACTGATCTGTCCACCTCCCAGTGTTCTTTTCCTGGTGATACCCGGCACTGCTTGGGACTCTGTCCTACCAGTGTGGCCTACTGTAAGAGCCTTCCTTGAAATAAGACAGTACAGTAAGGTAAGAACTTACCATAACAGTAGATCTTCAAGAGAAGCTCTTGCAGCAGGCCTTGCGTTCCTCTGCCCCTGCTGCTAAGTTGTCAGGTGCCAGGACCACACAGAAAACTTCTAGCTAGCAGTCTACCATGGGGGACAGCCCACCGCTGACGTCAGTCAGCTGACATCAGCCCGACCTATAATGGCAGACAGTCCCCCACACCTACCTCAGTTCTCCTGCCAGAGACTCTGAATGGGTGGTGAATGGAGAACTAAGGAGGTTCCCGAGAGCCAAAAGAAAGGCAGAAGCAGTGTGAGAGAAACAAAGAGCAGCAGGGGCAGAGGGAAAGCAGGGCCTGCTGCAAGAGCTTTTCTATTACCCAAGTCCCAAAGTGAAGTCTTAATCCCTCCAATTAGTATAAAATAATGCCTTTGTAACCATAAGAATATTTCACAGCTGTGGTACAGTATCATCCTAAACTGTATAACAATATTCTGTCGCATTTCTAACCAGAGGTTACTGGTCTGTGCTTTTAACTCCATTCTGTGCATTCTTCTTCTCGGTATCCTATTTTATTCCACTATTGACTCCCACTTGTTCTCCACTCTTCCCCTATGTACTGATACCCTCCCTGCCCTATACATATGCATCTCTGTCTGCTCGTGCAAACACACTCACCATGCCCAGTAAAAACATCACTGTCCTCATCGTCCAGCATTCACACAGTCCCAGAATATACATCCATACTCTTTTCTCATCTGCTGAAATGCTTGCCCCCCTATTCAACCCTGCCCGTCCAACCCAGTTTCTGTTAAGAGTCCCCTGCAGTGATAAAGTCTCCATTTAGCTGTCCCAAGTCTCACTCATAAAATGAAAAGATTTGCAATGCTGTTCAATGGGTCCAGGCTGTGTCTCACTCTCTAGCAAGTAGCAATGCAGTTCAATAGATCTAGGCTGTGTGTCACTTTTTTTTTTTAATCTCATGCCTTAAATCGAGAGAGTAGCAACCTCATAATGTGGGAGATCATCAAATATGTTCATGCACTAAAAACACTGGAAACTAGTGCCTTCATTTGGGTAGCCAGTGTCTAATTTTGTGTTAGCATCATACAAATTTAAAATCGCTGCTTTAAAGTTTGAGATTACATTCTGTGACAGTACCTTCCTGATTATGGGTAGCAACTTCTGTACAACAGACCACTTCTGTGAAACAGTATCTGCCACCCTTTCCCTCTCCCGAAGTCCACATGTGTCTTGCACATTAAAAACTGAAGTCATAAACCTTTTGCCCTCTGTCCTCTCCCACACGTTCAACTGCCCGCCTAACCGCCAGCTTACTTGATCAATTTTCTTTGTTGTATCTAACAACTTCAGGGCAACACATCCATCTCTCTAGATACACACAGTTGGCCAAATGGCCTCTTGCCTGCACTTGTGCTCAATCACTGTGCCCGCACCGTCGCTTGACAACTACCGTGACCTGCCTACACTCTTTCTTGACCGTCTGCCACCCTTAGCATGCACGCAAACACCAGCACACTAAACACATTCCCACCAGCCTCCAACTTCCTGTTTGCTCTGCTGAATGTTCCTCATGTAGCTGGAATAGAGCAGAAGAAATGCCAGTGCATAGTGGCAGCACACTTGGCTAAATAAAAACTAAAACATACTGAGGCATTTTCTGTAGATCACAGCAGTATCCCTAGGCAGATGGGTGTGGAAATTTTTTTTTTCTGCACTGAAGTGGCTGGAAAAATGAAACGGACCAGGTACAGGACTTCAGTTGAAGAGTCCTTATCTACACAGGTCTACTGGACTGTATTAGATCCGTGGGGAGGGGTGTTCTGATTTTGAGCTGACCAGTCTGCCCATCCCTAATTCCACTCTACCCACATCTGAAAGCTGACAAATTCCCCAACTTAACAAATTTACTTACTGCCATCCACCACCTTTTCTAGCCATGAGGCAGCTGCCGTGTACAAAGCAGATTGGCAGACTAAACAGAATTATAAGAAAAAAACATCAATAATTTTGCAAACATGGTAAACAACATTCTTGTAGTGGGCTCCCTTTCTCCCGCTCCATCAGCCTACGCATACACACATGCATGCTACCCTGCAGATCTTCCTTGCTCCTTCCATGCAGGGCCACTGTGGAGAGACACTATTTCAACCCTTTTCCCACAGGTACTACAGTGCCTATGCTGGGCCTTGCTGACTGCTTGGGGTTGCAGGGCAGCTTTTACTTTCTGCCCCACCCTACGAAGCCCACCAGCATCAATGGTCAAACACTCCTTAATGGCAAAACCTGGGGTGGGCAGCAAGCAGCATCAGTCAGTGTCCCCTACTGGGGGGATGAGGCAAGCAGGCCTAAAGGCAGCGACTCAGGTAAAAAAAAGATATCTGCACTCAGGAGGTAGCAAAAATGTACAGTTTATTGTGTTACTGCAACAAAAAGCCAAGCCCAGTGCAAACGGTGCTAACTCTCCTATGCCTGACTATCCCATGCTCATTCAAAGCTGCTTGCTCCTTCCTCAGGGTGTCCCTGAAGACGGAGCAAGCAGCTCTGAATGCACATGGGGTAGTCGAGTGTAGGAGAGTTAGTACCATTTGCACTTTACTTGGCTTTTTAATTAGTAACACAATAAAAGGTACTTTTTTGCTAGCTCCTAAGTGCAGACTTCTTTTCTGCTGCTTCAGTTTGTGTCCAGCATGTATGCACCATAGATGACACATGCACATGCCATTTCTGGATTTACAGTCCTAGTTTTGCATTTGGAGCAGGGTAGTTGTTCTGTTGTCCTGCTGATATAGCAGGACAATGAGTGCTTGTCAGTGTGGGTTTGTTGCTAAAAGCAATGCATGGTGAATTCACGGTCAGTTTGTGATTGGTTATGTTTTCAGTTGGACAAAGTGAGTCAGTGAAGAAAGATGCAGCCAGAGAAGATTTGACTCCCCAAGTGTTGGCACGATGAATATTCAACAGCAGGGGCTGGAAACAGAACTACTGGGGGCCTCTGCATCTATCTCCTACACAACGATGAAGAGCACATAAAAGATGAAGGGCAGAGCAGCTTTTTGATTCTTCAGATACAGGTACTGAGTCTCGGTACGAGTGTGAAAAATCTGTACTTGAACTGTTTAATAACTCAGAAGATTCATTAAATATTAAAACTAAACTATTATACAACCGTTCCACTCTGACTAAATACTTAAGTGAAGAAGATCCCAGGTGAACTCAGTTTTTCTAAAGTGTCCTCCTTAAATCAAAATAAATTCAGACAAAAGACAGAGTGGTAAAACATTCCTTGAGTGACAGTTCCTTTGTCCTAATTTAAATGGTAATCAAAGAGGGCAATATGAATTTAGAAGAAATTAAAGGAGAAATAAGTTCACTGAAAGAGAAGCTCAAAAAATATGATAATGAAAGTCCTGAATTTCTAAAACTGGGAAAAGAAACTGAAAACAAGAACAGACACATTAGAAAAATGAACTTAAGAGAGAGAAAAATAAATTTCAAATATATATTTTAGGTTATAAAAATGAGCAGGTTTGCATTTTTGGACAGATCAAGGTGTGTCAGCAGGGGCATCACCATACTAGGAGTAAGGTACATGAGGCAAGAATTAAGAGCAACAGAAGAAATGTAAACCCAGATGCAGATTCCTCCATTTCTACTGAAACTAGCAGAAAGCAATCTGTGTCTCTTTTAAAAATTATGGGGGGGGGGGCATCAGAGAACCAGGTGCCCCCCTTCCTGAAAATACAAAGCAAGCAAAGGAAGAGGCAGACTGTCCCATTAACTACCGTCCGATCTCTGATCTTCCCTTTGCAGGGAAGGTATTTCTTGATCCCTCTTCAGCCTTTGACACCATGGACCATGTGGTGCTGCTGGATCATCTGCATGCCATCTGCAGCCTGTCTGGTACAGTTCTCAGATGGTTTCATTCATTCCTCACTGGTAAATCACAGAGGGTGGTCTTGGGGGTTTATTCCTCTGTGGCATTCCCTTTGTTTTGTGGGGTGCCGTTGGTCTCTGTGCTGTCCCCCATGTTGTTCGCAGTGTATATGCTGCCATTAGGAGACATTGTGAGATGGTATGGGCTCTGGTTTCACTGTTATGCAGATGATACACAGCTCTTCCTGTCCTTTGTGCCCAACCAGAATAGTGCGCTCTCGGTCTTTAATAACTGCCTGGTAGAAATCCAGGATTGGATGAATTCCACCTGGTTGAAGCTTAATTCTGACAAGATCAAGGTGTTGGTGGTGGATCCTGGTAGAGAGGTCGGGGACGGGGTGCCCCTCAGGACTTTGGCTTGGAGGGTCCCAGTTACCAACCTCTGAATGGGTGCGAAATCTGGGGGTAATACTTGATGATGGTTTGACACTTAGTTCTCAGGAGCTTAATGGGCACAGAGGCAGTAAGTAAGTAGAGAGAGAAGGAAAAAAAAACAGAGGAAAGAATAAGGATTCCAAACAATAGTGAAGGTGCCAGAAATAAGACATGATGGGAGTGGTGCAGTGCAGTGGCTGTGGAGCAGCAGTCTTCCGGGATACATTCTGGAGGATGTGGTGTTGTCCCATCTGCAGGCCCCTCTCTGGGCTGAGGGGGGAGGTTGCTCATCTCCAGGCTGAGTTGACCAGGATTTGTGGGACCTCCTCTTCCATCCAGGGACCACCAGGGCCACTGTCGTTGCCTCAGAAGTTGCCAAGAAAGAGGAGCAGTTGGACCACAGTGGGCTCAGGGAGGGTGAGGGTGATGGAACAGAGGTGCATCTCTCCAGTTGTACCTCTCCACAATTCCTATGCCATTCTGGCAAAGTGTGGTTCCTCTATGGAGGCACCCACAGTGGAGACCAAGGAGGATGCTGGGAACCTCCACAAAGGAGATCCATAGGAGGGTGGCATGGGACCCCACAGGGAAAGGAAATAACTCCTGGTGGGGGACTCCATTGTTAGGAAGGTAGAACTGGGGGAGGAAGGGGAGAGGGAGGTAAGGTGCCTGCCTGGCGCCATGGCTTGGAAGGACAGGGAGCGAATCCTCAGGATTGCCGGAGCTGCTGCATGGAGAGGGAGCTGGATGTCATTGTCCACCTAGGGACAAATTACCTGGCTAAGAAAGGGATCAGAGCAGTGCAGGAAGAGTTTATGGAATTGGGGAGGGCCTTGAACCAAGTAGCATGTATGCGGTAACCTTCTCGGGAGGTGCTGCCTGTCTATAGTATGAGAGGCTAGGGTGCTCCACACCATGGGATTCAATCAGTGGTTGGAAAACTGGTGCAGAGCTCAGGGATTGGCTTCATTGGGGACTGGGGTCCACCTGGAGTGATGCAAGCCTATACTGGCATGATGGGCTGCATCTGTCCAGGAGGGGAACCAGGATCCTAGGCGATAGGTTTAAATGTTTCATTGGCAAGTATTTAAACTAGCCAAGGGGGAGGCACTGGAAAGGAGCAAGGAAATCCTAGCCCCCCAAAAAAGTCACGGTAGTAAGTGCAGTAAACACTAACATAGAGATGTCAATAGGGAGAAGGGCAGGGGTAAATGGAGAAAGTGACAAAGGCAAGATGGACAGGGATGGGGCAAAAAGGAGTAAGGCCATCAGGAAATGGAGGATGATGAGTACCAATGCCTGTAGCCTGGGCAACAAGCTCCCTTAACTGGTGGCCTTAATGGAAGAGGGATGCCTGGATATTGTAGCAGTCACAGAAACATGGTACACAGAGAACCATGACTGGGATGTTATCATACCAGGGTACATGACCTACAGGAGAGACAGGGAGAGGAGAAGAGGGGGAGGAGTAGCTCTCTATGTAAAGGAAGGGATAAAAGCAACTGAACAAAAGAGTAAACAGGGAGGAGAGGAGGCACTGAAGGTCACCGTGGAGACCAGAAGTGGCACCACAATCCGCACAGGGGTTGTATAAAGACCCCCAGGTCAGAGGGAGGGAATGGACAAGGATATGATAGAAGGCATTCTTAGGATGGCAGAGAAAGGGAAGATACTGTTGATGGGAGACCTGAATATGCCAGATGTTAACTGGAGTACACATGCTGCAGCCACATCCAAGAGCAGGGCCATTCTCGATGCCCTACAGGTGGCAGGCCTCAGACAGCTAGTTTCGGAACCCACTCATGAGGAAGCAGTCTTAGACCTCATACTCTCAAATGGGGACAGTGAGAGGATCTCAGACCTAGAAGTGGGTTGCCATCTGGGAACAAGTGACCATCAAGCAGCGTGGTTCACGTTAAACTCAGCTACAGAGTCAAGCCGTACAAAAGTGAGGGTACTGGACTTCAGGAGGGCTGACTTTGGCAAGATGGGAGAGTGCCTCAGAAAAGCACTAATAAACAGGCTAGAAGGAGGGGTGGAACAACAATGGGGAATCATCAAAACTGCCATCACAGAGGCAACAAGCTTTTGTGTGAAGCAAATAAACAAATCAAAACGAAAGAAAAAGCCACTATGGTTCTCAAAAGAGGTGGCGGGAAAGTCAGGGAGAAAAAGATAGCATTCAGGAAGTATAAGGAAACACAGAAGGAGCAGGACAGAGAGCTGTACCAGTTAAGGCAGAAGGAAGCAGGGAGGGAAGTCAGAATAGCAAAGGCCCAAACTGAGGAAAGGATAGTCAACTCGGTTAAGAAGGGGGATAAACTGAACGAATATTTCTGCTCAGTATTCACAAAAGAGGAGGGGGAGGTGCCTAATCCAATTAAAAGAAGCACTCTGGACAAGGGGGTTGGTTCCAGTCCTTTCACAGAAGAAAAGGTTCTGAAAGAACTCCTAAAACTGAAGGTGGACAAAGCAATGAGGCCTGATGTAATTCACCCCAGAATTCTAAAAGAATTAAGGAGAGAACTAGTGAAACCCACTGACTACTCTTTTTAACAAATCATGGCAGGATGGTGTGGTACCTGAGGACTGGAGGAAGGCAGATGTGATTCTCCTTCACAAAAGTGGGACCAAGACAGAGGCAGGAAACTACAGACCTGTCAGTTTGACCTCTGTGGTAGGGAAAGTGATGGAATTACTTCTGAAGGAAAGAATTGTTGAGTACCTAGAGGCCAGTGGGGCACAGGACCCAAGACAGCATGGGTTCACAGCGGGAAGGTCATGTCAGACGAATCTAATTGATTTCTTTGACTGGGTGACCAAAGTAGTAGACCAGGGAGGGGCTGTGGACATGGCCTACCTAGACTTTAGCAAGGCATTTAACACAGTCCCACACAAAAGATTAATAGTCAAATTAACCAGCCTGGGAGTGGGACCCAGGGTGGTAGCCTGGGTAAAACATTGGCTGAACAACAGGACACAGAAGGTAATTGTAAATGGAGTCCACTCTGAAGAAAGAGGGGTTACTAGTGGGGTACTGCAGGGTTCAGTACTGGGTCCAGTCCTTTTTAATGTCTTTATAAGTGACAATGCAGAGGGACTGGAATGAAAAGTATGCCTCTTTGCAGTTGACACAAAGATCTGCAACAGGGTTGATACACAAGGAGGCATGGAAAGGATGAGAAGGCACTTGGCAAGGTTGGAGGAATGGTCGGAAGTATGGCAGCTAGGATTCAGTGCAAAGAAGTGCAAAATAATGTACCTGGGAAACAAAAACCCAGGGGAAGATTACACAATGGGGATGAGGTAGTAACAAAAACAAAAAAGGAAAGGGACCTGGGGGTAATCATATCAGATGACCTTAATGTTAGCAAGTAATGTGAGAAGGCAGTAGGGAGGGCTGGGGGTATACTGGGATGCATAGGGAGAGGCATCACCAGCAGAGAACAGAAAGTTGTTATCCCTCTGTACAGACAGTTGGTGAGATCCCATCTGGAGTACTGCATGCAGTTCTGGAGACCCCATCTCCGCAAGGACATAGACAGGATAGAGGCAGTCCAGAGGAGGGCAACTAGAATGGTGCAGGGTCTGCAAGAGAAGCCATATGAGGAGAGACTAAAAGAGCTTAATATGTATTCCCTTAAGGAAAGGAGAGGGGGAACATGATAGAAACGTTTAAGTACCTCAGTGGAATCAACAAAGTCCAAGAGGGTAGCATCTTTCAGAAAAAGAGACATGCAAGAACAAGGGGACACAATTTAAAGATAGAGGGAGGGTGGTTCAGGGGCAATGTGAGGAAGTATTTTTTCACAGAGAGGGTAGTGGATGCATGGAACAGCCTTCCTGAGGAGGTTGTGGGGTCTAAAACTGTGGGAGAATTCAAGAATATGTGGGACAGACATAAGGCAATTCTAGTGGGGGGATAGGAAGAAATAGGCTGTTGGTTGACTAGGATCTGCAGCTTATCCTATAGGTAGGGAAATGGGCAGACTAGGTGGGCCAAGTGGTCCTTATCTGCCATCAAAGTCTATGTTTCTATGTGTCTGCCATTGTCAAGTCCTCTTTTTTCCATCTGAGGAATATCGCCTGGATTAAGCACCTAGTTCCTTCTGGTGACTTGCCAACCTCGATCCATGCCTTCGTGACTTCACGCCTTGACTACTGTAACTCCCTTTACCTAGGGCTTCCGGGGCTTGATATCTGCCGCCTGCAGCTGGTGCAGAATGCTGCAGCAAGGCTTCTGTCTGGATCATCTCATTTCAGTCATATTATGCCTGTGCTGCTCGAACTGCACTGGCTGCCAGTTCAGTGGCAGATCACCTTCAAGGTCAGCTTGCTGACCTATAAATCCCTACACAGGCTGGGACTGGGCTACCTGCAAGATCTCCTGCATCCTTACTGCCCCCTCCGGCCACTCCACTCAACCAGCAAGAGATTGCTGGAGATTCCCAGGGTATAACTAAAAACATCTGGTTCAAGGGCATTTTCATTTGTGGCCCCCACCCTGTGGAATTCTCTGCCTCATCGGGTACGTGAGTGCCTGACAGTGGAGAGCTTCAAGACTGCTCTTAAGTCCCACTTATTTCAACTGCCATTTGGTGCTGTCTTGTAACTGATTGTTTTATGAGAAATGGGGACCATGGAATTATGGAATAGTATTTTAATATTTTATGGTTTTAATTGTTGTTTTATTGTACAGCGCTCTGATACACTGTGAAGAGTGCTATATAAATAAAGTTTATTATTATTATTATCATAACAAAGCAGAGTAAGAACCAAGCATTTGTCAATGCCGAATGTTGTCTTGCTGGCATTGGCAGTGCAGGAGTTAGAGAGATGTATAACAGGAATGGCAGTGAAGTACTGAACTGACGCCAACCCCATCCTGCAGAGACTGACAGGCATTGGGGTATGCCTTTGGGTCAACGGTCATAATGCGCATGACATTTCACCTCACCCTACCCTACAGACACCGACAAGTGTTGCTGTGTACCTTGGAGTCTTTGGGCCTTACGGTCACCCCATTCCATAAGGAAATATGCTGAGATGGGTGCAGTATAGGAGAATGGGGTGAACTTTGGGGCCTAAGACTCCAAGGCCAAGGCACACTTTGATTCATGTAACTGGCTGCAGGGTGGGAGCGGGGGGGTGGAATGGCATGAGCATCACAGCTAATGATCCCAAATCACACCCCTGACACCTGTTAGTCTCTACAGGGTGAGGCATTATGGGTGGAAACCCTAACACCCCGGGCGTTTGTTCATATTTTCACTACAAATTTTCAACATGGGCTTTTTGAGACTTCTCACCTCGCGAACAGTGGCACTATCAGTTTGATAGCCGAAAGGTGATTTTGAACAGTGACTGCGCCATTTGGCGCCATGGGTGAGAAAACACATTTTGGGCAGGATGCAAAATATGATAGCTATGCTGTTCATGAGGAGATGTAAAAAAAATGGCAATGTTGAAAATCGGAGTGAAAATATGAAAAATTGGTGAAGTCACGCGCTTGCATAGAAACTGCACAATGCACACCCGTAACGCAATTATTTGTTGGATTTGTTTAACCAAATTTTCAACATAGGCATTTTGGGACCTCCACTCATGAACACTGGCACTGTGATTTTGTTAGTCTGTCCAGAAAGTTGATTTCCCACAGCGACTGCGCCATTGTGCGCCACATGTGCAAAAACACATTTTGGGCAGGATGTGAAAAATAACAGCTGTACCATTTATAAGGAGGTATGAAAAATGACAATGTTGAAAATCTGGAGTGAAAATATAAAAAATTGTCGAAGTTACGAGCATGCATGAAAACTGCGCAATGCACACTCGTAACGCAGTTATTTTTGGGAATTTTTTCACTCCATGAAGAGTGACACTGTCGTTTCATTACTTGGTTCCAATAGGTGATTCCACGCAGTGATCATGAAATCACCTTTTGGGACCGAGTAACGAGATGACAGTGCACGTGTTCACGAGGTGGGGTCCCAAGAACCCCATGTTGAAAATTTGGAGCCAAAATTCCAAAAATGGCTGCGATATCAACCTAAGTTGAAATTGATGCCATTATAAAGCTTGCCATGATGCCATTATGGGCTCTGAGTATAGCCTAGAGGTTAGAGTAATGAGCTGTGAATGACCTTGGTACATCCAGCAGACAAGACCCGGGTTTGATGCTCATAACCATCCACTTGCATACTGTGTGACTCTGAGCAAGTCTCTTAACTGCCCTGTGCTCCCAGGTTGCCCCTGAAAACAGTCACTTGTGCCTAATGGGCCTTACCCGATTACCAAAGACTAAAATAAAAATAAATAAAAAGCTTACCATGATTTTCTTCATTTTGCGGTCTGCTTTTGAAGAGTTCAGATTTGTTTCCGGTCCACAGAAGATCGCAGCGCTGGACCTCCAGAGGTAAGTATGAGGTGAGGGTTGGTGTGGGGAGGTGAGATGCGGGTTGGGGGAGGGGGGCACTGGGGATGATAAGGGACCATTTTCTTTTTTTACAGAGAAAAAAAACGGACATTGGGGGATGGTTTTCTTTATTTACAGGTAAAATGAAAAAAATGTTGGGTACACTGGGGTACTGACGCAATGGTCTGCATCTGTCCAGAAGAGGAACCAGGATTCTAGGTGATAGGTTTAAATGCTTCATTGGCAAGCATTTAAACTAGCCAAGGGGGGAGGCACTGAAAAGGAGCAAGGAAATCCCCACCCACCCCCACAAAACAAGGTAGTTAGCAAGGCAAACACCAAGGTAGAGAAGTCCATAGTGAGAAGGACAGAGGTAAATGGAGGAAAAGGCAGATGGTAAGGACAGGGATGGGGCTAAAAGGGGTAAGGTCATCACAAAATGGAGGGCAATGAGTACCAATGCCCATACTCTGGGTAACAAGCTCCCTGAACTAGTGGCCCTGATGGAAGAGGGATGCCTAGATATCGTGGTAGTCACAAAAACATGGTACACAGAGAACCATGACTGGGATGTCAACATACCAGGGTACACAATCTACAGGAGGAACAGGGAGGGTAAAAAAGGAGGAGGAGGAGGAGCAGCTATCTACGTAAGGGAAGAGATCAAAGCAATGGAACTAAAGGGTAAACAGGGAGGGGAGGAGAGGAGGCACTGTGGGTCACCTTGGAGACAAGAAATGGCACCACAATCCACACGGGTGTTGTACACAGACCACCGTCTAAGGGGGAGAAAATGGACAAGGAAATGATAGAAGGCATCCTTAGGATGACAGAAAAAGGGGATATATTGTTGATGGGGGACCTGAATATGCCAGATGTTAGTTGGAACACCTTTGCTGCAGCCACATCCAAGAGCTGGGTCATTCTCGATGCCCTACAGGGGGCATGCCTCAGACAGCTATTGTTGGAACCCACTCAAGAGGGAGCAATCTTAGACCTGGTACTCTCAAATGGAGACGGAAAAAGGATCTCAGATTTAGAAGTGGGTAGCCATCTGGGAACAAGTGACCACCAAACTGTGGTTTACAATAAACACAGCGTAGAGTCAAGCCATATAAAAGTGAGGGTGCTGAACTTTAAGAGGGCTGACTTTGTCAAAATGATAGAGTGCCTCAGAAAAGCACTAGCAAACAGGCAAGATATAGGGGTGGAGCAACAATGGGAAAACATCAAAACTGCCATCACAGAGGCAACAATCCTTTGTGTGAAGCAAATAAACAAATCAAAATGAAGGAAAAAACACTACAGTTCTCAATAGAGGTGGTGGGGAAGGTAAGGGAGAAAAATATAGCATAGTGGTCTGCTACTTTGGTCACCCAGTCAAAGAAATCTATTAGATTTGTCTGACATGACCTTCCTGCTGTGAATCCATGCTTCCTTGGGTCCTCTGCCCCACTGGCCTCTAGGTACTCAACAGTTCTTTCCTTCAGAAGTGATTCCATCATTTTCCCTACCACTGAAGTCAAACTGACAGGTCTATAGTTTTCTGCCTGTCTTGCTCCCACTTGCGGCCACTACAGCCAGGCACCTTGTGAACACTCTTCGGACAGAGATCAGCCTGAAGGGCACTACCCTATACTGGTACTAACTCCTACCTACTCTGAAGCATACATACTTTCTGTGGCTTGCCTTTATTTGGGATGTGCAAGGAAGTAAGTACCCTTTGAATCCAATGAGCATAGCCAGTCCCCTTGCTGTGGAGATAGAATTATTGTTTGCAAGGTGACCATTTTGGATATTTTCTGGGGGTTTTTTATGTGTCAGTTTAGACATCTGAGGGTGAGAACTGGTCTTCACTCTCCTAATTTTTATCTTTGTTAGAAAGTAACTTGAGAAAAATAATTGCCCCCATTTCCTTTTCTGTTACCCTATCCACATCAATGATAAACTGCAGTTTTTGAACTTCCAGTTTTAATTGTTGCTTCTCTTCTGATGAATTTGGTTTGAATATTGTTAATTTCTTTTGTTTTGGAATAGCAACAAAAGACAGGGGAGGCTTTAGTTCACAGTCTTTGGCACCCATTTTTCTGTTGCAACAGACTGCCACTGCTGAAGCTAGTGAGAGAGGTGCTCCCTCACTGGACAGTGAGGTATAGCAGCCTGTGACTTGTCAGGGGTTAGTATTTGACTGTGGTGGATGTGCTGGAGCTGCTGCCTGTCTCCTGCCTCTTCCACCTCTACCTCTTTTTGAATGTCTTGGTGCACTATACAGCTGATGATGGCACTGCCTGTGACAGTACCCCCTTCCCATGCTTACTTTGTCATGGGGTTTGTAGTACCATCTGTGACAACCCACCTCTCCCTCTGGGCTGAAACAGCTTTTAGAGAGGTGTCTGTCCTCGGGTATTCGCTGCCACCAGCTGGAACCATCCAGCGCCAACCTACAAGCTCACAAACTTGAATAATAAAATGTGCAATTGCACAAGTTAAAGTCTGGTAGTGTGTCTCTCTCGGGTGGCGGATGCTACACAGAGTTTACCTCAGCCAGTGGAAACCAAATATTACCTTAGAAAAATGACATCACAGTCACAACTGTTGAGCAAATAATTAGCTTTTTACTTAACAGAAAGTGCACTGAGCATTTACAGGATATGTATTTACAACACAAGAGAATAACACTCATACAGGAAAAGTAACCAAATGTTTTTAAATAACAGATGGCAAAAGAAGAAGGCTATTACTGAAATATGCTATCACTAAACTTACCCTTCCCTGTCCTTACAAGAGACACTGGACCCTGTTCTAACTGCCAGCTCCCACGGACATAGCTACAAGGTAGGCTCCAAACTTATGTTTCCCCTTCCAGCTTCCCCAAAGCAAGAGAGAGCCTTCTCTGTCTTTCAGAAGGTTATATATTCTCTGGAGAATAGGTCATTCCTATTCGTCCTTTGAATGCACCAACCAACTAACATGCATGTATTTAATTGTCCCAATCAGACTGAACACCTATCAGTGACCAGTTATAGTCCCTTTTCCCCTTAAGTTTATATTTGAATGATCCAATCCATTCAAACTGCCCTGTGTATGTGTCTGCAGGTTTGTGTGTGTGTGGAGAAGTGCACTCGAGGTTTATGACCCAGCTCTTATCTAGCAGCTAGGAATTCCACAGGCTGGATGCTGTTGGACAGAGGATTTTAGCCTGAGTGTATTTTTTGCAAACTGCTAAAAAAAATAAGGCACCTACAGAATCCAAACCGTTAACTCTTTCCTTCCCATTTCTGTCACACACCCCCCCCCGATAATGAAGGCGTGTCCCTTGGGCCACCCCAAGTGACACAGCCATTCATGCAATTACTGGGAAGTGCCCAAAAGTATCCAGCCAGGCCATTAGCCCTGTCTAGATAGTCCATCTGCATTTGCATTTTGTTTTCCACTGCGATGCTGGATGGTCATGTTGTATGTCTGCAGTACCAAACTCCAACGTAGTAGTTTTCCATTTTGCCCACTTGACCTATTAAGCCAAATCAGGGGATAATGATCTGTGACCACAGTAAATTCTCTTCCGCATAGGTAAGGCTGCAGCTTCTGAAGGGCCCACACTATTCCCAAGCATTCCTTCTCAATTGCGGTGTATGCCTCCTCTCTGGGGAGCAGCCTCCAGCTGAGGTACACAACCGTGTGCTCCTCCCCTGCTGGGTAACTTGGCTCAGCACAGCCCCCAGCCCATGATCTGAGGAATCCACATGGACCATAAACTTTAAACTATAATTGGGGCTAGCCAATGCAGCTGGGCAGCTTAAGACCTTCTTTAGCTCCTGAAAAGCGACCTCACAGCCTTCTGACCACTTCACTGTATCTAGCTTTCCCTTCTTGGTTAAGTCTGTCAGGGGCTTAGCCAGATCGCTATAGCGGGGAACAAACCTTCAGTAGTACCCTGCTGTCCCTAGAAATGTCCTGACCTGTTTCTTTGAGGTAGGAGTAGGCCAGGCAAGGATGGCATCAACCTTGGCAGGCTCTGGGCGGATGTGTCCACTACCCACCCGGTGCCCAAGGTAGGACACTTCTGCCATACCTATCTGGCACTTCTCTGCCTTGACTGTCAGACCTGCCTTCTTTAACCTGTGGAACACATCCTGCACATTCTTGATGTGCTCATCCCAGGTCTGGCTATATATGGCTATATCATCCATATAAGCCAATGCAAACTCACCTATCCCAGACAGAATGCGATCCACAAGCCGTTGAAAGGTTGCTAGTGAATTCATTCCAAATGGCATTTCCTTAAATTCGTATAAACCAAATGGAGTAACAAAAGCTGATCTTTCCCTGGCTGTTGGGGTCAGAGGTACCTGCCAATAGCCCTTTGTTAGGTCTATTGTGGTCAAATACTTGGCTCCCCCCAGTCGCTCCAGGGTCTCATCTGTTCTGGGCATTGGATAGGCGTCAGACTCCATGCAGCTATTAAACCTCCAGTAATCAACACAGAATCGTGTGGTGTCATCCCTTTTGGGGATCAGTACCCCGGGTGATGCCCAGGGGTACTAGATTCCTGGATTACTCCAAGTTCCAGCATCTCCTTGAGCTCCTCTTTCACAGTCTGCTTAACGTGCTCAGGTACCCTGTAGGGGGACTGTTTCAGGGGAACCTGGGTCCCTGTATCCACATGGTGCTCTGCCATTGTGGTGTACCCCCAGTTTCCCTGTGAACATGTCCTCAAATTCTCTCAGCACACCCCTAATTTCTTGCACCTAGGCTGGCATCAGCTGTTCCAAGAGGGTAAGGTTGTCCACAGAGGATGGAACCCTGGCCTTCCCAAGCAGGTCCACCAGTGGATCCATCTCAGTTTCCTCCTCTGGGGCACTGCATACAGCGAGGACCATTTCCTCCCTGTCATGGTAGGGCTTCAACATGTTAACATGATACACCTTTCATCTGCATCTCCTGTCTAGTAGCTCTATCATGTAATTGACATCACTAACCTTTTGGACAATGGAGAAAGGCCCCTTCCATGCTGCCTGTAATTTATTCTGTCGGACAGGGATGAATGCCATCACTCGCTGTCCCACCTCATATTCTCTGGCTCAGGCCCCACGGTCATACCAGACTTTCTGCCACTGTTGTGCAGTGACCAGGTGCTCCTGAGCAAACCCCATGAGCTCCCTAAGGAGGGTCCTGAAGTTCAGGACATACTCCACAACAGACTCCCCTTGGGAGGCACGGTCACCCTCCCATTCATCCCGAATCAAATCTAGGGGTCCCTGCACCCTATGACCAAACAGGAGCTCGAAAGGTGAGAACCCTGTGGACTCCTGTGGGACTTCCCTGTATGCAAATAGGAGGTGAGGCAAATATTGTCCCAGTCCCTCTTATGCTGGTCAGCAAAAGTCCTTAGCATGGTCTTAAGGGATGAATTAAATCGCTCCACCAGACCATTAGCTTGGGGATGGTATGAGGAAGTTTTGAGCTGCTTTACCCCACACTTCTCCCACAAACTACTCATTAACCCTGACATAAAACTGGCATCCTGGTCTGACAGTATCTCCTGGGGAAAGCCCACCCGGCTAAATATTCCCAACAGTGCATCTGCCACTGATTCTGCCTCAGAGGATGTGAGGGCCACTGCCTCTGGGTATCTGGTGGCATAGTCTACAACTACCAGGATATACCGCTTGCCAGTGTGACTTGGGGTGCTCAATGGCCCCACTATGTCCACAGCTACCCTCTTGAAGGGTCCATCAATAATGGGCAGGGGCACCAAAGCTGCCTTGACCTTGTCCTCTGTTTTCCCCACCCGCTGGCACTGTGGACAAGTCCTGCAATAATTTGCCACATCCTTGCGAATACCAGGCCAGAAGAAATTGTTGGTTAGACGCTTTTTCGTGTGCCTCACCCCCAAGTGCCCTGAAAAAGGGATATCATGGGTGAGGGCCAAAAGCTGCCGATGGTGAACCTTAGGGACTACCAGCTGCTGGAGTACCTCACCATCTAGCCCTTCCTCTGTTGTACATTCTCTGTACAGCAGCCCATTGTCCCAGTAAATGGACTCTTTACCCCCCTGAGGACGCTCAGCCGTATGAGCTATTTCCCTCAGTTTTTGCAAGGTAGGGTCAGTTCGCTGTGCAGCACTCAGCTGTCCTCATCTGACCCTTCCCAGTGCCCCTTCAGAAGGAAGTCCTGTGGGCTCCTCCATTTGTGACTGGGGTTCTGGACTGCTGCTTCTAGCCAGCTCCTCCCCTGCGATAGACACTTCCTCAGCTGCTGAGGGTGTGGCTGGACCACCCAGAGTCACCCCCTCTTCACCCTCAGAAGCTTGCCCTTGTGCCTGACTATGAGTTACAACACACACCAGTTTTTTCCTGGGGTCCAAATCCTTCCCCACAATCATATTTACAGGTAGGTCCTCTACAACTCCCACCTCCTTTTCTCCATGGCCCCCTTCCCAGCTCGGGAAGACTCTAGCCATTGGTAATTGGACTGGTGGCCCTGTGAATGCCTGGACCTTGGAGTATTTCCCAGGCACCATCTGCTCTGTCTGGATTAGATCCTGCCTTACCAGGGAGATGTCAGCACCTGTGTCCCACAGTCCCTGTGTTACTATTCCATTGACTGTAATGGGATACAGATTCTCATCAGAGGAGAGTGGTTCTTCAGACTGGACACACCCTACAAACACACTGGTGCTCTTTTGATCACCCCTTCCCCATACCTCTGCCCCTTAACCAGTTTCTGAGGGCAGTTATATCTCAAGTATCCCACTTGATTGCAAATATGACATTTCTTGGGTCCTATCTCTTGAGTCCCCTTAGAACCAGAGGGCTCTGCTTTGGGCTCAGGTGCAGGCTGGTTTTCTTTGGGCTGCCCCCCATGGGATCCCTTATAACCATGTGCTGCCCCCCCCCACCATAAGACTTGCGCTGTGTGTATGGCCAGCTAGACAGATACATGTCAGCACTTCCTGCCACCTCTGTTGAAGAGGCGCATACCTTGTCTAGGAGCTATACATGCATGTCCTCAGGTACAATTTTAAGGAATTATTCTCTCACCAATACATCTTTAATCAGTTCCACAGTGGTTGCTTTAGCCCCCTCCATCCACCTATCAAGGTAAGTACGCAGTTGAACCTGCAGTTCTGCATAACTGTCTTCTGGGCTTTTCTTTAACTCCCTAAATTTCCTTCTATAAACCTCAGGAGTTAATTCAAAATGTTTCAACAACACTGTTTTAACTTTATCATAATCAGCATAGTCTTCATTACTCATTTTAGCAAATGCATGCAAAGCCCTACCCGTAAGTAAGGGTGTGAGATAAGTTGACCAGGAAGCATTCGTCAATTTTAATTGGTCACATAGTCTTTTAAATTACCTTAAAAATAAATCCAGGTCATCTCCCTCTTTAAGCTGAAGGAACAATTTAGAATTCATTTTGGCTTCATGAGGCAAACTCACTCCATCATTACTCATGGTTTGCTGGCTGTGCAGGGTCATCATCTCCTTCTCATGCTGTCATTTCTGGAATTCATGCTGTCATTCTCTTTCTCTTTCTTCACATTCTTTCTCTTTGTCTTGGCATTCTTTCTCTTTGTCTGCCAGTCTCTTTCTTCCAAGTTTTTTCTCTACTTCCAACCTTCTTGCTTCTGCTTCAGCATCCAGTCTTTTCACCTCCAGCACCCTTTCTTGCAGCAACAGCTGCAGTCGCAGTGCCTCAAGCTGGTTTGGGGGGTCTGCTGCCTCAGTTCCTGACTCACCCCCAGCAACTGTCTGCTTCAGATCATATGCCAAGAGGGCAGCTATGAGGTCTGCCATTTTCTTGTGTTTTAGACCTTCAGGCTGAATCCCCTTTTCCTGGCACCTTTCAAAAAGCTGTGGCACAGTAAGTGAGTCATACTCCGTGGAGTTCATTCCCTATTGCTACACTATACTGTACTAACTAGAAACAAATAAAACTGTTGTACAAATGTATTCCCTTATATATCCTGTTTTGCAATGCTAAGGTAACTGTTCCACTGGCAAACTTTGTATCTCAGTGTGCTACTCAGTCCGCTATCATCATCCCCACCACTGCCAACCAATATGTGACAACTCACCTCTCCCTCTGGGCTGAAACAGCTTTTAGAGAGGTGTCTGTCCTTGGGTATTCGCTGCCACCAGCTGGAACCGTCCAGCGCCAACCTTCAAGTTCACAAACTTAAATAATTAAATGTGCAATTGCACAAGTTAAAGTCTGGTAGTGTGTCTCTCTCGGGTGGCAGATGCTACACATAGTTTACCTCAGCCAGTGGAAACCAAATATTACCTTAGAAAAATGACATCACAGTCACAACTGTTGAGCAAATAAATAGCTTTTTACTTAACAGAAAGTGCCACTGAGCATTTACAGGATATATATTTACAACACAAGAGAATAACACTCATACAGAAAAAGTAACCAAATGTTTTTAAATAACAGATGGCAAAAGAAGAAGGCTATTACTGAAATATGCTATCACTAAACTTACCCTTCCCTGTCTTTACAAGAGACACTGGACCCTGTTCTAACTGCCAGCTCCCACAGACATAGCTACAAGGTAGGCTCCAAACTTATGTTTCCCCTTCCAGCTTCCCCAAAGGAAGAGAGAGCCTTCTCTGTCTTTCAGAAGGTTATATATTTTCTGGAGAATAGGTCATTTCTATTCTCCCTTTGAATGCACCAACCAACTAACATGTATGTGCTTAATTGTCCCAGTCAGATTGAACACCTATCAGTGACCAATTATATTCCCTTTTCCCCTTAAGTTTATATTTGAATGATCCAATCCATTCAAACTGCCCTGTGTATGTGTCTGCAGGTTTGTGTGTGTGTGGAGATGTGCACTAGCGATTTATGACCCAGATCTTATCTAGCAGCTAGGAATTCCACAAGCTGGATGCTGTTGGACAGAGGATTTTAGCCTGAGTGTATTTTTTTCAAACTGCTAAAAAAATAAGGCACCTACAGAATCCAAACCATTAACTCTTTCCTTCCCATTTCTGTCACACCATCTCTTTCTCTACTGAAGTTTTCAAAAATAGTTTCGTTGTTATCATCCTTGCTCACATAGCTCTGTCTGCTCTCCAAAGAGAGATGTATTATCAAAGGGGAAGTCTGCAACCTTGTTTTGAAGGTCCACGTATAAACCTGTGGTTCTTAACCATGCACATCTTCCAGTAGATATGGCATTTGCCAGGATCCTGGTTGCCTTATCTTTAATATTCACAGCCCTTGTATTTGGGTTTTGGCTGAATCCAGACCAGCTTTTTCATGCAGCAACTTGTGCGAACTCTCATCTGGCAGACAGTCACAAAAGGGCAGCACAGCTTTCCAGAGAGCATCCTGGCAGTGTGATATATGACTCAGAAATGCTACCTCTCTCATGATGAGTGTAGCAAAAGAGTAGGATTTTTTATCAAGTGTGTCAATTTGTCTCTAATCTTTGCCAGGTGGTGCTGTAGAAAAGGTTATGTTTGTCCTTTTCACATGCAGCAGCCAGTATTAGACCTCAAGGACTAGGTTGTTGGTAAAGATACACTGGACCAGACCTAGTTAATATATAGGGAATACATGATGGGTTGCTGTGGAATAACACGATTATCTTCACTAGTGAGTGATAAGACCCATAACACACAAGTGGTGAGGCCACGAGTTAGTTGTAAAGGTCTTACCACTCATGTGTGGAGATAAATGTGTTATTCTACTGCAACCCATTATGTATTTGATATACTGTATACCACACCATTTGTAATGTTTTTACTGCCATTTTACCTTGTTTTAGCTTAAAACTGCCTTTCTTTCCATTGTAAACTTTCTATGTGGCCCATTGTGTTCTCTGTTTAGAAACACAGAAACATAGAAATTGTCGGCAGATAAGGATCACCAGGACCTTCTAGTCTGCCCGTAAGCCCTATACTGATTTTGGCCTCTGACCTTATCTGGTCAGTGGCTTCCCTTCCCTCTGCCCTAAGTCTAAGGTTCCCTTATGCCTGTTCCAGGCATGCTTAAACCCATCCACAGTGCTTGCTCCCACTGCCTCCTGCGGCAGACTATTCCATGTGTTCACCACCCACTCCATGAAGAAAAACTCTCACATTCCCTCTTAACCTGCCCCCTCCAATTTCATATTGCCCCCTTCTTCTTATACTCCTCCTGTACTGGAAGATGTCTCCTCCCTGCACCTTGTTAATACCCTTAAGGTACTTGACTGCTTCTATCATGTCCCCCCCCTTCCAGCGAGTACATATTGAGGTCCTTTAATCTCTCCTCATAAGTTTTGTGGTGCAAGCCCTGTACTATCTTTGTCGCCCTTCTCCAAATTCCTTTCACCCTGTCAATGTCCCTACAAAGGTGTGGCCTCCAGAACTGCACACAGTACTATTGGTGAGGTCAGACTAGTGTTTTATACAAAGGCATCACCACCTCCTGCCTTCTGCTAGTGATACCTCTCATCCCAAAATGCCGCTTGCCCTCCCTACAGCCTTGGTACTCTGCTTTGACATTTTCAGGTTGTCTGAAATAATGACCCCTAGGTCTCTTTCTTCCTTGGTGATTGTCACGACTATATGGCAAATCCTAAAACAAGTAGCTTCAGCATTTGGGGTCAGAATTGCAAAAAACAAACTGTTTAACAAGCAGTCAACGTTCGACATTGACAAATGCTTGTTCTTGTCTTGCCTCTGGTACCTACACATTAAAACAAAAATAATTTTAGGTCCAAATGGGATCCTACCATTTGAAGAATTAAAACTTAAATTTAACCTACCAAATGTTGACCACTTTAGATACCTCCAAATTAGAAACCACCTACTACGTAACAGAATTATTCAGGTTAAATTGACTCCTCCCCTTTCTCCCCTCTTAAAACTATTTTCTGACCATTCCCAGGGACAACATTGGAATCACTTAATTGGAAATTTATACAAAATGATGCGAGATCAAACTAAAGAATCAACAAACTCAATATTAACAAGTTGGAACAAAGACTTAGATCTCACTGTATCTAAAGAAGAGTGGTCCTCCTCATCTCTGCGAGCGGACAAAATCAGCCAATTGCATATCTGGAGAGAATACTCATGGAAATGTAGATCCAGATTTTTCAGGTCACCGGCAAGTCTGACTAAATACCTTCCGATTTAATTTGGGGCTTGTTGGAGAGAGTGTGGAGCCGAGATGGCAGACCTGGCTCATATAATGTGGCTATGTCCACGCTTGATGCCTTTCTGGATATGTATACAAAAAGAAATCAGTGAAAGCCTTGAGGAGTGTGTTGAGCTCACAGCCGAAGCGGTACTAATGGCTGTCTACCCCGATTGATCCCCACCATGGACAAAAACCCTGCTGCCTATTCTGTTGTTGGCTGCAAAAAAATCCTTAACAAGGAAATGGATGACCAAAGAAATCCCGACCATACAAGATTGGAGGCGAATAGTGAAATCTATATACCAGATGGAAAGTATCACGGCAAAACTTAATAACCAAATGGATAAGTTTGCCATTCTCTGGCAGAGATGGTCAATTTATCATGCAAGGGTCGATCCTGATTTTTGCCCATAGCATGTGGGAATCAGGGGGGAGAAGAAAAGAGTCTAGAGTGGTGTCGCAGAATTATTCGATTTTAGTAAAAAATATGAATAATCTATCTTAACCCTAAACTGTATTAAATGTATAAATGAATAATGTAAATCTGTATAATAACAAACCTGAAGTAAGCATAGAAAATATTCTGATTGTAAAATGTCTCCTGACTTAAAAGAAAAAATTCAATAAAAATATATTTAAAAAAAAATGATTTGTTAAATGCCAAGTTGTACATGCTAAAAATTATCACTATTTGGTATATAAATTTTGTTTTGAAAATACATAAACAAAACATTATGGGTGGGCATATTCATACTGCGCCAGGCTGTGGCGCAAGCCTGGGCGTAGCGCAACTGGGATGTGCCAGGGTGCTGACAGGGTGATATTCAATAGTGCTGCACCATGGCACAGCACCATTGAATATCACTCCATGGCCACCTGCATAGTGCATGGTGCAGTAGCACTGCACCAGCACAAGTGGCCAGAGAGGAGCAGGGGGATGCACTAGTGCACGCCATTGCGCTGGCATCAACCGTGATATTCAGGTGGACATGCAAATGGGCCATAATGCATGCAAGGCACAAATGGGGCCATTGTACGTTGGCTATACCCATTTGCATGTGGTGCGCTGATCCCCGGTGACTTGTGCCTGGCGTCCCGCCAGGCAGTAGCTGTCAGGGACCAACGCCCCCTGCCCCTCACCGGCAATGCGCTCCAATGCCCAATCGCAGGTCATAATATGTCATACACTCCATGGTGGTCCAGTGGGCCTATCCCCTTGCCCGATCGCAGGCTGTAATAATAAGTAAACACCCTGGTGGTCCAGTGGACCTATCCCCCTGCCCGATCGTGGGCATGCAGCGCTTTAATCATCCCTGGTGGTCCAGCAGTACCCGTACTCCCCTCTCAACACCCACTCACTCCCGACACTCTGCTCCTCCCCGGTAAGCGGTGGGCAGCACCCACCCGCAAGCCGCCTCCAACTGACAGCGTATGGTACAGCCGTGTGCCCATTGGTCCACAGCATGGGCCAATGGGCATGCAGACTGTACCGTACTACACAGTCCCAATATGTGAATGGTTCCATTCACATTTCAGGACTGTGTAGTAAAGTACGGTCTGTACACCCATTGGCCCATGCTGTGGACCAATGGGCATACAGCCATTCCGTACGCTATCAGTCGGCGGGCTGCCAGGCGGCTTGCGGGTGGGGTGCTGCTGCCCACCGCTGACCGGGGTGGTGGGAGTGAGTGGGAGGGTTAGGAAGGGGGTACGGGTACTGCTGGACCACCAAGGATAGTTAAGGTACTGCATGCCCATGATTAGGCAGGGGGATAGGGCCACTGGACCACCAGGCCTTCTATTATTTACAACAGCCCACGATTACGGGGGTGCTACGCCACCGACAGTGCCACCAGTTGGTGGTCACCACAGCTGGCAGTTGCTGTGTTGTGCCCTGCATTACAGCAGCTCACCTGTGGTGGCCAGCCATTGCTCCAATATATTCTGGCTCAACTGTGTGCGGCGCATGTAGGGGTTGAGCCTGCATATTCTCAGCACATCCCGGGCTGAATATCGGGATGTGCAGAATATGCATGGGCACGCCCCCCCTTATCTGCGCCGCATATATTACCAATGCGCCCCGGCACATCGGGTTGTTTGCTGCGCATATTCCCCCCATTGAATATTGCGCCGGGGCACATCAGTGGGTTCCGCATGGCGCAACTCTGTTGCACCATGCACAACCCGTTTGAAAATCCCACCCTATGAATAAAATACAGGTTGCCAATTAGACAATCTTCACATAATTAATATTATAAAAATGGTCTCAGAAATACTCCATTCAGATTGTTTGTCAGCATTCCAACAGCCTTACATTAATCTCTGTTACACTGTCATGTACAGACTGATCACCACTGTGCATGAATTCTTCCTGACTGCATTCCATTCTCTAGCACAACTAACTGAAATGAATCAGTGAGTCTCAACAAAGGGAGTTATGTTATTTTTTTAATAGTACAATGTAAGCCTATTTTCTAACATTTCTTCTTATCTTAACAGTATGCCTTAACAAGTCTGCTGAATGAAAAAAAATGGTAATTCCAAGGCTTCTGCCACTGATACAGCACGGATGAATGATTCCAGTTGCAATGGCTGAGGCCGATTTTGAATTGGCCATTACAACCTGAATTGAGTGGTCTGTAAAAGCTCTGCTCACACTTATGTAGTGTTGAATGGGGTATCACTGTTGTCACTGGCTGCAGTTCAAACCTTGCTTTTAATGTTCCAAAATGTTAAAGACAACAGGTTCTACATTTCTAAACATGAATAATAAGATTTGGAAAACACCAGTGAAACAGGCTTAGAGTGTATTATACGTTAATCTCTGTTACACTGCCATGTATAGACTGATCACCATGGTGAATGAATTCTTCCTGAAAGCATTCCATTCTATAGCACAGCTAACTGACTGGAATGATGCAGTCCAGTTCTGAAACAACATTCTTAAACAGCCTGTGACTGAGCTATTTCATTTTAGAAAATGGGTTGAAGAAATTCTGGAATTTGATTGGTTAAGGCCACCAACCACCCAATCTGGTATCAGGCAACAGACACCAGGAAATAACAAGGCCCAGTCTCTGCCCACCTGCTAACACAAATTATGGAGCCTTAGAATGTTGAATTTGAAAATGCTGCCATTTTTACTGTCATTTAGTGAGAGAGATAGCCCCCCACCTCCGTAAATGAGCAGTTAGCCAGGTTCCTACAGCAACTTCTTTTTTACAAAAACAAAATCGGCTAGCATACACTATTCATGTCTTAGCTGGCATTTTAGATATAAACACTGTTTCTATTTAAAACTAAAAGCGCTAGCACATTATGTGCTCAGTGCTACTGGAGACAGCTTTCCTGGCTCACCCAGGCTCCGCTCCACCTCCCCCATACCAGTCACTGCCCATTGCTGAAAAACACTTTTTCATATAAACAGTTATTTAGGAGAAAAAAAGAACAACTTTATACCAGGACAATCTACATCGATTGCCGGTATCACTTGACCTCTCCCACTCCACTCCTGATGTCTCATTGGCACAAATAATGTTTTCTCTGGCAGGCTGGGGAGACTCCATACAGTGCCGACATTTCCTCACCTCTCCTGCCCTGCTCCCAGGGTCTGGCTGGTACACATACATTTTCTCCAGCAGGCTGGGGGACTCAAAAATGTCTAACCAACGTGGTCTCTCACTAAAAGATTGCAAGAGGATTGTAACTACCGAACAGTCAAAAACTATGTCTCATACACAGTTGTGCCTCTACTGGTATGTATACCAATAGAAGGACTACTTTACAATAAAAGGCATTTTGTTATTTTTTCCTAAATTGTAAGATTTTTTTTAATTTTTTAAGATTTTATAACTTTAACCTATGACCCATTTTATAAGCACAATAATACCCTTCAGGGTGGGTGGTATGGCCTGTACTGGACCTTTTAGGAGCTATAAGGCCCTCCACCTATGGTGTTGGGTCTCATTACACTCCTGGGTGGTCTGGTCTAGCCCAATACCACCCACCCTGTTGGGTATTATTGGTTACATAAATCTCCCTCTCAATGAGGAAACCACTCAAAAGGTACACTTCTAACATTTTTCCTTTTGAAATAATTTTAATAGCAATATGGCATTCACAGAAGTTAGATCAATATTCATTTTATCACCTCTAGGGGGCAATATGACAATTGTCTGTACTTTGTGACACATTATGCCCTTAAGGGGTGATTAACAAACTGTTAATCTAACCCATGTTCATGCATTATTGCTTAATAAACTGATGCAGAATGAATGCAGGATGAGTCAGTGAAGATTGAAAAAAAAGAAATTGAAGAAAGTAAAATACAAGCTGGCATTGTGGTGCTAAAGGTTGAGGCGATATACACAACACTTAGTTCAACAACTTTTGTTCTGTCTTCTCTCAAAAATCACCTATTAGTACATTTAAAGTTCACCGCGTAGATTATCATAGGTTCTATCCAACTGACATTATATAGGCTATCAAAAAACTAAAAAAAAATACTAGTCCGGGCCCAGGCGGTATTCATCCATGGTTTCTGATCGAAACCTCTATAAATATTTCTATACCTTTGTCAATTATTTTCAATAAATCCTTACAAGAAAGCATTGTACCAAATGATTGGCGTTCAGCAATAGTTACTCCCATATTTAAAAAAGGCAATAGAGGTTCTGTGCAAAATTATCATCCAATTAGCCTGACCTCAGTGGCTGGTAAATTAATGGAATGTGAAATGAAGTCTCTAATAGATCAAGATTGTAAAAAATTTGGAATTTATTATTCAAATCAGCATGGGTTTACTCCCAAGTATTCCTGCACCACCAATCTGATATCTTTTTACAATCATATAAGTACTCTACTAGATGTGGGTATCCCTACTAATGTAATTCTTTTGGACTTTAGTAGAGCTTTCAATAAAGTCTCACACGAAAAACTCATTACTAAAATGCACAATCTAGGTTTGTCACCTGATATTCTCAACTGGACTTTAAACTGGTTGACAAATTGTTCTCAGAGAGTCAGAATTAATGATATCTTGTCTGATTCAGGTAGTGTGACAAGTGGTGTACCACAGGGGTCGATCTTGGGACCAACATTGTTTAACCTCTTCATCAGTGATTTACAAACAGGGCCAAATAACTTCATAGTTAAATTTGCAGACGATACTAAATTGGGGGGCAAGGTTAATAATCAAGAAAATATTTCTGCATTAAAGAAGGATTTGGAAAAATTAACACTTTGGGCAAATGAAAATCATATGTAGTTTAATCAAGACAAATGTTTAGTAGTGCATTTCGGTGTAAATAATCCAAAAACGATATATCATATAAACGGACTACCACTTCACTCATCAAACTGTGAAAAAGATTTAGGGATGTATGTTAATAATAAACTTACATCAAATGATCACTGTGTTAGAACTGCTTGCATGACCAACAGACTTTTGAGGCAAATAAAACGCACTTTTGTTAACTGCACTGAACAATGCCTTATTCCATTGTATAGTGCATACATTAGACTGTATCTAGACTATGGCTCCCCTTCCTGGAATCCAAACCAAAAAAAGACATAGCAATTCTTGAACAGGTTCAAAGGAGAGTAACTAGAATGATTCCAAGATTAACAAACATGGATTATCAGAACAGATTAAAAGCTACTGGTCTCTTTTCTCTTCAAACTAGAAGATTAAGAGGTGATATGCTTATGGTTTTTAATTTAATGAATTCACCAGATCTAATGGAAAATGGTCTAACACTCCCAAAAGGAGACATGTTCCGAGACTGCATAATAAACAGCTTGAAGTAAAAACTTATAAAACCAGCAAAAGGGGAAACTTTTTTCCAATAAGAGCATCCATTGTATGGAACATCTTGCCACAAGAATTGGTAGAGGCAACTAGTGCCACTGCCTTTAAAAACAAATTAGATGTTTGGTTGAGGGATAATAGATGAATAATGTCCCACATAGTGTGGGGAACAGTCTCGATGGGCTCTGGCCTTCTTCTGTTCTTTCATACCAAGTAATACCAAGTAGTAACAAAGGCGACCCATGTTTGGGAATGGACATAGGTTGCTGGGTTCGGCTGGAAGGGTTGGTGAAGGGAGGGGGCAAGGATTGACCATCTGAGGGATTGCTCTCATCCCCCAGCATGGAGGATTTCTGACTCTGCCAAATGACTGCCACCAGGTGAAGACATGGAAGTAGTACAGGGCAGGAGCAGCAGAATCAGAGTTGATGATGCAGGATTCTGTGGTGTGTGCATGCCTCCAGAAATGGTAGCAAGGCAGGTGTACATGACACAGTGCACGAAAATCCCCCACCCATCTCACCACCAGGGGACTTGGACAGTTGAAAGACCGGATTGTGCTTCTGTTGGGGTGGGGGGGGAGGAGGAGGAGGAGGGCCCTACCTCTCCGGATCCTGCCATGGGTGGTAAATCCATGGGGGTGCATTTGACAACACAAGTAAGCCCTAGTGACATGATGGATGGTGGGGGTTGGTAGGGCAAAGCTGAAGGGAGCCCAAGGCTGTCTCAGCTGAAGGAGAATAAAATGTGTATAGAAAAAATATATATAAACTGCAGGGGAGTGATGCAGTGTAATGGGCGTAAAGCTGCAGTATTTCATGACCCTTTCTTTAGACTAAATTGCTGTCTCATTTGCACTCATAAGCAGGGCGAAGTTTGGAAGACTCCAAACCTAACTGGAAAGTGTGCAAATAACTTATTGCCCCATTAACTTTCCACCAAATCTGATACAGCTACAACAGATGATTCCTAGTCAGAGGCAGAACAGCTAGACCTTTTTATTATTGGAGATGTTGGAGGCAATGAGTATGATACACACACATCAGCAAGTGTCACATCAAAATTCCTTCGTCTTGCTGACAGCATTTGTCAGCCATTAGTTAACAATGTCAATGGTGGATGTTGGTGTCCTCGTAATGGGATACAGCAAAATGTGTTGAAAAGGTCATAGCAGACGATGACAATGCTACTGGAAGGTACTCTTTTTTTTGTCCTCCTGGCAGGCCTGTGCCCCCCAACTGCTGCTTCAAGGATCCAGTTCTGGGGAAGCTGCCACATCACTGGTGCGGGGCCTGCAAAGAGTCAGTCCATCATTGCAGCCCAGGCCTACTGCTTTTTCCTCCTCCATTTCTATCTCTGCCCCCAAGATGCCATCCTGAGGAGTGATGCAAGCACACATGCAAATGTGGTGCATGTCATGCAATGACATCTTCCCACCCGCAAAGCTGCTCCAGGGTGCAGTGCCACCTGTGATTACTCGGTGGCAGTCTTGAACAAGAGCAAGTTGCCCTCCCTCACCGGAGCAGGAGAGCATCCACTGGGATGCTCGATCCTCCTCCCCCTGGCTGGTCCCCGATGACCCAGGCTGGCTTCCAAACCCAGGTCACTGGCACCATGAGCATAGCATAGCTGCTGCACCAACCAGCTGGTGCTGGGAGGGACTGTTATTATGGTAGATATACTTTGGGACTAGTAATAGTGATGATAAGGAGGGTGACAGTGGGGTACTGTGAATAAGAGGATCAAGAAAAATCACATCCACAGAACTGCCACCTTGCCATACATACAATGTTGTTATGTTTTGTAAAATATTGATATTACCACTTTCAGCTGATGTCATCGGCTAATCTTCAGGCTCATCTAAATCCTTGTCTCCAGGCAGATCAGCTTCAATGACATCTAAGTATGCAATATTAAAAAATCATAAAAATAGTACCATAATAGTTTAATAAATATTGTAATTATCTGCACAATTAATGCACCAATAAAATAATAATATAAGTTGGATGTAGGTCTTTGGGATACCCTATGTATCTCATAAAAGCAACATGTAGTGTGCAAGAAGACCGACTATTTACACATTCACTGATTATTCCAGTTCCATTATGATCATCATTCTACAACATATAAGAACATTTACCACTGTCATTACACCCACATATCTTATATGAAACAGACCTCCTTCCCCAGAGTAGGATGGCTTCACTTGTGTTGCACAATAAACATCTCCCCGCACAGTCATCCTTCCATGAATAGCAGTACCAATACATTGCCCACCACAGCCCCACATAGAAAACTGCATTTTAATGACACAAAGTAGGATGGGGCTGCAAGATTGTGTCTGTTATATCTTACAGTGGCATACAATGGCCACTGCTTTCTCTGATAGCATTAAAATGCTATCTATAGCCCTGCTGTTCTTTCCCCACTTCACATCATCTTAATGTGGTTTTCTGTGAGGTGCTGCAGCAGGCACTATATTGGAACATACCTGGAAGGACGATTGAACCAGAAGAGTCATAGTGGTATGGGATTTCAATAGTTAGGGGTGTCGCGTGGGTATTGGAAGGTGGGTTTGATGGAAGGGGGGATGGTCAGGTGCCTTCCTGGTGTACCACCCATCTGAAATTTAGACAGGAAAGGGAGAATGGTGGTCAGGAGCCTTCTTGGTGTATTGTCCATCTGGAATTTAGACAGGATAGGGAGGATGGTGGCTAGGGAGTGGGGTTGTGAGCTGAGGGTGCTGATACACCTAGGTATCGGTGATCTTGTGAACCAGTTGGTGGAGATGGTGAAGCGGAACTTCTGCATACTTGAGGACAGAATGATGGCACACTCGGCCTCCGTGACTTTTTTCTAGGTACTGTCTGTGTGTGGTAGGGAAGATAAGAAGGATAGCATGAGGAGGGATGAAATAGATGAGAGAGAGGAATTTAATGGGTGCTTAAAGCAGCAGTGCATGATAACACTTTTCAAGATAAGTACCCAGAATAGTCAGGAGTCCTTTTTATTTATGATATGCACTCTTATTTTTTCCTCTTTTAGCTTTGTTTTGTTTTTCCATGTGACTTTGTCTCCAAAGCTTGCACAGATCCTACTCAGGATCACCATGGTTGTATTTCAGCATGGAGCCCGGAACAACATATAAGCACCATGTGTACCATGTGTATTTTAATTTTAAACCAGTCAAGCTGCTTGTTCACAGTCAGGCCATATTAGTGTGAGCATTCACAGTTAATCTTAATGAGCACACAATGCATTCATGTCTCATGGCTTTTGTCAGTGTGTGGTGGTTTGGGTATACTAGTATTTGTGCCTTACTTCTGAAGAGGCTTCACAGAGATTTGTGACAAAATAAGGCATATCACTTTCTGTCAGGAGGATCATTTAAATACTTGTGTTACTGTTAAACTGTAATGACACTTAATGTAATAAAGTCTTCTAGTTTGAGTGAAACAGATTCCACTTTGAATAAGTGTGGTTTCATTCATCTTTAAAATTTAGTGTAACATTATGCAGTGGATGAATTAGCACACTTGTAACAAAAAAGTCACATCATTTTTTCGAATTTCATCACTAGGTGTATATGGTGCTGAAAGCTGATGACTGTACTTGTGGTGACTTTTGTTCTTTATAAGATCTTTACTGTATTGTTACTTCCTACACTGAGTAATGCAGTCAAGTGTCACATTCTCAGAAACCAAATAAAAGGCATGCAACATGCTTTATATTTTATGTATCACTATTAAAAGTGTAATTGGGCTGGCCCAGTGGTGCTGAGGGTTGAGGTGCTGGATGCCACACCTCGCACCACACCGACGACCTGGGTTTGGGAACAAACTCAGGTCATTGGGGGTCGGCAGGGGGATCGAGCATCCCAATGGATGCTGTCCTCGTTCGGGGTCGGTTTCCAAGGGTGCTCCATGCACCCGACGTCCCTGAGGGTTGATGGGAGCACTGACTTTTGGGGCTTTGGTGGCTCCAATGGGACTGGAGTCAGGGAGGGGAGGATGCCATTAGGCACTTGATAGTGTTGTGCGTCAGCACGTCATCTACTTGAGCCAGCATCCTCAGGGGCGGAAGGAGACCACAGAAAACAGAAAAAACCCTCTTCTGTCCTAGATGATGACCGATCCGTGCCTCCCAGCCACCAATCCATGGGTGGACCCCATTGTGCAGGTTCTCCTCTGAAGGTAGAGGAAGAGGGGCCCTTCCTCACCCCACCTGGGGGGATAATCGGACAGCAAAAAAGTACAATGGAGAGGCCTGGCACTCTGGGGCAGATTCTGTGACAGCGGTCTGAGGGGTTGACCAGTCTGAAGGAGTGGACAAAGAGGGTAGGACAGGTGGGATAAAAATAAAATTAAAAAAAAGCATAATTGGAAGGCTATGCCTGTAGTTCAATCGGGTGAGCAACCAGCCACGCCCCTTCCTGAGCTATATAAGCAGTTCCTCCCAGCCTCCCACTGAAGCACATTTCTTTGTGGACAGAGGCTCTGTCAGTCTGCCTTCTCCCTTGGGACCTGCTGGGGCCTTGCCCCCCAGGTGTTTGCCTCCCTCCTTCTCTTGTGCTTTAGGCTGTGCTTGGTTTGTGCTGGTCTTCTGTTCGTAGGGTTTCTCCTGCTTTTGGTTAGAATTTGCTTTGCCTCCAGCTGCTGCATGCTTCTTTGTGTTTGTTTTCCTGTTCTCCTGCTTGTGTTTTTATTTTGCATTTTCTTTCTTTTGGGAGCTTTCTAGTTTCCCTGTCATCCTTTTGGCCCTTTGTTGTATTGTGCTATTCATCAGCTTGTGCTAATTAGGCTCCCATTTACTCATCAGATTTCAGCAAACACTCAGTACAACTGCAATTGTTATCTATATGTTTCAGCTCAGCTGCTGCTTCCCTACTTCTGCTGTCTTTGCTTAGCCACCTTAATTGTTTGCACCTGGTCCAGGTTCATCCTATTCCAGCTAGCTGCTACTCTCTGTTGTGCTATGTTTGTCTCAGCAGCTCTGCTCAATTCATTCAGTGTTAGCTGAGTCAGGCAGTAACTACTCCCACATTTTAATTCCCCTGCTTGTTTTCTTGCAGTGTAGTGTGACTCTTCTGCAGTTAATTGTTGCTGTACTGCCTCAGCAGCTTGCTTTCATATGGCTCTGTCCTTAACTAGGACATTGCCAGTAAAAGCACCTCTATTTTGGGGGTTCCTACCCTACCAACATTACAGTTGCTGTTTAGTCTCATTGTGCTCAGCTTGTGGCTTCCCTGTTATTTCCATGCCTTAATGGCATTTATGGTATTCATGCCAATCATAACAATTCAGTATTACTGCAATCATATCAATTTACTATTCGTGCTGAAACCATAGTAATTAACTGCTTTTATGTAAACTATGATTTTGCTCCTTTATGGAACTGGTTGACCAAGCATATACGTAATTCAGCTTACCTCATTTGTGATGCATCATGCTTACCTATGCTACTGTCCATTTTATTGCTGTTGCAAATGCTACTTCATATCCCCTATCTGCAAAATCTCATTGATTCATTTATGCTAAACCTCATTGATTCAATCATTAGCATCACAGCCTCTCACTACCTAAACATCTACCTTTTTTTTTTTTTATTTAGTTGTTTAACCAGGAGTAGCACACTAAGCTGAAAGCTTTTTTACAGGAGTGACCTGGGAGCACAGGGAAGTTAAGTGACTTGCTCAGGGTCTCACAGTATGCAAGTGGAAGCTGTGGGATTCAAACCCAGGTCTGGCCTGCGGGATGTCACCAGATAGGAGGCAGTATGGCACAGTGGGTTAAGGCTCTGAGCTGCAAATCTGAAGATCTGGGTTTGAATTCCACAGCCCCCTGTGTGACCCTGAGCAAGTCACTTAACTTCCTTGTGCTCTCAGGTTGCACCTGCAAACAAGCTTTCAGCTTAGTGTGTCTCACCTGGTAAAATAATTGGTAAAAAAAAAAAAATAAATGTGCAGCTCAGAGCCTTAAACCACTGCACTATACTGCCTCCACTTTTACATCACCATTAATTTGGCTTCCTTAATGGAACTGGTTGGCTTGCTTTCCACTGGCTGCTATTACTATCAAATGGCTCACACTGCATCTTCCTTCTTCTTCCAGGCAGCTGGCTTTTCCAGCCTCCTCATTAATAACTTACTACCTAATCTACAGCACCAGCTCCACCGGCCTACTCCTATCAAGCACATCAAAGTTGATTCATGTTCTCACTCATAAATCAGAGGCATGCCAACTATGACCGTTACCTTTCCTGGCTCAGGGCTTAGCCTATAGCTGATGGTCTCACTCTGGACCCACAAAATCCACATCTTGAGCATGTGAAACACAGGCTGGGGTCCTTCTCATCTGGCCCATAGTGGGAATGTCCTCACAGCGAGTGGAGCTTCAGTCATCTAACTCATTGGTAGCACCTCTTGATGTAGAATTTAAGACTTCAGCTGCCAAGAGGTGGGTCCCTCAAGCCCAAGAGCACTTCTTTTGTCTATGACTTTGCCATGGCACCTTTGAAAGCTATTCTCCCTATGACCACCTATGGTTCACCTGGTCTCCTTGACCTCCCCTTCCCTGCCCAGCTCAGTTCTCAGAGAGTCCTCAGGGAAGGCCCTCAGATGTCTACCTCCACCTTAGGTTTCCTGTGTGGAGGCCAGGTGAGTGCCTTCCAGTGGTTGTTGCTCTCCTCCTCCTCCTGCCTTGGGTGAGGGCCTCCTGTATGGGAGTCCCTCCTGTATGGGAGTCTTCATTTGCTGCAGAGCTGTCTTCGCAGCCACCCACAGCATTTCCCATAGAGGGAACACAAGCAAGCCAACCAGTTCCATTAAGGAAGCCAAATTAATGGTGATGTAAAAGTGGAGGCAGTATAGTGCAGTGGTTTAAGGCTCTGAGCTGCAAATCTGGTGACATCCCGCAGGCCAGACCTGGGTTTGAATCCCACAGCTTCCACTTGCATACTGTGGGACCCTGAGCAAATCCCCTGAAACTGTGTTTCCAAATTGCAGTAGCCAAGCCATCACTAAATAAAATATCCCAAGCCTAGAGGAAAGGCAACCTAGGCCTTGGATCTCCAGAGGTTTCCTCCTTTAACAGTTTTTTTTTCCTCTCCTCCATGCCAAAGGTCATAATATCTAGTTAGTTGTCAAAACAGTATATTCACTAGTTTCCATAGGTAGGTTTCCACTGTTGGATGGAGCTGGATGATGGCCCTACTTCCCATTCCCTCTCTCCTTAGAAAGCACCCTTATGTCATCAGTGCAATCAATTTTATTAGTACAGTCCTGACAACCTGTGCGTCTTATTCATATTCTTCAAGCATTCTCATTGCTTTCAATCTGCTGCCAGCCTCGTAGTCAAGGTTTTTCTGTTCAATACTCTCTTTTGGGATTCCTTCCTAAGGTACCTTTAGACAAGGGAATCTTCCTTGTGGCACCTCTAGGGGGTAGAACTCTCTTCTAGGGTTCCTTGCCTTTGGTACCCATACAGGGAGGTAATTCTCCATAGAATAGAGAGTGTGAATGGCCAAACAGTTATCACAGTCGCACAAGCACAACATTACTCTGGTTGTGTAAGCCCATTGAATAAATACAAAAGTAGGTATGTTAAAATGAATAAAAATACAGTTTTTGTGGCTGTTTGCATTACCTGTTAAAGAAGATGACATTATTATACAATGTGTGCTACTTTACAGTATATATAGGTAAGCAGCTGAGCTGAGCAGTATGCTTGTTTAGAAATGGAGCAACTGACAACCTGATCACAAAACATATCAAGTAGTTATCAGATTCATTGATCAGTCGGGTATGGTTCTTGAAGTATGGGTGGGATAGAGAACTAGACAGATGACCTGTAAATCTTGTTGTTTTTTATAATTAATAAAACACTGATTGAAATGAAGAAATCCAATTAAATCATGGTGATCATGTGATGACAGTGACTGACAAGTGGCTGTGGAAGTTTAATTTCTTTCACTATAACCCAATTTCAAAACTATAACATATCTGGCTAATTTATCTATATTCTGCTATAAGAGATGCGTGTATTGTACAAAAACTGATTCTGCACAGGAACTAGGTGTATTCAAATAGTTTTAGCCATGGTTTGAATTCAACAATTGAAAAAAAATTGGTTTTAACAGTTTGTCCAATTAGTATGAATCACATTAGATGGCTGTCAAACTACTGTTAACTGATGTCTGCTTGTGATATGAAAAACACTCTGTGATACTACTAATACTAGTGACTCACTATGTAAGTAAGTAAGTAAAAGTTTATTTGTTGTGCGCCCCATCCCAGAGGCTCTGAGAGCTGTACAGGAAGGTAAAAGAACAGTACATCAATAAATAAACATAAAAACAGGTAACAAAGATAAAAACAGATTAAAATCCAACTTAAATACAGTATAACTAAAATATTGCAGCAGTTTGCAGAGTACTTATGAATATTCTAAAATCTAAAGCTAAATATTGTATATCACTGATGCTAAGGATGGTAAAATGAAATTGTACTAAGTGAAGAGAAACCCCAAAACAGCAATATACAGACAGAAACACAGCTCAGGCATACAAGTTCATGGATAAAACTGAGAGTTGTTATGATCTGGGTGACAACTGTCTCACTCTACACTAGTTCATGTGTGGCTGATGACTCCTTCCAAACGGACAAGTTGAACAGTCTGACCATATCTAGGACAGAAAAAAGATGTGCATCTTTTTTCTTGATTTTTTTTAAAGGAATCAAAAAAGTAAAAAACAGAGACAATAAACACTACATTAAATCACTTAAATCGTATTTATTTGACAGCATCTTTTTTCAGGAGAAGGAGAAAATCTTTGTGAGGTACTGGGTGGATTTATGAAACAGGAGCCTCTTCAAGGATGATGGACTCCACCTGAAAAAAGAAGGGGCCAGTGCACTAGGGCAGATGCCTAACATCTACATCAGACAGTCAAAGTAGCTGCTGAGGAGACTGAGACTTTGGGAACAATGGTGGCTGGAGCTTGGAAGGGGAAACTAGCTAGTACTCCATGTCTGGGGGGCTTGTAGCAGCACAGGGGGTGAAAATTGGGTTGAGGTCCAAATTGGGCTGAGGGGAGGGGCAGTAGATAAGAGAAACACAAAGTATGCAGCCACCACAAAAAGCAAGAAATTAAAAAGATGATGGAAGAACAATACAGAAAGAAAGTTAAATAGCAAAAAAGGGTTTAGGAGTTAAATTAAATGGGGTCTGCCTTAATGCCAGGATCCTGGGTAATAAAATCAGCAAGATCCGGGCTATGGTGGCAGACATTGAGATGGGCCTGGTTACCATCACATAAACTTGGGTCTCAGAAAATAATGACTTGGACCCAACAGTACAAAATGTTAATGAAGGATACAGGAAAAGATAGATGGGGATGTGTGTACCTTTATGCCAGGTGTGGCATAGAGATTGCAGAGGATGTGGGCATCGCTGGTGCTGTTTTCATTGACCTGTCGAAAGCTTTTGACATGGTTCATCACCTACTCATGCTGGCGAAGCTCTAATCCGTTGGTGCCTCTGACCCCACTCTATCATGGTTCTGTAGCTACCTGGACAACCGCACTCAGGAGGTAGCTTTCCACAAGGCTCTGTCCTCCCCCAAAAAGATTACCCGTGGCATCCCACAGGGTCCACTCTCAGTCCTCTCCTTTTCTCCCTTTTCCTAAACAATATTCCCAGCCCTTCCCATCACAGCTGCACTCTCATGTACACCGATGACCTGGTTCTCTACTCAGCATCTAAATCGATGGTGGACATCAACTTCACTCTCTCAAATGATCTTCAAGTCCTTCAACAATGGCTCTCGAACAGCCATCAATATCTAAACTTGGACAAAACACGTGCCATGCTATTTGGTTCCTCAAAAAAACTGCCCTTCACGGCTCCTAAGCTCTTGGTTCACTACCGGGACGGTTCCTCTATCACAGTAGTTCTCAGACTTTGTCACAGTGAGCCTCCCCAAATCCATGGAAAAGATTTTGAGCCTCCCCCAAAAACTGAAAAAAATCTTGGGCATCCCCAAAGAAAAATAACATACTGTACTTTGTGCAGTACACCATGGATAAATTGAAATCCCTCTGAGTACTTGGCTCACATTTAGTTATTTGTCTTATACTGATGTGGAACCTTTGAAAAGAGCTCTTGTGCCCAAAGGTGTCATCTGAATAACAAATAAGTACAACAACAAATATTATTATTCAGTTTATTGTAACCCCACCACCCCCAGGCCAGCCTACATGTCCCACGCTTTTTCATTCTTGAACCATTGTTGCCCTTGTTGCAGTAACATTCATGGGTCAACCTACTTTTTCTGTTTCCTCTCTATATGAAATAACCTTTTCACTTACTTTGGCCTCCCACTCCATCCCTGCTCATAAGCAACTTCTAAGGGATTAGTTTGCTATTTCCTGCCATTACTCCGAGCACTTCTATGCTCAACCCTTGTGTTTGGGCTGTTCTGCCATCAGTCTACAAATTGATCAATTACCACCACTCATTATTAGTTTATTGTTCATATTTGTTTGCACTATTGTTCACTGTGTATTTCTTGATTGTTTTGCAGTTACCTTTTGGAATGTATTCACTCCCTACCCTTCCCTGGGTATACCTGAAATGAGCCTTGGCTCATTCACCTTCCCTTGTCACCTCTTAGTAAATAAATACATAAAATTCACCTACTATTATCCTCTTTCAGTTTGCTTCATCTCTTCACATGAAATATATAAAACTCAAAATTTAAATACAGTACTTTTTCAGAATTGCTTGAGCCTCCCCTGGAACAGGCTGGGGCCTCCCCAGGGAGGCTGGCCTCACCATTTGAGAACCCCTGCTCTATCACCAACATGTCCTCCTTCAAATACCTGGGGGGTCATACTAGATCCCTCCCTCAACTTTTCAACAAATGTCAACACAGTTTGTCGTGCTGTTAACACAAAAATTGGTGGTGCCTACCGAGTGCGCCACTCCCTCACACCATCTGCCAGATTATCTGTAGCAAGAGGAGTGCTTCTCCCTCAGCTCCAATATGCTCTACCTCTTATTTACTCTGCCAACTCCAGTGTGCTCAGCAAATGGGACACTTCCTATAACAATATCTGCAGATTCGCCTTAACTGCCCCTCACCTTACTCATCACTGCCTCCTCTACTCCGGTTTAAACTGGCTGTCGCCCAAGGATCTCTGGGCCTACTCCCTGGGGTGCTTTATTGACTCCCTAACTAGACCTCCTAGCCCAGACTCCCTGGCCAACTTGCTGGCTCCCACTTCCCAATCCCGTACCCTCAGGTCCTCCTCCTCTGTCCCTTTGCTCTCAATTAGATCTTGCGCTACAAAAATGGGCAAACAGGCATTCTCTTATTTTGCCCCTAAGTTCTGGAACTCACTCCCCCTACAGGTTAAAAATTCTGCCTCCCACCAGGTCTTTAAAAACTCTCTGTTGTCTCACCTTCACACCCTTGGTCACTTCAAATGCTCATAACATAACTACACTTGACCGCCAGCCTGAGGCCCGGACCTACTCCCATTTCTTGCTACAATATTGTTTTTAATGTGTTTTGAATCCTGACGTACCAGTTTTGTTGTTCTTATCTAGTGTGTATGATGTTAAGTTATTGTTTGTAACCTTATGTTCTTCTTTTAATTTAAGTTGTACTACTGTGAATACTTGTTCCTTTGTCCTGTGTTCTCCCGGGTCGTGCCTGAAAATAGGCAGGATTGTTGCCTAGAGCACTTACCCGGTTACCAAAAGCTAATAAATAAATAAATAAATGGGGGGGGACAGAGTCACTGTGAGTGCAACTCACAGCAACATCAGGGAAGAAGCTTCAGTTGAGGGTGATCTATAGAAGACCAATGCAAGGGGAAGAGAGAGAGACATGGAGCTTGGGGGAAGAACTAGAAAGGAGACTGGCAAAAATGTTTCAATTACTGCGGTGGAAGCAGATCATAAACTGTGTTTCAGATTGTCATTATTGCAAATAAAATTCAAAGAAAGGTATGGATGCATAAGCACTCTTCAATGTAAAATCTGAAACTGTATGCAGCACTGTAGGTCTGTTCTCTCAGTGACTTCTGGCAATGGTCACAATATTGTGTGTTGGGAGCTGGTGTATGTTCTTTTGGCAAAAGGCTGCTTTGTTATCACAATCTCATAATAATTAAACAAAACAAAAAACATTGCTTATTTTAGCTTGTTGCAGCTTAGGCCATGTAAACCGTGACCAACGCTTGTAGGACTAAGCGCATCTTATTGTAACGTGTATCAGCAGCTTGTTCGTCATGAAATACTGTTGATCTAGGGTTTACTGCATGTCCACAGCAAGGACTTTGTTACTTCAGCCTTCTCTGACCTCATAAAAACATGCACCAGCTTGGTGAGGCTCAGCAAATAGTGAGCACACTTGTTGACACTCTGCACAATATAAGACAGATAGTGCACAATACTTGTAACACTACCCTACACATTAGAGGAATGTCAGTGAAAGATCCCTGTGCTCCAGGGTAGTGTCTATGAAAACACCTGGTGAAAGTTCCCTTCTTACACATGGAGAGTCAGTGAATATGCCTGATGAAAGAACCCTATGCACTACGGTATAGTTAGTAAAGACAAAAAAAACAGAGGGGAGACTGCACACAGGGACCTGCAATAACAGGGGTACAAACAAGATGCTAGCAATAGCAGTGTGCTTGTAGTGATACTGGCACCAGTAAGTACTTGAACTCTCTTTCCATAATTGTTGGACTGGGGACTATGTGGTACAGATGCCTTCATAAACCATGACGGCTGTCATGGCTCCTTGTGCATATAAGAACTTGCTCTCTAGATTAGTAGGGCACTCAGTTGTAACACTTGTGTATAAGTTTTGCTGTCATTTCAAAAGTTGATGCCTTTTATATATGTAGACATCTGAGTTAAGAGTTTTAAACTATAAATATGCTTGGATTTTATTGTAAAAATTTCCATTTCTGGCATGCCTTTATAACTCCAGAGAGAGTTTAGACTTTCCGTAGTGAAATTGCTATTAACTAATCCGGTCACGCATGCTATTCATAGACTCACTGCAGCAGTCTGGAATATTGCTTTTTAAAATTCAGGACAGTTTTATTTTCAGGACTTGCCCAACAATGTGGGTATTACAATGCAATTGATGCACAAGCTTAGCTATTCCTTGTATTAAGGGATATGCCCCAATGGAGATATTGTATCAAATGGCAAGTTAATTGCATGGCATTCATATGTCTTTATGACAAAGTTGGGTAAGACCCTGCCCCATTTGTTATGCAGAGAGAGTTAAAAGCAATGGTCTATTCTGTCCTCTCTTATTCTGTCACTTGTCTACCTGTTGCCTGCCTGACTCTGCAACCAAATTTTCTTGTGGCACCTAAGAATTGGCCACTCCAATGGTCCAACAATTTTCCCATTATCCTCCTTCCTTCACTTGCTGATTCTATTCTTTCTTTCTTTCTCCCGTTGCTTGTCTGTCATTAAAAAAATATGTGAACCTTTATGTCAAACTGGGATCCCTTGGTTTGCAAATGTATGTAATTATATGGTTGTAATGACTGCAGAAAGCTACTTGGGTTTGTTAGAAAAGTTAGTAATTTGGAACACAGAGGGTTGACATTGAGAAGCCTTTTGGCCTTCACAAGTCTGTTGACAGAGTTGTCAGCAGGAAGTCACTTCCAGACAGAATTTATTAACTGATTTCACCTGTTAAGAAGTCTAGATGTACCCTTTAGGCTAATCACAGGAAGAACAATGGCAACGTTTTGTTACACTGTGTGAAAACGGTAGATATAGCTTAACAAGAAAAGGATGCAGAATTTATTTGCCAGGGAAAAAAAACTTATAAAAAGAGAGCAAAGTTTTGTTTGGAGAGTTGGAGAGATGGAAATTTATACTGAAAAGAGATTCTCAGATGAAGCACTTTTTTGTCTGTAATGCCTTTGTGAAGTGCTATCCTGTACAACTTTAATTTTTATTTTATTGTTTATAACAAAAAGCCACTTGTGAATTTTACCACTTCTGTTTTACCTATGCTTCCTGACCTATGTCTCTACTACAGTCTTGTACATTATCAAAAAAATAAAAAATAATGTTTAAAAAAAGTACAGCCCCCAGTAATTTTGCTTCAGCTACTACTACTGTTTTCACATTATTGATAAACAGTTTAATGTCACTTGGATTTCCTTTCGTAAAATTCATTCTCATAGCTGCAAACTCACTTTCATTTATAATCATTTTATTAGTTTCTGTCCATAGTTATAGCTTATTCAAGTCCAGCTGGAGAGAGTTTTAATTTTTATGTCTGCTTGTGCATGGGTGCTCAGCAAACATTTTGTTACAAAAATAACTGCATGTCAGAGGTGTGTCACTGTCGGTTCCAGTGCAGCTCAACCTGCAGTGGGCTCAACATTTACAGGTCAGTGATCAGCCAGGCTGATTGTGACACTGTTCTCTGCTTGCTGGGTGGAAACTTTGTGTATTTCAAAGGAGGAAGTCACTCCTATCACTGCCCAGCAAGTAGAGAAAACCGGATCAGTTGATCGCCCACCCGCCACAAAAATAAGCTGAGCTATCTGGACCACTGGCAAATTTTGAACCAACTGCAGGAACTGCGAGTTGAACCTCAGACAAGTAGTATTAGTAGTAAAAACTTTATTTTTAAACAGGAAAACATGTCATTAGGATAAATAATCCTGGCCGGCCCGGTGGCGCTGAGGGTTGAGGCGCTGGACACCACACCTCGCACCACGCCGGCGACCCGGGTTCGGGACCGAGCTCAGGTCATCGGGGGTTGGCCGAGGGGAGATAGGCTGGAGCATCCGAGGACAGCTCTCCTTCTCTGGGGGGAAGGGGGACTGCACTACCGGCAAACGGCGACCCCTGGTGGAGACTGGGGAGAGCGACGGCAAGCTGAGTCTCAGGGGGTATGATTGGTCACGGGCGGAAGCCGGCAGCCAATCAACCCCAGAGGCTGCTTCTTCGAAGAAGGGGGGGTGATGTTGTGGACGCCAGAGGATGCCCTGACGCTTAGGCACGCAACGTCCCAGGGGGGAACATGGAAGAAAATACCTCCACGGAGCCTGGATGATGGAGCACCAAGCCGGGGTCCTAATGTGCTGGCACCTACCCGCAACCCAAGGACCTGAACAGTACCCAAGATTCGGGGATCCCCTGACCCGACCCCGCCCGGGGGGTGTTCCGTGGCGCAATGATGGGACCAAGGGAGCGGAGGGGTGCTGGCAGGAGCAGGGCTTCATGGGTGCTACTGATGGACTGGCTCGGTGGGGAAGAAAAAATAGAAATTTCAAAAAAAAAAAAAGGATAAATAATCCTGTTTACAAGACAGTCCTGTATTATACAAAGAAAGTAATAAAATGTACACATACATCGAATATAACTTACAACACAAACATCAAGTACAGAATAAGCACAATTGATCACTTTTGACTCCACAAAACAACCAATCATTTAAAACATATGCAAATATATACAATAGACTTTTTGATTTTATGTGCAAAATTGAGACAATTCTGTGATCTCCTGTATGGATGGGTGAAGTGTATTTCAAGCTAATGCAGCCCTGGAAGGAAGGGACCTGTCCCCATATCTATTGAAGCATTTACTTGGTAAAATTTTATTTAAATGAACAGATCAGTTTAAGACCTTCTTGTTTAACCCCTCTCTGTTAAATAGAGTTTGAGAGATTGGGTGATGTGTAAATTTCAATTTATGCAATAATAATAAACAAGTTATGTTAACTTCTACTTCAAGTGGCTGCCAGTGGAGCTTACTCAACAACAAACGGTGATGTGTATGAAAACGACACTTTAAAACATATCTAGCAATCCTATGTTGGGTCCTATCAAGTCGCCCTAATAAAGATTTATTTGTTACCCTATAAACTAAATTACCATAGTTTAAAGTTGGTAATACAATTTGTTCTGCGATCCTCTTTCTGTCAGACATTCTCAAAAACCCTATAGTTTTAGTGCTCCCATGTTTTATTTACTTTCCCTAGTATGTTAGTTATTTGTTTTGCGAAGGTCATTTGGGAGTCAAAAGTGACCCCTAGGTAACAATTACTATCTACCAATTCCAATTGAGTTGAATTTTGGGTCTGAATCTTAAGTTTAGCTACCTTCTCCCCCCCCCCATCATCTTTATGGGGGGAGGGAATACATCACTTTAGTCTTTTTTACATTCATAAGCAACTTTGACCTGATGAACCACCCCTCAATGTCAGAAAAATCAGACTGCAGATTCAATTGGAGTTCCTCCATGGTTCTACCTGAGGCTATTATAGCAGTATCCTCTGTGTACAGCCTAACGGCTGTACGTGTTGCTGTGCTGGGCAAATCGTAATTAAATATAAGAAATAGCAGGGGTCCAAGAATGGTATGACAAGGAATGGCAAATGCTCACACTGCTAGAGCTGACACTTGCAATTGTTCTTTGCTGGCAGACATGAGTACCTCATTGTGAAAAGTACCACCCTGTCCTTATTATCTGAAACCCAAAGCCCACAAACACAATACTGTGACCGAGGGGGAGATGATTGCTATGTATTTATTTAATAAGCCTGCTTCACAGTATCTGGAACTCTGCTTGTGAGCACCTCGTTCTGTTGCTTGAATATGAATGGGCTCTGACACAGGACTTCACCCTGTAAATTCACCCAGGAAGCAGTCCCCACGAGAATTATAGGTTTAAGGTTGGTGGTTATGGGAGACTCACTAGGTGCTGATCAATATATACTCACATGGGCTGAAGATAGGAATGGTGCAAGCCACACCCAGGCAGCAATTAAAGTCTCTGACAAGGCAGGAGCAAACACAAAGTTTCTGGCCACATAAACATAGAAACATAGAAGTTGACAGCAGATAAGGACCGCAAGGCCCATCCAGTCTGCCCATTTCTTTTTCTACCTTTTATAAATGTGCCATCGGCCTTTGCTCTGTCAATGGCCTATCTATCCATACTCATCTGTATTGCTCCCTTATGCCTATCCCATGCCTGTTTAAAGCCCTGCACTGTATTCATATCCACCACTTCCTGAGGTAGGCCGTTCCATGCATCCACCACCCTTTCTGGAAAAGAACTTCCTCACATTACCCTTAATTGGCCTCCTCTAATCTCATGCTGTGTCCTCTTGTCCTGCTATTTTTCTAATATTGAAACATGTTAGACTCTTTCACCTTGTTAATGCCCTTAAGGTGTTTGAATGTTTTGATCATATTACCGCTCTCCCTCCTTTGCTCTAGGGTATACATATTGAGCTCCATTAATCTGTCCTCATATATTTTTTGATGCAGTCCCTGCACCATTTTGGTTGCCCTTCTCTGGACTGCCTCAATTTGGTTAATGTCCTTGTGAAGGTGTGGCCTCCAGTACTGCATGCAGTACTCCAGATGGGGTCTAACCAGTGTCTTGTAAAGAGGGAATGTTACCACCCTCTTACGACTTGTGATACCCCTACTAATACACCCCAACATCCCCCTAGCCTTACCTACTGTTTAGTGCTCTGCATGGATGATTTCAGGTCATCTGTGATGATGATGCCCAAGTCTCTTTCTTCCATTGTGACTGCCAGCAACTCCCCTCATAGCCTATAGGTGGCTTCAGGGTTTCTCTTCCCTATGTACTTGATCTTGCAATTCTTTGCATTAAACCCCAGTTGCCACTCTTCTGAACATTTTGCTAGTTTATCCAGATCTCTTCTCATTCTGCTCACCCCATCTAGATCATCTACTCTGTTGCAGATCTTGGTGTCATCTGCAAACAGACAAACCTTACCCTCCAGTCCATCTGCAATGTCACTAATGAAGATATTGAAGTGGACTGGCCCCAGGACTGATCCCTGAGGTACCCCACTTGTGACTTGCATCTCTTCTGACTGTATACCATTTAGCACCACTCTCTGTTTTCTGCCTGTCAACCAGTTTGCCACCCAGTTGACCAACTTCTGACCCACCCAAGCCTACCCAGCTTATTAATCAATATTCTATTAGGAACAGTATCGAAAGCTTTGCTGAAGTCAAGGTAGGCAACATCAACTGGTCTCTCTCTTGGTCCACCACTCTGGTTACCCAGTCAAAGAAATCTATTAAATTATTTTGACAGGACCTTCCTTTTATAAACCCATGCTGTCTTGGATCCTGTGCTCCTATAGATTCCAGGTGTTGTACTATCCTTTCCTTAAGGAGTGCCTCCATAATCTTGTCCACTACTGAGGTAAGACTGACTTGTCTGTAGTTCTCTGCCTCCTCCCTGCTACCACTCTTGTGGAGTGCGATCACATGGGTCCTTCTCCAGTCTTCTGGGACTTCTCCTGTGCTCAGAGACTCACTAAACAGTTCTGATAATGGCTCTGCTAGTTCCACCCTTAACTCCTTTAGTACCTTGGGATGTATGCCATCAGGTCCCATTGCCTTGTCCACCCTGAGCTTATCGAGCTCTTGTAGGACCCTTTATTTTGTGAAGGGACCAGTGCACACCTCCCCTCCCCCTGTGTCCATGGTGCTGAGCTGTGGGCCCTGCCCTACCTTCTCTTCAGTAAATACTGAGCGGAAGTATCTATTTAGGATGGATGCTTTTACATGGTCCTCCTCCTCACATGCCCCCCTTATCCCCTTTGATCTTAGTAATACCCCCTCTGGACTTTCTCCTTTCACTAATGTATCTATAGAAAGTCATGTCACCTTCTTTTACTGTTTGTGCTAGTGTTTTCTCGGTTTGAGCCTTTATCTGCCTTACTGCCTTCCCTGCTTCCCTTAGGGAAGTTTGGTATGCATCCCTATCTTCATCCTGCTGCGTTCCCTTATATTTCCTGAAGGCCAGCTTTTTGGCTCTGACCTTTTCTGCTACTGTTTTTGAGAACCAAAGTGGTTTCCTTCTTCTTTTGCACTTCCTTTTCTCTATAACACAATGGGATGTTGCTTCGAGTATTGCATCCTTAATGCTTGCCCACTTTGCCAGTACCCCCTCACCTGTATTTCTTTTTGCCAGGGCTAGCTTAACTTTGTTGGCCATCTTATCAAAGTCAGCTCCTCTGAAGTCATATATTTTGGCTGGCAAACCAATGAATGACTTGTGCTATGATACTTACATACCCACGTTAACACAGATGAGATGCAAAAAACCTTAATCAGTTAGCTTGTAGGATTAGCTTTGTCTCCCATCATCTCACTTGAACTCAAATCAGTTGTGCTGCATCCCGTGGTTCAGTCAAGAGGGATGGCATGCGATTTAAACCCCACAAATTTTAAACAATAGAGTTCTAATTTGGATAAAACTGAGCATATTTTCAGCATGATACTTTATACAGTGAGGTACTGTATATAAAATTAAAACCATCCTTTACTTATACAATCTCCTATTTGTTTTAAAACACCTCTGGTAACATTCAAGTCCAGACAACAGTTCACAGATATGAACTCATTGTTTAGAAAATATGAAGTGATGGAAAATTGTATAGATAAAAATGTAAATGAAATAAAAGGTTTGAAATAAGTATGTACCAATACAGAATTACTTACAGTACTGCCAATATAAATAGCTTACTAACACAAAAAAGTGTGAGTTTAAGTAAATTTTACCAGTACTACCAATATAAATAGCTTACTCATACCTCTCAACTGTCCCTGATTTTCAGGGACGTCCCTGATTTTGACTCAAAATTTTACTCTGTCCCTCCTAAAATTGGTGTTTGTGTGGCTAAACAGTGGGGATTGTAAGCACAAAATAATGTCAAACATTAAAGTTACAGACGTGTTCTTCTTTAGAAAATGCATTTTGCACTAAGTCCCATATTCTACTAGCTTTCTGGGTGGATATCTCTAATTCTAAAGATGTGTCCCTGATTTTGGCCCTTTGTCCCTGATTCATGTGGCAGAAGGTTGAGAGGTATGAGCTTACAAACACAAAATAGTGCGAGTTTAGATACATTTTACCAGAGTATGATTTCTGAGGTTTCTGAAAAAGTATTTCTCGTTCTCTTTAGTTTTTTTTTTTTAAAGCAGCTAGTAGCTAAAATACATGTGTTTTCTTGAAAATAGAATGCATTTCACAAAAAACTGGTGATTCAGATAAGGCACTAACAAACTGGCAACACCAACAACTCAAAGTCATTATTTTTGCTTTATATTAGACAAGGTTCATAGCTCGCCAGAGCTCCTTGCAGACCAATATTATTCTGAAATAATACAAATCACATATACAAATATATAAATCTGCACAAATGGCTCAAGAGTAAGAGAATGAAAGATATAATGAAAAATCACTCACTTTGAATATATATAAAAGACAGTCGGGTACGGTATCTAAGAACATAGGCTGAGGGGGGAAGGGGATGGATGAGATTGAACCCAGTTAAATTATGAATGAGCTGATTTTAAGAGAAGCAGAAATATAATGAATCACGTGCTATTTCAATAGGAGTCACTGCCAGTTTGGCAAATCACTGATGGTTTCATTACTTTTGATCAAGTGGTTTGAAAAAAAATGAATAGAATAGTTCCAGATATATAAAACGTACAAAGAATGAGAAATACAAATACACATCTCATGCTGAAGTGCCAGTCGATGACAACTTTACATCTCTCTGAACCTAAGGATTCATTTGTACTGTGATACAAAACCAACAAATAAAAACAAGATACTGTGAAGCAAACACGTGATTCACTCTTCATTTTTTCTCACCTCAGATTGTGAGCTGTTCATATTTTTGTTTCGGTGGCAAAATAACTGACAGGCAGCAGCGGGACATGAACTGTGAGTGACAGCCTGTCATGCACTGTGAGAGGGAGCACGTTCAGAGTTGCAGATCGAGAAGGCACAGGCTGGGCTTGCTCGTTAATGGCAGAAACTGATGGAACCTCCAGCAGGACGTCTCAGTTGGGGACGTGCACGCTATTGTTGAGTTTTATCACATAGAATTGTTAAAATTGCAGTTGTAGATTTTACCTGCATAGAGTATTAGACTGTCTGCATTCTTCTTCCTCTAATCTACTCTAAAAACCTGCATTCTTTGTCCCCAACCTACTCTAAAAACCTGTCCGAGTCTAAAGTGTGCTGTGAAGCACTCTAAGAACTCCCTTGCTCTAACTAATAGCCTTGATCTTTACTGCTCTAGTCCTTGTTCCAAATACTATTTTTCTTCCCACTGAACTCTCAGACCAGGATGCTTGTGTTCTTCCTCTCTCCATGCCCTGTTTTTTCCTGACTTTGCAGCTTGCTCCAGTAAGCCCCCCCCCCCCCCAGGTGTAACAGCTCTTCTGTGAAGGTGTTGCTCAGCTGCATTGCTAATCTATCTGCCCTGCCCTGAAAACCTCCCCTGCTATTGTCTCCTCATCTACTTGGCACCTAGGTTTCTAGTGCCCATTGTCCCCGTTAGCCTTAAATTAACAGACCCTTCTCCCTTCCACAGGCATCCTCCCCTGAACAGGCAACTGCCTCCTCCTGCAAGCTACGGGAGCCACTCTGTGTGTATCACCATTTTTTTTAAGGTGTCTATTTTCCCATTAACAAATTATACTGCAAAGCCACCAGAGGGCAGCAACTCAAGGAGCGTGCAATTCTCTTCCTACTGCTTTCCCCTAACACTTCTAAAACATGCATCACTGCCCCTTAGTCTTCCTCCTTCCCTCTCTTATGTTTTTAAACTCCATTGACCTCATTAAGGAACACCCAGTGCTGAGTGTGCATCCAGATTTCAGCTCAGACAGGGCTCTCTCGCTCGAGTCTTGCTGCCCCCCACTCCTAAGTTAGATATGTCATCACAACAGTTCTGTTTCCCTGGCACTGCATATCTTGAACACACCGAGTATTTTCAAACTGCCTTGTCCTTCCCCTATGTAAACCAAAGGCCCAGGAGGGCCTGACAGGATCAGTCCTAGGCTACTCAAGGATGGAGCCCAGTCCCTCTCCAGACCCTTGACCTGGCTCATTAGCAGATCCCTGCTCGTAGGAAACGTTCAACACCAGTGGAAACAGGCAAATGTGGTGCCCATCCACAAGGGTGGCTCCAGGGAACACACAAGCAATTACAGACCTATCTCCTTGCTCTGTTTGCTTGCTAAACTGCAGGAAAGGCTCATATATAGACAACTCCATGACTACCTGGAGACACACCTACTACTAGTCCCCTCTCAGCATGGTTTTAAAACCAATCATGGCACAGACACTGCCCTCATGAACCTCGCGGCAGAGATACTCAGAGCTATGGACATGGGGACCCCCACTGGTGCAGTATTCATAGATCTATCCAATGCTTTTGACCTTGTCGACCACAACCTCCTGCTAGTCAAGCTGAACAAAACAGGCCTTGACCCTCAAGCTCTCAAATGGTTCAAGAGCTACCTATCTGGCCGCTCACAGAGAGTCATCTGGAAAGGAGCGCTATCAGGCTCACTACCCCAAAAAAGAGGGAGTTCCACAAGGCTCAATCCTTGATCCCCTACTATTCTCACTGTTCATGAATGACTTAACCCTCCACTGCGGGGGCAGCTCGGTAGTACAATATGCAGATGACAGTCATCTACCACTCCTCGGACAACCTGGCGGATCTTAGTCCCCTACTCCCAAGCTGATCTTACATCACTGGAGGCCTGGCTAAAAACAAACCAAATGGTCTTGAACACAGGCAAAACTAAAGCCGTGCTGTTCGGGCCCAGATCCCTGGGACAAGACAGAACCAACTCTTTATAGCTTAAATCACATATAGGAACCAACATTGAAGTAGCTGCCTCCTTAAAATACTTAGGGCTCACACTTGATCAAGGCCTCTCCTACAAGAACCATGTGGAACAAGTGACAAAGACCATCCACTGTAAACTAGGCACCCTGTATCGGATAAAGGACCAGCTTATCCCAGAAGCTAGGCTCTCCATTGCCTCCAGTGTCTTGCTCCCCACACTGACCTATGCGGCCCCTGTAATGCGGGGTATGGCCAAGTAGAGGCCAACCAGCTGCAGATCTGATACAACAAGGTAGCATGGTTCACTACCCAAGATCACTCCAGAAGCCACCACTGTGATACACTAGCCAAAGTACAGTGGCCTTCTTTTGAAGCATGCCTCCAGTACCCCCTCCTGTGCCTAGCGTTCAAGTTACTCAGCCCATCTGCTCCACCCAGCCTAACAGCTACTATTGCCACCAAGCACAACACTCGGATCCTGAGGACCTCAGGGCAGACTCAACTGGAAACCCCCAGAGTCAGGACCAATGCGGGCCGCAAGTCATTATCCTTCATGGCCCCCTACCTGTGGAACAAACTTCCACCCATTGTACAAGAACCCCCCTCTCTCATGAACTTCCGTACCAGGCTGAAGGCCCACATGCTTGAAGCCAGCACTTGCCGCTGTCAGGACACCTGACAGTCCCCCCCCCTATACTTATGCTAACCCCTAAACTGTTCAACCTTGGTACAGCACTATCTCTAATCTCGCTAGCTACCTGATGTACTAGGGTCTTGCCATACCATTTACAGATGATATACCATTATGCTCTGTACCAATGACAAAGACTGTAACCTAAAACTACTCTGTATGTACTCTGTAACCTTTTCACTGCTTGTAATTCTACATGCAATGTCTCTTCCAGTTCGCACCTGAAAAAGGGACCTTCGGGGCTCAGTGGGCCTACCCGGTCATCAAAATTTAATAAATAAATATATCTATGAGCCACCATTCATCCCTGTCCATGTGGCACTGTATGCATTAACCCTCTTTTGACAATACACAGCCCCTCTTTCTTCCTCTCCCAGGAATAGCTCCCTCAAATGGGGTCGTCTTCTGCTCCTCAAATTTATATTTAATGAATTATAGAAAATGTTCTTATTACTGCTACTGTATTCTAGTAACGTTGAACTAAATCATGGACCCCCCCCTTGCCTATTGTGGCACCTTCTGACCTAGCTCAGCTGAAAGGCATCAGCTTTGTGCACATCAATGCATGCAGCTTACTCAAAAGATTGGATTTAATACAGTCCTGGGTCCTTCATACCTCACCAGATGTACTTGTGATTACAGAAACATGGCTGAAAGCATCTACCACTGACCGTGCCATCAATATCCCTTCTTATAGCATATTCAGAGCAGACAGGTCCTCCGGGTGGGGGAGGGGTTGCGATCTATGTTTCAGATAAACTCTCAGTTTCTGTCCTAGACTCCACATCCACACCTAAGGAGTTTGAAAGCTGCACTCTAAAAATCTCCTTACCCTCTAACAAGACCATTGTAATCTCTGGTTGTTACAGACCCCCTTCAGGAGGTCTTGGGATAATCCCTCACCTCCGCAGAATATTGGAAGCCACTAACTCTGAATGCTCATTCATGGGGGAATTTAACTTTGACTGGAACGCCCACTGTTCAGGATTTAAAACCTATGTGATGAGCATGGTTTCTCAGCTAATTGGTGATGTCACCCATAAGGTGCCGGAACGGGGGGGGCCACTAGGGCCATGGCCCTACCACTTTTATTAGTGGCCCTATCACTTTTTGCTATCATGGTAATATATTTAATAGGGGAAAATTTACCTCTTACGTCCTTGGCCCTACCACTTTTCAAACCATTCCGGCACCATTGATGTCACCCACCCCAACACCAAAAACACAGATCACAGTACCCTCCTCAACCTGATCCTTGCTAATAGACCCCATGAAATAGCATATAGTAAAGTAAAGTTTATTTAAAAAATGCTTTTCTAATTATCAAAATGCTTTACAAAACAAGTAAACAACAATACAATATTAATAATGTAAAATCATAAGCCATAAAATCATAAGCCATAAGCTTTAGAAAATAAAGTTTTCAACTCTACTTTAAAATTCTCGACATCAGGCAGCTTCATATCCGACGAGGTAGAGAATTCCACAGGGCCGGAGCTGCATATGAAAATGCATGAGCTCTTGATGTTTTTAAACAAACCCTAGGAATCTCTAGCAATCCCTCGTCTGTGGATTGGAGTGAGCGAGAGGAGTAGTAGGGAATAAGGAGATCTTTCAGATACTGAGGTCCTGTTCGTGTAAGGCTTTATAGGTCAGTAACCCAACCTTGAAGGTGATTTGCCATTGTACCAGCAACCACTGCAGCCCACGCAGAACAGGCATAATATGACTATACCTAGATGTTCCAGTCAAAAGCCTGGCTGCTGCATTCTGCACTAGCTGCAGGCGATGAATTTCAACCCCCAGTAGCCCCAGATAAAGGGAGTTGCAGTAATCAAGGTGAGTGGTCACAAAGGCATGGACCAGGGTAGGAAGGTCAGCCGGAGGAACCAGGTGTTTTACCCGGCGATATTCCTCAGATGGGAAAAAGAGGACTTAACAACGGCTGGCACCTGTGATTTCAGGGTCAAACCGCTGTCAAAAATAACGCCCAGGTTCTGCACCTGGCCTGAGGTCAAGAGCTGGGCATCACCAAGCCAAAGGCCTGATGGTACTTCAGCCCTATGACCCGCCTCAAGGTGACCCGGGTCCACAACCAACACCTCGGTCTTATCCGGGTGTAACCTCAGCCAGCTGGCGCTCATCCAGTCATTGATTTCGGCTAGACAGCTGTTAAGCAGAGAGACTGCATCATCCTGACCAGGAGTAAAGGACAGATATAGCTGGGTATCATCTGCATAGCAGTGAAAACCCAGACTGTAATGCCTAATGATATCTCCTAATGGCAGCATATAAACTGCGAATAACATGGCTGCCAAAATGGAATCCTGCGGCACCCCACAGGACAGAGAGATGGTATCAGAGGAATAAATCCCCATTGTAATCCTCTGAGTCCACCCCATGCGGAAAGATTGAAACCAAAGAAAGACTGTACCAGACAGTCCACAAAGAAATCACAGGTGCTCCAGCAGCACTCCATGATCCACAATATCAAAAGCTGCAGAGAGATCAAGAAGGACTAGAATAGTACAAGACTTTCGATTTCTCATAATTAGGAGATAATTTAAAACCCAGACAAGAGCAGTCTCAGTGCTATGTCTTTTCCTAAACCCCGACTGGAGAGCTTCATAGATGTTGTGATTCATAAGATGGTCATCCAACTGTATCGCAACCACCTTTTCAATAACCTTACCCACAAAGGGCAGGTTAGAGATAGGTCTGTAGTTAGCTGGGACGTCTGGATTCAGTGAAGCTTTTTAAGGAGTGGTTGAACGACCGCTTTCTTTAAGGGGGCCGGGAAAACCCCTTACTCCAAAGATTTCCAGACAATTTCAGCAAGGATCGGGCAGATAATATTTACACAACTTAATAACAGTGGTGTAGGGCCCGGATCCAAACAACTGGTTGGTCGTACAGTCTGGATAATCCTTACAACATCCGTGAATGCCAGCCTACTAAAGTCAGACCAGGAGACACAAGGGATTGCTTCCTCTCGCTGACCATCACAATTCCCTATAGAGAGCGCAGGACAGATCCCCGATCTGATGCTGGCAATCTTATCTGTGAAGAATCGAGCAAGCTCATCACACTTCATCTGTGAAAAATCTCTTTCAGACTGCAGACAGAGTGGATTGCACAATCTGTCTACAGTCTGAAATAATTTGGCTGGTCAATTCTGCGCAGCAGTAACCTCCCTGGACAGGAATTCTGCTTTCTTACAGGTGATTGCTGATTGATAGACCTTAAAATGGTCCATCAATCTAAGTCTGTCAGCATCTAGGCCAGACTTTCGCCAAGCTCTTTCTAACCTTCATCCTACTCTCCTCAGCTCCTTCAGTGAATCATCAAACCATGTCGATCTTGAATGCTGAGTGAGTGGACGAACACAAACAGGTGCAATTTGATCCGGGGCATCACCCACAGCCTTATTATAGGCAAGTATGAGATCCCCTGGATCTGTGCACTCATTTGAAATGCCCGATAGGTCCAACACCGCCAGAAGGCCTTCTAGGGTAACTCCCCTTAAAGGGCGGTATTGTACCATCTCCATAGGAGTAGGCCTCTTTAGGGGTGCCCCAAATCTAAATCTTATGGTGTGATGGTCTGTCCTCACATTTGGTTCCACTCCCAAATGCGTGACCTCCAACTCCAGTAGGAACACTAGGTCCAATGAGTGACCCACCACGTGGGTAGTAGAGGTAACCACCTGTGTACGGCCCAACATTGTCATCAGTTGGAGGAGATTTTTCCCTATATATATATATATATATATATATATATATATATATATATATATAGTGTATATTATGTATATAGTGTGCTGCATCATTTGATGACTCCACATTGCTTTGCTATTCTCTGCTACTGCATGTGTTGTATATTTTGCTGTGTAATGTTTACTGACTCCAAACTGTTGTTTCATTACTGACCTATGTGTACCTTACCCAGGTCTACCTTGTAAATGAGCTCTTCTCAATGGTGTTTCGCCTGGTAAAATAAAGATTGATTGATTAAAGATGGAATTCATGGTGACTCACTCATGTAACTATTTCATTAAATTAATAAATATTAGTTGATAAGTTTGAAATGTAACCACAGAACCATGCAAATATGAGACAGAAATACAGTTTAAGACTAAAATCATTTTTATTAGAAACAAAAAAAAAGATCTAGTACAGTTGACAGTTTCCCTTTAAAGGGAGATTGTTTTGTTCATCTCCCATAAACTTAAACTGTGAAATCAAGAGTCTGGTACATTATTTATCACTCCACATCACCTGAGCTTCTATTTTTGAGCATCAAACATAGAAACAGAAAATTTGCTGCAGATAAGGACTGCTTGATCCACATAATCTGCCCATGTTTCCCAGCTTAGTATCACTGCAGATACTACTTGATCTCCTACCCATTCACCCCTCCCCCTCCTCTTTCCTTAAGACTCCTTTATGCCTATCCCATGTATTTTTGAGCCCCACTGTTTTTGTCTAAACCATCTCTGCCAGAAGAGTGTTCCAGACATCCCCAAGCTTCCCTTATCTGGTACCCATCCATAGACCCCTTTCCCCAGAAAGAATACACAGACACCAATCTTGGAGGAAATGGCCGCAGCCATGCGTTTATTGGTTACAAGCCAGACTGACAGCAGCGTGCGCACTTACGAGGATCAACAGTCTGAGGTTACCAGGGCCAAGGCTTACCGGCCGCCCCTCGTCAGGCGCCGTTAGCCTTGCAGGATGGCTATACCTGCTGAAGGAGGACCGCGACCCCTCACCCTGGTCAAGCTACTCAGTTTCCACCTCCATGCCAACCAGAGCAGGGGGGCCACAAACCTTTTGAAGAATACGGCTCACTACCACCCCTGCCAACCATTCACTGTAATCGTGATCCTCCCGAGATGCCACAAACATGACTGCGACAATTTGACATTCATCTATGCCCTGACTATTTGATCTTCCCTATTTGGTTCTTCCACTTCTAACTCGGTTTTCGCACCCTTTTTGGAGGAGGTGAAAAACCCAGAAACCATTTTACAGGGAAAAAACGGGAAAAGCCGCTCCCCAACCCCTATTGCGGTCACCCTTAAGGGGTCAGAAAAGGGGGACCATAGCTGCCTGGCCCCACTACCCTGCTTTTATGAGGGTGGATGGGTGGGTGATCCTGAGAGGGTGAAAGGAGAAAGAGGCAGGACTGCTAGCTGCAGTCTCAGATATCCCCTTTCTCCTCTCCCCTATAGGATGTGACCCCCTTCCCATGTGGGAAGCCTTGGTGGTCCCTGTATCCAATCACTTGACTCCTAGTAACCCCTTCAGACCCACCATCTGTTCACTTCCCTCCACCACCTCTTTCTGGGTCCAAGGGATGATGGCCCAAGACAAAATACGGTTTCCGCCAGTTGTTGCAGCCCATGCATTACCTGGTACCCATCCACAGACCCCTTTCCCCAGAAAGAATATACAGACACCAATTTTGGAGCAAATGGCTGAAGCCATGCATTTATTGATTGCAAACCAGATTGAGCACAGCATGTGCACACGGGAGGATCAACAGTCCGAGGTTACCAAGGCCAAGGCTTACTGGCCGCCCTCCATCAGGTGCCGTCAGCCTTGCAGGATGGCTATACCTGCTGGAGGCAGACCTCAACCCCTCACCCAGGTCAGGCTACTCAGTTTCCACCTCCATGCCAACCAGAGCAGGGGGACCATAAGCCTTTTGAAGAATATGGCTCGCTACCACCCCTGCCGACCATTCGCTGTAATCGTGATCCTCCTGAGACACCACAGGACAGACAACGTCCGACCTCCCAAGCTGACTGCTCCCTTAATTCCTACAAGATCCATGCCTGCCTCTCCTAATTCAGTTCCCCCTTCTTTGGGACAGAGGCCTGTCTTGGCTACCTCACCTTGGCCCAAAGCTTGTATCTGGCTACGTCTTTCCATGATCCCCCAAGCTACCGCCTGACCCCGCTTATCCCCCAAGCCGGTCCTAATGTGGGCCATGTGTGACAGGGACCACCACCACCACTCCCTCTCTGACCTGGTAACTACTGGATTAGCTTGGCCAGGTGAGCAAGGTGAGCAAGGTGAGCAAGGTGTGCAATGGCTACTCTCCCCATGGTTCCCTCTTCATGCTCCCATTAGCAAGTCCATGGTCATCTGCCTTCCAGGCCTCGATGAGAACCTTCGAATGACCCCTTCCACCAGAGCCACCTTTTGCCCCGATGTCCTTGTAGCATGAAGGTCTAGCTACCAGCCAGCTCAAACCATCCTGTGGGGGACCCTGGAAAACAAAAGTTGTTATTGCAAATGAGGGCTCACATACCTCAAGGACGCTTGGGACTTCCATCGCCCCAGCACCTGAATCTGGCTATATGCCTATCCCAGATTCCTTGCATGTATGGCCACCCTGATTCTGAAGGAGTGTGTCCCATGTTCCTTTGGATCCAGCCCTGCCTCCCGGACTGCATTAGCCAAGTTGGCCCTGAACTGGTAAGCCATGACTGGAGCCCCATCTGCATGCCTAAAGAACACACCCCCTGACCTTGGTGCGGCTGCCATATAGGCCTGCACCCTGTCATGGATGTTCCAAGACACCCCAGGCAGATCCTGCACCAGGCACCAGTGGCCTTTCTGCTCTTGGCTGGTCTTGCTCTTCTGGAGCCTCACCCAGGCCCCTTGTGCTGTCACGAGCACATCACCCTCTTTCAGCCCAATGTGCTTGGCCCTCCTGGATGGCTGAGTAACTTCTTATAGCCGGAATACCCCACAAAAAGCCATCAGAAACATGGTGTCAAACATGAGCACCTCAAATGGGGTCCAACAGACCTTTGTCAAGACCCCCCCCCCAATGTTCTCGAGGGTCATCGGTGTGATTGGGCACCTCGTGTCCTGGTGCAGGGCAACTGACTTCACCCATCCCTCCAGCACCTTCCTCACCCTGAACACTTTTGTGATGTCCATGATTCCCAAGACCCTGGAAACCCAGGACAAGTTAGCGAGGCACCCTGCCACAACCCCCAGCGTAGCCCCCACCTGCTTTGACTGCAGGATGTACTGGCACAGCTCCTCCACTGGAATGGTTCAATCCTCCAGCCATGTCGCCTGTGCCCTCATGCCTAAAAAATGTTCAACATCCCTCCGATACACTTCCCTTGTCCTAGGTGCAATGGAGTTACCTACCCATTTCCAAGTCAAGGTGTCACTACCCTCCACAAGAAGGGGGTACCTCCCATGGCTGCTGCTCCGCTGCTTGAGCCAGATCCCAAAACCTTTGCCACTGTGAATGAGACAAAGCATCAGCGATCTCGTTATCAACCCCTATTATGTGAAAGGCCTTAAAGGAGATGTTCAATAGCAATCATTTTAGAACAAAGATGCACATCAAGTTCCCCATAAGGCCCTTCGGCCCCAACTGCCTGTTAATTGTGTGTACAACCCCCATGTTGTCCGACCTGAAGAGGACCTTGCGATCTTTCAGCTGTTCACACCATAAATGCAGGGCTACCACTATGGGAAAAAATTCCAACAGAGTGATGTTTTTAAGCAGCCCCGCCGCCTCCCATTCAGGTGGCCATTGCCCGGCACACCACTCCCCCTGAAAGTATGCCCCACACCCTAAAGATCCCACTGCATCTGTGAACAGCTGAAGCTTGCACTCTCCATTGTCCACCTGCCAAGCTTCAGGAAGACCTTCCATACCCGCAGGTCCTCGTGAAAGCCCTTCATGACCCTCAACCTGTGATGTGACCTGGTGCACCCCCCTCTCAGCTTGGCCATACGGTGCATGAATGTGCGCCCCATGGGAATAACCCAGCAAGCGAAGTTGAGGTGTCCCCCCAGCTACTGCAACTGCCTCAGGATTACCTTCTTGGCCCCGTCCATTGATTCGAGCAGGCGTTTTAGCGCCCCCACCTTCTCCTGGGGCAAGTGGCAGAGCCTGTTGACGATATCGATTTCAATCTCCAGAAACACTAGAACCCTGGCTGGTGCCTCGACCTTACCTGGGGCTAAGGGGACCCCAAAGTCCCTGCAGATCACCATGAAGGTGGCCAGTGTCTTTTTGCAATACTTCCGGCCATCTGCCCGGGTGAACAGAAAGTCGTCGAGGTAGTGGACCACAAGTTTGTTTCCTGATTGCCTCTCCATCACCCAGTGCAGGAACCTACTGAATGTCTCGAAGACTGTGCAAGCTACAGAGCAACCCATGGGCATGCAGTTGTTGATGTAGTACTGGCCCTCAAACTTCATGCCCTGTAGCTCCCTCTTATCTGGGTGAACAGGAAGTAGCCAGAACGTGGACTCAATGTCCGCATTTGCCAAGAGTGCCTGAGGCCCCACCTCTTGCACCACCTTAACTGCCCCGTCGAAAGATGCATATTGGACGACCATTTGACACAGGTCAATGTGGTCATTCACAGAGTCCCCCTCTGGGTAAGACAGGTGGTTTATCATTCTGTATTCCCCCAGCATTTTCTTTGGTACAAGCCCAATAGGTGATACCTTCAATGCTGGACTTGGCAGGGCAGAAAATGGCCCACTAATCCTCCCCAGCTGCCTCTCCTTTTCCAGTTTGTCCTGGACTATCTGCGGGCGATCCCTGGTGAATTTCAGGTTCTCTCCCTCCTGGCCCCCCCAGGGTCCTGTATATTGCAACCTGAAACCCACCGTGAAACCCTCCCTGAGCAGGTTGGCAGCCTCCCTGTCCGGGTACTGTGCCAACCACTGTCTAATCCTGTCCACCCTTATCGGGGTAGGCAGGCCTGCCACGTTGCTGCTTCCCCAATTTTCTCACAGCTCATCTGAAGCCCCCTCAAATGACTGGGGTGACGTACACTGGATGAAAGAATGCTGCCATCCGCAGGCCATGCGGGAATGTCAAAAGTGGCACAAGGCCCTAGTGCACTTTGCCTGGTTGTACGCATAGCAGGCCTGTCCACTGCCTGTGACCCCTTTGGGCTTTGATGGTGGCACTGGCCACAGTGGCAAGCCACTGTCAGTGTGTACCACTCCCCCACCATGCATGATGTCCACCAGCGGAGTCATGTCCATTGTCTCCCACCCCAGGGACCCGTTTTCCTGTCTCCGCCTTCTAAATTCCTTGTCATACTCAAGCCATGCCATCCCTCCTTTTCTCCTGTGCATGAGCATGATCCTGTTCTGGTATGTGTAAAGCCCCAGCCCCCAATCCTTGTCTGTCTGTAGTATAGTGCCTGCAAATATGAAGAAGGCCACTATCCAATTCTTGAATGTCTGGGGGAACTTTAGGAGGTTTTTTCTCTGTCTCCTCCCCTTTTTCCTTCTTCTTGTCCTTCCGTTCCACCAGTCTGTTCAACAAGGAGAACATGTCAATGTACTCCCTGCTCTTGATTTGCTGCCTAACCTTCTCCGTAAGGTGGGACCCCAACTGCTTGTCTAAGCCTGCATGTGAGCTTGGTGAAGGGGGAGAGGGCACGGCTACAGACAGTGCTGGTGTGGTCATCATTCCCATGGCCAGGTCCTGTAACCCTGTCTGCTTTACCATCGCTGCCATGAGGTCCAGTAGCTTGTCTAACTTGGCCTCCGCCCCATCGGTAGGAGTGACCACAGGCCCCCCTCCTTTCCTCATTGTTGGTCTGCCTCTGCAACACGGGGATCCCCTCTTCCCCTGTGACCTCCTGCCTGTGTGGGGATTGCCCTCCTACCCCTAATGCCATGTTGAGGACTTTGCTGCACTTCCCCATCAGTCAGTTCCTGAGCCCTGTTGCTCTGCTTACCTCTCCCCAGTGTCCTAGGCACCTTGGCCGGAGGTGCCACCTTCCCTTTCGCTGGCCTCTTTTGTGTTGGCACACCCTGCCTGGCCATCGATGTTGATGGGCCCTCCAGCCCCTCCAAGCAATCATCCAGCCAAGCGGCTCCCTTCTTCTTGTACATCTCTCAAAGCTGCCCTTCCAGGCCCTCCATGGATTTCTGTGATGGGGTTCTCTGCCGGGTAGCCATAATCTGCAACACACTGAAAGCCTCCCCCGACAGAAGAGATCGGTTAATGGTGTATCCCACTTTAGGCACCAGGGTGGTCCAGGGAGAGCCACCTTACTTGGCATGCCTCGATCTCTCTCTTTCCTGCCCCCACCCGGCCCGGTCAGGCTGTGCTCCTTCTCCTCATGCAGCGCAGAGAAAAAGGGGGGCCCTACCCAGCTGACATGCCAGTCTCACTGGGTCGAACCGCCGTGCAAGGCCCATCCCTAACCATTCCCATAGCTGCCACGTTACAGTTCATCATTTATATTATAGATATATATCTTTATTTATTATTTTTTTTATATGTATAGGTCCCCTCCCCTTCCGGAGTGGAAGCCTGGCGAATCCCCCCTGCTGGCGCCGCCCATCTGGGGGATGCTGCCTATCTCGGGTCGTCACCCACCAGGCAGCAGAAGCTGCTGAGATTCAAACCCTGGATGTCAGGCCACTCAGTGCCCTATTTTCCCCGCATCATCCTGCCTGCCCTGCCATGCTGGCGCATATCTGCCCGTCTTTTACTTCATATTCCCTTCTATTGCTTATTTATTATTTTCATCATTCATTTTTTTTTTTTTTAAATGCATCTATAAATGTCCCCTGAGCCTGACCCACACCCCCTTCTGGTAGATCCCTGCTGTGCCCTGCCGGCCTCCAGTGCTGCTGCCAGCCACAAGAGGCTTGCAGGGAGACCCAGAAAGATGTTGGCCAAACTGACCATCCTCGGTCGCAACGTGTCCCAGCAAGACAGCCCCTACTGCAGACACACCCAACGGCAGCCCCAGGAAAGATGGTCGCCATCACTCTCACAAGAGCTACGAGGTGTAGGAGGTGGGTATGCCTCCGTAGCCGCCATGTTCTTGTGAGAACCGAGCCTGAAGAATGGGCCTCGAGAACCATCCCCTGCTACCAGACTCTACTTGTTCACAGCGAGATTGGCGCTCCCATGGCCAGCAAACGCCCTGCGGCCTGCTCTGTGCCCGCAACATTATGTTGTCGACCCTGGGGCTGCTCTTCAGCCCCGACCCACCTTCCTGATGGAGTTAGGCCCATTGGCCCTTCACTTCCGTACCCTACTCCCCCAGGAGGAGCTGTATCTGCCCAGGCCAACCCAGCAACTGGACTGAGGATTAGAGGCCTATCCAGGCCCACCAGGAGACGACTCAACTCTGGAGCCACAACCCAGGTAGGAAACTCTTTGTTTAAAAAAAATGCGGAGCCCCCCCACCGCTGAGCTCAGAGCAAGCAGTGCCAGAGAAGTGCCTGTTGCTCCACTGCCTACAGAAACTATTGTAACCCCTAGGTGGTGCTATCCCAAGGGCTACCACCCCTGCTTGTTTGACTACAGACACGTTGAGAGGCCTAGGTCCTATGGCGGGTGCCTCCACCCAGAGGTCAGGGTTTGTAGTGGTTAGACTAGCTTGGTCACAGCCCTCTGGGACACTGAGACACCCCCTTTATTCCCTCTAGTGACTCACACAGTACAGCGGAGTTACAGCCCCAATACCCCAGGTATACACACTGTTCACTCATATAGATACCACTTACCCTCGAGACTGATTCTACAACACGTCTCTGAGGGCCCCCTGTAAAATAAGGTTAAATAACATACACAGCAAACACAATACTGTTTCTATAAGTACCAACACCACAGACAGTATATAATATAACAACAACAAATCTGATTTATTTAGGGGGCATTAACACGGGAGGGGGAAATCAGGTTAACTGGTGGCATTAAATCACAGTACTGTGCACACATAGAGGGGCTGAAAAGTCACACTCTGGGTACCCAGGTTGGGGGGGCTAGCCAGGTCCGTTGCCTGGGGTTGGCCAGCAGGTGCAGATGGATACGGCCCTTTAGAAGAAAATACAGTACATGCACAACCCCCAATTGTAATCTAGAGCCAGATGGCTCGGTCCATGAAGCAGTGAAACAACAAGAATTAGATGACACACTTGTGATTGAAAACAGGCTGCAGGGGAATACCCTGACTGGTACTCACAATACCCAAGCTGAAAACCGGATGGTGGATGTTCTTCTGGATTGCCAGAACAACAAGGTATGGAAACAAAGTCCTTGTGACTGGACCCCACTGCAGTTGATAGCAAACGGATTTAGTACGAGACAAGCTGGGGTTTGCTTCCAGCTTCAACACACAGCACACAGCACTGGGGATTGAAAATAGCGATTCCTCACAACCACTACGCACATTCATTTGTAAAAGGAAAGTACTATACCAGGCAGACTGCTCCTCTATCCCAATCGCAATTACTGCTAAATACCCGGGAGCACACACAGCAGCTTCAGTTCCTGACAGACCGAGCGCGATTCAGCAATTTCTCCAGTCTTCTCTAGGGTGAGCCTGGTTTCCACATTTCTAGTGCTTCTTTCTCCTCACAACTCGGATTCAGTCCAAACCAGCACTCACAAAGGCTGCAGACCGAAACTCAGGGCCTCACACGCACTTCCCGCGCAAAACTATACACCGCAGAAGCACAGAGCTCCTTCTCTCTTCACAGTCACAACTGATCTAATCTTTCTGGTCACAGAGCAGGGCATTTCCTTTAGCTCCACACCATTCTGTTGGCTGGTTCGGCTGTCACTCACAATAAAACTCCCTCTGTTGGTGGAAAGAGGCGCCAAGGTTAAAACTACATTTCCCAGAGTCACTGCCCATACAATCCCCTTGTGGCTGGCTCAAAATTGAGAGTCCAAGTTCTGATTTGTCCACATGCTCCATTTTAGGGTCTCCCTATCATCCTGATTGGTCCAAGTCAGCTATTCAGGACCAAAATGAAAGAGTTACACTGAAACAGTTCGTGCTGAAATGAAGACAGGTTAGACAAACTACATTTTCTCAGTCACTCTAAATGATTTCTGGCAAACAGTTATATCTTTCAACAAGGCTCCCTCTGCACATGTAGCAACGGCAGAAATGGAGCTAATTGACAGCAGCCTGGGCAGGATTCGAGCATTAAATACACAGTCCCCCCCATACAAACTAATTAAGTCTGCAAGCAGACAGCTCTCAAAGAGACAGTACACGGAGGCTCAAATAGCACTTGGAACCACATTTAAACAGCTGAGACGCTGAACACCGCCCAGACTTGGAGCATTCAGGCAAGCTCCTGGAAGACTTTTGGGAACCCTCATTTGCAGGGGGGGTTACACCCTTCCTGGCCTGGAAAACTTGGCGTCCACATCAAGTAAGTACCCCCATAAGTTTCAATACAACCATATACATTTACATCAGTATCACATTAGGCTTATACATGTAATCATCAATCAACATGTCACCTTATCAGAAACACATTTCTGTAACTTTTCAGTACATCACTTTTTATGTTGCTTGCACGCATGTGCAAGAAACATAATGCCATCATCGGAGATTTCGGAGGTGTGTCACCTCCTCCTCCAATTCAGTCAGTGAGCTGGCAGGCGCGGCCCCTGTAGGCCAATGCATTTTGGAGCTGTGTCTATGACACGCTCAAAATGCAGTGGCCTACAGTTGAAAGGGGAGCTACGCTTCCAGTGAGCAGCGATAAGAGCGAGCTCCCCACATGCAGGCGCATGCCTCGCAGCGTACTGTGTAGCTGACAGGGTGCCCAATCCCCGTCGGCTCAGCTGTGTCGCTCCAGTAGTTGGTGCGCACGCTGGGAGCCACCCAGCGTGGCAATCATCCTGGCCGACGGAGTACCCAATCCCCCATCGGCTGAATGGACCCCGTCCTTGTGCCACGCTGGGGAACCCACCCCAGCGTGGCAAACGTCCCACGACGTCTTTTTTTAAACCTATAAACCAAAACGTGTCTCATGGGCGCTGCTCTCCACCCTCCCACAACCCGCACCCACCCACTGCGCACCCAGCCTCCACACACCCCACCCCATACTTACTCTCCGGACCCGCACGACGATCTTCGTGGATCGAACACGCTGCACTCTTCAAAGTCGACGCAAACTGAGAGAAATGCCGATAAGCTGTATAATGGGCTAGATGGGGGTTCAACTTATTGCATATCTCAGGCATTTTGGGGAGTTATTACAATTTTCAACATGGGGTTTTAGGACTTCTCATGAATGATGTCACTGTCATGGCGTTATTCAGGCGAAGGGTGATTTCGCGCAGTGACGCGAAATCACCCTTCAGGCCTGAATACCACCATGACAGTGACATCATTCATGAGAAGGGGTCCCAAAACCCTATGTTGAAAATTTGTCCAAAATTCAAAAAATGACTGTTTTATGAGCGTAAGGCTAAGTAGTTCCTATGCAGGCTCTTAAGTTCACGAAATTTCAATATTTTCACTCCAGATTTTCAACATTGCCATTTTACCACACCTCTTATGAGTAGTACAGCTGTCATTTTCACATCTCACCCAAAAATGTGTTTCGCACTTGTAGCGCAGAATGGCGATGGAAAGGGAAATCAATGAACAGGACAATTAAGAAAATCACAGTGACACTGTTCATGAGCAGAGGTCTTAAATAGCTATGTTGAAAATTTGGTGAAAAATTCTAAAATGACTGTTTTACGAGCGTATGCTGTACAGTTCCTCACGCAGGCTCGTAAGTTCACAAATTTCAATATTTTCACTCCAGATTTTCAACATTGCCATTTTACCACACCTCCTCATAGAGCAGTACAGCTGTCATTTTCACATCCTGCCCAAAACATGTTTCCGCCCATGTAGCGCGGCAATGGGGCGCAGTCAGTGTCTTGACTCAGTGTATGGGACACATTAAGAAAATCACAGTGTCACTGTTCATGAGCAGAGATCTTAAAATGGCAATGTTGAAAATTTGGTGAAAGAATTCCTAAAAATGACTGTTTTACGAGTGTGCGTTGCACAGTTCCCACGCACGCTCGTAGGTTTGCAAATTTTCAATATTTCCACTCCAGATTTTCAACATTGCCATTTTGCCACACCTCTTTATGAGCAGTACAGCTGTCATTTTTCACATCCTGCCCAAAACGTGTTTCCGCCCATGTAGCGCACAATGGCGCAGTCGGTGTGCAAACTCAATGTATGGGACACATTAACAAAATCAGTGACACTGTTCATGAGCAGAGGTCTTAAAATGGCTATGTTGAAAATTTGGTGAAAAATTTCCTAACAATGACTGTTTTACGAGCGTGCGTTGCGCAATTCCTACGCACGCTCGGAAGTTCGCAAATGTTCAATATTTGCACTCCAATGACTTCCAAATACCTAAACAGCACATAGAAGCAAGCAACATTCGGCATTGACAAATGCTTGTTACACAGTATTATACACACATTATATTATAACTCGGGTTATTACCTCCTGTACATGAAACCTGAAGAGAGGGGGCCCTTCCCTATCAGCTACCTTGGGGCTGGATGAGGCAGGGGCACCATACCTAGAGGGCAACACAAGTAACTTGGAGTTAGCACTGATGTTCAGTTTGGGCAATGAGCTCGGGGACACATACACTCCTTTATGGACAACATTGACAGGCAAGTCCACAGGCCTCCCAGGGGAATCATAACTGAGGTGCACCACAGGCTTTACAGCTCGACCAGTCTTTCTAGGGGGGAACTGTTACAGTCTCTGTAGCCTGAGCCTCATTTTCAGCATTGTTCTCACTTGTCAGGGGAGTCTCCATTGAGGTAGAGAGACTAGAACTTGGGGCACTTTCAGCTCGACTTTCAATCTCTGAGTCCACAACACTTGGCTCACATGGGGAGTTTTCTTGACACTGACAGTGAATTTTCAGGGCACTCAACACACTCTTCTTGTTCTGGTATATCACCAGTTTGTCCCAGTCCATCATTTTCCTCCTCTGAAAACTCAAACAGTTTAACCATACACAATGATTCCATATCATCTGACTTCATGCTTTGCACTTCACTTTCTGTGAGCATTGGCTCCAGGGGCAAAGCTGGGGGCTTAGACAGTCCAGAAGGCCCAGCTTCATCTCCATGATTGACTAGGGGATTGCCCCAAAACAATTGACTCATTTCGTAAGAAGGGTAGTATTCAAAGCCACACTCACTTTCCTCTGACATGGACTGACAGTCATGTTCGACTGGGACTTATGAAGGGAACACTTTAACTCAGCTTCTGTAGGTGCAGGCTTTCTTGATTTTTGCTTAGCAGCAACTCTAGTCACTGGTCCAGAGGGGCATTTTCTGGGGGCTCAGACTCAATCAAGATTTGTCCAATGGTCAGTAAATGATTTCTATGCATTGTTTTCACATCTTTTGAATTATTCTCAGGCTTTACTTTGTACACAGGTAGATCATCTAGTTTGCCCACTACAATGTGAGGGAGATGGTGCCATCTGTCAGCAATCTTATGTTTGCCATGCAGTCCCAGATTTCTTAGCAATACCTGATCTCCCTCCTGGAGTTCCTGTGCTTTCACCTTTTTATCATACCTTTCTTTGTTGGCCAGATTTCTTTTGGCAGCCATGGTTTGAGCCAGTTGGTACACATGATTGAGCTGGGCCTTTAACTTTTGCACATACTGTAAATAGTTGTCAGCTCGAACCCCATCAGGAGAAACTCCAAAACATACATCTACCGGCAGTCGAACTTCTCTTCCAAACATCAGGCGGTAGGGGGAGAACCCAGTGGCATCACTTTTGGTGCAGTTGTAGGCATGTACCAGGGTACTAGTTTGTTGGCTCCATCTAGGTTTGTCCTTTGGGTGGAGGGTGTCTAGCATATCTAGCAAAGTGCAGTTGAAACGTTCAGGCTGCGGGTCCCCCTGGGGGTGGTATGGGGTGGTTTTGGACTTTCGCTCTCCCCACAGAGAAAGCATCTCTTTGATCAGACAACTCTCAAAGTCTCTCCCTTGATCAGAATGGATTCTTTGTGGAGCCCCATAGTGAACAAAAAAGTCTTCTACAAGTACTTTTGCCACAGTGGCTGCCTTCTGGTCCTTGGTGGGGGAAGTTTGGGCATATCTCGTAAAATGATCGGTGACCACCAGCACATTACTAATACTTCTTTGATCTGACTCCAAACTCAGGAAATCAATACAGACCAGCTCCATGGGGGCACTGGTGGTGATGTTAACAAGGAGGCAGCCCTCTGGGGCAGGACTTTCCTCTGTAAACAGCGACTACAAGTTTGAATGTGTTGCTCAACATCAGCCCCCATCTTAGGCCAATAGAATCTGGATCTCACCAAGTCAAGTGTTCTGTCTATACCAAGGTGCCCCATGTGGTTGTGTAAGGACCTCAGTACTGAGTCTCGAAAGGCAGTGGGCAGCACTAGTTGTTGCTTGTCTATTTGTCCCCCTCTGTCTACTGTTTCTCTGTATAACAGTCTATTGATCAGTTTCAACTTACAGTAGGACCTTCCTTGTATAACAATGCAGTTCTCAGATCAGTGGAGCATAATTTGGACACATCTTTCCCGGCGTAGAGGGCTTCTAAAGCTGATTTGATCATGGGATCTCGGGATTGAGCCCGCTGAATACTGTCATTGTCCAGCTGAGGCAGTGCACCAATGTCTATTACAGAAAAGTGGCAATAAGCAGCGGGTATGCAATTCTCAGAGGGTCCCAAACAATCCACCATACAGTCCACTGCGTCCATGGACATTTGTTCCTCCCTGTCAAACTTCTGGCAGAGCGCTCAAATATCAGGTTCTGACAGTCTGACCCAGTCATTCCGGGGAACAGGCCTCCGGGAGAGAGCATCAGCATCTATGTGGTTCAGGCCTGCTCTGTATTCAACAGCATAGTCGTATGTAGATAATGCAGAAAGCCACCTATGGCCAGTGGCATCCAACTTAGCTGAAGTCTGTACATAGGTCAAAGGATTATTGTCAGTTTTTACTAGTATCTTAGCCCCATACAAGTACTCATGGAACTGGTCAAGAATAGCCCACTTCAAAGCTAGGAACTCTAACTTATGTACAGGATAGTTCTTTCCAGATGGGGTCAGGCTTCTACTGGCAAAGGCCATCAGTCTCGGGCCATTCTCGTGCTCTTGGTACAATACAGCCCCCAAGCCTTGCAGGCTAGCATCAGTGTGCAAGACATAGGGCTTCACTGGATCTACATAGGCAAGGACAGGAGCATGGGAAAGTTGATATATAATCTTATGAAAAGCAACTTCACACTCAGGTGTTCATCTGGCTCCAAATACTTCATTGGGATGGAAATACACTCTCTCAGGCTCAGAAGAAACCAACCTCTTGTATTTTTTGTGGGTAGGAAGGTAACCTTGAGTAAGATTAAGTAAAGGATGGATCACTCTTGAATAGTCCTTGATGAAATGGCGATAGTAGCCACAGAATCCCAGGAATCTTTGCAGTTCTTTTAGATTGTGGGGCTGTGGCCAGATGGTCAAGGCCTCAACTTTACTTGGGTCGGTCTCTATTCCCTCGGTGGAGACTATGTGTCCCACATACCTTACAGATGTTAGGAAGAATTGACATTTATCGATGGACAGTTTTAGGCCAAAGTCTTCCAGTCGGTCCAACACCTTGAATAATCTGCTCTCATGTTCCTCCAGTGAGCTGCCAAACACAATAACATCATCTAGGTACACCAGGCACTCTAATAAGTTCATGTCCCCTACTGCTGCACGCTCCATCAGTCATTGAAAAGTGGCTGGAGCACCTGAAATCCCTTAAGGCATCCTCATGAATTCATAGAAACCAAGTGGGCAGATAAAGGCTGTCTTCTCACAGTCATCCGGGGCCATCGGGATCTGGTAGTACCCACTGCGAAGATCCAGCACGGAGAACCACTTGCTACCGTTCAGGCAGTCTAAAGCATCCTGAATGCGGGGCATTGTATACTGATCAGGGATAGTCCGCGGGTTCAAGGTGCGATAATCCACGCACATTCTTACTGTCCCATTCTTTTTTCTCACTACCACAATAGGTGAAGCACATGGGCTTCTGGATTCTTGTATTACACCAGCAGCAAGCATCTCTTGCAGATGCCATCTCACAACATCTATGTCAGCAGGGGCCTGGCGTCGAGACCTCTCATGAAATGGCTTTTCATCATGCAGCTGGATGTAGTGCTCAGCTCCTTGCACACATCCTACATCCCATTCCTTTAAAGAAAACACCTGGTCTCTCTGGGCAAGTTTTCTACTAATTCTCATCTTCCATTTGGCTGGCAACGAGGAGTCCTCAAAATCAAACAAGTCGGGCATCACTCTGTCATTCTCCCCCGAACACTTGTTACTGGGCAGCACTGCAGTATCTGCACAATGTATATTAGCCAGGGTGCAACCTCTATTTACTCAAATCTCTCTATCAGACACATTATGAACTTGAACCATTACCCTTCTGGCATAAGCATGGGCTCTGGCTGGCAAAATACTTGGCTTGACAAGCAGTCCTTCCGGCAATTTTCCATCACCTGGTGCATCCAACATGAGGATTTTATTCTTGACATCCTTTCTGATATGGACTTCCCCCTGTAGGGTACACTGGGCACTTGGCTCCAGAATCAGAGACTCCGGATCCTTCTTCCAGACAATTCCAACTGGTTCCTCTGGGTCCACTTTTTCAGCATCTCTCTGTGCCTCATAGGCCTTCTTGATCAAGGCTGGGATTCTCAAAGCTCAGGGTTTTATTTAACTCTAAAAATTGATCAGCATTTTGCTCATAAAAGTTCTAAAACATTGTGAAAATGCATAGCACTTGCCTCACTGTGTTTAACAAACATAACACTTCTAGAAAACCTATATAAATACTTTCTGTACAGTTAGTATTGTCCCAAGGAAAAAAAACTGCTAATCAATTATTTAAAACCCTGAAGCTCTACCAGTCCTTGACCCTTGTTTCTCATAACACAACTGCACCAACCGTCCAAACATATGCACATTCGTCCCAATAAGTAGAAGAATCTCATCATATAGTCCGGTAGGGGGACACACTAATGCCAGGGTCTCTACTTGCTAGGCCACTCCAGCCACGGAGGTGGGAAAAGACAACCAAATTTAGATATACCCAGAATAGGGGTAGGTCTTCTCACTTAACCCCCAGACATGCAGTCCTTCCAACAGTTGTAAGGGTACATCAGACAGGTGTGTCTGATACCAGTACTGAAACATAATTGTCACTTGGGAGCCATTGTCCAATACAACTCTTGTAGACACTTCATTCACATTCACAGTGGTCTCCATGGAGGGATCCACTATTCTGGACCAGTCTGGAGAGGCGGTAGCAAGGGCCTGGGCAGATGATCTAGTCACAAAGGGACGTGAATTAGCATTTCTGGGACCTTCACTGCAGTCATTTCGTGCACCCCTTAACCACTGTTTTGTGCTCCAAAGCTTTCCTTGTAGCCGGCTCACCACTCTCTCTAAGTCTTTCCGAGACCAGCATTCCCTCTTCATGTGCCCATCCTTCCCACAATTGCAAAACATGCCTGCTGAAGTTTAGGGGAGGGCCAGAAGCCTACATTGGGGCTGCGGCATTGGTACTATCAATAGAAAACCTTGGTGCCACCTTAGCCGCAGTGGGCTGGACATTTGGAGATATCTCTTCAGTTCCCTCACCTCCATAGCCAAGACATCAAGTTTTGAGCTGTTGTCAGCAGGAGGTGCCTGGGTGGGCAACCCCAACCCCATAGTAGAAGCAGTCGGGCAATTGTCAGGGCCCATACTCATAGGAGCGGCCTTCATGATGAGACTGTCTGTTGCTTTCCTAATCTCTCTCAGCAGTTCATCCCATGGCAGAACATTGGTAGCCATCCCTCTCTCGCTGAGCCCCCCTTGGCTGACATTTGGGTCTCAGGTTCTGTCATGTGATTTTGGTGATTCCAGAACATTAGCGTCTGACCCCGCACCTGGGGCAGGGGATGTAGCAGCTATGACTGCACAGGGCTCTGAAAAACCTTCCTCCTCCTCAACTTCCCATACCTCCTGCATCAACACATGGAAAGGCAAGGGACCAGATTTCCTTTGATGCAGTTGCAATTTGAGCAACACCCAGCTAGAGTGCCGGACAGAGCAGGATATATGATCCAGTCTTACCTGGTCCACTTCACTACGGGTCCAACCCCCCTTTCGAAAAATGGTTTGCAAGATTCCCTCTAATCGATCCATATAGGCAGATAACAATTCCCCTGGTTGTTGTCTAACATCTTTAAGCTTCCATTTCAAGGCCTCAACACTAGTGGTGTCCCCAAACATATTTTCAAGGGAAATTATATACTCTTGGGCTTTGGCGTCAGGGTCAGAGACCCTCAGGGAGCGAAAAGTACGTTGGGCGAGTCCCTGGAGGCTCTCCCCGAGGTTAGCCCTTTTTTCTGCCTCAGAGCATTGCCAGTCTTGTACCGCAAGGGTAGCAGAGTCTATCCAGGTTTCCAGATCAACCTCCCCATTTGGAGTGGGGCAAATGCCAGAGAATACTTTGAGCTTATGGTAAGAGTCATGACTAATGGCAGGTACAAACATAGGGGCTAGCACTGGCACAGAAGGAGGGACAATAACAGGTGCGGGAGGGAGAGAGGGTGTTAGGGGAGGAACGCCCCCAGGTGGTAATAATAGTTTCTTTAAATCCTCCACAGTTTTCCCTTCCTCCAGCAACAATTTAGCAAATTTCTCCTCAAAAGTTTCAGATAGTAATTTTCTGTACTAGTGCTGTTGTCTATATTGTATATTCTATGTTATACTGTGTTCTAATCCATTCACGTAAGACGTGGAGCCTTGGCAAATGAGTCTCTGACTCAAAGGGTTGTAACTCTTAGACTTTAAATAAATAAATAAATAAAATGAATAGTGGAGGAGGTCATTCCCCCCTTCCCCGGGTCTTTGCTGTCCTTAGTTATCACTCTCCAGGCAGTGAGGGCTCCCTCTGGGGTAATAATTTGTGGCACTTTGGAGCTATCTATGGGGTCCTTATACTCTACTAGGGCCATGAAAGTGTGGGTGAACAGATTAGCTGTCGACCCGCCACCACTTTTATAAACCTTCCACCTTGGAAAGTACTCCCTCTACAGTGTCCGTACTGGTACCCAGTGGGATATCCAAGATAAGTATAGCATTTTGGGGGTCACTCTCCTGCCCAGTACACCACCCCACCAACTGGTATACAGCCACTTCTGTTGGGGTATCCATTTATTCTTAACAGTAATTCATAAATGTGGCCACTAGAGGATGCAAATCCCAGCAGTGCTTCCAAGATGTAACACCTAGGTGGCACTATCCCAAGGGCTACTACCCCTGCCTGTTTAACTACGGACAGGTTGAGGGGCCTAGGTCCTATGGTGGGTGCCTCCACCCAGAGGTCAGGGTTTGTAGTGGTTAGACTAGCTTGGTCACAGCCCTCTGGGACACTGAGACCCCCTTTTATTCCCTCTAGTGGCTCACACAGTAAACCAGAGTTACAACTCCAATACCCCACGTATACACACTGTTCACTCATATAGATACCATTTACCCTCGAGATTGATTCTGCAGCACGTCTCTGAGGACCCCCTGTAATATAAGGTTAAACAACATACACAGCAAACACAATACTGTTTCCATAAGTACCAACACCACAGACAGTATAAAGTATAACAACAACAAATCAGATTTATTTAGGGAGCAGTAACACGGGAGAGGGAAATCAGGTTAATTGGTAGCATTAAATCACAGTACTGTGCACACATACAGGGGCTGAAAAGTCACACTCTGGATACCCAGGTTGGGGGGGACTAGTGAGGTCCATTGCCCGGGGTTGGCTGGCAGGTGCAGATGGATAGGGCCCTGTATAAGAAAATATATGCACAACACCCAATTGTAATCTGGAGCCAGATGGCTCAGTCCATGAAGCAGTGAAACAACAAGAATTAGATGACACACTTATGATTGAAAACAGGCTGCAGGGGAATACCCAGACTGATACTCACAATACAAGAGGGAGGTAATAATCCCTCTGTACAAGACATTGGTTAGGCCCCATCTGGAGTACTGCGTGCAGTATTGGAGGCCACACCTTCACAAGGACATTAACCAAATTGAGGCAGTCCAGAGAAGGGCAACCAAAATGGTGCAGGGACTGCATCAGAAGACATATGAGGACAGATTAACGGAGCTCAATATGTATACCCTTGAGCAAAGGAGGGAGAGAGGTGATATGATCGAGACATTTAAACACCTTAAGGGCATAAACAAGGTGAAAGAGTCTAACATGTTTAAATATAAGAAAAATAGCAGGACAAGAGGACACAGCATGAGATTAGAGGGAGGCCGATTAAGGGGGAATGTGAGGAAATTCTTTTTCACAGAAAGGGTGGTAGATGCATGGAATGGCTTACCACAAGAAGTAGTGGCTATGAATACAGTGCAGGGCTTCAAACAGGCATGGGATAGGCATAAGGGAGCAATACAAATGACTATGAATAGATAGGTCACTGACATAGCAAAGGCCGATGGCACATTTATAAGGTAGAAAAAGAAATGGGCAGACTGGATGGGCCTTGCGGTCCTTATCTGCCGTCAACTTCTATGTTTCTATGTTTCTATACCCAAGCTGAAAACCGGATGGTGGATGTTCTTCTCGATTACCAGAACAACAAGGCATGGAGACAAAGTCCTTGTGACTGGACCACACTGCAGTTGATAGCAAACGGATTTAGTCCGAGACAAGCTGGGGTTTGCTTCCAGCTTCAACGCACAGCACTGGGGATTGGAAATAGCGATTCCCCACAAGCACTATGCACATTCATATGTAAAAGGAAAGTACTATACCAGGCAGACTGCTCCTCGATCCCGATCGCAATTACTGCAAAATACCTGGGAGCACACACATCAGCTTCAGTTCCTGACAGACCGAGCGCGATTCAGCAATTTCTCCAGTCTTCTACAGGGTGAGCCTGGTTTCACACTTCTAATGCTTTTTCTCCTCACAACTCAGATTCAGTCCAAACTGGCATTCACAAAGGCTGCAGACCCGAAACTCAGGGCCCTAACCGCACTTCCCAGCATAAAACTATACACCATGAAAGCACAGGGCTCCTTCTCTCTTCACAGTCACAACTGATCTGAGCTTTCCAGCAACAGAGATGGGCATTTCCTTTAGCTCCACACCATTCTGTTGGCTGGTTCAGCTGTCACTCACAATAAGACTCCCTCTGTTGGTGGAAAAAGGCACCAAGGTTAAAACTACATTTTCCAGAGTCACTGCCCATACAATCCCCTTGTGGCTGGCTCAAAATTGAGAGTCCAAGTTCTGATTCGTCCACAGGCTCCATTTTAGGGTCTCTCTATCATCCTAATTCGTCCGAGTCAGCTATTCAGGACCAAAATGAAAGAGTTACACTGAAACAGTTCGTGCTGAAATGAAGACAGGTTAGACAAACCTCATTTTCTCAGTCACTCTAAATGATTTCTGGCAAACAGTTATATCTTTCAACAAGGCTCCCTCTGCACATGTAGCAACAACAGAAACGGAGCTAATTGACAGCAGCCCAGGCAGGATTCGAGCATTAAATACACAGTCTCCCCATACAAACTAATTAAGTCTGCAAGCAGACAGCTCTTAAAGAGACAGTACATGGAGGCTCAAATAACACTTGGAACCACATTTAAACAGCTCAGATGCTGAACACCGCCCAGACTTGGAGCATTCAGACAAGCTCTTGGAAGACTTTTGGGAATCCCCATTTGCAGGGGGGTTACACTATGATAAGCGGAGGGATTGAGGGTAGGAGAATCTTTGTCTGAAAACAGTTTGGAGCCCCCCCACCGCTGAACTTGGAGCAAGCAGTGCCAGAGAAGAGCCTGTTGCACCGCTGCCTATGGAAGCTATGATAAGCGGAGGGATTGGGGGGGAAGCACCAAGGGCTGTGGGGGGACCACTGCTAGCCAGGCTCTAGACGCCAAGGGGAAACCACCCAAGCCCAGCAATTACACAGTTTCCCAGTACCTGACCCTTGATAATTTGAATCCCCATTTATTTATTTATTTATTTTAACCGAAGGGCAAATCAACTAGCTCTCTAAGGGAGTCAGCCCCTATACTCAGTCTTCCCTTCCAGGTCCTGAAGCCAGACCCCCAAGTAGCTTGCTCTAGCTTATGGGATAGCCCTCAGACCCCCTAGGGCCTTATCTTGAATTCCTGCCTGAGGGTCCTGGATGTCCTGATCCTGCGAGGGTAAAAGGAGAAAGAGACAGGACTGCTGGCTGCAGTCTCAGATATCCCCTTTCTCCTCTCCCTCACAAAATGTGACCACCCCTTCCCATGTGGGAAGCCTTGGTGGTCCTGGTGTCCAATCACTGGACTCCTCCTAACCCCCTTAGAACCACCATCTGTTCACTTCCCTCCCCCACCTCTTCCTGAGTCCAGGGGAGGATGGTCCCAGACAAAGTACGGCTGCTGCCAGTTGTTGAGCCTATGCATTATGCCCATCCCATGTATTCTTGAGAGCCATCACTGTTTTTGCCCAGACTACCTCTGTTGGAAGACTGTTCCAGAAATCCACCACTCTTTCTGTGAAGAAGTACTTCATCACATCTCTCCTGAATCTACCCCCCAGCTTCTTATTATGCCCCCTTGTCCCTGAGCACCTTTCTTTCTGAAAAATACTTCCCTCCTGTTCCTTAATTATCCCTGTGACATATATAAAAAAGGAATTTATCACATCCCTTCTCCCTCCTCTCTTCTAGGGTATACATGTTTAGATCCTTAAGCCTCTCCTCATAGGGCTTCTGATGCAGACCCTGCACCATTTTAGTTGTCCTCCTCTGGACTGCCTCCATTCTGTCTATGTCCTTCTGGAGATGTGGTCTCTGAACTGGAAACAGTATTTTAGGTGGGGTCGTACTAGTGATGTATACAGAGGCAGTACCACCTCCCTCTTCCTGCTGGTGATACCCCTCTCTATGCACCCTAGTAGCCCACTAGCCCTCCCAACTGCCTTGTCACACTGCCTAACCACATTTAGATATGATTACCCCCAGGTCGCTTTTGTGCTTTGTTGTTGTCAACACCACTCCGTCCATTTTGTACTCTACACCTCTGGGTTTCTGTGTCCCAAATGTATTACTTTGCACTTTTTCACATTGAAACCCAGCTGCCATACCCTTGACCACTGCTCAAGTTTTCTTAGGTCTCTGCTCATTCTTTACACACACACATATGCACACACACATACACACACACACACACACACAAACACCCTGGAGTGTCCAACCTATTGCAGATTTTGGTGTCATCCACAAAGAGGCAGCCCTTCCCTTCCATCTCCCTTGGATGCACCCCTTCTGGCCCCATTTGTCTGTCCACTTTTAGATTAGTGAGTCCCTTCAGGACATGTCCCTCTGAAAACAGACTGGTGTCCACCTCCCTCCATCCAATGTCCTGTTACTTTTTGTGCCCCATCCCTTCTCCTTCCTCTGTGAGCACTGAACAAAAGTATTTGTTCAAGATGACTGCCTTTCCTGGCCCCCCTCTGCATACAGCATACCCCCTTCCCTTTGTAATCTTTTTTTAATCATCTTTATATATGCCTATTTTCAAACAACACCACAACCCATAAGGGATCAAACATATACAAAAAAGGAACCAGGATACAAAAGGATAGGATTTGTAAAAAAAAAAAAAAACATCTAAAGGGAAAGGGGGGAATTGTTTTACCAGGAAAGGCACACTAAGCCAGAGCTTGTTTCCAGGTGTGACTTGGGAACACAAGGAAGTTAAGTGGCTTGCTCAGGGTCACACTGTATGCAAGTGGGGGCTGACAAGATTCAAACCCAGTGTAACAGTCATGGAACAGCTGTTCCACTAGCAAGTAGTTTGGGTACCTTAGTTTCTAGAGGGCCACCTGGTGGGAGGTCTGGAGCTGTAGAGATCTTGTCCAGAGGAGAAGTCAGACCCTGCATAAATAAAATACAAAATAAAAAAGGGCCGTGAGCATATCATTAATTGCACTAGTAGGTGAAAGCTAAGGTGAGAGTAATTGCCTACACCCCTTACACATAGCACACATATGCATTGCCAATAATAAATACAGCCTGTCATACTATGTAAGTAAAACTAGTGGGTGCAGCACATTTTGTAGCTAAGGGCTAGTTAGTATCTTTTTTTTCCGTACGTACTTTTTTTTAATTTTTCCCTTTTAGTCCCTCCCGCACTTCCCGACATGGCGGCTCGCATGTGGAGAGCCGCAGCGTATCTGCGCATTGCGGGATGGCCCCCATCCTACCGGGTCACACTGCTGCCGCCTGCACCTATCACCGGACCTCCATCCGGTGATGGCGGGACTACGGGCGGGTGACCCCCCCTTCCTGGGAAAGGAGAGCCTTAGCTCAATCCTGCTCCCACCCTCCCCATCCCATGCCGGTACCCTGGCGACCCAAAGTCGTTCTCAAACCCGGGTCGCCGGCGCAGAGCGAGGTAAGGCATCCAGCGCCTCAGCCCTCAGTGCCACCGGGCCAACGGGCTAGTTAGTATCTGTGTGCCCTGGCTAGTATCTGTATGCCTGTTTGTTAGTCATGTAGCCCTGGTGGTCCAGTGGTATTTGGGGCCATTGGTGTGCTAGTAAAACAGCATGTATTAAAACAATGTTGTCTTTTAAAATAAAATACTGTGCATTCGAGCAGACTCAATGGACCGTATGGCCTGTATCTGCTGGCATTTTCAAATGTTTTGTATAAAACTTCACAGTTGCTGCTTAGTTTATTTTGTGCAGAGGGGCAGCTGCATGGTCCCAAGGCACCAATTACCAGAGAGAGAGGGGGTGAGAGCTGAGACACGGCTTCATAGTGTTTAGCACTATCGCAATAAGGGGAATGCCCTTTGTTAAGCCAAGGGAGAGGCTCAACGTGTACCGCAAGTGCAGTTGTGGAGCACGCTAAGGCCTGCCAGAGCGATGATAGTTCGAGATGGAAGCGTGAACAGAAGTGCACTCCTCTCGATGGCAGGAGGCCAGATCCTAAAATAAAATAAATTAGTTTGGCAGGCAGCAAGTGCCAGGATAATAATTTAGGGACTGGCATGCCATTTTAAACAAAATAAAAGAGTGCACATTATGAAATGGGGATGGGCTCCCAAACTTAAGGCATGGCATTTCAGATGCCATTTCAATGAGCAGCAAGCAAACTGCTAATGTGTGAAAGCAAAGCACAGAACTTTTAACTTAAATAAGCAAAAAACGAGATTAATTAAAATAAAGGCACAGAGGGCTAGATTACAGTCACATGTACACACGCATATGTATCTTATGCCACATAATTGTTTAGTTTATAAAACAGAGTTGTTTAAAGCATTGAGTTACAGTACAATGAGTCAGCATAAGCTAAAAGGTAAAAAATGTGCAACTTTTTTTTCTAAAAGGCACTGCCAAGCCATTTTACACTGGATTAAAACCAAACTTGGCAGATTTATAGATTACAGGGTGGGCTATCAGGTAAACATAGTCTCATCTGGTGAAAAGTTCAGGAAGGAGAGGTTGTCAACCTGTTAAGGTGGAATAGCATGGACGGAGAAGCTGTAGCCCTGAAACCATGCTGGCAGGCAGGAAGGCTGAAGGGGGATCCAGGAATGGGTGTGCGTTCTTGGACAGCAGTGGTTACTGGAGCCCTTGGGATAGCCCCTTGAAGGAGTCTCAGACCTCGAATGAATATTTGTCTGAGCTCCAGACAGAAGAGAAGGTGTTTATTTAAAGGGAAATGACTTAATTTAAAAGGAAATCTTATCCTTGTTTAGCATGAGAGTGAATCAGCAGGCTGTGTTTTTCTACAAGGTGGAAAACTTTAAGTTTCAGTGACGTAATGATCCCCTAACCAAATTATTTAATAAAAAATGCTGGGGAAAGCTAGAAGTGTGATCTTACTTATGGAGAAGATGTGAAGGTGATTTCATTTTATTTTGAGGTAATTTCATTGTGCTTAATGTAATGTACAATTAAAACGAATCTAAGTTAATAGAACAGAGCAGGCTTGCAATGTGTGGCTCATCCTGCTGCAGAATTCCAAAGTAGAATCGAAGGTGACTGGTGCTGAGGTCTGGAACAGGATCCTGTCCACTCAGTGACCGGGATTTGGGAGGAACTGAATATTTGGGGGTATAAAAGAATCTGCACAGCTCATTTTTAGTGAGATTGAGCAGGGAGACAGACCTGAATGGACCAGACCTGTCCAGAGGGAGTCCAGCCTCCTGGCTTACCAGTTGTTAGGGCCTGGGGGCCAGCCCTCAGCTAAGTGTTACAGACTATATGGGATCACCAGCATCCCATTGTTAGGGATAGTAAGGCAGTAAAGTGATAGCAGGGCCAGAATAGATTAGCCTGCTGCTTTGAGTACCTGCTTTTTCCTCAAGTGTCTTCAGCTGCATCTAGCAAGATCACATCTGCTTCAAGCAACCAGGGTGTCTTCAAAGATCAACAGTATCAGATCCACTGCCATCTCCAGAGGTCCAAGTTGCCAACATCTTTCAGCTATTTAAGAAAAGTTGTACAGTAATTTTTATTTCACTGTGGGACTAGTTCAAGAGGGACACTCATCTGAAATACTGAATTCTGGAATCCTTATTGCTTCAAGGACTACTGCCCAGCAATTGAACGGCTAAATTTAGGCCCTGTCTACACTACACAAAAAAAAAAGTCTGTAATGTTACAGAGTGCCCGAACCATTACCGTAATGGTTTGCGTTTACACTGGTAACGTTACAGAAGGTATTTTCGTAACCATTACAGAAACCTGTTGTGAGGTGGTATCAACAACAGTTTCTTTAACAGTTTCATTCCTGTAACGTTACTAGTGTGTGTTTAAATGCTCCACCATGTAGCCTCCAGTCTCCCACTATACCTGCATGCATTGTGGCACTGTTTTAATGCATGCTGGGAGGTCGGAGGCAACCAGGAAGTAAACAGAGGGCAGTGTGGAGCGTGAATGGAGCGCGAGTGTAGGCTGCAATACTGGATACCCAGAAGTGGCAGCACAACTACCAGCAGAGCAGTGCCAATAGTAATATACCATGAGCTCCCGAGAGCTTGTGGAGCACTGCAGCAAGAACTTGTGGCAAAGTTGAACGTGGAGCAGTGGGGAACACCGAAGGGAGTACTGGAGGGGCTGCCTGCAGCCTTCAGCAGCAGTACACGAAATGTTGTTTGCCCTGGTGCCTAAAGAAGGAGAACTGTGGGTCAGCGCTGTAAGTATCCTGCATCCATAGGTTTAAGGGACTGCAAGACCTGCATTTCATGTGACTGTTTGCCATCATAGTCCTATGTGCCAGAGGTGGGAAGTAATTCTCCTAACTTCAGTGTGACAACTGCTGTTGTACACTCATGCCCAGGTGTCAGAAGTGCCCCAAGTGCCCTCAGAAAACATTTCTGTCAGAATACCCCACCCCTGCACCACTGAGTGTTGAACCTGTCCCTCAAGAACTGCTTCTGACTTTGGTATCATTTGCATGTTCTTTATCCTTTTCAGAGGTGTCCACAGCATTATGACAGCACCTAACATCTACCTTGTGCCTCATGCCAGCAAGAAGTATGAGTGACCGTGGTACCACCTGGACAGACGAGGCCACCAAATTGTTGGTGGAGTTCTGGTTGCAGGAGTTGGTGCAGGCAGAGCTAGCCAGTGCCAGGTGTAACACAAAGGTTTACCAAAAGATATCAGAATATCTGTTTGAGAATAGCGTGGAGAGGACGGCAAAGCAGTGCCATGATAAAACCAAGCAAATGAAGGTGTGTTACCACAAAACCAAGGACTGCAACAAATGCTCTGGGGGTGGACGTGTGGCGTGCCCCTTTCATGACCAGTTAGATGCCATACTTGGTACACGACCTGCCACTGAGCCATGGTATGTCCTAGAGAGCTCTCAACTAGAAAGCTCTCAACTGGAATCAGAGGATGAGGTTGATGACACTGGGGACCTGCGTCAACCTGAGGGGGATGACAGTGATGATGGTGATGAACATGATGACCCTGACACAGGTACGTGCAATGTGTGCTTCAACTGTGTGTTTGCTGGGTTTGGGGGGGCACATCGTGGCATGACGGTGGAGGTGTTGTTGGGCATGTGTCGAATGGTGATAGGCGCAGTGAAGCAATAGGTGATGGCAAGGGTGTGCTTGGGTACTTGTGCGAATAGCAGTTCTGGATGTGGCCCATGGCATTACAATGTGCCGGTGGTTGCTTAGGTGTCTGTAGGTCTGCTGGTTGGTGGGGGGTGGCATAGGTGTGGGGATGGGGTAGGAACTGGAGTGTGGAAGTGTAGTGTGGACGTGTGTAGAATGGCGATAGGTGTGTTCTGTTGTTACAGAGCAAGACCCAGGGGAAGGGACTTCTATAGACACTGACCCAGTGGAGGCATCCTCATTTTCATCAGCTGTGCAGGATGAGACACCAGGAACCTCAAGTGACACCTCCAGTGCTGGAAGGGGCAGACCTGTGAAGCATCCAAGTGAACAAGAACCTCTGGAAGAAAAAAACTAAAATGACAAGGATGGCACAATTAGATGTATTGGTGCTAGAACCAACACAGAAAATGTTGCAGGAGCAACATACAGAGTTTCTGGAGTTGAAGAGGGAGTGGGCAAGGGAAGAGAGGGCATTGGAAGAGCATTTAAGGAAGCAGGAGGCAGAACAGACTCAACAATTCTTTACTAATATGTTTCAGTTGCAATCCATGCAATTCCAGCATTCAGCTCCTAGTGCCTTCCCACAATTTCTGGGTAATACCACCTGGCCAACTACCAGTAGCAGCGGAGCTGATACTGCCACTTCTACCTCTGCTACATTGTTTCCCAGAATGCTCAACACCTGTGAGTTTCCCACCATGCCCATGGCCACAGGGAATCCTACCGGCATGTCCACCAGTGTCATGTTTCGGCCTTCCACTCATGACATTAGGCAGGCAGGTAGCATGCCAGTGCTGGCCACCACCAGTATGCAACACCCAGCCATGATTGCTTCTCTCAGCAATGCAACCCCTCAGCAGGGACATGTGTCCACAAGTGGCGCCACTGCCTTTGCCACCCTGCCAACCTCATCTCAAGCAACAATGCATGGTGTTGGGAACAGAGATCAGCAGTTCTCTACAAGTGGCACAACTGCCTCTGCTGGGCTGCACACCTCATCTCAGCCCCCAATGTATGTGGACAGAGACCAGCACTTTGGTGCCCCAAGAACCCAAACAACATGCATGACGAGCGTCACACAGGAACTGTACAGTGACGAATGTCAGTTGACCACATTGTGATGCCACATGACATCTGCAGATGTCTGCAGACAAGTGTGTTCCGCAGGGAGTAACATGTGAAACCCATTGTTGCCTTAACAGTATCAAAAGTATGAAACCCATTTTGTTATGTCACAAGTTGTGAGGTTAACATGCTATCAGCTAAGGTGCCGTGGTTTATGACTGGGTGTATGGCAGATGACAGACCCCCACAAAATATGTCTTACTGATTGTGCCTGTTCCCATTTGTAATGTTTTGTCACTTTATATACATTGTTGTGTTTGTTACTTCATATGGGAAAAACACTAGTGACAACCAAGTGACAACAGGGCCTAGTTTGTGATGCCACAGTACTGTGTGCCTAGGTTGGCACATGTCAATGCTTAGGCTGATACTAACAAGTTGTTATATATTTTTCTGCTGCATATTTTCATCTTGTGATGTCAGGAACTACAGTATGACACATGATAACCAAAATAATTAATGGTTTATTGCACAGCTTCAAATTGTTACTGTGATATTTTGTGACAGTTGACATAACTGCTGACATAAATAGCCACCCAAACATGACAAATGACAACAAAAAGGGTACTACAGGTATAAGGTTCTTTACTGATGTTCACCGCTTCTCCAATTCTAGAATAGCATGGAGTATAGAATTTCCTGTTCACATGATAATGACTTTGTGCTGTGGCTTTCTGCAGTCCACTGGTTTCAGCCAACTGGCCTAAGAGGGTTAAGAGGGTGGTTTTGCTGCTAGAGAATCAGAGTATTTCCCCACATTCTGTTTTCTTTGACTCGACCACTGCCATCCATAACCTACTGCTGCCAACCTTTCGGGTGGCAAACAAGAGTTCTTAGCAGCTTATCTCATTAGTGCAAAGCACAACACATAACAGTGCAGGAAGCACCGATAAAATGCACTACTGATGCACTGCTGATATTTTGTGTTTGTTTTTGGTGTATTATTGCACTACTGTACTGTTTAAGTTGCCTTTACAGTGTTACCACTCTGGCTAAGTATTGAAATACAGTAATGCACAGAGTTTTGATGCATTACAATGTATGTTTTTGGGTTATTGGCATACCACTGTACTGTACTGCACAGCAATGCACAAAGTTTGCTACATGAAAATGCTGTTGCCTAACTTTGTTTTTAATGTAATATTACCACCATGAGCCATGGCAGCTTTGGAATAAAGACAGTCATGTAAAGCCATAATGTGTTGATCTTTTGCCTTAGGCAGTATGCATGCATGCTTGCATTGATATATGGGAGCACCGTGGGGCTTACGATGACGTGGGGCAATCACTGTGGGGCTTATGATGATGTGGGGTAATGGTGGGGTGGAAATTGGATAGCTACGTGGCTGCATTGCGTGGGCAAGAATCATGCAGCATGTGTCCAGAGGTTAGCAGAACAGATTGACATGAACTAGTGGTGATACACATCCCTGTCTGTGGCATGCAGCAGGGACGCAGTTCTAAGCACACGTTGGGACATTACAGCATGCCTGCATGCAGCACGTTAGAGTGCAACCCTCCTCTGCCTTCTGTTCCTCACATTCAGCTGCATAACCCCATCATATCAATACAACTGTCATAGGGCACACAATGCTGTTGGAAAAGATGCCATGTTCTGTCACTCTACTGTGTACAATGTGTATAATGACAGCTGCATAGGATTCTGGGAGGCCGTCTCTCATTGCAGCTGTCATCACCAAGTGCACCATGGGATGTGCTCTACTATTCAGGGGTTGATACCACACATACTATTACACACAGTGTGGACAGGCTGTAATATGTTCACACCATTATCAAAACTGTTCACTGGCAGTGTGGACACACTGTAACGTTTACAGTCAGTAACGTTTTGAAACCGTTACAGATTTTGGTGGTGTAGTGTGGACAGGGCCTAGTGAATAGAGTGTATAAGCACTCTAGAGTTAAGTACTTCTGTGTTAGATACCAGGGAAGGGTATCTGGTGATGAGGGGTGAGTGGGCTGACTGAGGTGGGTATAGGCTTAGTAGCCACTGCACGTCCTTAAGGCAAATAAACAGAATGTGCAGCGACTGAGGTCTGAGGTGTGGTCTAGTGCTGGGTTAGGAGTTAAGTAACTGGAGGGCTGGTGGGTGGTGGAATAGCCTACAGTCTCCAAGAATAGCAGGTACAGACCTGTGGGAATATAAAACAAGGGGTATAAATGCTCAAGGTGTTTATTCAATTCAAAAGTTATTTGCAAAAATATGTGTTGTTATTGCTAATTGTTACCGTTTCTTATGCAAGCTGTGTCTATAAATTGGCAGAACAGTTTAGTAAAATTTTCCTGAATTTTCACTTGGAAATTTTGTCAGAGTCTTGCTTCAAGGTTGTCCAAGTCTCACATTTCTGTGGTCTCCTTGGTCAGTCCAGTACAGCCCCTCTTTCTCCCACACCGTTTCTGCAGCTATCTGATTGGGGAGGTAATCCAAAGAGTTCCTGTGTGTACTCAAATCAGTGGTTGTGGATGGGAAGAGAGGCAAAGAACCTACTGGTGGTGCAGCTCTGTTTTTCCTCTGTGTATGTACTGCATTCACCTGGCATGTTATAAGTGTGTGTGTGTGTGTGTGTGTGTGTGTACAGATCCAGAAGCAAATGGTTTGATATCATTTATTGGACCAACATAGATGTTACAAAAAGAAAACAATGTCTAAGCTTTCAGATCAACCAAGTCCTTCCTCGGAGACTTATGACAATTGTTCAGAGAGTCACATTCTATTAACACCCAGATCATACATAAAAAATTAGGAAACATTCTCATTGGTTAAAAGTACCTATTTCAAACAAAATCACAATTTTAAATGGAATGAATAGCATTCCATTAGCTTGCTATTACTGAGAATCTTTTCAAGGACATCCATTAGATAAGATGAACACTCAAGCAGGCAAGGCCTCTAACTGAAATTATTAATGAACATGTGTGTTATTAGACTACATTCAAAATTAAAAGCAAGGCCTTTAGAATTAATATCACAAATGTCCATGTTAAAACTTGATAGTATTGTATGATAAAAAACTGTACAACAGAAATATATGTGTAGAATTAAGAGAGGAATAAGAAAAATGTACCTTGTATGAACAACTGTTTGAAACATTCATACAGAATGAGACTTAGCTGGAGATAGTTTCTAAACTATGCACTCAACCAGTTAACACACTCCATAAACATTAAAACCTACAGTGCTGTAACAATATTGCCTACAAGATAATATCAATGGTCAGTATTATTGCCAAATAAAAAAATAAAAAAATAAATCTCTCAAGCACCACCTAGAAAATGAGTTCATGCATCTTAAAATGTTCCAAGTTCAATAATGAGTCAGTATATAATCAGTTAACTATATGAACAGAAACAGATTTAGAAATCTGTATAAAACCCCAATGGAATTAACCCCGGAAAAGATAACTAGAAAAGAAGTCTATATTCACTATGTATGTGAGCCAAGAGTCCTAACACCCTGTAGCATAACAATCTTCTAAATCCAGCACAATCTGGTTTCAGAACAAATCACAGTACCATCACAGCTCTTGCAAAAGTCACCAATGACTGGCAACTTGAATTGGATAAAAAAAATTGTGTTAGTGCTGTTTTCTTAGACCTAAGTCAGGCCTTTGACACGGTTGACCACGACCTGCTCCTCTCATCACTGAGGTCAGTTGGGCTTGACACCAATTCCATTAGATGGTTTCATGATTATCTTTCAGGAAGAACTCAGCAGGTGAAGGCCGAAGGTGATATATCCTCACTCAGACCACTTCAAAGAGGAGTACCACAAGGATCGACCCTTGGCCCTATCCTATTTGCAATATATATCAACAACATTGACTTAAAACTTTCCAAAGCCACTATACACCTGTTTGCTGATGATACAGTACTGTATGTCAGTCACTCTTCACCTATTACAGCCTGCAAAGATCTACAAACAGAATTTGACCTGCTGCAATATCAACTGCTGGGAAAGAAACTATTATTGAATGCAAAGAAAACCAAGGCTATGTTTTTCTCCCCTCAGGTGCAGTCAGGATACAGTATCCCTCTTAACCTTCCGAAATTAACCACTGCCCTTGGTGAAAACCTAGACTATGTCACAAAATTCAAATACCTGGGGTATGGTTAGATAATAGGTTAGACTACCTAGAACATTTGGAAGAACTGTTAAAAAACTCAGACAAAGACTTGGACTGTACTACAGAATAAGGCACTTCCTTACAAGTGATTCAAAAAGAAGATGGTCCAGGCCACTTTCCTCTCAGTACTAGATTATGCTGACTTCTTATACAGTCGCTGCCCTACTGTATGTCTGAACAAGATAGATACACTATATCACAGAGCCTTGAGGTTCATCACAGACCTACCTATAGCACTCACCACTGTCTGCTCTACTCTGCAGTGGGATGGACGTCGCTTCAGCCAGAAGAGATAGAAATGCAGTATTATGGACCTACAGAGCAATATCGCAGCAGCTTCCAAAATATATCTCTGACTGTTTTTACAAGCCACATCAAATAGTTATGCATTAAGAAGCATGAACCTTATTACCCTCAAGGTGCCTAAATTCCACTCTCGACATGGTAGATATGCAATTAGCCATGTGTTATCCACTTTATGGAACACAATGCAGAAGACATTGAAATTGAAAAGCTTATATCTATTTCAGCCTTCAAATACCTATACAATAGGATTTTCAAAGAAAATGTAGCTGCTTCCATCAACACTAGTTTAACCCTCCATATGTAGATATGTAGATACACAATACAAGCTCACCAGCACCTACTGTGAAACTGCCCTATAACTTACTATCCAGTGCCTTTTCAGATCCAGTGCCTAACCCTCTCTCTTCCTCCTATACCTACTCTGGATCCTCTTATTGCATTAACTATTATGATTCCTCCCCACCCAGTTCACTACCCCTTACCATTACTATAGGGTACCAATCCTGCCACTCCATCAGCCACAAAAACACTCCCTTGTCCCCTAGTACCCATCCTAGCGAGCTGGCTACCTTATGAACCTTCTGAATTGTGTATATATGTAATATATCCTTGTTATACATGTCAAATTAATGTGTCCAATATCTGATTTATTGTTTTATTTCTGTCTCTACAATTTGGTGTATAATTTGATTGTTATATTATATTATATTATTGGGATCAGTTGTATAACTCACATTTTTTGTATTCTTCTATTTGTAAATGTTCTGAATGCTATATTTCATGTAAATTGAACCTTGACCTTACCAGGTACATCTTGCTAATAAGCCATGCTCAACGATGTTCGCCTGGATAAATAAAGAATAAATAAAGATTTGAATTATGACATGCACCTGAATATAAGCCTACCTAGATATGTAAGCACAACCCCAACCCTCCCCACACACACACAGACCCTTCCCCATAAAAAAAACATCCACCAACACCCCAGAAAAACACACAAAGTTACCCACACACTAAACTCCCCCCCGCATACACACTCACCCAAGACCACCCAACCTCCCCCACCCCCAACCCCACACACGTATATTTGGTGAGGAACCAACATATTGATAGCTAGTTAAAAAGGACTCCATGAAAATAAAAATAAAAACAACACACCGAAGTCCTGTTAAATGTCCATCCTATGAAGTAAAAGTCTGTGTAAGTTTAAGCAGGGTAATGTGTCATGAAATCCAAATCAACATTCATGCCATCTGCTACCATATTGAGAAGTAAAATAAGCTTAATCTCAAAAGTCCATTTCTGTTGTGTATTTTTTTTAAAAACTTTTTAAGACCATTACTGACATATCTGAGATTGAGTGGTCATTCTGAGAGAAGTGTCGCCCCACTGGTTTGTCAGTCATCTTCATATTAATGGTATGTCTGTGTGCATTCATTCTAGAGCAGCAAGCTTGTGTGTGTGTGTGTTAAGCCCCGTTCGCACTAGGGCATTTGAAACGGTTCTGAGCACTTGAACCGTTTGAAATGCGTGCTGGCTCGGATCGCGTTCGCACATAACTCTGTTGTAGCTCGCAGTTTTGGAAGCGTGCTCAAACCCTGATGAGACCAGCTCTTCAGCACGCTTCCAGAAATCCGTTTCAAAAGTGAAGTGAGCTACTCACAATGTGAACAGACAGGGTCACATCCATTCGTGCTTGTTTGTCCTCCCACCTCTCGATCGCGCAAAGCATCATGGTAAGCAGCTGTGCAAGTGCCCCTGAATCCGAATAGAAGGGGAAATAGATTAACAGTTAGTGAGAACGCTCTAGCATGCATCAGCTGAAATGGGTCAATGAAGTGGACTACAGTGTGAACCCTGCAACACGATAAGCTGTAATCCATTTTCAAAAACAGATTGCTGAAACGTGCTGTAGTGCGAACGGGGCCTCAGTTATACCAGGTCTCCAGGTTTGCAGCTCAGTGCCCATAACCACTATGCTATATTGCCTCCCCACACGTATTCAATCAGATATAAAAATAAAGGTAATTTTTAGGTTTATCATACAATATTTAATATAAATAATAATCTGTCTTATATTTTAAGTGGTGATGGCAAAATAGTTTATATTTGATTCCAAGTTGTGTCCTTATAATCATAAGCATAGTTGTAGTTCATGAATGTTTTTTCACAGATTAGTGTATTTTAATACTGTTGTGCCATTTATAGAGATTAAAGGCTGAAAAATTTAGAATATTCCAAGTCTCTAAAAGTAAACTTTTTGAAGTCATAGTTATTATAACCAGTAAAACTTTCTGTTGTTTACTAAGGTTCAATTTAGAGAAGTCATTCAGTATGAAAATTTGAAATGACATGGGTATTTCCATTTCTAATAATTTAGATGCTTCTTTTTATGTTTACCCATAATTGTCTTATCTTAGGACATGACCATAATTGATGATATACTGTAGTGTACCTGTTTGGGAACATTTCCTCCAACATGTAGCGGTGTCCTTAAAGACCATTTTATATAAGCAATATGGTGTGGATTATGCTTTTGATATTAATTTGCATGGATTTGATTCGGCAGATTTATAATACTTGTTTGAACAGCACCATATCTGATGCCACTTCATTTCTTATATATGAGGTTATAGTGTTGATGAGGTATAAAGGAGACAAGCATTTGAGATGACAGGAAATTTAAAACTCAGGTTAACTCTTTGGTACTAGTAGTGTGTACTAGCATTAAAAACTGTGTTTAAGAAAAAGAAAATAAATTACTTCAAGAAAGGCTCTTGCAACAGGCCATACTGGTAGGACTATGCCACCAGGCACTAGGACCACACAGAAAACTTCTAGCTAGCAGTCTACCCGGGGGGGGACTGTCCCCGCAGACATCAGTCATCTGACGTCAGTACAGGTTGAGGCGGTTCCCCACACCTACCTCAGTTCTTTTCCCCACCGTCAACCTGTGCACATCGGACTTAGTGAATGTCACAGCTACAGTCGACTGCCACTTCCTGTGTTTACCACGCTTTTTTATTTTCTTTATTTCTTAGTGTTAACATCAAATTTTTTGGTGTTTGTCAGAGGAGTTTATACCTTCTACTGAAGCCTCATCTTCCAACAGCTCCACTAAGTGTGCTTACGGCAAACAGATTCCAGAAAAAGATAGTCATTCTTCGTGCCTGATCTGCCTAGGCCCCAGCCATGACACCGAAGCCTGCCAGCATCGCCAGAAGTTTAACCAGGTCACTCTGAGATGTTGATTGAAAATGCTGGAGAGCCACCTTCTCAAGCAGATGCTACTTGCCATGGAGAAAGAGCTGCAGGCCAGGAGCTCTTCAGCCCCACCAGCCCAGTCCTCCAGGGTCTCTTCCTCCTCCCACAGGGAGAAATAAGGAAACTACAAGCACTAGAAGAAACACAGAGAGTGGGCCCAGTCTGCTTCCGTGTCGTGGTCACCACATAAATCTTCTACCACGATGGCGTCCTCCTCCCACGGGGGGTCGGCACCTCCAACCCCACCAGCCCTTTCCTCCTTGGAGCTTCCAGTGGTTCCTCTGCCCACCTTTACCTGTATCAAATGGCCAAACCATAAGTGACCACCAAGAGGCATCCAATGTCTTCAATAGCTTTTTCACTGATCTAGATAAGTACATTGCTAACTTCCCACCTCAGACTGCTGACCATCCTTGCCCCCACAGACCTGAATCTCAGCACCCAGAATTCCACCTAAAAAAGGTAAAGTGGATACCTCTCCTAAAGAAAATAAAGGTTGGGGTGGTGCAGGGCCAGATGGGTTGGTCTCCAGGTTGTTAAAAGATGCTGCCCCTGCCATAGCTGCTCCCATTACCTGGCTAATAAATAGACCCCTACTAGAAGGTGTCGTCCCAGCCAAGTAAAAAGAAGCCTATGTAGTTCCAATCCATAAAGGAGTTCCCAAGAAACCTGTCAGAAACTATAGGCCAATCTTGCTCGTCTGCATCCTGGCAAAGATACAGGAGAGGCTTGTCTACAATCAGCTCTGTGACTATCTGGAAGCTAATCAACTTCTGGTACTCAGTCAGCATGGTTTCAGACAAAACCACAGAACTGACACTGCTCTTATCAAATTCACTACTGACGTTCTTAAGTTTCTAGACAATGGCACCTCCACTGATACCATATTCATCAGCATTACCAAGGCCTTTGATTTGGTCAATCACAGCCTACTATTAGACAAGCTAAAACTTACCGGCCTTGACCACTCCCTAAACTGGTTTGAGAGTTCCTGTATCTGTCTCACCGCACCTAATAGGTCAAGTGGAAAGAGTCCATATCAGGTCAACTACCTATCAAGGAGGGAGTACCCCAAGGTTTCATCTTGGGGCCCCTCCTGTTTTTTCTGTTCGTAAATGACCTCAGTAGTAACTGTGGTAGCAGCTCAGTAATACAATACGCTGATGATATTGTATTATATAGATCCTCAGATAGAGTAGCAGCCCTAGGGCCTCAGCTACCGGAGGACTTCACAACCCTAGAAAGCTGGCTATGGGCTAATAGGCTGTTGTTGAATTACAAGAAAAATGAAAGTCAAGCTGTATGGACCCAGATCTCTGGGATCGGATAGAACCCTACTAGTCCCCCTAGTATCCTCATCCGATACACCCATAGAAGCTATAAGCTCCTTCAGGTACATTGGCCTTGTCCTTGACCAAGGCCTCACTTTCAGATGTCAAGTGGGTCAGGTCACCAAAGCAATACACCAAAAGTTAGGTCTATTATAGAGATTGAACTCACAACTTATACCTGAAACCAGGACAGCTACCGCAAATAGTATCCTCCTACCCAACCTTACTACTCCAGCCATGCAGTTACTCACTGGAAGGGAACTGGGTAGGATGCAAATCCTGTATAAGATTGCTCAGTTTGCTACCAAATCCCACCCAAGGTGCCACCACTGCAAGGTACTGGACTCTTTAAAATGGCCGTCTCTTTCCCAGTTGCTTCAATTCCCTTTCCTGTGCAGTGCCAACAAAATAATAAATGACCCACAACTGTCAGGCCTTGCTGGGCTGCTGGTCCCTAAGCTCCCTGGCAGATTGCTCCACACCTCTGCTTGAAGGCTCTTGGAGGTTCCTAAAGTAAGGACAACAGCAGGTAGTAAGTTCTTCTCCCATGTGGCTCTGATCCTCTGGAACAGCCTTCCGGACCATCTGCAACATGCTGGCTCACTGATCACCTTTAGGAAAGGGCTCAAAGCTCACCTCCTAGAAAACAACCTATGCACATGCTAGGGATAATTCCGGCAATAGACCCTTAGTAACCTTACCCTACTGATATGTAAAAGCCCCAGCATAAAAATAACACAACTGCACTAACTGACCAGTGTGATAATGGCCTGTGAGGTTTAATGTCTGTTTCCTGTAACAATTGTAACTTGTACTAATACTCTGTCTCTGTTGATAGCTATCTCCTGTCTACACGAATTTGTGCAGAAATGGCAAGGATTGTTGTTCTAAGTGTTAGACCTCTGGATTTACAATTATTGTTCCCAAAATTTGTCTTGTATCACCAAAATGTTCTGTATCCAACAGGCTTCTATGTAACTAATCCCAGGTCACCCCTGAAAAAGGGACCATTTGGACCCAATGGGCCTACCAGATTAACAAAATGAAATAAATAAATAAATAATGTGGGTGGAGGCTCTTCTGAGCAGGGGATTTCTTCTGCCTCCCAGCCCATGATGCTCAGGCCCATTTCCTCGATGGGCCCTCAGCCAGGAGGCCCGGCTGACTTGGGACTCTCAGGTGCTGGTTCTGTGCCCGTAGTCCCCCCATGGCCCTGGCTCTACCTTCATTGGTTCCCACTTTGGAAACCGATGCCAGTTCCTCTAGGCCAGGGGTTCTCAAATGGTGAGGCCAGCCTCCCTGGGGAGGCCCCAACCTGTTCCAGGGGAGGCTCAAGCAAGTCTTGAAAAAGTATTATATTGCAATTTTGAACTTTATAGAATTTGTATGAAGTGATAAGGCAAACTGAAAGAGGATAACAGTAGGTGAATTTATGTATTTATTCACAAGTCTTTGACCAGGTAAGGTACTGTACACTGAGCCATGGCTTATTTCTGGTGTACCCAGGAAGGGTAGTGAGAGAATACAATTCAAAATGTAACTGCAAAACACTTGAGCAATACAAAATGAATAAAAGTGCAAACAAATTACGAGCAATAAACTAACAATGTGAGGAACAATTGATCAATTAGACTGGCAGCAGAACTGTCTAAATACAAGAGTTAACCATACAGGTACTAAGAATTAGAGCAGGAAGGAGCAAAATGATCCCTGAGAAGTTGCTTAAGAGCAGGGTGAGGGGGAGAGGCAGAGGTTGGCAGGAAGGTTATTCCAGTAAGAGGGGAACAGAAAAAGCAGTCTGACCCATAATGGTATGGCAGTAAGGGGTAACAATGGTTCGAGAGTCAAAATATTGAAGAAAGTATGTTGTCCTGTTGTGGGGAGGGGGTTACAATAAGCGTAATAACATGAAAGCCAGCTATGCAAAGAGGTTTCAGTTTATTCCTGATGTACTGTGAAAAGTAGGCTATTTATCTATGGGGAGGCCCAAAAATATTTCAGTAATTTGGGGGAGGCTCAACATCTTTTCCATGGCTTAGGTGAGGCTCACTATGACAACGTTTGAGAACTGTTGCTCTAGGCAGTGCCCGTGGCAGCCTGATGCTGTTTACTCTTCTCCGGCATCAGCCCTGAGGCTGCCTAGGGGATCTCCTTCCCCTCAGGCACCGGCTTCCCCAGTGGACTCAGCACTGGTGGACCCTTCACCAGGGCACTCCAGATATTTGCCTGTGAGGCCATCACCCACCAGGCCATTTCCAGTGCTGCCAGCACCCCAACCAGCAGACCCAACACTGACTTTTTGTGTGCCTCAGCCCTCGTCGCTGCCAATGCTGGATGAGCCATCACCAGATCACTTACCAGTGCCGTCTACACCTATGCCAGGTTACCCATTGCTGGCCCCACAGCTGTCATTCCCTAACCTGGTGCTGGGGTTGCCCTTCCTACCTGTGTACAATATTACCCCACAGGTGGACTACAATGCCCTTTTATCAGCATGGTGGGTGTTCATGCAAAGGCAGACCCCTGCTCCGCAGGGACCTCCTCCAATCTCTCCCCTCCCTCCCTCTCCCACGGGGTTCACAGCACAGGGACATGGGCAGGGTTGGGCCTTCTGACCCCAATACTTTGGGGTCCTCTGGCAGCAGGTCTGACACAGGTACAAGCGTCAGGCAAGACAAGCACTGGCCTCTGTCACCAGTGCCAAACAGTGAATACGCGGTGGATGATTCAGAATTCTTGAGGTCTTCATCCTCCATAGGAGAGTCTTCAGGTGGTGAGGAAATGCCCAAGGAGGTACTCAAGTCCCCACCTGATGACCCATCTTTCATGGAGGTGATGCAACATATTCAATCATGGGATTAGAGGCGGAGGAGCAGGATCCAGAGAGCTGCTGCCTGGCTATCTTCCTACAACAGAGGGATGCATTGCCCATTGTTGTGCCAGCCCTGTATGAATCATATGAGGATGTCACCAAGGCAGCAGGGACTCACCCCTCCACTATCTCTCCCCTTCCCAAAAAGGCAGACCAGCTTTATCACTCGCTGGCTGGCAAACATTTTCTGAGCAACCAGCCTAAGGCGGACTCTGTGGTCATTAATGCAGCCCATGACCACACTAAGAAGCTCAGGGACCTTAGTGCACTCCTCCCAGACTGCAAATCCCAGCAGCTGGACCAAATTGGCAAGCGGTCTTCGCTTCAGCTACTTTGGCCATTAAGGTCATTAATTACCAGACCCATATGGTTCAGTACCAGAACGCCCTCTGGGATCAAGCCAGGGAACTGGTCCAGTCACTGCCTGAGGATTCTGTCAAAATTCAGCTTGCCCAACTCATGAAGTTGGACTTATGATGCTGTAGACACCTCCAGGCATGGTGCTGTGGCTGGCATTTGCCTTTGGTGCCATTCCTGGCTCGTGGTTTTTGGTTTTGCCCCAGATCTTCAGGCTAGGATTTTAGATGCTCCCTTCAGGGGCTCAGTGCTTTCCAGGGGCGATGTCCAAGACCTAATTTCTAACTTGCAGGAATCAGGCAAAGCCCTCACATTGGTTCATTCGCTGTACCACACTCAGCCTAGAGTGAACCAACACTATCCCTTTCATAGGTCCTCCCACAAATAGACCAGAGGCCAGCCTTCCAAAGGCCAGCAATGCTGAAAGAACACTAACACCCCCACAGGGGCAGCTCCTGCTCAATCCCCAAGGGGTCCTGCAGCTCCCCTGCCCACTCCCGCCCCCTACTCCTGCTCCTTAACCGACCCCCCCAACCAAGGTTCCATGGGAGGCAGTCGGGGGACAGTTCTCTCTCCATTACAATGGGTGGTGAGCAGTGACCACAGACAAATGGGTGCTCCAGTTAATTGCTTGGGGTCACACTCTGGAACTGGTGGAGTGGCCACCCGAGACCCCTTTCATCCACTCTTTCTACCCTCCAGCACATCTACCTCTGGTTTTGGAGGAAACCCAGGCATTTCTGCAAAAAAGAGACTCAGAGCCCATCCCGTAGGCTCAGTGGGGAAAGGGATTTTATGATCAACTGCTTATCTCAAATTAGGTGCAAAGTCTGGGCGTTGTGTTCGACAGTGGCCTGACATTAAAATCTCAGGTGTCAGCAGTTGTAAAGACCTAATTTTACCATCTGAGGAACATTGCCCAGATTAAGCACCTGGTTCCACCTGGCGATATGCCAACTCTGGTTCATGCCTTTGTAACCTTGTGCCTTGATTACTGTAACGCCCCATACCTAGGGCTACAGGTGGTTGATATCCGCCGATTACAGCTAGTGCAGCATGTGGCAGTCAGGTTGTTGACTGGCTTATCAAGATCTTGCCATATCACTCCTGTGGTCCGTTGTCTGCACTGGCTGCCGTAATATTGGCGGATCACCTTCAAGGTCAGATTACTGACCTATAAGACCCTACATAGACAGGAACCTGGCTATTTGCAAGATCTTCTGCGCCCCTACCATCCTCTACGCCTGCTCCACTCAGCCAATGAGGAATTGCTGGAGGGTCCCAGGGTCCAGTTAAAGACTTCTGGGGTGCGCTTCTTTGCTTTTACAGCCCCGACCCTGTGGAACAATCTACCTCATTGGATTAGAGCATGCCTGACCGCTTGATAGTTTCAAGACTGAAGTAAAAACATATCTGTTCAGCCAGGCATTCTCTGTTGAAGGCTAAGCTTAGCTGTATTGCCATCTGGTTTTATATTTATTAAGATTATTTTTAGAGTGTGTTTTTAATGATTGACAAATAAAACTTTGATTGATTGATTCCCACTTTTTCCTTGTTCCCCAGAAAAATAGGGACCTGCAGTCCATCCTGGACTTAAGCAGCCTGAATCTCTACATAGAGTACAAATGCTTCAGGATAGTGACCCTCCAGGGCCTGCTGCCTCTGCTCCATCGGGGGACTGACTGTGCTCTCTAGACATGCAGGACACTTACCTGCACATTCAGATTCTTCCAGCTCACTGCCACTTCCTCCACTTCCAGTTTCAGGGTGCCCACTTCTAATTCAGGGCCCTCCCCTTTCACCTTTCCTCGGCCCCCTTGGTATTTACCAGATGTCTGGCTGCAGTGGTAGCAGCATTGCAGCGACAGGGCTTTTATGTCTTTCCCTACCTGGATGACTGACTGCTTGCAGCCCCCTCCTGGGTGCACTTGCTTCAGACCCTGGAATGCACCCCCTGTCTTTTCCAGGAACTGGGAGTCACAGTGAATCTCCTTAAGTCCTGTCTCTCCCCTTGCCAGCGCCTACAATCAGGGCCCCTGGTGTTCTGCGGCAGAATTTTCTGATTTCTACGGCAGGGCTCCTTGACTTCTGTGGCAGAATTTTCTGATTTCTACGGCATGATTTATTCATTTCTCTGGCAGAATGCAGTCCTGTCATTGGCTAAATATGATGTGATGACATTATATGCTGAGCATAGATGAGGGGCTTCAGGATAAACGAGGTGGGAAAGAAAGCCTGACACTATGGGAAAATAGTATATTTATATGAAAATTCACCAAAAACAATGAATTCTGTGGCACTATATATATTCTGCGTCATGATGCAAATTCTGCGGCAAATTCAGCAACCGCCGAATCGCAGAATTCCAAGGGCCTTGCCTACAATATATAGGTGTGGTCCTGGACACCCACCAGGGAAAGGTCTTTCTACCAGAGGACAGGGTGGCCCATCTGATGGAGCAGGCTTGCCTGGTTTCCTCGAGCCATCGGGTTCCTGCCAGAGTGTTTCTGTGCCTCCTGGGTCATATGGCACCGTCAGTTGCCACAGTGCCCTTGGCCCCGTTCCATATGCGGATACTACAGTGGACCCTACATGTTCAGTGGGATCAACACACTGATGACCTTGACCAGTTGATCCTGATCTCCAGCCTGGCCAGAAGGGTTCTGGCCTGATGGATTGGCTCAGCCAATCTGCTCTGGGGGGTTTCTCTCCAGATTTCAACCTTCCGGCAGGTCTAGACCACAAATGCCTCCGGCATGGGATGGGGCACCCATTTGGTTGAGCATCAGGCTCTGGGTACCTGGTCAGACATAGAGCAAACTCTTCATATCAATGTCCTGGAGATGCAGGCAGTTCTATACACCCTGCAAGACTTCCAGTCCCATCTTCTCCCAGGCCCACTACTAGTTCAGATGGACAACATGTGTACTGTCTACTACATCAACAAGTGTGGAGGGACTCACCCTTACCCCCTGTGTCAGGAGGGGATGAGGGTTTGGTATTGGGCCATTGAGCACAAGCTGGAGCTCTCGGTCGTTCATGTTCCATGGGTCCAAAACATCTTAGCCGACAGTCTCAGTTACTCCAGATCTCAGGCTCATGAGTGGAAACTACTCACATCAGTGGTCGAAGATCTGTTCGACAGGTGATGACATCAAGAGTTGGACCTCTTTGTATACCCACTCAATGCAAAACTGCTGCATATTTGCTTGCTCGATCCTGGGCCTGGAGTTTTCTGGTGAGACTCATTGTCCCTCTCTTGGAAGGGGAGGTTTCTGTATCCATTACCTCTCTTCCCACTGTTATAGAGGGTTCTGCTCAAGCTTCGGTTGAAGGGAGCAGAGATGATTCTCGTAACTCCCTTCTGGCCATGCCAAATTAGGTTTCCTCTGCTGCAACAATTGGCTGTGGAACCTCCGGTGCTGCTACCTCTGTGCCAAGGCTTAGTCTCCCAGGATCAGGACACCCTGGTCCATCCAGACCTCATCTCCCTGCATCTACATGCATGGCTCCTGTGGATCAAGCTATTTCCCGCTTTGGGGTTTCCTCTAGGGTTGCTGACATCCTGGTGGCAGCCAGGAAGCCCTCCACCAGGGCCACTTATGCTATGAAATGGAAGTGCTTTTCCATTTGGGCCACTGCTCGCCATTTGGATCAGTTCACCTCTCCAGTTAGTAAGGTGTTAGAGTACCTCCTTTCCCGTTCGGACTCAGGTTTGGGTTACTCATCTATTAAGGTGCACCTTTTTGCCATTTCTGCATACCATGCACCTGTTGAGGGCAAAGCTGTCACCCAGCTTAAGGTATCCCGTACTTTTTTGTGGGGCATTCTGCATCTGAAACCTCCCATTCGGGACCCTGTACCCCCATGGGACCTTAATTTTATGTTGAAGAAACTCACTACACCTCCCTTTGAACCAGCCGTGAGTTGCGAGCTTCACTTTCTGTTGTGGAAAGTGCTCTTTTTAGTTGCTGTTACATCTGCTCAAAGGATTTCTGAGCTCTAGGCTTGAATGTGTAAAGAGCCTTATTTGGTTTTTCACAAAGACAGGGTGTCTTTGCGTACTAATCCTAAGTTTTTACCTAAGGTGGTGTCTGAGTTTACTTTAAATCAATCCATCCACCTTCCAGTTTATTTTCCTGAGCATTCCAATCTGGGGGAGGCCTTGTTTCACACTTTGGATGTTCACAAAATGTTGCAGTGTTATACTAACTACACCAAGTCATTGAGGAAAACTGACCAGTTGTTCATTTCATTTGACCCTGAGAGTGAGGGCACTCCTATTTCAACAGTGTTTGTCTAAGTGGTTAACTAATTGCATTGTTTATTGCTACCACAAGTACAAGCCCCTTCCAGGGGTGATCACGGGCCATTCCACCAGGGGGATGTCTCCCTCTACAGCTTGCTTTAGAAACGTGTCTGCTGCTGACATCTGTGCAGCTGCCACCTGGAGTTCTATCCACACTTTCACCAAGCATTACAGTCTGGACATCGCCTCTAGGCACAGAGCCAGCTTTGGCCTGGCAGTCCTTCAGGACCTTCTGTCATGAACTGTTGACTACTGTCTGGCCCTCTTCCTGGTGATTTCATCCTGGTGATACTGATACTGCTTGGGAATCAGTCCTACCAGTGTGGCCTGCTGCAAGAGCCTTCCTCAAAGTAAGATAGTACAGTTATGTAAGAACTTACTGTAACAGTAGATCTTTGAGAGAAGCTCTTGCAGCAGGCCCTGCTTTCCCTTCCTCCTTCCCCCTGCTCCTCTTTCTCTATTGCATCTGCTTCTGCCTCTTTGTTGGCTCTCAGGATAACCTCCTCAGTTCTCCATCAGCTGGTCATGCAGAGTCTCCGGTGGACGAACTGAGGTAGGTGTGGGGGACCGCCCCTTATTTAGCCTTTACTGATGTCAGATGACTGACATCACGGGGGAGGTCTCCCGTAGTAGACTGCTAGCTAAACGCTTTTTGCATGGTCCTAGTGCCTGGCTTCATAGTCCTCCTTGATCTCCGGCCCATTCACCCATCCCCCTTCCCTTTCCCTAAGATTCCCTTAGGCCTAACCCATGCATTCTTGAACCTCACTGTTTTTTCCCCCATCACCTCTTCTGCAAGACTGTTCCAGGAAGCCACCACTCTTTCTATGAAGAAGTACTTCCTCATATTTCACCCCCTTGTCCTCGAGCAACTTTTTGTCTAATAAAAATACTTCCCTCCTGTACCTTGTTTACACCAGTGAAATATTTATAGGTCTCATTCATATCCCCCCCCCCTTCCAGGGTGCACATATTTAGGTCCTTTAGTCTCTCCTCATAGGGCTTCTGACGCAGAGCCTGCACCATTTTAGTTGCCTTCTCTGGAATGCCTCCACTCTGTCTAAGTTATTCTGGATATATGGGGCTCAATTCTCAAAAAGTGGTTTGATCGGCATAATCTGCAGCAAACAGCTGCTTGCACTGAAACCTGGTGCGCCAGGGGCCCTGCACCAGATTCTGGTACAGGAGGGGTCCCAGTGCATAAGTCCGCACACTTGCAGCAATCTCTCTCATGTGGCAAACACATGGTGCATGGAAGGGTTTGCCACAGGCTTCCTGCAGCAAAGGCAAGCGGAACCCCATCCCCGATCCTCTGTTCCACAACAGGAATACCTGTCCCTGGTGGTCTAGTGGCCCCTCTCCCTGATCCTTGATGTCCCCGTTCATAAAACATTTATTAAAGCCCCCTGCACTGGTGGTCTAGTGGCCTGCCTGCCTTATCCCCAATGCCCCCATATTCATAAAAAGTTTATTAAAGCCCCCAGCATTGGTGGCCTAGTGGCCCCCCTTCCTGATCCCTGATGTCCCTGTTCATAAAACATTTTTTAAAGCCCCCTGCATTGGTGGTCTAGTGGCCCCTCTCCTTGATCCTCGATGTCCCCATTCATAAAACAATTATAGCCCCCTTCATTGGTGGTCTAGTGACCCCCACTCCAGTAGGTAGGGCCCACCACCCCACTCCCCACCCCTGCATCCTGAGACACAGTCGGCGACCGGCACAGCCCTCATCACACCTCCGTGGCCAGCCACCATCTGAACTGTCACTGAGCACATACACTACAGTGTGCACGCTCATTGACAGTTCAGTCAGTGGCCTGCCTCAGAGGTGTGAGGACATTTGGGGGGGGCCATTAGATCACCAATGCAGGGGGCTTTAATAAATGTTTTATGAACAGGGACAATGGGGATCAGGGAAGGGGACCACAGCATATTGCCACAAACAGGCAACTCTCCCAGAGGAGCTTTTCTAAGTACTCTTAAATCAGCCCTGGGACAGAATGAAGGCTATTGTGGCTACTCAGAGTGATAGTAGCAGGGTGGAAATTAAGGAGAAGAAAGGGGAGCTGGTGCCCTGGATGACATTTAGGTCCCAGGAATAGACAGGGAACCACAGGCAGACGGAATGGACTAACAGTCTTTTTCTGCTGTCTTTGTCTATATCTATGTTTCTATGAAAAGTGAAATTTACTATTTGAATAGTTTAGGGACACGCCACCCAAAATTTGTGGCTCAACTCCTCAGAGACCGCGATACTTGGCAGCTGCCGAGAACAAGCAGGTGCAGACTCGCCAGCTCAAGGCAAGCAGCAGTAGACATGCTCACGCTGAACTGCATGCCAACACTTATGCTGTCTGTCAGTGTTGTACTCGCAAGTGACAGTCTGCTAGATGGATATTGGTAATAAATCAGAGGTGAGGTTTCTTTTAGTGACAGAAACAGCATCTATTTTCTCACAGTATGTCATTTCACTCTGTCATCTGGTGCCATTTCTGTCAATCTGTTCTAAACAACACTACTTTTCAAACAACAACTGCAATATACACCACTTCTGTTTCTAACATAAGGCTTAGAAAACTGCAAAAATGTATTATTCAGTGCATTATGTGTGAAATGCTGTGAAAGATCAAATAAGGTGGATTGCAGCCTGTTTGTAAAATAAGCACTTTCACTGATTAACAGTGTGAAAAGCTAGGTACAGCTTGGTTGCATATGACGCTGCATAATGCTAATGAAAATGCTGCTTTTCTCTACACTCCCTATTTTTCCTCTTACAAAGTTAGTCATATCTAATAGCCCTGTTACACATCTGAGATCACACCATTTTTAGAAACCGGACTCTATTGTAAGTAAGATGCCATATTTCATCAGGGCTATCGGGTATGTCTAAATTGTATAAGCAGTCTTATCCCAGAGTTTATGCAAGATCCTGTGCCACTTTGACACATATGTAGCTTTTCAAATTCTGTGCAAATTAACTTTCAAACTGGCTGCAGTCTGAGTTTGTTTTATATGGAATTGCAAGCATTATGACCTTGTTAAACAATTTTATTACTTTCAAAGAGTACTACCTCTGGCAGGGTCAGCATCAATGTGTGTCTCACAGAACACACCACTATTGGAAAACGGTCTCTACAGTAATGAATATGTATAATTGCAACAGGGCTACTGGATGTGACTAACTTGTCAGGAGAAAAAGGGACTATAGAGACTAGCAGCCTTTTCATTAACATTATGCAGCATCATATGTCACTGAACTATATGTAGCTTCTCACTCTGTTAGTCAATGAAATTTTACAGGTCTGCACTCCGTCTTTATCTTTCACAGCATTTCACACTTAATGCTCTGAAGAAGGCATTTTTACAGTTTTCTAAGCCTAGTGTTAGAAGCAGAGGTGGAGTATATTGCACTGACCACACACAAACTGCATGTGATTGTTTTCATGCATTCTGTGATGCCTTTCTGTATTAACGTTTATGTTGTAAAGGTTCTGATTAGAATCAGAACTAATCAGGACTCTATCCTGGATCCTGCTCCTGATAAGAAAGGTCAGGGCCTTTTCAGGTCTGTCCATCCATAGTACTGACTTGTTGTTTTTTTATTTTTTACCAGGAAGGTGACTGGGCACAGCCTTTTTTCAGTCATGCCTGACACAAAAACAAAATACATCACATGTTACAGATACACAATAATTGCACAACAATCATAAGTATAAAATTACTTTCACAGTTACTCAGATACATTGTTATTGCAAATACAAGAATTTGCATTAAAATAATAAGGTGCCAGCATCAATTTAAAATGTTTTATACTGTTAGCATGTTGAGTCATGGATGAAAATTTAACAGATTTGGACCATATCATCATGGTATCATCATAGGTTTATACAAGCGAGTAGACTTAAGTCCATAATGCTTGCCAGTTTAGATTTACTAGAGATTTTGGCAGAATTTGATTGAATCAGTCATTACTGAATCTAGATTTAATTTAAAGCAGTTCATACTTGGACTATCCACCACTATGGCAGGGAGATTATTCCAAATTGGAACGGATCTTATACTGAATCAATTTTTCCTTCTTAGAGTATGCCACATACTCATCAGTAGTTGTTTGCTATGTCTTCGATTACTGACTCTATATTCGGACTCAGTTAGGCCTAATCCTATTCTAAGGTCAGAATCCCCTAATGCACTGTCAATGAGACACAGATCTCCTCTCAGTATCCTATACTGTAGTGTATACTTGTTAAGAAGTTTTAGCCTTTCCTCATAGGTCTTGCCCTCCGTCCCCACAATGGCCCGGGTGAATCTTCGCTGAACCCTCTCGATTTTTAAGATGTCCTCTTTAATGTAAGGGGACCACACTTGGACACAGTATTTGAGGTGTGGCCTAACCAAGGTAGTATACAGAGGTAATAGTGCCTCCTTGGAGCAGCTGGCTACATGTCTAAGAATACAATTTAGGTTCTGATTTGCCCTGTTTACTTGAGTGGTATGGTGGGTTCTAAATTTTAAATCGTGAGTAACCAGCATTCCTAAGTCTTTCTCTTGGGTTGTTTCTTGTAATATTTCAGTCCCCAATCTGTACTGAAAATGTTGGTTATGAGTACCCAAATGCATAATTTTACATTTAGCATTATTCAGGACAAGCTTACTAGTACAAAACCAACTTGAGATTTTATCCAAACAAAAACCTGGAGAGCAAGGCTTGCATTGATGTTATTTACTACAGTACCTATACGACAATCATCAGCAAATTTCAACATCCATTTATTAGAGTTTTCAGTTGTAAGAGTGGAAACATATATGTTAAATAGACAGGAACCCAACACAGATCCCTGGGGAACACACTAGAAACTGGTGCCCAATTTTAAAATTCTCCACTTATAATAACTCTTTGTTTCCTTCCATTCCAGGCCAATTAGCAAGCCAATTTATAAGATTATTATTAAGTTTGAAAGCCCTTAATGTATCAAGAAGCTCAAAATGTGGTAACTTATCGAAAGCTTTTGCAAAATCTAGAAACACCAAATCCACAGAGTTTCCCTGGTCAATTTCACCAGTGACCTCATCACAAAAGGTTAGTAAGTTAGTTAAACAAGATCTAGACTTGGTGAATCCATGTTGAAGATTGTCAGTTTGCTCACTGAGACATCTATGGTCCAGGATGAAATCTTTAATGATATTTTCTAATATTTTCCTAATGAGTGAAGTTCGGCTAATAGGCCTATAATTTTCAGGGTTGTTTTTTGTCCTTTCTTGTGAATGAGTACTACAGATGCTACTTTCCAGTCATATGGGACTTCCCCAGAATCAAGAAAATGCTGAAATATATCAGCTAAAGGAAGATTTTATTTATTTTATTTATTAAATTTTTGGATTACAAATACCTTTGAGCAGAAACTGCTCGTTTACAAAGGTTCCACGTCAAAGGATGAGGGTCAACATACATACAGAAGTAGTAAAGGAATGCTCAATAAACAACCAAAACAACTAAAAGAAAAAATAAAGATACTCAGTTATAACATGCTTTGAGATAATATTCATATAACGAGCAGCTTAAGTAGGCAGCTGGCTGCAGTAACAATAAAAGATAGAGGGCACCATAGGCAGTTAGTATTGCAGGCGTGTGACCGGGAGAGGAAGTTGGCAGGCTAATGGGCCACTGTCCAATGGTGGTGGAAAATGTCTTGTACCAGTGGAGATGCGAAGTAGGAAAGGAATCACAAGGAAGGCCCAGTGCCAGAGGGAATGGGACTGGGAAAGGGTGGGCTGTGAGACATGAGTGAGCTGGGAGGTGTTTAGAGAGATCTCTGTTCAGAGAAGCAGTCACATTGAGTGGTAGAGGTGAGGTAAAGTTTGAGATTCCTTTGAAGGGTCCAAGTGTAGTAGAGGAAAGTGCTTTTATTGAGGGAATTGAACCATTGAGCGGCTCTATAGATAAAGGACCACTGACCCATGGAGGTACGACATCTGGGAACCTGAAAGGTTAGAGATTGGGCACCACATGTTTGTTGAGTGACACTGTAGGTAGTAAGGAGTGAGCTAAGACCAGGTGGCATGAGACCGAGGAGAATCTTTTTGGTAAGTAAGCAGGTCTGGTACTGTAGTCTGCTGAGTAGGGGTAGCCAGCTGGCCTGTGCATAGAGGTCACAGGTGTGAGTTTGTCGGGCTGCACCCATTAGTAGTCTACAGGCTTTGTTGAGAGAAACTGAGATCCTGCAGAGGGCACTTGTTGAGCCAGAGCCATAGAAGGCAAGGCCGTAGTCAATGATAGAGGTGACAGAGCTGTAGATGGCTAGTTTAAGGGCATCCACAGGCATACAGTGCTTGTGTTTGTGTAGTAGTCCAATCCGTATATTGGCGGTCTTGGCAACAGTGTCAATATGCCGAGTGTAGAAGAGGGTACTATCCAGGGTAATACCAAGGTACTTGAACTCCTTGACATGTTCGAGTGGGTTCCCAGCGTGGTTCTTGATGGTGAGGGACAGAGAGTTGTGCCTGCTCCTCGGTTACAGAAGACATGGCTTTAGTCTTGCTGTGGTTCAGGACAAGTTTATGAGAACTGAACTAGTTTTCGCTGGCGCTTGAAGTTGAGCTGCAGCTGGGATTCAAGGACTGTAATGTCATGGTGGCTGGAAAACAGGACTGCATCGTCTGCGTGTAGTAATATTTTTTGTGGCAGGCACTGGGGAGATTGTTGATGAAGAGGGAGAAGAGTAGAGGGCCCAAAATAGACCCCTGGGGGACTCCGGAGCAGACCGGTTTCTCATCTGAAGAGATCCCTGCAATCCTTACACATTGGATCCGATTATCAAGGTAGCTAGTGAACCATGGAAGGGCATCACTGGAGATCCCAATGGAGGACAGTTGCTTGAGCAGTAGGGGGTGGTTAACTGAGTCGAATGCCTTGGTAAGGTCTATAAATACTGCCCCTCCACAATTCCCTTTGTCAAGCGTGGCATGGATGAAGGTTGTAAATTCCAGTAGTGCAGTGGTGGTGCTGTGCCCTTTTCTGAAGCCATGCTGCTCTGGGCACCGTACATTGTACTTATCTAGGAATTCAACTAGTTGGTCCGACACTATTCACTCCAACGCTTTAGATAGTGGGGGGAAGAGTGAGATAGGTCTGTAATTGGTGTACAGCTTTTGTGAACCGGTGTGCCAGTGGCTTTCTTCCAGAGAGAGGGGAAATGGCCCAATCTAAGCGAGAGATTGAAGATCTTTGTAAGTGGTTCTAAGATTTCATCGAGGACTTGTGCCAGCAGTTTCAGGTCAAGGGAGTCACCACTGTACCCTTGTTTGCCGATGGCCTTTTGAATGTATTTTCTAGCTACTTGTGGTGGGACCTCCTTAAAAAACTTTGGGGTTGTACATTCTAGTTGGGGGGGTAACTTGGGAGGAGCTGGAGGGGAGGTCGTCGAAAAAATTTGGTGGAAGGACACTGTCCAGGTTTGTAAATACATTATTAAAAGTGCTGGTGATGGTATCTAGGTCGAGTGTAGGAGTGCGATGAAGGTTGAGCATAGTGGGTGGTGCTTTAGGATCCTTGCCTGTGAGTTCTTTCATGTTGTTCCAGAATTTGTTTCCCTGGCCCCAAGAGTTGGTCAGAGCTTCTTTGTAATAGCTGCATTTAGCATTCCGTATTTTTCGAGTGCAATCATTTCTGGCTGCTTTGTATAATTGTAAGTTTACTTGCATTGGAGTTGCACAAGCACAATGCCAGAGGTGGTCTCTGTGCTTGAGCAGAGTTAAAAGGTCAGTAGTAACCCAGGGGTTGGTCTGTCCTTTGACCTTCATCTTTTTCACTGGTGCATAGATGTCACAGGCTTTGTTGAAACGTTTGATAAATAGGTCCAGAGCTTTGTTGGTGTCACTGAGGGAGTCAAGCACTGCCCAGTTCAGCCTGATTAGATGGGATTTTAACAGCTGGAGGTGCCCTTGTTTGATAACCCTGGCATAGATAAGCTTGGGAGGGGGCTTGTGGTATTTGTTTGACCAGGAGCAGATGACAGGTGAGTGGTCACTTATTGTATCCGGGAATACATAAACATTGGAGATGTGTTCAGGATGGTTAGATAGAACCCAGTCTAAAAGCGTAAGGGAGCCCATCCTATAGTTACACCTAGTGGGGGCATTGACCAGTTCAGTGAGGTGATGCACCGCGGCTGCATTCTTATAGGTAGCGGCCTCAGCAGAGAGCCAGTTAGTGTTAAAATCACCCATGATTATGGTTTCAGAATTATGTTGCTGGACCCTTAGATATTCCATGATGCTATGGAAGCCAGCAGCCTGGTCTCTTGGGGGTAGGTAAACTGAGATGACAGTGAGTTCCTTGTTATGTGCACCAAGGAGGATTTTGATTGTGAGGACCTGAGAGGAGTTGCTCAGGCTAGGGGATGGGATGATGTGACCCATAAGGGTATCTTTAAGATAGGTGGTGCAGCCCCCGCCCCATTTAGCAATCCTGTCTTGCCTGAAAATGCAGTAGCCAGGGATAGAGACTGAGGTATCAGGGATTTTAGGGTTTAGCCATGTTTCCACATCTGACAGAACATCAGGGTTGTGCTGTAGGATCCATGTTTGGAGGGAATCAAGTTTGTTGAGGATGCTGCAGGCGTTGATGGATGCCATGGTGAGTGTCCCTGTCCTTCTGCTTGGTGCCACTGCATTCAGCAAGATTCAGCAAGTTCTTTTAATACCCTTGGATGAATTTCATCTGAGCCTGGGAATTTATTTACATTAACTTGTTTTAACTTGTCCAATACATCTTTGGGTTGAGTGTTGAACTGTCCAGGTATAGAAGTCCAGAGTTTGCCTGTTTTACCTTGTACATTTTTGGTAAATACTGAAGAAAAGTATTGGTTCTGTATATCCACTGCCTTCTGGTTATTAGCTATTCTGCCTGAATTAGTAGAAAAGGGTCCTATAGTATTTGCCCTTCCCTTAACTTTGTTAATATGAGAAAAAAAAATTTTTTTATTGTCTTTTACCCTTGATGCCAACTGTAACTCAAATTGAGATTTTGCTTTTCTAATCTTGGTTTTAATATTTTTTAGTAGCTCCCTGTATTTGATATTTAAGTGGGTAAATCCCTTTTTTATTTGTTTAAATAGTTTGTTTTTCTTATTAATCAATGCTTTTATTTTAAGGTTCATCCAACCAGGAGTTGTGTTATATTTGGTGCCATATGTTTTTTGGTTTTTTTGTTGGGATGTTTTCTTTAATTAAATATTTTAATTTATTTACCATAAGGCACCATTTGGATTCAACAGAAAGATCAGTAAATAATTCAGACCAGTCCCAACGGTCTAGGCCATTTTTCATGTTATTAAATGAACACCTGCCCATTTTTAATTTAGCAACAGGTGAATAAAATAGTGAGACTATGCTTCTCCTTGTCCGATGGGAATCATTTTGTTTTATAAACTTATCATAGAGGCAACTGGGAAATGTATTATGATAAATAATAAATGCAAATATGGCAGTATTATATTCTATTCTGCATTCTGGGGACAAAATATTCATTTTCTTATATAAATTGCAATGATGTGTTCTGATTGGAACCCTTATCCCAAAGAGGTAAATACTATTTGGTATTAACCGATATTTCAATAAAAAGGAGGCTCCCTGATTAAAAATAAAGGCACACCATAGTCCAATATTGGTAACAAAACTTTCCTGGTTATGATTAACCTTGCATCATCAGTCAGGGCTTCTATGTTTCTGTACAGGTACCCAATTTTTTGATTTACTTTCTTGATAATAGTATCCAAATATCCCATAAAACATAAGGAAGGATCCAAATAAATTCCCAGATATTTGAAAGAATCAACATGAGAAATTCTCACCCCTTTACTGCTTTTGATACACAGGTTTTCCCCACCTTGGGCCAACCTCTGTGCTGTCCCAAACAGCATAACTTTTGTTTTTGACTCATTTAATTTTAGGTTGTTCAGGGATAACCAATTGTCCAGCTTCAAATATTCTTCTTGTAAGACTTCTTGTATATCACTAACAGATGGGTCCGAGGTGAGGAAAACTGTATCATCAGCGTAAAGCACACATTTCTATTTGCTAAACTCTTTCAGCATTTCATTTACAAATATTGACTTATAGTAAGCACAGGACATGCAACGCTTCTTCATTTCCCAAACATGACAATTTCACTCTTACAACTCATGGTATTTATTTATTTATTTATTGGATTTTGGTAAACAGGTAGGCTCACTGAGGCAATCTGTCCTTTTCAGGAGTGACCTGAAATTAATTACAGACATTATAACAAGCAAACATCCTATAATGAAAACACAGGATTTACAATAAAGAGGAACATGTGCATAGATCAGATATTAGTTACAAGCAGAAGTCAAGATATTTAAAGGAGATGCGCCCGGCGCAACTGAGTTGCACCAGAGCATCCCCAAAATGCACCCCTGGGCCATAATCAAAAGGCAGAAATGCACCATGCAATTCCAGATGTACCACAGTGCAAAGATAATGTATGCAGCGCATCCGGAGGGGGCGTTCCCATAAATGTGCAGCACGTCAAAAAATTCAGCTGAGATGTGCGGCGCAGCTGCCTGTACATCTCATAGATGTGTCACACAAAGTTAGACATGGAAGAAACATGCTTAACTGGTAGCCACCTACCAGCGGGCTGCTGTACTACACAGCGCAGCACAGCAGCCACCAGCCCCTGGGTGGCTAGCTCCCCAATCTCTGATCAAAGCCTAAATTAGCCCGAAACCCATTTTCCTGTTAGTCTAGTGGCTCCCCTCCCTTCCCTGAACCCGATCATAGTGTAAAGTATTGTGAAATATATTTCCCTGGCAGTCTAGTGGCCCCCCTCTCTTCTCCAAACATAATTGTAGTGGAACGTATTGTGAAATGTATTTCCCTAGTAGTCTAGTGGCCCCCCTCCCAGCCCCAAACACTGATCACCGCAAAACTGGAATATATTGAAAAACCCTTCCCTGGTAGTTTAGTGGCACTCCCCACCCCCGACCTACTCAGGACTTCAAAGTCCACCCCGCTCCCTCCATCCCAGCAGTGGCATATGGTCGGCGGGCAGCAAAACCCACCTGCACATCTCCATGGCTGCCTGCTGACTGAGCTATCACAGAATGATAGCTTACAGTATGCACTGCAATACCACTGGTCGACACTGTTAACCAATGGGCTTGCAGTGTGTACTGTAAGCTTCCATTCACAAAGTTGTCAACCAATGGCATTGTAGTGCATACTGTAAGCTGTCATTCTGTGACAGCTCAGTCAGCGAGCAGCCGTGGAGCTGTGCGGGTGGGTTTTGCTGACTGCTGACTGTATTCCACTGCTGGGATGGGTGGAGTTGGGTGGACTGTGGGGTTCTGAGTGGGTGGGGGTGCCACTGGACTACCAGGGAAGGGTTTTGCAATATATTCCAGTTTTGTGGCTATCGGCGTTCAGGGCTGGGAGGGGAAGGCCACTAGACTACCAGGAAAATATATTTCACAATACATTCCACTACGACTGGGTTCAGGGAAGGGAGGGGAGCCACTAAACTGCCAGGGAACACCCTGCAAGTACATAGCTGTCATATTTTGAACAGCATTTGCATACAGAAGTTCGGGTAATAAGAAGGTTATGCTGAAAATGTGGGGTGTATCACCAGACCAGTGGCACTGAGGGTTGAGGGGCTGGATGCCACAACCTTGTGCCACGCTGGCGACCGATGTTCAGGAGTGAGCACAGGCCACTTGGGGTTGGCAGGGAAGGAGAAGGATCGAGCATCCCATTGACAGCTCTCCTTCTCCGGGGAGAGGGGTGGCCAGTTATCAGTGTATGCCTGGCCCCTAGCAGCAGCTGGGGGCTGGCACATCAATGCGGCAGACATCAGGTCAGAGGCGGGGTAGATGCTTGACATGGTGCACACACAGGAGCGTGTGCGGCACCGTGGTCAGCATCCTTGCACACTCTGCCCCTGAAGGGGAGAAACCAGGAGGAAAAAAGCTCATGGTGGATGATGGAGGGAGCACACAGGTCCCATCCCTGAATAGTTATGGCACCGACCCCTGTTCTGGATCCAGTCTTGGTGGGGGTGTGTCCTCCATGCCAACCATGCCAGGGGGTAATCCCTAGGGATAGCTGATTGGCTGGTGGATGTCAGGGTGAGGTTGGGGCTCCCTCCAGATACAGAGGGCTGTGAAGCAGGAGTACAAATAATTAAAAAAAAATGTGGGGGTGCAAATATTTAAGATTTCCACAGTTACTAGTATGTGTACTGAAATTGCAACAAATGGCCATGACTTTGTCTGGAAGGAGGAGAAGCCTGCCTGAACTATGTTTTGACAAGCTGTCATATTTTGGACAGCATTTGAATACAGAAGCTCAGGTAATAAGAAGGCTATGTTGAAAATGTGGGGTGCATCGCCAGCCCAGTGGCACTGAGGTGCTGGACACCACACCTCACGTCATGCTGGCGACCCATGTTCGTGAGCAAGTGCAGGACACTGCAGGTCGGCAGGGGAAGAGAAGGATTGAGCATCCCAGGGACAGCTGTCCTTTTCTGGAGAGAAGGGCGACCAGTTGTCAGTGCATGCCTGGCCCCTATTGGTGGCTGGGGGCTGGCACACCGATGCAGCAGACATTGGGTCATAGGCAGGGCAGACACCTGATGGGGTGTGTGTGCACAGCAGCATGCACAGCACCGTCACCAGTATCCTTGCACACTCCGCCCCTGAAAGGGAGAAACCAGGAGGAAAAAAGCTCATGGTGGATGATGGAGGGAGCTCACAGGTCCTGCCCCCGAATAGTCACGGCGTTGACCCCTGTTTTGGATCCAGTCTTGGTGGGGGCAGGCCCCCTGCAGACCCCATCAGGGGGTAAGCCCTGGGAATAGCTGGTTGGTGTCAGCTGGTGGACGTTGGTGGGTGGGACTGAGGCTCCCTCCAGATAGAGAGGGCCGTGGAGCAGGAGTTCAAATAATTAAAAAAAATGGGTGCCAATATTTAAGATTTCTGCAGTCACTAGCATGCACACCAAAACTGCAACAAATAGGCATAACTTTGTTATGTTTTCATATTTTGACCCTAAATGTTGAACATAGTCTTCTTATCACCCTACCTTATGAACCCTGTAGGTGAAAATGTTCAAATCTGTAGGAAAATAGCATTCCACGCCACAGATGCAAAAACACATTATGGGCAGGATGTGAAAAATGACAGCAGTACTGGTCATGAGGTGGTATGATAAAAAGGCTATATTGAAAAATTGGTGTTAAAATATTGAAAATGACCAAAGTTACATGCGTGCATAGAAAATTTTGAATGACCGGGTGTAACTTGGCCATTTTTTTTAGTTGTTTCATCAAGTTTTCAACATGGCCTTTTTGGGACCCCACCTCGTGAAGAGTACCACTGTCATTTCATTCACTCATCCTGAAAGGTGATTTCGAAGAGCGACCGTGCCATTCTGCGCCACAGGTGCAAAAACATATTTCAAGCATGATGTGAAAAACAACAGCTGTACTGTTCATAATGAGGTGTAAAAAAAATGACAATGTTTAAAATCTGAAGTAAAAATATTAAAAATTGGCGAGGTTAGGAGCATGCGTATAAACTGCACAACACACACTCATAACTCAGTAATTTTTTTTGGAATTTTTTCACCAGATTTGCAATGCGGGCTTTTTGGGACCTCACCTCATGAACAGTGGCACTGTTGTTTCATTAACTGGTGACAAAAGGTGATTCCACACAGCGACTGCAAAATCACCTTTCAAGACCGAGTAATGAAATGACAGTGACAGTGTTCATGAGGTGGGGTCCCAAGAACCCCATGTTGAAAATTTGGGGCCAAAATTCCTAAAAATGGTTAAGATAGCAACCTAAGCTGGAAGCCCCATTGACTGCCATTATACGGCACTTACCTTTGATTCTTCAGTTTGCCAGTCAGCTTTGAAGAGTGCAGACATGTCCCAGTCCTCAGAAGATGACAGTGCCAACCTCCGGAGGTAAGTATGGGGTAAGAGGGCAGTGTGGGAAGGTGGGTGCTCAGTGGGAGGTGGGGTTGGGGAGGGACTGGGGAGATGACGAGGGACCGCTTTTTTTACAGGTTAAAAAAGTATTCAGGGATGGTTTTCTTTATTTACAGGTACAAAAAAAATAAATTAATTTGGGCACACTGGGGTGGGCTCCCAGTGTGCCACATGAGTTGGGAGGGGTACATGATGCCAACAAGGGGACTGGGCTCCCCGATGTCAGCACTGGAACAGGGAACAGAGGGTGCGGGGTGGACAGCACACAGTGGAGGGAGCAGGAGGGTTTGATTACATGGCTGGGATGGGAGCAGAGAGGACAGCAGCAGTGGGAGGGAGTGGGAGGGTTTAATGAAAGATGCCAGGCCGGTGGGGGAACAGAGGGTGCGGGATGGACTGCAGCAGTGGGAGGGTCTGCAGAGTTGCAATGCTGGCTATGCAAATGAGAGGAATGAAGTGCACTCTCTCTCATTGGTGTGGTTCAATTCTCTTAAGTGCGGCCGGCTCCCCGCTGTGAAATTCTGATGGCTATCACACTTGGCTTCAGTGGTCATTGATGTATCAGGGTCGAGCCCACTGTACAGTGCTCTGCATTGGATTCATCCCTGACACACCTCTCAAATGTGGTACTGTCCCAAGATGTTTCTTGTGCAAGCACAAGGAAACATAACAACAGCCTGAAGTGTTGTAAAAAAATAAGCAGAAGCTATTCCTTATCTTTTTTTGTCAAACCATAACCATTAAAACAGAACTGCTTGCTGTTAATTTAAACCAAAAACTCCACCACAGTCCTAGTGAGCAGACCGTGTTTATGATTTAGACCACTGTTCCTGGAAGCACTCAGGAATCCTAAAAAGTTTCAAAATGTACTTTTTTTGCATTATAACATACTGTAGTTCTGAAATGAGAACAACTGTAAGTTAACTATCATATCTAAATACTTTAAACAACAAATATTTATGACTTAGCCATTAAATTGGCCAAAAACACTGTCCGGGGTGACAGCAGAAATTAAAGATCTACTGTTGGAATGCTGGGAGACATGAGACCAACACAGCAAGACAGCTTCTTTGGAAAAACATTCTACTGCAAGTTGTGGGGCACCATGTATCTGGAGGAGATGATGCAGATGTTTGACTAGGCTGTTCTAATTCAAGTAGTTAGATGAGACTGCTATAACACTGCCTCCCAGGTGACTACCAATGGAAGTGCAGTTGTGACTTGAGAAGGAGGGAGGATGCTGAATGGGCTTTACACCCACACTGGCACAGGGCATACTTAAAAACTCAAAGAGGTAAGGAATTGCTAATCAAAGGGGACTTTAACGCAGCCTGGGGGGACCCAGGGGTGAGCACTTAGCCTCTCTTCCCTGGACCTGACCCAAAATGTCAGCTCTCCCACAAGAAAAGGACCCATCAAAGTCCTGGAAATATTCTAGACTTAATATTCTCCTCATCACTACTAGAACTGCAAGATATAAAAGTAGATACCCCAAATCTAAGTGACCACAATCCCATCACATGCACGTTCACAAGGTCAATGGAAAGGGCAAAAGAGGAGCCTAACCCAAGAAAGAGGTGCTTTAAAAATGCCGACATATCAAGCTTTAATAGAGATCTGTCAAATGTTAGATGGAACAGGCTAGATCTCATTCCAGGCATTGAACTAGTGGAATCAGACTTTACTAATTCATTTTTATCAGCATGTAACAAACATGCACCATAAAGGAAGTAAAGGACAGAAAATGCCACCTACCATCGGTGACCGGTACTTTAAAACAACTGATCAGAATAAAAGACAGAATCTGGAAAAAAGCTAGTAAAACATTAAACAAAGAGGACTGGGATGTTTTCAAGAGGTTGAGAAACAAATGTAAAGGACAGATCAGGTAAGCCAAAAAACAATTTTACAGAAAGAAGATAGAGGAAACTACAGATCCCTCATCCTACTGGCAGCTAATTAAAGAAATGGAAGGAACATCAGCTACTAAAACAAAACTAAAATTGACAGACAAAAAAGGGAAAGAGAGACCATCAAAAGAGATGTCAGACACACTAAATAACTATTTCAGCACATTATTCGACGTGAAACTCCCACAGCGTAGGGCACCTTCAGAAGGACCAAACAGCGACGTGGTAACTGAGCCAAACAAAAATACGAACCTCCCAAAATTTTACTTTAGAGTCATCAAACAGGCCGAGATCTCAAAAGAAATAAGAAAACTGAATGCAAAAAAGGCATACAGGTTAGCTCAGATCGAAATAAAATTCCTGAAAAACTCAATAGAAATAATAACCCCCGTCTTAACAAAAATCTACAACAGATCTCTACTCGAGGCTGTCTACCCAGACCAGTGGAAGCTAGTTAAGGTAGTGTCCATATACAAAGGGGAGATCACGACAACCAAACTACAAACCAGTGGCACTAATATCTATTGTCTCTAAAATTTTAGAGAAGCTGATTGGGAAACAGAAGAATAAATATTTAAACAATTGCGGGGTGCTAAGTAAGCACTAATCCAGATTCTGACCAGGGAGATCGACAAGCACAGTGCTCATGCAATATGTCAACTCAGTTGCAACAGCCTTAGATAATGGGGACCACATAGGTGCAGTGTATATTAACCTCTCCAAGGCCTTTGTCTTGGTTGACCACACCATATTGCTCATCAGGCTAGCAAAAATCGGACTATCACAGAGGGCACACACCTGGTTTCAGTCCTACTTGAAGGACAGAAAACCACAGGTCACGGTGAACGGCGCACTCTGAAATTCATAAAGCCTGAGTAGGGAAGTGCCACAAGGTTCTATTTTGGGACCTCTGCTGTTCCTGATATATGTAAACAACTTACCAAATGACACCACTAAAGCAGAAATACAACTGTATGCTGATAACATAGTTCTCATAAGGAGAGCAACATCTCATGAGGCATTAGAAGATATTTTACAGCATGACTTTAACTGGCTCCAGGATTGGTTCTCACAGTCACACATGGTGCTGAGTACCAATAAACCACAGGTGACACTGTTCAGGCAAAATAGGGACAAGGATAAAGGGGGCTCAAAACTAAGAATACTGACGTCTGATGACTAGACACATTAATGTGAGTACAAATGCCTGGGAGTGCTCATAGACGAATCACTAAAGTTTAAGTTCCACATCACCAGTGCTACCAAAAAGTTAAACAAAAGGTTGGGGGCATTGAGCTGGAAAGCATTCTATATCCCAAAAGAGGCCAGGAAAACAGCAACAAAACTACTACTGCCATCCCTAGGATATGGGGAATATGGTGTATCAATACGCTAATGGGTCCATGTTAAGCAAACTGGACAAGGTATACCATAAAATAGCAAGATTTGTGCTAAGGTGCCCAAATGACAGACACCACTGTCAAATGTACAGAGAATTAAACTGGGTCTCTCTAGAAGTCAGGAGGAAGAACATGAGGGCAATAACGGCTTTCAGAATGCATAAAAGTCTCAACAGCAATCCAAGCCTGGCTCTAGAATAACTCCCAAGCACACTCATAAATTAAGAGAGGAGAGGTATAGAGGATACACCTTCCCAAAAATATCTAAATCCTATGGAAAGTTTAAAACCAAATGGTGCCAAATGGTGGGTGGGAAAGGTATGGAACTCTCTCACACCAGAGCTCAGGAAAGCAAGTACAATAAGCAGTTTTAAACATATGCTGAACAAAATCCTAACAGTCACTTGTAACTGTGTATGATCTGAATCAAGTGTCCAACATGTTATAACTAGCAAATGTATGTTGCCTGATATGATTCTTGACCAAGAATTGTACATACTGTACCTATGTTATTGTCACGCTGTATTCTGAAATGTGCACACTATGGAGAGGGCTGAGATGAATACTGTTACATCCGATTGTATGTAATTGTAATACTGGCTCAGTGTTACTGAACTGCACACTTAGACCAAAAAACTACACTTAGCAGGACAACTTTGTAAACAGAGCTGTTCAAGTCCTGACAGTTCAATCCCATTGAAAAATAAACATTCTGCTTCTACATGTACAGCATGATTGTGTGCTTAGTGCCCTCACCATGTTGATGTCCTACTAGCTGGGAACAGGCACAAGGATTATCCCCAACGTAACACAGGATGATGGGGGGTCTCAGGCCCCACCCTGATGACTTGCTGCTCCACTGAGGATCTCCCATGAGAAAGATAACATCCCAAAGGATTCTCCTCCCACTGGAAGGCCCAACCTATTGTGAAAGTAAATAGGCAGACAAAGCCTGACTCTGGCTGTCGAGTAGTTTAAATGGCTCATGCAGTGAGCCAGTTATTTAGGCAGGGCTGATCAAATATAGCTTCATTGTTTTGAGTTGCATGTCTCTGACATACATGGTCAAACATTTTTGAGTTCTGCAACCTTCCAGAAGCTTACACTGGGGGACAGCAGGGTCCAATAGGAATTTGCTTGTCTTTAGTTCTGAATGATTTTGTGATAACCCACTGATCGTTTAAAAAGTAGGAGAGTTACTTACCCTATTCAAATACTGCATGTCCATTTGGAGAAAAGAACAGTCTTTTTTTCTAGTGCTGTGTGTAATCTAGAAAACCTGTGTGGGAAGTTATATTGTAAAAAGACTGTGGTGTAAATAAGCAATAAGACATAATGGGGTGTGCATAGAACAGATTTACCACATGCCCAGGGGCGTAGTGAGGCATGAAGCCACAGGCTGCGTGCCTTCAGCCCCTGGAAGTGCGGTAAAATCTGTTCCATGCAAACCCCTGGAGTGTCTTATTAAGCTTATCAAATGGACTCCTTTTTTTAACTTTCTAAAGTTGGGAAAAGCATGTTCGTATGTAAAAACAATAGATTTACTTGTGTGCATTTATGATAAAATAGTCCTTTCACCCACTGTAAATGATGTCATTGTATTATTATCTACTTTCTTCTTCCTGTTTTTTTTTTCCTCTGTTTTCCCCATATTCAAGATATGGAATGTTTATCATGGAATGTTTACCATGAAATACATGGATTCAAAATTCTGCTCCATTCCACTGGTAGAATGTTCTTCTCCTAACATACTGTACATACACACACAGCAAAGGCCTCTTCTAGCGCCAGAGACTCAATTATCTCATTGTCAGGGTAAGCAGAAGAGATTTCTCTGATGAACAGGTAAACATAGAAGGGGGATTTTTCATTGTCAGCAAAGAAACAGTTGTAATAAAAACTATAAACAATACACTGGTGTAGCCAGGAATTCTAAACTTTTACTGAAAACTGATGCACTGTTGCCCCCCATTTAAACATAAACCAAAATATGCACTGCCTTGCCACATCAACAATAGCCCCCATTTGCTATATCTGAGTTCAAGTAATCAGTTTCTTCCTGTAATCCTCCTTCCTCTGTTTTTCTGCCTGCCTGGTAAGTTGTTCTTGTTTGTGTATTTGGCTGATGGCATCAGTGTCCCATGGCGAACAACAAAGTCAAAAGAGCTCAGTGCAATACAGACACAATGTGACTCACAATGTCCTTGCTTTTCTTTTTTTGTTGCCTTGCCTGATTTGTTGCCCCTGTCTGATTTTTTTTACTGTACTCTGCTGAGTACAGTGTGTATGCCTGCCGACACCCCGAAACAAAACTTAATGTTTCTGATTTGTTTAGATGTGTAATAAGAATGTGATGATCAGGAAAACAACACTTAATTAATTTGTTTTATTTTTTATTTAAGGTAGTTTTATTTTTAGGGCACAGTTGAAGATTTTTTACAGTGTAAAGGTAGCAGCCATGTTTGTGATGGAAGGTCAATTCTGGTTGTAGGGGGACTGATGGAGGATAGTTTTGGTTATAGGGGGACAGATTTGCTAATTGTGTGATGTGGTTTAGGAGGACCAGGATGACTGTGCATGGAACAGATTTCATGCATGGTCACATGATATGTTTTGATCAATGAGTCTTCTTTATTTTGGATGCCCATTTTATAAGACATTTTAGCTTCAGTTTAGTTTATTCTTTTACTGTTCTTTATCATTCTTTCATCTAAAACCATTTTATTTTCATTTCTATAATGTGTTACAAATATCCCCATTTATTGCTTGTACCGTATATATCTTGTACACTGTATAGCTATGAAATATTTGATATTTAATACATCTGTGACTGTGACATGTTTTTAAAAGGTACAGGTAATTTATTTTACTGGCAACTTTGTGTTTCATCTCAGAGAGCATGTACAGAATTAAAGTAAGATTGTTTATACTGCATGAGCATATTTAGGAGTGCCTGAAGCAAATAGGGGTTCCTAGGTCTGATATTGAATAAGGACATAAAGTGAGGAGAGAAGGGAACAGCCCAGTGGTATATTTACAGCAGGCTGATGACAGCAAAGATGAAGTGTGTTTAATAACCAACCTAAATAAAAGTAAAATAAAATATAGTAATATCCAGCCTACAATGCCTTTCGGGTATATTAAACAATTATAGTAATGTTGCATTCCAAAAGGCTCATGGTATAAGTCCCATTTTCTAAAGAATACATGAATGTGTTTTGTAGTTTCAAACTTTCAGACTTATTTCTCTTAATGAGTCTGTATTTTTTTTATTCATCTTTGATTTCGAATAAAAGCATATATTTGATTCTGAGACAGTAGATCATAAATATATCACTGAGCATAAAACATTATTATGCTGAGAAATCGTATTTTAGGATTTGATTATCTAAATTCCATTCATTACTAACCATGGAGACAGTCCATCACAAACTAAATATCTATTAAATAAATTCTGAAATGAGCTGTAGTGTAGCAAGACAGTGGATTGTACTCATCCATATTAAGACATCCATATGAAAATATTAAAAACATATAAAGTGATTGTAGCATCCACAGCAAATTGACAATGAACACTGAAATATGTATACACATTTCTATCTTAGTAATAAAAGAAAATGTAACAGCATACTTGACATATATAGCACTAAACTTGTTTTCATCAGAAAATAGGCATTGGCTATTAAACTGCATCATCAATTTCTTGTATGGAAGAGTGAATAAAACAATAAATAACATTTCATTTTCTAGATCCACACTATTCCAGGGCCAAAAAACTATCACAACCTCAAAGCTCTGGAGGGTAAAGGAAAGCTCATTGTTTGGGGATATACCTTCAATAACAACATGTAGCCAGTATTTAGGCTGAACAGAAGTCAGAGCATAACACATATTTGGCTCCTAACCCTTCATCTGGCAGGCATTCCATGTCTACCCCCAACTAAATGGAGAAGCCATTCAAGGCCACTATAAGTTGTCATTCTTATCAGAGTGCTGGAGACTAAAGTAAAATGACCAAGTATGAAATATGCTCCAGAGGTTCAAACCCACACATTTATATCTCCTCTCCCAACCAGGCCAGAAAATTATGTTAGTAATCGCTGATATATTTTGAAAACTATGGGCACTACTAGCAGTTACATGCTGTATCAATTTAGAACCCCTTTCAATGCTAAACAGTCATACTGTGGGGGAGGAGTTAGCAGACTGGGTGTTCAGATGCACATTCACTCAGCTCCTAACAAATTACTTTACTTTATTAAAAAAACTTCACTTTTTGAGCTATAGGATTGCTGAAATTTGGTGTCCTACTGCAGAGTCCTATTTTCTACAACTTCTGCAAATTCCAACCAACTCTACCCATGGGAAAGGCTAGAAATGCACTGGGGAGCTACCAGAACTTTTTCAAACCCAAGCCACCAGCAAAAGAGACTGGGAAGGTGGCTGAGGCTGGCTTGGGGGAGTGAGCTGGATATTATTCAGTTATTTATTTATTTATTTTATTTTTTAGGTATTCAGAAACAACCTTTGAGCTTGGAGCTCATTTACAAAGGTTCCACATCAAGAGTTACATATCATAGCTTAGTGCAGCAAATGGTCCAGCTGTTTTGTCAACATCAGGGGTGTATGTACAGTATATACAACATATACAATCATATACATCAAGTACAGATTAATTAATCAGTACATATTTCCAGGAATTGGAGTGCTCTGCATTAGGAGAAAACAAAACACGAGAGATACTCTATTGGCACCCAGAAGTAAGGGATTGTCACAAGAGAAACAACAGTAGGAGCCTTATTGATGAGAATGGGACTGGGAGAAATGGAGGGGGCAGGGGTGGAGAGGAGGGTAGGCAGGAGAGGGCAGGGCTGAGGGACTAGGGAGGAAGGACTGGAGGAGGGGGGCAGCGGGAGAGGACAGGGGCTGAGGGATTAGGAACAAACATCGTCTCCCGTCAAGATTATCCTTATGGCACACAGTTCAACAATGCAGAAAATGAACAAATCACTGGAATTGCAGGTTTGATATCTTTACAAAAAGGCTGCAAACTGTCAAACAGCAAGTGGAGACTCAAGCTTCAGAGGTCATGCAGGTGACGGGTAGTGCTGATAAGGCCTTTACTGTGTTGGCAGGCCTTGTCAAAGAGAATCAAATAATTTGTTCCTACCTTGGGGAAGATCTGTTTAAAGAAAATAATGCCCAAATCAATGGACTGGCTGAGGGTTTCAAAAGTAAATCCCCTACAGAGAAAGTAATGGCATGGATGGGTGAAGCACCAAGTTTGAACTTTGCAACACATCCTATTTGTATAGAAAAGTGCTACAGAACTTCTCATGACATCACAATAGCAACGGTTGCCTGAATTCTGGGCTCCCACTCCCACTAAACAATTCACCTATTAAAACCTGCCAAATCTAGCTTAAAACACAGATAACAGTTGTGATGGAGAGTAATCTACATAATGGTGAGGACCAACAAATCAAAAGAATCCTCATTAGCTGAGGTTGGCAATGGCTCCTGAACCAAGGCCTCTGACTCCAAGTTATCCTAGGTGTTTGAGCTGGTGCAGGCCAGCCGCTGCCTCACCCCATCTATACTGAAGTGAACACTGTGGAAAAAGGTGAAACTAGAGATTCTTCATAAAGAGATTCTCACCTTTTGAGCCAATGTTAAAGCAACAATGAAAGAGTTCTGGGGAGATGTCTCCAAACTCGAACAATGAATCAACGATCCCAAGTGTCACAAACCGCTCAGCAGGTCAGGCCCTCTGCTCCCACAGTGCCAGCCTCCAAGCACAGTATTGTGTACAGGTAACAGAACAAGGTAACCCTTCTGTCTGCTTGTGGGTCCGAATGGTCTCAAGTTCAGGGGGGATTCAAACTGTGAACCTTATGCTAGCATGCCCAAATGTACAAGCTCAGATAATCTGCTCTACGGGGGATGCCAGATATCTTTCGCCTAATCGCACCTAACCAGGTATCCAAAATGAGCCCTTAAAACTCTATAAAAGACCTTAGGTATATTCTTACCTTTTCTCAGTTTGGTAACACCATTCAAGCTTCTGAACAGTTTTGTCAAATCTTAACCCTCAATACATTACATGCAAAAGAAAGAACTTGGAAGACCCAGGCAGTATTTGGAATAAAAGGTTTACTTAAATGGACAAAAATATGTAAAATGTAAACACAGAACACTGTATCACAAAGCATACAATCACTTAAAAGAAACAAGGAAAAGTACAAACTCCTACCAACATACAGTTAGACCTTTACTATCTAATGTATACCTCTACCAGTGCTTTAGTTAGCTCTGATATCTTGTTTCTTAGGAGTCCAAAAAGGAATGTGTCTCTTCAAACACAATATACAGTTTAAAAATCTGGGTTTCCACACCCCTTCTATGATGTCATCTAGCTCCTCCTTGTTAAATATAAAAAATATACAAACAGGATATCCTATCAGGAGGTATATTAAATAAGGTGACATCAGCAAAAACTCACTTCCCAAATTATGCCACTCTTTAATCAAGCCTTTCCTTTGATCTTGTGTGGTTTCCTGCTTTCCCAAGGATCAAAGGATTTTATAACATTTTAGCACCATAGTGATATAACATGTTTTCTTCCTCTAAGACATCATAAAAGTTTATGATCCCTATATCCTGGCAGCTGGTCAGCTCCAATTAAGTCAGATAAACAGGAGACCCTTAATCAAGGCTCTCTAGCCTTTGTAATTACCTCCTGGTTTCAGGTTAATAAATCCTGTTATTTCCACTAAAACCTGACCCATGGCACAGCTGCCTTATGGAGACAAATCACACACTACATTTTTATATTACAAATATCAAAAAACAATCATAACCAGCTGGCCAAGTGTCACAATCCTCCCCACCTAGACTGAATTTGGGGGCTCTATTCCCTGCATGGGATGAGCTTCCCAAATCAGTTTACTCCTCATAAAGACACGAAAGACCATCACTGTTCTGATTGGTCAGTCCAGCCCTATATAAGATTGTCATGTCATACCCTTGTAAGGCAAGACTCCATCTCAACAGTCTGCCATTAGTTTTTCCCATTTTCATCAGCCAAACCAGGGGGTTGTAGTCCGTTTGTACCTCAAAATGCTGCCCAAATAAATATGGCTCCAACTTCTTTAGGGCCCACACTATAGCAAGGCACTCTTTTTCCATAGTAGAGTATGCATGCTCCCTGGGAAGTAACTTTTTACTCAGGTACACTACAGGGCGATCTTTCCCTTGGTTGGATGTCTGACTCAGTACTGCCCCAATACCCATGTCTGAGGAGTCGATCTAAACTATAAAGGGTCTGCTATATACAGGAATACAGGAGCACTTGCACAGTGCCTCCTTCAGTCTGGTAAAGGCTTTTTCACAGGTTCGTTCCCAGGTAATTTTCTTAGGCCTCCTTTTCTTTACCAGGTCAGAAAGGGGAGCAGCCAGGGCACTGTAATTGGGTAAAAATTTCCTATAGTACCCTGCTGTCCCAAGAAAACTCCAGACCTGCTTCTGCATTTCTGGTCTAGGCCATGCCTTGATCATCTCTATTTTTACTTGGTTAAGATGGAGCTGTCCCCGGCCTACAACATGCCCAAGGTATGCCACTTCTCCCATGGCCACCTGGCACTTCTCAGCTTTGACAGTGAGCCCGGCCCTCTGTATCCTGCCCAGCACTTCCCTAAGGTGGGACAGGTGTTCCTCCCAGCTGGCACTAAAGATGGCAATGTCATCCAGATACGCCACGACGAACTCTTCAGCACCAATTAACACTTGGTTCACCAACCTTTGGAAAGTGGTTGGAGTGTTCTTCATTCAGAAAAGCATTACTTTAAATTCAAATAAGCTTATCAGCATGATGAAGGTCAACCTCTCCCTAGCCCTGTCAGTTAACTCTATCTGCCAATACCCCTTGGTCAAGTCAATAGTCGTAAGGTATGTCACCCCTCCCAACTTGTCCAGGAGTTCATCCGTCTGGGGCATTGGATGGGCGTCTGACTTCATGACTGCATTCAGTCCATGACAGTCCACACAGAAATGAATAGAGCCATCTGGCTTGAGCAAAAGGACTACAGGTGAGGCCCAGGGGCTGTGGGATCTCTTTATTACCCCTAAATCCAACATTTCCTCCACCTCCCTCCTAATGTCCTTTTGGACAGCCTCTGACAACCGATATGCTGCCCGCCGCATGGGCGTCGGTGTCCCTGTCTCCACATCATGCGTCTCTAAGGGGGTTAGTCCAGGCTTGGTGATAAACAGTGGGGCAAAGTCTGATAAAACCTACCTTACTTCCTGAATCTTGTCTGGGGCCAGCTGGGGAGACAATTTAACTGCCTCTACAGAGGACTCCCATTTACTTTCTTCCAGCAAGTCCAGAAGGGGGTCTCCTTCATCCATCCACTCCCCAGGACTACATACTGCAAACACCATGTCAGTCCTATTAGCATATGGCTTCATCATGTTGACATGGTACATTCTTTCTGTCTGCCTTCTGTCAGATAACTCTATGATATCATTCATGTCATTTACCTTCTGAACTATTTCGTACAGTCCTGCCCACTCAGCCTGCAGCTTGTCTTTCTGGACCAGAATAAGGACCATGACTTTCTGACCCACCATGTACGGGCGAGCTCTGGCTCTGTGGTTGTACCTCACTTTTTGTTTCTGTTGGGCAGCTGCCAGGTTGCTCTGTGCTGTCCCCATAAGCTCCTTCAGCCTTTCCCTAAACCTAAGGATGTAATCCACTATGGGAGTTCCCTGAGTGGCGTGCTTGCCTTCCCAGTCTTCCTGGATCAAGTCTAGAGGCCCACATACCCAGCGTCCATATAAGAGCTCAAAGGGGGAAAATCCTGTTGACTCTTGGGGCACCTCCCTGTATGCAAACAACAAGTGGGGAAGGTATTTCTCCCAGTCCCTCCCATGCTGTTCAGCAAACGCTTGGAGCATTGACTTCAGGGTACCATTAAATCTTTCCACAAGCCCATTGGCTTGTGGGTGATAAGGTGTCATGCACCTCTGCACCACCCCACACTTCTCCCACAAACATTTCATCAGGTCTGACATGAAGGAACCCCCTCAAATGGTAATAACCTCCTGCAAAAACCCAACATGGGAGAAAATTCCAAGTAAGGCATCTGCCACTTTGTCTGTCCTCAGTGAGGACAGGGCGACTGCTTTGGGGTACCGGGTGGCATAATCCACCACAGTCAGGATGAATCTCTTCCCTGAGGAGCTGGGGGTATTTAAAGGCCCCATAATATCCATTCCCACCCTGTGGAATGGCTCCTTCACTATGGGCAATGGAATCAGGGCAGCTTGGGTTTTCTTCCCTGTCTTCCCTATTTCTTGGCACTGGTGACAAGATCTATAATACTCCTTCACCTGCTGGGTAAAGTTGGGCCAATAGAAATTCTGGGCTAACCGCTGCATAGTGCATGTGATTCCCAGATGACCAGACAAGGGAATATCATGTGCAATCTTGAGCAACTGCTCATGATACCCCTGGGGAATGACAAGCTGCCTGCCTATCACCCCTCCCTCTGTCTGCACAGCCTGAGTATACATCAGTCCATTTTCCCAATAAACCTTATGTTTACCGTCACCTCCCTGTGCTCCATCAGAGTCTACCCAAGCCCTCAGCTTCTCTAGACTAGGGTCACTTTTCTGAGCAGCTGCAAACTCCTTGCACATTCCCAAGGTATGGGACAGGTCCCCTTCAGTCTCTAAACTAGGGTCCCTAGCACTAGCATTAGGGCACTCAGGATCACTGTCATTCCTAACCCTCTGACAATGGGTCAGCCCTCCTTCTTCGGAGTAACCCTCCGTAGCTGTGTGGTTAACTGCTACTGGGGAAATTTCTACCCCCTTTTCATTAGTCTCCCCATCAGGAGACACAGGCTGGGGAACCAGCCTCCCAGTGGTTTCCACAATGGCTTCTGTGAGGTCCAGGGAACTACAATTTTCCCTTGCCACTTGGCTACGGGTAACTGCACACACCATTCCCGTCTGAGACTGTTGCCAAGGATGACGTCCACTGCTAAAGTTTTGGCTACAGCCACCTGTTGGACAGTTCCCCCTGTTTCACCCCAGTCTAGGAGAACACTAGTGAGGAGCAATGTTTTCTCCTCACCATTAAAGTCTTGTACAGTGACATATTTATTGGGTATAAGCTGACCAGGCTCTACCAGATCCCCTTTTACCAATGTCAGGGACACCCCTTTGTCCCCTAACCCTTGTGTCTGTACACCATTCACTGTGACTGGGTGCATGTGTTCCCTCATGTTCACAGGCATGCTTCCAGGGACTCACAAACAACCCACTTCTTTCCTAGCCCCATGTTGCGTAATGCTTGCCCTTGTGGCACACTGCCTGGCAATATGCCCAGTTTCTCTACAGACCCAACATTCATTTCTTTTCTCAGAGAAATCTTTTCTCTGAAACCTGGGGCTAACCAGTTTTGCTGGAGGCAGTGAGGGTTTTAGCTGCCTTGAAGGTGCACTTTTCCCTTTCTGCACTGCCACGCCAGCTCCATTCACTCTCAGAGCATGTCTGCTCTTGGCATAGCAGTCCGAGAGTTCAGCAGCCTCTTGCACTGTTTTGGGATCTTGGTCCTCCAGCCAGGTTTTCAGCTCTGCTGGGTATGCCCCCCCAAAAATGTTCTAACAAAATAGCATTTTCAATTTTATCTACAGAGTTTGCTTCAATTACTTCCCACCAATGTTTTAACAACTGATGTTGTTTTATGGCTAGCTCCTTGTAGCTCATATCAGGGCTTCTCCTGAGCTTACGGAATTCAGCTGTGTATGCTTAAAAAGTTAAATCAAACTTTTTTAAAAGTGCAGTTTTAAGTTTGCTGTAATCATTACTGTCCTCATTGTCCATTTGACCCAATGCGTCCCAAGCTTTTCCAGTAAGTAGCGGGGATAGCTGGAAGCTCCAGGACCCTCTAGGAATTTTAGCCTGAATGCAAACTTTTTCAAAGGAATTCAAAAAAGGCATCCATATCCTCTCCCTCTTTAAATTCAGCTATCAATTTGGAATTCAGTTTGTAACCCAGTCCTGTAGTTCCAGTTAAACCCAAGCCACTTACCTGCTCTAGTGCTGGTGGTTGGAGTTGTAACTTCTCCAGTTCATGTCACCTCTGGCGCTGTCACTCCTCACAGTCCACCTCTCGCTGTTCATGCTTCCTCTTCTCCTCTGCAGCTCGCTTTTCTTGCTCCCTCTTCTCCTCTGTGGCTCGCTGTTCTCACCTCTCCTCTCTCTGGAACTCCAGCTCCATTCTGCGCAACTCAATCTGCAGCCTGATTGCTTCTGGCTCCAGAATGCTGGTGACCTTCCCCTGCTGCTGTGACCCTTCGCTGCCACTGGCCCTACTGTCATCCTCACCAGATCTGGACACTGCACTGGCCGCTAGCCCCTCCATGTTCAAGGTTCGGTCCCTTACGGTCACAGACTGTGACTTGATGCTCTGGTCATCTGCTGCCATCAGGGCATCCATGAGGTTCTGCTTGGTGGCTCCCCCCTCATACATGACTCTTCTGTCCTGGCACAACTGCCTCAAGTAGTCTACAGTGTGCCCGCTGTAGTTGGAAGCCATCTTCTTCCCTAACTACAGCTACTCTAACTTGCACTTTAGAAAAAAATAAAACAGGTAGGAACTTGACTGTAAGCCAAATGATATAGTTCTGTTTCCTTTTTAAAAATAAGTCACTGCCTTATTTTGCAAGTGAGCTGTGCAGTATTAAGCTGACACACTGAACAGTTAAAGCTTGTTTACCAAAATTATCAGCACCACTGTCAACCAATCTGTCACAAACCACTCAGCAGGTCAGGCCCTCTGCTCCCACAGTGCTAACCTCTGAGCACAGTATTGTGAACAAGTAACAGAACAGGGTAACCCTTCTGTCTGCTTGTGGGTCCGAATCACCTTTGGTCTCAAGTTCTGGGGGGATTCAAACTGTAAACCTTATGCTAGCATACTCAAATGTACAAGCTCAGATAATCTGCTCTTCAGGGGGATGCCAGATATCTTTCACCTAAGGGCACCTAACCAGGTATCCAAAATGAACCCTTAAAACTCTATAAAAGACCTTAGGTATATTCTTACCTTTTCTCAGTTTGGTAACACCATTCAAGCTTCTGAACAGTTTTGTCAAATCTTAACCCTCAATACATTACATGCAAAAGAAAGAACTTGGAAGACCCAGGCAGTATTTGGAATAAAAGGTTTACTTAAATTGATGAAAATATGTAAAATGTAAACACAGAACACTATATTACAAAGCATACAATCACTTAAAAGAAAAACAAGGAAAAGTACAAACTCCTACCAACATACAGTTAGACCTTTTCTATCTAATGTATACCTCTACCAGTGCTTTAGTTAGATCTGAGATCTTGTTTCTTAGGAGTCCAAAAAGGAATGTGTCTCTTTAAACACAGTATACAGTTTAAAAGTCTGGGTTTCCACATCCTTTCTGTGATGTCATCTAGCTCCTCCTTGTTAAATATAAAAATATACAAACAGGATGTCCTATCAGGAGGTATATTAAATAAGGTGACATCAGCAAAAACTTATTTCCCAAATTATGCCACTCTTTAATCAAGCCTTTCCTTTGATCTTGTGTGGTTTCCTGCTTTCCCAAGGATCAAAGGATTTTATAACTTTTTAGCACCATAGTGATATAACATTTTTTCTTCCTCTAAGATGTCATAAAAGTTTATGATCCCTATATCCTGGCAGCTGGTAAGCTCCAATTAAGTCAGATAAACAGGAGACCCTTAATTAAGGCTCTCTAGTCTTTGTAATTACCTTCTGGTTTCAGGTTAAGATATCCTGTTATTTTCACTAAAACCTGACTCATGGCACAGCTGCCTTATGGAGACAAATCACGCACCACATTTTTATAATACAAATATCAAAGAACAATCTTAACCAGCTGGCCAAGCGTCACACCGAGTACCAAGAAACTGCAACAGAAAACATGACAGATGACCTGTAAACTACCCTAAAAGACATTTTGGACAATCAGGCTCTTATTATGGTCTGGCAGGAGGACTCAGAGAACCAGGCCAAACAAAAAAGATTTATGACTTTATGGCATCCTGGAGAACTCGGAGGGCAATGATCAGATGGGTTTCCTTGATTCCTTTACCACACCCCACTAGAGTTAGATCCCAGTCTGATCCTGGACATCAAATGCACTCATCGGGTCCTAGGTACCAAACCAACTTCCCCTACAGCCTACCCAATATCCATCATAATGCATTTTTTAAACTATGCTGTAAAGGAATGAATACTACAAGCTGCATGGAGAACAAAACAGTATTCTACAGTCAAATGATTATGCACCCAACACCAAGGCTCAGGGGAGGGACTATATCCCACTACTCCAAACCCTCAAACAAACATAAAATTATCCAGCCCAGTGGCGCAGAGGGTTGAGGTGCTGGACGCCACACCTCACACCATGCCGGTGACCCAGGTTCAGAAATGGGCCTGGGTCGTCGGAGGTCAGGGGGGGAGGGAGAGGATGTGAGTGACTGCCAGCCAGAGGCCCTCCACTTTGGGAGTTAGAACTAGGTCTCTTTAGAGCTTGGCCACCCCTTGGTGGAGGCCGGAGAGGTTGCGTCACTCCAAAGAGTGCCAGTGCTAGGCCGAGGGAGGACAGAAGAGGCCGGTACTGGAGCTGCGGTGCGCATGTGTACCTCCAAGTGCATGTATCACCATTTCTGAGGTCTTGGGAGTTAGGGCAGTCCAAGGGGAGAAAACAGAGGAAAAATTGGGGGCCACCCAAGGATGAGGCCTACAGGCTGGCTGGGGAGTTCCATCAGGGCGCGCATGGCACTGCAAGTCCCCGAACAACCCCGAGCCTGGTAGGTTGGCAGACAACTGGGTGACCTGCTGAGGAGGATAAATACAGTTGGGAAAAAATAAATAAATCAAAATTTCATACACCGTACCTGGCCCCTCTCGTGGTGCAGTATACTGAGACCAGAAAAACTATAGCTCAGCTGAGGACACCCAGCAGGGTATGCAGACTCATGGGACTACAATTCCAGATACAGTCCCTCCTTGATCAGCACCGGCAACTCAACCACCGTGATGGCAGACCAGTGCAGCTTCTGTGCAATGTCACCACTAAACAAACAGCACAAAAGGTGGGCATTATCTCCCATCTCATTAGTTACTGTTGAGAGACCAATGCAGCCTGAACAGCCACCAATGGGACATTGAAGTGTTTTTCCTCAGGTTGGTGGTTGTTAACTGGGGGAGGGGGGGCAGAGGAGGATGCCTGGGGATCCCAGTTATAGAAGTGGTGGGAAGAGGTGGGGTGCCATGTTCCCAACCTAGCCCCCTGTTATAGCATGGCTTCTGGAGCTCCACAACCCCTCATGGGGCACATCTGACAAATAATTCCCTTGCCAGAAGCCCAGTTTCTGCAGCAGTGACATCATACCATTTTGTTACCCCAAGGAAGCAACACCTGCAGAGGGTGAGTTCCTTTCTCTGGGTCAATTTACTATGCTAAGCAGAGCCTTTAACAAACTCCCTGATACACTTCGGGTGAGGTAAATCCTCTGTTTGAGGGATGGGTACGGAGGTGGGCCCCTGGCCCTGAATTTTGTCCGCCCCTAGTTTGTCTGTTCCTGTATCTTAGTATTTGTTATGGGTTCCCTGTCTCCCATCCTTCCCCTGGGCCCTTCTTTGCCCCTTCTTTCCCCTCTGGTGGGCCCATAGTTCCTTCTGCATGTTACTAACTGCTGATGGTTCAGTACCTAGTCTAGCACTTGGACCAACACCCCAGGAACTTTGTCACCAGTTCATTCTGGTGCGGACTGTGGTCCCCACTTACTGGGACTCTGCTTGAAGAGACAGTAGAGCTTGCTTCCTTTTTCTGTGTCTCCCTCCTGGGGATTTGAACAAACTACAGACTGACCACACCACCATGACCACCCAGGCCTGCCACAGTAATACCTGAACTTTGATTGCTGATTTGAACAAATGCACAGTGGTAAACTGCATGGTTATTTGCAGCTAAGTGATTTATCCCATCAATCAGATGGTCCTCCACTTGCAGTTTCCAGTGGCTGATCAAGACACTTGTTTATTAGTTTGACTGTTACATAGGTTACATGCTGTTTTGCAATGTTTTTCCTGAGGTTTTGCACTTTTGAAGATCCAGTGCCCAAGACAGTGCTGCAGGATGACTGTCCATTGGTAACTGGTAGAAGTTATATTTGTCTAACCTTAATGGGTATGAGAGTGAATCAGTACTTTAATTTTAATAATGTGTTATAGGACCCTTTACAAAATATGTTTACTTCTTTAAGGCCCTGCTGCCCTGCCACATTACACATGGGTACACTGAGTTGTGGCACACACTTGTTTGCTTCATGTGTTTAAAACTGCGGAGAGCAGTGTAAAAGGTTTTACCAGGAGATGCTGATACTGTTCTAGGCGGCGTTTGGTTAGCAGACTCTCAGATTACACTCTGGGATCCAGAAGGGGTAGCACTGGACCCCATACACAACCTACTTTGTTAGGTCCTTTGGGATGGTTGTGGGGGGGTAGACGGCCTCTCAGGATTCTCTCCTGCAAGGCCCTACATCAACACCTGTCACTGCAAGGCCCTGTGCATTCACAATCAATGTTTTCCTTCCACTTTCTTCACTATGGCTACGACTACAGTGCAAATTTAATCTCAAAACATAGATGGCCTACATAATCCCGTGAAATGGGCAACATTTCTGCAATACTTGTGCTCTAGCCCAGCAGACATTTATTTCATTCAGAGAGACCAACCTTTTCCCACAACAACATAACAAACTCTCATCTGGGGACCACTATGTGGTATACATCTCTTCTTCTGGTATACACCTCTTCTTCTAATTAGGACCAGTACAGAAGGGTGGCTACCCTAATCCTGGCCACCATACTGTTCATCCTACACCAGGAATATATATATATTTATCACACAAGATGTTTTGTAATTTGTCAGGGCAAACACTATGAGGTGGAAGTCACACTGGGCAATGTGTATTTCCCCGCTGCCTCTGCTTCCCACGTTTTGGCCTTTAGCATAATAAACTTATTGATATGCTCCAGGGCCAACTGATTTTAGGGGGAGACTTTAATATAACAATGCCTATCTCAGTACCTTCCACCCTGCTAAATATAGAGCTTCAGCTGCTCAGAAGCTCCCCCACACTAATGTGGCTTAACTTGGAATAGTGGATATGTGGCATATCTTTTTTTTCTATGGGGAGGGTCTACACCTACTATTCCCTGTGCCACAGAAGCTACTGTACTCTTGAATTGATTACTTTTTTACCTCTTGTGAGCATTTCAGTACTATTCAAGATCCTTCTTATGGTCCCCGGCTATTGTCAGACCACATGCCACTGCTGCTGAAACTTGATTTAGGTAAATTCCCCGAGCCACCTTCTGGTGATTCAGTACCACCCTTCTTAAGGATGAGGATTTCAAAAAGCTTATCACCAATTGGGTACAACAAATACTACATGAGAACACTACTCCTAATATTTCAGCCCCAACTCTTTGAGACACACTAAAAATGTTTATTAGAGGAGATATAATCTCCTATGCATTGAGATAATGCCAGACGCCAACAGAAATATATAACCAGCTAGTGCAACGCCTTCATAAACTTCAGTTACTATATACCTAAGGGGACCAGGTGGTTACCGATCAAATCAAGACCTTAAAGAGAGACATGCAAGTTATATAAGTTGAACGGGTATGAGTCTCTGTAACTTTCCTAAAACAATCCTCGGGGGGTAGGGCTCAGGGGACATGCCTTCTAGCTCCAAGACTGCGAAGTCAAAGGCAAGACAGCATGTATTCCACATGTTCAGAATTCTCTTACTAATGCCTTGATCTCTAACCCCTCATATCCTATTTTTAAGGATTATTACCAAACCTTATATACAGAAATTTCTGCTCCCCAGCCTTCTGACATAAGTTCTTATCTGACACACCTCTACCAAAACTGACTGACTGTCAAAAGGAATCTTTACTGTCCCCTATCTGGATTGAAAAAAATTCAATTGGTTCTTTCTGAAAGTAAGACACAGCAACGTCCCTGCTGGATTTGTTACCAAGTGGAATGGTATAAAACCTGTTTGGAATTCCTCCCTGCAACCTTGCTTGCTGCATGTGAGGTGAATTGTGACAGTGAAACTCCTCTCAGCTCCAGGAAATAATACGGCATGTGGGTGGCTGGTCCCAAACTGGGCAAAGATTGTACACACTCATCATCTTTTCATCCAATCTCAATATTAAACGTCAATGATAAATTATTTATGGCAATTTGAAATATTACATTAACATTTTCTAGTTTTATATATAGACATACTCATAAACATATCACACTTACAATCAATCTTAACACAAAAGACAACCTGACAAGACAACTAATTCCCTCCCGAGCAATGAGTGTAACAAGCTTCACACATTTGATATTGAGCTGAAAAAAGTTTTTCACAAGTTAATTGCAAAGATATTACATTGATATAGCTACAGTAATGCTAACATAGAAACATAGAATTTGACAGCAGATAAGGACCGCTTGGCCCACCTAGTCTGCCCATTTCCCTACCTGATGGATAAGCAGCAGATTCTAGTTAATCAACAGCTTACTTCCTCCTACCCCCCCCACTAGAATTCCCTTATGTCTGTCCCACGCATTCTTGAATTCTCCCACTGTTCCTGACTCCACAATCTTCTCAGGAAGACTGTTCCAGAAATGGGGAGGGACCCCAACATTAGGTTGATTAAGGGCAACTACAGCTTCAGGCGCCAAAGAGGTGGTTACGGAGAGTGACTTTAAAGGGACCAATTTTGGTAGATTTAGTGACAGAGGGCGGGAGGGAGTTGAACCATGTGGGGGCGCGGTAGTGGAAGCACCTTTGGGCTAGGGAGGTCTTGGTACGGGGCACCAGAAAGGTGGCCTTAACTGAGCTACAGGTGGCAACAGATGGGGATGCAAGCTGCAGGGATGCGGTGACCCCTGGGGGGGACAGTCCTAGCAGGGATTTTTTGGCAAGTAAGCAGGTTTGGTAGTGCAAGCGCTCCTCCAAGGTGAGCAGGTTGGCGGTGGAATACAGCAGGCAAGAATGGGTGTGGAGGGATGCACCGAGCCTGCAGGCCTTGTTTATTGAGGTCTGGATTCTGGTGAGGGTGGCATTGTCGGCCACAGCGTAGATAGGTAGGCCGTAGTCCACTAGGGACAGGACGGAGGAGTTGATGGCCAGTCAGAGGGCGGTTTGGGGGAGGCAATCTCTGTGGTGATAGAGAAGGCCAATCCGAGAGTTTATGGCTGAGAACAGGGTATTGATTTGGGTGTGGAATGTAAGAGCCGAGTCGAAGGTGATGCCCAGGTACTTGTAGGATGACACCTGCTCAAGAGGATGAGCATTACTGGGGAGAATGCAGAGGGAGGCATTTTTGGCCTTATTCCAGTGATGTGAAAAAAGCATAGATTTGTTTGTTTTTTTTAGATTAATGACCAGCCGGTGGTCAAGGAGAGATTCAGGGTCAGGGCGGGAGGCAAGGAGAACCGCATCATCAGCATAGAGTAGCATATTGCCCGAGCAGGAGCTGGGGAAGGTGTTGAGAAATAGGCTGAACAGAACGGGGCCCAGGATGAACCCTTGGGGACCCCGAGCGAATGGGCAGGGTATTGGACAGGGTGCAGTTTACCTTCACGCGCCGTGATCTGGTAGAGAAGTAACTGGTGAACCAAGCCAGTGGGCCAGGGGAGAAGCCATGTTGGTGGAAGGAGTCAAATAGGAGGGGGTGACAGACAGTGTCAAAGGCCTTGGAGAGGTCAATGAACACTGCACACGCAACATGACCAGAGTCGAGAGCAAAGTGGTGGTGCTGGGAGAACTCCAGGAAGACTGTAGTGGTGCTGCGTCCAGGGCAGAATCCATGTTGTTCCAGACACAGCAGGTCGTATTTGGCCAGATACACGGACAGCTGAATTGCCACTGTTTTTTCTAGTGCTTTGGAGAGAGGGGGGAGAATGGAGATGGGCCTGAAATTGTTACGGGAGGTTCTATCTCCACTCATATGGATGGGGTGATTTCTGCAATTTTCCAGGCACTGGGAAATTGACCAAGACATAGAGACCAGTTTAAAAGGTTGGTGAAAGGAGCTAGTACAGTATCTAGGACTAATTGGAGAATCCTGGAGTCCAGGGGATCACAGTTGGGGTTTTTGCTAGGTAAGGCTTTTTGCAGATGAGGCCTGGTGTCAAGGAGTGATATAGCATGCAGGTAGAAAGGGGGGGTGATCCGAGGTGGGAGGGGTGGAGGCAGGGATAGGGTCAAAAAAGTAGTTGGGGAGGATAGAGCTTAGATCTGAGAAAGCCATATTGAGGCACTCAGCTATGCGGGGAGAATCAGTAGTGACAATACCGTCTATGGAGAGTAGTGATGGTGGGAGGGAGTGGGTCTTTCCATTGAGCTCCTTCATATTGTCTCAGAAGGCACGGGATGAGCCCCAAGTGGATTCAAGGGTGGCTTGATAATATTTGGCCTTAGCCTGCCTTATAGCCCAGGTGCACTTATTACGTGCTGCATTATAAGCTTGTCTGTCAACCAGTTTGCCTGTCTCCACAGCAATATGCCAGAGATTATCTCTTTGTTTCAGTGTTTGGATGAGGGATGGGGAGATCCATGGGATGTTGTGTTTCTTGGTACGGATTCTGGTCGGGGGGGAAAAGGTTGCAGGCCTTGCTGAAGGCACTGGAGAAATAGGCTAGGGCAGAGTCAATATCCGTTGCGAGTAGCATTGGGGACCAGTCAAGCTGGGCTAGGTGCGTTTTTAGCTTTCTGAGACAACCGGGGAGAAAGCACCAGCGTGAGGTGACCTGGGACACTGGTTTGGGTGTGGAGATGACCAGTGACAGAGGACAGGAGAGTGGTCACTAAGAGAGTCTGGTAGTACATTAATATCCCTGATTTTATGGGGGCGGTTTGACAGAATTACATCTAGGAGGGTGTTGGAGCCGCCTGACCGGTTAAATCTAGTGGGTGAGATAACTAGTTGGGTCATATCTAGGACAGTGAAGGAGTCCCTGATATGGGGGGCAGTGGTACTCAGCCAATTGACATTAAGGTCACCTAGGATGAGCTGCTCCACCTTGTGTGGGAGTGTAGTGAGGTAATCAATGAGGGAGTGGACAGCTGATCCCTGGTCCCTCGGGGGTATGTAAGAGACTGTGAGAAAAAGAGGGCCCCTAGCTGGGTCAGGGGTAACCTTAAGGGTGAGGGCTTGGGCACTAAAACCGAGCTTGGGGGCAGGGAGAGCATGGCCTAAAAGTGTGTCGCGCATAAAGACTGCACACCCACCACCACATTTGCCTATATGGTCTTCCCTGAACAAAGTGTAGCCAAGGAGGGAGATAACCAAGTCGAGAGTTTTTCTCGAGAGTCAGGTCTCGAATAGTGCTATGACATCAGGACCGTGTTGTACAGTCCAGCACTGGAGAGCAGCGGATTTTTTTAGGAGGCTGCAAATATTCATGGATACAATACTGAGGCCAGTACCAGAGTGGGGTGTGGGGTGGCTAGTTGACAACAGCCCAGGGTTGGGGTGTATGTTCCCGGAGAGCAGAAGGAGTAAAGCAATTAATCTGATGAGCGGTCTTTAAGAGTAGGACCCCTTCCTTATTATTCAAAAAATTATAAAATGGGAGCCAGCGAACCTTGAACTTCTCTGATTGCAACCTAAGATAAGCTGTCTGTTTTTCCTGAAAATGCCAGAGTCCAGATGAAGAGAAATTACATGATAAAATGTCAAGAAAATTCTCAATTATTTCCTGACGCACTGATGTATGCATGCACCCACTCCCACAACAACTATGGCACCTGCTGCTGCTCCTGTACTTCTATCTTCTTCTGACTAGGCTGATGCACAGTGTCTAGCCAAATTATGATAGCCACAGATAATGACTGTGTGAACAATGACATGTTGATGCAATAGTGGTCAGAAAGTCTGCTGCGCTGGTTGTAACATGATGCCCTATATGTCTGTGTGCTCATACTACCATTGGTAAGTTACTGTATCTTGCACGCTCATGTTTTTACACAGAACCAGATGTTAAATTTATGTATATATATATATATATATATATATATATATATATATATATATATATATTTATACCACGGGAGTGGGAGCTCTAAGATGACAATAAATTCTGTTATTTTCACTGCAGTGAAATAAATGAAGCTGACGTCAGCGGAGTTAAAATAAATGCCGTTTATACCTACTCTGCTGACGTCAACTTCCTCCCTCTTTCTATACCCATTACTGCCACTAACTATCCCTCTCTTCTTACTGCCTGCAATACAAAAATATACACAACTGCCATAGTACACATGAGAAATATCAGTTAAAACAACCTATCCGAAACATTAAACCCAACATCTTCATCCAAGTACGTTTTAGAAGCATTCTGGCATGATTCGCACAAGCGGTCTGGAAAGTGTGCTCAAAAAATCTCACCAGAATCAGAATCAAAGAGCAACCCTTCGGAACAACTGTCACAAAATACAACAGTATTAATGCTCTCCTGTACCTGTCATCAGTACAAGTAATGTTCTTTACCTAACTTTTCTGTTTTTCCATCAGTTGGCATTCCGCACCACGGACAGGAAACTTAAACCTATTACAGGAAATCTAAATCAGCTTGTAGGAACAGCCATAAACAAAAATGATGCTGACTTTCTTAACAGACACACTGAAAGCGAAGTAGACCACATGAAAACTGCACAAAACAATTAGAAATTGCCAGAAAACACCAAAAAACTCACTAAACAAATGAAAAGTATACCTGAGTAATGAAGCTCATAGTCCTGCTGTTCCCAAGCCTAAAACACATTCCCACCCTCACAAAAAATGACCCAATCAGACAGCACACTAGAAAGAACAGCATCCAATCAGCAATCACACAAACAGCAAATGACCAATAACAGATCTAACAGACACCATTCATACCTAGTCACTCAGACAGACAATAGAAATGAACACACCAAACAAAGATGAAACAAAATGTAATAGAGGAGCTCCCACTCCCGTGGTATAAATAGTACACATGATTTGCAGATCATGGAATATGGAAAATATTTTCACTCCTGCATCGTGAGCTCCGGATATTTCACTTGTGCCTTCAGCACTCATGAAATATCTAGAGCTCACTTTGCAAGAGTGAAAATATTTTCCATATTCCACTCCTGCCCATCATGTATCATATATATATATATATATATATATATATATGTAATAGATAACCCACTCTTAGGTGTGCAGTTGTGCTCTGATATATGCATGCCTTAGTGTGCGTTGTACGTGTGAGGCCGCAGGCCGAGTGCATCAACCACCCAAGGTGTGCGATATCAGAGCGCACAGCACACCGTAGAGTGGGTTATCTATCTTATAAAATGGCAAAATTGTTTTGGAGGGGGGTTAAAGTGCAGGTGTGCGGTCGCACTCTGATATACACACGGTCATGTGATGTGTTTTGTACAATCAGAACTTTGATTTGGATATGGATTCTTTATCCATTTTATAAATATATATATAGGAGTGAGGATTTATTTTCATGAATAAAACCATGTATTCTCACTGCCATTATTTATTTATTTTATTTATTTATTGTAAAACCAGAATTACAACCTTTGTGCTAAAAGCTCATTTACAAAGGATCCTCGTCGAACAGAGGGTGGGGGAACATCAAGTACATGAACAGTGGAGAAAAACAGAAGCAGCTAGTAGGCATTGTCAGTTACACATCATTAAAAAGGCTATACAGCATTACAAATAGAAGGATGGGGAGAGACAGAATACATTGCAAAAGCCATCACATAATACAGAGGAAAATAGTCCCGTAACAGATTAGGTAATAAAGTGCAGATTCCAACTATGAACAAAGTATGAGAATTCCCAGAATGTAGCAATGGAGCTTAGATAGGTTCCTGGAGGGAACAAGTAATGTGACCACCAACAAGTACAGCCATTAAGGGAGAGTAGGCTACAGGCTAGACGGGTGAGGGGGAGAGCGCAACAGTGGGTGATAGCTTAAGGGTCAGGGGGGCTAAGCAGGTGTGGAGGTGGGGGATATGGAGGGTAAGGAGGGCTAAGTGGATGAGGAGGTGTGGGGAATGGGGGAACCAAAGGGGTGGGTAGGTGGGGATTAGCGGGAGATTCTTAGGAGCTACAGCTCGCCGCAGCCAAGCCATTAAATAAATGACTGATGATGTAGACACTGATTTTTCTTGACATTTATACCAACAGTGCCTACATCATCAGTTGATTTATTTCAACTGTGGTGATGTCACCCAGCCACACTCAGATTCTGCCTAAGAGTTGGAACTGCTTTCATGAAGTTAATGACAAGAATGCAGCTCACCTGTCACACCTGCACCTGCAAATCCCTCTTTCCCTTTCATCTTGTGCACTCTATCAAAGCCCCAGCAGCCTGAGTTTCACACTGAAAAAAAAAGCCAAAAGAGAGCAAAACCTTCCACATTTAAAAATACCTCAACTACCAAGGAAAACAGCCTGCTTCATCCCAAATGGCAAGACAGTGTCCCAGCTTGTTTTAGCAGAATTCTCCTTTTTTGTCCTCTGTCTTCTTTGTCTATTCCACAAGATAAAGTGAAATTAAAAAAAAAACACATTCTGGAACCCCCTATTGTATAAATCCCACACATGATGTGCAACTCATGAGATATGGAAAATATTCTCAGTCCTGCACAGTGAGCTCTGGATACTCTCACTCGTGCCTTTGGCACTCGTGAATATCCAGAGCTCACTCTGCAGGAGTGAGAATATTTTCCATATCCCACTCCTGCCATCATGTATCTCATATACATAGAAACACAGAACATAGAATTCGTTGGCAGATAAGGACCGCTTGGCCCACCTAGTCTGCCCATTTCCCTACCTAACGGATACGCTACAGATCCTAGTAAACCAACAGCCTACTTCCTCCTACCCCCCACTAGAACTGCCTTATGTCTGTCCCATGCATTATTGAATTCCCCCACTGTTTTTGACTCCACGACCTCCTCAGGAAGGCTGTTCCATGCATCTAGCACCTTCTCCATGAAGAAATACTTCCTTGCATTACCTCCCCTCTATCTTCAAATTGTGCCCCTTGTTCTTACACACCTCTTTTTCTGAAAGATGCTACCTTCTTGGACTTTGTTGATTCCCTTGAGGTACTTGAAAGTTTCTATCATGTCCCCCCCTTCCTCCTTTCCTCGAGGCTATACATATTAAGCGCCTTTAGTCTTTCTTCATATGTCTTCTGGTGCAGACCCTGCACCATTTTGGTTGCCCTCCTCTGGACATCCTCCACCCTGTCTATGTCTTTGTGGAGATGGGGTCTCCAGAACTGCATGCAGTACTCCAGATGTGGTCTCACCAACTGTCTGTACAGATGGACAACAACTTCCTGTTTTCTACTGGTGATGCCTCTCCCTATGGATCCCAGTATCCCCCCCAGCCCTCCTCACTGCCTTCTCACATTATTTGCCCACCTTTAGATCATCTGATATAACTACCCCCGGGTCCCTTTCCATTTTTGTTGTTGTCAATATCTCACACACACCCCCATTGTTTACTCTTCCCCTGGGTTTTTGTTTCCCAGGTGCATTACTTTGCACTTCTCTGTGTTGAATTTAAGCTGCCATACATTTGACCATTCCTCCAACTTTGCCTAGTCCCTTCTCATCCTTTCCACCCCACCTTGTGTATCAACCCTGTTGCAGATCTTTGTGTCATCTGCAAAGAGACATACTTTTCCTTCCAGTCCCTCTGCAATGTCACCTATAAAGACATTAAAAAGGACTGGCCCCAGTACTGAACCCTGCAGTACTCCACTAGTAACCCCTCTTTCTTCACTGTGGACTCTGTTTACTATTACCCTCTGTGTCCTGTTGTCCAGCCAATGTTTTACCAGGCTACCACCCAGGGACCCACTCTCAGGCCAGCTAATTTGTTTATTAATCTTTTGTGTGGGACTGTGTCAAATTCCTTGCTAAAATCTAGGTAGGCCATGTCCACAGCCCCTCCCTGGTCTACTACTTTGGTCACCCAGTCAAAGAAATCGATTAGATTCATCTGACATGACCTTCCTGCTGTGAATCCATGCTGCCTTGGGTCCTGTGCCCCACTGGCTTCTAGGTACTCAACAATTCTTTCCTTCAGAAGTGATTCCATCATTTTCCCTACCACTAAGGTCAAACTGACAGGTCTGTAGTTTCCTGCCTCTGTCTTGCTCCCACTTTTGTGAAGGGGAATCACATCCGCCCTCCTCCAGTACTCTGGAACCACACCATCCTCCCATGATTTATTAAAAAGGGTAGTCAGTGGTGTTACTAGTTCTTCCCTTAGTTCTTTTAGAATTACGGGGTGAATCCCATCAGGCCCCATTGCTTTATCCACCTTCAGTTTTAGGAGTTCTTTCAGACCCCTTTCTTCTGTGAAAGGACTGATATCAACTCCCCTATCCAGAGTGCTTCTATTGACTGGATTAGGTACCGCCCCCTTCTCTTTCTTTGTGAATACTGAGCCGAAGTATTCGTTCAGCATCCCTGCTTTTTCACTGTCCCTCTCTGTCCAACCACCCTCCTCTTTATTGAGCCTCAGTATCCCTGCCTTAGTCTTTCTTCACTCCCAAATGTACCTATAAAAGGTTTTATCCTTCTTCTTAACCAAGTTGGCTATCTTTTCCTCAGTTTGGACCTTTGCTATTCTGATTGCCTTCCCCGCTTGCTTCTGCTTTAACTGGTACAGTTTCCTGTCCTGCTCCTTCTGTGTTTCCTTATACTTCCTGAATGATATCTTTTTCTCCCTAACCTTCCCTGCCACTTCTTTTAAGAACCAAAGTGTTTTTTTCTTTCATTTTGATTTGTTTATTTGCTTCACACAAAGGCTTATTGCCTCTGTGATGGCAGTTTTGATGTTTCCCCATTGTTGCTCCACCCCTCCTTCTTGCCTGTTTGCTAGTGCTTTTCTGAGGCACTCACCCATTTTGACAAAATCAGCCCTCCTGAAATCCAGTATCTTCACTTTTGTATGGCTTGACTCTACAGCTAAATTTATTGTGAACCACACTGTTTGGTGGTCACTTGTTCCCAGATGGCTACCGACTTCAAGATCTGAGATCCTCTCTCCATCCCCATTTGAGAGTACCAGGTCTAAGACTGCTCCTTCCCGACTAGGTTCCAAAACTAGCTGTCTGAGGCATGCCCCTTGTAGGGCATCGAGAATGGCCCTACTGTTGGATATGGCTGCAGCAAGGGTGCTCCAGTTAACATCTGGCATATTCAGGTCCCCCATCAGCAATATCTCCCCTTTCTCTGCCATCCTAAGGATGCCTTCTATCATATCCTTGTCCATTTCCTCCCCCTGAGACGGGGGTCTATATACAACCCCTGTGTGGATTATGGTGCCATTTCCTGTCTCCAAGATGACCCACAGTGCCTCCTCTCCTCCCTGTTCACCCCTTAGTTCCGTTGCTTTGATCCCTTTCCTTACATAGAGAGATACTCCTCCTCCTATTCTACCCTCCCTGTCCCTCCTGTAGATTGTGTACCCTGGTATGCTGACGTCCCAGTCATGGTTCTCTGTGTACCATGTTTCTGTGACTGTCATGAGATCCAGGCATCCCTCTTCCATCAAGGTCACCAGTTCAGGGAGCTTGTTACTTAGACTATGGGCATTGGTACTCATTACCCTCCATTTTGTATTCCTTTTTGCCCCATCCCTTTCCTTACTGCCTTTGTCTTTTTCTCCATTTACCCCTGCCCTTCTCCCTATTGACTGCTCAATCTTGGTGTTTACCTCACTAACTACCCTGATTTTTTTTTGGGGGGGGCTAGGATTTCCCTTCTCCTTTTCAGTGCCCCCCCTTGGCTTGTTTAAATACTTGCCAATGAAGCATTTAAACGTATCACCTAGGATTCTGGTTCCCCTCCTGGACAGATGCAGACCATCGCACCAGTATAGGACTGCATTCCTCCAGTTGGAGCCCAGTCCACAATGAAGCCAAATCCCTGACCTCTGCACCAGTTTTTCAACCAGTCATTGAATCCCATGGTGCAGAGTGCCCTAGCCTCATCCATGCCATAGACAGGTAACACTTCCAAGAAAGTTATCGTGTATGCTACTTGTCTAAGGCTCCTCCCCAACTCCACAAACTCTTGTTGCACTGCTCTGATCCCATTCCCAGCCAGGTCATTTGTTCCTAGGTGGATAATGACATCCAGCTCACTCCCCCATGCAGCTGTTCCCATGATCCTGAGGATTCGTTTCCTGTCCCTCCAAGCCATGTCACCGGGCAGGCACCTTACCTCCTTTTCCCCCTCCCTCCCCAAGTTCTACTCCCCTAATGACTGAGTCCCCCACCAGGAGTTGTTTCCTTCCCCCTGTGGGGTCCCATGCCACCCTCCTGTGGGTCTCCATTGTGGTGGTTCCCAGCATCCTCCTTGGTCTCCACTGTGGGTGCCTCCATAGGGGAACCACGCTCTGCCAGAATGGAGAATGAATTGTGGAGAGGCACGACTGGAGGGATACGCCTCTGTTCCACCACCCTCACCCTCCCTGAGCCCACCATGGTCCAACCACTCCTCTTTCTTGGCAACCTCTGAGGCCGTGGTGGTGGCCTGGGTGGTCCCTGGGTGGGGGAGCAGGTTTCTTGAATTCCTGCCAGGTCAGCATGGAGACGAGCAACCTCCTCCCTCAGACCAGAGAGGTGCTTGCAAATAGGGCAGCAACACAGCCTCCAGAATGTCTCCCGGAAGACTGCTGCTCCACACCAGTGCATTGCACCACTCCCCACATGTCTGTCTCCCGTCCTGTTTAAGATGCCTTTCTTTTTTAGTTTTTGTTTTAGTGTGTGCAAGCTTGTGAGTGCTGTATATTGCAATCATTGCTGTTTTTTCTCTCACAGATTACCCAGTCATACTTTGGTTGCATATTTTTTGGCTTGCTGAGGAATTTGCTGTAGGAAAATTGTCAAGCCAGGAAAAGATAAGTATTTTTTTGGGGGGGGGGGGGCAGTGATCATTTCAAAGCAAGTTTCGTGAATGGTTTTGTTTTGACTTCTTTACAGGTTTTCTGTGTATCCTCTGGATTCATACCAGTTGCATGTGTTCCTATTTGAAGAAAGCACTGATGGCAGCACACAGCACCGAAATGTTACCTGCAAACAAAGAATAAATAATTCATACTTCATTGCACTAACACATTCTGTTCTAAATGTGGCAGTTACTGTCTGTTATATCCTGCTTAACAGATATCAAGCTATTAGTAAACTACACCAAGGCCAATAACAAATACTGTCCCAGTGTATTAACTTAAGTTACATTCCAAGACATCTTGTCATGACCCAGATAAAACTTTGTTCAACCCCATGGCATGCTGAAGTAAGCCAGTGACTGATGTGCACAAAAAACATATTATCTGCCGTACACATCGCCTACTTTATATGATTTACCTTGGCTTTAAAAAATGAAATACCTAAAAGAAGTGATGAAATAAGATTGATATAGTTACCTGAAACTGATATCCTATAGGTGATTGTAGACAGTACTGCAGTACTTCTGTCCTCTGGTCCCTTACGCTGTTTGAAACTGGAAACCTGTAAAAAAAAAGAAAAAAGTTGACTATATGTTTCTCAAGTGCATCTCTAAAATGTTAAAGAAAACATTCACACATCTCAAGGAAATTCCATAGTATGACAAATAAGTACATACTCACTGTAAACTACTGATAATAAGAAGCATGGTGGCTGTGGCTGGATGCGGGCTCTTTCTGGCAGGTCCTGGTCACAGGAACACATTCCCTTTCACTGGCATAGCAACTGGTGGCTTTGGCTGACTGTGGGTTACTTCAGGTCATGGGCACAGGAACACATTCCCTCTCCCTATTAGACAGATCAGTGGCTTTGGCTGGCTTTGAGTTACGTCTGGTCATGGGCACAGGAGCACATTCTCTCTCCCTATTAGGCAGATCGGTGGCTTTGGCTGACTGAGGGTTACTTCTGGTCATGGGCACAGGAACACATTCTCGCTCACTTTCAGACAGACGGCCAGGTGGCTGGATATGGTGTGTTACAGTCTTTCAGTGGCACTCAGGGGGACGATATCTTTAAATGGCAGGATTTAAGTGGCTACTACCTGCTACAAATGGACAGTTGTGTTTAAGAGGCTGACTGTGTTTTCTAATGACAGCACACATTCTGTTAAACAGCAGGTACCCACTGTCAGGTACCCAGCCCCCCTCACACATATGTAATAGCCGACCTGCTCCACTATTGAGTGGTGTAATACAAATTTCATGCACTTCCCACCAGTTAAAAAAGTTATAGCACCCCAAATGTGCACCCCTGTGAAAACAGAGGCATGCCTGACACACCTCCAGGGATGTACCCACAGCCCATTTTTGTGATGTCAGAAAATAAATACTGAGTGTGCATTCCATTAACCTGCATGTATGTGATATTTCTGTGGCTTTTAGTACTATTTAGAGATGCCATGTATAAAAATAAAAGCAGCCACTGTAGTAACAGTCACTGTTTACTGGAGTGGTCACTTTCATTTTTGCAAGTGGCAACTCTAAATAGTACTAAAAGTCATTGACAACATGGCGCCAATACAGGTCTATAGAGCACACACACAGTCTTCATTTTCTGACATCACAAAAGGGGGCTGGGGGTACATCCCTAGGTGCATGTCAGGCATGGCTCTGTTTTTATGGGGGTGCACATCTGGGGTGCTATAACTTTTTAACTGGAAGGAAGCACATGGAATTTTTATTACACCACTCAATAGTGGAGCAGATCAGCTATTATATATGTGTGAGGGGGGCTGGGGTACCTGACAGTGGGTACCTGCTCTTTAAGTGGAACCAGAAGATATACCAAGGGGAAAGGAAAATGGAATGATTGTGATGGGACATTAGAAACATAGAAACATAGAAGTTGACAGCAGAAGGAGACTGCTGGGCCCATCTAGTCTGCCCATTTGTTTTAGACCTATTTTGACACTCTAGTTGCCTTTTTTAGTCAGGGCTCCCTTGTGTCTATCCCATGCATTCTTGAATCCCCCCACAGTGTTGATCCCCACAACCTCTTGGGGCAGGCTGTTCCAAGTGTCCACCACTCTTTCTGTGAAGAAAAACTTCCTGATGTTGGTAGAGAACCTCCCTCCTTGCAGCCTGAGATCATGTCCCCTGGTTCTGGAGCTCTTCTTGAAGTGAAAAAGTTCCTGTGCCTTTACCTTGTTAATGCCTTTTATGTACTTGAATGTTTCAATCATGTCCCCTCTCTCTCTTCTCTGCTCCAGGGAGTACATATTCAGTTCCCTAAGTCTTTCCTCATACGACTTGTACTGCAGACCCAGAATCATTTTGTCGCCTTTCTCTGTACTGTTTCCACCAGGTTAATGTCCTTCCTGAGGTGAGACCTCCAGAATTGGACTCCGTGTTCCAGGTGAGGCCTGACCAGTGATCTATACAGTGGTAGAATGACCTCTCTCTTCCTGCTCGTGATTCCCCTCCCAGTGCAGCCCAGCATTCTGTTGGCCTTCATTGTTGCTGTCTCACACTGCTTACTAACCTTCACATCATCCGAGATTATGTTTCCCAGATCTCGTTCCTGGTTTGATGCTGCCAGTTTTCAAGCTACCTCCTAGCTAATACTCCTTTCTTGGATTTTTCTTTCCTATGTGCATGACCTTTCACTTTTTGGCATTAAATCTCAGCTGCCACATTCCAGACCATTCTTCTAGTTTCTTGCGGTCAGCTTCTACCTTGCTCATTCCTTCTGTGGTGTCGACCCTTCTACAAATCTTGGTGTCATCTGAGAACAGACACACCTTCCCTTCCAGTCCATCAGTGATATCTGCTATAAAAACATTGAAGAGCAAAGGCCCCAGCTCTGAGCCCTGGGGCACCCCGCTGGTCACCCTGCCTTCCGTCAATTGCACTCCATTAACTTGTACCCTCTGGATTCTGCCTTGTAACCAGTTTTGTACCCATCTTACTACTTCTGGACCAATCCCTTTATCAGCCTTCTGTGTGGAATGGAGTCAAAGACCTTACTAAAGTCTAGGTAGACCACATCTACTGCCCCACCGTCATCCACTATTTTTGTAGCGTAGTCAAAAAACTCGAGCAGATTTGTCTGGCATGACCTATCTGCTGTGAAACCATGCTGTTTAGGGTCTTGTCAGCTGCTAGCTTTGAGGAGTGGTATGATCCTCTGTTTGAGAAGTGTCTCCATTAGTTTCCCTACTATAGACGGGCACGGGGTCATTATGTAAGACATAATGCCGCATGCTTCAATCACGCTGCGATTAATGCCAGGCATTATCATATTCTGTGGGGCTCTGCCTCACACCCCCCTGCTATGGGGATGCACCCCCCAGACTCCTCCACTAAAGATTCTCAACTCTGGGGGGTTCAACTCAGGGAGAGCACAGGTCCGGGTTCGCCATAATGCCGTACGCTCTTAAGCGTGAGACATTATGACCCAGTACGCTATAGAAGTGAGGCTCACTGATCTGTAATTACTAGCCTCTTCGCAACTGCCTGATTTGTGAAGTGAAACCACTATTGCCTTTTTCCAGTATTCAGATACCATACTGCTCTTCAAGGATTTTGTGAATAGAAGTGCCAGAGGGGCTGCTAATCCTGCTACTAGTTCCTTAAGGATTCCGGGGTGCATCTTGTCTGGTCCCATGGCTTTGTCTGCTTTTAGTTTATTTAGCACCCCCCATACTTCAACTTCTGTAAGGGGACTCATGTCTACCCCTGGTCCTGGGGTGTTGTGTTTTTTCTGGGCTGGGCCATCCCCTGGGTCCTCTTTGGTAAACACCGAGCAGAAGTATTTGTTGAGGATTTCAGCTTTCTCTGGGTCAAGTTTGGTGCATTTCTCTTCTTCAGTAGCAATCTTTACTATCCCCCCCTTTTGTCTTCCTATGTTCTCTAATGTATCTTAACAATGATTTGTCTCCTCTCTTTGTCCCTTCTGCTATATTTTCCTCTGTCTGGGCTTTTGCCTCTCCAATTTCTTTGTTTGACTCTCTCATTTTTTCCTTGCACAACTCCCTGTCTTTCTCAGTTTTGGTTTCCTGGTATATGCTGTACACCTTCTTTTGTTCTTTGACTGTGGTAGCCACTTCCTTGGAAAACCATAGAAGATTTATTTTTCTTTTTGCTTTGCTGACCCATCTGGCACATTGATCTGTGGCAGTCTTTATTGCTCTCTTGAGTCTCCCCCACAAGATCTCCACCTCCTCAACCTCTATTTCCATTAACTGGCTACTTATGTTGTTCCTCATTTTTTGGAAGTCAACCTTTCTGAAATCTAACACCTTTATCTTTGAGTGGCTGGTGTCCTGTATTATGTTTACCTTAAAGCTTACCATGCGATGGTTGCTGTTGCCCATATGACATCCCACTTCGATGTCCTTGATCCTTTCCGAGTTTGTGAGGACAAGATAGAGAATAGCATTCCCCCTTGTTGGATTTTTAACAAGTTCACACAGTCCCGTGCCTTGTAGTGACAATAAGAAGTCCCTACTTCTTGTTGTTGCTGTCGTTAGTGTGCTCCAGTTAATATCTGGTAGATTGAAATCCCCCACCAGTATTACTTCACCTTTATCAGACATTCTGTGGATTTCCTCTATTAGGTCTTTGTCTCCTTTATCTCCTTGATTTGGGGGCCTGTACACAACGCCAATTCTGAAAGGTTTTCCCTTGCCCATGTCTACTGTTAGCCACAGTGACTCAAAGTCACCAGGTTGCCCTTTTACTTCTGTGGCTTTTATTTCCTCCCGAATGCCCCCTTTTTTTTTGTCCTGACTATTTTTTCTGAACAGATTCCAACCAGGAATGGCTGTATCCCATCCATGGTTTTCTGTGAACCACATTTCTGTTACAGCCACCCAGTTCAAACTTTCTGTTTCCAAGATTGCTGTTAGTTCAGGAAGTTTGTTGGTTAGGCTCCTAGTATTTGCAACCATTGCCTTCCAGGAATGTACAACCTCTTTGGCGCGAGGTTGTACCCTCTTCCTGGGCTGCTCCAGTTTGCTGTTTCCAGCCAAGAGATTATGGAGGTTGCTGGTTCAGACGGATGTTGACTCTGATTTGTTTTCTGCGGATGTATGTGTAACCCCTAGGTGGTGCTATCCCAAGGGGTACCACCCCTGCCTGCTTGGCTAGTAACAGGTTAAGGGGCCTAGGTTCAATGATAGGTGCCTCCACCCAAAGGTCTGGGTTGGTATTGGTCAAACTAAATAGGCCACGGCCCTTTGGGACACTGTGGCCCCCCCTCATTTCCTACTAGTGGCCCACGCAATACACAGTATTTACCTCCACAATACCCCTGATATGCTATGCAAATACACATACATTTGGCACTTACCCCCAGGACTGGTTTTCTCAGCTTGGCTGTGGGGACCACCTGTAAAACAAGATTAGGCAGGACACAAGACAACAGTACAATACCTTGAGCACAAACTGACACCACAATCTATGTAAATTGCAGAAAAAAGTAGATCTGATTTATTCAGGGGGTAGTAACACAGGAGGGGCACAATCAGGGTAATTGGTTTGAATACTCTATCATTTACTCTACAGTGTGGGCACTTAGAGTCCCTAAGACAGTTACACTCTCTGGATACCCAGGGGATGAAAGAAGGGCTAGCCAGGACTGTTGCCCAGGGTAGGCCAGCGTTGCAGCTGGTCAGGGCCCTGTGAAGAAAAGACACAACCTGCACCACACCCTAATTGTAATCCGGAGCAGGAGGGCTCAGTTCATGCAAAAGAAAAGAAATAACAAGCAATCAGGTGACACACTTTTGATTTAGCTATATGTTGCAGGGAGCTACCCTCATGGTTACTCATAATACCCCAAAACTGGGCACAGGATGGACGATTGTAGAGACAGCAGATGACTGTTCCGGATTGCCAGAAGAAGCAGGGCCCGCACGATGCGCTTCAGCATCGTTCCTGTTTAGATATGGAGCAGGGGCTTATCCTCTGGCAGGTCACTTATCGATGGATCTTTTCTGTGCAGCAGGGTAGAATGACAGAGCCCTTGTGGCAGGGCCTAGCTGCATTAGATAGCAGCAGATTCAGTCCGTTTTGAGCTGGGTACAGCTTCCAACCTCAGCACTCAGCTCAACTTGGGGGAAAACCAGAATGCGACCCCCCTCCAGTTTATAGCACATTTATATATTAGGATGAACTTATGGCACCAGGCACAGCACTCCCTGGTCACAATCACTAGGTTCTTCACACTCCCCAACAGTATCGAGGGGAAAAGGGTTTCTAGCAGGCCGATCGCATTCAGCACAATCTTCGGTCCTCCTCAGGTAAAGCCTGATCCCCTTTCCAATTTCTCTCTGGGTTTCTCCAGACTCAGATTCAGTCCAAAAAGTATTGTTCCTCTTTCTCTCTCTCTCTCTCCACACAATAAGCCGAAAAGCAGGCCACTAGCTAAGCCTTCGCACAGTTCTCCTGCTTGAATTACGACAAGCTTGCTCGGCTATCATGAGCAATCCCTCTTCCTCAGCTCTCAGCTTCGATCCAGCTTGCCATCAGACAGCTTGGGGGTTTCTCTTGGATCCAAAAGGTCCGGTTGGTTGGTCCAGCTGTCAATCACAGTAAGAGCTCCCACTTTTGGTGCAAAAGGCACCAACCATCCAGAACTACAAATCCCACACTGGTAAGCCACACAGTTCCACTTCAACAGGCTCCATTTTAGAGTCCTCAAGTCTGGATTGGTCCAATTCGGCAGTTTGGGACCAAAATGATGGAGCTAAACAGAACAGTCCTTACTGCAAAAAAGGCAGGTTAGAACAAACTACATTATCATTATTACTCTAAGCGATTTCCAGCAATTAGTTACATCTTTCAAGAGGGCTCCTTCTGCACAATTGGCGGTGGCAGAAACGGAGCAATTAGTCAGCAGCCCAGATGGGACCCTATCATGGAAATACTCAGTCCCCCTCCCAGATTAATTATATCTGTAATCAGGCAGCTTTTAAAGAGACAGTACATGGAGACCACACTGGCACTCACCGGCAATACATTTAAACGGCAATAATGCCAAACACCAACTGGGCAATGAGCAATTAGACAAGCTCATGGAAGACCTTTTGGGAACCCCCATTGATAGAGGGGTTACATATGCATGCATTTGGCATTTTGGGGAGTGATGACCAGCCCACCAATGACAGGGATGTGAGCTGCATCATACTCCCCTTTATTTAGTTTAAACTATCTGTATAGGCATCGATGGGCCAGTCTGAATTATGGAATGAGACTGAGTCAAGAACATTGGTTTTATTTTATGAAAAACAAAAAATGTGCCATTAATAAAATGTGACAGCCTTTCAAACCATTAACTTAAATAGCAGCCACATCCACCTCAACCTCATCAAACAGGAAGCTGCCCTTGCAATCATCAAGGTTGGAATTGTGCCCAGTAGGGAATTCTTTGTCCATGATTGCATCGTCAGCCTCAATGGTCAACCGGTTGACGCTGCCACCAGGATGGTCTGATTCTCCCACATCATCAGCACAACCATCAATGTGACGGGGTACAAACACAGATGTGGTAGTTAGAGGTGGTATGTGACCTTCATTAATTTTTATGAATGTCAGCATAGTGACATTTGTCAGCGAGAGGTTGGTATGACAGTCACAAACTATTGCCCCTGCAGAACTGAATACCCTCTCCACACTTACACTGGAGGGTGGGCTGGTCAGGTACTTCAGTGCCACTGAAGTCAGCTCTGGCCATTCACTCACTTTTCCACTCCATTACAGCAATGGATCATCAATTACTGACAGATGCCTATTTTCAGACAAATATGAGTCAACCATTCTCTGTGCTGCACGTAGTCCTGTTGTTGACTCATCCTCCTGTTCACTGGATTGATCAGTGTCACAGATTCCCACACAGAACAAGGCACCCCAAAGTGGGTTAATGGCAACCATTTTTGCTGACATCCCACCTGGACCTGCAGCCGCCTTACTGGATGTGCCTAGTAGTCCACAGTGACCTTCAGCCATGTCATGCTGTGGTTTGCTGAACTTGGCATGTGACTTCTGTGCCCCAAGAACCAATCGCACCAGTTCTTCACTGAGATTTTTAACCTGTTCAGGCCCTCCCTCCAGTAAGGATGCTATTCCACGTTTGTATCGTGGGTCCATCATTGTTGCTATTCCGAATTCGGCACTTTGCAGAATACTTGCGATGCGGCGATTGTGGTCCAGTACTGTCAGCATGTGTTTAACTAATGCACTGCTTGAACAATCTCCAGACACATCAAGGCTATGCTGCAGATTCAACAAAGTCTGCCTCGGCACCCGCCGCAATGGAATGGCTTGGCTTGGCTTATGGAGGCAGTGTCGCCACTCACTGTCTGGGTGGCATGTTCAAAGGGCCTCAAAACTGATATCACCGAGTCCATGAGGCGCCACTGTTCTGTTGTCATAGACATCGAGGCCCCCGAAGTGTCATGGCTAGTGTGCATGACTAGGTATTCCGAGATGGCTTTGTACTGTTCATACAACCTCTCTGCCATGTAAAGAGTTGAGTTCCAGCGCATGACAACTCCCAGCTTGAGAAAGTGCTGAGGGAGGCTGTTTTCAATCTGCAGCTGCCGAAGCTGGTCACGGGCCTTTCCAGAGTGTGAAAATTGCGCACATATGCGGTGTGCAACTGTCAACATTTCCTTGATGTCAGGATACTGCAGAAACTCCTGGACCATGAGATTTAAACAGTGGGCCATGCATGGAACCCAAACAAAGCCACCATCAATGATACATTTCACCATGTTTGAGTCATTGTCACTGGCTATAAAGTCAGCTTTCAGGCACAGGGGGTGCAGCCACTCATCAATTTTGGTCAGCAGCAAGTCAAGCATGTGTTCACCAGTGTGGGAACCAGCCACACTGTGCATTGCAAGCGTTGCATGCTGTTGAATTCCAGGAATGTTGCTACAATGACAGTCTGCCTTATTACACTGATTTCCAATACCGCCAGCACAGACAACCCCCGGTGCCTGCACCCAATGTGCAGTAATACACAAATATGAACTGCCTGCCATTTTGCCACTTGTCCACATATCCACACTTAAGTGGATAAATGGTTAGAAGAAATGTTGAAGGGCATGTCTTACAGACTCTGTCACAGTTTGGTATAACTCCAGGACAGCACAGGTAGAAAAGTATGTCCTGGATGGGACTTTCTATTTGGGACAGGCACGTGCGCAAAACACCAGAATCCGGAATTCTCCACAAGGGAGAAAGGCAACAGGTCAATTGCCAGCATTTACACTACAGCAGCATTCAGTTCATGTGACACCACATGATTGGATGGGTATTTCATGTTCTGGGCAAAAATACTCTGCAGATTGGGCTGAGTTGTTACCCATTTTGCACAGGGTGTGCCAAATGGCTCTGCTTTGCAAACGGCTATAGGTGGGGTGCTTTTGACATGTGATGAAGAGGGGTGCACAGGTGATAAGTCCACAGATGAAGTTATTTCCCCATTTTAAGTACAGGGGTTGATGTTGCACTTGCACTAAACATACTGCATAGCCCACCACCACTGCTGCTACTCTGACCACCACTTGACAACAATTCAAAATCATCATCCTCCTCATGCCTGTAGTAATCTTCAGCTGTTATTTCAGCACTATTACAGACATGGTTACTTACAGTCATGGAAGGGGATAACATGCTTGTGACAGGGTAGACTAGGACCCTGTCCCATTTGTTAGAGAAAGTGTTTAAAATGCAAGGAACTTTCCTTTCCTGTCTCTTGTCTGTCTGGTTGCACAACCCAATTTTCCTGTGAGACTTCGGATTTGATCACCCCGACAATCTATTAATTCTTTGGCTCTTACTGTCTCTCAGTTTTCTCTTGCTGTCTGTCTTTTATTCCCTTGCATATCTAGATCTGCTAATATAAAGATTTATGCAATTCATTGTATGGAAATCTGACTGATATTGGGATCCTTTTGTTTAGAAAATATATAGTGTTTCCAGTGACCTGGATTCAGGAACGGACCAGGATCATTGGAGGGCCGGCTGAGGGAGAAGGATCGAGCATCCCTTGACTGCTATCCTTCTCTTCTCATGTCCCCACCCCTGCTTACAGGGGAAAAAACTCTAGGGCTTGGCTCACCTACATGATGCCCTGCCCCTGGGTCCCCCATCGCCTCCAAAGCCAGCTCTCCTGAGCAGATACTGGATTTGCGGCATTGGGTCCCATGCCGCAACCCTGCCCTCTGGGGGGGCAAGCCAGGGGTAACTGGGGTGAGTGCAGACTATAATCGGGGGTAGAGGTCCGGGGGTCCATGAGCAGGGCGGACATTACTGGTGGCCAGGAACCTGCATAAAGCATAATAAATAAAAACAATTTTATATATATATATATAGTGTTACTGTTGAAATGTATGTATATAATTTGAGATGATTGTAAAAAGCTGATGGAAAACTCCAGAGGTTACTTGAGTGCAAATGTTTAAGCTTTTTGCAAAAGCTGTAGGGGCCTCAACAAGTATACTGTGTTCTAGCAGCCCCTGAAACTTACAAAAACAGAACACTTACAAAAACAGGATGCTTGCCAAGAGTGGGGGTTGAAAAGACTTATAAGAGCTAAGCTGCAACTGCAAGAAAGATTGGAAGAACAAGGGACACAGAGACTGAAAGAAAACTTAATGTTATTTTGCCTTTGTAAATAGTTATACTGAACATGTTTATTTTATGATACTACTAGTGTAAATAAATAATTTTTGGTGAATTCTACAACTGCTCCTGGTTTTCCTATGCTTTCTGGCCTGTGCCTCGATGACAATGCTTAATAAGGTGCTTAATAAGGTGAATGAGGGTGAATGCCCCACTATGGCAGCATTAGCTCCCCTCTGCTGCCGAGTCTATAGTGCCATGTGCCTGTTCTTCAAACGCGTATGCTGGCCCCCGGTGACCAGATGACTACACTTTTTATCACTTCTGACACAGGCTTGGCAAAGCTGGCAGATTGCCACTGCTTCATCACTTGAAACTTGTACAAAAATATCCCAAACAAGGGATTTAGATCCCCTACTTTTAGTTTTCACAGGTCCCTGATGCTGCAGATTGGACACCAGTATTTTAGACAATGACATGGGGGTGTACTACTACATGATTTCTGTTGCTGGCCACACTTGGGATCTACTGGCCTATCTCTAGCTATGATGACTACTAGTGGGTCATCATCTTTAACAGAAACTGCCACATCAAAACTTTGAAGAGGGGGTGATTTAACACCAACAGACTGAGACTGTTTACACACAGCCATCTTTAATTTGCTTTTCTCTGCTTCCCAACTGGGGCCACTAAAATCATCATCATATTCCTCACCCGCATCCACAATGTCAGCTTGGATGCTGTCCTATGGAGAACAAGTACCAACCGCAGCATCATTATGATCATACAATATTTTTTCTCCAACATTTGAAGGGTTGGATGGCACAGGCATGACCTCATCAATAGCACTGGAAACATGAGATTGTGAAGACTGTTCGTCAGCATCAGAATCATGTTCAACCAATGTAGGGACATCGGGGAGTGTGACATCTATTACACGCTGACTCACGGTCACTGCTTTAGACTCCACAGTATTTAGGAAACTGGTTAACTTGTTGTTGCGGGTTGAACTTGGGGCAATACTCTTGCCAACAGCAATTTCACTACCACCGACGGGGACAACAGCATCTCCAACCATGATTGAAGCTACTGATTGCGCTGTGAAAAACATAGTCAGAGAATGCAGAGGCTGCAACAGATGGCAGCAGCCGTATTTTGTCTGGGACCATCCTCCCCTGGACACAGCAAGAGGGGGAAGAAGATGACAGGGTGGTCTCAAGGGGGAGTTAGGAGGAATATAGTGATTGCTCGCCAGGACCACCAAGGCCTCCCTCATGAGAAAGGGGAGTCACTTCCTGTGGGGGGAGAGGAGAAAGAGTATCCTGGACCATAGCCAGCAGTTCCTTCTCTTTCTTCTCTCCACCTCGAGTGATCACCCACCTCCCACCCTCATAAAAGCAGGGTAGCGGGGCCAGGCAGTTAGGGCCCCTTGACCCCTTAAAGAGTAACTGCAATAGGGGTTGGGGAGTGGCTTTTCCCAGTTTTCCCTGCAAAAGGTCTTTTTGGGGTTTTTCACCTCCTCCGAAAGGGGTATAAAACTGAGTTACAAGTGGGAGAACTAAATAGGTCAGAGAAAATAGTCAGGGCATAGGTTAATGTCTATTTGTCGCAGTCATGTTGTTGGCATCTCGGGAGAATCACGATGGCATAGAATGGTCGCTAGGTGGGGTAACAACCCAGATTTTCAGAAGGGCTCATGACCCCCCCCCCCGCTCTGGTTGGCGTGGAGGTGGAAGCTGAGTATCCTGACCCGGGGGAGGGGTTGAGGTCCGCCTCCAACAGGTACAACTATCCTGCAAAGCTAGCGGCGCCTGACGGGGGCGGCCGAATAGCCTTGGCTTTTACAACCTCGGACCGTGAATCCTCCCCTGTGTGCACACTGCTCTTAACCTGGTTTGAAATCAATAAACTCATGGCTGCAGCCATTTCCTCCAAGATTTGTGTCTGTGCTTTCTTTCTGGGGAAAGGGGTTATGGATGGATGCCAGAAAAATCCCTTTACTAGCATCAGCTAGGCACTTCTGCTACATACTATTACCACACTCACGGCCACTCTTGCCACTGGCAGCAATGTCATGGCCAGAAGCATGTTTGCATGCACGTCACTTTGCAGGCATTTTTTGGGATTACACAAAAAATTCACAACAAATTAAGATTTATGAAATTTGGGGTGGATGAGAAGCCAGAAAACAACAACTGTTGCTTACAGATACTGATTGGGCACTAAACAGATGTAAACGCACAGACGCAGATTGCACACTATAAAGAAATGCAGCTGCATAGGCACAAAAACACCTTAACCAGTGGTCACACAAATCAAAAACTGGAAAAATTAATTATACAGTACCTTTTGCCGGCTGGGGGGGGAGCCATTGTAGTAGCAGTTCACTATCTAGATAGAAGGAAGCAGTAAAAAATACCGCAGATGGATAACTGATGAAGAGTGCGGCGATTACTGTGTGGCACAATAAAATGTGTCTGACTTGATGGCACGCACACACACTCAAACACTACAGGTAACTTGCAGAAAATTTAACAGTGCAGCACGCTATATAACCAAATCTTTGAAACAGAATGAAAATATGCACTGCACCACAACAAATAGAAAATAATTGTCAAAAATTACTTCAAGTATTACATAAACATACAAATACTGATGCACACTAGTACAAAATAGTTAGAAAGACTGCATTTCTCATGTGAATCTCACTCCACCACATATACACCCCTCCCCCGATTCACACTTCAACAGTGTCTGTCAGTACACCGGCTGAATGTTCTAAATTAACATTCAAAATGCACAAAAAAACAATCAACACTCATTGATCTAAGCACAGGAGGGGTTCCTACAGTTGTACTAAATCTGGACCAAAATAATTGGATCAAAAGTGATTTTTTAAAGCTTTTTTGATAGTTTGATTCTCAGAGCTCTGAGAACAAACTGTCTCCAGTTTTCCACTACACACACTACACAGAACTGAGGCTGTGTAAGACAAATATAGAACCCATGTGACCTGCCGTCCCATGAATCAATGTAAAATTCACCTCACATAGCAATAAACAGGCGAAGCAAAGCGAAGTCCATTAAAATCAATGGCACTTCACATTAAAATTAAGGGGAGGCAGTAAAACAATGCGAAGTAGCGAGAAATCCATTAAAACAATGCGCTTCGTGTTCCTAATTACCAGATGGAGTAATTCACTTCGCATTGCAAAGCACTATGCGGATTGAGGGACAATACACGGAGTGCTCTGCGTAGCGAAGTGGGAGCACTTCGCCAACCACTATCCAATGCTGGGGTTCCTCTCCCTGGTGTAAAATCTCTGCAGGCCTTAATACTTTTTTTTTTTCTATTTCTTTTCTCCCCCTCCCAGCCCTGGTCGTCCCCTCATCTGGCTGCTGTCCCTTGCCTCCGCTCCTTCAGGCCCTCACCCTTATAACACCCATAGCTTACCCCCCGTGGAGGGGTGATGGGGAGCCCACTACTCACCCACCCATTTAGGATCCAGTTCAGGGTGTTATCTCCGGAGATGGAGCACCAGGAGACAGCCATCAAGCCACAACGACCAGCCACCAGGGTCTTTTTTCCTATTTTTCCCATTTTCTCCCTTGCGAGAGCTCGGTGTGCAATGACGCCTGTGGCGGGCACACACCCGCACGCATCCCTGCCAAGAGTCTGCTGTGCTCCTGTCCCCATATTCTAGTGGCAGCGCTCCACCAAGCCCCAACCTCCACCAGGGGTCAGATATGCGCTGACCATAGGTTACTCCCCTCCCCCGAGATGGAGAGCAGTCTAAACATAATGAAAGTCACAGCACTCCCCACTCACCACAATAAGAGTCCAGAAACAAAGTTGCTGGTAAAAAGCTGTTTACTAGAGCATAAGCAGCAGAAACAGGAACAAGACACACAAAACTCCTCACATTTCACCGTCGTGGGCTTTGTCAAAGGTGACACCCCCTAGTGTTAGTAACCTTAAATAGTACACCAAAAACAGTCACATGACAATATTAAAGTGCAGGTGCACAATTGTATCACAAATGACATTAATTACTTTAAAAAACGCCAGAAGATATTAAAAATGAAAAGGTTCCCCATTCTGCCTACTATTATGCTCACAATATCTTTATTTGTAATATCAAACTGAATTTCATTTTACTGTGAATGTGAGCACTATTATAGCAGACATAAGTGGGGGAAGCAGGAGCTTATTCCAAGAAACCTTTGAAAATCCATTAAAGCTATACATGTATATTTATAAGACTAATCAATTTATTAGAAAGCAGTCCATCGGACACTCGATTCATCTCCTCCTTGCCGACCCCGGCGGCCCTCGTTCATTCCTGAACACAGGTCGCCGGCATGACGTGAGGTGTGGCATCCAGCACCTCAGCCCTCAGCACCACTGGGCCGGACTGCAGGCCTTAATACATGATAATCCATATGCCACTTTCTCTATGCTAACAGCATAGTTTTTATCCAAGGAATAAGTAGTTTATTCACTATCTTGGGATCCCATTTATTAAATAGAAGATCCATCACCTTGCTATGACCTAGAAGTCCTTGTTCCATCTTATCCCATCCTAATGGTTGGACACTGGTTTTATAAGCTGCTATATGCTGTAGCTGGGCTGCCCTATAGAAGGCCTTGATGTCTGGAAAACCTAGCCCCCCCCCCGCTCTTATCTAGGTGAAGAATACTTCCTTTTATTCTCTGGTGTTTTCCTCCCCAGATGAATTTTTAAAAAATTGTGTGTGCAGTTGACCAAAAAGATTTGGGAGGTTGGATGGGTAGCATATCAAATAAAAAAAGGATACAGGGAAGGATATTCATCCTTAATGTTTCAGCACAACCCATCAACGAGAGGGGCAACCCAGTCCATCTCGAACAGTCTAGCCTGATCATTTCCAGTAACTTAAGATGGTTAGCATGGTACAATTTACTAAGGTCTGCTGTAATTTGGACTCCTAAGTATTTGAACCCATTGTTAAATTATTTAAGTTTCATTAGTTTTTTAGTCTCTACAGACCCCAAGGATAGAATTTCAGATTTTAATTCATTAATCTGGAAGCCAGAGACCTCCCCATACTCACGTGAAAGGGACATTACTTTGGGGAGTGTTGCATCTGGGTCACGCAGGTACAAAAGAGTGTCAGCAGCATAAAGGGATATACGGTTCTCCACCGTGTCCACCTCTATGCCTGCTATGTCAGGACTAGCCCTGAAGGCCTCTGCCAGAGGCTCGATGCTCAAGGCAAACAAGAACGGCGACAGCAGGCGGCCCTGCCTTGTACCTCTTCTTATAGGAAATGCTTTGGATAGAACCCCATTAAGTTCAATCTGAGCTGAAGGACTAGTATATAGGGACATAATCCAAGCCTGAAACTTTTCGCCAAAATTAAATTTGTGGAGTACCACATCGAGGAATCCCCATTCTAGGCGGTCAAACGCCTTTTCAGCATCCAGTGCCATTACCACACTTTGTCTGTTCGCCTGGGTAGTACATATCCCCGCTATAGTAGTCAGTAATCGATGGACATTATCATGCTGGTGCTTTCCTGGCATGAACCCCACCTGGTTAGGGTGGACCAATTGTGTTATGACTGTTTGCAAACGGTCGGCAATCATTCTGGCGAAAATTTTAACATCCAGATTTAACAGTGATATGGGTCTGTATCCTCCACAGGGGGTTATATCGTTACCTGTTTTCAGTATTACTGATATTAGTACACCGGCCCAAGAGTCAGGGCTGGCTGTTGTTGCATGGCATTCATTACAGACATTTAACAGCACTGGAGATAGTTTCTTATGAAACTTTTGGTAGAACTCATTTACAAAGCCATCTGGGCCTGGGGATTTGTTATGTTTAAGATTTTTAATCACTATATTTATTTCTCCTTGTGAAAACAGACATTCTAGAGTCTGGGCTGGGTCAGGGGTCAACTTCGGGAGTGTAATTTTTTCCAAAAACCTCTGTATCAGTTCCCCGTGATTTGCTCTAGCCTCTGAAGAGTACAGGTCCAAATAATATTGTCTAAATAGTTTGACTATTTCACTTGGTTTAGTAACTTGTTAGAGATCCTTCTGGTTTCATTTTATTTCTGAAATATACCTTTCTGTGACTTGTTTTCTTAATCTATAAGCAAGGAGTCTTCCCGCTCTATTGCCCCCTTCATAATATTTTTGGACCACAAATCTCAGGGCGTTCTCGGTCTTAGATTTGAAAAGTTCTTCCAATTTGGGTTCTGAGGCACTTTATTTCTTTTATATTGTCAGGCTAGCCTCCCCACTTCTGTTGGTTTTCTAATTCCAGTAATTTCTGCTCTAGAGATTTTTGCTTGGCATAGGCTGCTTTCTTCTTCTGGGAGGCATAAGCAATAGCTTCCCCTCTCACCACTGCCTTGAGCCCATCCCAGAAAATTTTTATTTACTGAACCTGTATTTTACTTTATGTAGATAGTTAGCAATGGTTTCTTTAATTTTTAGATTAAAGGCTTCATCACAAAGGAGCCCCATATTTAACCTCCACACTGATTTTTTTTTAATTTTTTTTTTCTCAAGAGGCCCCAAGTCCATCGCTGTACTAATCTTGGCATGGTCTGACAGATAAATAGGGTGGATCTCCACCTCCTTTATGATATGGTCCCATGTTTTTTGAGTATAGAATCTGTCTATATGAGAGTATGTGTCTTGAGCAGGGGAATAAAACGTATAATTTCTATCTGAGGGATACATTTCTCTCCAGAAGTCACCTAGCCCTGCAGCCTTTCTCAATGTCTTAAGTATTTTAGTTTCCCTCCGAGATCCCAGTTGAGGACCTGGGGACCTGTCCCAGAGGGGGTCCTCAACACAATTCCAATCACCTCCAACTATGATTTGGCCCTCTGGTAGTGTTGCAATTTTCCCAAACACCTTCCTAAAGAACTGAGGGTTTTGTGGCATGGGCCCATAAACTAACTGTATGCAACATTCAGCCTGCCATTTTACCAGACAGGATAGCCAGCCTGCCCTTCCCATCAGCAAAGGTTCCAGTTTTTTCAAAGGATAGCCCCTTCACTAAGATGGCCACCCCTGCTTTCTTTGCATTTGGATGTGATCAGGAAACCACATTGCCCACCCAAGATCTGCATAGTTTACTGTGTTCTATTTGGGACAGGTGGGTTTCTTGGAATAATCCAATATCACACTGGGTTTTTCTTAAATCTCAAAGTATATTGTATTGTTTGACTATCAAATTAATCCCCTTCACATTTAGGGATGTAACTTTAAGAGACCCCATTTCTAATTATAAGGACTAACATGGATCTCTGGATCCTCCACCTTCTGCCAGAGGGCAGTCCATTCCTCCTCCTCCTGCTGTCACCCCCTCAAAACCCGAAATTGCTCATGTTGAGTATTGCTAATATCACATTGTAATCAGAAATGCTAATACAAGCCGGCCCAGTGGCGCTGAGGGTTGAGGCACTGGATGCCACACCTCGCGCCACGCTGGCAACCCAGGTTTGGACGTGAGCCCGGGCCGCCAGGGGTTGGCAGGAGAGGGATTGGATTGAGCATCTGGAGGACTGCTCTTCTATCCCGGGGAGGGATCCAGGGAGTCACCGTTCTGTAGCGGCCCCTGGTGATGACCAGGAGCCCTGCTAGAGTGGTGCCATAAGGGGGGGGCAGAGTGCGGCAGACGTCAGCATGCTGTGCCTAGACGTCATTGCACGCCACACTCCACAGGGAGCAAAAATCAGAGGAAAAAATGGGCACAGGTGGGGCAGCATGATCCTCCGACCTCCTCGGCCTGGCACAAATGGTGTCTCCTCAGCTGGATCCTGTATGGGTGAGTCGAGCTGAGGGTAGCTGCTCGCAGCCCCACCATGGGAGGTAATCTGTGGGAGCTATGAGGAGGTGGCCTGATCTTGAGTTTGGGGACAGGGGTTCGGTCGGGATGACTTGCTGACTGTGCCTAGGCAAGGAGAGAAAATATCTGGGGGAAAAAAATGAAATGCTAATACATTGCTCTATATAAACCCCTAACACACAAGAAAAATATTCACCCTTCCCTTTCCCCCACCAACACTCAAAACTTCAACAATCCCAGACATAAACAATCTAGGATACATAGGTAAAGATACAAATGTAGGTCAACTTGACCAATGAGTATAGAATTCGGAAGGATTTTCCATCTGCCTTGGAGTCTGGGTCTCCGATTAGGGGACCCTACACCTCTACCCTCCAGAGGTACAGCAAAACTGGACCCCGGGGATAGTGTGCTCTCCAAGGGTGTGTAAGAATGGGGTTTCAGATGCCTCTCACAACCCTCTGAAAGATGATATCAACAGTAAGAGGAGTGTCCTCCCAGTCTTTTTTTTTTTTTTTATATATGTTTATTCTGCTTTTTCTGGCAGGACCCTTCTGTCGAATTCGGCCCTGGTCACTGTCCCCGGGACTCCGACCTACTGCCGATTGCTGTCGCTACTCCCAGTCACCCCCAGCTTACCCCCCAGAGGGCGGGGCCACAGCACCAGTCCCCGGTATCCCAGCGTTGTCCTCCCAGTCCTGACTTCCAGTGATTTAACAGTACATCTAGTCTACAGGTTATCTGGCATTTAAACTTCCCTAAAATGGTCACTCTTTCCCGCTGTGCCCTCCCAGTCCATCCGCCTTATATGTCTCTGTCCATGAACTTAATATATACACTGTAGTACATGTTATTAGTTATTTCTCAAGACTGGTATATCATACTAATGCCCCTGCGCTCTTTTAATGCTATCTGCAGCTGTGTTGTTGCCCCCCCTCCCCCATGTAGGCTAGGTTCCCTGCATATACATTTCAGTCCATGAGTCAGTCTGCCCATCCAATAGAGCATCCTGTAATGGGTGTCTAGCTCAATCTCTAAATTTTAGTACACTCAAGAAGTCTCCTCAATATGCTAGGACTGATTTTAGTTGACGCTCCAATGTTAATATGAGACCCTGGGTGACTTCACGAGGTAGTCCAGACCTGGTTAGGAGAGGGGGTGAAGCAGCTTTTCCATATTTGCACCTCCACACAAGGACTGATCACAGTCTGGTCCTCTCTTACATAGAACAAGTCCTTAAACAGAGCTCCTTGGAGTTTAGTAATGGAGGTCTTTCTTCTTTCAGCCACCAGTCCAGAACGAAAAAGAGAGAGAGCTCTATTTGTTTGGCCCTCGGTTTAAAATCAGCAGAGCCTTGGACCCAGGAACGGGAGATCAGTTTGTTATTAACGAGTCAACCCTGGGTTGTGTTTAACCCTGATCAGGTCTGTCTTGCACCAGTGGGCCTCTCCATTGTTAAGGCGAGCAGGGGCAGGTGGGGAGGCAGGCTGGAGTCACCCAGGAGTAGCAACCAATTCAAAATGAACTGCACGAAAGCAACAGTACACAAAGGGTTATTCTTTGCCACCAGGAAGAACAATTAGAAGATTTAGGGTGGTGATTTACTTTTTAAAGCCTTGCAAATGTGAGTCAGGTCTTTGAACACTTGGTCATCTGGGCCTGGGCCTCTCTTTTTTGTCCTCGACGCAGCTCTGCTGCCTGGTTCCCATTTGAGCTGCAGCAGTGCTTGTTCGATTGTTTCTTGATGTAAATTTGGGAGAGCAATGCCTATCTTTTGTAGTGGTTTGGCAGCCTGGAGCAGGTTGTCATATAATTTCTGGCCGTCTTCCCAGAATACTAGAATTTTTGCTGGGTATCGGAACTGCGCTTTAATTTTTTTCTCTTTCAGTTGCTTTATTACATTGAAGACTTGCTTCTGTTTTTGCATGGTCACCATAGTATAGTCTTGGTCCATTTTTGCATGGTCACCATAGGATAGTCTTGGTCTATGTACACCCTCTGGCCATCGATATTGAAGTCTCGCTTCGCCCAGGCTTTTCTTAGGACCATTTCTTTTACTGTAAACCTATTGAATTAGACCAAGATTGATCTAGGAGGTGCTCCCACTTTTGGTTTTGGGCCGAGGGTCCTGTGCACTCTGTCCAACTCCAAGGACTCATCCTCGGCAATTTCAAGCTCTTTGCGGAGCCAAGTGGCAACGAATTCTACTAAATCATGCTGCTCGCAACCTTCAGGGAATCCGAAGATGCAGATGTTTTTCCATCTTCCTCTGGATTCTGCATCTTCTGTATGCATGGTGAATTCTCTTTCTCTTCTTGCCAGGTACAGCACCGCCCCTTCCCAGGCGCATGTTGTCTTCCACACCTCATTTAGGCCCAATTCAATTTCAGTAGTTCTGCTTTCCAGCCGCTTCAAATCCTGTTTTATATCTTTCACATTTGAATCTATGTGGAGTAGCATTTTCATGATGTTTGAACAGGTAGCTCTACTATCCACTGAGCCACTCCACGAAATTGTGCCTTCTTCTTCTCCGGCCAACCCTGCAGCTGATTCCGAGGCCTAGATAGGGACCTGCTCGGACTGCAATCGACTCTGGTTCTGCGTTGATTACTGTTTTTGGGGCCACCTCTACCCCTTGTTTTTTGAGCTTGACTCATTTTAGATTGTTTCAGTGCTTTCCTTGAACAGAATTAGTGCCTTTCTCTGCTGGATTCCACTTGATTATTACACCGGAAACTCAGAGCTCTCAGCTATGCCTCCATTGCCATTGGTGATGTCACCGGAAGTGTCTATTTATGGCAATTTGGGTGCATAGATTAGATCGCTGTCTTCCTTCCCTTATACACCCATACCAGGCCTGCTTCATACAGGAGCAACAAATGATGGATAATATCCATTGTACTCTCCTTCCTCTGCAATTCACTTCAATGAGAAAAATGCCAACAGTGGTCTTAAGTCTTGATCCTGAAAAGGCTTTTGACAGAGTGTCCAGGACCTTTTTCTGGGACACCATGTCAGCCTTTGGCTTCCCGGAGCCCACCCTGACCTGGCTGTGAAACATTTATACAGACCCCCATGCCTATGTCCATATCAATGGTACCCACTTCCCCCCATTTTCTTACAACAGGAAACCCACCAGGGCTGCCCGTTATCTCCCCTCTTCTATTTGCTCTACATCACGCCTTTGGCTGCTACACTAAGGCAGGCACCGGAAGTAGAGGGCAGCCCCTTAAGAGGGACGAAATACAAATCCACACTCTATGTGGATGATGTGTTGCTTACCCTTCTCACCACAGAGCAGTCTCTTCCAGCTGCCTGGGCGGTAATAACCCAGTTTAGCACATTAGCTGGATTTTCTCTGATCTTCACAAAGCTCACATTCTGCTCCTGAATTTTTCACCTTCTTCTTTTCTGTGATCTTGTTTCCCTTTCCATTGGAGCAGCATGAAATTCAAAAAGGTATACACATCCCGAAAGACCTTCAGAATCTTGACTTACTTAACTATGAACTTTATCAGTTTTGTTAACAGAAGACATCACTAGATGGAATCATCTTCTCCTACCCTTTCTCTCCAAAATTGAAGCAGTGCGAATGACCATCCTCTTTCATCTTCTTTACCTCTTCCAGACCCTACCAATATTTCCCCATCCTTTTATTTTAACTCATGGAATACATTAAATTTCTACTATATCTGGGGTGAGCATCCACTCTAGATATGTTATTCTATACTGCAGCTACCCACAGCATGGGGATGGAGGTGAGGGGCAATCCCCTAAATCTGTTTAACTGTGCCAGGCATGTCATCTTCATACAGTGGCATACTGGTCTAACCCACAAGTTTTCCCTCCCTTGAAACACATCAAATTCACCATCAGCAACATGCACGATACAGCTCCCTTGTTATATAATAATAAACAGTCCCCCTTCCTTTTTATTGGTTATACAGCATTTACGCCAAATACTCTTAAGGTGTGGGGTCAGTTATAGAATCTGACCAAACTGTTCCTGGTATTTGAATATTGCCATATACTTTCATCTGACCCTGAATTTCTTCCCTCATACATTAACCATACTTTTGCTATTGGGGTTGATTGGGACTGTGACATGTTTTCCAGTTCCTGGACTGTTATGAGATTGTCCCTTTTGAAAGGTTACAACAGCAGTTCTGATTAATGGGTAGAGAACATTACTGGTGCCTACAGATTTAAAAATACCTACTGCACAAAACAAAGGATTGGACCACTTTGCCTACCCTTACCCCAGTGCCGCTAGATATATTGATGGGAATCTTGTAGGGAATGCCCTGGGAATAATTTAATTGGTAATTGTTATGGGGGTCTACAAGACTTATTGGTGACAAATTTCATATTGGAAAAACTAGTCACAACTTTAAACTTTAAGTAGGCGAACATGTTAGGGACATTGCTAATGAGAGCAATAAAAATTACATTTTCTTATTAATTTAAAACTTATATCTCAGCAGGAGTCATTGTCTGTTAAGATTAAGTAGACAGATAACTTTATTAGAAGTAGAAGGGGTCTTATTTGGGTTAAAAAAAAAAGAAATGAAAGAAAGTCAGTGTGTGTTCTGTGCTGGGAAGGGTACTGTCTCCGCTGACTTTGCTAAACCAGTAGGAGGAAAGAGAGCTTAATTGGGGGTGTGGTTTAGACACTATAAAAGCAGGTGAGTCAAATTACAACTTCCTGTTGCTAGCCTTTTTTCTTACTAATCGGATAACACCGTGTTTTTTTAGAAATGTTTCCACAGACAGAAACTCCTCGGAGGAGCCCACGTATCTGCTTCCAACATGGCGAAGAAATAAGAAAAGAACCAGAAGGGAACGGAGAAGCAAAAAGAGAAAGATTCCAACCCTGAAGGATCACACACCAGGGAAGTCAACCCCAGAATGGAAGTCACATAGCACAGACCTGGAGCTACAAGATGAGAAACATAGAAACATAGAATTTGACGGCAGATAAGGACCGCTTGGCCCACCCAGTCTGCCCATTTCCCTACCTACTGGATAAACTGCAGATCCTAGTTAACCAGCAGCCTACTTCTTCCTACCCCCACCCCCTAGAATGGCCTTATGACTGTCCCATGCATGCTTGAATTCCACCACTGTTTTTGACTCCACAACCTCCTCCGGAAGGCCGTTCCATGCATCCACAACCCTCTCTGTGAAAAAATACTTCCTTAAATTACCTCTGAGCTGCCTCCCCCTCTATCTTCAAATTGTGCCCTCTTGTTCTTGCACACCTCTTTTTTGAAAGATGCTACCCTCTTGGACTTTGTTGATTCCCTTGAGGTACTTGAACATTTCTATCATGTCCCCCCTCTCCCTCCTTTCCTCAAGGCTATACATATTAAGCTCCTTTCGTCTCTCTTCATATGTCATCAGTTGCAGACCCTGCACCATTTTAGTTGCCCTCCTCTGGACAGCTTCCATCCTGTCTATGTCTTTGCGGAGATTGGGTATCCAGAACTGCATGCAGTACTCCAGATGGGGTCTGACCAGCTGTCTGTACAGAGGGATAATAACTTCCTGTTTTCTACTGGTGATGCCTCTCCCTATGCATCCCAGTATCCCCCCAGCCTTCCTTGCTGCCCTCTCACATTGCTTGCCCACCTTTAGGTCATCTGATATGACTACCCCCAGGTCCCTTTCCATTTTTGTTGTTGTTAGTATCTCACCCCCCATTGTGTACTCTTCCCTGGTTTTTGTTTCCCAGGTGCATTACCTTGCACTTCTTAGCACTGAATCTAAGCTGCCATACATTTGACCATTCCTCTAACCTTGCCAAGTCCCTTCTCATCCTTTCCACCCCACCCTGTGCATCAACTCTGTTGCAGATCTTTGTGTCATCTGCAAAGAGACATACTTTTCCTTCAGTCCCTCTGCAATGTAGCTATAAAGACATTGAAGAAGACCAGTCCTATACTGAACCCTGCGTACCCCACTAGTAACCCCCTTTCTTCTGAGTAGACTCCATTTACTATTATTCTCTGTGTCCTATTCTCCAGCCAATTCTTACCCAGGCTGTCATCTTGGGATCCACTCCCAGGCTGGCTAACTTGCATATTAATCTTTTGTGTGGGACTGTGTCAAATGCCTTGCTAAGTCTAGGTAGGCTGTCCACAGCCCTCCCTGATCTACTACTTTGGTCACCCAGTCAAAGAAATCTATCAGATTCGTCTGGTATGACCTTCCGCTGTGAATCCATGCTGCCTAGGGTCCTGGCCCTCTGGCCTCTAGATACTCGACAATTCTTTCCTTCAGAAGTGATTCCATCATTTTCCCTATCACTGAGGTTAAACTAACAGGTCTGTAGTTTCCTGCTTCTGCCTTGCTCCCACTTTTGTGAAGGGGAATCACATCTGCCCCTCCAGTCCTCGGGTACCACCCCATCCTCCCATGATTTGTTAAAAGGGTAGTCAGTGGTGTCACTAGTTCTACCTTAAGGTTCTTTAGAATTCTGGGACAACCCATCGCCCCATTGCTTTGTCCACCTTCAGTTTTAAGAGTTCTTCAGAACCCTTTCTTCTGTAAATGGGTTGGTATCAACTTCTGTATCCAGAGTGTTTCTACTGTTTGTTTTAGGTACCTCCCTCTTCATTTGTAAATACTGAGCAAAATATTTGTTTAGTATCTCTGCTCTTTCACAGTCTCCCTCTGCCCACCCTCCCTCCTCTTTATTAAGCCTCACTATCCCTCCCTTGGTCTCTCCTTCGCTCCCTGATGTACCTATAAAGGTTTTGTCCCCTTCTTAACTGAGTTGGCTATCTTTTCCTCGGTTTGGGCCTTTGCTGTTCTGACTGCCTTCCCAGCCTCCTTTTGCTTTAACTGATACAGTTCTCTGTCCTGCTCCTTCTGCGATTCCTTGTACTTCCTGAATGCTTTCTTTTTCTCTTGAACCTTCACTGCCACTTCCTTTGAGAACCATAGTGGTTTCTTACAACAAGCAGACCAATAATACCAGCAAGGAGCCCAACAACAATCACAGGAAGGATAATGGAAGAGGCAACTGGGAATCTGGCCACAGTACAAACAGCAGAACAACAGGAGGAAGAACTGTTAGTGGTAAATATTTCAAGATATGAACTTACCCCTAGTGAAATATCTATATAACAAAAGGGGCTGTCCTTTGTACCTACTAGGAACAGTGATATTGCTGAATGCATTATTGAATTGTATAAATTCACTAGGGGAATTAAACATCAAACAGTTTTTTTTCTTCAACAGCATAATGAACTGGAGAGGGACAAGGCTGAGGATAGTATAAATATAGAACAGACTCAAAATCAGTTTAGAAAGAAGTCAACTTTTTGTCCCCCTTCAGCCCCCTCGGTCACAGCTTTTGAACAGCTACATGAAAAAGAAATCAGAAAGACATTTGACACCCAGGAAAGACCACATTATGTTAATATTAGTAATACAGAACATCTAGCACTGAAAAATCTTGAGAACAATAAAGATTTAACATTTAAGCCAGCTGACAAAGGAGGGGCAGTTGTTGGAATGGACACCACTAAGTGTGTACAGGAAGTAATGAGACAACTGAATGATGAAAATAAAACAAAGTGCTTTTTCCAACTGGAAATTTTAAAACCAGAATAGATTAATTCATTTTTCCATGCACACATGTGTGGTCTTATTAGTACTGATGAGAGAGATTGTCTTACCGTAGATCACCCAATATTGGCCAATTTTTATATTCTATCAAAAATCTAACAAAAATTTACAGGATTCTCCTGGATGTCTTATAGTGGTCAGTGTTGCGTGCCTAACTGAGAAGCTATCTCAATATGTGTACTACCACCTGCAGCCAATGGTTTGTAAACTCCCATCATATATAAAAGATACAACAGATTTATTATATATTCTATCAACAGTGGAAATGGGGGATGATTGCTTATTTGTTACCATGGACATGGGTGGCATCTCTATATATGAATGCCACATGCGGGGGGGGGGTTAACAGCTATGTGTTATTTTCTGGAGAATTACGGCAATAACAGCCCTGAATGTATTGACTTCCTGGTAGAATGTGCCGAACTTGTCCTCACCTGTAATTATTTCACCTTTATGGAGAACTATTGTTTACAAGTGTAACGCCCCCACCCCATATAGGGTTTACCTTGAATGTTTCCGTTTGTTCCGTTTTGCCTCTTTGGCGTTCCATTCCCTCCCAACACATTTGCTGCGTGGTCCAAGTCCACAGTTTCCCTGGATGTGCCCTCTACATTGTTGAGCCACGTTCTAGGCTCAAAATGAAATCGCGAGTCACCGACATGTTTTCTAAGAGCCGGCGATCGCTGCCAAGTGCCAACTGCTTGGTTTGCAGTTGACCTAGAGGGTGATTTTTGGTCCCGTGCCCTGCCAAGCTAAAGGGACTGTTGACCTTGTAGGGCAAGCAAGAGAAGCCCTGGGAGAGTTTAAATAAAAGTTTTAAATTGGAGCGTAGAGCGGGGCTCATGAATATTAATGACCCCGTATGAATATTAATGAGATGCTGCTGGCCACCTAGGGGCCTGTTATTGTGGCGGCAGCGACAAGAGAAGTATAAGGTATTGATGTAAATAAATAAATGTATGCAAGAGGGCATTTTTGGGGCTATGTACCAGTGGGGCTATTGGGATTTTATGTGTGGAGACACTGAATGGGCTGCACTAAAACTGGATATACAGTCGCCATCTTAGCAGCCAGCAGCCAATAAAAAACCAGCATTTATCAAAGGGGCTCTTGGGACTGTGCCAAAGGATTATGAGGGAAAAAGGAGTTACAATTTTGGGCGCTCAAATGCTTCCCTTTCAAAGGACTGGGACTTGGATTAACAGCCTGGGCAACCAATCAGATTACAGGAACGTTGTTCTTTATTTATAATGGGACTATTTGAATCTGAGTCAGTCTGGGTCGAGCTTTAGGACTGTCAGGAGGCTCGCTTTAGCTCGGGGAACTTGGGGGAGAGGCCTGTTTTGCCTCTTCTGGTCCAAAACGCCCGCTGATTAGTTGGAACAGCCAAGTCAGCAGAACCAGCTGCAATTTCCCCAAAGAGGGAGAGACAGAAAAGGTTATTCCCCCAAAGTGGAAGCTCCAGACTGAAAGTGGGGTCAGAGCTGCTGAAAGATCCCAAATCTGCATCTTGGGGAGAAGCTGTTTTGCCTCAAGGACTATGCCTGAATTTAATGCCTGTGGTCACCGAAATTGTCTCCAGCCAATTTGTCAGAGGGAGACCTGAACTACCGTGTGCCAGCTTACATTTCCAGGACTGCAAATTAAAAGTGAGTAAGCTGTGTGGCCCATTACTGAATTATATCCAGGCTCACTCTGTGATGCCAAGTAATGTGCCTCAGAGATTGTCGCTGCCTGTAAAAATCAAGCTGCCAGAAGACCAGAGAAGGGAATCAGCTCCTGCAGAGAAGATCATCGCAGGTTGCGGCCACCCTTGGGGGCTAGGCATTGACGAGGGGGTCAGTCAAGTCAGCTCCAGCCCCTGTATCCTAGTCCTTGCCAGACAGGACGAAGTCCTGCAGCCTGCAGCCACATTCTGCCTCGAGGAGAGCCATCCTGGAAATCAGCCCAGATCCCGAGGTCCAAGGTTCAGTGAGTAAAACAGGGTTCTACCCTGCAACACTAATCAACCTGTTTTTCCAAATGATTTTGCCTTTCAAGTTTGCGTGGTGGTTTAGACTGTTCCTTGCAGGCCATCGGGGCCTGGGGATTACAATTTCTGTTTTTTTTGTTGTTTTTTTTTAAAGTTGATTTATAATTGCTGCAAACAAGTACAAAAGAAAACTTAATTTCTTTATTTAAGAGCCCCAACCAACTGCAACACCGGCTGACCCGCAGCAACTCTTCAGGCCTGCACCTAATTAGACTCTGGGTACCCAGCAGCTTAAACTGGACAGTCCAGGGGGTGAATGTATTATGTTGAAATGCATTATACAAATCCAGCCAATTGCCAAAAGCAACAAACTAAATAATCTGGTTTTAATTTGCTTCCCCCCTTACCCTCATTTAGACTCAGACTTGGTGGTTGTGAGGGCCATCATGCATCTTGCCCTCCTCCAAGACGGACCCCTGCCGAATTTTGCCGGTGAAATCAGGTATGCCGCAGAGCCGCACAGGGAGCCAGCTTATTTTCCACTGCCTGCCAGTTTCAACTGCATGTGTGTGTGAGGACAATAGACTGAGTTCTTGGTGTCATTTTAAAGTGTCCTTTAAGAACAGTCAGCAGAGCAATGGAGATAGTTTTTGTTCAAGCCTCCTTCTACTATCTACAGTATTTTAATACCATTTACTAGGAGCTTTAATTTTATTTAAATGTTATCTGCCCTGTGATCCTTTGGGGAAATCTTGCCTAATTCTGAGAGCCTAATGTGCCCTCACAGTGATTAGTTGCACTAGAGCTCTGTAATGCCTAATGTAGAAACGAAGTTTGAACACTCTTTTCACCATTGTACTGATTAGTTGCACTAGAGCTCTGTAATGACTAATTGTAGAAACGAAGTTTAAACACTGCTACTGTTAGGCTAGCCTGAACTGCAGGCGTTTGCTATAAGAAAAAAAATAATCTCAGCTTCTCACCTATTACCATGCAGAAACTGATTTTAACCACAGGTGTTTGTTATAAAAATTAGTCCCGCTAGTCACCAATTACCCTGCAGAAATTGATTCTAAGCAAGACGCTAGGCAACTGGAATAGTCTGTTAAAAAATATAATGAAAACTTCTGATTCAAATCACTAGCCAATTCGAATTAACTCCTTGCTGCTCCTCCTCCTGTTGCCTACCTGTTATTTAACCTAGCTCTGCTTTTCGTTTCTCCGCAGACTCGGTGGTCGTGAGGGCCATCATGCATTCTGCCGTCCCCCAAGATGGACCCCTGCCGAATTTTCCCCGATGAAATCAGGTACACCGCAGAGCCACCCGCACAGGGAGCCAGCTTATTTTCCACTGCCAGCCAATTTCAACTGCGTGTGTATGTGAGGACCCCGTCACCCCCACCACCACCCCAGGTTAGTGGAGAGTTATATAGGCTGCGTCACGTGCTAAAAATGACCAATCAGCCCACTTTCCCATCAGCAGGTTGTTAGCTCTCACCACTAGCGGCCGCCCTAATGCATCCTCTTCTACCAATACCCTGCATACAATATGCTGCCTTGGTATCTGTCTATAATATGCCTCCCTCCCACCTTCCACCTACCCTCTTACACAGTCTAAACCCCTTACAGTATACTTCAGAGCAGATCCTCCTCCACATCACTCTTCCACCTCCCGATGGCTGCAGCAGCTAAGTCCCCTGAACAATTGGTTTTTCGGAGCTTCCAACCTGCCACCCTCCTTTCATGCTGGACTAACAGCAATAAATATCACCTCAACTCACACACTTCAGCTAACCTCCCAGCAATCTCCTGCCCGCCATAAGCCCATATGGGCCATGCTCAGAACTAAACAGCTGCTTACGCTACTGCTCCTCCTGGCCAGGGATGTAGAGCTAAATCCTGGTCCAGCCCACTCCATCCACCTCCCATTCTCTCAAACTACCTAGCGGCCTCACAATAATGCACCTAAACATCTGCAGCATCCTAAACAAAATCACAGCTTTACAACCAAGTGTCCTATTGCTGCGTCCTGATATTCTGATTATAACCGAGACTTGGCTGAAGCCCCACAACCTGGACTCAGAAGTATCTATCCCAGGCTACTCCCTCATCTGGCAAGACTGCCCGGGCAGTATGAGGGGTGGAGGCATCGCCATGTTCATCTCCTCTAAGCTACAGTTCACCCCGTCCCACTCTCCACGCGCATGCTGTTCATAGACTCCCTGCTAATCAAACTCTCACTCCCTCACTAAATCCCACCCTATGTAGTAGGGTCCTACTGTGCCCCGACACCTTTCTGTACATTGTGCTGGACCACCTGGGCAACCTAAAGGTGCTCGGAGAGGGGGGTGAACTACATACTAACATACTATTTGCCAGCAGATTAGGCCTTATGGTCTATCGAGTCTGCTCGAACCTCAGATCCCTAGTTGGGTGCCGAGGCCCTCCCCCCCTTGTGTTCCAGAAACCCCCATCATCCATCCCCACCCCCCTGGGACAGGCCATTATCTGATACATCCACTTTCTGGGTCTGTCCCACCCTCTCTTGAAGCCTTCCACTGTGGATCTCTGAACCAGCTCGCCAGGCAGTGCATTCCAAGGGTCCACCACCCTCTCAGTGAAAAACCTCCTCCTCTTTTCCCCCCTCACCCTTCCACCTTCCAACTTCAAACCATGCCCTCTGGTAACACCTCCCTGCTTTAGTCTAAAGATCCCCTCCATGTTTACCCTATGTATTCCCTTGAGGTACTTGAAGACCTCAATCATGTCCCCCTGCCTCCTCTCCTCCAATGAAAACAGGCAGAGCTACTCAAGTCTGTCCTCATACGTCAAATCCCTAGCCCTCATATCATCTTAGTTGCCCTCCTCTGTACCCTCTCCAGGAGCTGTATGTCCCTCTTCAAGTGTGGTCTCCAGTACTGTACACAGTACTCAAGGTGGTCTAACCAGTCCATTGTACAGCGGCAGAATCACTTCCTGCTCCTAGAGGTGATCCCCTTACGATGCATTCCAACATCCTGTTTGCCTTGCTAGCCGCCTCCAGCACTGCTCAGAGTTATTCATACATGCATCCTCCATGACCCCTAGGTCTTTTCCCTATTGAGGTCTCCAGCGCCTCCCCCAGGATGTACCTGTGTTTAGGGTTTCCCGCCCAGATGTAACACCTTGCACTTGGTGATATTGAAATTTAATTTCCATGTGTGAGCCCAGCTTCCAGGGTGTCCAGGTCCTTGCAGGCCAACCTCCCTCTTCTCCCTCAACTACTGCTCCCATCTTGGAGTCATCAGCGAAGAGACTCATTTCACACCCTATGCCCTCCCTGATGTCCGATATGTATGCATTAAACAGGATCGGACCCAGGACCGAGCCCTCATGTACCTCACTACCAACCTCTCTAGGGTTCGAGCGCCCCACTGACCACTACTTCTCTTGGTGCGTCCAGCTAGCCAGTTTTCAATCCATCTGACCATCAAAGGCCTACTCCCAACCCCATCAGTTTCTCCACCAGACCATTGTGGGGGACAGAGTCAAACGCCTTGCTGAAGTCCAAGAATAATACATCCACAGGCTTTCCCCTGTCCAGTTCTGATGTTACCCATTCATAGAACTCCACAAGATTGGTTTGACATGATCTACCTGGCACAAACCCATGTTGCCGACTATCCAGACCTCCCACCTCCTCCAAGTACACCCCCAATTGTTCCTTTAGTATACTCTCCATTAATTTTCCCACCACCGAGGTCAAACTGATGGGTCTATAGTTACCTGGTACTTCCCTCGACCCCCCTTTATGGATTGGCACCACATGTGCCTCTCGCCAATCCCTAGGTACCCTTCCTGTCTCAAGTGACCTGTTGAAGAGCTCCACCAGGGGTGCAGGCAGTATGTCCGCCAATTCCCATAGTACTCTCAGATGAATGCCATCCGGCCCAGGAGATTTGTCTTTCTTTAGGGCCTTGAGGGCTAACCACACCCTTTTGGCGGAGATAGCATCATCCGTCCCCTCCACCTTACTGGCCTTTTTATCCTTATCCTGATGTGACACCCTGGGGTACCTCCTCCTCTTGCTCCATTTCTGTTGCTCCCTGATCCCACTCACTGCCGCTTCTATCCCCATCGTGCCTTGCTTTGTAGATATCCCATCCCCCTCCCTAGTGAACACAGAGGCAAAGTACTCGTTAAATACCTCTGCCTGGTCCCTCGCCTCTTCCACCCACCCTCTTTCTGATCTCAATCTGCTGAGATGGCCCTTAGTTTTTCTCCACTCCCCAATGTACCGGAAGAACCCCTTTTCCCCTCCATGTATCCCCTGTGCCAGCCACTGCTCTTTACTGGACTTTGCCCCTCACCATCCGGGTGACTTTTCTAGATGCAAGATGGTACATTTCCTTATCCCTATCCCTCTTGTTGTTTTATATTTTGTAGGCCGTCTTGTTTTCTCTGACCGCTACCTGAACCTCACTGGACCACCAGCATGGTTTATGTGACCTTGCTCCCTTACGTTTCACTTTAGCGCAGGTCCTGACTGTCTCATGAAATCCCTGTTTTATGACCTCCCATCTCCTTTCCACATTTGTCATTGATGTAATCCCCTTCAAGTGATCCTTGAGAATATTTCCCATGCCCATAAAGTCTGCCCCCCTGAAGTCCACTGCAGTGTCCTAGATCTCACCCCACCCCATGCTTATTTGAAACCAGACAGTATTGTGGTCGCTTCCAGTCAGGGGATCCTCTACAACCAGGTCCCTTACCAGATCCCCATCTGCCAGAACCACGTCCAGGACATGCGCCTCCCTTGTGGGCTCCATCACATGCTGTGTTAAGAACACATCCTGGAAGCCGTCCAGCAGCCTCTGTTCCTTGGCCACCTTAGAGGACATGGTTCCCAGTTTGTACCTGGCATATTAAGGTCCCCATCAACACCACCTTCCCTTTGGTCCACACTGGGCAATGATGTTGTCCAGCAAACCATCCTCCAGAACATCACCCATCCCGGGGCCTATATACTACACCCAGCTTGACCTTATCTCCTGCTGGGGATCGGGTGATCCATAAGGCCTCCACGTTTCCCTCTGCCTCTTCTACCCTAGCAATTTCTATGTCATCTCTAATGAACATAGCCACTCCACCCCCTCTGCCCTCCTTTCTGTCCTTCCTAAGCATAATGTACCCCTGCACGTTTAGGTCCCAGTCATGGTTTTTGTTGGCCCACGTCTCCGTGACCACCACCACATCCACCCCCCCCCCCCCAAATAGTATAGCCTGGAACTCTGGCAACTTGTTTCCCGAGCTCCTGGCATTTACTAACACCAACCCCACCCCTTATCCTTGATCCCTTTGTTGAACCCCACCCAGGTTCCTTATACTTCCATCCTCCCTCTGCTCCTCCTGAAACCTCCACCCCAGTCTGTTCCCCCTCCCCTTGGGTTTGAAGGCTACTCCCTCATCTGGAGGAGAGGGCTTGGTCAGCCCTCCTTATCCCTTCCCCTCACAAGTTTAAACCCCACCTTTCTTGAATGTAGTCAGCCATCCCCTGTTTAAGGACTTCCTTCCCTAATGGGGCAAAATGAAGCCTGTTCTTGGTATACAGTCCCTTATCCTCCCAAACTCCTTTCCAGTTCCCTAACACCCCCAACCCACTCTCTTCACCCCACTTCCTGAGCCAGTCATTAACCTCTGTGATCTTCATTTTTTTCTCCACTGAGGCCTTTGGTACTGGCAATATCTCCGAAAAGGAAATGTTGCATCCATTATCCCGACAGACTCTGGTGAGTTCTTGGAACCTTGCTTGGATTTCCAAAACGCTATTTCCCTCTAGATCGTTAGTTCCCAAATGCACCAGGAAATCTGGTTTCCCTCCACAATCCCTAACCAGTTCGTACACCATGAACTTTGCTCTGTGCACTGTCAGCCCAGAGATACTCACTACCTTCACCTGGCTATGGCATCCACCCCTTGTCCCTCCCACTGGATACCCCTAATCATCAGTATCCCAATAACAGAACCTAACACCGCCATCATCCTTATAGTTACCTCCACTATGCCTCAGCCCCCATCCCTCCTTTATTCGTGATCTCAATTCCATGGGAGACTTCTGCCTTATTAGAGACCCCTTGTCACCCTCCCTTACTGCCTCCTCGTTATTTTGCCCACTTAACTCAGACCCCCTCTGAATAGGTGTCCCTTTAACCCTCTCTTATCCGAACCATTTATCCTGGCCCTGATGGTTTCCCCTTCCCCCACACGCCATCCTCCCCTTGTATTAGTACCCCTACCTCAGAGGCTCTGTGCGAGTCCCTTTAGCTAGGGCCCCATCCTTGGTACTGACCCCTGCTAAGGGGGCTCCTCCCACCTCCTTGTTCCCAGTTTTCTCCAGTCATGCTCTCCTCTCTCATGTCTGCAATATGTGGCATCTCCCCATCTGCTTAGCATTTATGTTTCCCTTCTCCTCTGGGACTATTTCTATCCTTTCCATTTCCGGCTGTGATGCCCTATGGGTATCCGACTCCCTCCCCAGCCTCTGTATCAGTTTCTCATTTCCACCTACTCCTTCCCTCTAGGTTGCTTAGTAGCTCAAATTTATTGTGACACTCTATGTCAGCCTCCATCAAGTAAACCTGAGTTTCCTGACTGCACCTCTAAACTGCCTCTCTCTTCCCTCTTGCTCTGTTCTCCTTAGGAGCTCCTTCCCACAGTCTGCTGTTTTAGGCTTCCCCACAACAGCCCCTCCCTTCTCAATGTCTGCTCTACTAGGCTTCCCCACAACAGCCCCTCCTGACTCTTCCCCCTCCACTCTCTTTGTATTCGGAGTGTTCACCCCGTACGCTTTCCCCTTAGCGTCAACATCCCTATCTAAGGGTCCTCTGTCCCTAATATCCCCCCTCCTGCTTGCTGTAACATATCCTTGGAGATTTCAATTTTAACTGGCTCTCCAATGCAAGCTGTAAGCTACATAGCCTAGTGAATGCTCTAAGCCTGGCCCAGCAAATATCTGAACTAACACGTCTAAACCACAAATCTCAGAATCACTCCCTACTGGACTGGGCCCTCACTTCACATCCCCATCAGATACTAGAGGCCGGACTTCTTCCGGACTCTCTAAGCGATCATCACATGATCTACATGGTAAGGGAAATCTTCAGGTGCAGAGCACCTTCCCCACACACGCTGCTCACCCAGGTCATATAAATCCCTTGTCCTTGCTGCACTCTTAACAGAGCTGTCAGTTGTTGACTGGTCCTTCATCCCATGAGCATCCTCCATCAACTCAGCCCTAGAATTTTTCAAGGCCAGATTCCTCGCCATCTGGGACTACTACATGCCTCTCAGAAGGACTAGTGTAAGGGGTGCCCACCTGCCCTGGGTCATTACCAAAATCATAGATCAGCTCCACACCAGGGACCAGGCACGGAAATCCTACAAGGCAACCAGCACCCCAGCGGCACTCCAACTCTACCGCACTCTTTGCAACTCCTGCACGAGGCTTCCGACAGGCCAAAGCCAACTACTTCAAAGCCTCCTTCCACTCAAATCTAAATCACCCAGCTAAGTTCTGGAAAGCAATCAAATCCCTCTTCTCTCCGCCCACCCAGCCCCACCACCCCGGCCTTCAATATGACAGAATCCATCGTCACAGAACCTGGCGAAGTGGCCTCAGTTTTTAATACCTTTTTCACTAGCTGTGCATCCTCTCTAATGTCCTCTCTGTCTCACCACCCCACGAGTCCATCCCCCATCCCTCCCACCTCCCAGTCCTCCTGCTTCTCCTTTCGCATGGTTACCCCATCCAAAGTGCTAAAAGCCCTGTGGGCACTCAATCCTTCCAAAGGCAAATGTCCCTCAGGAATAAACTCCAAAATACTTCACTTATCTGCCCTGGCCATTGCCGTCCCTCTGACCACTCTCTTCAATCTCTCTTTCTCGCTTGCTGAAATCCCATCTGACTGGAAACATGCCACGATCATCCCCCTCCATAAAGGAGGACACCCCTCCTCCCCGGGCAACTACCATCCTATCTCCTTACTCCCCATATTGGCCAAATTACAGGAGCACCTTGTTCTCTCCCAACTCTCCTCCTGGCTTGACTCCACTTCCTTCTTCTCACCCTACTAGTCTGGCTTTAGGAAGTCCCACTCCACCATCACCTCACTACTAAGGCTCACCGACAGACATGGATAAGGGGTACACTACCTCAGTGATTTTTGTCAACCTAGCAAAGGCCTTTGACACTGTCTCCCACACCCTCCTATTATCCAAACTCTCCCATGCTGGACTCTCTGGAGCTGCCACCAGTTGGTTCCACTCTTACCTGGCTGGCAGGTTTCAATCAGTAAGAATTGGTCCTGACACAACTGTACCCCTCCCTGTCACTGCAGGGGTTCCACAAGGCTCAGTCCTTGGTCCAATACTGTTCTCTATTTTCCTGAATGACCTACCATCAGCCTGCCCATATACATCCATTCACATGTACGCTGATGACACTGTACTGTATTCATCAGGTCCCTCCCCCGCAGAAACGGCCTCCAGGCTCCAACAGGATTTCAATGCTATGCAGCTATGGTTCCGTTGAAACCAATTTTTTCTAAATCCCAAGAAAACGGTCTCCCTAACTTTCGCCATGAGGCAGAGACTCTCCCGACTCCCCCCCACCCCCACTTTCCACACCATTGATAGGACTCACTTGGAGGCTTGCACCTCTTTCAGATACCTCGGAATCTGGCTCGATCAGCACATCGACTTTTCCTCGCATATTGACGTGATCCATAAGAAACTGCATCCCAAACTGGGTGCCTTATATTGTAACAGGGGCTGCATCTCTCTGTCAACCCGCAAGGCAATTGTACAGAAAATGATCCTCCCCATGTTTGACTATGGGGATGTAGTCTACAGCGCTGCTCCGAAGTCCACCCTAGCTAGACTAGACCCACTCTTTCATTCTTTCTGTCGCTTTGCCCTGGACTGCCCTCCCACGACCCACCACTGTACCCTCTCTAGGTCCCTAGACCTTCCATCGCTCCAGGATTGCAGACAGGCCCACTGCACCAGGACCACAGTGAAATACTGGATGCACTCCCTTCCCCACCACCTCAAGTCGGCCCTCTCAGCTCAACCCCAGCTCGAGTACTCACTCAGGAATACTGATGCCCGGCTTCTCCATGTCCCACATATGACCACAACCAAAGGCCAAGCTGCCTTCAATTACCGCTTGCCTAAAATATGGAATACCTTGCCAGCAGCCATTAGGCACACTGGCACTTCTCCACAACTCAACTCCCTCCTCAAGTCTCATTTCTCCTCCACATGCACCTGCCTCTAATACCTCGGAGGGGCCTGTGTCTCCCTCCCCAAACTTAATTCATACCTCCTGCTGTGCAGTCACCCCAGCCTCCTACTAGATGATTGCAGTCCACTGTCAAGCTAGTATTCGAATTGTGATAACCCTCTAGGCTACCATCAACTCCCTGCACTATGTTGGGCCTGGCAATTGTATTCTCTGTTTTACTATGTAAATATTCTATGTACAGCAAATTGTTTAATCCCCTTTCATGGGTTATGCTGTTTTTCCCATGCTTGTTGCTCATTCTTCTGTAACCACTTCAGTTTTTGTCTTTATTTCAATTGATATTTATTATATATTCTCCACTCCCCCACTCCCAGGATGCATCTGGAATCAAGCGGTACTCCACTCAGTATGTCTTCCTGGAAAAACTTTTAAATAAATAAATTTAAACTGCTTAATAAATCAGTTTGTTGTTTAAATGTTAACATGGTCCATGAGCAGATTATTACCGAGTGCTAGTTTAATGCAGATAGCTGAAAGGTACTGTGTTATTGCTGCTAATTAATTATTACAGGTACACAGGGTGCATGCAAGAGTTCCAGACCCTGTTTGTAAGTGTGGTCACTTTGAGCATACTGTTAGCACTCTCCATTAATTGTGAATTGAATGCAAACTGTAAGTGTGGAGCCACTAGCTGAGGCTGTGGGTAGGTATTGCTTCCCAGAGGGCTGAATCATTTCAGGTTCTAACCCACTAAATCATTGCTCTGAGTGGAGGCACCATATTTGTAGTTTTTCTGTTGGTAGTGACACCACAGTGACCCTTGATAGAGAACCCAGGCTCCTCAACCTGCAGTCAGAGAAGTAGGCAGGGCTAGTAGCCCTTGGTAAAATGGCACCAGGGTTACACAAATTTATGGGACTGCAGTGGGGGCATCATTGGCACCCAGCTATGTACATTTATACGTGGGTCAATGGGAACAAAAATACATACTGAATCCAGTGTTGAATCCTTTCTTTAACAACACTGTGAGATATTACAGATGTATTGACAATTTGTTTTTTATCTGGAAGGGGACATCCTTGGAACTGGCTGAATTCACAGAACATCTGCACAGGTCTAACCATCACTTACACTTGACAGTAAATTTTGATAAACACAGAATATTGTATTTAGACATTCTGATTATGAAAGCAAATGTGGGTTAGACTGAGACTGACCTATATAGAAAATCTTCTGATAGAAATGCATTGCTTGAAGCGTCTAGTATGCATCTGAGACACACAGTGAACAATGTGGCTAGGAGCCAATTTTTAAGATTGCGTAGAAACTGTGCCACAGATGAGTTGCTTACAATCAGAGCCGATGAAATCCAAAACGCTTGGAAGAGATGGGCTACCTACAACAAGGTCCCTGTTGGAGGTGTTTAACTAAGCATGCCAAGCTCTTACATATGCTATGGGAGTGTCCAATAATTAGAAAGATATGGCTTGAGGTTCATAAGATGCATGAAAAAGTAACGAATTCCAGGCTACTTTTTTTAGGTAAGCTTTTTATTCTAGGAATAGAGTCTGAGGTCCCACCCTCCCTCCCCACAAGAATACCACAAATATTCTGGGTACTGTCAGCAGCTCTTGCCTTGAAGAGGTAGCTGCTTTCCTACTGGAAATCACCTGTCTCCCCATCAGTAAAAGAGTGGTTAAATAATCTAGGTCTTTTAGCTTGTAGTGAAAGGGTTGCAGCAGTTGCAGCTAACAAGCTGGATGTTTTTGAATGAACCTGGTCGCCCTTCTTCTCCTTGATGGAAGGTGTCACCTGAACAGAGAAATGTACCTGACCTTTTTACCTGATGCCATCTAATGCATTATTGATGAGTATATCGCTGTATGCCAAGTTGTGTGATAAGGCTCTCTGTAGTTTCTAATATATTTTACTAGTTGGCTTTATGTTTTCATGTATATGAATTGAAAGAATGTTGTTATAGAGTGTGTACAATATGGTTCACAGTATCAGTTTGTTACTGCTGTATGTATACTGATGTAACATTTTTTCTTCCTTGTTTGCTTCTTGCGAAAATACAAATTTTTGATGAAGAAAAAAGAGCTGATGAAATGTATAACAGATTTTTAACTCGAGTATACAGTTCTACTGTGTTGGACTCTGCCTTTACATGGGCATGGGGCCAGGATCAGCTTACCCTTCTAGATCCAAATAGAAGTAGTAATAGATATAGGAAATAGGATGATGGTAGATTAAAATACATCACTATTTATACATACTTATACATACCAATCAAGGAGTATAAGCCATGTTTTTCATAAACATTGGAATATTATAGAATCCAACCCTGTTCTTGGTCCTGTGTTCAAGAACCAATTACCCCAAATAGTGTATAAAAGAAGTAACAACATTAGGGATAGATCGGTACATGCTTCACAACCCACAAGTAAATGAAAGGACAACAGGATTTTTGATGCAAGTGCACCAAAAGGTTGCACTACCTGTGGCAGATGTAAATTTTGTAAATTCATCAGAAGAACCCAAACCTTCCAACATCCAACTGGTTCTCAAATATTTGAAATTCAGGATTTGATTCCACGTGACACAGAAGCCGTAATCTATACAGCAAGCTGTAGTTGTGGCAAATTTTATATTGGAAAAAGTAGCCGCAACTTTGAACTTCAAGTAGGCTAACATGTTAGGGACACTGCAAATGAGGGCAATAAAAATGTCCAAGCAATGCATATAAAATACACTAATAATAATAGAGAGCACATTTGGATGTATACTGGAATTGAAAAAATGAGTGCAACCCTCCCTACAAATGGGGGTTCCTGAAAAGTTTTCCATGAGCTTGCCTAAATGCTTGCAGCCAGGATGGTGTTCGGCATTAGCCATTTTAAATGTATTGCCAGTGAGTGCCTGTGTGGCCTCTGTGTGCTGTTACTTTAAGAGCTGCTAGCTGCAGTGATAATTAATCTGGAAGTGGGGCCAGAGTGTTAGCATGCACAAGTCCCACCTGGACTGCCAAGAAATAGCTCCATTTCTGCTGTCGCTAATTGTGCAGAGGGAGCTCTGTCGAAAAATGTAAATAGTTGCTGAAAGTCATTTAGAGTGATAGAGATATTGTTGTTTGTACTAACCTGCCTTCTTTGCAGTGAAGGGTTTCTGCCTATTTCCACCATTTTGGTCCTGAACTGCTGAATTTGGACCAATCAGTAACTGGGAACTCTAAAATGGAGCCTGCTTATAGGGGCTGAATGGACACACAGCTTGGGATTTGTAGTTTTGGACTGTTGGCGCTTTTTGGAACTGAAGGGGGAGCTCTTGCTGTGACTGACAGCTGGACTGACCAACCAAACCTTTTGGAACTGAGGGAAATCCGCCGAGCTGGCTGTTGGCAAACCAGATCCAAGTTGGAAGCTGAGAGAGCAGCAGCTTGTGATAGTTCGAGCAGAAAACTGCATAGTTTTGAGCGGGAGAGCTGTGGAAAGGCTGAGCTCCAGCCTGCACGCCTGTTTACTGCTCTGAGAGGGAGAGAAAGAGAGAGAGAGAGTCGTGATCGGACTAAATCTGAGTTTGGTGTGAAACAAGTAAGCTACTGAAGGGGGATCAGGCTTTACTTGAGGAGGACCGAAGATTGTGCTGAATGCGATCCGCCTGCCAGAAATCCCTCTTCCCTTCAAAACTTCTGTGTGGTGCAGAGAACTTAGCAATTGTGATGAGGGAGTGCTGTGCCTGGTTCAGTAAGTTTCCCTTTATGTATAAATGTGCTGTGTACTGGAAGTGGATCGCGAATTGGTTCCCCACGTTAAGAACTGTGTTCTGCTTGCTGGAAGTTGTATCTAGCACAAACGAATGGAATACGCTGTTAGCTACATGTGGCTGGGCTTTGCCACGAGGGCCACACCATCCTACCCTACTGCACAGAGAGGAGCCATCAACAACGAGAGACCTGCCTGGGGTTCAGCCCCCTGCTCCACACCTGAACAGAAACGACGCCGCAGTGAATCGCATGGGCCCTACTTCTCCTGGCAATCCAGAGAATTCATCTACTGTCTAAATCTTCATCCATCTTGTGTACAGTCTTGGGTATCATGAGTAACCATCAGGGTAGCTCCCTGCAACTATCTTTTAATCTAAGTGTGTCATCTGATTGTTGTGTTGTTTCTTTCTTTCACAAACTGAGCCATCTGGCTCCAGATTACAAAAGTGTGTTGTGCAAGTTGTTTTTCCATCACAGGGCCCTGACCAGCTGAAACGCCAGCCTACCCAGGGCAACGGTCCTGACTAGCCACCTTTCTTCCAACTGGGTACCCAGAGAGTGTGACTGTGTTAGGGACTCTGACTGCATACACAGCTGTTTGATTGATAGAGTCATTAAGCTAATTAACCTGATTACCCCCTTCCTTGTTCAAACCCCTCTGAATAAATCAGATCTACTTGTTTCTGCATTCAACCAGACTGTGGTTCTAATTTGTGCTCGAAGTATTGTACTGTTGCCTTTTGCTCTGCCTAACCTTGTTTTACAGGGGGTCCCTAGGGTTGAACCGGAGACACCAGCCTTGGTGGTAAGTACGAACTGTGGGGGTAATTGCAAAGTATATCAGAGGTATTGTGAAAGTAATTATTGCGTATTGTGGTGGCTACTAGCAGGAACAGAAGGGGGTTACAGTGTCCCAGAGGGCTGTGCCCAGGCTAGTTTGTCCACTATCAACCCTGACCTCTGGGTGGAGGCACCCGTTTTAGAACTCAGGCCCCTTAACCTGCTACTAGCCAAGCAGGCAGGGGTAGTAGCCCTTGGGATAGCACCACCTAGGGGTTACATGAGACTTGGTACGAGGGTGGGGGGGGGCCTCAATAGATTGCTTCCACAAAAAGAAGCTCAGTGGATTTGCATATCAAATGTACTACACCCCCAGGATTGAATGGGAGGTTTGAAATAAAACCCTTCTTATAAATTCTATCAACTTGCATGTATATTATCTCTTTTCTCATAGTGTGGGTTGTCATTTCGGGCTCCAGACAGCAAGTGCCTGATTAAGCAATCAACTTGTATGAATAACAGCACATAAGATGCAACAAGAAATAAGAAGAACACATCTTATCTCTATCAAGGGACTATCGAACTGTTTGAATTTTATTTGAATTTCATATATTTAAATGCATTCTTTGATGGAAATCAATATTGTAATTGTATTCAATTTAATAATGTGTATTTATACTGGAGCCCTGCCGTTTTTAGCCTCACTTAGATAGAGGGGGGATGTCTCAGAGGTAATGTGAGGAAGTATTTCTTCACAGAGAGGGTTGTAGATGCATGGAATGGCCTTCTGAGGAGGTTGTAGAGTCAAAAACAGTGGGGAAATTCAAGAATGCATGGGACAGACATAAGGCAATTCGAGTGGGGGGATAGGAGGAAGTAAGCTATTGGTTAACTAGGATCTGCAGCTTATCCATTAGGTAGGGAAATGGGCAGACTAGGTGGGCCAGGCGGTCTTTATCTGCCATCAAATTCTATGTTGCTATGTTTAGATTTAATGACCCTGATTCGATGTATTTGGATATCTGTAAGGGCTGTTATAATTGCCGAGTAAATTGCCTTAAATATTGTTAAAAAGAGTGGTACTGTGCTTATTAGAGGGAGCCCTAGTATTAATTGATCCTATTGTTAGAAATGTGGGATCTCTGAGCCTTTCTATATCACCTAAATTAGAACCAGTTTGCTATTGATTTTTGTATGCACATTTTCACGTTTTTCTAGTAATGATGGGGGGGGGCTGTATAAATACCGATGGAGATATGGTGAGAACATAACCCCTGATAAAGCACATGCACAGGTGCGAGACGATCACCAGGAGTTCTCTGTGTTTTTACACCGCTGGGGGTAGTGTACCCATTTTTCTATGGAGCCGCTGTAATAAATAAATGCTTTCTAGCTGACAAACAAAATAATGTTTGGATCTGTACTCTTTTCAAGGCATTGAGCAAGGTCCCTTACTTTCACATTTAAAATCTGCAGTGCCTGCTTTGAGAATCAGTGCCTTGACACTGTGGAAGGAATTTGCATGGAGATGTTACTCCCACTTTCTTTGGACCCCTGCTGTCCTAGCAAAGTTCCTCCCTGCATCATATGGCCATTGCTGGAGGCAATATGGAAGTGATGAGACTGAACAGGTACATATATTTTGGTCTTGCCCCTTGATTAGGGAATTTTGGCAGGATCTGGCCCTTTGAGTAGCTAGCAATGCCTTCAGAATTGATCTGCCCAGCCACGGTCTTCCTGTTTCTCTCTCCTCCTGTCAGGCAGCTGAGTTCATGCTCCTTAGCTCTTGTACACTTGCTAGCAGTCAAAAAAGCAATCACTAGACACTAGGGCCCAGATATTCAAGCTGCGCCAGGCTGTGGCGCAAGCCTGGACACAGCACAACTTGGCTGTGCAGGGTCGTGGACTGGGCGATATTCAACGGAGCTGCGCCATGGCTCAGCAGCAGCACTGAATATCACACCCTGGCCACCCGCAGTGTGCATGGCACAGTGGCACTGTGCCAGTGTCAGTGGCCAGAGTGGAGCATGGGGATGTGCTAGCGCAAGTTCCATTGCGCAAGGCGCAGCAACCGCGATATTAAAAAGTTGACATGCAAATGGGGCCATAATGTATGCAAGGCATACATGGGGCCATTTGCATTTCATTATGGCCCCATTTGCATGCAGGTGTGCCGATTCCCAATGATTTGTGCCAGGCAGCAGCCGTCAGGGACCGATGCCCCCTGCAGCGTGACAATGTGCCCCACAGGCCAATCGCGGGCTGAATCCAAATAAAATAAACCACTATCCCTAGTGGTCCAGTGGACCTGACTGCCGGATCGCGGGCTGTATTAAAAATAAAGAAAGCGCTATCTCTGGTGGTCCAGTGGACCGCTGCTCGCCTGATCGCGGGCTGTAGTAGAATTAACAGAAACCCATCATCCCTGGTGGTCCAGTGGACCCCCTCCCCACCCACCCACTGATCCCCACCGCCCGCCTCCTCGGTCAGCGGGAGCGGTAGTGGCATCTCACCCACTTCAGCCTCGCCGCTTCGCTAACTGACACTGCTGGCAGAAGGTTTACTGGTCCACAACGTGAAAGGCGTAGCCCATACCGCATTATTACGCTGTATGGCGTGAATGATCCTATCTACATATCTGGTGGCGAGTAGACGGTATGGGCTGGGCACACTCATTGGCTTACGCTTGTGGACCAATGGGCACAGCCCTACCGACAGTGTCAATCGGTGGGCGTGCAGGGCGGCAGGCAGGTGGGTTCTGCCGCCCGCCGCTGACCGGGGAGCAGGGTGGTGGGGATCAGTGGGCGGGTGGGAGGGAGGTCCACTGGACCACCAGGGATGATGGGTTTCGTTACTTCCACTACAGCCCGCGATCGGGCGGGCAGCTGTCTACTGGACCACCAGGGATATTGGAATTAACTTTTATTCTACTTCAGCCTGCGATCAGGCGGGCAGCGGTCCACTTGACCACCAAGGATATTGAAATTAACTTTAATTCTACTTCAGCCCGTGATCGGGCGGGCAGCGGTCCACTGGACCACCAGGGATTTAGGTTTTATCTTTGTATACTGATGCCCGCAATCAGGCTTGGGGGGCCGCCACCACGGAGGTGCAACTGGAGCTGGTGGCCACCACGGGTAACGCTGCTGTGCTGCGCCCTACTGTCGACAGCTCACCTGTGGGTGGCCAGCCTTGCTTCTTTTTGGGCGTAACTTGTGCTGGCACAGGTAGGGGTTGTGCATGCATGGCTCCATACATCCCGGGCTGAATATCGGGCTGTGCAGAGTATGCATGGGCATGCCCCCCCTACCTACGCCTGCATACATTACTGATGCGCTCCGGAGCATCGGGATTTGTGCCGTGCACTTTCCCCTTTTGAATATCGCGCCGGGAGCATCAGTAGGTTGCGCATGGTGCAACACTGTTGTGCCATGCTCAATCCTTTTGAATATCTGGACCTAGATGTAGACACAGACTCAGCTGACAACAGTAGAACATTGGATGGTTATCGTATCAGATATTTGCCATATGGAAAGATTTACTGCTTATTTACATGGCAGATCAGATCATTTTTAGTCAGGTCATGTGTATAATGACAAGGGATGATACTTTTCTACTGTGAAGCTACATGGTTTTGAAATATGTGATGCGGGATGGGGGTGGAGTCACCTGGAGAACTCTTTTCTAATCATATTTCTCCAAATTAGATGCTGCAATTGCACTGGTGCCATAGATGGGTGAAATTACTGTTTTTGCTATATAATGGGGTTCACTCCTTTCAAGCCTGCCTAGCTAGTATCTGAATGTGTTTGAATTTGTTCACTGCTTACCCCACAATAATTGTAAACTGCCCTGCTCTTCATTGAAAGAAACCAGCTGAGAATACCCCCATGACTTTGTTGCTTAAGCTAGGTTCGGCTCACCAGACAGACTTAATTCTTAAATCTGCAAGGAGTGTTAATGAACTGGAAGTCAACAGTCAGGAAATCCTCATGTTCCCTGATTTGTGTTTTTTGACCGTCAAAGGCAGAAAAGTTTTGATGGAGGAAAGAGGATGGTATGTGAATGTGCCCTTCAATACTGTTTATCCAGCAAAACTTCAAGACCAGTACTCAAGGCACACATACAAATTCAGCAATCTTAAAGATCTGGGCAAGGTCTTAGGAGGAATTGAGAGAGACACTCTAAGAACCAGGAACAGTGAAATGGAGTTGGATACTGACAGCCAAGTGTTGACTGTAGCAGATGAGTGAGTACAGAGGGGTGAGACTGTGTTTGAATGCACAGTTTTGCCACTTTTCTATTCCCCAGTCTGTTCTACATTATTTGAACTTAATTGTTTTACTTGTTGGGTTTATGACTACAAACTGACAGTGTTTACTGTTACCATTCTTAATAGTGACTGCGACACACACTGAAGATGGCGCCCACATGGAGACCGAATCCTTGGGGTGCTTTATATCTGGTAACTCGACTTTCTTTGGAATCTTTTTATGACTCTGTGAAACTCTTCAAAATGTGACTATCCCTAATACTGTGATGCTTTGCACTGATTTGTGATTCATGTTTTCTTACTCTTTGCAGTGTGCAAAATGACCATGGTACATACATTTTGACAAATGAGCATTCTGTCAGATGTTACTAAGGTCTGCTTACATATTTTGTATATTTAGCATCATGAGGTTTTACATATGCAACAGTTTCTTGAGACTAAGGGGGAGACGCTGGTGGGATTCGGGAGCTCAACTTTAAGCTCAAGAGTTGTGTTTTACCGTTGGAGTTGCTCATTGATGTAGTTTTACTGGTTGTCTAGATATAGATAAACGGAGGATCCTGCACAGTCATTTAGGAACTGCAGTAAGTTATACAGTCTAACATGTATTATCTTTCAAGTCAGGTCCCAGCCCATTGGCTGCCATATATCTTATTTCTGTTGACTAATTTTATGTGTTAAATAAAGATCAGCAGCATAGTTTGCTCTGATCTTGGATATTCCCCTCCAAGGATGTAGCAACAAGAATGTAATTAAATGTTCTACCTTACCTGTTTGCCATTGTACCATTTTATTGCCTTCTAGCAATATATATGTGTTGTACTGTACAAAATCATAAATAAAAAGTTAAAAAAGCCATATTATTTAACAGAATTAATGACTTGATCAGATTTGTAATAACATTTTACAGTATACAGCTGACGTCAGAGGTTGGGTTGTAGTTGAAAAGACTCTTTTGTCTTCCTCACAGTCTTCCCCAGCTGCAGTGCCCCATGACTGAGTCTTTTTTTAAACTTTTTGAACGAGGTTTCCAGCATCTGCAGGGTCAGTATATCGATAATGCTTCCTCATGTAGGAGAATCGGAGCTGAGCCAAGATTTGCAGTACATGTACCACCCAAGTTTGTACAGCTCTGCCCAGATGGAATCAAATTTACAGTGCCACTCATGGGTAGCATAACTCAAGCCAGAGAAGAGATATAGTGGATCACTAGCTGGTTTGATGAGATGTCTCAGATCCCTCGCCACATGTAGCACTTGATCGCATTCATACATGCCCTCAGTAACAATCAGTAATGTGTGCAGGAGGGTATTATCATTAGGTTTCTTCCTTGGGGAGATTTGCAGGCCCTCTGGATCATTATCGGAGGCTCTAAGTGTAATAAATGCTGAAGATAGGTACACAGAAACTGTGACAGATCCTGTCCCTCGTCCCCCTTGGGTATTCCAATAAGGCAAAGATTTGGGCTTCTTGTGGCATTTTCCTAGTGCTTTATGTGAGCCTACAAGTTAGAGCTTTGTTTGCTGTCCCCACACCCTCCTTCAATTCTGTTGTAATCCTGTCTATTTTAATCACTGCCAGGGCTAACCTAGCACGAAACTGTCCATCTTATGGTCTGAATCTCTGCCTGGAGAATCATTTTGTTCAAGGGCTTGTGCTCCCCATTCAGAGCTGCTTCCTTCCTGTCATGTCCACTAGTGCCAAAAGACTTTGCTGAGTCTGCAGAATACTTAGGACAAGGCACTAAACAATATTTTAGGCAAACGTAGTAGTATCATTCAGTTCAGCAAATAAAAGTTGTCAGGCTAGGTCATTAAAACCACTGACATTGCAATTTTAAAATAACAAAATGCTACAAAAATGACAGCTGCAGTCAGAGCTCTCGGAAATGCACCTGACGTGGTCAGCTGCAGCTCCGCCCCTTAATGAATCTGTCTTCTGTTAGTTCAAAAGTTCAAATAACTCTTGAGTGCTTGACTGCTGGCAGATGTATTTTGTATATTATGCTAGTCCTTTACGCAGATGATTACTGTGATTACTGTATAGAAGCAAAATAAAAGATTAGAAACAAAAGTAAAATATTTTTCAATAACTGTTTATCACACGTGACTGGACAAACTCACAGTCAGGCCCATATACTTATTTGCAGAGTAAATTGCAGGTACTGTGTAGTCATTTGAACTATATGGAAAATAGCAGTTACCTTTAACTAAAGGGACACTGTCAACCCTCTCAGGCTCAAATTGTCCCCAGTTTAAAAAACAAATTTTATGATTGCTCACATTCTACAAAAATTGCTGATGTAGTTTATTGTTTGGTTCTGCTTTCCTTTTTAAAAGTAAAGAACAGACTCAACCATACAGGTGTGACCACACAAAAACGTGTTTGTTTACATTCCTTGATCAACTTCCATTGTATCTTTTCTGGACCTGGGAACACCCCCAACACAGTCTAGCTATTAGAAAACCTAATGCGTAAACCCCTGGGCCCACATTTTCAAAGGAGATGCACAGCCCAAAATGGAGATCCCAGAAATTGTGCAGAAGTGCGATATTTGAAAGGGAGAGATGCGTTGTGCATCTCCGAATGCACAATCACATAGAAATAATGTGCAGTGCAAAAAAAAGAGGCAGGTACATGAATATGCCGTGCATCCATATATTCAGCTAAAATGTGCATCACATCTGCTGCGCATCCCAGAAATGTGCTGCACAAAGATAGGCAGACAAAAGCATGGCCTAAATCAGCCAGCCACCCACAGGAAGGCTGTGCTGGGGCTGACTTCTTCGACCCATAATACTTGGAAATTGCTTATCACATCCTTGCTGCACCTATCTCTCACTTATTCAACCTGTCCCTATCGCAAGGTTCCCTCCCTCAGTTATGGAAAGTTGCTCACATCACCCCCCTGTTTAAATCAGGGGATCCCTGTGACCTAAATAACTATAGGCCAATCTCCCTCCTCCCCATACTCTCCAAGCTCCTAGAAAAAATTGTGGATACCCAGCTGAAATCTTTCATAGACAACTCGAACTTACTAAACCCTATGCAGTCAGGCTTCAGAGCAAAGCACAGTACCATTACGGCCCTGGCAAATATAACTAACGACTGGCAACGGGACTTAGACAACAAAAAATTCATCTGTGCAGTTTTCCTGGATCTCAGTAAGGCCTTCGACACCATCGACCACTGTTTGCTCCTCTCCACTTTACAAACAATAGGCCTAGACCGAACCTCCTTGTGTTGATTCCATGACTACCTCACTGGTAGGCAACAACAAATCAAGGCTGAAGGGGAGCTTTCTTCACTTAAACTGATAAAAAGAGGTGTCCCTCAGGGGTCCATATTGGGACCATTACTGTTTGCTATCTATATCAACAGCCTGAATGTAGGCATTCAGGAAGCAAGCATTCACCTGTTTGCTGATGACACGGTGCTCTACATAAGCCGTGAATCTCCTGAAGCTGCCTGTGGTGACCTGCAAACCGACTTTAACATCCTGCAGCACCAGCTACTCAATAAAAGACTACTACTTAATGCCAAGAAAACCAAGGCAATGCTATTCTCACCAACTGGCCAGGGGACATATTCTGTCGCTGCTGGTCCATTACCTTCTATCTCCACCTTACTAGGTGAACATCTTTAATACGTACCAAAATTCAAAGTATTTGGGTGCCTGGATAGACAATAAACTCTCCTTTGTGGAACATATAGAAGAACTTCTGAAAAAGCTGAGGCAGAAACTTGGAATCTTCTTCAGAATAAATCTCCTCCTGACCGCAGATGCCAAAAGACAGCTCATCCAATCCATGTTCCTCTCACTAACTGACTATGCTGACTTCATATATGGCCAGTGCCCAGCCTCACACCTTGCTAATGTGGATGTACTGTATCATAGAGCTCTGAGATTTATAACAGGCCTCCCCTTTTCCACCCACCGCTGTTCATTATATGCAGCTGTGGGTTGACCCTCTCCTCAACACAGACGGTATAGAAATGCAGCCCTCTGGACAATCCAAGCCATCACCAACAAACTCCCACAATACATTGCTGACTGTCTCCCACTAAGCTTGATTGGGAACTATGCCTTGAGAAGTCACTCGCTGGTTTCCCTGAAAGTACCTAGGATCGGTACCCGCTTTGGAAGAGCAGCCATAAGCTTTGTCCTGCCCACGCTTTGGAATAGGATACAGAAATCGCTGAGACTTAGCTCCCCTGTTAGTCTTGCTATGTTCAAGAGCCTGTATGCCAAAACATTTGTGGAGCTCTGTAACTGTTTCCACTGTTCCTAGTTGTCCAGCTGATGTTTTCACTCAATCTAAGTCCTTCCCGTTCAAACTAAATGTTCCCTTACCAAGATTACTCCCCCTTCTCTCAGTCCATTCTAGTCCCACCGGTACTACTGGTTCACCTCAGTCCATTCCAGTCCCACCGGTACTACGTACTCACTGCAACACCCCCCATCGCCCACTCTTATGCCCTGATACCACCTGCTTAGCATCGCAAAATCTTTCTGCCAGCGTCCCTGCCTCCTACGCGTGCGCTTTTCCATATCCCAGGGACTCCTTTACAGGCTATGAACATGTTATTGATGGATAGGATTATAAAGGCATCTCTGTATATATTATTTACCTTTATTTCTACACTGTATATATTTTGTTGTATACGTCTTGCTTCATGTATATTTTACTTGTACTCTATTCTGTACCCTTGTCCTTGCAAACTGCAGGTCCACCTTGTAAATGAGCTTGCTCAATGGTAATCGCCTGGGTAAATAAAGATTTTGATTGATTGATTGATTAATTGGCTGCAGAACTGCAGACAGGCCATCCTGAGACAGCCCTTGGAGGTGCACCAGGACGTGCTCCAGGCACCCATACACAGTAGTCATGCCATGATGGAAGCACCCAAAGCGGCAAGTGCTGGCACACCACGGGCACCATGCAGAGAGCCATTCTCTACACTGTACCCAGGATGTAGTCACCCAGCTACCACATGCCAGTGCTGTCGAGTGCCCCTCTAGCACACCAGTGGAGCAGATGGCCAAACTTCAGCACATGTACCAGGGGCCATGGCCTGCACCTATGTGGCCTGCAGGGTGCCACCCAGTGGTGGCATGCACCCAGGGAGATGTCTGGGGCAACGGTGCCCAGGTAGCCTGGTGGTACACGTGGCAGCCTGGCACTGGCCAGGGACTGACCTGTGGCACACACCCATGGTGGTACACCATAGGTGCACACAGATGGGACCCATCCACTCAGGTACCTGGTCACCCTCTATGCACTGCCATTTCTTGCAGTTATCACTTGCAGTTATCACCATGTATGCCCCAAACACACACCCCGCATACGGGGGGAAGGGGGGTCATACAGAGCTGGTGTATAACATGCATGTGATATACTGATCAGACTGTGTCACCCTCTGCCCTCCCCTGTTGCTTGTCCAGGTGGGCCCCTGTGGCCATTGTCCGGGTGGGCCCCCTGTACCTCAGTCCAAACCTGTACATGGCTATTGGTAATAGCACTGTACCCAGGCCAATGCAGTTCAACCACCCACCCACACAAAAACATTCCATCACACCTGCCTGCTAGGCTGCAGTACCTACTGTTCACCTTTGTGGGGTGGTGGGGCAGCCCTGCAAAGCTAGAACTGAGCATGCCTGGGGGTATGCTAATGGCCTGCATACATTCCAGTAATGAGCTGTGCATGAGGGGAATGGGCTAGGAATGTGCAGTGAGGCCATTTGTGTATCTCAGCCGAATATTGCAATTTTGCGCACTGCGCATGTGGCCGCCTATCGCACATTTCCCCATGCTCTGCATAGGGCTCAGGTCACCTGCCATGCCGCACATCTCCCACTGACCGATCAGACATGTTCAGTATATTCAGCCAGACATGTGCAATTGCACCTCATGGCGCATCTTCTGAATATGCCATTCTTTTGTGCTAGCGCATCTCATTTGCATGGCGCGGGCACTTGCGCGATGCAGCCTGAGACTTTTGAATATGGGCCCCAATTCTTTAGAGTTCCCAGCCACTCCATCCCCTCGGGCAGAACTTATTACCAATCTGGCACCCAGCTGTTGCCAGGCTTAGAATTACATCTGGGGCTCTGTCAGCATCTTTCCCAGGGTCCTAACCTCTGATTTCAGGGTGAATTATTGATTGACAGACTAGCATCTGACATTTTCTAGTCTTTGTGCACAGTCAATCATTGCTGACAGCTGTAAATGTTACACTGAGCTCACTGGTGACTCTTGACTTTCTCTGAAAGCCACTCCATGGTGATCATCCTCTATTAATTTCATTGGGTCCACTGGGCGGTAAGACAATAAAGGAATAATGCCCGACAGGGTAGGTGTTATGCTGGGATAACATCCCGCCTCGGGTGGTTGGGCCCGAGGCCACAGGCCGAGGCTGTCCAACAACTGAGAAGGGATGTTATCCCAGCTTAGAATATGGCTGAGGTGAAACTCGTATCCCGATTGGCTGAAACAGCTAGGCACCCAGGCTGTTATTTTTCAACAATGCCCGCAAAATAATGAGTGCCACTTTCTACTGCCCCATTACTTGCTGTATCCTAGGGCTACCCCCGACATCCAAAGCTCACTACCATGATTTTTTCCACCGTTGTAAAGCGACTGGTGAACCAGCCACTATCTACTTCAATTACACCCTCTTGCTTAAGCTGTCACCACCTCGTCGCAACCATTTCTAAAAGAAACTTTTTTTTTTCTTACTCGGGTAACAGTACTACGAGCCAGTAGAACCAACTGTGACTCAACTTGATACTGACACACACAACATAACGAACACTGCTCCCCCACTGTTCCAGCCACATTACCTTTCATATATTTCCCCCCCAGCTCGTGTCAGCTCAGACTTCTTCCCCTAAATTTCTGTGGCTTCTGACCACCTGCACAGTGTTATGCTCAGTCGCTACCAATCCACACACAACCCGGTACGCACAGTACACCAAACGCCGAGAGCGGGCAACATTTCAAACCACTCGGCCACAAATTATTGTACGAAAGAACACTTATTCTGGGGAAAGAACGCTCTCTGCATCATCACCACAATACAACAGTGGCACTCTCTACTGGCAATTCCTAGCAATTCTGCCACTTCAGGAACTACTTTACAATAAAGATTTTTTTACTAAATTGTATCTATTTTGTTCTATTTTTTTTCTTAATCTTTCATATTTACACTTAAAATTGCATATCCAGCCTATATTCTAAGTGTAATAATACCCTCCAGGGTGGGCGTTATGGAATATAACGGACCTTCCAGGGGCTGTGAGGCCCTCCGCCTGTGGCGTCAGGCCTCATTACGCCCCTGGGTGGTCCATTATATTCCAGTAACGCCCACCCTGTCGGGTATTATTACTTACATAACACCCACCCTGGAGAACATTATTCCTATTATACAATGACTAATTGTTTTATACAGAATTAAAAAAATAATTTTAAAGAATGTTTTTGTTAGTGTGTAAAAATATTTTTGCTTATTAAGAGAAGATGCAAGCAATCATGATGCAAACAACCATGATGCATACAGTCATCATGCAAGCAATCATGATGCATACAATCAGCAGAGATGTTATGCCAGGATAACATCCCTGCTGTGATGGCCAACTGACCAATCAGAAGCCAGGTTCTTTCTTGCCATTATATAATCAGGCTTCTTTCACTCTGCTGTAGGTCAGACTTTCTTTCTGGTACCGAGTGGCCTTGCCACTTTGCAGGATCTCTATCTCAGCCTCTCTAGCACCCATTTATGCTGTTTTCCTTCTTGGCTGCTGCTTCTTTGCATCTTTTCCTTCTCACATATGCCATTCATCAGTTTATTACTGGAGAGTCCTGTAACCTAACCAGGCCCCACAGACATACACTTTCTCCTGCCTGCACATTGCTCCAGCGATGAGCTGACACCAAAAACAAGACTTGTACTATATGCTAGTTTCTAACTGCCCCAACAAAAAAAACGTACTTTTCATTTTTCTTTACTAGAAGAATACATACTGGACTGGAGTCTTTTCTTCTGATTCAAGTGATTGCATTTTTTGCAGATTAGGTATCCTTGAGGCCTGGTGTTAGGCTAGTGAGGAACTGGGCAGCAGGCAGCATGTCGGTGTGAGCTGGCAGCCTGCCATGCCTGGCTGATGCTAGTTGGCACTTTTATAGCATAACATTCCCCCAAATACAAATCATTATATTTTTTCAGTCTTCATGTTTGCAGCTTCCTGATGCTCTTGTAGCTGTCGTGTACTAGGGTAGTGTGATCTGGGCAGTGGGCAGCAAGTTGGTGTGAGCTAGCAGCCTGCCTGTGCCTTGACAGTGCTAGTTGGAACTTTTGTGGCACCAAACCCCCCCCCAAAAAAAATTACAAAAAAATAGAAAGAAGCAACTACAGTATTTTGTGTGTGCCTACTTTATACAATGGAGCAGCAGAGAGGGCAAAGAGATGGGGAATACTGGGATCCAGAAGAAGCAAAGAAAAAACAAAATGGAGTGGGGTTAGCCTGAGCCCATCAGCCTCAATGGGAAATGGAAGTGTGGAAACTGCTTGAATAGTCCATAAAGTATCACACATTGTAGAAACCACTTGCAGTGGCACTGCACAGCCTGTGACTCAAGCAATAATTGTAGTGAAAAGTGAAAATAAAGGACAGCAGGCCTTGGAGGAGGAGGAGGAGGAGGAGGAGGGGAAGGAGCAAAGTGACTTCTGGGAGCCTGGGGGACAGAGACACAGAAAGTGAGTATGTACCTCATTAAAGTGGCAGAAGCAGTAGCAGTTTGGGGGGGGTAGGTGGAGCAGGTGGCAGTTGGGCAGGGGCACATATGAGATTTAAAAAAAAAAAAGGCTGCGGTTGTCAAAAGAAAAAGAAGAGACCCCAAAACGGCAAAGGGAGACAAAAGCATGTAAAATACAGTAGAGAAAAACATTGAAAAGACAAGCAGTACACCAGGGCCAGGACACATGGTAGAGGCAGAAGAAGAACTGGTCCCTGAACCAGATGAACTGATGAAGGTGGATGTGAAAGAAGAAGGCCATGGTAGGTGACCCCGTATCCAACAGCAGACTGTGCAACTTTGAGAGACAAAAAACGGTGATGTCAGTAGTGTGAGATTTGTTTATCAAGGACAAAGCATTAAATACACATAGAATGTGCCATATCTCTAAGGACAGGCTCAGTCAGGATAAGGAGGGAACAAGGCCAGGAACATCTACCATGAAAAGGCTTTTACTGAAGTCCCACAGGTCTCACTATGAGAAGGGGTGTCAACACATGGCATCTTCAGGCACAGTGGCACTAGCAGGCAGTGAAGCTGATGGTGGTGGGCAGGGAAGGAGAATGTTGAGGGCATAGAGGAAGAGAAAGGAAGTCACTCAAGTCACAGCTGAAGCACAACTCCATCACATTTGATTCATAGGTTCTTTGGCACATTGGCTCCCACACCTCAGAGAGGTCACAAATTCCAATCCCTTTCCACCCCCAGGAACAGCAAATGTGGGAGCCAGCCATCTGGTACAGAATGTTTTTTCAAAAACTAATCAACTGACACTGGTGAGGTATCTGGAAATGAGCCAGAGGTATAACACCAACAGACTGGAGACCAAAATGTTAACAGAATAATTGTAGAAAAGTTAGCCACAGTTGCTGCCGATCCTCTTTTGTGATTAATGCAGATGTTCTATCACTAATTCAAGTTGCAGTGCCAAGGTATCAAGTGCCCAGCCATACATACTTCTCTGTAGAGGCACATCCAGATTTCTACCAGGAATGGGGCAGTCATGTCAGACAAACCTGACTGATTTCTTCAATTGGGTGACAAAGGTAGTGTACAAGGGGCAGACAGTAGGCATACAGTGCTCAGCAAAGCCTTCGACTCCATCCCACATGGATGGATGGTACAGAAGATGCACAATCTGGGATGGAGAACAGGGTCATAAAATGGGTAGGAAATTGGTTAAGTAGAAAAACCCAGAGGTCATAGGTACTTCATGGAGAATACTAAAGGTCAGGGGGTCACTTGTGTTCTGCCACAGGGATCGGTCTTTGGACAGGTCCTCTTCAACATCTTCATCTGAGGTATAAGAGCAGGGATACAGGAAAGGATATACCTCTTCACAGATGAGGCTAAGATCTGTTGCCAGTTGGACAGTGAAAATGGAATCAAAACTATGAAGGGGAGCCTGAGAAGACTGGAGAAGTGGTCAAAAGTATGGCAGTTAAAATTTAACATCAAGAAGTATAATGTGATGCATATAGGAATAAAAAATCTAGGACCTTAATACAGACTGGGGAAGGTAGTTGTGGAAAGCACAAAAGAGAATAGGGACCTAAGGTTAATAATTTTGGACAGTCTTAAGACAACAGCAGAATACAACAGGTTCGTGGGAAAAGCTAAGAGGATGCTAGGGCGCATAGGAAAAGGGGATCAGCAGCTGGAGAAGACAGGTGATTCTGCCACTGTATAGGTCACCGGTTCATCCTCGCTTAAATACTGTTTGCAGTTCTGGAGACCTTATTTGAAGGGCAGAAAAAGAGAGGAGGTGCAGAAAAGGGCAACCAAGATGGTCCAGGGACAGCAGGAAAGGACTTACAAGGAGAGGTTGCAGGATGTCAACATGTATGCATTGATGGAAGAAAGACAGAAGGGGATACATAACTGAGACATATGAATACCACCACGGGGAAAACAAGATGGATAGTGGGGTGCTGTTCAAGCTGAGTGGGATTACTAACACTGGGGGTAACTCCATGAAGCTGGGGGTGATTCAGGAGAGATGCCAGAAAGTATTTTTTTACAGAAATAGTGGTGGAGGGGTGGAATAAGCTACTGAAAGAGGTGGATTGTGCGAAATCAGTGTGGGGATTCATATATGGGTGGGACAGATACATGAGTCTGCTAAAGACAGTGTCAAATGCGGAGGGCGAGAGGAGTGAAAAGCCACTTAGGGCTGGCACATTCCACAACAGATAGGCAATACTGCATAGACAGAGTGGGCCTATGGGCATTTTTCTGCCAACAACTTTGATGCTTCTATGTACTAGAGTGTTTACAAGACTTTAAAAATGGGTAGAAAAAATTCTCTACTCCAATTACCTAAGTCATTTCCCTGGGCATACATTTATGTGCCAGTAGAGACTAGAAAATAGCAAGTTCCCATGCCACCATGCCTCCTTACAGCCTGGCATTACTGTGTCCACCTCAGAATCTTCAAAAAATGACCAGCAGCCATTTTGTTTTCAGTCCACTTGTAAAAAAATGTCTGATTACATGCCAAAAGAATTTAACCTGTTAGATGACCAAATTAATTAAGCACATGTGAGACAGACATAGGGAAATATTAGTAAATAGGAGGGAGGGTCACCAGAGACCAATTAGGGTCTGCGAAGACAGACAAGGCAGGGACCATCTGGGCAGACTGGGTGGGCCAAGTGATCCTTTTCTGCTGACAAATTCTATGTTTCTATGATGAACCAACTCTTCACTGAAGAACAACAACCTCAGCCAGACATACTGTAACCCTGGCACCATTATACCAAGGGCTACTACCCCTGCCTGCATCTCTGACTACAGGTTGAGGGGCCTGGGTTCGTTATCAAGGGTCAGTGTGGTGTCATTACCAACAGTAAAACTACAATTATGGTGCCTCCACCTAGAGTAATGATTTAGTGGGTTAGATCTTGAACTGATGCAACCCTCTGGGAAGCTACACCTACCCACAGCCCCACCTAGTGGTCCCCCATTTGAAATTACAATAATCACCTTGCTTTGCATTCAATTCACAGTCAGTAGACAGTAATAATAATGTGCTCACACACTTTTCACTTACCACCAGGGCTGGATCTACGGCAGCTGCCCTGGAGACTCCCTGGAAAATAAGATCAGCAATGCAGCAATACAATCTTACTACTGTAACCCAACTAATAATATGCACACTAGCCAGGTTAAACATGAAAAAAGACAACCAAATTTATTTAAGGGCAATGAACAAGGGAGGGGCGTGAATCTAGCAGAATGATTAGCAATCTGATTTAAATAAGTATTGTTCAGCATGCACTGTAAGTCCCAATTAGACAGTTCAACAACCCTGGATACCCAGTATGTCATGCAGGCTAGCCTGAAGCGTTGCCCAGGGGTGGCCAGCATTGCAGCTATTGTTGGGGCCCTCAAGAAAGGAAAACAGTTAAACATGCACTCAACCCAATTATTTGTAATCCAAGCTGGATGGCTCAGTCTATTGCAACAACCCAGTGAAAGAGACAGTTAGTTGGTACCACAATGATTTTTGCTTTTGTTGCAAGAAGCTACCCTGGTTTGTACTCACACTACCAGAACCTGGATGCAGGACAGGTGAGATGCAGACCTTGTGGTGATGATCTGGGAGGCAAGGGGAAGCAGGGCCAACAGGGCTTATCTCCAGGTGGTCGCTACCTGCTCGATGGTGTTGGGCAGGGGGCCGAATCCCCAGGCCACTCTTTTGCCGAGAAGGTCTCTGACACAAGAATAGCGGCCTAGACCAAGATGGCAGGGTCCAGACAGGATGAACAGTTCTGCAAAAGTTTGTGATCTTCTGCTGGTGAAGCCTCCAGCTGGCTTAACAGATTTGACGGTGGGGAACAAAATTGCGACCAACGAAACACATTCAGCACATTTAAATCACTAATTTCTTTAGATAACAGTTCGCATACAGTCCGGTTGCAAATTGACAGCTTCACTGCGCAAACTTTTCAATCTGCGACAAATTCAATCACAAGCTGGGCTGATTGCTTCTGGAGTAAGTCTTCGGTCCAAATCAGAAGTCGCAATAACTACTTCTTCTTTCTTCTGCCGCAGTTCCAAGGCTGGAAATCGGACAGGTCCAACTACTGCAATAGGCAGTTCGAACTACTGGAGAATGTGGCAGGAAGGCCAGCAGAGCCTCTTCCCACCGACTCCCCTATGCTCCTTCAGGGAGCAGTTGATCAAAAGCTTGAGCTGTTCACTCTTCAACCTCCAGCTCTAACTGATTGACTGCTTCAGGCAGTTCTGGGCATTTCCCTTGTAATCCAAAAGGTTCAGTTGGTTACCCAAGCTGTCAGAATGATTTTGAGTATTTTCATTAGACAGTATTTGTGCACCCAAAATTGTAACCCCTTTTTTCCCATAAGTCTCTGGCACTGTCCCAGGAGTCCCTCTGTTAAATGCTGGCTCCTGATTGGCTGACAGCTGCAAAGATGGAGTCTGAGAACACTGTCTTTATAGCAGTACACACAGTGTACCACATATGAAGTCCTGGTGCAGCCAGTGAAAGTACTTTAATTAAATAATAGCCCCATAGTCAGTTAGCCCCAACAGTCCCCTCATGCATACATTTATTATTTTGATCTAAATCCCATTTGTTTTGCTGTCACTGCCGGCGATATATATATATCCCCTAGGCGGTGGCAGCTCCTCATAAATATGCATGTGGGGCTCATTAATATGCATGAGCCCTGCCTATGGACCTGTTTTATAACTTTATTTTTCCTCCTTGGGGCTTTTCTTTAACCTCCTTGAGGTCACCGGTCTCTGTTCAACTTAGCAGGGGCACCAGGACCAAGAAATACTCCCCAGAACGACCGCAGAAGCGAGCAGTCAGTAGACCAAAAGCACTCCAGTGCACACGCGTAAGTGCTAGACAGACAGAAACATGCTGGCAGCTTGCAAGTTTGTTTTTAGCCTGAACTTGGGCTGAATTAAGTTACTGAGGCTGTGCTGGGGGAACCAGGGGTATTCTGTGGCAAAGCAACAACAAAACTGGCACTACTTTAGAACTATGAGCAAAAAAGGCTTTATTTCAAAAATAGTTTAAAAGCCAACATGCCAGCAACATACCATCCAGGTATAGCAGCAAACAGAGCCCCAACTGGTTTTGCAACTAGTGCGTCATTGGAGGATGGTCCATTCACATAATGAGACCTATTTAAGTAGCGGTCCCTTAAAGGGATAGTATGAATACCAAACAAACAATGAAAAGTGCATTTATATACATATGTGTATACTAACACCCCCAAAAATCAACACTGGGGTACATAAAGATTAAATAACCTTAAATTATTATTAAAATACAGTAAAAACTGCATTGAGGAACTATCAAGTAGTTTTCTAATTTCATTAAGGCACAATATGTACTTCTTATATATAATCAAGAGAAATAAAGGTCCATTTGATCTAGTGTTCTATAGCACCAATAAAATCTGTGCTTGAAACTTGAAACAATTCCTTCTTTTCTTTTGTTTTGTTTTGTAAAGCTTTCAGGAACATGGTGGTACAACACATCATTAGGGACCTGAGGACAACAACAAAAGATAAACAATGTCAAAGTACAATCATCTATCTAATACAACCATCACATCATTAGTAGTAGCAAATACTGTTACCTAACCTGGTACTGCGTTTCCTTTTTTCTTTATCTCCTAATGCAAGCCAACAGCTTGATTCTATCATTGAGGCCTGGTGCATCCAATGCCCCAAATGTGAAGATCCAGAATGATGCTCTATATTTAAGCTTATCTTTGAGGTTACCTCCTCTTGGCCCCACTGTTACCTTCTCTATCACACAGAATTTAAAGGTATGACCAGTGTTTCTTGCCTTTCTACAATGGTTAGCTAGTGCATCTGAAGGATCTTCAGCCTGAATTGACCTCAGGTGCTCACCTATCCTGACCTTAAAAGGTCTTGTTGTTGTGCCAACATAAAATGCAGAACACTCACAGGTTGCCAAATACACCAGGTTATCTGCACTACAGTTAAAGTGATTTATCTTATACACTTCTGTATTATTAGCTGTAGTGAATGTGTTGGTTTTCAGAATTGAAGTGCAACATTTGCAGTTGCCACAGTGAAAATTACCATGTGGCAATGATGGTAACCAATTGCCATCAGGCACACAAGGAGACACTGAAACTTGATAACTGTGGACCAATTTATCCTTTAAATTCTGTCCACGTTTGTATACCATTCTAAGCTTTTCTTGTACACTTGCTTTAAGCAATAGTTCAGATCTTAAAATATGCCAGTTATCATTTAAGACTTGTTCTATGCCTCTTGTGTGCCTGGTGTATTTGGTAATAAAATTCATCCTAGAGGTATCTTTTTCATGATCTTTTACTGTAAGGAGCTCCTTCCTGTCTTGTACTAGGGCAACACTATATGCTTTATACACCGTATCAGCACCATAGCCTCTAGCCATAAATCTAGTACACATCTCAGAAGCATTTATCATAAAATCAGAATCATTACTACAGTTCCTACGAAGTCTTAACATCTGGGCTTTGGGGATATTTTTTTTTAAATGTTGTGGGTGGCAGCTCGTGGCATGTAATAGTGAGTTTCTGTCTGTGTCCATCCTGTATAGGTTGGTTACATAAGTGCCATCACCTTTCATCGTTATTGTAAGATCCAGGTAGGGGACAGATACAGAATCACACTTTACAGTGAATTTTAGATTTTTATTATTTGCCTCCAAATAAGAGACAAATTGATTTAGCTCACTCCTGCTACCACGCAACACCATAAATATGTTGTCTATAAAGCGATGCCATATGTCAATCCTATCCAAAAAAGGATTGACCTGGCCATCATAGACATATTCTGTTTTCCATTTGCCCAAATAGAGATTAGCATAAAAAATTGGGGGCAAACGTTGCCCCATTGCTGTCCCTTTGACCTGTAGGTAATGTGTATCCTGAAAGAGAAAACAGTTTTTGGTAAGCACATGTTCTGCACATTCAAGAAGGAATTCCTTTTTTCCATTGTACAACTGAGAATCAAGATCTAACCAGTACCGTAGGGCTTCCAATCCATCACTGTGTGGAATATTGGTGTACAATGAACAAATGTCCATTGATACTAATAACCAATCCTTCTCTAATTGCATATCCTCCAGGACCTCCAAAATGTGTGTGGTATCCCACACTTATGATCTTAATGTAGGCACATAACCTTTAATATGTGAATCCACATATCGTGAAAGTGGTTCAACTAAGGAGCCAATTCCTGCCACTATCAGTTGTCCTGGAGGATTATGCCAATCTGTATGTATTTTCGGCAGGGTACAGATACTGGCTCTAATAGGCTGTTCCACAGTAAGAAATGACAACTCATCATGATCAATAATACCATTCGATTCTGCGTTAAATAAAAAATAATCTACCTCCCTTTTGAACAAAAAGGTAAGATCACTCCAAAGTTTTTTTTTATAAAATGAGGTATCCTGAAGGTGTCTTAATTTCTGCTGTGTACTGTTCAGTGGACATTACCACAATAGAACTCCCCTTTGTCCGCAGGTTTAATTACTAAATTATCATTCTCCATAAGCAATTTCAATGCCATGGATTCAGAATGCGTTATACTGACAAAGATCGGTCTACTGTCTCTGTCCAACATATCCTTAAACCCCTGTTCACAGGCACGTTCAGACACCCTCACTGTGTCATTATAGGGTAGCAAGAAAGTAGAGGGTGGCTTAAAAGGCCTTACCTCCTGTCCCAAAGTAAGGGTATTGTCGTCCTGACTTACCACTGATGGAGTCCCATGACACATCTTGACTTTCTCAAAGTGTGCTTTTAAATTAAGATTCCGAGTAAATCTATGAAGGTCCACATAGATATCAAATGGCTTTGTATCGGCTGTAGGTACAAAGGACAATCCTTTTCTCAGTATTGACAGTTGATCTAGTGTTAGATCTGCCCCAGAGATGATGATTATGATATTTTCCGAGCTATTGCTTATTTCTTCTTTCCACGGAATCTTCCTCCTGTGTTTCTGTCCACCCCTCCTGGTCTGTTTATAAGGTTGGTTTGAGGAGATGGAGTTACTTGTAGTTGGCCCCTCAGTAATCTTACCTCCCTCTGTTGTTGTGGAGGTTGCTGGAATGGTTCTTGGAATTGTACCACACGTTGTTCATTCCTCCTGTGGGCGTAAGGTACCTCTGTCTCCTCCTCTTCTTCGTCTAAAAAAGGCTCCCCTTCAGATTCACTATTAGAGGTATATACTGGGGAGTGGCTGCGAGTTTTGAGAATGGAGCGTAGCTGTGACCCAGGCTGATGTTGTTGGTTTGGGGTATGATAATTATTTCTACCCCTCTTCTTGCTTCTGTTATTCTGATTATTCCAATCGAATACTCTGTCCAACAAATGTCAGTGTCAGTGGCTCAGTAGGTAGCACACTCACCTCTGAGGCTGGGAGATCAGAGGGCTGTGGGTTCAGTTCCCACGTCTGGCACTTGGGTTAATATCCCAATACTGACACTGTAGTGCAGCATGAGAGGGATGCTGCACTTCTGAGGTGCCGTCTTTCAGATTAAATGTTAAACTGAGGTCCCATCTGCCTGGATTGGTGGTAGCTCAGCTGGATGCTAAAGATACCATGGCACTTATCAAAAAAGAGTAGAGGAATTTTTTATTAGAACTTCAAAATCAAATGAATACAAAACAGTGTTAACTCACACTAAATTAATATACAAATCATAAGAAAAATCAGATAAGTATTACAGTCATACCTTTTCCAATTTACTTTCTGATAAATATGTAGAACCCAAATAATATCCTAATACTGAAAGGACCCCCCCCCCACTAAAAGAGATGGGAAATATTTTATTATAAGAACATCAAAAATAACTACAACAGTGTTAACTTCACACAATTAATACACAAATCATAAAGCAAAAAAAATCAAAAGGTAGTACAGTCATATAATTGCTAGGTATTGACAAAGAAATGTATAGAATCCAAAAATGAAATCAGAAACTGGAACAACATAACCCACACACACACACAAAAGAGTAGGGGAATATTCAGTCAAGAAGGCAAAGCAAAAAAACATGGGCCCAGATATTCAAAAGGGATGTGCCATGCACAACAGAGATGCGCCAGCGCAAGTACGAAAATGCGCCTTTGTGTGATATTCAGCGGGAGGCAGCTGCGCCGTGCAAGTTGCAATGCACAAGAGCGCAATAGTAATGAATGCATGCACAACCATAGGGGGAGGAACCATGAATAAATGGCACAGTGCAATATTCAACAGCATGCACCATGTGCAATAGGGGAGCTAGCGGAAGTTGCGCGACAGTGGAAATGATCTAAAATAAAAAGGAACAAGAGCGAGGCACAAGAACGCTACAGGGAAGCCAGAGGTGGGAGTGAGGTGACAGCAGCCGAGAAGAGGGTAGCAGTGACTGGGACTGGGCAGGAGCAGGACAGTGCACACCTGGAAACAACCAGGAACAGGACAGGAGTGGGGAGCCTGCGCTACTGTGCAGGAGTGACAGGGAAGTGCCACAGTGGACTGAGGACAGTGGCAGTAGGCAGGACAGCCAAAGGCCAGAGGTGTACCTGGTGCAGGGGGAGCATCACAAGTGGACAGCAGGGGGAACGGGATAACAGCTGCTGGGGGGGATACCAGCCAGGGACATGGCCAGTGCCACCTTCCAGATGGAGGCAGTAATGAGGGGTGTGAGAAGGCAGGCAGCAGGGGGGCGCAGCCGTGGAAGGGCCCGTCGGCCGTATGCCCCCAACAGGCGGTACTGAGCCCGCACCACCTTTGAGCACTACAGTGACACAGAGATTGTGGGCCAGTACTGCTTGAACCGGGCAATCCTGAGGCAGCTCTGTGAGCTGTGCAGTGATGAGATGCAGGCACCCACACAATGGAGCCATGCTCTGTCAGTGGAGACAAAGGTGACAGCTGTCATGTGCCTGCTCACCACTGGCACCTTCCAGAGACCAAAAGGGGACACAACAGGCATAACCCAGTCAGCCGTGTCATGCCTACTCACACAATTCCTCAGCACACTGCTGCCACATGCTGTGGAGTACATCCGTTTCCCCAGCACATAGGCGAAGTGCACAGCACACATACAAGAGTTCCACAGGGTAGCACGTATGCCTGGTGTGCTCGGGGCCATTGACTGCACCCATGTGGCCATCTGCACGCCACCTGGCCCGGATGGTGTGTCTTAAATTAACCGGAAGGGGTTTGCCAGCATCAACTACCAGGTGGTGTGCGATGCCAGGAGGCGCATAACCAATGTCTGTGCCACGCACCCTGGAGGAGCACATGATGTCTTCATCTCGCACCAGTCCACACTGTGCCACAGGATCGAGAGTGGGGACATCCCCACTGGCCACCTAGTGGGTGAGTATGCACATCACGCAGGACAACATGAGCAGCTGTGGGGGGGTGCATAGTCAGAGGTGCCATGGGTACTGGCCTTGACAGCCCATGGCAGAGCGACGCAGACCACCATACTAATGTCCACCCTCTATACACAGGTGACAGTGGCTACCCACTCCTTCCATGGCTGCTCACACCATACCGGCGCCCCACGACCCCATCGCAGCAATGGTACAATGAGGCACACGCACCACACGTAATGTCATCGAGTGGGTGTTCAGGATGCTGATGGCACATTTCTGGTGCCTGGACACATCTGGCGGTGCCCTACAGTACAGCCCTTCGAAGGACTGTGGCTATTCCTGGCCTGTTGCATCCTGCACAACATGGCCGATGACTGTGGGATAGCCGTAGAGGTTGAGGAGGGGGACAGCGATGGGGACAATGAGGACGCCAGTCCAGATGGTGATGGGCAGCCACCCCCTGGGTGAAGGGACCCCTGCCTGATCCGGATGTCACAACTGCACCGGGACACCATCACAGAGGAGCACCTCGGCAAACACAGGTAGGTCACAGGTCCATGTGCAACCACCAATGGCAAGGGCACAACCCACAGACAGGCATGGACGAACCCCAGGGGTGGATGGCAGCAAGGGAATGGGTCTGAGCGTGGAACTGCACACGCTGTCAGGGATGGGCAGGGCCAAACACGACACGCGCATGCACACACACACACACACACACACACACCACAAGACATGCACAAGGGGCAGAAGGCACGCCAACCCAGAATGCAACCCCTACCCACACACAGGTCCACACATGACCATGCCCATTGGCCATCACTGTGCGTGTCTCAGATGCTCGGCACCATTGCACACTGGTGGACAGCGCAATGCAGGCATCATCATACACACACCACAGTGGCCAGCAGCTGGAAGGTGTGCACAGGGACCGTGTGTTTTCAGGGCCAGGTACCCCACCCATGCATCACACAATGCACAGCACACTGCACACAGGGCAGCGGCAGACAGTGGCCATGGTGGGAGACAGGTCAGTCATGCGGCACAGTGCCTCGGCCACCACAGATGCATGGGCAGCCCCACCGAGACCTGCTAGCCATGCCAGGCTGACCATTGGCCTCATGGGGTGGCACCGACAGTCCCCCAAGGGTGGCGCAGCGGGAATGCGACCGTGTTCACGCAGGGATCTACAGCTCACCGAACATGCCTGCACCAGGCATGCTCAGTATGCCCACATCCGAACCTGGTGTCGACATGAAAGGTGTCGCATGACGCCGGGAAAGGGGGATGGACGTGACACTGCGCAGTGTCTGCGGCACATGGGCAATGAACTAGGTGCCCAATGTGGCCGTGACAGCTGTGAATGCACGTGTCTGCCTGTCAGTGGCAGTGGTCACATCTTCCTGCTGCCGGGCCATCTCTGTCAGGAGCAGACCATGGTCTCTACTACGCCGCTCCTCTGCCTGGCACAGAACCGCACTGAGGGCATCCACCGCCATCACAAGCCTCAACTGCTGATCCACTGAAGCCTGGAGTAGGTGGCTGTGCTCATCAAAGATGTCATCCGCTGGTTCGGCATGCTGTCCCTAATGGTGTTCCTGGCTGTGCCGGGCAGCACCCCTTGACGATGGGTGCTGCACACCAGAGCCATGCCAGGGCATGTCCACACGCGGTGCACTGATGCCGCCCCCCGACACTGTCCCCCCGTCGCCATTGGCCAACTGCTGGCACTGCCTCTCCGGCCCCCGAACTCCAGGGCTCACTAGGTGCCGCTGCAGTGGCTGCAACAGCCCCACCGGCCTGGACGCACACCAGTGCTGCCCCACTGGGGCATACAGGCACAGGCTGGAACTGTGATGTCATGCAGGCCTCCACGGCGGCACCACCCACAGCTACGCCCATGCCGTTTCCTGCTGTGGGAGCATCCTGCATCCCACTTGTACCACTGTCCGGGATGTGTGATCCATCATCACCGGTGCCAGATCCAGCACCAGTCCGTGTTCCAGCATGCTGGAGTCCGTGGCCACTGTCACGCTGGGACACAGGCAGGGCCTCATCCGCACCAGCACCACCATCTTTAGTCCGGACAGACAGGTAGGTATGCAGTGGTCCTAACTCTTGGACACCTGTGGAGGTGGATGGGCGCTCCTCCGTGTCCAGGGCATCGCCCTCAGTGGACACACCCACCACCGCTGACCATGTAGACGCTCAGGAGCTGTAAGAGAACACAGTAGCGTTCATGTCTCCGCCCTACCCTCTGTCATTCCCCCCACCTCCCACACAGTGACAGCACAGGACCTACCATGCAGTGACTGGCTGCCACCCATCTGGAAGCCACCACCAGGAACACCCTCTATGGCACAACACCGCATGCTGCCAGCCACCTGCTCCTCCTGTGGCATCAGGCATGGCACATCCAGCTGTCCACCACCGGTTGCAGCATATGCTGCCCTGATGGCAGCCATCTTGTCCTTAATCCTCCTCTTGTCCGTGCCGACCTTCTTTTTACATTCCTGCATGGACCACTTGTGGTTGCCATGATGGTTCACGGCACGCACAACCTCACCCCATGCCGCAGCACGGGCCTGTGGTGTTTCCCACTGTCCACTGAGCAGCGGTTCCCTGTCAAGGTAGGCCTCAAACAGGGCATCTGATTCTGCCCGGGTGAAGTTGGGCCTCCTCCTTCTCCCACATCCCTGTTCCTCCTGTTCCTCATGTTCGGTCATGATAGAGCCTGTGGGAATGACAGGTGTTACCTTTGATTGTTCAGTCCCATGCATCTCTCACACACCATAGTCCACACTTCCAAACAGCATGCAACCCACCACAATAGACTACAATACCAAACGATGTCCTCTGCAGCCCCATGTCGCAATTATATAGTGTAAGGCATGCAAATGAGGTGAGGTGCAACTTTAAGTGGATGCTAATGCAGTGGCTGTGCCATGGAATTGCTGATGAGCTGATTTGCATATGCTGGCTGAATATTGCGCTGTCGCACCTTGCGCAATTGTGTTGAGCATGCTCATGCAAAGACGCAGATCTGTGACGTGCACAGTAGGCACCGCACGGCGCATGCCCAGGGTGCTGATGCCGACACCTGCCGCGCTGATGATGTGCTGAGCATGGGAGGCGGTGCAGAGCACGGCCACCACTGTGCCAGTGGTGCTAGTGTGCTGTTCACATGTGTGGCGCTTGTGCCCTGGAGCGCCGTAGGTGCCATGATGCCACAGCACGGTAGGCCATTGCAGGGCATCACACACAGGCACCCTACTGTGCTACACGCAGGGAGTCCCAATAGTGCTGTGGTGGTCCATGCGTGACAGACCCTTGACCCTGCAGTCGATCTTTGCACCCAGGCACCATGCGCCTGCATGGTTGCATTCCTATCGCGCTGTTCAGTGACAGCACGATGGGGAATGGCAGCGCTGTACTGCACAGCATCTGCACAAGGGGGACGTGCACTACAGAGTGCCATTTTGTGATCTGGCCTGCATGAATGATGGCACACAGGAGAGCACCACAGTGGAGCACGCTAGAGCTGGCCAGTCTTGTGGCCACTGTTGAGCCCCATGCTGGGGCCCTGTTGGGGGAAGACCCTTTGGACAGTCCTAGAAGTGCTGTGTGGGAGGAGGTGGCAGAGGCAATGGAGGAGGCCACTGGGATTAACCGCAGCACAGAGCAGTGTCGCCACTGCTATGGGTACCTCTGGCAGAGGGACCCAGATAGGCTGGGTCAACTACGGGCATGTGCCAGGCGAGGCGCCGTGACATGGCCAGGTAGGTGCTCCATCCATACATTGGTAGCATCCATCCATCTGGGTATCATGGTGTGCATGTGTCCACCATGCAGGGGGGTGAGGGCCATCCAGTGTGGGCGGTGGTGGTGGTGGTGGTGGTGGTGGTTGGGTTGCGGCATGGCTGGGCTGTGCGGGATCGCACACACCGGGGGGACTTTGCTAGTGGTTTGTACTGATGTTCCCTCTCCGTGTTTGCACCCTAGGCCCTGAGGAGAGATGCCGTGCTCGGGAGGCACAGGCACAGTGAGACAGGGATGCTGCCCAGCAACAGGGACGAGGTGGAGGAGCCATAGTACAGCAGCACCCAGCTGTTGTAGATGTAGGTGAGTGCCTTTCTTCCAAGAACTTCTGTGCATGCTGTTTTGAGGGGTTGGCGGTGGGGCATGGCCTACAGCCCTTGACACCACCACCATGCACACCACATGGTACACTCAGCACTGTCCTGTGGCACTGCATGTGTGGATGTGTGTCACTGGTGGTCCATGCATGCACCGGGTACATGGCTGTGCCACTGCCTTTGCACCACATAGCCATGTCACTGTACGGCCACGATGGTGCTGTGCAGGACTTGGGCGGTGGGTGTGTGCAGTGGTCTGCATGGCTGTGTGTGCCTTGGTAGGCAGGTCTTGTGGACGCATTCACTGTGGGTGGTCACACATCATCACAGGGGCGTGGTCCATGGCTGTATGCCATGCACAATGGGTGGGCTGCAGGGGGATGGACAGTCACACATATTGACTCTGCTCCCTTGTCCTAGGTGGACATCACTGGATGGCCATGGAACGAGGCATGCAGGAGCTGCTGCAGCTGGCGCGGGCATCCCTGGCGATTCTGGAGAGAATGGAGTGGGACAGGGTCCGGAGACAAAGCACCCAGAGGCAGCACAGGAGTGGACAGCAGGGCAGCCAATAGGCCCTCCATGCCCCCTGACTCACCTAACCCCCCTGGACCCACCCTCACACCCCTTCTTCCCTCTCCCATTTGTTCACCCCTGCCCCATGCCCGCCCTCACCTGGTTTGTGGCTCTTTCCCCCACCCTTGTAAATACTTGTAAATAAGTTTGTTTGTTACCTTTTTCAATACATGCATTTTGTTATGACAACTGTGGTGGTCTGTGATTTGCAGTGGGCTACAGGTGCTTGGCTGCAGTGGTGTGCATGGCATCAGGGGTGGTGCAGGCATGGGCATGTGTGTGTGTCCGGCAGGGACCTGCCTATGGTGTGGGCAGGGGACTCGGTCACTCTCTGTGGTATGCATGTTGTTCTCTGTGCACTGGACACCTGTGTGCAGTGGTTCATGGTGCATGCACTGTGTCCATGGTGCCCCTGTCAGACTGTCCATGGCCTGTGCAGCTGACACCCTTGCATGTCTGTGCTATGCACAGTCTGCTGGCATGCCAGTGGTGGCTGTCCATGCTGGACACCCCCTGTACCCGGCACAATGCCAGATTGCCTCCTGTCTCCGGTATGGTGCACGTCTGCCTTGGGTGGCACTGTGGCCTCCGCTGTTGTTGTCCCCCCTCCATGCTGTCACTTGTGTCTGTTGCAGGGGATGTGCTCCAATATCTGTCACTTGTGCTCCGGCTGCATGCTGGTGGCATACAGATTCATGGTGCATGCGCAGGGTGGCTGGTACACCTGTGCCATGGAGGGGTGCTGGCCATGGGTACACACCTGCTGTGGCCACACACCAGTGGGTTTGTTGCCCTGCTACTGTGTCCCTGTGTTGGTGTGCCCTTGGGTAAGGGTAGGTGTTTGTCCATGCACTGTGTTGCATCCTGTGTGGCGCATGCTTCCATGCACCACTGTGGGCATCTGTACTGGCTGTTGGGGCCAGTGCTGGGACAGGGTGTGTGCATGGGTGGGTGTGCAGGGTGCTGTACCACTGGTGGTGGGGTCCGGGGCAGGCCCTGTTGCATGCGGGGTACCTCGTGTGCCGCACGGAGGGTCGGTCTCTCAGCTGTACCTCGGAGGGGCCATGCAGGGCAGCACTGTGTCTGCAGTTGTTGCATTGGTGGCTGTTGCCACCCACTGCAGGGTGCTCATGGTGGGGCTGCCTTGCATGGCTCCATGGTGCACAGGGTTGCATTGTCACAGTGGGGGTGGTGGCATGCATGGGGTGACATGCACTATTGGGCACTGCTCCTGGGCAGGGTGTCTGGGGATCGCTGTGCAGGGTGTGCTCTGCATTGGTGGAATGGTGTAGCACGGGGTGGCCAGACCTCCTTGTGGTCCGGTCACAGCTTGCCAGGGGGTGTGCTGGCGCACCATGCCCCGGCTGTGGGATTGTTGCTGGTGTCCATGGGCTGGTGGTTCTTCCAGCTCTCCTCAGGTTGTGCAGTTCATGGGGTGTGGTGGGCGATGTCTGTTCTGCTGCGTGCTCCTCTGCCCATATCTTCCATGGGTGGTGAACCCCTGCATCCTGTCCCTGTGCATCCCTGGTTGTGCTGATGTGCTGCTACCCTGCTGCACTGCGCATCCCTGGTTGTGCTACTGTGCATCAGATCTGTGCCACTGCACATCCCTGGTTGTGCCATGGCATGGTTGGCGCGATATTCAGTTGTGTTGCGCAAGCGCATCTTGGCCTGCGCAGTGTTTGAATATCACGCATGTTGCGCATAGGCGCACTGAACTAGCGCCTGCTCCTGCTATTGTGCTACTTTGTGGCACAGTTTGAATATCTGGGCCATGGTATACAAGCAGCATAAAAGAAAAAGGAGAACATATCAACATAAAATGTGTATCAAGTTACACAAATTTTTAAAGAATTCCAAGAGGACAGCTAAAGGATGAAAAGAAAAAATGCCATAATCATGGAATCAAAAGAAACTAAAACTAAGTATGATGCTGCATTATACAGATCAATCCTCAACTAACAGAATATGAAATTATAAGGTATGAAGCACCCAATTACAGGAGCCCCAATATAAAGAAAACTTCATTTTGGCTAATGACCTGCTTTCAGTCTTATATAGACTTTGCAAAAACTGAAGAACTGCCTGACTACTCCATCAGGTGTCATGACTTTTTGTTGTATTAAAAAAATGCATCTGGCCTGCCACATACACTACCGGTCAAAAGTTTTAGAACACCCCCATTTTTCCAGTTTTCATCGAAATTTACGCAGGTTAATGTCTCAATGTACTCTGAAATTAAAGCATAGAACAAAAAAACAATTGGAGATAAAAAAGAAATCATAGAATCATTTTGTTTAACAAAATTTAATCTAAATTTTTGACTCATCAAAGTAGCCACCTTTTGCAGATATACTGTAACCGCCGAACATACTGTGGCATTCTTCCTACAATGGACATCAAATATTGTTCGGAAGTTCTTCCAACACTGTTGCAGAAGTTCCCACAAATGTGTTGCACTTGTAGGTTGCTTTGCTTTCACCCTTCTGTCCAGTTCATCCCAAACCAGCTCGATGGGGTTTAAGTCTGGAGACTGTGCTGGCTATTCCATGATTTGAAGCTCACCGCCTTTTTCTTTTCCTCAAGGTAGTTCTGACATAGCCTGGAGGTATGTTTTGGGTCATTATCTTGCTGTAGGATGAACCCTGACCAACTAGGTGTAGACCAGAGGGTATTGCATGGCGCTGCAAAATGCTGTAGCCCTTTGGTTCAGGGTGCCAGTCACTCTGTGCTGTTGTCCTGTGAGCCACCTATCACTCAAGCTGTTGACTCTCAGAAACTTGTCTTCTGATTCTGTTGTGGCTTTGGGTCTGCCAGACCTCTTCCTGTCAGAGTTTCCTTCAGTTTCCAAGTGCCTTTTGATGGTGTAGGAAACTGTACTCACTGACACCTTGGCTTTCTTTGCAATTTCTCTACAGCAGTTTTTGCTAACCTAAACTTTTTTTTAACCTCTAGCAGTTTACCACTTACCTTTGTACCATTTCAGGTCATTCACTGGACTTGAATTGCTTAAATTTCAATAAAAACTGGAAAAATTGGGGTGTTCTAAAACTTTTGACCGGTAGTGTATACTACTTACAAGCTGCAAAAATTACTCTTAAAGTACTGTGATTATAATGCCATAAAAAATCGGGGTACAATCCCAGGATCAAAACTTCGTAAGACATAGGGAGCAGGTGTGGGTTTCCCCAAACATCAGATAATATTTGCCAAAAAGCGTGTGCAAATGGGCAGGAAATTAAAAAATGTTCAACACTTTCAAGAGAGTTAGTTCATGTCACCCTAGGACACATTCTATCCTCTACAGCTTTATGCTTAAGCGTGCTTCTGACACCTGATCGGCCATGACAGAATAGCCAAACCACATCCCACATTTGCTTCGGGAGATCTTTTGTCAATTAATTGAAGACAAGCTTCATGTACCTGACCTTCAGGGCAGGCAGGAAGTGTCAGTGGTACATACAAAACATCCCATAAAACAATATTATAAAATGCTTTCCTACAATGTGAAAGAAGCAAACACTGTGTCATACCTCCACTGTCGTAATTTAGTTAAGCAGGGCTTCACATAAGCTGGGATAGTCTTAGTGTTAGTTATCATGGATACAGTAAGCAAATCAGAAACCCATTTTTCCTGAAGGGTAAAAAACCAGTCAAAGAAGATATTGAACCAAGACGATGTCATACCTTTGAGAAGTCCCATAAGATTCCTATACAGGAAAATACTATGAAAAAAAAATTGGATTCAGCATGCGTACCCCACCTTGATCATAGTCATAATATGTGAAAATATGTCTAATAGGATTTAATCTACTACCCCATAGACCCTGGAAATATACATTCAAGAGTTTTGGTTCCAGGAAAAATGGAATCGGAAAGATATTGGTAATACATAAAAATTGTGGAGTAATCAGAGTTTTAATCAAATAAATCCTCTTCTTCTTAGAAATTGTTTTAAACTTCCATTGCTGTATAATATGTTGACCTCTAGATATTGCCAGTTTCCAATTAGGACTAGAATCATCTTCCGTTCCAAAGGTTATACCTAAAATGCGAGTAGGTGAGGTTGTCATAGGTATGGTACAATATGCTGGAGGGTGTGCCAGTCTGAATTCTGAGTTAATTGAAAAGCATGTGCTTTTATCTTAATTCAGTTTGGTTCTGGAAACTATTTCATACTCAGAAAGAGTGCTTGCAATAATGGGAAAGGCATTGATAGACTGTATGCTAAGGCATAAATCATCAGCATACATGCTGATATTTGTAACTGCCAAATAATTCAGTTCCTGAGTGCCATGAATATCAGGGTGATTCTTGATTGTCCTAATAAGGGGGTCAATGGAAAACAAATAGAGAACGGGGCTAAGAGGGCAGCCTTGTCTCACACCTCTTCGAATTCGAAAAGATGATCCAAAACTTTTATTAACAAATGGCTGCGCTGCAGCAGAAGCATAAATAAGTCGAATCCAATGTATAAATTTGTTAGGAACCCCATAGCGACATAAAACCTCCAGCAAATAACTGTGACTAACCCTGTCAAAGGCTTTTTGCTGATTCAATGATAATATCCATCCCGAACATTTGCCCATTGAGTCGAAAGTCATTAAATCTCTTAAAAATTGCAAATTATGAAATATAGATCTGTTAGCAATCCCACAGGTCTGAACCTGAGCGATTACAATATTTGCAATGGTACCTAACCGTTTAGTCAATATGTTAGTAAAGATTTTGTAATCTACGTTTAGTAGACTAATAGGCCTCCAATTATGAAGATGTGTCTTCTCGCCTGATTTATATAACAGTATTATTAATGCTTGAGAAAAATCTGTAGGGATTGTAGTTAAACGCAATAACGTATTAAAAACCACAAGTAAGATAGGACTAAATTGTTGTGTAAAAGTTTTATAAAACTCTGATGTTAGACCATCTTTTCCTGGAGCCGTATGAGCCTTAAGTTTGGCAATAGCGTGTTTCACTTCATCTAAAGATATGTCTTGAGTGACAGAATCTGTCATATTCTCCAGAAATTGAGGGGATCTGTAATTCCTGTAAGAATCCAACAGAATCTTGAGTATCTACAGAAATCCCAAACTGATTTGTTAAATATTTCTGTACTTCAGATTTGATTTGTCCTTTATCTGTAGTAATGATAGATTCTGGCCCCATCTGTAAAGAATCAATGACAGTGCATTTTACACGGTCAGCACAACTACAGAAGGCATCCAAAGTGGGCTGCCGTACCTGTGTGCCAAACTGTGCCTCCAATTGTAAGCTAAGAAATCTATTATATTGAAATCTGGCCATCTCAGATTTTGTCTGTGCAATTTGTGCTGATAAATCTAGTTTATATGTTGAAGCCAGAAATCCTGCAGTTGGTGCCGCAGTGTCAAATATTGTGCATATCGCTGTTGACCTTTCCAAGTAGCATGTCTAATAAACAAGGACCTGAAATTAGTCTTGGAAGCCAATCACCAGTCTATAACAGTATCATATGCTTCAAGAATAGACACCCTGGCTCGCAATAGCTCCTCCCATTTGGAGACAAGATCCCTATCAGTTAATAAATTATTGTTAAGTCTAAATCTAGGTGGTCGTCTAGTGGTGGAGGGTCCATTTGTAGTACCGCAACACAGTACAGCCAGATGGTCTGAAGTTTCTATCGGCATAGTAAATGCGTTATGGATTTTTAAATCTTTAGAGGTAGATATAAAGTAAATCTGGGTCATTAAGCATCCCTTAATGAAGGTTTTCTGCCCTTTAGTATTTGTTGCTGAGAAAATTTCCTGTAAGTTAACAGTAGAAATCATTTTTTTTTCAACAAGCCATATCACTGAATAATGTCTGTGTTTTGCAGCCCCTGTCATCAGGAGAGAGACCACAGTTAAAATCTCCACCTAAGATCACAAGTTTTTGAGTATGTAAAAAAGATTGTCTTAAATTAAATAATGCAACCCTAGCCACTATGCTTTGTGGAGCATAAACACTTAATAGATGTAAATCCAGATTATGAAAGGAGATATCAACCAAAAGGGCTCTCCCCAGGTCAATTTCTGTGAGTCTCCGAACTTGGAAATCTGGGCCTTTGAGCAAAATAGCTACCCCGACACATAGGTCCAGCCCCTGAGACCAAAAGGATAAGCCCTCTGACCAAAATTGTTTAGCCTGAGTGAGCTCATACTCAGTTTTAAGTCGAGTATCCTGTAAAAGGAAAATATTATTCCTCAAACTACGTAAGATCTGAAACGTAGCACTTCTGTTCTTAAAGGACTTAATACTGCTAACATTTAAGGTCAGAGGACTTAGCAGCTGTTCCATTTAAAAGTTAGAAAAAAGGGGAAAACAGGGGTCATCCATCAGGTTTCTATTTAGTTTTCTCCTTACCCCTGGCTTTCTTAACTGTTGATAGCTCCTAAGGTAGAGCAGTGGAAATATCCTGTATCCCAGAAGTAACTGAAGAAGTATCAGAATCCTTGTCGTCCTCCCCACAATCTCCCCACTGTTTCCTCTTGTACAATAATGTGCATCTATTCCTAGTCACTATAGGGGAGCTGCCCACTTGGGTGTCTGATTTTTTTCCTGGATTTTTTTGTTTTAGTTGACTGCACAACTTCCATCGGGGTGTCAGATCGTGGGGGCATTACGTCCCATAATGGGGAGCTTTGAGCAGCTGTACTAGTAGTGGGGATTTCAGCTGCCTCGCTTGACACAGGTAGGGAAGGGTCCAAAGGGTGAGCAGTAGTAACAGTACAGGCCATAACTAAGTCCCCTGTTGTCAGTTCTATCATAGTGGGGGGGGGGAGATACATCTAAGGGAGCTAAAAGCAACTGGTCCCTGGCTTGTGACAATTTAGTTTGATGGGCCGTTATGAGAGACTCAGGGTCTTGTAAAACTCTGTCCAGCCTATTCCATGCATCCCATTGGCATTTGGAGTAGGTATGCCCTGGCTCCTCACAGAGGTTACATCTGAGGGGATTAGGACAACCCAGACTGACATGTCCATAATCCAAACACAGATTGCACCGGGGGAGGGAACATGAAGAACTGAGATGGTCCTGGCACCACATTTATGGTAGGTCTTCGGCTGACTGGGGTAAAAACAAATGCCCCAATCATGTCCGATGTGGAAACTACTGGGAAGATGTTGCACCCCAAAGTCAGTGAAAAATAGTTTAACTTTTATCTTCCTACCCCCCCCCCACCGTCCACACTAAGTCGTCATCTAGGATAGGGACAGAACTCTGTAAAATCTCACATTTTTATCGAAGCCAGTACTGCACCTCTTCAATAGTGACCCCTTCATTGCAGAACAGTAAAGTAATATGTTTAACAGTAGGTTTGGTCAGAGGAATGGGAAAAAAATCTTGCCATTCTGGCTGATGTTTAACCAGTTACAACTTTTGCCAAAATTGTTCCAGAGTACCATTATTATGAAAACTAATATCATATACATTCTCCCCTTTAATATGAATAAATGCAAACAATTCCTGAGCTTGTATTCCCATAGGCTGTCATAGCAACTGATGTAACACATATTTCCTATCAGGAAAGGTCTCTTGTGCACCCGTGTATTTCAGGTGCACAGCGTTTCGTCTCTGAGCAGGTTCTCCTACTTGTTTAAATAGGTCAACCATGCAAAAGGTAGGGGCAGATGGTGAAGTAGAAGAATCCTGTCGTACGGTATTCGAGAGTGGTGCCACTGGGTTAGAGTCTGAAACTGCAGTGCGTTGACCAAAAGAAGCAGCCACTCCAGTACGAGGCAAGTCACTGGTAGGAGCTTGGTCCATAGCAACCTGGGAGTCTGAAATGCATGCACCAACAACAGGCTTATCAGGTACAGGCCCATTATGCTCAACCAGTGGATAGTCTGTAGGTATTACCAGCATTGCACCTACTACTACTGAAGAAACAGTGTCCGATTGTTGGGATCCTAAAAGCGAGCCATCAGCTGTTGCAGCAGAGTGAGATGCCACCAGGGAGAGCTGAGTAATTTCAGCAGCAGTGACAGGCCGCAGTGAGGTCCACCCGTCATTTCCAGCTGATGGAATCCATCCAGCAGCCTGCGGAGCAGAAGCTGGGTCCCAGACCCAATCCATGACTAAGTTATCAGCACAATGATCAGGCGGGACAGTTGTTAATGTGGGGTTACTTTCAGGTAGGTCTCGTGATGGTAATGCAACATTAGTGGGAGCAAGTGGAGAAGGAATGTCTTGAGACATTTGAAATAACAACCTTGTATAAGGCATACCTGTCAGCACAGTAGAGTCCATGGAAATCGCAGATTCGACTCTAGGAGTAGCTTGTTACGATTGTTCATCCATTTTGACCAGGAGCTGCAACAGGAAAGCTTTATTATTCAGAATCGCAGTCCGTAACATCAGTTCTTCTTGTTCAGACATCAGCAGGATCATTCCAGAGACAGCAGAGTTCTCCAACCTTATAGCTGTCACAGTGTCTCCAGGTAAGGTTTGTCTGGAGGTCTGGGCAGAGATAGTATTGCCTTCTTCCATATCCGTATCTAACAAGAAATCCACAATTTCTTCCATTGCAGCTCAAGTTGGGTCATGGTCAGTAGTCAAAGGAGATGAATTAGGCAAAGATGAGCCCGGAATGGGCCCAATGGTTTCCTGAGCTCCAGGACAGCCTTCTCCTCCACACTCCATGTCAGCCATCTTGGAAAGTGGCCAACAAGGGTTCCCCTACTGACGAGTAGGGGAATTTTTTTATTCTGATGAATCTACAGATGAATCTAATAGATTTCTTTGACTGGGTGACCAAAGTAGTAGATCAGGGAGGGGCTGTGGACATGGCCTATGTAGACTTTAGCAAGGCATTTGACTCAGTCCCACACAAAAGATTAATATACAAGTTAGCCAGCCTGGGAGTGGGTCCCAAGATGATAGCCTGGGTAAAGAATTGGCTGGAGAATAGGACACATAGAGTAATAGTAAATGGAGTCCACTCTGAAGAAAGGGGGTTACTTGTAAGCTTGTGGTTCAGTATTAGACTGGCCCTTTCAATGTCTTTGTAAGTGACATTGCAGAGGGACTGAAGGAAAGTATGTCTCTTTGCAGATGACACAAAGATCTGCAACAGAGTTGATGCACAAGGTGGGGTGGAAAGGATGAGAAGGGACTTGGCAAGGTTAGAGGAATGGTCAAATGTATGACTGCTTAGATTTAATGCTAAGAAGTGCAAGGTAATGCACCTGGGAAACAAAAACCCAGGGGAAGAGTACACAAGGGGGGATGAGATACTAACAACAACAAAAATGGAAAGGGACCTGGGGGTAGTCATATCAGATGACTGAAAGGTGGGCAAGCAATGTGAGAGGGCAGTAAGGAGGGCTGGGGGGATACTGGGATGCATAGGGAGAGGCATCACCAGTAGAAAACAGGAAGTTGTTATCCCTCTGTATAGACAGCTGGTGAGACCCCATCTGGAGTACTGTGTGCAGTTCTGGAGACCCAATCTCCACAAGGACATAGACAAGATGGAAGCTGTCCAGAGGAGGGCAACTAAAATAGTGCAGGGTCTGCACCAGAAGACATATGAAGACAGGCTAAAGGAGCTTAATATGCATAGCCTCGAGGAAAGGAGGGAGAGGGGGGACATGATATAAACTTTCAAGTACCTCAAGGGAATCAACAAAGTCCAAGAGGGTAGCATCTTTCAAAAAAAGAGGTGTGCAAGAACAAGGGGGCACAATTTGAAGATAGAGGGGGGTGGCTCAGAGGTAATGTAAGGAAGTATTTTTTCACAGAGAGGGTTGTGGATGCATGGAACAGCCTTCCGGAGGAGGTTGTGGAGTCAAAAACAGTGGTTGAATTCAAGCATGCATGGGACAGCCATAAGGCAATTCTAGGGGGTTGGGGTAGAAAGAAGTAGGCTGCTGGTTAACTAGGATCTGCAGCTTATCCAATAGGTAGGGAAATGGGCAGACTGGGTGGGCCAAGCGGTCCTTATCTGCCATCAAATTCTACGTTTCTATGAAATAACATCAAAGATACATAATAATCATAGGTGTTACATCACACAATAAGGGAAAAAAATTGTATAAAGAAGAAAGAAAAACCTTATACCATGTTAGCTTCACATTTTACCTAATTCATTTAAAGGTATTAGCCCAGGGAAAAAGAGAAAATTAAATTTATATTAGATATATTCCTAATAGTAAAACACTGTTTTCACTTTAAGCTATATTTCATTCATCATTTCCGTCATTTGTGTTTTATAAAAATATAAAAGCCCTTCCACCACTGAAATACTTTTAGAGTAGAATGAAACCCCACATCTAAATTATACTGCTTTGTCATTGCTTGTGAAGCCAAAATTTGTACAGTGTCGTAAGGCATCTCCCTTTGATAAAGTACCCATTGGCATCTACTTTGCCAAAAATAAAACTTTAAACAACATAAAAAAACTGCCAATGTTTCCAGATGATATTTAGCACCTAGTTGGTCATATTGACCTAAAATTAAGAAATCATAAGTCATGTTAGTCAGCCATTGCATATTCCACGCAGATGGTAAATGAGCCCATAAAAGTTTAGAAAATGAACAGTAAAATAAAAAGTGCTCTGTCATTTCCTCCATGTTAATGCAGTCCATATAAGGACAATTCCGTTCATCTAATGCCTTATGTTTAGCATTCCCCTGAACATTTATTGTTCCATAAACTGAAAGCAATAGGTGTTCCCACATTAAAGGGGGGATCCTAGGATTACAAAGTTGGGCTAAAACCTGATGATTATTCTGAGAAAGACAGTTTCTAAAGATGGGTTCTGTTGGAAAGACCAAAGACATAACTGAATTATATAATTGCCATCCAGAACTCTGAAAAATACAATGTTTAGAGATCCCCCATTTATATAATTTAGTCACCACTGGGTGAAAAAATTCAGGTACATGAAGGTAGATTGATAACCGAGGGGCAGTTCCCCACATAGACAGATATTGTGATGATATCTTCTGAGTCCACTGACTGTGGGAGGCTGGGGATATAACTAACCCATTTTTCACAGTCTGAGAAATAAATAGCGTGTGGAAAAATACTATTGGGTCCACCATACCAAGACACCCTTTTTCCCTGGGTAAATAGGTAAAACACCATTTTATGGGGTTGAGCCTATTTTCCCGAGCATCTGAAAAAACAAACTATATAATTTTACCTCTAGATGACCAGGAGGGAGAAAAATCATAGCTACATAGAGTAAAACAGGAATTAAAAATTGTTTAATTATGATAACCCTCTTAATTCTGGACATGTTCCAAAGTTTCCAACGACCCACTCTGGTTTCAACTTTCTGTAACCCTAACTCCCAATTTAATGAAGGTAAATTTTGGGGACCAAAAATAATTCCAAGAATCTTTAAGGGTTCAGCAGAGAAAGGAATCCCCTCAAAAAAGTTGGGGGAGGGAGCACCTGCTCCCAAAAATAAACCCCTGCTTTTCCCAATGTTTAATCTTGAATTAGAAAGAATAGAGTACTGCTGAATTTCTTGTAATATAGGAGTTAAATGTGTAGGATTTAAAAAAAAAAAAAAAAGATCATCTGCATATGCTTGTACCCGTAATTCTCTCCCTGTACCTGGTTCTTCAATACCAAACCACAAGGGGGACACTGCTAATTTCCTTAAAAGGGGGTCCAAACAAAAACATAAAGGACTGGACTAAGAGGACACCCTTTTCTAACACCAGTAGGTATCAAAAAACCCTTAGTTATTTGTCCCTGAATTACTGGGTGCACCACAGTAGAGGAATATAATAATTTAATTTGTGATATCAAGGGATCAGGGATCCTGAAAGCTTTAAGGACTACAAACAAAAAGGGGGGATACACTCTATCGAATGCTTTTTCCTGGTCCGTAGAAACCAGGAAAGCTGACCTACCATTTAATGATAAAAATTCAATCAAGTTCCTTACAATCATTAGGGCTTGTTGAATTTTTCATGTGGGCACCCCACAAAACTGGTAAGGGGATATGATCAATGAAGCATAGGACTTTAAACGATTATTTAGAATTTGTGCTAGAATCTTATAATCGGAATTTAAAGTTGTAATTGGTCTCCAAATTTGGAGAGAGGATTTATCCCTAGTTTTAAACAAAAATATCAAGAGACCTGTCAAAAAGGCAGGATGTATTTTATTAGCTTTAAAGAAATAGTTAAAAACCAAAACTAAACATTGAGAGAGCTCGGGGCCAAAAATTTTATAAAATTCAAATGGCAAACCATCCACACCAGGAGAGATGCCATTTTTTTGAATTCCTATTACTTGTTCAATTTCTACAGAACTGAAGCTGTCTTGAATAACAGGCATTTCAGCTGAAATATTACAGATATCTGTAGAATCCAGATATGCTTGAACGGTTCCTTCTGAAGGAGGGTTTAAAGGACTGTGGAATTTAGCAAAAGAGACTATAATCTCACAAATGTCTTCCACAGAATGAACTACTTTCCCTTGTGGGTTTACCAAAGAGTCCATTTGGACAGTTTGTTTTAAATTTTTGCAAACTAAAAAAGGGTCCCCAAATGGGGATTTTTGGGTACCTAATTGTAACATGGCCTGGACAGAATTTGCCCTATCATATTGGTAGAGCAACATTTCCTTTTTTAAATTATATATTTGAGAAGAGTAATCAATTTTGGAAGTGTTTGCCAATGTGAATAATTGAAACAATTGCTGTCTTAAGGACAGGTATTTAAGAAATGTATTATTTACAAAATTTTTGCCATACCTCTGAAACCAAGATTTAAAATCTGCCTTACAGTCCATCCACCATTCCACCACATCAGAATAAAGAAACCTGACAGAACACCTAGCTGCTATCAACCCACGGATCCCTGACTCAACCTGAGGGTCATTTAGCACAGAGGAATTAAGTTTCCAACGATTAGTTAGAATTTGCTTCCTCTGATGACAAATTACTTCAATAACCAACATTAGGTGATCAGAAAATTCAGTAGGTTGAATGTGAAAAGAGAAATGTGGCAAATTCCTAGATACAAACATGTGGTCTACAGTAGTATAATATTTATGTCTCATATAAGTAAAACTAGGCCCAGTTTTTTGAAATGTGTTACAATCTATCAAATCGGCAAGGTTTATAACCTGAAACAGGGCATTTGCATCACAATAAACTTTTTTTGAAGTAGGCCCCCCTCCTTTCCCATAAGGACAATTGAAATCTCCTCCAAAAATAATAATGGATGACGTGACCAGATATGGTTAAATTGCATGAAGGAGAGCTACCCTTTCTGCCTTTAATTGAGGCCCATAGATAATAAAGCGGAAATGCATATTTTGCCATAACCCGTCCAAAATCAAACGCCTTCCTGGACTTAAATCGATTAGTTTAGAGAGGGAAAATGTATAACCTTTAAATACGATACCCACCCCATCTGCAGTATCCAACCCAAAGGACCAGTATGAAGGGCCCCAGGCCCATTCCCCCTGGAAAGATCTTATCTGGTCCTCCGAGAACATCCAAGTTTCCTGCACATAACAAATGTCAAAATCTGAAACTTGAATGAAATCAAAAACTGCCTGATGTTTTAAAGGGTTTAGTAAACTATGAATATTGACTGATCCCACCTTTAATGGGATTGCAGCTTAAGCTGTCTTTTTCCGTCTTCTCTTTTTTTTCCCCCTATAGCCCACCAGTTCAGGAGTGGAAGGGGTATGAAGAGCAGCGAGAGGCAGATCAACTGTCTCAGCCAGATCCATATCAGAGGTACCATCTTCAGAGGCCAAAACCTCAAAGGGGTTAGTAGATTCTATAGACTCATGAGGGGAAGCAGATCTAGTTTTAGAAATCCTGGAGGAACACCTGGGAAGAGGAACAGAAATCTCTGCAGAGTCTTCCCCGAGGACAGGATCCCTATAACAAACTGGAACCAAGGACGCATCAGTAGAGGGATCTGCATGCGGAAGGGAAGGGGGAAAAAGGAACAGTTTCCACTAAGGGAAACATGGGGAGGGGGAACCAGTTGAATGGGACAGGGAGGGATGGGGGAAGGAGGGGCTACAGGATCTGAAAGGGGTATCAAATCTTGAGCATGCTGAATTAATAGGTCTGGACTCCTACATGAGGCATTGTTTTTGGCTGCCCATGGGCATTTGCCAAAAATATGGCCAATCTCCTCACATAAATCACATTTGGTGTGGGAGGCACATTGCAAAGTGATATGCCCCACCTCCCCACAATTGTCGCAACGTGGTCTGTCACAAAAGCTAGAAATGTGGGTCCTAGAACCACATTTATAGCATGCTTGAGGTTGACAAGCATAAAAACATACACCTCAATCGTTGCCTAACATAAAGGAATTAGGAGCATGGGAAATCCCAGTATCAGACTGCCACAGTTTAACTTTATATTTCCAACTGCCTGTCCAAAATTGTTCAGAGTCTAAAATAGCCTCTGGATCACTTAGAACATCACACTTCTGGGAGAGCCAATAGGTTATATCATCCACGTGGACCCCCTCATTCTGAAACATAACTGTTATGTATTTTATCAAAGGTTTAGTCAAGGGGATAACCACAAAGGGAGTCCACGTGGGTGAGAATTTAACCTGGTTGTACCTCTCCCAAAAGAGGTCCAGGGCATAGTGTGTGCAAAAGCTGATGTCATAATTATCTTCCCCACTGATGTTGATAAAGGCAAAAACCTCTCATGGGAAAAAATGAAGAGTCCTTTGATACACTTTTCCCCACATAATGCCTGTCTGGCCGGTGCTCAAGGCTCCCTTTATAGCTGATCCATACTGCATTTCTTCTGGGGGGGGGCAGCCTCTTTTTTTATTTTAGCAAATAAATCAGATAAGAGAGGTTTCTGAGCTTGGGGAGGTTCTTTTGGGCCACCCTTTAAGTCCTCAGCATTATCCTTTTGAGTTTCAGTTTTAGTAAATCCTCTAGTGGTAGAAGCTTCTCCAAGTTCACCTCCCTGAACGGGAGCCTGGGGGCCAGAAACCTTTCCTGGACCAGAACACTTTATATCTAGAGGGAGTTCAAATAAAATCTGAGAGTCAGGGAGTGAATTAGAAATGCCTCCAGGACGCCAAGCAGGGGAAGACTGAGAAAAGTTAAGATTAGGGTCCCAACCAGGGTCGGGAAGTCATATCCCATTAGAAGAAAATTTCCAGCCTGCCCCACTAAGGGCTTTTTGGGGGGTCCATGAATCAGATGTAGAATTTGACCCTTCTTCCAAGGCAAAAGCAGTTTGTATCTTGGCTGCAGTTGTTTCCCCTGCTGATACTTTAGGCACATTATCAATTGTTACTGTTTTCTTAGGGACAGACATAGAAGGTAAAGTTAAATGCCTCTTTGCAAGAGTTACAGCAGTCCTGCCTTCCTTTTTATTATCCTCTTTTATATTTGTGGCCAGTCCACTCTCTTTATGATTAAAGGAAAAAACTGACGCACCCTCCTGTACATTCGGTGCATGCTGATAGCTTATAGTTACAGGATTGGTGCAGGGAGATCCCGCATCCGAAATCCTGATAGTCGAGGGCTTTAGTACAAACCCTTTGCCCCTGGAGAGGGGTTCCCTTATGGGAGAAGTACTAAAGGAAGAACCGTTCTCTGTTTGTCTGGACAAATGCCAAGGAAACTTCACCTCAGGACTAACTTCTGATATAACTGGAGGAAGTTCTATAGTCAGCTCTAGGCACCCGCCTAAAGAAGCGGACAGATTGCCAGCCGATTCAAATTTTACTTCACTTGTAAGAGGAGAAATATTTTTAGAGAATGACTCACCCAGCCCTGCCTGGGCCAGAGCCTTTGATGCTACTGCATCATGAACGCTGTCATCCGGTCCTGTCAAGGGAGAGATGGACCGCGTTCCAGCTTGCAGTTTAAAAATCTGTTCCCTCAGCTCACGTTCAAGCTCTAAATGCTGAATTCTTTCATTTTCGAGCTGCTGTTGAAAGGAAATTTCTGTTGATGTTGAAATCGGGATGTACTACTCTCCTCTTTTTGAAGGTGTAGAGTCTGTATGACTTAAATCCTCGGTAGACAAGAACATTTCCGGAGTTTCAGCTCCAGCTTTAGAAATATCAAAATCATACGATTCATCACGCTGAGCCTCTAAATTCACACAGGTAGGATAGGAAGCATGCTCCCCCACCCTAGAGACATCCATCTCCTCCACAGGTAAGCTGGAAGTGGCCATCGTCTCAAGCCAAAGGGTCCCCCTACAGATGAGTAGGGGAATTTCCCCAGTGTCCTGGCCAAATTACTCCCATTCAATGAAAATACCACCAACAGCTTAATTTGGTTCAATTTCAGTTGCTTACCATCTGTGTCCCCCCTTCCCCCAGTCGCCCATGAAAAAGGGACTTCTAGGCCAGTGGGCTTACCGGGTCAACAAAATTCAATAAATAAATAAATAAACAATAAAAGCACACTTTAAGAAAGTCAAGATGTGTCATGGGACTCCATCAGTGGTAAGTCAGGACGACAATACCCTTACTTTGGGACAGGAGGTAAGGCCTTTTAAGCCACCCTCTACTTTCTTGCCACCTGGTGTTTGAACGTGCCTGTGAACAGGGGTTCAAGGATATATTGGACAGAGACAGTAGACCCACCTTTGTCAATATGACGCATTCTGAATCCATGGCATTGAAATTGCTTATGGAGAATGATAATTTAGTAATTAAACCTGCGGACAAAGGGGAGTTCTAGTGTAGTAATGTCCACTGAACAGTACACAGCAGAAATTAAGACACCTTCAGGATACCTCATTTTATAAAAAAAAACTTTGGAGTGATCCTACCTTTTTATTCAAAAGGGAGGTAGATTCTTTTTTATTTAATGCAGAATCGAATGGTATTATTGATCATGATGAGTTGTCATTTCTTACTGTGGAACAGCCTATTAGAGCCAGTATCTGTACCCTGCCGAAAATACATAAAGCTTGGCATAATCCTCCAGGACAACCAATAGTGGCAGGAATTGGCTCCTTAGTTGAGCCACTTTCATGATATGTGGATTCACATATTAAAGGTTATATACCTGCATTAAGATCATATGTGCAGGATACTACACACATTTTGGAAGTCCTGGAGGATATGCAATCAGAGAAGGTTTGGTTATTAGTATAAATGGACATTTGTTCATTGTACAGCAATATTCCACACAGAGATGGATTGGAAGCCCTATGGTACTGGTTAGATCTTGATTCTCAGTTGTACAATGGAAAAAATGAATTCCTTCTTGAATGTGCAGAACATGTGCTTACCAAAAACTGTTTTCTTTTTCAGGATACACATTTCCTACTGGTCAAAGGGACAGCAATGGGGGAAATGTTTGCCCCCAATTATGCTAATCTCTATTTGGGCAAATGGGAAACAAAATATGTCTATGATGGCCAGGTCAATCCTTTTTTGGATAGGATTGACATGTGGTATTGCTTTATAGACAACATATTTATGGTGTGGCATGGTAGCAGGAGTGAGCTAAATCAATTTGTCTCTTATTTGGAGGCAAATAATAAAAATCTAAAATTCACCGTAAAGTGTGATTCTGTGTCTGTCCCCTACCTGGATCTTACAATAACGAAGAAAGGTGATGGCACTTATGTAACCAACCTATACAGGAAGGACACAGACAGAAACTCACTATTACATGCCACGAGCTGCCACCCACAACATTTAAAAAAGAATATCCCCAAAGCCCAGATGTTAAGACTTCGTAGGAACTGTAGTAATGATTCTGATTTTATGATTAATGCTTCTGAGATGTGTACTAGATTTATGGCTAGAGGCTATGGTGCTGATACGGTGTATAAAGCATATAGTGTTGCCCTAGAACAAGACAGGAAGAAGCTCCTTACAGTAAAAGATCACAAAAAAGATACCTCTAGGATAAATTTTATTACCAAATACACCAGGCACACAAGAGGCATAGAACAAGTCTTAAATGATAACTGGCATATTTTAAGATCTGAACTATTGCTTAAAGCAAGTGTAAAAGAAAAGCTTAGAATGGTATACAAATGTGGGCAGAATTTAAAGGATAAATTGGTCCACAGTTATCAAGTTTCAGTGTCTCCTTGTGTGCCTGATGGCAATTGGTTACCATCATTGCCACATGGTAATTTTCACTGTGGCAACTGCAAATGTTGTACTTCAATTCTGAAAACCAACACATTCACTACAGCTAATAATACAGAAGTGTATAAGATAAATCACTTTAACTGTAGTGCAGATAACCTGGTGTATCTGGCAACCTGTGAGTGTTCTGCATTTTATGTTGGCACAACAACAAGACCTTTTAAGGTCAGGATAGGTCAATTCAGGCTGAAGATCCTTCAGATGCACTAGCTAACCATTGTAGAATGGCAAGAAACACTGGTCATACCTTTAAATTCTGTGTGATAGAGAAGGTAACAGTGGGGCCAAGAGGAGGTAACCTCAAAGATAAGCTTAAATATAGAGACTCATTCTGGATCTTCACATTAGGGGCATTGGATGCACCAGGCCTCGATGATAGAATCAAGCTGTTGGCTTGCATTAGGAGATAAAGAAAAAAGGAAATGCAGTACCAGGTTAGGTAACAGTATTTGCTAGTACTAATGATGTGATGGTTGTATTAGATAGATGATTGTACTTTGACATTGTTTATTTTTTGTTGTTGTCCTCAGGTCCCTAATGATGTGTTGTACCACCATGTTCCTGAAAGCTTTACAAAACAAAACAAAACAAAAGAAGGAATTGTTTCAAGTTTCAAGCACGGATTTTATTGGTGCTATAGAACACTAGACCAAATCCACCTTTATTTCTCTTGATTATATATAAGAAGTAGATATTGTGCCTTAATGAAATTAGAAAATTATGTGCTAGTTCCTCAATGCAGGTTTTACTATATTTTAATAATAATTTAAGGTTATTTAATCTTTATGCATCCCAGTGTTGATTTTTCGGTGGTGTTAGTATACACATATGTATATAAATGCACTTTTCATTGTTTGTTTGGTATTCATACTATCCCTTCAAGGGACCACAATTATATAGGTCTCATTATGTGAATGGACCACCCCCTGATGACATACTAGTTGCGAAACCGGTTGGGGCTCTGTTTGCTGCTATACCTGGATGATATGTTGCTGGCATTTTGCCTTTCAAACTATTTTTGAAATAAAGCCTTTTTTGCTCATAGTTCTGGAGTAGTGCCGGTTTTTGTTGTTGCTTTATTTATCTTTTTTACCGAGCACACTCCGTTGGCAGCTGTAGCTGTTTTTGTTGTTTTGTAATCTGTGGCACCAGGGGGAATGGGCCAGGTGGCAAAGGTGCTGTGAGGAAACGGGCAGATACCGGTGGCAGCGGGAGAACACTGGGAGGCATTAAAGGTAAGCCCCATTTGGGGGGGGTGTTACACTCTCCCCTGCCTAGGAAAGCTTGGCATCCGTGCCAAGTCTATAATAGACTGGTAACCATTAAACACATTACTAGATATACTTTTACTAAAGATAAACACTTATACTGGTATACGTTTTGGTTAATACTCTATTATAAGCAGATATATCTGAATAGCCATTTTCTTTTATAACAGCCTAGCTAGGCATATAGTAACTATTTACAGGGTAGCATGCTATAATTTTATTTTTTTATTTTATTTGAATCTAGGATTACAAGTACCTTTGAGCCAAGGCTCTTTTACAAAGGTTCCATGTCAGTTGAGGTACAATTCAAACAAGACATTGAATAACTGTATAACAGTGGGTTACAGGCAGTTACATACAGTTTTATACATTCAATACAGTGGCAAAAATGCCAGAAGGAGGTCTGGTAACAGGGTTGACACATTATGGAGGAGAGACACACTAGTGGGGTGTAGCCATAGGCATGTGTCAGATATCAATTAAAGTGCTACAGGGGGGTAGGGAAGGAGGGTGGGAGGATGGGAGGATGAATGGGTGTATGGGATAGAGGGAGTTGGGGGAGAGGGTTAAGTGCTAGGTGGAAAGAGCAAAGAGGAGAGGGGAGAACAATTAGGAAGGACAGTCACAGGAGCTAGATGCAGACAGGATGTGATGGAGACTGGATTTGAATGGATCAAACTTTGGCATTGAGGCGATGTCAATGTTGAGACCATTGAACCAGCTGGGAGCTCTGTGCGTAAACGATCTTTGCCCTTGTGTGGTGCAGAAATGCGGGATATGCAGAAGCTGGGATTCAGAGCCCCTGGTGATGTGAGTAGTCCGCGCTGGGCAGAGGAGAGCTTGCACACCTGGGGGAGCTAGGTCTAGTGTTATTTTCTTTCTCATAAGGCAGGTTTGGTACTTGATCCGGTTTGAAAGTTGAAGCCACCTAGTCTGTGCGTAGAGATCACACGTGTGGGTGAGGCGATGGGTGCCAGTTATGAGACGGCAAGCTTTGTTTAGTGCAATGGATATGTGCCTGAGGGTGGTGGCAGAGGCAGAGCCATAGATGATCAGGCCGTAGTCGATTATTGAGATTACTGAGCTCTGTACTGCAATCCTTAAGGCATCTGAGGTAAGGCATTGCCTGTGCCTGAAGAGTAGACCAGTGCAAGTACTGACAACCTTGGCAATGTTGTCAATGTGCGTAGCATATGATAGGTTATAATTGATGGTAATACCTAGATATTTAAAGGATTGAACCTCTTCGAGGGTTGCACCAAGGCAGTTTTTAATCGTGATGAGATTGAGTCTGTGTTTGTTGTGCAGGCTGCAGATGAGCATGGACTTGTTTTTTTTGTAATTGAGAACCAATTTATGTGTACTAAACCAAGTTTCAATCAAGGTGAAGGCAAGCTGTAGATTCTTTTGAAGGTGGCCTGGATCCTTGTGAGTGGAGAGGATGATGGTGTTGTCAGCATAGAGGAGGATTTGTGCTGGACACGATTGTGGAAGATCATTCAGAAAGAGGTTAAAAGAAGTGGCCCAAGAATGGAGCCTTGAGGAACTCCTGAGTGAACAGGACGTAACTGAGAGAACATCAGCTATTGTCATTCTTTGGGAGTGGTTCTCCAAGTAGCTCTTGAACCAGGTAGCAGACTCAGGTGAGAGCCCAGCAGAACATAGCTGTGTGATTAATAGATTATGATATACAGTGTTAAAAGCCTTGGTTAGGTCAATGAAGACCGACCCGGTTAGGAGGCTGTTATCCAACGAGCTGTGGATAGCATCGGTGAATTCAAGGAGGGCTGATATAGTACTGTGACCTGTATGGAAACCATGTTGTTGGGGGCAGAGGATGTTGTGTTTGTCCAGGTATTCCATTAGCTGGTCACATACCATACATTCAATGGCCTTAGAGAGGGGGGGCATATGGAGATAGGCCGGTAGTTCACATACAGATCCTAAATAAATAACTTAAATCTTAGCCCTTGGATGTTCTATAATAACTGAAAGCAATGTCATGATATTTTAAATCTACTTGGCATACTTCAGCAGGCTCAGAATTACATTTTCACATCAGACAGTTAGAATTGCAATTTTTCAGTTTAAATCAGTCTGTTACCACCGTTACTTTTGGATTTCACCTTTTTTCCTATTTTTACCTTTACACCCCTCATTATGCTGAATGGGCACCTTAGCTTGGGTGGAGGCTTTGGTTTGGGTGGAGGCAGTGAACACAATTTTGGGCAAGGAGTTGGGCGTAATAGATACTCCTTTATGCACAACGTTCATGGGTAAGTTAACAGGCTGTACTGGAGTGTCATACGTAAGCTTTAGGATTGGTTTTACAGATCTTTCTGAGTGGCGTTGCAAAGTTGGCACTAGCAGCTTGCACTTCCACTTCAGCATTCGGGTGATCAGTCCCAGTCCATTGTCCAGCAATGAAACAGCTTCAGAAGAAATGGGTTCCACTGCACTTTCATGGGGTTCAGTACTAGTTTCCAGCTCTTTGGCTTGAGCACCACAATCACTGTCTGGCTATTTAACTTGGATATCACTGTTACTCTCTCTCGCTTGGGCTCACTGTCATTTGTCCGAGGTATTTCTACAAAATCAGAATCATCCAGGACACATCTCACTGGTTCTTGAACAACATTACTTTCATTAGCATGAAACAGTTCACTTAGCCCACTTAGTTCAGCAACACTTTTTATGGTCACTTGGAGATTTACTACTTGCTTCATTCTGTTTATGTTCACTGATTACAGTTAATTCCACCATACAAAGGGAATCAGCCTCTTCAAGATCCACACTGTGAGCATCAAGTCCTGGAGGTTCAGGCACAACTGATAAATTGGAATCGGTTAGAACCACTGGATTTTCAGAGTCATCACCATAGTTAATGGAGGGAAATCCCTGGAACACTCTTTCAAGTTCAAGGGATAGGTAGAAGGCATTACAAAACTCACTTTCATCATCATGTTCAGACTCAGAATTTCCAGCATTTACAGTGTTTGCAGGATTGGAGACATTACTGTCAGGGGCAACAGGCTGGGAAGCAGGAGTTTGCAGATCTTGTTGCTTGGCCTTAGTAGCAGACCTAGTCACAGGGCACTGAGCAGCTTCAGTCTCTTGAACATTATTAATTGGCCAATATGTAACAGGTGATTTGCATGAATGGTTTTGACAGCATGAGGGTCCCCTCTGGATGCACTTTATACACAGGCAGATCATTGAGCTTACTGACTACTATATAAGGATGTGACTCCAGTGGTCAGCTATTTTGTGCTTATCGGAAGTCCAAAGTTTTTCATTAGTACCCTGTCACCTGGTTGGAGTTCTTGGGCCTAACACGTTTCTCATGATGAGTTTTTTGGCCAGGTTTTCTTGCTGCCATGGTATTTGCAAGCTGATAGGCATGATCTAATTGAGCTTTTAACTTTTGACATACTGCAGGTAGTTTTCTGACTGAACACCATCAAGAGACACTCCAAAACATACGTCAACCAGAAGGCAAGCTTCTCTGCCAAACATAAGGTGGTACGGTGAAAAACAGTAGCATCGTTTTTGTAGAATTATAGGGATGGACAAATGTGCTTATTTGTTGGCTCCACTTTGGCTTATCTTTTGGATGCAGGGTGCCAAGCATATCGAGTAAGGACATTTAAATCTCCAGGTCGTGGATCTCCTTGTGGATTATAAGGAGTTGTTCTGGATTTTCTTACACTCCATAGGGACAACAGTTCTTTAATAAGTCTGCTTTCGAAATCCTGGCCTTGATCTAAATGGATACACTTGGGGGGGGGGGCACCATAATATACGAAAAACCTTTCATCGAGAACTTTGGCTACAGTTGAGGCCTTTTGGCCTTTGGTTGGATAGGGCTGCACATACCTCGTGAAGTGATCTGTGACTACTAACACAATAGCAATGCTTTTTGAATCTGGCTCCAAACTAAGATAATCGATGCAGATGAGTTCCATTGGTGCACTTGTAGTAATATTGACTAAAGGGCTGCTCTTTGTGGTGGAGCTTTGCACTGAAGACACCTACTGCAGGTTTTAACATGTTAGAAACATAGAAACATAGAATTTGAAGGCAGATAAGGACCGCTTGGCCCACCTAGTCTGCCCATTTTCCTACCTAACAGATAAACTGCAGATCCTAGTTAACCAACAGCTTACTTCCTCCTACCCCCCACTAGGACTGCTTTATGCCTGTCCCATGCATTCTTGAAGTCCCCCACTGTTCTTGACTCCACAACCTCCTCAGGGAGGCTGTTCCATGCATCCACAATCCTCTCAGTGAAAAAATACTTCCTCACATTACCTCTGAGCCGTCTCCCTCTATCTTCAAATTGTGCCCCCTTGTTCTTGCACATCTCTTTTTCTGGAAGATGCTACCCTCTTGACTTTGTTAATTCCCTTGAGATACTTGAAAGTTTCTATCATGTCCCCTCTCCTTCTTTCCTCAAGGGTATACATATTAAGTCCTTTAGTCTTTCTTCAGATGTCTTCTGGTGCAGACCCTGCACCATTTTGGTTGCCCTCTCTGGACAGCCTCCACTCTGTCTATGTCTTTGCGGAGATGGGGTCTCCAGAACTGCACACAGTACTCAGATGGGGTCTCACCAACTGTCTGTACAGAGGGATAACAACTTCCTGTTTTCTACTATTGATGCTCTTCCTATGCATCCCAATATCCCCCAGCCTTCCTTACTGCCTACTCACATTGCTTGCCCACCTTTCGGTCATCTGATATAATTACCCCCAGGTCCCTTTCTATTTTTACTGTTATCAGTATCTCACCCCCATTGTGTACGCTTCCCCTGGGTTTTTGTTTCCCATGTGCATTACCTTGCACTTCTTTGCATTGAATCTGAGCTGTTATACATTTGACCATTCCTCCAACCTTGCCAAGTCCCTTTTCATCCTTTCCACTCCATCTTGTGTATCAACCCTGTTGCAGATATTTGTGTCATCTGCAAAGAGACATACTTTTCCTTCCAGTTCCTCTGCAATGTCACTTATAAAGACATTAAAAGGACCGGTCCCAGTACTGAACCCTGCGGTACCCGCTAGTAACCTCCTTCTTCACTGTGTACTCCATTTACTACTACTCTTTAGTCCTGTTGTCTAGCCAATTTTTATCCAGGCTACCACCTTGGGACCCACCCAAGGCTGGCTATCTTGTATATTAATCTTTTGTGTGGGACTGTATCAAATGCCTTGCTAAAATCTAGGTAGACCATGTCCATAGCCCCTCCCTGGTCTACTACTTTGGTCACCCAGTCAAAGAAATCTATTAGATTCGTCTGACATGACCTTCCCATCGTGAATCCATGCTGCCTTGGGTCCTGTGCCCCACTGGCCTCTAGGTACTCAACAATTCTTTCCTTCAGAAGTGATTCCATCATTTTCCCTACCACTGAGGTCAAACTAACTGGTCTGTAGTTTCCTGCCTCTGTCCTGCTCCCACTTTTGTGAAGAGGAATCACATCTGCCCTCCTCCAGTCCTCGGGTACCACCCCATCCTCCCATGATTTGTTAAAGAGAGTAGTCAGCGGTGCCACTAGTTCTACCCTTAGTTCTTTTAGAATTCTGGGTGAATCCCATCAGGCCCCATTGCTTTGTCCACCTTCAATTTTATTAGTTCTTTCAGAACCCTTTCTTCTGTAAATGGACTGGTATCACCCCGTCTTCAGAGTGTTTCTCTTGTTTGGTTTAGGTAACTCCCTCCTCTTCCTTTGTGAATACTGAGCAGAAATATTCATTCAGTATCCCTGCTTTTCACTGTCACCCTCTACCCACATTCCCTTCCCTTTATTAAGCTTCAGTATCCCTCCTTTGGTCTTTCTTCGCTCTCTAATGTACCTATAAAAGGTCTTATCCCCCTTCTTAACAGAATTGGCTATCCTTTCCTCGGTTTGGGCCTTTGCTATTCTGACTGCCTTCCCAGCCTCTTTCTGCTTTAACTGATAAAGTTCTCTGTCCTGCTCCTTCTCTGTTTCCTTATATTTCCTGAATGCCGTCCTTTTCTCCTTAACCTTCCCAGCCACCTCTTTTGAGAACCATAGCGTTTTTTTCCTTCATTGTGTTTTATTGATTTGCTTTACACAAAGGCTTGTTGCCTCTGTGATGGCTGTTTTGATCACACCTCATTGTTCCTCCACCCCTCCTTCTTGCCTGTTTGCTAGTGCTTTTCTGAGGCACTCTCTCATTTTCCCAAAGTCAGCCCGCCTAAAGTCCAGTACTCTTGCTTTTGTATGGCTTGATTGTATGGCTGTGTTTATCGTGAACCACACTGTTTGGTGGTCGCTTGTTCCCAGATGGCTGCTCACTTCTAAATCTGAGATTCTTTCTCCATCCCCATTTGAGAGTACCAGATCTAAGATTGCTCCCTTCCGAATGGGTTCCAATACTAGCTGTCTGAGGCATACCCCTGTAGGGCATCCAGGATGACCCTGCTCTTGGATGTGCCTGCAGCAAAGGTGCTCAATTAACATCTGGCATATTCAGGTCCCCATCAACAATATCTCCCTTTTTCTGCCATTCTAAGAAAGCCTTCTATCATTTCCTTGTCCATACCCTCCCTGAGATGGGGTCTGTATACAACCCCATGCGGATTGTGGTGCCATTTCCTGTCTCCAGGGTGACCCAAAGTGCCTCATCTGCTCCCTATTTACTCTTTAGTTCTGTTGCTTTGATCCCTTCCTTTATATGAGAGCTACTCCTCCTCCTCTTTACCCTCCCTGTCCCTCCTGTAGATTGTGTATCCTGGTATGTTGACATCCCAGTCATGGTTCTCTGTGTACCATGTTTCTGTGACTGCCACAATATCCAGGCAACCTCTTCCATCAAGGCCACTAGTTCAAGGAGCTTGTTACACAGACTACGGGCATTGGTACTCATCACCCTCCACTTTTGATAGCCTTACCCCTTTTAGCTCCATTTCTGTCCTTACTGCCTTTGCCTTTTTTTACATTTAAATCTGTTCTGCTCCCTAATAACTTCTGTACCTTGGTGTTTACCTCACTAATCACCATGTTTTGTGGGGGGAGGCTCGGATTTCCCTGCTCCTTTCAGTGCCTCCCCCCTTGGCTAGTTTAAATGCTTGCCAATGAAGCATTTAAACCTCTCACCTAGGATCCTGGTTCCCCCTGGACAGATGCAGACCATCACACCAGTATAGGTCTGCATCCCTCCAGGTGGCTCCCCAGTCCCCAATGAAGCCAAAACCCTGAGCTCCACACCAGTTTTTCAACCACTCATTGAATTCCCTGGTGAGAAGTGCCCTAGCATCTCCCTTGCCATAGACAAGCAGCACCTCCGAGAAGGTTACCGTATGCGCTACTTATCTAAGGCCCTTCCCAACTCTACAAACTCCTCTTGCACTGCTCTGATCCCATTCCTAGCCAGGTCATTTTTTTTTTTTTTTTTTATTTATTTAGTTGTTTAACCAGGTATAGCACACTAAGCTGGAAGCTTTTTTACAGGAGCGACCTGGGAGCGCAAGGAGGTTAAGTGACTTGCTCAGGGCCACACAGTATGCAAGTGGAAGCTGTGGGATTCAAACCCAGGTCTGGTCTGCTGGATGTCACCAGATTTGCAGCTCAGAGCCTTAGACCACTGCACTGTACTGCCTCCTCATTTGTCCCTAGGTGGACAATGACATCCAGCTCCCTTCCTCCCTCTTGCAGCTCCTCCCACAATCCTGAGGATTCGCTTCCTGTCCCTCCAAGCCGTGGTGCCAGGAAGGCACCTCACCTCCTCTCCCTTCCTCCCCATGTCTACCCTTACCCCTCCCCTTCTCCCCATGTCTTGATGTTCAGGCCCATCTTTAGCCAGTAGAAGTGTGAACGGGCTAGATCCAGAGTTCTTTCACTACCCAGATGTCCCATTTCATCATGATATGCTTTTAATATAATATTTTTGAAATTAGATGGCAATACTAGCTGTTTTCTTACAACTTCACCTTGGTTGTCAGTAAGCTCTCTGTACAATAGCTGCTCTCAAAGTTTGAGTTTAGGTCCTTCTTGAAGAAGTAAAGCAGTTTTGGGGTCACTGGACCATATTTTGGAGACATCTTCCCCCTTACTTAAAGTTTCGACTACTGGTCTGATTATTGGATCATTGTGCTGTTCTTTTCGGATGTCAGCTGGAGTTAGCTGTGGCAAAGAACTCAAGTCTAAGGCTGCAAAATAACAGTAGGCAACTAGTATACAAGTCTTTGGGGTCCCAAGCAACCTGCCAGACAGTTTACAGTTTCAAGGACAAGATTTCTTCCTGGTCAAACTTGTTGCATATTGCTTTTACCGATTGCTCAGAAATATGCACCCACTGTTGGTCAGAAGCAGGTTCGTGAGAGCACATCAGCATCGATGTGATTTAAGCCTGGTCAGTAGTCCACCACATAATCATATGTTGCAAGGTGGAAAGCCATCTGTATCTGGTAGCAGCTAATTTGGCTGTTGTTTGTACATATGTTAATGGATTTTATCTGTTTTGACTAAGATTTTGGCATCATGCAAGTATTCATGAAATTGGTCAACTACTACATAGAAACATAGAAACATATAGAAACATAGAAACATAGAAACATAGAAGTTGGATTGCAGATAGTGACCGCAGGCCCATCCAGTCTGCCCATTTCTTTTTCTATCTTATAAATGTGCATCGGCCTTTGCTATGTCAGTGACCTATCTATTCATAGTCATTTGTATTACTACCCACTTGAGAGCGAAATTCCAATTCATGTACTGGATAGTTTTTTCTGAAGGTGTCAGACTTCTACTAGCAAAAGCTACTGGCCATAATCCTTCTAGGTACTCTTGATAAAGTATGGCTCCAAGGCCACTCAGGCTGGTATCTGTATGTAACAAGTAGGGCTTTGATGGATCAGCATAAGCAAGTACAGGAACGTGAGTTAATCTGTATATTATTTCCTCAAAAGCAGTGTCACAATCTGGAGTCCATCTCTGTCCAAACGGCTCATTGGGTCTGAAACAGGTCTTCATAGTCTCTTTGTGAGAATCTGTTTTAAACTTTTTGTGAGTAGGTGGACACCCTTGAGTTAAGTTTAACAGAGGGAGGATTACCTTGGTGTAGTCCTTGACAAATCGGCGGTAATAGCCACAGAATCCAAGAAACCTTTGAAGTTCTCTCAAGTTGTTGAGCTTTGGCCAGCTGGTTAATGTTTCCACCTTACTGGGGTCTGTTTGTATGCCTTCTGATGACACAATGTGGCCTACATATTTGACAGAGCTTTGGAAAAACTGGCATTTATCAATTAATAACTTTAGACCGAATTCTTCAAGTCTGTCCAACACTTTAAATAAGCGAGCCTCATGCTCCTCGAGAGTTTTGCCAAAGACTATGGCATCATCAAGGTAAATGAGACATTCCAAGAGATTCATATCTCCCACAGCACACTCCATTAATAGTTGAAATGTTGTTGGTGCTCCTGATATGCCTTGGGGCATGCAAAGGAACTCATAGAAACCCAAGGGACAAATTAATGCAGTTTTCTCCCTATCCTCTGGAGCCATTGGGATTTGACAGTATCCACTTGGAGGTCAAGGACTGAGAACCATTTACCCATTTAGACAGTCCAGGGTGTCATGTATGCATGGCATTGTATACTGATCAGGCACGTTCTTTTGTTAAGGATCCTGTAATCAACACACATACGGACAGAGCCATTCTTTTTCCGCACCACAACAATTGGAGGCGACGGGCTGCATGATCCTTGAATGATGCTAGCCGCTAATATCTCTTGTAGATGATGTCTGACATCGATGATGTCAGCAGGAATCTAAACATGTAGACCTCTCCGAAGGGTCTCTCTCATCGCAGGCGAATGTGGTGTTCAGCACCGTGACACACCCAACATCCCATTCCTTGAAGGAGAATACCGTGGTTCTCTGAGCCAGCTTTTCACTGATTCTGGTTCTCCAGCTGTTTGGAATAGGTGAATCTCCAAAATCAAATGTGTCAGGTGATATCTCACGCCCTTTTTCAGTTTTACACTTGTATGGGAGCACTGCAGTGTCAGCACAATAGACTTTAGCCAGGGTGCATCCTCTGTGTACCGTGATATCTCAGTCTATAACATTTTGTATCTGTACCACCACTCTCCGGGCATAAGCATGTGCCTGAGCCAGAAGCACACTGGGCTTAATCAGCAGTTCTTCAGGTAATTTTCCCTCATCTGGGCCATCCAGCATCAGAATTTTGTTGGTGACATCTTTTCGCAGCTGCACTTCATCACTGACATAGCATTTTGCCTTTGTGGGTAACGTGATAGTAGCAGAATCTTTTTTCCAGACTATCCCAATAGGTTGATCTTTGTCACTCTGCTCGGGGTGCATTTGTTTGTCATAGGCCTTTTGGATCATGGCATGAACACGCAGGGCTCTTTCGGTCTTCTTCTTCTTCTACCTTTCTTCACATAACTGGGCCAGGCACCCAAACATGTGTGCGTTGGTGCCAATCAGTACAGGAATACCATTGTAAAGTCCAGTGGAGGGGCATACTAGGGCTACGCCTCCTCACAGAATCTCCCACGCTAGCCAGAGAGGATGGAGAAGGAAGCCATACTTTTAAGTAACCGAGATATGGATACGACTTTTCACTCAACCCCTAAGCATGGGTCCATCGAGAGGTTGTAATGGGTGGTCAGATAAATGCTGCTCATACTAGTCTTGGAAAATTATTGTGACTTGAAACCCATTGTCTAAAATGGCTCAAGCCAGGATTCCGTCTATATGTACAGTGGTGTCCATGGAAGGGCCTACCAATTGGGACCAGTCCAGAAGAACATTAGCAGGAACTTGGACGGATGACCTAACCACGAAGAAATTGGATTTGGGATTGCCTGAACCTCCTCTGCAATCATTTCCTGCACCCCTATGCACTTGCTTTGCTTTTAGGAGCACCTCCTATATGTTGACCACCTTTTCCAGGTCCATTTGAGACCGGCAATCTCTTTTCTTATGCCCATCTTTCCCATAATTGTGAAAAAATGTACTTTCCTTGGTCTGCTTTGGCTGTAACATTGCATTAGGAGCTGGTCTCCATTTGCAGATAGGGGGTTGGGAGGAGTACACATTTGGTGATGAAGCACTGACAGCAGAAAGTCTTAGTTCGACCTGCTCCTCTTTCTACGGTGTTGAGGGTGGCACAATACGTCTCAGAAATTTTCTTTTTTTTTTTTAATCTATTTCGCTCCGGTCACGGCTTGTGGGACCTTCCCTCGGGCATCCAGTCCTTTATCCTGCCCGCCTGTGAATCCCTCACAGCCTGTGCCTCCTCTCTTCCCCCCCTGCAGCCAACACCCCCGGTTTCACCCACCCAGGGAGGGTAGCCCTCACCTCTTTGGGCTCTCTTCTAAGTCAGACTCCAGCTGCAGGTGGGCCAGGAGGGAGGAACTGGAATGCCAGCCGAGGAGAACCCAACAGAGGGCATGGGGGACAGGTGCCATCGCCTGTCCCACAAGCCAGTCTTTTCCTTGTTCTGTGCTGGTTCCCCCACCCCTGCATGGGCACACCCCAATGCTCTAGCACATGGCAACCCTACCAGCATCGCCATGCTGATCTCGTGATGCCCGCTTGCTGCGATGTCCCCTGGTTCCACCGGGCCGCTGCACACCGAGCTGACCCAACCTATTCTCCTGGGGAGGAAAACACCACTAGGGCACTCCATCCTCAACATGCCCTGCTGACCCACCAGTACTCAAGCTCATTCCCGAACTCGGGTCACCAGCATAGCACGAGGTGTGGCGCCAGCACCTCAACCCTCAGCGCCACCGGGCCAGCCTCAGAAATTTTCTTAAAGTAGCAGTCAATTCACTTATTTCAGCCTTTGAGCTGCCATCAGCAGGGGGTACCTGAGCGTGGAACCCCACTCCCATAACAGATGCACTATGAGAGGGGTCGTAGTCTTTATCCATGGAAGCAACCTTGGTAGGGGCACCTGCTTTCATTTCTCTGAATTCTCTCAGCAGCTCTATCCAGGGTGGGGTATCCTTAACAGTCTGAGTGCTCATCCAGCATTACGCTCCACCCTTGAACTTCACACGGATCATCACCCTCCGTACCCGAGGTGCCAGATATGTGAGGGGGCCCCCAGAGTGGGCTCCTTTGTTTGACCCCCCCCGGATCTCTTTCATTAATTCATCATAGAGGGGAATCCAGCCGTCTGCTAGCCATAACTTAAGCAACAATAATTTTGAGAATGGAGCAGACTTAAGTATTTGGTCCAACCTAATTCGATCCAGCTTGTTTGGAGCCACACTACCTTTCCTAAGGCATTTCTGTAAGGCCTTTTCAAGCCGAGGTACATACATTGACAAGGACTCCCCTTGGCATTGATGAGTTGTTTTAACCCTCCTACACAGATCCTCGTCTGAGTCTGTGCTCCCAAATACATTTTCCAAAGCAGACAAATAGTCCTGTGCAGTTGCCCCTGGATCATTAGCCTGCTTGGAGTGGATAGTAGCCAGAGTGGGACCCTGGAGACTTTCACTCAACCTTTTTTTTTCTCCGCCTCAGAACACTGCCATTCAGGCACTGGGGGGGGGCAACATAGTCTATCCATGTCTCCCAATAATCTTCCCCATTAGGTGTGGGTAGAATACCTGAAAACACTCGCAGCCTGTGGTAAGAGTCATGACTAACTGTGGGCACAGGCGTGGGTATAGGCACTGGAGTGGGCATGGGAGCTGGTGTAGGGGCAGGTATCAGAACTGGTGTAGGTATCAGGGAAGAAACATCCCCCAGTGGCAGGAATAGCTTTTTGAAGTCCTCGAGGATTTTGCTCTCATCCAGTAACAATTTGCAAACTTCTCCTCAAAGATTTCAGATAAGGGTGGAGCTCATTTCTGAGGGATCTTCACTATCTTTAGTTACTACCTCCAGGTGGCGGGGACCCATCTATGGCAATAGCTTTGGACACCTAAGTGCTGTCCACGGGTTGCTACACTCCACTAAAGCCATTAGGATTTGCAGTCAAGTCAGCATGTCAGTTTACCACTACTTTCCCAGACATTCAATTTTTTAAAGTACCCCTCTATAGCACCTTTACTAGTGTCCAGGGTATACCTAGTATTAACAAAGCATTTTGAGGTCAATTTATGCCCCAGATAACAATCAACCAACTGAGGCACAGCCATTTTTTCAGTGGTACCCATTAATTTTCTAGTTGTAATTTTTGATGTTGGCCACTAGGGGCACTAATCCCAATGGTGCCTCCAAAGATGTAAGCCTGGCACTGTTATACCAAGGGCTACTACCCCTGCCTGCTACCCCTGACTGCAGTGTCTGAGGGACCTGGGTTCGCGATCAGGGGTCACTGTGGTGTCATTACCAACAGTAAAGCTACAGTTATGGTGCCTCCACCCAGAGTAATGATTTAGTGGGTTAGATCTTGAACTGGTACAGTCCTCTGGGAAGCTGTACCTACCCACAGCCCCACCTAGTGGCCCCACATTTGAAATTACAATAATCACCTTGCTTTGCATTCAATTCACAGTCAGTAGACAGTAATAATAATGTGCTCACACATTTCACTTACCACCAGGGCTGGATCATGCAGCTGCCCTGAGACTCCCTGGAAAATAAGATCAGCAATGCAGCAATACAATCTTACCACTGTAACTCAACTAATAATATACACACTAACCAGGTTAAATATGAAAAAAGACAACCGGATTTATTTAAGGGCAGTGAACAAGGGAGGGGCGTGAATCTAGCAGAATGATTAGCAATCTGATTTAAATAAGTATTGTTCAGCATGCACTGTAAGTCCCAATTAGACAGTTCAACAACCCAGGGTACCCAGTATGTCATGCAGGCTAGCCTGAAGCGTTGCCGGCATTGCAGCTGTTGTTGGTTTCCTTAAGAAAGGAAAACAGTTAAACATGTACTCAACCCAATTATTTGTAATCCAAGCCAGATGGCTCAGTCCATTGCAACAACCCCATGAAAGAGACAATTAGTTGGTACCACAGTGATATTTGCTTTTGTTGCAGGGAGCTACCCTGATTTGTACTCACGCTACCAGAACCTGGATGCAGGACAGACGAGATGTTGGCCTCGTGGTGATGATCTGAGAGAGGTCAGGAAAGCAGGGTCAACATGGCTCACCTCCAGGTGGTCGCTACCTGCTCTATGGTGTTGGGCGGAGGTGAACCCCAGGCCGATCTTTTGCCGAGAAGGTCTCTGATGCATGAGTAGTGGCTTAGGCCAAGATGGCAGGGTCCCAGGCAGGATAAACAGTTCTGCAGAAGTTCATGATCTTCTGCTGCTGAAGCCTGCAGTTGGCATAACAGATCTGACCGTGGTGAACCAAATTGTGACCCACGAAACACATTCAGTACATTTAAATCACTAACTTCTTTAGACAACGGTTCGCATTCAGTCCGGTTGCAAATTGACAGCTTCACTGCGCAAACCTTTCAATCCGAAAGAAATTCGATCACAAGCTGGGCTGATTGCTTCTGGAGCAAGTCTTTGGTCCAAATCACAAATTGCATTAACCACTTCTTTCTTCTGCCGCAGTTCCAAGGCTGGAAATCGGATAGGTCCGACTTCTGCAATAGGCAGTTTGAACTACTGGAGAACGTGGCAGGAAGGCCAGTGGAGCCTCTTCTCACCAATTCCCCTATGCTTCTTCAGGGAGCAGCTGCTTGAAAGCTCGAGCTGTTCACTCTTCAACCTCCAGCTCTAACTGATTCACTGCTTCAGGCAGTTCTGGGCATTTCCCTTGTAATACAAAAGGTTTGGTTGGCTGCCCAAGCGGTCAGAAAGAGTTTGAGTATTTTTATTGGACAGCATTTGGGCACCCAAAATTATAACTCCTTTTTCCCACAAATCTCTGGCACTGTCCCAGGAGACCCTCTGTTAAATGCTGGCTCCCGACTGGCTAATGGTTGCAAAGATGGAGTCCGAGAACACTGTCTTTATAGCAGTGCACACAGTGTCCCACATATGAAGTCCTGGTGCAGCCAGTGAAAGTACTTTAATTAAATAATAGCCCCATAGTCAGTTAGCCCCAACAGTTCCCTCATGCATACATTTATTATTTTGATCTAAATCCCATTTGTTTTGCCGTCACTGCCGCTGATATATATATATACCTCCCAGGTGGTGGCAGCACCTCATAAATATGCATGCAGGGCTCATTACTGTGCATGAGCCCTGCCTATGGCCCCATTTTAAAACTTTTTATTTTCCCTCCTTGGGTCTTTTCTTTAACCCTCTTGAGGTCACCGGTTCCCGTTCAACTTAGCAGGAGCACCAGGACCAAGAAATACTCCCCCGAACAACCACAGAAGCGAGCGGTTGGTAGACAAAAAGCGCTCCAGTGCACACATGCACGTGCCGGCCAGAAAGAAACATGCCAGCAGCTCACAACTTTGTTTTTAACCCAAACTGGGCTGAATTAAGCTACTGGGGTTGTGCTGGGGGAACCAGTGGTAATCTCTGGCACCAGGGGAACAGGCCAGGTGGCAAAGGTGCCGTGAGGAAATGGGCAGATGCTGGAGGCAGCGGGAGAACACTGGGAGGCATTAAAGATAAGCCCCATTTGGGGGGGCACGTTACAGTACCATCTGTGTAAGGCCCAGACCCCTGCCTTTTTGCAAACAACAGGTGGCATGCTGTTGAAGCTGACAGCAGTACCTGGTGGGGACTGGGTTCGGGGAGGGCTAGGTTACTCGGCACAAGGGGCCTAGGTTTGGCTACTCTGCACAGGGGCACCCAAGTAAATCCGAACACAGGAAGCAATAACTGTAATGTCCAATACCAGGAATGGGATTCTAAAGTGTGGCTTTTATTCACATCCAAACTGAACAAATAAAGCATAGACGGACCCCCACGGGGCTACATTCTTGGTAATGCAGATAAGAGTAACAGAACACTTCTTCAACATTTCAGCCCTCAGGTTCTGAACCCACCAGACACACAACCCGGACTTGCACGCAGCTTTGGGTACACAGCCCGACTTGTACACTATTTGGGTTTTTCCCTGGCCCAGCTCCCCTACCGGCCACTCGATCCCAGTCCATATGGCAGTGAACCAAATTTTCTGTTGGTGGCTCCCCAAACCACCTTAGAGCCTTCAACTCCTTAAGGGAAATTTCCTTTCAATTCCACTGCCTGGTACTTCCTCAGCACTGGCCAAGTGCCTGAGGCAAAGTAGAAACCACAGAGCAAATCCAGAGAGGTGGACCTGGTTATTAAAGATGGAGGTCTCCACCTCCAGCTCCTACAATCCATACCGGCCATTTCTCTGGACATTAAACAACTCTTTTGAAAGCTTGGCAATGTAGATTAAAAGGTAGACGATAGCACATCTCCTCTACATGTCTTGACTTTCCCCTTGTGCTGGACTTGAACATACTTTACTTTGGCTAAGCCTATTCCTCAAGGCCTCCCACTAATTCAGCAGTCCAATCCCCACTTTAACACAGTTCAGGTGAAACATAGGCCCTTTGACAAGAGCAGAACTCACCCTTTGGTTGCAGGTGCCCCCACAGGCGAATCTTGACAGCTTCTTGTGCCACAACACAATTCAGAAAATAAGAAGCTTCTTCTCTAGCAGGAACCAGGAGTTGCCCCTGCTAATAACAGGCAACCCTTCCACCCCCATCCCCTGAGGGATGGGGCAGAGAAACCAGTATCAGCGGTCTCCACCACTTTAAGAACAGCTTACTGTGTTCCTCTTTAGGCGGAAACACACACCTTTCCCTAGAAGTAGCTCTATATCAGAGCTTAGGCTCCAAGAGCCTGTGCACAGACTGCTGTGCTCCTCTCTTCTACACTGCTCACACTACTCTCCCCTCAAAAACTCCCAACATTCTAACCTAACTCCCATCTACAGATTCCAGTGTGGCCATGCAGCTGCGATAGTTCTATGGTGATGTCATCCCTCAGTCTCAGCTGAGACTGAGAACAGAGTGAGACAGTGTGAAATCCATTTAACTAGAGTTTCACAAGCTGCCTTCCCTGCCTACCACTAGGTCTTACTGGGATTCTAGTAACCCCGGGTAACAGGGGAGTTACACTCATCCTGGGCCAGGAAAATGACTATCCGCAGTCATTATTTACCCGGCTTAGGCCATCCCACCCTATGTACTACCTGTAGAGGGGGGTGATCAGGCCCCCTCCTACCATGTGCGAGCACAGGCAGGCAACACTAAGGGCCTAGAGGCCTTTGGCTGACATATCAGCCTCTACTCTACCCACTAACTATGGGTGCCTAGTGGCTCTGGTAGAACTGTCCAGAGCATAGCCCTAATAGATCAGCACTGCAACCCCTACTGCAGGTCAGGGCCACAGCCTGTCTATCCCCCCCTAGCCCTCTAGGGAAAACCTATCTGCCTTTAACTTAACACCCCAAAACACAACAACCCGGGGACCTCCCCGACCTTGGGCACCCTGCAACCACACACCAGGAACTAATACCACCTATTACATTACATTACTGCCTCATACCCCCACAACCACACCTGTGGAAGGAAAGGGTTACTACATGTAACCCCCCCTGCAAATGGGGGTTCCCAAAAGTCTTCCAGGAGCTTGCTTGAATGCTCCAAGCCAGGATGGTGTTCAGCGTCTAAGCCGTTTATCTGTGAGTGCTTTTAGAGCCTCTGGTACAGTCTCTTTAACAGCTGTCTGCCTGCAGACATAATTAATTTGGATGGGGATCTGTGTGTTTCCCTGCTTGAGTCCCACTCGAGCTGCTGCCAAATCGCTCCGTTTCTGCCATCACTAAGTGGGCAGAGTGAGCACTTTTCAAAGATATAACTGTTTGCCAGACATCATTTAGAGTAATAACGAAAATACAGTTTGTCTAACCTGCTTTTCTTTGCAATCAGAACTGTGTTTGCCTAGTCCCCATTCTAGTTTTGAACTGCTGAACTGGACCAATCAAGTGTGGGGGACCTTGAAATGGAGCCTGCTGCTGGCAAATCAAAACTTGGACTCTCATTGTGGAGCCAGCCACCTGTGTACTGTATGACCAATGCTTCTGGGAATTGTAGTTTGGACTTCGGCGCCTTTTTTCCACCAACAGGGGGAGTTTACTGTGAGTGACAGCAAAACCAGCCAACTGACTGGGAGGAACTCAAAGGAAATGCCCCGCTCTGTCTACTGGAAAGATCAGATGAGTTGTGACTGTGAAGATGGAAGGAGCTCCGAGCTCCTGCGCTGTTGAGTTTTCACACGGGAAGCTCGTGTGGAGCCCTGAAGTTCAGCCTACAACTGTTTTGAGTGCCAATGTGGACTGATTCAGAGTTGTAAGGAGAAAGAAGCACTAGAAGTGAGGAAACCAGGCTCACCCTGTAGAAGACTGAGAAATTGCTGAATCGCGGCCGGTCTGTCAGGAACTGAATCTGCTGTGTGTTCTCCTGGTATTGTGCAGTGATTGCAATCGATAGAAAAGCAGCCTGCCTGGTATAGTACTTTCCTTTTACATATAAATGTGTAGTGCTTGTGGGAATCACGTTTCAAATCCCTGCACAGTGAATAGAGTGCATGAAGCTGAAGTAAACCCAGTTTAATCCAGACTACATCCATTTGCTCAAAACTGCAGTGGGGTCCAGTCACAAGGACCTTGTCCACATGGTCTGCTCCTCCTGGCAATCCAGGACAATCTGCCTTCCATTCAGTTTCAGCATTGAATTTGTGAGTACAAATCAGGGTAACTCCTGCCATCATCTAATTGCAAGTGTTCCATCTGATTACTTTTCCTTTCTTTTCTTCATAACTGAGCCTACCGGCCCGGAGTACAAAGTGGGTATTGTGCATGCATTTTCCATCCTCAGGGCCCCAACCAGCTGCACCAAATAGGCTAGCCTTTTATTGCCTGGGTACCCAGTAAGAGTGACATTTGGGACTCTGAAATATGTGCACAGTACTGTGATTATTAATGTGACTGAATCAATTAACCTGATTTCCCTGTCCTTGTTACTATCCCCAAATAAATCAGATTTGGTTGTTTAGCAAAGTTACACTGCTTGAACTGTGTGTCTATGTTGAATTACTGTACAGTGGTTATTGTATAACTGCATCTTACTTTACAGGGGGTTCCCAGAGTCAAGCTGATTGTACCAATCCTGGGGGTAAGTGTATATTGCAAGGGTACTGTGATTGATTTGTGTGGGTCACTAGTGGGAAGAAAGGGGGGTTGCAGTGACCCAGAGGGCTGTGACCAAGTCATGTCAGACTGTCTTAACCCCGACCTCTGGGTGGAGGCACCCGCCATCAGATCCAGACCCCTCAACCTGTTAGTGGCAAATCAGGCAGGGGTAGTAGCCCTTGGGATAGCGCCACCTAGGGGTTACATACAGTAACAACAATAATAACAACAACAGTACTTTAAATACTACACACTAAAATACTGTTTAGGAACTCCAATGAGCCCCTCCTCCTCTTCTTGTCTTCTCTTCTATCTTCTTCAGGACCACCTGTAAGAAAAAGGAAGACAACACACACTCCTAATCTGCATACACAGTCTATCTAAACCCCTACCATCAAAACACTGGAGAATCCCAAAAATATTTTTTTTTTTAGAAAAGGTAGAAAAACAGTATATACACTAGAAAACAGTAGAAAAACAATGACATTATTTACAATACACATTTGGGGGGATGGAGTGCCCTAAAAGTCCCATCTAGTGACTATAGTGCCCGAAGGCTAGTCCATTAAAGAGTCTCTCCTGGGCCAGAGCCCGTGAAGCACAGTTCTAGCAGGCCAAAGTCCCAGGAAGAGTCTTTGAGGACAGTTCACACATTCTGGAGTCTGCTAGTGTAGGTGTGTACTGCAATGTCATAAGGACAGGAAAGTTTGGACTTACCAGCCCCTTGTAGAACGAATAATCGGCACTGACCTGCTCCTCTGTCAAGACTCTCCCTGGCAGCATTCTTCCGATACAGCTGGGAAGACATCTTCCGGAACTACAGGAGGGCACATCTGGGAACTGCTGGAGTGATGTCATCTCTGGAGATGGAACCTTAGAACAGGAACAAAAAGAAAACAGCTGGTCTGACGTCATCCGATTACCAGGTGATGAAGCAGGATACAGCTGGGCTGGTGTCCTCTCTGGATCTGAAGTCATCTGGTGGGCCAGTCGATGGATTCTGGAAAGGCCAGTACACTGTAGAACTGATGAATGTGGGGCACCTGAGTCCTGGATGTCCATACTGGTGGATCAACAAAGGCTTTGCAATGGCTGATGTGGCAGTATTGACTACCACTGCTCTGCTTTCCATCTGGTAGGCATGGGCACATTTGCAGGGAGGTCCTTGCATTGAGGCCAGTAGTATAGGGGGTCAGGAGCTTGAATTATTACCCCGTCTGGGCACACGTAATTCACACTGTAGAAGGTTTCACGTCCCTCTCCATCCACTATTCGAACAGTGTCCATAAACAGTGTCCTGCCTCTTTTCCACTGGGTATATTTCTCATGAAACAGTCTGTTCTTGACATGCTTGTTTGCACCAGGATGCACACATTTCATTGCTTCGGCCCAAATCCAGGATTTCCTGCTGTTCTCAATCTCTCCCAGACTCTCCGAGGAAAGGACATCCCATAGATTTCATTGCCTTCCTATGAATCAGTCTCTCCTTTTACTAGCTTTGGTCAACCTGATACCACTAGCCTGGCTTGGGGGCGCCAATCCTGGTTCTGCCAGCTACACATTCTCAACGAGATGAAAACGGATCCCTGACTTCTTCTGCACAGCCAGGGCAGTGGCATCACCACTCTGTTCCATGTATTCTTCCGAGGCAAGAGCTTGAGGCTGTGTACCTGTCCTTTTCACAAGGCCACATAGGTTCCCCTTCTTCTTCCTCACTGAGAATCTGTACCCAGGAGTGAGCAGTCGTCCTCACTCCTGAGACTATCCATTCATCACTAGGCGCGAGGTCGACACCTCCCATTCAAAGGCCTCTCATCTCATCTTCTCCTATGAGACTTGGCTAGCCTCCCAGGGGTCTACTGATGTTCGGTCTGAATTTTCTCTCATGATCCAGCATCCAAAACATCAGCATATGGTTCTGTTTCTAAATCTGCACCTCTAGCTTTATGCCACACTTCCCGAGGGGTTTCTTCAACAGGCTCTGCCTGATGCTGTGTGCTGCCAACTACAGATTCCTGAACCTTTGTCCATGTGGGAGCCAAATGAATCTGGGGCGCTTTATACAAGCCATATTTCTCTAGGCACTCAGAACAGTGAGGTACCATGAAGACGTCCCTTCCAGCATTTAAGCATATTTGACACACTTGCACTGGATATCCAGGAATCGCCACATGAGAAGGCAGTTGTCCTCCATAATAACATCTTTCAATGTCCCTTAACCTATTTACTTCTGCTGTTACTGCAGCCCAGGCATGATCCGGATAGCGAGCTGGTCCTGAGGCCATAACTGCAGGGAAAACAAACAAATGCTCACTGTTACTGAAAGTCCCACTTCACTGAACACTTTCTTTTACTTTTAAAATGGCTCCTCTGCTGCTGTGTTTACTTTACTACCCCACCCTGTAATGGCGGCGGCAGCACCTGCGATCAACATTCAGAAATTGGGTCAAGCCACTGTGCATCCGATTACACACACTACTGATAACTTTGCTCAAAACTGCACAAACTTGCACTGTTCTTTTTCTAACACATTTATATGATTTGCCACGGACTTTTCACTTGCTGAAAATATTTCTTTAGCTCACAGTCCCTTAAAGCCTCAGGATTTCAAGCACAGGATTGCCTGTAACTAGTGCTGCACATTTTGCTACAACTCACAGTCTCTCTACTGGCTTTGAAACTTTAAACTGATGCTGAATCCATAACTATGCTCACAGTCAATGGCTTAGCAGTCTTGCTCTAGCTGGTAAAACTTGACACAGTCTTTATTTGCAAAGCGACTACACTGCTGCACACATATTCAGCTGGCTTTTGGCAGAAATCACTGTTTTGAGCAATTTTTACTGTTGGTACTCACTGTTATCAGTAGCTGTTTGCTGCGATGGAAAAACAGCCTGCAGCCAGTCTTGGAGGCCTCAAAAAGGAAGCGGGTGGGCAGTCCTGCCGATCGTCTCTCAGATCACCACACTCACAATCCAGTCGATCGAGATGCTGGTTGAGCCCGATTTTAAACAGCAAAGTCTATTTTTAAAAGTTTTATAGTGCTTTTTAATCACCGCGACGCTCCTCCACCAAGCCAGTACACGCACTCCACTCACACTCCCTCTCGAATGCTGGACAGTCACTGTAGAGCTGGCTGGGGTGGGACTGATTGCAGCCTCACCAATCACACGACGCCATGCAAATGAGACTCTTTCTCTCATGAGTGCTCTTCTCTTCACAGCAATCATCGAGCAGGCAAATTTAAACTGCAAAACACTTTTTTTTTTCTTCAACTGACTCCACGGTGGGAGCCCATTTCAACCATTTAGCATGGCCATTAACACAGCAAGTCTCTCAGTTTACTAAAAAGCATTTCCAAAGTCCAGGGCACAATTTTTCTGTTGCTACCCCTAGTCTTCCACACTTTCTTTATCACAACAGTTCTTTAGAAAGCATTTCCAACGTCCAGGGCACAATTTTCCTGTTGCTACCCCTAGTCTTCCACACTTTTCTTTATCACACACAGTTTTTTAGAAAGCTGGCAAAAATGCTGTAAATATTTGATGCAGGACAAGGGCATACTCTTTCAGCTTTACTGCTCCTTGGTAAACAGTTGGCATTTTAACAGCAGCATATGAACCACAGCACACAGCGACACACTAGTTAAACTTGCTTCAGCTTTTTGGGCTACCCACTGCCAGATAACCAAAACGCTAGCCCCTTGCCCAAGCACCTTTCCTCGCTAAATCCAAAGTGGTGCCTCCATTTTGTAACCCCCAGACCCCTGCCTTTTTGCAAATGACAGGTGGTATGCTGTTGAAGCTGACAGCAGTACCTGGTGGGGACTGGGTTCGGGGAGGACTAGGTTACTCGGCACAAGGGGCCTAGGTTTGGTTACTCTGCACTGGGGCACCCAAGTAAATCCGAACACAGGAAGCAATAACTGTAATGTCCAATACCAGGAATGGGATTCTAAAGTGTGGCTTTTATTCACATCCAAACTGAACAAACAAAGCATAGACGGACCCCCACGGGGCTACATTCCTGGTAATGCAGATAAGAGTAACAGAACACTTCTTCAACATTTCAGCCCTCAGGCTCTGAACCCACCAGGCACACAACCCGGACTTGCATGCAGCTTTGGGTACACAGCCCGACTTGTACACTATTTGGATTTTTCCCTGGCTCGGCTCCCCTACCGGCCACTCGATCCCGATCCATATGGCAGTGAACCAAATTTTTGGTTGGTGGCTCCCCAAACCACCTTAGAGCCTTCGACTCCTTAAGGGAAATTTCCTCAATCCCACATCTGGGTACTTCCCTCAGCACTGGCCAAGTGCCTGAGGCAAAAGTGAAAATCCACAAAGCAAATCCGTAGAGGTGGACCTGGTTACTAAAGATGGGGTCTCCACCTCCAGCTCCCACAATCCATACCCGGCCATTTCTCTGGACATTAAACAACTCTTTTTGAAAGCTTGGCAATGTAGATTAAAGCGCAGACGATAGCACATCTCCTCTACATGTCTTGACTTTCCCCTTGTGCTGGACTTGAACATACTTTTACTTTGGCTTGCCTTATTCCTCTAGGCCTCCCACTAATTCAGCAGTCCAATCCCCACTTTAACACAGTTCAGGTGAAACACAGGCCCTTTGACAAGAACCAGAACTCACCCCTTTGGTTGCAGGTGCCCCACAGGCGAATCTGGACAGCTTCTTGTGCCACAACACAATTCAGAAAATAAGGCAGCTTCTTCTCTAGCAGGAACCAGGGGGTTGCCCCTGCTAATAACAGGCAACCCTTCCACCCCCATCCCCTGAGGGATGGGGCACAGAAGTCAGTATCAGCGGTCTCCACCACTTCAAGAACAGCTTACTGTGTTCCTCTTTAGGCGGAAACACACACCTTTCCCTAGAAGTGGCTCTATATCAGAGCTTAGGCTCCAAGAGCCTGTGCACAGACTGCTGTGCTCCTCTCTTCTACACTGCTCACACTACTCTCCCCTCAAAAACTCCCAACATTCTATCCTAACTCCCATCTGCAGATTCCAATGTGGCTCATGTAGCTGCGATAGTTCTATGGTGATGTCATCCCTCAGTCTCAGCTGAGACTGAGAACAGAGTGAGACAGTGTGAAATCCATTTAACTGGAGTTTCACAAGCTGCCTTCCCTGCCTACCACTATGTCTTACTGAGATTCTAGTAACCCCGGGTAACAGGGGGGTTACATCTGCAAATAAAAAACTAACTGAAAGATATATTTCTATAACTTGTGCTGAACTGGATCAAATTGAATCCGACAGGCAGGAGCTCAGCACAAAAAACACTCTCTGGGCTGTCACTGTTTTTATAGACTGCACCATCAACAAGAATCATGCAATTGACTGGAAAAGCTATTCTTGTGTGAGACTGAAGTGCCTACTCAGTTAGTTTTATGCTAAAGTAAGAACTGCAGCAGGAGAGCAGTATTCAATGTTCAGGTACTGCTCTCTTGCTCTGGCATAAGCCACCACTTAATCACCCCAGCCGTAGGCTGCAACATCAGCATTATTGGCAATCTTGTGTTCAAGTCCTTTAATGATGTGAGCCTCAATTTTTGAGCAATTCAGAAAACAGCACAAAACACTGCTGCCCACTACCCTGCCATCACTGCTGCCAACCTTGACAAATTTTGCAAGTCATCTGCTCTCTCCCCAGATACCATGCCTGGCCTTGTCCAAAAGTATGATTTGACATACAAATTCAAATGGCTAGGCACAGTCATAAAGCGCCGCCAGAACTCACCTGTAATCTTTCAAATATGGATACCAGTATGTGACAAATGTCACATAAACGAATCTATGAAAACCATAAAACCTCTGGAGGTCAATAAGAATCTTGGCTCCCAAAATCACTGAGGCAGCAGAAGCAAGAGAGCTGTTCAGGAAGTGCTGTTTTTTTCTGTTTAATTTTGATATTGGAATTGTTTATGCGTGAAGGGATAAGGTGGTGGGGATTTAAATCAGTACTGTGAGTTACATCTGTTACTGAGTGAAATTCTGGGCTGTGATATTTAATCTGTGCTGTTTGAATTTTTGGAGCTGTTACTATGTGATATTCACTCGTGTGGAGTTCGGACAGGAGGCTGCAGTTTGGCCCTGTGAGAGGGGAAGGGGGAAAATAGCAGGCACCATCTTGGCTCACAAAATCACTAAGAGCAACAGAAGCAAGAGAGCTGCTCAGAGACGTGCTGTTTTTTTTTTTTTTTTTTTTGTTGAATTTTGATATTGGAATTGTTTGTGCTGTGAGGGGATAAGGTGGTGGAGATTTAAATTAGTACTGTGAGTTACAACTGTTACTAAGTGAAATTCTGAGCTACGATATTTAAGCTGTGCTGTTTGAATTTTTGGAGCTGTTAGTGTGTGAGATTCACTCAGGTGTGGAGCTCAAACAGTAGGCTGCAGTTTGGTCTTGTACCTTTATGTGAGGATTGAGGCGTCTGGTGGGGAAAAGGTCAGGGCTGATTGACTCTCACAAGAGTGGGAGTGTTACTGAAGGGCAGGGGAGACTAAGCTGCTGTGGGTAACACTAGGTAGGAAGACGGGTGAATCCCTGTGGCTGGGGGTGGTATACAGGCCACCTGCGCAAGGAGAAGAAGACTATAGACGGCTAACTTAGGCAATCACAAGGCTGGCATGGAGAGGTGAACTGCTACTGGTGGGGTGACCTGAACCTCCCAGATGTTGACTGGGAAATCCCAGATGCAGCATCGGCAAAGAGCAGGGAGGTATTATCCGAGCTGCAGGGGGTATTCCTTCAACAGCTGGTCAGGGAGCCAATGAGGGGAAGCAACTCGTTGGATGTGGTCCTGACTAACGGGGAGAGTGTGGAGGAGATGTGGGTGGGAGAAGCCTTGGGCACCAGTGACCACAGCACGATACTGTTCAGGGTCAGGGCAGGGAGGGAGACAAGTAAGAGTAATACGACAGGCATGGACTTCAGACACACAGACTTTAATAAGATGAGAAAGATAGGGAAAAATGGAAGGTAAGGAGAAGATGGGGCAGCGGAGGAACTCTGGGAAGCTATTAGGGGGAGGTGTTCAGGAAGCAGCAGAAATGTGCATAAAAAAAATCAGGAAGAGAAAGAGGGGGAGGAGACCACTCTAGTTCACTAGGGAGGTGGCGGGGGCAGTCAGAGAAAGGAGGAGGGCTTTCAGAAAATTAAGGATGACACTTAGGGAGGAGGATAGGGAGGAGTATAGGGAGAAGAGGAGTCTGGCAGGGAGAGAGATCAGAAGGGCAAAAGCAGCCACTGAGGAGAAAATAGCCAAAAGGGCCAGGAGAGGGGATAAAACATTTTTCACATATGTGAGAGAGAGGAAAAGAGCAAGGCAGGGGATTGCTAGACTGGGTGGGGGGGTGAGGAATAGACTTGGAAAAGGACTACAAAAAGGCAGAGGCACCAAATGAGTATTTTAGCTCAGTGTTCACAGAGGAGGTGGAAGGCAGGGATCTGGTTCTAGTACCTAAGGGGAAGGAGGGCAAATGGGTGGATCAGAGCCCAATCACTATGGATAGGGTCAGGGCTGAGCCGGATAGACTAAGGATGGACAAGGCAGTGGGGCCTGTCGGGTTGCACCCGAGTGATTAAGGAATTGAGGAGGAGTTGCACGCACCTTTGACAAGGCTCTTCAACCTGTCCCTGGATACAGGGAGGGTGCCGAGGGCTGACACAGTGCCATTGCACAAGGGAGGTAGCAGGGAGCTGAAGGAGAACTACCACCCAGTCAGCCTCACATCTGTGGTGGGGAAGGTAATGAAAGCATTGATCAAGGAGAGGGTGGTGAATTACCTGGAGGAGTGTGGCTTGCAGGACAGCAGACAGCATGGCTTCACCAAGGGAATCATGCCAGACCAACCTAATTGAGTTCTTTGATTGGGTGACTCAGGTAATCGACCAGGGAGGGCAGTGGACATGGCTTATCTGGACTTCAGCAAGGCCTTCAACACCATCCTCATAGGAGGTTGGTGAGCAAGATGGAGAAATGGGGTTGGGAGGGAAAATAGCAGGCTGCGTGAGGCCTGTCTAGCAGGGAGAACTTAGAGGGCAGTGCTTAATGGGGGTGCACTCCAAGATGGCATGAGTGAGGAATGGAGTGCCACGGGGTCAGTTTTGGGTCTGCTCCTCTTCAACATTTACATCAGCGATATTGTGGAGGGTTTGAGAGGGAGGGTGTGCTTATTTGCAGATGATTCAAAAATCTGCAATAGGGTGGACACCCCAGAGGGGGTGGAAGACATGAGGAGGGACCTCAAAACACCCAAGGAGTGGGCCGGGAAATGTCAGCTGAAATTTAATGCCAAGAAGTGCGCTGTGATGCACCTAGGGAGGAAAAACATGAGAGCGGGGTACATGCTGGGGGAGGGGAGGAAATCAAAGAATCAGAACAGGAAAGAGATCTGGGGATCATAGTCTCCTCAAACCTTAAGGTAGGTTTCCAATGTAGCAGGGCGGTGAGAAGGGCCAATGGAATTCTGGCATGCATAGGCTGGGACATTACTAGCAGAAGGAGGGAGGTTATAATGCCCCTCTGCAAAGCCATGTTGAGGCCACAGTTACAGTATGGGGTTCAGTTCTGGAGACCACACCTCTGCAAGGATATAGATGCATTGGAGAGGGTTCAGAGAAGGGCAGCAAAGATGATGCAGGGTATGCAGGGGAAGACATACGAGCAGAGGTGTAAGGAGCTGAATCTGTACATGCTGGAAACAGAGGGAAAGGGGTACATGATTGAAACCTTTAAATATGTAAAGGGGCTCAATAAAGTAGGTGAAGGGGTCTGCTGGGGGGAACGAGAGCCAGAACTAGAAGGCACAGCCTCAGATTGCAAAGAAATAGGTTCAGGGGCAATGTGAGGGGGCACTTCACAGAGAGGTGGTGGAGCCCTGAAACAGACTGCTGGATGGAGTGGTGGGGGCTAAGATGGTGGAGGAATTTTAGAGGGCATGGGAGAGGCATATGGGACTGAGTATTGAGGGGAGGGTGGGGGCAGATGCGGATGGGGGTATGTGAAAGGGGAAGGTTGAGCAGACTAGATGAGCCGGAAAGGACCTTTTCTGCCATCAAATTTCTATGATTCTATGAGAATCCAGTCTTCCCTGTATATTATTTCATTAAATATCTTTCCAAACTACCACCTGATTCTCTGGCTTGTTATCTCTATCCCTGCTAGTAGTAACAAGCCTACTTAAGTTATGAAGAAAAAGTATTTAAGCTCCTTAATGCCTAAATTGATTGAATAAGGAAGCAAATCTAAGCCAGAAATATACCAACCATAGTATAAGAGTGATGGCTAGATCCTCTTGAATTAGAAGAGTATAGGCAGCTACGCTAAACCTATCAGAGTCACTCAAGAAACCATCAAACCTTTCCAAAATCGAAAGTCGGACTACATGATACAAATAAATAGGCCAAATATTTGGTTCAGTTTAATGATGATTTATTAGTAAAAATTAAAAACATACGGGAAAGCAGTACACCTCTCCCATCTGGTAAAATCACCATGGTCTTTTTTGCTGACATGTACTTTGTCAAGGCTTTACCATCCTATTACCTGCTATACACTTAAATAGTACTTGCCACAGGTGATCCACATGCTGCTGATTAAAAATATTAAAAATAAACGATTTACTAATGCATCACTACAGATATTAGGTGATACTAATATAGGGCGCTATGCATGAAGGTGTGGCGTGGCTACGAACCGCGTAACATGGGTGAGTAGCCACCCGCATTTACATGCACAAAGGGTGAGACCCCCACACCCGATCCCCCATGTCTGTAGACCGCACCGCTGGGGGTGTTCCGGAGGCATGCCAGTACTATGCGGTATTTACTAAACTGCGCAGTGATGGCCGCATGGGTGCGGAGGGTGAAGCAGGGTATGCCAGGGTAGACCCTGCCATAACCCATGTGCACTCCCATGATTTCCATCCTCCGGACACTAGGGGACCTGGACAGTGCTATCTGTGCTGCCCCTGCCCACTAGGCAGGCGGTGAGGGGTGGGGCAGTGGGATGGGGGAGTGCCCATTACACCAGATTAGCGGTAGTACCGTGATGTTGTGGGGGAGAGATGGACCATGGCAGATGCCCCCTACGGGGGCTCGGGGGTACGGGAGTATGGCCACAATAGTGTTGGGGCCCAGCCGCTGTTGTGGGCGAGCAGGCCAGAGGTGGGTCCCGATGCTGGGGTCCTGCAGTGTGCCAGGAGGGTGCCATTTGCCAAGGCTGGGCCGGTGTACCAACTGGCCATGGGGCCATGCCACGTAGGTCCAGGTGCCTAGGCAGCATGCACAACCCTGGACCCATGCATCGCAGCGCAAGGGATCCACTATTGGACCCGGGACAGGTATCCCGTTAGATGCCCACCCGGGTCTGCGTCTCCACCCCCAGTCACCCTGCGGAGTCCTGTGCAGCAGAGGAGGAGCCACAAACAGGCGGCCCGCGTTGGTGAATGCCAGTATAGGCGCACCTGTCCACGGGGTGCAGGATTGAAGGCGGGGTACATGAGTTTTCCGCGTGCCCCCACCTGCTTCATGCACAGCACCCCACAGTATATAACTCAATTACAGTTTACAGCACATGTAAACATTTATTCAATGTCAAGATACAAAACAAGATCACATATTTAAAATGTTTAAAATGAGAGGCATTCAAACATGTAAAACTTGAACAGGTAAGATACAAGCCACCTGCCCCCTTCCCAAAACATATTCCAATACAGCAATCATCATTACAACTCCAAAATGACTGGCATAAAATCTGCATGTTATTTTTTATGTTATTCTTTTAAAAAAAGCACTAGAGAAAAGCCTCATTTAATCCAGGAGGCTGACGAGCCCTGAGTCTGTATTGCCATTCACAGTCTTTCTGTAACAAACTATTTTCCAGGTTTCCCCACCCTTGATCCCTGTGTAACATGCTCCAGACTCTGAAACATAAATGTATGTCCTGGTCCTCTATTTTTAATGTGGACCACCAGGGCATTATTGCTGTTGTGATGATTGATACTTCTCAAATTTTCTGAAATGCAGATTTTAAAAGGTCCCTAATAACATAAAAAGCTTTGCAATTGCAAGCTGTCACATAGATGACATCAGCTGTATTGCAATTAACAAAATAACCCAGTTCAGAGTTTTTCTGTGACTGAATGTACAAATGTTTTAGCCACCTTTACATTTCTGCAAAAGGTGCAGGTTGCACGTCTGTGAGTACCTGATGATGTGAGGGGTTCAAACCTGTATATACCTTTTGCCAATTGATTCTTGCAGCCTATGTGTCACCCAGTGAGCAATACTTCTACCATAGCAATGTACCATTCTTGGACCATGCTCTTTAACCTTTTTCAATCATGGCTCTGTTTGTAAAATATGCCTGTCTTATGCAATATTTCCTTAATTAAGTAGCTCTGTGGAGTAAGTCATACAACACTTAAAGTTTGCATTTTATCTTGTTTTCTCTTACTAGTTTTAACAACAAATTATTTTTGGACATTGTTTTTCCTTTATCCTCCACCCTGTTTATACATGCCAAATTATTCCCTCTGTCAATGGAATGTTCTTTTAAGATAGCTGCCTAGAAACATAGACTTTGACTGCTGATAAGGGCCGCTTGGCCCACCTAGTCTACCCATTTCCCTACCTGCAGCATAAGCTGCAGATCCTAGTTAACCAACAGCCCTACCCCCCACAAGAATTGCCTTATGTCTGTCCTATGCATTCCTGAATTCTCATACAGTTTTAGACCCCGGAACCTCCTCAGGAAGGCTGGTCCATGCATCCACCACCCTGTCTGTCAAAAATAGTTCCTCACATTGCCCCTGAGCCATCCCCCCTCTATCTTCAAATTGTGTCCCCTTGTTCGTGCACATCTCTTTTTCTGAAAGATGCTACCCTCTTGGACTTTGTTGATTCCACTGAAGTACTTAAAAGTTTCTATCATGTTCCCCCCCAAGGGTTTACATGTTAAGCTCCTTTAGTCTCCCCTCGTATGGCTTCTCTTGCAGACCCTGCACCATTTTAGTTGCCCTCCTCTGGGCTGCCTCCATCCTGTCTATGTCCTTGCAGAGATGGGGTCTCCAGAACTGCACGCAGTACTCCAGATGGGGTCTCACCAACTGTCTGTACAGAGGGATAACAACTTCCTGTTTTCTGCTGGTATTGCCTCTTCCTATACATCCCAGTATCCTCCCAGCCCTCCCTACTGCTTTCTCACATTGCTTGCCAACCTTAAGGTCATCTGATGTGATTACTCCCAGGTCCCTTTCCATTTTTGTTGTTGTTACTACCCCCCATTGTGTACTCTTCCCCTGGGTTTTTGTTTCCCAGGTGCATTACTTTGCACTTCTTTGCATTGAATCCAAGCTGCCATACTTCTGACCATTCCTCCAACCTTACCAAGTCCCTTCTCATCCTTTCCATCCCACCTTGTGTATCAACCCTGTTGCAGATCTTTGTGTCATCTGCAAAGAGGCATATGTTTCCTTCCAGTCCCTCTGCAATGTCACTTATAAAGACATTAAAAATGACTGGACCCAGTACTGAACCCTAAGGTGCCCCACTAGTAACCCCCTCTGAGTGGACTCCGTTACAATTACCTTCTGTGTCCTGATGTCCAGCCAGTGTTTTACCCAGAGCAGATGGCAGCATGGTTACACATCACTGCTGGCTTTAAAAATGAAGGTCATTCGCAGGATAGTTGCATAAAACCTCTTTATTGCACGTAGAATGCCAGGCACAGCTAAGGTGTGCCCCTCCCTACAAACAGCCAAACATTTTCGTGCCAAACCTCACGCTTTCTCAAGGCACCTTGATTATCCTGTGAATGACCTTCATTTTTAAAGCCAGCAGTGATGTGTAACCATACTGCAGTCTGCTCTGAGTGACTACATTTTGTTGTTTGGCTCCATTTTTTGCTTAACAGCCACCTGATTGTTTGTTAATGTTTTACCAAGGCTATGTTTTGTGGATGCATGGAACGGCCTTCTGGAGGAGGTTGTGGAGTCAAAAACAGTGGTGGAATTCAAGCATGCATAGGACAGTCATAAGGCAATTCTAGGGGGTGGGGGTAGGAAGAAGTAGGCTGCTGGTTAACTAGGATCTGCAGCTTATCCAGTAGGTAGGGAATGGGCAGACTGGGTGGGCCAGCGGTCCTTATCTGCCGTCAAATTCTATGTTTCTACCATCCTGGGACCCACTCCAGGCTGTGTTAATTTGTTTATTAATCTTTGTGTGGGACTGTGTCAAATGCCTTGCTAAAGTCTAGGTAGGCAATGTCCAGAGCCCCTTCCTGGTCTACTACTTTGGTCACCCAGTCAAAGAAATCGATTAGATTCATCAGACATGACCTTCCTGCTCTGAACCCGTGCTGCCTTGGGTCCTGTGCCCCTCTGGCCTCTAGGTACTCAGCAGTTCTTTCCTTCAGAAGCAATTCCACTACTTTCCCTACCACAGAGGTCAAACTGACAGGTCTGTAGTTTTCTGCCTCTGTCTTGCTCCCACTTTTGTGAAGGGGAATCACATCCGCCTTCCTCCAGTCCTCAGGTACCACACCATCCTCCCATAATTTGTTAAAAAGGGTAGTCAGTGGTGTCACTAATTCTCCCCTTAATTCTTTTATAATTCTGGGGTGAATCCCGTCAGGCTCCATTGCTTTGTCCACTTTCAGTTGTAGGAGTTCTTTCAGAACCTTTTCTTCTGTGAAAGGACTGGGATCGACCCCCCTATCCAGAGTGCTTCTGTTAATTGGATTAGGTACCTCCCCCTCCTCCTCGTTTGTGAATACTGAGCAGAAGTTTTCATTCAGTATCCCTGCTTTGTCACTGTCCCTCTCTGCCCACCCACTGTCCATTCTGTTCAGCCTCACTATCCCTTCCTTTGTCTTTTCTACGCTCCTTGATGTACCTATAAAAGGCTTTATCCCCCTTCTTTACCGAGTTGGCTATCTTTTCCTCAGTTTGGGCCTTTGCTATTCTGCTTTCCCTCCCTGCTTCCTTCTGCCTTAACTGGTACAGTTCTGTGTCCTGCTCCTTCTGTGTTTCCTTATACTTCCTAAATGCTATCTTTTTCTCCCTCACCTTCCCCGCCACCTCTTTTGAGAACCATAGTCGCTGTTTCTTTCATTTTGATTTGTTTATTTGCTTTACACAAAGGCTTGTTGCCTCTGTGATGGCAGTTTTGATATTTCCCCATTGATCTTCCACCCCTCTATCTTGCCTGTTTCCTAGTGCTTTTCTAAGGCACTCTCCCATCTTACCAAAGTCAGCCCTTCTGAAGTTCAATACCCTCACTTTTGTATGGCTTGACTCTGTAGCTGAGTTTATCGTGAACCACACTGTTTGGTGTTCACTTGTTCCCAGATGGCTACCCACTTCTAGATCTGAGATCCTCTCACTGTCCCCATTTGAGAGTATGAGGTCTAAGATTGCTCCCCCACAAGTGGGTTCCAAAACTAGCTGTCTGAGGTATGCTCCCTGTAGGGCATCGAGAACGGCCCTGCTCTTGGATGTGGCTGCAACAAAGGTGCTCCATTTAACATCTGGCATGTTCAGGTCCCCCATCAACAGTATCTCCCCTTTCTCTGCCATCCTAAGGATGCCTTCTATAATATCCTTATCCATTCCTGCCCCCTGAGAGGGGGGTTTGTATACAACCCCTGTGTGGATTGTGGTGCCATTTCCAGTCTCTAAGGTGACCCACAATGCCTCCTCTCCTCCCTGTTTATTCTTTTGTTCCATTGCTTTTATCCATTCCCTTACATAGAGAGCTACTCCTCCCCCTCTTCTCCCCTCCCTGTCTCTCCTATAGGTTGTTTACCCTGGTATGTTAACATCCCAGTCATGGTTTGTCTGTGTACCATGTTTCTGTGACTGCTACGATATCCAGCTATCCCGCTTCCATCAAGGCCAACAGTTCAGGGAGCGTGTTGCCCAGACTATGGGCATTGGTACTCATTACCCTCCATTTCTTGATGGCCTTACCCCTTTTTGCCCCATCCCTGCCCTTATTGCCTTTCTTGTTTCTCCATTTACCCTGCCTTCTCCCTATCGATGTCTCTATCTTTGTGTTTACCTCACTTACTCCTGATTTTTGGGGGCTAGGATTTCCTGCTCCTTTCCAGTGCCTCCCCCTTGGCTAGTTTAAATGCTTGCCAATGAAGCATTAAACCTATCACCTAGGATCCTGGTTCCCTCTTGGACAGATGCAGACCATCACCCAGTATAGGCCTGCATCACTCCAGGTGGACCCCAGTCCCCAATGAAGCCAAAACCCTGAGCTCTGCACCAGTTTTTCAACCACTGATTGAATCCCATGGTGTGAGCACCCTAGCTTCACCCATGCCATACAGGCAGCACCTCTCTGAGAAGGTTACCGTGCGTGCTACTTGCCTAAGGCCCCTCCCCAACTCCACAAACTCTTCCTGCACTGCTCTGATCCCTTTCTTAGCCAGGTCATTTGTTCCTAGGTGGACAATGACATCCAGCTCCCTCCCTCGTGCAGCTGCTCCGGCAATCCTGAGGATTTTCTCCCTGTCCCTCCAAGCCATGGCGCCAGGCAGGCACCTTACCTCCCTCTCCCTTCTTCCCCCAGTTTTACCTTCCTAACAATGGAGTCCACCACCAGAAGTTGTTTCCTTCCCCTGTGGGGTTCCATGCCACCCTCCTGTGGGTCTCCTTTGTGGAGGTTCCCAGCATCCTCCTTGGTCTTCACTGCGGGTGCCTCCATAGAGGAACTACACTTTGCCAGAATGACATATGAATTGCGGAGAGGTATAACTGGGGGGATGTGCCTCTGTTCCACCACCATCACCCACCCTGAGCCCACTGTGGTCCAACCGCTCCTCTTTCTTGGCAACCTCTGAGGCAATAGCAGTGGCCCTGGTGGTCTCTGGGTGGGAGAGGAGGTCCCCCAAATCCTGGCCAACTCAGCCTGGAGATGAGCAACCTCCTCCCTCAGCCCAGAGAGGTACCTGCAGATGGGACAACACCGCATCCTCCAGAACATCTCCCAGAAGAGTGCTGCTCCACAGCCACTGCACTGCACCACTCCCATCATGTCTTATTTCTGGCCCCTTAACTGTTGTTTTGGATGCTTACTCTTTCCTCTCTTTATTTACTTAATTTTTTTTCTCTCTACTTACTTACTGCCTCTGTGCCCTTTAAGCTCCTGATCTTCCTGTTCTGAGACAAGAAGTTCCTATATTTCTCAGTAGTCTCCTTACTTGCTCAGAGTCAGACCTCCAGCAGCCGGGGCGGGGGGGAGAGCTAGTCTTTTCCTTCTAGGATGGTGAGTCTTTTGTGGCTCTGTGATCACTCACTTCCTGCTCCCAAACAGGAGGTTCCTGTTGTCAGTCAAATGCCTCTTGTTCAAATTCCTTTTACTCAGATGCATTACTTTTTAAGCGCATAAATTGTCCTTGCAGGATATTTTCCACTGTATGGTGTGGATGGTAGCTATTAAAACTTAACATAGCATTCTAAATAACTTAGTTTTAACTCCACCCTTGCCATCACATTCAATAGTTAAGTCTGAGAAATTAATAATGTTTTTGTTCATACTGGCTGCGATTCACAAAGCAGCACAGTACCTTGAAAGCCATGCAACATGGCCACAGTTGCAAATCTAGGGGATCCACATAGTCAGGAGCTGAAAGTGGCACTCACAGAGCCGGCGCAATGGCAAGAGGAAGGAGAAGCCGCCTATGGCTGCAGATGCGCTGCGGCACAGGTGCAGAGGGGCGTGTCCCTGTCTGGAGCAACACAAGGCTGTCAGACACCTATGCAGGGAATTGCAGACATCAGAAAGCTACAGTATGCCACACCATGACCTGACTGAACCGTGACCTGAGGGGAGACATAGCCCCAGGTGCACGGTGTGCAAAGTGTACCATGGCTGTGGGGGTAACGGAGTCAGTGCAGAAAACAGGGGGAGACACCACAGGCAACAGGGGCAGGTAAGTCTGGAATGGGTGCAGCACATGGAACAATCATACAGCAGGGCCGTAAAGACGGCATGTCAATGGATGCAGGTATGTGTGATATGTGGTGCACTGCAAATGTGGGCAGCAAAGAGTGGGGAACATTACCAAGAATTGTAAACCCCCAGGAATGTACAGCAACTGTAGCAAACAGGCCACAAGGGAGAAAGTGGACAACCATACTGGGACAGAAGATGGGACTGACTGGGTAACACAAACATAGCACGATGTGTTACCGACTGCCATTGTAGAGTATGGCAGCAAACAGCAGAGCCAGGTAGCACCCCTATAGACATAGGCCCCCACACCATGGGGACTGAGGTGGAGCACACAGGTGCATGGAAGGACACAGCATCCGCCTGTGTGGCCCCCCATCCCACCCCTAATGAGCAGGACCAATGCTGGACAACCACCACTAGTGGTGCACATGTCCCGTCCACAGCAAGGGGGTGTGTTACTAAAGGCCACAGCACATACCACACTGTTGATAATGGTGGATGTGCATACTATGCTATGGCACTGTAGCAGTCCTGCCAGTTCCTGTGGTGCAACATGTGCCCTGGGATGCTCTGCAACACCCTCCTGCTGGACGAGGCACTGGCACTAGAACACAGCTGCAGGCACCTTCCACTGCCATGCATCTTCAGGCCATGCCTACAGGCTCAGGTGCTCAGTGACACACACTGCATTGCCAGGTTCAGACTGCACCGCGAGGCCATAGCCGATCAGTGTGCCATGGTGGCACCCCATGTGGCATCTGGACACTACGGTCATAGGCACTGCCAGTCGAGTCATGGGTCCTGTGTGCATTGTCCTACTATGCCACTGGCTCCTTCCAGTGAGTGGTTGGGGATGTGACAGGTGTGAGCCAGGCCATGGTGTCTTGTGCACTACACCCAGATAACAGATGCCCTACTCCTCAGTGTGCATAACCATCATATTCCCCACCTCCTCGGGGACATCGTGCCACAAAGGAGGTGTTCTATAACATGCTGAATGTACTGGGTGCTGTTATGCAAGTTCCTTACACTCTAATTGGCATCCCACCGCACTCTCTCGACAACCTGTATTATGCATACTATACTAACATATAGGCACAGATACTTACTGTATAAGAGTGTCAGGATAATATTATGATTTGTATTTTACTTGCTCTCTCTATGCTTAGAAACAGCATATAGCAGGCCAAGACACCTGTGTCTTTGTATAATAATTTAGCAGACTCTGCTGCCATCTTTTGGATTTATGTACAACTACATTACATCCTGTGTTTTCCATGCACTTTCTATGCATCCTTTGTTTCATGATAAAGCTGACTTAGTACTTATTGTATAAGACTGGATAACACTGTGGAGCCACCTAACTTTTAGCCAATAGGGCTTATTTTATGTATCCAGTACCACTTGTTATGAATGGTAACCATAACAACTATCTGTAGTATATAATGTGATGTATTACGTGTTCCCCTCAGAGACCTTCTTCACTCCTTGGGGTATTGGGGAATGCTAGGCTCGTCTCCCAGGGTCTTATGGTAAGAACTGCTTAAGGCAACTGTGATTTCCTTTTTGGTGTAATAAACAAGATTTATTACCAATATGCAACTAGTCTGTGTCTCTTTTACATCTCCATTACCACAAAGAATCTGATCAGGGCTAATCACCCTAACATACTGGCAACCGTGTGCAGGTGGTTTGGATGTTGCAAAGTTTCACTTGTTACTTAGAAATTTTCCTTTCCTGCGGGTTTAGTAGGTGTGCACCCCCACATCACATCACCCATTACTTTGACTCCATAGCACCTTGCAAAGTCTGGCTGTTTACTGGGCTCGGTCGATGCCAACTCATCGAGCCCAACAGCAGTTTTGAATTGCAGGATTGTGAGAGTACAGTAGCCCACCCATCTGCTGGTTTTGCCTGCTGTGGATCGATACATAGCATGGCTCCCTCTTACAGGTTAATATTTTTGAGTTCCCCCATGAATTTTTACTGGTACCACAATGTCCACTACATCAAATATATGCGCAGACTTGAGACTTGACATCTGTAACTTCCTTACCTCCCATGGAGGCTGGAGTGACTTCGTGCTGGATGCAAGACAGTCCAAAAACCACATGCTGGGGATTTCAAACCACTACTCCGAGGCAAGACAAACAGCCAAAAAGCGCGAGGCTAAAAGGCTGTTGGTCACAGCTCTATCTGCTGCTTTAGAAGCCTCCAAATCGAGGTTTCATTCCCTCAAACTGCAACTCTCATCCCTTAAGAAAGAGATAGGATTACAGGCATCTGAAAGTTTGAAAAAGGATCAATGGCTGAAAGATGAACTTCAGCCATTGCGTACAGAGAAAAAGACTCTTTTGCACTGTTCTGTATAAGGTAGCGAGAAAGATCTAAGTATGTTGAGAGATGAATGTGAAAGTCTGACACAGAATAAGTAACAGGTATTGCAAATGAATGATTTGTTGAGTGACATGAATGAACAATTGCATGATGAGATGGATGAGTCATGAGATGACCTGAAACGGGTAAGTGAAGAGTTGGACAGGGAGCTCAGGGACAACTGCCAATTGAGCGCCGCATATAGAGTGTTACAGAAAGAAGTTGTGAAAGGTGTGGAGCAGAACATTGTAAAAGTTAGTCACAATGATTGTAGATTAAAGATGTCAAAACTGCACCATCAGCGAGAGTTGTTGGCTGGTCACGTCAAGGCGATGGGCGGGTTTCACTACACACCCATCGATCTCATGTCAGCCAGTGATGATGACTCTGGTGATGACATCTTCCTAGATGGTGCTCAGTCATGCCTCCACTGTAGTCTAGTGTCCCTCTTCCACCCACAAGATGGCGGATCCCCTTGCTATGGCAGCACTACCCTACGTCATCAGCGGAATGATGATTATCATGTGCAATACCAAGATGGTGACCCCCATGATGGGGGGAGGTCGAGGCCTAGGAACAGCCCCTCCGATTGCCACTCTGACAAGGGCCAACAAGTAAGAGATCGATAACATGATCAAGACCACCCTCGTTAAGTCGGATTTGTCTGAGGAAAGCAAGAAAGCCTTCAAAACGCATCTGGAACAGATGATGAAGGATGCTGCTGACCAGACGTCTATTATTTGAACTGTGGCCGAAGTTGCAGCTGAGGCCACCCTTTGCAGTGCATGAGACACCCTTTCTCTGTCCATGTTCCCAGTAATTCCCTTCAGATGGCCCACTCTGTACAGCAGATAACTGACAGCATAGGCTGCATGGGCCCCAGTGACGATCTCAGCAGTCATTTGGAGAAAGTATGCTTCAAATGTGAGGTGTTCAGCTTAGCAAAGGAATACCAGGTACAAATCCTCTGGCAGACCATAGGCCTCAGCCTATGGGCAAAACTCCCAGATGAGGTCCACCAAGACACCAAGGCAACTTTTGATGAGATCAGAGAACCTATTACTGCACACAACCCAGGCGTGGTAGATGTAATGCTTGTCCACCCAGTAAAACAGAATGCCAAAGAAAGCCCTGTGACATGACATCACATCAAAGGTTGTGGATGGCCTATTGTGCTGGAAAACATCTTTGCAGTGAAGCCACAGATGTCAACCTAATTGAGTACAAAAATGTGTTTCTCCGCAACATGATTCTGGCTATCCGTGAAAAGGTGGAACCAACAAATTTCCCCGCAACAGACAAATTTGCAGACGTCCTTCAGAAAATGGAGCAGGTTTACCAGTTCTCCCCCTGAGATCTCAACTCTGCTTTGAAAAAGGTAGCCATGGTACAATATACCAGCAAGTCCACAACCCACTATACAGTGGAGAGCAAGGCCCAAGACAAAAAGCCTGCATCTTCATACAACCGACAGCGCTCCCAGTCTGAAGGTGGAAACCAAAACCACAACAAGAACAAACATAACTGGAATTCTAATTACAATTGGGGCAATCGAAATAATTGATCAGGCCCCTCCTACTGAGAAATTTCAGAGGAGAATAACAACCTTTGGAACATTCTTGGTCAAGTCCGATCGGTAGCAGATGCTGTTCCAATGTGCACCATTGCAGCCCTAGCCTTGGGACTGCAGATCATGGGAAACCAGGCCGCAGCATGCCTGAACCCCAATGCTACACCCTTCTTTGCAGCTGTCCAGGACCAGGATGAGGCCTGACTAGAACAGGCCCAAACACTTTTTCTGGAGCTTCCTGGTACGGGCAGTTCATATTGACAATTACAGGCCCCAGCCCGTATTGTGAACACGCTTACCTTGGACACAAATGGAAGGCCTTGCACAAAGGCCATGGTCAGGGGCCTCCAACTGACTATGCTGCTTGATACAGGCGTGGCTGTGTCTGTATTATATGATGAAGACCCAGCAAACTCTTCTTGGTCCACCAGATGGAGGACCAACACGTCTGGTGTGGATGATGTAAAGCTGTCTACATACCACTCTATTGTACTTCTGTGGTGATATCGTAACCTGAATTTACACCATACCTCTTGATCTTATGGTGTTACAGTGATCATCCCAGCATTTTGGGAATTGATTTTCTTGTGCTACATGGCTGTGTGGTGGATCTTGTTAACATGCTCCTGATCCAAATCAGAGGACAAACACCATACTGTAATGATTTCTGATTCGCATGTGGTTGCAGCTATTACCACCAGTGACAAGGAATATGACATTATAGCTCTATTCCAGAACCACGAGTATTTCAAGAAACTCCAACCCATCCTGTAGAAGCATTTGGATGCTTTTGCCGCACACAAGCATGACTGTGGGAGAATGCAGACTATCAGCAAAATCCCAGGCCCAGCACATGACAGGCAAAGACAATATCCTTTTCCTGCTGAGGCCTTACCATCACTCAGAGAAATCATTCAGTCACTCCTCAAGCAGTTCACCTATTTGACCAGTGAAAAAGCTCACGGGATCTTGGAGGCTTACAATTGATTACAGGAGGCTTAATTAAGTCACTCCTAGCTGCTCGCCTACAGTAGCATCAGCACCTGATGTGCTTAAATTGCTGACACCAGATCACAAGTGGTTAAGCACTCCTGACATCTCCAATGGTTTTTGATCACTGCCTCTGGCTCTGAAAAGCCAGTACAAATTTGCTTTTACTTTAGAAGGCCGATAGTACATATGGCTCTGCTTACCCCAGGGGTTTCACAATAACCCCTTCCTCTTCCATCTACACCCGATGGACACTCTGGAAGGTTTCTCTGCCCCACAATGCATCCTGCAGTGTGTGGATGACTTATTGTTGGTAACTTCCACCAAAGAACAACACTTTGACCTCTTGGATGAGCTACTGACCCTCCTACAGAGGGCAGGCCTCAAATTTAACCCTGCAAAAGCACAACTTTGCCAGAAAGAAGTCATCTGTCTTGGCCTACACATAACAGAACAGGCCAGAAGCCCAGCTTGGAAGAAAATCCAAGGCCTACAAGATCTGCCACTATCCACCAGTGTGGCAACACTCAGACATTTCCTGGGGATGGTCAACTATTCCAGGGACTTTATTTGTGATTTTGCACAGAAGGCCACCCCTCTGTATGAGCTTCTAAAAAAGGACGTTCCTTGAACTTGGGGTCCCATCCACACTCAAGCTGTGACACTTTTGAAACATGCCTTGGCCTCTGCTCCAGCTTTAGTGAACCCCAATCAAGCTTTACCTTTCCATCTGGAAACGGCCACCTCAGACATTGCCATGTCTGCAGTCATCGCTCAAAAGGTAAATGGTACTCTGAGACCCATTGCTTATGCATCCCAAGTGTTGTCACCAGTGGAACAGAAGTACAGTCTTTGTGAAAGAAACCTTCTGTCTACCTACTGGGCTGTCAAACATTACCAGTAAATCACTGAGTACTCACCTACAGTATCATTCTAAACACTAACCACACCCCAACCACCTTTCTGCTATCAGATAGAGTCAAGGATGGCTCAGTATCCAACACCAGACTGACTCACTGGCCCTTCTTCTCCAGGACCATGATATACAGGTCCCACACTGCCAAGATTACCTCAGTTTTAGCACATGGCCTTCTATACCAAGGAGTACCACAGTTGTGTACTACAGCCCCGATTTGCCTGAACAAGGCCCTTTTCTTCCTGCTACTCCAAAGCTCCTTGCAGACATCTCCTTCTGTCATGCCTTCACAGATGGCTGAGCCTCATACTATCAAGAAGAACAGGTAGCTGGATTTGGAGTGCTCATTGTGTATCCCAATGGCAACACTATTTGTACCTCAAAGCACTGCAGTGTTGCATCATCTCAGGATGCAGAATTGGCAGCTGTGGCCTGTGCCCCGAGCTCATACAACATGGTACCGAGGACACCATCATTTTACAGACTCTAATTGGGTCTGTTGCTCCTCACTGAGTTTTACCCTTCTGGAAGAAGAACTCCTTGCATCTTCTGATGGCACCCCTGTGAAGTATAAAGCACTCATTATTTATATTCACAAACTTACACAGCATTTCAGGCATGAACTTTTCATCCACAAGGTTAAAGCCTGCTCAAAATCTGATCCCTATCACTCATTCAATGACCAAGCAGATACTCTTGCTAAAGAGGGTGCTTGGGGGGGGCATGAACAATGGATCACCCCGATGCTCTAGTAGCTGTGCAAACAGCTGCTATCAAGAAGAAACCAGAACCTTTTGTGCCATTGGACTTGTCCACTGCACAACACTCAGACCCCCAACTGAAACAAGCAATCAGATTCCTTGACAAAGGAACGGAACAAGATTTACCAACTCACAGTCCGGACAAGAGACATGTGAGTAGGTTACATTTGTCACAAGATGGCAAACTGATTTTGGTATCTGCCAGAGGACCTGCCCTGCAAGCTGTAGGCAGTCCCGAATCTTTGAGATCTGAATTCTCCACCAGGTTCATGATACCCCAACTGGTGGACACCAGGAAGCCGAAAATACACTCCAAAGACTCAGATTTGTTGGTTGGTGGCCCAGCATTACCACAGATGACAGACACTACATAGAGAACTGGTGTTCAGGTAATCTCATAGTTCTGCCAGTCATCACCTCAAAGGGTGTCAGCTGGATCATGGTTGAAAGAGTACTCCTAATTGGGTAACCCGTGAAGTGGGTGCATGAGGAGGGGCGCTGTCCATTACGGCGACTCCTTCCTGGTGCAATCAACTCACAGCGATGGAAAGGTAGGGTGACTGGATGAGGGAGTGGGCTAATTAGGTGACAGGATGTCGCTATACGTAAGTGTGCAGGGCGCGAGCACGTGGCGTGTTGCTGTGAGGGGTGGAGAGGCTGTGAGGGTGGCACTGTGGTTGCTGGTCAGGGTTGTGTCATGGCAGCCGAGGTTGGCAAGTGGCTGGGAGTGACTGAGGTACTGGAGTTGATCCGAGACACTGTGCGATTTTTATTTAAATTTTTTACTGCTTTCACGCCCATCGACATGCACCCCCCGAGTTGAGAATCTTTAGAGGTCCGGGGGCAAAGCTCTGGGTGGGGTGCAGCCCCAACAGAAAGCAGTAAAATTGTCCTGGCACCATTGTTCTGCGCGCCAGGTTGTCAGAGTGTCAAATGTGTTCAGCACTTTACTGAGTAATAACGGTGATCGCCTTTAGACGTTCACCATTATCACATAGACCCCCTAATTGCCATAAGAAGTAAAGGCAAGGGGAATCCAATCCTTGGGATTGTCCTCAGTGAATTTGGAAAGCATTTGCTTAATCCGTCTGTTGGTTCTTTCTACTTGACCTGAAGAGTGAGGGTGGTAAGGTATCTGGAACTTCTGGTGTACCCCTAGAAGTTCAAGTGTTTCTTTCATTAACTCACCTGTAAAACTGGTTCCTTTGTCAGAGTCTACCTTAAGAGGTAGGCCCCACCTGGAGAATATCTGTTCTACCAGGACTCTTGCGCTTGCTTTGGCTGTACGATTCTTAGTGGGGAAGGCTTCAACCCACTTAGAGAACAGGTCAGTAACTACAAGTGCATACTTGTTGTTCCTGTTGGTGTTGGTTAATGGACCAATAAAGTCAATCTGTATGGCATGCCGAGGGCCAGAATGTTTTGGGGGAAGTAGTTTGGCATTTTGTTTGGTTGGTGATGGGTTGTTCTGAGCACAAATCAGGCAGTTGTTTGACCTGAACACCCCCACTGCGGACAGAGTGTCTATAGATGAGTATGTTGCCAAACTCAAAGATGACATTGTAAAAACCCATCTGTATGCTGCACATCACATGAGCAAGATCCAGCAACAGTCCAAAATCCAATTTGACAAGCATGCACAAGAAGTGGACTGGCAAGTTGGAGATCAGGTAATGGTACTCAGATTTGCTCATCCTACACACATCCCTTTCTCCAGTAAGTGGAAAGGACCCACCCCATTGTCAACAAGCACAGTCCTGCAGTCTATCAAGTTAGACTTTCCAGAGTAAGAACTTATGAGAAATGGTTGCATACAAACCAGTTAAAGCTTTATAAAGTAGTATAATTACTCTTCCTAACCCCATTGGGAGGAATTGTACCGACTGACCTTTTCTTTTTCCTTACAGGTAATCCTGCAAGATGGCAATTCTTCATCTGACTCTCCTACTCTCAGGAATATTCCCCTGCATCCAAGGCATGATGGGTCACATCCGTCCACATTTTGACCATCCTCCTACTACCATTCCAGAAGAAGTTAGTATTATGTCCCAAACAAATTGATTACCATCCAGGAAGGCAAGGACTCCTACCTCATTGCTTTGGTTGTAGCCCCTGACAAATCTTCCCTGCAAATTGAATGGCAAACAGATTTATATGGACAAACTCTCCCTGTGGCCCACCGATCCAAAAGAACTTTCCATGGTTGGCCCAATACCAAAATTGCCCCAAATGGTACTCTGTCTATCCACCAAGCTAATCATAGACATTCTGATTTATACAATCTTACTGCTCTAATTGACCCTGCCTTTTGCGAGAGGTTCCCCCAAGACTCCGCAAAAGAATTATGTTCATACAATATATGGCTGCTGCCACCATGTTTTTGTTTGTTTCACCTCTCACTAAAGCAGAACTTACTGAATGTCCCCCACAAGAACCTAGTCCACTTACTGGCCTTACTGTGAATTCAGTCCTAGGTACCCTTATTAACAATGTGCAATTCATGCACATCCCTGTTATTTTCAATCTCTCACATTGGAATATGGCAGAATTTGGTATGTGCTCTAACAAAAACACTTCTAAGTTTTTCAGTACTGTGCTACTAGATAGTCTTGCAGCCTACCAGACATGTACCCAGGACCCAGTAGCTGGTGTTCATACTATTGAACATATAAGTTTATTTAGGTCTAGATCCAATTTTTCAAGTCAGAAGAATTCCTCATCACGAAAAAATGTGATACTACTGATGTTACTGATGCAACTGGCACCCTATCCGGATTCTTCAGTTCTGGCATGTCTATCTGGAACAGGGCAGACACTGCTGCCATTAAAAGTCATACAGTCAAATTCCAGGAGGCCATGAAAAATATTATTTTACCCTGATGTCACTTGGTGTGGATGGCATTAGTCAGGAAGAAAGATATACTGTGTGCAATATGAAAGATATTGCTAAAAGTTTTAATGATACTAAGAACAAAATTAATGAACTTATTTTTCAAACTAACGAGGAGGCAGACAAGCAATATATTGCCAGGGAACTCCTCTGCTCTGTTTATGGCTGTTATGTTATAACCACCATCAATAACCTCTTCCATGATTTGGAATCTGAACATATTCCAGATATCATTCATATTGCCCACATTGTAGATCTACCTCTTGCATTACAATGTGTATGTCTCAAGCAATTTCTATTCCTGTTTCTACTGCTAGGAATTTAGGTTATGTTACAAGACATCCTAAAAGAGGACCTTGTTACACTGCTTAACGTTGTACTGTCTGGGACACTATGTTTGTCACCTTTACTGTGTCCCCACCATGCTTTGATCCACAAACTGCATTTTTGATAAACTTGCCTCCGTTCACTCCATTGGGCACCTTGACAAGGATATTTACAGAGAATACATCAACCTGCCACCTCTTCTGGTGTTTTATCCAACCTTAGAATCATGGGTTTCTCCTTATACAGACTGCTGTGCCAGAAAGGGGCATCATTATTTGTGTCATTGAGATGTTTTCAACATCATCAAACTGGTATGTGGGTATTCACCGGACAGTATAGACTGGTCCTTTTCTTTGGACTTGGACATTCCGTCTAATGACACAGATACTCATAAAGCATCATCAGCACCACCACCAGTGGCGAACACTGGACGTCTCTACAACACTTATTCGGAAGAGGTTCATCGGCTGATTACAAGACTAATGAATCAATCATTCACCTGCCCAGTTCAACAACAGAAATGGAGGTTACCAACTGTTAAAATGATTTATAACTCTGATGGACAGTACGGCACTGTAACCATAAATCTTTTTCCTATGGTGACAAGGTTTGTTATATTCGGCACCCTAACTTTTGTTTTCTTCCTCATCAAACTACTCTAATTGGCCATACAGTGATTACTCCTGTTCCCATCGCAAGAACCAAATGTTATTGACAGTGACCCTGAATATTTGCTTGCTCTGTCTCAATATTTGCCCATCTTTAATGTCCATATTGACCCATTGACATTAACTCTTAAGTCCCCTTTTAAAGAGGAAGGATACACACCTCATTCACATCAGTAACAATATCTCCGCAGCAGGAGATGCTCTTAATACCCTTATCAATTATGGTGATTTAAGTAATGCACTTTCTAATACTTGGTTAGAAATTACTTTTAAAGGTTTTACCATACAAGCATTTTTGATTATTTTTCTAATACTAATACTTTGCTGCCTGAGGCGTAATCTCAAACAACACTGAGAACAGCTCAAATTTCTTTACAAGGCTCATGAGTCGGGTCTGGAAATGAAAGTTTGTTCCCACTACTTTCCCACAGTGTTGTTGCCTTTTCAATAAGGAAACAAGGGGGGAATGTTATGCAAGGTCATTACACCCTAATTGGCATCCCACCATATACTTTAGACAACCTGTATTATGCATATACTATACTAACATATAGGGCACAGACACTTAACCGTATAAGAGTAAGTGTCAGGATAATATTATTATTTTTATTTTACTTGCTTTCTTTATGCTTAGAAACAGCATATAGCAGACCAAACACCTGTGTCTTTGTATAATAATTTAGCAGACTCTGCTGCCATCTTTTGGATTTATGTATAACTACATTACATCCTGTGTTTTCCATGCACCTTCTATGTATCCTTTGTTTTACGATGTAGCTGACTTAGCTCTTATTGTATAAGACTAGATAATACTGTGGAGCCACCTTTTAGCCAATAGGGCTTATTTTATGTATCTAGTACCGCTTCTTACGAATGGTAACCATAACAACTATCTGTAGTATATAATGTGATGTATTACATATTCCCTTTGGAGACCTTCTTCACTTCTTGGGGTATTGGGGAACACGAGGCATGGCTACCAGTGTCTTATGGTAAAAACTGCTTAGGGCAACTTTTGATTTCCTCTTTGGTGTAATAAACAAGATTTATTATCAATATGAAACTAGTCTGTGTCTCTTTTGCATCTCCATTACCGCAAATAATCTAATCAGGGCTAATCATCCTAACAGTGCCATTGACTGCACCCACGTGCCCATCCTGGCACCCACTGTGGAGGAGGAGACATACTGTAACAGGAAGGGGTTCCACAGAGTGAATTGCCAGATTGTGTGTGATGGTGGTGGCATCATTACCAACATGTGTGCACATTACCCAGGCTCATGCCACAATTCATATAACCTGGACAGCTCCAGACTGGGTGCCCACCTCGATGTGTGTGGCCGATGTGATGGGTGGCTGTTCTGTGGGTACTGTGTCACTGTATATAACACACCATTTGCACCATGCACATTGACCAGCCAAATATTCCCCCCACAGCTGACAGTGGATATCCCCTATGGCCCTACCTAATGACACCATACCTGGAGCCAACTAGGCAGGTAGAGAAAGCATTCAAGAACGCACACAGGAAGACTCAGTCAGTTGTGGAATGCACCTTTGGATGCATGAAGATGTGGTTCTGGTGCTTGGACCACACAGGTGGTATGATGATGCTTGCCCCTGGAAAGGCATGCAGGGTGTTCACAGTGTGTGCCATGTTCCATGACATTTGTGTGTGACGTGGACTACCACTACCAGGTGACATACCAGAGGACAACCCCACCATGTGATGGGGTGGCAATGTGACTGTGGGGGTGGGAGACACTCTCTCAGGGTGTGAGGTGCATTATGCAGTCAAGCAGGGTACATTTGCATGGTAGCTGTACGGGTGGTGTGGCACAGGGATGATGTTCCAATTCTGAGTGCCCATTCACCAGGGATAATGGCCACCCCCTGGCCCCTGTACACCATGTAGTGAGTGTCACCTGCATCCCCTGCCATGTTGGGATGTTCTGTGTCCATGGTGGTGCATGGTGGCATGCCTGCATCAAAGTGCACCCTGGGGACATTTGCTGCATGGTGCGGGGCAGTGTTGCTTGGGTGTGGTGCACAACACATGTGCTTTATGTGTGTTACGATGCCCTGCCATGGTCCATGACATGAGGCCTACATGTGTGAGGGATACCTGTCAATGGAGGAAACAGGTGTGTACTGGTGTTGTGCATATATGTATTATAACATGATAACATGTTACAGAGTGGTGTGTGCAAACACGCCTACTGTGGTGGGCGTGTGGTAAGGCCATGCCAGTGCACACTGCCTGGCACATTCACATGGATGTGGTGTGCTGCTACATCCGTGGTGGTCTGGTGGCTGCCCTGCCATCACGCTGTCTCCCATCCATCTGGCCACAACCACCCCCTGTGGCCCTTGATGCCTGGCAGGGGCCTGGACACCGCCTGGCCACATGTTCCCTTCACTCACACCCTTGATCCAGGTCCCATGGTGACATGCCACCCTCTACACCTGTCAGCCCATCATGTTGGCTGAGTGGCGGACCATGGACGGGTCGCATGGCCACTGTGCCCCTCTCCAAGATGTCTGCTATGCAGTCAATGCCATGTCTCATGGCCTGCACCTCCACTGTCATTTCCCTAATCACCCCCATATTCTCCTGCTTTGCCACCAGTTTTTCCCTCTCTAGCTGCCTCAGGTCATGGTAGTAGGTCTGTAGGACACCCATGGGTGGGTGGCACCTGGTACAGCACTGCTGCCATTTGGCGGGGACGTCATCTCTGCTATGGTCAGCTGGCACTGGGGATGTGTGTGGACCCCCTGTCCCAGCCATGCACCCACTGCCATTAGGGTCCATTGCCTGTGTCCCCCATGTTGCTCCTGTTGCTGTGTGGCACATATTATTGGCATCACCAGCCCTGGGTGGCTTGTATCACTGTGGTGTGCCTCTGTTCTCACTGTGGCCTGCATGCTGTCCACAGGGGCGGATGCCGCTGCTGGTTGATCCTAGTGTTTGCCATGCTCTGCCATTCCACTGCTGTCTTCTGGAAGGGCTCCTTCCACCTCCATGTCCTTAGCTATGCCACTGTGTGTTGGACCTGCAGGGGAGAGGTACAATGGTCATACAGCTGTGGATCACCCTCCTCTGCCAGTGGCCATGTGGCGCATACCTACCCCTGTGTGACACTTGTCCTTGTGCAGCAGCTGACATTGTGGGTGTGCTGTCAGTGGTCGGTCCGGCTGTTGGAGCAGCTGTGGTGATATAAGAGTACATACATGTTTACTGTGTGACATCCACCATCGTCATTGGCCCCCTGTCCTGTGTGCCCATAGACCTGCCATACTGTCTATACCACTCCTCTCACCATGGCACGCAACCTCCGTGATTGTCTCAGCCACTGTCTTCTATGGGTGTCAGTATGTGTATTTTGAGGGAGGTCCCACCTGTGGCCACCTGGGATCTGTTAGCACTGGCCAGCTTCCCTTTCACTGCGGTCCGGAGGTCAAGCTACTTATGCTTGATGGCCTGCAGGGTGCATGCCTTCAGACCTGCTGTGTTTACAGAAGCCAGGATCTCAAGTCACAGCTGTGCCTTGGCCTCTGTGGGTGCTTTCAGGGAGTCCTCCCCATATAGAGTGGTGTAATTAGCCCTGTTGTCTGTGACCAGGGCGGCCACCTGTGGGCCCGTGAAGTTGCTTGCCCTGGGCCATGGTGCAGCCCCAGTTGCCGCCTGTGGCTCCCTGGTCCTGCCTCTAACCCTGCCTCATTTGCTGGCCCTTGCTGGCCTTTGCCCATGCAGCCCCCAGTGGCAGACATGGCTGGCTCAGGTATGTTCTTCCCTGTCCTGCAGCCGCTTCCACATGTCTCATCCACACCCTGCACAGTCATATTCATGTAGGGTTAGGCATGTCACATATCCAGGCCCTCCATTGTGCATCTGCACTGCCCAGCGGGTCCGCCTCACTCCGATTCCCTTCCCTTCCCCTTCTGCATGTCTTAGTGAATGCAGCATGTTTCAGTGGTCTCACATGCCACATGCTGGCACACTGCTTCTATATTTTGATTCAGTGCTAGTTGCGCCACTTTGTAAACCACGGCCATGGACAGTAAATTTTAAGTTTTCATTCACCATTTCCAAGTACCTCACAAACTCATATAATTCATCTGGGGACACCTGCCATACCAAAAAGATGCCATCAATAAAACATTTCTGTAAGTCAATCTTGTCAAAAAACAGATTCTGCACTGACAACAACACATGGGCCCAGATATTCAGACTGCAGCAGGCTGTGGCGCAAGCCTGGGTGCAGCGCAAATGGGCTGCACAGGGGTGTTGACAGGATGATATTCAACAGCGCTGCACCATGGCACAGCATCGCTGAATATCGCACCCTAGCCACCCAGCAGTGTGCATGGTGCAGTGGCAGTGTGCATGGCGCAGTGGCACTGCGCCAGCGCAAGTGGCCAGAGTAGAGCAAGGGGATACGCTGGCGCAAGTTCCATTGCGCTAGGTGCAACAACCACAATATTCAAAGATGCACATGCAAGTGGGGCCATAATGCATGCAAGGAGCAAATGGTGCCATTTGTATTTCATTATGGCTCCATTTGCATGCAGATGCGCCGATCCCCGGTGACTTGCACCTGGCGCCCTGTCAGGCTGCAGCCGTCGGGGACCGGCGCCCCCTGCACAGCGTGAAAAAGTGCCCCACTGCCCGATCGCGGGCATCTGTTAAAGGAAAACACGTCCTATATCCCTGGTGGTCCAGTGGACCGCTCGCAGCCCAATCGCAGGCATCTGTTAAAATAAAACACATCCAATATCCCTGGTGGTCCAGTGGACTGCTTGCAGCCCAATCACGGGCTTAAGTATAAATATAATTGTCCCATATCCCTGGTGGTCCAGTGGACTGCTTGCAGCCCGATCACAGGCATACATAGATGTAAATATTCGTCCTATATCCCTGGTGGTCCAGTGGACCACTTGCAGCCCGATCACGGTCTTAAGTATAAAAATAATCATCCCATATCCCTGGTGGTCCAGTGGACCGCTCACAGCCCAATCGCGGGCATCAGTAAAACATTAATGCCACAGCAACCCAACCCTGGTGGTCTAGCGGTACCCCCCTCCCCACCCGCCACTGAGCACCACCGCCCCGCTCCCCTCCAGTCAGTGGCGGACGGCAGCTCCCCACCCGCTTGCAGCCCCGCCGCCCACCGACAGACAACATATGGTAGGGCTTTATGCCCATTGGTCCACAGCATGAGCCAATGGGCGTGCAGCCCATACCATATTATACAGTCCAGATATGTGAATGGATGTAGCAGTGGCATGAGTGGCACTGGCTCTCAAAAAACTGATGTTGGTGATGAAAAGGTGTAGCAGGCTACAGCCCAGACTTGGAGGAAAGAAAGTCCAGCAGTGACAATAAGAAGACTGGATAGACTTGTGGTACTAGTACTCAAGATGGCTGTTGGACATAGACATAGAAGTCCCCACCATCCACCTCATCATCATCATCCACAGTCCTTAGCACAGCTGGTAGTAATGGAGATTCATCAACCATGAACCTCGGGGAGTAGTTTTTTTTTTTTTTTTAAAGGACCAGGTTAACTTAAAAAAAACTGAGCATCTCTACATTTTGGTGGAAAGGTATGTTCTCTTGTTGGTTCCACCCTGCCGCTCCTCTCTCCATTAAAAGTGCCTTCTGGACGCCTTCATGAACCTTCCTCCCTCCAGTTTGCAGCTGTGTCCCATCGTGTTCTTGTTCTCACTGATCCAAAAAGATCACCAAGGTTGACCTTGTTTATACCTATGAGGTCCTTAAGGCTCTGTCATGTCCCTTTGTTCCCGTCTATCCTCAGGTGAGTACATTTTAAGGTTCTCACAGCACAGAGACAGCTCAGGTGAAACCAGTTGGGGGATGCAGTCAATTACAACAAAATGAAGGAGCCCGCTCCCAGCTTGAAGACTTAAAAATCTCACCTGGACTGGTGTGCCAGATGAAATATCACATATTGGCAACATAAGCTTTATCATAGCAAATGTGCTGTCACCTGCACCCAATGTTTTGCACCCAAACAGGTGCTTTATCAAGGTTGAACATTATCACCCATTTAGTGACTATTAATAGTTCAGCCAATCACAAGAGACATCTGATAAATATGTAACATAATTACCAAAGAAACATATTAAACAAGCATTTGTCAATGCCAGAGTTCGTCGTTGGGATTGCTGTTAGTACGCACCGACTGGCAGGACTATAGTTCCCAGCAGGAAGAACAAGTTATGCCACCAAGTTCTCATTCCCACTGAAATACAGTGAAGTGCATACCTGTTTCCTCAATTCGTGATCTGGCTTTGAAGAGTGATGATGTGTCTGCGGTTCAGAGAAGATGAGGGCACTGGAGCCCCACCATGGGTTGGGGGGGGGACGTTATGGTTAGAAACCCTAACTCCCCGGGCGTTTGTTGATATTTGCACTACAAATTTTCAACATGGCCTTTTGTGACCCCATCTCATGAAAGCATTTGGGACCTCTGCTCATGAACAGTGGCACTGTGATTTTGTTAATCTGTTCTGAAAGCTGATTTCTCCAGCAACCATGCCATTCTGCACCAGATGTGTGAAAACACAGTTCGGGCAGGATGTGAAAATTACAGCTGTACCATTCATAGGGATGTGTGAAGAGATGGCAGTGTTGAACATCTCGAGTGAAAATATAAAAAATGCTCAAATGCGTACGTGGAAACTGCACAATGCACACTCATAACAGTCATTTAGTGGAATAATTTCACCAAAATTTTAACATAGGCATTTTGTGACCTCTGCTCATGAACACTGTCATTATGATTTTCTTACTCTGCCCCAAACGTTGATTTCCCACAGCGATCATGCCATTGTGCACCAGATGTGCAAAACACATTTTGGGCAGGATGTGAACAATGAAAGCTGTACTTTTCATAAGGAGGTGTGCAAAACTGACAATGTTGAAACTCTTGAGTGAAAATATTACAAATCTCGACTTTCACGAGTGAGCGTGGAAACTGTGCAACGCACGTTCATAAAATAGTAATTTTATGGACTTCGTCACCAACTTTTCAACGTAGGCATTTTGGGACCTCCGCTCATGAGCAGCGTCACTGTGATTTTCGTAATCTGTCCCGGACACTGATCCCCCACAGCGACCACGCTATTCTGCACTGGAAGTGTGAAAACATATTTCGGCCAGGATGTGAAAAATGACAGCTGTACTTTTCATGAGGAGGTGTAAAAAAATTCCAATGTTGAAAATCTTGAGTGAAAATATTACATATTCACAACTTTACAAGTGTGTGTTGAAACTGCGCAACGCACTCTCGTAACACAGTCATTATATGGACTTTCATCAGCAAATTTTCAACATAGGTATTTTGAGACTGCCGCTCATGAACAGTGTCACTGTGATTTTCGTAATCTGTCCCGAACACTGATTTCCCACAGTGACCGCGCTATTCTGCTCTGGAAGTGCAAAAACACATTTCGCCAGGATGTGAAAAATAACAGCTGTACTGTTCATGGGGATGTAAAAAATACCAATGTTGAAATCTGGGTGAAAATATTACATATTTGCAATGTTACAACTGTGCATTGGAACTGCATAGCAGCGTGCTTATAACACAGTCATTTTTGGAATTTTTCACCAAATTTTCAACATAGGCTTTTGGAGCCCACCTCATGAACAGTGACACTGCTGTTCCATTAATCAGTCCCTAAAGTTGATTCCACGCGGTGACCTAAAATCACCTTCGGGACCAAATAACCACATGACAGTGACTGAATTCATGAGGTGGGGTCCCCAGAACCCCATTTTGAAAATTTGGTGCCAAAATTCACAAAAATGGCCAAGATATGCATTAAAGTTGAAAAAAAACATTTATGTTATTATATAGCTTACCAGCATTTCTTCAGTTCACGGTCAGCTTTGAAGAGTGCAGACATATTCCCGGTCCACTGAAGATCATCATGCCAGACTCCGGAGGTAAGCATGGGATGAGGGGGTGTGGGGAGGTGGGGTACGCAGAGGGTGGGTGCGGGTTGAGGGAGGGGATACCGTACTCAACAAGGGACCGCTCTTGTTTACAGGTTTTAAAAAATTACAAACATCACTGGAAGGTTTTCTTCTTACAGGGACATTTGGCATGCTGGGTGGGCTCCAGCATGCCACCTGAGTGTTTGTTGGGGGCTGTAGCCAACGTGGATTGGGCACTCTTGTCAGCATATACTGAGTGTTGGGGAGGACAAGAGCTGAGGGGATTGGGCACCCACCTCAGCACACAACAAATTGGGGAGAGACATTATGCTGACAGGGAGGGCCCCCTCGCGCAAATTGAACTGGGAGAGGGCATGCCAACAGGGGACTGAGCACCCCATCGGTTTGTTTGTTTTTTGACGGCTGGCAAAGGGGCATGTTGTCAGCCTGGGCTCAGCACGTTCACACTGCTGTAAGCTACAGCAACGTGAATGCGTAACCAGGAATGCAATGCAGGAATGCAACATCAAAAGACTGAGCCGCGCCACTATTGGTGCATCTCTGTCCTTTGAAAAGTTGTCCAACTCTGCCCCCAACAACTGAAAGGGAGTCACTGCCAGCCTGCCAACTGATTCACCTGCTGCTGACCTGCCCCTAGAAAGGGAGCTCTCCATTGAGCACACCCCTGTATAGCACCTCTTATAACAATGAGTTCATTCTCACAAGCAGCCTAATAACCCAACACATAAAAACACTGTCAATATTTGTACAGTACCACATACATCTATGCAAAATTGATCAAATCAGTACCATTTGTCCAATGTGTTTTGCATACAATATGCTGCAATGTACATTGTCCATAGGACTAATTAATACATAATCAATGGACTACAAGTTTCCATGAAAAATAAATACTGACAAATCAGCTAGTAAGTTGATAGCATACTATCAGACAGCTTTCAAAGAAATCACCCTGGTGTATTAGGAATGTAAATATGACAGCTATCTCCAACAGTGCAGGAGTGATTTTAAGTTTAAGAGAAGGGGCTCGATTTTCAAAGCTCCAGTTTTGATACAAGATGCCTGTATCAAAGAGAAATGACACCAGGGGCACCTTGCATCAAAACCTGCAGCAATCCTGATTTTCAAATGTAGACTGCATCAAAAATGGGAGCCCCTGCACCTAAGTACCTCTGCACCACCTATGCATCCAAAGTGGGGGTGCATCATGGCAGAAGGGGCTTGCACCACAATGGGGCTACAGCATCCCTAAACTCGGGATTTTCAGAGCCCCACTGAGGCCACAAGTCTCAGCTGTGGTTAGACAAGCCATGAGCTGGTCTAACACCCCTGCACCAACCACAGGACACCTGTTGGTGCTGGAATGTTGTGGTGTCATATAGCCATGGACCCTTCTTCCAGCTGCTGGGGGGGATGGGCAGTGCCCGGGCACAACTCTCTGATGTCTGCACCCTCCTTGCTGCTGTCCACAGTGGCCAGCAAGTGAGTCTGCCTCTGTACTGGCCAGCCCCAGTGGCGATCAGATGGACAGGACCTGTGTATTGCAGTGTGCCCCTATTGGCCAGAGACCGCAGGCAGTGGCAGAAGTGTGACCTGGGTTAGGGGGACACAAGGGTAATTGGCAGGACTGTGTCTGGGCTCCCCACAGAGCCAGGTGGTCAGGGCCCCTCAGTAGGTGCATCCGTGGCCCTGTTCCTGCTGGTTCTCCATATCCTGGATGCACCTACAGTCCTTCGTGGGCTGACTGGGCACAGGCGGGGATGATGGCAGCTTCCATCATTCACCTTGGGTGTGCAATCAGATTGGTGCAAGGTGCAGCATGCAGCAAGTCCAGGGACTTTGGTGCCGGGACACCTGTTGCTCCAAAATACAGCGAAGGGTCCACGGCACACCCGGAGTTTGCTGCATGCAGGAGTTCGGTACTACTTGCGCCACTCTCCCGGGGTTTTGACAATTGAGCCCAAGGTTGAGAAAAATGAGGTGAAGCAGTGAAAAGATCCCTAGATTTAAAAAAAATTGCATAAAAATATTACTTTATTAGAGCAATTTATAACTAAAAAGCTTAAATAATTGCCATAAACTACTGAGAGTATCCAGTAGCATTCCTAAAATACTATCTAATCTGAATAACCCAAAATGAGCCAAGATCAGTGTTAACCTTTGTTTTATCCACCAATTCACAGATATAAAGAGATGAAGAAATATTAATGTTAAATACAGATATCAAAAATAAATAGCACAAGATAAATAGTTGAATATATATATATATATATATATATATATATATATATATATATACGCAATGGTGTGTTGTCAGATAATGATTTATCATACAGTGCTGTTTGACCTCAGGTAACCTCACGAGTGGCGCAAGCCACAAGTGAAGTATCCGAGGTTAAACAGCACAAGTGTAGATAAATCATTTATCTGAAAGCTCACCATTGTATATTTCATTTATGCAACAGGGATGCTTTCTATCACTGCAGGAACATTTGGTTTTGACTGTTTAGCTTTTTTTAAATGATCATTTCTGGGAGTTCTGGTTAACTTTCCTAGAATATATCCGCCTGGCATAGTGATTGCTATTAAATGAAACACCATTCATTTTGTAGAAAACTTCTTGTGGAACAAATGTTATGCTCACAGTAGTACCATGCCACCTTTTTCATTTTAAAGTTATTCACATTTGTTTGTCAACAAAGGGAAAAGAAAATAGAATTTTATGCTATTTTCTTTGCTAATTATTAAAAAAACTAAAAGGTATCCATAAATGAAACACTACTCATTTTGTGGATAGTTTTGTGCTGAACATTTTTCATGCTCACAGTACCATGCTGTCATTTTTTGTTTTAAAGTTATTCACATTTGTTTGTCAAAAAAGTGAACAAAAATTATTCTTCTGCTTTTTTGCTAATTGTAAAAAATCTATAAGGTATCTATACGTGAAACACCACTCATTTTGTAGATAATTTTGTGCTGAACAATTTTCGTGCTCACAGTACCATGCTATCTTTTTTCATTTTAAAGTTATTCCCATTTGAATATGGTTAATACTGCTTCAGAGGTCGAACATTCTAAATTAATTCCAAAGAGATTTGTGACATAGTAACTGTGTGTATAAATGTAATAATAAATGGGTTTCCCTTTTTCCCATAGGGAAACCATGGCGTAGTTTGCCATTATAAAGGAGAGTTTATAATGGCAAACACGCACAATTTCCTTGCTGTGCTCATGCTCACGCAGCAGCACGCACTCAGTCAAGACCCGCTCACCACTTCCGTGTCACCCGAAACAGAACCGCCACAAGAACTCAGAGGTAAGTCCTTTTCTTTTCTCCCCCCATATACCCTGAAAACACACAAAGACCTTTAGAAAGGGAAAAACAGTTTTAAAATACGGAATCTCAGCACCGGACTAAAAGGAAACCAACAGTAGGATACACTGGGAGCTGTATATTTTATATAATTGCTAAGGCGAAAAGGGAAACCCAGCAATTATATAAAATAAAATAGTAGTGTAAGTTTAAATTCAAAGTTTACACATTGTTCAGGTTAGATGTTAACATAACCCCTAGTATTTTGCTCTCTGGGTTCATGAGCATCTAACCCCTCAGGTGTGTGTGTAAACTTCTCATTACACACACCATCCCATATATTGTTCTATATTTTATAGTGTGATAAATCTGTTTATCTCAATAACTGTGTACGTCAATTTCATTTATGTATACAGTGCTTATCTCATCAGCTGTTTATCCACACAGTGCTTATGTCATCAGCCATTTATCTATACAGTGCTTATTTCATTTAGAATGTTCAGCCTCAGTAGCAGTATTAACCATATTCAAATGCAAATAACTTTAAAACAAAAAAAGATAGCATGGTACTATGAGCATGAATGTTGTTCAGCATGGAACTATCTACAAAATGAGTGGTGTTTCATTTATTGATACCTTTTAGATTTTTTGATAATTAGCAAAAAAACAGCAGAAAATTCATTTTTATTTTCATTTTGTCTGCAAAGAAATGTAAATAACATTAAAATGAAAAATGATAGCAAGGTACTATGAGCGCAATGTTTATTCAGCACAGAAATATCTACAAAATGAGTGGTGCTTCATTTATAGATACTTTTTCGTTTTTTCAGAATTAGTGAAAAACAGCAGAAAATTAAATTTTTTGACACTTTTTCCATCAAACAAATGCAAATAACTTAAAAACCAAAAAATTATACTATGGTACTTTCAGCACAAAGGTTGTTCAGCATAAAAATATCTACAAAATGAGAGGCGTTTCATTTCTAGATTCATTTTTGATTTTCTATAATCAGCACAAAATGGCAGAAAATTCAATTTTTATTCACTTTTTTTACTAACAAATGCCCCCTACAAAAGCAAAACTAAAAGAATTGCATAAATGGAATATGCAATGGAAAACTTGAGTAATAAATGATTTATCTGCACTCGAGCAGTTTAACCTCGGACACCTCACTTGTGGCTTACGTCACTCATGAGGTTACCCAAGGTCAAACTGCTCTTGTGCAGATAAATCATTTATTACACTTGCTTCCATTGCATATACCTTATATATATATATATATATATATACCGATGTTGCAAAGATAAAATCCATTATTAATATCAGGACTAATAATAAACCAAAATAACAAACAATAGTATTAACACAGTACTATTACAGCTGGCATACTATTTTGACGTAAACTCTCCCAAGATATTGACTGGCAAATAATTTTGTCCTGCAAAAGAAGGGATAGAGGATGGGATGGAGGACAGAATGGAAAAAAGAGAGAAAAAGAAGCAAAAAAGGAAAAATAATTTGACCATCTATTTGAAAAATACAATATCAAATCTAATAAAAACATTATCAGAACTATTGGAGACATAGAGGACAGGATTTTCAAAGCATGGCATAGGGCTTGCATCCAGCCCTGCTCCACGGCACTTAAGTTCTGGTGGTGCGCCAAACCCTTCGCTGCAACTATACCTGATTTTACTATCTCAGACGCAGTTGCAACAGTTTTCTTGAATTACGGCAGCTTGCACCAAATATCTGGCGCAACCTCCATAAAAACGGTCCCCAGGATTGTTAGACCAGAAAAAGTTGGTCTAACTTGAGGCAACCTCCACATGGAATAAAAAATCCCATTAGATCGCCACAAGCCCCATGCGGTGCCCTGGGACCTGCAGCAATCTAAGACTTTGGAAATTCTGCCCAAAATATTTAGGCATCGTCAGGAATATTGGGTACACATGATAATTATAAAAAGGTGTAATCAGCAAACCTTCATTTAGACTTTTGTTTTCATCTGCTTTAAGCCTGAACTGCCAAAATCCTTCTCTTCTAATAAGGAGATTATTAAAATTTCTCCTCTCAGACCCAATTTAACCACCTCAGTTCCACAAAATGTGAAGCCATGACACCCTGTCTATTATTCATAGTGCCAATGCATTTTCATTTTCATGCTTTTCATGGATCGGTGATGCTCACCAAATCATCTAAAATTTTCCCCTGATCTTTCCTAAATAAAAGCATTGGCATTCACAATTCGTCATGTACATCACACTGGTGGTGTTACAATTCACACATTTTCTAATCTCCAAAATTTCCCTCATATTAGGACTAGGAAAGGTGTTGCCTACATGTAAAAAGCCATCCAATTTGCAGGCACTAGTATCAGAATGGTCCTCCTTCAGAATTGAAGATGGCATGGCAAAGGCATAAGGGGCTGTGTGGAAACATGAAGGGGGCTGCAGGGAAGGGGACCGAATAAACGGGGTGGGAAGGGCAGACTAGATGGGCCAGAGGGTCTTTTTCTGCCGACAAGATTCTATATGATTCCTCGATTGTCATATTTGGCTCAGACTTTGCCCATATGTCCTCCAAGGGGCTCTATCCGATGGTGGGACGGAGTGATATCTCGCTATATATGGGGGGGAAGCAAAACCATGTATTAAATTCTCTATTTTACAACTACCCAAAGCACAGGCGGGTTAGGCCTACATTTATAAACAATACAACAACAGGGTTATGCTAGGATTTACAACAGCTGGTGTGTTGTTTGGTCATGAGGCTGCAGGCCTAGTGAGCAAAACACACCAGGCATTGCAAATCCTAGCATCACCTACACCCTGAGTGGTATATTGCAATTATACAATGCCCCCTGTATTTGTTTGTAAGAAGAAATAAAGGAAATAAAGTTTGTTGTATATTCAAATATTTTTTACAATTTATTCTTATGCCAGAAAATATAGTTCCTTGTTGCTGAGGAGATATTTTGAGGACTTCCCCCTTCCCTTGTTGCCATTGAGACATGTGTCCACAGGAATGTTAGTTTTGTCAGAGTCAGGAAATGTCTGCTGGTGGGCATGATGGGCGAGTTTTCTGCATCTTTTCTAGCTTCATTTATACTGTAGGAGCTGTGATAATTTTGTGATGTGACTTGCTTCCATTATGGAGCACTGGCTCCCTTAATGGGCAGTGTGCGCAAGCATGGAAGCAGTCATGCTTCCTGAAGTCTCATTACTCGGCCCTGTTCAGATTCTGGGCCAGAAAACGAATGGATGATTTTTTTCATTTGTTGTTTGCTTCTTAAGTATGGAGAGGATGCGAGGTTCCTATTGGTAACTGCCAAAATGTTGAAATCTGGAGCCATTTTCCCACATAGTTACAGGGTTCCAGCTCCAAGCTTTGTGACTGTAGTATGAAGACTGAGAGGGAGGACCAGGACAGACAACTTTCTGGTAAAGTGTCGGGGGGGCACTTGCAGAAGCTTTGTATAGGAGAAAGAAAACAGAAGATGGTGTACTTTGTATCATGTGGTCAGCTGGGTCGGGACAACACCAGAGAGGGAGTGGGGATTGCAGCGGACAGCATCGGCAATGAATGGTTGGTGTTGTGAGCAAGCATCATCGCTGTCTTTCCCACTCCTGATTTCTTATGCACGGAGTGATTTCAGGGCCACTTCTTGATTCAACTGACTGGTGGCTGGCACCTTTTCCCGTGGGGTGATGCCACAATTTACAATGATATAAATTGTGCCAGTCAGCCAATCAGGAATTAGGATTTGTGATACCCATTGTATAATTAAACAATAATACACAACAGAGTGTGGTATATCATGAGATATTGTCACGCCTCAGGTGCATTGTGAGGCACGAGGCCACATGCTGAGTGTCTCATGCATCTGAGAAGTGATGATATCCCATGATATACCACATCCTGGAGTGTATTACTGTGATTATAAAATGGCCCTAAAGTGTTAGTAAATGGCTGATCTTGGTAATCAGTTTTGGACCGTGACGATATTGTGAGATATCATCACAGGTCAAACTCTGCTTCAGCCAATCAGCTTCCAGTATTTATCCTTGCCATTTCATAATTATTCTTATATCATGCTGCAGCTCAGACATGGACTGTCCTGTACTGGATGACACCACAATATACAGTCCATTGGAAGACACTAGAACTAACTGAAGAGGATCTTTTATCAACCCAGTAAATTCTATTATCTAACCCTCTTGTGCAACCTCAGGAAATTTTTGTTAATCCTTTGACCTCAACCATGATAAAATGCTGGCAGTAATTTATTGCCCCTAGACGGTTTCAGACTGTAACCCCTAGATGGCGCTATCCCAGGGGCTACTACCCCTGCCTGATTTGCCACTAACAGGTTGAGGGGCCTGGATCCAATGGCTGGTGCCTCCACCCAGAGGTCAGGGTTTGCAATAGTTAAACTAACTTGGTCACAGCCCTCTGGGACACTGCAACCCCCCTTTCTTCCCACTAGTGGCCCACACAATATATCAGAATTACCTTCACAGTATACACTTACCCCCAGGTCTGGTTCCGCACTGGGACCTCCTGTGAAATGAGATACAGTGCAACAATCACAGTACAGTACTTTAACATAGACAAATACCTCAGGCAGTATAACTTTGCTGAAACAAGCAGCTCTGATTTATTTAGGGGATATAACAAGGACAGGGGAAATCAGGTTAATTAGCTATCACTCTAATAATCTACCTATGGCTCTGTGCACAGGCCTATCCTATCAGTTACTGTCCCTGGGTACCCAAGCCCTAGTGGCTAGTCCAAACCGTGGCAGCTGGTAGGGGCCCTTTCACACAGAGAAAAGGAGAATTAAACAGTCAGCAGTACAGTAATTCCATTTGGATTTAATGTGGCAATTCAACAGGGAAGCGACCCTGAATTAGTACTCACGACCTCCAAATAAGATAGGGTCCTTCAATGTCATCAGGGCTCACTTGAGGTACACAAACCTCTTCACACATTTATATAAAAGAAAGCACTATACCAGGCAGGCTGCATCTGTATCCCATCGCAATTACTGCACAATACCGGGAGAACACAGCAGATTCAGTTCCTGACAGACCGAGTGCAATTTTCAGCAATTCTTCCAGTCTTCTACAGGGTGAGCCTGGTTTCTACTCTTCAGAGATCCTTTGATTCTTTTCACAGGACTGTTCAGTCCTAACAAGCTGTTACACAAGCTGCAGACCGAACTCTGGGCCTTACACACGTTTTTGACTAAAACTGCACACTGAAAAGCACACAGGCTCCTTCCTTCTTCACTGCCAAAGCTCAACTGAAACTCCAACCGACAAAAACTGGCACTTCCTTTGAGTTCCTCCCAGTTCTTGACTGGATTGGCTGTCACCACAATAGACTGCTGCTGTTGGTCCAAAAGGCACTGAAGTCTAAACTACATCTCCCAGAGTCACTGCCCATACAATCCTCTTGTGGCTGGCTCAGATTATGAGTCCAAGTTCTGATTCGTCCAAGGCACCATTTTAGAGCTAGCTTACCCACACTGATTGGTCCAGTTCAGCAGTTCAAAACCAGAATGGGAACTAGGCAGACACTGTTCTGACTGCAAAAGAAAGTAGGTTAGACAAACTGTAATTTCATTATTACTGTAAATGATTTCTGGCAAACAGTTACATCTTTCAGATAGGTTCCCTTTGCACCTAGTGACTGCAAAATGGAGTGAATTAGCAGCAGCTTGAGTGGTACTCAATCAAAGAAACACACAGTCCCCCATACAAACTAATTATGTCTGCAAGCAGACAGCTCTTAAAGAGACAGTACCAGAGGTTCTAAAAACACTCACTGATAAATGGCTTAAATGCCAAACACCATTCAGGCTTGGAGCATTCAAGCAAGCTCCTGGAAGTCTTTTGGGAACCCCCATTTGCAGGGGGGTTACAAGACCATGAGATTTCTATTCCCTATTTTCTCCCAGGAAGCCTCCTTTATACCTGGAAGAATGGATTCCACCTATGCCCACTGAGAACGCATAGGACTCTCCCTCCCTGCACAGTTCCTCCATGGCAGAGAGCTTCTATCTTGTCAGAAGCTCACCAGGACTTTCACATTATGCCCACAGGACCATTTCCATTACCTACAGATTTCTCATTATTTACAAACAGAACTCCAAAAATGGCCTCCAAATTTTGAGGTCCCTTGATTTCCTCAATTAATAATATCAGAATCCCTCAGACAAAAGAAATTGGTGCAGATTTGTCTTTGGATTTGTCTCTTAGTGGCAAAAAAAGGAATAATCAGACTATGGTTAACTTCAATGATTCCTACAGTGACACATTGGCAAGGTGCTATGCTCAACTCTATGACGTGGAAAATTAATAGATAAATAGAATAATACAACTACACAATTTGAACCCTTGTGGCAGTGATGAGTATTGTATATGCTGAAACATAGACTGGGTTTTACTCCTTAAGCTATTGGTTTAATTTTTTTGTATTAGACCGCAAACAAGCTGATTTGCACATTATAATAAGTAACTAGGATGCTCATGTCAGTGTTTGCTCTTGTTATTGTTTGTTTATTAAAAAAGATTTAATAAGGAGAAATTATAAAAAAAAAAAATTGCAGGCACTGCATCTTTGTGTGCCTGCTGGGAGGGACAGAGTAGGAAGTCTCCCTATCACTGGGTGTAAATTATGGACCAAATTATCCACCAAGTTACGTCACCTGAGATAAGTTATTCATGGTGTAATCACAGTATAGTCCCTTAATTTAGGCTCAAGTTGTAAAATGTGACATGTAAATATGGATAAATGTCATGTATTACATATGGGCAAAAAGAATAAAAAACACCAGTGTATGTTAAATAAAAATATACAGAACAAGATTGTGGAAAAGGATTTGGGTATATTAATGGATGATAAGTTTGAGTTCAAAGAACAAGGCACAAATGCTATATCTAGAGCAAATAGAATAATTAAAACAATAAGAACAAGTATAAAAAATAGGGCCAAAACCGTTTTATTACCACTATACTTATCATACGTTAGACCACACTTGGATTATGGAAGCCAAATGTGGAATCCTTATAAGAAAGGGGAAATAAACAGAATTGAGAAGGCACAATGATGGTTTACCAAATCCTTTAAGAAATTCAAAGAAAAATCATATGAAGAACAACCTGAAATTCTTGAACTGTATAGTTTAGAACTGCGTAGAAAGAGAGGAGATGTCACTTTACTATGATTTAATGAATGACCATGAGTTTATGACAGAATTAAACATACAGGGCCAGTTATTCAGAAGGGTTGCACATGGTGCAAGACAGTTGCGCCATGCGCAACCCACTGATGCACCCCGGCATGATATTCAAACGGGGATTGAGCCTGGCACAAATCCTGATGCACCGGATATTCAGCCCGGGATGTGCTAAGCCTATGAATGCACAACCCCTACCTGCGCTGCACACAAGTGAGCCAAAAGGGCAACAGCTGGCCACCCACAGGTGAGCTGCCATGTGCAGGGTGCAACACGGCAGCTGCCACCTGTGTGGTACCCTATCTCCCGGCTGCACCTTCATGGCAGTGCCCCCATGCCCGATCGCGGCGTACATAAAATATGGATAGTCCTATATCCCTGGTGGTCCAGTGGACCGCTCACAGCCGATCGTGGGCATATGTTGTATGTGATGTGGTCCCATATCCTGGTGGTCCAGCCCGATCGCAGGCATCATTGAAAATAATGCCACACAAAGCCAACCCTGGTGGTCTAGCGGACTTCCTCCTCACCGCCAACTGAGCCCTACCAATTCCGCCCCGTCAGCGGCGGTGGCAGCTCCTCACCGCTTGTCACCCACCATCTGACGGAGCACTATACAGTAGGGCTGTACTTCCCATTGGTCCTGGCCGTGAGCCAATGGGCGTGCAGCGTGCGATAGTCACAGTCCAGAGTGACATGAATGGATCCACCTATCTGACTGTGTATGCGTATAGATGCACGCCCATTGGCTCGTGCTGTGGACCAATGGGCGACTAGCCCCACCGACGGTGTCAGCGTCGTGGCGTGTGGCAAGCGGTGAAAGGCCACCCACCGCTGACCGGGGAGCAGGGCGGTGAGGCTCAGTGTGCGGTGGGGGTACCGCTAGACCACCAGGGTTGGCTTTGTGTGGCATTATTTTCAACTGACGCCCACAATCGGGCTGCGAGTGGTCCACTGGATCACCAGGGATATGGGACTAATATTAATACAACATATGCCCGCGATCAGGCTGCGAGCAGTCCACTGGACCACCAGGGATATTGGACAATTTTTAACATGTACACATGCCCGCGATCGGGCATTGGGGCACATTGCTGCGATGTGCAGGGGGCATCGGTCCCCAACGGCTGCAGCCTGGCAGGGCGCCAGGCACAAGTCACCGGGGATCGGTGCACCTGCATGCTAATGGGGCCATAATGACATGTAAATGGCCCCATTTGTGCCTTGCATACATTATGGCCCCATTTGCATGTGCACTTTTGAATATCGTGGTTTTTGTGCATAGCACAACAGAACTTGTGCTAACACATCACCCTGCTTCACTCTGGCCACTTGCACTGGCACAGTGCCACTGCGCCATGCGCACTGCGGGTGGCCAGGGTGCGATATTCAGCGATGCTGTGCCATGGTGCAGCTCCATTGAATATCACCCTGTCAACGCCCCTGCACAGCCAAGTTGCGCTGCACCCAGGCTTGCACCCAGAGGAGTAATTTTGATGCCAAGGTTGGGGGGGACAACCTCAATCTCAACCAGCTTTGGATAATGGGTACTGTGGTACATACCAAAATGTAAACGTTATATGGAAAAATACTAAATTTCCTATCAACATGCCTTTGAAATGTAATACATATGGAAAACAATGAGGACAATATTTTCACAGGACACGTTTTTATTTTAAATATATTGTTTATTTTTTTTCCTTAATTTTTATTGCAGTTCTCAATATATCAGAGTACTTTACTTGGTGACAATACCTAATAATTATTACAAAAAAGGAATGTGCAAGAAAAGGATCATTTTCTTGTCTCTCTTTGTTACAACATGTGGAGTGGAACCAATACAGAACTATAAAATCCGGCAATATGTACGTATAGAATACATGTGGCAAAAAACACCAAGACCACAAGCCAAGACCCAAAACCATAACTGTAGTAACTTGATAATATCCAGAGTGCTAAAACACTCGAGACTGTGTCGTTTTGGACTGTAATGTGGTTTGTGTCATACCAAGAATAACATGAGTGTCCAGAAAGGCTGGAACACGGCCCTCGAGAACTGCCTTACCTGCTTCCTAATATGGCCACCAATTGTGTTAAGCAATGACATCATTGGAGCCAGAGAGCTACGTGGCTCTTACAGTGTTAACTAATTCTTTTTCCCTCTGTATAGAATTGTTACACCAAAATGGTCAAAACCATGTGCACTAAGTTGTTCAGTACACATGCAAAGCTATGGCTCTGTTCATTGTGTTTAGTTTAACATGTTAAAATTGTGTTTTAATCGAAACAACTTTATCTTTTGTAAACCACAGTGCAGTACAAATCTTAAATAACCTGATGGTCCAGTGGTCATGGAAGATTCAGGATGTTACAATGGGGGTGCTGGGGTGGTATGCATACTTGATATGCACTTTTAACATTTTTATTAAACCCTTATATTGTCTGCTATTCTTTTTTAGCATGTTTTGACAGAACCTACAAATATGATCAATAGATTTGAATGTAAACATTTGTACAAACAATAAATCAGATTTTAACAAAGTGAAATGCAGCAACAAGTAATTTACAATGGGGTAGGAGGGTGCAGCTGCCACCCACCCTGATCCAACACTTATTTGTAGCAAAATGCTTGTGTAGTCCAATGCCAGAGTTAATACTTCCTTAGAAATCAAAAATAGGGTTGTCTTGACTTCTTTCCCATGGGAAATAATAATAATAATAAGAAGAAGAAGAAGAAGAATCAACATTTATATAGCGTTTTCATACAGTGTATCCCAAAGTGCTTTACAGGTATGCTAGACTGGTAGTGAAGTGACTGAATGTATAGTGGCAGTCATTTCACACAATAATATTCACATGTAGCACTGGACAATTGCATGAAATGGTTTTATGGGAAGGGAATGTTGGCCTGGACAGCGGGTCAGTAGCGATCATGGTGCTGGCAGCCCCAACTCTTATATCTCACGATGATCTACTCATATTTTCCCCTTCTGTGTTCCCCCTTCCCTGAATATGCCAGTACCTTGCAAGAGTGTCCTTCTCAGTACCCCTCTGGTATTCATTGTTCACTACTTCTCCCCACACCACAAATGGATGAGCTCATCACCTTTCTGCATCATGAATACAGGTAGTACAGTTCCCGAGAGAAGCAGATCTTTCCAGTAAGTCAGGCTGATAGCAGCAGGAAACAAGGGAGAAAATGGGCAATCCTATCCTTAAAAGATTTAGGCTACCTTTAATTAGGCACTATTAAATGATGGGTGTGTGTGCATCATTTAATTGTGCTTAATCATAGGTGGCTTATATCTTATATGGGAAAGAACGCCTATTTTCACCTTGTGCTCTGCTGCTATCAGCCTGGCTTATCAGAAGATGATGTTTACTATTAATATGTAAAAATAACATAGGAGACTGTATTAACTACATTCATGATGAGCTAATAGAAGCTCACCAGTTTTTGATGTGGGAGCAGGACAGAAGAATGAATGCCAGAGAGGGAGTGAATAGGTCATTCCAGCACAGTATAGCTATATTCAGGTTAGTGAAAGACAGGAAGGGGAACGTTGAGCAGATCATTGTGATATCTGAGATGTGGGTCTGCCAGCACTGTGATCACTACCTGATTGTGGATGAGAGCAGCCAGTGACGACAAATACTCAGAGTGGCAGGTCTGCACCTAAACTGTTACTTTAATTCAATATAGGGAGATTACCCTTGGGTGAGGTGGGAATGTTAACGTTTATTAGGACATTATTGAGGGAGCTGTGTACAGCTCATTCAAGATTTGGAATGTTGGTAGCCAGCCAACTCGCACTGTGCAGTAGGGTACAGAAAAGTACTGCAGAAGATATGCGGGGAACTGTCCCGTGGGTTCTGCAGATCACAGATAAAGGAGTAGACTGACACTGGAAGTCGGTGGATTTTCTCAAGGCATTAGTATATCTCCTGCTAATAATATTGTTATCCATAGTAAGTGCAGCCCTTATGAGGGCATGAGCAGCAGTTGTTCAGGTGTGTCCTAATGCTTATTACTTTGCCTCCAGGAAGACCTAGCTGTTGGTTAATGAGGTGGGGAGAAAAACAACAGGGGAACTGTACATACTGCCTTCACTGTGCGGAAGGGTGGTGATCCACTCAATGTTTACTGTGGGAGCAGAAGTCAAACATTGAGAAAGTGGATTGGGACAGTGAACTGGGAGGCATTTTTTAACAGTATCAGCTAATGAAGCGTATCGGTATAGGTGTGCACAACTGTCTGAGGTACAAGATTACAATCTGAGGTGTGATAATTCTCTTCATGAGACCGCAAGTTGATATGCAGCCCCATGCAGTACCAAGGAATATGATGTGCTTGCTTGAACACATTTGAATTTTTGGTGCATCAGCCCATTGCAACATTTTTATTGCTACAGTCCAAATACAGCACAGCGCCTTTCATGAGCATGAACAAATTTACGTGCAATGGTGTCCAGACACAGCTCATCAAGTCTGGTTTGGTGAACATAACATACAGCAACTGCATTCAGGCGACACTGGGTCATTGTAGACTGCAGCCATGTTTTTAGGCACCTAAGTGCACTGAAACTGCACTCTGCTTCACAACTGCTTACTGGTATCACCAACAGTAGTCGCAGAAACTTTTCTAGCTCTGTAAAAAAGGCCACGGACATCTAGGGGTAGTGCTTTAAATAGGACTACAGCCTCATTCAAAGAGGTATATGTGTTACTCTGTGCAAACATCTCAGACTGAACTTTCAGCATTCTGGGATTAAGCTCTGGATATTTTTTAATGCAGTCAATCATTTCCTCCAGCTCATGGTCACTCCCATCACCCTTATGTATTGCAGCAAGAAGGAACTGTTCTAAAGTTGAATACTCAGTCAGCCCTTGCTGATGGAACTCTCTTCTAGCTGGGCAACTGAGATGTCTACCATCTTAAAGAATTCCATTCTGAAATAATCCTCCACTGTTGCATGATTGTGCTGCTCCCCCTTGCCAGCAAAATGGACTGGAACCCATCGTTGCCTTGGTGGTGCAATGGGATCCAACTCCAGCTTCTGGACAACTTCGTCGGCTTTTCTGATGGCTTGCAGGACAGTATTTTCATTCCTTAGTCTTTGTAGCTGATCTTTTATGAGGCTTACTTGGGTAAGCATGCCACCTACTGTGCAGTTCGGATTTTGTAGGGCTCCTATTCAGACAAGTCAGTGGTTCCATAACTACCTTGACCAGCAGCAGGCTTACTAATGTGTTGCCCTTGCTGAGCTTCTCTAAGAGACCACTTGCCCTTGTTGCAGCATCCCCCATTTTCCAACTCCATTTGTTGGAGACTCTCTAGGATTTGCTCTTATTGCTGTGACACAGCTTCAACTGCTGCTAGTCTTACACTCCATCTAGTTGGACATAAGGGTCGCAGTTTCTTGAAGGAGGTAGATGCATTATCAGATGTAGCAATTTGAGAAAAAATTGTTCTGTACTTTAGGGATTCACTGAACAGTTTGCCCAGTTCATTTACACAGCGCAAGGAATTTCTTAATACAGGGCTTGCTTCACAGCTCTCTTTCGCCACAAGATTTATGCAGTGAGCACCACAATGCACAAATGTGGCAAGTGGCTGACTTTCCTTTATGATAGCCTGTGCACTACGATAGCATCCTGACATGTTTGCAGCACCATCAAATGCCATACCTCGGAGGAATTCAATTGGCAGAGGAAGTCTTGTGAGGACATCCATTGTGACTTTTGCTATTGAGGCTCCGATAGTATCCTGTGGCTCATAAAACCAAATGAACTCCACCTGGGGCTGCATGTTTCCATCAATGTATCTAAGGCAAATGCTTTCTTGTTCTTTACCTTGGCAGTCTTGTGCTCCGTCAATGATAATGGAATAGTATGATGACTTGTTAATATCCTTCACGACAGAACGGATGATCTCATGACTCATGAGTCCGATTAGTTCATTTTGAATTGCTGGGCTTATATAGTCCTGCTTTCATTTCAGCCAAGTTGCTAGGGTCTCATCTTCATTGCTGAGTAGCTTGAGAAGTTTAGTAAAGTTTCCCTCATCAAGTTGATGACCTCAAATTACCAATCCCTGTCTTCCCAAGTAACGCAAAGCGGCTATTAACTTAAACAAGCACTTGCGAGACACATCTTGTGAGATCTTTTTCTGTTCCACTACAGCAGAATCAATGCTTTGACCACGGGATACATGAGCCACCTTCCAACGGCCATGCTGATGTGTTTCTGAGCTCTGATGAGCAATAAACTTGGTCCGTGCTTTCCTCCAGCTGGTGAAGCCTATTGTGGTGAATACTGGTTCTCGCCTTTTGACAGTTCAAGCATCCCCATTTGTTCATACTTTGTGCAACAAAAGCAGAGCACAGCTTTCAACTCAGGACTATAGTGCAGCCATGAAAATTCCCTGTACCATGATTCCTGGAATCTGAGTTTTTGTTTCCACAGTCCTGCTTTGGTATTTCCTCAGATGGTGGTTGGTACGGCCGATCCATATCATGAGTTGTCATCTCCATTCTAGGCACTGTTTCTGCAACAGATGGTGATTGTGGTTGGGGTGGCTGATCAAGAGGCACTGTTTGGATCTCCAGTATAGGAACTGTGCTGTCAACAGTAGGAAGGGATGAACTTGTACTTGGTTGCTGTTCTCCGTTAACATTAGCATTGAAGCCCTGGTCTAGCTCCTCATACACTGCAGTACATATTTCTTCAGTCGGGATCATCTGTGTGGATGAAGGCACGGGATCTATGTGAGGTTTCTTCTTGAAGAACATGGCAATCGAAGGTTGGTCTTTCTGACGTTTCATGTTATGAGATCTGCTGTTAACCCTGATCTGTGAAAATGAACAACTGTTACAGATTCTTCTTCATTAAAGGAAAACTCCTGAGTTTGTGGGTTCCCACACCCGAAAAGCTATCCCTCCGGTTTAGCTTTTAGCAGCACAAGTGGAATTTTCTCGAGCCTCAACTTTGTATATTTTAATTTTAAAAAGTATGGAATCCAGAAGTCCAGAGGATACAGGGGGTGCTCCATTTTCTGCAAAGGTGTGGTGACGTACCATACGCTTCAACACTTTTGTATTGAAGCATGTGGTGCGTTGCCGCACCTTTGCAGAAAATGGAACTCCAGACCTCGGATTCCGCATTCTTAAAATAAATTAACTCTATCTCCTAAGCTGGTCTCCAGGCTTCCCTACTTCTGGGCTGTACCTCCTGATGTGCTGATCCACAGGCAGGAATCAGACTTCTGCAGCAGGGGACATCCAGCCCTCCACTTCCTGTTTTCCTCAGTTTACTTCCTGCCTCCAGTCTGGCAGGTACTCTGCAAGCAGTGCTCTGTCCTCTTGGCAGAGCTGAAGACAGTGACTGTAAGTCCATCAATTTCTTTTATTTTGGGCATTGTAACCATTTCTCAGTGCTCCTGCATGGACCCCAGTCTCAGCCTTGCAAGCTGTACAGACTGGCCCCATTTCAACACGGTCTCATTTTTCCCGTGATTTTGGACCGGGCCATCCACATCAGGAGCTGGAATCTGGCCAGTAGAGATTTGGGGCTAAAAATTGGCACCAGAATATTTTGGGGCAGAAAAATCAACACTGGAGGGCTTATCCAGGACATTCCCTCACAAAGGGCAGCCCCGAATGTTTCCATCGATGACTGGCACATTGAACTCCTCAGCCACTTGTCGACTGTTACTCGCTCCTCATGCATTCATCGGTTGGCGCTCTGGGATCCCCAGCTGATCATCCACAGGGCCTGCTCCCTTGACACAGCTCAGAGACTCAGAGGCTTCTAAAAGAGCAATTCCTCAATGAGGATGGGCTGGTTCCAACTTACAGTCTGACAACATGGGTATACATCGACCACCAGGGTGGCCAAGAAGCCCAAAAACGCTAAAAGATTCCCCTCTTCTTTTCAGTGGGGCGAGCACTACTGAAAGATGTATATTCATGGACAGAAAAATGACAGCAGTCTGGCTCAGTTCACAAGGTTGTTCTTCCAGGGGAATGGGAGCTGGAGAACATTGCCTTCCACACTCCAACAGAACGGGGGGCAATCCTCAGACAGATCTTTTGCCTGTGGGCGGAATTCAAAGGTACAGAAATTCTGCTCCCTGGCCATGGACAAACCAGCGGTGGCTCAAGATGCCTTCTCCCTAAACTGGGATCAGTGCAGTCTCCTGTTTGCCTTCATCCAATACCGCTTCTATCAAGACTCCTCCACAAGTGACCTTGGACAGGGCAGTCATGATTCTAGGGGGTCCCTTTTGGCCAGTCCGCACATAGGTTTCCGACTATCATTCATCTTTCGAGGCAACCACCTCTAACCTTCAGTTTCAGCCCAGACCTTCTCCTTTAGGGCGGCGGTCTGCATCTCAATTTGAACAACTTGTCTCCTGGGGCCTGAAGATTGAGCAGGAAAGGTCCAGTCCTGCACCCAGTTTTAACAACTGGCCTCTCTCTAGACTGGGAAAGTGGAGGAAAACTTTCAAGGAGCTATGCAGGTACAGCTCCTGTTATTGACATGATGGGAGTTCATGTGCTCTTCTTCCTCCAAAGTGCACTATAGAACTGAGGAAATCTTGATTCTGGCTCCATTTCCAGACACATACAGAACAACACAATATAATCGCCTGTACTACTGCAGTTCCTTTAAGACAGATGGACAAAAGACTCCAACCAGTCACCTTACAAATTAGAGTTTCTGCACTGGGGGCACACTTGATGAGACTGGGGAATTGTTGGGCTCATATCCCCATGTCTGGTACTTCTACAGGCAGCAGCATTAAAACATCTTCAATTCACCAAAGCTATCACCTTGGAGTCTTAATATGGTGCTCAGGGCTGTGACCAAGGCCCTTTAGAACCTCTCATGCCATCCATCATGCATCTCAAAATAAAGATTGCCTCTTTTTTCTCAAAGCTATTACTCCTGCTAGGAGTTTCAGCAAACTAAAAGCGTTGCTGGCCTAAGAGCTGTACACTAGTTCATCAGGCTAGAACAGTTCCACTTTTTATTTGCCAAAGTTATGTCCTCCCTCTATTACAATCAAGGGTTCATTCTTCCTCCTTCTGCCCACTCTCTAAAAGCAACAAGAATGGAAAGTGGCATACACTAGACCTGGGAAGGGAGAAAAATGGACATTAAGAGAGAAGAAGCTATTCGCAAAACTTCAGCTGTGTTCATGCCAGCTAAAGAGGAAAAAGATGGGGCAGCAAGGATGCAATAGGCTCTATAGCCAAACGGATTCTATCCGTCTCCTCTATAGCATATGATCAGGCCAGAGTAACTTGCCTGACCCAGTGAGAGTCCACAGCCCCTTTGGGTGTAATTCCGAGAAGCATCGACAGCACACTCACACTGAGTGGCATTTGATGATATGGGTGCTGTATAGAGAATGGGGTGAACTTTGTGGCGAACAGTCCAAGCAAACCTTGACGCCTCCGCTGGCTGCAGGGTGTGGGTGGGGGTGAAATGGTATCAGCATTACAGGCAACAATCCGAGTCACACCCCGATGCCTGTCATTCTCTACATCTGGGTGAAAATATAAAAAACTGGTGAAGTCACGAGCATGCGTAGAAACTGTGCACACCCGTAATGTGGGGGTGTGGGGAGGTGGATTGCATAGGGTGGGCGCGGGTTGGGGGGGCAAGACAATCAATGAGTGACCAAGTAGCACATCCGCCTCTGGACCAGAAGGTCGTGGGTTCTCATCCCACACCGGGATTGGACTTGCACCTAAAAATCGCTGGCATTCGAGTGCAGTATTGAGGGGTGCTGTACTGCTGGGGTGTGCCATCCTTCGGATGAGACATTAAACCGAGGTCCCTTCTGCCCATCCTGGTGTTGTCCTGGTGGGTGTCCAGGTGGAAGTAAAAGAACCATGGGCACTCTTCGCAAAAGAGTAGGGAACATTCCTGGTGTCCTGGCCAACATTCCCCTTCCCATAAACCAGTTCATGCAATTATTCAGGCTGTGTGGGGGTGATGACGTGCGATATGGCTGCCACCACACAGTCAGTCACTTCACTACCAGTTTAGCATTGCTTGTAAAGCGCTTTGGATGTATGAAAAGTGCTATATAAATGCTGAAACAAACAAAAACAAACATGGCATGATTTAGCTAGTGCCGGGCAGCGGCGCCACCAGCAGTTGAATTCAGAGTCGGGACACGGTGTGCCATACATGGCTCCATTTTGGAAAAACAAATTTTTTTTTTTCTAATTTGAAAACTAAGCAGTGCGGAGAAGTTAAAGTTAGAAGCCGGATCGGACGGAGCAGGAGTGGCAGCAGGAGGAATGGACCGGCACCCACAGCAAGTAATTTCAATAAAATAATGAGAAACAAAACAAAAAAACATATACTATATAAAACAGTGGATGGCTTAACATCCACAACAAAGGCTGCGTTTCCATCTCGAGGTCTGTATGATGTCAACTCCCTCGATGGAAACACAGCCTTGTTGTGGGTGTCCATCCATTCACTATTCTATATATAGTGTATAGTGGAATGCTGTTATGCATGAAATTCCATGCCTGGAATATGCTTGTTCTGCTGCAGTAGTGATGTCATTATGTTATTCTGCTGCAGCAGTGATGTCACTACTGCAGCAGAACCATTAGGAATCCTGGCACATTGTTGCTTTCCTCTATTTAATTATGTGGTGACAGTATTCTAGAACCTCTAGAGACTTTTCAAGTCAGTTTCATTATGAGAAAGGGTGAAAAAAACACACAAAGCACACATTTCACATAGTACTACTATACACTATAACAAATACAGGATGAGCAACTTCATGCACAACCTGTGTGTTCTGCCACCTCGGGCTTCTGATTCCCATGGACCTCTCGAGCTTCGCTCTCGAGGTCAGAGGGAATCAGAACCCCTCTGTGGCAGAACACACTGGTTGTATATGGTTGCCCATCCAGTATTCTATATGTTTATCATCCTGGTGTCCTAACATTTCCAACTGCCTCCCAAGTCTCTCCCTTGATAAATCCCTCTATTACTTTATCTACCACAGATGTCAGACTGATGTGTCCATAATCGCCCATCTACTCCCGAGACCCCAACCTAGGCTCATGTCCCTCCCTTCTCCTTCCTTTCCTTTGAAACAGGCTCCATCCTCCATCACTGTCCTCCCCTCTGCCTATTGACCAAATCTTCCCTGTCCACTTGCACCCTCCCACCATCCTCATCCACTTCATCTCCCGGGTATAGTATGGTGAAATGGTTTGCAAGCTTGATGCTCACACCCACATTGCTCTCTCCTACTTCCCCCTCCCTCATCTGTTCCCTCTGAGCAGCCTCCCTGCAGCATACTTCACGTATGATGCCAACTTTGCCCCCCACACCTCCAGATACCATATGATCCACCTATCCTCTGGGATATGTCCCTTTTTGCCTTGTCCTGTTGTCCCCTGTGGAATACCATTTTGACATCCTCCAAACCTCCATGCCCAGTTTAATATTATGGCTGCCCCACACTCCTTACACCCAATCGCCCCTCCATTTTGGGCGTGAACCCCTACTATCACAATACACAGTCAAACGTACACAGCCCCCCACCAACAATTAATATACCACACACACACACACACAATCTCCAGCAACACAATATACAAATCTTATGCCCTTCCCCCTCGGTCCTACACAAATCTGAGCTTCTTATTGCTCAGTCTCAGCTAGTCACACTGTGCACTCCCCAAAGGATCCACCCCCACAGACCATTTAATAGAGGTCGGAGCCGGGGTAGTTGGTGTGGACACTATTACAGCTCTTCCCCGAGTTTGTGAGGATGGGCCAGACTTATAGCCCAGACGTAGATTTAAAACTTGGCGCCCTCACAGCCGAATGGTCCTCCAGCAGCAGACAGCTTCCTCCAACCCTGGCCCACTGCCGACTGCAGCCACCGGATGTCCTCTCCGATGCCTTCCTCAATCACTTCTGTCCGAAACCCTGGCCCACTGCCGACTGCAGCCTCCGGGACGTCCTCTCTGATGCCTTTCTCAATCACTACTCTCCTGAAAACCCTGGCCCATTGCAGCCGCCCGGGCCGACCGGGACCCTTGCACACCTCAGCTGCCAATGCAGCCCCAAAGCTGTCTTCCTCGATGCAGCTGCTGATGCAGCTCAACTTCACCACAGCAGCCCCTGGTAGGATTCTCCACCGCCGATGCAGCTAGCAACCTCTTCTCCCAGCAATTTACAGCTCTTCCTCGAGTTCGTGAGGCTGGGCCAGAATATAGCCCAGACATAGATTTAAAACTTGGCGCCCTCACAGCCGATTTGTCCTCCAGCTGCAGACAGCTCCTTCAACCCTGGCCCGCTGCCGACTGGTGCAGCCGCCGGACGCCTCCTCTCTGATGCCTTCCTCAATCACTACTCTCCCAAAACCCTGGCCCACTGCCGACTGCAGCCGCCGGGACAACCCTCCAGTGTATCCAGATCCCCCTGGACTGTGTCCAAAATTATGTCATTTAGAAGTTATAAAATTATAAATTATGACATTTAGAAGTTAGACTTAGCACAGCCCAAGGACCTCTCCCACACAACCTGGAGTACAGTAAATATAAATGTTTGGTTTGTACCTCCCTGACATCTAAGCTGGGGGTTGGCAGGGTAGGAGAAGGATCGAGCATCCAGAGGACTGCTCTCCTTCTCTGGGAGGGTAGAGGAGATGGGTCTGGTGCCGCTTGCCCACTGGCGGAGGCTGAGAGGCACGAAGTTGTGCCGTAATATGGGTGGAGCCGGAACAGATGCTTGCTGTCAGCATCATTGCATGTTCCTAGCTCCAGGGGAATATAGCATCAGAAAATCCACTGGCACCCGTGTATGTGCCGGAGCTTGGTGGCCTGACCCTCCAGACACATTCAGTTCTGCCTCATCAGCCCCACTCGAGGGGGGGGCATCCCCTAGGTGAGGGTGCGGGTCCTGGAGCCAGGGCGAGCCCATTTGTGGGGCTAGGGGTACCGGCAGGCAAAAATATTTAAAAAAATATGGGTTCAAAATATTTTAAAATTACAAACTTAGCTGACCAAGTGGCGTGGAGGGTTGAGGCGCTGTACGCCACACCTCACACCATGCCGGTGACCTGTGTTTGAGAATGGGCAAGGGCTGCTGGGGGTCAGCAGGAGGAAGACTGATTACAGTCACTGGTTCGATAGGGAGAGCGGGTCTTGAACCTGGGTCCTGGCATCATGAATCAGGGACAAGGCTTAAAAAAAAAATCAGGGACAAAGACCCCAAATGGAGGGACTTATCTTAAAAATTGATGTTATTCATTCATAAAGCCAATAGAATGAAAGGATTTGTGTTAAGTTGCATTTTATGAAGAAGAACTAGTCTGTTACATTAATGGTTGACATTATTTTGTGCTTTTAATCCCCACTGTTCTATCACAAAAACACAAATTTCATGAGGGACAGAGGAAAATTTTGAGGCAAAATCAGGGACGTCCCTGAAAATCAGGGACAATTGAGAGGTATGCATCTGGGGACTTGCACATTGCTAATTTTGCACATAGCCGCTTCATGAAATACAGCACTTTTTAAAGAAATAAAACTGGTTCGAGCTTCATTTGCTCCTAGTGATGGGTGCATGATTTCGGTGATGCACTGTCTGATTTTTATCTCTGCATCACCAGTCACATTGCAGCCTTTACTCCTCTATTTGAGAACCTTACATACTCCTTGTCAGCCAAATCACTGTCCACCTGCCTCCCAGTTTACACCCAGTCCCCCGACCCCTCACCATTCATTAAAGGAAAACTCTGGTAAGGCTGCAAAATGCAGCAACTAGTGCAGAAACACCCAGATAGGGCTTTTGGCATAAAAAGAGCTTTCTTTTACCTGCTGCTTTTCTGTTTTAATCAAAAAGACCCACTCCTTGCTTAATGGTGGCAGAACCACGGCTGACCATTTCATGCTCCACGTGCTGCTTCCGGCATGCAGGGTATGCTGATGAGGGCTACTAGCTAACACTGTGGTTTTTGCAAGAACCCCCCCCAACACTTTCTCTGCTGTCACTGTCTAGTTGCCTTGCATCACCACAGGAGGCACATGTGCTCCCCGTCCAGTCCCATGAGCATACCACTCAACTGTCACACATTACGAGGTACGTCACTCATTTTACCCCTCAGAAATCCTCTGCCCCACATGAAGAAGGGGATATTCCATTTTTCCCACTGAGACTTTAACGCATAAATTAATAATTATCTATTATGCTCTGGTAGTTATCAGCAAACATTATTAGTGCACTGACAGCAATGAATGGGCTGCACACACTCTGCAAATCTGGTGTGGCTGGGCTGAGCTGGATTGAAAAAATCACATCCAATATCAAATGTGGCCTGCAAAGAACCTAGGGGATACATTACCCCCCCAACACCCCCACATCTGGACCAGCATTTACTTGCTGAAACTTTACTTGTGAAGTAGTACAGACAGTTATACACATTACAAACACATTTAAAAATTACCTGCTTGAGTTTTCTGACAAAATGGATGCAGCAATCAATGCCAGCACCAGCTGCACAGCACTCCAGCAGATGGGTTCCCGCCTCAAGCAGTCTGTAGTCAAATAACTGTTTTATTTCGGTCCAGACAAACCTGTCAACTCCCACACACACACACACGGATGCAGACTCGCACCGCAAACACCCTGGAGACCCCCAAACTGAACTTTGTCCAGTACTGCACTGTTCTTTGACTTTCTCCCTGTCAGATGACAGGACTCCCGCCAAGTCCCTCCTGAGTCCCGACTGCTAACCCACGGTCCTCCCCGACAATGAGTCAATGTCAATCAATGACGAGTCCGACTCCGATGAGTTACTCCGTCCTCCTGGCAGTCGCAGGCTCGCACTCGAGTCGCAGCCACAACAGAATTTTATTCTTTTTAAAGTTAAGCTCGACGAGTCGAAGGTCACAAGTTCGCAAAGACACTTTCTCCACTCTCTCGTCTGAGTCATCTCGGATCAACTACTCCCGCCTCACAAAAGCACGCACAGCACGCCACAGCAGCCAGTCTCCCGCCAGCTCCTCCTCAGACCTCACGATTGGTTAGGAGTAGAGAATACTTTTTTTTACTGACCCGGCGGTCACACGCTACTTGGCGGGCACAAGTCCGTCCCAAGTCATCAAGATAGATCCAAGATCAGTGTGTTTTCTTTGTGTTCTACTTCTAAGAAGCAGACTTCTTTCCACAGCACAGGCAGCAGCTGTGCGGACAACAAAAACAATAGTCCGATACCACCCACAAGCAGCAGTGCCGGTGGCTTGTATTATGAACGTGGCTCGTCGGCTGATTTAAATTAAATAAAGATGTTGGGGGGTACAAATGGGATAAAAAGAGGCGATGCCAAAAGTTGGGGGGGGACTTGTGCCCCCTGTCCCCCCCTATAATTACACCCCTGCTTGCGCCACAGCCTGGCGCAGTCTGAATATCCAGCCCACAGTATAAAACTGATAGATTTGAAGTAAGGGGACGCCCACTACAAGTTACAACTACTAAATACAAATCAAATAAAAATAAATTTTTTTATACTATAAGATCAGCTAACGTTTGGAACAGATTACCTGAAAATATGATTATAAGCAATAACAAAGATATCTTTAAAAAGAATCTGGATAATTATATAAACATGGGAGATAATATGAATTACTTTACCATGTTCTAACGGAGCTACCATGTGGGCTTAGGCCTTTTTTGGCTCCTTAAATCTTAGTGAATCTTAGTGAATCTCTAGATGACCTCCTCCACCAAACATGATTGGGAGGTATACGTGGATACAAAGTTCACATGATGCCCTTCCTGACCTCTAGAGTCACTAATAGTTTGGTTATTCTTATTTCTGTCCAGCAATAGGGCCTACATTGTGTAGATGGTTTTAAATTGCTCATGACTGCAATCCCAGGGTCTTTCTCTTCTTCAGACACCGTGACAGTCACACCTCATAGCCTGTACTCAGTCCTGGGGTTCTTGTTCCCTATGTGCATATCCTTGCACGGTTTTACACTGAACTCCAGTTGCCAGATTCCAGACCATCTTTCAAACTTTGCTAGATCATCACATAGATCCCTACATTCTCCTCAGTGTCTACCCTCCCACAAAGTTTGGTGTCATCCACAAAGAGGTAGAGTTTGCCCTTTAAGCTGCCCACAGTGTCATTAATAAACACACTGAATAGCATCAGACCAAGCACCAATCCAATGGAACCCCAATGGTGTCCTTCCTCATACTTCAGTACTCACCCTCGTCCACCACCCTTGGTCTCCCCTAGCCAGTTTGTCACCCATCTAGTCAACTTGTCCCCCCAGGTCCTCCAACATCTTGATCAATTTCTTATGGGGACCAAGTCAAAAGTCTTGCTGAAGTCCAGGTACAGTATGTCCACAGCCTGGCCCTGCCCACCATCTCTGTAACCCAATCAAAGAAATTGACGAGGTTCATTTGGCACAACCTCCTGCCAAAGTCCAAGTTGCCTGTCATTCTGGAGTCCATTAGCTTCAAGAAACTCATCCAACCTTTCCTTGAGAATGGTATCCATCAGATCACCAGCTATCGATGTCAAGCTGACTGAACTATAGTTCCTGGCTCCTCCCTTTCCCCTCTTTGCTGGGAAGTGACATCAGTGATCCTCCACTCTTGTAGCACCATGCCTATGTCCAGTGAGCTGTTGAACAAGTCAGTCAGAGGGCTGCTAGTTTTATTATGTTTATTATTCTCTCTGTCTTAAGAATAGTATTACTGCTTGCATGTTGGAAATTTGGATATTTACAAGGTTCAGCCTGAAGCTGAGGCTCCTAACATCCAAGAATACCTTTTATCTCATGTAATACATTTTCATAAAAGCTCCTAGTGGGTATATACTTTAACTGTGGGAAACATATATATTTTTATTATTATAAAATTGTCATGCAGCCTTGACAGCACTATAGCCTATGTAGGGAGTTTATTCTGTACTTGTAAGATTTTAAGGAAATTCCTTATTGTAGCATCAAAGGTGTTCCATTTGGTGTGGAGCTGCTTCAGACCAAATCCACTCCAAAGTGAATAAATCCTAGCATAACCCACACCCTGGAGTGGTTTATTGCAATTATAAAATGGGCCCCATTTTTTTGTGACAATAAGAAAAAAGAGAGTTTTTTGTATTTGAAATTATTTATCTAGAATTTATTGCTCCACCAGAAAAAAATATTTCTGTGTTGCTGGGGAGAGCCTGCCATTTGGTACTGTGAATGGTGCTGCAGGGTGGAACTGTGTTTTTAGAATTACTGTACCTCACAGAGGGAACCTGGGAAATATTACTGTTGCTGTTCAGTTCCTGGGTTGGGGAATGTCACTACTCAGTGTTTTTTTTCTTTTGTCCTCCCTCTGCCTCGACTCCCAGAAGGCTAGAGAGGGTCCGAGGTCAGAGGCAGCCTGGAGATCCGACTGGTTGCTGCACTCTTTTTTTTTTTTTTTTTGTAGGTAATCAGGAGTGAGGCTACAGATTTAAAATGTTAAAAATAAAGCCTAAAATATAGAGAAATTTCACCCATAAAGACCAGCCATGACTGGGCATGCGCCTATGCTCAGTATCATGACTCGGCTTGTCGGGTGTGATTTATGTATGCTTTAGGCTTTGTTTTTAAACATGAAACACTTTCTCCACTTGAAAACTGTTGAAACTTTAAAAATATCTGAATAGTTGATGGGTGATGGTGCAAGCTGAGCATGACACTCCTGGTGCTTCAGTGCTGTGGTGGCCAGCGCTCTGCCACAGGAAATCAATGAATGGTTTCCGTTTTCGAGGGTAGTATTGATTTTTAGGTGATGGGGCTGACTAGGCTTACTGGATCTTTTCCCCATGAGTTATACTGGGATTTACTCATGGTTCAGAGATCCAGTTAGCCAGTCAGGTTCTTAGATTTTACATGCCCATTGTATAATATGAAGTTCATTACACCATGTATGATTGTGTGTGAGCAAATATCAGTAAGTGCAGCAGCTATACACCTAGCCAAACTGGATGTTCTTTACCATAAAGCACTTCAGTTTATAACTGGTTTATCACCTAGGACCCTTCATTGTAAACTCTATTCAGCTGTAGAGTGGCCATTGCTGACTACAAGAATGTTGAGAAACCTGTATATGCGTACATACAAGGTCATTCGAAACACCTTGCCTCAATACATCACAGCCCTTAAAAGATCTACTTGGCTGTACAACCTAAGGATAAATAATGTTGTCCACCTTGATATACAGTACCTAAGCATTCTTCTTGCTTTGGCAAAATGGCTTTTAGCTGGCTAGCCCCCACTCTCAGGAAGAAGTTACAAGAAATTCTTAAACATAGCTCACTAATTAGCCTCAACTCTTTCAAGGTGCTTCTAGAAAGTCACTGTACAGAAACATGTCAATGTACAAGTTTCTCATTTGAAAAAGTCTGATTATCTCATGATGGCTCTTGTCACTGTTTCCTTAACACTTTTACTATAATTTTGCTATATATTATTGTCTACATATTATCATTATCTTGTATATGATCCTTTGTAAAATATAAAATGTAATTGTCACTCCTCTAACCCATGTATTTCATTATATTTTGATTTCACTGTATTATTTTCATAACCAGGACCTCCTTGTAAATAATCACTGCTCAATGGATCTTTTCCTGTAAAATAAATGCAATGAAGAATAGGTAAAACAAGAACCCTTTAAGGATCCTAATAAGGATTTGGGGTAGACAAAAGGCAGATACAGTCCATCTCATTTGTCCTCCCACCATGTCTCAGTGGTAGTAGACAGTTATATTGCTCCCAGATATATATTTATCTAATTTGTTTTTAAACACTACTGAATCACTACATGCAACATTTTTTTTCCATAGAGGTGTTTATGCTCCTTCGGTGGGCCACTGCTGCCAACTGCCACCCTACCAGTCTCCGGGGGTCATTCGGGGTCTTCTTATACTGTGCATGCCCCAGTGGACCCCCAGGAGCAGGGCCGGAGGCATCATCCTGCGGCAGCCCCCAACTTTTTCCTGTTTTTTCTCTGGGCCCCAGACAGACAGGCGCATGCACATGGAGGCACGCATGTGCCCTCTTGCTCCGGTGATGGCCCCATCCTCCCGCTCCATTGGCCTAGCACGCCTTGCTTTCCTCAGCTGCACTGCCTCCTGGCCTCCACCATGAGGCAGTCAAGTGCCGAGGGAGCTCAGACTCCCTTCCCGGAGACGAGATCTGCCCGACAGCAGCTCATCCTGCTCCACACCCTCCTTCCCTCCCTCCGTGCCAACTCCAATGGCCCACACTCACTCCCGAACATGGATCATCGGCTTGCGAGGTGAGGTAGTCCAGCACCTCAGCCCTCTGTGCCACCAGGCTGAGTCATGCTACATGTTATGACACAAAATTCCAGATATTCACCACCCTTTTACTACAGAAAAATTTTTGTTAGATTATTTAAATTGTCTTGGTCGTAATAGCAGCTTATGGTCCTGGATTGGTGTATGTCCTCTTTGAATTCCAGGTTTAAGGATGACATTAGCCCTTCATCTTAAACAATGTAGCATAATAGTAGGAGGTCTCTCCTTTTCCTTCTTGTTTCTACGCTAATAAGCTGGGTCTGTCCAATCTGTCATTATATAGTAGGTGTTTTAGGGTTGTCACAATTTTGGTTGCTATTATTTGCATCTCCTCAATTCTAGCAACATCCCTCCTTTTTCTTTTAATTTATCATGCTTTATGCGCCCTGGCCAGCTCCCATCAGCTCGACCCCTGCCCCCAACCCTGCTACCAATTCCCAGGACTTACCTACCCTGGAGTTCCACCCTGCTTGCTCCACAGGGTGAGGCCTTTGGGAGGGCCCTTCATTCTCCCATTGGAACCTGAGGCTCAGTATCCGGGAGTGCTGTGAAATAACAGTGTGAGACCTGGGAGTGAGGCGAGTGGCATACCGCATGTTCCATTTTCCGGCTTTTCTGGTCAGGAGGTGTGGCATGGAATTATGTCAATGGCCAATGCGCCAATGTCTGCCTGCCTCACCCCCCAGCAAGCTGTCAGTTCCCTGGCCTCTGCTAGAGTCTGCCAAGCACCAGCAGCTGGTCCACCCTCCCCTGGAGTAGAGAGCAGTTCCTAGAATGCTCAATCCTCCTCCCCCAGCTGGTCCTCTGACTCCCAGGCCCATTCTTGAACCTGGTGCTTAAACATTGTGAGCAATAGTGCTACCACTGTGCCGGTGGGCTGGCCTGCAACATCCCTCATAAGAAAGGGCACTCAGAATTGTGAACAGTAGTCCATGTGTGGTTGGATGTAAGTTTTGTGCAGAGGGATGACAACATTAGCTGCTCTAGCAGTAAAATTCCTTCTAATGGCAGCCTGCTCACACTGTTGTTACTAACGCTCCCAAATACAGTTCCTCTGTAATGTGTGATTGGATTTAAGTTTTGTGCAGAGAGATGACAACATCAGCTGCTCTAGTAATAAAGTTCCTTCTAAAGCACCCCAATAATTTATTTGCCTTGTTGGCAGCCTACTGACATTAATGAGTGAATTTTAGTTTGTTATTAACACTCCCATATCCCTTTCTTCTGTAATTTTCTTAACTCTGTTACCAGAGTCGACTCACTTATCACTGTGAACTATATAACAAATTAGACTGGTTGTCTCCAGGAAACTATAGTACTTTTGTCTGGTTGTCTATAGGGAACTACTGTACTTCTGCTTTGAGCTGCTTTATTGATAAACTCGTCAGAACTGCCACTCCATCAGTCTTGGCGGAGCAACTAAGGACTGTCAACCCAACTTAACCCCTCAGGTCTAATGACTCATCTGTGTTCTTTGTTCCTAAGACCCATACAGTGATGGGGGATCTGGCCTTTGCTGTCTGTGCACCTAGGTTATGGGACTCTCTCCCTGTACATACTCATGCCACCTCCAACCACATTTTTAGAAGGTCCCTATGGGATCACTTGAAATCTAACTTAGCCTGTAACTTCACTTAATTCTGGTATCCCCACCCTCTAATGAGTGGTGTACTTTATTTCTCATTCTGGTTCTGTTCAGATCTATGCTTGTGTATAATTATATCCTATGTATATACTGTTTACATTTTCTGTGATCTTTATCTAGTTACCTTTATCTATTATGTCGCTGTCTTCTCACTGTTAACTCGATGATGATGAACTCTAATCTTTGGTCAAGACTTTCTCCAGTCTATGGAATCACTGGGCTTGTCATGGGTATTACCTCTGTGACCCACCCTGAACAGTCACGACCCACTCGAACTATCACTCCTTGGATCTGGTGTCCACACTGGGTCTTGAGATTAAAATTTTCAAGGTTGATCCAGTCGCTTGGACAGATCATTGCATGGTAAAGTTCTTGTTTGGGGTCCCCTTGAGAATCCTCCCCTGTGAAGATGGCCAGTTATCGCCTTTAAGGATTTGACACAATTAGATTTCAAGCAGTACTCGACCTATCAGGTGTGCTGATGGCTTGTGAAGCAGGACTGGGAAGCGGTAGTGGGCTATAACAGGGCCATTGTCCCAGCCCCGATTCAGTAGCACCAGTTCTGTATGACCCTTAGCTTCATGCCTGAGCTCCCATGGTTTGATGGGGAGTTCAGGGAGCTGAAGACTAGGGGTCAGAGGTTGGAGCATTGTTGGCAGAGATGAGGACAGATTGGTTTTGAAATCCCATATAAGGATTATCAAAAGACAATCTCCCATAAGAAGTCAAAGTTACTGTCCAGGGAGATTGCCGCAGTGAAGAATAGACTAGTTTAGCTCTTCCAGACAGTAGACAGGCTTCTTCATCCTACATGTCTTCAGCCAGTGAGAGCCTTGTCATCTACTAAATATGAAGAGTTTGCTCTATTTTACTCTGACAATGTGTCCTGTATCTGATTCGTCATCTCCCCCAAGATCTCCCAGTTGGCATGTGGTGTACAACCTGAGAGTAACAGAGGCCCTCCTCAAGTCTGAAGTGAGTTTGTTCCAGTGGAGGTGGAAGAGGTTAGTAGGATTTTCTCTAGCGGCAGCCAACATACTGTGCCCTGGATCCGGGCCCAACCACACTTCTTGGTGGGCTGTGTTGTGGCCATTGGGCCAGTATTCGCTAGAGAAAATCTGGTGTCTCTTTGAGTTTTGTTTTTCCTGGCCTTGAAAGAGGCCTCATGAAACCCTCTTGAAAAGTCTTCTGGATCTGGACTGTCTGGTGAACTACAGACCTATCTCTCTAACCTTCCTTTTAGGGAAGGTTATTGAGAAAGTTGTGGCTGTACAGCTCAAGGCATGTCTTGCTTTCTATGACATCTTTGAACTGCTCCAGTGGATTTAGGTCTATGCACAGTAATGGAGACTGCACTTGTCAGATGTTAAATGATCTCCTTAGGGTGAGAGAAGTGGTGAACAATCTGTTCTTGTTCTCCTCGATCCCTCTGCTGCATTTGGCACTGTCAATCATGAGGTGTTACAGGATATCCTTCAGGAACATTGTGGACTTGCTGGTACAATCATCAACTGGTTCAAGTCTTTTTCTCACAGGTAGGATGCAAAGAGTGACAATGGGAATTTTTACTTCCGCCTGATACCCCTGTCCTCTGGAGTCCATGGGGCTTGATCCTGTCACCCATTCTTTTCCCGGTGTACATGCTAACCCTGGGAGATAATATTAGATGGTACAGCATGGGTTTTCACTGCTATACAGATGACACCAAGCTGTACATGTCTTTTGTGCCTGGACAACAGGGTGTGGTCTCTGTATTCAGTTCTTGCCTGGCTGAGGTCCAGGGCCGGATGTCCTTCAACTGGCTAAAGCTCAACTCAGATTAGACGGAGTTATTGGTGGCTGAGCCTGATCGTCATCAAGACACTGAGTGGGTCAGGAAGAACTCTAGCATAATTAAACCTTTTAACTCCCTGATGACCTGCCCTCACTAATATATGCCTTTGTAACATCCAGACTAGATTAATGCAATGCCCTATACCTGGGGATAATGGGAGGTGCCCTGTGTCACCTGCAGCTAGTGCAGAATGCGATTGTCAGGCTGTTGGTGGGCCTTCCATGTCCTACCATGGTAACACCAGTCTTGCGTATTGAGTCTGTGTTTGTTGTGCAGGCTGCAGATGAGCATGGACTTGTTTTTTTGTAATTGAGAACCAATTTATGTGTACTAAACCAAGTTTCAATCAAGGTGAAGGCAAGCTGTAGATTCTTTTGAAGGTGGCCTGGATCCTTGTGAGTGGAGAGGATGATGGTGTTGTCAGCATAGAGGAGGATTTGTGCTGGACACGATTGTGGAAGATCATTCAGAAAGAGGCTAAAAAGAAGTGGCCCAAGAATGGAGCCTTGAGGAACTCCTGAGTGAACAGGACGTGCAACTGAGAGAACATCAGCTATTGTCATTCTTTGGGAGTGGTTCTCCAAGTAGCTCTTGAACCAGGTAGCAGACTCAGGTGAGAGCCCAGCAGAACATAGCTGTGTGATTAATAGATTATGATATACAGTGTTAAAAGCCTTGGTTAGGTCAATGAAGACCGACCCGGTTAGGAGGCTGTTATCCAACGAGCTGTGGATAGCATCGGTGAATTCAAGGAGGGCTGATATAGTACTGTGACCTGTATGGAAACCATGTTGTTGGGGGCAGAGGATGTTGTGTTTGTCCAGGTATTCCATTAGCTGGTCACATACCATACATTCAATGGCCTTAGAGAGGGGGGGCATATGGAGATAGGCCGGTAGTTCACATACAGATCCTAAATAAATAACTTAAATCTTAGCCCTTGGATGTTCTATAATAACTGAAAGCAATGTCATGATATTTTAAATCTACTTGGCATACTTCAGCAGGCTCAGAATTACATTTTCACATCAGACAGTTAGAATTGCAATTTTTCAGTTTAAATCAGTCTGTTACCACCGTTTACTTTTGGATTTCACCTTTTTTCCTATTTTTACCTTTACACCCCTCATTATGCTGAATGGGCACCTTAGCTTGGGTGGAGGCTTTGGTTTGGGTGGAGGCAGTGAACACAATTTTGGGCAAGGAGTTGGGCGTAATAGATACTCCTTTATGCACAACGTTCATGGGTAAGTTAACAGGCTGTACTGGAGTGTCATACGTAAGCTTTAGGATTGGTTTTACAGATCTTTCTGAGTGGCGTTGCAAAGTTGGCACTAGCAGCTTGCACTTCCACTTCAGCATTCGGGGTGATCAGTCCCAGTCCATTGTCCAGCAATGAAACAGCTTCAGAAGAAATGGGTTCCACTGCACTTTCATGGGGTTCAGTACTAGTTTCCAGCTCTTTGGCTTGAGCACCACAATCACTGTCTGGCTATTTAACTTGGATATCACTGTTACTCTCTGGCTCGTTGGGCTCACTGTCATTTGTCCGAGGTATTTCTACAAAATCAGAATCATCCAGGACACATCTCACTGGTTCTTGAACAACATTACTTTCATTAGCATGAAACAGTTCACTTAGCCCACTTAGTTCAGCAACACTTTTTATGGTCACTTGGAGATTTACTACTTGCTTCATTCTGTTTATGTTCACTGATTACAGTTAATTCCACCATACAAAGGGAATCAGCCTCTTCAAGATCCACACTGTGAGCATCAAGTCCTGGAGGTTCAGGCACAACTGATAAATTGGAATCGGTTAGAACCACTGGATTTTCAGAGTCATCACCATAGTTAATGGAGGGAAATCCCTGGAACACTCTTTCAAGTTCAAGGGATAGGTAGAAGGCATTACAAAACTCACTTTCATCATCATGTTCAGACTCAGAATTTCCAGCATTTACAGTGTTTGCAGGATTGGAGACATTACTGTCAGGGGCAACAGGCTGGGAAGCAGGAGTTTGCAGATCTTGTTGCTTGGCCTTAGTAGCAGACCTAGTCACAGGGCACTGAGCAGCTTCAGTCTCTTGAACATTATTAATTGGCCAATATGTAACAGGTGATTTGCATGAATGGTTTTGACAGCATGAGGGTCCCCTTCTGGATGCACTTTATACACAGGCAGATCATTGAGCTTACTGACTACTATATAAGGGATGTGACTCCAGTGGTCAGCTATTTTGTGCTTATCGGGAAGTCCAAAGTTTTTCATTAGTACCCTGTCACCTGGTTGGAGTTCTTGGGCCTTAACACGTTTCTCATGATGAGTTTTTTTGGCCAGGTTTTTCTTTGCTGCCATGGTATTTGCAAGCTGATAGGCATGATCTAATTGAGCTTTTAACTTTTTGACATACTGCAGGTAGTTTTCTGACTGAACACCATCAAGAGACACTCCAAAACATACGTCAACCAGAAGGCAAGCTTCTCTGCCAAACATAAGGTGGTACGGTGAAAAAACAGTAGCATCGTTCTTTGTAGAATTATAGGGATGGACAAATGTGCTTATTTGTTGGCTCCACTTTGGCTTATCTTTTGGATGCAGGGTGCCAAGCATATCGAGTAAGGAGCATTTAAATCTCTCAGGTCGTGGATCTCCTTGTGGATTATAAGGAGTTGTTCTGGATTTTCTTACACTCCATAGGGACAACAGTTCTTTAATAAGTCTGCTTTCGAAATCCTGGCCTTGATCTAAATGGATACACTTGGGGGCACCATAATATACAAACTTTCATCGAGAACTTTGGCTACAGTTGAGGCCTTTTGGCCTTTGGTTGGATAGGGCTGCACATACCTCGTGAAGTGATCTGTGACTACTAACACAATAGCAATGCTTTTGAATCTGGCTCAAACTAAGATAATCGATGCAGATGAGTTCCATTGGTGCACTTGTAGTAATATTGACTAAAGGGCTGCTCTTTGTGGTGGAGCTTTGCACTGAAGACACCTACTGCAGGTTTTAACATGTTAGAAACATAGAAACATAGAATTTGAAGGCAGATAAGGACCGCTTGGCCCACCTAGTCTGCCCATTTTCCTACCTAACAGATAAACTGCAGATCCTAGTTAACCAACAGCTTACTTCCTCCTACCCCCCACTAGGACTGCTTTATGCCTGTCCCATGCATTCTTGAAGTCCCCCACTGTTCTTGACTCCACAACCTCCTCAGGGAGGCTGTTCCATGCATCCACAATCCTCTCAGTGAAAAAATACTTCCTCACATTACCTCTGAGCCGTCTCCCCTCTATCTTCAAATTGTGCCCCCTTGTTCTTGCACATCTCTTTTTCTGGAAGATGCTACCCTCTTGGACTTTGTTAATTCCCTTGAGGTACTTGAAAGTTTCTATCATGTCCCCTCTCTCCCTTCTTTCCTCAAGGGTATACATATTAAGCTCCTTTAGTCTTTCTTCATATGTCTTCTGGTGCAGACCCTGCACCATTTTGGTTGCCCTCCTGACAGCCTCCACTCTGTCTATGTTTTATGGAGATGGGGTCTCCAGAACTGCACACAGTACTCCAGATGGGGTCTCACCAACTGTCTGTACAGAGGGATAACAACTTCCTGTTTTCTACTATTGATGCCTCTTCCTATGCATCCCAATATCCCCCCAGCCTTCCTTACTGCCTACTCACATTGCTTGCCCACCTTTCGGTCATCTGATATAATTACCCCCAGGTCCCTTTCTATTTTTACTGTTATCAGTATCTCACCCCCATTGTGTACGCTTCCCCTGGGTTTTTGTTTCCCATGTGCATTACCTTGCACTTCTTTGCATTGAATCTGAGCTGTTATACATTTGACCATTCCTCCAACCTTGCCAAGTCCCTTTTCATCCTTTCCACTCCATCTTGTGTATCAACCCTGTTGCAGATATTTGTGTCATCTGCAAAGAGACATACTTTTCCTTCCAGTTCCTCTGCAATGTCACTTATAAAGACATTAAAAAAGGACCGGTCCCAGTACTGAACCCTGCGGTACCCCGCTAGTAACCCTCCTTTCTTCACTGTGTACTCCATTTACTACTACTCTTTGCGTCCTGTTGTCTAGCCAATTTTTTTATCCAGGCTACCACCTTGGGACCCACTCCAAGGCTGGCTATCTTGTATATTAATCTTTTGTGTGGGACTGTATCAAATGCCTTGCTAAAATCTAGGTAGACCATGTCCATAGCCCCTCCCTGGTCTATTACTTTGGTCACCCAGTCAAAGAAATCTATTAGATTCGTCTGACATGACCTTCCCATCGTGAATCCATGCTGCCTTGGGTCCTGTGCCCCACTGGCCTCTAGGTACTCAACAATTCTTTCCTTCAGAAGTGATTCCATCATTTTCCCTACCACTGAGGTCAAACTAACTGGTCTGTAGTTTCCTGCCTCTGTCCTGCTCCCACTTTTGTGAAGAGGAATCACATCTGCCCTCCTCCAGTCCTTGGGTACCACCCCATCCTCCCATGATTTGTTAAAGAGAGAGTAGTCAGCGGTGTCACTAGTTCTACCCTTAGTTCTTTTAGAATTCTTGGGTGAATCCCATCAGGCCCCATTGCTTTGTCCACCTTCAATTTTATTAGTTCTTTCAGAACCCTTTCTTCTGTAAATGGACTGGTATCGACCCCTGTCTTCAGAGTGTTTCTCTTGTTTGGTTTAGGTAACTCCCCCTCCTCTTCCTTTGTGAATACTGAGCAGAAATATTCATTCAGTATCCCTGCTTTTTCACTGTCACCCTCTACCCACATTCCTTCCCCTTTATTAAGCTTCAGTATCCCTCCTTTGGTCTTTCTTCGCTCTCTAATGTACCTATAAAAGGTCTTATCCCCCTTCTTAACAGAATTGGCTATCCTTTCCTCGGTTTGGGCCTTTGCTATTCTGACTGCCTTCCCAGCCTCTTTCTGCTTTAACTGATAAAGTTCTCTGTCCTGCTCCTTCTGTGTTTCCTTATATTTCCTGAATGCCGTCCTTTTCTCCTTAACCTTCCCTGCCACCTCTTTTGAGAACCATAGCGTTTTTTTCCTTCATTGTGTTTTATTGATTTGCTTTACACAAAGGCTTGTTGCCTCTGTGATGGCTGTTTTGATCACACCCCATTGTTCCTCCACCCCTCCTTCTTGCCTGTTTGCTAGTGCTTTTCTGAGGCACTCTCTCATTTTCCCAAAGTCAGCCCGCCTAAAGTCCAGTACTCTTGCTTTTGTATGGCTTGATTGTATGGCTGTGTTTATCGTGAACCACACTGTTTGGTGGTCGCTTGTTCCCAGATGGCTGCTCACTTCTAAATCTGAGATTCTTTCTCCATCCCCATTTGAGAGTACCAGATCTAAGATTGCTCCCTCCCGAATGGGTTCAATACTAGCTGTCTGAGGCATACCCCTGTAGGGCATCAGGATGACCCTGCTCTTGGATGTGCCTGCAGCAAGGTGCTCAATTAACATCGGCATATTCAGGTCCCCATCAACAATATCTCCCTTTTTCTGCCATTCTAAGAAAGCCTTCTATCATTTCCTTGTCCATTCCCTCCCTGAGATGGGGGTCTGTATACAACCCCCATGCGGATTGTGGTGCCATTTCCTGTCTCCAGGGTGACCCAAAGTGCCTCATCTGCTCCCTATTTACTCTTTAGTTCTGTTGCTTTGATCCCTTCCTTTACATAGAGAGCTACTCCTCCTCCTCTTTTACCCTCCCTGTCCCTCCTGTAGATTGTGTATCCTGGTATGTTGACATCCCAGTCATGGTTCTCTGTGTACCATGTTTCTGTGACTGCCACAATATCCAGGCAACCCTCTTCCATCAAGGCCACTAGTTCAAGGAGCTTGTTACACAGACTACGGGCATTGGTACTCATCACCCTCCACTTTTTGATAGCCTTACCCCTTTTAGCTCCATTTCTGTCCTTACTGCCTTTGCCTTTTTTTACATTTAAATCTGTTCTGCTCCCTAATAACTTCTGTACCTTGGTGTTTACCTCACTAATCACCATGTTTTGTGGGGGAGGCTGGGATTTCCCTGCTCCTTTTCAGTGCCTCCCCCCTTGGCTAGTTTAAATGCTTGCCAATGAAGCATTTAAACCTCTCACCTAGGATCCTGGTTCCCCCTGGACAGATGCAGACCATCGCACCAGTATAGGTCTGCATCCCTCCAGGTGGCTCCCCAGTCCCCAATGAAGCCAAAACCCTGAGCTCCACACCAGTTTTTCAACCACTCATTGAATTCCCTGGTGAGAAGTGCCCTAGCATCTCCTTGCCATAGACAAGCAGCACCTCCGAGAAGGTTACCGATGCGCCACTTATCTAAGGCCCTTCCCAACTCTACAAACTCCTCTTGCACTGCTCTGATCCCATTCCTAGCCAGGTCATTTTTTTTTTTTTTTTTTATTTAGTTGTTTAACCAGGTATAGCACACTAAGCTGGAAGCTTTTTACAGGAAGCGACCTGGGAGGCGCAAGGAGGTTAAGTGACTTGCTCAGGGCCCACACAGTATGCAAGTGGAAGCTGTGGGATTCAAACCCAGGTCTGGTCTGCTGGATGTCACCAGATTTGCAGCTCAGAGCCTTAGACCACTGCACTGTACTGCCTCCTCATTTGTCCCTAGGTGGACAATGACATCCAGCTCCCTTCCTCCCTCTTGCAGCTCCTCCCACAATCCTGAGGATTCGCTTCCTGTCCCTCCAAGCCGTGGTGCCAGGAAGGCACCTTACCTCCCTCTCCCCTTCCTCCCCCATGTCTACCCTTACCTCCCTCTCCCCTTCCTCCCCCATGTCTTGATGTCTAGGCCCATCTTTAGCCAGTAGAAGTGTGAACGGGCTAGATCCAGAGTTCTTTCACTACCCAGATGTCCCATTTCATCATGATATGCTTTTAATATAATATTTTTGAAATTAGATGGCAATACTAGCTGTTTTCTTACAACTTCACCTTGGTTGTCAGTAAGCTCTCTGTACAATAGCTGCTCTCAAAGTTTGAGTTTAGGTCCTTCTTGAAGAAGTAAAGCAGTTTTGGGGTCACTGGACCATATTTTGGAGACATCTTCCCCCTTACTTAAAGTTTCGACTACTGGTCTGATTATTGGATCATTGTGCTGTTCTTTTCGGATGTCAGCTGGAGTTAGCTGTGGCAAAGAACTCAAGTCTAAGGCTGCAAAATAACAGTAGGCAACTAGTATACAAGTCTTTGGGGGTCCCAAGCAACCTGCCAGACAGTTTACAGTTTCAAAGGACAAGATTTCTTCCTGGTCAAACTTGTTGCATATTGCTTTTACCGATTGCTCAGAAATATGCACCCACTGTTGGTCAGAAGCAGGTCTTCGTGAGAGCACATCAGCATCGATGTGATTTAAGCCTGGTCAGTAGTCCACCACATAATCATATGTTGCAAGAGTGGAAAGCCATCTGTATCTGGTAGCAGCTAATTTGGCTGTTGTTTGTACATATGTTAATGGATTTTTATCTGTTTTGACTAAGATTTTGGCATCATGCAAGTATTCATGAAATTGGTCAACTACTACATAGAAACATAGAAACATATAGAAACATAGAAACATAGAAACATAGAAGTTGACGGCAGATAAGGACCGCAAGGCCCATCCAGTCTGCCCATTTCTTTTTCTATCTTATAAATGTGCCATCGGCCTTTGCTATGTCAGTGACCTATCTATTCATAGTCATTTGTATTACTACCCACTTGAGAGCGAGAAATTCCAATTCATGTACTGGATAGTTTTTTTCTGAAGGTGTCAGACTTCTACTAGCAAAAGCTACTGGCCATAATCCTTCTAGGTACTCTTGATAAAGTATGGCTCCAAGGCCACTCAGGCTGGTATCTGTATGTAACAAGTAGGGCTTTGATGGATCAGCATAAGCAAGTACAGGAACGTGAGTTAATCTGTATATTATTTCCTCAAAAGCAGTGTCACAATCTGGAGTCCATCTCTGTCCAAACGGCTCATTGGGTCTGAAACAGGTCTTCATAGTCTCTTTGTGAGAATCTGTTTTAAACTTTTTGTGAGTAGGTGGACACCCTTGAGTTAAGTTTAACAGAGGGAGGATTACCTTGGTGTAGTCCTTGACAAATCGTCGGTAATAGCCACAGAATCCAAGAAACCTTTGAAGTTCTCTCAAGTTGTTGAGCTTTGGCCAGCTGGTTAATGTTTCCACCTTACTGGGGTCTGTTTGTATGCCTTCTGATGACACAATGTGGCCTACATATTTGACAGAGCTTTGGAAAAACTGGCATTTATCAATTAATAACTTTAGACCAATTCTTCAAGTCTGTCCAACACTTTAAATAAGCGAGCCTCATGCTCCTCGAGAGTTTTGCCAAAGACTATGGCATCATCAAGGTAAATGAGACATTCCAAGAGATTCATATCTCCCACAGCACACTCCATTAATAGTTGAAATGTTGTTGGTGCTCCTGATATGCCTTGGGGCATGCAAAGGAACTCATAGAAACCCAAGGGACAAATTAATGCAGTTTTCTCCCTATCCTCTGGAGCCATTGGGATTTGACAGTATCCACTTCGGAGGTCAAGGACTGAGAACCATTTACGCCCATTTAGACAGTCCAGGGTGTCATGTATGCATGGCATTGTATACTGATCAGGCACGGTTCTTTTGTTAAGGATCCTGTAATCAACACACATACGGACAGAGCCATTCTTTTTCCGCACCACAACAATTGGGGAGGCGTACGGGCTGCATGATCCTTGAATGATGCTAGCCGCTAATATCTCTTGTAGATGATGTCTGACATCGATGATGTCAGCAGGAGCTAAACATGTAGACCTCTCCCCGAAGGGTCTCTCATCGTGCAGGCGAATGTGGTGTTCAGCACCGGTGACACACCCAACATCCCATTCCTTGAAGGAGAATACCGTGGTTCTCTGAGCCAGCTTTTCACTGATTCTGGTTCTCCAGCTGTTTGGAATAGGTGAATCTCCAAAATCAAATGTGTCAGGTGATATCTCACGCCCTTTTTCAGTTTTACACTTGTATGGGAGCACTGCAGTGTCAGCACAATAGACTTTAGCCAGGGTGCATCCTCTGTGTACCGTGATATCTCAGTCTATAACATTTTGTATCTGTACCACCACTCTCCGGGCATAAGCATGTGCCTGAGCCAGAAGCACACTGGGCTTAATCAGCAGTTCTTCAGGTAATTTTCCCTCATCTGGGCCATCCAGCATCAGAATTTTGTTGGTGACATCTTTTTGCAGCTGCACTTCATCACTGACATAGCATTTTGCCTTTGTGGGTACGTGATAGTAGCAGAATCTTTTCCAGACTATCCCAATAGGTTGATCTTTGTCACTCTGGGGTGCATTTGTTTGTCATAGGCCTTTTGGATCATGGCATGAACACGCAGGGCTCTTTCGGTCTTCTTCTTCTTCTACCTTTCTTCACATAACTGGGCCAGGCACCCAAACATGTGTGCGTTGGTGCCAATCAGTACAGGAATACCATTGTAAAGTCCAGTGGAGGGGCATACTAGGGCTAGCGTCTCTACAGAATCTCCCACGCTAGCCAGAGAGGATGGAGAAGGAAGCCATACTTTTAAGTAACCGAGATATGGATACGACTTTTCACTCAACCCCTAAGCATGCGGTCCATCGAGAGGTTGTAATGGGTGGTCAGATAAATGCTGCTCATACTAGTCTTGGAAAATTATTGTGACTTGAAACCCATTGTCTAAAATGGCTCAAGCCAGGATTCCGTCTATATGTACAGTGGTGTCCATGGAAGGGCCTACCAATTGGGACCAGTCCAGAAGAACATTAGCAGGAACTTGGACGGATGACCTAACCACGAAGAAATTGGATTTGGGATTGCCTGAACCTCCTCTGCAATCATTTCCTGCACCCTATGCACTTGCTTTGCTTTTAGGAGCACCTCCTATATGTTGACCACCTTTTCCAGGTCCATTTGAGACCGGCAATCTCTTTTCTTATGCCCATCTTTCCCATAATTGTGAAAAAATGTACTTTCCTTGGTCTGCTTTGGCTGTAACATTGCATTAGGAGCTGGTCTCCATTTGCAGATAGGGGGTTGGGAGGAGTACACATTTGGTGATGAAGCACTGACAGCAGAAAGTCTTAGTTCGACCTGCTCCTCTTTCTGCGGTGTTGAGGGTGGCACTATACGTCTCAGAAATTTTCTTTTTTTTTTTTAATCTATTTCGCTCCGGTCACGGCTTGTGGGACCTTCCCTCGGGCATCCAGTCCTTTATCCTGCCCGCCTGTGAATCCCTCACAGCCTGTGCCTCCTCTCTTCCCCCCCTGCAGCCAACACCCCCGGTTTCACCCACCCAGGGAGGGTAGCCCTCACCTCTTTGGGCTCTCTTCTAAGTCAGACTCCAGCTGCAGGTGGGCCAGGAGGGAGGAACTGGAATGCCAGCCGAGGAGAACCCAACAGAGGGCATGGGGGACAGGTGCCATCGCCTGTCCCACAAGCCAGTCTTTTCCTTGTTCTGTGCTGGTTCCCCAACCCCTGCATGGGCACACCCCAATGCTCTAGCACATGGCAACCCTACCAGCATCGGCCATGCTGATCTCGTGATGCCCGGCTTGCTGCGATGTCCCCTGGTCTCCACCGGGGGTTGCCGGCACACCGAGCTGACCCAACCTATTCTCCTGGGGAGGAAAACACCACTAGGGCACTCCATCCTCAACATGCCCCTGCTGACCCACCAGTACTCAAGCTCATTCCCGAACTCGGGTCACCAGCATAGCACGAGGTGTGGCGTCCAGCACCTCAACCCTCAGCGCCACCGGGCCAGCCTCAGAAATTTTCTTAAAGTAGCAGTCAATTCACTTATTTCAGCCTTTGAGCTGCCATCAGCAGGGGGTACCTGAGCGTGGACCCCCACTCCCATAACAGATGCACTATGAGAGGGGTCGTAGTCTTTATCCATGGAAGCAACCTTGGTAGGGGCACCTGCTTTCATTTCTCTGAATTCTCCCAGCAGCTCTATCCAGGGTGGGGTATCCTTAACAGTCTGAGTGCTCATCCAGCATTACGCTCCACCCTTGAACTTCACACGGATCATCACCCTCCGTACCCGAGGTGCCAGATATGTGAGGGGGCCCCCAGAGTGGGCTCCTTTGTTTGACCCCCCCCGGATCTCTTTCATTAATTCATCATAGGGGGAGGGGAATCCAGCCGGTCTGCTAGCCATAACTTAAGCAACAATAATTTTGAGAATGGAGCAGACTTAAGTATTTGGTCCAACCTAATTCGATCCAGCTTGTTTGGAGCCACACTACCTTTCCTAAGGCATTTCTGTAAGGCCTTTTCAAGCCGAGGTACATACATTGACAAGGACTCCCCTTGGCATTGATGAGTTGTTTTAACCCTCCTACACAGATCCTCGCCTGAGTCTGTGCTCCCAAATACATTTTCCAAAGCAGACAAATAGTCCTGTGCAGTTGCCCTGGATCATTAGCCTGCTTGGGTGGATAGTAGCCAGAGTGGGACCCTGGAGACTTTCACTCAACCTTTTTTTCTCCGCCTCAGAACACTGCCATTCAGGCACTGGGGGGGGGCAACATAGTCTATCCATGTCTCCCAATAATCTTCCCCATTAGGTGTGGGTAGAATACCTGAAAACACTCGCAGCCTGTGGTAAGAGTCATGACTAACTGTGGGCACAGGCGTGGGTATAGGCACTGGAGTGGGCATGGGAGCTGGTGTAGGGGCAGGTATCAGAACTGGTGTAGGTATCAGGGAAGAAACATCCCCCAGTGGCAGGAATAGCTTTTTGAAGTCCTCGAGGATTTTGCTCTCATCCAGTAACAATTTGGCAAACTTCTCCTCAAAGATTTCAGATAAGGGTGGGAGCTCATTTTCTGAGGGATCTTCACTATCTTTAGTTACTACCCTCCAGGTGGCGGGGGACCCATCTATGGCAATAGCTTTGGACACCTAAGTGCTGTCCACGGGGTTGCTACACTCCACTAAAGCCATTAGGATTTCGGCAGTCAAGTCAGCATGTCAGTTTACCACTACTTTCCCAGACATTCAATTTTTTTAAAGTACCCCCTCTATAGCACCTTTACTAGTGTCCAGGGGTATACCTAGTATTAACAAAGCATTTTGGAGGTCAATTTCATGCCCCGTACACCAATCAACCAACTGAGGCACAGCCATTTTTTCAGTGGTACCCATTAATTTTCTAGTTGTAATTTTTGATGTTGGCCACTAGGGGGCACTAATCCCAATGGTGCCTCCAAAGATGTAAGCCTGGCACTGTTATACCAAGGGCTACTACCCCTGCCTGCTACCCTGACTGCAGGTTGAGGGACCTGGGTTCGTTATCAGGGGTCACTGTGGTGTCATTACCAACAGTAAAGCTACAGTTATGGTGCCTCCACCCAGAGTAATGATTTAGTGGGTTAGATCTTGAACTGGTACAGTCCTCTGGGAAGCTGTACCTACCCACAGCCCCACCTAGTGGCCCCACATTTGAAATTACAATAATCACCTTGCTTTGCATTCAATTCACAGTCAGTAGACAGTAATAATAATGTGCTCACACACTTTTCACTTACCACCAGGGCTGGATCTGCGGCAGCTGCCCTGGAGACTCCCTGGAAAATAAGATCAGCAATGCAGCAATACAATCTTACCACTGTAACTCAACTAATAATATACACACTAACCAGGTTAAATATGAAAAAAGACAACCGGATTTATTTAAGGGCAGTGAACAAGGGAGGGGCGTGAATCTAGCAGAATGATTAGCAATCTGATTTAAATAAGTATTGTTCAGCATGCACTGTAAGTCCCAATTAGACAGTTCAACAACCCAGGGTACCCAGTATGTCATGCAGGCTAGCCTGAAGCGTTGCCGGCATTGCAGCTGTTGTTGGTTTCCTTAAGAAAGGAAAACAGTTAAACATGTACTCAACCCAATTATTTGTAATCCAAGCCAGATGGCTCAGTCCATTGCAACAACCCCATGAAAGAGACAATTAGTTGGTACCACAGTGATATTTGCTTTTGTTGCAGGGAGCTACCCTGATTTGTACTCACGCTACCAGAACCTGGATGCAGGACAGACGAGATGTTGGCCTCGTGGTGGTGATGATCTGAGAGGTCAGGGAAAGCAGGGTCAACATGGCTCACCTCCAGGTGGTCGCTACCTGCTCTATGGTGTTGGGCAGGGGGGTGAACCCCCAGGCCGATCTTTTGCCGAGAAGGTCTCTGATGCATGAGTAGTGGCTTAGGCCAAGATGGCAGGGTCCCAGGCAGGATAAACAGTTCTGCAGAAGTTCATGATCTTCTGCTGCTGAAGCCTGCAGTTGGCATAACAGATCTGACCGTGGTGAACCAAATTGTGACCCACGAAACACATTCAGTACATTTAAATCACTAACTTCTTTAGACAGCGGTTCGCATTCAGTCCGGTTTGCAAATTGACAGCTTCACTCGCCAAACCTTTCAATCCGAAAATTGATCACAAGCTGGGCTGATTGCTTCTGGAGCAAGTCTTTGGTCCAAATCACAAATTGCATTAACCACTTCTTTCTTCTGCCGCAGTTCCAAGGCTGGAAATCGGATAGGTCCGACTTCTGCAATAGGCAGTTTGAACTACTGGAGAACGTGGCAGGAAGGCCAGCGGAGCCTCTTCTCACCAATTCCCCTATGCTTCTTCAGGGAGCAGCTGCTTGAAAGCTCGAGCTGTTCACTCTTCAACCTCCAGCTCTAACTGATTCACTGCTTCAGGCAGTTCTGGGCATTTCCCTTGTAATACAAAAGGTTTGGTTGGCTGCCCAAGCGGTCAGAAAGAGTTTGAGTATTTTTATTGGACAGCATTTGGGCACCCAAAATTATAACTCCTTTTTCCCACAAATCTCTGGCACTGTCCCAGGAGACCCTCTGTTAAATGCTGGCTCCCGACTGGCTAATGGTTGCAAAGATGGAGTCCGAGAACACTGTCTTTATAGCAGTGCACACAGTGTCCCACATATGAAGTCCTGGTGCAGCCAGTGAAAGTACTTTAATTAAATAATAGCCCATAGTCAGTTAGCCCAACAGTTCCTCATGCATACATTTATTATTTTGATCTAAATCCCATTTGTTTTGCCGTCACTGCCGCTGATATATATATATACCTCCCAGGTGGTGGCAGCACCTCATAAATATGCATGCAGGGCTCATTACTGTGCATGAGCCCTGCCTATGGCCCCATTTTAAAACTTTTTATTTTCCCTCCTTGGGTCTTTTCTTTAACCCTCTTGAGGTCACCGGTTCCCGTTCAACTTAGCAGGAGCACCAGGACCAAGAAATACTCCCCCGAACAACCACAGAAGCGAGCGGTTGGTAGACAAAAAGCGCCAGTGCACACATGCACGTGCCGCCAGAAGAAACATGCCAGCAGCTCACAACTTTGTTTTTAACCCAAACTGGGCTGAATTAAGCTACTGGGGTTGTGCTGGGGGAACCAGTGGTAATCTCTGGCACCAGGGGAACAGGCCAGGTGGCAAAGGTGCCGTGAGGAAATGGGCAGATGCTGGAGGCAGCGGGAGAACACTGGGAGGCATTAAAGATAAGCCCCATTTGGGGGGGCACGTTACAGTACCATCTGTGTAAGGCCCAGACCCCTGCCTTTTTGCAAACAACAGGTGGCATGCTGTTGAAGCTGACAGCAGTACCTGGTGGGGACTGGGTTCGGGGAGGGCTAGGTTACTCGGCACAAGGGGCCTAGGTTTGGCTACTCTGCACAGGGGCACCCAAGTAAATCCGAACACAGGAAGCAATAACTGTAATGTCCAATACCAGGAATGGGATTCTAAAGTGTGGCTTTTATTCACATCCAAACTGAACAAATAAAGCATAGACGGACCCCCACGGGGCTACATTCTTGGTAATGCAGATAAGAGTAACAGAACACTTCTTCAACATTTCAGCCCTCAGGTTCTGAACCCACCAGACACACAACCCGGACTTGCACGCAGCTTTGGGTACACAGCCCGACTTGTACACTATTTGGGTTTTTCCTGGCCCAGCTCCCCTACCGGCCACTCGATCCCAGTCCATATGGCAGTGAACCAAATTTTTGGTTGGTGGCTCCCCAAACCACCTTAGAGCCTTCAACTCCTTAAGGGAAATTTCCTTTCAATTCCACGTCTGGGTACTTCCCTCAGCACTGGCCAAGTGCCTGAGGCAAAGTAGAAATCCACAGAGCAAATCCGTAGAGGTGGACCTGGTTACTAAAGATGGGAGGTCTCCCACCTCCAGCTCCTACAATCCATACCCGGCCATTTCTCTGGACATTAAACAACTCTTTTTGAAAGCTTGGCAATGTAGATTAAAAGGTAGACGTATAGCACATCTCCTCTACATGTCTTGACTTTCCCCTTGTGCTGGACTTGAACATACTTTTACTTTGGCTAAGCCTATTCCTCAAGGCCTCCCACTAATTCAGCAGTCCAATCCCCACTTTAACACAGTTCAGGTGAAACATAGGCCCTTTGACAAGAGCAGAACTCACCCTTTGGTTGCAGGTGCCCCACAGGCGAATCTTGACAGCTTCTTGTGCCACAACACAATTCAGAAAATAAGGCAGCTTCTTCTCTAGCAGGAACCAGGGAGTTGCCCCTGCTAATAACAGGCAACCCTTCCACCCCCATCCCCTGAGGGATGGGGCAGAGAAACCAGTATCAGCGGTCTCCACCACTTTAAGAACAGCTTACTGTGTTCCTCTTTAGGCGGAAACACACACCTTTCCCTAGAAGTAGCTCTATATCAGAGCTTAGGCTCCAAGAGCCTGTGCACAGACTGCTGTGCTCCTCTCTTCTACACTGCTCACACTACTCTCCCCTCAAAAACTCCCAACATTCTAACCTAACTCCCATCTACAGATTCCAGTGTGGCTCATGCAGCTGCGATAGTTCTATGGTGATGTCATCCCTCAGTCTCAGCTGAGACTGAGAACAGAGTGAGACAGTGTGAAATCCATTTAACTAGAGTTTCACAAGCTGCCTTCCCTGCCTACCACTAGGTCTTACTGGGATTCTAGTAACCCCGGGTAACAGGGGAGTTACACTCATCCTGGGCCAGGAAAATGACTATCCGCAGTCATTATTTACCCGGCTTAGGCCATCCCACCCTATGTACTACCTGTAGAGGGGGGTGATCAGGCCCCCTCCTACCATGTGCGAGCACAGGCAGGCAACACTAAGGGCCTAGAGGCCTTTGGCTGACATATCAGCCTCTACTCTACCCACTAACTATGGGTGCCTAGTGGCTCTGGTAGAACTGTCCAGAGCATAGCCCTAATAGATCAGCACTGCAACCCCTACTGCAGGTCAGGGCCACAGCCTGTCTATCCCCCTAGCCCTCTAGGGAAAACCTATCTGCCTTTAACTTAACACCCCAAAACACAACAACCCGGGGACCTCCCCGACCTTGGGCACCCTGCAACCACACACCAGGAACTAATACCACCTATTACATTACATTACTGCCTCATACCCCACAACCACACCTGTGGAAGGAAAGGGTTACTACATGTAACCCCCCCTGCAAATGGGGGTTCCCAAAAGTCTTCCAGGAGCTTGCTTGAATGCTCCAAGCCAGGATGGTGTTCAGCGTCTAAGCCGTTTATCTGTGAGTGCTTTTAGAGCCTCTGGTACAGTCTCTTTAACAGCTGTCTGCCTGCAGACATAATTAATTTGGATGGGGATCTGTGTGTTTCCCTGCTTGAGTCCCACTCGAGCTGCTGCCAAATCGCTCCGTTTCTGCCATCACTAAGTGGGCAGAGTGAGCACTTTCAAAGATATAACTGTTTGCCAGACATCATTTAGAGTAATAACGAAAATACAGTTTGTCTAACCTGCTTTTCTTTGCAATCAGAACTGTGTTTGCCTAGTCCCCCATTCTAGTTTTGAACTGCTGAACTGGACCAATCAGTGTGGGGGGACCTTTGAAATGGAGCCTGCTGCTGGCAAATCAAAACTTGGACTCTCATTGTGGAGCCAGCCACCTGTGTACTGTATGACCAATGCTTCTGGGAATTGTAGTTTGGACTTCGGCGCCTTTTTTCCACCAACAGGGGGAGTTTACTGTGAGTGACAGCAAAACCAGCCAACTGACTGGGAGGAACTCAAAGGAAATGCCCCGCTCTGTCTACTGGAAAGATCAGATGAGTTGTGACTGTGAAGATGGAAGGAGCTCCGAGCTCCTGCGCTGTTGAGTTTTCACACGGGAAGCTCGTGTGGAGCCCTGAAGTTCAGCCTACAACTGTTTTTGAGTGCCAATGTGGACTGATTCAGAGTTGTAAGGAGAAAGAAGCACTAGAAGTGAGGAAACCAGGCTCACCCTGTAGAAGACTGGAGAAATTGCTGAATCGCGCTCGGTCTGTCAGGAACTGAATCTGCTGTGTGTTCTCCCGGGGTATTGTGCAGTGATTGCAATCGGGATAGAAAAGCAGCCTGCCTGGTATAGTACTTTCCTTTTACATATAAATGTGTGTAGTGCTTGTGGGGAATCACGTTTCAAATCCCCTGCACAGTGAATAGAGTGCATGAAGCTGGAAGTAAACCCCAGTTTAATCCAGACTACATCCATTTGCTCAAAACTGCAGTGGGGTCCAGTCACAAGGACCTTGTCCACATGGTCTGCTCCTCCTGGCAATCCAGGACAATCTGCCTTCCATTCAGTTTCAGCATTGAATTTGTGAGTACAAATCAGGGTAACTCCCTGCCATCATCTAATTGCAAGTGTTCCATCTGATTACTTTTCCTTTCTTTCTTCACGAACTGAGCCTACCGGCTCCGGAGTACAAAGTGGGTATTGTGCATGCATTTTCCATCCTCAGGGCCCCAACCAGCTGCACCAAATAGGCTAGCCTTTTATTGCCTGGGTACCCAGTAAGAGTGACATTTGGGACTCTGAAATATGTGCACAGTACTGTGATTATTAATGTGACTGAATCAATTAACCTGATTTCCCCCTGTCCTTGTTACTATCCCCTAAATAAATCAGATTTGGTTGTTTAGCAAAGTTACACTGCTTGAACTGTGTGTCTATGTTGAATTACTGTACAGTGGTTATTGTATAACTGCATCTTACTTTACAGGGGTCCCAGAGTCAAGCTGATTGTACCAATCCTGGGGTAAGTGTATATTGCAAGGGTACTGTGATTGATTTGTGTGGGTCACTAGTGGGAAGAAAGGGTTGCAGTGACCCAGAGGGCTGTGACCAAGTCATGTCAGACTGTCTTAACCCCGACCTCTGGGTGGAGGCACCGCCATCAGATCCAGACCCTCAACCTGTTAGTGGCAAATCAGGCAGGGTAGTAGCCCTTGGGATAGCGCCACCTAGGGTTATCAGTAACAACAATAATAACAACAACAGTACTTTAAATACTACACACTAAAATACTGTTTAGGAACTCCAATGAGCCCTCCTCCTCTTCTTGTCTTCTCTTCTATCTTCTTCAGGACCACCTGTAAGAAAAAGGAAGACAACACACACTCCTAATCTGCATACACAGTCTATCTAAACCCCTACCATCAAAACACTGGAGAATCCCAAAATATTTTTTTTTTTTAGAAAAGGTAGAAAAACAGTATATACACTAGAAAACAGTAGAAAAACAATGACATTATTTACAATACACATTTGGGGGGATGGAGTGCCCTAAAAGTCCCATCTAGTGACTATAGTGCCCGAAGGCTAGTCCATTAAAGAGTCTCTCCTGGGCCAGAGCCCGGTGAAGCACAGTTCTAGCAGGCCAAAGTCCCGAAGGGGAGAGTCTTTGAGGACAGTTCACACATTCTGGAGTCTGCTAGTGTAGGGTGTGTACTGCAATGTCATAAGGACAGGAAAGTTTGGACTTACCAGCCCCTTGTAGAACGAATAATCGGCACTGACCTGCTCCTCTGCCGAAGACTCTCCCTGGCAGCATTCTTCCGATACAGCTGGGAAGACATCTTCCGGGAACTACAGGAGGGCACATCTGGGAACTGCTGGAGTGATGTCATCTCTGGAGATGGAACCTTAGAACAGGAACAAAAAGGAAAACAGCTGGTCTGACGTCATCCGATTACCAGGTGATGAAGCAGGATACAGCTGGGCTGGTGTCCTCTCTGGATCTGAAGTCATCTGGTGGGCCAGTCGATGGATTCTGGAAAGGCCAGTACACTGTAGAACTGATGAATGTGGGGCACCTGAGTCCTGGATGTCCATACTGGTGGATCAACAAAGGCTTTGCAATGGCTGATGTGGCAGTATTGACTACCACTGCTCTGCTTTCCATCTGGTAGGCATGGGCACATTTGCAGGGAGGTCCTTGCATTGAGGCCAGTAGTATAGGGGGTCAGGAGCTTGAATTATTACCCCGTCTGGGCACACGTAATTCACACTGTAGAAGGTTTCCGTCCCTCTCCATCCACTATTCGAACAGTGTCCATAAACAGTGTCCTGCCTCTTTTCCACTGGGTATATTTCTCATGAAACAGTCTGTTCTTGACATGCTTGTTTGCACCAGGATGCACACATTTCATTGCTTCGGCCCAAATCCAGGATTTCCTGCTGTTCTCAATCTCCTCCCAGACTCTCCGAGGAAAGGACATCCCATAGATTTCATTTGCCTTCCTATGAATCAGTCTCTCCTTTTTACTAGCTTTGGTCAACCTGATACCACTAGCCTGGCTTGGGGGCGGCCAATCCTGGTTCTGCCAGCTACACATTCTCAACGAGATGAAAAACGGATCCCTGACTTCTTCTTGCACAGCCAGGGCAGTGGCATCACCACTCTGTTCCATGTATTCTTCCGAGGCAAGAGCTTGAGGCTGTGTACCCGTTCCTTTTTCACAAGGCCACATAGGTTCCCCCTCTTCTTCTTCCTCACTGAGAATCTGTACCCAGGAGTGAGCAGTCGTCCTCACTCCTGAGACTATCCATTCATCACTAGGCGCGGAGGTCGACACCTCCCATTCAAAGGCCTCCCTCATCTCATCTTCTCCTATGAGACTTTGGCTAGCCCCCCCCCAGGGGTCTACTGATGTTCGGTCTGAATTTTCTCTCTGCGATCCAGCATCCAAAACATCAGCATATGGTTCTGTTTCTAAATCTGCACCCTCTAGCTTTATGCCACACTTCCCCGAGGGGCTTTCTTCAACAGGCTCTGCCTGATGCTGTGTGCTGCCAACTACAGATTCCTGAACCTTTGTCCATGTGGGAGCCAAATGAATCTGGGACGCTTTATACAAGCCATATTTCTCTAGGCACTCAGAACAGTGAGGTACCATGAAGACGTCCCTTCCAGCATTTAAGCATATTTGACACACTTGCACTGGATATCCAGGAATCGCCACATGAGAAGGCAGTTGTCCTCCATAATAACATCTTTCAATGTCCCTTAACCTATTTACTTCTGCTGTTACTGCAGCCCAGGCATGATCCGGATAGCGAGCTGGTCCTGAGGCCATAACTGCAGGGAAAACAAACAAATGCTCACTGTTACTGAAAGTCCCACTTCACTGAACACTTTCTTTTACTTTTAAAATGGCTCCTCTGCTGCTGTGTTTACTTTACTACCCCACCCTGTAATGGCGGCGGCAGCACTCCTGCGCATCAACATTCAGAAATTGGGTCAAGCCACTGTGCATCCGATTTACACACACTACTGATAACTTTGCTCAAAACTGCACAAACTTGCACTGTTCTTTTTCTAACACATTTATATGATTTGCCACGGACTTTTCACTTGCTGAAAATATTTCTTTAGCTCACAGTCCCTTAAAGCCTCAGGATTTCAAGCACAGGATTGCCTGTAACTAGTGCTGCACATTTTGCTACAACTCACAGTCTCTCTACTGGCTTTGAAACTTTAAACTGATGCTGAATCCATAACTATGCTCACAGTCAATGGCTTAGCAGTCTTGCTCTAGCTGGTAAAACTTGACACAGTCTTTATTTGCAAAGCGACTACACTGCTGCACACATATTCAGCTGGCTTTTGGCAGAAATCACTGTTTTGAGCAATTTTTACTGTTGGTACTCACTGTTATCAGTAGCTGTTTGCTGCGATGGAAAAACAGCCTGCAGCCAGTCTTGGAGGCCTCAAAAAGGAAGCGGGTGGGCAGTCCTGCCGATCGTCTCTCAGATCACCACACTCACAATCCAGTCGATCGAGATGCTGGTTGAGCCCGATTTTAAACAGCAAAGTCTATTTTTAAAAGTTTTATAGTGCTTTTTAATCACCGCGACGCTCCTCCACCAAGCCAGTACACGCACTCCACTCACACTCCCTCTCGAATGCTGGACAGTCACTGTAGAGCTGGCTGGGGGGTGGGACTGATTGCAGCCTCACCAATCACACGACGCCATGCAAATGAACCTCTTTCCCTCGCGAGTGCTCTTCTCTTCACAGCAATCATCGAGCAGGCAAATTTAAACTGCAAAACACTTTTTTTTTTTTCTTCGAACTGACTCCACGGTGGGAGCCCATTTCAACCATTTAGCATGGCCATTAACACAGCAAGTCTCTCAGTTTACTAAAAAGCATTTCCAAAGTCCAGGGCACAATTTTTCTGTTGCTACCCCTAGTCTTCCACACTTTCTTTATCACAACAGTTCTTTAGAAAGCATTTCCAACGTCCAGGGCACAATTTTCCTGTTGCTACCCCTAGTCTTCCACACTTTTCTTTATCACACACAGTTTTTTAGAAAGCTGGCAAAATGCTGTAAATATTTGATGCAGGACAAGGGCATACTCTTTCAGCTTTACTGCTCCTTGGTAAACAGTTGGCATTTAACAGCAGCATATGAACCACAGCACACAGCGACAACTAGTTAAACTTGCTTCAAGCTTTTGGGCTACCCACTGCCAGATAACCAAAACTAGCCCTTGCCCAAGCACCTTTCCTCGCTAAATCCAAAGTGGTGCCTCCATTTTGTAACCCCCAGACCCCTGCCTTTTTGCAAATGACAGGTGGTATGCTGTTGAAGCTGACAGCAGTACCTGGTGGGGACTGGGTTCGGGGAGGACTAGGTTACTCGGCACAAGGGGCCTAGGTTTGGTTACTCTGCACTGGGGCACCCAAGTAAATCCGAACACAGGAAGCAATAACTGTAATGTCCAATACCAGGAATGGGATTCTAAAGTGTGGCTTTTATTCACATCCAAACTGAACAAACAAAGCATAGACGGACCCCCACGGGGCTACATTCCTGGTAATGCAGATAAGAGTAACAGAACACTTCTTCAACATTTCAGCCCTCAGGCTCTGAACCCACCAGGCACACAACCCGGACTTGCATGCAGCTTTGGGTACACAGCCCGACTTGTGCACTATTTAGTTTTTCCTGGCTCGGCTCCCCTACCGTCCACTCGATCCCGATCCATATGGCAGTAGACCAAATTTTTGGTTGGTGGCTCCCCCAAACCACCTTAGAGCCTTCGACTCCTTAAGGGAAATTTCCTTTCAATCCCACATCTGGGTACTTCCCTCAGCACTGGCCAAGTGCCTGAGGCAAAGTAGAAATCCACAAAGCAAATCCGTAGAGGTGGACCTGGTTACTAAAGATGGGGGGTCTCCCACCTCCAGCTCCCACAATCCATACCCGGCCATTTCTCTGGACATTAAACAACTCTTTTTGAAAGCTTGGCAATGTAGATTAAAGCGCAGACGTATAGCACATCTCCTCTACATGTCTTGACTTTCCCCTTGTGCTGGACTTGAACATACTTTTACTTTGGCTAAGCCTATTCCTCTAGGCCTCCCACTAATTCAGCAGTCCAATCCCCACTTTAACACAGTTCAGGTGAAACACAGGCCCTTTGACAAGAACAGAACTCACCCTTTGGTTGCAGGTGCCCCACAGGCGATCTGGACAGCTTCTTGTGCCACAACACAATTCAGAAAATAAGGCAGCTTCTTCTCTAGCAGGAACAGGGGTTGCCCCTGCTAATAACAGGCAACCTTCACCCCATCCCCTGAGGGATGGGGCACAGAAATCAGTATCAGCTGTCTCCACCACTTCAAGAACAGCTTACTGTGTTCCTCTTAGGCGGAAACACACCTTTCCCTAGAAGTGGCTCTATATCAGAGCTTAGGCTCCAAGAGCCTGTGCACAGACTGCTGTGCTCCTCTCTTCTACACTGCTCACACTACTCTCCCTCAAAACTCCCAACATTCTATCCTAACTCCCATCTGCAGATTCCAATGTGGCTCATGTAGCTGCGATAGTTCTATGGTGATGTCATCCCTCAGTCTCAGCTGAGACTGAGAACAGAGTGAGACAGTGTGAAATCCATTTAACTGGAGTTTCACAAGCTGCCTTCCCTGCCTACCACTATGTCTTACTGGGATTCTAGTAACCCCGGGTAACAGGGGGGTTACATCTGCAAATAAAAAAAAACTAACTGAAAGATATATTTCTATAACTTGTGCTGAACTGGATCAAATTGAATCCGACAGGCAGGAGCTCAGCACAAAAAACACTCTCTGGGCTGTCACTGTTTTTATAGACTGCACCATCAACAAGAATCATGCAATTGACTGGAAAAGCTATTCTTGTGTGAGACTGAAGTGCCTACTCAGTTAGTTTTATGCTAAAGTAAGAACTGCAGCAGGAGAGCAGTATTCAATGTTCAGGTACTGCTCTCTTGCTCTGGCATACCACCACTTAATCACCCAGCCGTAGGCTGCAACATCAGCATTATTGGCAATCTTGTGTTCAAGTCCTTTAATGATGTGAGCCTCAATTTTTGAGCAATTCAGAAAACAGCACAAAACACTGCTGCCCACTACCCTGCCATCACTGCTGCCAACCTTGACAAATTTTGCAAGTCATCTGCTCTCTCCCCAGATACCATGCCTGGCCTTGTCCAAAAAGTATGATTTGACATACAAATTCAAATGGCCAGGCACAGTCATAAAGGCCGCTGTGAACTCACCTGTAATCTTTCAAATAAGGGACACCAGTATGTGACAATGTCACATAACGAATCTATGAAAACCATAAAAACCCTCTGGAGGTCAATAAGAATCTTGGCTCCCAAAATCACTGAGGAGCAGCAGAAGCAAGAGAGCTGTTCAGGGAAGTGCTGTTTTTTTTTCTGTTTAATTTTGATATTGGAATTGTTTATGCAGTGAAGGGATAAGGTGGTGGGGATTTAAATCAGTACTGTGAGTTACATCTGTTACTGAGTGAAATTCTGGGCTGTGATATTTAATCTGTGCTGTTTGAATTTTTGGAGCTGTTACTATGTGATATTCACTCGTGTGGAGTTCGGACAGGAGGCTGCAGTTTGGCCTGTGAGAGGGGAAGGGGAAAATAGCAGGCACCATCTTGGCTCACAAAATCACTAAGAGCAACAGAAGCAAGAGAGCTGCTCAGAGCGTGCTGTTTTTTTTCTTTTTCTGTTGAATTTTGATATTGGAATTGTTTGTGCTGTGAGGGGATAAGGTGGTGGAGATTTAAATTAGTACTGTGAGTTACAACTGTTACTAAGTGAAATTCTGAGCTACGATATTTAAGCTGTGCTGTTTGAATTTTTGGAGCTGTTAGTGTGTGAGATTCACTCAGGTGTGGAGCTCAAACAGTAGGCTGCAGTTTGGTCTTGTACCTTTATGTGAGGATTGAGACGTCTCGGTGGGGAAAAGGTCAGGGCTGATTGACTCTCACAAGAGTGGGAGTGTTACTGAAGGGCAGGGGAGACTAAGCTGCTGTGGGTAACACTAGGTAGGAAAACGGGTGAATCCCTGTGGCTGGGGGTGGTATACAGGCCACCTGCGCAGGAGAAGAAGACTATGAGCGGCTAGCAGAAGCAATCACAAGGCTGGCATGGAGGGTGAACTGCTACTGGTGGTGACCTGAACCTCCCAGATGTTGACTGGAAATCCCAGATGCAGCATCGGCAAAGAGCAGGGAGGTATTATCCGAGCTGCAGGGGTATTCCTTCAACAGCTGGTCAGGGAGCCAATGAGGGAAGCAACTCGTTGGATGTGGTCCTGACTAACGGAGAGTGTGGAGGAGATGTGGGTGGAGAAGCCTTGGGCACCAGTGACCACAGCACGATACTGTTCAGGGTCAGGGCAGGGAGGAGACAAGTAAAATGTCAGACAGGCATGGACTTCAGACACACAGACTTTAATAAGATGAGAAAGATAGGAAAAATGGAAGGTAAGGAGAAGATGGGGCAGCGGAGGAACTCTGGGAAGCTATTGGGAGGTGTTCAGGAAGCAGCAGAAATGTACATAAAAAAATCAGGAAGAGAAAGAGGGAGGAGACCACTCTAGTTCACTAGGAGGTGGCGGGGGCAGTCAGAGAAAGGAGGAGGCTTTCAGAAATTAAGGATGACACTTAGGGAGGAGGATAGGGAGGAGTATAGGGAGAAGAGGAGTCTGGCAGGAGAGAGATCAGAAGGGCAAAAGCAGCCACTGAGGAGAAAAAATAGCCAAAAGGGCCAGGAGAGGGGATAAAACATTTTTCACATATGTGAGAGAGGGGAAAAGAGCAAGGCAGGGGATTGCTAGACTGGGTGGGGGGGTGAGGAATAGACTTGGAAAAGGACTACAAAAAGGCAGAGGCACCAAATGAGTATTTTAGCTCAGTGTTCACAGAGGAGGTGGAAGGCAGGGATCTGGTTCTAGTACCTAAGGGGAAGGAGGGCAAATGGGTGGATCAGAGCCCAATCACTATGGATAGGGTCAGGGCTGAGCCGGATAGACTAAGGATGGACAAGGCAGTGGGGCCTGTCGGGTTGCACCCCCGAGTGATTAAGGAATTGAGGGAGGAGTTGGCCGTACCCTTGACAAGGCTCTTCAACCTGTCCCTGGATACAGGGAGGGTGCCGGAGGGCTGACACAGTGCCATTGCACAAGGGAGGTAGCAGGGAGCTGAAGGAGAACTACCACCCAGTCAGCCTCACATCTGTGGTGGGGAAGGTAATGAAAGCATTGATCAAGGAGAGGGTGGTGAATTACCTGGAGGAGTGTGGCTTGCAGGACAGCAGACAGCATGGCTTCACCAAGGGGAAATCATGCCAGACCAACCTAATTGAGTTCTTTGATTGGGTGACTCAGGTAATCGACCAGGGAGGGGCAGTGGACATGGCTTATCTGGACTTCAGCAAGGCCTTCAACACCATCCCTCATAGGAGGTTGGTGAGCAAGATGGAAAGCATGGGGTTGGGAGGGAAAATAGCAGGCTGCGTGGAGGCCTGTCTAGCAGGGAGAACTTAGAGGGCAGTGCTTAATGGGGGTGCACTCCAAGATGGCATGAGTGAGGAATGGAGTGCCACGGGGTCAGTTTTGGGTCTGCTCCTCTTCAACATTTACATCAGCGATATTGTGGAGGGTTTGAGAGGAAGGGTGTGCTATTTGCAGATGATTCAAAATCTGCAATAGGGTGGACACCCAGAGGGGTGGAAGACATGAGGAGGGACCTCAAAACACCCAAGGAGTGGGCCGGGAAATGTCAGCTGAAATTTAATGCCAAGAAGTGCGCTGTGATGCACCTAGGGAGGAAAAACATGAGAGCGGGGTACATGCTGGGGAAGGGGAGGAAATCAAAGAATCAGAACAGGAAAGAGATCTGGGGATCATAGTCTCCTCAAACCTTAAGGTAGGTTTCCAATGTAGCAGGCGGTGAGAAGGGCCAATGGAATTCTGGCATGCATAGGCTGGGACATTACTAGCAGAAGGAGGAGGTTATAATGCCCTCTGCAAAGCCATGTTGAGGCCACAGTTACAGTATGGGGTTCAGTTCTGGAGACCACACCTCTGCAAGGATATAGATGCATTGGAGAGGGTTCAGAGAAGGCAGCAAAGATGATGCAGGGTATGCAGGGGAAGACATACTGAGCAGAGGTGTAAGGAGCTGAATCTGTACATGCTGGAAACAGAGGGAAAGGGGTACATGATTGAAACCTTTAAATATGTAAAGGGGCTCAATAAAGTAGGTGAAGGGGGTCTGCTGGGGGGGAACGAGTGAGCCAGAACTAGAAGGCACAGCCTCAGATTGCAAGAAAATAGGTTCAGGGGCAATGTGAGGGGGGCACTTCTTCACAGAGAGGGTGGTGGAGCCCTGAAACAGACTGCTGGATGGAGTGGTGGGGGCTAAGATGGTGGAGGAATTTTAGAGGCATGGGAGAGGCATATGGGACTGAGTATTGAGGGAGGGTGGGGCAGATGCGGATGGGGGTATGTGAAAGGAGGTTGAGCAGACTAGATGAGCCGGAAAGGACCTTTTCTGCCATCAAATTTCTATGATTCTATGAGAATCAGTCTTCCTGTATATTATTTCATTAAATATCTTTCCAAACTACCACCTGATTCTCTGGCTTGTTATCTCTATCCCTGCTAGTAGTAACAAGCCTACTTAAGTTATGAAGAAAAAGTATTTAAGCTCCTTAATGCCTAAATTGATTGAATAAGGAAGCAAATCTAAGCCAGAAATATACCAACCATAGTATAAGAGTGATGGCCATGCAGATCCTCTTGAATTAGAAGAGTATAGGCAGCTACGCAAACCTATCAGAGTCACTGCGTAAACCATCAAACCTTTCCAAAATCGAAAGTCGGACTACTTGATACAAATAAATAGGCCAAATATTTGGTTCAGTTTAATGATGATTTATTAGTAAAATTAAAAAACATACGGGAAAGCAGTACACCTCTCCCATCTGGTAAAATCACCATGGTCTTTTTTGCTGACATGTACTTTGTCAAGGCTTTACCATCCTATTACCTGCTATACACTTAAATAGTACTTGCCACAGGTGATCCACATGCTGCGATTAAAATATTAAAAATAAACGATTTACTAATGCATCACTACAGATATTAGGTGATACTAATATGGGCGCTATGCATGAAGGTGTGGCGTGGCTCTGAACGCGTAACATGGGTGAGTAGCCACCCAAACGCCATGGCACAAAGGTGTAGACCCCCACACCCGATCCCCCATGTCTGTAGACCGCACCGCTGGGGGTGTTCCGAGGCATGCCAGTACTATGCGGTATTTAACTAAACGCAAGAGTGATGGCCGCATGGGTGCGGAGGGGTGAAGCAGGGTATGCCAGGCAGACCCTGCCACAACCTGGGTGCACTCCCATGATTTCCATCCCCGGACACTAGGGGACCTGACAGTGCCATCTGTGCTGCCCCTGCCCACTAGGCAGGCGGTGAGGGGTGGGGCAGTGGGATGGGGAGTGCCCATTACACCAGATTAGCGGTAGTACCGTGATGTTGTGGGGAGAGATGGACCATGGCAGATGCGCCACGGGGCTCGGGGGTACGGGAGTATGGCACACAATAGTGTTAGCCCAGCCGCTGTTGTGGGCGAGCAGGCCAGGAGGTGGGTCCCGATGCTGGGGTCCTGCAGTGTGCCAGGAGGGTGCCATTTGCCAAGGCTGGGCCGGTGTACCAACTGGCCATGGGGCCATGCCACGTAGGTCCAGGTGCCTAGGCAGCATGCACAACCCTGGACCCATGCATCGCAGCGCAAGGGATCCACTATTGGACCCGGGACAGGTATCCCGTTAGATGCCCACCCGGGTCTGCGTCTCCACCCCCAGTCACCCTGCGGAGTCCTGTGCAGCAGAGGAGGAGCCACAAACAGGCGGCCCGCGTTGGTGAATGCCAGCATAGGCGCACCTGTCCACGGGTGCAGGATTGGGGTACATGAGTTTTCCACATGCCCCACCTGCTTCATGCACAGCACCCCACAGTATATAACTCAATTACAGTTTACAGCACATGTAAACATTTATTCAATGTCAAGATACAAAACAAGATCACATATTTAAAATGTTTAAAATGAGAGGCATTCAAACATGTAAAACTTGAACAGGTAAGATACAAGCCACCTGCCCCCTTCCCAAAACATATTCCAATACAGCAATCATCATTACAACTCCAAAATGACTGGCATAAAATCTGCATGTTATTCTTTTTTATGTTATTCTTTTAAAAAAAGCACTAGAGAAAAGCCTCATTTAATCCAGGAGGCTGACGAGCCCTGAGTCTGTATTGCCATTCACAGTCTTTCTGTAACAAACTATTTTCCAGGTTTCCCACCCTTGATCCCTGTGTAACATGCTCCAGACTCTGAAACATAAATGTATGTCCTGGTCTCTATATTTTAATGTGGACCACCAGGGCATTATTGTTGTGATGATTGATACTTCTCAAATTTTCTGAAATGCAGATTTTAAAAGGTCCCTAATAACATAAAAAGCTTTGCAATTGCAAGCTGTCACATAGATGACATCAGCTGTATTGCAATTAACAAAATAACCCAGTTCAGAGTTTTTTCTGTGACTGAATGTACAAATGTTTTAGCCACCTTTACATTTCTGCAAAAGGTGCAGGTTGCACGTCTGTGAGTACCTGATGATGTGAGGGGTTCAAACCTGTATATACCTTTTGCCAATTGATTCTTGCAGCCTATGTGTCACCCAGTGAGCAATACTTCTACCATAGCAATGTACCATTCTTGGACCATGCTCTTTAACCTTTTTCAATCATGGCTCTGTTTGTAAAATATGCCTGTCTTATGCAATATTTCCTTAATTAAGTAGCTCTGTGGAGTAAGTCATAACAACACTTAAAGTTTGCATTTTATCTTGTTTTCTCTTACTAGTTTTTAACAACAAATTATTTTTGGACATTGTTTTTCCTTTATCCTCCACCCTGTTTATACATGCCAAATTATTCCCTCTGTCAATGGAATGTTCTTTTAAGATAGCTGCCTAGAAACATAGACTTTGGCGGCTGATAAGGGCCGCTTGGCCCACCTAGTCTACCCATTTCCCTACCTGCAGCATAAGCTGCAGATCCTAGTTAACCAACAGCCCTACCCCCACAAGAATTGCCTTATGTCTGTCCTATGCATTCCTGAATTCTCATACAGTTTTAGACCCACAACCTCCTCAGGAAGGCTGGTCCATGCATCCACCACCCTGTCTGTCAAAAATAGTTCCTCACATTGCCCCTGAGCCATCCCCCCTCTATCTTCAAATTGTGTCCCCTTGTTCGTGCACATCTCTTTTTCTGAAAGATGCTACCCTCTTGGACTTTGTTGATTCCACTGAAGTACTTAAAAGTTTCTATCATGTTCCCCCCCAAGGGTTTACATGTTAAGCTCCTTTAGTCTCCCCTCGTATGGCTTCTCTTGCAGACCCTGCACCATTTTAGTTGCCCTCCTCTGGGCTGCCTCCATCCTGTCTATGTCCTTGCAGAGATGGGGTCTCCAGAACTGCACGCAGTACTCCAGATGGGGTCTCACCAACTGTCTGTACAGAGGGATAACAACTTCCTGTTTTCTGCTGGTATTGCCTCTTCCTATACATCCCAGTATCCTCCCAGCCCTCCCTACTGCTTTCTCACATTGCTTGCCAACCTTAAGGTCATCTGATGTGATTACTCCCAGGTCCCTTTCCATTTTTGTTGTTGTTACTACCCCCATTGTGTACTCTTCCCTGGGTTTTGTTTCCCAGGTGCATTACTTGCACTTCTTTGCATTGAATCCAAGCTGCCATACTTGACCATTCCTCCAACCTTACCAAGTCCCTTCTCATCCTTTCCATCCCACCTTGTGTATCAACCCTGTTGCAGATCTTTGTGTCATCTGCAAAGAGGCATATGTTTCCTTCCAGTCCCTCTGCAATGTCACTTATAAAGACATTAAAAATGACTGGACCCAGTACTGAACCCTAAGGTGCCCCACTAGTAACCCCCCTTTCTTCTGAGTGGACTCCGTTTACAATTACCTTCTGTGTCCTGATGTCCAGCCAGTGTTTTACCCAGAGCAGATGGCAGCATGGCTACACATCACTGCTGGCTTTAAAAATGAAGGTCATTCGCAGGATAGTTGCATAAAAACCTCTTTATTGCACGTAGAATGCCAGGCACAGCTAAGGTGTGCCCCCCTACAAACAGCCAAACATTTTAGTGCCAAACCTCACGCTTCTCAAGGCACCTTGATTATCCTGTGAATGACCTTCATTTTTAAAGCCAGCAGTGATGTGTAACCATACTGCAGTCTGCTCTGAGTGACTACATTTTGTTGTTTGGCTCCATTTTTTGCTTAACAGCCACCTGATTGTTTGTTAATGTTTTACCAAGGCTATGTTTTGTGGATGCATGGAACGGCCTTCTGGAGGAGGTTGTGGAGTCAAAAACAGTGGTGGAATTCAAGCATGCATAGGACAGTCATAAGGCAATTCTAGGGGGTGGGGGTAGGAAGAAGTAGGCTGCTGGTTAACTAGGATCTGCAGCTTATCCAGTAGGTAGGGAAATGGGCAGACTGGGTGGGCCAAGCGGTCCTTATCTGCCGTCAAATTCTATGTTTCTACCATCCTGGGACCCACTCCCAGGCTGGTTAATTTGTTTATTAATCTTTTGTGTGGGACTGTGTCAAATGCCTTGCTAAAGTCTAGGTAGGCAATGTCCAGAGCCCCTTCCTGGTCTACTACTTTGGTCACCCAGTCAAAGAAATCGATTAGATTCATCAGACATGACCTTCCTGCTCTGAACCCGTGCTGCCTTGGGTCCTGTGCCCCTCTGGCCTCTAGGTACTCAGCAGTTCTTTCCTTCAGAAACAATTCCACTACTTTCCCTACCACAGAGGTCAAACTGACAGGTCTGTAGTTTTCTGCCTCTGTCTTGCTCCCACTTTGTGAGAGGAATCACATCCGCCTTCCTCCAGTCCTCAGGTACCACACCATCCTCCATAATTTGTTAAAAGGGTAGTCAGTGGTGTCACTAATTCTCCCTTAATTCTTTTTAGAATTCTGAAGTTGAATCTGATCAGCTCCATTGCTTTGTCCACTTTCAGTTGTAGGAGTTCTTTCCAGAACCTTTTCTTCTGTGAAAGGACTGGGATCGACCCCCCTATCCAGAGTGCTTCTGTTAATTGGATTAGGCACCTCCCCTCCTCCTCTTTTGTGAATACTGAGCAGAAGTATTCATTCAGTATCCCTGCTTTGTCACTGTCCCTCTCTGCCCACCCACTGTCCATTCTGTTCAGCCTCACTATCCCTCCTTTGTCTTTTTACGCTCCTTGATGTACCTATAAAAGGCTTTATCCCCCTTCTTTACCGAGTTGGCTATCTTTTCCTCAGTTTGGGCCTTTGCTATTCTGCTTTCCCTCCCTGCTTCCTTCTGCCTTAACTGGTACAGTTCTGTGTCCTGCTCCTTCTGTGTTTCCTTATACTTCCTAAATGCTATCTTTTTCTCCCTCACCTTCCCGCCACCTCTTTTGAGAACCATAGTGGCTTTTTCTTTCATTTTGATTTGTTTATTTGCTTCACACAAAGGCTTGTTGCCTCTGTGATGGCAGTTTTGATATTTCCCATTGATCTTCCACCCCTCTATCTTGCCTGTTTCCTAGTGCTTTTCTAAGGCACTCTCCCATCTTACCAAAGTCAGCCCTTCTGAAGTTCAATACCCTCACTTTTGTATGGCTTGACTCTGTAGCTGAGTTTATCGTGAACCACACTGTTTGGTGTTCACTTGTTCCCAGATGGCTACCCACTTCTAGATCTGAGATCCTCTCACTGTCCCCATTTGAGAGTATGAGGTCTAAGATTGCTCCCCCACAAGTGGGTTCCAAAACTAGCTGTCTGAGGTATGCTCCCTGTAGGGCATCGAGAACGGCCCTGCTCTTGGATGTGGCTGCAACAAAGGTGCTCCATTTAACATCTGGCATGTTCAGGTCCCCATCAACAGTATCTCCCTTTCTCTGCCATCCTAAGGATGCCTTCTATAATATCCTTATCCATTCCTGCCCCTGAGAGGGGGTTTGTATCCAACCCTGTGTGGATTGTGGTGCCATTTCCAGTCTCTAAGGTGACCCACAATGCCTCCTCTCCTCCCTGTTTATTCTTTTGTTCCATTGCTTTTATCCATTCCCTTACATAGAGAGCTACTCCTCCCCCTCTTCTCCCCTCCCTGTCTCTCCTATAGGTTGTTTACCCTGGTATGTTAACATCCCAGTCATGGTTTGTCTGTGTACCATGTTTCTGTGACTGCTACGATATCCAGCTATCCCGCTTCCATCAAGGCCAACAGTTCAGGGAGCGTGTTGCCCAGACTATGGGCATTGGTACTCATTACCCTCCATTTCTTGATGGCCTTACCCCTTTTTGCCCCATCCCTGCCCTTATTGCCTTTCTTGTTTTCTCCATTTACCCCTGCCCTTCTCCCTATCGATGTCTCTATCTTTGTGTTTACCTCACTTACTACCCTGATTTTTTGGGGGGGGGGCTAGGATTTCCCTGCTCCTTTCCAGTGCCTCCCCCCCTTGGCTAGTTTAAATGCTTGCCAATGAAGCATTTAAACCTATCACCTAGGATCCTGGTTCCCCTCTTGGACAGATGCAGACCATCACTCCAGTATAGGCCTGCATCACTCCAGGTGGACCCCAGTCCCCAATGAAGCCAAAACCCTGAGCTCTGCACCAGTTTTTCAACCACTGATTGAATCCCATGGTGTGGAGCACCCTAGCCTCACCCATGCCATACACAGGCAGCACCTCTGAGAAGGTTACCGTGCGTGCTACTTGCCTAAGGCCCCTCCCCAACTCCACAAACTCTTCCTGCACTGCTCTGATCCCTTTCTTAGCCAGGTCATTTGTTCCTAGGTGGACAATGACATCCAGCTCCCTCCCTCGTGCAGCTGCTCGGCAATCCTGAGATTTTCTCCCTGTCCCTCCAAGCCATGGCGCCAGGCAGGCACCTTACCTCCCTCTCCCCTTCCTCCCCCAGTTCTACCTTCCTAACAATGGAGTCCACCACCAGAAGTTGTTTCCTTCCCCTGTGGGGTTCCATGCCACCCTCCTGTGGGTCTCCTTTGTGGAGGTTCCCAGCATCCTCCTTGGTCTTCACTGCGGGTGCCTCCATAGAGGAACTACACTTTGCCAGAATGACATATGAATTGCGGAGAGGTATAACTGGGGGGATGTGCCCTGTTCCACCACACCCACCCTGAGCCCACTGTGGTCCAACCGCTCCTCTTTCTTGGCAACCTCTGAGGCAATAGCAGTGGCCCTGGTGGTCTCTGGGTGGGAGGAGGTCCCCAAATCCTGGCCAACTCAGCCTGGAGATGAGCAACCTCCTCCTCAGCCCAGAGAGGTACCTGCAGATGGGACAACACCGCATCCTCCAGAACATCTCCCAGAAGAGTGCTGCTCCCAGCCACTGCACTGCACCACTCCCATCATGTCTTATTTCTGGCCCTTAACTGTTGTTTTGGATGCTTACTCTTTCCTCTCTTTATTTACTTAATTTTTTTCTCTACTTACTTACTGCCTCTGTGCCCTTTAAGCTCCTGATCTTCCTGTTCTGAGACAAGAAGTTCCTATATTTCTCAGTAGTCTCCCTTACTTGCTCAGAGTCAGACCTCCAGCAGCCGGGCGGGGAGAGACTAGTCTTTTCCTTCTAGGATGGTGAGTCTTTTGTGGCTCTGTGATCACTCACTTCCTGCTCCCAAACAGGAGGTTCCTGTTGTCAGTCAAATGCCTCTTGTTCAAATTCCTTTTACTCAGATGCATTACTTTTTAAGCGCATAAATTGTCCTTGCAGGATATTTTCCACTGTATGGTGTGGATGGTAGCTATTAAAACTTAACATAGCATTCTAAATAACTTAGTTTTAACTCCACCCTTGCCATCACATTCAATAGTTAAGTCTGAGAAATTAATAATGTTTTTGTTCATACTGGCTGCGATTCACAAAGCAGCACAGTACCTTGAAAGCCATGCAACATGGCCACAGTTGCAAATCTAGGGGATCCACATAGTCAGGAGCTGAAAGTGGCACTCACAGAGCCAGGCGCAATGGCAAGAGGAAGGAGAAGCTGCCTATGGCTGCAGATGCGCTGCGGCACAGGGTGCAGAGGGGCGTGTCCTGTCTGGAGCAAACACAAGGCTGTCAGACACCTATGCAGGGAATTGCAGACATCAGAAAGCTACAGTATGCCACCATGACCTGACTGAACCGTGACCTGAGGGGAGACATAGCCCCAGGTGCACGGTGTGCAAAGTGTACCATGGCTGTGGGAGTATGGAGTCAGTGCAGAAAACAGGGGGAGACACCACAGGCAACAGGGGCAGGTAAGTCTGGAATGGGTGCAGCACATGGAACAATCATACAGCAGGGCCGTAAAGACGGCATGTCAATGGATGCAGGTATGTGTGATATGTGGTGCACTGCAAATGTGGGCAGCAAAGAGTGGGGAACATTACCAAGAATTGTAAACCCCCAGGAATGTACAGCAACTGTAGCAAACAGGCCACAAGGGAGAAAGTGGACAACCATACTGGGACAGAAGATGGGACTGACTGGGTAACACAAACATAGCACGATGTGTTACCGACTGCCATTGTAGGTATGGCAGCAAACAGCAGAAACCAGGTAGCACCCCTATAGACATAGGCCCCACACCATGGGGACTGAGGTGGAGCACACAGGTGCATGGAAGGACACAGCATCCGCCTGTGTGGCCCCCATCCCACCCTAATGAGCAGGACCAATGCTGGACAACCACCACTAGTGGTGCATGTCCCGTCCACAGCAGGGGGTGTGTTACTAAAGGCCACAGCACATACCACACTGTTGATAATGGTGGATGTGCATACTATGCTATGGCACTGTAGCAGTCCTGCCAGTTCCTGTGGTGCAACATGTGCCCTGGGATGCTCTGCAACACCCTCCTGCTGGACGAGGCACTGGCACTAGAACACAGCTGCAGGCACCTTCCACTGCCATGCATCTTCAGGCCATGCCTACAGGCTCAGGTGCTCAGTGACACACACTGCATTGCCAGGTTCAGACTGCACCACGAGGCCATAGCCGATCAGTGTGCCATGGTGGCACCCCATGTGGCATCTAGGACACTACGGTCATAGGCACTGCCAGTCGAGTCATGGGTCCTGTGTGCATTGTCCTACTATGCCACTGGCTCCTTCCAGTGAGTGGTTGGGGATGTGACAGGTGTGAGCCAGGCCATGGTGTCTTGTGCACTACACCAGATAACAGATGCCCTACTCCTCAGTGTGCATAACCACATCATATTCCCCACCTCCTCGGGGGACATACGTGCCACAAAGGAGGTGTTCTATGGCATGCTGAATGTACTGGGTGCTGTTATGCAAGTTCCTTACACTCTAATTGGCATCCCACCGTACTCCTTCGACAACCTGTATTATGCATATACTATACTAACATATAGGGCACAGATACTTACTGTATAAGAGTGTCAGGATAATATTATGATTTGTATTTTACTTGCTCTCTCTATGCTTAGAAACAGCATATAGCAGGCCAAGACACCTGTGTCTTTGTATAATAATTTAGCAGACTCTGCTGCCATCTTTTGGATTTATGTACAACTACATTACATCCTGTGTTTTCCATGCACTTTCTATGCATCCTTTGTTTCATGATAAAGCTGACTTAGTACTTATTGTATAAGACTGGATAACACTGTGGAGCCACCTAACTTTTAGTAATAGGGCTTATTTTATGTATCCAGTACCACTTGTTATGAATGGTAACCATAACAACTATCTGTAGTATATAATGTGATGATCGTGTTCCCCTCAGAGACCTTCTTCACTCCTTGGGGTATTGGGGAATGCTAGGCTCGTCTCCCAGGGTCTTATGGTAAGAACTGCTTAAGGCAACTGTGATTTCTTTTGGTGTAATAAACAAGATTTATTACCAATATGCAACTAGTCTGTCTCTTTTACATCTCCATTACCACAAAGAATCTGATCAGGGCTAATCACCCTAACATACTGGCAACCGTGTGCAGGTGGTTTGGATGTTGCAAAGTTTCACTTGTTACTTAGAAATTTTCCTTTCCTGCGGGTTTAGTAGGTGTGCACCCCCACATCACATCACCCATTACTTTGACTCCATAGCACCTTGCAAAGTCTGGCTGTTTACTGGGCTCGGTCGATGCCAACTCATCGAGCCCAACAGCAGTACTTGAATTGCAGGATTGTGAGTACAGTAGCCCACCATCTGCTGGTTTTGCCTGCTGTGGATCGATACATAGCATGGCTCCCTCTTACAGGTTAATATTTTTGAGTTCCCCATGAATTTTACTGGTACCACAATGTCCACTACATCAAATATATCGCAGACTTGAGACTTGACATCTGTAACTTCCTTACCTCCCATGGAGGCTGGAGTGACTTCGTGCTGGATGCAAGACAGTCCAAAAACCACATGCTGGGGATTTCAAACCACTACTCCGAGGCAAGACAAACAGCCAAAAAGCGCGAGGCTAAAAGGCTGTTGGTCACAGCTCTATCTGCTGCTTTAGAAGCCTCCAAATCGAGGTTTCATTCCCTCAAACTGCAACTCTCATCCCTTAAGAAAGAGATAGGATTACAGGCATCTGAAAGTTTGAAAAAGGATCAATGGCTGAAAGATGAACTTCAGCCATTGCGTACAGAGAAAAAGACTCTTTTGCACTGTTCTGTATAAGGTAGCGAGAAAGATCTAAGTATGTTGAGAGATGAATGTGAAAGTCTGACACAGAATAAGTAACAGGTATTGCAAATGAATGATTTGTTGAGTGACATGAATGAACAATTGCATGATGAGATGGATGAGTCATGAGATGACCTGAAACGGGTAAGTGAAGAGTTGGACAGGGAGCTCAGGGACAACTGCCAATTGAGTCGCGCATATAGAGTGTTACAGAAGAAGTTGTGAAAGGTGTGGAGCAGAACATTGTAAAAGTTAGTCACAATGATTGTGATTAAAGATGTCAAAACTGCACCATCAGCGAGAGTTGTTGGCTGGTCACGTCAAGGCGATGGGCGGGTTTCACTACACACCCATCGATCTCATGTCAGCCAGTGATGATGACTCTGGTGATGACATCTTCCTAGATGGTGCTCAGTCATGCCTCCACTGTAGTCTAGTGTCCCTCTTCCACCCACAAGATGGCGGATCCCCTTGCTATGGCAGCACTACCCTACGTCATCAGCGGAATGATGATTATCATGTGCAATACCAAGATGGTGACCCCATGATGGGGAGGTCGAGGCTAGGAACAGCCCCTCCGATTGCCACTCTGACAAGGGCCAACAAGTAAGAGATCGATAACATGATCAAGACCACCCTCGTTAAGTCGGATTTGTCTGAGGAAAGCAAGAAAGCCTTCAAAACGCATCTGGAACAGATGATGAAGGATGCTGCTGACCAGACGTCTATTATTTGAACTGTGGCCGAAGTTGCAGCTGAGGCCACCCTTTGCAGTGCATGAGACACCCTTTCTCTGTCCATGTTCCCAGTAATTCCCTTCAGATGGCCACTCTGTACAGCAGATAACTGACAGCATAGGCTGCATGGGCCCCAGTGACGATCTCAGCAGTCATTTGGAGAAAGTATGCTTCAAATGTGAGGTGTTCAGCTTAGCAAAGGAATACCAGGTACAAATCCTCTGGCAGACCATAGGCCTCAGCCTATGGGCAAAACTCCCAGATGAGGTCCACCAAGACACCAAGGCAACTTTTGATGAGATCGTAGGAGAACCTATTACTGCACACAACCCAGGCGTGGTAGATGTAATGCTTGTCCACCCAGTAAAACAGAATGCCAAAGAAAGCCCTGTGACATGACATCACATCAAAGGTTGTGGATGGCCTATTGTGCTGGAAAACATCTTGCGAGTGAAGCCACAGATGTCAACCTAATTGAGTACAAAAATGTGTTTCTCCGCAACATGATTCTGGCTATCCGTGAAAAGGTGGAACCAACAAATTTCCCCGCAACAGACAAATTTGCAGACGTCCTTCAGAAAATGGAGCAGGTTTACCAGTTCTCCCCCTGAGATCTCAACTCTGCTTTGAAAAAGGTAGCCATGGTACAATATACCAGCAAGTCCACAACCCACTATACAGTGGAGAGCAAGGCCCAAGACAAAAGCCTGCATCTTCATACAACCGACAGCGCTCCCAGTCTGAAGGTGGAAACCAAAACCACAACAAGAACAAACATAACTGGAATTCTAATTACAATTGGGGCAATCGAAATAATTGATCAGGCCCTCCTACTGAGAAATTTCAGAGGAGAATAACAACCTTTGGAACATTCTTGGTCAAGTCCGATCGGTAGCAGATGCTGTTCCAATGTGCACCATTGCAGCCCTAGCCTTGGGACTGCAGATCATGGGAAACCAGGCCAGCATGCCTGAACCCCAATGCTACACCCTTCTTTGCAGCTGTCCAGGACCAGGATGAGGCCTGACTAGAACAGGCCCAAACACTTTTTCTGGAGCTTCCTGGTACGGGCAGTTCATATTGACAATTACAGGCCCCAGCCCGTATTGTGAACACGCTTACCTTGGACACAAATGGAAGGCCTTGCACAAAGGCCATGGTCAGGGGCCTCCAACTGACTATGCTGCTTGATACAGGCGTGGCTGTGTCTGTATTATATGATGAAGACCCAGCAAACTCTTCTTGGTCCACCAGATGGAGGACCAACACGTCTGGTGTGGATGATGTAAAGCTGTCTACATACCACTCTATTGTACTTCTGGTGGTGATACGTAACCTGAATTTACACCATACCTTCGATCTTATGGTGTTACGTGATCATCCCAGCATTTTGGGAATTGATTTTCTTGTGCTACATGGCTGTGTGGTGGATCTTGTTAACATGCTCCTGATCCAAATCAGAGGACAAACACCATACTGTAATGATTTCTGATTCGCATGTGGTTGCAGCTATTACCACCAGTGACAAGGAATATGACATTATAGCTCTATTCCAGAACCACGAGTATTTCAAGAAACTCCAACCCATCCTGTAGAAGCATTTGGATGCTTTTGCACACAAAGCATGACTGTGGGAGAATGCAGACTATCAGCAAAATCCAGGCCCAGCACATGACAGGCAAAGACAATATCCTTTTCCTGCTGAGGCCTTACCATCACTCAGAGAAATCATTCAGTCACTCCTCAAGCAGTTCACCTATTTGACCAGTGAAAAAGCTCACGGGATCTTGGAGGCTTACAATTGATTACAGGAGGCTTAATTAAGTCACTCCTAGCTGCTCGCCTACAGTAGCATCAGCACCTGATGTGCTTAAATTGCTGACACCAGATCACAAGTGGTTAAGCACTCCTGACATCTCAATGGTTTTTGATCACTGCCTCTGGCTCTGAAAAGCCAGTACAAATTTGCTTTTACTTTAGAAGGCCGATAGTACATATGGCTCTGCTTACCCCAGGGGTTTCCAATCACCCCTCCTCTTCCATCTACACCCGATGGACACTCTGGAAGGTTTCTCTGCCCACAATGCATCCTGCAGTGTGTGGATGACTTATTGTTGTAACTTCCACCAAAACAACACTTTGACCTCTTGGATGAGCTACTGACCCTCCTACAGAGGGCAGGCCTCAAATTAACCCTGCAAAAGCACAACTTTGCCAGAAAGAAGTCATCTGTCTTGGCCTACACATAACAGAACAGGCCAGAAGCCCAGCTGGAAGAAAATCCAAGGCCTACAAGATCTGCCACTATCCACCAGTGTGGCAACACTCAGACATTTCCTGGGGATGGTCAACTATTCCAGGGACTTTATTTGTGATTTTGCACAGAAGGCCACCCCTCTGTATGAGCTTCTAAAAAAGGACGTTCCTTGAACTTGGGGTCCCATCCACACTCAAGCTGTGACACTTTTGAAACATGCCTTGGCCTCTGCTCCAGCTTTAGTGAACCCCAATCAAGCTTTACCTTTCCATCTGGAAACGGCCACCTCAGACATTGCCATGTCTGCAGTCATCGCTCAAAAGGTAAATGGTACTCTGAGACCCATTGCTTATGCATCCCAAGTGTTGTCACCAGTGGAACAGAAGTACAGTCTTTGTGAAAGAAACCTTCTGTCTACCTACTGGGCTGTCAAACATTACCAGTAAATCACTGAGTACTCACCTACAGTATCATTCTAAACACTAACCACACCCCAACCACCTTTCTGCTATCAGATAGAGTCAAGGATGGCTCAGTATCCAACACCAGACTGACTCACTGGCCCCTTCTTCTCCAGGACCATGATATACAGGTCCACACTGCCAAGATTACCTCAGTTTTAGCACATGGCCTTCTATACCAAGGAGTACCACACAGTTGTGTACTACAGCCCCCGATTTGCCTGAACAAGGCCCTTTTCTTCCTGCTACTCCAAAGCTCCTTGCAGACATCTCCTTCTGTCATGCCTTCACAGATGGCTGAGCCTCATACTATCAAGAAGAACAGGTAGCTGGATTTGGAGTGCTCATTGTGTATCCCAATGGCAACACTATTTGTACCTCAAAGCACTGCAGTGTTGCATCATCTCAGGATGCAGAATTGGCAGCTGTGGCCTGTGCCCTCGAGCTCATACAACATGGTACCGAGGACACCATCATTTTTACAGACTCTAATTGGGTCTGTTGCTCCCTCACTGAGTTTTTACCCTTCTGGAAGAAGAACTCCTTTGCATCTTCTGATGGCACCCCTGTGAAGTATAAAGCACTCATTATTTATATTCACAAACTTACACAGCATTTCAGGCATGAACTTTTCATCCACAAGGTTAAAGCCTGCTCAAAATCTGATCCCTATCACTCATTCAATGACCAAGCAGATACTCTTGCTAAAGAGGGTGCTTGGGGGGGGCATGAACAATGGATCACCCCGATGCTCTAGTAGCTGTGCAAACAGCTGCTATCAAGAAGAAACCAGAACCTTTTGTGCCATTGGACTTGTCCACTGCACAACACTCAGACCCCCAACTGAAACAAGCAATCAGATTCCTTGACAAAGGAACGGAACAAGATTTACCAACTCACAGTCCGGACAAGAGACATGTGAGTAGGTTACATTTGTCACAAGATGGCAAACTGATTTTGGTATCTGCCAGAGGACCTGCCCTGCAAGCTGTAGGCAGTCCCCGAATCTTTGAGATCTGAATTCCTCCACCAGGTTCATGATACTCCAACTGGTGGACACCAGGAAGCCGAAAATACACTCCAAAGACTCAGATTTGTTGGTTGGTGGCCCAGCATTACCACAGATGACAGACACTACATAGAGAACTGGTGTTCAGGTAATCTCATAGTTCTGCCAGTCATCACCTCAAAGGGTGTCAGCTGGATCATGGTTGAAAGAGTACTCTAATTGGGTAACCCGTGAAGTGGGTGCATGAGGGGCGCTGTCCATTCTGGCGACTCCTTCCTGGTGCAATCAACTCACAGCGATGGAAAGGTAGGGTGACTGGATGAGGTGGGCTAATTAGGTGACAGGATGTCGCTATCGTAAGTGTGCAGGGGCGCGAGCACGTGGCGTGTGCTGTGAGGGGTGGAGAGGCTGTGAGGGTGGCACTGTGGTTGCTGGTCAGGGTTGTGTCATGGCATCGAGGTTGGCAAGTGGCTGGGAGTGACTGAGGTACTGGAGTTGATCCGAGACACTGTGCGATTTTTATTTAAATTTTTTACTGCTTTCACGCCCATGGACATGACCCCGGAGTTGAGAATCCTTAGTCAGGAGGTCCGGGGGCAAAGCCTCTGGGTGGGGTGCAGCCCCTAACAGAAAGCAGTAAAATTGTCCTGGCACCATTGTTCTGTGCGCGCCAGGTTGTCAGAGTGCCGAAATGTGTTCAGCACTTCTACTGAGTAATAACGGTGATCGCCTTAGACGTTCACCATTATCACATAGACCCCCCTAATTGCCATAAGAAGTAAAGGCAAAGGGGAATCCCAATCCTTGGGATTGTCCTCAGTGAATTTGGAAAGCATTTGCTTAATCCGTCTGTTGGTTCTTTCTACTTGACCTGAAGAGTGAGGGTGGTAAGGTATCTGGAACTTCTGGTGTACCCCTAGAAGTTCAAGTGTTTCTTTCATTAACTCACCTGTAAAACTGGTTCCTTTGTCAGAGTCTACCTTAAGAGGTAGGCCCCACCTGGAGAATATCTGTTCTACCAGGACTCTTGCGCTTCTTGGCTGTACGATTCTTAGTGGGAAGGCTTCAACCCACTTAGAGAACAGGTCAGTAACTACAAGTGCATACTTGTTGTTCCTGTTGGTGTTGGTTAATGGACCAATAAAGTCAATCTGTATGGCATGCGAGGCCAGAATGTTTTGGGGAAGTAGTTTGGCATTTTGTTTGGTTGGTGATGGGTTGTTCTGAGCACAAATCAGGCAGTTGTTTGACCTGAACACCCCCACTGCGGACAGAGTGTCTATAGATGAGTATGTTGCCAAACTCAAAGATGACATTGTAAAAACCCATCTGTATGCTGCACATCACATGAGCAAGATCCAGCAACAGTCCAAAATCCAATTTGACAAGCATGCACAAGAAGTGGACTGGCAAGTTGGAGATCAGGTAATGGTACTCAGATTTGCTCATCCTACACACATCCCTTCTCCAGTAAGTGGAAAGGACCCTACCCCATTGTCAACAAGCACAGTCCTGCAGTCTATCAAGTTAGACTTCTCCAGAGTAAGAACCTTACTGAGAAATGGTTGCATACAAACCAGTTAAAGCTTTATAAAGTAGTATAATTACTCTTCCTAACCCCATTGGGAGGAATTGTACCGACTGACCTTTTCTTTTTCCTTACAGGTAATCCTGCAAGATGGCAATTCTTCATCTGACTCTCCTACTCTCAGGAATATTCCCCTGCATCCAAGGCATGATGGGTCACATCCGTCCACATTTTGACCATCCTCCTACTACCATTCCAGAAGAAGTTAGTATTATGTCCCAAACAAATTGATTACCATCCAGGAAGGCAAGGACTCCTACCTCATTGCTTTGGTTGTAGCCTGACAAATCTTCCTGCAAATTGAATGGCAAACAGATTTATATGGACAAACTCTCCCTGTGGCCCACCGATCCAAAAGAACTTTCCATGGTTGGCCCAATACAAAATTGCCCCAAATGGTACTCTGTCTATCCACCAAGCTAATCATAGACATTCTGATTTATACAATCTTACTGCTCTAATTGACCCTGCCTTTTTGAGGTTCCCCAAGACTCCATAAAAGAATTATATTCATACAATATATGGCTGCTGCCACCATGTTTTTGTTTGTTTCACCTCTCACTAAAGCAGAACTTACTGAATGTCCCCCACAGAACCTAGTCCACTTACTGGCCTTACTGTGAATTCAGTCCTAGGTACCCTTATTAACAATGTGCAATTCATGCATCCCTGTATTTTCAATCTCTCACATTGGAATGGCAGAATTTGGTATGTGCTCTAACAAAAACACTTCTAAGTTTTTCAGTACTGTGCTACTAGATAGTCTTGCAGCCTACCAGACATGTACCCAGGACCCAGTAGCTGGTGTTCATACTATTGAACATATAAGTTTATTTAGGTCTAGATCCAATTTTTCAAGTCAGAAGAATTCCTCATCACGAAAAAAATGTGATACTACTGATGTTACTGATGCAACTGGCACCCTATCCGGATTCTTCAGTTCTGGCATGTCTATCTGGAACAGGGCAGACACTGCTGCCATTAAAAGTCATACAGTCAAATTCCAGGAGGCCATGAAAAATATTATTTTACCCTGATGTCACTTGGTGTGGATGGCATTAGTCAGGAAGAAAGATATACTGTGTGCAATATGAAAGATATTGCTAAAAGTTTTAATGATACTAAGAACAAAATTAATGAACTTATTTTTCAAACTAACGAGGAGGCAGACAAGCAATATATTGCCAGGGAACTCCTCTGCTCTGTTTATGGCTGTTATGTTATAACCACCATCAATAACCTCTTCCATGATTTGGAATCTGAACATATTCCAGATATCATTCATATTGCCCACATTGTAGATCTACCTCTTGCATTACAATGTGTATGTCTCAAGCAATTTCTATTCCTGTTTCTACTGCTAGGAATTTAGGTTATGTTACAAGACATCCTAAAAGAGGACCTTGTTACACTGCTTAACGTTGTACTGTCTGGGACACTATGTTTGTCACCTTTACTGTGTCCCCACCATGCTTTGATCCACAAACTGCATTTTTGATAAACTTGCCTCCGTTCACTCCATTGGGCACCTTGACAAGGATATTTACAGAGAATACATCAACCTGCCACCTCTTCTGGTGTTTTATCCAACCTTAGAATCATGGGTTTCTCCTTATACAGACTGCTGTGCCAGAAAGGGGCATCATTATTTGTGTCATTGAGATGTTTTCAACATCATCAAACTGGTATGTGGGTATTCACGGACAGTATAGACTGGTCCTTTTCTTTGGACTTGGACATTCCGTCTAATGACACAGATACTCATAAAGCATCATCAGCACCACCACCAGTGGCGAACACTGGACGTCTCTACAACACTTATTCGGAAGAGGTTCATCGGCTGATTACAAGACTAATGAATCAATCATTCACCTGCCCAGTTCAACAACAGAAATGGAGGTTACCAACTGTTAAAATGATTTATAACTCTGATGGACAGTACGGCACTGTAACCATAAATCTTTTTCCTATGGTGACAAGGTTTGTTATATTCGGCACCCTAACTTTTGTTTTCTTCCTCATCAAACTACTCTAATTGGCCATACAGTGATTACTCCTGTTCCCATCGCAAGAACCAAATGTTATTGACAGTGACCCTGAATATTTGCTTGCTCTGTCTCAATATTTGCCCATCTTTAATGTCCATATTGACCCATTGACATTAACTCTTAAGTCCCCTTTTAAAGAGGAAGGATACACACCTCATTCACATCAGTAACAATATCTCCAGACAGGAGATGCTCTTAATACCCTTATCAATTATGGTGATTTAAGTAATGCACTTTCTAATACTTGGTTAGAAATTACTTTTAAAGGTTTTACCATACAAGCATTTTTGATTATTTTTCTAATACTAATACTTTGCTGCCTGGTAATCTCAAACAACACTGAGAACAGCTCAAATTTCTTTACAAGGCTCATGAGTCGGTCTGGAAATGAAAGTTTGTTCCCACTACTTTCCCACAGTGTTGTTGCCTTTTCAATAAGGAAACAAGGGGGGAATGTTATGCAAGGTCATTACACCCTAATTGGCATCCCACCATATACTTTAGACAACCTGTATTATGCATATACTATACTAACATATAGGGCACAGACACTTAACCGTATAAGAGTAAGTGTCAGGATAATATTATTATTTTTATTTTACTTGCTTTCTTTATGCTTAGAAACAGCATATAGCAGACCAAACACCTGTGTCTTTGTATAATAATTTAGCAGACTCTGCTGCCATCTTTTGGATTTATGTATAACTACATTACATCCTGTGTTTTCCATGCACCTTCTATGTATCCTTTGTTTTACGATGTAGCTGACTTAGCTCTTATTGTATAAGACTAGATAATACTATGGAGCCACCTTTTTAGCCAATAGAGCTTATTTTATGTATCTAGTACGCTTCTACGAATGGTAACCATAACAACTATCTGTAGTATATAATGTGATGTATTACATATTCCCTTTGGAGACCTTCTTCACTTCTTGGGGTATTGGGGAACACGAGGCATGGCTACCAGTGTCTTATGGTAAAAACTGCTTAGGGCAACTTTTGATTTCCTCTTTGGTGTAATAAACAAGATTTATTATCAATATGAAACTAGTCTGTGTCTCTTTGCATCTCCATTACCTAAATAATCTAATCAGGGCTAATCATCCTAACAGTGCCATTGACTGCACCCACGTGCCCATCCTGGCACCCACTGTGGAGGAGAGACATACTGTAACAGGAAGGTTCCACAGAGTGAATGCCAGATTGTGTGATGGTGGTGGCATCATTACCAACATGTGTGCACATTACCCAGGCTCATGCCACAATTCATATAACCTGGACAGCTCCAGACTGGGTGCCCACCTCGATGTGTGTGGCCGATGTGATGGGTGGCTGTTCTGTGGGTACTGTGTCACTGTATATAACACACCATTTGCACCATGCACATTGACCAGCCAAATATTCCCCACAGCTGACAGTGGATATCTCTATGGCCCTACCTAATGACACCATACCTGGAGCCAACTAGGCAGGTAGAGAAAGCATTCAAGAACGCACAGGAAGACTCAGTCAGTTGTGGAATGCACCTTTGGATGCATGAAGATGTGGTTCTGGTGCTTGGACCACACAGGTGGTATGATGATGCTTGCCCCTGGAAAGGCATGCAGGGTGTTCACAGTGTGTGCCATGTTCCATGACATTTGTGTGTGACGTGGACTACCACTACCAGGTGACATACCAGAGGACAACCCCACCATGTGATGGGGTGGCAATGTGACTGTGGGGGTGGGAGACACTCTCTCAGGGTGTGAGGTGCATTATGCAGTCAAGCAGGGTACATTTGCATGGTAGCTGTACGGGTGGTGTGGCACAGGGATGATGTTCCAATTCTGAGTGCCCATTCACCAGGGATAATGGCCACCCCCTGGCCCCTGTACACCATGTAGTGAGTGTCACCTGCATCCCCTGCCATGTTGGGATGTTCTGTGTCCATGGTGGTGCATGGTGGCATGCCTGCATCAAAGTGCACCCCTGGGGACATTTGCCTGCATGGTGCGGGGCAGTGTTGCTTGGGTGTGGTGCACAACACATGTGCTTTATGTGTGTGTACGATACCCTGCCATGGTCCATGACATGAGGCCTACATGTGTGAAGGGATACCTGTCAATGGAGGGGAAACAGGTGTGTACTGGTGCTTGTGCATATATGTATTATAACATGATAACATGTTACAGAGTGGTGTGTGTGCAGATCACACGCCTACTGTGGTGGACGTGTGGTAAGGCCATGCCAGTGCACACTGCCTGGCACATTCACATGGATGTGGTGTGCTGCTACATCCGTGGTGGTCTGGTGGCTGCCCTGCCATCACGCTGTCTCCCATCCATCTGGCCACAACCACCCCCTGTGGCCCTTGATGCCCTGGCAGGGGCCTGGACACCGCCTGGCCACATGTTCCCTTCACTCACACCCTTGATCCAGGTCCCATGGTGACATGCCACCCCCTACACCTGTCAGCCCATCATGTTGGCTGAGTGGCGGACCATGGACGCGCAAGGCCACTGTGCCCTCTCCAAGATGTCTGCTATGCAGTCAATGCCATGTCTCATGGCCTGCACCTCCACTGTCATTTCCCTAATCACCCCCATATTCTCCTGCTTTGCCACCAGTTTTCCCTCTCTAGCTGCCTCAGGTCATGGTAGTAGGTCTGTAGGACACCCATGGGTGGGTGGCACCTGGTACAGCACTGCTGCCATTTGGCGGACGTCATCTCTGCTATGGTCAGCTGGCACTGGGATGTGTGTGGACCCTCTCCCAGCCATGCACCCACTGCCATTAGGGTCCATTGCCTGTGTCCCCCATGTTGCTCCTGTTGCTGTGTGGCACATATTATTGGCATCACCAGCCCTGGGTGGCTTGTATCACTGTGGTGTGCCTCTGTTCTCACTGTGGCCTGCATGCTGTCCACAGGGGCGGATGCCGCTGCTGGTTGATCCTAGTGTTTGCCATGCTCTGCCATTCCACTGCTGTCTTCTGGAAGGGCTCCTTCCACCTCCATGTCCTTAGCTATGCCACTGTGTGTTGGACCTGCAGGGGAGAGGTACAATGGTCATACAGCTGTGGATCACCCTCCTCTGCCAGTGGCCATGTGGCGCATACCTACCCCTGTGTGACACTTGTCCTTGTGCAGCAGCTGACATTGTGGGTGTGCTGTCAGTGGTCGGTCCGGCTGTTGGAGCAGCTGTGGTGATATAAGAGTACATACATGTTTACTGTGTGACATCCACCATCGTCATTGGCCCCCTGTCCTGTGTGCCCATAGACCTGCCATACTGTCTATACCACTCCTCTCACCATGGCACGCAACCTCCGTGATTGTCTCAGCCACTGTCTTCTCTATGGGTGTCAGTATGTGTATTTTTAGGGGAGGTCCACCACCTGTGGCCACCTGGGATCTGTTAGCACTGGCCAGCTTCCCTTTCACTGCGGTCCGGAGGTCAAGCTACTTATGCTTGATGGCCTGCAGGGTGCATGCCTTCAGACCTGCTGTGTTTACAGAAGCCAGGATCTCAAGTCACAGCTGTGCCTTGGCCTCTGTGGGTGCTTTCAGGGAGTCCTCCCCATATAGAGTGGTGTAATTAGCCCTGTTGTCTGTGACCAGGGCGGCCACCTGTGGGCCCGTGAAGTTGCTTGCCCTGGGCCATGGTGCAGCCCCAGTTGCCGCCTGTGGCTCCCTGGTCCTGCCTCTAACCCTGCCTCATTTGCTGGCCCTTGCTGGCCTTTGCCCATGCAGCCCCCCCCCCCCAGTGGCAGACATGGCTGGCTCAGGTATGTTCTTCCCTGTCCTGCAGCCGCTTCCACATGTCTCATCCACACCCCTGCACAGTCATATTCATGTAGGGGTTAGGGGCATGTTCACATATCCAGGCCCTTCCCATTGTGCATCTGCACTGCCCAGCGGGGTCCGCCCCTCACTCCGATTCCCCTTCCCCTTCCCCTTCTGCATGTCTTAGTGAATGCAGCATGTTTCAGTGGTCTCACATGCCACATGCTGGCACACTGCTTCTATATTTTGATTCAGTGCTAGTTGCGCCACTTTGTAAACCACGGCCATGGACAGTAAATTTTAAGTTTTCATTCACCATTTCCAAGTACCTCACAAACTCATATAATTCATCTGGGGACACCTGCCATACCAAAAAGATGCCATCAATAAAACATTTCTGTAAGTCAATCTTGTCAAAAAACAGATTCTGCACTGACAACAACACATGGGCCCAGATATTCAGACTGCAGCAGGCTGTGGCGCAAGCCTGGGTGCAGCGCAAATGGGCTGCACAGGGGTGTTGACAGGATGATATTCAACAGCGCTGCACCATGGCACAGCATCGCTGAATATCGCACCCTAGCCACCCAGCAGTGTGCATGGTGCAGTGGCAGTGTGCATGGCGCGGTGGCACTGCGCCAGCGCAAATGGCCAGAAGTAGAGCAGGGATACGCTGGCGCCAAGTTCCGATGCGCTAGGTGCAACAACCACAATATTCAAAGATGCACATGCAAGTGGGGCCATAATGCATGCAAGGAGCAAATGGTGCCATTTGTATTTCATTATATTCATTGCATGCGAAGATCGCCGATCCCAGTGACTTGCCACTGGCGCCCTGTCAGGCTGCAGCCGCCGGGACCGGCGCCCTGCACAGCGTGAAAAGTGCCCCACTGCCCGATCGCGGGCATCTGTTAAAGGAAAACACGTCCTATATCCTGGTGGTCCAGTGGACCGCCGCAGCCAATCGCAGGCATCTGTTAAAATAAAACACATCCAATATCCCTGGTGGTCCAGTGGACTGCTTGCAGCCCAATCACGGGCTTAAGTATAAATATAATTGTCCCATATCCCTGGTGGTCCAGTGGACTGCTTGCAGCCCGATCACAGGCATACATAGATGTAAATATTCGTCCTATATCCTGGTGGTCCAGTGGACCACTTGCAGCCGATCACGGTCTTAAGTATAAAATAATCATCCCATATCCTGGTGGTCCAGTGGACGCTCACAGCCCAATCAAGTGGCATCAGTAAAACATTAATGCCACAGCAACCCAACCCTGGTGGTCTAGCGGTACCCCCCTCCCCACCCGCCACTGAGCACCACCGCCCCGCCTCCCCTCCAGTCAGTGGCGGACGGCAGCTCCCCACCCGCTTGCAGCCCCGCCGCCCACCGACAGACAACATATGGTAGGGCTTTATGCCCATTGGTCCACAGCATGAGCCAATGGGCGTGCAGCCCATACCATATTATACAGTCCAGATATGTGAATGGATGTAGCAGTGGCATGAGTGGCACTGGCTCTCAAAAACTGATGTTGGTGATGAAAGGTGTAGCAGGCTACAGCCCAGACTTGGAGGAAAGAAAGTCCAGCAGTGACAATAAGAAGACTGGATAGACTTGTGGTACTAGTACTCAAGATGGCTGTTGGACATAGACATAGAAGTCCCCACCATCCACCTCATCATCATCATCCACAGTCCTTAGCACAGCTGGTAGTAATGGAGATTCATCAACCATGAACCTCGGGGAGTAGTTTTTTTTTTTTTTTAAAGGACCAGGTTAACTTAAAAAAAACTGAGCATCTCTACATTTTTGGTGGAAAGGTATGTTCTCTTGTTGGTTCCACCCTGCCGCTCCTCTCTCCATTAAAAAGTGCCTTCTGGACGCCTTCATGAACCTTCCTCCCTCCAGTTTGCAGCTGTGTCCCATCGTGTTCTTGTTCTCACTGATCCAAAAAGATCACCAAGGTTGACCTTGTTTATACCTATGAGGTCCTTAAGGCTCTGTCATGTCCCTTTGTTCCCGTCTATCCTCAGGTGAGTACATTTTAAGGTTCTCACAGCACAGAGACAGCTCAGGTGAAACCAGTTGGTGCTGTGGGATGCAGTCAATTACAACAAAATGAAGGAGCCCGGCTCCCAGCTTGAAGACTTAAAAAATCTCACCTGGACTGGTGTGCCAGATGAAATATCACATATTGGCAACATAAGCTTTATCATAGCAAATGTGCTGTCACCTGCACCCAATGTTTTGCACCCAAACAGGTGCTTTATCAAGGTTGAACATTATCACCCATTTAGTGACTATTAATAGTTCAGCCAATCACAAGAGACATCTGATAAATATGTAACATAATTACCAAAGAAACATATTAAACAAGCATTTGTCAATGCCAGAGTTCGTCGTTGGGATTGCTGTTAGTACGCACCGACTGGCAGGACTATAGTTCCCAGCAGGAAGAACAAGTTATGCCACCAAGTTCTCATTCCACTGAAATACAGTGAAGTGCATACCTGTTTCCTCAATTCGTGATCTGGCTTTGAAGAGTGATGATGTGTCTGCGGTTCAGAGAAGATGAGGGCACTGGAGCCCCACCATGGGTTGGGGGGGGGACGTTATGGTTAGAAACCCTAACTCCCCGGGCGTTTGTTGATATTTGCACTACAAATTTTCAACATGGCCTTTTGTGACCCCATCTCATGAAAGCATTTGGGACCTCTGCTCATGAACAGTGGCACTGTGATTTTGTTAATCTGTTCTGAAAGCTGATTTCTCACAGCAACCATGCCATTCTGCACCAGATGTGTGAAAACACAGTTCGGGCAGGATGTGAAAAATTACAGCTGTACCATTCATAGGGATGTGTGAAGAGATGGCAGTGTTGAACATCTCGAGTGAAAATATAAAAAATGCTCAAATGCGTACGTGGAAACTGCACAATGCACACTCATAACAGTCATTTAGTGGAATAATTTCACCAAAATTTTAACATAGGCATTTTGTGACCTCTGCTCATGAACACTGTCATTATGATTTTCTTACTCTGCCCCAAACGTTGATTTCCCACAGCGACCATGCCATTGTGCACCAGATGTGCAAAAACACATTTTGGGCAGGATGTGAACAATGAAAGCTGTACTTTTCATAAGGAGGTGTGCAAAACTGACAATGTTGAAACTCTTGAGTGAAAATATTACAAATCCTCGACTTTACGAGTGAGCGTGGAAACTGTGCAACGCACGTTCATAAAATAGTAATTTTATGGACTTTCGTCACCAACTTTTCAACGTAGGCATTTTGGGACCTCCGCTCATGAGCAGCGTCACTGTGATTTTCGTAATCTGTCCCGGACACTGATCCCCCACAGCGACCACGCTATTCTGCACTGGAAGTGTGAAAACATATTTCGGCCAGGATGTGAAAATGACAGCTGTACTTTTCATGAGGAGGTGTAAAAAATTCCAATGTTGAAAATCTTGGTGAAAATATTACATATTCACAACTTTACAAGTGTGTGTTGAAACTGCGCAACGCACTCTCGTAACACAGTCATTATATGGACTTTCATCAGCAAATTTTCAACATAGGTATTTTGAGACTGCCGCTCATGAACAGTGTCACTGTGATTTTCGTAATCTGTCCCGAACACTGATTTCCCACAGTGACCGCGCTATTCTGCTCTGGAAGTGCAAAAACACATTTCGGCCAGGATGTGAAAAATAACAGCTGTACTGTTCATGAGGAGATGTAAAAAAATACCAATGTTGAAAATCTGGAGTGAAAATATTACATATTTGCAATGTTACAACTGTGCATTGGAACTGCGCAACGCATGCTTGTAACACAGTCATTTTTTGGAATTTTTTCACCAAATTTTCAACATAGGCTTTTTGGGAGCCCACCTCATGAACAGTGACACTGCTGTTCCATTAATCAGTCCCTAAAGTTGATTCCACGCAGTGACCGCAAAATCACCTTTCGGGACCAAATAACCACATGACAGTGACTGAATTCATGAGGTGGGGTCCCCAGAACCCCATTTTGAAAATTTGGTGCCAAAATTCACAAAAATGGCCAAGATATGCATTAAAGTTGAAAAAAAACATTTATGTTATTATATAGCTTACCAGCATTTCTTCAGTTCACGGTCAGCTTTGAAGAGTGCAGACATATTCCCGGTCCACTGAAGATCATCATGCCAGACTCCGGAGGTAAGCATGGGATGAGGGGGTGTGGGGAGGTGGGGTACGCAGAGGGTGGGTGCGGGTTGAGGGAGGGGATACCGTACTCAACAAGGGACCGTTTTCTTGTTTACAGGTTTTTAAAAAAATTACAAACATCACTGGAAGGTTTTCTTTCTTACAGGGACATTTGGCATGCTGGGGTGGGCTCCCAGCATGCCACCTGAGTGTTTGTTGGGGGGCTGTAGCCAACGTGGATTGGGCACTCTTGTCAGCATATACTGAGTGTTGGGGAGGACAAGAGCTGAGGGGATTGGGCACCCACCTCAGCACACAACAAATTGGGGGGGGAGAGACATTATGCTGACAGGGAGTGGGCTCCCCCGTCGGCAAATTGAACTGGGAGAGGGCATGCCAACAGGGGGACTGAGCACCCCATCGGTTTGTTTGTTTTTTGACGGCTGGCAAAGGGGCATGTTGTCAGCCTGGGCTCAGCACGTTCACACTGCTGTAAGCTACAGCAACGTGAATGCGCAACCAGGAATGCAATGCAGGAATGCAACATCAAAAGACTGAGCCGCGCCACTATTGGTGCATCTCTGTCCTTTGAAAAGTTGTCCAACTCTGCCCCCAACAACTGAAAGGAGTCACTGCCAGCCTGCCAACTGATTCACCTGCTGCTGACCTGCCCCTAGAAAGGGAGCTCTCCATTGAGCACACCCCTGTATAGCACCTCTTATAACAATGAGTTCATTCTCACAAGCAGCCTAATAACCCAACACATAAAAACACTGTCAATATTTGTACAGTACCACATACATCTATGCAAAATTGATCAAATCAGTACCATTTGTCCAATGTGTTTTTGCATACAATATGCTGCAATGTACATTGTCCATAGGACTAATTAATACATAATCAATGGACTACAAGTTTCCATGAAAAATAAATACTGACAAATCAGCTAGTAAGTTGATAGCATACTATCAGACAGCTTTCAAAGAAATCACCCTGGTGTATTAGGAATGTAAATATGACAGCTATCTCCAACAGTGCAGGAGTGATTTTAAGTTTAAGAGAAGGGGCTCGATTTTCAAAGCTCCAGTTTTGATACAAGATGCCTGTATCAAAGAGAAATGACACCAGGGGCACCTTGCATCAAAACCTGCAGCAATCCTGATTTTCAAATGTAGACTGCATCAAAAATGGGAGCCCCTGCACCTAAGTACCTCTGCACCACCTATGCATCCAAAGTGGGGGTGCATCATGGCAGAAGGGGCTTGCACCACAATGGGGCTACAGCATCCCTAAACTCGGGATTTTCAGAGCCCCACTGAGGCCACAAGTCTCAGCTGTGGTTAGACAAGCCATGAGCTGGTCTAACACCCCTGCACCAACCACAGGACACCTGTTGGTGCTGGAATGTTGTGGTGTCATATAGCCATGGACCCTTCTTCCAGCTGCTGGGGGGGATGGGCAGTGCCCGGGCACAACTCTCTGATGTCTGCACCCTCCTTGCTGCTGTCCACAGTGGCCAGCAAGTGAGTCTGCCTCTGTACTGGCCAGCCCCAGTGGCGATCAGATGGACAGGACCTGTGTATTGCAGTGTGCCCCTATTGGCCAGAGACCGCAGGCAGTGGCAGAAGTGTGACCTGGGTTAGGGGGACACAAGGGTAATTGGCAGGACTGTGTCTGGGCTCCCCACAGAGCCAGGTGGTCAGGGCCCCTCAGTAGGTGCATCCGTGGCCCTGTTCCTGCTGGTTCTCCATATCCTGGATGCACCTACAGTCCTTCGTGGGCTGACTGGGCACAGGCGGGGATGATGGCAGCTTCCATCATTCACCTTGGGTGTGCAATCAGATTGGTGCAAGGTGCAGCATGCAGCAAGTCCAGGGACTTTGGTGCCGGGACACCTGTTGCTCCAAAATACAGCGAAGGTCCACGGCACCCCGGAGTTTGCTGCATGCAGGAGTTCGGTACTACTTGCGCCACTCCCGGGTTTTGACAATTGAGCCCAAGGTTGAGAAAATGAGGTGAAGCAGTGAAAAGATCCCTAGATTTAAAAAAAATTGCATAAAAATATTACTTTATTAGAGCAATTTATAACTAAAAAGCTTAAATAATTGCCATAAACTACTGAGAGTATCCAGTAGCATTCCTAAAATACTATCTAATCTGAATAACCCAAAATGAGCCAAGATCAGTGTTAACCTTTGTTTTATCCCACCAATTCACAGATATAAAAGAGATGAAGAAATATTAATGTTAAATACAGATATCAAAAAATAAATAGCACAAGATAAATAGTTGAATATATATATATATATATATATATATATATATATATATATATATACACGCAATGGTGTGCTGTCAGATAAATGATTTATCTACACAAGTGCTGTTTGACCTCAGGTAACCTCACGAGTGGCGCAAGCCACAAGTGAAGTATCCGAGGTTAAACAGCACAAGTAGATAAATCATTTATCTGAAAGCTCACCATTGTATATTCATTTATGCAACAGGATGCTTTCTATCACTGCAGGAACATTTGGTTTTGACTGTTTAGCTTTTTTAAATGATCATTTCTGGGAGTTCTGGTTAACTTTCCTAGAATATATCCGCCTGGCATAGTGATTGCTATTAAATGAAACACCATTCATTTTGTAGAAAACTTCTGTGGAACAAATGTTATGCTCACAGTAGTACCATGCCACCTTTTTCATTTTAAAGTTATTCACATTTGTTTGTCAACAAAGGAAAAGAAAATAGAATTTTATGCTATTTTCTTTGCTAATTATTAAAAACTAAAAGGTATCCATAAATGAAACACTACTCATTTTGTGGATAGTTTTGTGCTGAACATTTTCATGCTCACAGTACCATGCTGTCATTTTTGTTTTAAAGTTATTCACATTTGTTTGTCAAAAAGTGAACAAAATTATTCTTCTGCTTTTTGCTAATTGTAAAAATCTATAAGGTATCTATACGTGAAACACCACTCATTTTGTAGATAATTTTGTGCTGAACAATTTCGTGCTCACAGTACCATGCTATCTTTTTCATTTTAAAGTTATTCCCATTTGAATATGGTTAATACTGCTTCAGAGGTCGAACATTCTAAATTAATTCCAAAGAGATTTGTGACATAGTAACTGTGTGTATAAATGTAATAATAAATGGGTTTCCCTTTTTCCCATAGGGAAACCATGGCGTAGTTTGCCATTATAAAGGAGAGTTTATAATGGCAAACACGCGCACAATTTCCCTTGCTGTGCTCATGCTCACGCAGCAGCACGACCAGTCAAGACCGCTCACCACTTCCGTGTCACCCGAAACAGAACCGCCACAAGAACTCAGAGGTAAGTCCTTTTCTTTTCTCCCCCCCCCCATATACCCTGAAAACACACAAAGACCTTTAGAAAGGGAAAAAAACAGTTTTAAAATACGGAAATCTCAGCACCGGACTAAAAGGAAACCAACAGTAGGATACACTGGGAGCTGTATATTTTATATAATTGCTAAGGCGAAAAAGGGAAACCCAGCAATTATATAAAATAAAATATGGAGTAGTGTGTTTAAATTCAAAGTTTACACACACCTCAGGGTTAGATGCTAACATAAACCCCTCGAGCTTTGCTCTCTGGGTTCATGAGCATCTAACCCCTCAGGTGTGTGTGTAAACTTCTCATTACACACACCATCCCATATATTGTTCTATATTTTATAGTGTGATAAATCTGTTTATCTCAATAACTGTGTACGTCAATTTCATTTATGTATACAGTGCTTATCTCATCAGCTGTTTATCCACACAGTGCTTATGTCATCAGCCATTTATCTATACAGTGCTTATTTCATTTAGAATGTTCAGCCTCAGTAGCAGTATTAACCATATTCAAATGCAAATAACTTTAAAACAAAAAAGATAGCATGGTACTATGAGCATGAATGTTGTTCAGCATGGAACTATCTACAAAATGAGTGGTGTTTCATTTATTGATACCTTTTAGATTTTTGATAATTAGCAAAAAAACAGCAGAAAATTCATTTTATTTTCATTTTGTCTGCAAAGAAATGTAAATAACATTAAAATGAAAATGATAGCAAGGTACTATGAGCGCAATGTTTATTCAGCACAGAAATATCTACAAAATGAGTGGTGCTTCATTTATAGATACTTTTTCGTTTTTTCAGAATTAGTGAAAAACAGCAGAAAATTAAATTTTTTGACACTTTTTCCATCAAACAAATGCAAATAACTTAAAACCAAAAAAATTATACTATGGTACTTTCAGCACAAAGGTTGTTCAGCATAAAAATATCTACAAAATGAGAGGCGTTTCATTTCTAGATTCATTTTTGATTTTCTATAATCAGCACAAAATGGCAGAAAATTCAATTTTTATTCACTTTTTTTACTAACAAATGCCCCCTACAAAAGCAAAACTAAAAGAATTGCATAAATGGAATATGCAATGGAAAACTTGAGTAATAAATGATTTATCTGCACTCGAGCAGTTTAACCTCGGACACCTCACTTGTGGCTTACGTCACTCATGAGGTTGCCAAGGTCAAACTGCTCTTGTGCAGATAAATCATTTATTACTTGCTTCCATTGCATATACCTTATATATATATATATATATATACCGATGTTGCAAAGATAAAATCCATTATTAATATCAGGACTAATAATAAACCAAAATAACAAACAATAGTATTAACACAGTACTATTACAGCTGGCATACTATTTTGACGTAAACTCTCCCAAGATATTGACTGGCAAATAATTCTTGTCCTGCAAAAGAAGGGATAGAGGGATGGGATGGGAGGACAGAATGGAAAAAAGAGAGAAAAAGAAGCAAAAAAGGAAAAATAATTTGACCATCTATTTGAAAAATACAATATCAAATCTAATAAAAACATTATCAGAACTATTGGAGACATAGAGGACAGGATTTTCAAAGCATGGCATAGGGCTTGCATCCAGCCCTGCTCCACGGCACTTAAGTTCTGGTGGTGCGCCAAACCCTTCGCTGCAACTATACCTGATTTTACTATCTCAGACGCAGTTGCAACAGTTTTCTTGAATTACGGCAGCTTGCACCAAATATCTGGCGCAACCTCCATAAAAACGGTCCCCAGGATTGTTAGACCAGAAAAAGTTGGTCTAACTTGCGGCAACCTCCACATGGAATAAAAAATCCCATTAGATCGCCACAAGCCCCATGCGGTGCCCTGGGACCTGCAGCAATCTAAGACTTTGGAAAATTCTGCCCAAAATATTTAGGCATCGTCAGGAATATTGGGTACACATGATAATTATAAAAAAGGTGTAATCAGCAAACCTTCATTTAGACTTTTGTTTTCATCTGCTTTAAGCCTGAACTGCCAAAATCCTTCTCTTCTAATAAGGAGATTATTAAAATTTCCTCCTCTCAGACCCAATTTAACCACCTCAGTTCCACAAAATGTGAAGCCATGACACCCCTGTCTATTATTCATAGTGCCAATGCATTTTCATTTTCATGCTTTTCTATGGATCGGTGATGCTCACCAAATCATCTAAAATTTTCCCCTGATCTTTCCTAAATAAAAGCATTGGCATTCACAATTCGTCATGTACATCACACTGGTGGTGTTACAATTCACACATTTTCTAATCTCCAAAATTTCCCTCATATTAGGACTAGGAAAGGTGTTGCCTACATGTAAAAAGCCATCCAATTTGCAGGCACTAGTATCAGAATGGTCCTCCTTCAGAATTGAAGATGGCATGGCAAAGGCATAAGGGCTGTGTGGAAACATGAAGGGGCTGCAGGAGAGGGACCCGAATAAGCAGGGTGGGAAGGGCAGACTAGATGGGCCAGAGGGTCTTTTCTGCCGACAAGATTCTATATGATTCCTCGATTGTCATATTTGGCTCAGACTTTGCCCATATGTCCTCCAAGGGGCTCTATCCGATGGTGGGACGGAGTGATATCTCGCTATATATGGGGGGGAAGCAAAACCATGTATTAAATTCTCTATTTTACAACTACCCAAAGCACAGGCGGGGTTAGCCCTGCCAAATTTAAACAATATACCACAACAGGGTGTGGGTTATGCTAGGATTTACAACAGCTGGTGTGTTGTTTGGTCATGAGGCTGCAGGCCGAGTGAGCAAAACACACCAGGCATTGCAAATCCTAGCATCACCTACACCCTGGAGTGGTATATTGCAATTATACAATGCCCCCTGTATTTGTTTGTAAGAAGAAATAAAGGGAAATAAAGTTTGTTGTATATTCAAATATTTTTTTACAATTTATTCTTATGCCAGAAAATATAGTTCCTTGTTGCTGAGGAGATATTTTGAGGACTCCCCCCTTCCCTTGTTGCCATTGAGACATGTGTCCACAGGAATGTTAGTTTTGTCAGAGTCAGGAAATGTCTGCTGGTGGGCATGATGGGCGAGTTTTCTGCATCTTTTCTAGCTTCATTTATACTGTAGGAGCTGTGATAATTTTGTGATGTGACTTGCTTCCATTATGGAGCACTGGCTCCCTTAATGGGCAGTGTGCGCAGGCATGGAAGCAGTCATGCTTCCTGAAGTCTCATTACTCGGCCCTGTTCAGATTCTGGGCCAGAAAAACGAATGGATGATTTTTTTTTTCATTTGTTGTTTGCTTCTTAAGTATGGAGAGGATGCGAGGTTCCTATTGGTAACTGCCAAAATGTTGAAATCTGGAGCCATTTTCCCACATAGTTACAGGGTTCCAGCTCCAAGCTTTGTGACTGTAGTATGAAGACTGAGAGGGAGGACCAGGACAGACAACTTTCTGGTAAAGTGTCGGGGGGCACTGCAAGCTTTGTATAGGAGAAAACAGAAGATGGTGTGCTTTGTATCATGTGGTCAGCTGGGTCGGGACAACACCAGAGAGGGAGTGGGGATTGCAGCGGACAGCATCGGCAATGAATGGTTGGTGTTGTGAGCAAGCATCATCGCTGTCTTCCACTCCTGATTTCTTATGCGGAGTGATTTCAGGCCACTTCTTGATTCAACTGACTGGTGGCTGGCACCTTTTCCGTGGGGTGATGCCACAATTTACAATGATATAAATTGTGCCAGTCAGCCAATCAGGAATTAGGATTTGTGATACCCATGTATAATTAAACAATAATACACAACAGAGTGTGGTATATCATGAGATATTGTCACGCCTCAGGTGCATTGTGAGGCACGAGGCCACATGCTGAGTGTCTCATGCATCTGAGAAGTGATGATATCCCATGATATACCACATCCTGGAGTGTATTACTGTGATTATAAAATGGCCCTAAAGTGTTAGTAAATGGCTGATCTTGGTAATCAGTTTTGGACCGTGTGATATTGTGAGATATCATCACAGGTCAAACTCTGCTTCAGCCAATCAGCTTCAGTATTTATCCTTGCCATTTCATAATTATTCTTATATCATGCTGCAGCTCAGACATGGACTGTCCTGTACTGGATGACACCACAATATACAGTCCATTGGAAGACACTAGAACTAACTGAAGAGGATCTTTTATCAACCCAGTAAATTCTATTATCTAACCCTCTTGTGCAACCTCAGGAAATTTTTGTTAATCCTTTGACCTCAACCATGATAAAATGCTGGCAGTAATTTATTGCCCCTAGACGGTTTCAGACTGTAACCCCTAGATGGCGCTATCCCAGGGGCTACTACCCCTGCCTGATTTGCCACTAACAGGTTGAGGGGCCTGGATCCAATGGCTGGTGCCTCCACCCAGAGGTCAGGGTTTGCAATAGTTAAACTAACTTGGTCACAGCCCTCTGGGACACTGCAACCCCTTTCTTCCCACTAGTGGCCCACACAATATATCAGAATTACCTTCACAGTATACACTTACCCCCAGGTCTGGTTCCGGCACTGGGACCTCCTGTGAAATGAGATACAGTGCAACAATCACAGTACAGTACTTTAACATAGACAAATACCTCAGGCAGTATAACTTTGCTGAAACAAGCAGCTCTGATTTATTGAGGGGATATAACAAGGACAGGGGAAATCAGGTTAATTAACTATCACTCTAATAATCTACCTATGGCTCTGTGCACAGGCCTATCCTATCAGTTACTGTCCTAGGTACCCAAGCCCTAGTGGCTAGTCCAAACCGTGGCAGCTGGTAGGGGCCCTTTCACACAGAGAAAAGGAGAATTAAACAGTCAGCAGTACAGTAATTCCATTTGGATTTAATGTGGCAATTCAACAGGGAGCGACCCTGAATTAGTACTCACGACCTCCAAATAAGATAGGGTCCTTCAATGTCATCAGGGCTCACTTGAGGTACACAAACCTCTTCACACATTTATATAAAAGAAAGCACTATACCAGGCAGGCTGCATCTGTATCCCGATCGCAATTACTGCACAATACCGGGAGAACACACAGCAGATTCAGTTCCTGACAGACCGGGTGCAATTTTCAGCAATTCTTCCAGTCTTCTACAGGGTGAGCCTGGTTTCTACTCTTCAGAGATCCTTTGATTCTTTTCACGGACGGATTCAGTCCTAACAAGCTGTTACACAAGCTGCAGACCGGAACTCTGGGCCTTACACGTTTTGACTAAAACTGCACACTGAAAAAGCACAGGGCTCCTTCCTTCTTCACTGCCAAAGCTCAACTGAAACTCCAACCGACAAAACCGGCACTTCCTTTGAGTTCCTCCCAGTTCTTGACTGGATTGGCTGTCACTCACAATAGACTGCTGCTGTTGGTCCAAAAGGCACTGAAGTCTAAACTACATCTCCCAGAGTCACTGCCCATACAATCCTCTTGTGGCTGGCTCAGATTATGAGTCCAAGTTCTGATTCGTCCAAGGCACCATTTTAGAGCTAGCTTACCCCACACTGATTGGTCCAGTTCAGCAGTTCAAAACCAGAATGGGAACTAGGCAGACACTGTTCTGACTGCAAAAGAAAGTAGGTTAGACAAACTGTAATTTCATTATTACTGTAAATGATTTCTGGCAAACAGTTACATCTTTCAGATAGGTTCCTTTGCACTCCTAGTGACTGCAAAATGGAGTGAATTAGCAGCAGCAGGTGGTACTCAATCAAAGAAACACACAGTCCCCATACAAACTAATTATGTCTGCAAGCAGACAGCTCTTAAAGAGACAGTACCAGAGGTTCTAAAAACACTCACTGATAAATGGCTTAAATGCCAAACACCATTCAGGCTTGGAGCATTCAAGCAAGCTCCTGGAAGTCTTTTGGGAACCCCCATTTGCAGGGGTTACAAGACCATGAATTTCTATTCCTATTTTCTCCCAGGAAGCCTCCTTTATACCTGGAAGAATGGATTCCACCTATGCCCACTGGAGCATAGGACTCTCCTCCTGCACAGTTCCTCCATGGCAGAGAGCTTCTATCTTGTCAGAAGCTCACAGGACTTTCACATTATGCCCACAGGACCATTTCCATTACCTACAGATTTCTCATTATTTACAAACAGAACTCCAAAAATGGCCTCCAAATTTTGAGGTCCCTTGATTTCCTCAATTAATAATATCAGAATCCCTCAGACAAAAGAAATTGGTGCAGATTTGTCTTTGGATTTGTCTCTTAGTGGCAAAAAAAGGAATAATCAGACTATGGTTAACTTCAATGATTCCTACAGTGACACATTGGCAAGGTGCTATGCTCCAACTCTATGACGTGGAAAAATTAATAGATAAATAGAATAATACAACTACACAATTTGAACCCTTGTGGCAGTGATGAGTATTGTATATGCTGAAACATAGACTGGGTTTTACTCCTTAAGCTATTGGTTTAATTTTTTTGTATTAGACCTCAAACAAGCTGATTTGCACATTATAATAAGTAACTAGGATGCTCATGTCAGTGTTTGCTCTTGTTATTGTTTATTAAAAAGATTTAATAAGGAGAATATAAAAAAAAATTGCAGGCACTGCATCTTTGTGTGCCTGCTGGGAGGGACAGAGTAGGAGTCCCTATCACTGGGTGTAAATTATGGACCAAATTATCCACCAAGTTCGTCACCTGAGATAAGTTATTCATGGTGTAATCACAGTATAGTCCCTTAATTTAGGCTCAAGTTGTAAAATGTGACATGTAAATATGGATAAATGTCATGTATTACATATGGGCAAAAAGAATAAAAAACACCAGTGTATGTTAAATAAAAATATACAGAACAAGATTGTGGAAAAGGATTTGGGTATATTAATGGATGATAAGTTTGAGTTCAAAGAACAAGGCACAAATGCTATATCTAGAGCAAATAGAATAATTAAAACAATAAGAACAAGTATAAAAAATAGGGCCAAAACCGTTTTATTACCACTATACTTATCATACGTTAGACCACACTTGGATTATGGAAGCCAAATGTGGAATCCTTATAAGAAAGGGAAATAAACAGAATTGAGAAGGCACAATGATGGTTTATCCAAATCCTTTAAGAAATTCAAAGAAAAATCATATGAAGAACAACCAGAAATTCTTGAACTGTATAGTTTAGAACTGCGTAGAAAGAGAGGAGATGTCACTTTACTATGATTTAATGAATGACCATGAGTTTATGACAGAATTAAACATACAGGGCCAGTTATTCAGAAGGGTTGCACATGGTGCAAGACAGTTGCGCCATGCGCAACCCACTGATGCACCCCGGCATGATATTCAAACGGGGATTGAGCCTGGCACAAATCCTGATGCACCGGATATTCAGCCCGGGATGTGCTAAGCCTATGAATGCACAACCCCTACCTGCGCTGCACACAAGTGAGCCAAAAAAAAGCAACAGCTGGCCACCCACAGGTGAGCTGCCATATTGCAGGGTGCAACACGGCAGCTGCCACCTGTGGGTGGCCACCCAAGCTCCGGCTGCACCTTCATGGCAGTGCCCCCCCATGCCCGATCGCGGGCGTACATAAAATATGGATAGTCCTATATCCCTGGTGGTCCAGTGGACCGCTCACAGCCCGATCGTGGGCATATGTTGTATTAATATTAGTCCCATATCCCTGGTGGTCCAGCCCGATCGCAGGCATCAATTGAAAATAATGCCACACAAAGCCAACCCTGGTGGTCTAGCGGTACCCCCCTCCCCACCCGCCAACTGAGCCCCACCACCCGCTCCCCGGTCAGCGGCGGTGGCAGCTCCCCACCGCTTGTCACCCACCAGCTGACACCATACAGTAGGGCTGTACTCCCATTGGTCCTGGCGTGAGCCAATGGGCGTGCAACGTGCCATACTACACACAGTCCAGATATGAATGGATCCTCATATCTGGACTGTGCTAATCTGATATGGAATACTGCGCCCATTGGCTCATGCTGTGGACATAAATATACCTACCGTCTGATAGTCGGCGGATGGCGGTGTGGCAGGGTGGGAAGCTGCCACCCGCTGACCGGGGAGCAGGGGCGGTGAGGCTCAGTGTGCGGGTGGGGGTACCGCTAAACCACCAGGGTTGGCTTTGTGTGGCATTATTATTTTCAACTGGCACATACAATCAGACTGCGGTGGTCCACTGGATCACCAGGGATATGGGACTAATATTAATACAACATATGCCCTCGATCAGGCTGCGAGCAGTCCACTGGACCACCAGGGATATTGGACAATTTTTAACATGTACACATGCCCGCGATCGGGCATTGGGGCAGATTGCTGCGATGTGCAGGGGGCATCGGTCCCCAACGGCTGCAGCCTGGCAGGGCGCCAGGCACAAGTCACCGGGGATCGGTGCACCTGCATGCTAATGGGGCCATAATGACATGTAAATGGCCCCATTTGTGCCTTGCATACATTATGGCCCCATTTGCATGTGCACTTTTGAATATCGTGGTTTTTGTGCATAGCACAACAAACTTGTGCTAACACATCACCCTGCTTCACTCTGGCCACTTGCACTGGCACAGTGCCCTGCGCTCATCTGTGCTGCGGGAGGGGCTAGGGTGCGATATTCAGCGATGCTGTGCCATGGTGCAGCTCCATTGAATATCACCCTGTCAACGCCCCTGCACAGCCAAGTTGCGCTGCACCCAGGCTTGCACCCAGAGGAGTAATTTTGATGCCAAGGTTGGGGGGGACAACCTCAATCTCAACCAGCTTTGGATAATGGGTACTGTGGTACATACCAAAATGTAAACGTTATATGGAAAAATACTAAATTTCCTATCAACATGCCTTTGAAATGTAATACATATGGAAAACAATGAGGACAATATTTTCACAGGACACGTTTTATTTTAAATATATTGTTTATTTTTCCTTAATTTTTATTGCAGTTCTCAATATATCAGAGTACTTTACTTGGTGACAATACCTAATAATTATTACAAAAAGGAATGTGCAAGAAAAGGATCATTTCTCTCTTGTTACAACATGTGGAGTGGAACCAATACAGAACTATAAAATCCGCAATATGTGCATTATAGAATACATGTGGCAAAAACACCAAGACCACAAGCCAAGACCCAAAACCATAACTGTAGTAACTTGATAATATCCAGAGTGCTAAAACACTCGAGACTGTGTCGTTTTGGACTGTAATGTGGTTTGTGTCATACCAAGAATAACATGAGTGTCCAGAAAGGCTGGAACAAGGCCCTCGAGAGCTGCCTTACCTGCTTCTAATATGGCCACCAATTGTGTTAAGCAATGACATCATTGGAGCCAGAGGCTACATGGCTCTTACAGTGTTAACTAATTCTTTTCCCTCTGTATAGAATTGTTACACCAAAATGGTCAAAACCATGTGCACTAAGTTGTTCAGTACACATGCAAAGCTATGCTCTGTTCATTGTGTTTAGTTTAACATGTTAAATTGTGTTTTAATGAAACAACTTTATCTTTTGTAAACCACAGTGCAGTACAAATCTTAAATAACCTGATGGTCCAGTGGTCATGGAAGATTCAGGATGTTACAATGGGGGTGCTGGGGTGGTATGCATACTTGATATGCACTTTTAACATTTTTATTAAACCCTTATATTGTCTGCTATTCTTTTTTAGCATGTTTTTGACAGAACCTACAAATATGATCAATAGATTTGAATGTAAACATTTGTACAAACAATAAATCAGATTTTAACAAAGTGAAATGCAGCAAGCAAGTAATTTACAATGGGGGCGGAGGGTGCAGCTGCACACCCACCCTGATCCAACACTTATTTGTAGCAAAATGCTTGTGTAGTCCAATGCCAGAGTTAATACTTCCTTAGAAATCAAAAATAGGGTTGTCTTGACTTCTTTTCCCATGGGAAATAATAATAATAATAAGAAGAAGAAGAAGAAGAATCAACATTTATATAGCGTTTTTCATACAGTGTATCCCAAAGTGCTTTACAGGTATGCTAGACTGGTAGTGAAGTGACTGAATGTATAGTGGCAGTCATTTCACACAATAATATTCACATGTAGCACTGGACAATTGCATGAAATGGTTTTATGGGAAGGGGAATGTTGGCCTGGACAACGGGGTCAGGTAGCGATCATGGTGCTGGCAGCCCCAACTCTTATATCTCACAGTGATCTACTCATATTTTTCCCCTTCTGTGTTCCCCCTTCCCTGAATATGCCAGTACCTTGCAAGAGTGTCCTTCTCAGTACCCCTCTGGTATTCATTGTTCACTACTTCTCCCCACACCACAAATGGATGAGCTCATCACCTTTCTGCATCATGAATACAGGTAGTACAGTTCCCGAGAGAAGCAGATCTTTCCAGTAAGTCAGGCTGATAGCAGCAGGAAACAAGGGAGAAAATGGGCAATCCTATCCTTAAAAGATTTAGGCTACCTTTAATTAGGCACTATTAAATGATGGGTGTGTGCATCATTTAGTGTGCTTAATCATAAGTGGCTTATATCTTATATGGAAAGAACGCCTATTTTCACCTTGTGCTCTGCTATCAACCTAACTTATCAGAAAGATGATATTTACTATTAATATGTAAAAATAACATAGGAGACTGTATTAACTACATTCCGATGCAGAAGGCTAGAAGCTCACCAGTTTTTGATGTGGGAGCAGGACAGAAGAATGAATGCCAGAGAGGGAGTGAATAGGTCATTCCAGCACAGTATAGCTATATTCAGGTTAGTGGAAAGACAGGAAGGGGGAACGTTGAGCAGATCATTGTGATATCTGAGATGTGGGTCTGCCAGCACTGTGATCACTACCTGATTGTGGATGAGAGCAGCCAGTGACTACAAATACTCAGAGTGGCAGGTCTGCACCTAAACTGTTACTTTAATTCAATATAGGGAGATTACCCTTGGGTGAGGTGGGAATGTTAACGTTTATTAGGACATTATTGAGGGAGCTGTGTACAGCTCATTCAAGATTTGGAATGTTGGTAGCCAGCCAACTCGCACTGTGCAGTAGGGTACAGAAAAGTACTGCAGAAGATATGCGGGGAACTGTCCTGCGGGGTTCTGCAGATCACAGATAAAGGAGTAGACTGACACTGGAAGTCGGGTGGATTTTCTCAAGGCATTAGTATATCTCTCCTGCTAATAATATTGTTATCCATAGTAAGTGCAGCCCTTATGAGGGCATGAGCAGCAGTTGTTCAGGTGTGTCCTAATGCTTATTACTTTGCCTCCAGGAAGACCTAGCTGTTGGTTAATGAGGTGGGGAGAAAAACAACAGGGGAACTGTACATACTGCCTTCACTGTGCGGAAGGGTGGTGATCCACTCAATGTTTACTGTGGGAGCAGAAGTCAAACATTGAGAAAGTGGATTGGACAGTGAACTGGGAGGCATTTTTTAACAGTATCAGCTAATGAAGCGTATCGGTATAGGTGTGCACAACTGTCTGAGGTACAAGATTACAATCTGAGGTGTGATAATTCTCTTCATGAGACCGCAAGTTGATATGCAGCCCCATGCAGTACCAAGGAATATGATGTGCTTGCTTGAACACATTTGCATTTTTGGTGCCTCAGCCCATTGCAACATTTTTATTGCTACAGTCCAAATACAGCACAGCGCCTTTCATGAGCATGAACAAATTTACGTGCAATGGTGTCCAGACACAGCTCATCAAGTCTGGTTTGGTGAACATAACATACAGCAACTGCATTCAGGCGACACTGGGTCATTGTAGACTGCAGCCATGTTTTTAGGCACCTAAGTGCACTGAAACTGCACTCTGCTTCACAACTGCTTACTGGTATCACCAACAGTAGTGAAACTTTTCTAGCTCTGTAAAAGGCCACGGACATCTAGGGGTAGTGCTTTAAATAGGACTACAGCCTCATTCAAAGAGGTATATGTGTTACTCTGTGCAAACATCTCAGACTGAACTTTCAGCATTCTGGGATTAAGCTCTGGATATTTTTTAATGCAGTCAATCATTTCCTCCAGCTCATGGTCACTCCCATCACCCTTATGTATTGCAGCAAGAAGGAACTGTTCTAAAGTTGAATACTCAGTCAGCCCTTGCTGATGGAACCTCTCTTCTAGCTGGGCAACTGAGATGTCTACCATCTTAAAGAATTCCATTCTGAAATAATCCTCCACTGTTGCATGATTGTGCTGCTCCCCCTTGCCAGCAAAATGGACTGGAACCCATCGTTGCCTTGGTGGTGCAATGGGATCCAACTCCAGCTTCTGGACAACTACGTCGGCTTTTCTGATGGCTTGCAGGACAGTATTTTCATTCCTTAGTCTTTGTAGCTGATCTTTTATGAGGCTTACTTGGGTAAGCATGCCACCTACTGTGCAGTTCGATTTTGTAGGCTCCTATTCAGACAAGTCAGTGGTTCCATAACTACCTTGACCAGCAGCAGGCTTACTAATGTGTTGCCTTGCTGAGCTTCTCTAAGAGACCACTTGCCCTTGTTGCAGCATCCCATTTTCCAACTCATTTGTTGGAGACTCTCTAGGATTTGCTCTTATTGCTGTACACAGCTTCAACTGCTGCTAGTCTTACACTCCATCTAGTTGGACATAAGGGTCGCAGTTTCTTGAAGGAGGTAGATGCATTATCAGATGTAGCAATTTGAGAAAAATTGTTCTGTACTTTAGGGATTCACTGAACAGTTTGCCCAGTTCATTTACACAGCGCAAGGAATTTCTTAATACAGGGCTTGCTTCACAGCTCTTTCGCCACAAGATTTATGCAGTGAGCACCACAATGCACAAATGTGGCAAGTGGCTGACTTTCCTTTATGATAGCCTGTGCACTACGATAGCATCCTGACATGTTTGCAGCACCATCAAATGCCATACCTCGGAGGAATTCAATTGGCAGAGAGTCTTGTGAGGACATCCATTGTGACTTTTGCTATTGAGGCTCCGATAGTATCCTGTGGCTCATAAAACCAAATGAACTCCACCTGGGGCTGCATGTTTCCATCAATGTATCTAAGGCAAATGCTTTCTTGTTCTTTACCTTGGCAGTCTTGTGCTCCGTCAATGATAATGGAATAGTATGATGACTTGTTAATATCCTTCACGACAGAGCGGATGATCTCATGACTCATGAGTCCGATTAGTTCATTTTGAATTGCTGGGCTTATATAGTCCTGCTTTCATTTCAACCAAGTTGCTAGGGTCTCATCTTCATTGCTGAGTAGCTTGAGAAGTTTAGTAAAGTTTCCCTCATCAAGTTGATGACCTCAAATTACCAATCCCTGTCTTCCCAAGTAGCATAAAGCCTCTATTAACAAACAAGCACTTGCGAGACACATCTTGTGAGATCTTTTTCTGTTCCACTACAGCAGAATCAATGCTTTGACCACGGGATACATGAGCCACCTTCCAACGCCATGCTGATGTGTTTCTGAGCTCTGATGAGCAATAAACTTGGTCCGTGCTTTCCTCCAGCTGGTGAAGCCTATTGTGGTGAATACTGGTTCTCGCCTTTTGACAGTTCAAGCATCCCATTTGTTCATACTTTGTGCAACAAAAGCAGAGCACAGCTTTCAACTCAGGACTATAGTGCAGCCATGAAAATTCCTGTACCATGATTCCTGGAATCTGAGTTTTGTTTCCACAGTCCTGCTTTGGTATTTCCTCAGATGGTGGTTGTACGGCCGATCCATATCATGAGTTGTCATCTCCATTCTAGGCACTGTTTCTGCAACAGATGGTGATTGTGGTTGGGGTGGCTGATCAAGAGGCACTGTTTGGATCTCCAGTATAGGAACTGTGCTGTCAACAGTAGGAAGGGATGAACTTGTACTTGGTTGCTGTTCTCCGTTAACATTAGCATTGAAGCCCTGGTCTAGCTCCTCATACACTGCAGTACATATTTCTTCAGTCGGGATCATCTGTGTGGATGAAGGCACGGGATCTATGTGAGGTTTCTTCTTGAAGAACATGGCAATCGAAGGTTGGTCTTTCTGACGTTTCATGTTATGAGATCTGCTGTTAACCCTGATCTGTGAAAAATGAACAACTGTTACAGATTCTTCTTCATTAAAGGAAAACTCCTGAGTTTGTGGGTTCCCACACCCGAAAAGCTATCCCTCCGGTTTAGCTTTTAGCAGCACAAGTGGAATTTTCTCGAGCCGCAACTTTGTATATTTTAATTTTAAAAAGTATGGAATCCAGAAGTCCAGAGGATACAGGGGGTGCTCCATTTTCTGCAAAGGTGTGGTGACGCGCCATGCGGCTTCAACACTTTTGTATTGAAGCGTGATTAGATTACCCCACCTTTGCGAAAAAATGGGCTTCCAGTTCGGATTCGTGCTTTTAAAATTAAAATATACCAATCTCTAGCTGGTCTCCAGGCTTCCCTACTTCTGGGCTGTACCTCCTGATGTGCTGATCCACAGGCAGGAATCAGACTTCTGCAGCAGGGGACATCCAGCCCTCCACTTCCTGTTTTCCTCAGTTTACTTCCTGCCTCCAGTCTGGCAGGTACTCTGCAAGCAGTGCTCTGTCCTCTTGGCAGAGCTGAAGACAGTGACTGTAAGTCCATCAATTTCTTTTATTTTGGGCATTGTAACCATTTCTCAGTGCTCCTGCATGGACCCCAGTCTCAGCCTTGCAAGCTGTACAGACTGGCCCCATTTCAACACGGTCTCATTTTTCCCGTGATTTTGGACCGGGCCATCCACATCAGGAGCTGGAATCTGGCCAGTAGAGATTTGGGGCTAAAAATTGGCACCAGAATATTTTGGGGCAGAAAAATCAACACTGGAGGGCTTATCCAGGACATTCCCTCACAAAGGGCAGCCCGAATGTTTCCATCGATGACTGCACATTGAACTCCCTCAACCACTGTCGACTGTTACTCGCTCCTCATGCCATTCATCGGTTGGCGCTCTGGGATCCCCAGCTGATCATCCACAGGGCCTGCTCCCTTGACACAGCTCAGAGACTCAGAGGCTTCTAAAAGAGCAATTCCTCAATGAGGATGGGCTGGTTCCAACTTACAGTCTGACAACATGGGTATACATCGACCACCAGGGTGGCCAAGAAGCCCAAAAACGCTAAAAGATTCCCCTCTTCTTTTCAGTGGGGCGAGCACTACTGAAAGATGTATATTCATGGACAGAAAAATGACAGCAGTCTGGCTCAGTTCACAAGGTTGTTCTTCCAGGGGAATGGGAGCTGGAGAACATTGCCTTCCACACTCCAACAGAACGGGGGGCAATCCTCAGACAGATCTTTTGCCTGTGGGCGGAATTCAAAGGTACAGAAATTCTGCTCCCTGGCCATGGACAAACCAGCGGTGGCTCAAGATGCCTTCTCCCTAAACTGGGATCAGTGCAGTCTCCTGTTTGCCTTCATCCAATACCGCTTCTATCAAGACTCCTCCACAAGTGACCTTGGACAGGGCAGTCATGATTCTAGGGGGTCCCTTTTGGCCAGTCCGCACATAGGTTTCCGACTATCATTCATCTTTCGAGGCAACCACCTCTAACCTTCAGTTTCAGCCCAGACCTTCTCCTTTAAGGGCCGGTCTGCATCTCAATTTGAACAACTTGTCTCCTGGGGCCTGAAGATTGAGCAGGAAAAGGTCCAGTCCTGCACCCAGTTTTAACAACTGGCCTCTCTCTAGACTGGGAAAGTGAGTGGAAAAACTTTCAAGGAGCTATGCAGTACAGCTCCTGTTATTGACATGATGGGGAGTTCATGTGCCTCTTCTTCCTCCAAAGTGCACTATAGAATCCGGAGGAAATCTTGATTCTGGCTCCATTTCCAGACACATACAGAACAACACAATATAATCGCCTGTACTACTGCAGTTCCTTTAAGACAGATGGACAAAAGACTCCAACCAGTCACCTTACAAATTAGAGTTTCTGCACTGGGGGCACACTTGATGAGACTGGGGAATTGTTGGGCTCATATCCCCATGTCTGGTACTTCTACAGGCAGCAGCATTAAAACATCTTCAATTCACCAAAGCTATCACCTTGGAGTCTTAATATGGTGCTCAGGGCTGTGACCAAGGCCCCTTTTAGAACCTCTCATGCCATCCATCATGCATCTCAAAATAAAGATTGCCTCTTTTTTCTCAAAGCTATTACTCCTGCTAGGAGTTTCAGCAAACTAAAAGCGTTGCTGGCCTAAGAGCTGTACACTAGTTCATCAGGCTAGAACAGTTCCACTTTTTATTTGCCAAAGTTATGTCCTCCCTCTATTACAATCAAGGGTTCATTCTTCCTCCTTCTGCCCACTCTCTAAAAGCAACAAGAATGGAAAGTGGCATACACTAGACCTGGGAAGGGAGAAAAATGGACATTAAGAGAGAAGAAGCTATTCGCAAAACTTCAGCTGTGTTCATGCCAGCTAAAGAGGAAAAAGATGGGGCAGCAAGGATGCAATAGGCTCTATAGCCAAACGGATTCTATCCGTCTCCTCTATAGCATATGATCAGGCCAGAGTAACTTGCCTGACCCAGTGAGAGTCCATAGCCCCCTTCGTGGGTGTAATTCCGAGAAGCATCGACAGCACACTCACACTGAGTGGCATTTTGATGATATGGGTGCTGTATAGGAGAATGGGGTGAACTTTGTGGCCGAACAGTCCAAGGCAAACCTTGACGCCTCTCGCTGGCTGCAGGGTGTGGGTGGGGGTGAAATGGTATCAGCATTACAGGCAACAATCCCGAGTCACACCCCTGATGCCTGTCATTCTCTACATCTGGAGTGAAAATATAAAAACTGGTGAAGTCACGAGCATGCGTAGAAACTGTGCAACACACCGTAATGTGGGGGTGTGGGGAGGTGGATGTGCATAGGGTGGGCGCGGGTTGGGGGGGCAAGACAATCAATGAGTGACCAAGTAGCACATCCGCCTCTGGACCAGAAGGTCGTGGGTTCTCATCCCACACCGGGATTGGACTTGCACCTAAAAATCGCTGGCATCCGAGTGCAGTATTGGGGGGTGCTGTACTGCTGGGGTGTGCCATCCTTCGGATGAGACATTAAACCGAGGTCCCTTCTGCCCATCCTGGTGTTGTCCTGGTGGGTGTCCAGGTGGAAGTAAAAGAACCATGGGCACTCTTCGCAAAGAGTAGGGAACATTCCTGGTGTCCTGGCCAACATTCCCCTTCCCATAAACCAGTTCATGCAATTATTCAGGCTGTGTGGGGGTGATGACGTGCGATATGGCTGCCACCACACAGTCAGTCACTTCACTACCAGTTTAGCATTGCTTGTAAAGCGCTTTGGATGTATGAAAAGTGCTATATAAATGCTGAAACAAACAAAAACAAACATGGCATGATTTAGCTAGTGCCGGGCAGCGGCGCCACCAGCAGTTGGAATTCAGAGTCGGGACACGGTGTGCCATACATGGCTCCATTTTGGAAAAACAAATTTTTTTTTTTCTAATTTGAAAACTAAGCAGTGCGGAGAAGTTAAAGTTAGAAGCCGGATCGGACGGAGCAGGAGTGGCAGCAGGAGGAATGGACCGGCACCCACAGCAAGTAATTTCAATAAAATAATGAGAAACAAAACAAAAAAACATATACTATATAAAACAGTGGATGGCTTAACATCCACAACAAAGGCTGCGTTTCCATCTCGAGGTCTGTATGATGTCAACTCCCTCGATGGAAACACAGCCTTGTTGTGGGGTGTCCATCCATTCACTATTCTATATATAGTGTATAGTGGAATGCTGTTATGCATGAAATTCCATGCCTGGAATATGCTTGTTCTGCTGCAGTAGTGATGTCATTATGTTATTCTGCTGCAGCAGTGATGTCACTACTGCAGCAGAACCATTAGGAATCCTGGCACATTGTTGCTTTCCTCTATTTAATTATGTGGTGACAGTATTCTAGAACCTCTAGAGACTTTTCAAGTCAGTTTCATTATGAGAAAGGGTGAAAAAAAAACACACAAAGCACACATTTCACATAGTACTACTATACACTATAACAAATACAGGATGAGCAACTTCATGCACAACCTGTGTGTTCTGCCACCTCGGGCTTCTGATTCCCATGGACCTCTCGAGCTTCGCTCTCGAGGTCAGAGGGAATCAGAACCCCTCTGTGGCAGAACACACTGGTTGTATGTGTTGCCCATCCAGTATTCTATATGTTTATCATCCTGGTGTCCTAACATTTCCAACTGCCTCCCAAGTCTCTCCTTGATAAATCCCTCTATTACTTTATCTACCACAGATGTCAGACTGATGTGTCCATAATCGCCCATCTACTCCCGAGACCCCAACCTAGGCTCATGTCCCTCCCTTCTCCTTCCTTTCCTTTGAAACAGGCTCCATCCTCCATCACTGTCCTCCCCTCTGCCTATTGACCAAATCTTCCCTGTCCACTTGCACCCTCCCACCATCCTCATCCACTTCATCTCCCGGGTATAGTATGGTGAAATGGTTTGCAAGCTTGATGCTCACACCCACATTGCTCTCTCCTACTTCCCCTCCCTCATCTGTTCCCTCTGAGCAGCCTCCTGCAGCATACTTCACGTATGATGCCAACTTACCCCACACCTCCAGATACCATATGATCCACCTATCCTCTGGGATATGTCCCTTTGCCTTGTCCTGTTGTCCCTGTGGAATACCATTTTGACATCCTCCAAACCTCCATGCCCAGTTTAATATTATGGCTGCCCACACTCCTTACACCCAATCGCCCCTCCATTTTGGGCGTGAACCCCTACTATCACAATACACAGTCAAACGTAACAGCCCCCACCAACAATTAATACACCACACACACACACAATCTCCAGCAACACAATATACAAATCTTATGCCCTTCCCCTCGGTCCTACACAAATCTGAGCTTCTTATTGCTCAGTCTCAGCTAGTCACACTGTGCACTCCCCAAAGGATCCACCCCCACAGACCATTTAATAGAGGTCGGAGCCGGGGTAGTTGGTGTGGACACTATTACAGCTCTTCCCCGAGTTTGTGAGGGATGGGCCAGACTTATAGCCCAGACGTAGATTTAAAACTTGGCGCCCTCACAGCCGAATGGTCCTCCAGCAGCAGACAGCTTCCTCCAACCCTGGCCCACTGCCGACTGCAGCCACCGGGATGTCCTCTCCGATGCCTTCCTCAATCACTTCTGTCCCGAAAACCCTGGCCCACTGCCGACTGCAGCCTCCGGGACGTCCTCTCTGATGCCTTTCTCAATCACTACTCTCCTGAAAACCCTGGCCCATTGCAGCCGCCGGGACGACCGGGACCCCCTTGCACACCTCAGCTGCCAATGCAGCCCCAAAGCTGTCTTCCTCGATGCAGCTGCTGATGCAGCTCCAACTTCTCACCACAGCAGCCCCCTGGTAGGATTCTCCACCGCCGATGCAGCTAGCAACCTCTTCTCCCAGCAATTTACAGCTCTTCCTCGAGTTCGTGAGGGCTGGGCCAGAACTATAGCCCAGACATAGATTTAAAACTTGGCGCCCTCACAGCCGATTTGTCCTCCAGCTGCAGACAGCTCCCTTCAACCCTGGCCCGCTGCCGACTGCAGCCGCCGGGACGCCCTCTCTGATGCCTTCCTCAATCACTACTCTCCCAAAAACCCTGGCCCACTGCCGACTGCAGCCGCCGGGACAACCCTCCAGTGTATCCAGATCCCCCTGGACTGTGTCCAAAATTATGTCATTTAGAAGTTATAAAATTATAAATTATGACATTTAGAAGTTAGACTTAGCACAGCCCAAGGACCTCTCCCACACAACCTGGAGTACAGTAAATATAAATGTTTGGTTTGTACCTCCCTGACATCTAAGCTGGGGTTGGCAGGGGTAGGAAGGATCGAGCATCCAGAGGACTGCTCTCCTTCTCTGGGAGGAGGAGGAGATGGGTCTGGTGCAGCTGCCCACTGGCGGAGGCTGAGAGGCACGAAGTTGTGCCGTAATATGGGTGGAGCAGAACAGATGCTTGCTGTCAGCATCATTGCATGTTCCTAGCTCAGGGAATATAGCATCAGAAAATCCACTGGCACCCGTGTATGTGCGGAGCTTGGTGGCCTGACCCTCCAGACACATTCAGTTCTGCCTCATCAGCCCCACTCGGGGGGCATCCCCAGGTGAGTGCGGGTCCTGGAGCCAGGCGAGCCCATTTGTGGGGCTAGGGGTACGGCAGGCAAAAATATTTAAAAAAATATGGGTTCAAAATATTTTAAAATTACAAACTTAGCTGACCAAGTGGCGTGGAGGGTTGAGGCGCTGTACGCCACACCTCACACCATGCCGGTGACCTGTGTTTGAGAATGGGCAAGGGCTGCTGGGGGTCAGCAGGAGGAAGACTGATTACAGTCACTGGTTCGATAGGGAGAGCGGGTCTTGAACCTGGGTCCTGGCATCATGAATCAGGGACAAGGCTTAAAAAAAAAATCAGGGACAAAGACCCCAAATGGAGGGACTTATCTTAAAATTGATGTTATTCATTCATAAAGCCAATAGAATGAAAGGATTTGTGTTAAGTTGCATTTTATGAAGAAGAACTAGTCTGTTACATTAATGGTTGACATTATTTTGTGCTTTTAATCCCACTGTTCTATCACAAAACACAAATTTCATGAGGGACAGAGGAAAATTTTTGAGGCAAAATCAGGGCGTCCCTGAAAATCAGGGACAATTGAGAGGTATGCATCTGGGGACTTGCACATTGCTAATTTTGCACATAGCCGCTTCATGAAATACAGCACTTTTTAAAGAAATAAAACTGGTTCGAGCTTCATTTGCTCCTAGTGATGGGTGCATGATTTCGGTGATGCACTGTCTGATTTTTATCTCTGCATCACCAGTCACATTGCAGCCTTTACTCCTCTATTTGAGAACCTTACATACTCCTTGTCAGCCAAATCACTGTCCACCTGCCTCCCAGTTTACACCCAGTCCCCCCCGACCCCTCACCATTCATTAAAGGAAAACTCTGGTAAGGCTGCAAAATGCAGCAACTAGTGCAGAAACACCCAGATAGGGCTTTTGGCATAAAAGAGCTTTCTTTTACCTGCTGCTTTCTGTTTTAATCAAAAGACCCACTCCTTGCTTAATGGTGGCAGAACCACGACTGACCATTTCATGCTCCACGTGCTGCTTCGGCATGCAGGGTATGCTGATGAGGGCTACTAGCTAACACTGTGGTTTTGCAAGAACCCCCCAACACTTTCTCTGTCACTGTCTAGTTGCCTTGCATCACCACAGGAGGCACATGTGCTCCCGTCCAGTCCCATGAGCATACCACTCAACTGTCACACATTACAGTCGTCCTCATTTTACCCTCAGAAATCCTCTGCCCCACATGAAGAAGGGATATTCCATTTTTCCCACTGAGACTTTAACGCATAAATTAATAATTATCTATTATGCTCTGGTAGTTATCAGCAAACATTATTAGTGCACTGACAGCAATGAATGGGCTGCACACACTCTGCAAATCTGGTGTGGGCTGGGCTGAGCTGGATTGAAAAAAATCACATCCAATATCAAATGTGGCCTGCAAAAGAACCTAGGGGATACATTACCCCCCCAACACCCCCACATCTGGACCAGCATTTACTTGCTGAAACTTTACTTGTGAAGTAGTACAGACAGTTATACACATTACAAACACATTTAAAAATTACCTGCTTGAGTTTTCTGACAAAATGGATGCAGCAATCAATGCCAGCACCAGCTGCACAGCACTCCAGCAGATGGGTTCCCGCCTCAAGCAGTCTGTAGTCAAATAACTGTTTTATTTCGGTCCAGACAAACCTGTCAACTCCCACACACACACACGGATGCAGACTCGCACCGCAAACACCCTGGAGACCCCCAAACTGAACTTTGTCCAGTACTGCACTGTTCTTTGACTTTCTCCCTGTCAGATGACAGGACTCCCGCCAAGTCCCTCCTGAGTCCCGACTGCTAACCCACGGTCCTCCCCGACAATGAGTCAATGTCAATCAATGACGAGTCCGACTCCGATGAGTTACTCCGTCCTCCTGGCAGTCGCAGGCTCGCACTCGAGTCGCAGCCACAACAGAATTTTATTCTTTTTAAGTTAAGCTCGACGAGTCGAAGGTCACAAGTTCAAAGACACTCTCTCTCCACTCTCTCGTCTGAGTCATCTCGGATCAACTACTCCCGCCCCTACAAAAGCACGCACAGCACGCCACAGCAGCCAGTCTCCCGCCAGCTCCTCCTCAGACCTCACGATTGGTTAGGAGTAGAGAATACTTTTTTTTACTGACCCGGCGGTCACACGCTACTTGGCGGGCACAAGTCCGTCCCAAGTCATCAAGATAGATCCAAGATCAGTGTGTTTTCTTTGTGTTCTACTTCTAAGAAGCAGACTTCTTTCCACAGCACAGGCAGCAGCTGTGCGGACAACAAAAAAAAAACAATAGTCCGATACCACCCACACAAGCAGCAGTGCCAGTGGCTTGTATTATGAACGTGGCTCGGCGGCTGATTTAAATTAAATAAAGATGTTGGGGGGTACAAATGGGATAAAAAGAGGCGATGCCAAGTTGGGGGGGGACTTGTGCCCCCTGTCCCCCCCTATAATTACACCTCGCTTGCGCCACAGCCTGGCGCAGTCTGAATATCCAGCCCACAGTATAAACTGATAGATTTGAAGTAAGGGACGCCCACTACAAGTTACAACTACTAAATACAAATCAAATAAAAATAAATTTTTATACTATAAGATCAGCTAACGTTTGGAACAGATTACCTGAAAATATGATTATAAGCAATAACAAAGATATCTTTAAAAGAATCTGGATAATTATATAAACATGGGAGATAATATGAATTACTTTACCATGTTCTAACGAGCTACCATGTGGGCTTAGGCCTTTTTGGCTCCTTAAATCTTAGTGAATCTTAGTGAATCTCTAGATGACCTCCTCCACCAAACATGATTGGGAGGTATACGTGGATACAAAGTTCACATGATGCCCTTCCTGACCTCTAGAGTCACTAATAGTTTGGTTATTCTTATTTCTGTCCAGCAATAGGGCCTACATTGTGTAGATGGTTTAAATTGCTCATGACTGCAATCCCAGGGTCTTTCTCTTCTTCAGACACCGTGACAGTCACACTCATAGCCTGTACTCAGTCCTGGGGTTCTTGTTCCCTATGTGCATATCCTTGCCGGTTTTACACTGAACTCCAGTTGCCAGATTCCAGACCATCTTTCAAACTTTGCTAGATCATCACATAGATCCCTACATTCTCCTCAGTGTCTACCCTCCCACAAAGTTTGGTGTCATCCACAAAGAGGTAGAGTTTGCCCTTTAAGCTGCCCACAGTGTCATTAATAAACACACTGAATAGCATCAGACCAAGCACCAATCCAATGGAACCCCAATGGTGTCCTTCCTCATACTTCAGTACTCACCCTCGTTCACCACCCTTTGGGTTCTCCCCCCTAGCCAGTTTGTCACCCATCTAGTCAACTTGTCCCCCCCCAGGTCCTCCAACATCTTGATCAATTTCTTATGGGGGACCAAGTCAAAAGTCTTGCTGAAGTCCAGGTACAGTATGTCCACAGCCTGGCCCCTGCCCACCATCTCTGTAACCCAATCAAAGAAATTGACGAGGTTCATTTGGCACAACCTCCCTGCCAAAAGTCCAAGTTGCCTGTCATTCTGGAGTCCATTAGCTTCAAGAAACTCATCCAACCTTTCCTTGAGAATGGTATCCATCAGATCACCAGCTATCGATGTCAAGCTGACTGAACTATAGTTCCCTGGCTCCTCCCTTTCCCCACTCTTGTTCGGGGGTACGACATCAGTGATCCTCCACTCTTGTAGCACCATGCCTATGTCCAGTGAGCTGTTGAACAAGTCAGTCAGAGGGGCTGCTAGTTTTATTATGTTTATTATTCTCTCTGTCTTAAGAATAGTATTACTGCTTGCATGTTGGAAATTTGGATATTTACAAGGTTCAGCCTGAAGCTGAGGCTCCTAACATCCAAGAATACCTTTTTATCTCATGTAATACATTTTCATAAAAGCTCCTAGTGGGTATATACTTTAACTGTGTGGGAAACATATATATTTTTTTATTATTATAAAATTGTCATGCAGCCTTGACAGCACTATAGCCTATGTAGGAGTTTATTCTGTACTTGTAAGATTTTTAAGGGAAATTTCCTTATTGTAGCATCAAAAGGTGTTCCACTTGGTGTGGAGCGGCCTTGTGACCAAATCCACTCCAAAGTGAATAAATCCTAGCATAACCCACACCCTGGAGTGGTTTATTGCAATTATAAAATGGGCCCCATTTTTTTGTGACAATAAGAAAAAAGAGAGTTTTTTGTATTTGAAATTATTTATCTAGAATTTATTGCTCCACCAGAAAAAAATATTTCTGTGTTGCTGGGAGAGCCTGCCATTTGGTACTGTGAATGGTGCTGCAGGGTGGAACTGTGTTTTTGAATTACTGTACCTCACAGAGGAACCTGGGAAATATTACTGTTGCTGTTCAGTTCCTGGGTTGAGAATGTCACTACTCAGTGTTTTTTCTTTTGTCCTCCCTCTGCCTCGACTCCCAGAAGGCTAGAGAGGGTCCGAGGTCAGAGGCAGCCTGGAGATCCGACTGGTTGCTGCACTCTTTTTTTTTTTTTGTAGGTAATCAGGGTGAGGCTACAGATTTAAAATGTTAAAAATAAAGCCTAAATATAGAGAAATTTCACCCATAAAGACCAGCCATGACTGGGCATGCGCTATGCTCAGTATCATGGCTAAGCATCGGGTGTGATTTATGTATGCTTTAGGCTTTGTTTTTAAACATGAAACACTTTCTCCACTTGAAAACTGTTGAAACTTTAAAAATATCTGAATAGTTGATGGGTGATGGTGCAAGCTGAGCATGACACTCCTGGTGCTTCAGTGCTGTGGTGGCCAGCGCTCTGCCACAGGAAATCAATGAATGGTTTCCGTTTTCGAGGGTAGTATTGATTTTTAGGTGATGGGGCTGTCGAGGCTTACTGGATCTTTTCCCCATGAGTTATACTGGGATTTACTCATGGTTCAGAGATCCAGTTAGCCAGTCAGGTTCTTAGATTTTACATGCCCATTGTATAATATGAAGTTCATTACACCATGTATGATTGTGTGTGAGCAAATATCAGTAAGTGCAAGCTATACACCTAGCCAAACTGGATGTTCTTTACCATAAAGCACTTCAGTTTATAACTGGTTTATCACCTAGGACCCTTCATTGTAAACTCTATTCAGCTGTAGAGTGGCCATTGCTGACTACAAGAATGTTGAGAAACCTGTATGTCACGTACATACAAGGTCATTCAGAAACACCTTGCCTCAATACATCACAGCCCTTAAAAGATCTACTTGGCTGTACAACCTAAGGATAAATAATGTTGTCCACCTTGATATACAGTACCTAAGCATTCTTCTTGCTTTGGCAAAATGGCTTTTAGCTGGCTAGCCCCCACTCTCAGGAAGAAGTTACAAGAAATTCTTAAACATAGCTCACTAATTAGCCTCAACTCTTTCAAGGTGCTTCTAGAAAGTCACTGTACAGAAACATGTCAATGTACAAGTTTCTCATTTGAAAAAGTCTGATTATCTCATGATGGCTCTTGTCACTGTTTCCTTAACACTTTTACTATAATTTTGCTATATATTATTGTCTACATATTATCATTATCTTGTATATGATCCTTTGTAAAATATAAAATGTAATTGTCACTCCTCTAACCCATGTATTTCATTATATTTTGATTTCACTGTATTATTTTCATAACCAGGACCTCCTTGTAAATAATCACTGCTCAATGGATCTTTTTCCTGTAAAATAAATGCAATGAAGAATAGGTAAAACAAGAACCCTTTAAGGATCCTAATAAGGATTTGGGGTAGACAAAAGGCAGATACAGTCCATCTCATTTGTCCTCCACCATGTCTCAGTGGTAGTAGACAGTTATATTGCTCCCAGATATATATTTATCTAATTTGTTTTAAACACTACTGAATCACTACATGCAACATTTTTTTTTCCATAGAGGTGTTTATGCTCCTTGAGTGGGCCACTGCTGCCAACTGCCACCCTACCAGTCTCAGGGGTCATTCGGGGTCTTCTTATACTGTGCATGCCCAGTGGACCCCCAGGAGCAGGGCCGAGGCATCATCCTCGCAGCAACCCCCAACTTTTCCTGTTTTTCTCTGGGCCCCAGACAGACAGGCGCATGCACATGGAGACGCATGTGCCCTCTTGCTCAGTGATGGCCCCATCCTCCCGCTCCATTGGCCTAGCACGCCTTGCTTTCCTCAGCTGCACTGCCTCCTGGCCTCCACCATGAGGCAGTCAAGTGCCGAGGGAGCTCAGACTCCCTCCCCGGAGACGAGATCTGCCCGACAGCAGCTCATCCTGCTCCACACCCTCCTTCCCCTCCCCCTCCGTGCCAACCTCCAATGGCCCACACTCACTCCCGAACATGGATCATCGGCTTGGCGAGAGGTAAGGTGTCCAGCACCTCAGCCCTCTGTGCCACCAGGCTGAGTCATGCTACATGTTATGACACAAAATTCCAGATATTCACCACCCTTTTACTACAGAAAAATTTTTGTTAGATTATTTAAATTGTCTTGGTCGTAATAGCAGCTTATGGTCCTGGATTGGTGTATGTCCTCTTTGAATTCCAGGTTTAAGGATGACATTAGCCCTTCATCTTAAACAATGTAGCATAATAGTAGGAGGTCTCTCCTTTTCCTTCTTGTTTCTACGCTAATAAGCTGGGTCTGTCCAATCTGTCATTATATAGTAGGTGTTTTAGGGTTGTCACAATTTTGGTTGCTATTATTTGCATCTCCTCAATTCTAGCAACATCCCTCCTTTTTCTTTTAATTTATCATGCTTTATGCGCCCCCCTGGCCAGCTCCCATCAGCTCGACCCCTGCCCCCAACCCCGTTACCAATTCCCCAGGACTTACCTACCCTGGAGTTCCACCCTGGCTTGCCCCACAGGGTGAGGCCTTTGGGAGGGCCCTTCATTCTCCCATTGGAACCTGAGGCTCAGTATCCGGGGAGTGCTGTGGGGTAACAGTGTGAGACCTGTGGGGTGAGGCGAGTGGCATACCGCATGTTCCATTTTCCGGCTTTCTGGTCAGGAGGTGTGGCATGGAATTATGTCAATGGCCAATGCGCCAATGTCTGCCTGCCTCACCCCCCCCAGCAAGCTGTCAGTTCCCCTGGCCTCTGCTAGGAGTCTGCCAAGCACCAGCAGCTGGTCCACCCTCCCCCCTGGAGTAAGAGAGCAGTTCCTAGAATGCTCAATCCTCCTCCCCCCAGCTGGTCCTCTGACTCCCAGGCCCATTCTTGAACCTGGTGCTTAAACATTGCGAGCAATAGTGCTACCACTGTGCCGGTGGGCTGGCCTGCAACATCCCTCATAAGAAAGGGCACTCAGAATTGTGAACAGTAGTCCATGTGTGGTTGGATGTAAGTTTTGTGCAGAGGGATGACAACATTAGCTGCTCTAGCAGTAAAATTCCTTCTAATGGCAGCCTGCTCACACTGTTGTTACTAACGCTCCCAAATACAGTTCCTCTGTAATGTGTGATTGGATTTAAGTTTTGTGCAGAGAGATGACAACATCAGCTGCTCTAGTAATAAAGTTCCTTCTAAAGCACCCCAATAATTTATTTGCCTTGTTGGCAGCCTACTGACATTAATGAGTGAATTTTAGTTTGTTATTAACACTCCCATATCCCTTTCTTCTGTAATTTTCTTAACTCTGTTACCAGAGTCGACTCACTTATCACTGTGAACTATATAACAAATTAGACTGGTTGTCTCCAGGAAACTATAGTACTTTTGTCTGGTTGTCTAGGAACTACTGTACTTCTGCTTTGAGCTGCTTTATTGATAAACTGTCAGAACTGCCACTCCATCAGTCTTGGCGGAGCAACTAAGGACTGTCAACCCAACTAACCCCTCAGGTCTAATGACTCATCTGTGTTCTTTGTTCCTAAGACCCATACAGTGATGGGGATCTGGCCTTTGCTGTCTGTGCACCTAGGTTATGGGACTCTCTCCTGTACATACTCATGCCACCTCCAACCACATTTTTAGAAGGTCCTATGGGATCACTTGAAATCTAACTTAGCCTGTAACTTCACTTAATTCTGGTATCCCCACCCTCTAATGAGTGGTGTACTTTATTTCTCATTCTGGTTCTGTTCAGATCTATGCTTGTGTATAATTATATCCTATGTATATACTGTTTACATTTTCTGTGATCTTTATCTAGTTACCTTTATCTATTATGTCGCTGTCTTCTCACTGTTAACTCGATGATGATGAACTCTAATCTTTTGGTCAAGACTTTCTCCAGTCTATGGAATCACTGGGCTTGTCATGGGTAATTACCTCTGTGACCCACCTGAACAGTCACGACCCACTCGAACTATCACTCCTTGGATCTGGTGTCCACACTGGGTCTTGAGATTAAAATTTTCAAGGTTGATCCAGTCGTTTGGACAGATCATTGCATGGTAAAGTTCTTGTTTGGGGTCCCCCTTGAGAATCCTCCCCCTGTGAAGATGGCCAGTTATCGCCCTTTAAGGGATTTGACACAATTAGGATTTCAAGCAGTACTCGACCTATCAGGTGTGCTGATGGCTTGTGAAGCAGGACCGGGGGAAGCGGTAGTGGGCTATAACAGGGCCATTGTCCCAGCCCTCGATTCAGTAGCACCAGTCTGTGTATGACCCTTAGCTTCATGCCTGAGCTCCCCATGGTTTGATGGGGAGTTCAGGGAGCTGAAGACTAGGGGTCAGAGGTTGGAGCATTGTTGGCAGAGATGAGGACAGATTGGTTTTGAAATCCCATATAAGGATTATCAAAAGACAATCTCCCATAAGAAGTCAAAGTTACTGTCCAGGGAGATTGCCGCAGTGAAGAATAGACTAGTTTAGCTCTTCCAGACAGTAGACAGGCTTCTTCATCCTACATGTCTTCAGCCAGTGAGAGCCTTGTCATCTACTAAATATGAAGAGTTTGCTCTATTTTACTCTGACAATGTGTCCTGTATCTGATTCGTCATCTCCCCCAAGATCTCCCAGTTGGCATGTGGTGTACAACCTGAGAGTAACAGAGGCCCTCCTCAAGTCTGAAGTGAGTTTGTTCCAGTGGAGGTGGAAGAGGTTAGTAGGATTTTCTCTAAGCGGCAGCCAACATACTGTGCCCTGGATCCGGGCCCAACACACTTCTTGGTGGGCTGTGTTGTGGCCATTGGGCCAGTATTCGCTGAGAAAATCTGGTGTTTCCTTTTGAGTTTTGTTTTTTCCTGGGCCTTTGAAAGAGGCCCTCATGAAACCCCTCTTGAAAAAGTCTTCTCTGGATCTGGACTGTCTGGTGAACTACAGACCCATCTCTCTAACCTTCCCTTTTAGGGGAAGGTTATTGAGAAAGTTGTGGCTGTACAGCTCAAGGCATGTCTTGCTTTCTATGACATCTTTGAACTGCTCCAGTGGATTTAGGTCTATGCACAGTACGGAGACTGCACTTGTCAGGATGTTAAATGATCTCCTTAGGGTGAGAGAAGTGGTGAACAATCTGTTCTTGTTCTCCTCGATCCCTCTGCTGCATTTGGCACTGTCAATCATGAGGTGTTACAGGATATCCTTCAGGAACATTGTGGACTTGCTGGTACAATCATCAACTGGTTCAAGTCTTTTTCTCACAGGTAGGATGCAAAGAGTGACAATGGAATTTTACTTCGCCTGATACCCCTGTCCTCTGGAGTCCATGGGCTTGATCCTGTCACCCATTCTTTCCCGGTGTACATGCTAACCCTGGGAGATAATATTAGATGGTACAGCATGGGTTTTCACTGCTATACAGATGACACCAAGCTGTACATGTCTTTTGTGCCTGGACAACAGGGTGTGGTCTCTGTATTCAGTTCTTGCCTGGCTGAGGTCCAGGGCCGGATGTCCTTCAACTGGCTAAAGCTCAACTCAGATTAGACGGAGTTATTGGTGGCTGAGCCTGATCGTCATCAAGACACTGAGTGGGTCAGGAAGAACTCTAGCATAATTAAACCTTTTAACTCCCTGATGACCTGCCCTCACTAATATATGCCTTTGTAACATCCAGACTAGATTAATGCAATGCCCTATACCTGGGGATAATGGGAGGTGCCCTGTGTCACCTGCAGCTAGTGCAGAATGCGATTGTCAGGCTGTTGGTGGGCCTTCCCATGTCCTACCATGGTAACACCAGTCTTGCGTGGTCTTCACTGGCTGCTGGACTTTACTGGCTGCTGGTGAGGAGGTGGATTGCCTTCAAGGTCGGCATGCTGACCTATAAAGCCCTACATGGCCTGGGGACTTGCTACCTGAGGGACCTACTGTCTCCCTATCAGCCCCCCATCTTCTCCATTCCTCTGAGGATGGCCTCCTAGCAGTTTCCAGGGTCTGGTTGAAATCATCTGGTGAATTTTCTGTGGCCAGTCTGACCTGTGGAATTCACTCCCAAGATCTTTGAGAGAAGAACCCTCACTGGAAGCCATCTATTTAAAGAGGAGTTTCTCACCCCAGGGGTCCTTTAGCATCAGTAACAACAGGCAGTTAGCTGACTAGGTTAAACTGCCTCGGAGGTGGAGATTATGATAATGAATCTATTGAATTAGCCAATCAGGAGAGAGCATGACGATGTGCTGAGGAGAGCCTGCCTAGAAAGCAACAGCATTTTTTCTCCGCTGACTGAGTAACACTGCCTCTGGGGTGCTTTCTCTTTTGGCCAAGAAAAAGCCTCTTGCCATTGTTGGTAGCTATAACATTTACTTTTTTATTTTCTTAGTGTGCTGTGTGTTTTGAGTTTATTTTTTCACTGTTCCTTTCGGTTCCTGGGAACTGTGTTTTTCTTCAGGAACCACGGTTCCCTCCTCTATTTTCTGAATTAAAAAAATCTACCGTGTTTGTGGTTTTTCAACTGTTCCTTTTGGTATTTTAATCTTGGTTCCCTTTTTTCAGTGGGAACCGACATTTTCTTGTATTTTCCCTAGTTTCTGTTACTAAAAGTTGCGGTCCTTTACCACGAGGGAACCGACTGCATTTCTTTACTATGCCCTATTGGAGCTTCATTTTTTCAGGGGTTTTGTTAATTTTTGCATGTCAGAAACTCCTAAAAAGAGGACTGGACCCACAGATTTTAAAAACTGTTTTAAATGCCACAGGACAGTGGCTAAAGCTGATTGATACCCATGACCTGTGTTTAAAGTGCTTGGGTCCAGATCACTTCTGTACACTTTGCTCTAAATTCTGTCCAAATCCCTTGAGAAGTAGAGCTAAGAGATTAAGAATTATGGCTGATGAAGGGTCTTCCTCTGTACCCAAAGAAAGACCCAAGGCTACCGATGAGGGGCTTTTTAAAAATGGAAAGACAAGTCACGGTGCTGATGAAGCATCTTCAAAACCTAAGAATAATAATAATAAAGGTGCTGATGAAGTGCCTGATAATTTTAAGGCTCTTAAAGGTACTGATAAAGTGCCTGCAAATCTAAGCCTTCAAAAGGTGCAGATGAGGTGTCTACAGATAAAAGAAAAGCTGATAAGGTCACTGATGAAGGGCCTTCAAAAAAGCCCCACAAAGAAAAGCATACCACTGCCCCTCCCAGTTTGAACAAAGGTGAGGTATCAGTGGGCAAAAAACATAAAGAGAAAACAAAACACACAGAACCTCAGGGGGTGATCTTCCAGATATTCAAGGAAACTTACCCCCTGTGGAAGAGATGGCTAAAGTTAGCATCTATATCAAACTCTTCAGGGCATGGATTCATTTTTAATACCCCTGCCTTGCTCAGGCAACCTCCCAGTTCATCTCCTTCAGATGCAGGGGCCTATGCTGGTGAGGATTATGATGATTATTGTGTTAATGAACCTGACAATGACTCAGAGGGGAACCTAGAACCTGTTGTTTCCCCTGATCCACATTTTTGAGCCTCTCCAACAGATCAGGAGGATACCTCCTCTATGCTGACCTTTCTGCAACACTTGGTGGACACTCTAGACTTTCCCTTGCAGGAGTCCACTCTAGAGGAGGAGGTTGGCCAAGATTACAGAGAAATGATGGGTCTCCCTCCTCCAAAGAAGCTGGTACTCCCCTATCTATAAGCCTTTTAGGAATAATACAATGAAACTACTCAAGACACCTACTTCCCTGCCTGGAGTAGACAATAGAATTGACAAAAAGTACCAGCTCTCCAGATCTGACACTGAGTTCCTGTATGTACACCCTAACCAGGAGGGGATAGTACAACAGGCAGCCTACGACAAAGCCAATATTCCTCTTTCTTTCTCAACCCCCTGAGAAAGAGTCAAGGAGACTGGACTTCATGGCTATGAAGTCCTATACTTCAGCTTCTCTTCTTCCCCGCCTTTCTTCGTACTTGGCATATACAGCCAAGTATCAAAGGGCCTTTTGGAATTCAGTCCAGGCTATAGCACAACAAAAGTCTGATTCTATGGTTCAGTACTTGGTAGATACAGCTAAAACTGCCTTGGAAGCAATAAAGTACCAGTTCCATATGGCAGCTTATAATAATGATGCAGCTTCTAGGGTTATGGCCCATACCATCTCCTTGAGGCATTTTGCCTGGCTGAGAACAACCAGTCTGATGCAGGACATACAGTCCAAAGCTATGTACTTCCCTTGCAATCAAAATGTTCTTTTTGACTCCAGAACAGAGACTTATATGAAAACGCTAATGAGTGCAAAACAACCTATCAGAGCAACACGGCCAGAGGGAAGCCTTCTGCTACCCAAAAGCCTCAGAACAAAGGTAACAGGGGCAAAGGGTACTACCTTAGACCGTATTTCTCTTTCCTGTGCAAGCTGATTACAGTCAAATGAGGGGGTTCTGCAGAGGAAGAGGCAGGAGAGGACAGAGGAGAAGCAACCATAGAATCAGACAAACTCTATGTATTAGTCCTGCCCGACACCTTTAGTGACCACTCCCTGGTACTATGTACATGGACTAATAGATTTACTAAATGGCCTCCCAATATCACTAGATCCAGCTCAGTGAAACCAGGGCTGCTGGACAGCTTCAGACAATACCTCAGATTAATCGACTTGTCACCGATTGACACTGCAAAAGATGGAAATCAAGATTTTGACTTCTTCTGTTCCATTTTTACAAATGTTTGCAATATCTTTGCCCCTTATAAGTCAAGGAAAGTAAAAGGGTCTGTTAACCCCTGGCTCTCAAAAGCCCTCCTGGATCTCATGCGCACCAGAGATAATCTCTGGCACAAGGCCATGGAGACTGGTAAACAGGCTGACTTCTGTGCCTCTAAGACCACCAGATACAAATGCACATACCTGATGAGGCAAGCCAAAGCTACCTACTACAAGGAACTCTTAAATAATAGCTGGGTCAAGGCAAGGAATTTTGGAACTCCATGAAGCACTTACAGGTGGAGCCACAAAGGCCCCTCCTGATCTCATAGTAACTGCAACTGAGACATTACAAGAGCCAAAGGATATCGCGAATGCTTTCAACTTGGCATTCACTGATCTGAGCACAGTGTTACCAAGTGACTACCTTAACACCCCATTGCCTGGACAGCCCCCATGTCTTATTACACCTCCTACACCCCCTGCAAAGGGTTCTGCCCTTCTACTTAAGTCAGATCTCCAAGTTTGAAACTGTAAGCACGTGAAGTGAATCTTTGGTAAAACCAGGATGGGGAGTGACTCCATAGACGTAAAGATGATTGCCCTCACCCTAACTGAGTTGGCTGATCCACTAACCAAAGTTTTCAATGCTTCTCTAAAGTCTGGTATCTTCCCTGATAACTGGAAGAAACTAGTTGTCACCCCAGAGTTCAAAAATGGTGACAGAACCAGCCTGGCAAATTACAGACCCATTTCCATCCTACCACTGTCCAAAGCCTTAGAAGGAGCTGTCTCGGATCAACTCACTGAAAATTTTGAGAAGTACAATTTTCTCTCTTCCAAGCAGCATGGCTTCAGAAAACAACATTCAACTATCACTGCTTTGGTCAAATATACTACCCATCTCTCCAATGCACTGGACAACGGCCTGGCAGTGGGGTTCCATATTCATACATCTCACCAAGGTATTTGACATCTTCAATCACCAGCTGCTACTACACTGACTATTGACAATTGGGTTGTCCAAGTGTACCATAAACTGTTTTTTTGGTTGTTGTTTTTTTGTTTTGAAACTCTTTTTATTCTTCCTTAGGTCTGAGGCATCTCTCAGAGGTGCCTACTCAGCTCATCCCCTGCTACTCCATGCTGAGACTCCCACGGAGACTTCCCAGCCCCCTGAATCACTCCCCTCCCCGGGAAGGGCCTGCCACTACTACCTTGGCTGCATCTTTCTGAAATGAGAGGGTCCATCTCTCATGGGTGGTGCCTGGGGATCACTTGGTGTGGCAGTCTGGCATTGGGGATGTACAGGGATGGCTCCTGAGGCCCTCATTGCCTCCTCAATCCTCCGGGGGTTTTTCATTTTTTTGTTGACCCTCCCTCCCCGAGAGCTCAGACGTGCAATGACGTCCGCCGCAGCTCCGCCCCTCTACTTCAGCCCTAAGCTTGCATAGTGCCTCCACCTTCCACCGGGGGCTGCTACTGTGCTGAGCAAGTCCTGGATCCCTCCCCAGAGAGAGGATAGCAGTCCTCCAGATGCATGATCCTCTCTCTCCCCTGATGACCGCTGGCACCCGAGCTAGTTCCTGAACTCAGGTTGCTGGCTTGGCGTGAGGTACCGTAAACTGGTTTGAAAGTTACTTTTCAAATAGGTCACAATGTGTATTCGTAAATGGCACCCTCTCTGAGCAGAGGGTAGTATCCCTAGGGGTTCCGCAAGGATCAATTCAAGGACTGCTCCTGTTTAGCCTTTTTTATCAACTCCCTACTGTCCGCCCTCCCGGCACACATGGTGCTTTACACACATGATACAGTTATCTCAGTTCCAGGCAGGGAACTGCCCACTATAACTGCCAAACTGGAGGCAAACTTTCATAGTCTAAAGCCTGGTTTACACAAAATAAATTACTACTCAACTACAAAAAAAACAAAAATGAGTGTGCTATTTACAGTGCCACACAACAAAAGAAAATACGGCCCACTACTGGTAGAAAGCCAAAAAGGACATAAAATCTAGCAGATCAGCACTTTTAAATACCTAGGTGTACACCGGATGACACCCTCACCTTCACAACACATGGGGACCAGGTTGTAAAATCATCTAATATAAAGCTTGGGGTTCTATATTGACACAGGCACTAGAAGACACCCAAAGCCCTGAAATTAGCCACCTGTAGCTCTGTGCTATCATCCATAGACTATGGGTTGCTCATTTACGGTGCTGGATCAGATTCTGCACTCAAAAGGGTCAGGATACTCCTCAATAAGATCTGCAGGCTAGTCTTTGAGGCTGACCACCTAACCCACACTTGCATGCTGTACTCAAAGACTGGATGGTTCCCCCTTCAACTATGAGTCAAATACCAGGCTTACCTGTTTGTTAAGAAATCTCTGATGCGGCTTGCACCTAAGACTACCTCAAGCCTATTCACGATCCACCAACCCACTGTCAACACCAGAAGAGCCGCCAAAAGTGGTGTTCAAGTGCCCTTCAAGCGTACCATATTTGCCCAACAATCACTGTCATATCAGGGACCAATGCAGATAAATGACCTCCCGGCTGAATTACTATACTGTGGAAAGCTAAGACACTTTAAAAATGGATTACACTCCCATCTTGCCCTTGATAAAATCTGCCAGTGCACCTCATGAGCCTGTATCTTCCTTTCTGTTGTAACACCTCCCTCACCCCCACCCCACACTCTCTCAACACCTTGCCTCTCCCACTTCCCTTTCTCTTTACACCTGACAAAGCCACCTCCAGTTGCTACTATTCTCTACCACAAATTTATTTTATTTTATTTATTTATTTATTTAGCTTTTGTTAACCAGGTAAGTACACTAGACAAGACAATTTGCCTATTTTCAGGTACGACCCAGGAGAGTACAGGAAATAACATACTTAGACACTTCAGACAACATGGTACATAATTAGGTGCAGGTTACGTATCATGAGACTACAAGGTAAGCCAAGGATCCACGCTGGCCTCAAGTTAGTTATGATTATAAAAGTTGTTTGCCACACTCCAGTAGTGTTATTGTAATATTTGCTCCTGGCTTCTTGCATATAACAACATATATTTGCACTATGTGACTTATGTAATCTTGTTGTATTGTCATCAGTTATCTCCTGTTGTGTACAGTATTGCCATTGATGTGTTCTTGTTACTTGTCTGACTCGGAACCTTTGTAAACGAGCCTCACGCTCAAAGGTATTGAATCCTAAACATGAAATAAATAAATAAAGCCCTACCCCTACTTCTGCCTCTCAGCTCAAGCCCCGACTTCAAGGCCCAGGTCACCTCCCCTCCACCTGTAGGGGGAAGGCTCTCCTACTACCTCCAGTCCTGGACTCTCATCTCGTCAGACAAGTGGGTCCTGAAAGGTAAAGGAAAAGGGCCTACCTCTGCAGTTCAAAAAACTGCCAGCCCTCAGGGGCTCTCGACTGTCAAAACCTCTAATCCCAACAGAAAAACTTCTGCTGGAATTGGGGATAAAACACCTCTTGACAGCAAAAGTGCGAACATAATGAAATTTGCCAGCAGATAAAGGCCTAGAGGTCTATCAAGTCTGCTAGAATATGCAGCTAGCACCACTTATTCTGCAGCTGCCCCTCCCTTCCACCCTTCCCCTTCATTGACCCTCCCCCTTGTCCTGTCCCATCCCCTTTTGAAGCAGTCCACTGTTCTACTGGATGCCACTTCTGCAGGTAATGCATTCCACCCAGCCACCACCCTCTCTATAAAAAAGTGTCTCCTCATCTCCTTCTGAACCTTCCTCCCTCCAGTCTCATATCATGGCCCCTGGTGTCCCTCCCCTCCCTTACTTTGAACAGCCCCTCTGTACCTGTCTTGTTTATTCTTTCATGTACTTACAGGTTTCAATCATGTCCCCCTGTCCCTCCTCTTCCCCAGTGAGTACATGTTCAACTCCTTAGCCTCCTCTCGTATGATAAGTCCCCCAGCTCTTTGATCATCTTTGTCGCCCTGCGCTGCACCCCCTCCAGTAACTTAATGTTCCTCTTCAGATACGGGCACCAGTACTGCATGCAGTACTCCAGGTGTGGTCTAACTAATGACCTATACAGTGGCAGAATCACCTCCTCCCTCCTCGAGGATATACCCCTTGCAATACAACCCAGCATTTTGTTGGCCTTTGCAGCTGCCTTCCTACATTGTGCCGAGTTGTTCATTGACCCTGTAATGAGCACACCCAGATCCTGCTCCTCCTCTGTCTGGGCTAGCTGCACTCCCCCCAGCTGGTAACTCCTCCTTGGGTTCTTCATCCCAAAATGCAGCACCTTGCACTTTTTGGCATTAAACACCAGTTGCCAGGTGTCTGACCATGTTTCAAGCTTTGCCAGATCATCCTGCAACCCCTGCCATCCCAATAGGTCATCCACCACCGCTCCTACCTTGGTATCATCAGCAAACAGACTGATCTTGCTCTTGATGTCCAATGATATGTCTGCAATGAATGTCCCAAACAACACTGGTCCCAACACCAAGCCCTGGAACACCGTCACTACCCTTGGGTGTGAGAGCTCCCCACCCACCACCATCCTCTGTTGCCTTCCTGAAACCAGTTCCTACCCATCTCACCAGCTTTGCACCTGCCCCTGTGCCTACTAACTTACTTCCCAGCCTTCCATGCGGCACCGAGTCAAATGCCTTACTGAAGTCCAGATACAGGACATGCACTGCATGGCCCCTGTCCAGTTGCCTAGTTACCCAGTCGTAGAACTCCACCAGGTTGGTTTGGCAGGATCTGCCCCATATGAGCCATGCTGTCTGCTGTCCTATAGTCCTTTGGCCTCTAGGAGAGCCACCAGCCTCTCCTTCAGGATAGTCTCCATTAGCTTACCCACGATGGATGTGAGGCTCACTGGTCTGTAGTTTCCCGGTTCATCCTTGGGGCCACTCTTGTGGAGGGGCACCACATGAGCCATTCTCCATTCCTGAGGTACTCACCTCGAATGTAGTGAGGCATTAAATAGGTCTGCCAAAGGTCCTGCAAGGACCTCTGCCAGCTCCTTCAGTACCCTAGGGTGGATGCCATCTGGGCCTGGCGCCTTCTCCACCCTCAGTGCCTTCAAACCCTCCCGAACTCTACCCTCCATGATTTCCCCATCTGTCACCCCTTCCCCCCCTGTTTCTGCCATTTCTCCTCCCTTGGGTGTTACTCCCCTCTTCTCTTTAGTAAATACTGAGCAGAAGTACTCATTTAGTGCTTCTGCCTTATTGCACCCTGCTTCTACCCAAACCCCCTCCTTCCTAATCCTTACTATGTGGTCCTTACAGCTCCTTTTCTCCCTGATGTACCTAGAAGTCCTTCTCCCTTCTTAATGCCTTGTGCCAGCCTGAGTTCCGTAGATGCCTTGGCTCCCCCTTACGGCCCTTGTCACCTCCTTCAATTCCGTCAAGTACTCCTCCCTGTCCTCCCCTTCCCTGTTTTCTTCTACTTCCTAAAGGCAGCTCTTTTCCTCCTTACCTTTTCCATGACCTCCTTGCTCAACCAGCTCAGTTTCTTAGCCCTAGACTTCTTGCTCTGGACCTTGCAGCAGGTTTTGGTTGCCTCTACTATCCCCAGCTTTATGAGCTCCCACCTCTGGTTAGTGTCCATACTAGATTGAATTCTGGCCAGGTACCCTTTTACCACTTCGCCCATCCTCCCAAAGTTGGCCCTCCTGAAGTCCAGCACTCTTGTGCCAGATTCCACTCCTTCCTTGCCCATATCCAATGTTAGCCATACCGAGTGGTGGTCACTCCCTGACAGCGGTTCCTCCACTGTAAGTTCTCTCACAAAGTCCCCATTTGCCAGCACAAGGTCAAGGGTATTCCCTAAACTGGTTGGTTCACTGACCATTTGCAGCAGGAAGCTGTCCTGGAAGGCATCCAGCAGTACCTGCTCCCTTCTGTTCCTTGTTGTTGGGGTACTCCAGTCCACTCCTGGCATGTTGAAGTCACCCACAATCACCACACTACCCTTCTTGCAGGTCCTCCTGATCTGTCCCGCTAGTTCCCTGTCTAACTCCTCTGTCTGAGATGGCGGCCTGTACACCACCCCCATTCTAAGAATCCTATTCTTGGAATCCTGGATTTGCATCCAAAGTGACTCCGTACTACCCTCCTCCCCTTTCTCCTTACACACTTCAGTCCTTCTTTCACATATAGTGCCACACCCCCTCCTTTCCCAATCACCCTGTCCCTATGAAATAACCTGTACCCTGGTACAGACAGGTCCCAGTCATTATATTGGGTGGCCCATGTTTCTGTGATGGCTGCAATGTCCACCTCTCCCTCTGCCATGAGCACCTGTAACTCTGCAGTTTTCCTCCCAAGGCTCCTAGCATTAAGGGTAACCACCTTCCACCCTTTTCCCCTCCCATCCTGCCCTCCTTTACTAGCATCACCAATAGTACTTGCCATTTGTCCTTTGACACTGTTATGGGGGGTAAGCTCATATGGTTTCCCAACCTGTGGTCTCTGCATGTCTCTTGCCCAATTGCCACCCCCGCTCCTAGTTTAAATTCCTGCTTCCTCTATGTACTCCTCCATCCTCTGTTTCAACACTTTCTTTCCTCCTCACTCCAAGTGTAGTGTGTCCTGGCATAGAGACTACTGTCCTCCCAGGTCCCTCCCCACCCCACCCCCACAGTCCATACCCTTTAGTACAACACCAGGTTCTTAGCCATCCATTAAATTCCTCTATTCTCAGCTTTCTTGTTGTGCTTGCCTTGGGCACTGGAAGTATCTCCGTAAAAGTTACTGATCTTCCTGCCCCCTCACATAATTGTCCTAGTTCCTCAAACCTCCTCTGGACTATATCTTCTGTCTTGTCAGCCAGATGTATACAAGATGTATAATTAAATAAGGCTTGTCCCTACCCCTTCTAGCATATTTCAGAACAGATTGTCCCACCCTTTCCGCTGTCATTCCTGGCATGGCCTCCACCCAAATGCGACTATGCCTCTTTTCCTTGCTACCCCACCTGACTCTTCTTAGTATTGAGTCCCCCAGCACTAAGATTCCACCCCTCTTACTCCCTGCTTGCTTCCATTCATCTCCCTCTCTCATTTCCAGCTCCTCTTCTTCCTCCTGCACATTATTTCCCCCTTTTGCCCCAGTTGCAATTCTCCCAGCAGAACTTCCCCCCACTCCAGTTTGGTCCAGGCATTTATCAATTATTCCTCTAATTTCATCATTTCTCCTCCACCTTCTTCCTCTCTAGCAGTGCAAAACTATTTTCTGAAGACCCTTCACAAATGCCCACTCCCTCTCTCTCTTCATAGTAACCTGTTCTCTCCTTTCCACTCCATGACTTTTGCCAGTTCTTCGCCTCCCCTCACAAGTCCCTATCTCCTCCTTCCATTTGTCTTTTGTCTCCTGACCTGGTTTCCCCGGCAATCGTTCTTCCAGGCCTGGGCCCCCTTGTCCCTGCTTCCCTTCTTCTGACCCTCTTCTCACCACTGTTGGCTTAAATCGCCTTCCCTCATCTCCCATTCTTCCTCCCTCCATTATTGGGCTAAACCCACCCCCAGTCTGCCTTGCCTGTCTTAGTTTCTCCTGCAAACCCTCAATCTCCTTTCTAAGTTTCTCTATGTGGTTGCACACTAAACATCCTCCCACACTCCAGGCAATTTTTAGAAAGACTGGTGCACCGCAGTTGTTGCAGCCTACCACCCTACCCATTGCTGTTGTTGCCCACCAGCGACCCCCCCACCCTTCCAGATGCAGGATACCAAACACTCCCCCAAGTCTCCACTCTCCCCCCTCTAACAGTGCAAAACATTCTTTTCTTAATTTCCCTTACCCCCTTTGTTGTGCAAGTTTAGATAGATTGAGCAACTGCTTTTTATGTTCCTAACCTTCCTATCCACACTCAAAAAGAGACTTTAAATAGCTATAGCACAACCTTCTTCAAACTCCTACTCCTCCTTTCCACAATGCAATAGCAATGCAAAGAAGTAACAATGAAAGCTCCTAGATTTGCAGTTACTTCCCTTCCACTGAGATAGCAGTTCCTTTCCTGGATGTCTACTTCTGCTATGACAGGTGCATATCCTTTTCCCGTTTGAGGAAGTGATGTCGGAACCCCTGGTATAAAGGAAATCATGGACCAGGGCGGGTGGGGTGAGGAGTTGGGGGGGTGGGACCAACCCAAGTCTTCCAGAAACAATCAGGTAGCTGAGGCCCCTGGTCAGACCATAAGCACCCTTCCCCCACTATGCACTAACCTTTGCTGCTAGTGAAGCCAGCAAAAATGAATCACAATTCTACTCAAAGCCCCCAAAATAGGTTTGCTACCAAAAGAAAAAGGTCTCCAATTCAAACAAGCTTCACCAACAACACATCAAAATAGGCTTGAAATTAGAAGATATAGGTCTCTGATTCAAAGAAACAGCCCCAGTTAAATCACACCAAATAGGTTTTAAATCAGAAGAAATAGGCCTCTACAAAAGTGGTGGAAAGAGTACCCTTGCACCAGCAGGGCAAGGGTCTCTATTCCAGATACTTTCTGACTCAGAAAAAAATGGCGAGTGGTGACCTATCCTCAACCTCAGACACTTGAACAAGCATCTCCTCAAATCAAAATTCAAGATGATCACACTAGGGATGGTAATACATTCCCTTCAATAGGGAGACTGGCTAGCCTCCCTGGATCTCACGGAGGCCTATTTCTGTATTCCAGTAAGGCAGTCCCACAGAAAGTTTCTGAGGTTCAAACTCCCTTCAGGGCATTATCAGTTTGCAGCCATGCCCTTCGGCCTGACATCTGCTCCAAGGGTATTCACCAAATGTCTGGCTGTCATGGCAGCACATCTCAGAAAACAGGGAATCGCAGTCTATCCCTATTTGGATGACTGGCTCATAGTGGGGAAAACTCCTCTACAAGTAAAAGAGGCACTTTCCCAAACAGAGGACACTTTACATTTCCTGGGCTTTCTCATAAATCAGAAAAAATCCTACATAGTTCCAGCTCAGACTCTTACTTTTATAGGGGCGCAGTTGGATACTCGGTTAAGCAGAGCTTTTCTTCCACCAGAAAGAATTCAGAATTTTCTGTCGGTGGCAAACTCCTTTGTCCTAGGCCAGCCAAGGCCAGCCAGACACTTCTTGAGGCTTCTGGGGCACATGGAATCCATGACTGCTAGGGTCCCAGCAGTCAGATTCAGAATGAGAGACATACAGTACCATCTGTGCTCTCACTGGTCTCAGAAAAGCCATCCTCTGTCCAAACTGGTTCTAGTAACAGAGGCATTACTTCAGGCTTTACAGTGGTGGAAAGAAATACCCAACCACTCGGTAGGAATTCCCTTCCAAGCTCCCTCACCCACAAAAATCATTACCACAGATGCATCATCTCTACTGGGGTGGGGAGCTCATCTGGACAGCTCTTCTGTCAGTGGCACATGGACCCCAAAGGAGTCAGCATATCACATTAACCTTTTAGAACTCAAAGCCATCTACCTAGCATTGAAGGCCTTTGCTCCACAAGTTAAGGGCCACACAGTGCAGATCAGAACAGACAATACCACTGCTATGTTTTACATAAACAAGCAAGGTGGCACGAGGTCAAGTGTGCTGTGCACAGATACCATGAGAATTTGTTCCCTGGCCTACTCCCTAGATGTCAGTCTATCAGCTGTACACCTACCGGGCAAGGACAATACCCTGGCAGATGCCCTAAGTCACATCAGCCAAGGGCACAATGAATGGACTTTGAACAAATGGGTCCTTGCCATAGTCTTCAGAAGGTGGGGCACTCCAGAAGTGGATCTGTTTGCCTCTCACCGCAATCATCAACTTCCTCTGTACTGCTGCAGGCCTCCTGCCCTGGGAACCCTTCCAGCAGACACCCTCTCTCTGGATTGGTCAGGGAAGTTCCTCTACACCTTCCTTCCATTTCCTCTGATTTTCAGGGCACTTCTGAAACTCAGGAGTCAACCAGCAACAATGATTCTGGTGGTGCCGGATTGACCAAGACAACCTTGGTATCCTCTCCTGCTAGCCCTCTCTTGCAGCAAACCTGTTCAACTTCCCCTCAGTCACTCTCTCCTGACTCTGCCTCAGCTAGAGGTGACTTATCTAGACCTGCAGTCCCTTCACCTCAAAGCTTGGCTTATAAGGAGCCAGAGTTCACTGCCACTCAGTATTCTGAGCAAGTACTGAAAATCCTGAGGATGGCCAAAAAGCCCAGCACTAAAAAGACTTATGCAGCTAAATGGAAAAGATTTTCCATCTGGTGCAAGTAGAAACAGATCACTAGTATTGGAGCCCACTCGAGAGGGAGCAATCTTAGACCTGGTTCTCTCAAATGGAGATGGAGAGAGGATCACAGATGTAGAAGTGGGTAGCCATCTGGGAATTAGCGACCATCGAACAGTATGGTTCACAATAAACACAGCAATAGAGTCAAGCCATACAAAGGCAAAAGTACTGAACTTTAGGAGGGCTGACTTTGCCAAAATGGGTGAGTGCCTAAGGAATGCACTAGCAAACGGGCGGAAGGAGGGGTGGAAGAACAATGGGGAATAATAAAACTGCCATCACAGAGGTAACAAGCCTTTGTGTGAAGCAAATAAACAAAACAAAACGATGTAAGAAACCACTATGGTTCTCAAAGGAAGTGGCAGTGAAGGTTCAAGAGAAAAAGAAAGCATTCAGGAAGTACAAGGAACCACAGAAGGAGCAGGACAGAGAATTGTATCAGTTAAAGCAAAGGAAGCTGGGAAGGCAGTCAGAACAGCAAAGGCCCAAACCGAGAAAAGATAGCCAACTCAGTTAAGAAGAGGGATAAAACCTTTATAGGTACATCAGGGAGTGAAGGAAGACCAAGGGAGGGATAGTGAGGCTTAATAAAGGGAGGGAGGTGACTGTGAAAAGGCAGAGATACTAAACAAATATTTTTGCTCAGTATTTACAAAGGAAGAGGGGAGGTACCTAAAACAAATAGTAGAAACACTCTGGATACAGAAGTTGATACCAGCCCATTTACAGAAGAAAGGGTTCTGAAAGAACTCTTAAAACTGAAGGTGGACAAAGCAATGGGACCCGATGGGATTCATCCCAGAATTCTAAAAGAACTAAGGGTAGAACTAGTGACACCACTGACTACCCTCTTTAACAAATCATGGGAGGATGGGGTGGTACCCGAGGACTGGAGGAGGGCAGATGTGATTCCCCTTCACAAAAGTGGGAGCAAGGCAGAAGCAGGAAACTACAGACCTGTTAGTTTAACCTCAGTGATAGGGAAAATGATGGAATCACTTCTGAAGGAAAGAATTGTCGAGTATCTAGAGGCCAGAGGGGCACAGGACCCAAGGCAGCATGGATTCACAGCGGGAAGATCATGCCAGAGAATCTGATAGATTTCTTTGACTGGGTGACCAAAGTAGTAGATCAGGGAGGGGCTGTGGACATGGCCTACCTAGACTTTAGCAAGGTATTTGACACAGTCCCACACAAAAGATTAATATACAAGTTAGTCAGCCTGGGAGTGGGTCCCAAGATGACAGCCTGGGTAAAGAATTGGCTGGAGAATAGGACACAGAGAGTAATAGTAAATGGAGTCCACTCTGAAGAAAGGGGGTTACTAGTGGGGTAACTGAGGGGTTCAGTATTAGGACGGTCCTCTTCAATGTCTTTATAGTTTACATTGCAGAGGGACTGGAAGGAAAAGTATGTCTCTTTGCAGATGACACAAAGATCTGCAACAGAGTTGATGCACAAGGTGGGGTGGAAAGGATGAGAAGGACTTGGCAAGGTTAGAGGAATGGTCAAATGTATGGCAGCTTAGATTCAATGCTAAGAAGTGCAAGGTAATGCACCTGGGAAACAAAAACCAGGGAAGAGTACACAATGGGGGGTGAGATACTAACAACAAAAAAATGGAAAGGGACCTGGGGCAGTCATATCAGATGACCTAAAGGTGGGCAAGCAATGTGAGAGGGCAGCAAGGAGGGCTGGGGATACTGGATGCATAGGGAGAGGCATCACCAGTAGAAAACAGGAAGTTATTATCCCTCTGTACAGGCAGCTGGTCAGACCCCATCTGGAGTACTGTGTGCAGTTCTGGAGACCCAATCTCCGCAAAGACATAGACAGGATGGAAGCTGTCCAGAGGATGGCAACTAATATGGTGCAGGGTCTGCACCGGAAGACATATGAAGAGTGACTTAAGGAGCTTAATATGTATAGCCTCAAGGAAAGGAGGGAGAGGGGGGACATGATAGAAACTTTCAAGTACCTCAAGGGAATCAACAAAGTCCAAGAGGTAGCATCTTTCAAAAAGAGGTGTGCAAGAACAAGGGGCACAATTTGAAGATGGGGCTGCTCAGAGGTAATTTAAGGAAGTACTTTTCACAGAGAGGGTTGTGGATGCATGGAACTGCCTTCTCCGAGGAGGTTGTGAGTCAAAAACAGTGGTGGAATTCAAGCATGCATGGGACAGTCATAAGGCAATTCTAGGAGGTGGGGGTAGAAAGAAGTAGGCTGCTGGTTAACTAGGATCTGCAGCTTATCCATTAGGTAGGGAAATGGGCAGACTGGGTGGGCCAAGCGGTCCTTATCTGCTGTCAAATTCTATGTTTCTATATTTCTACTCCCCTCAGAGCATCAGTATCTAATCTTTTAGACTATGTGGTGCACCTTCAGGCCTTGGGTCTAAAGGCCTTTTTCTTGAAACTTCACCTAGCTGCAATTTCGGCCTACTTTTCTATTGGAAAGGAAAAACCTGTCATATCCTTGCATGTTTTTAAACAGTTTTTCAAAGGCCTTCTCCACCTTCAGCCCCCAATCAGGGATCCTGTTCCTCATTGGGATCTTAACTTGTGTATAGCCAAGCTCATGGAACCACCCTTCGAACCCATGGCTACAGCTCATTTGAAATACGTCACCTGGAGAACTGTCTTTTTAGTAGCCATCACCTCTGCAAGGAGAATCTCACAGCTGCAGGCACTCTGCATTGAGCCCAGCTACATTATCCCACACAGGGACAAGACAGAGCTCAGAACTAACAAGAAATTTCTACCCAAGGTGGTCTCAGAGTTCCACCTTAATCAGTCCATTTCCTTACCAGTCTTCTTTACTGAAAAATCCACTCCTGGGGAGGGTAAACTCCACAGTTTGGATGTCAAGAGGGCCCTCTCATTATTTGGATCTCACCAAACAGTTTAGGTGCTCCTCCACACAGTTATTACTCACCTATGGGGAAGAAGGTAGAGGAAGGTCAGCCACCAAGAGAACTGTCCCTCACTGGATAGTCTCTTCCATCCGGTTTTGCTATGACAAGGCTGATAAGCAGCCTTCTGAGGGCCTCAGAGCCCATTCTACTAGGGGCACTGCTGCCTCTGTGGCAGCTGCAAGGGACATTCCCCTTCTGGATGTCTGTAAAGCAGCTACTTGGAAGACTATACATACATTCACAAAGCATTACTGCTTGGATGTACAGTCTAGATCTAATGCCAAATTTGGCAGGGCGGTTCTGCAGAGCCTGTTCCCTAAGTAGGTTCTGTACCCACCTCCCAACTGTACTGCTTTGCAGTCTGCATTTTGTTACTGATGCTAAAGGACCCCTAGGATGAGAAGAAAAAATTACTCACTGTAGCAATCTTCTTTCTTCCAAGGTGTCCTTTAGCATCAGTAAGCTCCCACCCATCCTCCCCTAGAAACCTCACTGAAGAGGACTCTGCTTCTATTTTTCCTAAATTTGTTGTCTTAAACTTTGGGTTAAATTTATAGCAAAGTCTGATTTTTCAATAATTGTTGTTCATGCTGTTGCATGATTTTCAAATCCTGTTGGTTCACACCTTTAATGGGCATGTTCCCAATCTAGCTTGGAAAAAATTCTGATGCCTTCTAGGCAGGCTCTCCTCAGCACACCCTCAAACTATCTCCTGATTGGCTAATTCATTAGATTCATTATCATAATCTCCACCTCCGAGGCAGTTCAACCTAGTCAGTTAACTGCATATTGGGGCCTATTCACTAATTTGGGTGGGTTACGCATGGGAGGCACGTAACCCCCCCCTGCAGCTCTGCACCTCAGGAGTTCAGCATGTTGGCCGTGATCTCGAACACCGACCAACGCACTGCTCCCATCAGCGGCCCCACCCCCCTGGCACACAGGTTCATGGGGGCAATCTGGTGCAGAGCTGCAGACCCAGACAGGCAGCCAATCAGCTGCCCATCCCAGCTCCCTTGCTGGATCCCCTGTGCCCATGTGGCGCCATGTTGGCAGCAGGCACAGAGGTGCCTACAGGACAATGGGGTGGGGGTCCACCAGATGACTGTCCCACAGCCCTTCTAATTTGCCCTGATGTCAGGGGTAGCCCCAGTGTAGGGTCCAGTGGCTCCTGCCATCCCCTGAATGGCCAGCTGTGGCATACTGGGGGGGCATGTATCACTTACAGAAGCCTTCAGAAGGCATAGCCATCACCCCCCCGTGCACCATACTCCACACCTTCATGAATGGCATGGAGTGAGGCCATGCTCCCCTGCGCTGGCCAACCCCGGCACAGAGTTGTGTGTCTGACTGGGGACTTAGGCGTGTAGAGGGGTGTATGGTGTACTTGCATGTGGCGCGGAGGGCGCAGTGGGCATGGGCAGGTGCAGAGTGGGCTATGCGCTGGGGTTACATGGTGTGTAGCCACTCCACACTGTTAGTGAATAGGCCCCATTGTTACTGATGCTAAAGGACACCTTGGAAGAAAGATTACTATGGTGAGAATTTTTTCTTTCTTTTTATTATAATTGTTGACTATACCTCAATGATATTAAGTTTTATCTAGTTTAGTTGTTATAATGGTTTGTTACATTTTATATTTTATTCTTGTTTATATTTGAGACTGTTGTATTTTATTACTGTACATTTTTTTACTGCTGTACAGCACCTAGATCATCGGGGGATGGGCGCTTTATAAATGAAGTTTTATTTACTTACTAATGTTCTTGTACTTTCTGCATATCTTTGTAACCTCCTAGGTCATACATGAAAGCAGCATATACTGTATTTGTCTAGTGTGCTTACCTGGTCAATAAAAGCTAAATAAATAAATTTATGTAGTAATCAGTTTCCTTAGTGTTCTTTCCTAAGTGCATAACTGACCATTTTTGGATGTAATTTCCCATGTCCGAACCCATACTGCTATAATATCTAAGTCTTTCTGGGTACCTAATGACTGTTGGTCAGTACCCACAGGTCCTCACGCTTTTGAGCCATTGGTGTATTTGACCATCCAGTTTTCAGTACTATAATTACTAAATGAAAAATATATTGAGAATAGGATTGAGCAAAACACCAACCCCTGTATAATTTGACTGGTCCCTCTGCCTTCCTTTAAGGTGTACTCATTTATCCTCACTTTATGGATTTTATTTGTCATCCAGCTATTAAGCCACTTAATCAGATCATCAGTTTTCATGCCTTTTAATTTTACAGTAATGCCTTTATGTGGAACCAGATCAAATTAATTGCTAAAATCCAAAAATATTGTATTAACTGGTATCTCAGAATACAACATCTAGATGACTGGGTCCTAGAAGCTAAAGAGATTTGTGCCACAGAATTTGACCCCTTCCCCTCCTAAAAAAATGGTTACACCAAGCTGGTTCAAAAGAAAATCTGTCAACCGGCTTTACGACGACGGCACTATGTCGATCACGATCACAGTCGACATTGTGCTGTCAGACAACAAATGTCTGCCCCCCCCCCCCACACCCCTGGACTTTCATATAATCAACTACAGGTTGGAGTTGCTTCAGGGAGGGGGCACAAGATCTGGAGAAGCTGTGCAGGGGTCCCACACAACCATTACAGTGAACTGCCATTGTTGTTGCTGTAATGGTCTTCACAGGAAATGTTTTGCTGTAGCAGCAGTATACAAAAAAACATGCTACTGCTAAACTGCTAAACCCATATTACTAACCTGTTTATTAACACTGTTCTGTACAAGGGTTTCAAGCACTTTACACAATACCTCATCAGTCATATTTCAGCTCATACACCCAGCTTATCCATATCCTCTTGAAGCCCAACTCTGCCCTGGAGAGTGTCTAACTCTACTCCTTTCTTGCTGTTTTTGGCAAATTATGACATAAGGCTACTTATTCCCATAGTAAAATTACTGATGACAAATACTGACTAGGGTAGGCTTAAAGACAGAGCATTGTGGCACTCCTGTGGACACTGCATTTCATTTGGAGTAGTTACCATTTATCAATATTCTTTGCCTTCTCCCCAAAAGACAGTTCCCAATCCAGTTCAGTGGCCCATTCCTTTATTCCCTGACTCTACAGCTTGTAGACATTTTTTGCTAAGGCACTGCTTTGTGGTCCTCATAGTCAGAGCCAGATGCAAACATAGCACAACCTGTTGCACTGCACCAAAAAATAACACACATCTGGCTCTAAGCAATACTCAGCCAGTTAGTGCACACTGACATAGTGCACTGAGTGAATATTGGGATATGTCAGTGCAGTGCTAAGTGGATATGCATTGCGCCAACACAGATCAAAGCTGCATATGGCCCACAGGAGATAGTGCTACCCAAAACAGGAGCATACCAGGGCTCCTATGGGCTCTATTCAGCTCTACTATGCAAATGAAGCCCACTGGGCATGCAAGGAACTAAGGGGGCATTTGCATGCCAGTTATTGACTAGTTTGCATGGTGTGCAGCAGCCCATTAGTGCTCATGTTGTAAAAGTAGATTGACATCCCCGGTGTTTAGTGGACCCCCTCCTCCCAACTGCCCCGTATTACACTATTTATAGATCCCTGATATTCTAGTGGACCCCTTCCCCTGGTCGCCCTGTATTACACAATTTATAGATCCCTAATAGTCTAGTGAATCCCTCCCCTCAGTTATCCCAGGTCCCCTGTATAATCAAAAATCCCTGGTATGCTCAGGGCCCCCACACACACCAAGCACCAAAGCCCCCACTTGTGCGTGTGCCACCCTCTATCCACCCACTGTCTGAGGACTCCTAACCCACACTTCCCCTCACCCTCACCACCGGTAATTACTTAACAGACTGTCAACCAGCACAGCCCTCCTCCCACCTCCTCTGCTGCCCACCATTTGACAGTCACAGAGCAACATCTCACGTACTTACTCGTGATCATTTCCAACTCATATATTTGCATATTCTAGCAAGACGGCATCTGCTGGTACAATGACAGATGGGCATGGCAGACCTGAAAAAAAAGTAAGGGTCCTAGTGGCAGACCAACACCAAAACACCACACATTGAGGAGAATGCAGCCCTTCTGCCCTGGCCCTATCTTGACTGCCTGCACTGGCAACACCTGCTAAGTGCATTGCTGGGTATGCAGTTACCCACCCCCAGCCAAGTACCTAGAAGTTCTGGACCTCTTGGTGCCTGCACCACAGACCTGGCTGCAGAATAATGACTGCCTCATGCTTTACAAGCAGCCCTTCTACTGTACTGACACTGTGAAAGAAAACAATATGGGACATTGCTGGCATAGGAAAATAAATGAATTTGCACCCAACAAAACTGCAAGCCCCCCCTTTCAGCAGCATTCACCTTGTGGCAGGACCAACCTCTATGGATCCCCCTGCCAGTTTCAAATTGCTCTGTTTTGCTAAGCATGCTCCCTCAACACCTCCCAGCTGCAACCATAGATTCAATGCTTCTCCCCATGGGGATTGCAGCTAAAGAGAAAAAGAAAACTTCAACAAGGGAGGGAAGGGGAGGAGGGGTAGCAATAATAGTCAAAAATGGCATTGGCATAGGAGGAGTGGAGGAGGCGGAGGGAACTGTGGAGGTGATTTGGGTCACCTTGATAAGGGAGGGGCAAGAGAATAAAAATAGGAGTGGTGTATAGACCCCCTGCACTAGTGGAGGAGCTGGAGGAGAGGCTGGTGGCAGATGTTGGGAGACACTGCAGATTGGGCAGGGGAAGGGTGGTGGTGTTGGGGGACTTAAACATGCCAGGAACAGATGGGAGACTATGACATCCTCAGTGCCCAGGGAACAGGGTTGTTGGATGTCTTTCAGGACGCGTTCCTAACTCAGCAGGTGGGGGAACCGACCAGGGAGGTGCTCCTGGTAGACAGTGACCAGATTGGGGGCCTGGAGGTAAGGGATCCATTGGCGGGGAGCGACCATGCCACAGTCTAGTTCTGCCTGGACCAAGGAGGGGTAGAAGGCTGCACAAAGATGGAGGTAACTGACTTCAGGGCGGCAGATTTCAAGGAAATGGGAAGCATCCTTAAGGAGCATTTGGATGGGACTGGGCCAGACATGGATGCTGACAGTAGGTGGGAAATCATCAGGAGGGGGGTGCAGGATGCTACCAGCACCTGTGCAAGAGTAAGACGAAAATGCGGTAGGACCCGAAAACCCTGCTGGTGGACCAGGGAGGTCCAGGAGGTGGTGAGGGGAAAGAAGGTGACCTATAGGCATTTCAAGTGCTCAAGGAGTGAAAGAGATTGAGGGGAGTATGAGCTGATGGCCAGAAGAGCCACTGGGGTGGTGAGAGCGGCTAAGGCAAGGAAGGAGTAGAACCTGACCAGGGAAATTAGGACAGGGAATAAGGGGTTCTTTAGGTACACTGGGGAAAAACGAAGGGTGAAGGGGCAGATTAGCAGGATTAAAACAGGGGAGGGATGGGCACAAGACCCGGGGCAGCAGGCTGAGGTACTAAATGAGTACTTCGTCTCAGTTTTCACCAAGGAAAATGGGCAGGGCTGCATCATACATGGAAGAAGACGGTGAAACTGAGGAGAGGGGAACCATTACCGATCGGCGGGTTGGGGGGGCCAGCACTGGCAGGAGAGGGGAAGGTAAAGCAGGGAGATGAGGTAGCGGAGGTGGAAATCATGGCAGAGAGAATGAGGGAAGCCCTCAGGTCCCTTAAGATGGAGAAAGCATCTGGGCCAGATAAATTACATCCCAGAGTGCTGAAGGAACTGGCAGATGTCCTGGCAAAACCCCTGATGGAGCTTTTCAGCATCTCTCTGAGGACAGGGTGGGTGCCCCAGGACTGGAAGGTGGTGCATATAGTGCCTAACCACAAGGGGGGATCAACGGAGGTGGCAGGGAACTACAGGCCTATCAGCCTGACATCGGTGGTGGGCAAGGTGATGGAGGGCATTGTCAAGGAGAGGCTAGGGGGTACCTGGAAAAGTCGGGGTGCCTGGATGATAGACATCATGGATTCATCCCAGGGAAATCATGGCAGACAAACCTTGAGGAGTTCTATTACTGGGTGATGAGTGCCTTGGACCTGGGTAGACCAGTGGACGTCCTCTTTCTTGACTTCAGCAAGGCATTTGACTCTGTTCCTCACTGGGGCCTGTTGGATAAGCTGGGAGAAATAGGAGTGGGGAACCAGATGATCAGATGGATAGGCAATTGGCTCAAGAACCAGACCCAGAGGGTCATGGTTGGCGGGTTAGTCTCATCCCCAAGAAGGGTCATTAGTGGGGTCCTTCAGGGATCGGTCTTTGGGCCCCTCCTGTTTAACGCCTATGTCTCTGACATAAGGAAGGGTATCAGGAGTTAGATGAGTCTCTTTGTGGATGACTCAAAACTGGGGGCAGTGGTGGATGGGGACGAGGGGAGGGTGGCCCTACAGGGGGACCTGGAGGCTCTGGAAAGGTGGTCTAGAAAGTGGAAGCTGAGGTTCAATGCAGGGAAATGCAAGGTGCTGCACCTGGGAGCCAGAAACCCGGGCCAAGTGTACACCCTTGGGATAAAATGCTACAAGTCTCGATGGCTGAGAGGCACCTGGGGGTGGTGGTGGATGTCAAGATGAACAACTAGGAGACTTGTAGGAGGGCAGCGGCCAAGGCCAACAGAATGCTGGGATGCATCGCTAGGGGGATGACCTCCAGAAGGAGGGAAGTGATACTCCCTCTGTATAACTGCTTGGTGAGGCCGCACCTAGAGTACTGCATGCAGTTTTGGAGGCCACACTTAAAGAGGGACATTGAACTCCTGGAGAGGGTCCAGAGGAGGGCAACCAAAATGATCTGGGGCTTGGGGAACAGGACCTATGGGGAGAGGCTTGAATAGCTAAATATGTACACATTGGAAGAGAGAAGGGACCGGGGGGACATGATAGAGGTCTTTAGGTACAGGAAGGGGTAAATAGGGGAGGAGCAGTCAGGGTGCTCGAAGGGAGAAGGGGGGGCAGCTAGATGGCATTGGTGGAAACTGGAGGGGGGGAGATTCAGGGGTGAAAGGAGGAGGTGCAACTTCACTGAGAGGGTGGTGGAGCCATGAAATGCACTGCCCAGATTGCTGGTGGAGGCAGAGACAGTGGAGAGGGTTCAAGCGGGGGTGGAACAGGTACAGGGGAAGGGTTCTGGATGCAAAGTCCAGTGCAGCGAGAATATCCAGGACTGGGAAGGGAGAAGCCAGAGAGGGTGAGGGGGGCAGCAAGGTCAGCTCCCAGGGTGGGGGCTAACCAAACGAGCAGACATGAAAGACCATTAGGCCCATTCTGCTGGCATTTTAGTATGTTAGTAAATAAGCCCTACCACTTGCAAGGACACTGCTCTTACCACTGTTGCAATGCAGCAAAATGTAGCCCTCTTACCATCTGCAGCCCCACTGTGGTCTTTGCTCCCCAATTTCAAGCTGCTGACACCTGCACCCACAGCAACATTCAGATGGCTGCCTGACGGCTTGCACTGCAATTTTGATGACCTCACTTGTATGCTAGAAACCCTCTAACCAGTTGTGCACTTGCTGCATCTCCCACTGCCGGGAGTGACACCTCACCTACTGCTCCGCTCTCCTCCTCACAGAGGACAATGCTCCCAGGCCCCATACTATCCGGCTTCTATCTCTCCAAAGCCACCACCAATGCATAACCCACTCTCCTGGCTGCAGCAGCTCTGCATTCTACCCTCCTCAAGTCCACAGCTTCTCTCACCAGAGCCGCCTCTGCAAAAGCTGCCTGGCCACTCAACACAGCAAGATTATCTAGTGCAAGCTTCTGCTTGCCCTTCTGTGAAGGTACATAGTCCATCGCAAATTAAATGCAATGCTGTGGGATCATAGGCCTAAGTAGCCTTGTAACAGTGCTGCTGACTACAGGTGAATTCCAGTTTTATGACACGCCAGGTGAATTCCAGGTGAATTCCAGTTTTATGACACACCAGGACACACTACGATATGTTGATTCCTACCACCAGAGGTCAGAAGAGAAATAGGGGAAAATGAGGAGATAGGCAAATGCCATCCACAGCCACTTGTTAATATTGTCGCCGTACATCAGCGGACATAATGTTGTGGGTATATGGTTGCAGAGGCAGCATTGTGCCCGCTACCTATTGTATCAGCGACAAGATTAAATATCGACGCTATCGTTGCTACAGTTTGACCGTGACTAATTCTACCATGAAAAATTGACCGTATGCCGACTCAACAACAAGCTACTCTGCCCTAGCTCAAAGCCGCAACAGACTGCAGCTCCACTCCCTGCTCAGCCACACCACAAAATACCATACCACAAAAAAAATAAATAAACAAAAAAGAACCATGGGATCTCAAGCAGGGCACAATAAATAAATACAGGGGGGCATACTAATTCAGTGGCCAGACAACCACATCAGTATAAAATAGGGCATCATATAAATATAAATATACACACACATATATATATATATATATATATATGGGATATGCAGCGGTTCAGTGTGTGATAATGCATTTATCTTGTACAGTTTCCAGTGACCTCAAGTAACCTCACGAGTGCCGAAGGCACGAGTGAGAGTTACGAGAGGTCACTGGAAACTGTACAAAATAAATGCATTATCACACACTGAACCGCTGCATATTCCATTTATGCAACAGGTTTAGATGTTGTGTGAACATTTTGATTTTGGTAGGTGTAAATAATTTGTCAGATTTGCTAATTATAAAAAAACAAAATGGTATCCATAAATGAAACACCACTCATTTTGTAGATACTTTTGAGCTGAACATTTTTCGTGCTCACAGTACCATGCTATCATTTTTTGTTTTAAAGTTATTTATATTTGTTTGTCAAAAAAGTGAACAAAAATTACATTTTCTTCTGTTTTCTTGCTAATCATATACAATATACAGGGTTTATATAAATGAAACAGTATTCATTTTGTAGATAATTTTTTGCTGAACAATTTTCGTGCTCACAGTACCATGTTATCTTTTTCGTTTTAAGTTATTGACATTTAAATATGGTTAGTACTGCTTCTGAGGCCGAACATTCTAAATGAATTCTGAAGAGAACTGTGTAGATAAATGAGCTAGTGATGTAGTTACTGTGTGAATAAATGGGTGATGATGTAGTTACTATGTGGATAAATAAATTTATTACCATAGTAGCGAAGATAAATGGTTTTACTCTACAGTTTTTATCCTGACCCCTGTTGCATAAATATATATATATAAAACTGAGGGCAGTAAATAAAAAAAAAGTGGGAAAGCCTGGGAGCCAACAAAAGAGAGAAAAAAAAAAAGAAATTTGCGAGCAATCAAGCAATAAATAAAATTCCTCCAACAGTGCCACTCACCAAAAATTGAGTCCACCATTTTTCCCTGCCAGCTCAGGGAGGAGGACAACCATGTGGGACTCACCTTTTTGTCCCTAGAAGCACCTCAGCAGCCTCGTACCATTAGCAATTATCTTTGTTTAACCACAGAGTGCATGCCAGGAAGTGTCCCTCTAACCTCTGTGGTTGCCATTTTGGAAGGCTCAAATTAAACAGGAAGCTTCCAGCTGTATGTAAATGTCAGCGACATATTTTGTTAGGGCATAAACTTGCCTCAAAATGGCTTCACCCTATAGAAACTAATGGTGACCATCTTTACAAAGGGCAAACCCTATTAAAATGAATGGACACTGACACAAAAAGCTCATTTTGCTAAGAAATCTTTAGCTAAATGACAGAACAACAAGGACTGGGCTTAACAATTTTATTTAAAACGTCACTTGATGGGCTTTGTTTACAAATAACTGTACTTCTGTCTGCAACATTTTTTTCAGTGACACTCCATCTAACCCACGACATCCTGTTCTCTGTATAACGACTGCTCCTTCTCATTCTTACAGCCTCTGTTCTGTCAAGCAAAAATCCCCCACAATAGCTATGTCTGACAAAGAAGGAAATATGGGCACATGAGTGTCCGAAGGCCTACCTTCACCCACCTCAAGGGCATGGGGCTACAAAATAGAAACCCTCCCACCTGCAGGACATCCAGTCCACAGTTTCACCACAGGGAATGTCAGCTATGCAGTCCATTCAGGATGATGTTGCCTACATTAAAACTATTTGGCCACACACCATGGTGCATGCCAGCCCACAACCATCATCATTCTCAGCCCTGCCTCACAAAGATGCTGTCAACTGGCTCGAGCAATTCCAAGCCTGGATTATCTTCAGTGGTTGGACTGATCCCCTGCATATCTCCAATACCTTACTCTTGCTTCTGAGAGGGATTGCCATTTCCTGGTTCAATGCTCTTCAAGAACAAGTTAAAGGAAATACTGCCATCCTTTATGCAGCTGTTAAAGCTCATTTTGTCCAAGCACATCTGCCCTGGTTACTGGAACAACAGCTGTGGGAATGCACTATGTAGCCCTATGACTCTCCTGTAAACATCTGCAGAAAACAGAGAAGGATCAAATCACATCATTTGTCCAAGAACTGCTCCCACAACCTCATCCTTCTGTGTTCCACAAGTAACCAAAAACCTGGTTGGACACAATCAAAGTTGTTTAACTTGTGCAGGAATCCATATCAATGTTTCAGGCCACCGATGTGCAAGGACCTCAATCATCACAACTGGCTGCACTCACAACATGCATCCAGCAGCAACAAGCAATGATAGACAAGCTCATCATGTATGTCAATAATTTACAGCTGAGCTCAATGTCTTCCTCTGCTACTTCTGTCAAAGCTCTGCCACTACCTCCACAGTCACCTGCTCAACCACCAACTTCTTGAGAGCTGTTATCAGCCAGTGGTGTGGATCCAGAGGACACAGTGCTGTGGTTTGCAGAAAGCTAAAGTATGGCAATAGAAATAACAGGAATCAAGGACATCCACTGTGGCATCATCAGCAAGATGAAAGCAAGTGTTCACAGGTTCAGAGAAATAAGTGCTGCCCAACAAACTAGAAGCTTTTGTTCAGCAGGGGAACATTTCAACTGCGCGCCCCCTCAGGCTCTCTCAACTCACACAAGCAGCATCCTACAACTCCAAGAACCAACTCTGGCACCATTCTACTTCCAGGAACAGCTGTACCTGTCATCAGATCACCACTTCTAGGAAATTACGTCTTGGTGACCAGTGGAGATTGGTCCACACATACCCTGATTGACACTGGAGCTGACATCCCAGTCAACACTAACATTCTGAAAGCAGAGCTCTTCATCAGTCACCTCATGTCTTACCAGCTGACTTGAAGTACATTATCACAGTAAACACCACTATAGTACCAATCATAGGCATCGTCCACCTCAAGCTACACTTTGGCTCACAGCAAGCTACTGTCGAGTTCTGCCTAGTGCCTGATCTACAACTATCAGTGATTCTTGGCATGGACTTTCTCAAATATCACAAATCCATCCTGGACTTTGCTTCAAACAAACTGCAACTGGACCACTGGAGGCAACTTGCAGCTACAGACTCAGTTATTGGACCTCCTAAGATAGAGATGGTTTTCACTGCCAAGCTTTGACATGAATCACTCCCACAAGCTAAAACACAAATAACCTTAGTGCGTAAGCACTGAGGCAAGGGTTACTCCAAAGGGTATTGGCTGGGAAGCCAAGTTTCAAAGAAATACGAAGTCACACATACCCCCATAATGCAAAGCATCATGGGCTGTACTCCCACAAGGTGTTATTGGCATTGCCACAGGATCCCCGCTCTGCATTCCTCAGGTCTTCTCCCGAGAAACACCTTTTCTGCTGTGCATGATGGCACAGTATTCTAGAAATGCTGCAACTTTACAATGAGCCAATCGTCATCTCCACGGATGCCATTGTTGGAAACTTTGCTTGTCTACTGGGGACCAACTCCATCTCTTGCAAGAACCTCAGCCTGGTTCCACCATCTATAAACCTGTCAGCATTACCATCACCATTTTAGCTTTGCCAGTGTTATCTCTCAGTAAACAAGTATCCTCTTCAAGCTTCCAGCATCTCTAACAGGGAAACAACAGCTTTTTGATTTCCTGGAGGACTACCCAGATGTCTTTGTTGGTACTGTCAACAAACTCAGATGTTGTGATATCCTGCAACCCACCATTGAGGAGCAGTCCAGTCAGAAACCTACCTGTCAGCAAGCCGGCAAAATGGGATACAAACAGAAACAAGTCCTAGAGGACATGATCAAAGAAATGCTTGAACAAGACATCATTGAAGAATCTACAAGTCCTTGGGGTGCACCGTGTCTTTTGGTGGTAAAGAAGGACAAAGGGTATCGCTTTGTGGTGGACTACAGAAAGCTCAATGCCTGCACAGTGCTGGATGCTTAGCCTTTACCCACAACAGGGGATGTCTTAGAGTGTAGTGGTACAATCAGCTCAGCCAACTTCATCACACTGGATCTTCAAAGTGGAATCCACCAAGTCTCCATTGATCCAGTTTCTCATATATACACAGTTTGGTGCTGCCACTTGGGACTTTTCAAATTCAAACCACTGCCTATGGGACTTCGGAACAGGCCAACCACATTCCAACATGTTATGGAAGCCATACTATGTGGGTTGTCTTAGAAATCTTATTTAGTCTACCTGGATGATGTTACTGTCTTCAGCAGAACTTTTCCAGAACACCTTCAGCACCTCAAAAAAGTGATTGAATGATTCCAACAAGCAAACATCAAGCTTTGCCCAGAGAAGTGTTGTTTCACACTGCGTCAAATACATTACCTGGGACATGTTGTTTGGTTGCAAGACATCTCTCTAGATCCAGACAAGCTCTCAGCAGTCAAAGACTATCCAGAACCTAATAACCTCAAAGATCTCAGAGCTTTCCTAGGCCTGTCTGGATATTACAGAAAGTTCATCACATCAATAACTATACCAAAACTGCATCAACACTGTATGCACTCACCAGAAAGGGATGTGAATATACATGGACTTCTGAGTGCAAAGAGGCCTTTGATACCTTAAAAGACAAACTGATCTCCACTCCAGTACTGTCAAACCCAAGGTTCAACAACCTTTCAAACTCTACGCAGATGCTAGTTCTTTTGTACTGGGCATCATGTTATGTCAAGTTCAAGACAGAACAGAAAAGGTTGTTTCCTACACTGGGTGCTCTCTTGCCTCTGTTGAGCACAACTATGGCATCATAGAGAAAGTATGTCTAGCCATGGTATTTATTGTAAAGAAATTTGACTGCTATCTTCACTACTCCTCATTCACAGCTGTCATTCATCACCCTACCCTCAGGTGGTTGTTTGAAATGAAAGAACCAGTAGGAAAGTTTGCTGGATGGATTGCCATGCTCCAGTCCTACCACTTCTAATTTCAGTACAGACCACATCAAGTTCACTCCAATGCAGATGGTGTTAGTCAACATCAGTATCTGTCTGCATCACCCTCAACAGATGAGGAATCCTGCTTAGAAGCTCTTCTTTTCCGTGCAACAGACTTCCTTCCTGTGAGCACTCTGACAGCACCTCAGCATACTTTGCTGTTCCCAAATGCTTCTTCAGAAAGCAGAACCAATCCTCAATTAATGCAATCCACTCAAGAGTTCTCACCTCCTCTGCATCTGCATTCACCAGGCAACTGTCAAAATGCAACAAAGAACAGATCTTCAATTCGCAGACATAATCACTTACTTAGAGTCTGGAAATCTTCTGCAACAGAAGCAATATCACCAAGATGTTCTTTCATAGCTTCACAATACTTCCTCAATGACCTCATGCTTTTTCACATCTGGTCCAAGGAAGGCAAGGGCCATTGCATGGACAGAACACATGTACAGTTACTTGTGCCTGTCACAACCCCAATCAGCAGGTGAGCCCTCTACTCCCAAACTGCCAACATCCGAGCGCAGTCTTGTGAACAGTTAACAGAACAAGGTAACCCTCTTGTATGTTTTTGTGGATTCGAATCAACCTTTGGTCTCAAGTTCTGGAGGGATTCAAACTGTGAACCTCTTGTTAGCATACCCAATGTACAGTCTCAGATAATTCTGTCTTCAGGGGGACAGATATCTTTGCCTATGAGCACCCAACCAGGTGTACAGAAATGAACCCTAAAAAACTCTCAGTGGTTTCCAGAATGGCTTCTGTGGGGTTCAGGGAACTACAATTTTCCCTTGCCACTTGCCTATGGGTAACTGCACATACCATCCCCTGTTGGAGATTGTTGCCCAGGATCACATCCACTGCAAATGTTTTGTCTACAGCTACCTGTTCCACAGTTCCCCCTGTTTCACCCCAGTCCAGGAGAACACTGGCCAGTGGCAATGTTTCCTCTTCACCAGTGAACCCTTGTACAGTGATGTATTTATTGGGTATAAGCTGACCAGGCTGTATCAGATCCCCTTTTATCAATGTCAGGGATGCCCCTGTGTCCCTTAACCCCTGCGTCTGTACACCTTTCACCATTACTGGGTGCATGTGTTCCCTCATGTTCACTGGCATGCTTCCAGGGACACACAAACAACCCACTTCTTTCCTAGTACCATTCTGTGTATTATTGCTTGCCCTTTTGGGACACTGTCTGGCAATATGCTCAGTTTCTTTACACAACCAACATTCATTGTTTTTCTCAGAGAAATCTTTTCTCTGAAACCTGGGGCTAACTGGTTTTGGTGGAGGCAGAGAGGGTTTTAGCTACCCTGAAGGCACGCTTTTCCCTTTCTGTGCTGCCACGCCTGCCCCATTCACTCTCAGAGTAGGTCTGCTCTTGGTATAGCGGTCCGAGAGTTCAGCAGCCTCTTGCACTGTTTTAGGATATTGGTTCTCCAGCCAGGTTTTTAGCTCTGCTGGGCATGCCCAATAAAACTGTTCTAATAAAATCACATTTTCAATTTTATCAACAGAGTTTGCCTCAATTCCTTCCCACCATCTTAAAAACTGACGTTGTTTCATGGGTAACTCCTCATAGTTAAGTTTGCTGTAATCATCACTGTCCTTATTGTCCATTTGACCCAATGCATCCCAAGCTTTCCCATTAAGTAGCGGGGATAGCTGGAAGCTCCAGGACTCCCTACAAATTTTAGCCTGAATACAAACTTTTTCAGAACAATTTAAAAAGGCATCCATATCCTCCCCCTCTTTAAATTCAGCTATTCATTTGGAATTCAGTTTGTAACCCAGTCCTGTAGTCCCAGTTAAACCCAAGCCACTTACCTGCTCTGGTGCCACTGGTCGGAGTCATAGCTTCTCTAGTTCATGTTGCCTCTGGTACTCATCTCTCTTCTCCTCTGCAGCTCGCTGGCGCTCACGCTCCTCATGGTCTGCCTCCCTCTGTTCTCGCTCTGCCTCATGGCATTCTCACTCTGCCTTCTTTTCTGCAGCTCACTGGTGCTCACGTTCCTCACAGTCTGCCTCCCTCTGTTCCCACTCTCTCTTCTCCTGGAACTCCAGCTCCATCCTGCGCAACTCAATTTGCAGCCTGAGTACTTCCAGATCCAGGATACTGGTGACCATTCCTTGCTGCTGTGGCCCTTCATTGACAGTGGCCCTGTTGCCCTCCTCATCAGATCTGGACACTGAACTGACCACTAGCCCTGCTACATTAAAGGTTTGGTCCTTTTCAGTCATGGTCTGTGACTCACTGCTCTGGGTATCTGCTACCATCAGGGCATCTATGGGGTTCTGCTTGCTGGCTTTCACTGCAAACGGGACTCCTCTGTCCCCAAACAACTGCTTTAAGGAATCTACAGTGTGCCTGCTGTAGTCAGAAGCCATCTTCTTCCTTCACTACTACTACTCTGACTTGCACTTTAGAAAAAAAAATAAAATGGGTAGGAATGTGACTGTATGCCAAGTGATATAGTTCTATTTCCTTTTTAAAAATTAATCACTGCCTTTTTCTTTCTTTGCAAGTAAGCTTATGGTCTCAGCTGACACACTGAACAATAAAAGCTTGTGATACCAAAATTATCCGCACCACTGCCAACCAATCTGTCACAAACCCACTCAGCAGGTCAGCCCTCTACTCCCAAAGTGCCAACCTCCGAGCGCAGTTTTGTGAACTGTTAACAGAACAAGGTAACCTTCTTGTCTATTTTTGTGGATTCAAATCAACCTTTTGTCTCAAGTTCTGGAGGGATTCAAACTGTGAACCTCTTGTTAGCATACCCAATGTAGAGGCTCAGATAATTCTGTCTTCAGGGGGCCAGATATCTTTGCCTATGGGCACCCAACCAGGTGTACAGAAATGCACCCTTAAAAACTGTAATAAAAGACCTCAGATTTAAAACACTTACCTTTTTCCAGTCTGGTATCACCATTCAAGCTTATGTAAAGTGTCTGCTTTAACCATATATATACTCTGCAAGTAAGCTCTAAAAATAGAGTTTTACTACAATAGATAAAAAATATGTAACACATAAAATACAGAACTATTACGTCACAAGACATACAAATCTCTTAAAACAGATTTTAACAGTGCAATACCTACTACAGTAATTAGATTTGTCCCTCTCTCTAAATATCTGCTTAAAGTGCTCACAGATGTTTCTTTGTCAGAGTCTAGATAGAAGTGTCGCTGAAGGAAAACAGAACAATGTTTAAAAGCTGGTTTTCCCCACCTATTTGCATGAGGTCACCTAGCTCCTCCCTGTCAGAATATATAAATATATACATACATATATATATATATATATATATATATATATATATATATATATATATATATATATATAAACAGGATGTCTTTTCAAGTATTAAATTCTGCAACCTCAGCATAACTCATGTTCTTCAAATGACTCTCTTTGATCAGGGCCCGAAAAGCTTGCTGGTGGACCAGGGAGGTCCAGGAGGTGGTGCGGGGAAAGAAGGCAGCCTATAGGCAATTCAAGTGCTCAAGGAGTGAAAGGGATCGAGGGGAGTATGAGCTGATGGCTAGAAGGGCCACTAGGGTGGTGAGAGCGGAGCAGAACCTGGCCAGGGAAATTAGGAGAGGGAACAAGGGGTTCTTTAGATACACTGGGGAAAAATGAAGGGTGAAGGGGCAGATTAGCAGGATTAAATCAGGGGAGAGATGGGCACAAGACCCGGGGGAGCAGGCTGAGGTACTAAATGAGTACTTCACCTCACTTTTCACCAAGGAAAATGGGTGTGCTGCATCATACATGGGAGGAGACAGAGATACTGAGGAGGGGGGACCCTTACCGATCAGCGGGTCTGGGGAGGGGAGGCATCACTGGCAGGAGGGGAGGGCTAAGCAGGGAGAAGAGGTACGGAAGTGAAATCACAGCAGAAAGAGCGAGGAAACCTCAGCTCCCTTAAGATGGAGAAAGCACGGGGCCGGATAAATTACATCCCAGAGTGCTGAAGGAACTGCGGATGTCCTGGCGAAACCCCTGGTGGAGCTTTTCACCATCTCTCTGAGGGACAGGGTGGGTGCCCCAGGACTGGAAGGTGGCATATAGTGCCTATCTACAAGGGGGATCAAGGGAGGTGGCAGGGAACTACAGGCCTGTCAGCCTGACATCGGTGGTGGGCAAGGTGATGGAGGGCATTGTCAAGGAGAGGCTGGGGGGACCTGAAAAGTCAGAGTGCCTGGACGATGACAGCATGGATTCATCCAGGGAAATCATGTCAGATAAACCTTGTGGAGTTCTATGACTGGGTGCGAGTGCCTTGGACCTGGGTAGACCAGTGGATGTCCTCTTTCTAGACTTCAGCAAGGCATTTGACTCTGTTCCTCACATGGGCCTGTTGGATAAGCTGGGAGAAATGGGGGTGGGGAACCAGATGATCAGATGGATAGGCAATTGGCTCCAGGACTGGACCCAGAGGGTCGTAGTTGGCGGGATAGTCTCATCCCCAAGGAGGGTCATTAGTGGGGTCCCACAGGGATCAGTCCTTGGGCCCCTCCTGTTCAATGCCTATGTCTCTGACATAAGGACAGGAATCAGGAGTGAGATGAGTCTCTTTGCGGATGACTCAAAACTGGGGGCGGTGGTGGATGGGAAGGAGGGGGGGTGGCACTGTAGGGGGACCTGGAGGCTCTGGAAAGATGGTCTAGAAAGTGGAAGCTGAGGTTCAATGCAGGGAAATGCAAGGTACCCCACCTGGGGGCCAGAAACCCGAGCCAAGTGTACACCCTTGGGATAAAATGCTACAAGTCTCCATGGCTGAGAGGGACCTGGGGGTGGTGGTGGATGTCAAGATGAACAACTCAGAGACTTGTAGGAGGGCAGCAGACAAGGCCAACAGGATGCTGGGATGCATCGCCAGGGGATCACCTCCAGAAGGAGGGAAGTGATACTCCCTCTGTATAACTGCTTGGTGAGGCCGCACCTTGAGTACTGCTTGCAGTTTTGGAGGCCACACTTAAAGAGGGACATTAACCTCCTGGAGAGGGTCCAGAGGAGGGCAACCAAAATGATTTGGGGCTTGGGGGACAGGACCTATGAGGAGAGGCTCGAAGAGCTAAATATGTACACATTGGAAGAGAGAAGGGACCGGGGGGACATGATAGAGGTCTTCAGGTACATGAAGAGGGTAAATAGGGGAGGAACAGTCAGGGTGCTTTGAAGGAAGGAGGAGGGGACACTAGAGGGCACGGGTGGAAGCTGGGGGGGAAGATTCAGGGGAGAAAGGCGGAAGTGCTACTTCACTGAGAGGGTGGTGGAGCCATGGAATGCGCTGCCTAGGGGGCTGGTAAAGGCAGAGACAGGGAGGGGTTCAAGAGGGGGTGGGACAGGTACAGGGGAAGGGTTTTGGAAGCAAAATCCAATGCAGCAAGAATATCCGGAACTGGGAAGGGAGAAGCCAGAGAAGGCGAGGAGGGCAGCAAGGTCAGCACCCAGGGTGGGGGCTGACCAAACGAGCAGACACAAAAGACCATTAGGCCTATTCTGCTGGCATTTTAGTATGTTAGTATGATCTTATGATAAGGTTCCCACTTCCAGGACATGAAAGCATCTTTTATGACTTCGCACTAAAACGTCACAATCTGTTCTTCTTCCTCTAAGCGTTATCAAAGTTTATGATCTTCCCTCTTAGCAACTACAGCTATAATTAACTAAGTTAAAGTCTGTAATTAACTTCGGGCCTTCCAGGTAACACTTTGTATCTAAAACCAGTGTGTGTGTGTGTGTGTGTGTGTGTGTGTGTGTGTGTGTGTGTGTGATCGCAGATGCTGTTTCAGCATTTTCTCACGAGAGACAGTCCAGGCACATTTCCATATTACAAAAAATGATACAGCACTCAGAACTGGCTGTCCATGTCACAGTGCCAGCTTCTTTAATCAATGAAGTAGAAAAAGGGAAGTGGTTATCCCTCTATACAGACAGTTGGTGAGACCCCATCTGGAGTACTGTGTGCAGTTTTGGAGACTCATCCACGCAAGGACATAGACAGGATGGAAGCAGTCCAGAGGAGGGCAACTAAAATGGTGCAGGGTCTGCAGCAGAAACCATATGAAGAGAGACTGAGAGAGCTTAATATGTATACTCTTGATGAAAGGAGGGACGGGGGGACATGATAGAAACATTCAAGTACCTCAAGGGAATCAACCAAGTCCAGGAGGGTAGCATCTTTCAGAAAAAGAGATGTGTAAGAACAAGTGGGCACAATTTAAATATAGAGGGGGGACGGCTCAGCGGTAATGTGAGGAAATTTCTTTTCATGGAGAGAGTGGTGGATACATGGAACAGCCTTCCTGTGGAGGTCATTGGGTCTAAAACAGTGGGGGAATTCAAACATGCATGGGACAGACACAAGGCAATAATAGTGGGGGGTTGCAGGAAGTAGGCTGTTGGTTAACTAGAATCTGCAGCTTATCCAGTAGGTAGGGAAATGGGCAGACTGGGTGGGCCAAGTGGTCCTTAGATGAGGTCTCCAAAACTGCACACAGTACTCCAGATGGGGTCTCACCAACTGTCTGTACAGAGGGATAACCACTTCCCTTTTTCTACTTGTGATGCCCCTTCCTATGCATCCCAGTATCCCCCTGGCTCTCCTCACTGACTTCTCACATTGCTTACCCACCTTTAGGTCATCTGATATGACTACCCCCAGGTCCCTTTCCATTTTTGTTGTTGTTAGTACCTCCCCTGCTGTTGTGTACTCTTCTCCTGGGTTTTTGTTTCCCAGGTGCATTACTTTGCACTTCTTTGTGTTGAATCTAAGTTGCCACATGTCTGACCATTCCTCCAACCTTGTCAAGTCCCTTCTCATCTTTTCTACACCCCTTGTGTATCAACTCTGTTACAGATCTTTGTGTCATCTGCAAAGAGGCATACCTTTCCCTCCAGACCCTCTGCAATGTCACCTATAAAGATGTTAAAGAGGACTGGACCCAGTACTGAGCCCTGAGGTACTCCACTAGTAACCCCCCTTTCTTCGGAATGTGTTCCATTCACTATTACCTTCTGTGTCCTGTTGTGCAGCCAGTTTGCTACCCAGGCTACCACCCTGGGACCCACTCTCAGGCTGGCTAACTTGATTATTAATCTTTTGTGTGAGACTGTGTCAAATGCCTTGCTAAAGTCTAGGTAGGCCATATCCATAGCCCCTCCCTGGTCTATTACTTTAGTCACCCAGTCGAAGAAATCAATTAGATTCGTCTGACATGACCTTCCTGCTGTAAATCCATGCTGCTTTGGGTCCTGTGCCCCGCTAGCCTCTAGGTACTCAACAATTCTTTCTTTCAGAAGTGATTCCATCATTTTCCCTACCACTGAGGTCAAACTTACAGGTCTGTAGTTTCCCGCTTCTGCCTTGCTCCCTCTTTTGTGAGAGAAATCACATCTGCCCTCCTCCAGTCCTCAGATACCACCCCATCCTGCCATGATCTGTTAAAAAGCGTGGTCAGTGGTGTCACTAGGTCCTCCCTTAGTTCTTTTAGGATTCTGGGGTGAATCCCATCAGGCCCTATTGCTTTGTCCACCTTGAGTTTTAGGAGTTCTTTCAGGACTCTTTCTTCTGTGAATGGACTGGTGTCAACCCCTCCCAGAGTGCTTCTATTGTCTGGTTTAGGTAACTCCTCCTCATCTTCTTTTGTGAATACTGAGCAAAAGTATTCATTCAGTATCTCTGCCTTTTCACTGTCTCCCTCTGCCCACCTCCCCTCTCCTTTATTAATCTTCACTATCCCTCCTTTAACCTTTCTATGCTCCCTAATGTACCTATAAAAGGTTTTATCCCCCTTCTTAACTGAGTTGACTATTTTTTCTTCGGTTTGGGCCTTTGCTAGTCTGACTGCCTTCCCCACTTCTTTCTGCTTTAATTGATACAGTTCCCTGTCATGCTCTTTCTGTGATTCCTTATACTTTTTGAATGCAACCTTTTTCTCCTTAACCTTCCCTGCCACCTCGTTTGAAAACCATAGCGGTTTTTTACTCCGCTTTGTTTTCTTTATTTGCTTCACACAAAGGCTTGTTGCCTCCATGATCGCAGTTTTGATTTTTCTGCATTGTTCTTCCACCCCTCCTTTTTGGTCATTTGATTGTGCATTTTTCAGGTATTCACTCATTTTGCCAAAGTCAGCTCTTCTAAAGTCCAGTATCCTTGTTTTTGTATGGCTTATCTCCATGGTTGTGCTCATTGTGAAGCACACTGTGCAGTGGTCGCTTGTTCCCAGATGTCTACTGACTTCTAAATTTGTGATCCTCTCTCCATTTGAGTACCAGGTCTAATATTGCTCCTTCAGTGGGTTTCCAACACAAGCTGTCTAAGGCCTGCCCCCTGCAAGGCATCGAGAATGACCCTGCTCTTGGATGTGGCTGCAGTACCTGTTATCCAGTTAACATCTGGCATATTCAGGTCCCCCATCAACAGTATCTCCCCTTTTTCAGCCATTACCTTCTGTGTCCTGTTGTGCAGCCAGTTTGCAACCCAGGCTACCACCCTGGGACCCACTCCCAAGCTGGCTAACTTGATTATTAATCTTTTGTGCGGGACTGTGTCAAATGCCTTGCTAAAGTCTAGGTAGGCCATATCCACAGCCCCTCCCTGGTCTATTACTTTGGTCACCCAGTCAAAGAAATCTATTAGATTCATCTGACATGACCTTCCTGCTGTAAATCCATGCTGCTTTGGGTCCTGTGCCCCCGCTGGCCTCTAGGTACTCAACAATTCTTTCTTTCAGAAGTGATTCCATCATTTTCCCTACCACTGAGATCAAACTTACAGGTCTGTAGTTTCCTGCTTCTGCCTTGCTCCCACTTTTGTGAAGGGGAATCACATCTGCCCTCCTCCAGTCCTCAGGTACCACCCCATTCTCCCATGATTTGTTAAAAAGTGTGGTCAGTGGTGTCACTAGGTCCTCCCTTACTTCTTTTAGGATTCTGGGGTGAATCCCATCAGGCCCCTCCTGATAACCTGCAACCAGTTCATTCAGATCCTCACACTCTTAACACACTCCAGCTGAATTTCGGTTGCACCAGTCCTTAACTCAGATGAACTTCCTGGGACTTCTCAGACCCCTTCTTCTAATGGCTCTCTTGTGAACATTCCTGTGTACCAGATCAAGAAGATTCTTCACAAGAAGTTAATCAACTCATCCTGGACCTATAGAGTCAAATGGTGTGATTTTGACAGTTCACAGAATTCTTGGATTGCTTTTGCAGACCTTACCCTGTCCTGTCATGAAGTGGTTCGGGTAGCTGATAACACTATTCCTACTGAATGGAAAAGTCTGTTCAACTGGACTCTGTCTTTCTTAAGACTAATTTTTCTATTACCCATGGTATTCCATCTGTGCTCAGTTATTCTTCTGCAGTAAATGTCCTAATACACATGTATCTTTGTATACATTTTGCTAAGTGGTATGCATAAACTGCATTAGTTGTTTTTCTCTACAGCAATGTTTTCTTCAAAAGGACAGTAACAGTACATGTTTTCATGTTCTCTAACAGTTTATTGAAAATGTTATATATTGTAGTTCTGGGTGGTCTCCAGCTGTTATTCTTTCCCCTCTTTTTCCTTCTCCCTCCCCTGTACTGTGGCTCTTGTCGCTCTGACCAAGCTTCGGGTCACTATGGTGTTCCCCCCCTCCTCTGGTACTACTCTGACTGACTGGCCATCATTGTAGTCCAGATCCTTTCTGACCCCTTCCCAGCAGTGGATCAATCCTATGGTCAGGTTGTGTCATGGAATACTTGATATTTCTTAACTGTTTTCATGTTTTATACCATTACATTATTGCTTGTTCAAGTGGTGCTTACATTCATGACCCTGGGGGTGAGGTGAAGTACACAATCAAGCATGGGACTTAATGTTTAGCTGCCACCCCACAGAACATCCATTGTTGATACAAAATGTTGTACTATCGGGAAGTGCCATGGTACTTCAGGGACTGTCTGGGAAACCCTTCAGTCTGAGGTATATCCTCATGGTGTGCACAAGTCTGTGAAGAATAAACATTTTCTACTTTCATTTTATGCATCTCACTCAGTGATTCGCATGGTCCAGCAAGACAGTGTTTGCCAGTACAGTGAGAGATGGGCATGGCGGACCTGAAGAGAAGGAAAGGGTCCTAGTAGCAGACCAACACCAAAATGCCACACCCCAGTCTGCTGACAAACCTCAAGTTCAGTGAAACAACTAAGCATCTGTGAAATAGAAAGTGACTGTACAGATGACTCCTGCTAGAGAACTGTTAAAACAAACCACAAGCCAGTTATTAACTGTATGTATCTATGCTACTGAATTAGAACACCTGGCAATTCAGCCTGCTAAATTCAGCCCGAGTCAATTCAGCCCGGTGAATTCAGCCCCATGGCAATTCAACCCGAGTCAGTTCAGCTCCTATGTCAATTCAGCCCCAGCCAATTAAATCCGAGTCAATTCAGCTCCTGTGTCAATTCAATTCCCATGTCAATTCAGCCCCACATCAGTTCAGCTGCTCTGTCAATACAGCCCGTATGTCAATTCAGCTCTTGTGTAAATTCAGCTCCTTTTGGTTCTGCACTAGAATAAACATAACTAACAACATATGTAAACATATTTAAGCTTTATTAATTGCATTAAAACATGTTTTTTTGTAATTAAGTACACTTTATTGAAAATGTTAATTTGCACATACAGTACACGAAGTAAACACCAATCGCATACACTAGACAGAAAAACAAAAGAACAGAACACAAATAAGCCTAAACATAACCTTCTAACCCACACAGCACTCAAATCACCCCCCGACTAACCCACCCCGACCCTCATGTGCACATTCCAGCAGCTCCAGGTGTGAATACTAGAATGGACAGTGACTAAGGATATAACTACCATTTGGGTTTTTTGCTTAATGGTGGGAAGGGCGGAGTACTCTCCCAACAGATAAAAGTCCTCTGTAAAAAAAGGAGAAAAGGCTGAAGAGTGGAGCATTAAAACATATTGAGAGAACTGTAAGCATCCATTAAGTTAAAACATGAAATTATGTGCAAGTCCTCTCAGGAACTCCACTATTTCCGTTGCATGGTGTTCTGTAACAATGAGCTGAATTCTTTCAGCAGAGTTCTTGTACACTTTCTTAGGTTCTTGTGGTGGGTGGCCAGCAATGTACTGCTCCATTATAGTCTCTGTCAGGCTCTGTTCTTTTTTCATAACGTCGATAAGTTTCCATATTGTGGGGTGATCAGAACTTAGGAGGCTCACAAAACTGTTATGCCATCCTTCAAAGGTATTGTTTGTCCTTGGGATGCCTTGGTTAGTTGCATCATTGTAGTTCCACTGGCTGTGAAGAAATCTGGGCCGTCGTCGTCTTTGTATTCTGTCCATCCTCCCCAACCAAACATTTCAAGACACTTTTCATAGATGAGCTAAAGGTGGCCAAACAATGTGCCAAGGCTGTGGGGAGAGCCAGTGGGGTACTGGGCTGCATAGGGAGAGCTATCACCAGCAGAAGATTATCACCAGATCCCTTACCTGTTTGGTGGCCATCAGTATCTCCCCCCCCAATCATGTTTATTTATTTGTTTTGTTTTGTTTATTTATACCGGTTAGTCCATGGGCCAGACGACCCGTTTACAAGGTCGACCGGTGTGCAAAATAGCAAAATACAAATAATATCACGGTATTTGAAATACAAACAATTTATACAAATATATAAAAAAGCAATAGCATAGTACACATATAAATAATGTCATGGGGGCTTAACAAAAACATGAAATAATGTCAAGTAATCTACCTAAAGCATTCACATACTTCATTCATATTCAACAATGTCCTTAAACTATTTTTAAACCCAAGGATAGATATTCACATGCAGTCAAATTGGCTCATAATGGAATTAAAACATTTTGGTAACTGATAGAGTAAGGACCTCTGCAATAAAGCAGTTTTCATCTTTGGTATATGAAAATATGAGATACCAGATTTTTTGGTGTCAAAAAGATTAACATATTTTTGAAAAATTTGGTAAAATGATCCAGGTACTTTCCCCACAACAATTCTTTTTGCTAATATACTCACAGTGTATTCAAAGTGAGTTCTGCCGATCCACCCTACTCTCCTCAGCCGGCAATCCTAGGAGCTATTGGCAGAACATTAGAAGCACGCGGTTGGGGGCTCTGCAAGATCTCAAGTCACAGACTTGCTCATTGACAGGGCTAGCTGCAATAACCCACACACAATTGCTAATACCCTCAACACTATGTTCTAAGCACAGCACCCCCTTCCCAGCTTACTCCCCCCAAGTCCCCAAACTCTCAACCACCCGAGCCCAAGTCCCCTATCACCCCTCGACTTGGCCCTGAGACCCGACCCTCCTTCTTCCTACAACAGGTATCTACCACACAGACCCAGAGGCTGCTTGCTAGCCTCTCCCCTCATACTGGAGCAGGGCATGACAGCCTCGAGCCAAAGCTGCTCAAGCTAGGAGCTCACCTTCTCGCCAGGCCCGTAACGCATATATTCAATTCTTCTCTAACCACTGGTGTCATCCCAGATGTATGGAAAGTGGCCAAGATTACCCCTGTTCTTAAACAAGGAAACCACAAAGACCCCCCTGAACTACCAACCTATAGCTATCCTGTTGGCCGCCTCCAAAATTCTGGAGAAAGTTGTGGCCTCTCAGCTAACTGAGTACCTACAGGAACCCAACCTCCTCTCTCTGGCCCAACATGGGTTCAGGAAGGGACACAGCATGACTACCGCCCTCGCTGTAGTCACCTCACAGATCAGAACTGCAACTGACCAGGGCTACCTCACTGGAGCGATCTTCGTGGATCTGTCCAAAGCCTTCGACAGGGTAGATCACTCCCTCCTTAGCTCCACTCTTCTCTCCCTTGGACTCTCAAACTCCACCCATGCCTGGTTCCTCAATTACCTTACTGGTAGGAAGCAATACACCAACATTAACTGGACTCTCTCCAACCCCACCACCGTGCAATGTGGAGTCCCACAGGGATCTGTCCTCGGTCCGATGCTCTTCTCCCTTTTCATCAATGAGCTACCCTCTGTCACCAGCCATGGGCTTACCACCCTGTATGCCGATGACCTTGTCATTTTGGACAGCTCACGTGACATTGACACCGTCAATTCCCAATTAAACTCCGACTTCAAGCGGATCCAATCATGGCTGGTGGAACACAAGCTTACCACCAATCTTAAGAAAACCCAGGCTATGCTCTTCAGCTCCCTGAACAAAACAAAATCCAGCTCTGCCCCCCTACTAATCTACAGGGCTGATGGCGTGCCCCTGCAGATGGTGGCCACTGTCAAATACCTGGGCATCACTCTGGACCCTCAGCTGGATCTCTCCTTGCACATCTGTAATGTCTGCAAGTCTACAAGCATCAAACTTGGTCTCACCTACAGAGCCAAAAACTGCCTGACCCCGGCTGCTCGGGTGGCCCTAGCTAGGGGTGTTCTCCTCCCCTCTCTCTGCTATGGGCTAGTGACCTTTGCCTCCCTGCCAAAATCCAGCCTCTCAAAATGGGACACGGCCTACAACAGCATCTGCCACTTTGCGCTATCTGCCCCACCCCTGACTCACCGCTGCAACCTCTACACACACCTCAAGTGGCTCCCTCCCGAGAAACATCGCACCTTTGTAGTAGGGAACTTCATTGACCGCATTGTAAGATCAGCCACCCCTGCTGCTCTCGCCCTTCCTCTCAACCCTGACACCTCTTCCTACCACCTTAGGTCAAGCACGACACTCAACTGTCCGGTTCCTAGGACACACACCCAAGCGGGTGATCGGGCCTTCACCAACCATGCCCCTAAACTATGGAATTCATTCCCAGCCCTTACTTGGTCCACCCCCTCCCATCCAAGCTTTAAAACTTCCCTTTGGAACTTCCTGAAGGGCTCCTCCACCTGTCTATGCACCTCGTAGCCCCCTGCACTATGAAGGCATGGGGGGGTCTCTACACCCCTTGGGGTCTACCGCACTTATTCTCCCGTCCACTGATCAAGTAATGGCTGCCCCCCTGTCCTACTTCCCGAACAAGGTCACCAGGCCCTCCCCTCATCAGCTCTTCCTAGGTCCCCCCACATGCAGGCACTTATTCAGCTTAACATATGACTGAACCTCTGTGTACTTGTCCCAACCCCTTTTGAGGACTGTCAACCACCTACCCAAATCTTTCTAAAGCGTACCATCTCCTTCTTGAGTGCCATATTGGTTTAGCCTGCTCTCCTGTTATATGTAAATCTTGACTCACTCATTGTTTTGTGTATGCTCTAGCTTATAACTCTCCCGGGTCACCTGTAACACCCCCCGGGTTCGTGACTTGTTACTGGTTGTCATTCTATTCCATCACCTGTTATCCCACTGTATGTAAGACTGATTTGTCACTGTACCTACCTACTTAAGTTTGTAACTCTCCCAGGTCGCACCTGAAAATAGGCACTTGGCTGTCTAGTGTGACTTACCCGGTCAACAAAAGCAAATAAATAAATAAATAAATATCTCTATTTAAAGGTTAGTATCTCTGCTGTTTTTAACAGCTGACAATGTTTTTTAAATGGTAACTGAGTAATAAACCTAGCAACTTGGTTAAGTAGGACTCTGCCATTTCCTAATAAACTGTCAGATGCAGAATGGTAGAAAATGAAACCATAATCTATAGCTGACAGTAGAAGACGTTGGGCTAACAATACCCTAGTGGCTGGTGTTAACAGTGTATTCACCTGATATAAAGCTCCTAACCTTTGATGTATTGTTTTTACAAGGTTATGAATGTGTGCTTCATAACTCACTTTGGAATCTACTGTCAGTCCTAAATATCTAAATTGATATTTGATCAACTTGTTCTATCCCTTCCCCTTTTATAGTGTATAAAGATAATTGAAGTTTTTGGTCTAATCTCATCCGGTGGCCATAAAATACCATGGACTTAGTCTTCTTTCCATTTAATATTAACTTGTGATCACTAAACCACTCTTGCACGGACAAGAAGTCTACAGTTAAATCATGTTATAACTGTTCAAATGTGAGGCCGCTCATGAGGATCACCACATGATCTGCATATAAACAAATCTGGGAATAATAACAAACTGTGGGAAGTAAATTAAAAAATAAATCAAAGAAAAGGGGACCCAAAACTGAACCCTGGGGAACACCCATAGAAATGGAAGCTGGGGAAGAGAGGCTACCATTGACCCTGGTGCACTGTATCCATTCTGATAAATAATTACCCCACCAATCAATAACATCCTGAGACATTCCCAGATGTGCAAGCTCCACTTTCAGTAGCTCATGATTTACCAGGTCGAAGGCCTTGGTGAGGTCCACATAAAAAGCAGCAGCGACATGACCTTTATCAAGTGCTAAGGGAACTGCAACAGTGAACCCCACCAAGACCATCGCCATACTATGCCCTTGATGAAAACCATGCTGGGCTGGTGTCAGGATGCCTGTGATGTACACCATCATCTGGTCAAAAACTATTTGCTCCAACACCTTTGATAATGGAGCTAAAAGTGAGATCGGTCTGTAGTTTTGTACAACTCATTGTTTACCAGTTTTCAATATGGGTACAACAGTAGCCTTTTTCCATCTTTTTGGAAACTTGGAAGAACATAATGAAAGATTAAAAATAATAGATGAAGGGTAACACAAAATGTATGCGGTGATCCTCGTGAGCAGAAAAACAACCTCATCCGCTCCCACTGAGGGGTGGGGGTTTAATATTGTGATTTACTTACAGACTTCTTCTGGTGACAAGTATCTAAAGTAAAACCTAGGTTGATTAACCACCAAGTCACTGCCTGACAACTTGTTATTATTTTTTACCTGGGTACTTTTTACATAACTAGCTAAATCTGTAAAGAACATATTAAATTCTTGGGCCATTTCCCGATTGCCAACTAACACCCCATAACTAATTTTTAAACACTGGATCTTAGTTGAGCATTTTTTGCCCATTAATTCATTGAGAATGTCCCATGTAGCTAATGCAGCTCGCCCTTCAAATTGCTTTTGCTTTACAAGATAGTAATCCCTCTTAAGCTTTCTAATCAGCCTTTTGCATTGATGTCTTGCTGTTTTATAAGCTATTTCATCATGACTTTCCCTAGATACACTAACCCTCTTCCATTTGGCATCTCGTTCTTTTAATTGATCAAGTAGTTCCATATTTACCCTTTGATGCTTGTTACCTCAAATTCTCATTTTTTTTAATGGAGCAAATATTTTACAGATATTCGCGAAAACAGTACAAAAATGTTTAAAGGCTGCATCTACATCTGAAATCTGTTCAAGAAAACTCCAATCCATATTTAATAAAGCAGTTCAAAATTTGTCAGAACCCAGTTTTTCAAGTTTCTAGTTAATATAAATACCGGGGGAACTTCCTTAATCTTCGAGCTCCAACTACAAAAGACAGGACTATGGTCACTGACCACAACTGCCAAGACTCCAGACTGTGTTATTCTTGATGTATCAGTGACCAGAATCCAGTCCAACAAGGAAGAATGTCTAGTTTTGTAATGAATTCTTGCAGGGGAATTAATGATTTGAGAATGTCTTAAGTTAACAATCAATTCCCTGTATTTTACCACATTTTTCCCTAACCAATTAATGTTCATATCCCCTAAAATTATTACTTCCCTATTTTTTGGCAATGAATCTTTGTAAATTGAATCAAGTTAAAGCCCTCTTCCTGATGATCGGGGGAGATTAAAGTACCATAAGTGACATGATTTCCCCCCCTCCCAGAATCAGTGACAATGTCAAATATTCACACATTGAGCCATCAACAAAAAATTGTCCTGTATAGAATTCAGATGATCCTTTACACAAAACAAGCATCCACCCCCTCTCTTGTGTTTTCTATCATTTCTGTGGATGCTATATATCCATCCAACCTAGTCATAGAATCAGGGATAGCCCTGGTTAACTAGGTTTCAGTTACTGCAATTATTTCAAATGGATTATTCATTGCCCATACATTAAAATTCTCCCATTTAGCCAGCAAACTCGGCACATTCATATGTGCAAAGTTAATAGCATGTTTAGATATGTTGTAGATTTATCATTCATTAAAGGCCCAGGATTCAGATGAACTGAGTCTGATAACAAAAGCAAAATGATAATATTTTCCTCCATACCAAAAAGGATTGCCTTTCCATTTTTGTAGGAGCTCAAGAAGACCAGCTAATAGATTGTACAACAACATTAAAAATACTAACTCACCCTTATCATTCATATACTTGAGGTACTCATTATTAGAAGCTGCCCCAAGATCAGTATAATTTTACTGGTGATATGTAGTAACTGAAAGGGCCAATTACCTACAGGAAGTAAGGAAGTTAAACCCTTTGGCATAAGGGGGTTCTTGATATTCTCAACCCCATCCTCCTTCACTAGTTTACACATAAAACATTTTCTTGTTAAAACAAATGAAAGGTGGACCAACAGCAGTAACATTTTGATTCTAAAATAAAAAGGTCCCATTATTAAACAATATTCCAAACCTTTTCAAATAACACACCTATAAATAAAAAGCAAATCCCTCAGGAGTGAGGCTGCCACTTCTTCAATCCAGTGAGAAAAATGAACAGTAGGCCTTAACCTTCAGAGTGGTGTTGCCATGTAGCCACCAAAACTAAGAACTCCAAAATAAATTCACCCCTGCCACAGGTGAAAAATACCTCGGTTTAAGTTCAAAGTTAATTGGGGGGATAACATCACTTCAACCAGTCTAACCTTTCACAATACTGACTCCGTTGTACAGATTAAAAATGCAATAAACCCCCTGGACTTACTAATATAAAGTGATATCTGCTCTACACATTATTTATTCTGAGTGGTGCTCGTGCCACTCGTGCTTGCTAATGCACACTGCGTGCAGTCTTATTGAGGGTAGCTCCACCTTCCAGATGAAATAATAGCTGCTGGTCTTTCCCCAGAGTCCAGACGCCAACAACAGAGTAAATTACCTAGCCAGTCACTTAAAGATGTACAAATAAGCAGCAGTTTCAGTCATACAAAAGCAGCAGTCTCAGTAAAGCAGAGCTGAAAAGTGCTGAAAGATGTTTCAGTCACTGGTCTCACCTGGTGTTGCATCTGAACAACAGATCAGATGTAAGTCTTCCCTGTATTCTGGTACCTGTGCATGATTTTGCACTTCTTTGCATTGAATCTTAGCTGCCATACTCTTGACCATTCCTCTAGTTTACCTAGATCCCTCCCAATTTTTGACACCCTCCCTCAGTGTCTACCCTGGTGAAGATCTTAGTGCCATCTGCAAAGAGGCTTACCTTTCCTTCCAGCCCCTCCACAAAGTCACTTTTGAAGACATTGAATAGAACTGGCACCAGAACTGATCCCTGTGGCACCCCACTGGTCACCCTCCTCCTTGGATTGAGCTCCATTTACCCGCACCCTTAACCAGTTTCTAACCCTGTTTACCACCTTGAGACCCATTCCCAGACTGCCTAGCTTGTTTATTAGCCTCTTATATGGAATGGTTTTAAAGGCCTTGCTCAAATCCAGGTAGGCAACATCCACTACTCCCCACCGATCTACTTCCCTAGTCACCCAGTCAAAGAAATTTATCAGATTTGTTTGGCATGACCTTCCCGCTGTGAATCCATGCTGCCTTGGATCCTGTGCTCTGCTAGACTCAAGATGTTCCACAATCCTTTCTTTTAGCAATGATTCCATTATTTTCCCCACCACCAAGGTCAGACTGACTGGTCTTTGGTTTTCAGCCTCCTCTCTGCTCCCACTTTACCACCAAGGTCAGGCTGACTGGTCTATAGTTTCTAGCCTCCTCCCTGCTCCAACCTTTGTGCATAGGGACTACACCTGCTCTCCTCCAGTCCTCTGAAACCACTCCTGTTTCCAGTGATTCATTGATCAGGGCTGCTAGTGGTGCTGCCAGCACCTCCCTAAGCTCCCTTAATAGTCTAGGATATACTCCATCTGGTCATATTGCCTTGTCCACTTTCAGTTTTGCAAATTCCTTTAGAACTCTCTCCTCTGTAAATGGACTGGCGTCCACCTCCCTTCCCTTATTGCTCCTGCCACTTAATTGTGGTCCATTACCTTCCCCCTCTTCTGTGAATACGGAACAAAAACATTTGTTCAGGATTGTTGCCTTTTCCAAGTCCCCTTACACACACTCCCATTCTTCCCCCTTAAGCCTTACAATCCCACCACTTGTCTTTCTCCTTTCACTAACGTACCTATAAAATGACTTATCCCCTTTCTTTACTGCCTGGGCTATTTTTTCCTCCATTTTTGCCTTTGTGCTCCTGATTGCCTGCCCTGCCTGCCTCTGCTTATCTAGATACACTACTCTGTTCTCCTCCTTCTGTGTTTTCTTGTACTTCCTGAAAGCCAACTTTTTTGCTCTTACCTTCCTGGCCACTTCCTTTGAGAACCATAGTGGTTTTCTTTTTCTCTTGCCTTTGTTTACTTGCCTTACACATAGGTTTGTTGCCTCCACTATGGTTCCTTTCAGATGGGCCCACTGTTCCTCAACCCCCCACAGTCCTCCCTTCCTGCTAGGGCTTTCCTGAGACACACTCCCAACCCTGCAAAGTCTGCCCTCCTGAAGTCCAGGACCCTCACTTTCATGTGGCTTGACTCTGTACTCATATTGAACCACACCGTATGATGATCACTGGACCCCAGGTGTCCACCCACCATGCCATCTGCAATTCTGCCCCCATTGTTGAGTATCAGGTCCAAAATTGCACCCTCATGGGTGGACTCTAGCACTAGCTACTTGATGCATGCCCCTTGCAGGGAGTCCTGTATGTCTCTGTTCCTGGCATAGGCTACACCTGAGATTCTCCAAACAACATCTGGCAGATGGAAGTCATCTACCTGCAGCACTTCCCCTTTTGGTCACCATCTTATGGATGTCTTCCACTAGAACCTTGTCCAACTGTTCCCCTTGTGCTGGAGGTCTGTAGATCATGCTTGTGCGAATACTGGTGCCATTGTCCATCTCTAGGGTGACCCACAGGGCCTCCTTCCCCCTTGCAATCCCTGTATCTCATTTGCTTTTATACATTCCCTGACATACAGAGCTACCCTCCTCCCTTGTTACCCTCCCTATCTTTCCTGAATAGAGTATAACCTGGTATAGCTACATCCCAGTCATTGTTCCTATTATACCATGTCTCGGTAACAGGGACAATGTCCAGGTCAGCCTCTGCCGTCAAGGCCACCAGGTCCAGGATTTTATTTCCCAGGCTGTGAGCATTCACACACATGGCCTTCCATATTTTGTTACTTCCCCTCCCGTCATCCCCCCTTTTATTCTAATGCCTTCACTCATTACCCCACCCCCTGCCTTTAATCCCATTTCTCCTCTTCTTCACCATTCTGCCTTTTCCTAGTTTAGTTCCCATTGGTGATTTGCCAATATTAAGGTCCCCCTTGCGGACTCCATTAACCTGTGTGGGTGGCAGCTTGATTCTCCCTGTTTCCTTCTGCCACCCCCCTTGGTTAGTTTAAATGCTTGCCAATGAAACTAGACTAGCTTTGGGGTTTGTCAGAATGAACTAGTAGGCTATGTGGAGGAGGGCAGCTTATGTTAAGGTAACTGGTCTTACAAGACATGAAATTAGTTGATTAAATTGAGCTAGTGTAAAGTGACAACAAATGTTGCTGCTTTTATTTTCATCGGGTAATGTTTATCCAGTCCTGGGCCAGTTACTGGTAAAGTATCAGATTTACCTTCTAAAAATCATTGTGTGTTAAAATTGGCACATGTTAACATTTGTAGCTTAACATCTAAATTTGATGAGTGTTTTTGGTTTGGGCTTGGAGTAATGAATTAGATTTTTTAACTGTATCAGAAATGTGTCTCTCCTTGAAACATTCTGACAGTGATGTTGTTCTACCTAATTATAATCGTTTGAGGAAAGACAGTGTGGGAACTGGGGATTTATGTTAAATCAATCCTGACTGCATTGCTAGATAAATTTGAACATACAGCTGAAATTGTGATATTTTTATCTGTTAAACTGGTCTTAGGTGGGAAAGAGAGCTTTTTGTTGCTCCCTTTTATTTTCTGCCAAGCAGTTCTGAGGATGGTATTTCTTTGTTAGAGACCTCTTGTGGATCTATAATCAATGCTATGGTCATTATTATTATGAGTGATGCTAATATTAACTGGTCCAGCAGTTCATCAGTAAAAATTATAAAGATAGGCTGGTCAGCCCACTGGCGCAGCGGTTGGATTTCTGCTTGTGACGCCAGCGACCCAGGTTCGGGAATGGACTCGGGTTGCTGGAGGGCCAGGGAGAAGGAAATGAGTGTCTGACGATGGCTCACCTTCTCGGGGGGAGGGTGGATACATGGATCGGCACCTGTTGATTCCTGGCGGAGGCTGGGAGTAAGGCAGGACGTTGGCCATAATACACTAAGGGGAGTGATAGATGTTGGCGTATGCATTGACGTCAGTGTCACGTCGCTTCCCAGGGGAGCAAAGTGGAAAAATGGTGCCAGGCCGATCGGGTGATGGCCCTCCAGAACCCTCACCACTGGGCTCCCGGACCTCCATATGCTGTCCCAGCAGCACCCCAGAATTGTTGGTTGGCTGCCAGGGCTGTTCTCCTATGGAGGTAAGAGATCCGCCCGGTGAAGGGATGCACCGGAGTTACTTGGGGTTGGCTGCAATATGGGGCGGTAGGGGTTGGAGAGTAGCCGCGGTGGGGAGTTCATGTGGGGGCCCGAAGGAGAGACCAGCCAGGTGTGGGGGAGGAGTATAAAAAAAAAAGATAGGGTAGAGGGGCTAGGTTTGACCCAATTAATAAAAGAAACCACACACGTCAATTATAAAATGGGTCAGAAACCCTCTTACACTGGATGTTCACCTTACGAGCTGGTAGAATTTTGGAAGCTGTCCCTTTTGCTGACTCAATGAGTGATCATAGCTAGGTGTTTTGTTCTTAGATAGCTACAAAGCCTCGCTTACCCCCTCTATATCCTGCTCCATTCATTGCAAGATTTAGATGTAACTCAATTCAGGAGGCAGGTGTCTGTCATTGATTGGTCTTATTTGATGGCAATACCTGATATTGATTCAATGTTGCATTTCATTTCTACTGAATTTCTGTCAGTCTGTGATAGATGTGCCACTTTAAGGAAGTTTAGGATTAAAAATAGAAATCAAAATTGCATTACAGCTGTAGTAATAAAATTGATGCAAGAGCAGGATAGGATATGGAGATGGTACAAAACACAAAAGTCATCTTCATTGTTAACTGAGTACAAAAGGCTACTTAATTCATCCAAGAGAGAGAGTTAGAAAGCTAAGGATGATTATTATGTAACTAAATAATTTGATGGAATTGGGTGGGTTAGTGAAAACTGGAAACTTTTAAATGAACTGATGGACAGGAATGAGCCTGGGTTGTCGGGGGTCAGCGGGGGGACAGAGAGGACATTGAGTAGGCTGCCGGCAGGCAGCTCCCCTCTATGGGGGGGTGTAAGAGGGCCTCTCAGTGTTTGACTGCCACCCAGTGGAGGCTACATGGCAGTGCCACCTCTGAAGAGCTCGGTGCTAGACCATGGGAAGGTAGATGGTGCTGGTCTGGAGCTGAGGCGTGCACGTGCACCTCCACGCACATGTGACGCTACTTCTGGGGCCCCAGGTAAAACCAAACAGAGGGGAGAAAAACACAGGTGGAAAATTGGGGGTCGCTGCACGATGAAGCCTCCAGGACTGCTCGGGAGTTCCACCGGGATGCGCATGGCACATGGAAGATCCCAAAAGACCCCAAGACAGATAAGGGTGGTAGAGGATAGCAGCGATCTGCCATGGTGGATAAAGAAAGTTGCAAAAAAAAAAAAATATATATATAGATATATATATAGATCTACCACTGGGCTCAGGTCTAGGCCCTCTTTTATTTAACGTATTTTTAAATGTGTTCCCTTTTTGAGTTAAATTTGTGCATGTTTTGCTTTCTGCAGATTTTATCATTTTATTTTCTTATGGTTCAATTGTTGATACATTATTTTCTGAATTTCAGTGTGATTTTCACTTGGTTTATTAATGATTAAGAGAATCAGGTTTACTGTTAAATTCTGCAAAGAAAAGTTGATGCATTTTGGTACAAAACAGAAACTAAAGCAATTTATTGGATGCAGCTGGAAATGTTATTGAAAAGGTTGATTTTTTTAAATATTTAGGTTTTTATTTACATTGTAACTCATTGTATAATTCTCATATTCATTTTGTTATAAAGACTGTTACTATTCGTGTTGGTTTATAGTGTCAGATTTGGAGATTATCTTTGGTTTCTAAGAAAGCTTTGATTCAGCCCTTGGTTTTGTCTGTTATTGATTATGATTTAGAAAGATGTACAGTAAGAACTCCAGCATTGCCCAGCATCTGTAAAAATGGAAAAACACACAGGGAGGAGTTCGCCCCAGAAAGTAAGCCTACTAAAGTAAGTACAGTTCCTGGAGATATGAGACTCACTCACCAAAAAGTCTTAAATAGTTTAATGTGTATTTAATCCATGACATAAGAGTACTGTATTCTAACCAGCTAACATTTTGAGGAATGATCCTTTTCTTCAGTGCTTTTACCGTTACTAAAAAAATTAATTAAAACTATATTTTACCTTAACATTTTGATGTGCATTCATTTTATTACCTTTTCACTGTTAAATACATCATTTTGTTTATAAAACCCTTAGCCTCACTCACAGTGCACTAAGAAACAAACATTTCTACATGTAAAGGACTCTATTTTTTTATCATTTTCATATACATATAGCAGTCTTTATATCGGTTAAAAACCTTTAAAAATCATGATAGATCTTATTCAAAACCCTACCTGTTCATATGGACCTGTTATGCTCCCATTCATCATATTAATACTTGTCTTTGACATATGTCCGCACAGGGGTTGTATACAGACTCCCTTCTCAGGGGGAGAAAATGGACAAGGAAATGATAGAAAGTATACTTAGTATGGCAGAAAAAGGGGAGATATTGCTGATGGGTGATCTGCATATGCCAGATGTTAACTGGAGTGCAGTTGCAGCAGCCACTTCTAAGAGTGGGGTTATTCTAGATGCCCTACAGGGGGCATGCCTTAGACAACTAGTATTGGAGCCCACTCGAGAGGGAACAATCTTAGTCCTGGTTCTCACAAATGGAGATGAAGAGGATCACAGATGTAGAGTGGGTAGCCATCTGGGAACTAGCGACCATCCGAACAGTATGGTTCACAATAAACACAGCAATAGAGTCAAGCCATACAAAGACAAAGGTACTGGATTTTAGGAGGGCTGACTTTGTCAAAATGGTGAGTGCCTAAGGAATGCACTAGCAAATGGGCAGGAAGGAGGGTGGAAGAACAATGGGGAATAATAAAACTGCCATCACAGAGGTAACAAGCCTTTGTGTAAAGCAAATAAACAAAATGAAAGCGAGGTAGAAACCACTATGGTTTTCAAAGGAAGTGGCAGTGAAGGTTCAAGAGAAAAAGAAAGCATTCAGGAAGTACAAGGAATCACAGAAGGAACAGGACAGAGAATTGTATCAGTTAAAGCAAAAGGTAGCTGGGAAGGCAGTCAGAACAGCAAAGGCCCAAACCGAGGAAAAGATAGCCAACTCAGTTAAGAAGGGGGATAAAACCTTTTATAGGTACATCAGGGAGCGAAGGAAGACCAAGGGAGGGATAGTGAGGCTTAATAAAGGGAGGGAGGGTGGGCAGAGGTGACTGTGAAAAGGCAGAGATACTAAACAAATATTTTTGCTCAGTATTTACAAAGGAAGAGGGAGGTACCTAAAACAAACAGTAGAAACACTCTGGATACAGAAGTTGATACGGCCCATTTACAGAAGAAAGGGTTCTGAAAGAACTCTTAAAACTGAAGGTGGACAAAGCAATGGGGCCGATGGATTCATCCCAGAATTCTAAAAGAACTAAGGGTAGAACTAGTGACACCACTGACTACCCTCTTTAACAAATCATGGGAGGATGGGGTGGTACCCGAGGACTGGAGGAGGGCAGATGTGATTCCCCTTCACAAAAGTGGGAGCAAGGCAGAAGCAGAAACTACAGACCTGTTAGTTTAACCTCAGTGGTAGGAAAATGATGGAATCACTTCTGAAGGAAAGAATTGTTAAGTATCTAGAGGCCAGAGGGCACAGGACCCAAGGCAGCATGGATTCACAGCGGGAAGGTCATGCCAGACAAATCTGATAGATTTCTTTGACTGGGTGACCAAAGTAGTTGATCAGGGAGGGCTGTGGACATGGCCTACTAGACTTTAACAAGGCATTTGACACAGTCCACACAAAAGATTAATATACAAGTTAGCCAGCCTGGGAGTGGGTCCCAAGATAACAGCCTGGGTAAAGAATTGGCTGGAGAATAGGTCACAGAGAGTAATAGTAAATGAGTCCACTCTGAAAAAGGGGGTTAGTAGTGGGGTACACGAGGTTCAGTATTAGGACGGTCCTCTTCAATGTCTTTATAAGCGACATTGCAGAGGGACTGGAAGGAAAAGTATTTCTCTTTGCAGATGACACAAAGATCTGCAACAGAGTTGATGCACAAGGTGGAGTGGAAAGGATGAGAAGGGACTTGGCAAGGTTAGAGGAATGGTCAAATGTATGGCAGCTTAGATTCAATGCTAAGAAGTGCAAGGTAATGCACCTGGGAAACAAAAACCCAGGGGAAGAGTACACAATGGGGGTGAGCTACTAACAACAACAAAAATGGAAAGGGACCTGGGGGTAGTCATATCAGATGACCTAAAGGTGGGCAAGCAATGTGAGAGGGCAGCAAGGAGGGCTGGGGGAAACTGGGATGCATAGGAAGAGGCATCACCAGTGAAAACAGGAAGTTATTATCCCTCTGTACAGACAGCTAGTGAGACCCCATCTGGAGTACTGCGTGCAGTTCTGGAGACAATCTCCATAAAGACATAGAACAGGATGGAAGCTGTCCAGAGGGGCAACTAAAATGGTGCAGGATCTGCACGGAAGACATATGAAGAGACTTAGAGCTTAAATATGTATAGCCTCAAGGAAAGGAGGAGAGAGGGAGACCTGATAGAAACTTTCAAGTACCTCAAGGGAATCAACAAAGTCCAAGAGGGTAGCATCTTTCAAAAAAAGAGGTGTGCAAGAACAAGGCGCACAATTTGAAGATAGAAGGGCGGCTCAGAGGTAATTTAAGGAAGTATTTTTTCACAGAGAGGGTTGTGGATGTATGGAACGGCCTTCCAGAGGAGGTTGTGGAGTCAAAAACAGTGGTGGAATTCAAGCATGCATGGGACAGTCATAAGGCAATTCTAGGGGGTGGGGGTAGGAAGAAGTAGGCTGCTGGTTAACTAGGACCTGCAGCTTATCCATCAGGTAGGGAAATGGGCAGACTGGGTGGGCCAAGCGGTCCTTATCTGCCTCAAATTCTATGTTTCTATGTTTCTACAAACAAAACAAAGTCTGGTCAGAGCCAATATGGCTGTGGAGAGCTTTTAGGAGTGGCAAGAGCATTGAGAAAAGAATATGCGGTGCTCTCGCCACACCGGGAATCAGCCTGCCACCTACTAAACGATGGGATGTAGCATAGCTGAAGCAGCTACAGCAAGAGAAGGTGGGGATGTGACTGATGTCTGTATAAGACATTTATGAGATCGCATCTGGAATACTGCATCTAGATCTGGAGGCCCCAACTGAGAAAAAAAACATAGACAAGGTGGAGGTGGTGCAGTGGAGGGGCAACTACAATGATGCAGGGCAAATGGGATAAGACCTATGAGGAAAGACTAGCCAAGCTGATATTTAAAATATTTATTTCATTTGGGTAAAGCATTTAAACCATGTTATATATTGAATTTTAACAAGATATGCCAGTTGAGATTCGATATATGATATATCGAATCTCAACTGGCATATCCTGTAAAATATCATTTACAGTGTGGTCATGCTTTTACCCATTATTTCTAACGAATTTGCATAATGCAGATCTGCTGGGAGGCAGTTTCACTGCAGTCTTCCTTTTACGTATTTTTACAATGTGTTTTCCTAGAATATGCCTGCTGATTGCTATATTCTTTATTTAGCCTGGATAGTTCACAGATGACGTGGCATCTTATTTTCAGTGGGGCTTTGTATCTACACAATATTATGCTGCATTGTGTAAAATCAGAACACTGTGAAAACAATATTTTACATCCGGACTAGGCTACCCTGGATAAATACATTATAAAAAGGGTAAAATTATGACGACACTGAAAACAAGACATTGCATCTAATCTGGGACATCCTGAGTAAATACAGTACAAAAATGTGTAAAATGAAGATCCCAATGAAAATGAGATGTACGCATCTCCCTGGTGCTATCCAGGATACAAAATATAGGATGAGAAATATTTAAAGGAAATCTACTGTAAACTGAACTTCACTGTGTTCCCCATAACCAAGACAGACACAAACAGTTTCTTTATTGTTTTACAACATATTAGATTGCAATATTTATTTTGAATGTTGTGGCCATGAGGATGCTGTGTGTGTGTGTGTGTGTGTGTGTGTGTGTGTGTGTGTGTGTGTGTGTGGTGTGTGGTGTGTGTGTGTTCCCTGTACATAATAAACTATGTCTGAGACAGTACTTATCAGATAGTGTATTAAGAGGTTAAAAAAGCATTGAATCTAAACTGGCATATCCTGTAAAATATCATTTACAGTGTGGTCATTCTTTTACCCATTATTTCTAATAAACTTGCACAATGCAGATCTGCTGAGAGGCAGTTTCAATGCGGTCTTCTTTTTATACATTTTTACAATGTGTTTTCCTAGAATATGCCTGCTGATTGCTATATACTGTATTTAGCCTGGATAGCTCACAGAAGATGTGGCATCTTATTTTCAGTAGGGCTCTATGCCTACACATTATTATGCTGCATTGCATAAAATCAGAACATGCTGAAAACAATATTTTACATCTGAACTAGGCTACCCTGAATAAAAACGTGATAAACATGGTAAAATCATGACCCTACTGAAAACAAGATATTGCATCTAATCTGGGACATCCTGACTAAATACAGTGCAAAAATGTGTAAAATGATGCTCCCTGTGAGAATGAGATGTAGCATTGCCCCTGTGCTATCCAGGATATAAAATATAGAATAAGAAATATTTAAAGGGAATTACTGTAAACTGAACTTTACTGTGTTCCACATTAACAAGTGTAACCCCCCCCACACACACACACACACTACTTTACACAGTTAGCTACCCCCGGCACCCATAACTGGGCACAGTCTTCAGAAACATTTAGACAACTGGTACCACCCTTAGCTTTGGGAATGTATGCCAGGCTCATTACTCTAGAGATCAAAGGGGTGGGAGTGTACAAAAGCAATATAACTTATTTGGTATCTACAAAAAACAGGTCCTGAGGAGAGAACCTTTTGATAGGCCTCTGCTAGACCTAACTTCTGGAGGGGTACCAGGTAACTCCACACAGGAGACAATAACGTAATTGTCCAGACCATAGTTGCGGTTCTAGAGTGTGACTTTATTCCAAAAGATGTTCTTTAAAGCAAGGGTGGACCCCGAGTTTTACACATCGTGGCACTAGGAACTTGCAGAACAACAAATCAACTATATCTGACAGAAACTCTTTGTATTACTACACTGTAGGACATAGAACATCTTGCACTTGTATTGCCATATAGCGTAGGACATAGGATATTTCTTCCAGTGACACTGGTAACAACTGAAAATGCATTTGCTAACACGACACTTGTACTTTGTTTCCCACATGTCATAGGACATTGAACATTGCTTCTAGTGGCACTGGCCACAACTGAACACACATTTTGCTAACAACTTGTACCACTCTTCATAACCAGAGAAGAAACTGTAACCCACTTCAGGGGGTAAAATCCTCTTCAGACATTGGCCATTTGTCTAAAGTAACCAGATGCCCTTACTGAATCTGTAGTCCTGAACTGGTTACTCCAGATGGAGGTCTGCCCATCCTTTGCTCCCAAATCCATACTGAGCCATTCTTTTAGAGTTACACTGTAAACGTTCAGAAATACACTTTGGAAAATGCTTAATTGAATGAAACTTTGGTATCCAGCATTTGAATCACCACACTGGTAGTGAAAAAACTAAAGTCCCAAACAATGTGATATAGTCCTACCTCTGGACATCACACACTTCAGCCAACTTTAAATTAGAACAGTCTCAAACTTCTGAATTCACAGAAAAGTTGTGCATTTCCCTTTTAACCAGAGAACACAACAGCACAGGTACTTGCTTTCTGCAGCAAAAGTTAGATCTTACTCACTGTTAGACATTTCAGGCAGCTTCAAACATCCTGGATCAAACAGGGGATTGCCCCTTGGATCCATCCACTAACAGTCCTTTTAACCCCTCCAGGGATGCAAGTCAGGAGATTCTGCTGTAGACAACGGTTTCCACCACTTCTCTTGGCAAACTGGAGAATTATCAAGACAATGGGTGAGAATGCAGAGCCCTCAACTTAGAGCCCTCAGCTGAGCAGTTCTTGCTCCTCCTTCTTGAAACTGCAACTCACACTGACTCTCATCTCAACATTCTAAAATCCCTTCTCACAGCAGGCCAAGGCTTATGCTGCTGCAAGGGTTCCAAATGAGCTCATCACTTCCATCTCAGCTGAAGCCAAGTAAACAGAAGAGTGAGCAGGTGAAAAACCCATTTAACTAGTTAGTCACCAGCTGCCTCTCCCTGCCTAGCACTGTAACTGAAGGGATTTGTAATAACCCCAGGGGACTGGGTGGTTACACTCACAACAACCAGATGAATGACTGTCTGCAGTCATATCTCCATCTGGCACTAGGCCATCCTACCCTCTGTGTTATCTATGGGGAGGTAGCACTACTTCTCCCCTACCATGTACCAGGCACAGGCAGGTAACACTAAAGGAACAGAGACTTGCTGATGAAACTTCAGCCCCTATCCTATGATCTATATATGGATTCACAGTGGTTCCAAGAAAACTGCTTGAAGCATGCTCTAATAGACCAGTACTGAGAGCCCCTATTGCAGATCAGGATCCCAGTCTATCACTCTAGCCCTCTAGGGAAAATCTATCTTACTTAAACTACCTACCGGGGAAATCCTATCCCCCCAGACTTCCCAGGGTACCTGTGAACAACAAAGGAAACATACACTACATTGCATTACATTTCCCCAAAAATCCACATCTGTGAAGAAAAACGTGTCAACATCTTGTTAACCATAAACATTTATAAAAACATTAAGAAAAGGGGAACTCGAATGAGTTCCAACATCCTTTTCTGTTCTTCTTTTCTTCTTCAGGAACATCTGCAAAAGAAGAAAAACACAAAACACGTTCTGCATTCCATACAGTGCCTAAACCTCCACCTAATACTAAAGATCCTCAAAAAACAATTTTTTATAAAAGTACAAAAGTAAAAAAAAAAATGGAAAGAAGGCATTGATGCAACACATTTGGGATGGAAGTCCCTAAAATATCCCCAAACTAGTGGTCAAATATCACTGGTACCCATAGGCACTGTCCATTAAAGAGTCTCTCCTAGGCCGAAGCCTGCTGAAGAACAGTTCTTGGACAGGACAGGGCCTGTATAGCAATGCAATCCATGGGGAGAGTCTTTGATGAAAATTAAAGTTCCTTGGATAGTTTTCAAATGTAGGAGGTGTTGTACAAAGTCAGTTAATGTAAATAAAAAGTTTTATTACCAGTTCCTTGAAGAATGAAAACATTTTCTCTTACTCTGCAAACTGAGGACCTCCTCCCTTCAGACCCAATGGCATCTTTGAATAATGTTGGTATGATGTCCTCTGGAACTTAAGGCCAGACAATGGAACAGGAAAACTGCTGTGTTGACAAATCTGGATACACCTGAAGAAATCCTGGAATGCCTGAAGAGCTGCATCTTCTTCCATGAATACTGCTGCTTTGGATGAGTTATTTGGCCTGCCATGGCTTGCTTCCTTTAGGCATGCTGGGTGTATTCACAGGGAGTTGCACCATTAGGGGTAGTACTATTCAGGGTGTGGGATGAGGACTATGACCCCATCTGGGTGGTCAAAGTTGATGTGAAATATCCCTTGCACAGCCCCATCCACAATCTGCACTGTGTCAAAAAACAGAGTCCTGCCCAGTCTCCACAATCTAAGACGATCATTGATGATTTTGTCCTTTACACATTCTGCTGCACCTGGGCGCAAATTCTTACTTGCCTCTTCCATTAGCCAGAATTGCCTGTTCTGTTCGATTTCCTCCCAGACTCGGCAAGGAAAGGTAGGAAAGGACTTTCCATATGTTGTGTCAGCCCTCCTATGAATCAGTCTCTTCTCCTTACTACTCTTTAATAGTCTGTAGCCCATGGCCTGGCTTGGGGGTGGCCATTCCTGGTTGAGCCAGTGTCTCAAACTCAAAGAAGGAAAAAACTTGTCCCACACTACCTGTATCTCTGTGGACAAGCTGCTAGAGCCTTCTCCAACTGTCTCTGACTCCTGTGAGGCAAGAGCTTGAGGTAACTCACAGTAGCCCTCAACATGAAGATACACTTCTTCATCCTCCTCTTCCTCACTCATGATCTGTGCCCAAGAGTGAGCAAATGTCCTCACTCCTGAGACATTCCATTCCTTATTCAGTTCAGAGGTAGACACTTCCCAATTCAATGTCTCTTGCAATTTGTCCTCCCCCACTAGGCTAGGACTCAGACCCTGATTGCATGGGTCCACTGATCCTTCTTTTGCACTGTCCATCTGGGACACAGGCGTGAAAATCTCTCTCTGTTCCTGCCCTTGTAGTGGATCAACATCAATTTTACTTGTTTTTTCTGTAACACACTCTATAGAACTTTCCCCAACAGGTTCAACCTGGTGCTGCATGCTGCTACTGGCAGGGTCTCCTGCTAGGGTCCAAGTGGGAGTCAATCAAATTCATTTTGCCCTCTCTGGCACTGCACCCCTGCTCATTCCAAACTTTGTAAGGCAATCCAAGCAATGGGATATCAGAAACACATCCCTTCCAGCCTTTAGACACACAATGCATAGTCTCACTGGTTAACTAGGAATTGCTACATCCATGAGTAGGGAAAATCTATCTGACTTAAACTACCTACCGGGGAAATCCTGTCCCCCCAGACTTCCCAGGGTTGTGCTGTACAAAGTCAGTTAATGTAAATAAAAAGTTTTATTACCAGTTCCTTGAAGAATGAAAACATTTTCTCTTACTCTGCAAACTGAGGACCTCCATAGTAGGCTTTCTCAACCTTTCTTAGCATGGCTATCTCCTCAGCGATCATAGCTCGGGTATGATCTGGATAGCAAGGCATTCCTCAAGCCATGTCTGAAAGCAAATACACAAACTTTTAATTTCCGAATTGCTCACTAGTCACATATTGTTTCACAAAATGGCTCCCTGCTGACCCCGCCCTGTCATGGCGTCTGTTACTTTTCCATATACAACTCCTGCTGCTCAGAAATTTACTGTTGCTGAACCCATTCCTCAATTGCTCACAGTCTATGCTCAGAATTTTCTGTTTGTTGCACCTGTCTTTACAACTTGCAGTCGTCCTTTGCACATAAATCACACTGCTTGCACATAGGTTTAGCTGGCTTGACATTCACACACAGTTTGTTTGCACAGTTTACTTGTTTACTCACTCAATTCAGTAGCTGGTTCCCTCTAATGGAAAATTTCGGCCTGCTGCCAATTCTAGGAAGGCCTCTGGGGTGAAACAGGCTGGCAGTCCCGCTGATCATAGCCACGAATGCCTCGATCACTCTCCAGTTGATCGGACAACAGGTTGAGCCCAAAATTACACTGTACTAGACTGTTTACTAAAGTTTAGAATGCTCACAAGCTCCTCAATGGTTGATCCTGGTCTAACCAGTTCTCATGCCACTCTCTCTCTCTGTCTCTTTCTCTCTCTCTCTCTCTCTCCTCTGTGAACACTCTGCTGCACACAGATGCTGGCCAGTGAGCAGAACTGGATGCAGCTGCACCAATCACTCAACGCCATGCAAATGAGCCTCTCTCTCTCTCTCTCTCTCTGTCTCGCTTGCTCTTATTTCACAGAGATCGTCGAGCAGGAGCAAATTTAAACTGCAAACTGTAACTTTTTTCTCAGCTGCAATTTCAGCAGTGGAAGTGCCGTTTTGACCATTTTTATGTTTGCTTGCACGCATGTGCAAGAAACATAGTGCCATCATCTGAGTTTTCGGAGGTGTGGCAGTTCTCTTCCAATTCAGGCAGTGTGTTTGCAGGCACGGCCGCAGTTCTCCAATGCCTGCTAAGCTGTCTATGACAGCAGACAAAATGCAGTGGCATACAGTTGAAAGAGGGAGCTATGCTTCAGTGAGCAGCGATAAGATATTGCCTGCTCATGCGCGCTCCCCCTACACACACACACACACACACACACACACACACACACACGCATGCATACTGCGTGCTGCTTCACACATACACTGTGCAGCTGACGAAGTGCCCAATCCCCCGCTCACTGTGCTGCACCCCCAAAACAGAAGTTCTATATGTCCACACTGGGTGCCCACCCCAGCGTGGCTACACATCAATGCCAACCGGCAGGGGTGCAATCCCCGTCGGCTCACTGGTCCCCCTCCAGAGTATAGGGTGCCACGCTGGGAGCCACCCCAGCATGGCAACACATGCTATCACTGTGACGGGGTGCCCAATCCCCATCGGCTCCATGCCCCCCACCAGCCACCCTTGTGCCATGCTGGGAGCCCACCCCAGCATGCGTAAAATCCTACATCATCATCATTTAAAAAAAAATCTGAAACTTGAAAATGGTCCCTCGGTGTCTCTGCCCCACCAGCGTCCACTCACTGCACCTGCCTCCCCACCCCCCTTCACCTGCCTCCAGACTCCCGGCGCGGCGATCTTCGGTGGACGGGAACACATCTGCACTCTTCAAAGCAGACCGAACTGAGAAATGCTGTATAATGGGATAGATAGGGGTTTTCAACTTTGCTGCATATCTCAGGCATTTTGGAATTTTTGCACCAAATTTTCAACATGGGGTTTTGGGACCCCTTCTCATGAATGATCTCACTGTCATGGCGTTAATTGGCCCGAAGGAAGATTTCTCAGTCACTTTGCGAAATCACCTTTCGGGACTGAGTAATGAACCAGCGCTGCCACCTCGACATAGGTGGGCTCTCAAAAAGCCTATGTTGAAAATTTGGCGGAAAAACTCTAAAATAATATTTCCGGCGTGCGTTGCGCAGTTCTATGCCTTTCATTAAGTTCATGAATTTTCAATATTTTCACTCCAGATTTTCAACATTGCCATTTTATTACGCTTCGCCTTGAGCAGTGCAGCTGTCATTTTTCACATGTCGCCCAAAATGTGTTTCCGCACATGTAGCGCTGATGTGCAGTCGGTGTCAGGCAATGTTTGGGACAGATTAAGAAAATCACAGTTACACTGTTCATGAACAGAGGTCTTAAAATGGCTATGTTGAAATTGAGTGACAAAAGTCCATAAAATGGCTCTGTATTCTGTGAGTGAGCATTGCATGAGTTCCATGCACTATCGTATGTTCATGACTTTGTAATATTTTCCGTCCAGATTTTCACCAGTGGCATTTTTCCACACTTCCTTATGAACAGTACAGCTGTCATTTTTCACAACATGGCCAAAATGTGTTTTCACACTTTCAGTGCAGAGATGCATGGTCGCTGTGGGAAATCATTGTTCGGGACAGATGAAGAAAATCACAGTGACACTGTTCATGACCTGAGGTCCCAAAATGCCTGTGTTGACAATCTGCTGTAAAAAATCCCCAAACTAATTACATTACGGGTGTGCATTGCACAGTTTCTATGTACGCTCGTGACTTCACCAGTTTTTTTAATATTTTTACTGCAGATTTGCAACATTGCTATTTTTTACACCTCCCCATGAACAGTATAGCTGTCATTTTTCACATCCTGTTCGGAATGCGTTTTTGCACCTGTGGTGCTAAATGCCATAGTTGCTGTGCATAAGCAGCTTTTGGCTAACAAACTGATATTGCCACTGTTCATGAGGTGGGGGTCACAAAAAAAAATGTTCAAAATTTGGAGTGAAAATACCAACGAATGCCTGAGGTGTTAGGGTTTCCAACCATAACACCCCACCCTGTAGAGAATGACAGGCATCAGGGGTGTGACTTGGGATTCTTGCCTGTAATGCTCATACCATTCCACACCCTGCAGCCAGTGAGAGGCATCGATGTATGCCTTGGACTCTTCGGCCCCAAAGTTCACCCCATTCTCCTATACCGCACCCATCTCACTGTATTTCCTGATGGAATGGGGTGCGCATTAGGACCAAAGACCCTAAGGCACACCGCGGACACTTGTCAGTGTCTGCAGGAGTAGCGTGTGGTGAAATGGCGTGGCCGTTATGCCTGACGACCCAAAGGCACACCCTAATGCCTGTCACTCTCTGCAGGGTGGTGGTGGGGTTGGCTTCAGTTCAATACTTCACTGCCATTTCTGTTATGCAGCTCTGTAACTTCTACACTACCAATGCCAATGCCAGCAAGCAAACATTCGGTGTTGACAAATGCTTGTTTATCACAGTTTCTGGACATTTTCTCTAGTGACTCCCCAAATTTGCACACTAAGAACAGGAAACTTTCAGAGCACATATCCAAGTCTGTTCCTTAAAGTTACTTAGAAACATAGACGTTGACGGCAGATAAGGACTGCAAGGCCCATCCAGTCTGCCCATTTCTTTTTCTGCCTTATGAATGTGCCATCGGCCTTTGCTCTGTCAATGGCCTATCTATTCATACTCATCTGTATTGCTCCCTTATGCCTTTCCCATGCCTGTTTGAAGCCCAGCACTGTATTCATATCCACCACTGCCTGAAGTAGGCTGTTCCATGCATCCACCACCCTTTCTGTGAAAAAGAACTTCCTCACATTACCCCCTTAATCGGCCTCCCTCTAATCTCATGCTCCTCTTGTCCTGCTATTTTTCTTATATTGAAACATGTTAGACTGTTTTACCTTGTTAATGCCCTTAAGGTGTTTGAATGTTTTGATCATATCACCTCTCTCCCTCCTTTGCTCTAGGGTATACATATTGAGCTCCGTTAATCAGTCCTCATATGCTTTCTGATGCAGTCCCTGCACCATTTTGGTTACCCTTCTCTGGACTGCCTCAATTTGGTTAATGTCCTTGTGAAGGTGTGGCCTCCAGTACTGCATGCAGTACTCCAGATGGGGCCTAACCAATGTCTTGTAAAGAGGGATTATTACTTTCCTCTTCCGACTTGTGATACCCCTACTAACACACCCCAACATCCCCCTAGCCTTTCCTACTGCTTTAGTGTTCTGCTTGGATGATTTCAGGTCATCGGTGATGATGATGCCCAAGTCTCTTTCTTCCCTTCTGACTGCCAGCAACTCCCCTCCCAGCCTATAGGTGGCTTCAGGGTTTCTCTTCCCTATGTGCATGATCTTGCACTTCTTTGCGCTAAACCCCGGTTGTCACTCTTCTGACCATTTTGCCAGTTTATCCAGATCTCTTCTCATTCTGGCCACCCTATCTGGATCATCTACTCTGCTGCAGATCTTGGTGTCATCTGCAAACAGACAAGCCTTACCCTCCTGTCCATCTGCAATATCACTGATGAAGATATTGAAGAGGACTGGCCCAAGGACTGATCCCTGAGGTACCCCACTTGTGACTTGCATCTCTTCTGACTGTATACCGTTTACCACCACTCTCTGTTTTCTGCCCGTCAACCAGTTTGCCACCAAGTTGACCAACTTCTGACCCACTCCAAGCCTACCCAGCTTATTAATGAATCTTCTATGTGGAACAATATTGAAAGCTTTGCTGAAGTCAAGGTAGGCAACATCAACTGCTCCCCCTTGGTCCACCACTCTGGTTACCCAGTCAAAGAAATTTATGAGATTAGTTTGACAGGACCTTCCTTTTGTAAACCCATGCTGTCTTGGATCCTGTGCTCCTATGGATTCCAGGTGTTGCACTATCCTTTCCTTAAGGAGTGCCTCCATAATCTTGCCCACTACTGAGGTAAGACTGACTGGTCTGTAGTTCCCTGCCTCCTCCCTGCTACCACTCTTGTGGAGCGGGATCACATGAGCCCTTCTCCAGTCTTCTGAGACCTCTCCTGTGCTCAGAGACTCACTAAACAGTTCTGATAATGGCTCTGCTAGTTCCACCCTTAGCTCTTTAGTACCTTGGGATGTATGCCATCAGGTCCCATTGCCTTGTCCACCTGAGCTTATCGAGCTCTTGTAGGACCCTTTCTTTTATGAAGGGACTAGTACACACCCCCTTCCCCTCCCCAGTGTCCATGGTGCTGAGCTGTGGGCCCTGCCCTACCTTCTCTTCAGTAAATACTGAGCAGAAGTATCTATTTAGGATAGATGCTTTCACATGGTCCTCCTCCTCACATGCCCCCTTATCCCCTTTGATCTTAGCAATACCCCCTCTGGACTTTCTCCTTTCACTAATGTATCTATAGGAAGTCTTGTCACATTCTTTTGCCGTTTGTGCTAGTGTTTCCTCGGTTTGGGCCTTTGCCTGCCTTACTTCCTTCCCTGCTTCCCTTAGGGAAGTTTGGTATGCCTCCCTATCTTCATCCTGTTGCATTCCCTTATATTTCCTGAAGGCCGGCCTTTTAGCTCTAGCCTTTTCTGATACTGTTTTTGAGAACCAAAGTGGTTTCCTTCTTCTTTTGCACTTCCTTTTCTCTCTAACACAATGGGATGTTGCTTGAAGTATTGCATCTTTAATGTTTGCCCACTTTGCCTGTACCTCCTCACTTGTATTTCTTTTTGCCAGGGCTATCTTAACTCTGTTGGCCATCTTATCAAAGTCAGCTCCTCTGAAGTCCCATATTTTTGCTTTAGAATGGGGTGATTTAGTTCTAGTGGCCAAATTGAACCATACCATGTGATGGTCTCTGGCTCCCATGTGACCTTCTACCTGGAGATCTGAGATAATTTCCCTTTTAGTCAGTACTAGATCTAGGATAGCCCTGTCTCTTGTGTGTTGTTGTATCAGTTGTTTGAGTCCTTCCCCCTGCAGGGAATCCACCATGTGTCTAGTTCTGGCAGATGCTCCTGCTGGTATTGACCAATCTGTATCTGGCATGTTGAAGTCTCCCATTATCAGAACCTCCCCTTTAGCTGTCATGTTTTGTATATCTTCTAACAGTAATTTGTCTATGTCCTCCCCCCGGTCTGGAGGCCTGTACACAACCCTAGTTTGTATGACTGTCCTATTTCTTGTTTCCAGGGTGACCCACAGTTCTTCTGGCTCCTTATGCGCATTCTGAATTTCTGTAGCTTTCATATTTTCATATACATAAATGGCCACTCCCCCCCCCCCTTTTTTTGCACCTCGGTCTCTTCTGAACAGTACATAGCCAGGTACTGAGTCTCCCAAGTGTGGTTACTGGTAAACCATGTCTTGCTAATGGCCGCTATGTCCAGTTTAGCCTCTGTAATTATTGCCTGCAGATCTGGGATCTTGTTTCCCAGACTGCGAGCATTTGTGTACATGATTTTCCATTAGCCAGATTTCAGTGTGTTAGCTGTTGGGCGAGGTCTGGCATTTCCCTCGTGCATCTTATGGGGATCCAGGCCTTTTTCCTTACCTGGTTATGCAAATGAACTACAAACATGCTGAACTCCTGTTTGACCACTAGCTAAGGGGGGGAGGGTGTTCTTCCCATTCGACGTATGGGGTGCTGCACCCCTTTCCCCATTTGCTAGTTTAAATATTCTGGAAAGATGTCAAACTTCTGCCCCAATGCACTGACTCCCTCCTTAGTCAGATGCAGTCCATCAAATTTAAAGAACTATCACTCCCAAAACTTTTGCCAGTTCCCTACAAATTTGTGTCTTTATCCTGGCACCAGCCCTTGAGCCACATGTTTAGCTCCCCTATCTCCCCTTCTCTGACCTTCCGTCCATCTGTCCCCCTCTCCCAGACTGGCAGAATCTCAGAGAAGGAGATGCCAGATGACATGGATGATAGTTTGTCACCCAGCCTGGTCAGGTGTTCCTTGGTCTCCACAACTGACTGGTTAGAGAGATCATTAGTCCCTATATGTTCCAGGATGTCAATGTTTTCTCCTGCTTCCTGAACAATTTTATCAATGCGGTCAGTGTCTCTCCATGCTGATCTACCTGGGAGACATCTGACCATTACCCCTGGCTGGAGATAGGAATCAACTCCCTGCATCATAGACTCTCCTATGATCAGAAGTTTTTTGGATTTCCGTTTTGCTTTTTTTGTTTTGGTTCCTGATTTGGGTGAGTGCACAATACTTTTGGCGCTTGAAAATTGCATTTTAAAAATTCTATAAGCACTTTTGACGGAGACCAGGACACACATTTCAATGCTTTACTGTCCATTACAAGTTGAGCACACACAAGCAGCACTCTGATTCTTTACTGTACTGGAAAGCACACAAGCAGCACATTTGGGTGGCACTTTTCTGGGCAAAAATCCCTTGTCCAAAGCTTCCTCTCCATTTGGGCTACACCACTACCAGACAGAAAGATGCTAGACATACCCTCAGCAAAAAATCTCTGGTTCTGTCCCCAAATTAAACATCACCAGGTGAGCCCTAATTTTTTGTAACCACCCCCCCCCACACTAATTTACACAGTTAGCTACCCCTGGCACCCATAACTGGGCGCAGTCTTCAGAAACATTTAGACAACTGGTACCACCCCTAGCATTGGGAATGTATACCAGGCTCATTACTCTTGAGATTAAAGGGGTGGGGGTGTACAAAAGCAATATAACCTATTTGGTATCTACAAAAAACAGGTCCTGAGGAGAGAACCTTTTGCTAGGCCTATGCTGGGCCTAACTTCTGTAGGGGTACCCAGTAACTCCACACAGGAGACAATAACGTACAGTAACTGTCCAGACCATAGTTGGGGTTCTAGAGTGTGACTTTATTCCAAAAGATGTTCTTTAAAGCAAGGGTGGACCCCCAAGGTTTACACATCATGGCAGTAGGAACTTGCAGAACAACAAATCAACTGTATCCGACAGAAACTCTTTGTGTTCCCTCACTGTAAGACATAGAACATCTTGCACTTGTATTCCCATATAGCATAGGACATAGGCTATTTCTTCCAGTGGCACTGGCCACAACTGAAAACGCATTTGCTAACAGGACACTTGTACTTTGTTTTCCACATGTTGTAGGATGTTGGACACTGCTTCTAGTGGCATTGGCCACAACTGAACACACATTTTGCTAACAACTAGCACCATTCTTCATAACCAAAAAAGAAACTGTAACCCACTTCAGGAGGCAAAATCCTCTTCAGGCATTGGCCCTTTGTCTAAAGTACCCAGGTGCCCTTACTGAATCTGTAGTCCTGAACTGGTTACTCCAGATGGGGGTCTGCCCACTCTTTGCTCTCAAATCCATACTCAGCCATTCTTTCCGAGTTACACCTTAAACATTCGGAAATACACTTTGGAAAATGCTTAATTGAATGAAACTTTGGCATCCAGCATTTGAATCTCTACACTGGTAGTGGAAAAACTAAAGTCCTGAACAATGTGATATAGTCATACCTCTGGACATCACACACACACTTCAGCCAACTTTAAATTAGAAAAGTCTCAAACTTCTGAATTCACAGAAAAGTAGTGCATTTCCCTTTTAGCCAGAGAACACAACATCACCGGCATTTGCTTTCTGCAGCAAAAGTCAGATCTTACTCACTGTTATACATTTCAGGCAGCTTCAAACATCCTGGATCAAAAAGGGATTGCCCCTTGGATCAATCCACTAGCAGTCCTTTTCACCCCTCCAGGGATGAAAATCAGGAGATCCTGCTGTAGACAACGGTTTCCACCAATTCTCTTGTCCAACTGGAGAATTACCAGGACAATGGGTGAGAATGCAGGGCCCTCAACTCAGAGCCCTCAGCTGAGCGGTTCTTGCTCCTCCTTCTTGAAACTGCAACTCACACTGACTCTCACCTCAACATTCTAAAATCCCTTCTTACAGCTGGCCAAGGCTTATGCTGCTGTGAAGGTCTCAGATGAGCTCATCACTTCCATCTCAGCTGAAGCAAAGTAAACAGAAGAGTGACAGGTGCAAAATCCATTTAAGTAGTTAGTCACCAGCTGCCTCTCCCTGCCTAGCACTGTAACCGAGTCTCTACCTCAACACCCTCCCCAGCTCATGTACTGGTAAAATGCTCCTATATGCCGACGATGCAGTCCTTGTTGCCTCACATCCCAATTCCACCTCCCTCCAATTATGCCTCCAGCAAGCTTACAACCAAGCTGAAAGGTGGTTCGACGACTGCAGAGTGGTCATTAACCTAAAGAAAACCAAATCAATGCTCTTCTCCCACCACCAAAATAAAGTTAAAAATACCCCCTCTTGATTATCCCCAGCACTCTACACCCGCTAGAACAAGTGACCACATACAAGTACCTAGGCATCATATTCAATACTGCCCTCTCCTTCCACACCCACATTAATGCCCTGTCAGCCGCCATTAACTCTCGGATTGGCCTGCTATACTAGCACAGGGACTGCCTACCTCAGATTGCCCTTAGACTGGCCATCACCTCCTGCGTCTTGTCCCTCATGGACTATAGCTTGCCCATCTACCCCACAGCTGACAACACTGCCCTCTCCAAAATCCAACTCTCCATCAATAAGGCCTGTAGACTCCTGACTGGTGCTCCCAGCCACACTCACACCTGCCTTCTCTATACTACCACCAATCTGCTCAACTTTGAGGAGTGACTGCTCTACCAGACCTGCCTTCTTGCTAAGAAATCACTGCTAGGACTCTCTCCCCCCCGGGGTCTCCACCTCCCTACAGCAATCATCATCGTCAGTCACCACCCGTAGCTCTGTTAAGGCCACTTTCAAGGTGCCCAGAACCAAGACCTTTCTTGCCCAGAGATCCTTCCTCTACAGAGCCCCCACCTGGTTCAACTCCCTCCTTAGCTGCCTTTCCAACTTGCCAAAAATTTATTTGTTCCTTCAAAACAGCCCTTCGGAACCATATTTTTAATACCTGCTGTTATAGGTGCAACTAACCCCCTGTTGTAACCTGTGGTACCCGCCCGCCTTGCCCTCTGGCTCAACAATGTCCACTGGACAGCCTCTCCCTCCCCCAGACCCACTCCTTCCCTACTAGTTCCAAACAGGGATGTAACCCGCTGTCTTCTCTGAGGGCCTACTATATCCATGAGTGTAACTCACAATTTTGTAACACTATGTAACCTAAGTAACATACAAACTGCTACATTATGTAACCTAAGTATATCTATGTTAAATGTTCCTTTTACTGCACCTGTAATGTTATCCTCTGTTTTAATCTGCACTGTAATAACTGTCTTGATGTCTGCCCCCCCGCAACGAGATGCCTTTGTAAATGAGTCTCTGACTCAAAGGTTGTAAACCCGATTTGTAATAAATAAATGACTAAATGGATTCTAGTAACCCCAGGGGACTGGGTGGTTACACAAGACTGACATAAACAAACAGTTTCTTTATTGTTTTACAACATATTAGATTACAGTATTTATTTCAAATGTTATGGCCATGAGGATGGTGTGTACAATATGTGTGTGTGCGTGTGCATTTGTTGTATATAATAAACTGTGTCTGAGAGTGTACTTATCCGATAGTGTCTTAAGAGGTTAGAAAAACAATGTAAATCTTGTTTAGAGATTCCTTGCTGAAAAAAGGCGACATTTATGAGGCATAAATCTTTCTTGAAAGAGCATACCTGCTCAACTGAAGCTAGTAGCAAGAAAATGTTTAAATGCTAAGTATTTAAAAGTACAAGTTGTTGCATTTCAAAGGGGGTAAACAAATCTCAAGTTTAACAGGCAACCAATATTTAACAAACTGTTTAATTTTCCTAATGGCCATCTGATAAGCAGCTTGAAGTTCTGTCTACAACATTCTAAACCAAAAGAAGGGATTATTTAACTGTCAAAAGGGTGACATTTATGAGGTATGAATCTTTCTTAAAAGAGAATACCTGCCCAGCTGAAGCTAGTAGCAAGAAAATGTTTAAATGTGAAGTTTTTACATGTGCATGTTGTTGCATTTCGAAGGGGGTAATCTCCAGTTTAATAGGCAACTACTTTTTAACAAGCTGTTTCAATATCATAATGGCCATCTGATAAGCGGCTTGAAGTTCTGTCTACAACATTCTAAACAGAAAGAAAGGAGTATTTAACTGTCATAGTGATTTACTGTTATGGAAGGCTACACTGAAAAGTACTAAAAAATGTGCTCCATGGTATGCCAGTTTTTCCTGGCTAAAGCAAGATGAATGTAGGCTCTGCCCTCAGCCATAAAAAGGTGTAAAATATTTATTGCAGCTTTTTATCCTGCTACACTTTAGCAATTATTTCCTCTCATGACCTTTTTAGAGTAATGTAAACAAGAACTGTACCTTTACAGCCAAACTGCTTCTTTGTTTTGGCAATTTTCTCAGCAACTTTTAAGCCTCTGTGGAGCCAGAATCTGTGAGGAAACGTGTACATCTTTTGCTACTCTTTCATCTTTAAACAAATGAGTTTCCCCAGTACATACTTAAGGTACTTACCTCCTCTGCAGGGTCTGTGACTCTTTAAACAAATGAGTTTCCCCACTGTTAGTGCATACTTAAGGTACTTACTCCCCCTGCAGGGTCTGTTACTCTTTCATCTTTAAACAAATGAGCTTCCCCACTGTTAGTGCATACTTAAGGTACTTACCCCCCTCTGCAGGGTCTGTTACTCTTTCATCTTTAAACAAATGAGTTTTCCCACTGTTAGTGCATACTGAAGGTACTTACCCCACCTCTGCAGAGTTTTCCTGTGGTCCTTGTTCGCCAGACTAACAAGGAGCATGTGCATTCTGCAAGAAATCCTTTTATTCTTCCTCATTAAAAAGCAATTTGGCTGTAAAGGTACAGTTCTTGTTTACATGAGTTTGAAAAGTTCATGAGAGGAAATAATTGCTAAAGTGTAGCAACACATATAATAAAGGAAAGTATTAATATTGTGACTGGGAGCCTAAAACGTCCATGTGAACAAGTAGGGTTTTGAATATGATATATCCAGCTTCATAATGGATTTTAACCCATATAAAGACTGCAATATGTATACAACAAGCACTTGTCAATGCTGAATGTTTGCTTGCTGGCATTGGCATTGGTAGTGTAGGAGTTACAGAGCTGCATAATAGGAATGGCAGTGAAGTATTGAACTGAAGCCAACCCCATCACCACCCTGCAGATAGTGACAGGCATTTGGGTGTGCCTTTGGGTCATCAGGCATAACAGCCACGCCATTTCACCACACCCTACCGTGCAGACACCGACAAGTGTCATGGTGTGCCTTGGGGTCTTTGGCCCTTATGCGCACCCCACTCCATCAGGAAATATTGTGAGATGGGTGCGGTATAGGAGAATGGGGTGAACTTTGGGGCCGAAGAGTCCAAGGCACACCTTGATGCTTCTCAGTGGCTGCAGGGTGTGGGTGGGGGTGGAATGGTATGAACATTCAGGTGACAATCCCAAGTCACAGCCCTGATGCCTGTCATTCTCTACAGGGTGGGGTGTTATGGTCGGAAACCTTAACACCTCAGGCATTCGTTGGTATTTTCACTCCAAATTTTCAACATGGGTTTTTTGTGACCCCCCACCTCATGAACAGTGGCAATATCAGTTTGTCAGCCGAAAGCTTGTTTTGTACAGTGACTATGGCATTTGTCACCACAGGTGCAAAAACACATTCTGAACAGGATGTGAAAAATGACAGCTGTACTGTTCATAGGGAGGTGTAAAAAATGGCAATGTTGAAAATCTGCAGTGAAAATATTAAAAAAACTGGTGAAGTTATGAGCGTGCATAGAAACTGGGCAACGTGCACCCGTAATGTAACTAGTTTGGGAATTGTTTACAGCAGATTGTCAACACAGGCATTTTGGGACCTCAGGTCATGAACAGTGTCACTGTGATTTTCTTTATCTGTCCCGAACAATGATTTCCCACAGCGACCATGCATTTCTGTGCTGAAAGTGTGAAAACACATTTTGGCCATGTTGTGAAAAATGACAGCTGTACTGTTCATAAGGAAGTGTAGAAAAATGCCACTGGTGAAAATCTGGACTGAAAATAATACAAATTCATGAACTTACGAGGGTGCATGGAAACTGCACAATGCTCACTCGTAACACAGTCATTTTAAGGAATTTTTTCACCAAATTTTCAAAATAGCCATTTTAAGACCTCTGCTCATGAATGGTGTCACTGTGATTTTATTAATATTGTCCCATACATTGATTTCGCACACCGACTGCGCCATTGTGCTCTACATGGGTGGAAACAAGTTTTGGGTGAGATGTGAAAAATGACAGCTGTACTGCTCATAAGGAGGTGTGGTAAAATGGCAATATTGAAAATCTGGAGTGAAAATACTGAAAATTTGCGAACTTATGAGCGTGCATAGGATCAGCGCAACAAACACTCGTAAAACAGTCATTTTTGGGAATTTGTTCACCAAATTTTTAACACAGCCATTTTAACACTTCTGCTCATGAACAGTGTGACTGTGATTTTCTTAATGTGTCCCATACATTCAGTTCACACACCGACTGCACCATTGTATGCTACATGCGTGGAAACACATTTTGGGTGAGAAGTGAGAAATGACAGCACTACTGCTCATAAGGAGGTGTGGTAAAATGGCAATGTTGAAAATCTGGAGTGAAAATATTGAAAATTTGCAAACTTACGAGCGTGCGAAGGAACAGCGCAATGCATGCTCGTAAAATAGTCATTTTGGGGAATTTTTTCACCAAATTTTAACATAGCCATTTTAATACCTCTGCTCATGAACAGTGTCACTGTGATTTTCTTAATGTGTCCTGAACATTGATTTCAAGACACCGACTCCGCACATTGTGCCATATGCACAGAGACACATTTGGGTGAGATGTAAAAATGTCAGCTGTACTACTCATAAGGAAGTATGGTCAAATGGCAATGTTGAAAATCCAGAGTGAAAATATTGAAAATTCGCAAACCTACGAGTGTGCGTAGGAACAGCGCAATGCACTCTCGTAAAACAGTCATTTTTAGGAATTTTTTCACCAAATTTTCAACACAGGCTTTTTGAAAGCCCACCTTATGAACACTGACACTGTCATTTCATTAATCAGTCCCGAAAGGTGATTTTGTGCAGTGACTGTGAAATCACCTTTCGGGCCTGATTAACGCCATGACGGTGACAGAATTCATGAGGAGGGGTCCCCAAAACCCCATGTTGAAAATTTGGTGCCAAAATTCCAAAAAATGCCTGAGAGATGCAGCAAAGTTGAAAAAAACCCTATTCGTTACATTATACAGCTTACCGGCATTTCTCAGTTCGTGGTCGGCTTTGAAGAGTGCAGACATGTTCCTGATCCACCAAGATCGGCCACGCCAAGCTCCGGAGGTAAGTATGAGGTGAGGTGGGGTGGGGAGGCAGGTGTGCAGAGGGTGGGCGAGGTGGAGGGGGCAGGAGACTGCGACGGACCGCTTTTGTGTTTTCAGGTTTTGTTTTTTTAATTACGACGTGAGGACGCTTGCCATGCTGGGGTGGGCCTCAGCATGGAAATTACATACGTAGACATTTGCCATGCTGGGGTGGGTTCCCAGCATGGCAGCCGGAAAGCTTGGGGGGTAGTGAGCCGGCAGGGATTGGGCACCCCATCGACTATTCCAACTTTTGCCACACTGGGGTGGGCTCCCAGCGTGGCACTCGGTAACCTCTTGTGGGGGACTGTGGTGCCGACTGGGGATTGGGCACCCCAGTTGGCCAAACACATTGTTGCCACGCTGGGGTGGTCTGCCAGCGTGGCACCTGGAAGACTGTTTGGGGGAGGGGGAGAGAGCACTTCAGTGAGCACTTCCCTTATCTGATCATGCTCACTGAAGCAGCTCTCTCCCTTTCAACTGTAAGCCACTGCATTCTCGAGTGCTGTCATAGACAGCTGCAGCATGCATTGGGCAACTGTGACCACGCCTGCAAACACACAGAGGGAATTGGAAGAGGGGGTGACACACCTCCAGAAACTCTGATGATGGCACTATGTTTCTTGCACATGCGTGCAAGCAAACATAAAAATTATATAAAAAAAAGAGTCCTTACATATAAAAATGTTTGTTTCTCTGTTAGTGCATTGTGTGTGAGGCTATGGGTTTTATAAACAAAATGATATATATTTAACAGTGAAAAGGCAATAAAATGAATGCACATTAAAATGTTGAGGTAAAATATATTTTTAATTAATGTTTAGTAACTGTAAAAGCCCAAAAGAAGAGAATCATTCATAGAAACACTGGCTGGTTAGGATGCAGCACTGTTATGGCATGGATTAAATACACATTAAACTATTTAAAAGACTTTTGGTGAGTGAGTCTCATATCTCTGGGAAATGTGTTTATTATTGATTATGGTTTACCTATACATTCTGCACCCCAATGACATTGCTTTTCAGAGTTAGGACATTGTACAATACTTCTTGTCAATTTGTTTTATTATGTGATACTGACTGACCCATCACTGTCAGCATTATTCATCACTGGATTGGTTTTCGAGTGCCATCATGCTTCCTTTAGATTAATTTATTTTTGGCATTTTTGGAAGGGTCCTCTTTTGTTTTCTTTTAAAGAGCAAGTTACACAGCAGAAATAAATTCATTTTACTAGATCTCAAACTGTTATAAGCTTCCTTTACTCAAAACAACAGCTGCTTAAAGGCCATATATTTACTGTACAGTGTGGTTTCTGAATGGAGTAATTTGCCTGCTCATTTACATCAAGTAAAGTTCTACTTACCTTTGAAAAACAAAGTAAAAAAAAATACTGTTTGGAAAAATCATCCTGTACTTGTATCTATTGTATTTCTATAATTGTTGTATTAATGGAATTGTTCCTTGTGTGTTTCATGTTCAGGTCATCCGCGAAAATGGGCATTTATTGCTCATGTAGCTAAACTGGTTAACAAATTTTAAAAACAAAAACATACATAGAACAAAACTGAAATAATATGGAAATAAGTATAACAAAATAAGTGAATTACGGGCAATGTTTCTGAGCAGGAATTATGCAGTGCAATGAACTGCAGAAAGAAGAGTGAAACAACAATAAACAGTGAGCAACAATACAATAATATGAGGGGTAGGGGCAGTGACTGATAACTGGGGGAGATAGGGCTGTACTGGTGTCAGTGTAGGGTTGAGGATAGTGTCAGACGTCCATCCCAATATCAGGAGCAACTGCAGAACTGAATAGAAAAATCATGGAGGAGAGATTTCAGAGGATGAAGGGAAGGGGCAAAGCAAATGGAAGAGGTAAGACAGCCTCCAAGTTTAGAGAAGCAGAATGAGAAGGCAGCATGACCAGCAGGGTCGAGAGTAAGAGCAAGCACTGCAAAAGGAGTAGGAGGTAGAAAGGGAGGAAAGAGAGGAAGAGAGAAGAGAGAAGCAAGATATGAGCGGAGGGAGCCAAATCAAATTCTGAAAATAAGGGAGATACAGTAGGTAAGGTCCCTGACATCAAGAGGGAGAGAGGGAGGGAAGAGTACAAAGATTAGTGGTGAGTGGTGATCAGTGTATAACAGCCTGGAGCAGCTAAGGGCTGAAATAAGGCTGCTCAGGTGGGAGCTGGGGAGGATGGTGTGGGAAGTCAGAGGAGCAGCGCAGTGGAGGGAAAGGAAGAAGGGTGGTGCCCAGGGCAGTGAGGGTATCAGGCAGGGGATTTGAGTGGAGAGGACCACACAGTATACAGGAGTATCTCTCCCTCAGAGGACCAGGGCACCCAGGGTGGAGGAATGACAAGTGGTAAGGGAAGGGGTGAGAATTTGAGGGTAGCATCAGGGGTGGGAACTTCTGAAGGGGTGCATTTATTGAACAGATTTGCACCACTGTCTTGAAGGAGGGAGGGGCAGCAGGAGGTGAGGTAGGAGGTTGGGTTGAGCCAGGGCTGAGAGTAGGAGTTCAGGGAAGGGGAGAATGAAATAGTTAGGGTGGGCAGGGAAGAGGAGGGAGGCAAAGCAGAGTGGAGAATGGGGGGAGGGAGAGAAAAGGAAAGGAGGAGGAAGGGAAAAGTGGAAGTAGATACAGATAGTCAGAAGGGAAGGGGCAGAGTGGGAGATGGAAAAACAGCTACGGGGATAAATAGTGGATGAAGAGATAAGTTCACAAGGGTGCAGAGGGAGCAATTAAGTGGGGAAGCAGCCAGTACCAAAGGTAAGAAATGAAGGACAGGGAGCACGGGTGCTGGAAATGGAAGGGTGGTAATCATAGGGGACTCCATAATTAGGTGTATTCACTGGGGAAGGAAAGGGGACCCAGATGCAAACAGGAGGGTGATTTGTATGCCAGGGATGATAGTGGGGAAGGTGGGCCCAAGAATAAGGGAAATAGTAAGGGAGGTTGGAGGAAAACCTAATTTAGTTATACACGTAGAAACCAACAACTTAGCGGGGAGGAGGCTGAGGTAGTGTAAAGTAGGTTTAGGGTGTTAGGGAAGATCTGTAGGGAGAAAGCAAGTTTACTGGCCTTCTTAGAGGTGATACCAGTACCAAGGGCCAGCACAGGCAGGAAAAGAATTAGACTCGAGTATTTTAATGACTGGCTAAGGAAATGGTGCAGGGAGGAAATGTTCACCTGTATTGGGGACTGGGCGGAGACTTGGTCAAACAAAGCACTCTTTTCACCAGACAGGCTACACCTTAGTAGGGAGGGTTTGAGGGTACTCAAGGACAGTCTGGGGGAATACATAACTACTACACTTAATTTAAACTACTGGAGGGGCAGCAAGCATGTAGGCCCAAAGACTCCAAGAGGAGGAGCTCAATAAACCCCCCCCCAAAAAAAAAGTGATGAAAGAGGTCTCGAGAGAGGAGGTGGCAGGGGTGAGAAAACAGCAAAGGGTGGAGGGGTAGAGGAACACATAATAAGGATAGGTGGGGGTGCACACAGAGCAGAGAAACGTGAAGAGAAGAATAGAGGGAAGGGAAGGAAGGTCAGATTCTAGGAGGAGGGCAGTGTTTCTGAAAGTGCAGAGTCTTGGAAACACGATGGATAACCTGCAGATGCTATTACGGGACAGGAGGGTCGACATAGTGGCACTTACCAAGGCCAGTCTTCTTGGCAGTGGAAGCTGCTTTTTAAACAACTGGGAGCTGGGAAGGAGACACAATATTGAACTTGGAATCAGCAGGAAAACACAATCTTGCTCACATCTGAGAAAGGTGTACCTTACTTTAAACTTTGAGACTGGCATTGCGTTTTTCATTTATTTTGAACCAGGAAAGTGTTTACAATACTGCATTGTGGATTGAGAGTTTAAACCCAGAGGAATTAAAATACTGCATACTTTTTCTTCCTTTGTGGACAGCTGACCTGTTGTGGACTAGTATTTTGGTGACATTTTGCATCAAATTATTCTTGGTACTGTGAATTATTCACTGGGCTGAGGATTTTCCATTGCAAGTTCTAGTACAGGATAGTGGGCTGTGTATCTGACCCAGACATTGCCTCAGGTGGTAGAAATTGATTTTCTCTTAATTGCCTTCAGAGCTAAGACCACTAGGATGTATAAGGCGGTGCTTGCATGATAGGTATTGTCAGTCAATAATTTTTGTGTGGAGTCTTTCAGACCTGATCAGGTTATTATAAGCCACAAGTGTGTAGCAGATTCAGACAGAAAGGCCAGTGTTCTTGGAGGTGAAAGCTGCTTTTTAAACAACTGGGAGCTGGGAAGGAGACACAGTGTTGAACTTGGAATCAGCAGGGGAACACAGTCTTGCTCACATCTGAGTGAGATGTACTTTACTTTAAATTTTACACTTGTTAGTGCTTTTTTATTTATTTTAAATCAAGAAGGGGTTTGCAATACTGCTTTGTAGATTGGGAGTTAAAATTCAGAAGGATTGAAATACTACATACTTTTTCTTCCCTTGTGGACAGCTGTCTTGTTGTGGACAAGTATTTTGTTGATATTTTGCATCAAACTATTCTTGGTACTGTGAATTATTCAATGGGCTAAGGATTTTCCATTGTAAGTCCTAGTGCAAGTTAGTGGGTTGTGTATTTGACCCAGACACTGCCTCAGGTGGTAGAACCTTTTTTCTCTGATTGCCTTCAGAGCTCAGATCACCAGATTGTATAAGGCTATGTCAGGGGATGCGTACATCATTGGTATTGGACTCAACTGCTTTATTTTTCTGTGATTTAAATTGTTTTTTGCAGGGTATATTTTCTTCTAGGTTGTTGTGCAGGTTGTCTTGCTGAAAGGAAGGAAAGCACTCACTGGGGTGGTGGGTCAGAGCGGTGGCGGCTCTACACCAAGGCCCGCCAGGGCACATGCCCCAGTAAAAAAATGCTGTGCCCCAGTTGGTGCCCCATATCATGCAAAGCTTCTCCCATAGTAACAATATATCAGTGCCCTGGCTGCCATCGGCCAGCCCCAGCTGCGCCCCTGGTAACCATTTGTAGCGCTAGGAGCCGCTATCAGAGCTGTAGCTGATTACTTCGGGAGGGCACAGACTTGGGGCCCCCATCCCTCCCCTCACCCAACCCACTCCAAGGAAGTCATTTCCTTTATATCAGGGGTTCTGACATCACTTCCCCAAAAGGGTAAAGGCCATACCCCTGTCATATCTTAAGCAGCCCAGCACACTGCATGGGGGTAAATGCACCCACACACTAACAAAAAAGACAACAAAAAAAAGGAAAGGAATTTTAACAGGAAGGATGACAGACATGTGGGGAGTGATGCAATGCACTAGCTGTGGGGCAGCAGTCTTCCGAGAGACATTCTGGAGGCTGTGATGCTGCCCTATTAGCAGGCACCTCTCTGCTTTGAGGGAGGAGGTTGCCATTCTCCAGGCCAAACTGGCAAGGAGTAGGGAAACCTCCTCCCCCACCCAGGGACCACCAAGGCTGCTGCCTCAGAGGTTGCCAAAAAAGAGAAATGGTTGGACCACAGTGGGCTCAGGAGGGCGAGAGTGGTGGAACAGAGGCACATCCCTCCAGTTGTATCTCTCTACATTTCATACAACATTCTGGTGGAGCGTGGTTCCTCTGTGGAGGCACCCACAGTGGAGACCAAAGAGGAAGCTAGGGGAGGGAGGGGAGAGGGAAGCAAGGTGCCTGCCTGGCATCGTGGCTTGGAGGAACAGGAAGCGAATACTCAGGATTGTGGAAGCAGCTGTATGGAAGAGGGAGCTGGATGTCATTGTCCACCTAGGGACAAATGACACAGCTGGGAATGGAACCAGAGCAGTGCAGGAGGAGTTTGTGGAGTTGGGTAGGGGCTTTAGACAAGTAGCATGCATGGTAACCTTCTCGGAGGTGCTGCCTGTCTATGGCATGAGTGAGGCTAAAGTACCCCCTACCATTTGATTCAATGAATAGTTGAAAAACTGGTGTGGACCACAGGGTTTTGGCTTCACTGGGGACTGGGGGTCCACCTGGAGGGATATAGGCTTATACCAACATGATGGGCTGCATCTGTCCAGGAACGGAACCAGGGTCTTAGGTGATAGGTTTAAATGCTTCATAGGACAGCTTTTAAACTAACCAAGGGAAGAGGCACTGAAAAGGAGCAGGGAATTCCCAGCTTCCCCCCATGAAACAGGATAGTTAGTGAAGTAAACCCCAAGGTAGAGAAGTCAATAGGATGCAGGACAGGGGTCAATGGAGAAAAAGGCAAAGGCAGTAAGGGCAGGGATGGGGCTAAAAGGGTTAAAGCCATCAAAAAATGCAGGGCGATGAGTACCAATGCCCATAGTCTGGGTAATGAAATTCCTGAACTAATGACCTTGATGCAAGAGGGATGGCTGGATATTGTGGCAGTCACAGAAGCATGGTACACAGAGAACCATGACTGGGATGTCAACATACCAGGGTATACAATCCACAGGAAGGATAGGGAGGGTAAAAGAGGAGGAAGAGAAGGAGCTATCTATGTAAGGGCAGGGATCAAAGCAATGGAATTAAAGGGTAAACAGGGAGGAGAGGAGGCACTGTGGGTCACCTTGGAGACAGGAAATGGCACCACAATCCACACAGGTATTGTTTACAGACCCCTGTTTCAGGGGGAGGAAAGAAACAAAGAAATGATAGAAGGCATCCTTAGAATGGCAGAAAAAGGGGAGATATTATTGATGGGGGACATGAATATGCCTGATGTTAACTCGAGCACATTTGCTGCAGCCACATCCAAAAGTAGGGTCCTTCTTGATGTCCTACAGGGGGCATGCCTCAGATAGCTATTGGTGAAACCCACTTGGGAGGGAGCAATCTTAGACCTGGTACTCTCAAATGAGGATAAAGAGAGGATCTTGGATTTAGAAGTGGGTAGCCATCTGGGAAAAAGCGACCACCAAACAGTGTGGTTCACGATAAACACAGCCATGAGTCAAGCAATACAAAAGTAAGGGTACTGGACTTTAGAAGGGCTGACTCTGGCAAAATGGGACTGTGCATAAGGAATGTATCAGCAACTGGTCAGGAAGGAGTGGTGGAGGAACAATGGGGAAAACATCAAAAGTGCAATCACAGAGACAACATGCCTTTGTGTGAAACAAATATACAAAACAAAATGAAGGAGAAAACCACTATGGTTCTCAAAAGAGGTGGTGGTGGGGAAGGTTAGGGAGAAAAAGATAGCATTCAGGAAGTATAAGGAATCACAGAAGGAGTAGGACTTGGAACTGTATCAGTTAAAGCAGAAGGAAGCAGGGAAGGCAGTCAGAATAGCAAAGGCCCAAACAGAAGAAAAGACAGCCAACTCGGTTAAGAAGGGGGATAAAACCTTTTGATACATTAGGGAGCAAAAAAATACCAAAAGAGGGATAGTGAGGCTTAATAAAGGGGAGGAGAGGTGGGCAGAGGGTAACAGTGAAAAGGCAGAGATCCTGAATGAATACTTTTGCTCAGTATTCACAAAAGAAGAGGAGGGAGAGGTACCTAAACCAAACAATATAAGCATGCTGGATAAATGGGTCGATACCAGTCCATTCACAGAAGAAAGGGTACTGAAAGAACTTCTAAAACTCAAGGTGAACAAAGCAATGGGGCCTGATGGGATTCACCCCAGAATTCTAAAAGAACTAAGGGGAGAACTAGTGACACCACTGACTACCCTTTTTAACAAATCATGGGAGGATGGTGTGGTACCTGAGGACCGGAGGAAGATGGATGTTATTCTCCTCTACAAAAGTGGGAGCAAGGCAGAGGTAGGAAACTATAGACCTGTTAGTTTGGCCTCAGTAGTAGGGAAAATTATGGAATCACTTCTGAAAGAAAGAATTGTTGAGTACCTAGAGGTCAGCGGGGCACAGGACCCAAGGCAGCATGGATTCACAGCGGGAAGGTCATGTCAGATGAATCTAGTGGATTTCTTTGGCTAGATGACCAAAGTAGTAGACCAGAGAAGGGCTGTGGATATGTTCTGCCTAGACTTTAGCAAGGCACTTGACACAGTCCAACACAAAAGATTAATAAACAAGTTAGCCAGCCTGGTAGTGGGTCCCAGGGTGGTAGCCTGAGTAAAAAATTGGCTAGACAATAGGACACAGAAGGTAATAGTAAACAGAGTCCACTCCGAGGAAAGGGGGGTTACTAGCGGTGTACCACAGGGTTCAGTACTAGAACTGGTCCTCTTTAATGTCTTTATAGGTGACATTGCAGAGGGGATGGAAGGAAAAGTATTCCTCTTTACAGATGAAACAAAGATCTGCAGCAGTGTTGATACACAATGGGGAGTGGAAAGGATGAGAAGGGACTTGGCAAGGTTGGAGGAATGATCAAAAGTATGGCATCTTAGATTCAGTGCAAAGAAGTGCAAAGTAATGCACCTGGGAAACAAAGGCCCAGGGGAAGAGTACACAATGGGGTGGGAGTTACTAACAAAAATGGATAGGGACCTGGGGGTAGTCATATCAGACAACCTAAAGGTAGGCAAGCTATATGAAAAGGCAGTAAGGAGGGCTGGGGGATACTGGGATGCATAGGGAGAGGCATCACCAGTAGAAAACAGGAAGTTGCTATCCCTCTGTACATACAGTTAATGAGACCCCATCTGGAGTACTGGGAGCAGTTCTGGAGACCCCATCTCCGCAAGGACATAGATAGGATGGAGGCAGTCCAGAGGAGGGCAACTAAAATGCTGCAGGGTCTACACCAGAAGCCACATGAAGAGAGACTAAAGGAGCTTAATATGTATACCCTAGAAGAAAGGAGGGAGAGGGGGACATGATAGAAACATTCAAGTACCTCAAGGGAACCAGCAAAGTCCAGGAGGGTAGCATCTTTCAGAAAAAGAGATGCGCAAGAACAAGGGGGCACAATTTGAAGATAGAGGGGGGATGTCTCAGGGGCAATGTGAGGAAGTATTTTTCACAGAGAGGGTGGTAGACACATGGAACAGCCTTCCAGAGGAAGTAGTGGGGTCAAAAACAGTGGGTGAATTCAAGAATGCATGGGACAGACAAAAGGCAATTCTAGTTGGGGGTAGGAAGAAGTAAGCTGTTGGTTAACTAGGATTTGCAGCTTATCTGAAAGGTAGGGAAATGGCAGACTAGGTGGGCCAAGCGGTCCTTATCTGCCATCAGACTTTATGTTTCTATGACTTGGGCAACACCGCACCATGATTGGCACCTTGCAATCCCTGGATATAAACTCTACAGGAGGGACAGAATAGTCGGGAAATGGGGAAGGAATGTTAGTTTACATCAGGGAAGGAATAACTTGCATGAGGGAAGAGTTAGAGAAAAGGAAGGTGGAGGCATTATGGATTCAGTTACAGACCAACAGAGGGAGAAAGGTGAGGTTGGGGGTGGTTTACAGCCCACCCAACCAGGATGAGAAAGAGACAGGGACCTGAGCCCACAAATATTGGAAGTTGCGGGGAAAGGAGAGGTGGCAATTGTGGGGGACTTCAACCTGCCCAGGGTGGACTGGAGTGTACCATTCACAACATGTGCAAGGAGTCAGGTTATCCTACAGGGACTGCAAAGTGGATTCCTGACTCAAGGCGTCACAGAACCAACAAGAACAGAGGCAATTCTTGCTCTGGTGCTCACAAATGGGGAGCATGTACAGGAAATAATGGTCAGAGAGCCCCTGGGTGGGAGTGACCACTGCACAGTGTAGTTCCAGTTGGATACGGGCAGGGAAAGCATCCTGACTAAGACCAAAATCTTGGATTTTAGGAGGGCGGACTTTAGAAAGATGCACAAAGTGCTAAGGAGACACCTGGCAGGCACCAGAGCAGATATGGGAGTGGACCAAATGTGGTTCATCATGAAGAAAGGAATACTGGTTGCCACAGAGGAGTGCATTAGGCTCAGGGGGAAGAACACAGGGGCCAAAGCACCCAACTGGTTCAGTTCTGGGTTCGCCCAAGCAGTAAGGGAAAAGAGGTTAGCCTATAGAAAATTCAGGAAGACCAAGTGAGAGATGGATAGGGAAAATTACCTACGGTTGGTTAGTGAGTCAAGTAAGGAAGTCCAGTGGCTAAGGCACAGAATCAGCTGCAGATAGATGAAGGAATTAAGGGGAGGAGGGAGCCTCATTTCACTATATAAGTGAGAAAAGGGACAAGAAGGATGAGATTGTTAGGCTTAAGAAAGGGGAGGAGTGGGTGGAGGATAATGGGGGAAAAGCAGAGATACTAAATGAATACTTCTGCTCCACCTTCACCAAGGAGAAGGATGGACCAGTGTGTTCAGGAGGGAGAAGAGGAGTGGGGGGAAGGGAACACAGATGTAGTGATAGAGGATAGAGTGATGGAGGGGCTGCTAGCATTGAAGGTGGACAAATCACCAGGCCCAGACAGAGTACATCCAAGGGTTCTAAGGGAGCTGCCAGGGCCACTGGCAGGCCTATTTAATAGTTCACTGAAGTCAGGCATGGTACCGCAGGACTGGAGCACAGTACATGTGGTGCCCCCTCCACAAAAGCAGTCCCGAGGATGACCCTGAGAATTACAGACCAGTCAGTCTGACCTCAGTTGTGTGCAAGGTCATGGAGACCATACTTTAGGAAAGGTTGGTAGAATATCTAGAGGAGCATGTTCTCCAGGATACGAGGCAGCAAGCGTTCATGGAGAGAGATCGTGTCAAACAAACCTGATTGACTTCTTTGACTGGGCCACTAGGACAGTAAACAGAGGCCAAGTGGTAGACATTCTCATCTGGATTTCAGCAATGCCTTTTTACTCTGTATCCCACAAAAGGTTGATCAGGAAGTTGGCCATCTCAGGGTTGGGGATAAGATAGCCAGATGGATGGAAAACTGGCTAAGGGAGAGAACCCAGAGGGTGGTTGTAGGGGGAGAGTTATCTGGCACCAGAGAGGTCACCAGTGTGGGGTCCCACAGGGCTCGGTGCTGGGGCCCATGTTGTTCAATGTATTAATCAATGACATTGGGGATGGCATTAAGGGCAAAATGTGCCTATTCACGGATGACACCAAGTTCTGCGGGAGAGTGGACACAGCTGAAGGGATACAGGACATACAGGATGATCTGGAAAAGCTGGCAAGGTGATCTGAGATCTGGCAGCTTGGCTTCAATGCCAAGAAATGCAAAGTTATGCACATTGGAGCCAAGAATCCCAGGACGGAGTACTACCTGGGTGGAGTCCAGGTATCTGCATCAGAGAAGGAGCTGAGAGTGATCATCACTAGTGACCTGAAGCACTCCACGCAGTGCAAGAAAGCAGCATGGGCAAACAAGATGCTGGGATGCATAGTTAGGGGGATCAGTAGGAGAGAGGAGGTTATACTACCTTTGTACAGGTCACTGGTGAGGCCACATCTAGAGTATGGAGTTCAGTACTGGTAACAACACCTCAAAAAGTACATTAACCTGCTGGAGAAGGTCCAGAGGAGGGCTACAAAGATGATAGTGGGTCAGCAGGGTAAGACATATGAGGACAGGAGAAAGAGAGAGAGGAAGCCGACATGATTGGAACCTTCAAGTACTTGACAGGGATAAATAAGGTAGATAAGGAGGGTATCTTTAAGCTGAGTGACAACTATAAGATGAGTGTGCACAGTCTTAAGCTGGGGGGGGATAGGAGAGAAGTCAGGAAGCCCTTCTTCACAGAGAGGGTAGTGGACACTTGGAATGCTCTGCCAGAAGAGGTGGTCTCATTGAAGACAGTGGGTAGCTTCAAGAAAGGCTGGGATAGACATAGGGGGAAGGTAAGAATCATGGGTAGGGAGGATGGGAGGAGTAGGGGAGCAGGGACAGTAGCTCAAGCTGTGGACCCTGCAATACAAGCAGACTAGATAGTTCAAATGGCCTTCTTCTTTTGGCTTCTTCATATGTACGTACGAGTACGCAGGAGTTTAAGGGTAGATCCACAAAGGAAGTGAAAGAGGAGTCCAGTCTGGATGAGGTGAACTTGGGAGCAGCACTGTAAATGATGTCACCATAGTCAAAAATGGGGAGAACCATCTTTGAGAGGTTCTCTGTGTGGGTAGGATATGTGATACTCCTCTTATTCCTATAAAGAGCGTCAAGTCTAGGATGGAGCATCTTGTGTTAAAAGAGATTGAGGAGGATCAAAAGGAGACTGCAGCTATGGGGGTAATAGAGGAATCAGGACACCTGACCTGCCAAGGTTAAACTTGGAAACAGAGAAACATAGACTTTGATAGTAGACAAGGACCGCATGGCCTACCCAGTCTGCCAATTTCCATACCTATTGGATAAGCTGCAGATCCTAGTTAAGCAACAGCCGAATTCTTCCTACCCCCAACCAGAATTGCCATATGTCTGCCCCATGCATTCTTGAATTCCCCCACTGTTTTTGACCCCACAACCTTCTCAGGTAGGCCATTCCATGCATCCACCACCCTCTCCATGAAAAAATACTTCCTCACATTGCCCTTCAGTCATCCCCTCTCTATCTTCAAATTGTGCCCCCTTCTTCTTGCACGTCTCTTTTTATAAAAGATGCTACCTTCCTGGACTTTGTTGATTCCCCCGAGGTACTTGAAAGTTTCTATCATGTCCCCCCTCTCCCTCCTTTCCTCAATGGTATACATTTTAAGCTCCTTTAGTCTCTCTTCATATGGCTTCTGGTGCAGACACTGCACCATTTTAGTTGCCCTCCTCTGGACTACCTCTATCCTGTCTATGTCCTTGCAGAGATGGGAGTCTCCAGAACTGCAAGCAGTACTCCAGATGGGGTCTCACCAGCTGTCTGTACAGAGGGATAACAACTTCCTGTTTTCTACTGGTAATACCTCTTCCGATACATCCCAGTATTCCCCCAGCCCTCCTTTCATTTCTGCCTTCTCACATTGCTTGGTTACCTTTAGGTCATCTGATATGACTACCCCCAGGTCCCTTTCCATTTCTGTTGTCGTTAGTGCTCCTCCCTCACTGTGTACTCTTCCCCTGGGTTTTGTTTCCCAGGTGCATTACTTTGAACTTCTTTGCATTGAATCTAAGCTGCCATACATTTGACTAGTCCTCCAACCTTGCCAAGTCCCTTCACATCCTTTCCACCCCCTCCTTGCATATCAACCCTGCTGCAGATCTTTGTGTTGTCTGCAAAGAAGCATACTTTTCCTTCTAGTCCCTCTGCAATGTCACTTATAAAGACATAAAAAGTACCGGACCCAGTATTGAACCCTGCGGTACCCAGCTAACAACCCTCCTTTCTTCTGGGTGGACTCCATTTACTATTAACCTCTGTGTCCTGTTGTCCAGCCAGTTTTCTACCCAGGATACCACCCTGTGACCCACTCCCAGGCTGGCTAACTTGTTTATTAATGTTTTGTGTTGGACTGTGTCAAATGCCTTGCTAAAATCTAGGTAGGCCATGTCCACAGCCCCTCCCTGGTCTACTACTTTGGTCACCCAGTCAAATAAATCTATTAGATTCATCTGGAGGAAGGAAAAAGGTGGGGGAGGGGTTAAAAAGTTAGTTAATAGAAAATCATAGTCTCTGCACTATGCAATATGGCTTAAAGAAAGGTGAACAGGATGTTGGAGTTTATAGGCAGGAGCTTTGACAGTAGAAGATGAGGAGATCTTGCACCTATATAGCTCCCTGGTGAGGCCTCATCTTGTGTACTGTGCCCAGTTTAGTTCTGGAAACTGCACCTGAAAAAGAAAAGGACAGACTGGAGGTGGTACAGAGAAGAACCACCAGGATAATCTAGGGACAGCAGGCCTGGACACACAAAGAACATCTGGTGGACCTCGGTATGTACTCGCTGGAGGCCAGGAAGGGGGAATATGAAAGAAACATACATGTTTCTGAGGGGTATAAGGTGGATTGTAGGGACGTATTATTCTGGGATGAGGAAGCATGATTGGAAATGGGAGTGGGAGGCTTAAGAGGGATGACAGGAGGTTTTCCTTCATTGAGAGTGTGGTGAAGCAGTGGAATAAGCTGCTTAAGGAGATGGTGAAGGCAGGGACAATTGATGGGTTCAGGGTTGGGTGGGACAGATTTAAGGGATTGGTAAGGAGAATGGGGGTTCTGACAGGGGAAGAGACTTAGTCCTGTAAGGCGACAGGCCTACAGAACTCCAGACAAATAATAGTTATCGGCCATTTTCAGATTAAAAGAGACTATTGACCTAAGCACATTTGAGACTGGCATTGACACATCTGCCACAAATTCCAGTATCTACCATGCCATGTTATCATAGGTACCAACACAGTCATCGTACAGTACATCGTTTTAATTGGTAGACAATGTACTTTACAGTGGTAGTACCTATAACTCAAAATTAAGGGTGGTGAACTTGTGGGAGAGCCTACCAGCAGAGACAATGGATATAATGTTGGTACAGGGCTTTACGGTAAGCCTTGGAAAATTTCTGCTTAATGAGGGAATCAATGAGTACCCTTCATGCTAGAGTGGGCAAGGAATCCTTATGAATTAGTACATGTTTTCACAGCATGAATTTTGTTATCCCTGCTTATGAGGCAGAGGGGGTATGGTCATGTTGGTACTGATACACTGAGGAAATTGGTTCTGTGCTGGTACTGACAGCACCATTAAATTGGTGGGGGGGGTAACTGGTGGTGTTAGTGTTGTGGAGGTTTCTGTGGATCGGGAGGTGTATGTCATTGAAAGTCAAAAAACCTATTATTGTTACACAGATGGGGCGTGTAACTTCCAGGACAAATGCAGTGTGCTAGTATGTTGTGAGTCCCAGTCCCAGTGTCCAGATCACTGATCATGCACTGCAGCCCACCAGTACACCTGCAGCACTGCCACCTACTCAAGATGTGCTGAAGATTGAAGCTAAAGCCAGGTCTATGCCGGCTGTTGTTTTGGAGGAGGATGCTACTGTGGATGAGCAAAAGCATCCTGAATGCTCCCAACCAATTGGAACTCTCTTTTCCTCTGTGCATGAGACTCTTATTCTGTGAAGAGTGTCTCATGCACAGCTACCCCGGAAAAGGGCATGTTCAGATAAGGTTTTGTAAAAAATTGATGTATTATTGATCAAGCTAGATCAATAATATATTAATACACCACCAAGACCACTCTTCCAGTTGTAAGAGTGGTCTCAGTTATATTCTTAGGGTATCAGAACAGTTCATCTTCAGTGTGCAGTTCTCATGCCCTAAGAATGCATGTGATAACCCTCTTACAACCATAAGAGTGGTCTCAGTGATGGTATTAACAAACAGAACATTCTGCTGAAACTGAACCATTGGATGGTGGTGGTGGTGGTAGTGATGATGTGGAGTATGTTCCTGTTTCTACTGAATTACCATCAGATGATGAAGAAGAGGAGGAGGTTTATGCTGGTCAGAAGAAGCAAAAGATGACTAGGAAATCTGCTGCTGTTCCAGATAAGGTTGGTGGTGCGACTGGTAAGAAGACTGCCATGGGGAAGTCACCTGCTGCCCCAAAATGTAAAACTGGTGCTGGCAGGTCTTCTAAGCAAGGTGGTACTGGTGGTGGTGAAGGACAGTGTCCAAATCCTGAACCTATCATTCCCACCAAACAAAAATGTAAAGGGTCTGGGGTATGGGCATATTTTGAAATATGCCCAGATGACTTCAACTGCTCAAGGTGTCTTTTGTGTTTGATGAAGATCAGCAGGGGTCAGCCACCAGCTGTGAGCACCTCCGGTCTGCACATCCACTTGCGTACAGATCATCATCATGAGTGGGCTGCAATGACTGGCTCAGCTGTCCCAGAAAAACAGAGCCGGATTGGTGAGCATTTCATGTGAGCCCAGAGGGAGACACCTATGAAGGGTCACATTTCCTCTCAGTCTGAGGAGCCAGCTACTTCATTGTGCCCAGATGCTTCACCCACTCCCACAAGGTGGTAGTTGAACTTGCATATACATGCAGAGCGCACAGGGAAGTTCAGATCGGGACAAGTGAAGGCAAAAGAGATAAAGAGGGCAGTGATAGAGCTGCTGGTGGAAAACTTACTGACCTGCTCTTTCATCATTAATGCACACAGGGTGACCTTGGTGCTGTGTGCCATCAAGGCATTTCTTCACTCGAGTTGCACTGCCTGAGTTGTACAAGAGTGTCTGTGCTGAGGTTTGCCATAGACTGTGGCACTCTGGTATCTCTTTCAGAAACCTTGCCTTGAGCAGGTGCTTCCCTGGCCAGAAGCAGCTCCTCGGCCACTTCGGGGCACGGCACTTCTCAAGCCACCATCCCCACTGGCAATCCAGCCCACAAGAAACCTTTCCCTAAGCAGGTGCTTCCCAGGCCAGAAATGGCTCCTTGGCCACTTTTGGACATGGTGCTTCTCCAGCCGCCATCCTCACTGGCAATCCAGCACACAAGAAATTTTGCCCTGAGAGGACACTTCCCAGACCAGAAGTGGCTCCTCAGCCACTTTGGGATGCGGCGCTTATCCAGCCGCTGTCCCCACTTGCAATCCAGCCCACAAGGTAGGCTCCTTTACTAGGATCCAGTGCCGGCCTGAACCCTGGCTACGGGTTTTCCTCCCATTGGCTCTGCGATCAGACAAAGACTTTCTCATTGGTCCGCTCGCAAAATCCTGCCTTGCCATTGGTTAATGCTTCAAGCCGACCTTAAACTGAACCTAGGTCCCACTGCAAACCTCAGAGTGGGTTCAGTTTTCAGCGGCTATGGCAAATTCTCTCCTCTGGGTATTTTCTGCACTATAATTTTTCTTTTAGAGCTGTTATCACTTTATGCAGCCTTCAGCTTACAAAACAAATTGTGTGTAGTAACTCCTGCACTGCTTAGCTTTAGCCACAGTTTTACATGTTACTGATAGCCTAACTGTGTTACTGCCTGCTTGAAATTTAGAGAACTAGTGTGATACAGCCCCTTATTGAAATTGTATTGTTGAAATTTAGTTTTTAGAGCTGTGTTCTTCCTCTGCCTACCCATCGCTTTCTCTTTCTTTTTCTTTCTCTCTCTCCCTCTCTCCCTCTCTCTCTCATCCTACCATTCCCCCATCCTGCTGGCTGCTTTTCTTTCACCCCCAGCCTCTGCCTTGCTACCTGAGGTAAGACAACCCCTTGCCACAGGTTAATCCCCTGCATTGTCCTACTACTGAACCCCAGATGGTTCTCTGTCTCTTTCTGCCTACCACCACCCACCATTTCACATCTCTTTGCCTGCCCTCTGCCCACCACTTAGCGCACCGCCAGTAGCTTAAATTAATTGGCCTTTCTGCTGTTCCTTCCCTTTCAAAAACCTTGCTCTGAGTGGGTGCTTCCCAAGCCAGAAGTGGCTCCTCGGTCACTTCGGGATGCAGCGTTTCTCCAGCCACCAAACCCACTTGCAATCCAGCCCACAAGGTATGCTCCTCTACTGGGATCCAGTGCCGGCGTGAACCCCGGCTATGTCTTTTCCTCCCATGGGCTCTGTGAGTGGACACGGACATCCTCATTGGTCTGCTCGCAAAACCCTGCCTTGCCATTGGTTAGCATTTCAAGCCGACCTGAAACTGAACCTAGGTCCCACTGCAAACCTCCGAGCAGGTTCAGTTTTCAGTGGCTACAGCAAACTCTCTCCTCTGGATATTCTCTGGCCTTATAGTTTTTCTTTTAGAGCTGTTATCACTTTATGCGGCCTTCAGCTTAAAATGTGTTGTATAGTAACTCCTGCCCCATTTATCTTTAGCCACAGTTTTACATGTTACTAATAGCATAACTGTGCTATGGCCTGCTTGAAATTTAGAGTACTAATGTGATACAGCCCCTTATTGAAATTGTACTGTTGACATTTAGAGTTTAGAGCTGTGTTCTTCCTCTGCCTACCCATCGCGCCTCTCTCTCTCTCTCTCCTCTCCTCTCCTCTCCTCTCTCTCTCTCTCTCTCTCTCTCTCTCCCTCTCCTCTCCTTTTGTCCTACCATTTCCCTCCCTGGCTGCTTTTCTTTCACCCCCACCCTCTGCCTCACTACCTTAGGTAAGACCCCCACCGCCACTCATTAATCCCCTGCATTGTCCTGCTGCTGAACCTCTGCTGGTTCTCTGTCTCCTTCTGTCTACCCCCACCCACCATTTTGCACCTTTTTTCCTGCCCCCACCCACCACTTAGCACACCACCAGTAGCTTAAATTAATTTTCCTCTCTTCTGTTCCTTCTCTTTCAGAAATCTTGCACTGAGAGGGCGCTTCCCAGGCCAGAAGCGGCTCCTCGGCCACTTCGGGACACGGTGCTTCTCCAGCTGCTGTCCCCACTGGCAATCCAGCCCACAAGGTAGGCTGCTCTACTGGGATCCAGTGCCAGCCTGAATCCTGGCTATGGCATTTCCTCCCATTGGCTCAGCGAGCGGACACGGTCTTCTTCATTGGTCCACTCACAAAACCCTGCCTTGCCACTGGTTAGCGCTTCAAGCCAACCAGAAACTGAACCTAGGTCCCACTGCAAACCTCCAAGTGGGTTCAATTTTCAGCGGCTACAGCAAACTCTCTCTCCTCTGGATATTCTCTATCCCTATAATTTGTCCCAGCCACCCTCCCCGGCCCCAACCCTATTAAATCCGTTTAAGTCCCTCCCTCGGTCCCTCCTCTATTCCCTCATTGGCCTGCTATACGTTAGTGCTTCCCCAGCCTCTCACTAAAACCCTTCTTCTGATGACAAGCACACCCTAACTGCTGCTATAGCCACCCTGCAAGACTACAGCCTGTCAAATAATTCCATGTGCTGCTATTAGCTGCACCTCTACCTTCTTTCTGCTCACTGATTATTTCCCTTCTACAGCAGTCCTGCTGGACCCTGCTCTCCTGATCTTTGCTAAGACAGCTTATTCTATCCCTTGTTTTCTCCCTCATTATCAGGATACATCTACATTTCTGATTGGACTCCGCTCCCCTGGATCTGGATTCTGTTCCACTGCCAGGATAGCTTACTTTAATTAGATATTAGGGAGGGTTCTTTACTGTCACCGGTTCCTAAAATGTCTTGCTCAGCTTTGGTTCACTTATACCTAGTAGGTATGCTCTTTTGAGCCATAATTCCAAGCCTTGCTCCTCTAATTGCAGTTACTCAGACAAGCCCAGCTTCGTACACACCCTGCACCGATAGTTTCGAGCCTGCTGCATTATTTTTTCTTGATGACAACATCAATCATTTTGCACTGTACAGCACCCGAACTACCTACTTCATGGGCCCCACTGATCAAGTTATTCCCACACGCTGTATCGTGCCAAATTACAATTTCCCTGTTAAGGTGTTGTTATCTACTTCACTGGGCTTTTTTGGGCCTTGTGCACCTCAGTCTTCACTTCATATCTGTACACACAAAAGGGGAAGGACGCGCCTCCCAAAGTTACTCTTAAACGCTATCAAAAAACTTCTTCTTTTGCTACTTATTTGTGCAGGCAATGTTGAATTAAATCCTGGCCCTGTTCTCCCTATCTCAGCTCCATCAGACCTAGCCAGTTTAAAGGGTATGGGTCTCCTCCATATAAATGCACGTAGTTTGCTAAAGCATTTCAATGCTATACAAATATGGATTTGCCACTCACAGCCAGATGTTCTGGTGGTTACTGAATCTTGGCTGAAACCTTCAATCCAGGATCTTGAGATTAATATTCTGTCCTATAATGCCTATAGGGCCGATAGACAAACGAGAGAGAGGGTAGTCATTTATATAGCTGACAAATTTACAGCGTCTCTAGTTGATTCTACCTCACTGCCCAATGAATTTGAAAGTGTTACCGTAAAACTTCAACTCTCTCAGATGGCCACCCTTCACATCTTTGGATGGTACAGGCCTCCCTTCACAGGACATAAAGTACTGAACTATTTGAGTGAGGTCTTACCTACAATGTCTTCGGAAGTAATTATTATGGGTGACCTCAACATAGATTGGTTATCAGCCATCTCTAAGCCTCTAAAGGAAGTTTGTGATATGTTTGGGCTCACCCTGCTTATTCAGGAACCCACTCATAGAATCCCAGAAAACAGCACACTGCTTGATCTAATCTTAGTGAATAGACCGCACCTTATCTCTCACTCTGGTGCTCTTTGTAATGACCTTAGTGATCATTGTGCCATTGCCTGTGTGAGATCTGCCCCTAAAATGATATCTACATCTACATATGTTTTCAAAAGAAGTCTACGAAACTTTGATCCTAACACCTTCCTCTCTGATCTTCAATTTGCTAACTGGCAAAATTTCTACCTGGCCAACACAGTAGCCAAAGCTTATGAGATTTTTCCAAACCATAGTTCTCGACACTAAAAACAGACATGCACCACTGCTTAAAATATGCACCAAAAAGAAGTCCTGTCCTTGGTTCATGGCTAGCCTTAAAACTGCACTGCTAAATAGGGATGCCTTATGGAAAAGGGCGAGAAAATCTAAACAGTCAGCGGACTGGGCAGCCTTTAGAGCTGCTTGAAACTAGTGCACCAAGTTAATTAGGGCTGAGAAAACTAATTACTTCCATACTGAACTTGAGTCCTCATCCAACTGTTTAGCTAAATTTTAGAAAACGCATAAGAACTTAGAAGGTTTCTGCCCAGCCAGCTCACTTCCGCTGAAAATCACATCTGGTGGCATTTCCACAATGGATAAAAATGAGATCCTCGAACTACTCAATACCCATTTTGTGATGGCTGGTCTGGCATTTGACCTTCACCAGTGTCCAAGCTTCATTCACTGCTGAGCAGCCAAGATTCTGCATGCCAAATTCCAGCTGCCACTACTCATGCAGGAGTATTCGCCTTCATTCCAGTTATCTTGAAACAAGGGGAGGACCTATTACTGAGCCTAGACATTAGAAGGTCGGCAGGTGCAGACCTTATCAAACCATATTATTTAAAACTGGGTTACTACATTTTGTCACCTCCCATCACTCACCTTTTTAATATGTCCCTTGCTCAAGGTGAACTCCCCCCAATTTGGAAAACAACACATCATTCCCCTGTTTAAATCTGGTGAACCCAGTGATTTAAACAACTACAGAGCACGTTCCCTTTTGTCCATCTTGTCCAAACTATACTAAGATTCATACTAAGGTGGTTAAGGTGCAAGGGGGCTGCAAGGCCCATAACTGCACCTGAATTAATTATAATAGCCAAAATCAGCTTTGTTGATAATAAATTTATCTAGGCGATTTTTAAATGTTAATTTATTTTCACGAGTGATAGTTTCAAAAGGTAGATTATTCCAAGGATTTATAATCCTCTGAGTGAAAAAGTACTTTCTTGATATATGATAGAATTTTGCCCTACTTATCTGGAGTGGGTGACCTCTGGTGTTGTAAGTATTATTTTTGAACACAAACCCCATTTGGGTAAACAGTTATGGGTCATTAACAATATAAAATATATAGATTAAATCTCCCCGAAGATGTCTGAGTGATAATGGCATAAGATTTAGATTGTTTAGACGTTTTTCATTTGGGACATTAAACAGTCCAGTTATATATTTTGTAAATTTTCTCTGGATTTTTCCCAGAGAAGCTATCTCCCTCATTTTATATGGATTCCAGAGTTGGGATGAATACTCTAAATGGGGTCTAGCGTAAGCTTTGAACAATGGTAGCATTACTTCAGGATTTCTCGATTTGATGTTTCTTTTGATTGGCCATACTATTCGATTTAGTCTATTAATGGCCTTGTTAATCTGTTTATTATACCCTAGATCATTTGCTATGTATATACCTAAGTCTTTTTCATTGGTATTGCTTGCCAATGGGTTCCCATTTAACAAATAAATGTCTGAAGGGTTGTTAAAGCCAACGTGCATCACCTTGCATTTTGAAGCATCAAGTCACATACCCCAGATTTCAACCCAATGGGATATGCTATTTTAGGGTTGCCACCTTTGGATGAGGCAAAAACCGGATCCTAAGCTCTGCCACTAGCCCCACCCCTTTTCATGACTCATCATGCATTGCTCCTCCTAGAAAGCCATTTGTTATATCAATAAAAGACAACGCTTAAAACAGCAGTTAAAAAAATGTTAAGATACTGTTCTGTACCTGTTTAGGTTACTTTCCTAGGTTCTTCCCAGTTATTTATGTACTTATGTATTCAATTTATTTATTGACATTGGCTTACCAGATAAACATACAGAGATAAAATAAACCTTATTTACAGATATGATCTGGGGGGAGACAAGGAAAATACTGTAAATAGCATACAACAGTAGACATGGTATGTAAAAATACATGAAGAAATTGATTCCTATATTGTGTACTCTATTGTATTTTTCTGGTTCCATTTCCTTTTCATGTCCACAGTACTATTTCAAAGCCAAAGAGGTGACCATACTTTTTTCTTGAGGGAAAAAAAATTAAAACATTTCAAAATGCCTAAATTCTGTTACAAATGAAAATGTTTACCAGCAAATGAAAAGTGGAAGATAACTGCTTTGTTATTGAAAAGGTGGGGGCATCTTTGCTGCTTTGCCACTTTAAAATGCAGTGGTATAGATTAGGTTAAGTAAGTGTTAATGGTGTTAATGGCCATACTTTACACCTGCAAGGTTGACTGCTTTCACAAATAAAAGGATTTATTGACAACAGAACTTGTTTCTACCCTGGATATGTAGCTGACACAATGAATGAGAAGACAAAATATGTTTCAAAAGTATGTGAGCACTCAAAATGGCTCAAAAACCTGGCCAGCACAGAGCAAAAACTGATTACCTGACAGGGACCCTGAAAACCTGATCAGCATGTAAAAAACCTGATGGGTGGCAACCCTATGCTATTTAGATCATGCTGAATTCTGGAGATATTATTTTCACTATCACATGGCCCACCAAGTTTATCATCATTGGCATATTTAATTGAGGCTGACAGACAATATTTTGTGTTGTCAGCTATGAATATTTGAAAAAGGCAGGGGCCCAGTGTCACAAACCCCACTCAGCAGGTCAGCCCTCTACTCCCAAAGTGCCAGCCTCTGAGCGTAGAATTGTGAATAGTTAACAAAACAAGGTAACCCTCTTGTCTGTTTTGTGGTTTCGAGCCACCTTTGTCCCAAGTTCTGGAGGGATTCAAACTGATAACCTCTTGTTAGCGTGCCCAATTGTCAGGCTCAGATAATTCTGTCTTCAGGGGGCCAGATATCTTTGCCTACGGTCACCTAACCAGGTATTACAAAATGAACCCTTAGAACTGTATGCAAGACCTAGAGAACTCTTATCTGTTTCCCAGTTTGGTACCACAATAAGCTCATGCACAGTGTCAACTATAGCCATCTAAGCTTCACTTATAAAAAAAGAAGTTTCAAGGCACACCAGGCAGTTTCTGTTTTTAAAATATATATTTACTTTAAAATAGATAAAAAACAGGAAAACAGTAAATACAGAACACAATATCCCAGCACATACAGTCTTAAAAACAAAATAGGTTTAAAAGTGCAAATTCCTACAACCCATACACTCAGACTGGTCTCATCTAATGTATCTTACTTTCTTAATCTTTCAGTGCTTCGATGTTCCTCTTTTCTCAGTCAGAAAATGAATGTGACTCTGTGAGGTCTGCTCAGTATACTTATAAGCAGTCTTGAGCCGGCCTTCTCTCTGAGGTCACCTAACTCTGCCTTGGTGTATTAAAATGTATATTTTATAACACAGGATGTCCTAATAAGATATTTAACAAAAATAGGTGACATGAATCTCCTCTCTTCATGTGACTTCCCCCAACCCAGTCTGTGATCTTCTTCACACAGACATCAAAGTCTCTTTGATGTAATTCACTGGATACCCCCAAGCAAATGCATATTAGACTTCCTAATTCAGTCTGGGACCTGCTTCACACAGACATCAAAGTCTATTTGATGTAATTAGCTGTCTTCCTTGGAAGATGCCCCAAAAACATGCATATGTCCCTTTTCATCATGACACCTAGTGCAAATCAAAGGATTTCCCTGAGGACATCATACAATAGGATATGTTAGTTCCTGGCTTCAAAGCAAATTGATGAAGTAATTGCATCTCAGATATCTGTAGTTTAACCTATGTCCGGTCCTTTGAACTTATACGGGGGGGGGGGGGTTGATGTGTCAGTTTCAGCAAGACTGTAGTTTCTCCTGACAGACACTCCCTTACATATTTTATATTGCAGAAAAAATATCATATTGTAATCAGAACCAGCTGTCCACATGCCACGCCCAGTACTGACCCCTGAGGGACTCCACTAGTAACAAGCCCAAAGTCTGATAGCTGACCATTAGTTAGGACCTTCTGTGATCTATGTGCCAACCAATTTTCAATACATTTGACAATATATCTATTAATGTTGGTATCTAGCAGTTTGGCTACTAAAGCATGATGAGCCATAATATTGAACGCCTTGCTAAACTCAAGATAGATTATGTCATATGAAATACTGATGTCTATGTTCCCACTAACATTTTTTAGAAACACATTAAATTACTTGGGCATCCTCTGCCCTTTTTAAACCCGTGATGTTCTTTATCAATTGTGTTAATTGTATCACTTATGAGGTATTTGATGGTGCTTTCAAGTACTTTACAGACTGCTGATGTTAAACTAATAGGTCTATAATTTTCCCAATTAGAACAAGGGCCATTTTTATAAATTGGTATTACATGTGCAGTCTTCCACTCCTTGGGTACAAAATCGTTCTGTACGCAATATTCAAACAGTAAACATGCAGGATAGGAGATATGGTCAGCTAGTAGGTATAATAGTTGGCCACTAATTTCGTCTGGCCCAGGGGAATATTTATTGTTTAGTGAGAGAAATTTCTCCTGAATCATGCTGATGGATAATGACATATGCAGCTCATTATCTAATGTTATATTAACATCTTTTTTGCTTGATTTGGTGCAGAAGACATCACAATATTTTTGATTCGGGATATTAGCCATTTATAGGGGATCATGACAGGATTTGAATTATGTGATAAGGGACCTAACTGACAGGTGGGTTTTTAAGAAAATTAATGTAAGAGTAGAACATCTTCCCATTGTCTTTATTGGCATTCCTTGCAAGGTTAAATTTGCACTTTTTTTTGCTTTCTTTATCATAGCCTTACATTTTCTTGGATCTTAAGATATGCTGCCCAGTTCTCCTTTGTTCGGAATTTTAAGTAAGCTACTTGAAAAGGTTGTCAATGAGCAACTCAGGAGTCACCTTGAGACATTCAGCCTGCTCCATCCAGTTCAGTCAAACTTTAGACCATGCCACAGCACTGTATCTGCATTGGCTAAGGTCCCTAATGATTGGCAGATTGCTTTGGATACAAAAAATTATCTGTACCATTTGTTTAAGGAAACCTGTAGCTGCTTTCGCTGACTGCACTTTTCCTGCATTTATCGTAGGACTCAGACAATGCTTCTCAGGCAGTGCCCTGCACTTTTTACTTGTGCCTCTTTTCTACCTTAAGCGATGCACCCCTTCCCCCAAAGCACCCCCTTCCCCCAAGCCACTGGCTCCCTGCTCTCTTCCCTTTCCCCCTGGCTCCTTGCGGTCTCCTTCCTGTTTCCATCCCGCTGCCTTGTGTCATCTCTAGCAGCTGTTGTACATAGGTTTGTGTTGTCTCCTTTTGCTGTATGTTATTGAATTTATTAATACTTGAATTTTCCTACTGAATGTCCATGCGCTGATTGTATTATTGTATGTATTCCCTGTATTTACTTAGTTTTGTATATATTTCTTGTCTTGTTTTATATATGTAACTGTCCAGGCCCATTTTGTAAATGAGTTTTTCTCAATGACGTTTCACCTGGTTAAACAAAGATTGACTGATTGATCTGACAAATCCAACTGACAACCAATATGTGGATGGGTGGTCGAGTAATGGACTACATGGCAGAGACAGCACAGTGGGTGTGCCCTACTGACACAGAAGGCAAAAGGCTAAAGGCTGTTGGTAGTAGTGTAAGGTATGGTGTTCATGGTGCTGCTAATAGATGTCATGCAACACTGTGTGTTGCTGCATTTGACAACACCCATGCCTAGGGCCATTTGTTGGACAAGCTGGAGGAGTTTATTGAAAACTGGCTGACAAGCAATGGTCTGGAGGCTGGGGTTGTTGTAACTGCCAATGTGTTGAAAGCTGTGGATGGCGGCAGGTACACACTTTGTGTAATCTGCTCAGCAAAAACAGAGTTGTTAAAAAGTTGTTGTAGTGGGTACAGTTAAAAAATATGTACCTACTTTTCACACTCCATAAGGGTCAGAAGAAAATTGTGGTCTGCAGCGAGAAAAAAACTTCTGCAACATGCTCTGACACAGGACTGTGTGATGAGGTAGAACTCAACATATTATCAATTGGAACAGTTCCAAGAGCAGAAGCTGGCCACCCATCACTGTCTGCTCCAAAATAAAATCAGCGAAGCAGGTGTCATGCTGTCTTCCAGCAGCTGGCATATAAAGAAGACGTTAGTGAAACATAGAAACATAGAAGTTGACGGCAGATAAGGACCGCAAGGCCCATCCAGTCTGCCCATTTCTTTTTCTACCTTATAAATGTGCCATCGGCCTTTGCTCTGTCAGTGACCTATCTATTCATAGTCATTTGTATTGCTCCCTTATGCCTATCCCATGCCTGTTTGAAGCCCTGCACTGTATTCATAGCCACCACTTCTTGTGGTAAGCCATTCCATGCATCTACCACCCTTTCTGTGAAAAAGATTTCCTCACATTCCCCTTAATCGGCCTCCCTCTAATCTCATGCTGTGTCCTCTTGTCCTGCTATTTTTCTTATATTTAAACATGTTAGACTCTTTCACCTTGTTTATGCCCTTAAGGTGTTTAAATGTCTCGATCATATCACCTCTCTCCCTCCTTTGCTCAAGGGTATACATATTGAGCTCCGTTAATCTGTCCTCATATGTCTTCTGATGCAGTCCCTGCACCATTTGGTTGCCCTTCTCTGGACTGCCTCAATTTGGTTAATGTCCTTGTGAAGGTGTGGCCTCCAATACTGCACGCAGTACTCAGATGGGGCCTAACCAATGTCTTGTACAGAGGGATTATTACCTCCCTCTTACGACTTGTGATACCCTACTAATACACCCTAACACCCCCTAGCCTTACCTACTGCTTTAGAGGTCTGCTTGGATGATTTTAGGTCATCAGTGATGATGATGCCCAAGTCTCTTTCTTCCTTTGTGACTGCTAGCAACTCCTCCCAGCCTATAAGTGGCTTCAGGGTTTCTCTTCCCTATGTGCATGATTTTGCACTTCTTTGCATTAAATCCCAGTTGCCACTCTTCTGACCATTCTGCTAGTTTATCCAGATCTCTTCTCATTCTGCCCACCCCATCTGGATCATCTACTCTGTTGCAGATCTTGGTGTCATCTGCAAACAGACAAGCCTTACCCTCTAGTCCATCTGCGAGGTCACTAATGAAGATGTTGAATAGGACTGGCCCCAGGACTGATCCCTGAGGTACCCACTTGTGACTTGCATCTCTTCTGACTGTATACCATTTACCACCACTCTCTGTTTTCTGCCAGTCAACCAGTTTGCCACCCAGTTGACCAACTTCTGACCCACCCGAGCCTACCCAGCTTATTTATCAATCTTCTATGTGGAACAGTGTCAAAAGCTTTGCTGAAGTCAAGGTAGGCGACATCAACTGCTCCCCCTTGGTCCACCACTCTGGTTACCCAGTCAAAGAAATCTATGAGATTAGTTTGACAGGACCTTCCTTTTGTAAACCCATGCTGTCTTGGATCCTGTGCCCCTATGGATTCCAGGTGTTGCACTATCCTTTCCTTAAGGAGTGCCTCCATAATCTTGCCCACTACTGAGGTAAGACTGACTGGTCTGTAGTTCCCCGCCTCCTCCCTGCTACCACTCTTGTGGAGTGGGATCACATGAGCCCTTCTCCAGTCTTCTGGGACCTCTCCCTGTGCTCAGAGACTCACTAAAACAATTCTGCTAATGGCTCTGCTAGTTCCTCCTTTAGCTCCTTAAGTACCCTGGGATGTATGCCATCAGGTCCCATTGCCTTATCCACCCTGAGCTTAGCAAGCCTTGTAGGACCCTTTCTTTGTGAAGGGAGTAGTGCTCACCTCCCTCCCCCTGTGTCCATGATGCTGAGCTGTGGGCCCTGCCTACCTTCTCTTCAGTAAATACTGAGCAAAAGTATCTATTTAGGATAGATGCCTTTACAGGGTCCTCCTCCTCATGCTCCCTTTTCTCCATTAAGCTTAGCAATACCCCCTCTGGACTTTCTCCTTTCACTAATGTATCTATAGAAAGTCTTGTCACCTTCTTTTACTGTTCGTGCTAGTGTTTCCTCAGTTTGGGACTTTGCCTGCCTTACTGCCTTACCTGCTTCCCTTAGGGCAGTTTGGTATGCCTCCCTATCTTCATCCCGCTGTGTTCCCTTATATTTTCTGAAGGCCAGCCTTTTGGCTCTGACCTTTTCTGCTACTGTATTTGAGAACCAAAGTGGTTTCTTCTTCTTTTGCACTTCCTTTTCTGTCTAACACAATGGGATGTTGCTTCAAGTATTGTATCCTTAATGCTTGCCCACTTTGCCTGTACCTCCTCACCTGTGTTTCTTTTGCCAGGGCTAGCTTAACTCTGTTGGCCATCTTATCAAAGTCAGCTCCTCTGAAGTCCCATATTTTTGCTTTGGAATGGGATGATTTAGATGTAGTAGCCAAATTGAACCATACCATGTGATGGTCACTGGCCCCAGGTGACCTTCTACCTGGAGATCTGTGATCCCTTCTTTGTTAGTCAGTACTAGATCTAGGATAGCCCTGTCTCTTGTGGGTTGCTGTACCAGTTGTTTGAGGCCCTCCCCTGCAGGAATCCACTATGAGTCTAGTTCTGGCAGATGTTCCTGCTGGTATTGACCAATCTGTATCTGGCATGTTGAAGTCTCCCATTATCAGAACCTCCCCTTTAGCTGTCATGTTTTGTATATCTTCTAACAGTAATGTGTCTATGTCCTCCCTCTGGTCTGGGGGCCTGTAGACAACCCCAGTTCTTATGGCTGTCCCATTTCCTGTTTCCAGGGTGACCCACAGTTCTTCTGGCTCCTTATGTGTATTCTGAATTTCTGTAGCTTTGATATTTTCATTAACATACAGGGCCACCCCTCCCCCCCTTTTTGCACCTCGGTCTCTTCTGAACAATACATAGCCAGGTACTGAAGTCTCCCAAGTGTGGTTACTGGTAAACCACGTCTCACTAATTGCTACTATGTCCAGTTTAGCCTGCTGGTGCTGGAAACATTCAGCGCTGTCACAAGGGAAGTCAGTTCCATCTTGTCATGCTTGAACATGATTCTGTCACAACTCAGATTCATACATTTGTTTTTGGGGCAGAAGAATTTCCAGTACATAGCTAGACATGATGATGAATTGGAAGTGTGTCACCAATTGTTGCTGAATTTCCACAATGGCAAAAGGAGAGTACAACAGATGTTCTTAGAGGACCAACATGTTCTTTCAACTATGATGGACCCACAGTTGAAGAATCATCTGTAACATCCTGCCTCCCAACAGTGGCAAGATGTTCTACATGACAGCTTGGCAAAGAAGACTGATTCTTGCCCAACCAAAGATCCTGAGGTAGAGGAACAACAAAGCTCAGAGGAATGCAAGTCAAACGACAAGGAGTCAAGTGAGTTTTTTCCTGCATCAGGGGCAACACTAGTGGAGCAAATGTCATCAACGAACCTGATGGTAAGGACTCAGATACAAGCAGCATCCAAGAAATCCATTAACATCAATAGTCAGCTGAAGGACTACTGGAGAGACTGCCTAATTCTTCCCTGTGGTTCTGATCCACTGTACTACTGGAGCTCCAGGATACACGTGTGGCCTTAGTTGTTTCACCTGGCTGTGTTCTCCCTATCATACCCATGCATCAGTGTATATTCAGCATGAGTTTCAGCACTGCTGGAACCATTGCCAGTGATGGAAGAGCCAGACTGAACATGGGGAATGTGGAGATGCTCATATTTCTTAAAATGAATACAAACTTTGCCCAATGTCCTGCTCATCCACTGGATGTCAGTTTTAATTGCTCTTCTCTTGACAGTTTGAGGGGTGCGGGTGTTGCCTACACTGGATGGGGAAATGAAGAGGATGAGAGAGAGAGAGAGAGAGAGAGAGAGAGAGGTGGTACTAAACTATTTGGCTTTAGTTAGCTGGTGTACTGTGCCAAAAAGTACCACCAAATCTCAGCCTCACAATCCACCATCTTATGCGTCTGGTTCAGCATGCTGGCAGATTACACATTTAACAAGCGTGCATAACGATTGCTTCTATAAATACACCCCTGTCCCCAATCCTCTTGCCCATGGCCACTGATCCCATGTTTTCTCTGTGTGCAACACAGCAGCTGGATTTTAGACTATTTCAGTGAACCTAATGACTCTAAAGTATAGCGTCACTCCCTAGTGTTCCCACTCCTTCTTCAGTGCCCTCATCTTCCATTACAGATTTCTACCAGTCTCCATTTTTTGCCCACCCACTACTGGTTATAAGAAGGATATGCAGTGTCACTTTAATACATATATATTGTGCATATGTATATTTATCCCTTTACCAGCTGCAGCGGTTAGGTGCTGTAGGCAGGTGGGTATTGGTAGGGCACGAGTGGGTTGACAGCGGAGCACTGGAGGTACTGTGGAGGTGAGTTGCATTGGGGTGGTCAGGTTCAGGAGGTGCCCTGGAGTGAAATGGGGCCTTGAGAGAGGCCGAACATGGTTGGTCTCCATTCCCAGGGTTCCCACTGGACCGAATGGGCTGGCAGCCAGTGGGCCAGCAGCCTCCACCGATCCCATTCGGGGGTGGGTGCTATGCAATGCCAGATCGATGGGGAACAAGACCGCAAATATGATGAACTTGGTTTCCTTGGTCAGTCTGACTTGCATCATGGAGACCTGGCTGGGGGGATGATGCAGGTCCACTTTTGGAGGTGGTGATCCTAGATGAGTATTCAGTAGTTCACTCCCCGAGGACGGAAAGCAGGGGTGGGGGTGTGGTATCTGTTTTAGATCCAGCTTGAGCTTCTCTGTGCACCTGGTAGGATCTACTTCATTGTTTGAATGTGTGGCTGCACATCGGGGTCCAGGTGCAGGTTGTAGGATCCTCCTTGTGTATTACCCTTTGGGGTGCAAGGGGAAATTCCTGCAGGAAGTCATGGACTTCGTCGTAGACAGGTTGTCGGAGTTGCCCAGATGTCCAATTCTGGGTGACTTCAACACCTGGGTCGATGACAAATTTTCACATTTTGGCCAAGACTTCCTCCAGTTGGTGACATTGCTGGGCCTCGCACAAGCAGTTGCTTCTGTGACTCACCACCATGGCCATGCCTTGGACTTAATATTCTCACTGGGGCTTGAGGTCACTGACCTCAGGATTGATCTGGTCTCTTGGTCCGATCATTGCACAGTGGAGTCCTCATTTGGAGCCCCCTCTTATAGTCCCTCCCCTGTTGAGATGATCCACCATCTCCTGTTAAGGGAATTATCCCCAGAAGGACTGTTGGCAATAGTGGATTTTTCTGGTGAGAGTGCTGGTTGTGCAACGGGTGTGGGCAAGGCATTGATGGCCTATAATAGTGCTGTCTCCAAGGTGCTTGACACCACCACACCAATCTGTATATGATCCAGGTCTTCTCGCTTGAGATCCCCATGGTTTAATGGGGTTCTCAAGGAGATGAAAACCAAGGGTTGGAGGTTGGGGCATTTTTAGTGGAGGACTTCATCCATGGAGGATAGACTGGCTTTGAGATTTTGCTATGGTGAATATCTGCTGGCCCGGTGGTGCTGAGTGTTGAGGTGCTGGATGCCACATCTCACACCACACCGGCAACCCAGGTTCAGGAGCGAGCTCGGGTCATTGGGGGTCCATGGGGAAGGAGAGGATTGAACATCCAACTTTTCTCCTCTCCTGGAGCAGGTGGGTTGATGACTCCTCAGTACAGGCGGCTCCCAGCAGTGGCTGGGAGGTGCTGCAGTCCAGGGTTCACATAAAATACAAGGGGAGGAGTCTCAGCAATTGTCCATGGGCTGGGTGAAGGAGCACGCCCACAGCACTGGCCGACATTGCATGTCCAGGCACCAAGGGGGAGATTGAGAACAAGGAAAACACCCACTGTCTGGAGGGTAAACGTTGCCTACCCCCACTTCCAGCACCAGATCCTGCTCACTGTGGGGCTGGACTCGGTGTCACCTCCACCTGTGGAAGCACCAGATGAATGCGCCAAGGAGCAGAAGGCAGCTCCACTCTGGGGGTGTGGATTCCAGAGGGACTGCTCCACACAGCATGTCACGGGTGTGCCGAGGACCTGACCACAGCTGGGAGGATTTCAGGTAGGAGTGGATCAGGTAAGGTCGATTGAAAGTGCCCCAGACAGCAGTGACCGGAGGGAAAAATAGTTGGAAAATAAATGAATAAATAAAACTGTGATGAATATCAAAGGGCAATTAACCATAAGAAGGCAGAGTTCCTGACCAGGGAGATTGCTGCAGGGAGGAACAGACCGACTTTGCTCTTTCAGACTATGGACAGGCTACTTTATCCTGCCTGTCTGCAGCCAAAAAAAAAACATTTTCAGTCACTTTGTGTGAGGAATTCACTTAGTTCTTCTCCCACAGGGTGTCCTCCATTTGGTCGGGGATTTCACCAGTGGGGTAAGGTCAGCCCTGCAGTGGTGGGCCTTGTGCAGGCAGAGGCACTCCTATTGTCTGGGTGAGTTTTGGCCAGTGGTGGTGGCTGAGATCATGGAGGTAATTTCAAAGCTGTGGCCCACTTTTTGGAACTGGATCCAGGTCCAACTCTTCTGTTCATGGGATATGTGTAGTCTGTTGTTCCATGGTTCGCTGAGATTGTGCAGTGCTTGCTCCCAGAGAGGTTCTTTTCCTGATGCCTTGAAAGAGGCATTTGTGAGTCCTCTTCTGAAGAAACCAACACTCGACCCTGACATCTTGGTGAATTATTGACCTGTCTCCAACCTCCCATTTCTGGGGAAGGTTGTTGACAAGTGGTGGCTCTGCAGCTTCAAGCACATCTCAGGACCTTTGACATCTATGAGCCCCTCCAGTCTGGGTTTAGGTCAAGGCATAGCACCAAAACTGCATTAGTCAGGGGACAAAATGACCTCATCAGGGCGAGAGATAGAAGAGATTGGTCAATTCTCGTTCTCCTCGATCTCTCTTCAGGGTTTGACACCATGGACCACATTGTGCTACTGGATCACTTTAGAGGGTTTTGTGGACTCACTGGTACTGCCATCAGCTGGTTTGAGTCCTTTCTCACAGGCAGGATGCAATGGGTACTGATGGGGAATTTCTCTTCCCAAAGCTCCTGCCCTTTGGAGTTCCTTAGGGTTCGATCTTGCCACTGATGTTGTTAGTGGTGTACATGCTACCTGTGGGGGAGATCATTAGGTGTTACAGTCTGGGTTTTCACTGTTATGCAAATGATACCCAGCTGTATATGTCCTTTGCTCCCGGGACATGTAATGCCACGATGGTGCTAAACAACTGCCTGGCTGAGATTCAGGGCTGGATGTCCTCTAACTGGCTGAGACTGAACCCGGATAAGACAGAGGTACTAGTGATTGAGCCTGGTCGCCGGCGTCTTGTGGTTGCTGCTTGGTCAGGAACAGGGTTGTTCCTGGGCCTCACCCCATTGGTAGCTTCCACTAGGGTGAGGAATCTGGGTGTCATCCTTGATGAGGGGCTGACACTTGAAGCTCAAGTGTCATCCATCATCCAGAGTGAGTTCTACCACCTAAGGAATGTCATCCGGATTAAACCCCTCATTCTGCCTGATGACCTGCACTCACTAGTGCATATCTTTGTCACATCAAGGTTCCGTTACTGTAACACTCTTTACTTCAGAGTCAGTGGAGGAAATCTCCATCAACTACAGTTGGTGCAGAACGCAGCAGCCAGGTTGCTGACAGGCCTTCCTAGGTCCTGCCCTGCGACCCCAGTCCCACGTGATCTGCACTGGCTGCTGGTCAGATGGAGGATTACCTTCAAGGTGGGCTTGCTCACCTATAAGGCTCCATATGGCTTGGGCCCTGGCTACCTGAGTGACCTCCTGATACCTGTCTGCTCAGTGCACTCACTCTGTTCCTCCACCGAGGGCCAGGCTGAAAACCTCAGGAGACCATGTATTTGAGGTGGCCAGTCCGGCCCTTTGGAACTCGCTCCCAAAGTCTTTGAGTGAGGCCCTGTCGGTGGAAGCTTTTAAGTGGGGTCTGAAGGCACACCGTTTCAAAGAAGCATTCAGAATGTAGCTGCTGCCCAGATTATTGTTTTACTGTTTATATTATTTATTGACTTTCTTTACTGAACTGTATTTAAGCAATAATAACCAAACAGCCAGTCATTTTCCTAATTAATGACCGGCTGTGGGGGAGAGTGGCCCGAGGTGCAGCTATGAGTCAGCCCCAACCGGTCAGTCTTTAATCCCCAAGAAATGACCAGCTGTGAGGTCATTATTGCAATTATAAGTCTAATCACAGTAATGAGAGTTTTTTTTTTACAGGTTTTTGGATTTACCTTTTTTTTCTGTTGGAGCGTGCACTGAGACTGCTATGTGGTGAGACTTCTTCCTCTCACAACATGTCAGAGCAATGGAGTGATGATGACATGCTGGGGATTAAAGTGATCATGAAACAAGTCTCGCTATAGTAATTAGCTTAATGCAGGACTGTTCACTTTTTGCTTTTTATTTATTAATACTCTGATGGTTAATGTGGCATGGCACATACAGTATTACATAGATACATAGATAGTGTCGGCAGATAAGGGCCTATGGCCCACCCAGTCTGCCCATTTGAGCTTGCAAGTTTGCTTTATGTTTTCCTAGAAGCCTGTTGCCCCTTAACCCAGACCTCCAGAATTCCCGCCATCATGAATTTATGATTAGAACCATTACTGAACAATGAGAACTGATGTCATCAGGAATGTCATGAATAATTCAAGATGTTATAATCTGCATAGAATTGAAAATTTAACTGCGGTGTGTTCTTTGACATTTTGGTCCGCGGTTCGGTTCAGTTTTTGTGCTGATCACTACTAGAACACCTCCCTTAGTTACTGTGACTGTACACTGACAGCAACGGCAGAAACAGTTCTTGTTCTGGAACCGCTGCTTTCATCGTAGAGCACGTGATGAGCCATGTGACACTGCCATGCCGGGCATTTCTAAGAGATTTCAGACCAGCATGGCAGCCAATCAGTGAGCTAGCTTAGCTCATGAATAATTAATTGAACTTAAAATTATTTTGTTTTGACCCTTGTTATAAATGTTGTGATTGTATGTTTTTACACTTCTTTTGTAAAGTGCCCAGAGCATCCAGGATTTGGTTGTGTAAGAAATTTAAGTTTACTTACTTACTTATTTATCTCTATTTCTTTTCATATAACAAACTCCATGGTGAGTGTCAACTGTTAAGGCCTACCATGGTAGCTAGCATGTTGGTGCGCTGTTCTTTGTTCCTTCCCCCCATCCTCTCCATTTGATTTTCATGTCATAAGCAGTGTCCATGTGTGCTGTTTCGGGCCATCCCAAGAAAAAGGGGGAGTGGCAGAGGCTGCCTCCATGCTTGTCGAAGGCCACAGCACCCACCCCATGCCCAGCAGAGTTGTCTCACTGACAATATTGCCTGCCAGCGAGACACAGCTTCAGTTGTGCTATGAGTAAATATGTCTTCCAATTTGCTGTGGTATTCTCTTATGGTGTCTTGGTATTTGATTACAATAAATACTAGTTTGTTTGTTTTTTTGTATAATGCATTGCTGACTGGTCTGAAAGGCTGGCCTATATCATCTATTCATTTGTAATTTTTGACCAGAAAAAGTACACATAAATTGTGACTTGTTTAAATATAATGTGCTTCTTTGCTGCGTTTCAGTGTCAACATTTGCAAATGCAGCAGTGCTTCATATTACTATGGGTCTCCATCCATAGAAGCCGACTTTTATTTTTCCCGGGGAGGGCTGAGCAAACAGGCAGGGGTCTGGGGGCTGCCAAAGCCCCATAAGCTCTGGGGTTTCTGGTGCTCTGTGGTACATTTTGAGGGTTTTACTGAAGAGACAGCACAGCATAACAAATACCATTGAAATCCTAGCACATTACCCAAATACGCCTGTATTTTGTTGGTTCTGCTTACTTCCAAGTATAGCCTTAAGATACTTAAACTGACTGATTTGCTTTTTAATTTGACCATGGTATTATTTTATGCTAGAAGCTGGACAAGTAGAAGCTAAAACAAAAGCAAGCCTGTTCACTTCTTTTTTGCTTATGAGATCTATCCACACACATTTTTGGAGCCTGGTGATAAATAAATGTTAGCTGTCCCACCCTCTTTCATGAGTTTTTCTCCCAGTCCACCTGTACTTGGAGTCACACCATTGATTGCATATCGTCTGCTCCCCACTAAGCCCATCTACAGACACAATGCACAGTTCTGACATCTGCTACAGTCTTCATTTACACTGGATAACATAACACAACTGTTTTAAAGATCAATTTCCACATGACGTTTTTTTATTAAACTCTGGTAATTATAAACAAACCAGAGTCTAGTTATAAATGGAGTGTACTAAGACAAGAAAGAATGGCTTCTGGAATTTTAAATCAGATGCTATGAATTCCAATCTTGGATCCTTGAACAGTCTGAAAACAAGCCCTTCACACAGCTCAGGCAATACCCCATACAGGCTAGGCTTCCTTTTACTGAGTGCCAGAGTAATGCAAGACACAGATGAGTTTTCCCTGTTTCCCCCTTACTAGTATTATGTTCCATTCAAACAGCGCCCCCCCCCATTCCCCTTTACCCTGGTGTTATACTCGTACACCAGTCCCATTTGGCTATTGACCCCATACCTCTCAACTTCCCGTCTCATCACAAATCAGACACAATGCTTAGAAACATGTGAACAAATAACCAAAAATCAGTAATATCAGCTCCAGAAGCTGTGTACAATATACTTGGTATATGAATTAATTTCTTCTTCAGCAAGTCACACTCTAAAGCGTAGAATGACATCTTACCCATGTCTTTGTATCATAAGGCTTCGCAGAGGTAAAATGAGCGATTCATATTCTGTAACAGTTGAGAGAGCTTACCTCTCAACTGACCCTGATTTTGTCTCAAAATGTTCTCCATCCCTCCTAAATTTGGCAATCTGTGTCACAGAGGAGTGCCTATTTAAATCACAAAATAATGCCAGTCACTGGTGTTAGTCAAGACAAGCTCTCATTACAAAAATACTTTTTTTCCATGATTTGCAGTTTTATACATTTTAATTTGGAGCAGAATGTGTTACAGTCCATATGATACAATGTGTGAAATGTGTGATAAATCATTTTATTACCCATTTCACACATTTTGTTACAGGAACACTGTAACACAGATTGCTCCTGCTGTTCTGCTTACCTTCCTTGACCTACTTGTCCTTCGGCTCAGACACACATCAGCCCCCTGCCCCTCTTCATCGGTACAACCCTGGGCCTGGGCCTGGCTGGCAGCTAATGCCCCGCCATCCTCCTCCTCCTCCTCCCTAAACATGTCCCACCAAAGACAGACCTGATTGCTGCTACTGACCCATCTAGTGCTGTGTGTGTCTGGCTGGTCTGAAGCCGGGCTAGAGCTGTCTAAGGCCCACTGTGGTAGCAGCCCTGACTTCACTTCCCACTTCCTGTCCTCTGAGTGCTACATCATGGGTGGGTTAGGATCAGCTCCTCCTCTCCTCTGAGCATTGAGTGGGTGATGTGGGTCTGCTCCCTCCTCCCTCTGGACAGTCAACCGCTGTTCGGTCCGGTGGTAAGTGAGCATTGCCTAGGGGCTGACAGCCTCCCTTACCTTGCTCACACATGGTGCTCAGTCCTGGTTCCTCTGGTGTCATATCCCCCTGGCCACAGTTAATTGGCTTCAGTAAAGTCCTCTTAATACCACAGGCCGCCACAAGATGACTGATATGGCAAATGATGCCAAAATACAGCAACTGCCAATGTCAATCATCTTTACGGTGAATACAGAAGAGGCACACAACTTTTACAATTCAGTTAAAGTGGGTGGGCAGGTCACAGAAAGTGAATGGCAGGCTGGGGGGGACAACATTACTTGGTGTAGCAAAGCAACCATTGGCGGAAGCCACTCAGACTAGCCAGACAGTGGCAAGTGGCAAAAATGGACCCTGCCCCAGTCAGTGACTCACTCAGTGATCCCTTGACCCAATGTCAGCAATACAAAAAAAATCTGTTGCTGCAATTAAAGAAACCACTCATCTCAACTTAGCCCCACAGGGCATGGCCCTGTGCTGGCAGTTTGTATTCATATAAATCTGGCCCTGCCCATGTTAGCCCTGAATTGCACTACACAATTCTGGGGGAGCCAGAACCCCTACCTAATCTTCCTGCGGGGGGCTTCAGCCCCTCAGCCCCCCTAGTAGTTGGCACCTATGTCTGCATATATATTTCAACATTTCCTTTCCCAATAGCAAGTGGCAAATTTGCAGTGTCATAAATTACTTTCATTCAAATTGCTTAGTCTCCCTGAAGCCTCTGTTCTACAAATAACCTTACAGTGAAAGGCTGGCAGGCAAGCATCCTATAAGGCCATCTTGTAGCTGATCTCCTGTCACCTGATCATACTGTTTGCCATCATCTACCACAAAGGTGAGTGACAAATGTCATCAATAATATATCTGTTAACTATGGCAAATTATCATTTTCTCAGTCCCCTTTTTCTCTATTGATCATGCAGACAACCATTGGCAACATGAATGTGCAGACAGCTGAAGTGGCACAGGGCAGCAAGACTCCTTCAACTACCCAGTCTCTGGCACCAGCATAGGTTCTATGGCCAACCAGACACCAGCAGCCAGCACCACCAGATCCAAGCCACCAGAAATCCAGCACCTGCCAGCCAGACACCTTCAGCAACCAGGTCTCTGGCCTCAGGGTAGGACTCATGGCCAAAAAAACACCAGCCAGCATCTGCCAGCCAAACATGTCCAGCAACCTGTTCTCCGGTGCCAGCATAGGACACGTGTCCAGTAAGCCATCAGCTTGCACCAAAAGCACAAGCATGCCAGCACCAGCCAATCAGTCAGCCAGACCATAATTAACCCATACCAACTCGCTGACAAATTTAACAACTACTTTTGCTCAGTCTTTTTAAAACAAGAAGCGATAACTACACCAATCAGGGTGGGGGAAGGAACAAATAATAAAATAATTAGGAAAGTGAAATAATAATTAAAATCAAGAATATAAAGGAGCACAGCTCTCCAAGACCAGACAACATTTTGGCCAAAATGCTGAAACTTATGGCATGTAGCACCATTAAGACTCTATCTATATTATTTAACAAATCTATGGTCATCAGGGAGGTATCAACTGATTGAAAAACAACTGTAGTTATTCCCATCTTTAAAAAAGGAATAAGAGTGAGGTACAAAATTATCATCCAATTATCGTGACCTCAGTACCTGGGAAAATACTGGAATCTATAATTGTATACAGGATCAAAGAACACCTTGCCACTTCAGGTAGCACAGGCTATGATCAACACAGCTTTATTAAGGGCAGGTTATGCATTACCTTCCTTCTCTGTTTTTATGAGAATGTACGCCAAGCCTTAGATAGAAATCACCCAGTTAATGATAGGTATAGATTTCTGCAAAGTCTTTGGCAGTGCACTACACTGGGCAATAACTGATAAAATGCTAAACTTAGATAATAATACATACATTACAAATTGAGTGAAAAGTTGTGTCCACAATCAGACACAAGTGGTGTCCATTAAAGGCCATCTGTCACCTCAGGTACCATCACTAGTGATGTACCACAGCGCTCCATCTTCAAGCCCATTATTTTTTTTCTATTTATATCTGCTATGAATGCTGAAGTACTCAACTGGACTTCTAAAATATGCTGATGACAGCAAATTAGGTGGACCCTGTGGTAACAGGAAGGAAATCTCCACTCTTCAGATTGACCTTGATAAAATAACATTATGGGCATATAGGTGGAAGATGTCTTTCAACCTTAATAAATGTTGTATACTACATCTGGGTAGGAATAAACCTCAACACATGTATATTTTAAGTAATTCATTTTTTCAAATCAGTAACTGAAGCAAAGGACCTTGGAATTTTAATTTCAAACATCTTTGATTTCAATAATCAGTGTACAGTGGCTATCTCCAAAGCAATATAATATTATGGGCCATCAAAAAAAACACATGAAAAGTAGAGAAACCAGTTTTTTCAATCTATAGAGCATATCTTCACCCCCATCTTGACTCTGCCACTCAGTTATGGCACCCTCACACAAATTCTAATACTAATAAAAGTGAACATATTCAAAAAAGAGCTACCAAATAAATGTATTAGTGAGCTAAAAAAAACTCTTCCTCTAATAAATTAAACTCCATGAAGCTCATGCCCCTAAATACTAGGAGGGTAAGAGGTGACCTCTTGCTCTGTTTGACATACTACAGGATCTACATCTGATGACTGAGATGAATCTTGCATTTAAACAAGATAATACAGCAACTAGAGGACATCCACTTCAAGCTAAAGGGGTTAAGGTTTAAACCACCAACAGAAGGATGTTGTTTATGCAAAGAGTGTTAGAATCTTGGAATAAGCTACCTGATTATTGGTGTATTCAGCAAAACAAAAAACAAGAATTTAAAAAAAGACTAGATGAACACCTAATGAGTGTCACTGAGGAATTTGTCTTGTAATAAATGTGAAACTACCTATGGGCCTACCGACTTCTCAGCTTCTACATTCCTAGTATGATTCCTAGTAGACACCTTCAGGGGCTTTGCTCTGGCTAGTTGCTGACTGCAGGATTCTCAATAAACTTTGAAAGTTGGATTTTCCTGTGGATGTCTGATTTTTTGCTCTGGATTATCTGGGATTAGGAGTGCACTCCTTTGAGTTGTGGATTGGCAATATTGGGGTAAGACTTTGTACCCCTGAGGTGCACCCACGGTATCCACTGTGCACAGGGCATTCTGTTTGCAGTTGTTGGTAGACACCTCCAGCAACCTGATCTCTGGCACCATCGTAAGACCCATGGTTAACAAGCCAGCACCAGCCAGTCAGCACTAGTCAGTCGGACACTTTCAGCAATCCCATCTCTGGCATCAGTGTAGGATCCATGGCCAGCAAGCCACTAGCCAACACCAAAAGCCAGCAGAAGCCAGCCAGCCAGCCACAGTCCACCTGTAACCCTAACTCTTGGGTCAGTTTAGTAGCCCCAGTCACCAGGCAAAGTCCTCCTTTAACTCAAACTCTTGGGACGGCATAGGATTTGTGTCAAGCCAGACATCAGACAAAGTCTTTCTCTAATCTGGACATTTTGGCCAACATAGGACCCATGTCAAGTCAGACACCAGCCAGTTACCAGCAGCCAAATTCCTCCTCTAACCATGACTCTTTGTCTAACATAGCAGCTGGTCAATGCCAGCATGAAGTTAAAAAGTCAGCCATCAGCACGCTAGCCACCAGCCTGCCAAAGTTCTTCTCTAACCGAACACTTGGGCCAGCAAGTAGCCGGTCAATGCCAGCCCGAACTAAAAAAGCTAGCTATCAGCCAGGAACCAGCATTCCAGCCATCAGCCAGTCAAAGTCCTCCTCTAACCTGGACTCTTGGCTACCATAGCAGTCGGTCAGTGCTGGCATGAACTTAAAACAGTCAGCCTTCAGCCAGCCATTAGCCAGCCAAAGTCCTTCTCCAACCTGGACACTTGGGCTACCATAGCACTTGGGCAGTGCTGGCATGAACTTAAACAGTCAGACTTCAGCCAACCATCAGCCAACCATTAGCCAGCCAAAGTCCTCCTCCAACCTGGACTCTTGGGGTAACATAGTAGTTGGTCAGTGCTGGCATGAACTTTAAACAGTCAACTTTCAGCCAGCCACCAGCCAGCTATTAGCCAGCCAAAGTCCTTCTCTAATCCTGACTCTTGAGCCAGCATAGCACCAGTCAACACAAGCATGAGCTTAAAAAGCCAGCCAGCCATCAGCCAGCCAAAGTGTTAAGGCAAGGCAGAGCAAGGCAAGGAGATTTTATTTATATGGTGCCATTCCCAGGGGATCTGGATGCCTCACAGTAAAAAAAATTAGCATAAAATCATGCATACATTATACACTTAAAGTAATATAACACTAAAATTATACAGTAGTACCAGGTCCAAAGCTCAGCAAAAATAAATGAGTCATCAGGCGAGTTTTAAATATGGTCAGGGATGGCGAATCTCTCACTTCCTGAGGTAGGGCATTCCAAAGGATTGGGGCAGCCATGATAAATGTCCTATCATCCAAGGACTTCAAACAGGATCTAGGGATTAGCACGAGATTCATATCCACCAACCAGAGGGGACAACCAGGCGTATAAGGGGTAAGAAGATCTTTCAGGTAGCTCAGACCTAGTCTGTGCAGAGCCTTGTAAGTTAACAAGCACACCTTGAAGTTGATGCCAGCATGATATGTTTAAACTGAGAGGTCCCAGCAGCTAGCCAGGCTGCCGCAGTCTGGACCATCTGTAAGCAACACAAATTCAAGGTACAGAGTGCTGCAGTAAGCAAACAATAATATCCAACAGGGTGGGTGGTATTAGGCAATATCATAATGCCAAGGGGTGTAATGAGGCCCGATGTCACAGGCGGAGGGCCTTATAGCCACTGCAAGGTCCAGTAGTGCCCATACTGCCCACCCTGGAGGGTATTATTGTGCTTAGAAAATGGGCAACTGTACTAAATAATGATTTAAAAAATATAGTTTTATTTTTAACTATTAAAACTCTTAGCTGTTTGCTTAGTTTGAAATAAAATAGTTCCTCCACCTGCACTGGAATGGTGTTTTTTTTTTTTTTTTGCAGCTGGTTGTCATGGTTACCTAACACACACACACACACACACACACACGCATGCACACACACACACACACACACACACACACACACACACACACACAGGGGTCAGTAAAATTGATTTTGTTTTAGTTTTTTTTTTAATATTCATTTGTTCATTGACTTTAATTTATACCTTCATTCCACCATTCATTTATTCATCGGGGAATGTGTCCAAGAAGCGATGGTGGCAGTTAGGCGAGCTGTGAATAAAGAAACAAGCCTGCTATATATATATATATATATATATATGTACATTTTGATGGTTTGCCTTTGAATTTAACCTTTCCTGTTGAGCTACGTTAGTGAGGTCTGCAATTTAAAACTGAAAGGCATGGAGGTGGTGGGTGGGTGGGCAGCCATGCTGTGGAGCCAGTGAATGTATTGAAAATCAGGAGAGGAGCAGAGGTGGCAGGTGGGTGGCCATGCTTTGGAGCAAGTGAATGTATTTGAAATTGGGAGAGGAACAGAGGTGGTGGGGGGGCCCGGCACACTGTGAAGAAGATGAAAATGGATGGAAGGTCCATGGATTTTGTAGAAGAAGGTCAACCAAGGTGGCAGAAACATGAAACTAAGCAAAGCAGGCACATTTTGAACTTTTGGTGGTGTTTTGTGTAAATTGGTTGAAGATCGCTGACGGGACAGGGGCACGAACGGGGGGAGGCTGCTGCAGACAAGTATAACAGGCAGTTTTCTGATGCTTTTAAATGAAGTACTGTAACTTTTTTTATGGCAAAATAGTTGTGGTCATGGTTGTGCTGTGTGTCTGTGGTAGGAATGACTCGGTAGTATCTCTCTGTAAGCGAGACCAAAAATATGGCGTCGATTTGAAATTTAGATTAGGTGGTTTCAATCAATAAAGAAGCAGGGTGGGCACTAGGATGCTTCAGTGGGTGAAGGGGCACTATAGGCTGGTACTTTTTATTTCCTGGGCATGTACTGAAAGTTAATGAACCACCCAGGCACGGTACTAGCCAATCAGATGCCAGGAAATAAAAAGCCCATTTTCTAATCCCATTTAGATGTATCCAGGGCATGCATCAGATCAGCCAGTTCCAGAAAGGGTTTGATCTGGGCAATGTTATGGAGATGGTGAAAGTCACTGCAGCCAGTAGCTGACACCTGGGGCCCGAAATTCAAAAATGCGCAAAGCGGAGTGCAAATATTTGCACTGCACCTTGCACTTGCCCAGGTGCCCAAAGATGCTATATTCAGTGGAATAGCACACCGGCACTACTCGATTGAATATAGGGTCATTGCAGCCCAGTGCTAAGTCACTTAGCGCTGGGTAGATAAAGGCTCCCGAAATAGGGCACCACAATGGCTTGTGCCCATGCTAAATTTCTGATATTCAAACAGACTTGCACAAATGAGCCCATTGGGCATGCAAGGTGCTAAGGAGCCATTTGCATGCCCATCATAGGCTCATTTGCATGGGGAGCGAGGCTGGATTGCGTGGTCCCAGAGAGCTATCCTTGGTGCTAGTGGTGCCCCCCACCACCAATCGCTGGACCAATGTTAAAATTTAAACTTTCCCTGGTGTTCAATGGCCCTCATCTGGCTGATGACCAGCCCTATTTTAAGAAGTAAACTTTCCCTGATGTCCAGTGGTCCCTCCCCCACCTACACCAATGCCCAGTGTTTATGTAGTATTCCCCAGTGTCTAGTGGTCCCTCGCCCACCTGCACCCATTCCTGATGTTTAGGTAGTATTGTAACATAGCAAGAGTGCACTAAACAGTCATACCTTGGGATCAGCTGCAATTATGGCAACAGCATAAAGAAACAAGAAAAGCAGTGAAACACACATGGTCTGACTTCCAAATATGAACATTTATTAGGACATCCAACAAACTTACCTTGGTGCTTCAAGGGAACAATCCCTCTTCATCAGGAGGGTGTTTAGATAGTATTCCTTGTTGTCTAGCGGTCCCTCCCCCCACCTGCACCCATGCCCAATGTTTGCAGTATTATTCCCTGATGTCCAGTGGTCCCTCCCCACACTCGATCACCTGCCCTATGCACAGACACCATTTCCCATGTGTCCAGTGTATCTCCCCGTCCCAGTCCCCTTTATATTAAAGTTAAACCATTCCCTGGTGTCTAGCAAACCCCCCCCCCCAATCCCTGATCCCCTGCATACAACAGTAATGCCATTTCCTGGTGTCTAGCAGACTCCCGCCCCCCCTCACCTTGGCAGGTAGTGCCCCACCACATGGTTCCCCCCATTCCGACCCCAAGCCAGTGACTGGCACAGCCTTCCGTTATCCACCATGGCCAACCACAGACTGAGCTGTCTATGAGTGTGTACTATAAAGGCCGATTGTACAGTACGTGCTCATTGACTGCTCAGTCAGTGGTCAGATGTTGTGGAGTGCCAAGGGTATGCTGGTCATCAGCTTGGGGTCGGGATGGGGGCAGCAGGATGGTGGGGGATCCACTAGACACCAGGGAATGGTTTAACTTTAATATACAGGGGATTGGGATGGGGATGCACTGTACAAAAGGGAAACAGTGTCTGTGTGTCGGGCGAGTGTTCAGGTGAGGGGAGGAACCACTAAACACCAGGGAATAATACTGTAAATACTGGGCATGTGTGCATGTGGGGGGGGAGGGACCACTAGACACCAGAGAATAGTACAAAAACATCAGACATGGATTTGGGTTGGGGGAGGGACTACTAGACACCAGGGAATACTACATAAACATCAGGCATGGGTTCAGGTGGGGGGAGGGACTGCTAGACACTAGGGAATACTACATAAATATTAGGCGTGGGTGTGGGTGGAAGGAGGGACCACTGGACACTAAGAAAACATTTAATTCTTAACATCAGGCCAGCAACTGATGGAGGGGACCACTGGGCCACAGGGAAAGTATTGACCTGGCCATCAGTGAGAGGGGAACCACCAGCACCAGGGAAAGTTGAATTTTTCACATCAGGCCAGTGATCAATGGGGGGGCACTAGCACCAGGGACTACTGTGTTGGAGGTTGGGGGGGCCGATGTACTTCCTCCGCCAACCACTGGGTTGCACGTGAGTAAGTCATGTTTTAAGTTAGCAGTATCTGCGCCACACAAGGGGACCGCACAAAATGGCCTTGCATGGTGCACATACTCTGAATATTGGACTGCACCAATATTCAGGTCCCCGCCCCATCATTTGCACTGCACCCCCCTCCCGACTATCACCTGGTTTCAAACCTTGTTTTGCTTGCGTTAACCAAGCTTTTGATGCTTTTGACTTTCTCTAACCCAGATTCTTGGGCCAGAATAGTAGCCAGTGAATGCTGGAATTAACTTAAAAAGCCAGCTGTCAGAGCCAGTCCCTTGGTGCAGCAGTAGCACTGCCACTTCTGGGGCCAGCAACCTCAGTTCAGGAATGAGCCTAGGCTGTTGGAAGCTGGACGCGGGGAAGAGGACTGAGCATCTCAGGAGGGTGCTCTCCTCCTCCAGTGAGGGAGAGCTGTCACACTGTGCTCTGTCACTGCTACCTTTGAATACTCGGGTGTGTAATGCAGGCATCACAGTGTAGGAAGGAGAAAGCGTCCATTAGGCACTCAGCTGGGGAAGGGGTGTCAGGACACTGTCAGCTTGGACACATGTCCTTCTGCCAAAATCCTTGGGGGAAGGGGGAGAAGGGAAACTAAGGAGCAAATTCTCCTCTGCCAGAGCAGCGTGAAAGCTACCAAAGTGTGGCCTGATGATGATACATCCGTTGAATTGCTGGTGACAGGGTGCAATAAATATGTTGGAAAAAAAAACCAGCCATCAGCCAGCCAGCCAACAGCCAGCCAAAGTCCTCCTCTATCCCAGATTCTTGGGCTAGCATAGCAGTCAGTCAATGCCAGCATGAACTTAAACAGTCAGCCATCAGCCAGCCACCAGCAAGTCAACCACTAGCCAGCCAAAGTCCTTCTCTAACCTGGACTCTTGGGCCAGCAGAGTAGCCGGTCCATGCTAGCATGAACTAAAAGAGCCAGCCATCAGTCAGTCACCAGCAAGCCAAATTCCTCCTCTAACCCGGACGTCAAAGCCAGCCTGCACTTAAAAAAGTTAGCCACCAGTCAGCCAAAGCCAGCCAACAGCCAGCCAAAATCCTCCTCTAACACAGACTCTTGGGTCAGCGTAGTCACCAGTGAATGCTGGCATCAACTTAAAAAGCTAGCCACCAGCAAACTAGCCAGCTACAGCCCTCTTCTGACCTGGACTTGGGCCAGCATAGCAGCCATGTCAATGCCAGCCTGAACTTAAAAAGTCATCCATCAGCCATCCATCAGCCAGCCACCTGCCAGTCAAAGCTAGTTACTAGCCAGTCAAAGTCCTCCTCTAACCTAGACTCTTGTGCCAGCGTAGAAGTTGGTCAATACTGGCATAAACTGAACAATCCAGGCCCAGGCCAGCCACCAGCCATCCAGCCAGCCAAAGCCAGCTACCAGTCAGTCAAATTTCTCCTGCAACCTGGAAAGCCAGCCAAATTTCTCCAGCAACCTGGACTCTCTAGCCAGTATAGTAGACAGTAAATGCCAGCATGAACTTAGAAAGCCAGCAACCAGCCAGACAAAGCCAGCCACCAGCCAGCCAAAGTCCTCCTCTAACCCAGATTCTTGGGCCAGAATAGCAGCCAGTCAATGCTGGCATTAACTTAAAAAGCCAGCCATCGGAGCCAGTCCCTTGGCACAGTGGTAGCTCTGACACTCCTGAGGCCAGCAACCTCAGTTCAGGAATGAGCCTAGGTTGTTGGGAGCTGGCCATGGGGAGGAGGATTGAGCATCTCCGGGGGGTGCTCTCCTCCTCCGGTGAGAGAGTGCTGTCACATTGTGCTCTGTCACTGCCACCTATGAATACTCGGGTGTGTAATGCAGGCATCACAATGTAGGGAGCGGGAGGCCTCCATTAGGCACTCAGCTGGGGGGGGTCGGCACACTGACAGCTTGGACACATGTCCTTCTGCCAAAATCCTTGGGGGAAGGGGGAAAGGGAAAATAAGGAGCAAATTCTCCTCTGCCAGAGCAGCGTGAAGGCTACCAAAGTGTGACCTGATGAGGATACATCCATTGAATTGCTGGTGACAGGGTGCAAAAAATATGTTCAAAACAAAGCCAGCCAACCAAAGTCTTCCTCTAACCTGGACTCTTGGACGGACTAAGCAGCTGATCAATGCTGGCATTAACTTAAGAAGCCAGTCATCAGTCAGCCACCAGCCAGCCAAAGCCAGCCACCAGCCACCCAATGTCCTCCTCTAACCCTGACTCTTGGGCCAGAATAACTACTGGTCAATGCCAGCATGAACCGAACAATCCAGCCACTGGCTCACCAGCCCACCAACCACCACCCAGCCAAAGTCCTTGTGGAACCCCTACTCTTGGGCAGTGTAGCAGCTGGTCAATGCTGACATGAACTGAACAATCCAGCCAACAGCCATGCAGCAAGCCAACCAGCCAAAATTAACTTTTCTCCAGCAACCCAGTCTCTTGTGCCAGCATAAGACCCATTGTTAGCAAGCCAGCCAACCAAAATGAACTTTTCTCCTGCAACCCGGTCTCTTGTGCCAACATAATATTCATTACCAGCCAACCAAAATTAACTTTTCCCCAGCAACCCAGTCTCTTGTGCCAGAGTAAGAACTGTTGCCATCCAGCCCTACAGCTAAAATAAACGTTTCTCTAGCAATCTGGTCTCTTGTGCCAGCATTAGACCTGTTACCAGCCAGACAGTCAAAATGAACCTTTGTCCTGCAACCCAGCCTCCTGTGCCAGTGTAAGATCCATTGCCAGCAAGGCAGCCAAAATGAACTTTTCTCTAGCAACCCAGTCTCTTGTGCCAGCGTAAGACCCACTGCCAACAGCCAACCAGCACCAAAACCTCCTCTGGCCAGTACCAAAGCATCCTCCTCTACCAGTGCAAACCCAGCCTCTTCTGTTTGCCAGCACCAAACCCTCCTCCAACACCAGGGTACACCCTGAAGACCTTCTTTGTCTACCACAGTGGTGAATGTGACAGTCACAGTATCAGCACACATTATTACCAATGTCTGTTTCCCTCCACAGATCTCCAGGCTGTTACTGCCGCGTGATTAAAGCAGTCTTTTTCCATCCCCTTGTGTCTTCCTCTTCTGCAGACATAACCACTGGCAGCAGTATCATCAGCCAATCTCCTTCAGTACCAGAGCCTCCTCCATCACCATGGTATAAAATGGGCCTTGTTTTTCCACTGTGATGGTGAGTGTCTCACAAAGTGACCAAGCACACATAGGGTACTAATGTCAGTTTGCCTTTACAGGTTTGCCATGGCAGGACTCCAGGCTATTACCCTGACTGAAACAATATTTTTCTGTCCCCTTGTGTCTTCCTCTCCTGCAGGTATATAACCACTATCAGTGGGGACACACCAACAGAAAGCCTTCTCCACCACCAAAGCTTCTCCAACCAGCACCAAAACATCCTCCTCCTCCTCCACTACTGTAAACCAGGCCTCTTGTGCCAGCGTAGCTAATGGTAGAGCCAGCCAGCTGGCAGCTAGCAACATGGTGTACCCTGAAGGATATCTTCATCCATTGTGATGGTGAGTGTGACAATCAGTGTCCCAGCACACATGCAGTACTATTGTCCATTTGCTTTCACAGGTTTGCCATGGCAGGTCTCCAGGCTATCATTGCCATTTGACAAAAATTGTATTTTTCTGTCCCCTTGTGTCTCCCTCTTCTACAGGTGTAACCATTGACAGTGGTGACACCAGCCAGCCCCCTGCAGCACCAAGCCTCCTCCGGCACCAGGGCATACCCTGAGGGTCATGTTCATCTGCTGCAATGGTGAGTGTCTCACACAGTTACCCAGCACACAAAGGGTACTAATGCCCATTTGCCAGGGTTTTCATGGCAGGACTCTGGGCTTTTATTACCCCCTGACTAAAACAGTCTCTTTTTTGTTCCTTTGTGTCCCTCTTCTTAACCATGCCAGCAGGGACCTCAGCAATAAACCTCCTCCATCACCAAAGCCTCTCCCAACCAGCACCAAGGCATCATACTCCTCCTCCTCCACTAACGCTAATCTGGCCTCTTGTGTCAGTATAGTTACCAGCAGAGCCATCCAGCTGACAGCATCAAAGCTGTCTCCAGCAACAGGGTGTACCACGAAGGATGTCTTCATCTGCTGCAATGGTAAGTGTGAAAGATAGGTACCAGCATACATGGGGTACTAAAGTCTACTTCCCTCTGCAGGTATGTCATAGCAGGACTCAGAATTGTTACTGCCTCCTGACTGAAACAGTCTGTTTCTATCCCATCATGTTTCCCTCTCCTATAGGGTTTTATCAATAGTAGAAAAAAAGGACAGATCAGCACATCAAACATGGCCTGGCTTCGACAAGGGGAATAAAAGAACATTTCATCCTCCTCCAGTGACATGGCCTCGCTTATTCTACACAACAGCACCAGTATGCTATCCATCCAACTGGTACATATCATACTGGATTCCAGACAAACCAAGTCTGTCAAGAAAAAACACCAGCAGTGTTGCAGCATCAGTAACAAACATACATCGAAAGAAGCCGAAGGAAGATGGCGACACAAAAGTCAAGTAGCTACAAACATGACATCACATAAAAAGCTACAGAAGAGGTCACTGACTCAACAACACAGCTGACAGCTACCATGATGTCACCTCAGAAGAAGCTCGAGGATGCTTTGCAAAGAAACAGCACAACTAACAAAAGCACAGCACATTGGTGCCTTCTTGCTGCCGCGGTCAAGGTAGGTCAAGGGAGGCAGTAGTATAGTGCAGTGGTTTAAGGTTGTGAGCTGCAATATCCAACAGACTTGTCTGTTTGCAGGTGACACCAAGATCTGCAACAGGGTAGATGATCCAGATGGGGTGGGCAGAATGAGAAGAGATCTGGATAAACTAGCAGAATGGTCAGAAGAGTGGCAACTGGGATTTAATGCAAAGAAGTGCAAAATCTTGCACATAGGGAAGAGAAACCCTGAAGCCACTTATAGGCTGGGAGGGGAGTTGCTAGCTGTCACAAAGGAAGAAAGAGACTTGGGCATCATCATCACTGATGACCTAAAATCATCCAAGCAGACCTCTAAAGCAGTAGGTAAGGCTAAGGGGTGTTAGGGTGTATTAGATAGGTATCACAAGTCAAGAGGGAGGTAATAATCCTCTGTACAAGACATTGGTTAGGCCCCATCTGGAGTACTGCGTAAGTATTGGGAGGCCACACCTTCACAAGGACATTAACCAAATTGAGGCAGTCCAGAGAAGGGCAACAAAATGGTGCAGGGACTGCATCAGAAGACATATGAGGACAGATTAATGGAGCTCAATATGTATACCCTTGAGCAAAGGAGGGAGAGAGGTGATATGATCGAGGCATTCAAACACCTTATAAGGGCATAAACAAGGTGAAAGAGTCTAACATGTTTAAATATAAGAAAATAGCAGGACAAGAGGACACAGCATGAGATTAGAGGAGGCCGATTAAGGGGAATGTGAGGAAATTCTTTTTCACAGAAAGGGTGGTAGATGCATGGAATAGCTTACCACAAGAGTGGTGGCTATGAATACAGTGCAGGGCTTCAAACAGGCATGGGATAGGCATAAGGGAGCAATACAAATGACTATGAATAGATAGGTCACTGACAGAGCAAAGGCCGATGGCACATTTATAAGGTAGAAAAAGAAATGGGCAGACTGGATGGGCCTTGCGGTCCTTATCTGCCGTCAACTTCTATGTTTCTATGTTTCTATGACCAGACCTGGGTTTGAATCCCACAGCTTCCACTTGCATACTGTGTGACCCTGAGTAAGTCACTTAACTTCCCTGTGCTCCCAGGTCGCACCTGTGAAAAAGCTTTCAGCTTAGTGTGCTACTCCTGGTTAATCAACTAAAAAAAAAAAAAAAAAAGGTCTGTTTCTAAATATTGTTACTAGGTGTTATTTCACTTCTGTGCATTATCACACGATGACCCCTAGCTGCAGAAGTAATCATCACATCAAAATGGACTCGTTGACTGCCTTGGACATTGACAATCAGGTAGGTCACTACCTATTATAGATATAAGGTAAGTGCTATAGTTATTAAAAGGTGTTAACAGTTCATTTGCCAGGTGTGCAGTCTATCATTTGTAATACTGCATAACGCGATAACTGTATAGAGCATGGTTAACCATTGATTTATTTACTATATTGCCTTATTTTGTTTACAGTGTTGGTACAGTGCTCTTCTACAGGTAAAATATTAGGATTTTCAGACTTCAGAATCCAGTTCCTAATTATGAATCCGATCAGCACATCGGAACTGGATTGGACTCCAATGCATCCAAAATAGCACAGTCAGATCGGATTTCGGCAGATCCGAGTACCCTAGTTAAGGACCAGTATATGGCTCCCTTAGAATATCACACCAGTCGGTCCAGCTCTTGCAAGATGCCTCACTTGAGCCATACAGCCTTGCTCACCTGCTTGAGCCTCTACAAATCTGACTCCTTTGCCTGGCCCAAGCACTGTGAAACTTGATTGACCCCGCTCTTACAATTCACACAGGTGCCATGGTGATTGCCCAAAAATTACCTCCACTCCTGCCAGTCAATCATTTGGCCCCCTTGAGGTTTATTCTGAGTCCTGCTTTACTAGGTTACCTTGTTTACTTGTTTTTCCCAGGAGGCGGACTCCTATGCTCCACTTCTGCTGAAGAACTAGGAGTGCAAAAGACCCTGGTGACTTCCTTTGACAGGATGCCCACCACTACTCCTTGGTGCTTCTTAGGTGCCTCTCAGATGGGTATTAGCTGGTTTGCCCCTTGCCTGGTAAGGTTTCCGGAGTCCTCTCACATCTGGTATAGAAGAGGCCTCTCCCCACCCCTGGATGGGGGAGGAGAAGCAGTGCTTCCTTCTGGGCCTACATTTTCCTTCTCTTCCTCGGTATTATGAAGGGCACCAAACTCCCTAGGGCACTGCAAGGCAAAGCTAGCCTCCTCCCCTGTATAGTCAAGGGAGAGAGGGTGGAAACTTGAATATTCATGTCCTGACCTCATGGCAAGCTAGGAAGCACAGAGAACAAACATTCCACCACTCTGTCTCCAGATGGGGCCCACCAGGAAACAGCCACAAGGGAACAAGTTAAATCTTAGAGTGTTTACTAGTGACTGGCCTTGTACCTGGGCATGAGAGGCTGGCTCAACATATTCATTTTAATTTTTTATCCCTTATTTGCATTTTTGAAAGCTGTCAGACATTGCCCTGACGTCTTTCCTGATCTGTCTGTTATTATGACCCTAAGATCTCTTTTCTGATCTGTCTTTGATCAGTATTATTACATTTGACCTGTAAACCATCTGCTTGTTCATTTTTCCTAAGTGTATTTACGTTTGCTTACACTGAACAGCATTTGTGAATTTTCTTCCCATTCCATAGTCTAGCTAGACCCTCCTGTAACTTCTCCCCATTTTCCTGTGTTTAAAGGATGGACCATATGGCTGTTACTTGTTCCAAAAAGGTGTATGTACACTGGTGGGTCTTGAGGAGAGTGCATTCTAGTGGTTAGAGCACTGGCTTGGAAATCAGCAGAATCAGGTTCAAATCCCACCAGAGCTACTAACTCAATGCATTACCCTGAACAAGTCACTTACGCTCTCAGTGCTTTTGTCCACCAAACTGTGAAAGTGAGAGAAAGCAGGACCCCACTGAAAATGAGATACTACATCTCAGCTGTGCCATCCTAGATGAATACATTTTACAAAAGAAAGAAAGAAAATAAGCTCTTGTAATCAAGGTGGCCTACCATTTGTATAATTTCTGGTTCAGAGTAATTCTTTGCAACCAACAACAGTACACCCAAGGACTCAAAATGAATTTAATGTAGTAATATAGTGGCATAATTTGCTGATCAGCTCACGGCCCAACTTTGACACTTTTTCCTCTTGTCCTTACTGACTTTTTGGGGCCCTGAGGTCCATAGTAAGTGTGTTCTAAACAAGTCCGATGTTGGCCAATTCATGCTCTTCTTTTGTGGCATAAGGTGAGCCACATGGCCTCCTCAGAGGCTAATAGGGCTGGCCCTTCCAACTTCCACTATATCCAAGGTACAGGGTACCGAATGCATTCTGAGCTTGAGCTATAGTTATCCAAGGGGAGGAGTCTATTGCAGTTTAAGCTGACTTCAGTACAGCAGATACTGAGGCACTCAATTAATCAGTTTAAGAGAGACACCTTAATGGGAGAGACCCTAATTGGTAACTAGATTAGGAAAGGACTCTAGTATACCCAGAAGACAGAAGATAGTTTTGTTAACAATAATCCCCTTTTCACCAGATGAAAAACTTTTATTCCAGAGCATGAATAAGACCCATCCTAATTGCTGGCAATATAGCATTTCATTGATACAACATGAGTACCAGATGTGTTGATATTTTCTGAGCTTTAAGTTAACAAAACAGTAGAGAAAATTGTTATCAGATGTCTGTAACAAACAAAAGAACTTTTTAAGAAGACACCTCTTCCCTTGATGGGGAACTCAGAAAAAAGAATGCAAGTCCCACCCTAGTTTTTGGAAATTTCATAATTTATAATAATAATAACCTTTATTTATAAAGCACTTTTCAATTATCAAGGCGTTGAACAATAAGAACAAGTAAAACCCATAAAATCCACAATTCAGACAAATACAGAGCTGAAAATCAATTTGGTAAGCTTGAAACCATAAGTGAGTCTTTAGGGCCTTCTTAAAGCCCTCCATGGTCGTGCACTCCTGTATCTGATGGGGTAGAGAATTCCACAGGGCTGGGGATGCATACATGAATGCATGGGCCCCTGATATCTTCAAAGATACCCTCGAAATCTCTAGCAACCCCTCGTCAGCTGAGCAGAGCGGTCGCCTGGGACAGTAGGGGGACAGGAGCTCTTTCAGATAGTCTGGGCTCTGTCCATGTAGGGCTTTGTAGGTCAGAAGCTGACCTTGAAGGTGATCCACCACTGAATAGGCAGCCAGTGCAGTTTGCACAGCACCGGTGTGATGTGACTCGCACGAGAGGTCCCCAACAACAATGGGGCTGCAGCATTCTGCACCAGCTGCAGGTGGTGGATGTCAACCCCCCGAAGCGCTAGGTAAAGGGAGTTGAAGTAATCAAGGTGTGAGGTCACAAAGGCGTGGATCAATGTAGGGAGGTCGCCGGATGGAACTAGGTGCTTGACCCTGGCAATGTTCCTCAGATGGTAAAAAGAGGACTTGATGACTGCCGACACCTGAGACCGTAGTGTCAGCCCATCGTCAAGAATCACCGCCAGGTCCCACACCTGTTCAGAGGAAATAAGCTGGGAACCTCCCAGGCAAAGTCCGGAAGGTTGACCAGTCCCCAACCCCTCTGTCTGGTGGCTCGGATCCACAACCATCACCTCAGTCTTTCCTGAGTTCAACTTTAACCAGCTGGAGTTCATCCAATCCTGGATTTCAGTGAGGCAGTTGTTGAATACCAAACACGCACTATCCTGGTCAGGTGCAAAAGACAGGTAGAGCTGGGTATCATCAGCATAGCAGTGAAACCTCAGCCCATACCATCTTACAATGTCTCCGAGGGGCAGCATATACACCGCAAACAACATGGGGGACAACACCGAGCCCTGAGGGACCCCACATGGCAGAGAGAATGGGTCAGAAGAAGAAATCCCCGACACCACCCTCTGAGTTCTGCCAGTGAGGAAGGACGTAAACCACCTGAGAACTGTACCAGACAGGTCACAGGTGAACCTCAGATGCTCGAGGAGCACCCCATGGTCCACAGTGTTGAAAGCTAAAGAGAGAGATCAAGAAATACCAATATAGAACAGCGCTTCTGATCTCACACCATCAAGAGATCATTGAGCACCCGAACCAAGGTGGTTTCGGTTCTATGCCTCTTGCGAAAACTGGATTGGAGAGGTTCGTAAATGTTGTGGATGGTCAAATGGTTCTCCAGTTGCAGTGCCACAACCTTCTCAATCACCTTCCCACCAAAGGGAAGGTTAGAAATTGGTCTGTAGTTCGCAAGACAGACTGGGTCCAGAGCAGCTTTCTTCAGGAGAGGTGACACCACTGCCTCCTTCAGGGAGCTGGGAAACTCACCAGACTCAAGGGAGCACCAAACTATCCTTGCAAGGACTGGGACAACGATGTCACAACAACCCATAATCAGGAAGGTTGGGCCCGGGTCCTAACTACACCATGTTGGGTGCATACTCTGGGCAATCCGCACAACATCCCCGAGTTCCAGACAGTCAAAGGAGCTCCAAGCAAAATGAGGAGGAGTGACCGTACACTGACAACTAGCAGCTCCCATAGAGTGTGCCAGTTGGATCTCTGCCCTGATGGTGGCCACCTTATCCACAAAGAACCGAGGAAGCTCATCACACTCAATCTGTGAAAAGGCTCTTTGAACCTGAAGACAGGCTGGGTCGCACAGCCTGGCCACGGTTGAAAAAGCTGAGCCAGTCAGTTCTGAGCAGCAGCAATCTCCCCGGACAGGAACTTTGCCTTCTTCAGGTGATTGCTGATTGATAGACTTGATAATGTTCCATCAATCTAAGGTGGTCAGCCTTCAGGGCGGATTTCCACCAGCAACACTCTAACCTTTGTCCAAGTTGCCGCAACTCCCTCAGGGTGCCATCAAACCATGGGGACCAAGGGCGAAGGGAGGAGGACTAACTCGGACAGGAGTGATAGAGTCCAGGGCCATAGTAACAGCCTTGTTATAGGCCTAAACCATGCTCTCTGGACTCTCACTTGCCTCCGGAATTACTGATAGGTCAAATACCACCACTAGGCCATCAGGGCTCACATCCCATAAAGGGCGGTATCTAGCCATCTCCACAGGGGCTGGCCTATGCGGGAGGGTGAAAAAACTGAACCCCACAATGTGATGATCCGACCATCTGACTAGTTCCACCACCATGTCGGAGGTTTCGATGCCCAGGAGAAAGACCAGGTCAAGGGAGTGACCGTACTTAAGGGTAGCAGAGGTAACCGCCTGTGTGAAGCCCAGTGATGTCATCAACTGGAGGAAGTCCTGTCCAAATCATGAGAGTTCATCATCGACCCAGGCGATAAAGTCGCAATAATGTCTTAGCATAAAGTATGTTACATTTTTAGAGAGCTGTATAGACTGAAATAATTGGCAAACATATTTGAAATGGATGTAACTTGAGTTTTTAAAGAAATCACCTTTTCTCAGCTGGATTACTAACTTGAAGTTCTTAAGATTCATGCCCATCCAAACTTAGGGGAAAAAGGCAGAACACAGTCACTAGGTATGCCAAATTCAGTCCTGCCAAGCCACACAAAGTCTGTGTGTGTGCGTGCATGTGTGCGCGCGAGTACATGTGTGGTGGGGAATGACACCCACAAATTACCTATATTCCTATGCACCTGTCTGGCAGACCAAGACCAAAACACCACAATGCTGAAGTCTCACACAAGCTATATCCCTGCTCTTCATAGTATTTGGTTTCATTGCTCTAGTACCAATGGAACAACACTAAAGTACAATAAGGAACCAAAGTGCACCTTTACAATATTTCCTTTAAATTCTCTTTTTATTAACAAAGTAAGCAGTAGCATGCAATACAAGTTAAAAACCATGTTACAGTGGTCTTAATACTTCACAAGTGTTTGCACAGATATAAAGGGGCATTCAGTCCTGGAGGCATACAGGAAGGACAACCAGACCAGCTGTGCAGAGAAGTTAGACAGTTCAGTCTCCCTTTTCACTTTTATGTCACATTATTGTTAATCATAGCTTTGTTCTTTTTTTTTCCTATTACAGAGTGCTGCAGTACCCAGAAGTTACAGGTTTCCATACTAGTCACCCTGTTGTACATTTGACTCTCCATGCAGTCAATATGTCAAGGAACAAAGGCTCACATATTCAGATGAGATGCAAGGCATATCCCTAGATGCGCCCGCACATCTCTGGATTTGTGCGGGCCATCAGTGGCATTGCAATATTCAGAAGGCCCTGATGCACCCCGCAAACCTGACTGCACTGCCGCACAGAATATTGTGATGCGAGGCTGCAGATAAGGGGTCCCTCGGGCATATACCTCCCATTGCAATATTCAAACACCCCCTGGTGAAGACACGGCCAGCTGTGCTGGCACAAAGATAAGTTCCCAAAACCCCACTCTATGCAGAGGGCAGGGTGGTGCCCCACACACTGTCCAGGGCTGGTCACATGATTCCCCATCCCCAATCACAGATAAAATAAATTTAATCCCTGATCCCCTTTCCATAGTGTAGTGTCCCCTTCCCCATCCCCAATCACAGAAAACATAAATGTAATCTCCAATCTCCTTTCCATAGTGTAGTGTCCCCCCCCCATCCCTGAACACTGATAAAGTAACTGGAATCCCCCAGACCATTTCCATAGTGTAGAGGCCCCCCAACCTGCCCGATCACCAAGTATAACACTAAAAACAGCCACTGCCCCTTTTCCATAGTGTAGGGACCCCCACCCCACCCCTATCACTGTAGGAAATGCATCCAGAAAACGAGACCTTGTTATCCATAGTGTAGTGTCCCCCCATCCCCACTCTGGTAGGCAGGAACCTACCACCCCACCCCCATCCCATCCTGTGTCAGAGACTGGCACAGCCCTCCACACCCTGCCATGGCCAGCTGCTGACTGATCTGTACCCAAGTGCTTACAGTAAATAGTACACGCTCATTGGTTGTCTCGACAAAAAACAGTTGTTTTCGATGAGCAAAATACTGAATGTCAGTATTTCACCCATCGCTGTAGAGGGCTTCAGCAACTTTGTTGTCAAAGCAGCTTGGTGGAAGGGTGCCATACATGGCGGCCACCTGCTATGCACCATGCATCCAGGGTGCAATATTCAAATAGACTGCGCAATGTTCTGATTGTGCATTCTGTTTGAATATTGCATCAGAGCTAGCCGGCCCACTTTTTTTGTGTGGTGCATTGTTTTGCACGCGCATCCTGTCGGCTCTGAATATGTCCCCCTTAATCATCTGTTTTATCCATCGTGTAGAATATCCAGCCTTGCCATCCTCTGCTACTTAAATCAAGCTGTAGTCTGATATTGTGTGCTACTTTTTTCCATAGTGTATACATTAACAATTATTGCAGTCCATTCTGTTATGGTAGTTGGCTGTGCAGACACTGCTTAGTTCTAACTTTATTTGCTACTGTTAAAGCTATATTTAAGAAATACCTCTGGGCCCTTGGGGCCCAGCCTGTCGGTGCAGCAATAGTGCTACCGCTTGTGATGCAGGTGAACAGGATTTAGGAATGGACTCAGGGTTGCTTGAGGGCCAACCAGGGAAGGAGGATGAGCATCCATTGGACTGCTTACCTTCTCTGGGGAGGAAGGGGATATGGTGCCTGACAACTAACGACCACTAGTGATGCCTAGAGGTAGGTGAGCCTGGGATCAGTACTGAGGTCAGGCTGGTGGAGGTGGCAGACGTCTGCATATGAGGGGTGGGAGCATCCCCAGTTGTGTGCTGAGGTCACTGCATGCACACCTTCATCAAGAAGGAGCCACAAGGAAATCACACAGAGAAAAAGACCCTTGAACAACAAGCAGCATGAAGTCTGGAATCCTTGCAGGGATCTAGCAGACCAATGTGGGGTATATCCCCAAGCCACCTAGAGGAGAATAAATAAAATCGATTAAAATAAAGCCCTTGGGGAGAGTTGGAGAAAGATGGCTATGTTTAGTGTTAGAGATGAGAAATTAATACAAATTTCTTCTAATGCTTTTTCTACTTCTGCCCAGAAAGTTACCACCCTCGGGCAGAGCCAGCAGATGTAACAGTGTGTTGCCTAACATTCGCCACAGGCTCTCCAGAAAGCTGCAGATGTGTGAGCTGCAAATTTTGCAACTATGATTGGTGTTCTAAAGTAAAAAGCTGTGACCTTCCATGCAAATTCTTTCCATTGTGTGACTAAGGAGACTTTGTGCTGTTGCATATACTGTAAATCTGATCCAAATGTTTTTTCTCTAATTGTATGCCTAATTCCGTAGTACAAGACCATTCCAATTTCTGGAGAGATACTGTTGTAGGGAAACTAAGGGCCCTATATCCAACCAATATGAAGTGCGTTGGTATCCCCAGTTGTTGAGACTGTTGGATGAGTGTTAGGATGGGGTGTGGGGTTTCCAAACTTTTGTCCTTCCCCAGTATGGTGTTGAGGCAGTACCTGGCTTGAAGTTAGCAGAAGTGGTCCACATTACTCAGTGAGTAAGTTTGTTTCAATTGTGCAAAGCAGTAGGAGTGTTTCCATCAAACTATATATATATATATATATATATATATATATATATATATATATATATATATATATATATATATATACACACACACACACACACACACACACACACACATTCTTTGAAACAGAATTTGCTACTACACTAGTTAGGGTTAAATAGACAAAAGTAGGGAAATGTGGCTTTAGGATTTCCAACCCAAACACCCCATCCCCATCCACTAGACAGCAACAGGAAAAACCATTACAGTTTCACCTTTCCTGCACCTTCACTAATCAGGCATGTGGTGTGCCTTGGGGTCGTCAGCCCTAATGCTCACCCCATTTGATCATGAAGAAGCTGAGATGTGTCGAGTATATGAGAATGGGGTGAGCGTTGGGACTGACAACCCCAAAGCACACCCCATGCCTGCTTAGCAACGATACAGGAGAGGTGAAATTGTAATGTTTTTACCTGTTGCTGCCTGGTGGTTGGGGGTGAAGTGTTAGGGATGGAAACCCTAATGCCACATTTCCCTACTTTAGTTGCTTTAACCCTACCTAGTGCATTAACAAAGTTGTTTGCAAATAATTTCCTTTTTGAGATAGTATAACCAAGGATGCTGTGTTAAACAATGATGATGTCATCTCAGGAAGCTATTAGAATATGTTTTGTAAAAAAGCATTTTATGAAAGAAAACTGATCTGTAACTTTAAAGTGTGATATGATTTTGTATTTGCAATCTCTGATGGAAACACTGATTTAAAGGTGGGAAAGGCAAAATCAGGTGCATTACTATCAGTGAGAGAGAAAGAGGCAGGGAGAGAGAGAGAGAGAGAGAGAGAGACTACCCCATTTGCAGCACATCAACCCATTCGCAGCGGTTGCTGCGCTGCAAATGGGACCATGCGGACACTCACCAGAGTGCCTCAGGATGCCTTTGGATCCAGTTTTTGGATCGGTACAGGAGAGGGTACCCATTTTGGATCAAGCGCATTTTCCAGTACTGTAAATGCAATAATGCGCTCAATCCACTGCAGTACTTTTTTCCACAGTCTGGAAACATGCTCCCACTGAAGGAACAGCCACCCTGCAGCGTCACTTGTGGCACAGCAAGAGGGGGCTGTGTAAACACAAAAAAAGCATCAGCAGACAGCGCAACGAGAGAGGAGTGGCAGATATTTTCATTCACTGCTGCTGTGTAAACAGGGCTCATGACTGATGAAAAATAAGGTTTCCTATATACTGTATAGGGGACCTCTTGACAAAGGACACTAAGGTTACGGTTGCCAAACAAATCTGTGTCCAACCCTTAAATACTGATCCCTTTTGCTGCTAAATGCACCCAAAAACATAATGGGTGGGATGCTCAGACTGCACCAGGCAGGGGCACAAGCCTGTGCACAGCGCAACTGGGCTGCACCACGGCATGGACCAGGCAATATTCAGCGGTGCTGTGCCATGGCCATGGTGCAGCACCATTGAATATGGCACTGAGGGTGCACGCACATCAACACAGTGCAGTGGCACTGTGCCAGCGCAAGTGGCAGGAGGGGAGCAGGTGAGATTCAGCACTGGGCATGCAAATGAGGCCATTATGCATGCAAGGTGCAAATGGAGCCATTTGCATGTCATTATGGCCTCATTTGTATGCGGTGCGCCAATCCCCGGCGACTTGCGCCAAGCCCCCTGCCAGGCTGCAGCCATCAGAGACCGATGCCCTTCTGCCCTCAGTGGGCCCGCTCTCGTTCGACCCGAGGCATATGTTACATCTTCAGGTCCAGTGGACCTGATCCCCATCACCTTATAGGGGCATAGGTAACTGCCAGGAACCAGTGATCTGCCATCCAGCACCGACCACAGCATGAGTCGAATGATTTTCGAGGTCCAGTGAAACCCCCAGCGCCCAGTCAAGGGCGGAATGAACGGACTTCTGGTGGTTCAGAGGTTCCTTCACTTGCCACTGGAGTCTCTCGCCACTTGCACCCCCAGTCACGGGTGCAGTGGCACCCTGCCTGCAGCCAGCCAGTTACCCGCTGACTCAATAGTGGGGATAGTAGTCTGTACACTCATTGTCTCATTGTGGGCCAATGGGCATGCAGACCATACTGTAGCACACACTGAAATGTGAATGAACCATTCACATTTCGGCTCGGTGTAGCACAGTATGGTCTACACTCCCATTGGCCCACGCAGTGAACCAGTAGGTGTACAGACCCTACTGTAAGCTGTTAGTCAGCAGGCAGCCAGGCGGCTTGCGGGCAGGGTGCTGCCACCCGCCACTGACTGGGGTGCAGGGTGGTGGGGACCCAGTGGGCGGGTGGGGAGGGGGTACAACTGACCAACAGGGTGTCTTTGTTCATTCTGCCCACGATTGGGCACCGGGGGAGGTTTCCACTGGACCACCAGGGAATCATTCGACTCATGCCCGCGATCGGGCACTGGATAGCAGTCCACTGGACCACCAGGGAAATTTAACCTATGCCCAAGATTGAGCGATGGGGACCAGTCCACTGGACCACCAGGGATTAATATAACATATGCCCGCAATCGGGTGATGGGGATCGGTCCACTGGACCACGAGGGATTAATATAACATATGCCCATGATCGGGCGATGGGGATCAGTCTACTGGACCACGAGAGATTTATTTAATGTATGCCCATGATCAGGCAATGGTTAGCGGTCCACTGGACCACCAGGGCTGTCATTCACATATGCCCGCAAATGGATGAGGAGGGATTACAACACTTCCTGGGCAGGGGGCATGTGGACTGTGTCCTGGGTGGGCGGGTGGCCTCCCACAGCAGGCGGCTGCTGTGTTGCACTTTGCAATATGGCAGCTCACCTGTGGGTGGCCAGGACTTGTTCTTGGTTCTACCTGGCACAACTTTTTACCCCTCTGAGTGGCGCAAGTCGGGGTTGTGCCAGCATATGCGCCGCACCTCCCGGGCTGAATATCTGGATTGTCACAGAGTGGATATGTGAGTTGGGCAATTTCAAAATAGTGGGTTAAGACATTTGTTCTCTTCTTACCTTTGGGGTTAGAAGAATGGGTAGTCACAAAATAATTAAATAAATGGGTTGCAGATTTATTGTTGGGGATGGTTTGCAACTTGGAGGTGCATTTGTGCCTTGGTCCGTTGCTTTAAAAGAATGTGGAGTCAAGCTGTGAATAAACGGCATTCCCCTTTTTCTTTGCTGCTTCTCAGACACCTCTCTAGTCAGCTAGTATTATAAAAATAAAGTATACCGTCATGCTTTGTATGGAACTGAAGTTGTGGGAATAAAAGGAACCTATTAAGTGGGGTATGGGATGCCGAGCATGTTTTCTTGGCTCTGGTCTTTGATAGTGAATTTTAGTGAAGCGTTTCCTTTATTCAGCTTCCCTGTATTGAAGCTAGCGTTCTTTGACCAGAGAGCGAGCGCTTTGTTTGATTATAATATTCTAAACCATAGTTTAAAAATAGTAGATAATAGTTTAGAAGAAGAAGAAATAGAGTACTCTGAAGTTACAAAACAATTTTAATCTGATAGGCTGAAATATCAGCGGTCGGGATAAAGGCTTGCATAGGTATTGCAAATGCTGTACTAATAATCAGTTCCTCCCTTGTTTTTCCCATGTCATATGGGTGTTTGGAGCTTGAGTTAAGCTCCTGTTGTTAGAAATAAAATATATTGAATTGTTTACAGCTTCTGAGATTCTCAAGAAGCCTGTTTTGAGGGTTTTATTGCGAGGAAACAGCCCTCTGTAAAATCCATTGCAAAGTACTGTGTAGGCAAATAGTAGAAGTCCTGTTATGAATTTTGCCGCACTCCAGGGGGCTTGTTTGTGCCTTAATTAGATGTAAAATAACAGAGGACCTCTTGGTCCACTTTTTTGTTCTCTGTTTTGCTTTAGCACAAAGAACTTTTAGGTAAAGTGGCTCTTTCTATAAAGATTTGCCACTGAGCTCCAGTGCGATTGTGTGTATACGAGCGTCTGTTTCTGCTTGTTAGTGCGCACAGCCGTGAAGGCATCTAGCCTTCCAGTTCTATAACAATACAATATTATCTTTTAAATAACTTAAGGATAGCTTTACAAACCCTCTAAAAATGAATTTCTCTATTCTAGTGTTGTCCTGAGCCTGTCACGAAACGAGGGGTTTGCGGTGTCTTTGGGCATTTTGAAAGCCTGGAGTTCCTTCACTTGTGGCTGCAGCTTGCTCTTAAGAGCTGGCCGGCAGTCTATTCAATCCTTTTATGCTGTGTAAAAGGGGTGTTGCTTCCTGGGACTAGAAAGCGCATTAAAAATCTTAATGAAAGAGTGTAATTTACTTCTGCATATAGAATTAAGATGTTATAATGATTTATGGTGTTTAAACATGTTTTATAAATTCAAAATGATGTATATAAAGAAATACTGTTTAAAATAAAGTATAAGGGAGGGGTTTATGAAATCACCTGACCCCTTCAGGGTATAAAAGCTGAACATTTGGTTCAGGTAGATCAGATCAATTCTGGGTCTGGAGGTGAACTCCAGGGAACTGTGTTAAAGTGCTCTAAGGAGTGAAACAGTGTTTATTTTCTGTTCTAAAATTAAGAATAAGCTGTCGAACTTAGTTCGTTGTACTGAATCTGTCCTGCTGCAAACAACTATAGAAGAAATGAAAATAAAACTGGAACTTTAAAATGAAATGGTGATGTATTATGCTCTGTGATTGCCCACTTACACCTGCGCCTTCCCACATATGGTGTAAGAAGTGGGATATCTGAGACCTGAGTAAGGTCTGGTAGGCAGTGAGCATAGCAGGACAGTACATCAAACCGGCTACTCTTTATTGGTTGTTGGTGAGAGGACTTTGTCCCATGGATGGAGCCAGCTGAGCGATGGTTCTGAGATGATGGTGAGGCCTTGCTTGACCGTGCCAAGTTACAAATGAGGAGTCACAATGAAACCCTGACTGTCCAGAAGAGTGACCAGAGTGTTCGAATGGATGCCATAAGGTAGCTGTTTAACCACTGGATGGAGGCGGAGAGTCGGTGGAAAGAAGCAGAATGAAGATACCAGGAGGTGTCGAGCCAATTGACGGTAATAAGGGACAATTCTGTGTTTCAAAGGCCTGTGAAGATGGCTGAAAAGATGTCCTGTGTGGATTGTGTGAACTGTGTTAAGGATCAGCTTCCTGTTCTACTCATGTTCCAGGGAATGTATTGGGTTGGAGATGATGGAGATGATGGAAGACCGAAGTCAGACAAGTCCCCAGGTGAGACTGTTTTGGTATCTGGGGTGAAGGATGCAAGGAAAACAGAAGAGGCAATAGTTGCCAAAGGGACTTGTTTATTGACAGGTGACAATTTTGAAAAAAATGTTATTAATTTCTCTGCTGTTTGCTGGAAAACTGTACAGGCTGAGGATCCTGAAATTCAACAGATAAGAAGCTCTGTCACCCTGAATAAGGATAGAACAGGTATGGATGGGGGAAAAGGGCAGTTATGGTGGTACGAGGTGAAGGATGAGATATTGTACCACATGAGACCAAACCCCCATACTAAGCAGGTGGACTCTAGGGTGGTGGTACCTCGTAGATATAGATAGGATGTCTTAGATGCATTATGTATAAACACTAAGCATATGAATCAAGAGGAATTTTTGGGGCTTCTCATTCCTTCTTTTCATTGGCCTGGGATGTATAGTCAAGTGGCTCTTTAAGGAGGTTGGCAGCTACTCCGAACAGACAGACATGGCAAACTGAAATGAGTATAGCTCAGAAGGGAAAACAACGTAATAATTGGCTCCCTTGGAAAAAGGGGAGGGTGATTCAATGGGACATGAGCTATAGATGGTTGAAGCTCATAGTTTTACACAGTAGGAAAGGGGTATGCTAATTTAGGTGCCCTTAATAATAACAGAATGGTAAATGTACACAATGGGTACTGCTGTTACTGTATGTTTCATAAAGGGTAATACAGTTGGTGAGGGGACTAGAGGAATAGCCCTGTGCATATTATGTACTTAAGTGGCTTCCCATCAAGGACTCAAACCCTAGTATATTTCAGGTAATTATTAATTGTTGAGAGTAATGAAAGGGTTATTAGTTAAAGGGGTACTAGATGGTAGGTGCCCAAAAAGATTTGTACTAGGCTAGGATAGCTTGGGGTATCCTGACTTGGGTAATACAATTATGACCCATTACTGGAAGAAGAGTAAATGGAATAGTGGGGATAAATTGTTTGAAAATTAGGAATATCCACGTCAGGGAATACTGTCTGAATACAGAGTGAGACAGATAGGATGGGGAACATTCAATGGAAACAATTTGGTACACTAACATATGGTATGAGTACAATGGGGTTTCCATTATCCTGTTTACAGGGTAATTGATTGGGACAGTTTCGATAAGGGTAAAGACTTGATCTCATTTCAGTGAAGGAATGCATATATTTAAGCCTGCTTCAGTTATCATTTTAAAGCTATGCAGTACTTCTTTCCTGTTAATATTTTCTTTAACGACTGGGAGGTTGGCCACCTGCAGCCGTCTCTATTCTGTCCTATTATAATTATATTTTTGTCTTTGCTGTGTTTAGTTTACTTTTTCTGCATAAGAAATTATGTTCAGTAAGTAGGAGGATGGGAAACTGTACCAATTTGTGTTATTTTGATTTTCTTGCTTTAAATAAAATTGTCTAGAAGGGAGACTGTTAGAAATGTTATGCTGACTGCTGCCCTATTGCTGTCAGCAGTGAAGCTGAAAGTGGTAACGTGAGACAAATCAAAATAACAGTTCAGAGAATATAATTGCTAGCTTGAAAATTACTTTTCATATGTATGATGAAAACATCTCACAGACAAAAATTTAATATTTCATTTTTGCATAGCACACAGATTTCCGTAGCAAAAGTAGTCAATGTGGGTAAAGATAACAAATTTGCGTAAAATGCTTTAGACATGGCATCTTATGGTGTTAAAGATTATCCAGAAACTGAACAAATTAGCAAGTACTTAGAAGTTAAATTTGGTTCACAGTTGGAGATACAGAATCTGAACATAGGGTATTCAGTGGTAATATAGAAAGCAAGCCCCAGGGTAAAGTTTCATTGAGTGTCGGTTCAGGTAATCTGATTGATGTACTAAGGGACCCGGGGGTGGCGCTCTAAGGTGTGGGTGGGCCGGAGCTCTGCAAATTCCCCCCTTTTTTTTTTGAGCTTAAGAGTATTTAATGAAGTAAGACAACCAAAGAAATGGTTGCCCTCTTAAGCGGGGAGGAGTGTCACAGAGTGGCTCTGTGAGTTGGGGAATTTCAAAATAGTGGGTTAAGACATTTGTTCTCTTCTTACCTTTGGGGTTAGAAGAATGGGTAGTCACAAAAGAATTAAATTAATGGGTTGCAGATTTTTTGTTAGGGATGGTTTGCAACTTGGAGGTGCATTTGTGCCTTGGTCCGTTGCTTTAAAAGAATGTGGAGTCAAGCTGTGAATAAACGGCATTCCCCTTTTTCTTTGCTGCTTCGCGGACACCTCTCTAGTCAGCTAGTATTATAAAAATAAAGTATACAGTCATGCTTTGTTTGGAACTGAAGTTGTGGGAATAAAAGGAACCTATTAAGTGGGGTATGGGACGCTGAGCATGTTTTCTTGGCTCTGGTCTTTGATAGTGAATTTTAGTGAAGCGTTTCCTTTATTCAGCTTCCCTGTATTGAAGCTAGCATACCAGAGAGCGAGTGCTTTGTTTGATTATAATATTCTAAACCATAATTTAAAAATAGTAGATAATAGTTTAGGAGAAGAAGAAATAGAGTAATCTGAAGTTACAAAACAATTTTAATCTGATAGGCTGAAATATCAGCCGTCGGGATAAAAGCTTGCATAGGTATTGCAAATGCTGTACTAATAATCAGTTCCTCCCTTGTTTTTCCCATTTCATATGGGTGTTTGGAGTTTGAGTTAAGCTACTGTTGTTAGAAATAAAATATATTGAATTTGTTTACAGCTTCTGAGATCCCCTCCCCTCGAAGAAGCCTGTTTTGAGGGTTTTATTGCGAGGAAACAGCCCTCTGTAAAATCCATTGCAAAGTACTGTGTAGGCAAATAGTAGAAGTCCTGTTATGAATTTTGCCGCACTCCCGAGGGCTTGCTTGTGCCTTAATTAGTTATAAAATAATAGAGGACCTCTTGGTCCACTTTTTTGTTCTCTGTTTTGCTTTAGTGCAAAGAGCTTTTAGGTAAAGTGGCTTTTTCTATAAAGATTTGCCGCTGAGTTCCAATGCGATTGTGTGTATATGAGCAGCTGTTTCTGCTCATTAGTGCACACAGCTGTGAAGGCATCTAGCCTTCCAGTTCTATAACAATACAATATTAACTTTTGAATAACATAAGGATAGCTTTACAAAACCTCTAAAAACGAATTTCTTGGCTCTAGTGTTGTCCTGAGCCTGTCACGAAGCGAAGGGTTTGCGGTGTCTTTGGGCATTTTGCAAGCCTGGAGTTCCTTCACTTGTGGCTGCAGCTTGCTTTTAAGAGCTGGCCGGCAGTCTGTTCAATCCTTTTATGCTGTGTAAAAGGGTGTTGCTTCCTGGGACTAGAAAGCACATTAAAAATCTTAATGAAAGAGTGTAATTTACTTCTGCATATAGAATTAAGATGTTATAATGATTTATGGTGTTTAAACATGTTTTATAAATTCAAAATGATGTACCTAAAGAAATACTGTTTAAAATAAAGTATAAGGGAGGGGTTTATGAAGTCACCTGACCCCTTCAGGGTATAAAAGCTGAACATTTGGTTCAGGTACAGTAGATCAGATCGATTCTGGGTCTGGAGGTGAACTCCAGGGAACTGTGTTAAAGTGCTCTAAGGAGTGAAACAGTGTTTATTTTCTGTTCTAAAATTAAGAATAAGCTATTGAACTTAGTTTGTTGCACTGAATCTGTCCTGCTACAAACAACTATTGAAGAAATGGAAATAAAACTGGAACTTTAAAATGAAATGGTGATGTATTATGCTCTTTGATTGCCCACTTACACCTGCGCCCTCCCACTGGGATGTACCGCATATGCATGGGCACTCCCCCCACACTTGCACCGCATACATTACTGATGCACCCCAGCGCATCGGTAGTTGTGCTGCGCAACTTGCCCCTTTGAATATTGCGCTGGGGCACATTGGTGGGTTGCACATGGTGCAACCCTTTTGAATATCCCATCCACTGTCAAAATATGAAGTTGCCTACAACAACATGTGCTGGTATGCTTCAGGACTACCCTACAGAACTAGTTGCTAAATTTATAAAGAATTGAATTTGCTACCAGCAAAGCAGTGGAGTACTACTTTTCATACCATGGTCAAAAATGTTCTCAGTAGTGTACAAAGGGCTCATTATTCATTGACCAAATTCCTTTTAAGAGCATGAACATGTTTACTTCACTGTGACCGTACTGCAAATTCTGTGCAAACTGTTTGATTTGCTGTGCTCCGCACACTTTAAATTTTACTGTTATTATTATGTTGCTTGCACGCATGTGCAAGAAACATAGTGCCATCATCGGAGATTTCGGAGGTGTGTCACCTCCTCCTCCAATTCAGTCAGTGTGTTGGCATGCGCGGCCCCTGTAAGCCAATGCATTCTGGAGCTGTCTATGACAAGCTCCAAAATGCAGTGGCATACAGTTGAAAGGGGGAGCTATGCTTCAGTGAGCACCGATAAGATATCAGCTGCTGAAGCGCAGCTCCCCCCCCACAGACACCCACGCAGGCGTGCGTGCCCCCGCTCCCCACATGCACTGTATAGCCGCCGGGGTGCCCAATCCCCGTCGGCTGAGCTGCGTCCCCAGTAGTAAGTGCCATGCTGGGAGCCCACCCCAGCATGGCAATGGTCCTTTGGCCGACGGGGTGCCCAATCCCCGTCAGCTGAGCGCTTGCCCCAACATCCTTGTGCCACGGCTGGGGGCCCACCCCAGCATGGCAAACGCCCCACGACGCTTTTTTTTTTTAAAACCTGTAAACAAAACTGTCCCACAAGATCTCCCAACCCCCTCCCATATCTCAGGCATTTTTGGAATTATTGCACCAAATTTTCAACATGGGGTTTTGGGACCCTTCTCATGAATGATTCACTGTCATGGCGTTATTCGGCGAAGGGTGACTTAGCAAGTCACCGCGCAGTCACTGCACAAAATCACCCTTTGGGCCTGAATAATGCCATGACAGTGACATCATTCATGAGAAGGGTCCCAAAACACATGTTGAAAATTTGGTGCCAAAATTCCAAAAATGACTGTTTTACGAGTGTACGCTGCAGTTCCTACTCAAGCTTCGTAAGTTTGCAAAATTTCAATATTTTCACCCAGATTTTCAACATTGCCATTTTACCACACCTTCTTATGAGTAGTACAGCTGTCATTTTCACATCTCACCCAAAATGTGTTTCCGTCCATGTAGCGCACAATGGCGCAGTCGGTTGTCTTGAGAATCAATGTCTGGGACAAATTAAGAAAATTACAGTGACACTGTTCATGAGCAGAGGTGTTAAAATGAACTGTAAAATTAGTGAAAAATCCTAAAAAATGATTGTTTCACGAGTGTCGTTGTACAGTTCCTACACTTTCGTAAGGTCGCCGATTTTCAATATTTTCACTCCAGATTTCCAAAATTGCCATTTTGCCACCTTCTTATAAATAGTACAGCTGTCATTTTTCCATCTCACCCAAAACATGTTTCCGCCCATATAGCGCACAATGGTGCAGTCGGTGTCTTAATCAATGTACAGGATAAATTAAGAAAATCACAGTGACACTGTTCATGAGCAAGGTCTTAAAATGACTATGTTGAAACTTTGGTGAAAAATTCAAAATGATTGTTTTATGGCGTCGTTGTACAGTTCCTATACTGCATTCGTAAAGTTAGCGAATTTTCAATATTTTCCTCCAGATTTCCAACATTGCCATTTGCCACACCTTCTTATAAATAGTACAGCTGTCATTTTTCATCTCACCCAAATGTGTTTCTGCCCATATAGCGCACAATGGCGCAGTCGGTGTCTTGAAATCAATGCCAGGATAAATTAAGAAAATCACAGTGACACTGTTCATGAGCAGAGATCTTAAAATGGCTATGTTGAAAATTTGGTGAAAAATTCCTTCAGATGTTCTGCAATATTACTAATGAAGGCGTTGAACAGAACTGGCCCCAGAACCGATCCCTGCAGCACCCCACTGGTCGCCCCCTCTCCCTAGACTGCATACCATTTACCACCACTCTCTGCCTCCTGTCTGTTAGCCAGTTTCTAACCCAGTTTACCACCCTTTCCCCCATGTCCAACCTACCCATCTAGTTTATCAGCCTCCTATATGGGATGGTGTCAAAGGCTTTGCTGAAATCAAGGTAAGCGTTGTCCACTGCCCCACCCTGATTCACTTCCTTTGTCACCCAGTCAAATAAATCAACCAGATTTATCTGACATGATGTCCCCACTGTGAATCCATCTTGTCTATGGTCCTGGGTTCCGATGGCATCTAGATGCCCCACTATCCTTTCTTTAAGCAATGTCTCCATGATCTTCCCCACTACTGAGGTGAGGCTGAATGGCCTATTGTTCCCTGCCTCCTCCCTGCTGCCGGACTTGTGTAGAGGGACCACATGTACCATCCTCCAATTCACTCTTGTTGAATGACTCAGTGAACATGGTTGCCACAGGTACTGCTATCTCCCTTCGCAGTTCTGTTAATATCCTTGGGCGTATGCCATCTGGTTCCATCGCTTTGTCTACCTTCAATTTAGTGAGCTCCTGCAGGACTCTTTTGCCTTTGAATGGACTATTGTCCACCTCTTCACCCCCTTGGCAACTGCTGTACTTCTGTGGCCCTTCCCCTTCCCACTCTTCTGTGAATACTGAATGGAAAGACACAGTGGATGTCTTGAGAGGAAGGCATGAAACTGTCACTTCCCCAAATACCTAAACAGCACATACAAGCAAGCAACATTCGGCATTGACAAATGCTTGTTATAGTGGCTGTGATGTCTTGAGTATTTATATTATTCCATTGTCTCCCAAATAGTTTCATCATTAGACTTTATTATTGTTAGAGAAAAATGTATTGCTAGGAGATGAACACATCTGTAAAAATCCACTAGTTATAACTTTGATTAGAAGTATTTTAGATTATGTATATTAAATATTTACTGTATGAAAAATCGAATGCAATCGTTTTTAAGTTGTGCATTTTTCCTGGTTTCAGTGGTTCTAAAACCATTAAATGCATATGTTTTGCTAAAACTATGGTTAAACAGTGAAACGCTTATAAAAATGTGATTAATTAATGCTTACAACACAGCTACATCGTCTTTATTTCCATGCATTAAAAGCCTTTTAAATGATAACTCTTTTACATTTAATTAACTTCATTTTCCATTATTACAGGAGTGCCTATTTCAAGGTGCTAAACTGTAAACAGGTGTTTTACACTGTGTCTCTTAAAGGATCTATTTCATCATGTTAAATATTTTAGTAGAAACCATTATTTTTGTTGTAAGGCACCATGCTACACTTGTGGGTTTATGGATGCTCTCTTGAAAACTCATTATATATCAGTATTGAGATTTAGATGGTTTAGAGACAGAAAACTGTAAACTTTAAATATATTAATAGATGACAGAAACAATAGTTTGCATATATGTATGCTCAGTGAAACTGAAATAATTACATTTTTCCACTCACTCTGCTATGTCATTCTGCCGCCTTCACATGCAACTGTCAGTATGATTAGTCAGTTGAGTCTGTTCAAGTTAAGTGAAAGCCCTAAATCTGTTGGTTCATTTGGAAATGCATAAAATGCAGTAGCATCACAATAATAATTACAAAAATGCAGCAAACAAAAAAGGCCAAGTGAAAGGGAATTCAGCAAAAAGAGAGAGAACAGGGACACATCACGTACATCGTCATGCATAACATAGTGACATAAAATGTATTTTTCATTAGGTGGCCTTTTTTGTGTACCTTAAGAGCTGTATTTTTGATTTACAAAACATAAGCTTTTGAAACCTGTCCCAAAATCAACAGACAGCCTCTTAATTTATAGATTTATATGAAAATGATGGTGACATTCTTATAGTTGCAGTTCAAACCCCAAGTAAATGCAATACTGCAACATTATACTTTATAGCAGATTCTACTAAAATCAAATGTGAAGACTGCATAAATATTTGATATAAAGATACATATGTCTGATGAAATTCACATGAATATTCAGTACTGGTTTATGTGAGATTGATACAACAGCGATTTAAATGTTGGAGAAAGAAAATAAAAAAAAAGAAATTTACAGGGTGACACGAATAGTATGCCAAAGTTAACATTATGCCTTAAAGTTTAATGCTGTACTTTAGTTAAAGGGAAGAAAAATCAGAATAAAGCCTCATAGTTTAATAAAATAAGCTTTTCAGCATTCTGGGACTTTAGTGAAGTGATGGATGTTTCCTATTTTGATTTGAGGTATGTATACATCAATATGGAAAGCCATATTGGTCATTTCTCAAAGCATTCACCTTAACTGTGATGTACAGATCAAGACTGCCCTATTTGGATTTCTAAGGCACAACACCATGGGTATGCAGACTGAAATTGCCTTTGTGTTTTACTTACTAATCAACACCCAAAAACCTCAAAATATAATTTTCTACATGATGAAATACGTGCAGCAAACTTAAGTTGATTTTAAACATGAATTCAACTTTGTGGTGATTTTACTGTTAAACAATATTTTAAAGCACAAGTGTACGCAAAACATGCAGTCAACACAAATACACAGGCACACAAATATGGACAGACAAAATGCCCATAACATAGACATACATACAGATAGATAGGTAGATAGATAAAGATACATGCACACACACGTCATGCAATCATGCATTCACTTATTATACATACACATGTACATATGAACATAAATACATAGATACATACATGCATGTACTATAAACTTATTCACATCCTCGCCCTATGGATAAGAGTTATGTTTCTGGTTTTAAAAGACCTCTTTTACATGTGGCCACCTGACCACTATTTTATTGGGTGACACATCATATGAGTACTTTAGTGCTGGCTTGTAAAGAATCATAGAATCATAGAAATCTGATGTAAGAAAAGGACCCTCTAGCCCATCGAGTCTGCCTCTTCCACCCCCTCATACTCTTCACCTGTGACATGGGACCTCCCCTTCCCCCCACTTGCCAACCCCTTATGTCTGTCCCATGCCCTCTTGAATTCCTCCACTGTTTCAGCCACCACCACTTCCTCTGGTAGTTAATTCCAGGCCTCTGCCACCCTTTCCATGAAGTAACGCCCGCTCACATTGCCTCTAAATCTTCCCTTTCCAAACTTAGACCATGCCCTCTAGTTCTAACCCCCACTGTCCTTTTAAATAAGCTCCCCCCCACCTCATTGATCCCCTTCAAGTACTTAAATGTTTCTGCCATGTCTCCCCTCTCTCTTCTAGTCTCCAATGGGTACAGATCCAACTCCCTACACCTCTCCTCATATGGCTTCCCCTGCATACCGTGCACCTCTTGGTTGCCCTTCTCTGCAACCTCTCAATCCCATCATTGTCCTTGTGTAGGTGTGATCTCCAGAACTGGACCCCATACTCCAGGTGCAGCCTCACCATGGTCCTATAAAGGAGCATCAGTACCTCCCTCCCAACTTCTGCTTGTTATGCCCCTCTCAATGCATGCCAACATTCTATTTGCTTTTCCTACTGCCCACTGCATTGATTTCCTACCTTAAGATTGCTTGATATTATAATCCCCAGATCCCTCTCCTGCTCAGTTAGTTTAATTAACTCCCCATCCCCCACCCCAAGTATAAACTGCTTACAGGTTTTTATGCCCCATGTGTATCAATGCACCTTTTGGTATTGAATTTCAGCTGCCAAGTTTCTGACTGCCCCTATAGAATCCTCAGGTCCTCCCTCATGGCCTCCACCCCACCGGGGTGTCCACCCTATTGCAGATCATTGTATCGTCTGCAAATAGGCACACTCTCCCCCCAGCCCATCTGCTATATCACTGATATAGATATTAAAAAGGAAGGGTACCAGTATTGACCCATGGGGCACCCCACTCATCACTCCCATCTTCCTGGAATGTACCCCATTAATCGCCACTCTCTGGCTTCTGTCCTTCAACCTTTTTTCCACCCAGCTTGTTAATTTCTGCCACACCCCCAAGCTTTCCAGCTTATTTACCAGCCTTCTGTGAGGGTTGGTGTTGAAGGCCTTCCCAAAGTCCAGATAGGCCATGTCCACTGCCCCTTTCCAATCGACCGCCTACGTCACCCAATCAAAGAACTCTATTAGATTTATCTGACATGACCTCCCTGATGTGAAGCCATGCTGCCCATCATCCAGTAGTCCGCTGTCTACCAGGTAGTTTATCACTCTTTCCTTTAATAGCCCCTCCATCACCTTCTCCGCCACTGAGGTGAGGCTGATCGGGCAATAATTTCATGTCTCCTACCTGCTGCCTCCCTTGTGCAGTGGCACCACATCTGCCACCTTCCAGTCACCTGGCTCCCACCCAGTATCTAGGGACAAGTTAAACAGCCTCACCAGAGGTGCCGCCAGCTCTTCTCTTAGTTCACAGAGTACCCTAGGATGCAAGCCATCTGGCCCCACTGCCTTGTCTACCTTCAACCTACCAAGTTCTTCTTTAGCCCTGTACTCGCTGAATGGGCTAGGAACCACTCTCTTGTCATCCCCACCTCTCATCATTAACTCAGATTCCTTCCTTCCCCCTTCCACTGTGAAGACCAAGCAGAAGTAACTATTCAGCACCTCTGCCTTCTCAAAATCTCCCTCCACCATTACTCCCCTTCCCCCTTCACCCTCACTGTCCCCTGCCTTGACTTCCTCCTTTCCCCCCACATACCTAAAAAAAAAAATGTTCTCTCCCCTTTTGGCCTGAATAGCAATTCTCTCTTCTGTATCCACTTTTGCCTCCTAATCTTTTGCCCTGCCACCGTCAGCTTCTCTCTGTAAATCTTCCTGTCCTCCCTCCTCAGAGTCTTCTCATACATTTTGAAAGCCAGAGAAGAAGGCAGAGGTAACAGCGAAAGTAGACTGAGACCCACAAAATCGTCAATGTAAACAGATTTTGACATACATTTTGATATAGAGCAAAAGGAAATATTCATGTTTCAGATACATTTATAGTAATAATTTTGGCACGATTACGTGGTGAAGAGGCTAACTTTTGACCTGTATGTGCAGGTAAGTCATTTATAGTGTAGATAAATTATTCCATAATGATACATACCTTAAAGTGTTTCAAATAAACTAGAGATGAATGAGTGCATTAATAAGACCATTTATGACACATTGCAAATAATAGCTTGTGATATACAGATGATTAATTATCCAGACAAATGCTAAATACACATTTCAAAAATGATGTATTTATTACCTTACTGTTTAAAAGCTAAACCATTCAAAATGAGCACTTTAGAAAAAATAATAAAGGGCCTATTGTTTTTGGCATTGACAAAATAGTCGGGGTGCAAAAAGTAATGGCACAGAATATCGCTTTATTCAATGTTTATTAGGTTAGTTTATGTAACAAGGTAAAATGAATTGTAATACAGATGACACAATTATACTTATGATATGAGCTAAAAATGCAAAAAACTGACATTAATAAAAGTATATGTTCTATGCGATCATGTGTGTGTGTGTGTGTGTGTGTGTGTGTGTGTATTTTGCTGCACTTAGTTCTGAAAGAAAATGGTGTGCATATGTGAAAAAATAGTGTCTAAATGGTAGACATCAACTGCACCATTTTCTTTAAAGTAATGTTGTATAGTTCCCTAGCTCAAATTTCTATTTGTGTAATTACCCAACCAATGTCCTACTCTAAATCAGTTTTCCTGGTGTCGATTAACTTGTGTGCTTGGGGCTCTAGTTAAGGATCTTCCAGCAAAAGCATAATAGCACATACTGTTCAGTCAGTATTATGTATAAATATCTGAAATTGTAAATATGCTCAGAAACAAAACCTACAATCAAACATACATGATGACTGCAGAAGGTCTCAGTAAATTAATAAAAAAGAGCAAACACAATGCAGCGCTGCAATAATTTAACAAATGCAAATCTATCTTTACAAATGCATCAGTATTAAAAACAATTATGAAATGGGTCTCGGGAATCTTGGCTCCTGATTGGTGGAGAGCTGCTTTCAGCCGGGCTGTTATCCCAGCATAATGGCCCGGATGAAAGAAGCTCCTGGCAAAACAGACTCTCTACCTAAGAAATACCTCTTCGCGCAACTGCCCACAAAAGCATAGCTGCTTGTCTCATACACAACAGGTACCTGTGAGCAGCAACTCTGATCTCCCAGTCCTACATCACACACATCCTAAAGTCCCATTCTGAAAATCAGATCCCAGTAAATAGGCTCCTGTCTTCCTGCTTTCATGCTGTTTTGCTCCCACTTCAGAAACAGTTCTGTTTTTTTTTTTTTTTTTAAATGCCTCGTGCACACTGCGTCAACAACAGTCACTGCCTGGAGCTGCCGACTACAGATTTTTTTTTTTGCCTTCTCTGCCCTGATTGCTCCATTTACCACAGTGACCACCAGGCAGTGAATGCATTGTGACCTGACTCCACACCAGTACTCTAGGCAAGTAGCCCAATGTGAGGGACAGCCCCGGAAAATGCAAGCAGTCAGCAGGAGTAGCTCAGAATAGCACTGAGCATGCAACGTGCTAGCACTGCTCCTGCATTTGAACTATAAGATAAAGTTTTCTTTTTGAAGCTGAGCCTGGTTGCTATATTGTTGGGATGGCTTACTTTCTGACTCCGTCTCGCTAAGCGACAACCATTATACTCCTGTGATTGCGGGTATTTGGTATTACTACTTGTCTTAGAATGGGGGGGCATCTCTTTCTTTCTTTCTCGCTAAGCAAGCAAACAGCTCAAGCCACTGCCTGTCAACCCTTTCTCTTAGTATTGGCGCCACCTGCTGGCAATGAGACACAAATGAACAGTTCAGAATGGACTATTTTTTGTATCTGCGCTTTTTATTTTACATTTTTAAAACTTTTTTTAAAATACAATAATTAAAAAAGAATTTAAAAATACTATCTACAGTCTACTAATAGGGTCCCAATTCATAATCGCAATAAGACACTTCGAGGTGGTGTTATGATGGGATAATGGCCCTTCTCGGATGGTGGAAGTGTTCGGCTTCACCTCATGCTTCAACCCACCCAAGGTGGGCTGTTATCCCACCATAACGCCCTCCCTGTCATGCCTTATTGCTTAAGCATTTGTCAATGCCGAATGTTGTCTCACTGGCATTGGCATTGATAATGCAGGAGTTAGAGAGATGCATAATAGGAATGGCAGTGAAGTATTGAACAGACGCCAACCTCACCCGCACCCTGCAGAGACTGACAGGCATTGGGGTGTGCCTTTGGGTCGTCAGCCATAAAGCTCATGCCATTTCACTTCACTCTACCCTGCAGACACCGACAAGTGTCGTGGTGTGCCTTGGGGTCTTCAGGCCTGACGCTCACCCCATTCCATAAGAAAATACACTTGAGATGAGTGCAGTAAGGAGAATGGGGTGAACTTTGGGGCTGAAGAGCCCAAGGCACACCTCGATGCCTGTCACTGGCTGCAGGTGGGTGTTACAGTTGGAAACCCTAACGTGCCCCGAGCTTGTTAGACTTATCCAAATTTTCAACATGGGCTTTGTGACCCCACCCCATGAACAGTGGTACTATCAGTTCATTAGCTGAAAGGTGATTTGCACAGCCGCTGCGCTTATTTGGTGCCAGATGTCCGAAAACACATTTTGGGCAGGATGTGAAAAATGACAGCTATACTATTCATAAGGAGGTGTGAAAAAATGGCAATGTTGAAAATCTGGAGTGAAAATATTAAAAATTCTCAAAGTTAAGAGCATGTGTGGAAACTGCACAACACACGCTAGTAGCACAGTCACTTTTGGGAAATTTTTCACCACATTTGCAACATAGGTATTTTGGGACCCCACCTCATGAACAGTGGTACTGTCATTTTGTTGCTCGATCCCAAAAGATGATTCTGCACAGTGACCATGAAATCACCTTTTAGGACCGAATAATGAGATGACAGTGCATGTGATCATGAGGTGGGGTCTCAAGAACCCCATGTTGAAAATGTGGAGCCAAAATTCAAAAAAATGGCTGAGATATCCACCTAAGTTGACCCCCTCCAATGATGCCATTATACAGCTTACCAGCATTTCTTCATTTTGAAGTTCAGCTTTAAAGAGTCCAGACGTGTTCCCGCTCCACTGAAGATTGCAGCACTGGACCTCTGGAGGTAAGTATGGGGTGAGGCGGGTGTGGGGAGGTGGTGTGCGTAAAGGGTTGGTGCTGATTGAGGGGTGCTACACAGACAATGGACTGTTTTCTTTTTTTCAAGTACAAAAAAAACTGACACTGCACTGCGGGATTATTTTCTTTCTTCACAGGTGAAATAAAACAAATGTTGTGCACACTGGGGTGGGCTCCCAGTGTGCCCCATGACTTTGGGGGTGATGTTGGCCACACTGGGGTGGGCTCCCAGTGTCACACAATGGGGGTGGGGTGGGGGAGGAACATGCCAATGTAGTCAGCTTTCAGTAGCAGGGTACACTGGGGTGGGCTCCAGTGTGCACACTGATAGATAGGTGAGTGGATATGCTCAACATGGGGATTGCATCCCCTGTTGTTGGCTTTCTGTGGGCTGCTGCCATGTTTATTGAAATGTTTCACCAGGAAAGGCACATATGGGAGGCGTGTCATCTCCGCCATGTTTACTGAAGTGTTTCACCAGGAAAGGCACATATGGGAGGTGTGCCATCTGTGCCGCTGCATGATAATTTGTCTCTGATTGCAGTGGCACATTTCTTACAAGTTGTGTCCACTTTACATAATTCTTGTGTCAGCACTAGCATGCTGGCTAATTGGGGAATGAGGGACACACATGCTAAAGCATGCCCTGCATTCGCCAACACTGACACACCTCCACATTTCTCCTACTACCTCAACATGTTGCTTGTGCAAGGGCGCAAGACAACATAATAATACACAAGCTGGAACCAATGGCAGCAGGAGGTGAGAATGGCACAGCAGCGGCCTTATTATGGAAAGGTTTCTTCAGCTGGAATCAGTTCTACAGTTTAAATCATCTCCTCACACCAAAATAAGTTTTAAATGTTCAAAAGGGATGTTTACTTTAAATTCTCCAGTTAATGACGGTTAGTGGAATCAAGTGTGGAGCAGGATTTACATATTTATCGAAGGGTGGGAGAGTGCCAGTAGACACCAGGGAAAAATAAAGACTACAGGGATGGCAACCGGTGGGTGGGGGCACCGCTAGACACCAGAGAAATAATAAAACCTACAGGTATGATGATTGGTGGGGGGGGCACCACAAGACATCAGGGAAATAATAAAGACTATGGGGACAGTGATCAGTGGGTGGGGGGGCACCACTAGACACCAGAGAAATAATAAAGCCTATGGGAATGATGATCAGTGGGTGGAGGGTACCACAAGACATCTGGGAAATAATAAAGACTACGGGGAAGGCGATCAGTGGGTGAGGGGCACCACTAGACACCAGATAAATAAAGATTACAGAATACAGCAATCGGTGGGTGGGGAGTGCCACTAAACACCAGGGAAAATAACAACTGAGAATGCTCAGAACCCTAAATTTTAAAATTTAATAACTCTGGAATGGGATTAAAATTTTTTTCACCAAATCAGCAAAAGGCACATCTGTGAGCCAGCCCCTAACTACCCTGAAAACATCAGACCAAAATTCCAAAGTGTCTCGGTGCTGGGGCTCTTCAAAAATACAGCAAAAAGACACTGAGTTTTTCATTTATACAAAATGTTTGGTATGAAAGTCAAACAAAACAAGTGGAAGTGGGTCACAAAAAAGGATTTAAAATATAATAAAAAAAAAAAACATTTCAAAGTCCTTTGTCCAACAGTTAACTGCAGAGTAGACTTAAGGGAGTCCAGATGAGCAACATAGATGTGATAGTCTCCCTACAGCATGTAATTTTGTAGGTTTTAAAATTGAATTTTTTTGGAAAAAATGTACAACAAGATAGTGGCAAATGAAACAATGATTTTCCTGTCATGAAAATAGTTTGGCTCCTTATGAAAAAATATTCTTTTTTTTTGTTTCGTACAGCTATTATGAAGTGCTTACTGATCATGCTCAGAACCAAAAAATTTCAAACCTATATAACTTTGAAAGGGATTAATATTTTTTCCCCAAATGAGCAAAAGACATATCTGTGGGTCTGCCCCTTTCTAATCTGGAAATTTCAGGCAAAAATTCCAAACCATCTGTGCAGTAGCCAAATTCAAAGAAAACCCAGCAAAACCAATTGGAAAAAATTCTGAAAAATTCACTTTTTGCACTATCCTGAACTCAGAAGCTGCGCATCTGACTAGAACAAAACTTAGCACATCCAGAGATCTACCCCATGAGACTGCACATGAAAACTTTCATGCAAATCCGTTGAACGTTTGCAAAGTTATCAAAGTGCAACAATTGGGGTTTAACATTAAAGTGCCTACTCAACCCTAACTATAGTGGCGCTACAGCGACACTATGATATATGTGTGTATATAAAGTAAAGCTAGCCAGGATGAAGCCCAACTCTGCAGAATTCTGCAGTGCAGATACTGCGGGGAACAATTCAATGGGAGTTAATCCCTTTTGTCATGCAGGGAAACTGCGACACTGTGCTTGATCCTAGCAGGCCTCATGGTATACAATATATATATGTAAAGCCCTGCCTCTCCCATTGACCAAATCAGGGAACGAACGATGCCAGTTGAAATGAGGTATCATATGGTAGAGCCTGTAAGGGAATCAATGCAGTTTTGAATTGCATGGCCTGCTATTTACAATACCATTGTGTTAGTATTACTTGTGTAAAGAGGTTGTCCAAGGTAGATTTGATGAGCTGTGGAGGATTAGAAAATAATACTTTTGATACAGGAAAGTTAAGATCATTGAGTTCATTCTCCTTCCAATGTGTAATTTGGGTCTAGCCATGCACATACAAGGTTACCATCTGTCCCTAATTTTGCAGGACAGTTCTGATTTGAGCAGCTGTGTCCTGCAAAAAAAACATGAAAAATACTACATGTCCTGACATCATAATAGAAAAAAATATTTTCTGACTTTCCTCTAAATGCTGCAAAACAATGTAATACCTTACTTTAAAATGATAAGAAACACTAGAAACATCTAAAAAACTATAACGCTTTGTCTTAAGTCTGATTATTTAGTGAAAACAAGTCTGTTGCATTGGTCAAGATTACATATTGTTCTGTGAAAAATCATGTTTCAGTAAGAAATGTTCCACTTTGGGCTTCTTAAAAGGTGGTAACCCTATGCACATACCTGCCTGAGATGTATTGCCTGGTAATATTTAAACAAGTTAGGAAGGGACTGCCCTCCTTTGTTTTTCAGTAGCTGCAATTTAAGGTAGGCTATTCTGGGACATTTGCCAGCCCAAAATGAACCTGGAGATAAACATATCCCATTTAGCAAGATCTGTAAATTCTGTGATTGTCTTTTTTTATGCAGATGATTTGGTTTTGTTTTCTAATGCAAAATCTGTAGCTGAGTTAACTTCTAACCTTGAATAAGATTTTCTTGGCATTTGTAACTGGCTTACTAATAATTCTCTAATACTGAACTCTAAAAATCAAAGTCTATGGTATTTGCTACCTCTTACATATTGAATGATAATTATTGCTTACAGTTACATGATAATTCTGGCACTGCTATCAAACAGGTACAACAATTTCAACATCTTGGGGTGTTACTTGATCCTGGGCTTACCTTTCCTGCACAGGTGAGATTAGTTAACCAGACTATAAATCAGAAGCTGGGCATCCTCTATAAATTTACATTTTTTTTCCTCTTTGGAAATTTGTAAAGCCATTGCAATTGAGTCCCTCCTCCCACATTTTGATTATGTAGCTAATCTTTATTTTAACTTAGGTTGTAAGGAAAGCTATATTCTTTCTATTGCTTACAACAATATTTGTTGCTTTGTTCTGGCTACACCTATCTGAACTCATCATTGTGATCTATATTTCCAATTAGGATGGTTCGGCCCAAACTCTAGGATTTTGATTTTGGATGTACGATTTTATGTCTGCTTTTCCAAACACTCTTTTCTGTTTGTCTGACCTTATCTCCATTAGATCTGTTTCCGCTAACTTAAGATCAGCTAAGGGTATGGTATTAAACATCACTGCTTGTAAAACCAAGTCAGGTTCCCTAGCCTTTTCCATAGTAGCACCTTTATATTGGAATTGTTTATCTACAGTACTTCAGTCCTCTGTTTCCCAGCAAAGTTTTAAATCCAATTTTAAACAGTTTCTGCTTGATCAGGGTGCTTGTAATTGTTTTATGTAACTGTTTGCTGTTGTTAAAATTGTCTGTATTGTATTTTTGTACTATAATCCCAGGGCAGACCTGAAAAAAGACCTTTAAGTCCAGTGCCCCTACCCAGTTAACAAATTTAAATAAATAAATAAGTAAATGTTTGATCTAGGGCTATGGGGAGGATTTGGAAAAGGTGTAATAGCCTGGGGAGCATGTTTATTCAAATAGCCTCTATACAGATGTTAACTGCAAGTGGCAGTACTATTCATCATTTTATATCTCCCATCAGTTTTTCTGTAGTAGTGCGTAATTTAGTTTGAATAAGTCAGCGAGGTTTTGGGAGATACAGACTCCTAAATATATGATAGATTTGTGCTGTTATTTGAATTTGTATGTTCCTCGCAGATGAGGGTGGGGTTGTAGAGAAATTGCAGGGCCGCTGTCTTGTCTTTATTTAACTTATAGCTGCAGAGGGAGCCATATTTTGTCAAGGCTGTCTAGAAGTGAGGGGAAGATATAGTGTGGTCCATTAAAATAGATTAATAAATTGTCTGTGTAAAAGGCCAACTTATATGTGTCTCCATGATGCATGATACCTTTAATCATGTCATTCTGTCGTAAGGCTTGCATCGGGGGTTCTACAGTCAGAGCAAATAGAAGTGGCAGCAGAGGACAACCCTGCCTTGTGCCCCTTGCTAAATGAAATCTGTCAGACAACAACTTATTTGCTCAAACCATGGCCCGGGGTGTATTATATAAAGCTGTTATTTTAATGAATTCTAGTTTAAATCCTAGTCGATGTAGTGTATAGTACGGGAATTTCCAGAAGACCCTGCTGAATGCCTTTTCCACATCCAGACTAAGTAGTAAGGTTGGCTGATGGATCCTGGATGCATACTGGAGCAGCGACAGGATCCATTTTATGTTATCTTGAGTTTGCTGTTCAGTGATGAAGCTAATTTAATCTTCATAGATAAACTGCGGGAAGAAGCTTTTTTCCCGGTGCTTTGCAAAAATTGCTGAGAATGCTTTGGAGTTGGTGTTTAAAATAGATATTGGATGATATGACTCTGGCTTTGTGGGGTCCTTTAGTGGTTTTAATATTGCCAATATTGTGACATATTGCCTTGGGGGGGGAGATCCTCCGTTCTGAACTTCCTGATATGTTTTAAAGTAAGGGGAGTAGCAGTACATCCTCGTGGGCTTTAGAAAGTTCAGCTGGATAGCCATCTGGGCCAGGGCATTGCCTGGATTTTGTGCAAGTTAGGTTAGTTTGTAGCTCTGGTAATTCTGTAGGTGCCAGCAGACTGTAGTTTGGTTCTTTGGAGACTTTTAGGAGATGTAGAGCAGCTAAATAAGTTCTAAAAGCTGGGAGCTCTAATTCAGGGTCTTGCGAGTACAGTTTAGTACAGTACTGTGTGAGAACTTTTAGTACCTGCAAGTTTTATAAACATCCTGGTGCTGATTGGGATCTGTTGATTGAATTATCATAGCTTTTTTTTTCATTGTCTTCACGATCTATAAGCCAATAATTTAACTGCTCAGGCCCCTCCTTCATAATATATTTGTTTGACATATTGTGAGGCCAATTTAGTTTAGTTGTAAGGATATCTTGGATTTTGGCTTGTGTCTGTTTAATTTCAGGTATACACTAGTGTCTCCCTGTTGGTGACATTGCTGCAAAACAAATCTAGTTTTTCTGTCAGGAGGTTCATATTCTCATTTCTTTCTTTTCACTTCCTGGCTGTGTAAGCAATAATTTTGCCTCTAAGTACTGTTTTAAGTGTGTCCCATATTGTGGCTTGGGAGACCCCCCGGTGTTTGGTTTTCCTGGATGATAGTGGGCATTTCCTGTTCTATAAGTTCCTTAAACTGGGGGTCATTAAGTCTCCACACTATTGCTTTAGGGGCCATGGTCAGTTCCAATTGAACAGTAATTGGGGTGTGATCAGAAAGTAATATTTGGCATATATCAGGCATTTGGACCTTGTCTAGGTGAGGGGCAGAAATGAAAAAGTAATACAGGCCGGCCCGTTGGCTCAGCGATGGGATTTCTGCTTGCGACGCCGGTGATCTGGGTTGGGGAACAGACCCGGGTCATCAGAGGGCCATCCGGGGGGAGAAGGATGGAGCATCCTATGGACTGCTCTCCTTTTCCGGGGGAGGGCGGAGGAAGCACTCGGAGTGCTGAGGACTCCTGGTGGAGGCCGGGAGATCTCACGCTGCCGACGCTGAATCTCTGGGAGGTGGGGCAGATGCTGACATCATTGCACGTCCCTGCCTCCATGAGGAAAAGACAAGAAATATAGGGTGGGCGAGGGCCACCATCTAAATGAAGCCCTCCCAGAAGACCTCGAGCAACCACCATCGCTGCGGGTCCCCCGACTAGATACTGGTTCCATGGTCACAGATGAACGTGACCACAGCCCCGCCCTCTGGGGGGCAAGCCGGGGGGTGACTGGGGGACCCCGGCAGCCATAGATGGTGGCAGAGGCTTCCAGGGGCCGTGACCAGGGCTGATAAAGTGACAGGGTCCTGCCAAAAAAAATAAATAAATAATACAGCCTGGGATACAGTTTATGCACATGAGAGTAATAGCTGTAGTGCTTTGTTACAGGGTGGAGGGTATGCCATACATCTACTACACCTAGCCCTCCCAGGAAATGCTTACAGAATTTGTGTGCTGTCAGGACACATGTTCCATGTACAGAAGTTGCGTCTTTTGGTTACATTCATTGGTACATTAAAGTCACCTTTAATTATCAAGATCCCAGCTTGGAGACAATTTGGTTGAACAACTAAACAGCTGAGTAGTCAAAATCCAGTGGGAGGTATGAATTAAGTAGTGTATGTTGTTCTTCCAGGAGACTTCCTATTACTACAGTCATTCTCCCTTCCTTGTCTCTGTAAATTTTTTCAGCTGAGAAAAGGAACATTTGTGGTACTATAATGGTTATCCCTCAACATCGCCCCCTTTGATATGTAGAGGTGACCACATCCTTAAAACCAAACTTTTGTAATTTGTCACATTCTGCCTGAGATAAATGAGTCTCCTGAAGAAATGGAAATTATGTACCTACCGTAATTCTTAATCTTCTTGGACGAAGTCTCCACCTCTTATTCTCACTAATTGGGAGTACACCAGAGGTCCTAGGACCCAGCGGGAGCAAACTTTTTCAGGAGGGCTGGTGTCTGAGATGGAGCTGTGAGGAAGCGGCACCGCAAGCCCAGCGAGTGCAGTAATGACTATCTCGGCATTGACCCTCCAACCGCCTCAGTACCTTTTTTTTCCGAGGAGGTGCAGCATAACTAACCTAGAAGGACTAACCTAAAAACTGGACATAAGATAGTTCGAATGACCCGTGTAAGATGGGTCAACAATAAAGTCTTCACAGCTCAGCCATTGAGGGAGTGAAGACTATAAACAGAGAAGTGAGCTCGGGGGATGTTGGGTGGGCGTGTGAATGAGTGGTGGAGACTTCATCCAAGAATACCAAGAATTACGGTAGGTACGTAATTTCCATATCTTTCTGGACATAAAGTCTCCACCACTCATTCACACTAATGGGAGAGAACTGAGTTAAATAATCCCTCGACATGGGTGGCAGGAAATAAAGAGCTCATGTGCTTGGGACAGAAGTCAGTTAAGGATAGTCCCTCCAAACGATAGATGTCATCTGGCAGGGACATCCAAGGTGCAGTGCTTAACGAAAGTATGCACGGAGCTCCAGGTAGCTGCATTGCAAATGTCCTCAATGGGCACATTATGGATTTGTGCCAGAGATGCCGCAACTGCTCTGGTAGAGTGAGCATACACTCTGCCTTCCAGCTTGACCTGTACCATAGAATAGCAATGGTGAAGGCATGCCACCAGCCACACTGAAATGCATCTGATAGCCACAGGTTGATCCAGCCAGGTCTCACTAAAGGAATAAGAAACCTCTTAGCCACGGGCAACTGAGCCAGTGACATGGAAAGTACTGGCTCGTGATATGCTAAAATAGCACAAAGATGAACTTTGACTGTGGAGTACTACAGACCTGTGTTTGAGAGGTCTAAGAGATACTCCAAGACTTTATTCAGTGGGCAGGAAAAGGGGTTCCAAGAGGATTTTGCACACCAGATAGAGAAACACTTCCATTTAGCTGTGTAGGTTTTTCTAGTGACCGGCTTACGCGCAGCCAAGAGAATATCTGAAACTCTACGAGAAACATTGAACCTATTCATCTCTCTCTCTTCAGGAGCCAAGAATGAAGGTGAAGTGACCACAGGTTGGGATGGACCACAGGACCCTGGGTCAGAAGGTTCACCTGAAGGGGAAGCATTTTCGGGGGGGTCTGATAGTCTGTTGAGTAGCAGGAACCACATCTGCCTAGGCTAGAAGGGGGCAATGAGAATCATTCTGCCCCCCGAGACTCCAATTTGAGTAGTACTCTCTGAATTAGGGGAAAAGGAGGAAAAGCGTATAGAAAGCGTTTTGTCCACCGCAGCCTGAATGCATCCTGACAAAAAAATGCCAGGTCCTGGATTTCTGGAGCAGAAGAGAGACAGTTTTGCATTGAGTGGGGACACAAAAAGGTCCAGATCTGGGGTTCCCCACTCTTTGAAGAGTGACTGAACGACGGTTAAGTCAAGAGACCACTCGTGAGGATCCGCATCCGTTCTGCTAAGATGGTCTGCCTGCTCCTTTTGTACTCCTGGCAGGTAAACCACCTGAATCAGAGTCTTGTGCTCCAGGCAAAATTCCCACACTCTCATTGCTTCCCTTCATTATGGGTAAGAGTGTGCACCACCCTGTTTTTTGATGTAGTACATCACTGCCTTGTTGTCCATTTGAAGAAGAATGTTCTTGTGACAGAGTATGTCCTCCAAAGTTCGGACTGCACAGAGGACGCCTCTTATTTCCAGGATGTTTATATGAAGTTGAGACTCATCCTGAGTCCACGACCCTGGGTGTGGAGATCCTGGCAGTGGGCTCCCCAACCCATCAGAGATGCGTCCGTGGTAATGGAGATCTGATGATCCAGAGGGGTGAAGGGATATCCTTCCAGAAGGTTGTCCTCCTGAGACCACCAGGGATTGACCTCTTCAGAGGTTCTGTCACCTTGATGAGAAAAGACTGAGAGTGAGTGGTTGGGGAGCACTGAGCACTGAGCATCCACTGAGAGGTTCTCATGTGAAGATGAGCCAAGGGTACAGTGAACACCGAGGATGCCATGAGGCCCAGCATCCATTGCATCAAGATATCTCAAACCGAGTTGTGTTCTTTGATGTATCAGGCCATCTGTAAGATATTGCTCCTTCTGTCCTCTGGAAAAAATGCCTTCACACAGGAGGTGTCTGGAAGAGTTCCTATGAAGAGGAGCTTCTGGCAGGGCTGCAACTGTGACTTGTTGAGGTTCAGTAGGACTCCCATGGATGTGAGGAAGTCTGAGGCCATGGCCACGGCCTCCAGAGTCTCTTGTCTGGAGGGACCTGCTAGGAGCCAGTTGTCCAGATATGGGAACACTTGTATTCCAATTTTCCTGAGGTGTGCTACAAGAATTGCACAGCACTTTGTAAAAACTTGAGGCGCCGAGGATAGCCCAAAGGGCAGGACTCTGAATTGATAGTGTTGACCCAATGCCATGAACCTTAGGTATTTGTGGTGCTTTGGGTGTATGAGGATGTGTTGGTAGGCATCCTGCATGTCCAGGGAGGCTAGCCAATTGTGTAGATGAATCAAAGGTAGCAGGGTACCAAGTGATATCATCTTGAACTTTTCCTTTTGTAGGAACTTGTTTAACTTTCTGAGATCCAGAATGGGGTGCATGCTGCCAGTTTTCTTTGCAACCAGAAAGTAATGGGAGTAGAAACCTGTGTTTCACTGATCCAGCGGAACTACTTCTACTGCCCTGTTGTTCAGAAGGCCTTGTACCTCAGAAGCAAGAAGGTCTGACTGTACCGCCGACAGCCTGGGCTGTCATTTGGGAGGATAATCCAGAGGGGTTTACAAAAGATTGAGAGAGTACCCCTCGTGGATTATTCTAAGGACCCATTTGTCTGATGTTATAGATTTCCACTGGTGGTAGAACTGAGTCAGACGTCCTCCCGCTGCTGAAGAGGAGTCCCCCTCGGACAGCTGAGGTGGGACCTGGGCCGAAAACTCAGAAGGTGGCACTGGACTCTTTTGGGCCTTGTGCCTTCTGCTGCACTTTCTTTTGCAGCTGAGGGTTTTGGTTTCTGTTAAAACCTCCTCTGCCTTTGCCCCGAAAGGACTGAAGGTTGTGAAACTGGCGTTTGATTCCAGCCCCCCCCCAGGAGGGGACAGACGTAGGTCTGGCTGTCTTAATGGCAGACCCAGTCTTCCGTGTGGCCTCTAGTGCTTGCTCCACCTGAGGTCCGAACAGATACATACCGTCAAAAGGTAAGGCCATGACTCACTGCTGGGCATCATTTGTGAAGCCCAAAGTACGCAGCCAAGAGTGGCGATGGGTCCAAATGCCAGCCGCCACCCCGGGAAGCAGTATCGAAGACATCCATTGCAGCTTTAACCTGTTGGTTATTGGACTCGATTCCCCTAGTTATGGTTTGAAGTACCTCTGAGTTAACCTCTGATTCGAGGAGAGCTTCTACCATTGCTTTGAACAAATGCCAAAGAACATACTCATATTGAGAAAAATAGCCCTGGTAGCTGGCAATGCGCATGCCTAGGGTTGAGGCAGCAAAGACTGTCTTACCTAAGGTATCTATCTTGCGAGATTCTTTGTTTATAGGCTGGGCTGTAGATTCCTGAGGTAGGACAGCCTTATCATTCTCTGCCAGGACCACTATGGCATCAGCAAAGGCTTGTGAGGCCAGAATAGGGTGATCCTTGGGAGGGGCATACTTCCTATCTATGGATTTGACCATGGAAGGAATAAGAGCCGGATTCTTCCACACCATCTGTGAAAGGGTCTCAAAAGAGGGCTGTACCAGAGGGGTTAAATCCATAGGGATTTCCGGGACATGAAGGTATTGGAGACGCAAAAGCTTCCCAGGATCAATTTCTGTGGTCTGGAGAGAAACAGTAGAATTTAAATTCTTGAGCAGAGACTTAAAGAAAAGGTCCTCAACAACAGGCTCTGCAGGAGGATTGATCCCTGCCCCTAGGGCAGTGTCAGCATCAACATCATCATCCAGGTGAAGATCTGGATCAGGCTCAAAATCATCTTCTGACAGTCTGGGGGAGGGGACTGTATAGACAGGAAAGGAGTGAAAATCAGGAGGAAGAAGAGAAGAGGAAAGAATCCGAGTCAAAAACCCCTGAAGACCGGATGGCGCCACACTCATCCTCAGCGCCGTTGAGGAAAACGGTGCCGAGAACAAAGAAGGAGCCATCATCAGAAATGGCACCGCACACGGCACCGACAAAGAGCCTGGTGCCAACAGGACCCCCAGCACCCAGACAGCACTGACAGAGCCCGCAGCACCACAGACGGCACTGACCAAACTCCCAGCACTGCAGACGGTGCCGACTGAGCCCCCAGCACTGCAGATGGCGCCAACCGAGCCCTCAGCACCACAGATGGCACCAACCAAGCCCCTGGCACTGGAGAAGTTGGCACCACAGATGACCGCAAAGTCACAAGAGTCTGAAAACTGTGATTGGAAGTAAAAGGAAAACCTAGCAGGAGATAGAGGCATCAGTGTAGACCCCTGTGCTACAGCTGTGGGAGGGGGATAGACACTCGAGCATGGAGTCGATGGCACCAAAGAAGGTGCTGCACGACTAGGAAGGCCCAACCACCCCATCCACCCATCCAAAACTGAACAGCCCGAAGGCCCCGGTGTCGGACAGGCCGGCTCGGGCAGCCAGACCAATCTCCGAGCCCACTGCTCCATAAGAGCAGCCCACTGGTGAAACTGCTCATCAGTAGCTCCTCCAATAGGCAGAGAGGAGCTCCAGTGTCGAGGAGCTCAGCCACCAGAGACAGAAGCAGGCGACTCCAACAGAGGTGGAGACCGGGCACCTGGTCCTAATGACCGACCGTCTACGTGCAGACGTACCAGAGGGTGACCTCGAGTGATGCTGTTTCTTCTTTGACCTACGTGTCGAAGAAGAACTCGAGGCCAAACGGTGCTGAGAATGGGGCCATTTCTCTTTATGCTTTCGGGAGGACCACCCATCCCCCTGAGCATTGGACCGTCCATTGCCAGACCCCCCTCTGGGGATGGCGGTGGACTGTACCCGGCCTGGCTGACTGAACAGCTTTCATATGAAATCTCCCTACCGTCACTTGACCCACTCATGGTCGACTCGATCAATGGAGGGCTGAAGACTTCTCTTGTACAAGTTAAAATTAATAAATATAATTGGTACTGATTTCGAGATAATATACAATAAACTGAACTAAGCTGCTAGTGAAGTTTAACTCCCAGCAGGCGAGCAACGTCATTACTGAAGCACACTCGATGGCGGAAAAAAAGGAACTGAGGCAGTTGGAGGGTCAACGCCAAGACAGTCATTACCTCACGCGCTGGGCTCATGATGCCGCTTCCTCGTGGCGCTATCTCAGGCTTCTGCACTCCTGAAAAAGTTTGCTCCTGCTGGATCCTAGCACCTCTGGCATACTCCCATCAGTGTGAATGAGTGGTGGAGACTTTATGTCCAGGAAAATCCAGGAATCCTGGTTTTTGCTTTTTCAAAGCTGCCAATGTTTTCACCCTCTTTTGTTTTTTATTATCTGTTTATGCCCCCTGCTCCCCAGTGGCCCCAGTCTGCTTGACCCAGCCCCAGCCCCATCACCCTGGTGTCTCCCAGGGCTTACCAGAATCTCCCCATGTTCCCCCAGATCATCCCCCCTCCAGCAGCAGTGGAGGTGCCCCCTTAACTCTGCTGCAGACAGATCCGGTGTGGGAGATCATACCTATGTAGCCGGCTGCGGGGCCTTCAAGCTGGTTGGCTTCATTCTGCTGAGGGTATTTCTGTTTTTTTCCCAGGTTCCCCAGTATGCCAGCATCAAGGGTGCACCAAGCATGGACCGATACAAGTGTGCATCATGTGACACCTGCTGACTTCCTCCCACCCACTAGCTACTCCAGCTGCACTACCACCTGTGGTCACCGAGGTGGCAGAATAGCAGCAATGCTGGCTGACCTCCCTCCCCGAAGGAGCAAAGTGTCCTCTGGGATGTTTGAATCTCCTCCCCCTAGCCCGCCCCCTGTGGCATGAGCTTGTTCCCGAACTCAGGTCACCAGCGTAGGTGAGGTAAGGTGCAAAGTGCCTCAGTGTTCTGTACCACTAGGCAGCACATGTTTTTGTTCATTCTTGTAATGGGGTTGGTGATCCCATTAACATTATGGGAAATTATGGGAAATGTAGATGTAATACTCATAGCCAATGAAAAATATGCTGTAATGCCATTTTCTCAGTTATGTAGACAGATAGGACAGGGCACTTCCGCTTGTCTATTATTACCTGGATTAAGGTATGTTGCACAGCCCCAATCTGTACTTTCAACATAATACATAATCTTGGATGTATTTTTTTCAAAATCAAACTTGCTGGCATAACAGGTTCTTGCAAACAACATAACCTAACCATTGTAACATAACTATAGTACAAGAGCCTGTGACTTCCAATTGTGAGACCTGCATGTTTGCAGATCTTACTGTCTTTGAGGTTGCCGAGGTGGTAACAGTGCACCCTCAGTGAGGGAGGACATCTATTGGGGATGATTCAAACAGGCCTCCCACAATTGTGAGCAGGGTCTGACGGCATCAAGTTGGTGGGACAGTGTATAGGTCTACCTGTGCCCGGAGTGTCACCAAGCCTCCTAGAAAAAGGAGGAGGTAGGAGAGTGACTCCAAATTTTAGAATTCTCACCTGTATCCATCAGCCTGCCACTGGAAACTGCAAATATCTAAGTGCAAGCTCGCTTAATGAAAGCATGGGGAAGTCTGTGCTTCATTGTGAGAGGGGGGTGAAATCATTTAACTGGATCTTCTGGTTTCACTACTGGCTTGTTCAGTTCACCTGCAGTCATCCTCCTGCAATAGTATATGAGGTGCCCAGGGAAATTCACTGTTAAGACTCTACAATACTGCACCCTAAAAGTGTCCATTTATTCTGACATAAATATATTTTGAGTAATGAATATGGCGAATGTGAGACAGCCAAGTCTGATTGTTACCTAAATTCAATTATCAGCTACTGCTGATATCCACTGTTGTAGACGTAATTCAAAGTCTCACACTATAACTGACCACCTACATCTGAGTTAATGGCATCAGGCTTAAGGTACCTGATATAATGTGGACTGTCCAGCAGTTAATGGAACAGGTAAGGAAAGATTAGTTGGGTCTAGAATAGATAGCTCTCTGCTCTCTGGCAACAAGCAGAGGTAAACAGGTTGCCCGGGTCAGCACATTTACCAATATAGGGGGCATAGTAATTAACCTCTGTGCTGGAGTGTTATGCACAGATCCCTTCCCCCCAGCACCCTATTCATATAGAGGCTGGTTGATCTCATCTCTTCTCCTTTAAATGCTCCTTATGCTTTGCCATGGTGTTATGCTCTGTGCTCCTCATGTTGTAAGCAGCCTTCAAGACTGGACTCAGGTGATGCCCTGTGCCATGTTAGCATATCAGGCTGTGTTTAGTGTCAGGCAGTTTCCCAGTGTGAGGCAAAACTGACACTAACCCCCCCCCCAATCTGGCACCTAACCTCCCTGATGTTCCAGTATGCACTCACATAAGAATTATAATCCTAATTTATTGCTGCCTGCTCTTTTGCAACAGGGGAGTAGGCTATGAGCAGAGCGGGCAGATGCTTCAAGATGGCCAAGCTGCATGTAATCTGGATAGGGAGTGGGTGATGTGCCTCATGGAGTGAGCTGATTCAAGAGGGATGGGAAGGCTTCCCCATCACACCCAGCACCAGTTTACTCAACAATAATATAGGTAAATATCTAACGTCTAATTATTTTTTTTTTATCATGTCACAATTTTCACCCCTGCAGCCACTGACCTGCCTTCTTCCAGCCACTGCTCCAACTCCACCTCCAACCCTGAAGTTGCACGCCCAGCTTGCATATGCAACTATACCTTCGAAAGGGGCACCCCCTATTGCCCCCGTGCCAGGCAAGGAACCACTACCGGCACACGCCATCCAGGCATCATCAGCCAATGGAGTAGCGGCTAACAAGCTGCCGTGGTCTGTGCTGCCATTTTTCCATTTTTCTAGCCCTGGGAGTGCGAGCGTGCAATGACATCAGGGCACATACGTGCCAATGTCTGCCACACTCCATACTGCTGCTCCAACTCTAGCAGTGCTCCCGGTCATCACAGGGGGCCGCTGCAGAGTGGTGGCACCTTGGATCCCCCCCTCAGGGATAGGAGAGCAGTCCTCCAGACGCTCAATCCTCTCCCCCCCAATGACCCCTGATGGCCCCGGCTCCTGTCCGAACCTGGGTCGCCAGCATGGCACAAAGTGTGGCATCCAGTGCCTCAACCCTCAGCGCCACCAGGCCAACTGTAATGTCTAATTTATTAAACGTATAATAGTAGTCACACAGTCAAACCTGAAAAAAATGCCTGCTGCATAAGCACTCAGAAAATGATGTTAAGTTGGCAGTTCAGTCCATTTGTGATGAAGTTCCTGCATCTTTGGTAGCTGAGGCTTCATCTGCTTTCAAGCTAATGCTTAACTGCTGCAACGTGACCTGCATCTTTTGCTTCTTTGCTGCTCTATCTGGAAGCTGCTTCCAATGGGGAAGATACGGTGGCCTGCTTGGGAAAAGTGATGGAGGTCCTTCAGTGATCACAGAAGGATGCAGGCCCCTCTTCTGGAGTTCTTTGGTGGCCTCTTCCACCGAGTTGAAGATCTTTTGACCATCTTGGAACTGGACTTGAAGCTGTGCTAGAGAGGGTGTCCTGAATTTAAGCTGATGTTGGCGCAGTATTTTTAGTAATGGGATGCAAGCCCTTTGCCTTTGCATAATGGCAACTGGGTAGTCATTATCAAAAAAGATGGTCACATTGTGTTGTACTTTACAGTATTTTGTTGCCGTGCCCTGTGAAGTAGGTCTTTTTTATTGTTAGTGTAATTTTTATTAATTTTCGAAGATCATTACAGTACATTGTAATTGCAATAAAGATTGTAAGACATACTGTATTGGTCTCTTTAATACATAGGGTGTGATAAATTACATTGACTATGTTCAGCTACTGGGAAAGACTAGGATGGGGAGCGACCTAATAGATATGAAGATGGTAGCCCTCACCCTAGATGAGCTGGTAGCACCACTCACCAAATTCTTTCACACCTCCCTAAGAGTGGGAGTACTCCCTGATATCTGGAAGTCAGCACTGGTCACCCCTGTCTTCAAATGAAGTAACAGAACCAATCTAGCCAACTACAGAACAATATCCATTTTACCTCCCCTCTCTAAAGCCATGGAGAGGATCGTATCAGATCAACTGACAGACTATCTGGGTAAATACAATCTCCTCTTCGCACAACAACATGGCTTCTGCAAAAATCATAGCACCCTTACGACATTGATTGACTACACCACGCAACTATATGATGCTCTGGACTAAGGCAGTGGGGTCTATCTTCATAGACCTCACTAAAGCCTTCGATACTGCCAACCATCAACTCCTCCTCAACAACCTGCTAACTGCTGGACTGTCCCCTGACACTGTTGCCTGGTTTGACAGTTACCTCTCTGGCAGATCGCAATGTGTCCATATTAACGGAGTGCTCTCTGACCGAAGGGAAGTCAGCCTTGGAGTCCCCCAGGGATCCATACTCAGACCATTGTTTTTCAGCCTCTTCATCAACTCCCTACCCACTGCCTGTCCTGCTCACATGGTGCTCTATGCTGACGATGCCATCACCTCAGTAGCCAGCAGGGAACTGTCCACGATTTCAACATGTCTACAGGCCAACTTCCACCTGTTGGAGACCTGGTTTGAGAAGAATAGACTCTTACTCAACTATAAGAAAACCAAAGACATGCTCATCACAGTGCCTTAGAATAAGAAAAAGTATGGTCTGCTCATTGTCATTATCAAGAGCCACAAAGAGGAGACTCTAGAGCAAGTGTGTACATTCAAATACCTGGGTGTACACCTAGACGACACCCTTACCTTCTCTGCACACGTTGACCATATCATAAAATTGACAAATATAAAGCTTGGGGTGCTATACCGACACAGGCATACAATGACACCTGATGCATTGAAATTGGTCACGTGCAGCTCTGTCCTGTCTACCGTTGACTATGGGCTGGTGATTTATGGTGCTGGATCTGAAACCGTACTAAAAACAATAAAAACCATCCTCAATAATGCCTGCAGGCTGGTACTTGGTGCACATTATCTGATACATATTTGTGCACTTTATGAAGATACTGGTTGGCTCCCCTCCACCTCAGAATTATCTACCAAGCCTGCCTAGTGGGAAAAATGTCACTCCTCGGTTTGACTCCCACTTCCACAATCAACTTGTTCAAATGCACACATGCGTCTAAAAACACCAGGAGTGCTACCGGGGGCGGGGCTCTCTGTGCCCTTTAAGCGCATTTCACTCACCCAGAGATCCCTAGTGTACAGGGGCCCAAAATGGATCGAAGATCTCCCTGCCCCTCTTTTAGAATGCAGCAAGATTGACCGTTATAAACAAAGGCTCAGCTCCTACCTCACCCTTCAAAATGCCTGCTGTTGACCTGCTTAGAAGCCGTATTCTTTCCTGCATTTAACTACAGCTCATCTTTTTTTTTTATTTAATGTACTTTATTATTTTCATCTCACAACCATAACCAAGTATACATACATCAAGACAGCACTTGAGATATATGGAATACAGGAATTCACAAATAAATAATAAGCATCACAATAAGCACAATATCACAATACAAGACAATACACAACACACCTAACCACCCCTCAGTCCCTTCCCCCTCCATCCTCCCCCTCCTCCATTCTCCCCTTCTCCCTCCCACCCACCCACCCCGGAGACATGATTCAGCATGATATGGACGACACTGCTATACAAGAGGTTTTGCCAACAACTAATAATGTACCCTTGTACCCGTAATCACTGTCTTTGTGATTAGGTGGCTCTTGAGAAGGAGGTATAGGTCTAAAGAACATTTCTGGAGATCTTTCACTCAGGTATGAGAGCAGGCTATTAGAAGAGCTACCAGTTTGCCCCATTTTTTGGTGTATGTTGGAAGATGGTGTCTGATACTAGCACTCGTTTTCTCTACTCTGAGACTGAGCAGGATTTCATTCAACCATTCTGGGTAAGTAATGGCTTCTTGATCAAGCCAGTGACGTAAAATCAATTTTTTCACAGACAGTGCTATTAATGAGATGCGGAATCTTCTCTCTAATACTGGGATAGAAACATAGTCTTTGACAGCAGATAAGGATCACTTGGCCCACCTAGTCTGCCCATTTCCCTACCTACAGGATAGGCTGCAGATCCTAGTTAACCAGCAGCTTATTTCTTCCTACCCCCCCCCACCCACAAGAATTGCCTTATGTCTGTTTCCTGGGCCTCTCTCTCTCTCTCCCCCTAATAAATCCTTTTGAGTATATCAATTGAAAGTGCAATCTATTTGTTCATAACCTGAGTAAAGTAGCAGATACTAAAGGAAGAACCAGGTATGTTGTTTTTAACACACCTTTATCAAAATCTATTTGTATACCTGATTATTAATTTTTCCTACTTCATTGAGGATTGTCCTCATGCTTACTGATCACTTTACTTTACACCTGTAACTGACTTCCTGTAAATAACAACTGTTATGTCAATGAAGTTAACATCTGAAATAAAAAAACAGTTTTAAAAAAAGGAGTGCTTCTGTTAATTGGATTAGGCACTTCACCCTCCTCTTTTGTGAATACTGAGCAGAAATATTCGTTCAGTATCCCTGCTTTTTCACTGTCCCCCCTGCCCACCCACCATTCATTCTATTCAGCCTCACCATCCCTCCCTTTGTCTTTCTACGCTCTCTGATGTACCTATAAAAGGTTTTATCCCCCTTCTTAACCGAGTAGGCTATCTTTTCCTCAGTTTGGGCCTTTACTATTCTTACTTCCCTCCCTGCTTCCTTCTGCCTTAACTGGTACAGCTCTCTGTCCCGCTCCTTCTGTGTTTCCTTATACTTCCTGAATGCTATCTTTTTCTCCCTGACTTTCCCAGCCACCTCTTTTGAGAACCATAGTGGCTTTTTCTTTCATTTTGATTTGTTTGTTTGCTTCACACAAGGGCTTGTTGCCTCTGTGATGGCAGTTTTGATGATTCCCCATTGTTGCTCCAACCCTCCTTCTAGCCTGTTTGCTAGTGCTTTTCTGAGACACTCTCCCATCTTGCCAAAGTCAGCCCTCCTGAAGTCCAGTACCTTCACTTTTGTATGGCTTGACTCTGTAGCTGAGTTTAACGTGAAGCACACTGTTTGATGGTCAGTTGTTCCTAGATGGCAACCCACTTCTAGATCTGAGATCCTCTCACTGCCCCCATTTGAGAGTACGAGGTCTAAGATTGCTCCCTCACGAGTGGGTTCTGATACTAGCTGTCTGAGGCCTGCCACCTGTAGGACATCGAGAATGGCCCTGCTTTTGGATGTGGCTGCAGCAAATGTGCTCCCATTAACATCTGGCATATTCAGGTCTCCTATCAACAGTATCTTCCCTTTCTCTGCCATCCTAAGAATGCCTTCTATCATATCCTTGTCCATTCCCTCCCCCTGACATGGAGTCTGTACACAACCCCTGTGAGGATTGTGGTGCCCTTTCCAGTCTCCAAGGTGACCCACAGTGCCTCCTCTCCTCCCTGTTTACTCTTTTGTTCAGTTGCTTTTATCCCTTCCTTTACATAGAGAGCTATTCCTCCCCCTCTTCTCCCCTGCCTGTCTCTCCTGTAGGTTATGTACACCGGTACAAAATCCCAGCCTCTCCCTACAAAACAGGGTACTAAATGAGAAAAAGACTGAGGTAGAAAGGTGAGTGGGGGATGCTGCAAAAGAAGGTAAAGCCATCAAAAAATGGAGAGCAATGAGTACCAATGCTCGTAGTCTGAGTAACAAGCTTCCCGAATTAGTGGCCTTGATGGAGGAGGAACATCTGGATATCGTGGCAGTCACAGAAACATGGTACACACAAAACCATGACTGGGATGTAAACATACCAGGATTCACTATCTACAGGAGGGACAGGGAGGGTAAAAGAGGAGGAGGAGTAGCTCTTTACATAAGGGAAGGAATCAAAGCAACAAAACAAAAGGGAAAACAGGGAGGAGAAGAAGCTCTGTGGGTAAATTTGGAGACCGGCAATGGCACCACAATCCGCACAGGGGTTGTAAACAGACCCCCTTCTCAGGGGGAGGAAATGGACAAGGAAATGATAGAATGAATACTTAGAATGGTAGAAAAAGGGGAGATATTGCTGATGGGTGATCTGAATATGCCAGATGTTAACTTGAGTGCAGTTGCAGCAGCCACTTCGAAGAGTGGGGTTATTCTAGATGCCCTACAGGGGGCATGCCTTAGACAACTAGTATTGGAGCCCTCGAGGAGAGCAATCTTAGACCTGGTTCTCTCAAATGGAGATGAAGAGAGGATCACAGATGTAGAAATGGGTAGCCATCTAGGAACTAGCGACCATCGAACAGTATAGTTCTAATAAACACAACAATAGAATCCAAACCATACAAAAGGCAAAGTACTGGACTTTAGGAGGGCTGACTTTGCCAAAATGGGTGAGTGCCTAAGGAATGCACACTAGCAAATGGGCAGGAAGGAGGGGTGGAAGAACAATGGGAATAATAAAAAACTGCCATCACAGAGGTAACAAGCCTTTGTGTGAAGCAAATAAACAAAACAAAACAATGTAAGAAACCACTGTGGTTCTCAAAGGAAGTGGCAGTGAAGGTTCAAGAAAAGAAGCATTCATGAAGTATAAGGAATCACAGAAGGAGCGGGACAGAGAACTGTATCAGTTAAAGCAAAGGATGCTGGGAGGCAGTCAGAACAGCAAAGGCCCAAACCGAGGTAAAGATAGCCAACTCAGTTAAGAAAGGGATAAAACCTTTTATAGGTACATCAGGGAGTGAAGGAAGACCAAGGGAGGGTTAGTGAGACTTAATAAAGGGGAGGGAGGGTGGGCAGAGGTGACTGTGAAAAGAGAGATACTAAACAAATATTTTTGCTCAGTATTTACAAAAAGAAGAGGGGAGGTACCTAAAACAAACAGCAGAAACACTCTGGATACAGAAGTTGATACCAGCCCATTTACAGAAGAAAGGGTTCTGAAAGAACTCTTGAAACTGAAGGTGGACAAAGCAATGGGGCCTGATGGGATTCATCCCAGAATTCTAAAAGAACTAAGGGTAGAACTAGTGACACCACTAACTATCCTCTTTAACAAATCATTGGAGGATGGGGTGGTACCCGAGGACTGGAGGAGGGCAGATGTGATTCCCCTTCACAAAAGTGGGAGCAAGGCAGAAGCAGGAAACTACAGACCTGTTAGTTTAACCTCAGTGGTAGGGAAAATGATGGAATCACTTCTGAAGGAAAGAATTGTTGAGTATCTAGAGGCCAGATTGGCACAGGACCCAAGGCAGCATGGATTCACAGTGGGAAGGTCATGCCAGACAAATCTGATAGATTTCTTTGACTGGGTGACCAAAGTAGTAGATCAGGGAGGGGCTGTGGACATGGCCTACCTAGACTTTAGCAAGGCATTTGACACAGTCCCACACAAAGATTAATAACAAGTTAGGCAGCCTGGGTGGGTCCCAAGATGACAGCCTGGATAAAGAATTGGCTGGAGAATAGGACACAGAGAGTAATAGTAAATGGAGTCCACTCTGGAAGAAATGGGGTTACTAGTCGGGTGCCGCAGGGGTTCAGTGTGGACCGGTCCTCTTCAATGTCTTTATAGCGACATTGCAGAGGGACTGGAAGGAAAAGTATGTCTCTTTGCAGATGACACAAAGATCTGCAACAGAGTTGATGCACAAGGTGGGTGGAAAGGATGAGAGGGACTTGGCAAGGTTAGAGATGGTCAAATGTATGGCAGCTTAGATTCAATGCTAGAAGTGCAAGGTAATGCACCTGGGAAAGAAAAACCAGGGAAGAGTACACAATGGGGGTGAAATACTAACAACAACAAAATGGAAAGGGACCTGGGGTAGTCATATCAGATGACCTAAAGGTGGGCAAGCAATGTGAGAGGGCAGCAAGGAGGGCTGGGGGATACTGGGATGCATAGGAGAGGAATCACCAGTAGGAAACAGGAAGTTATTATCCCTCTGTACAGACAGTTGGCGAGACCCCATCTGGAGTACTGCGTGCAGTTCTGGAGACCCAATCTCCAAAAGACATAGACAGGATGGATGCTGTCCAGAGGAGGGCAACTAAAATGGTGCAGGGTCTGCACGGAAGATATATGAAGAGAGACTTAAGGAGCTAAATATGTATAGCCTCGAGGAAAGGGGGACATGATAGAAACTTTCAAGTACCTCAAGGGAATCAACAAAGTCCAAGAGAGGTAGCATCTTTCAAAAAAGGTGTGCAAGAACAAGGGGCACAATTTGAAGATAGAAGGGGGCAGCTCAGAGGTAACTTAAGGAAGTATTTTTCACAGAGAGGTTGTGGATGCATGGAACGGCCTTCGGAGGAGGTTGTGGAGTCAAAAACAGTGGTTGAATTCAAGCATGCATGGGACAGTCATAAAGGCAATTCTAGGGGTGGGGTGGAGGAAGAAGTAGGCTGCTGGTTAACTAGGATCTGCAGCTTATCCATTAGGTAGGAAATGGGCAGACTAGGTGGGCAAGCGGTCCTTATCTGCCATCAAAATCTATGTTTCTATGTTTCTATGGTATGTTAACATCCCAGTCATGGTTCTCTGTGTACCATGTTTCTGTGACTGCTACGATATCCAGGCTTCCCTCTTCCATCAAGGCCACCAGTTCAGGGAGCTTGTTGCCCAGACTACGGGCACTGGTACTCATTACCCTCCATTTCCTGATGGCCTTACTCCTTTTTGCCCCATCTCTGTCCTTCTTGCCTTTGCCACTTCCCCATTTACCCCTGCCCTTCCCCCTATCGACACCTCTATGTTGGTGTTTACCGCACTTACTACCATGATTTTTTTGAGGGGGGCTAGGATTTCCCTGCTTCTTTCCGGTGCCTCCCCCCTTGGCTAGTTTAAGTGCTTGCCAATGAAGCATTTAAACCTATCACCTAGGATCCTGGTTCCCCTCCTGGACAGATGCAGCCCATCATGCCAGTATAGGCTTGCATCACTCCAGGTGGACCCCCAGTCCCCAATGAAGCCAAATCCCTAAGCTCTGCACCAGTTTTTCAACCACTGATTGAATCCCATGGTGTGGAACACCCTAGCCTCTCCTATGCCATAGATGGGCAGCACCTCCGAGAAGGTTACCGTGCATGCTACTTGTCTAAGGCCCCTCCCCAATTCCACAAACTCTTCCTGCACTGCTCTAATCCCTTTCTTAGCCAGGTCATTTGTCCCTAGGTGGACGATGACATCCAGCTCCCTCCCCTGTGCAGCTGCTCTGGCAATCCTAAGGATTTGCTCCCTGTCCCTCCAAGCCATGGCGCCAGGCAGGCACCTTACCTCCCTCTCCCTTCCTCCCCCAGTTTTACCTTTCTAACAATGTAGTCCCCCACCAGGTGTTGTTTCCTTCCCCTGTGGGGTCCCATGCCACCCTCCTGTGGGTCTTCTTTGTGGAGGTTCCCAGCATCCTCCTTGGTTTCCACTGCGGGTCACTCCATAGACGAACCACACTTTGCCATAATGGCATAGGAATTGTGGAGAGGTACAACTGGAGGGATGCACCTCTGTTCCACCACCCTCACCCTCCCTGAGCCCACTGTGGTCCAACCACTCCTCTTTCTTAGCAACCTCTGAGGCAATGGCAGTGGCACTGGTGGTCCCTGGACGGAAGAGGAGGTCCCACAAATCCTGGCCAACTCAGCCTGGAGATGAGCAACCTCCTTCCTCAGCCCAGAGAGGTGCCTGCAGATGGGACAACACTGCATCCTCCAGAACGTCTCCCGGAAGACTGCTGCTCCACAGCCACTGCACTGCACCACTCCCATCATATCTTATTTCTGGCCCCTTATTATCAGCTACATTTCCCTATATGCAAATTTCTGGGGTGAAGTAGTCTTGTAGACCTAGTAGGGGTGTCTAGTTCTGTTTTGATCTTTTCCCACAGAGGTGTAACTCTGGGGCATTCCCAAAGAATATAAAGAAGATGTCCCTCTGCCATGTTACATCTTGAGTATTGATTAGTGGGAAGCTTTCCCATTTCATATAAATGCTGTGGGGTAAAGAAGATATTATACAGGCTATAAAACTGTGTGAGATGTAGCTTGTCATTTGATAAGAATCGGTACATGTCTGTCCAGAGTTTATCCCAGTTAAGGATAGAATTGGGAAATTTGGATGTCCAGTAGTCAGATTTACCTGTTGCGTCTGGGGATAGTTGCTCAAACAATAACGTGACCAACTGAGAGACTGCGTGAGGTTGCGACGCCAGGGAGGTTGTTTGATTAAGGAACTGACTGTGATCTATGGTCCAGTTGTTTGCTCCAAACCAGGCAAGTAGCAAGTGCCTTAACTGGAATATCCTAAAGATACATCTTGTGGGAAGATAGAGTTGGGTCAAAAGATCTCTGCTATTGGGAATTAGCCCCCCAACCAGAAGGTCCGATACCAATTTTCCTTACAACTCAGGAAAGTTTTGGTGGGACAACATTGCACCCCCTATCTTAAAGTTTGGGCTCCACCATAATGGCTGGGAGATGTCGTGTGAGTTGCTATACCACATGGCTCTGCATACCTGAGTATGGACTCACAAAGCGGTATTAATTACTGTGTTTTTGAGACTGGCTGGTAGCTTATTGGGGAGTATGTAAAAGAGGCTGGCTGGGGTTATGCCTAGAAGTTGAAGTTGCTGTGTTTCAATTTGAAGCCAGATCGGGGTATAGGGGGATTCTGAGTCATTTATGGACCATCTTGCATATTTGGAAAGGTGGGTAGCTAAATAATAGCTGTAAAAGTTAGGGAGTTTAAGTCCTCCTAGGTGCTTGGGGGCCCCCAGTTTAGTGAAGGACCTACAAGGGCTTTTACCCTTCCAGATGAAGCGTGAGATGACTGAGTGAAGATGCTGAAACCAGCTATGGGGGAGGAATACTTTCAACATATTCAGAGGATAAAATATGCGTGGAAGCACATTCATTTTAAGTACAATAATTCATGCCCATAGGGAGAGAGAGAGAGAGAGAGAGAGAAGATTCCATCTTCAAGGTCTTGTTTAATGGTTTCTACTATTTTACATAGATTAAGCTGTTTCACTAGTGACTGTTTCTGGGATAAGAGAATGCCAAGGTATTTCAGACTCATTACCCAGGTTAGTCCTAGGTAGGCATACTCAGTAGGGATAGTTTTAGAGTTCAAGGGCATTATAGTGGTTTTCTCTATGTTGAGCTTGTAACCGGAAAATTTCCCAAATTCAGCAATGATGCGGAGCACTTCTGGTATGGAGGAGTGCAGTTTAGACAAATGCAATAACATGTCATCTGCATAAACAGAGATTCTAAGGTCAAAGGCTCCAACAGGAATACCCGTGATTAATGGGGAAGTCTTGAGAAGGTAAATCAGTGGCTCCATATATAAGTTAAAAAGGAGAGGGGATAAGGGAGATCCCTGCCAAGTACCTGAGAAGAGGGAAATACCTTTAGAGAGCATTGCATTACAGTACTCCTTCACTTGTGGGTTGGTGTATAATACCCATATCCAGTTTATGAAACTTTCTGGAAACCCAAATTTTCTCAGTAACAAGAACATGAAGTCCCACCTAACCCTATCAAATGCCTTCTCCGTGTCCAGAGAGACCAGGGCCATAGGCAGCTTTGCCTCCCCAGACATGGAGAAGACATGTTGCCAGTTTCTTCAGATGATCAGTTGAGGACCTACCCTTCATGAAACCAACTTGTTCGGGTCCAATCAGACCTTCCCACACTCTCATTATCCTAAAGGAGATAACTTTTGCAAATATCTTCATATCGTAGTTCATGAGGGAAATGGGGTGGTAACTGGAGACCTTATCTGTGGGTTTGTCAGGCTTAGGTAAAACAATGATTAGTGCCTCCAGTAGGGGACGGTCTTAATACCTTCCTGACAAAAGAAAACAGCAGGTGGAGAACGGAGCCAATTCTTTAGCTAGGGCTTTATAGAAATTTAGAGGAGAAACCATCTGGTCCTGGGGCTTTGTCAGGTGGGAAAGAGTTTATAGCCTCAAGAATTTCCAGGGTAGAGATGGAACGCTCTAGAAGTGCCTTATGTTCCGGGGCTAATGAGGGTGGCTAAACTAAGTTCAGGTATGTTTGGGCCATCTCCAAGGAGGGAGGGTTGATTTGGGGTGAATATAATTCACTGTAGAATTCGTCGAATTCTTGGGCTATATCTGTCAGAGATGTCTTAATGGACCCATCCATAGAGGATGAGATTGCTTGGATCAGCCTAGAGGCCCCTTGTTGTCTTAGATGGAGGGCTAACAAGTGACCTGCCTTATCTCCTTGGTCTACATATGCTGAATGAGTTTTAAGTATAGTAAATTCAGCCCTCTCTCTTAGACAGTCGGCATATTGGTGCCTTAATTTAGATAAGGTGGTTTGCTTGGCATCAGAGGAGTCTAACAGTGGGTTTTGCTCGAGGGCTTTTATATGATTCAGCAGAGCCTGTAGTAGGGCCTCATGCTTCCTCTTCCTGGTGATGGCAATATGGATAAACTCCCCTCTTAGGGCACACTTAAGGGAACACCAGATCTTGTCATAGTCTGGGATAGAACCTTAGTTCTGACCCATAAATTGACTGATGAAAGCTTTGATACCAGTCAGTATCTGGGTCTCTTTCAGTAACTGGGTACTGAGCTTCCAGATATGGTCTCTCTTAATGTTGGGGAGGGGGGTGTATTCCATGCAGACTGGAGAATGATCTGACAGAACATGTGCTGCTATCCCACTGTCTGTTACTCGGGTAGGGAGGCTATTCTAAGTAGGAAGAAGTCTATCCGGGAGTATGACTTGTGGGCTGGGGAATAAAATGTGTACTTTCACTCCCCTGGGTGCATAACTCTCCATGGGTTGCACAGGCCCCCATGTCTAAGAGTTCTTGCAAGGCCAGCTGGGTGGGAGAGGGGCGCATAGACTGCTGATTTGACCTGTCAAGGTCCATGGCCAGGGTCACATTCCAGTCTGCTGCCAGGAGAATTGGCAGGTGGGCATAAGGGGCAATTAGGGTAATCAGATGTGAGAAAAATTCGGGCGATGGCACATTCGGCTCATATATGCTTCCTAGAAACATTTCAGAGTGGTCTAGTATGCCATGAAGCAATATATAATGTCCCATTGGGTCAGCAATACTGTGTTTTATGCTAAAGTTGACTCCTTTAAAAAACAGTATTGCCACACCTCTTTGTTGGGCGGAGTTTCCTGCAGCAAACACCTAACCTACATTCTGCCAGCAGAAAAATACATTTTCCATGGATAAAAGGTATGTTTCCTGCAGGAATGCCACCTTACACTGTAAGATCTGCAAATGTTTAAGAATTTTGGTACCTTCCCCCCCTTGCCCTTGCTCCTTCAATATTCCATGAGATGTATTTCATCTGTATGGAGTATTATAGGATGGGCACAAAAGTAGGAGTTTAAATGACAGGTTCCGTGCATAAATGGCATCATTCCACTTAAGATCCCATACCTCCATTCCCATATCCCCATTAAGTATATTTCTCAACTGATCCCCCAGACCTCCCCTGATCCCACACACAAACCTTTAACATTCTTGCCCTGTATACTAAGAAAGTAATGCTGTCCCAAACCCAAAAAAGGACCCTCTAAGTTATGTGTGGGTCCAAGGGAGTTGGCAATAAGTTCCCCCTTCCCCCCTTCTACAAGGAACAATTCCTGCACTGTCACTGGAATGATCTTCGTGAAGAAAGTATTAGACAATGCATACCCTCCCTGTCCCCCCAGTCCTAATGACTGACCCTTCTCTTTATTCCAGGTCATGATGATTCCTCTCCTCCCAGAAACTTCTCTCCCTTTGCCCCCACCCTCCCTTAACCAGAACACTGACCAAATTGAACCATTCTGAGACTATCATAAACTGTCAAAACTTGTTATATAACTTTTAACGTCAAGTAAAAGCAACCTTGCTATTTGAATAATAAAATAACAGTATAACGTGATTATCAGTTGGCCCCGTTCGAGTACCACTCTTTGAGGGAGAGTGGTCTGGCATATTCATTTGCACTTGAGGCACAATATAACCCAGATTTATTGGTCTATCCCCAAAGAAAAAACCTGTGCCTATGCAGAAACACTCCCGTATGCAATTCTGCTATGAGGAGCTCATGGGGACAAAAGAAGTATTATGTGGTAACCAGTGCAATACCAGCCAGTAATGTAAAAGAGGCTATATTCACCATGTATACAAAATTAAGGGGAGGCTATGCAATATGTCCTAGCCAGCTCGTGGCCAAGAAAATACAGGGATCTCATCGCCCTGCGAGTTGGAGCCAACACAAGTTAATAGAATACCCCAGAGGCTTCAAAAGATTTTGAGGCTTACTCAAATTACTGGGACCTGATGTTACTAGGTTTATACAGATCTCAGCCCTTGTTATTTAAAGCCACGAGAAAGTTCCTTGCAGCGATACCATGGCATTCCTTGCTGAAGTGATGTTTACCCCACGATGATACAAGACAGGCAGGTTATGAACCAGCGCTCTTAATTAACTGGTAGAAACTAAGAACTACTAAATTATGTTCAGTCTGATTCTGCCCTATATAAGAAAATAAAAGTGGTGAATTGCAACTGGAGTAATCCCCACATGGGCCGGTGCCCTCCGTAGGCGACTCAGTCTTCTTGAGCCTCATATTCAAAGTACATGGCTCTCTCTGCTCGCACAATTGAACTCCCAAAACACAGAGCACCAAGTTCAGGAATTGTATTTATTTATTTAGTGTTTGTTGATCAGGTAAGTGCACTAGACAAATCCTGCCCATTTTCAGGCATGACCCGGGGGAAGGGGATACAGATGAATGCCAACTGACTTTGAACCAGATTAAGCTGTTGGTGGTATGTTTAGTGAATGAAGGAAATTTGGCCAGGACACCGGGGAAATTCCCCTACTCTTTTCGATAAGTGCCATGGGATCTTTAACATCCACCTGAACTACCACCAATTCAGGCAGATGGGACCTTGGTTTAACGTCTCATCCAAAAGAAATTAAGGAATATCGACCAGGAAATTAGAGAGAAGGCTCCGCTCGCCATTTCAACAAAATATATGGCAGATCTGATCCACTGGGCACAGCTCCCTTGATAGATACATCACAAAGTGAGGTCAGGTAGCTCTAGCAAAGTTAATGCCGTGGATTGCAAGCTGGTGTCTAGGCCCTTACCAGGACATTGGGATCCAGTGGCGCCAGTAGGACCACTTTCATGGCTCGCCATGCCAATCTACATCATTCTCCAAGGCAGTCCCTTAAGGCAACACAAACAATACTTCCAAGGCACATAATATTCTCTTACTTTAATATCGCACTGCAGACAGGCTCCTCACTGACCTCATTGCCTGAATAAGTCTGGGTACAGGGATTTTAATGTGGTGGTAGCCTGGTCAATATTCTCGAAGCTATGCCATGTATCCCTGTGCAGAACTTGGAAGACTGCAGGGTATTTTATTCTGTATTTCACTCCTGCCACTATCAACTTAGTTACTTCAGGGTGTAGTGCAGTTCTTTTCATGCACACTGATTTAGGGAGATCTTGTGCAAGTCTAATCCAGCGGCCTTCTCATTGCAGCTCTTGCTGCTCCCGAACTTTATTTAGTATGTGCTGCTTCTTCAGAAAGTTGAGCCAAAAGATTAGAGGCCTTGGAGGAGATCCTGGAGCAGGGGCTGGTTGGAGTGACCTATGGGCTCACTCCACTACGTACTCCGACTTGTTTGGAGAAGGGCCCGCTATCTTTGAGCAAAACTTCTGCACGAACAGTACTGGCGCTGACCCTTCTTCACCTTCAGGGAGTCCAAGGATGACTAAATTATTTCTTCAGGACTTCCCTTTGAGGTCCTCCAGCTTGTATTCCATTGACTTTGACTCTTTGCCATAGCTGGGCCATGTCTGTCTCTACCCGGGCCCTCCAATCATCGAGAGAGGAGATTCTAGATTCATTATCTCTCGTGCACCCGGTAAGAATTTCAAGGGAGGTCCTCACATTTTGTATGTCCAACACTAATGTAACGAGCATTGTCTTAAGGGGTTTAGCCCCTCCAAAAACTTTGCTTCTGTTAGAGCAGCCTGGGGAGTCATGGTGGTGTCTACCCCTGAAGATTGTGCCTTTGAGCACTTTGCTGTTTTGTTCCTTGTCGGCGGTGTCGGGGGAGTATGGTGCGGCAATGAATCCCTCATTTCTGCCTCCATACCGAAAGCTTTTATACTTAGTGAGCCACTGGCTGACTTCAGAAGTTCACGACGTGCCAGGTTTGCTACAGATTTGTTGAGGTTAGTGGTCTTAAAAGTTATTCTCCGATGAGAGAAGCGGGAGCTCTGGAAGTTACGCCTGCTGAGGCAGCCATCACGTGATCCCCCACTACAGCTCATCTTATCTGTCCCCCAGAATCTCTATCACTTCTCACTCCCCTCCTTAGTTCCCAAGTTCCCTATCTCCCATCTCTGTCCCCCCCTTCACTCCACCAGGCTTCTCTCCTAACCCTCTGATGATGCTCCCTTTGTTGACCGCATATAGTCTTCCTACTTCTCACTCCTCTCCTCAGTCCCCAAACCCCTAACCTCCATCCCTGTCACCCCACTCACCTCACCTGGCCTCTCTGCTAACCTCCTGACAATGCCTCCTTTGCTGGCCGCAAATAATTTTCCTACTTCTCACTACCCCCCAGTCCACCAGCTCCCCATCTCCCATTCCTTTTACCCCCCCACCTCACCTTGCTTCTCTCCTTAACCACTAACAAAGCCTCCTTTATTGGCCGCTAGCAGCTTAAAACTGACATATATTTGGCTACACCGAAGTCATAAATGCTTAAGCAATGGAACTGCACTCCTATTTTGTTCAAGGTTTCTTCACTGTAGCACTTCTGATTACTCTGTAACCTCTGTAATTGCCTTGGATGTAACCTCTGTATTGTTTTGCCATCACTATCTGTACCCAATGTATTGTCCTACCTACCTTGACTTGGAACCTTTGTAAAGGAGCATTTAGGCTCAAATGTATTAATCCAAAACTGAAATAAATAAATAATCCATACCCTCCCCTTAAGGTACAGCACTTGGTGGGGGGGGGTGCTTTGGTGATACCAGAATTTAACAACATTATACATTGTCAATACCACTATGATTCTTAGCATTGTTGTCTTCTTTATACCTACATTTGTGGCTCCTGGGAAGGGCCATCCCAGCAGGAAGGGAGCAGCATGGAGGCAGTGCAAGAACAATTCCAGTGTTCCTCTCCAATTCTGGTACTATGGTAATGGACATGGGAGGTCAAGTAAACATGCAGGCAGCAATTAATTAATCAAGGCTTTAATGTTGGGTCCCTACTCAAGGTGTGAAGCAACCAGCCATTCCAATGCAAACTGTGAAGTAGGTCTTGCTTAGTAGTGAACTTTAACAGGTTCATAATCACAGAGCGGGGGCAGGCAGAAGGATCCAACAGCTTCCGACCGAGGGCCCCGTGTGCTCTTTGAATCTCTAGTTTGTATTCCTGTGGAAGTGATAAAAGTTGCTTTATCATGGTTTGAAGGAAAGTAATGATGTTTTGTCTTCTTTTCACTGAGGTATGCTGTAGATAAGTAGGTAGTTGCAGTGGCAGTGGCTTTTTAAATCGATGAGTTTGTCCTGTAGTTGCTGTGTTTCCATCAGTCCACGCAGTGCAAGAAAGCATCAGCAAAAGCAAACAAGATGTTGGAATGCATATCAAGGGAGACAGTAGTAGGAGAGAGAAGGTTATACTGCCCTTGTACCGGTCACTGGTAAGGCCGCATCTAGGGTATTGAGTTCAGTACTGGTGCCCACACCTCAAAAAGGATATTAACCTGCTGAAGAAGGTCCAGAAGAGGGCTACAAAGATGATAGTGGGTCAGCAGGGTAAGGCATACAAGGAGAGGTTGAGAACACTGAACATGTACTCCCTGGAAGACAGGAGAAAGAGAGAGGGGACATGATTGGGACCTTCAAGTACTTGAAAGGGATAAATAAGGTTGATAATTAGAGTCTCTTTAAGCTGAGTGGCAACCATAATATGAGGGGGCACAGTCTTAAGCTGGAGGGTGGGAGGTTTAGGAGGGAAGTCAGGAAGCACTTCTTCACAGAGAGGGTGGTGGACACTTGGAATGCGTTGCCAGAAGAGGTCATCTTGTTGAAGACAGTGGGCAGCTTTAAGAGAGGCTGGGATAAACATAGGTGGAAGGTAAGGATCCAAGGTAGGGAGGATTGGAGGAGTGGGGAGGGACATCAGCTCAAGCTGTGGACCCTGCAATATGAGCAGACTTGATAGACCAAATGGCTTTCTTCTGCTGGCTTCTTCGCATGTTCATATTAGTCACACAACCATGTCTTCCAGCATACCCATGCAGAAATCCATGGCACTTATTTGTTACTCCATGTCATTAAAGTAGGTTTCTAAATTGATAAACTTTGCATGCCAGTGATTCAAAACTGCCTGTCATTTCAGCCTGGAAAGCACAAAGTTCATGCACTATATTGTCCAGTTTCTTTCCTTTCTTGGTAGACTTAGGAGTTTGACTTTGGAGCCATACTTTGAGCAGGGCAGACTGGAGACCATAGATGCCTCACTCTCCAAGTTGGAGCTCTAAAATCGCTGCCATCCTCCATAGCTGCTGTATTTTTTGTAAGCTGGACTTGCCCATGCTGTTCAGCTCCTATACCTCTATGGTGCATTGAGTTCTATTCTATTTTGAAGCTATTTAGAGGTATTTGGAGGTTGGTGAAGATGGAGCTCTAGTCTTTGCTGACCATTGCAGTGACATCATCGGAAGTTCTGCACTATTGCAATTTAACTTTTCTAATTTGTCCTGGGGGTATACCCCAAAAGCACCCTCCATCAGCTCGCAAACTACCCTCCATACAATTTCTGCAACACGGCACCCAGCAAATCTGTTGATAGTCATCATAGTTAAGGTTAAAAAAAACTCTCATTTAGTGTCCCTCATAATCAAGAATGAAACCCAACTTTATTTGTAGGAAGATATATATTATGCAGATGAGGTAGTGCATGTATATTAGGGTTGAGTAAGCACTTAAATGCTAAACATCAATCTCTGCAGCTTAATAACTTTGCCCCCCTTCAACCAATTTACTTGAAATGTGTAAGGCACAGAGATGGTGCCCGGATCGCTGAATCCTAAAAATTCTGTGATAAGCAATTCACGATGGGCAAAGATATAGAGGGGCAAATAACACAAAGAACACACAAATTTATACTTTTTATTGCTCAGCTATAACTAAAAAAACTAGGAAGATTTGAAACCTGAAACATGTAGGTTTGATACAGTTTGGCCCAAGGCCTTTGTGTTTTTTTATGTCCCAAACTCCAGTAGTTGTTAAAATATTTAAGAAAACAGTTCCACTTTTGAGCATGTGCGGGTAAAAAAAATCAGTGTTCTGAGGATACTTGAATTTTTACGAAAATGTCTTTTCATGAGTTCAGATTACAAAACGTGTTTGTATCACCAAATGTGTGTGTTTGCATGAATTACTGATGCAAACACATAAAAAATGTCAAATTGTTGCTCACTGAAAAAAGTCAAAATTGGAAGTGTGCTTTACAATGGCTTAGGATTGTGTTGAAAGGTATGCATCAGTGCTTTGTGATTTTTAACTCGTATTGTCCTATTATTATAAATTGATTGTATTTTGTTGAATGTAGCATGATACGACCACATAACCGTTATCGGTATGTGTTCATATTTTGAAACTGTGTTGTCATATAGTTTAGTAATGTTTTCGTATGGACTGGCAATGTGAAACGATCAGATTACCACAATATTGTAACATTAATCAACATTAAACGGTACTTTCTAATCAGATGTGTTTTTGTTCTGAACTCCAAACTATTTTGTTTTTATGTAACTTTACTCATGTTTATGGTACTATGTACAGTAAGCAGGATTTGTTGAAAGTCTTGTAATACAAACACAGAATTGTTAACATAATGTGATGCATTTTCATCACTGTTTTCACATCTACTCGTTGTGTATATGTATTGAATATTCCAACAAATGTTCATTTTGTGGGCACATATTTTAAAATAATGTGTTTTGTTTAATGTTTGTTGGATAGACTGCAACTACTTGAGGGAATTTTTGTTTTATTGAAAACTTCAGAGATTACCTTTGAGCACAAGTGCTCACTTACAAAGGTTCCACCTCAAATACATAGTCACAAAAAACATCACAAGTAGAATAAGCAGTTCCAGAAGAAATGTAGTCAAGTTAGGGTCAAAGCACTTAAGACACAACAATTACTTGATTTTTGAGAAAAATCCTTTCAGATTGTTGTGTAAAAACTCACAGGTTGTGTACATAGAGAAGCCAAATAAAACAGCCTAACAGTTACAATTACACTGAACTGTAAAGGCGGACCGCAAAGATCTCTTAAACTTGGGGAGATCCAACAGTGTATCAGGCAGTTTGCTTAATCATTTAGTGGCCATGACAGCAAATGACCATATAAGGGGATAGGGATAAGGAGTGTTGGTAAATAAGATAACTTTATACATAGTTTGTGACAGTGTATCATCAAATGAACTTTAGTAGCTGTATTGCTATTGAGATATTTGGGGTTGGGGGTGAGAAAGTAGGAATCACACTGTGTGAGGATAGATTTATTTACTTATTTATTTATTTCAAATGTTTCACCAGGAAAGACATACTGATTTAATAACAGCGCATTTCTAGATGTGTCCTGGGCAGAGGGTGGGAAAGAGGGCAATGAAGAAATCACGAACAAAAATTACAAAAATTAAAAATTACATAATAGGTAGAATAGGAACGAAGCATCATAAGTAAGCATTCATACATAGGCAATTTATGTAAGGATAAGGAAAGTAAACTAAGCAGTGAGGATTTGGAGGGGAATAAAAGTGTTAGGTGGTGTCATTCAAGAGGTACAAATCAAAAGTGTCGAGGTGTTGAAGGGTTAACAGAAGATGCAAGGGTAGATGCTATAGGGAGCATGAAGGGAGGGCTAGTCAAGTGCAGAATGAGGAGAAAGGAAGAGGAGGAAGGGGGTAATGGGTAGCGAGCAGCGGACCAGAAACCTGTATCAGGAGCAACTGCAGGAGTGAGAAGTGAAAATGCAGAGAAGAGAGGAGAGCGAGTGATGGGAAGAGGCAGAGCAGATGGTTAGGGGAAGGAGTTCCAAAGTTTGGGGAAGCAGTAGGAGAAGGTAGCCTGGCTAGAGAAGGATTTCCTTGAGGAGAGTGCAAGAGAATGATAGCCAGAGTTGAGAAGTGTGTAGGAGAAGGGAGGCTGGAGGAAAGGAGAGAGGTAAGGGTAGGAGGGAGGAGGGAGGGTAGATAAGCTGAGGCTTTGCCTTGGACCATCCAACTGACCACTCAAGAGATGTGATAATTTTGGCCTCCAACCATTCACCTACTGCAATAGACACACATATGGTACATTGTGGAAATAGTGAGTGAAGAAATCAAGAGTATGTGATTTAATTTTTTTCTTGAGACAGGGTTATTGAGGGAGTTGTGCTGGGGGGATGACAGAGTAGTGAATGCATTGTGAAAGAGTATGGGGTGGATGTTGCATGGGCTGAGGATGCCTCAGCCCATCCACGAGACCAATGAAGAGATGTGATAATTTCAGCCTCCACCCATTCACCCACTGCAATATAAATATGTACATACCATACACTGTGGCAATAGTTAGTGAACAGATCAAGAATAGGTGATAGAATACTTTTTGAGACAGTGTTATTGAGGGAGTTATTCCGGTGGGGCGAGAGACGAGCAATTACATTGTGTGTGTGTGTGTGTGTGTGTGTGTGTGTGTGTGTGTGTGTGTGTGTAGGGAGTGCTAAATGGGCCAAAGCAAAGCCTCAGCCCATCCACCACACCACACAAGAGATGTGATAATTGTGCCCTCCAACCGTTCACCTACTGTAATATGCATGCATAAAGTACACTGTGTCAATAGTGAATGATCAGAGGGGGATGAGTGTGCAGCCTTTTTGACTGCAACCACTTTGGCAGTGTGTTGACCTATTAGTGTTGCATGGTGTGTGCAGAGTCGTACACCATTGAAACAGCGACGGTAATACCCCGAAGACCATTACAGTGACAAAATCGGCAGTTTGTTGTAATGGTCCATGGTACACCGACAGTTTTCTCCAGTGTGTACACCCCCTCCTTGAAACAACTCTGACTCATAGTTGATCATCATAAATTGCAGGGGGGGGCAAAGCCCCCTGCAAAAAACACTCTGTTTCACTAATGGCACAATGCCAACTGTCGGCATTCTGCTGTCGCTGTAATGCCGTTCTACAAATTTCTTGTCGAAGTGGCTTGGTGGAACCATGCAGAGTGATGGTTTCATCCTGCTCTGGTGGTGATCAGTGAGTGGAGTCACCTGCCCACACCTTGGGGTGAGAGTGAGAGCAGAGATGCTGAATCCTGTCCACACCCCCACCCCACTGGCATCATGAGTGACACAAGTCTGTTCATAAAACTGGGTCTGTGCTGTCTTACCAGTGTACACCCAACCCACTAACCCAGTTGAAACCATTAACATAAAACTACATTCTCTTCCTGCCCTACATAGCTGGTGTTTTTATTGCTTATAACAACCCACTTTTCAGTTTATGTCTACAGGTATGGTGGATATCAGCACTGACACTGGACAACACTGACCACGTGTATCAGATAAGTATTGTTTTGTTTTTAGAAAATGCTGTTTGGCTCACATAGTTACTAAACAACTGTAAATTCTTTATGATCCCATTGTTATTGTTCTCATACAGGCACAACTGGATGTTTCTACCATTATCATAATATCCACAGTACCCAGATAAGAAATCTTTTTTGGTAACATTGCATCAAAGGGAGTAGCTATTATACATGTAGTTGAGCCACTAAACCATATTATCATGCGGTGTAACGGTGTAACTACAAGTATTAACACAATGTTGTCTTTCACTTGTTAGTTGTTTGGTGAAGGAGGCTGGAAATAACTCTAATATTCTGTTTATTTTATTTTGTACATGTCTTGAGGTAGAGAAAGAATTCTTATGGTAAAGCCTTGCCACATCCAGACCTCTCCCCAATTTGATGTGATGATTTATTACACCTGCTATGTGTAGAATTGTATGTATTCTTTTCTACTTTTTGACACAGATGGGTGGCTCTGAAAAGAGTCGTGTTATTCCTGTATTGAAGTAGTTCAGTATTTCTGGGTGGTCTAGGTGGTTTTCTTGGGAGAATTACAAGTGATGCAATGCACGTTGGACATCAGTAAGAAATATTTCATTGCCTTGTCATACAAGTGAATCCCATCTTTTAGGAATAGCCAATTATTGGTATGTGTAATAGAAGAGTGTATTTTCACTCCCATCCCATGATCTTTGAGATAACAAGAAATTAGAATATTTACATTCTTGCAGTTTTTTTCAAGCCAAGTGTATAACTCTGTATTTTCCAAAAACCTGCACTATATAATGTCTGAATACAGAATCTTGCACTTTGGAAACATTTCCATAGTTTGAGACAGATCTGACTTTGCTTGCAAGATCAGATCAAGACCCTGTTTATAGCCTAACTATAAGCACATCAGGTGGTGAGTTAAAAGTACTTACAGTAACCTGTATAAAGTAGTAGCAATTGAACCCATCTCATTCCTCCCTTGCCAGGCCATTTCATTTCATAGCCAACTAGTCCCCAATTACTTTTAAAATGAGATTGTCTGGCAAATTCAGCGCCTCTTCTCACAAGAGAACTACCAACAGTCCACACTGTTTTCTTGTTCAGACTTTGTCATTGTTCAAAATGACAGACTAACTGTCCACTGAATAGTTCCCTCTGTTTTTCCTGTGCTGCTAATTAGAACACATATGTATACTGTCACTGATTGTATTACAAAGACAGTATGTTAATTATGTGATTACACAGTCCTGATTGGTTGCTCTTGTGGCTAGCTAGGCAGATAGTGGAAAACATTACATGTATGATATCATACTGATTACCTCACCGTGGAACTGGATAACATCTTGTATGGCAACAGTACCCCAATGGTTTGATTGGTTGTTTCATCCCTGATCTTCCCTAAGTTTTCCTGACTGACTTCAGTCTCTCACTGGCATCTTGGGAGGTAAGTCTGCCTAGTGTGTTGTAGTTTTATAATGGAATAATTTGTTTGAATGATTAATATTTGGTGTGAGAAGATAGGGCCACTTAAAATAAACAACAAAATTGTCAATAAAGATAAGGATATGGTTGATGAATTTAATCATTATTTCCTAGGGGTTTTTCAGCCCAGATCAACACACCAGAAAGCACCAGAGCCAATAACAATTGATCATACTATAAACTGTGTCATTAAGGAGGAGAAGGTAAGAAAAAGACTAAGTGTACTTCAAACAAATAAATCACCAGGGCCAGATAACATCCACCCTCGGTTATTAAGGGAGTTATCCACAGAATTGACGGGACCACTGACACTACTTTTTAACAAATCAGTCAAAGAGGGGACTGTGGTATCTGACTGGAAAGTGGCTAATGTGACGCCTATCCACAAAAAGGTCTCTAGCTTTGATCCAGCAAATTATAGGCTAATAAGCCTAGCTGCGACAGTTGATAAGATTTTGGAGGGGTTCATTAAGGAAATAATGGAAAAACATGTACAAGAATCAGGGCTCACAGATATAACTCAACACAGACTTACACTGTTAAGATCATGTCAAACTAATCTTTTCCATTTTTTTGAGCCTATAAGCAAGGTCCTAGATAGTGGTTATCCTGTTGTTGTCATATATTTGGATTACTCCAAAGCATTTGATAAAGTCCTGGATACTGAATTAATAGATGAACTAAGCAGGATGGGAATTCACAAAAATATAGTCCACTGGATAGATTCCTGGCTTGATGGGAGACAGCAGAGAGTCTATGTCAGAGGTTACAGCTTGGACTGGGGTGAAGTGACTATTGGTGTGCCACAGGGGTCAGTGTTGGGCCCAACCTTGTTTAATCTTTATGTATCATCTATGAAAACATCAGTTGGTACACAGATAAACAAATTCTCAGATGATACAAAATTGGGAGCTATTGTAGTGAATCAGACAGCTTGTCAGGCATTACAGGAGGATTTGGATCTTATAGCAAAATGGGCAAAAGATCATAAACTTTTCTTTAATAAAACTATGTGCAGGGTTATGCATTTTGGGGAAAAAAATACATTAACCAATTATTACCTAAATGGTTCATTATTTGAGGTTTGCAACAGGGAAATGGATCTGGGCATCATCATGACCAATAACTTTTCTTTTACTGAACATACCCGGGAAGTAGCAGCTAGGGGAAACAGGATATTAGGATCAATCTTCAAACACATTAAGAGTAGGGACAGACAGGTGATACTGCCACTTTATGGGACTTTGGTTAGACCTCATCTTGAGTATAGCGGGCAGTTTTGGTCATCGTATAAAGTAAAGGATGTAACCATGTTGGAGAGGGTACAGAGAAGAATGACCAAGAAAATACAAAATTGTGCTAGCCTCATTTAAGAGGAGAGACTTGTTGAACCAAAGCTGTTTTCATTAGAATATAGATGTTGCAGGGGTGACCTATGCATGGTATATAGAGCCTTCTGAAATCTTGATCTTTGGGAGTGCCTTGGATTACAGGCAAAACTGACAATCAGGAGCTTGAGAGGTCACAATGTGCAGCTTAGTGGTGAAAACTACAATACCACCAAAACAGGACATTGGCTTAATCAGTGAGTAATCAATCTGTGGAATTCACTATCCCTTAGTGTTGTAAATAGTCCAACCATGGTATCTTTTATAAAAGAGAACTTGATGCACATTTTGGGCACAATACCAGCTTATAAAAGTTGGCAAGTCTAAATGGCTTAATTGTTTTTGACTTGTAATATTCCTATGAATCCTATGAAAGAAGGACATTAATTGTAAGTGATTTGATGACATTGTTGATGAACACACATTTTCTTCTTCTTTTATAGTAATTAAAATGTATATCTTTTTATATAATGATATGGAGGCTGACGCTGCACGCTCCAAGATGGCCAGGTGAAACTGATGCCGAACGCCACTGCGGATGGTCACAAGTTACTCTGAATTTCATTGATTCTGGCTCATTACTTTGAGAGAGAAAGTGGCTTTGAGATGGTAGTGGTAAGACACTGGTGGTAAGAAAGAACAATTTTGCAGTGCTAAGTGTAGTTGGAAGGACATACTGCAAAGTAATTTACTGAGCATTGCTTAGCTTTAGCTATGAAGAAATGGTAACCTTGGTGTTGTTATGCTTCCTGTTAAGTATTTGTTAGCACCGTGAGCCACAGTGAGCGATACTCTCTAAAGTAATTTGGAAGGGTAATTGACCCGTGTTTTGTTGCTTCCCCCCTTTTTTTTTTCTTTTGCTTTAATGGTGGGATTGGAAGACAGTATATTGAACAAGTAGGAAGTAGGAGACTCCACCCCCCAGCATGTCCACATCTATGCAGCGCTACAAAGAGTTTACGGAAGGCAGGTCTTAGAAGATCGCTAAAACACATTCTGCTAGAGTAAAAGCAAAGGAAAGTGTCATTCTTTCACCTGACCTGCAACCACAGCTAAGGGAGCTTCTGCAAGCACTGTCCCCCACTTGTAAGTCCTGTTAAAGGTAAAAATATAAAGGGCAACTTACTTTCTTTCTTTCCTTTCCTTTCCTTTCTAAAAAGAACCTGAATTTTGTGTCAATGCAGGATAGCAAACAAACTGGGTTACAAGTTATATATCCTGTACCTGCATCTAATGAGGAGATGGGGGACGCTCAGAAGAAAGTTTACAAGTCCCTCTTCAAATTTTGAAAGAAGCTGAAATGGCACAAAAGCCACAAATGGCTCAGATGCAAAAAAGAATTGAAGTGCCGGATTTGTTTGATGAACTTAACAGCCCTATAGAAAGTTTAAAGAGACAGGCCCAAAGGAAACAGCTGAGACCCTGGGGGTTTGGGGGGATTCAGCAGATTTAAGGAAGCAAAGTAAATACTAAACTGGCCTTAGTAGAATAATCCTTGGAAGATAATAAATTTAAGACTGAAGTTCTCGATGCAGTATTTACGATGAAGAGAGAAATGTTAGATGCTCTGGGGGACATCAAAGGATCACTTCAGTCTGTAACAGTGGCTTTATCAGATAGGAATTTAAAATTTCAAACATTGACCACCAGGACTGATCATTTAGAAGAAAACGTTTCATCGGTAGAAGACTCTATGCGTTTAGTTCCACAACAAATTTTGCAGTTAGAGAAGTAATTGTAGGCCCTTAGAATGAAAGTAACCAAACAGGAAGATCGTGCTCACAGAGCAAACTTCAGATTGCACAAATTTCCTGAAGGGGTGGAGGGCACAAATAACTCATTGGCCTATTTTGAGAAAATATTAACTCTAGCACTAGATAGAAAGTTCCCTGAAGATAAAGTGGTACTGGATCAAGTGCATCGAGCGGGAACACGGTCTGATAATTCGGACTATCCACATACAGTCTTTGTGAAAACGCTGAGATTTCAAGACTGTGAGGCCATTCTATAGGAGGCCAGAGTTATGAAAGGCTTAAAATTTGAAAATTTACAGTTCAAAGCATATCCAGACCTCTCTATGGTAACGGTGCAAGAACAGAAAAAGTTTAACCCTTTAAAGCAGTTACTTTACAAAAAAGGAATTCATTTTTCAATTCTGTATCCTGCTGAAATATGTTTTGTTTTGAATGGGTGACTTCATACATTCGATATTGTGGACAAAGCTATGGAAGCATTCACATTAGCTTATAAACCTACATAGAGTGTGACTAGAAATAAGGAGGAAAGAAATAAAGTAGGACAGGAGAAGGATGGGGGGTTTAAGAAACATAAGGATGGAGTATACTGGAAAATATATATTGAATACTAAAAGCATGAGCATTTGACAAATAAGTGATGTTGAGATTCCTCAGTAGGTACTTTGGCATCTTGAGATGATAAATTTTTCATCTCATAGGGAAGGGAAGGGGTGGGGGGTGGGCAACAACAGTTTTTTTTAATGAAGTTTAGAGGTTATTTTGGTCTTTTTGTACTTAATGAGTTTGGTCACAACAAAATAAAAAGAACTAAAAAAATGCATAAAAATTGGTCCTAAGAGGTGGGGAGATCCTAGAGAGTTTTTTTTTTTTTGTGTGTTTCTAAGAAGCTATGTGGGATAGTTTTACTATTACCACCTGGAATGTTAAGGGTCCCCAAAATCGCAAAAAAAACAGTCAAGATAATTAAACAAATGGAACAAAAAATATAAATATGTTATTGTTTCAGGAGAGACACTTAACACAAAATGACACTATGTGGCTGGAGAATCAGAGGGGAAGGATCTATGCTTCATCATATGCTAGAAATGCCAGAGGGGTACTTGTGGCATGTAACAGGAAGGGGGTAATGCCAGATATTTTGAGAGTGGAGACAGACCAACAAGGAAGATATGTGATCATTACCATGCAACTATATAATTTGAGATTTACTTCTGCAGTATTATATGCACCAAATCAGAATTCTCCCACTTTTTTTTTTTAATTTTTTTTACATCTGTCCACATTCGATGTTCCATATTTGGTTGGGGGTGATTTTAATTTGGTGTTGCAGGAACAAGATGAAACCTCATGTTTAGATAAAACATGGACATCCTCAAGAATGACTATAAAAAATGTTATATGTCACCTGGGTTTAGTAGATCCTTGGTGGGAGTTTAATAAGGGGGGAGAACTTATTCTTTTTCCCCCCGTTCATCAAATGTATTCATGTATTGATTTTTTTCTAATCTCAAGAACCTTACTTCCAAATATTCAATGTGTACAATATCTCCCTATAAAATTATTTGACCATGCACCATACCTTCTTTCATTAAAAATAAGTCAAACTCAGTTGTTTTTTAGATCCTGGTGAATAAATGACTCATTACTATCAAGAGAGTTTGAAACAAAGGAGATAGTTAATTATACAAAAGAATATTTTCATTTTAATATGAATCAAAATGTTTCAATAATCAATGTATGGGAAGCATATAAAGTTTATATTTGGGGGCTCTGTATAAAGTGGACCAGCTATAATAGAAAGAAAAGCCGAGACCATTCGAAAAAATTGGAGGTAGAAATTCAGAGACTTTCACAAATTCATAGCTGAACATTAGCTCCTCAAATTTATAAACAATTGCTACAAAAGAGAGATAGACTTAATTTGATACTGAATGAACAAGTAGAAAAACAGATATTGAGTGCAAGATAGAACTACTTTTTTTAACACAGATAAACCATTAAGATTAATGGCATGGCAATCCAAACAAACATTGATCAAAAATACAGTAAATAATTTAAAAGATCATATAGCTGTTATTAAGAATCAACCATTGGATATTATAAATGAATGTGAAAAATTTTACAGGGATTTATATAGGTCAGAATTTGGGGGAGACAGGAAACAAATCTCTCTTTTTTCACTCAATTAAGATTCCCAGAATCTCAGAGCATATTAGAAAAATGCTTGACTTACCCATTTCAAAATCTGAAATTAAAACTGTAATTGAGGAATTAGCCATTATTAAAGCCCCCGGGCCAGATGGCCTAGGACGTGAATTTTATAGATTTAATAAGGATCTATTGATTGAGCCCCTGGAAAAATTATTCAATTCATTTACAATAACTCAATTAATACCAGAATCTTTTAGGGAAGCTATTATACAGGTTTTTGTGAAAAAAGAGAAGGATCCATTGAGCTGTGCATCCTATCGGCCAATCTCTCTCTTAAAAACTGACTATAACATTTTTACAAAAATAATAGCAAAACAGCTGGAGAATGTATTACCCCTTTTAGTACATCAGGATCAGAATGGATTTATTAAGAATAGAAGGCTTTCAGGGAACATCAGAAGAACTTTGAATATTATCGATTTAAACCAACATCTAGATGCAGTACTATTGGCCATCAATGCCGAGAAGGCATTTGATAGGATTGAATGGCCCTATATTTTTGAAGTATCAGAGAGGATGGGTCTGGGTGCACAGCTCAGCGGATGGCTGAAATTAATATACAACAAACCTACAGTGGTAATCATGGTTAACAGTGTAACATCAGCCAAAATAAAATTAGAAAGAGGTACAAGACAGGGCTGCCCCCTGTCTCCCCAATTTTTGCATTGATAATTGAACCTCTAGCTATCAAGATTAGAGAAGCAGAACAAATAGTGGGCATAACAATTAATACAAAGGAAGAGAAAATTAGTCTTTATGCAGATGATATACTAATGTATATAACTAAACCACAGGTCTCAGTTCCTAAATTAATACAAATTACAACCAGTTTTGGCTATTTTTCAGGCTATAAAATTAACTGGTCTAAAACATCACTTTTAAAATTGAGAACTGATTATAAATTACCAGGGGGACTGGGGAGTCAATTGAATGATTTGGTAGATAATATAAAATATTTAGGGGTTAATGTTAGTGTGCACTTAACAGATCTATATTCATTAAATTCTGAGAGACTATTGCAACAAATGGAGGGAGATTTTAAAAGATGGAATTCTTTATATCGGACCCTGATAGGTAAAGTTAATTTGATTAAAATGCAGATTCTGCCAAAGGCTTTTTTTCTCTTTCAAGTGCTGGCTATTCCAATCCCACCTGTTTTCTTTGCAAAACTTAAGGCTTTGATAATGAAATTGCTGTGGAAAAATAATTGTGTCAGAATTTTGTGAAAAACCTTAAGACTTCCCAAAAATAAAAAGGGGGCAGGTGCTACCGGATTTCCATTTGTATTATATAGCAGCTCAACTGGTACAAGTTTGGAACTGGATCCCCAGGGATACACCATTAATATCTCCAAGTCAGATAGAAACAGGGGCTCAGCCTTATGTCTCACTTATGAATTTACTATATTCAGATATATCTCCAAAAAAATTAAAAGCCCCTATGACAACTAAACAACGTATCAATGTTGCATTTTGGCTCAGAATAAGGAGATTTTGGAATTTACACCACTTTACAAAAATTAAAATTTGTTGCCCTCATTGGGAACCCATTATTCTAAGAAATGGAATGAGGCAGCTATAACTCCAATAGGAGATGTTTGTTTAGGTAATACACTTCAAACATTTAAGTTAATTTCTTAAAAATATGGTTTGTTGCCAAATCAGATCATTTTCTATAATCAAGTGAATTCATATATGAATCAAAATAGAGGAATAATTAAATTGGCAGAACCTCCTAGTCTGATTAGAGACTTTATACAAAATCAAACAGGGGAAAAAATAATTTCATCAACATATTTGGCTCTATTGGAGGGTATAGAACATAGTATAGATAAGGTAAGAAGAAAATGGGAGCAGGATCTGGGGATAAAAATCTCAGCAGATATGCGGCAAGATATTATTAAGGCATACATAGAAAATGTTCCTTTGGTTAAACTTCAGCAAATACAGATGAATACCACACATCGAATTTATTTTACTCCTAAAAAATTATATTTAATTAACCCAAATCTAACTGATAAATGTCCCAGATGTACAAATACAACAGGCGCTCTCATCCATTTGATTGGTTCCTGACCCTCACTCTCAAATTTCTGGCATAATATAGAACTTTTTACCCAGAGGGTAATGAAGAAAAAAATAGTTTTTTTATAAATGTTGAAGCTTTTGGCTTGGACACCAGAAAAATCTGTTTTGGACACAGATAATATTAAACTGTCAACGATCGTTCTTATAGTTGCCAAAAAGTATATACTGTTAAAATGGAGGGACCCTGACCCACCGGTGTTTAAACAATGGTTAAATATAGTGACAGATATATCTAAGTTAGAACAAATCTGGTATATTAAGAATGGTTCGAAGAATCCGTTTTTAGAAATGTGGAGCCTATTCCAGGTGGAATTGAGTATTTAAATATACTGCTTAATATAGGATAGGTAGTTTTTGAAATAAATAGTAGGATCTCCCCCCTCTTCCCTTGAAATTTGATGGAGAAGTGAATGAATGGACCCTTTCTGAAAATCCTCCATTAGGAAAAGATAAATTGGGACCTCAACACTTACCTGAAAAGGGAAAAATATATATATATAATTGTATGGAGAATGTGTTTCAGCAATAGACAACTGTAAAATAATTAAACACCAGGGACCCAATATTCAAAACTTTGCCTGGTGGGCAAAGAGACTGCTTGCGCTTTGCATGCCATTTGTGTGCTTTTGCTATATTCAAAAGTCTGATTAGTGTGGGCAAAATGGAATAGCGCACATGCAAACAGATACTGTATGCTCCGGGCAAAGAGGGTGTGTGGAGATGAATACAGGTGTAATGCTACATTCAGTGCATTAGCGCCACTCAAAGTGTGCTTGCACATCAACTTTGCATGGCACAAATACCACCTACAAAAAGGCCGACTTACTGCAGGCAAACCCTAGAGGTGTGCAGTGACACTGCAGCCAAAGCAGAAATGGCTGTATTCAACACTCACATGCTGTTCCTAATGGAACAGGCCATGGAGAAGGAGGAGAGGGCAGAAGGCCACCCTGGGCCACACTGTAGGCCATGCAGGCAATATGCTGTGCACAGATGGTACCGGCCACTAGTCATCTTTGAGACTCTCATTGAGAACCATCTGGTGAGCTGGTACCATTTCAATAGGGCCATATTGTTGATGGGGGACCTGAATATGCCAGATGCCAGATGTTAACTGGAGCACCTTTGCTGTAGCCACATCCAAAGGCAGGGTTATTTTCGATGCCCTACAAGGGGCATGCCTCAGACAGCTAGTGGTGGAACCCACTCAGGAGGTAGCAATCTTAGACCTGGTACTGTCAAATGGGGATGGAGAAAGGATCTCAGATTTAGAAGTGGGTAGCCATCTGGAAACAAGTGACCACCAAACAGTGTGGTTCACGATAAACACAGCCATAGAGGCACAACATATAAAAGCAAGAGTATTGGACTTTAGGAGGGCTGACTTTGGGAAAATGGGAGAGTGCCTCAGAAAAGCACTAGCAAACAGGAAAGAAGGAGGGGTGGAGGAACAATGGGGAAAAATCAAAACAGCCATCACAGAGGCAACAAGCCTTTCTCTGAAGCAAATCAACAAAGCAAAACGAAGGAAAAAAACATTATGGTTCTCAAAAGAGGTGGTGGGGAAGGTTAAGGAGAAAAAGGTAGCATTCAGGAAGTATAAGGAAACACAGAAAGAGCAGGACAGAAAACTGTACCAGTTAAAGCAGAAGGAAGTGGGGAAGGCAGTCAGAATAGCAAAGACCCAAACTGAGGAAAAGATAGCCAACTCAGTAAAGAAGGATGATAAAACCTTTTATAGGTACATTAGGAGTGAAGAAAGACCAAAGGAGGATAGTGAGGCTTAATAAAGGGAAGGGAGGTGGGCAGAGGAGGACATTGAAAAAGCAGGGATACTGAATGAACACTTCTGCTCAGTATTCACATAAGAAGAGGAGGGGAGGTACCTAAATCAAAGAATAGAAGCACTCTGGATAGGGAGGCTGATACCAGTCCATTCATAGAAGAAAGGGTTCTGAAAGAACTCTTAAAACTGAAGGTGAAAAAGCAATGGTACCTGATGGGATTCACCCAAGAATTCTAAAAGAACTAAAGGTAGAACTAGTGACACCACTGACTACCCTTTTTAACAAATTATGGGAGGATGGTGTGATACCTGAGGACTGGATGAGGGTGGATGTGATTCACCTTCACAAAAGTGGGAGCAAGACAGAGACAGGAAACTACAGACCTGTTTGTTTGACCTCAGAGGTAGGGAAAGCACTTCTGAAAGAAAGAATTGTTGAATTCCTAGAGACTAGTGGGGCACAGGACCCAAGGCAGCATGGATTCACAGCAAGAAGGTTGTGTAAGTTGAATCCAATATTTTTTATTTATTTTATTTCAATCTAGGATTAGAAAATACTTTTGAACACTGTGGAGCTCATTTACAAAGGTTCCACATCAATAATGGGCAGGAGGTTACAAAACAGACAAGAGTATAAAGCACAATAACATGTACAGACAATATCAAATACAGCGAACAGTAGAACAGCACAATAGCTAGTAAACATAGGTGATTGCAATTAGATACATAGTTGGCATTCTAGGACTTTTTAGGTGAAAACGTGGGCAGGTAATCCCATTTGGAAATCAGGAAGGGTGAGTCAGGGGATGAAGAGTAGCAGCAGGACAAGGGGGGGAGGGATGCAGCCGGGCGGTATTGTCAAGCATGTTGAGTGAGGCAGGAAGGGGTAGAATGGGTGGGAACGGGGCAAGCACAGAAAGAGAAGGTGATAGGAGGGAGGTGATGGTGAGGTGTGGGGGGAGGGAGGGAAGAGGGAAGGGAAGGAAGAAAGATGTGGAAAAGAGTTAGTCAGGAGTCATAGTGGGCGAGTTAGTGGGACAGAGTAGGAGGGTCAGGACATGACAGGTGTTGGGGGGTGAGAGAGGCAATTGAGCAGGGGAGGAAGGATGCAGCCAGGGGCCTTGTCGAGGAGGCTGGGAAATGTAGGTTGCCAGATGAGGTGCAAGTCACATGACTAATTAAAGCAGGTACACTCACTTTCCTTCGAGATGTGCAGATGCAGGAGACACTTGAACTGGGCAAGTTGAGGTATGCTAGTCAGTTCACAGCTCAGGCCATTCATCCAGTTAGGGAACTCTGTAAGGGAAGGATCATTGGCATTGGGTGGTCCGAACCCTAGGAACGTGAAAGAGTTCAGAGACAGAGGACCGGGCATGATGCAACTTTTGAGGCTTTGATAGAAGACTGGTGATGCCCATTGGAAGGGTTCCAAGCAACACTTGCTTGGCAAGTATACATGAGTGGTACTTGATGTGGTCTTGTAGTTTGAGCCACCCAGTTAGGGCGAATAGATTACAAGCATGGAGGAGGTAGCCGGCACCAGTGATAAGTCTACCGGCTTTCTTTAGGGCAGTATTTAGTCTTTTGAGAGATGTAGCTGTGGCAGCTCCATATATAACCAAGCCGTAGTCAATAACAGATAGTACCGAGCTGTGGATTGCAAGTTTCAGTGCTTCTGGAGTCAGACTTCGTCTGTGTCTGTAGAGCAGTCCTAGTTTAGCATTTACGTTCTTAGCAACAATATCAATGTGTGGCTCGTAGGTAAGGTGGTAGTCCAGGGTTACTCCAAGGTATTTGAAGTGCTGGATTTGTTCAATGGTGGCTCCTTGGTTATTTTAAACTGTGAGGGCATGTGACTTGTGTTGATGGCGGGAGGATGAGAACAACATAAGTTTTGTTTTTTTTTGTAGTTTAGAACTAGCTTGTGGGATTGGAGCAATTTTTCAACTTCAAGGAACCCATGTTGTAAGTTGTCTTCAAGCACGGTGGGATCCGGGTGACTTGCAAAGATGACAGCATCATCTGTGTAAAGGAGGGTCCTTAAATGACAGGCCTTTGGTAGGTTGTTTATGAAGATACTAAACAGAAGGGGTCCCAGGATGGACCCCTTGGGGTATGCCTGATCTGATAGAGTGCAGTTCCGAGATGGAATTTAAAATCTTCACCCTCTGTGACCTGTTGGCAAGGTAGCTGCTGAACCATTTTAGTGCACTAGGTGAGAGACCAGTCTTTGTGAGTTGGTCAAGGAGGAGTTTGTGATTCACGGTGTCAATGGCCTTAGTAAGGTCTATGAACACCGCTCCTTCCAGACTGCTATTGTCAATGGACTGTTGGATGAAGCAAGTGAATTCTAGCAGAGGTGTAGTCGTGCTATGCTTTTTCCTTAAGTCATGCTGCTGTGTGCATTGCAGGGAGTACTTATCAAGATAGTCCACAAGCTGGTTGGTTACTATGCATTCCAGAACCTTTGACAGTGGAGAGAGGATGGATATTGGTCTGTAGTTGCTAGGTTCCATGCGATCACCTGATTTGTGTATTGGCATGATCAGTGCAGATTTCCAGACTTCTGGAAACTGGGACAGAGTGAGGAATAGGTTGAGTATTTTAGTTATAGGCAGGAGAACCTCTTCTAGGGTAAGTGCAATAAGTCTGAGGTCCAGCAAGTCCCCTCTGTCTGGTTTTACCCAATACTTTGGATAGCAGTTTCCTGACCTGGGTGGCAGAGACCTGTTTGAAGTGGAACAGAGGGTGATCAGGGCAACTGATTGGGGAGCATCTTCAAAGAAGTCTTTGGGGAGGACCTCTGATAGATTAGTGAAGGCAGTATTAAAAGTGTGTGCAATTGAGAGAGGGTCGATAATAGGATTGCCTTCTAGATTTAACGTAGTCGGAGAGACCTTCTGAACTTTGCACATGACTTCTTTTATGTTCACCCAAAATTTCCTGCTGTCACCCCAGGAGTTTGACAGAAGCTCTTTATGGTGGTTTTGTTTTGCATGATGAACCATCCTTGTACAGAAATTTCTGGCCGCTTTGTACGCCTGAGAGTCATGCTGCCTCCCTGTTGGCTTGGCAATGAGCCAGAGATGGTCACGTTGTTTCATTTTGGTAATGAGTTCTGGTGAGATCCAGGAGTTAATAGTTCCATGGACCTTCATCTTTCTAAATGGAGCATGGGTGTCGCAGGCCATATTGAAAACCTTGATGAAGTGATCAAGAGCAACATTGATGTCACTGACAGAGTCCAGGAGGGACCAATCATGGGACTGGAGTTGGCGCTTTAGTCTATCAAGATTCTCATGCTTTAACATTCAGTTAGATAGTTAGGGTTGGGGGAAGCAGAATTTATTTGACCAGCTACACATGATAGGGGAGTGGTCACTGATGGAGTCAGGGTGAACTCTCACATTAGAGATGCGATCAGGGCGACTTGATATGATCCAGTCAATGGTGGTGCTAGTACCTGTTTTGTAGTTTATCCTGGTGGGTGAGCTGATGAGTTGAGTGAGGTGTAGGGATGCTAAGGAGTCCTTTATAGCTCCATTTGCTGATGACAGCCAGTTTATATTAAAGTCCCCCATTATTACTGTCTCAGCAAGGTGCTTTTCCTCCCAAGGATGGTCCAGAATACTGTATAGGCTGGGGGTTGGGTCCTTAGGTGGTATATAGATTTCTTTGACTGAGTGACCAAAGTAGTAGACCAGGGAGGGGCTGTGGACATGGCCTACCTAGACTTTAGCAAGGCATTTGACACAGTCCCAAACAAAAGATTACTATACAAGTTAGCTAGCCTTGGAGTGGGTCCCGAAGTGGTAGCCTGGGTAAAAATCAGCTGGACAACAGGACGCAGAGGGTAATAGTAAACGGAGTTCACTCTGAAGAAAGGAGGGTTGCTAGTGGGGTACCACAGGGTTCACTACTGGGACCGGTCCCTTAATGTCTTTATAAGCAACATTGCAGAGGGACTGGAAGGAAAAGTATGTCTCTTTGCAGATGACACAAAGATTTGCAACAGGGTCGATACAGAAGGTGGGGTGGAAAGAATGCAAAGGGATTTGACAAGGTTGGAGGAATGGTCAAATGTATGGCAGCTTAGATTCAATGCAAAGAAGTGCAAAGTAATGCACCTGGGAAACAAAAACCCAGGAGAAGAGTACACAATGGGGGGTGAGATACTAACAACAATAAAAATGGAAAGGGACCTGGGGGTAGTCATATCAGATGACCTTAAAGTGGGCAAGCAATGTGAGAAGGCAGTAAGGAGGGCTGGCGGGATACTGGGATGCATAGGAAGAGGCATCACCAGTAGAAAACAGGAAGTTGTTATCCCTCTGTACAGGCAGTTGGTGAGACCCCATCTGGAGTACTGCATGCAGTTCTGGAGACCCCAGCAAGGACATAGACAGAATGGAGGCTGTCCAGAGGAGGGCAACCAAAATGGTGCAGGGTCTGCACCAGAAGACATATACGAAGAGAGATTAAAGGAGCTTAATATGTATACTCTCCAGGACAGGAGGAAGAGGGAGGACATGATAGAAACTTTCAAGTACCTCAAGGGAATCAACAAAGTCCAAGAGGGTGGCATCTTTCAGAAAAAGAGATGTACAAGAACAAGGGGGCACAATTTGAAGGTAAGGGGAGACAGCTCACAGGTAATGTGAGGAAATATTTTTTCATGGAGAGGGTTGTGGATACATGGAACAGCCTTCCTGAGGAGGTCAAAAACAGTGGGGGAATTCAAGAATGCATGGGACAGACATAAGGCAATTCTAGTGGGGGATAGGAGGAAGTCGGCTGTTGGTTAACTAGGATCTGCAGCTTATCCATTAGGTAGGGAAATGGGCAGAATAGGTGGGCCAAGCAGTCCTTATCTGCCTTCAAATTCTATGTTTCTATGTTTCTAAGCTATGGCAGCTGTTGGAGCACCTCCATGAGCAGCTGCACAGTGACATCCAGCATAGCAATGCCATGACAGTCGAGCAGAAGGTGATGGCTGTGATGTGCTTCTAGCAACTGGGTCATTTCAGACACCAGTGGGGGACACCATAGGTGTGTCGCAGTTCGCCACATCATGCCTGCTGGCTCAATGTCTAGATGCCCTGCTGCCACATGCTGGCAAGTTCTTTGTATTCCCCAGCACAGCAGCAGAGCACATAGAAACCATGCAGCAGTCCTAGCACCTGTATTTTCACCTTCTGCATGCAGCACTTCAGTTCTGTGCCAGTTCCAGGCAAGAAGATCATTTTATTAACTGCTTAAGTACTTTTTAAATGCTGTTTCATTCATCTGCAGTATAAACATTTACAACGGGGAACTGCAAGCTGCTTTAGGAGAACGGGCCGATGTGCTGACATCATCCTAGAGGCGGGGCAGTAATGGGTTAAAAGTCCATGCTGCTCGCTACAGCTGAAAGCCTGTATTTTCACCTTCTGCTTGCAGTACTTGAGATCTGTGCCAGTTCCAGGCAAAAAGATTGTTTTATTTAACTGCCTAAGTACTTTTTAAATACTGTTTCATTCATCTGCGGTATACACATTTACAACGGAGAACTGCAAGCTCCTTTAGGAGAACAGGAAGCTGTGCTGACATCATCCTAGAGGCGGGGCAGTACTGGGTTAAAAGCTCATACTGCTCACTATAGCATGAGTGTAGCACAGGTGTGAGTGGCACCCAGCAAAAAAAGGACTGAAAATTTGCAGTTTCCTGTGTTTTACTTGTGTAGTATTAAGGAACTGTTTGATTAATAAATTAGGTGGGAGTATATGGTTGGGTTAGAGTAGTACTTAGTAATTGGACACCATTAGAGTGTTCTCTTACACTGTATGACGTGTTTTAGCAATATATTATTGATCAGGCCATAGTGAAGTTTAGGATTACATATATTTAGGCATTATTTATTAAACTTGATTGTTTTGTTTTCTTTTTCAAAATGTATTGTTTTGGTATGTGGAGATTTTTTATCCTGGGTTTCTTTCTGATGGCACTTGCTACATGTGTAATCAGGACTGAGAAATAGGAGAAGAATGAAGTAAACTGGTTTCTCTCATTTTCCCCTGTGAGAAAATCCTTAGTAATAAAAAGCAGGAGAAATATTTTTTCATAGAAACATAGAAGTTAACGGCAGATAAGGACCGCAAGGCCCATCCAGTCTGCCCATTTCTTTTTTTACCTTATAAATGTGCCATCGGCCTTTGCTCTGTCAATGGCCTATCTATTCATACTCATCTGTATTGCTCCCTTATGCCTATCCCATGCCTGTTTGAAGCCCTGCATTGTATTCATATCCACCACTTCCTGAGGTAGGCCGTTCCATGCATCCACCACCCTTTCTGTGAAAAAGAACTTCCTCACATTACCCCTTAATCAGCCTCCCTCTAATCTCAAGCTGTGTCCTCTTGTCCTGCTATTTTTCTTATATTGAAACATGTTAGACTCTTTCACCTTGTTAATGCCCTTAAGGTGTTTGAATGTTTCGATCATATCACCTCTCTCCCTCCTTTGCTCTAGGGTATACATATTGAGCTTCATTAATCTGTCCTCATATGTTTTCTGATGCAGTCCCTGCAGCATTTTGGTTGCCCTTCTCTGGACTGCCTCAATTTGGTTAATGTCCTTGTGAAGGTGTGGCCTCTAGTACTGCATGCAGTACTCGAGGTGGGGCATAACCAGTGTCTTGTAAAGAGGGATTATTACCTCCCTCTTATGACGTGTGATACCCCTACTAATACACCCTAACATCCCCCTAGCCTTACCTACTGCTTCAGTGGTCTGCTTGGATGATCTCAGGTCATCAGTGATGATGATACCAAGTCTCTTTCTTCCCTTGTGACTGCCAGCAACTCCTCCCAGCCTAGGTGGCTTCAAGGGTCTCTTCCCTATGTGCATGATCTTGCACTTCTTTGCATAAACCCCAGTTGCCACTCTTCCAACCATTTTGCTAGTTTATCCAGATCTCTTCTCATTCTGCCCACCCAATCTGGATCATCTACTCTGTTGCAGATCTTGGTGTCATCTGCAAACAATCAAACCTTACCCTCCAGTCCATCTGCAATGTCACTGATGAAGATATTGAAGAGGACTGGCCCTAGGACTGATCCCTGAGGTACCCCACTTGTGACTTGCATCTCTTCTGACTGTATACCATTTACCACCACTCTCTGTTTTCTGTCCATCAACCAGTTTACCACCCAGTTGACCAACTTCTGACCCACCCGGAGCCTACCCAGCTTATTAATCAATCTTCTATGTGGAACAGTATCGAAAGCTTTGCTGAAGTCAAGGTAGGCGACATCAACTGCTCCCCCCTTGGTCCACCACTTTGGTTACCCAGTCAAAGAAATCTACAAAATTAGTTTGACAGGACCTTCCTTTTGTATATTTCCAACTGGAATAAATATAACATTGGGGTGGACTTTGAGTAACTTCCCCATTTATTTTTCAGAAACAGATAACTGATATTGAAGGGGCATGTTGTTTGATGCTAATTTTGGAAGGAGACATTGAATTAAACCTTGGCCTCAAGTTTTTAACCAGCCTAAAAGTCCTTCACGACAAAGCCAGTAGTATCTGTACTAAAACTGACATATTGACAACTATGATCTGTGAACATGATCTCTGTATACTGAGTTTAAGCGAAACATGGTTGGCTAAAAAACATTGTGATAGGAACTTAGTATACATGTTATATAGATCTGATAGGACTATGAGGGAAGGGGAGGTAATGATGTATCTGAAAAATAAACCTGGGCATTCTGAAATTTTGTTGTGTGGTAGTGATGGAGGTATTGAGTTTTTGGCTGTTCTTTTGGACCACTTGAATTTGGTTGTAGCCACTGCGTATTCTCCCCTAAAGATAGGTTTAAAAGACTTAGAAAGAGTAATAAGCAGGATAGTTGATAGTGCAGAAAGTAAAGCCATTATTTTAATGGGAGATTTAAACTCTGACTGGCCTAATTCACAGGGTAGATTACTGAAAGAAATTACGACTCCCTTAGGATTAAAGCAATTTATAAAATCCCCAACTGGATATACTGGAAATTCTTCTGCTAGGTCAATTCTTGACTTAATTTTTGTGTCCACTGAAATCCAGATTGAAGCCTCATGTACTTTATTACCTTATCTAGGTGACCATAACTCTGTTTGGATTACTTTTATCTGGATCCCAGTTTCCAGTTGGATCTGCTTCATTCAATCAAAATTGGATTAGAGACTTTCGTAAGTTCTCGGAAATTGATTTTGTGGATAGTATTTCCAAGGAAAACTGGAACAGGTGCTAACTGATACTTGATATTGAGCTGGCCATAGATTATTTTTTGGATACCTTTGGTAAAACTTGTGACAAACATGCTCCAAGGGTTAAACAAAGGATTAAACAGACTAAGGTACCCTGGATAAATGATAAGTTACTAAAGCAAATCAGGATTAAAAATAGAATCTGGAAGAAGTAGTAATAAAAACCTTTATTTTTCAACAGGATTTGATGACACAAATACACCACTAGGACCTAAGTCCCATTTTCAAGGTGCTCCTGAATTTATGTAATTTCTCAGTGCATAAGTTACTTAAAACATATGATACACAAATATTCCTATGAAGAATTAATACAAATACTTAATAACATATGCCCTAGGGTATAATGTAAAAACAGGGAAAAATATTACTATTTTCTATCATGGATGTTTCTATGGCAATAGTTCTCAGACTTTGTCACAGTGAGCCTCCCCAAATTCATGGAAAAGATTTTGAGCCTCCCCCAAAAACTGAAATAACCTTGGGCCTCCCCAAAGAAAAATAACGTACTGTACTTTGCGCAGTACACCAAGAATAAATTGAAACCCCTTTGAGTACTGGGCTCACATTCAGTTATTTGTCTTATACTGACTTGGAACTTTTGAAAAAGAGCTTCTGTGCTCAAAGGTGTTATCTGAATAAAGAAATAAAATAAACAAATATTATTATTCCGCTTATTGTACCCCGACAGGCCAACCTACTAGCTCTGCTATTTTCATTCTTGAACCATTGTTACCCCTGTTTGCAGTACCTTCATGGGTCACACTACTTCCTCTGTTTCCTCTCTATATGAAATAACCTTCCTACATACTTTGCCTCTCCCTCTGCTTCTCTACTCCTAAGCAACATCTCGGGGATTACTTTGCTCCTTCCTGCTATTGCTCTTAGCACTTCTATGCTCAACCCTTATATTTGGACTGTTCTGCCATCAGTTTACAAATTGATCAATTACCACCATTCATTATTAATTGATTGTTCATATGTATTTGCACTATTGCTCATTGTATATTTCTTGATTGTTTTGCAGTTACCTTCTGAAATTTATTCACTCCCTACCCTTCCCCGGGTACACCTGAAATGAGCCTTGGCTCATTTACCATCCCTTGTCACCTATTAGTAAATAAATACATAAAAGTTCACCTATTATTATCCGCTTTCAGTTTGCTTCATCTCTTCACACAAAATATATAAAACCCAAAATTTAAATACAGTACTTTTTCAGACTTGCTTGAGCCTCCCCTAGAACAGGTTGGGGCCTCCCCAGGGAGGCTGGCCTCACCATTTGAGAACCCCTGTTCTATGGCATTTCTAATAATACACTTATTTCATTCGTTTATTGATTTTAATCAAAACATGTGCATCTCTTTGTTAATTCCTGTTTAAGAGCTGTATTAAATGTTTTTTTACTGTCATTTATATTTTTCACTTGCATGTTATATTCATTCCAAACTTTTGCAAGAAGACAATTAAAACAAAAAGAAGTGGACTGGGTTTCATATAAAATAAAGAGGAATGCTTGTAAAAAGCAGATAAAAAAATGCAAAAAACAGGTACTATAGAAACAAATTTGACTGTAATAAGGATTTAAAAAAATCTGGGGTACAATAAAACAACCAATTAACCCCGGGGTAATTCATCCCAGTCAAACTTGCAGCTAAGAAAAGGGTCTACCTTAATAGAAAATCCAGTGGCTATTTCAAATTTGTTAAATGATTACTTAATCGATTTGCCCCAACATGATGCCTCTACTATTTATTGTAATAAGGAAAATTTGGACGTTTCTGAGCTAGTTCCTCTAATCCATCCACCTTTTAGTTCAAATATCTAACTATCTCTGAAGTAAAAAAGACTCTTCTTAATATAAACATTTAAAAAGCAGCTGGATCTGATGGCATAGAGGGCAGATACCTAAAACTTGCAGCTAATTATATTGCCCCTTCAGTGTCTTACACACTAAATTGGAGCCTGCTGTTGGGCCACTTCCCTTCAAATTGGAAAGTCAGTAAGGTTAAACTTATTTTCAAGGGTGGAGACCCAACCTAGGTATATAATTACAGACCTGTAGCACTGCTCTCAATACCATCTAAATGTTTTGAGAAATTAGTTCATTCTCAAATGACTGATTATTTAACCAAATACAGGCTTTTGAACCCTCATCAGTCTGGTTTTTGAAAGGGGTTTTCTACTTCCACTGCCCTGCTTGAGTTCAGTGACCTATTATATAGGTCGCTTAACTCCAGCATGGAGACAGCTGTCATCTATGTGGATCTATTAAAAGCCTTCTACCTGGTGGACCACCCCCTGTTGGGTATGCAGCTACAGAGTATGGGGTTTATAGATGGTCCCCAGAAATGGTTGAGATCATATTTGGGAGGTCTCTCCCAGAATGTTGTAATTAATGGAGTAACATCTAGGACAAGGACGGTGATTGGGGTGTTCCACAGGGGTCCATTCTGGGACCCCTATTATTCCTTATTTTTAATAATAATCTGCTAAATGTGGCAACACGAACAGCCATTAGGTTGTATGCCAACGATACTGCTATAGTTGCCTCAGGTTGGAACCTGGGGGAACTTCAGTCAAATTTGCGGTTTGATTTTTCCAACACGGAGGGGTGGTTCACAGGTCAAAATTGCTGATGAATAAAAAAAAGACTAGACTGATGCACTTTTCACTAAAAAAAGGTGTGTGGGAGGTATAAGGGGTGTAAACAAACTTAAGATCCAAACTCAGAATTTCACTGATCTTGAAATGGTAGATAATTATTGTTACTTAGGGGTTTATTTTGATTTTGATTTGTCTTTTGCAACTCATATAACAAACATTATAGGGAAAGTAAATAAAAAGTTGGGTGTGCTAAAAAGAACAACAGGGTTCCTGAAATTAACAGATAGAAAGAAGATTGTTGAACAGATTATTTTACCAACTTTGAATTATGGCTATTTGGTCTACAGAACTGCCAACAAATCACTTTTGGCACGTCTGGATAAAACTTATTACAGGATTGACAGATATGTACTTAAATGTCACTTCCTTACCCGTCATTGCCTGCTATTAAGTAGGTTAGGTTGGTTGTTGCTTGACTTAGGATATAAGAGAACCCTGTTGCTCTTAATCCATAAACTTAGGCTTTCTGAACATCTTATTTCAAGTCATCTTTTCCATATGGAGGGCCAAACAGGAGGGTACTGAATAAATCAGTCCACTTGAACAAAATAACATTAGGAAAACTATATAACAGGTTTGGTGATAGGACTTTAAACTCATAGGCTGCGGCAGTTTGGAATCAGTTACATTCTACAATACAGGAGATAGTGGATCACCCAAAATTTCTCCAGGCTATTGGGAGTTTAGTTATTTTTAAATGTGATTGTTATATTTAATTTGTGGTTTGTTGTTTTACTTAATGTTTCATTGTATTTGTTTTGGATTTTGTATATTTGTATTCTGTATTTTTATTAATTATGTAACTCAAGACTTCACATACAAGACTGTCTTGTAAACAGGACCCGGGTCCTAATGACATGTTCTTCCTGTTTAAAAATAAAAGTTTTACTACTACTGCTACTATTGGGATATGCATCTACCTTCAGTACTCAGTGTCATAGACTGCACCCATGGTGCCATCCAGGCACACACTGGTGGTGGGATGGATGCCCATCTCAGTAGGAAGTGATACCACTCCCTCAATTGCCAGGAGGTGTGTGATGCAATGGGGTGCATCTCCAATATTCTGGCATGATATTCTGGCAGTGCACCCAATGCCTTTATATGGCACAATTCGAGACAATGATAGGCATTTGAAGGTGGCTAAATACCCAGTGGATCCTTTGTTGGTGGGTACATGCCACATGCCCCTGGTTGAATGATGGAATGTCCAGGTTGTGCCCAGGGGTTCGGAGACTGCCCGTGGATGACTGTGTTCTTGGTGTGCTGCCTGAGCCTGACCTGTCGCTCCATGGGGTCAGTGTATGTCATTGGGTTGCCACCACTCATGTTTTATGGCTGACTGCAACTCTACAGCAGACTGCAGAAGCTGACAAGAGTCAAATGGAGCCTGCCTCTGGGGTACACTGTCCTGTGGGACTGTACGGGCCATTTGGCATGGGCACTGAGTAGGGAGTGAATGCACCATGTCCAGGGTGGGTGGTGGAGGTGGCAGAACCTTGATAGATGTGGTGGCATGCACAGGGCAGATGTGGGTGGCAGAGTATCCTGATGGCTGCCCATGTCCACCCATTGTGCAGGGTGTGCGGCATAGGAGGTGGAGGATGTGGAGTCCACCTCAGTGGTGGTGGAGATGGTGGATGTCCCCTGGGACATTGCTTTCCCCAGCAACGCAGTCCCACTCCCAGAGGTCTGGCAGTCAGCAGGTGCATCTGTACAGTAGGGCACCACTGGTTGGATGGGGGGGGGTTAGGGTTGGTGAGAACCCCCCAGGGAAGCTATAGTCTCCAGATATTGATGTGTTGGCACATATGTGTCCTCATTGCTGTCCTCCATTTCCTTCACAAACAAGTCCAGTGGGTTCTCCTTTTCCTCCTCCACTGGCATCATGCCTGGGTGCTGCACCTTGATGGATGGCCACCCCCTCCTCCTCCTCCTCCCCCCTGGATGATGTATCCTGCACTCTAGAGACAGGAGTGCACTACCAGTGTGTCACTCAGCGGGCCAGTCTCTGTCGCCAATGGTCATCGTGCAACTGGTGACTAAAGTGCAAACAACACCGCATTAATCCTGGTCACACAACTACCCTTAAATGCTGGATCTTGCATGCATAACAAGGCAAGGCAAAATCTATTTGCATGGTGCGCATTCTCAGAGGCTCTGGGCACCTCACACACATCGTAGGGAGTAAAAAACATTCAGGAATACATTTTAAAACAGTAAAAAACAAATGGAAAAATAAAATAAAAACGTCAGCAATCATTATATATATCAGATTCAGTAATCATAAACTTATATCAGGGAAGGCTATAGCAACAAGATGGGACTTTAGGTGGCTCTTAAAAACCTCAACTGAAGGGGCCTCCCTGATGACAGCAGGAAGCGAATGCCACAGGATGGGGCTGGCGACACCAAATGTCCGGTCACCGGTGGTTTTTAACCTCATCCTGGGAATCACCAGGAGGCTCCTAGAGGAAAAACAGAGGACATAGACTGGGACGGCAGGTGTTAGGAGATCAGACAGGTAGCCAGGACTGAGTTCAAGTAGGGCCTTAAATGTGAGCAAGCTCATCCTTTATCCCTCCACCTGACCAGCAGCCAATGCAGTTCACGCAGCACCTAGGTCACATGGCAGAACCTTGAGAGGTTGTCAGCAACCTGGTAGTTGCGTTATGCACTAGCTGCAGCTGGTGGAGGGTACCTCCAGAGACCCCAAAGTAGATTGTTGCAGTAATCAAGCCTGAACATCATGAAGGCATGCATCAAGGTAGGGAGATCTTCAGGCAGAACTAGGTGCTTGATCCTGGCAATATTCCACAACTGGTAAAAACCACTTTGGATGACTGATGACACCTGAGATTCAAATGTCAAACAGTTATCCAGGAACACACTAAGATCTCCCACCCTAGAGGAAGCCATCAATGGTGTGAACCCCAGGAAAAGACCTGTTGCCACACCGGAGGCATTCCTATCACGCCTTTGACACAATTCCACTACCAGTACCTCCGTCTTATCGGGATTCAGTCTCAACCAGCTGGAGGACATCCAATCTTTGATCCTGGCCAAGCATCTGTTCAGCACTTCCACAGCGTTGGATGTTCCAGGGGCAAAGGACAAGTACAATTGGGTATCATCGACATAGCAATGAAAGCCCACATTGTACTTCCTAATGAGCTCACCTAGGGGCAGCATATATGCTGCAAACAACATCAGTGACAAGATCGATCCCTGAGGCACTCCGCATGACAGGAGCTTCAGGGGGGAGAAATTCCCCATCACTACCCATTGCTTCCTGTCAACAAGATAGGACTCAAACCAGCAGATGACAGTGCCAACAACAGTACCCACTAACAATGTATCCTACACTCGCTATACACGTGCACACCACCACCACCCACAGTGAATACCAAAACCTCACACACAGTGACACAGAGCACACGTAGTTGCATGCACCAGCACATGTGGCAATCACCATGACACATCTGACAAACACCCTATGTACATGGGCAAATACCAGGGTATCTGTGTGCAGAAAAATACCCATCAGCTCATCTGTGTCAGATGCTGCTGTGCTAGACACCCAGTAAACACAGCAGAAGCGCATGTCACAGAGCACACTGGGCCGAAGAAAGAACACAACATGAGTGCTATAGCAATAGCTACAGTGTGCCCCAACACCTGTGGGATCTACACATGTACCCATGCACACAAGGATGTGCCCCAGCTGCGTACTTACATGCCTGTGAGGACACAACCTGGGACTCAAACCAACCCTCAGGGACCCCTGCCACCTCCACCAGCCAGAGCGTGGAAGCCACCATCTCCTCTGCAGGGTCAAAAGTGGTCTTGCAAGCACTGATGGCCAGTGTCCACCACTGGTTGCATGTTGTGCAAGGCAATGTGCACCCATATTTTCTATGACATGGCACTGGAGGTTTCTGAAGCGCTTGTGCACCGTGTTCAATGGTCAATCCTGGGCACTGAAGGCATTGACTGCTGCAGTGATCTCCTTCCATGCTTGCCTGACAGCAGCATCTGTGGCATGGCTTCATCTCAGTAGGGACTCCCTGGCTTTGTATGCCTCAGCCAGGTCTTTAAGCTCCTCACAGGAGAATTTATGTGCCCAATGTCTCTTGCCTCAACCAAACGCATGTGAGGCACCTATTGGAGAAATTTGAGACAGTGGTCAGTGCCTGGTGTGTGAGCAGGATGTGTGTGTGTGTGTGTGTGTGTGTGTGTGTATGTGCATGCTTCCCCAATCTGAACCATTACAGCATTGCTGTGTACCATGTACTGTACCTGTGTTGATGGGGTCCAACAATGCCCACTGCCAGCCTATCATAGGCCACCATTGTTCCATGCATGGCCAACATGGAGCACCACATTAATGTTGGTGTGTACGTGACACATACAACCCAGCCAACGTCATGCAGTGGACAGGCAGTAACATGCCAGAAGCACAGAAGCTACCTTCACAGATGTGGGGACAACACATGTGTGTCATACAGGCCTGTGGTGTTGATGTTCAGTTGCAGCCCACTGCCTTGACTGATGTCCTGCTCGGCATGTATAAGCTGGACAAAAAGGCCAACACAGGGACAGTACCTGATGCCATGGTGCCATTGAGTGCTGGTTGTGCCAGGCAAGTGCACGTGGCCTTTATGCGGTTCCCCCCACAAAACATGGTTGCATACAGCCTACATGTACATGAATCTTGTTGTCTATGTCTGGCAATGTGTGTGTTGTCAGTTGAACTCAGTGCCGCTGGCACATGGGTTTACATAGACAGACAGTGTGGCAGTGATGTACACTTTCTGGACACACCTGACAGCTGGGTGGTATATTTCTTGACAGTAGCATCTTAGGTTAGGTAACACACATTGTAATACAGTATATTTTCTGCCACACTACTGGCAACTCATGTTCCTGCACCATGATGTACCCCCACATCAACAGGTTTTATTACAGGTATATGTATGGCATGCAGAGCACCTTCCTGTGCCTGTGGATGTTGTTTCCTGCGAAGACATTTTCCTCCTGCAGTGTCCTAGTTGTAATTCCAGTGTGCTGTATAGGGGGGGCTGTGGTCCCCTTTAAATAGCCCGGGCAATTTCAACATGTAAATGTATGCATATCTGGCTATAATGATATGTTAATGTGTTGTTTTGCCCACTGACTGCCCAATGAGACTTATTTGCATAACCTGGTTAAATACAGCAAATTTGCCCACCATGCTAAATGGGTTTGTACTTGTACATCGTGCAATGATGTCATGATGTAGCTGTTTGCACGGCCCATTTGCTACAGTATATTCAGAGCTGTCTTCAGTGCTGCTCAATCTTTGCACTGCACTTCGGGCTATGCTTTGTACACCTCTATTTGCACGCTATATTCAGCAGTGTTTGCCAGTAGGCTAATCCTTTGAATATTGCGTGCACTGGGTTATGGGCTAGTGCTACCTGCTGGTCAGTGCAAACTTTGCCCACAGGCAAAGTTTTGAATATTGGGCCCCAGAATTTATTTAGGGTTGTGACAGCTTTACTTTTTAATGCAGTGTGATTTTTTTTTTCATGCTGAAAATTTAACAATTCATATTATGGTTGACTTACATTTTTTTTCATATCAAGTCCTTTTCAGTTGAAATAATACATTTTGCGGACATTACATTTGTATTCCTCATAGCTAATACATTGTGTGGGGAATATTATTTTGAAGCAGCTCTGTTATAGATATGTAAATTAATATAGCAGTACTGAAGTGAAAAAAAAATAAGTTTTATTGAAATGCTTTGTAGATCGAAATGCATGTTAGGCAATTGTTTTGTTCACATTACCACTTTGGGTGTAGACACACACAACAGCAGAAATATGCCGCAATCTGCGTGGAAAACTGGGTGGTGCTGTAAAGTTGGGGCAGCCAGCCCGCAAGTAAACACAGTCTAAAAAAAACAGCACTCGAAGCTTTTGTAGGGATAAAATCCAGGTCCAGTCAAAAAGTAGTAAATATTAAAGTACTTTATTAAGTGCACATACACACACACAAATAGAACCAACAGGCATACAGAAAAGAAAAGCTTACTAGCCCCAGTGCTTTGACTCAATGCTGAGTCTTCATCAGGGGGGTAAAAGTTAGTTTGTGAAAGATGACCCTATATAGTGGGTCCAATCAAGAAAATCAATCAATTAAACAAAACAACACATGTAGAAAATCTAAATCAAAAGGAAAGCCACTTCACTTTGGCTTCTAAAAATCAGTGTAGTAGTTCACTTAAACCACTTGGTGGGGCTGCTATATTAAAGCGCCATATATCCACAACTTAATAAGTCACATGATCAAAGAACATCATTTGAATTACTAGACACTGACAACAATGGCAACAATAAAACAATGAAATTGACACAAAATGGACCAAACCTCCAGCATAACAAAGCAACAGACAACATTGTAACTGCAAGGCAACTTTGTTACAGGATCCCCATGTAAGTGAGGACCAAAAAGCTGGAGGGCAGCTGGATGAAATGGACAACAGACAAACACAGATAAATGCATGCACACCTGCACCCTGTATGCTCTCGCAAATATTCTCTCATTAGAGAAGCGCCTGCAGTACCAGACCTGTCTACTTACAAAAAAGATATACCTGGGGCTAACCCCAATAGGTGTTGCAGCCTCCCTTCAATCAGCCACCCCACTAATTACTACTCGGCAACCTCCAAATCTATCTGGAAGGTGCCCAAGATCAGAACATCCCTAGCACAAAGATCCTTCTCATACAGAGCCCCACAATGGGACAGTGCCTTCCCCCAGTTATCTCATACATTAACAAACTAGGCCCTTTTAAGGCAGCACTAAAATCACATATACTAGCCTCACATAGCTGTCATTGTGCCCACTAATTTCTCCCAACAGCCTATATAGCCTCAGGACCCATCTGGCGGAGACTAGGCCTCTCTGAGGCTGCCCTCTGTCATGTATCGCTGAGGGGCCAGTTCGAAGGTCCATCCAGCTTAACTAAAAGATCCTTAGACCTGTTTAAAATCTGACAGTACCTTTCAGAGGTAGCAACTGCATCTATCATTGTATCTATATTGTTTATAGAACCGACAGTAGCTAATCTCTTGTATAGGCAACTTTGAATGTATGTACTATGACTGTCTGTATGGAGCCGCTTAGGTTGCTACCTTGAAACTTACGACTCCAAACTATTACATTTCACATGTATAATACTCCAATGTACCCCTCTTCTAATGTTATCTCTGTCAATGTATCAATATGTCTTGTGCTTTTTGTGACATGGAGCCTTTGAAAATGAGTCTATGACTCAAAGGGTTGTAATTCCTATATACTTAAATAAATAAATAAATCAGACCTATGGAAAACAAAAGGAGAGAGAAAAAGTTTTTAGTTGGTCATCACATTAATATACAGTGCAGATAGTACATAATTTTTACAGTATTTTAAATATTTGTAAAGTATGCAGCAAAAAAGCAGTTAAACACCAGACTAGCACATTTTTAAATCGGTACATTTTTAAATTAAACATAACATCATTTATTTTTCAAAAAAGGTTTCAGATCCCATTAGTCATTGAGTCCTTGGGGTTTAACACTATGTAAGGTATATATCCACATACTCGCTTGTTGTAGTAGCAGGTTCAGTCTATCCCCTCCATTTTTCATGGGTGGCACATGCTCTAGCCCCACAAATTTCAAGTCATCAGATTTTGACCTATGTAAATCCGCAAAGTGTGCTCCAACAGGAGTGTCCTGTTTGCCACTTGTGATAGAGCGGATATGTTCCTGCAGCCTCTGTTTGGGAGGCCTAACAGTCTTACCAATGTAGACCAGGTTGCAAGTGCACCACAGTGCATATACTACTTAGGGGATATCACAAGTGATAAGTTCCTTGATTTCCACCTTAATGTCTGTGTGTATGGGATGTATAAATTCCTTGGTAGGAACACCAAATTTACAAATATAACAGCGATCACATCTGTAATAGCCACAGGGGCATTGTAGTAGCCAAGAGGTAGTGGTTCTGGTAGGTATTTGAAGCCTGCTGTGGACTAATTTGCCCCTCAGGTTCTCACTCCTGTTAAAGGTAACTTTAGGTTTGTTACCCACAGATGCACCTACTTCATTGTTTCCCAGAAAACTAGGCCAATTTCTGTGTACAATACTACCTATCTGGCCTGCAATGTGATTAAAATCAGTAACAAAAGTAAATATCATTTTCTCCTGCACTTCCATGTCCCTCATTTCATTTTTGAGGAGATTTTCACTACTCATTTTGAGGACTTTTTCTTTTGTTTGTTTTAAAAGTTCTTTATTGCAGCCTCTGGCCTCAGATCTCCCCAGCAGTTCATCAGTTTGGTTGTTAAAATCATTCTCAGAACTGCAGATTCTCCTGAGTCTTAATACCTGTCCGAATGGAATGGAATTTTTGAGACTGCGGGGGTGGGCACTGCTGGCTAACAAAAGGGAGTTGGTAGCTGTGTTTTTTCTAAAGCATTTTGTCTCAATTTTATTGTTTACAGTTAGGCAAAGATCCAGAAAGGTAATGCTGATAGGGTTAGTAGTGTGTGTGAACCTCAAATTATATGTGTTGGTGTTCAGTCATCCCATAAAATCAGTAATATCATCATCTGAACCCTCCCATATACATAGAACGTCATCGATAAAGCGATGCCAATGTACTATGTTATTAGCAAAAGGGTCAGTGTCAAATAATACAACGGTTTTCTCCCAGAGGCCTAAAAACAAATTAGCATAGCTCGGTGCCATTGATGCACCCATAGCTGTGCCACATTTTTGCAGATAAAATTCACCTTGAGATTTGAAGTAATTATGTGTAAGTAGGAATTCAGTGTGGCTTCTAGGATGAATTCATGTGGGATGTTTTCAGTTTTGGATAGTTCACCCATCCAAAATTCCATTGCTTCCAATCCTATGCAGTGTTGGATAGAAGTATAATGGGACTCAACATCTATCCCAATCTATTTGTATTCTGTTTTCCACTCTATATCTTTGACACTATTTAATATGTCTTTTCTGTCTTTGTTGTAAGAGGGAAGTTCATTGACTTTGAACTGAAGAAAAAAAATCAATAAATTTACCTAAATTCTGTGTGAGAGAATTGCACTCTGACACAATGGGCCTGCCTGGTGGATATCAACAAATTTTTATGAATTTTAGGTAAAATATAGAAGCTTGAGGTAGTGGGATTATCCTGCCAAATAAAGTCATATTCTTTTTCTGAAATTAAACCACCATCTACAGTGTATTTTAGCAGCTGATACAGTTCTTTTTTGAATTCTTGAGTAGGGTCAGTGGGCAACCTGTAATAATTGTCACATCATTCAACAGTGTATGCACTGTATTACAATAATTCTCAGTATCCATCATGACAACGTTACCTCCCTTATCAGCTGGTTTTACCACAACAGACTTGTTTCTTGAGAGGCCCTCTAATGCACTTTTCTCATTTCTGGTCAAGTTGTAATATTTGGGAGTAACATGTTTTTCAAGAATTTCCTGTACCTGTTTGCACACCATCCTTTCAAAAACCTGTATAGTAGGGTTATACATATTAGGGCAGAAGGTAGAGGTACTTGTAAATTTCCCCTTTCTTAAATTGGAAATATGTTGATTAGCATTTAAAATAGTGTTACCTGAGGGTTGGAACTGGGAGGTCATGGGGTCGTTTTCCACCTGTTCAGGTAAAAGTAGCCATTCAAGGATTTCTAAATTTAAATCAGCATTTTCTGACCCCAAGCCCATGTCCATATGTTCACAAATGTTGCCAGTCCCAACAATCTGTGCAGCCTCATTTTGGATGGCAGTAATAATTAGATCTGAGTCCTCAGTGTTCCTAGAATCTTCCATCAATGTGCCCCCCATGGTTACAGAGTTCGGTTGAAAAATCTGTTTTTCTGATGAAAAAAGTTATTTGCCTTATTTTTCAAAAGAACTTAGGTAAATCCACAAGTATTTTAAACTCATTAATGGGTGGGGTAGGGACAAAATTCAATCCTTTTTGAAGCACTGAGACCTCAGTGTAAGTGAGGATGTGTTGAGAAAGATTTATGATTTGTAGTTGATCTCCTTGTTCCTTGTTCTCAGTGCTCTTTCTATCTTTGATGGCTCTTCGGCCACCCCTCCTCCTTCTTCTGGTCTTTCTTTTTCTTGTCATTGGTTCCCTACTATGGTTCGTTAGTCCTTGTCTAAAAAAGGCCTTGCTTCAGCTCCATTTCTCCTCGAGTTAATTTGGTTGCCACTACCCCGCTTGTTGTTTCTATTGTTTGATTGGAAGCGCACCCTTGAGCACCCCCTGCTGGTGCATAGCTTTCTAGCCCAAGCAGTTATGTGGTCTTTCTTGTAGTTCATTTTATCCCTAAGGAGTTTAGTAGTTTTTTTATCAGTGGTTTCCAGTTGTATTTCTGAACCTTAGTCTTTAGTTTAGACTCAAACTCCTTATATTCTGAATTGTCAATAAATGTTGCTACAAGTGTTCTAGCCTCAGATAAGTCTTTTATCAAATTATCATACTTGAGCTTGTCAAATTTAATCAGTAATTCTAAGAATATCTTGGAACATTCACAGGCAGCCCGAATCCACTCTTCTTTAAATGAAAATTCGTCAATGCCCCTCGAGGGAGATATTTGGATATGCAATCCCCTCGGTGCGAGTCCCCTCTCAATACACTCCTCTAAAGTGGAGATATCATATGTTATGTCGATCTCTTTGAGTAAAAGTTTTTCAAAGTTATTAAATGCTGACCTGATAGTGGCTGTGCTGGTCGCTGTGTTAGTCGCTGCTGATGCCGCAGAAGATTCACCTTCTCCCCTTGCAATCTCTCTCTTGCTGTCTTCCGCCTTACATCCAGGTCACCAAATTCATCCCATGAGAAACCAATGGCTAAGTTTATTTCAGTGTTACTTCTTTCTGCTCACTGCATATTACAGGAAAAATTCACTTGCAACTACTAATTGCAGATATCTTCAAATGAGGAGCCATTAGTGATACAAAGTAAGTCCTCCAGTTTCTGTATAAAGCTCCAATGCATTCATAGCTATACGGACGCCCACCGTCTGCAGCACTAAAAGGCAAGAGATGCACAAAACAGCAGAAATATGCTGCGATTGGCTTGGAAAACTGGGTGGTGCTGTAAAGTTAGGGCAATCAGCCCTCAAGTAAACAAAGTCTGAAAAAAACAGCACTCGAAGCCTGTTGTAGAGATAAAACCCAGGTCCAGTCAAAAAGTAGTAACTATTAAAGTACTTTATTAAGTGCACATACACATGCACAAATAGAACCGACAGGCATACAGAAAAGAAAAGCTTATTAGCCCCAGCGCTTCGACTCAATGCTGAGTCTTCATCAGGGGGTAAAAGTTGGTAAAGGACTGTATTCACTTTGGGTGTAGAACTACTATAATTAGTCTTTTTAAATTGATATAAAACTTGTATTTTTGTGTTTGGGCATGCACTGTATGATTTTTAATCATTTCTGCATGGTTTGAAAGGAAAGATGTGACATGAACACAATATGAATGTTTGTATGTTTATGTTACTTTTTGTTAAGGATTACATACATGTATTGTATGCAAATGTGTTCATTTTTCTGGTAGCTAAAATAAGTTCTTATATGCTATATACAGTAACTGGAAGAAATGTCATTGTGATCAAATGACAAATCTAGCTGTACTTCTATGAACACATATTTGTGTGTGTGTGTATATATATATATATATATATATATATATATATAAACGATTGTATTGTGATTTCTTTCAAATAATGTCCCTGTTTATTTACGAATACATATTGCAAACAGCAATGCAACCATTTATACAAGTATGTAAGAACCATGCATACCCATTGTGTGTGTATCCTATGGTAAAACATGATAGGATCACACTATTCTATTTATGTGTTTGTATGCATACAAATATTTAAATACACAATATTGGTATCACATACTATTAACTCAGTATAATTCTTACGTATTTGTATACATAGCAGCCTTACTATTTGGAATATGTGTTTGCAGTTAAAAGAAACCATTGTTTGAAATAAACAATCCTGAAATTAAACAATGTTTTTCTTTATCTGCAAATAGATATTAAAATGGTTATGTTACTATGTATACGAATATGAAACAATATGATGACTGGATAGTATGTGAATGTATATGCAACAGTGATAAGATGATACTATTCTGATCATGTGTTCTTAAGCATGTGAATATTTAATGAACAAAATAGCATGTGTTTAATGTTTTAGTTTAAGTACATATAAATATTTAAAGCAGTGACATTACTATGTATATGAAAACATAGATACTGTAGGTGAGTCATATAATTAAATTGATACAATCATAGTATTATGATTATATGTTCATATGCATACTAATATTTAATGAGTGTAATACCATTCACATAGTATTCATTCAGTATACTTCTTATGTTTTCGTATACATAGTGTGTTGAAATACATTGTCACGTAATTGGGAAATGTTTTCCTATAACTGTGAATATATATTCCAAACATTAATGTTACTATGTATATGAAAACGTAATAACTTACAAATGAATATTATGTACATTATCTGTTGAAGAATGATGAGATCGTACTATTCTGTTCATCTGTTCATATCCATACGTACAGTATATTAAATAAGTCAAGTTAAACTTTATTTTTTTTTTTTTACATTCTTTGTTTATGCCCCCTTACTCACTGCTCCAGACCCTGTCCTTGGGGATACCTAGGATGTGCGCACTCCCATATAGTAGGTCTTCCCCAGGTACCTCCATTCTGGGCCCTGTCAGCACTGCCCCCCGTCCTGCCTCAGTTTGCCCCCCAGGCGGGGAGGAGAGGGACCCCCTATAGTCCCTTCAAGTTCATTAGTGTGCATCGGGTATGCTGCATAGCCCCATCCTGAAGCCTGGTTGTGGATTTCTCTCAGGCAGCCAGGTCTCATCTCCAGGCATCCATTGAAGGGTTTTTCATTTTTTCTGGTGCTGCCCCTCCCCTCAGGATGCTGCCGCGCTTGGAGAGCCAGTGGGCGGGGCACATAGCAAGGTGCTGTTGTCCCGGCTCTCGGCTGACATCCCCCCTCCCTGTTCATGCTGTCTCACTGTATCTCCACCTGTGGTCACCCAGGTGGTGGTAGAGCAGCAGGACAGTCATCTCCACCCTCCCTGGAGAAGAAGAGCAGCCTGTGAGCGTTCAATCCTTCTCCCCCCCCCCCAACCTGCCCTCCAGCTGCCTGAGTCTGTTCCCAAACCTGGGTCACTGACATCACAAGCGGTAGTGCTACTGCTGTGCTGGTGAGCTGGCAAGTCAGACTTTATTTCTACAGTGCCTTATCCCTGAAGCTCTAAGCATGTCACATAAAAATAATAGCGGGAACATACATTTTATAAAAGCATGGTTAGAATTCAGATTTCCACATAATTATCAATAAAGTCTGCCCATAAATATTTACATTTGTCTAAAATTATTAAAAATTATTGTACATCAAATGCCAAATAAAACAGATGGGCTTTCAGGCCCTGCTTAAATGCATTCATGGAGGGCACATCCCTAAGAACTCTAGGTAAAGATTCCAAAGATCTGGTCCAGCCACTCCAAAGGCATGGTCCCCTGATGTTTTCAATCACATCCTAGGGACCACAAGGAGGCCCTCCATGGATGACCAAAGTGAGCGCACTGGGAAGGCAGGTGTTAGGAGGTTAGTCAAGTAGCCTGGACCCGAGCCGTATAGGGCCCTATAGGTGAGCAAGCAAACCTTGAAGGCAATCCTCCATCTGACCAGCAGCCAGTGCAGTTCATGCAAAACCAGGGTTGTATGGGCAGACCTCGGAAGGCCCATCAACAAGCTGGCTGTAGCGTTCTGCACCAGCTGCAGCTGACAGAGGTTACCTCCAGTGACCCCAAAGTAAAGAGGATTTACAGTAATGGAGCCTGGACATAAGGAAAGCATGCACCAATGATGGAAGGTCCTCCTACAGAATAAAGGGTCTAATCCAGGTAACACTTTTTAAGTGATAAAAACCACTCTGGACAACAGCAGACACCTGATGTTCTAGTGTCAAGTCGTCATCAAAAATGGCGCCCAGATTGCGTACCTTAGTGGCCACCTCCAGAGCTGAGGCACCCAGGAATAACCCAGTTCCTGCTCTGGGGCAGCCCCCAATACAGGTTTGTGTATTATATACTCACTATAGGTAATGCCACCATTTAGATTGTGTATTTGTACTTAAATGAAAGCATTGTTTGAAATACATATTTGTATAACCATACAGATGAATATTCTGTAAATCACCTGGTGAAGAATGAGATTGTACTATTCTGTCCATCTGTTTGTATGCATGCATATATGAAACAAACAATATAGGGTTCACATACTATATACTCACTATAGTTATTACATTTTCGCACACATAGTAACACCACTGTTTGGATTATGCATTTGTACATAAACAAAAGTATTATTTGCAATACATATTCATATAACTACAGAAATTAATATTATGTAAATTATCTGGTGAAGAATGTTGAGGTCATAATATTCTGTTAATGTGTTTGTATGCATATTTATACTAAATAAATGATATAGGATTCACATACTATATACTTACTAGGGTTCTTATGTTTTCAGATACATAGTAACTCCACTGTTTTGATTATGTATTTGTACTTAAATGAAAGCATTGCTTGAAATACACTGTCAAGCATTCAGATTTGCTTTTTTGTTTAACTGCGAACATATATGCCAAATGGTATACAAATACATAATAACTATACTGATGAATATTATGTAAATGCTCTGAAGAATGATGAGATCATGCTATTATGTTTATCTGTTCGTATGCATGCATATATTAAATAAACGATGTAGGACTGATATACTATTTACTTAGTGTAGTTCTTGCGTAATCGTATATATAGTAACACCACTGTCTGGAACATGTATTTGGGGTTGGATGGAAACAGTGTTTGAAAATAAACCCTCATATATTTAAACAATTTTTATGTTTCAGTGCGAATACATATTAAAAACGGTTACGTTACTATGTATACGAATACATAAGTACTATGGTGACTGAATAGTACATGAATCATATTGTCAAATATGATAAGACCATTCTATTCTGATCATGTTTTCGTATGCATTCAAATATTTAATGAACAAAATAGTGTTCTAATACTATTCTCTCATTATAGTTGTTATGTTTTTGTATGCGTAGTATTGTCACTGTTTGGATTAATTATTTCTACTTAAATGGAAACATTGTTTGAAATGCATCATCACACAGTTGACAAATGTTTTTATAAAAAGGGCTTAAGGAATCCATGTTTCTGATTGGCTACTACATCATCTGAGCCATGTTCTTATCAGATGATATAGTAGCCAACCAGGACTACTGCCCACCAAGATGCCCAATGACAACAAGGAATCAGTGAGCTCTGCCAAGCATAAACAAAAACGTTGACTAGCAGAGCTTACTGAAGCAGCAGCAATCCAGCACAATGGTACTCGCAGCAGCACAGTAACCATGTCAGTCACGCTACAAGATCCCCCTTCCGACACAAATGTTAAATGTCTCATTTTCTTTTACTCATGGAGCCTTTCCTCCTCGTATTTCCACCTACAATCCTGTATCATTCTCACTCGGACCTCCATAGTATGCACTCAACCCGCCCCCACAACCCGACTTTATCCTGCTCTGTAAATCACAGCCTCAACAATGCAGAAATAACATGGGGAACACAATATTTCTCGCCGTTAAGCAAAACTTTTATTTTTCCACACTATCTGCCGTGGTTTGAAAAAAGCAGGAACCGGTAGTCTACGACACCCGCTAAGGGACATGCTTGCTCCCAGCCGCCAGCAAAGAACACGCTCGATCCTGACACTGCTGGCAAGTCAGCGACATCATTACCTATGTTTAAAAAAGAAAAAACACTATAAAAATGAAATAAAATAGGCAGTCTTTATTTCTGCCAATGTTTATTAGTTAGTCAGGGTATGGGGAGTGGGGGACAGAGATGCAGCAACATAGGGGGACATGGTGCTGCCTCTGAGTCAAAATGCATGCTGGTTGTCATGGAAAGGACAGCTCACTCCATTTAAACATAGTAAAACACAATGTGAAAGAGGAATCTATACTAATAAAAACAGTGAAAAATAACCTGAGAAATGCAAATGAAACACTTTTTTAAAGTGACTTAATAGGCGGACTATTTTTTCTATTTGAAGTATTAAAGTATTGAGGTAGTATAGTGAGGTGGTTTAAGGCTCTGAGCTGCAAATCTGGAGACCTGGGTTTGAATCCCACAGCCCCCACTTGCATACTGTGTGACCCTGAACAAGTCACTTAACTTCCCTGTGCTCCCAGGTCACACCCGTAAACAAGCTTTCAGCTTAGTGTGTTTCTCCTGGTTAAACAATTGAAAAAAAAAATGAATCCCTCTTTTTTCATATTTTTGACTTCTTTATATTTTTTTTCTTTTTACTCATTAAATAATTACTAGGGAGCCCATTTTATAAGTGTAATAGTGCACTCTGAGGTGTGGGTTATCGCCTGATAAGAGGACACCCAGGAGCTTAAGGCACTCGGTGCAAGTGCCTCATGCCTTAGTACATCCCTGGGCATCCTCTTATTAGGAGATAACCCACACCTCGTCATGTGTTATTGCTTGCGTATTTAACTGCAAATACATATTCTAAACAGTGACATTACTATGTATTTGAACACATAACAATATGCTGAATGAAAAGCATATGATGGCTCTAGTCCCAAGCGTTGGTATTGTACTAGTATGAATCTGTGTATGACAAAATGAAAAGAACAAAATAATGTGTGTTATATTTTGAAATAACTATGACTGTTATATTTTTTTACTGCATTGAGTTTTGATATTAATATTTGTGTTTTTTCTCTTTCAATCCTGTACCTTATCCACCCATTATCCCCTCCCTACCAACCTTCCTTGTGAAATTATTCTTTTCACAGATACCTTACGAACATACGAAATTTGCCAGCAGATAAAGGCCTAGAGGTCTATCAAGTCTGCTCGAATGTGCAGCTAGCACCCCTTATTCTGCAGCTGCCCCTCCCTTCCACCCTTCCCCTTCATTAACCCTCCCCCTTGTCCTGTCCCATCCTTGTTTGAAGCAGTCCACTGTTCTACTGCATACCACTTCAGCAGGTAACGCATTCCACCCAGCCACCACCCTCTCTGTAAAAAAGTGTCTCCTCATCTCCCTCCTGAACCTTCCTCACCCAGTCTCATATCATGGCCCTGGTGGCCCTCCCTCCTTACTGAACAGCCCCTCTGTACCTATCTTGTTTATTCCTTTCATGTATTTAAAGGTTTCAATCTATGTCACCCCTGTCTCTCCTCTCCTCCAGTGAGTACATGTTCAACTCCTTCAACCTCCTCTCGTATGAGAGGTCCCCCAGCCCCTTGATCATCTTTGTCACTCTGCGCTGCACCCCCTCCAGTAACTTAATGTCCCTCTTCAGATATGGACGCCAGTACTGTACGCAGTACAGTACTGTACGCAGTACTCCAGGTGTGGTCTAACTAATGACCTATACAGTGGCAGAATCACCTCCTCCCTACTCGAGGACATACCCCTTGCAATACAACCCAGCATTTTGTTGGCCTTTGCAGCTGCCTTCCTACATTGTGCCGAGTTGTTCATTGACCCTGTAATGAGCATATCCAGATCCTTCTCCTCCTCTGTCTGGGCTAGCTGCACTCCCCCTAGCTGGTAACTCCTCCTTGGGTTCTTCATCCCAAAATGCAGCACCTTGCACTTTTTGGCATTAAAGCCCAGTTGCCAGGTGTCTGACCAGGTTTCAAGCTTTTCCAAATCATCCTGCAACCCCTGCCATCCCCCTAGGTCATCCACCACCACGCCTACCTTGGTATCATCAGCAAACAGACTGATCTTGCTCTTGATGTCCCATGATATGTCTGCAATGAATATCCCAAACAACACTGGTCCCAACACGAGCCCTGTGGAACACCGCTCATCACTGCCCTTGGGTGTGAGAGCTCCCCACCCACCACCACCCTCTGTTGCCTTCCCTGTAGCCAGTTTCCTACCCATCTCACCAGCTTTGCACCTGCCCCTGTGCCTACTAACTTCCTTCCCAGCCTTCCATGGCACTGGGTCAATGCCTTACTGAAGTCCAGATACAGGACATCCACTACATGGCCCCTGTCCAGTTGCTAGTTACCCAGTCATAGAACTCGACCAGGTTGGTTTGGCAGGATCTGCCATGTATGAAGCCATGCTGTCTGCTGTCCTGTAGTCCTTTGGCCTCTAGGAGGCCACCAGCTCTCCTTCAGGATAGTCTCCATGAGCTTACCCACGATGGATGTGAGGCTCACTGGTCTGTAGTTTCCCAGTTCATCCTTGGGGCCACTCTTGTGGATGGGCACCACATGAGCCATCCTCCAGTCCTGAGGTACACACCCCGAATGTAGTGAGGCATTAAATAGGTCTGCCAAAGGTCCTGCAAGGACCTCTGCCAGCTCCTTTAGTACCCTGGGGTGGATGCCATCTGGGCCTGGCGCCTTTTCCACCCTCAGTGCCTTCAAACCCTCTCGAACTCTGCTCTCCATGATTTCCCCATCTGTCACCACTTCTCCCCCTGCTTCTGCCATTTCTCCCACCTTGGGTGTCACCCCCCTCTTCTCTTTAGTAAATACTGAGCAGAAGTACTTATTTAGTTCTTTCGCCTTATCGCACCCTGTTTCCACCCAACCCCCCTCCTTCCTAATCCTTACTATGTGGTCCTTACAGCTCCTTTTCTCCCTGATGTACTTAAAGAAGTCCTTCTCCCCCTCCTTAATGCCTTGTGCCAGCCTGAGTTCCGTAGATGCTTTGGCTCCTTACTGCCCTTGTCACCTCCTTCGATTCTGTCAAGTACTCCTCCCTGTCCTCCCCTCCCTGTTTTCTTGTACTTTCTAAAGGCAGCTCTTTTCCTCCTTACCTTTTCCATGACCTCCTTGCTCAACCAGATCAGTTTCTTAGCCCTAGCCTTCTTGCTCTGGCTTTGCAGCAGGTTTTGGTTGCCTCCACTATCCCCAGCTTTATGAGCTCCCACCTCTGGTTAGTGTCCATACTAGATTGAATTCTGGCCAGGTACCCTTTTACCACTTCCCCCATCCTCCCAAAGTCGGCCCTCCTGAAGTCCAGCACTATTGTGCCAGATTCCACTCCTTCCTTGCCCATATCCAATGTGAGCCATACTGAGTGGTGGTCACTCCCTGACAGCGGTTCCTCCACTGTATGTTCTCTCACAAAGTCCCCATTTGCCAGCACAAGGTCAAGGGTGTTCCCAACCTGGTTGGTTCACTGACCATTGCAGCAAGAAGCTGTCCTGGAAGGCATCCAGCAGTACCTGCTCCCTTCTGTTCCTGGTTGTTGGGGTGCTCCAGTCCACTCCTGGCATATTGAGTCCCCACAATCACCACACTACCCTTCTCGGGTCCTCCTGATCTGTCCGCTAGTTCCCTGTCTAACTCCTCCGTCTGAGATGGTGGCCTGTACACCACTCCCATTCTAAGAATCCTATTCTTGGAATCCTGGATTTGCATCCAAAGTGACCTGCATACCCTCCTCCCTTCCTCCCTTACACACTTCAGTCCTTCCTTCACATATAGTGCCACCCCTCCTTTCCCAATCACCCTGTCCCTACAGAAATAACCTGTACCCTGGTACAGACAGGTCCCAGTCATTGTATTGTGGCCATGTTTCGTGATGGCTGCAATGTCCACCTCTCCCTCTGCCATGAGTACCTGTAACTCTGCAGTTTTCCTCCCAAGGCTCCTAGCATTAAGGGTAACCACCTTCCACCCTTTTCCCCTCCCATCCTGCCCTCCTTTCCTAGCATCACCAACAGTACTTGCCATTTGTCCTTTGTCATTGTTATGGGGGTAAGCTCATATGGTTTCCCAACCTGTGGTCTCTGCATATCTCTTCCCCAACTGCCACCCCCCACTCCTAGTTTAAATTCCCAACTTCCTCTATGTACTCCTCCATCCTCTGTTTCAACACTTTCTTTCCCTCCTCACTCAAGTGTAGTCTGTCCTTGGCATAGAGACTACTGTCCTCCCAGGTCCCTCCCACCACCCCAACAGCCCATACCCTTTAGCACAACACCAGGTTCTTAGCCATCCGTTAAATTCCTCTATTCTCAGCTTTCTTGTTGTGCTTGCCGTTGGCACCGGAAGTATCTCTGAAAAAGTTACTGATCTTCCTGCCCCCTCACATAATTGTGCTAGTTCCTCAAACCTCCTCTGGACTGTATCTACTGTCTTGTCAGCCAGGTCGTTTGTCCCAAGATGTATAATTAAATGAGGCTTGTACCTACCCTTTCTAGCATATTTCAGAACAGACTGTCCCACCCTTTCCGCTGCCATTCCTGGCATGGCCTCCAACCAAATGTGACTGTGCCTCTCCCCCTTGCTACCCCACCTAACTCCTCTTAGTATTGAGTCCCCCAGCACTAAGATTCCACCCCTTTTACTCCTTGCTTGCTTCCATTCATCTCCCTCTCTCATTTCCAGCTCCTCTTCTTCCTCCTGCACATTATTTCCCCCTTTTACCCCTGTTGCAATTCTCCCAGCAGAACTTCCCCCCGCTCCAGTTTGGTCCAGGCATTTATTAATTACTCCTCTAATTTCATCATTTCCCTCCTCCACCTTCTTCCTCTCTAGCAGTGCACAACTATTTTCTGAAGGCCCTTCGCAAATGCCCGCTCCCTCTCTCTTCATAGTAACCTGTTCTCTCCTTTCCACTCCATGACTTTTGCCACTTCTTCGCCTCCCCTCACAAGTCCCTATCTCCTCCTTCCATTTGTCTTTTGTCTCCTGACCTGGTTTCCTGGCAATTGTTCTTCCTGGCCTGGGCCCTTTGTCTCTGCTTCCTTCTTCTGACCCTCTCCTCACCACTGTTGGCTTAAATCGCCTCCCTCATCTCCCCTTCTTCCTCCCTCCAGTATTGGGCTAAACCCACCCCCAATCTGCCTTGCCTGTCTTAGTTCCTCCTGCAGACCCTCAATCTCCTTTCTAAGTTATTCTTGTGGTTGCACTCAAACATCCTCCCACACTCAGGCAATGTTTAGAAAGATTGGTGCACCGCAGTTGTTGCAACCTACCACCTACCCATTGCTGTCGGTGCCTGGCGAGCCACCCCCACCCTTCCAGATGCAGGATACAAACACTCCCAAGTCTCCCTCTCCTCCTCTATCAGTGCAAAACATTTTCTTTATTTCCCTTATCTCCTTTGTTGCACACGTTTAGATATATTGAGCAACTGCTTTTTATATTCCTATCCTTCCTATCCATACTCAAAAATAGACTTTAAGTAGCCATTGCACAACCTTCTTCAATCTCCTACTCCTCCTTTCCCCCGTGCAATATCAATGCGAAAAAGTAATAATGAAAGCTCCTAGATTTGCATTTACTTCCCTTCCACTGAGAGAGCAGTCACCTCTTCACTTGCTGCTGTTCCTTTCCTGGTATGCCACTCCTACTCCACACCTCTTACTATACCCAGTGTTTAGCTCCTGTCAATCAGATTTAACAGGTCATATAATCAAGAGTTGGGGGAAGGGGGGGCAAAAATTTGCAGCAACCAAAGACAGCAAAGAATACACCACCACTACATTTTAAATCCTCAACAGCCCCAAAACAATTCTAAGTAAAGACAACAAAGAAAGTACAGTGTCGCCAAAAGCCCACAATCCAAGTCTAAAAGAAAAACAGCAATTACCAGTTACTGTAAAGCATTGCATTGAATATGCTTCCTTCCCCTTCTGGCTTCTATAACATTCAAAAATACATACATTTCTATCTCAGCTCTTTACCCTTACCATCAAAAGGTAACTACAATCACAATAATCTACCTTCTACTAATACAATATGTAATATAATATAATATGAGACTGGAGCGAGGAAGGTTCAGGAGGGAGATGAGGAGACACTTTTTTACAGAGAGGGTGGTGGCTGGGTGGAATGCGTTACCTGCTGAAGTGGTATGCAGTAGAACAGTGGACTGCTTCAAACGAGGATGGAACAGGACACGGGGGAGGGTTAATGAAGGGGAAGGGTGGAAGGGAGGGGCAGCTGCAGAATAAGGGGTGCTAGCTGCACATTCGAGCAGACTTGATAGACCTCTAGGCCTTTATCTGCTGGCAAATTTTGTATGTTCGTATGTTCATAATACAGATTCTATCACAGAACCAGAGCAAAATGCAAAAACATCTGCTGCTTAGCAACAACAAACAGGTGACAACATACCAAGTTAATGTAGCTTTTTTTAAAATAGAAAAAAAAGTAATCTTTTAAACCAGTAGAAATCAGCAGTCCCAAAAGCACCTTGAACTACAAGAAAGAACACAGTACCACACCTCTGCCACAATAACTAAACAGTTCTAAAACATTGGAGAAAGAAGAAAAAATCAGAGACTGCACAAAAAGATACAATGTACTATAAAGTATTAGGCAATAGTATACTCAGTTGTTTAATAGAGATAATAAAGTACCTACCAAAACAGACAGAATACCCACAAATGACACTTAGGTTCTCAATATCAGACACCACCAAAGGCACACACAGAAAGGGTTTAAACTATAGTATTAAAATTAACTGCATCAGAGTAGAAAGATCACACTAAATAAATGTGTTGATCCTTCTGACTTCCAACGAATATCTACCACACAAATTTTATATCTTCCTGGAGTCTACAGGGTTGTCTTTCACAATCACCTAAATTTACATAAAACAAAACAATTTTTAAACTGAAAATTATAGCAAAAAGCACTTAGCTTTGGGAGCTCTTCTCAAACGCAGCCACTCAGCTCAGAGTTCTAGAATCAGTAAACCTTAGAAACCTTAGTAGCCATTAGTAGAGATTTATGAAAACCATGCTTACCAGAAAACAGAAAACAAAAGCACAGCACATCAACATTACACAGAGTCTGCAACTTATAAAAGAAGGTCACATGCAAGAGTCACTCCCACAAGGAAGAAATACTATGGGTCCTATGCACTATGCCAACATGCCAAGTAAATTGGGCACACTGGCACAGCTAAGTTGGAATGCCACAGAGCGGTGGTCTCGAGACATTCACAGCTGGGGCATGCAGCTGGTATGTGCCCAGTCCTCTGGCTGTGTGAACAACAACGTGCCAGGTGCAGGCGGGGGCATGCCAGCACTATGCACTATTCACTAATGCGTGTAGTGCTGCCCACATGGGTGTGGAGATGAGAGCAGGTTATGACAGTGGGGACCCTGCCATAACCCACTGTGTGCCCCCACTGTCAGCATCCACTGGACACCGGGGGACCAGGACAGGGCTCTTTGTGCTGCCCCTGCCCACTAGGCAGCTGGAGAGGGCAGGAGCAGTGCAATGAGTGAGTGCCCGAAACCTCAGCATAGCAGCAACACCAGGATGTTGCGTTGGGGGGATGGACTGTGGAACATGCCCACCTACGAGGCTTGGGGGTATGGGGGTACAGCCACATTGTGGATGGGGCACAGTGGCCATTGTGGGCATCAGGGCTGCAGGCAGGTCCTGATGTCAGGGTCCTGCAGTGCGCTGGGAGGGTGCAGTTAGCCGAGGACTGGGCCAGTGAACATACTGGCCATAGGGGCCATGCCACGTGGGTCCAGGTGCCTGCGGTAGGCATGCACTAGCCCGGACATGTGCCTCACTGTGCGAGAGATCCACTGTTGGACCCATGACAGGCATCCCATTAGATGCCCACTTGGGTTCACAACTCCTCCCCTGGCCACCCTACAGAGTCCTGCATGCTGGGGGGGTGCCATGGACAGGTGGGCACCAGTTGTGAATAATGGCATTTGTGCAGCTTCTCCACAGGTGCACAGGTACGTGGGCAAGGTACCTGTGCCCGCATCATGCATAGGGCCCAATATGTGTATTATTTGGAAAAATGGTGAAGATCGACACAAACAATATAATATGAAATGTGATGTTTCAAGTAAGGTAAAAAAAATTTAAATAGTCACAAAACACAAAACTGAAAAACACACCCACTGTTCAGAATCCAACAAACATACACTGACATTGCTGCATATACTCATAATGGCCATGATTCACTATGTTGTGGTTCCTACATCAGCGAACCATGTGCCCACAAGGCTCTGCACCTGCAGACAGGTACGCACCAGCGGTATTCATAACCACCGGCCGCATGTATGAGGTCCTGTTCCCCCAGCGTGCAAATGCATGGAGTGCGGATGTTGTCAGCACACTGGACCCAGACAGATGTCCAATTGGATGTCCATCCCGAGTGCCGCAGTGGATCCCCTATGCTGTGGCATGAGTCTGGGGAGGTGAATGCAACACATGGGTATCCACCACATCTGCCCAGGACCTGTATGCTGAGCACACACCCCTGAGCCCCAGCCCAGTCCCCAGCATAAATGACACCACCCCCCAATACACCCAGGTGGCCCAGTGGGAAGGGGCTGTTGCAATGCAGGGGTCTCATGACCCTCTGCCCCAGCTGGTGTCCAGTCAGTGGGTGGTGCAAGGTGCGTATCCCATGTATGGCTAGGTTTAAATAGTGTACCCAAGCCAGGCACTCCCTGCCGCTCTGCACCTGTGTGAATGGGGTGGAGTGTGGACAAGCCCCCTTGTATGCCCCAGGACCACTGGCAGCACATGGCTGTGGGATTGGGCAGTGGTTGGTGCACACAGGGATGCACTCCTGCTGTAAATGCTGCCTGGGGGTCCACAGGTCCATGCTGTGTCATTCCAGCTTAGACTGGGGAGCGTCCACCCTACGCCCCATAGTGAATCGCAGCCAATAACCTTGTTACTCAACAAAGAGTCATTCAGAAGTGTATACTCAAAGAATGTATGCATGACAGAAGAAAAATGTACTTTAGAAATGTTGCTAATAAAGCAGCAATAATGAGGAAAAAAGCTAAAAAAAAATCAAGGCTCTAACAGCAAAAATATGAATACAGCTACATAGATTTGTACATATGATCTTCACTGTACATAAAAGACTGCAACACAAATTGTGGAGAAAAATACAATATCTGAGAGACAGAATCCAAGATTGCAAAAGAAAGATGAGAAAACATGGACTGTTCAATACAGGCAACCGTAATGCTGTCTTTGGTGGTGAGTTGCTACATACAGAGCATTCTGAGGCATTCTGGGAAAGTACTTGTACCGCACAAGTTCAAAACCAAGTAGTCACTGATGAACATGGCACTGAGCAGTCTGTTATGAGGATCTTTCCATGTTCTGTTGATTGTGATGTTTCACAGCATGATGACAATACTACCAGGCCATGTAAGTCATCTGTAAAGAAACAGGATTGTGCCAGTACTGTAATTTAAGAACTGCATCATTTGATCAAATTAAGGAATTTATCAATACTGTAGCTATTTACAAAAAAATGGAGCAGATAGGCTTTTGCTGAGGGAAAACATTGACAACTGTCATGTCAGGTCACTCACAACACCTATGGGTCATTCACTGGCATGTCTATAGACAGGGGCATATGAAAGCTTTTTCCATAACATGTGGCTGACTGCACTACATCACAGTAGAATGCAGCAGTTTATCAAAACTATTTTATGACACTAGGGACTTACAAAATAGTTCAGCAAAACTAAATGTGATTCTTCGGCCCGGTGGCACTGAGGGTTGCAGCGCTGGATGCCACACCTCACGCCACGCTGATGACCCAAGTTTGGGAATGAGCTCAGATGCTGGGGGTCAGCAGGGAAGGGAGAGGATCAAGCATGTGATGGACTGCTCTCCTCTCCCTGGGGAGGGATCCTGGGTGTCTCTGGCACAGTAGAGACCCCCAGTGGACACTGGAGGTACTATGAGCACAAAGCAACTAAGAAGAAAGAGCACAGTGGACGTCTACGGACAGCCATGCCAATGTCATTGCATGGCCACACTCCTGGGGGAAACAACAAACACAGAAAATCCCTTACCGTGCTGGTAGGCTAGGGTGCAGTTCAGTGGTGGGGCCCCATGCCCAAGGTCGAGCCATCCCTCCTGGTACTCCCAGTGTCCCTCTGCCTCTCCGGTCACTCCATTAGATTACAGATAGAGCACCAGAGGAGTTGGTGGTCCCACCACGGGGGCTCAGAGCCAAGGGATTGAGTGGCCAGAGGAGGTAGGAAGTGGGTCCAGGGATTAGCAAGTGCCAGAGTTGGAGGCTTCAAATGGGCAGCAGAGCTATCATCAAGAAACCACTCCCGAGAGAGTCCGACAGGGTAAGTGCATAAATAAAGTATACAAAAAGACAAAAACTAAATGTGGTTCTTGAAGATGGCAACATGTATGGTATTCACTTGCTGGCAGAGCCACTTATTCAAAAATATGATGCTGATAAATGATTTGGAAAGTACAAATACTGAAACTGATTTCTGTACATCCACAAATGTAAAGAAAGGTGAGATTATAAATTTCTGTGGTCAAGACATCGCTCAATGTGAAATAAAACATGAAAAATTTGATGTGACTTGTATTTCATGTGAATGTTTTATATGTCACAAACTGTGAAGATTGATATTTCAAATTCACTTACATGGAATGACATCTGGGCATGACTGAACGCTTATTACCCGATTAGGTATGATGCAGACACAGTAGAGGTTGTCAATCAGTGTAGACACTGCTTTACTAAAATGAAATCAAACAGTATGCCAGCATGATCAGATAGCAATAATATGTATACAGTTCCTGCTCTGTCAGTACTGAAAGTTTAAATATGCTTGACAAAAATTTTAATTTAGACAACTCAGCTATTCCAGACAGTAGTACATCCAAATACAAAAATAAGAAAAAAGCTGCCCAAGATATAGCTGGTCAAGTCTCTAAAAGGATGCATTATGTATTTTCCATTACCAATACAAGTAAATATTGACTCATTAAACCAAGATAACAGCATTGTTATATTTGTCAATAGTGGCCAACTAAAATCAAAAACATTTTGCGAAATTATGTTAATACTGAAAAAGTAAAAAATGCATTAAAAATTTTTTGAAAGAAAACAATCCATTGTAGCTGATATTGGCCATGATTCACTAACGAGTGGAATGTCTATGCACCATGTAACAGAGGCGCATAGGCAAACCTACATGGGAAGGCCATGCAACGAACCCCCACAGTAGTCACCAGGGGAGTGCTAGTACCCTAGATGCTGGATCCTCCATCCACCCTAGCAGCTACACACTAGGGGTGGGCCGGGGGTGTGCTAGGGTGTGTGCCGCGTGCTCATACATGTGATATGTCCAACTTGCTTAATAGGGAGATTTGGGTCAAATTAGGAGGGAGACTGGCCTGCCACCTTGCTTAAGAGGGAGATTTGGGTCAAATTAGGAGGGGGATTGGCCTGTTAGTAGGGAGATGCCGTAATGTCGTGTGTTTGTCCTTAAGTGGCGTCAAAAACATAAGAAAAAGTCATTACAAAAATGTAATGCATTTCATTTTGTCAAGAATAAGCACTAAAAAGAATAAACAACTAGTTATATAAAGTTATCAGATACATTGTGCATCACTGATTTAATTTTTATGTGTCTTTATCTGCCCAAAAAAGATGGATATTTTGAACAGAATTTTACTTAAGCAGGAGATTTTGTTTCCCAGGAGGCAGGGAGGGAGTTCAGTCAAAAAAAGCAGGAGTCTCCTGCGTAAAGAGGGAGATATCACATGTATGCATACTGCATTGATACACAAGGGAGCTGTGCACCATTCTGAGGCTGCAACATGTCCACAGGGGGGAACCTGGTGTACCTTCATATGCACCCCCCCACAAGTCAATGGTGGAGTGCAGCAGCCACATGAACCCCACGCACACAGCTTCCACATCTGGCTGGTCCACCTGGGAGGGCCAGGGGTGGCCATTTGGGTAAACACTCACTAGTTATATACTGGATGGTGCATGCCATCCCAGGACCCCCTGCCCACATGCAGGCAGGGATGTACTACTGGACCAGGACTGGGCATCTGATTGAATGCCTGCTTGTTCCACTGCTCTGCACCCAACTGCCCCTCATGACTATGCACACTGGAGGGGGCCTCGGACAGGTGGCCAGCAATGGTGACTGCTGGCTGGAGCATGCCTGTCCATGGGTGTGGAGCTGTGCATCAAGTTACACGCATTTCGTGTGTGACACCCGCACCATGGTGAACTGCAGCCATTGACATTAGTAGCATGTCAAAAATCCAGCAGGTGGCAGCTACTGACAGCAGTAAGAAAGCTATGACTGAAAAGACCCAAACTATTACAAATACAAATGCATGTGAGCAATATACCATACACCCATTATGTGGTCAGAATCCAGTTGCTAACAATGCAGAACTGTATCAAATGAGACAGACAGAGGACTCACCTGTAAGCATATGGGATGCAACCTTAGAAGAACAGTGGTTTCCTGATTTTGTCCAAATGGCACAGAAGGTCGATGTGACAATCATGATTTACGTGTTCCTGGGGCTGAATACAGAGCCTCTAGGATGTTAAGTTGTAACAGAACATTCAGATGTAATATTCAAAATGTGCTCCGCTTCTTGTGGGAAAGTGAGTTTAGCATACGTTCAGCTACACTGCACACACTTTGGGTATGACAAACAACCTTCATGGAATGACAACCCTTGGTCAAGTGACCTTCACAGAATAGCAGCTGTTGGTCCTTCTGATAAACTTATAAACAAAGAGCTCCCCAGAAACTCTGAGGTTATGTGTTTGGTAAGAGAGTATAGGTCACCTACAAGGTTTCTGACTCTGAGCTGTGCTGAGTACAGTTGGGTTGAATTATTTATTTATTATTTTGGAAGATACCTTTGAGCCAAGGCTTTTTTACAAAGGTTCCACATCAGGGAAACAATACAGAACATAGTGAGGACAATAACAAGTACAGTAGTTTCAAGCAGCCATAGGCTTTGTCGGGTACATTGAAGCTTTTATATGGAATTACTGTAATATGTACAATGATTCACAGTATGTATGTTAAGTTACAGTAATTTGTGTATATTATTCAAGAACATATATACAATAAAAAAGCAGTTATAATATGATTCACTAGAATAAATTAGAAACTTCTAGGAGAGATGGTAGATACATGTAGAGGAAGCTATGGTGAGAGAATGTAGATAATAGTGGGGAAGTAAAAAGGGAGGAGATAGGAGATAGTGTGGGGGTAACAGTGGGAGGAACTTAGAGAGGGGGAATTAGAGGGAAGGAGAGTAGGTTTACTTAGGAGAAACATTCACAGGAGACCATTGTGACAAGGTAATTAGGCGACAAGGACAATTAGCTAATCTACTCAAAGGGGCAAACTCAGATGTGTATGGAATAAATTCAGTGATACTTGTAGAGATCTGTTCTATTGACCCTGTCTCAGCATCATGACATTTTCATCATTGGTTCCATGCACTTTGATATTTATCCAGTCGAAGGACAATCCTCCTTTAGGATACGTAGACCAACATTTCTAGAGAGTAAAGTACCAATCCAAAGGTGCACCACAGGTGCTGTGATTCAAGGATGCTCCAAGAATTGGTGAAGCTGATATCGATATTCTAAAATGTATCCAAAAATATGTTACATGCCAACCCTCTGATTACTCTTAAAGTCCAACTCTTAAGAAATTGGTTGAGTAGTTCCAGCTTCACAAATGTAACACCTATTGTAAGAATAGGGTAAAAAACTGGTTCTCAGTACTACAGATCTTGTTTTGGCTTTCCAAGAAAAGTACTAAACTCTGCAAAAGTTGAATGGCTTGTTCTCTGCCATATGTCATCATCCCAAAGCAAAGTCAACAGAGAATATGACTTACCAAGATCTGACAAAGAAGTTTACAATAATGAGTATTACCCTGTACTTTTGATGTGGCAGGCAAATATTGATGCGCAATTTCTTGCAGATGATTCGATGACTCTTGCATGATATGTCATGTAATATGTCACGAAGCATAAATAAACAATTCTGCAAGATCTGTGGGGAAGAAATGTCTGCCACAAGATCTTTAAATTCCAGGCTGTGGTCTTTAGGCTTAAAAACACTTTCACATTGAGAATATGGAGCATACAGTATGAAGCTAGTGATTTACTGAATGGAACAAATCTGTGTGCAAAATTTGCTGTCATCAGATATGTTAATGTGAACTACAAAAAAATGCAAACAGGTACTAAAGATATACAATCAGATTGAAGAGCTAGCAGCTCAGAAGCCTGGGTCAACAGACATAGTCAAGAGTAATCCTGATGACATCCTAGAAGACATGACCTACTTGGAAACACTTGCCTGTTTGAAACTGCACAGTGGTATGATTTTAAACAAGATGAAAAAGAGAATTACCAGAAAGGTTTTCACAAAGTACAAACAGTATGGGTTTTTCTACTAAAAAGAAGAAAACTGTGGCTGATTATCTCTGGCTTTCACCGAAAACTCCAGAAAAGAAAGAGCAGTACTATTTTGTACTGCTGTTTCTTTTCAAACCATGCAGAAATTAATCTGAACTTAAGGCTGATTATGAAACTTACAAAGCTGCCTTTCAAGTTAGTCTTGAAAGTTTTAAGTCGGAAAAATGTGAGATATACATAACACAACTACAAGCAGAAAATTAATTAAAAGAAAAAAGGGCACAAATAGATGAGGATACACCCACGAACTCACAACAACTGTGTGATAAGGAAGCACGTGTAGTTCTTGGTGCTCCAGTCCCTATGAATGATGCCACAGTTGCAATGGCAAAGGTTGAGACTACCATTGAGCTAGGGTATAACTGTGAAATTAACATCTTAGACTTAGAAAAATGGTTAAACGATTATCAAAAAAAGGGTATATCATACTGTCACTTAACAAGTGTTACATGGTATTAGACATTATGCACCTGAGTGCAACTGTACGGATTATAAACCACTGTGCCCATATGTAAGTGGTGCAGCCGGTACCAGGAAAAGTTTTCTGATTCATTCTATTTGTGCAAATATCAGAAAACACACTGGGACTGCAATGTCATGACTGTAACAGCACCAACTGGTCTGACTGCATGTAACATTGGTGGAGTCACCCTGCATAGATTGTTCATTCTACCAGTTAAACATGACAAATCTGGTGAATACTGAAAATTGTAATGGGAACTAGCTAAAGAACTTAAACATTCAGAAAAAAAGGCAGGTGCTCATAGTGGACAAAGTTAGTATTGGTATCTAATGTCATGCTAGCATTCATACATTTGCACCTGCAGAAGGTAAATTTTATTTATTTTATTTTTGGTAACCAGGTAAGGCCCACTAGGCTCAAGTGCCTGTTTTCAGGGGTGACCTGGGAGCACTGGGCAGTTAAGTGACTTGCTCAGAGTCACACAGTATGCAAGTGGAGGCTATGAGAATCAAACTCAGGTCTGGTCTGCTGGATGTATCAAGCTTGTTTACACCTCGTTCCTCTAACCTCTAGGCTATACTGCCAGCCCAAATGGCACACATGAGGATAGGCCTTTTGCTGGTAAGCATGTGGTTGTCTTTGGAAATCTACTGCAGCTTACTCCAGTCAATGAGAGTCTAATATTTCAGAAACTAACAGTTGCTGAAGCTAAGAAAAGCTTAGGCTGCATAGGCAGAATAAATGTGTGTATTTTTATTTTCAAATATGAAGAACTCACACAAAATGTGCACCAAAGTGAGAATGATGTGTATCATTCCATTTTAAATGAGGTTAGAATTGGTAAAGTATCACAATCAACAGCCACAATCGTGGATGACAGATTGATAAAAAGTGAAGGTGACAGTCTTCAGGCAGCAATATAGCTTTTCAGCGAACTTTCTGCAAAATCTAGTTACACTGTTTGCCTTATGGAAAACTTGGCAGACCATGATAAATTCAGTAGAATTGTGTTACAAAGAGAGGGTCGCAGTTTGGCTGAGTTATCTTTGAGTAATTTAATTGATGGCATATGTATTGGCAGGAAGTTCATGGAAAAAATAACAGAGAAACTGAGAAAGATGTATGTAGATGTTTGAACTGCAGCTGGAGTTGAAGGCATATTACATGTATGTAAAAACACACATGTCATGCTTAGAAGGAACATGTCTATTGAACCTAGATTGTGAATGGAGTTATGGGACATATTATTCATTTTAAATTGGACCAATGCAATATGTCTATTGAATACATTGTTATCAAATTTGATTACAGTTATACTGTTCAGTTAATTGACAGTTTCTGTTAAATCCCACCTGATATAAGAAAAAAATTACTTACTATAGCAATCTTGTTTCTTCCAAGGGAATCTTACTGTATTCTGACAATAAGCAGTATGGTCGCACTATAGGACTGCCCTGGAGCTGAAACGGTTAATAGAACCTATGCACATGGTGGAATGTTAGGCTTGAGCTCGGTTTGCAAACCACTGTCTCTGGTTGCACTTCTGCAACCATCAGATTCTTATGACGCATGCATAAATAGCTCAACTAAACTATTGTAATATAAAAACCAATTCCCCCTAAAGACCAGCCCCTCTCTTAAACAACAGGGGCATCCTTAAGACTCAAGTCACAGATGCCCAAGAAAACAAACAAACATACCAACAGGTTTGCAGTAAGGTGTGGACAGCTGGAATGCAGTGCCCATTAGGTTCTACTTGGGGAGGTAGGGTGGGAGCTCAGAATACAATAAGATTCCTTTGGAAGAAACAAGATTACTATGGCAAGTAATTTTTTCTTCAAACCCCAGGAAATCTTACTGTATTCTAACAATATGCAGACTACCCAAGCAGTATCTTTGGAGGTGGGCAGAGAACTTATTTAGGGTACAAACTCTGCAGTACTGCTGTGCCAAACCTGGAATCACTTCTGGCCTGAGTATTCAAGCAGTAGTGCTTGGCAAATTTGTGGACAGTTTTCCAGGTAGCTGCTTTGCAGATTTCCAACAGAGGAATGTCTCTAGCAGCTGCTATGGAAGCAGCTGTTCCCCTGGTAGAGTGGGCCCTGAGCCCCGCAGGGAGCTGTTTACCAACCTTGCTGTAGCAAAACTGAATGCAGGCAATAATCCAGCATGCAATCGACCTTTTTATAGCTGGTTTACCTTTTCCCACTTCCCCATAGATCAGAAAAAGCTGAGTATTCTCCTGCCTGTGGCCCTTTGTGTTGTCCAGGCAGTAGCTGATGGATCTTTTAACATCCAGGCTATGCAGTCTACATTCCCCTGAAGTGGAATGGTCAGTGAAAAAGATTGGCAGTATAATGGACTGACTGAGGTGGAAGTCAGATACCACCTTGTGAAGAAACTTATTAGTTCTGAGGACAACCTTGTCCCTATGGAATGGAATGTAGTCAGGCTCTGTGAATAGGGCCTGGAGCTCACTAATCCTCCTGGTAGAGGTGATTGCCACCAGGAACACTGTTTTCCAGGTTACATACTTGAGATCTGCTGAGGACATGGGCTTGAATGGAGGTTGCATGAGCTGGGCAATACATATATTAAGATCCCACACTGGTGTAGGGTCTCTATGTGGGGGATGCAGATGCAACAGCCCCTTGAAAAGTTTTCTGAATACTGGGTTCGAAGCCAGGGATGAGCCCCTACCTGCCAATAAGTAAGCAGAGACAGCTACCAGGTGCACCTTAAGAGTAGATGATCTTAGGCCAAGAGAGTGAAGGTGGGTCAAATAATCCAGAACAGCTGGCAAACCCGCCTGACTGTGATCTATGTCTCTTATCTGACACCAGATAGAAAACCTTTCCCATTTAGATGTGCAGTTCTTCCTGGTGGAAGGCTTTCTAGAGACCCTGAGGACCTTCATGACTCCTTCAGAGAGATGCAAGTTGGCATACTCTAAGTCCTCAAGAGCCAGGCTTTGAGCCTGAGAGACTGGAGGCTGGGGTATAGGATCCTGCCCTGAGAGGATGCCAGCAGATTGTACCTCCTGAGGAGGCTGACTGGTTTGGCTACTGACAGGGAAAGAATTAGGGAATACCAGGGCTGCCTGGCCCAGTCTGGAACAATGAGGATCATTGTTGCTGGCTGAGATCTGAGCTTGTTCAGTACCTTTAGCAACAATGGAAAGGGAGGTAATGTATACAGGAACTCCTCTGTCCAATTCAGCAGCAGTGCATCCAGTGGGATTGTGCCCCTCACAGGAGGTCTGCAACAGAACTGAGGTAGCTGATGGTTGTCTGGGGCTGCGAAGAGGTCCACTTCTGGAGTGCCCCATCTCCTGAAAACAATCTGCAGGGCTGGCTTGTTGAATGACCACTCATGGTGGTTCTGGTTAATTCTGCTGAGGGCATCTGCCAGGACATTGTCCTTCCATGGAAGGTGGACTGCGGAGAGAGAGATCTCCAGGGAGTATGCCAGACCCCAAATTTTCATGGCCTCTCTCCACAGTGGAGTTGACCTTGTGCCTCCCTGTTTGTTTATGTAGTACATAGTGATTGTGTTCTCTGTTCTGACCTGCACCACTTAGCCCTGTAACATGTTGGCGAAGGACTGGATCCCCAGGAAGACTGCTCTGAGTTCCAGTTGATTTATGCTTGAGCCATGTGCCCTGAACAGTGTGCTCCCCCAGGTGTGCTCCCCAGCAGAGAGGCATCTGTGGTTAGCACCAATGAGTTGTTTTTTTTGCAAGAATGGTACGCCCTGTTGAGGCTGTCCCTCTCCTGTCACCACTGTAGTGCCTGAAAGAGAGTTCCTGTAACTGGCACTAGCTTTGACAACGAGTCTCATTTTTGATGCCAGTGTGATCTGAGATGAAACTGAATGCCTCTCATTTGGAACCTGGCCCCTGACACCCTTGCTGTTGATGCTGCTATATGGCCCAGCAACTGTAGAAATTGTCTTGTTGGCCTTGGGGTGTGCAGCTTGAAAGAACTGGCTAGCTGCACCAGGCTGTCCACTCTCCCTGTGGAAGGAATGCCCTTCCATTTAGTGTCCAGTTTGGCTCCTATAAACTCCAGGAGCTGAACTGGTTCTAATACTGACTTGTTCAGGTTCACTAGGAACCCTAAGGATTGCAGAGTATCCTGTGTGACTGCCAGAGCATCCTTGACCTGATGAGGTGATTGACCTATGACTAGCCAGTCGTCCAAGTAGGGAAACACTGTCACCCCTGCCTCCTTAGGTGTGCCATGACCACAACCAAGCGCTTTGTGAACACCCTTGGAGCAGAAGTCAGTCCGAAGGGCATTGCCCTGAATTTATAATGGCCTGATGGCAATCTGAATCTGAGATACTTTTTATGGTATTGCCTGATGTGGATGTGGAAATAGGTGTCCTTTAGGTCTAGAGATGCTAACCATTTTCTTGCCTTAATGTTGGGAGGATGGTTGCCAGAGTGACCACCTTTAACTTTGGTTTTGACAAATGTCTGTTTAGATGTCTGAGATCCAGTATGGGTTGCCACTCCCCTGTTTTCTTTGTTGTGAGGAAGTATCTTGAGTACAGGCCATTTCCCTTTGTGCCAAGGGGACTGGCTCCACTGCTCTTTGTGACAGAAGGTTAGATACTTCCTCCTCCAACAGAGCTGTTTCTGATGGGGTAGAAGGTCTGAAAAACCTTGCCCTCAGCTTTGGCATGATCTTGAAGCTAAGAGCAAGACCCTGGCCCACTACCTCCAGGACCCACTTGTCTGTGGTGATGGTTTGCCACTCCTGGAGATAGTGGGCCAGCCTGCCCCCTACCAGGGTTGGGGAGGCAACCCGAACAGACACCTCAGGGTGCCTGCTTGGCTTGAGCTGCTGGCTGTATGCTGGGGCTACTGAGGCCACTGCCTCTTCTGCCCCTGCCTCTAAAATATCCCCTCTGCTGCTCATATTGGGGAAAGTTTGAGGCTAAAAGAATGGCCTATAATGGGCCTTGCCCCTGCCACCTCTGGCTTGGTGCTTTTGGGGTGTGGATGCCCTTTCTTTGGCAACAGCACCTTTGTAAGCAGTCTTGTAATCATCCATTTTCTTCATGTAAGCCTCTGTTTGCTCTCCAAACAGAGATGTGGGCTCACATGGAAAATCCAAAGCCTTTGTTTGGGTATCTTGGGTCAGGTTAGTAGTCCTGAGCCAAGCAAACTTTCTGAAAGACACTGATATTGCCATCTGCCTGGCTGCAGTGCCATTGGCATCAACTGCCATCCTAAACTGGGTCTTAGAAGCTTCTATGCCCCTTTTTGCAGCCTCTTCCAGGTCAGCTACCCTGGGAGCTGGGACAGCTTTTGCTATTTCCAGGACAGTATTACAACATGTTTTCTTATACCTGGAGACATAGGCCATATAACAGGCCTGTCTAATAGCTAGAGAGGACCCCGGGAAAGTTTTCTTAGCCATGGAGTCTATTTTTCTGGAGTCCTTATCAGCAGAATGTGATGAAAGTGGGATGCCAACTTTGTCACAAGCTGCAGTCTGTACCATCCCCTCATGGCTAGGGTGCACAAAAAGGAACTCTGCTCCTCCCTTGCCTATCCAATACTTTTTGTCCACCGGTGGCACAGAAGTGGGTGTCTGCAATATTTTGTTGACCTGTTTTTTCAGGGACTTATGGATGGGCAATAGTAGTCTCTTTCACACTGGGATGTCCATCATCTCCATATAGTCCTGTTCCTCCTCCCCCTCCTTCTCAGTGGAGTCCTGAGTGGGGCGGTCCTGGGTTTGGGCAACTTGCTTAATGAAAGCAAAGTGAGATGTGTAATCCTCAGATCCCTTGTCAGGGGAATCAGGACGGTGAGGATCAGGAGAAATGTCAGGCTCAATGGGCTCTCCATAATCCTCATCCTCCTCCACTTCCTCCTTTTCATCCTCATCATAGAATTCACCACTCTGTTCCAGGGAACCAAGAACCAAGGCTGAACTGGGGGTTTGAACCGGTGTTTTTGCCTGCAGCCACTTTTCAGCCAGAACCTATCTTCCAGGTTGCATGATGGTTGGAAGTGAGGTCTTTCTCGGTCGCAGTTCTTGCGCTGTATATTTTTTTTCTTTTTTCTTTTACTTGCGGTAGCCAGTTCAGTGGCTGTATCTACGGCACTTTTCTTTCCCGAGGAACTATTATCCCTGTCAGAGGACTGTTCCTCCGGTTCCTTTTGAGGAGGAGGAGTTGGTTTATCCAAGGTCGGGTCAGTTGCCTTTTTGGACACTTTTTCCTGCAGTCTTTTAAGTCACCTCTCAAGCATGGACTGTAGGAAGTTTTTACAGATTTCGCAATCTGCCTTCAGGTGGTCAAACCCTAGGCAGAATGCACAAATTAAATGAGGATCAGCCTTAGTGAACAGTTCCCCACACTCGGTGCAATGCTGAAAACTTGTAGGGCACATTCTTTTCTTGGTTTTCTGTGACATCTAAACCGGCCAAGAAAAAAACTTTCTCTTGTTTGTTTTTTTTCCAGTTAGTTTTAAACAGCATAAAAATGAGAGTTAACCAATATCCACATTTACACAACTTACCAGAGAAGTCAAAATAGACTTAAATCTACTGAAGTTCACTTCAGAAAAAAGTAATAGATATCGGTTCCCTCCTGGTTGCGAGGAACCAAAAACTTACCCAATGAATACTAAATCTTGACTATACTTGTGTATCAAGCACAGTGTTTCAAAAATCAAAAAAAATAAATGGTACTTTCGAAAACCGATGAAAATAAATTTCTTCAAGTAAGTGAAGGAGAGCTCTCCAGAGATGTCTTACTGAGGCAAGCGGAGTAAAGAATCTTACAGTTGCAGGAAGTGCAACCAGGAACAGTGGTTTGAAAACCGAGCTTGAGCCTAACATTCCACTATTTGCATATGTTCTATTAACCATTTCAGCTCTGGGGCAGTCCTATGGTGAGACCATACTGCATATTGTCAGAATACAGTAAGATTTCCTGGGGTTTGAAGATACATATGTCATGCGCAAACAGTTTTCAGTTTTGTGTGGCATATGCTGTTTCTATACACAAGTCTCAAGGACCTGACATTGGATGCTGCCATGTAAGACATAGGAAGTTCCATCTTCAAGGATGGAATGAAGTATGTTGCTTTATTGAGGATTAAGAGTCTGCATGGATTACACATAATACAGTCAGACTACAAAAAAATCCGGGTTGAGAAAAAATTTGTACATGAATGTAACTGTCAATGCAGCATGTTTCAACCTCATCTTCCATTGTTGCCTGTCTACACGGTGTACCGACGGAACAGCAAAACCCCATCGGCGAAATCCCCCACAGCGACATTTTCGACAAGTTTCGAAAATGTCACTGTGGGGAACCCGCTGGTGAAATTTCACCCTTTCGCCGACTTTCACCCCCCTCCTTCGAGTTAACTTCGACTCGGAGTTAACACTCTATAGAAGGGGGGCATGGGGGCCACAGCCCCCCAATAGAAAAACAGACCGATGTCTGACAGGTGAAATTTTACCTGTCGAAATCAGGGATGTCACTATGCCGAACGTTGACAACATTGTTGTTGTGTCAGCATAGTAAACCATCTACACAGTGTTAGATGTGAATGGTATACCCAAACAAAACCCATCCAAACAACAGCGAAAGGGTACCTCATTAATTGAAACCAATACTACTGATCAAAATAGAGATCCCCAACCACATGCAAATTAGCATCCAACAACAAAAAAAATTAGGATAGTGTAATCCATCAGGCATGAATTGCTATGTAAATGCATCTATGCAGGCCTTATTGCACCTGAGTGCATTTGTATCTCAAATAAAAAATGCAATACATAATACATTCATCAGTACACTAAAACTCCTGGTAGATGAAGTTGACAGAAATAAAGAAAAAGTGCAAACGTGTACTGTATGCCTCTTTGCAGATGACACAAAGATCTGCAACAGGGCTGATACACAAAGGGGGTGGTGGAAAGGATGAGAAGGGACTTGGTAAGGTTGGAGGAATGGTCAAAAATATGGCAGCTTAGATTCAATGCAAAGAAGTGCAAAGTAATGCACCTGGGAAACAAAAGCCCAGGGAAGAGTACACAATGTGGGGGTACTGCAACAACAAAAATGGAAAGGGACCTGAGGGTAGTCATATCAGATGACCATAAGGTAGGCAAGCAATGTGAGAAGGCAGTGAGAAGGGCTGGGGGGATACTGGCATGCATAGGGAGAGGCATCACAAGTAGAAAACAGGAAGTTGTCATCCCTCTGTACAGGCAGTTGGTAAGACCCTATCTGGAGTACTGCATGCAGTTCTGGAGACCCCATCTCCGCAAGGACAAAGACAGGATGGAGGCGGTCCAGAGGAGGGCAACTAAAATGGTGCAGGGTCTGCAACAGAAGCCATACGAAGATAGACTAAAAGAGCTTAGTATGTATACTCTTGAGGAAAGGAGGGAGAGGGAGGACATGATAGAAACTTTCAAGTACCTCAAGGGAATCAACAAAGTCCAAGAGGGGAGCCTCTTTCAGAAAAAGAGATGTACAAGAACAAGGGGGCACAATTTGAAGATAGAGTGAGGATGGCTCTGGGGCAACGTGAGGAAATATTTTTTCATGGAGAGAGTGGTGGACACATGGAACCACATTCTTAAGGAGGTCATGAGGTCAAAAACAGTTGGGGAATTCAAGAATGCATGGAACAGACATAAGGCAATTGTAGTGGGGGGCAGGAGGACGTAGGCTGTTGGTTAACTAGAATCTGCAGCTTATCCAATAGGTAGGGAAATGGGCAGACTGGGTGGGCCAAGTGGTCCTTATCTGCTATCAAAGTCTACGTTTCTGTGTTTCTGTACTCCTATTCAGCTTGCACTTTCGTCTTACATAGAAAACAGGTGTTTCAGTCTTAATGAGCAACAGGATATCTCTGAATTCATTATGGCAGCAGTGAATACTATTGAAAACAAAGGCACTTTAATTAAACAACTTTTTGATGTTACTTATTTAAAATAAAATATAAATGCCCAAATTGAGGATATAGAGATGAACAGAGACACATCAATGGGATGTGGGTATCATTAAATCTTCCTAGAAAAACAGGTATTATTTTTTTTTTATTTTGTATCATGTCTTTACTCTCTTCACTAGTCCTTAGGTCTCTCTCCAGCACTGCTCACCACTTACCCGATGTCCCACTCTGTCTGAGACTCCCCACCATCCTATCTCCAGCAGGCACATTCCCCCACCTGGCAACTAACTTCCCAGCTCTGAGCCCCCCGGGTAAGGGCCGCCAGCTCCATCGGCGCTCTATCTTAAGGGTCAAAGTTGCCGACGGGGGATGGAGGGATGGAGACGAATGGGGTGTGTCTGACGGTGAGCATGGCTGGGTCTGGCAAGCAGACCTTCACCTACCCAAATGACAGGTGTTTTCCACATTTTCTTTGTTTCCCTGGGAGCTCGGATGTGCAATGATGTCCAGTGCGAGACAGACACACTCCCACACCTGCCCACAGGATGTCCACCAAGACTCCCATACTCCATTCTTGTAGTCCCCACAGCTCATGATCCCCGACCACTGCCAGAGGTCACTCATGATGTGGAAGACAGTACCTCTCCCCTCCCAGGAGAGGAGAGCAATCCTACGGATGCTTGATCCTCTCCTGCCCCTGCTAACCCCTGGCAGCCCAAGGTCATTCCCAAACCCAGGTCGCCAGCATGGCCTGAGGTGTGGCGTCCAGCACCTCAATCCTCAGTGCCACTGGACCAGCTGAAAAACAGGTATTAAATTCACAGATTTGCACCACAATGCTGAATCTGGTTTTGAATGTTGCAGGCACCATTGTACTTGTTCAGCAACAACTGAATTGCTATGGACTTCTCGATACCTTCTGCTCATGCTTAAAAGATTTGATATATGTGGTAATAAGGTTAACACCAGAGTGACAAATTTCAGTGGATGTCATGTTGTCATTTCATCAGTCCAATATGACACACAGTCTATCATTTATCATCATGGGATCACAGTGCATTCTGGTCATAATGACATCAGGGGCCCAATATTCAGTGTAGCACAAATATTTGTGCTGTGCTTTGCAACTGCCCAGGAGTCTAAAGATATTATATTTAGTTGGGCGCTATCTGACTGAATATAGGGTTATGTTGGTGTAACACTACGTAAAGTAGCACTGCCCCAACGTGACTCATGACATGGACCACAAGAGTGGATTGCACTGGAGAGCTACCTGCAATATTCATAGGGACCCATACAAATGAGCCCATTGTGCATGCAAGGTGCTAAGGAGCCATTTGCATGCCCACTATGGGCCCATTTGCATGGGTACAGAAGGCAGGTTAGTGTGCCTCCCCTTCCACAGTCCATAACATGTAGCTATCCATGGTAGTTGTGGTCCCCCCTACCTCCAATCATCAGCCCCTGTGTAAAGTATCCACAACCCCAGCAGTAGTTGTCCCCCTTCCCTCCAATTGCCAGCCTCTGTATAAAGTAAATACTCCCCAGTGCTAGTGGTCCTCCTTCCCTCCGATCACCAGCCCCTGTGTAAAGTAGCCACATCCATGGTGGTAGTGGTCCCCCTCTCTGATCACCAGCCCCTGTGTAAAGTAAATACTCCCTAGTGCTAGTGTGACCCCCTCAATTGCCATCCCCTGTATAAGATAACCACATCCATGGTGGGAGTGGTCCACCCCCTTCCTCTGATTGCCAGCCCCTGTGTAAAGAAATCACATCCCTGGTGGTAGTGGTCCCCCCACCTCCATCACTTTTATTTTTTTTTTATTTACATTTTTGTTAACCAGGTAAGTGTTATGAGCCAATGCCCTTTTTCTAACATGACCGAGGACCATAATTACAGTCAGGATGTTACACATAGAAAGAAACAGGCAACGCATAATACAATACAAGTATACAATAAATAACTTTAAAAACACTCACATTTTAAAGAGTTAAAGTAATGTTTCTTAAGAAGCATTTTAAAAGTGGCATAATAAGGGGTTTGGTGTCAACACAAAGGAAGGTTATTCCAGTGGGTAGGGCAGTGATGGAATAAGCACGCATTCCCATATTTGAACTTACATTAGGAACAGAGAGTTTAATTAATCCACTGGAACCTAAAGTCCTATCTACTTTCCTTATATCTAACATAGAAAATAGAGGGGAATGAGACCCTAACACTAAAACATTATGAGTCAAACAATTTAAGCTATAAAGACAGCCTAAACTAGGGGGTAACCAGCCAGATAATTGATACAAAATGCAATAGTGTGTACAAAAGGGTGCTTTCAAGACAAATCTACAAATGGCATGAAAAGTTGTGGTAAGTAATGACATATCTGACTTAGCCAATCCCTGAAACAAAAACCAAAAGAGTTATAATTCATAATAGATAATACATTATTAGCCACAGCAAATCTGGCTTGTTCGGTCAGTAGACTCTACAACTTGCACAGAGCCCCCAGTCTTTGGTTAATATGCCTACAAATCAATGTTATGTGAATAGAGTAACAGCAGGGGTCCAATAGGATCCCTAAATATTTGAAATGAAAAACCTGTTCCAGTCCAGTCCAAATGGCATCCTGGGTTGCAAGAAGCATACTCATAGTCAGTCTTTGCTTAGGTCCAAAGAGCATGCTCTTTGTTTGTTTGTTTTTTTTTCTGTTCAAAAGCAGGTGATGTCCTCTAAGCCATAAATGAAGAGCCTGAAAATCAGCATTTAAGGCTGAATTTATAATATCTACAGAGGGAGAGCTGCTACAGAGGATAATGTCATCGACATACATTAAAATGTCAGTCCTATTAAGCAAAGAAGGCAGTTCATCCACAAACAAAGAAAATAAAAGGGGCCCAGGATAGATCCCTGGGTTACCCCTACCTCCATCATTCTACACCCTGACAGTAACCCTTGATAGCAGACCCTGAGAGTTCACCCTGTAAGGTAGCTATTGAACCAATTACATGGAGAGTCCATGAGCTAGAGGTTCTTCAGCCTTCTGAGCAGCAGGCAGTGATTAACCGGGGCAAAGGCCTTGTACAAGTCCATGAACACAGCACCAGTGAGTCTTCCCCCATCCATCGCCTCATTGATGTGATCTGTGAACCTGGCCAAGGCTGTCCTGGTACCATGACACTTACAAAAGCCATGCTGCTCGGGAGACCAAAGGCCAGTAGAATCAAGGAACTCTGCAAGTTCTTCATTCACGATTTTTTCCAAATGTTTGCCCAGAGATGGAAGTAAAGAGATGGGTCAGTAGCTATTTAGGTCAGCCACTATACCCCTCTTAAAAATTGGCTTTATGGTGGTCTGTTTCCACTGACTCGGAAACTGCCCAGTGATAAATAAATTAAACACCTTAATTAAAGGAAAATAAATATGGGTAACAATAAACTTTAAGAACCTTGGTTCGAGATTGTCACCTCCAGAACTTTTATTAGGAGGCAATTGTTTAAGTAATTTCAAAACCTGTTTTGGCTTAATCACTCAGAAACAGAAAGAGAGAGATTGATCCCCCCCCCCCCCGAGTCTAACCAAATAGGATTTGCACAGTCAATGGAGGAGAAGGCTTTGGCATAACGAGATAGATCAACAAATTTATTTAAGAAAGCCTCAGATATTTCATTTGGATTAGTCGTTTTGTTACCATTTAGGTTAAAAGATTCAGACTGATTCCTAGTATTAGGAGCTGTGAGGGTCTTAATTGCTGACCAAAATTTCTTAGGGTTTTTAACTCATTCCACTGTTTATTTAAATGATAGTCTGATTTACTTAGCCTCAGTTTAGTTTTACAGGTATTCCTTAATCTACGAAAGTTATTAAAATAATTTTCTCTCTGTGATATTTTTATATTGATTCCAAGCGGCATCTCTTGATTTAATCAACTGGAATAAATTGGGGGTGATCCATTTATTAACAATCCCTCTAACCTTTCTTGTTCTTTTAGGAAAAAATTTATCCTGTACATTCACCAACATATTTGTGAAATAATCAATTGCCAGGTCTACATCCAGAATAGCATCCAGATAGGACTAATCGATCAAGTTTAACTCCCTTGGTAAATTATCTTGTATGCTAGCCGTAAATTTCCTGAAAGAAATAAATCTGGGAGAAGGTTTACCCTTTTTACCTTTCCAGGTACAGAATAAAGCAAGGAGATCACTCACCACATCAGGGAGCATATCACTTGTTAAAACTCTTCCGGGGTTATTGGAAAGGGCCCAGTCCAATACAGTATGTGTTTTGCTAACTAAATTCATTCTAGTATATGTAGTAATAAGCTGGCATAAGCCAGCATTAGCAACCAATGATTCAATTTCAGGATCAAATTCTGGAGCCCAGTTAATATTAAAATCACCTAACACCAATAAATCCCCAGACTTATGTTCCAAGCTTAGAAATTCTAAAACATCTTTCAATCCCTTAATACCCATTTTGGGGGATTGTAAAACGTACACAATTTTAGCTTACAACATCCCCCTATTAGCAACTGAAAAAGTAACCATTCACATTCAGAATTAATTATGTAGCTAGAACCTAATTCAATAATATCTAGTCCATACTTGTAATAAACCAATATTCAACCCCCCTTTTTTCCCCGCCCAGTCTCTCTGAATCATGTTGTAGCCCTCAATCGAGTAAAATTTATCATTAATCGATGGCTTCGACCTCAACTCAATTAAGCATAGTATATCCAGGTGATGTTCCTCCAACAAGGCTTCAATTTCATGTTTTTTATTTTATACTTTGTACATTTAAATGTACAAAACGTAGTCTCCCTCCCCCCACATGTCCAAAAATCACAGTCAGGGGAATTTGCGGTAGACAAAGGGCAAGGGTTGGATTCAACATCCCAAGACAAACCCAGCAAAAGGAATGAAAGCAGGAAGGGAGCAAAAATAGTCATTTGTAGCCTTATACGGCCTAAGTAGGAACCAGGGTCACATGAGGCTCTTTTTCAGCATACCTAAAAACATAGTATTAGCAGGAATTACCTGTGTTGAATTTAATAATACGTTAGAATAAGGAAACTCTCCATTCTGACTTCTCAAATTCTCATGTCCCAAACCATCTGATCTATTACAATTAATTTAGTAAGTGAAAAAACCCTTTATCTTGTAATACAAGGTCCAGAATAAAACAGCCTACCTCTAAATGGAAAATCTTCATTTTGTATATTATAAAATATCTAAAAGCTTATGCCTGACAGTTAAATACTCCCAGGCAATTCACAATTTACATTTGCAATGTGAAAAAGCACGACACCATAAACGTAATACTAACAAGCTCACTAAGATCTAGATAAAGCTTAATGTTGACAAGCAAAAAATGTATTCCTAGTGGTCACACTCGCTCCTCATTCAGGCATGGGCTTTTGAGGTAGCCAGCTCCTCCTCCTCTAGCTCAGTCAGCCAATGAGTTCACTGCTGAGCTCCCCTCCTCCACCATTACTGGCAGCTGCTTCCAGGCACAGGGGAAAATGGGCAAAAGTACTCAAGAGCTGGTGACTGAAAGTTCAGTTGTTTTAAATTCAGCAGTTCACTCAGTCACTCTGTAATACTCTAAGTTCCTTTATTACCCATTTTTCAGGTGGCAATTGCATTAGCAGATCTCAGATGGAGCAAAGGTGCAGACTCTGCCAAAATGCTCATTCAGGCATGAGCTTTTGAGGTAGCCAGCTCCTCCCCTTCTATCCCGGTCAGCCAATGAGCTTGCTGCCGAGCTCCCCTCCTCAGCTGTTATCAGCAGCTGCTTCCAGGCATGGGGAAAATGGGCAACAGTAATCAGAAGCTGATGACAGAAAGTTCAGTTGTTCTAAATTCAGCAGTTCACGCAGTCACTCTATAATACTCAAAGTTCCTTTATTATCCATTCCTCAGGTGCCAACTGCAGGAGCAGATCTCAGATGGAGCAAAGGTGCAGATGCTGCCCTAGTATAAAGTATACACATCCCTGGTGATTGTAGTCCCCCCTTCCTATGATCACCAGCCCCTGTGTAAAGTAACCACATCCTTGGTGGTAGTGGTTCCCCCTTCCTCTGATTGCCAGCCCCTGTGTATAGTATACACATCCTTGGTGGTAGTGATCCCCCCTCCCTCCAACTGCCAGCTCCACATCCTTCACCCACCCAATTGCCAGTCCCTGAATAAAGTAAATAACTGTACTCCCTGGTGCTAGTGGTCCCCCTCTCCGATCATTAGCCCTTATGTAAAGTAACCACATCCCTGGTGGTAGAGGTCGCCCCTCCCTCCAATTGCCAGCCCCTGTGTAAAGTATACACATCCCTGGTGGTAGTGGCTCCTCCTCCCCCCTATGAAGACCAGCCCTTGTATAAAGTACATACTCCCTGGTGGTAGAGGTCCCCCCGATTGCCAGCTGTAGCACAACTGACAAACCTCCCTGGCATCCAGTGGTTCCCCCATGGAACTGATCCACGGTACTGCGGCTCCCAGTTTCCACATCCCTGGTGCCTTGCTGCCCCATGTGGCACCGAACACCCACCAACCCAGTCAACTTACCACTACCCTCAGTGCTGTGGGTGCTTACGGTGATCAGGACAGCCATCCTCATACCTTCTCGGCCAACTGCCATATGTCCAGGCAGGGAGAGAATCTGTTATTTATAGGACAGGGACATGCCCTGTCCTATAAATAAGAGGTGCCCTCCCTGCCTGGACATATGGCAGCCAGTTGAGGAGGTATGAGGAGGGCTGTGCTGGTCACTGTATGCATCCATGGCACCCGAGGGTACTAGTAAGATGACTTGGGGGAAGTGGTGTTTAGTGCCTGAAAGGTGTTGACCGGGGATGTGGAAATTGAGAGCCGCAGATGGTGCTGGGGGACCACTGAACACCAGGGAGGGCTGTCATTTGTGCTACAGGCTGGAGATCAGGGGGACCACTACTATGAGGGATGTGGACACTATACACAGAGACTGATGACTGGAGGGGGGGACCACTACTACCAAGGAGTATTTACTTTACACAGGGGCTGACAGTTGGAAAGGGGGACTACTACCACCAGGGATGTGGATACTTTACACAGGGGCTGGAGATCAAAGGGATGGGGGACTAATATCACTATGGAGTATTAACTTTACACAGGTGCTGGCAATCAGAGGGAGGGGGGCCACTACCACCAGGGAATATTTACTTTACATAGGGGCTGGCAATCAGAGGTGGGATCACGGACACCAGAGATGTAGATACTTTACACAGGGACTGGCAATCAGAGGGAGGAGCGGGGGACCACCACCACCAGGGATGTGGATACCTTACTCAGGAGCTGGCAGTAAGAGGGAGGAGTGGGGGACCAGTACCACCAGGGAGTATTTACTTTACATAGGGGCTGGCAATCAGAGGGGGGATCACTGACACCAGGGATGTGGATACTTTACACAGCGACTGGCAACTGGAGGGAAGGGCAGGGGACCACTACCACCAGGGATGTGGATACTTTACACAGGGGCTTGCGATTGGAGGGAGGGGAACCACCACCACCAGCAATATGGTTACTTTACACAGGGGCTGGTGATCGGAGGGAGGGGGGAACATTACCACCAGGGATGTGGTTACTTTACACAGGGGCTGGCAACTGGAGGGAAGGGCAGGGGACCACTACCACCAGGGCTGTGGATACTTTACACAGGGGCTTGCGATTGGAGGGAGGGGGAACCACCACCACCAGAGATATGGTTACTCTACACAGGGGCTGGTGATTGGAGGAAGGGGGGATCTCTACCACCAGGGATGTGGTTACTTTACACAGGGGCTTGCAATCGGAGGGAGGGGAACCACCACCACCAGCAATATGGTTACTCTACACAGGGGCTGGTGATCGGAGGGAGGGGGGAACATTACCACCAGGGATGTGGTTACTTTACACAGGGGATGGTGGTCAGTGGTGGGGGGGGACACTATTTGTTTATTTATTAGGTTTTTGGAATTACACCTTTGAGCACAAGTGCTCTTTTCCAAAGGTTCCACATCAATTGAGGTTACAATACAAGAGGTTACACTACATTTAGGGTGCATAGTCTGACTCATGAGAAGCCCAGTCAGTGATACATACAATAAGAAAGGACACTAACAGTAGAGGCCCGGATAGAGTCTGGTCAGGTTCAGTCAAAGGTGCAATTAGGATAAAGGCCGGTCATCTGTACTTTTAAAGAGAAGAATATGAGCAGTGCTAACCCAAAATAGAACTTGGTAATTATCAGACAAAGGAGCCATAAGATTTTAAGCTATTCAGTTTAGGGGGTGCAGCTGAGGGGTGGCAGAGATGTGAATGGGCTACAGGCAAAATTGGGGTAAACATTTGTATTAAGGTGAAGTTTGTCAGGTGTAACAACTGCAGGATGCTTTCTTTTTGAGCTCTTTCTTCAGGGAGGACTTAAACTGTGAAATCTTGGGTAGGCCCCATATGAGTTCCGGGAGATCGTTCATCCAACAAGCAGCTCAGGGTGCAAAAGAGTGCTTCCCTAGACTGGTTTTGCAATATGGGGCTTCTACAGCCTGTCTAGCCATACTCCTAGACTCATAGCTATTTTTGACCGGGTGGAAAAGATCACTGGCAGCCACTGGGGTGAGTCCCAGCTGAGCTTTTCTTGCCAGCAGGCAAGTCTGGTATTGCAGTCTTTCTTGAAGTGGGAGCCATTCAGTTTGGGAGTACAGTGAGCAAGTGTGTGATAGTCTATCTGCTCCACTAACAAAGTGACAAGCTTTTTTGAGCACCATGCGTATCCTGTTTAGGACAGTCTCATAGGCCACACCATAAATGGGGAGCCCATAGTCAATGAAGAGGAGTATCATTCCAGAGACCGCCATTCATCTTGCATTGGTGTTAAGATTTAGTTTTTGCCTATAGAGTGCTCCTAATTTTTGATTATTCTGGCTAGCTAGGTTGTCAACATGGGGGGGGCAAATGAAAGGATATCATCCAGGGTGATACCCAGGTACTTGAAGGTTTCCACTTGTTCCAGGGTGGTACCCTGTGCATTCAGGATGACCAGAGGGGGGACCTCCTTTTTGTGATGTTGCCCTGCAAACAGCATCAACTTAGTTTTTTGTAGTTAAGCACAAATTTGTTCCTTGTAAATCACTCTTTGAGGGAATTGAAACTGCTTTGGAGGTCGCTGGTGAGATCTGCCATCTGAGAGCTACTGTTATAGATTACCCCATCGCTGGCATAGACAAGCATTTTGGAGTGCGGGCAGGCTTCTGGAAGATTGTTGATAAAAAGACAGAAGAAGAGAGGGCCAAGTATTGACCCTTGAGGGACCCCGATAGAGACACTTTTGACATTCGAGTGCAATCCTTCGATCCGGACCCTCTGTGACCTCCCTGAAAGGTAGCATCTGAACCATGAGAGGGTTTCGGTTGAGAGGCCAAGTGCAAAAAGCTTGTCCAACTCATACCTTTACAAAGGGTCTGATAAGAACCTGGATGAGATTGTTCTCTCACCCAGATAATTAATTTCTGGAGGGCTGGGTAGGAGTCCCAGCCAGGGATCCGACCTTCTTACTTATTCAAACTGACCGTACCTTTAAGCGGTGGGCTTAGTTGGGCCTAAAAATGAAAATTACATACCTACCATAATTCCTTATCTTTCTGTGTATCTTCACCATTCATCACCTTTGGGTTCTGGCCAGAGGTCATGACCCCGCGGGAGCTTTTTTTTTTTTTGGATGGGTGAAGTCGATGCACCGATGGCACTGCCCTCAGGGCAGATGCACTGCGTGGCACTTGCGGGTTGGCCGTCAGGTACCGCCAACCCCTCCATCCCACCCAGTCTGAGTCACCATAGAGTAAGAAAGGGTTGGGAGAGAGGGACAAGGAAGTCCAAGGTACAGACAAAGGAAAAGATATACAAACTAAAAGGAGAAATAAATGACAAAGAGGACAGAAGGAGAGTTAGAAAAATCTAAGGGGATTAGGAGGGGGGCCCCAATCTCTGGAAGCAGAAAGAAGAGAGAAGAAGGGAATGAAAAACTAGAAATGGAGAGGGGAAGGACATACCCTGAACCTTTGACTGTCTCCAGACTGTATAGGAACTGTGAAGGAGTAGCCAGAAGGCTGATTTGCCAGAATTCAAGGCACAGATTCACTGGCAATAAACTCTGACGTGAGCAGAAGCGGCTATTCTGGAAGAAAAGACAGGATACAAGGCTGTCCTCCCCCTGAAAACACATATTTAGAGGTAAGAAACAAAAGTTTCTTAAATTAATTTTGAGGGATGAGTCCCTAAGGACAAGAACGGAGGAGACTAGAGGAAGAGAGAGCAAAAAAGAAGAGAAGGCAACCACCAACTCCCACCCCAAAGGGGTGGAGCTGAGGCATTAAGAAGAGAAGTGCCTTCTGCCCCGATCCCTCTCCCCTCCTGTCAGAAGGTAAAAATCCCCCTGTGTGCCCAAGGTCACCCCGCTCCTGACCAGTGGAAAGGAAGGTGGGGAAGGGGGCACACAGAGGGAGGGAGACCCAAAGACTGAGGCCCCAGGGGGATGGTGGGTGGGACTCTGATGAATGGTGAAGATACACAGAAAGATCAGGAATTATGGTAGGTACATAATTTTTATATCTTATCTGTGTCAATCTGCACCATTCATCACCTTTGGGTGAGTACCGAGCCCCCTCCCGAAGTGGGCCCTAGACCCTAAAGAACTAAGTCCCTTAGCTCTCAGTAGGTGAGGCACTGGAAGGGAGAACCTTTAGGGGCCTGGTGAGGCCTGAGACTGGAGAGAGTGAGACGGAGACTCCCCAGAGGGAGTAGGAGGTTGCCCCGACAGACACCACTTCACCCTGTGGGAGAAAAGTTGGGTTATCCGCTACACAGAGGAAATAACCCTATACCGGGCCAAGGGCGACAACCGGGAAAGACGCAGCCATGCCATCCACCTAGTGCAGATTGCTGTCCCTACGACCCTGGAAGCTACCTCGTTGGCATCGTAAGATGCCCTCGCTTGGTGCCTTGCTAGCTCCAGGCCACGTGCAGAGAGTGCAATGGCTTTTCTAGTTACCTCTGAATCAGGCATAGAGGCTAGGAGTTGACCTAGCCTGGACCACAGAAACCTATCATAGGTAGCATAGTGGGCCTGATGTGCAGTAATTGAAAGAAGCAACCATGCCGAGTAGAAGGTCCTCCTCCCCCAGAAGTCAAAATCCATGGAATCTTGATCCGGGGGCCAGTCACGGTGGAGGGCACGAAGCCCGTTGGGAGTGTCCGGCTGCATCAATCCTGACTGAGGATGAGGCATACGACCTGAAGACTCCGTGGGGGGCACAATACCTCTGGCTCAGTTCCCTAGGAGCTGGGACTCCGGAAAAGGTACTTTGCCAGAATCGTAACGACACCTCCTGGAAAGGAGCAGGCCAGGCGGGCACCACAAGGGTGTCCGTACTGAAATCGCCTAGGAAAGCGGGCATCGAATGCTCCAGATTGTGTTGAGTGGGTGGGGTGACATGCTGGTCATCCATCATCCTCACGAGGAAATGCTGATACTCTGTGAGATAGGCAGCAGGGGAGATGTGGACAGACGGCTCCTCTCCTCCTGAAGAGGGGGATGAGGAAGCGGAGGACCTCAGAGATCCAGAGGTTGGCTGCTCAGGGGGAGGGTGGAACACCCATTTGTCCATGGCCCTGATGTATGTAGGGAAGTGAGCAGTCACACCCCTGAACTGCTCTCAGGAGAGAGGTCCTGTAGCGTCACAAATGCCTGAGAGAGCAGGAGATGGTGACAGAGGAGTGGGGGCAAAGCCAACAACAGAAGGTGACCATCCTCTGCCCAGGCAAGAGAGCACACCAGGAGCCTCAAGGGAAGAAGGGGCTCTGGAAAACTTGACAGCTGCCAGCTGATCGACCATGCTGGAACTGCCTAGGCTATGCCCTGAAGATTCCCCCCTGTGAGGTGACAAGGACCATGGAATTCCAAAAGTACAGTCCCTACCCTCCCCTCCAAAGACCAGGGCCCTCTCGAGGAGACCGAGAAGGAAGAAAGGGGGTCCACGCTACGACTCCTTCCTGAACCCGGGTAGGTCCCAGAAAAGGGTCGCCGCATCAAACCCTGACCCCTCAACCCCTCAGAATCCAAAAGAGCCCTCCTCCTCGCAAACACCAGCCTAGGCAGCTGACAGCCCTGGTCGGTCCCCGAGGGGACCACCCAGGGAGTAGCACCCTCCCCTCCTGTAGATGCTCCGGTCGACCCTAAAGTTGGTCGATCCAGGCACCTCACCTGAGGGGGTACCCCAACTGAGGAGCAGAAAACTCTCTGAGTCCAGGTTGCAGGGTGATAGTGGCCTGCACTACCACCTGCTGGTCAGCACCTCTGACCCTAGACTTGGGGGCTACTGCCCACTCCTCAGAGGGAGGCTGGCTCCAGTCAGCCGAGGAAACTACCAGGGTGTCCACCTGGGCCACCAACTCCAAAGAGTTGGACAGCCGGTCCGAACCAGACTCAGAGTCCATCTCTGAAGAGGTAGAGACCGAAGTCCGGTGCCAGACCGTACGCGGACGCCCGCTCCTATCCAGACCGAAGGAGGCGCTAGTCCGGGTGTCTGCACCAGAGCCGGTGCCGAACTCCCCAACAGCACTGCTAATGGTGCCTGAAGAAGACAGTGCTGAGAGCAGTAGCAGAAATGGAGTCAATGCCTGCCATGGCCCGTCCCAACCCATGGTGCCTTGGCGGCTTTGAGGTCAGGCAGTGCCAACGGTAGCGCGACGGTGCCCTCAGCACCATGATCAGTACCGAGGGTGACAGCCCCATGGCAATCGCAGCCCACCGGTGCCGCAAGCGGCACCAGAGCAACATGACGCCGCCCCCAGCCCTCGGGCGTCAAGTGAGAAACGGTTGAAGACAGCACAGAACCTCCCATGGCACCATCAGCACCATCGGCACTGTGAACAGCGTCGACAGTGGAGGCAGCACCAAGCGACGGGCCGGTGCCCACCATGACGCCATCAGGGCCCACGGTGCCACAAACAGTGCAGAGGCCCAAGACAGCACCGACGGATGGCATCGAGGATGGTGCCAACCCAGGCTTCCCAGCCCGAGGCAACAACACTGTGGGAGCCTTCGCCCCCAAAGGGGAGACTGCCAGAGCAGCGCCTCCTGCTCCCCAGGACAAATGGACTGGGCCTCCTGCACCGCAGAATGGGTTTCTGCCATGGTGAGGCTACTAGAAGTAGAGGCCCCCTCCTCCACAGTCCTTATAGAACTGGGAGGGGACCCAGAGGAAAGGCCGAGAGCCCGGGGCTTGGCCCGACGAGTGCGCACCCATCCCCTGAAAGTTGGCGGAGCTCATCCAACTTTCCACGTGTGTTGCTCAATAACACAACAGTCTATGGAGAAGCAGGCATCGCATGAATCCATGTAGTGAAGTGGGCCAAGACACGCATGACAACAATCATGCTGGTCGGTAACAGAGTACTTGCAGCCGCACGTGCAACGATGCAAAGGGGGCCGCCCCATTTTCAATGATTTCTTGCCCCCCAACCAAGACATGATCAATGGAAAAACAACTAAAACAAAGACTCGACGTCGCTGAAAATAAAAAAATGGAACAGTCTTACCATAGCGGCATCGAGTAGTGGCGAAATGGAACCGGCAGGTAATTTTTCTTTTTCTCGGCATCGAAAAACTCAGAGTTGAGACATGATAAGCTTGATAGCAGCTCCACATGAGGTGTGACCTCTACAGTGGGAGACAAAGAACTGGCGGGAGGGCGGGGTCGACGACACCTAACGGCCAACCCTCGAGCACCACGCAGTACGTCAGCCTTGAGGGCAGCGCCGTCGGTGCATCGACTCTGCCAATCCAAAAAAAAAAAAGCTCCCACAGGGTCGTGACCTCCAGCCAAAACCCAAAGGTGATGAATGGTGAAGATTGACACAGATAAGATCATACCTTCCAGTTTTATGACAAGAGAGTTTTTAAAACTTTTGAGCAGTTACAAGGAGAGTTCTCTCTCCCCTGACAGGACTTGTTTCGATACTTTCAGATAAGACATTTCTTGAATATGAAACTAGGACTAAATATCTCGGCTCAGCAGACCCCTCCAGTAGGTGATCTTTCATTTCTGACTGTGGGGACAGGAGAGCTTGCTCACCTGGTCTCCCGATTTTATAAAGCATTCCAGGGAGGTAATTCCCAACACATGGACCTCATTCAGTTCCATTGGGAGGCAGAATTGGTCATGTCCTTTACTTCCTCAGACTTGCTACACATATGGAGACATCAACACAAAACTTCAAACTCATACCTGGAGAGAATTCTCATGGAAGGTAGCCGCCAGATACTTTCTGACTCCACAACAGACAACCAAGTACTCCCATTCTGGGGATTCCTCTAGCTGGAGATCCTGCGGATGTGAGGTGGTGACACACTCCCACATGTTTTGATTTTGTCTAGTGCTTAATCCCTTTTGGTCTGAGATAAATATCAAACTAAGGGATCTATTTCCAGAGTTAGACGCCCTTACCCCTGAGATGGCCCTCCTCCTACATTACCCAAGACAATACCGCAGGAAAAAAACTTCTATACTGTATATTTTCTTAATATTATTCTTGCAGCAGCCAAAAAATGTATTACTCGCTTGTGGCTCTGGCCTGAACCCCTTACTATTCAATCCTGGGAAAATACCATCTATGACATTTACAAAATGGAATCCTTTACAGCCAAGCTACAAAATAGAGTCTCAGAACCGATGAACTGTTGGACAACTTGGCTCTTGAGCATCTCCCACACACAACCAGACTTGATTCTATGAGAAGGTGGTCCTTGGGGATGGGTGGAAATCATGGATTTCTAGCTGACTGGGCCAGCTAGCCCCTCACCCCCTTTTTTTTTTTGTGTGTTTCTCTTAGGTTCCAGCCACCTTCATATGCAAAGTTTATTACTTAGAGATTCCAGATGACTATGAGTGCAGTGGCTGGATGAACATCGGTTTTCAAGCCTCCCTCATCCCTTCCAGATGGACTCCTCACCCTCCTGAGACTCCACATATCATTCTCCTTTGGATATACCTCAGGACCGTTTGGGACTAAAACTTTGGTAATATTACCAACATTATGTTAGACCATTTTGTAGTTGCTGTACTCAACATCAGGTCTCTTGAAATATTTTAACTTTGTTAGTCTTTTATGCTATATAAGAAAGGTAATGCATTAGGTTGTACCTGAGGTCTTATTATTTTCTCTTTTATATCATTGTATGTCAAATATACTGTATAACTTGAGAATATATGCACCACTGTAATGTATTATCCAAGCTGAACAGAAAAACCTAACAAATAAAAAGTTTAAAAAAAAAAAAGCTTGTCCAGTAACAACTGATGGTTGATGAGATCGAGTGCTTTGGTCAGGTCTATGTAGGTAGCCCGAATCAAGTGACCCTTGTTGAGTGCCATGTGTAAGTTGTTGGTGTACTCAACCAGTGCAGTTCCAGTGCTATAGAGTTTTCAAAAACCATGGTTGTTGCTTACAGAACAAGTTATATTTATTTAGGTAGGAGACCAATTGATCAGAAGCAATTTTCTCCAGGGCCTTGAATGGGGGGAGAGGATGGAGATGGCCTATAGTTGGCTACATTAGTGCAAGCACCACTTTTGTGAACTGGAGTAGCAATTGCAGCTTTCTAGGTTTTGGGGAACTGGGAGAGTTGTAAGGACATGTTGAATATTTTGGCCAAGGGAACTGTTAGTATGTCCAGAGCTGGAGCCAGAAGCTTCATGTCTACTGTGTCTCCTCCCATTCTTGTTATCCCCAGAACCTTTTTAATATAGTTGCCGGTTTCCTTTACTGTGACATGCTTGAAATAGAACTTAGGGTGATCCATATCAAGGCCAGGTGTATTGCTTTGTCCCATATGATCAACTTTGTTGGCTCTTGGCACCTGGTCCGTTGGGGGGGGGGATTGTGGTCAGGTCTGTGAAAGTATCATTAAAAATATCCACTATTTCTACAGGAGCCACAGTGATTTTCCCATCAGTGTTAAGCACTGTTGGGGATGCTTTGGTGTTACTGCCTAGGAGGTCTTTTAAGCAGTCCCAGAATTTCTTTCCATTTCTCCAGGTTTATTCCTGGTTTTCTTTGTAGAAGTCAGCTTTTGCCTTCCTGACATCTCAGGTGCATTTGTTGCATGCTTTCTTGTATTTTTGCCTATCAGCATGCAGGCCCGAGTCCTTGGCGCATGACCAGAGATTATCCCTGATCAGAAATAGTGCTAGTAACTCAGGGGAGATCCATTCAGATGTGATACCTTTAATTTACTGCATTTTTTAGAGGTGCAAATTTGTCACAAGCCATAGTAAACTAGGGATGAAACAATCAAGTGCAAGGTTCACGTCCGGGATGGCATCAACGAAACTCCAGTCTACTTGGTTCAGGTAAGCTTTGAAGGTGGCAGTTTACTCGTTCGGGAGGAGTCTGTAGGAAATGGTTTTAGGGGGATCTTTGGTTTTCTGGTGGACCATTCACAGAGAACAGGTGAGTGATCATTGATTGCATCAGGCAAGACCTCAACCTCGGCTATCTTTTCCGAATGAGTGACTAAAGTCCAATCTATAAGGGTGTTTGTCCCAGTCGTGTAATTAACCCTTGTGCAGTCTTGTACCATCTGTGTTAAGAACAGGCTGGCAACCAAGTCCTTATGTGGAACATTAGATTTAGCCACCCAATTGATGTTAAAGCCCCTCGTTACTATTGCTTCACCTTTTTGGCATGTTTGGTTGTAATATCTAGCAAACATCTCCAGACCCTTTTTTTGTTTCCCAGGGGGGATATAAACCAAAAAAACTTTGAGAGATTTATGACCATTCCCCAGTCAGATGTTTACAGCCAGGCACTTGCATTCAGTTACGGGGTTGTCAATAGTCAGTTTGTGGCCACTCAGACTAGACTGTAGATAGATGAGGCAGCCCCCACCTCTTTTACCCAGACAATCCTCTCTGAATAGGCTGTAGCCCTTTAGGACTATTGAAAAGTCCAGTATTTTTGAGGAGAGCCATGTTTCCGTAAGAGCAATGATGTCCAGCTGGACATGTGAAACCCATGCTTCAAACTGGGGAAATTTCAGGAGCAGGATTCCTAGATTTAAAGAGGCAACCTTGAGTTTTCCCTTGTGGTCTTTGCTGGGATTGTTATTACTCAGTGGTCCAGGGTTTGGGTGGGCATTTCCAGCCAGTAGGAGGTGAGTAAATACTAGTTTTTTGTGATCCTGGCTCCCATGGGTGGTCTTAACCGGTCTCCTTGCTTGGGAGTATTTTCCATTTCCCTCCATGTATAGTAGGGATCCTTGTAAGGTTATAGTAACACCCTTGGGTTCTATGTGAAGGACTTGTTGGGATGACTGGAGGTGCCAGAGGTGGAGGTCTAACCTGAAGGCAATTAGGCTATATGCACCTTCAAATGTTGGGTTGGATTTTGGGAATATATGATCCTTATTCACAGTGTATTGTAGAGATACCTGCTTATGGGGTTGAGGCAATGCAATGATTAAAGAGATTTCCAATGTGATCATTATTTTGGAATAGGCAACCTACACTGCAAGGGGGTGAGTAACCACAGGCAGGGTATTATCAACTGGGGTGCTGAGGAAGCTGCCAGAATGACCAGATGATAGTGGGTAGTAAACAGGGCTAGTCACAGTAGTATACCGAGTAGACGATGAATCCTGCCTTTTTGGAAAAGAGCTCCTCCAGCTGATGTCTCAGCTGGGATTGACTCAGACAGTTGCCTCTGGGACACATATTCATGGCCACCCTCTGGACCTGGTCTTCTCACTTGGACTTGACATTTTGGCAGTCAAGATTGATTCAGTCATTTGGTCAGATCATCATGTGGTTGAGTTCCAGTGCGGGGCCCCCTGCAAGCCAACCTCCTCTGTAGAAACAGTCTGGTGTCATCCAAAAAACAAACTGTAGCCTTGTCAACTCCAGCAGTCACTGGTTCTTTTGAGCTTCATGCTAGCCTGTGCTCAGGGTCTGGAAGCTGGGGTTGTTGCTTATAATACAACCTTGCCCGAAGCTCTGGACCTGATTGCACCTTACCACATTCACCCCTTGACCTCCCAGCATCACTCACTATGGTATTGTGCTGAGCTGTGCTGGTTGAAGACTAAGGAGCATAGGTTGGAGCACTCCTGGAGGTGATCGCACTCTGAGGATGACAGGTTGGCACTGCAACTCTATTACTTGGAGTATCAGCAGGCAATTGAACATAGAAAGAATGAATTTTTGTCATGATCAATTGCTGCAGCAAGAAATTGTCCAGCTGTGCTGTTCCACATTGTTGACGGTTGGTTAGATCCTTCCTGTCTCCAGTCCAAGGCAGCCCTTTCCACAGAAAAGTGCGAGCAGGCTGGACAATTTTTTGCTGACAAGATGGCTACTATCAGAGCATGTATTACCTCCTCCAGCCCTGTTCTTACTTGGGGGTGATCACTCTACTGGTAGACAACATCTGCCATGCTGGTCTGAGTTTCAGCAGAGGAGGTCCTTCAGGTGCTCACCAATTTGCATCCCACCATCTGTGCCTTGAACCCGGGTCTGACATGGCTTGTCATCAGCTGCCTGGACTCTTTGGGACCAGTGTTCATTGAGACCATCAAGGGGTCATTAAGAGAGGGAGTTTTTCCTGCATCTCTGCAAGAGGCTGTAGTGAGACCCCTCCTTAAAAAAACATCTCTTGATCCTGATGTTCTTGCAAACTATAGGCCTGTCTCTAATATTCCCTTTGTGGGAAATCTTATTGAGAAGGTGGTGGTTGACCAACTTGTGGAGTGCCTGGAGTGGCTTTCCATCTATGAGCCTCTTCAATTGGGATTTCAGCCTCAGCACAGCACTGAGACGGCTATGGTCTGGGTGGCACATGATCTCTTCATGGTGAGGGACCGAGGGCACTACACTATTCTGGTACTCTTGGACCTTTCATCAGCATTTGACACAGTTGATCATGAGGTGCTGTTGGATTGTCTGCGGGACTATGTGGGTGTTACTGGCACTGTATTGCCCTGGTTTCACTAATTTTAACCAGAAGATCGCAGCGAGTGATCCTAGGGGATTTTTCCTTGAGTTCCTTTGCGCTACCTTGTGGTGTCCTACAGGAGTCTATCTTGGCACCTCTGTTGTTCTCCATATATATGTTGTCTCTAGGAGAGATCATTAGACAGTACAATCTGGGTTTTCACTGTTATGCAGATGATACCCAGTTGTACCTGTCCTGTGCCCCCAATGATCTCTCTGCCTTGGATACACTGAGTTGTTGCTTAGCTGAGATCAGCGACTGGATGTCTGCTAACTGGTTGTGTCTCAGCCCCGGCAAGACAGAGGTTGTGGTGATTGAGGCAGGTTGTGGGGCATTTTCACTGATGGGAGGCTGCCTGCCCTTATGGTGGATGGTCACCCTCTGTCAGTGACTGGTGACCCAAGTGAAAGATAAATGATGTTATTCACCCAATGGGTAAATAACACTGTTTATTTTTCACTTGCCTACATCACAATCAGCTTGAGTGACAGCCCATAATGCCTATCCCATAACGATTCTGCCCTCAGTTGTCATACGGAACACTGACACTGTATACATAGACCATACAATGGTCTGTGTTCAAATATGCCATTAATTTCTATTCATGAAGTTGTGGGACTTTCATAACTCACTCATAACTTTGCCACTTATGAGTTATGGTCCTTCCTCCTCACTCATGAAAATACATGGCATATTTGAACACATGCCATTGTACATCCTCTATATGTATACAATGTACTGTACAATGGCCTGTGTTCTAATATGCCATTTATTTCCATTCAAGAGGTGGTGGGACTTTCATAAGTCACTCATGGCTTCACCACTCATGAGTTATAGTCCTGCTCCCTCACTCATGGAAATAAATGGCATATTAGAACAAAGGCCATTGTATATCCTCTATCTTGATTATGATGATGCATAATTTTCAGGTCTTATGATAAATGTTTACAGTTAATTCAATTTTTGTTTCCAGTTCAAGACAATAATATCAGTAAACATTATTATTGAATAAGAATGTCATGAACCTACTCCTGGGGACCAGAACCACTGGGCTCAAAGTGTCCTTCCCTAAGTGCAACCCATGACAGTGGTCAGGAAATACCCTCCTCGCGTCCTTTTAGATTGCTCACTGATTTCACAACTGAACACTCGCCATGAGGGCCCAGGGCTTCCTCTCTCTGGGTAAGGGTAAAATAAAGTCTTGAGTCTGTAGCCAGGTATCAACCCTCTTTGGCTGCTGTGCTGAGAGGAGAACACAGGCATTACAAGACCTTCGGGGCTGTCCTCATAACCCTGATTGTGGCTTCTCCCACAGGTGGTGCAGGAACCTGATTCAAACCCCACAGCCCCCCTCTGGAGAACTTGTGTACTTTTACCCTACTTTAGGGCCCCACATTCCCTTCCAGGATCTTAGTTTTGGTAGCGTGTGGCACCTTAGTGCTTAACAGGTGTGTCACAGGTTGAATAATCCTTCCCAAAGCCTTCACATAAAACAAATCATTCCCAGGCAGTAGTACTTCAAATTAAAAGCAAGAACTTTTATCGATTACTTAAATAATTACCATACAAACATACAGACAAATTATTTAAATATTTGGTTACAGGTTAACTACAAAAAAGTTGGAAAATACTTAAAAAACAAACTAGTGAATTAACTGGACAATTTCTTTTTTTTAATTTAAGTATTTTATTATGTAGACAGATAAAAGTTACAATAGATAACACAGTGAAATAGCAGTTAGTCAAATGTAAATATGAGCCATTTTGTGTATATCCCTAGCCCTAACAGTCTATACTGGAGGCTTTGGAGTTCTCTTCTTTATATGACAAACAAACTGTTTAATGCTGTGTTAGTCCTAGTAAGAACAAATCCAGAATAAATGGGTTGATACCTTTTATTGGACCAACAAGGATCTTACAAAAAGAACAAATAGCTTTAGCTTTCAGACCAACAAGTCCTTCTTCGGAAGCTTAATGACAGTTATTTAGAATATCCCATATTATTAACACTTAGAACATGCAGAAAAATACAAAAATAATTCTCAGTGCTTTAAAACAGGCATTCAAAACATAATTAAAGTGACATCAGAGAGCTTGAATATTTTAAGTGTGCTTTCAGCTGAACCAATCTTAAAGGTCAAAGGTTGTCCAGAGATAACAGCAGGCAGAGAGTTCAACCCACATATATTATACATGTATCAGTCTAATGAATTACAAAACACTAGGATTCTTTACTTACTAAATTATATGTCAAGTGAAAAAAACTCCCAAAGACACATGCTTCAAGAGTGAGGTAAGAGCACACCTGTAGAAGCCAGCTTCAACTCTGCTCAGAACTCTGTTAGTTTGAGAATATGGCCAATGACACAAATATGCCCCTAGATAAAACAATTGTATGCCAAAATGTAACCTATCAGCAAGCAAAAAATAAAAAATAAGCCCCAAAAATTACAACAACAGAAATTATCTTTACATGGCATATAGAAGGATTAACCTGAGGTTTACACAAAGTGAGTAAGTGTATCACACTGATGAAAGTACATCTAGCTGTAGATATATTCCCAACATACTCTCAATCAGCTATTATGTTGCAGAAACCTTAAGGCCTTCAGTGTTGTAACAAGATTTTATACATGATAATATCAACTGTCAGTGTAAGTGCCAGATACAAAGAAATATTAGTCAAGGACCCCCAAGAAATTGAGACTATGCAGTCTGATATGTACAGATTTCAATAAATTGTCAATGTATAATAGAAATAATACATTTACAGAAACAGTCTAAGGAATCTAAACAAAAATTCCTAGGAAATAAATCCCCCCCTCGGGAAAATTAACTACTTAAAAGGAAATATATGTATATGAATCCTAATACACCATCAATTGCACTAATCACTACAACAGTTACCCAGAAAGGAATTATACCTGTCATGAACCCCCAAGTAAATGAGACAATGTGTCCTAATAAGTACAGAATGTAAAAACATAACTGTGTATACCATGGGGGTGAGAGCTTTTTCAGTAGAATATCCTGTGTTATTTCCACTGCAGTGAGGATAAATCCTGATGACATCAGCAGAGTGAGGGTAAATGACATTTATTCACACTCTGCTGATCTCACGAGAGTGAGGCTATCTTCACTGCAGCCTGCATTCTAAATGAAACAGCTTCAGAAAACAGTTTATTTTTCTCAATGAAGCTTGCAGCTTACTTAACATTGCAAAACACACTCACCTGTGTCCCATTGTGTTTCTAAAAGTCCTAGCCCATTACTGTGCTGACCTCATCTTCAAAACAATCTGCCTTCTAAATGAAACTCCTTCACAAAGCAGTTTCTCTTTCTCAGTGCTACCTGCAACAATTTCTATTTCTCAGTGAAGCTTACAACATACTCAACTAACATTGCAAAAGACACCTGTATCCCATTGTGTTTCTGACTCCCAGTCCATTCAGAACAACACACACACACTCTCACACCATACACAGAAAGAGCAGGAAACACACAAAAACAGAAAAAGAACACAGAAAAAATGCTCCTAAAGCTCTCACCCCCATGGTATAAATCGCACACATGGTGTGCAGCTCATGTGATATGGAAAATATTCTCAGACCTGCAGAGTGAGCTATGCATTCTCACGCGTGCCTTCTGCACTCATTGAGAATATAGAGCTCACTCTGCAGGAGTGAGAATATTTTCCATATCCCACTCCTGCCCATCTCGTATCCCCCATATACTCAAACTACAGAACTAGGAGAAGGAAGTAAATATCCACTATAATATGAGCCCAGAGGCCTAGCCACTATGACACCATGATGTCATGTACCTAAACATAAGTTTACCTCAGTAGCACCACAACATTCACATCCACAATACCCACATAACCACCCAACTCAAATACCCATATTAAAAATTCAATGTGCCACACTTCTTATCCCCCACAACACACACATAAACACATACACATACACACACACCCATGCACACATTCACCCAATGCTAATGTGAGAGGCCAACCTGTAGATAACCAGTTAAGAGGGACTGTATGAGTGTCAAAGTCCGAGGCTCACTGAAAACCTAAAATATGTATGCCCATCCTTTGAAGTAAAGATCCATGTAAGTTTACGTGTAATGTGTCATATATCCAACATCAATGTTCAAGACATCTTCCATCGTACAGTATTAAGAAGTAACATAAGTCTGATCTCACAAGCTCGTCTCTGTTGTGTACTGTTGAAATGTCCATTCAAGACCATCACAGACATATCTGAGATTGAGTGGTCATCCTGAGAGAAGTGTTGTGCCACTGGTTTATTAGTCATCTTCCTATTAATATCATACCCGTGTGAATTCATTCTAGTGCAGAGTTGTGGTTTTGTCTCCTCCACATACCCTGTGCGAGGACATTTCCTGCACTGAATAAAATAAAGAACATTGCTTCATGTACATGTATAATTACCCAATATCCTGAATTGTCTGTTTTGTGAGATAACCACACAGTCTGAAGTGGAAATGTGCTCACAAGTTTTACATCTGCGTTTATTACAGGGTTGTGTGCCATATGATATCACGGCACTCTATTCAGGTTCAAGTTTACTCTTAATACTCAGGTTGGCTAAATTGGGTGGTTGTTTAAAAGATAGTAGTGGCAGTTCTAGAAAAATACAATTAAAGGTTTCATCCTCATTAATTATTTGGTGTAGGTCCTTAATAATCTTGCATAGAAGTTTAAGGTCAGGATGATATGTGACTACTAAGGGTACTCTGTTAGTAGTGGTCCTTTCCTTACATTGCAGCAGGTGTTCTCTTAGTCCTTGTGTAGCATGTTCCACTGCTCTGTCAATTTCTCTGGAAGAGTGTCCCTGCTCAATAAAGGTGTTTTTCAACATAGCTAAATGTCTATCTCTGTCCTCTTCATTTGAACAGAGACGGTGGTACCGAAGTGCCTGACTATACATGACAGATTTTTTTTGTGTGACTGGGGTGATTACTTTTCCTGTGTAAGTATCTCTGTCTGCCTGTTGGTTTCCTATAAATACATGTACGTAGGGTTCCATCCTTGATGGTGACAGTTGTATCCAGAAAATTAACACTGGTGGCAGAATATTCCAGGAAAAGCTTAATGGTTAGGTGGACATTATTAAGTTCCTGATGAAAATACTTAAGTGCTTCAGTGCCCTCTGTCCAAATTATTAACAAATCATCAATGTAACAGAAGTAAGTGAGTGGTTTGTGTGTACAGTGCCTTAAAAAGTCCTGTTCCAAATTGGCCATAAAGAGATTAGCATACTGTGGAGCCATCCTGGTGCCCATTGCAGTTCCCATAGTTTGAACATAATGTTTCCCATTAAAGCTGAAGTTATGTGTCAGAATGAATTTAGTAAGCTCCCCCATGATATCAGGGTCAATGTTGTGGTCCAATCCTTTCTCATACATGTATTTAAGGCAGGCTGAAATGTCATCTGTATACGCTATGTTAGTGTAGAGGGATGTTACATCCATCATGGCTAAAAGGGTATCAGGTGGTAAGTCCTTAAAACCAGAAAGTTTACACAGGAAATAAGTAGTGTCCTGAATGAAACTGTAACTTTGTATAACCAGCGGTTTTAAAATAGCTTCTACAAAACCTGAGATCCCCTCTGTCAGGGTTCCATTACCAAAGACTATGGATCTTCCTGGGTTCCCAGGTTTATGTATTTTAGGTAGCATGTAGAATGTCCCAGGCTTGGGTTCATCAGGGATGAGGGCAGTTATTCTGTCTTGGACATGGTCTGGAAATGATTTAACAAAATCCTGTATTTCTCTTTAATATTCTGTTGTGGGATCACTTTCCAGTTCTTTGTAGTAGGTATGGTCACTTAGCTGTCTGTTGACCTCCTTGATATCAAATAGTTAGACCTTTAGGGATGATGTTATTTCTTTTCCACTGGGCTAAAAAATAGATGTCACTGTCTAGCTGTGCTAGTTTTTTCTTAATGTTGTGCAACTACCATATTTTGCGGTGAATTCTGGTATCTTCCATGTTGACAAACAAACTATTTAGTGCCGTACTGGTCCTAATAAGAACAAATCCAGAACAAATGGTTTGATGCCTTTTATTGGACCAAGGATCTTACAAAAAGAACAAATAGCTTTAGCTTTTGGACAAACAAGTCCTTTGGAAGCTTAATGACAGTTATTTAGAAAATCCCATATTTATTAACACTTAGAACATGTAGATGTAACCCCCTTGTTACCCGGGGTTACTAGAATCCCAGTAAGACCTAGTGGTAGGCAGGGAAGGCAGCTTGTGAAACTCCAGTTAAATGGGTTTCACACTGTCTCACTCTGTTCTCAGTCTCAGCTGAAACTGAGGGATGACATCACCAATAGAACTTTCGCAGCTGTATAAACCACATTGGAATCTGCAGCAAAGGGAGTTAGATAGAACGTTGGGAGTTTTCAGTGAGAGTCTGCAGTTTGGCTTGAGAGAGTGAAGTTTGTACTCAAGTGGTGGAGACCGCTGTTTTCAGGTCTCAGTGCTCCCTCCCTCCGGGGGGGAGATGTAAAGATTCCCAGCAGATTCCTGGGGCAATCTCCTTAATCCTGCTAATGGAGGAAAAGCTGCCTGTTTAGTCCAGGATTTATTTTGGAAGATGGAAGAGTTGTGAGTCGCCTGTGGGCCACCTGCAACTTAAGGGTGAGTGTCTGCTCTGGCTAAAAGGGCATATGTTTTCTTCACCCTGGGACCTGTGTGAAAATCTAGGGATTGAACTACATATTGGGAGGCCTAGAGAAATGGGCCAAGCAAGTAAAAGTAGTGTCAAATCTCAGAGTTGTAGTGAGATGCAAATAATATGTAGAGGAGATGTGACAGACGTCTACCCTTAATCTACATTTAGAAGTTCAGCAAAGGAATTGCTCAGTTTTTCCAGAGAAATGGCCGGGTATGGGCTATGGGAGTTGGAGGTGGGTGGCCCCCCCATCTTTAGTGACCAGGTCTACCTCCATGGATTTCTTCTGTTGGTTTTCTACTTTGCCTCAGGCACTTGGCCAGTGATGGGGGAAGTACCCAGACGTGGGGTTGTCAGGAAAATTCTCTCTAAGAGTCGTAGACTCTAGTGTGGTGTGGGGAGCCATGACAGGATAATTGATTCATTCATCCAATGGACCGCAGATCAAGTGGCCAGCAGGGGAGCCGGGCCAGTGGGGAAAACCCAAGTGTGTACAAGTCGGGCTGTGTACCCAAAGCTGCATGCAAGTCTGGACTGTGTGCCTGGTGGGTTCAGAGCCTGAGGGCTGGAAATGGTGATAAAGTGTTCTGTAGTCTCTAATCTGCATTACCAGGAAATGTAGCCCCATGGGGGTCCGTCTATGCTTTGTTTGTTCAGCTAGTATGTGAATAAAAGCCACACTGAAGAATCCCATTCCGGGTCCTGGACATTACAGTTATTGCTTCCTGTGTTCGGATTTACTTGGGTGCCCCTGTGCAGAGTAGCCAAACCTAGGTCCCCCTGTGCTGAGTAACCTCATCCTCCCCGAACCCAGTCCCCACCAGGTACTGCTGTCAGCTTCAACAGCATGCCACCTGTCGTTTTGGCAAAAAGGCAGGGGTGAGGGGTTACACAGAAAAAAACAGAAATAATTCTTATTGCTTTAAAACAGGCATTCAAAACATAATTAAAGTGATGTCAGAGAGCTTGAATATCTTAAGTGTGCTTTCAGTTGAACCAAACTTAAAGGTCAAAGGTTGTCCAGAGATAACAGCAGGCAGAGACCCAAGTCACACAAAAAAATCTGTCCTGTATAGTCAAGCACTTCGATACCACCGATTCTGTTCAAATGAGGAAGACAAAGACAGACAGATATTTAGCTATGTTGAAAAACACCTTTATTGTGCAGAGATACTCTTCCAGAGACATTAACAGAGCAGTGGAATGTGCTACACAAGTTTATATGAAAGACGCAAAATCTGTTAAAACTCCTCAAGGGGTATGCCATTCACACAGTGAATGAACAATGGTGAAATCCCTCACAGCAACAATCTCAACAGGTTTTGAGATTGTCTCTGTGAGGGCCCTGAGCCTGAGGGTGAAATTTAGCCCTTTCACCGTCTTTTGCCCCTCCTCCTTTGAAAGAACTCTGACTCGGAGTTAGCTATCTTAAGAAGGAGGGGTGCAGGGTTGCAGCACCCTGCTTGGGGGGTTTGGGGGCCCCAACAGAAAACACACAATGTCTGACAGGTGAAATTTCACCTGTTGACATTGGTGATTTCGCCATGCCGAACTTCAACAACACTGTTGTTGTTTTGGCATGGTAGAACCCTTCAAGGTTTCTAGGGGTTTCCTTCTTACTACTTTACTCACTCTATTCCCCAGACTTTCTAATTCTTTTGAAACCAGGTCACCGGGGTAAACCTATGTTTAAAATTCCCCCAGTTAAAAAACATATGGTCAGAAATCATTACAAATTAGAGCTACGGTTTTCTTTAATTCAATTCTCTCATCCCTTAGTAATTGTCTTTCTCTCTCCACTTTTAAAATGAGATTAAAGTCATGGCTGGATAGTTCCACTACATGCACATGTTTTAAAAGTAATACTAGGAATTAATTGTACTGTTAGTTATTGTATTTATTTTGTATGTGTGTTTTGTACTGTATGTGTGTTTTTATACTGTATGTGTGTTTTTGTACTGTATGTGTATGTTTTTTATTGTATGTTATTTCTGTAATTTTGTTCAGACTTGCCACTTGTGAAAACTGGCAGTAATGCTCATCAAGTTATCAAGTATAAAAAATAAAAATGAAAAAAAAAATGAAAATGAAAATGAAGACTGGGCCTCGAATAGAGAAACATGTTAAATTCCATCAGTTCTTTACAGGGCCACCCTGTCTACAGCTGGTAGACAATCTTGCCAACAAAATTTCCAATACCCACCATTTTTCACTGGAAGGGAAAATAGGTATTCTTAGGCCATCCTGGTTTGTATGAATTTGTTTCTGTACTGATATGGCACCAGATAAGGCTCTTATGATTCTGTTGATAAATTAACAATGAACCATAAAGAGAAGATTATGTATTAACAGGAGTGGAAAGGGGAATAAACAATAAAAGAGAAGGCAGAGATTGATAACTTAGATAGGGAGAGAGAGACAGGCCACACCTAGAGAACAGAGAGACCCCAGAATAAGTCAGAGGGATAATTATTCATGAGGAGTGGGGATTACACCGCAGTTGCTGTAGTGCCAGACACAACTTTCAGCTAAGGTACAAAATCAGAGTGGTGCTCAAGTTGGTACAATACCCACTTACACCACCTAACCTCAAAGGACTCAGTACAGTTCGACAACCTGGCTGAAAGTATCTCCAGTGTGTAAACCTCGACAGTGAGGCTGTGCCAGGTCTCTCAAGTGGGTATTTTAGTTGTGTGCCACAGTCTGGTTATTGCCTTCTTGGCTGCCAATAAAAAAAGTGCAATCTGTTTGTGTGTGTCCTTATTTACATAGATACATAGATACATAGACACTGTTGGCAGATAATAGCCTATAGCCCACCCAGTCTGCCCATTTAAGTTTGTAAATTCCCTTCACGTTTTTCTAGACTTATGTTACCCCTCACCCCTGACCTCCAGAATTCCCTTATGTCTATCCCATGCATTCTTAAATCCCGTGATTGTTTCAGCCCTCACCTCTTCCTCTGGCAGGGTGTTCCACTTATCCACCACCCTTTCTGCGAAGAAATTCTTCCTCATGTTTCCTCTGAATCGCCCTCCCTCCAACTTCATCCCTTGCCGTCTAGTCCTGGAACATCTTTTTCGCTGGAAAATAGTGTATTCCTGCACCCTGTTCCTCCCTGTAAGGTACTTATATGTCTCTATCATATCCCCTCTCTCCCCCTTTCTCCTCCAGGGAGTACATATTCAAGTCCTTCAGTCTGTCCTCATAGGACTTTTGATGCAATCCCAGTACCATCTTTGTTGCCCTCCTCTGAACCTTCTCTACCCTGTCTATGTCCTTATGTAGATAAGGTCTCCAGAACTGTACACTGTACTCCAGGTGGGGCCTCACTAGTGTCTTGTATAGTGGAATTATGACCTCCTTTTTCCTGCTGGTGATGCCCCTACCTATACATCCCAGCATCTTATTTGCTTTACCTGCTCCCTTGTCTCACTGTTTCCCTACCTTGAGGCCATCAGAGATGATAACCCTAAGGACCCAATTCCTGCTTGGTGCATGCTTTATCCTCACCCCCCAACTGATATGTTGTTCCAGGGTTTTTGTGCCCCATATGCATTATCTTGCACTTCTTTGCATTGAATTTCAACTGCCAAACCCTTGACTACCCTTACAGCTTCTGTAGGTCCTTCCTCATTCTGTTTACACCCTCTGGTGCGTTCACTCTGTTACAGAGCTTCATGTCATCAGCGAACAGGGAAATTCTGCCTTCTAGGTCCTGTGCAATGTCACTGATGAAGATGTTGAATAGGACCGGTCCCAGCACTGATTCCTGTAGTACCCCACTGGTCACTCTTCCCTCTGTGGAGTGACAGACATTTACCACCACCCTCTGTGACCTACCACCCAGCTAGTTACCCACCCAGCGCACTACTGCCCTGCCCACTCCCATATTCCCCAGTTTGCTTCATAGCCTTCTGTGTGGCATAATGTCGAAGCCCTTGCTGAAGTCCAGATAGGCCACATCCACTGCCCTCCCCTGATCCATCTCCCTTGTCACCCAGTCGAAAAATTAAATGAGGCTGGTCTGGCATGATCTCCCCCAGTGAAACCATGCTGCCTTGGGTCCCATAGACTGTTGGCAACCAGATCTTCAACCCATCTCTCCTTCGGTAGTGCTTCCATGATCTTTCCCACTACCGAGGTCAGGCTGACTGGTCTGTAGTTCCCTGCTTCCTCTTTGTTCCCACTTTTGTATAAGGGGACTACATCTGCTGTCCCCCAGTCTTTGAGTACCTCCCCTGCTTCCAGTGATCAGCTAAACAGGATAGCCAGCGGTTCAGCCACCACCTCTCTAAATTCATTTAGGACCCTGGGGTGCACCCCATCTGGCCCCATTGCTTTATTGACTCTTATTCCTTCAGTTCCTTTAGGACCCTTTCCCGTGTAAAGGGACTTGTGTCCATTTCTGCACCATTCCCACCCCTTGTACTCCCTTCAGACCCATTATCCTCCTCTTCCTCAGTAAAGACTGAGCAGAAATATCTGTTCAGTATGTCAGCTTTACTGTTGTCATCCTCCACGTGGCTCCCGTCCTCCCCCTTCAGTCTCACTATCCCTGCCTTTACCCTCCTTTTTTCACTTATGTACCTATAAAAGGTTTTATCCCCTCTACCCACTGATTTTGCAATGCACTTTTCTGTCTGAGCTTTGGCTTCTCTTACTGACCTCCCTGCCTCCCTTTGCTTCTCCTGGTACTTCTCCCTATCCCCTTCTGCCTGTGCCTTTTTGTACTGCCGGAATGCGATCTTTTTGGTTTTCACTTTCTCCGCTACCTCCTTGGAAAACCATAATGGCTTCCTCTTCCTTTTCCCATTGCTAACCTGCTTAATGCATAATTCTGTTGCTTTTGTAATCCCTGTTTTAAATATTGCCCACTGTTCCTCTACCCCTGATTCCCTCCCCATTCCCTTTAGTGTCTCTTTCAAGCATGTCCCCATTTTCCCAAAGTCTGCCCTCCTAAAATCCAGGATACGTGTTTTTGTGTGGTTTGGTTCTGTTCCTTCTGTGATTTCAAACCACAGTGACTGGTGGTCACTGTTCCCACCACTGTTACCCCACCACACTATCCCCATTTGTGAGCATGAGGTCCAGTATTGCCTTCTGCTGAGTTGGATCCATGACCAATTGCTTAAGGAAGGCACCTTGAAGGCAGTCCAGGATAAATCTGCTCCTGGTTGATGCTGCTGCTGGGAGGCTCCAGTCCACATCTGGAATATTGAAGTCTCCAACCAGCACCACTTCCCCCATGTCTGTCATCCTTTGGATGGCTACCATCAACTCCCTATATGTTTTTCCTCCTGGGCTGGTGGTCTGTAGACCACCCCTGTGCATTTTCCTCCTCCCTTCCTGCCTGCCCTGTCTCTTCTGAATATGTTGTAGCCAGGTATGGCCATCTCCCAGTCGTGGTTATCATTACACCAGGTCTCTGTGATGACCACAATGTCCAGGTCCAACTGCACCATGGCAGCCTCCAGATCCTCCATGGGGAGGGGCCTTAGACATGGTAACCTTCTCAGAGGTGCTGCCTGTCTATGGCACGGGTGAGGCTAGGGTGCTCCACACCATGGGATTCAATCAGTGGTTGAAAAACTGGTGCAGAGCTCAGGGATGTGGCTTCATTGGAGACTGGGGGTCCACCTGGAGGGATGCAGGCCTATACTGGCATGATGGTCTGCATCTGTCCAGGAGGGGAACCAGGATCCTAGGTGATAAGTTTAAATACTTCATTGACAAGTATTTAAACTAGCCAAGGGGGGAGGCACTGGAAAGGAGCAGGGAAATCCTTGCTCCCCCCAAAATATCAGTGTACTAAGTGAGGTAGACACCAACATAGGGAGAAGCGCATGGGGTAAATGGAGAAAGTGACAATTGCAATAAGGACAGGGATGGGGCAAAAAGGGGTAAGGCCATCAAGAAATGGAGGGTAATGAGTACCAACACCCGTAGTCTGGGCAACAAGCTCCCTGAAGCGGTGGCCTTGATGGAAGACAGATGCCTGGATATTGTAGCAGTCACAGAAACATGGTACACAGAGAACCATGACTGGGATGTTAACATACCAGGGTACACAACCTATAGGAGAGATAGGGAGGGCAGAAGGGGGGGGAGTAGCTCTCTATGTAAGGGAAGGGATAAAAGCAACTGAACAAAAGAGTAAACAAGGAGGAGAGGAGGCACTGTGAGTCACCTTAGAGACTGGAAATGGCACCACAATCCGCACAGGGGTTGTATATAGACCCCCATGTCAGGGGGAGGGAATGGACAAGGATATGATAGAAGGCATACTTAGGATGGCAGAGAAAGGGGAGATACTGTTGATGGGGGACCTTAATATGCCAGATGTTAACTGGAGCACCTTTGCGGCAGCCACATCTAAACGCAGGGCCATTCTTGATGCCCTTCAGGTGGCATGCCTCAAACAGCTAGTTTTGGAACCCACTCATGAGGGAGCAATCTTAGACCTCGTACTCTCAAATGGGGACAGTGAGAGGATCTCAGATCTAGAAGTGGGTAGCCATTTGGGAACAAATTACCACCAAACATTGTGGTTCACAATAAGCTCTGCTACAGAGTCAAGCCATACAAAAGTGAGGGTTCTGGACTTCAGAAGGGCTGACTTTGGCAAGATGGGAGAGTGCCTTAGAAAAGCACTAGCAAGCAGGCTAGAAGGAGGGGTGGAGCAACAATGAGCAAATATCAAAACTGCCATCACAGAGGCAACAAGTCTTTGTGTGAAGCAAATAAACAGATCAAAATGAAAGAAAAAGCCACTATGGTTCTCAAAAGAGGTGGCAGTGAAGGTTATGGAGAAAAGGATAGCATTTAGGAAGTATAAGGAAACACAGAAGGAGCAGGACAGAGAACTGTACCAGTTAAGGCAGAAGGAAGCAGGGAGGGTATTCAGAATAGCAAAGGCACAAACTGAGGAAAAAATAGCTAACTCTGTTAAGAAGGGGGATAAAATCTTTTATAGGTATATCAGGGAGCGTAGAAAGACAAAGGGAGGGATAGTGAGGCTGAATAGAATGGATGGTGGGTGGGCAGAGAGTGACAGTGATAAAGCAGGGATACTGGGTGTTTACTCACCTGGTAAAGGTGATTGTGTTGGTTGGCATCCATGGCACTCCAGACATTACCTCATGGGTTTTTAGCCCACCTGATAGGCTAGTGATGCACATGACCCAGATCAAATTTCTAGCATATCCAGGTCCCAGAAACCCCCGCTCTCCAGTTTGAATCTTCCATAGCTGAAATTAAGGTTAATTAGTACGAGAGAAGAAACATACAGTGCAGGCACAACCAAGCGAAGGCAATAAGAGATATGATCTGAGACAAAAAGGGATGCGGACTACGACGTAGTATCAGTGGCCCGTAGGCCAAGTCTTTATTCTTCTCCTACTATTTACAGTCTAATCTCGGTCCTGAAGGTCCGACTGGTAGTTTATCATTAAGAAACAATCATTGATGTCTATCCCTCGTAGGCCTACCATGGGTGAAGACCCCCTAGTTCAGTCCCGGTCACTCTGAGCACTCTGAAGGGAGGGCCTTGGAGTGCCATGGATGCCAACCAACACAATCACCTTTACCAGGTGAGTAAACACCCATTGTGATTGGTTGCCATCCATGGCACTCCAGACATTACCTCATGGGTAGATAAGAAGCAGTGCAGTACCCAAGGGGGGGGGGACAGAGTGGTCTAAGAGTGAGGGGTTGAAGATGCTGCTGCCAGGACCTGAGTGGCGAATGTGGGCTGTACAGCTTGTAACTGTTCAAGCCTGTAGTGTCTGGTGAACGTGTGGAGGGAACTCCACGTGGCTGCCCTACATATGTCCTCTGAGGACACATTGGCTCTCTCCACCCAAGAAGTGGCGATCGCTCTGGTGGAGTAAGCCTTGATCCCCTGGGGTGGAGTCATCCGGTTTGCTATGTAGGCATTCTGGATGACTCTCCTTAGCCATCCAGCAATGGTGGCCTTGGAGGCGACTCTACCTTGCCTTTGTCCCTTCGCTATGATGAACAATCTTTCTGTTTTGCGTATGGGACGGGTTCTGGCTACGTACATGGAGAGGGCGGATCCAATGTCGAGATGATGTGGGACCACACTGGTGCCCTGCTGGAGCCCTTTCGGGAAGGTGGGTAGTTCAATGGGTTGCTCTCTGTGAAATCCGGTGGATACCTTTGGCTGGAAGGCTGGAACTGTTCTCAGATGGACCCCTAGCGGGGTGAACACTGTATAGGGTTCTGCGCAGGATAGGGCCCCAAGTTCTCCAATCCTTCTAGCCGAGCAGATTGCCACCAAGAAGCATGTCTTGAGGCTGACCCAGAACAGATCTGCCTCAAGAGGGGGTTCGTAAGGAGCCGAGTGGAGGGACTCGAGGACTAGTGGGAGGTCCCATGGGGCGATGGTCGGTTGAGTCCTCGGTCAGAGGATGTCTACTGCCTTCAAAAAATGGACGGCGTCAGGGTGAGCTCCCGGGGTGTATCCCCCGATGAGTCCCGTGGCCGCCCCTATGGCTGATAGTTGCACCCTGAGAGAAGAGTGTGCCAGTCCCTTGTCCACTCCCTGTTGGAGGAACAGTAGGATGGTAGCCATGTCAGTCTGCTCGGGAACCTTGCCCCATTCCAGGCACCACCGAGAGAAAATAGACCATTGTCTCCCGTACGTGGAAGTGGTGGAAGACCGTCTGGACTGGAGTAGGGTGCTGATGACGGAGTCATGATAGCCCACTGCCCTCAGTCTCCTCCTCTCAGGAGCCAGGCCGTGAGCTTCAGAGTCCACGGGGTCGGGTGGAGTACTGGGCCCTGCGAGAGCATGTCTGTTCGGTAGGGTATCCTGAAGCTGGCTAGTGACATCTCTTGGACTGCTGAGAACCACGAACTGCTTGGCCAGTAGGGGGCCACCAGGATAACAGTGTGTCGTGACTCCCGTACCTTGGTCAGGACCTGTGGGATCAGGGGGAGCGGTGGGAAGACATAAGCATGCCTCCGCCTCCATGGATGTGACAGGGTGTCCGTTCCCTGGGAGAGACTGTCCTTGAACCGCGAGTAGTAATCCCTGACCTGAGTGTCCTCCCGTGTCACCATGAGATCTATGGTCACGGGCCCCCATGTCGCTTGTATCATCTGAAATAGATCCGGGTGTAACCGCCATTCCCCCGGGTGTACCTGTTGCCTGCTGAGCCAGTCTGCACGGACTTTCAGCTTTCCTGCCAGGTGAACCGCGTCCAGGTGTCTGAGGTTGGCTTGGGCCCAGTTGAGGACTGCCGTAGCCTCCCTCAGCATGGCCCTGCTCCTGGTCCCGCCTTGCTTTGCTATGTAGGCCACCGTGACTGATTGTCAGACCGGATCAGGACCGACTGACCGTGCACCTGGTGCTTGAATGCCTTTAGGGCGTGAAACATGGCTCTCATCTCCAGGATGTTGATGGAGAGCTCTGACTCCGCCGGTGACCATAGACCCTGGGCCGTTGCATCTCCCAGGCAAGCTCCCCAGCCAGAGAGGCTCACGTCCATTTCTATGGCGATTGAGTAGGGGGCCTCCAGTGGGACCCCCTTGGTCAAGTTCGACTCCACCGACCACCATGCCAAGGAGAGTCTCACTGCATGGGGTAGAGGTACCACAACCTGTAGGTTGTGTTCGCTCGGTGCCCCCCGAGTCAGGACGTAGGTTTGAAGTGGACACATGTGCCACCTGGCCCAGGGCATAAGGTCTATGCATGAAGCCATGCAGCCCAACAACTGCGCTATCTTTCCCATTGTTGTGTGGTGGCGGGCCTTCATCTGATGGGCCAGGTCTATCAAGTTGTGAATTCTCGAGGAGGACGGCTTTGCCCATCCCTGAGCCGAGTTGATGAGCGCTCCCAGATGCTCAATCTGTTGCGTGGGGGCGAGGTGGCTCTTTTCTCGATTTACCACCCAGCCGTAGTCTTTGAGTGCCTGTAAGGCAGATTCCGTGTGTATCCATGCCTGATTCTCGGACCGGGCCTGGATGAGCCAGTCGTCCAGGTACGGGATGATGTCCAGTCCCTGTTCTCTGAGTCTGGCCACCAGGGTTATAGAGACCTTGGTAAACACTCTCGGGGCTGAGGAGAGGCCGAACGGCAAGGCCTGGTACTGGAAGTGGTGACCTAGGATGTGAAAATGGAGGAATTGTCTGTGTTTCCAAATGACAGGAATATGGAGGTATGCGTCCATTAGATCTATGGATGTCAGGAAATCGTCTACCTGAACACAGCACAGAGTGGATCGGATGGTCTCCATTTTGAACCGGTGCAAGACCACGTGGTGGTTTAGGTGTTTCAGGTCCAGGATAGGCCGGAGCTCCCCTGATTTCTTGGGCACCAGGAGGAATATGAAGTAAACCCCCAGATTCTGTTCCGGAACTGGTACGGGTTAAATGGCCCTGTTCTGAATCAGTTCTGACAAGATTTGTTGGACCTGATGCGGAGATGTCTTTCTCCTGGCTATAGGGGAGGATACGAATCTTTGGGGAATATGGGCGTGGGATAGTTCTATGGAGTATCCCTTGGTTACCACGTCTTGGACCCACCTGTCCGATGTTGTGTGGAGCCAGCGATGGGTGAATAGAGTTAGTCTTTGCCCCATTGGTGGGTAAAGGTCCTGGCCTTGTAAGGTCGAGAGGGGGTAGTCACTGATGCTTTCCCCTGTAGCCTCTACCTCATCCTCCGGTTCTTTGTCCCCGGGCTCTGAAGGAGGAGGACTGATAGTTCTGAGAGTACAGGCTACGGAAGCTGTGAGAGGTGCCTCTGCCTCAAAAGGGGTGGCCCTGTTGTTGTGTGTCCCTTCGGGGTTGGTATGGTTTGTTCCCCCCCGAAACCTCTGCCTCGAGGAGGGGAGGTAGGAGTACCTGGACTTATTCTTGAGGAGGTCTCTGCCCTCTTCCTTTTGCTTCAAATAATCCTGCAGACCCTCCCCAAAAACATGTTTACCCGGTAGTGGTAAGTTTTGTAGCAAGGTTTTTGACTCATTGTCTGCATCCCACAGTTTCAGCCACAGTGCCCTTCGAGCACGGTTGGTGATGGTGGTAGCCCTGGCATGAAGGCGCAAGGTGTCTACCGCCATGTCGGCTAGGTATTTAGCTGCGTCAAAAGTACATTCCAACAGTTCTGCCTCCCTGGATGGCCTGCTCCTGGAGCTCCTCGAGCCAGCGGATCTGTGCTCGTGCCGTATAGATGGCTGTGGTGGTTGCTTTTGCGGTGGTGCCCTCGATCTCTAATGCCCTTTTGAGCATATCTTCTACCTTCTTGTCCGTCGGATCCTTGAGGGCTATTGTACCGCATGGTAGTACAGTCTTTTTGCTAAGAGCCGCCACCTGGGGGTCAATGGTGGGGGCCTTACACCAGATATCTGATTTTTCCCCTTGGACCGGGTACATTCTGTCCAGGTTCTTACAGTTTGACATTCTGCCCGGTTCAGGGGATTGCCACTCTTTACTGAAGATGTCCTCAATCGCAGGGCATACTGGGAAAGTCTCTGGGGTCGACGGTCTCAGTTGAATCATGGGGTCGAGCTTTGACTCGGGCTTGCTTTCTTCAGTGTCAAAACCCATGGTGGCCTTGATGATCTTCATGAGCCCTGGGATCATGTCAAAGGAGCACAATTTTGATGTCAGAGAAGGTATTTGAAGTTCCATATCCTCTTCATCTGATTCTACCTCGTCCTCTTCCCCGCATCGTCTTTCTCCCTGTCCTCATGCGCGTTGTCATGTGGGACGTCTGGGAGGGTGTCTTCAGGGTTCGGATGCTCCACTGGTTGCCCCCCCACCTTGTCAGGTTCCGGACTCGGTGGTTTTGCTCTGTGTTGAGTGAGGGATTCCAGCTTTTCCATGATCTTGAGCATAAAGTTCTGCTGGCTCTCCATCATGGCAACCGTGGCCTGCTGGTTTTGGATTAGGAGGAAGCCCGGGTCCATCCACGTAGGGTTGCTGGACCCCGGGTTGCTGGGGCCCATGGGCGGTGTTTGCTCCAGGGAGGAATCATCGTCATCTAGGAGGCAGGCTGCGTAGAGGGACCCGGAGTTTGGGGCAGGAGGGTAGCGCAGCACAAGGAGCATTTCTTTGCTTTCACCATCTGGGGAAGAGAGAAAAGCAGACCTTAGAACGGAACTATACACGACGCCCAGGGGGCGATTCCTTAACCCCCCAACACGAATGAGGGAGGTCTGCCTAACCTGAGACTGCATGCGGGTTGCGGGGGTGCTATGGGAGGGCCCCCACAACAAGGACCATGGGGGGAGAGGGCCTGGTGGTCAGTGGTCTGGGACCATGGCTCGCTATGGGAGGGAGCCATGGCTGACTGAAGAGGGAGTCCAGGAGGATAAGGCTACCTTCTCAGGTCACTGTGGAGGGACCTGGTGGCAGGAGGCAAGAATAAGGCTCAGAAGGGAGGACCGGTCGGTCTCTGTTGATGGGGGCCCCACTGGAAGGTCGCTGTAGGAGGGACCCTTTGGGAGAACCCCAGGCATCAGCTGTTGTCCCAGTGGCGGTTTTCCTTTTTTTTGATCCTGTGAGAGCCGGGTGTAACCCTGCAGCACCAGATGCCACTGTCAGCTCGCCATCCTGAAGAGTGCCCCCCCACCTCCTTCCGTGGAGGCGAGCTTCATTATGGCCTGTGGGCCCACAGGCCTCCAAATTATTTTCCCCAATTTCCCTTCTTCCTGGGGATAGGGCCGACAGTGGACGGTTCCGGCGGTCTCCACACCCCTCTGCTGGGGGGGGAGACAAAGCCCCAGAGAAGGCTGCCCATGTGAGGCATGGAAGGGAGGCATGCTGTCCCTGGACAAGATTGCGAGGAGGCGCTTCCTTCCTCCTTCCTGGTCGCAAGAAACACTCTCCCCCCCACTCCAGGCTAGGCCGCAAGAACGAGGGATGAGGACAGACATCCTCAACGTGAGCAGCGGCCTAGCGGGGGGAGGATAAGATGCTGTTTCGGGGGAGGAGCTTCCCTGAGTGCTGCCAAGGGAGGAGAGCGACTTGGGCCGCAGTAGGCCCAAGCAGAGGCCTACTGGAGAACGCGCCCAAAGCACGTGGAGCAAGGAGGCGCCCGCAGCTGGGTCCATGGCCGCGAGGCGCAGGAGAGGCGGTGTGAATCGGGCCTCTGAGGAGGAGCCGAGGCCAGAGGAGGTGAGGAGGAGGAGGAGAAAGTGGCGAGAAGCCACGCAGTCATCACGTGGCAGGACAGGCCGCCGGCCAGCCCACCACTTTTGGGCCCAGAAACTCACTGCAAACCGTGAGGATGTCACGGAAATGCCAAGGCACCTGGCCAGAGGTCGCTGGGAGGGGGGGTCACACAGGCAGGATAGCGTACCACGCCACGCGGTACTACATAGGCGGCCTGCCCATACCAAACTGAAGAACACGCATAACATATAACGATGCATAGGTTAGAGGCTTTCACCATCTATATTACAATAACAGAAATTGCAATCATTTTCAGGATACAGCCCAAGGGCTGAACAAGGAACACATGAGCTGGCTAACACTGAGTCAGAGGGCTAGCTTGGGTTAGGCATATTCCTGGTCAATTCTAGCAGCTTTTGCCAAGTTCCTAACTGTAACTGCATACATTGTGCCTTTTCTTTTGATTTAAGCCTGATTAAAATTATATATCCTTGGATTCAAGGTCTTACCTTAGAGGAGCAGACAGGGATTCCTGGTGTGCTTGTTGCCTGATCAGATGCACGATTCAAAACTGGAGAGCAGGGGTTTCTGGGACCTGGATATGCTATAAATTTGATCTGGGCCATGTGCATCACTAGCCTATCAGGTGGGCTAAAAACCCATGAGGTAATGTCTGGAGTGCCATGGATGCCAACCAAACACAATGAATGAATACTTTTGTTCAGTATTCACAAAAGAGGAAGTGGGGGAGATGCCTAATCCAATTAACAGAAGCACTCTGGAGAGGGGGGTTGATCCCAGTCCTTTCACAGAAGAAAGGGTTCTGAAAGAACTCTTAAAACTGAAGGTGGACAAAGCAATGGGGCCAGATGGAATTCACCCCAGAATTCTAAAAGAATTAAGCAGAGAACTAGTGACACCACTGACTACGCTTTTTAACAAATCATGGGAGGATGGTGTGGTACCTGAGAACTGGAGGAGCAGATGTGATTCCCTTCACAAAAGTGGGAGCAAGGCAGAAGCAGGAAACTACAGACCTGTTAGTTTGACCTCAGTGGTAGGAAAATGATGGAATCACTTTTGAAAGAAAGAACTGTTGAGTACCTAGAGGCCAGCGGGGCACAGGACCCAAAGCAGCATGGATTTACAGCGGAAGGTCATCTCAGACGAATCTAATTGATTTCTTTGACTGGGTGACCAAAGTAGTAGACCAGGGAGGGGCTGTGGACATGGCCTACCTAGACTTTAGCAAGGCATTTGACACAGTCCCACACAACAGATTAGTAGTCACATTAACCAGCCTGGGAGTGGGTCCCAAGGTGGTAGCCTGGGTAAAACATTGGCTGAACAACAGGACACAGAAGGTAATTGTAAATGGAGTCCACTCTGAAGAAAGAGGGGTTACTAGTGGGGTACTGCAGAGTTCAGTACTGGGTCCAGTCCTTTTTAATGTCTTTATAAGTGACATTGCAGAGGGACTGGAAGGAAAAGTATGCCTCTTTGCAGATGACACAAAGATCTGCAACAGGGTTGATACACAAGGAGGCGTGGAAAGGATGACAAGGGACTTGGCAAGGTTGGAGGAATGGTCAAGTATGGAAGCTTGGATTCAATGCAAAGAAGTGCAAAGTAATGCACCTGGGAAACAAAACCCAGGGAAGATTACACAATGGGGAGGTAGTAACAACAACAAAATGGAAAGGGACCTAGGGTAATCATATCAGATGACCTTAAGGTTGGCAAGCAATGCAAGAAGGCAGTAAGGAGGGCTGGGGTATACTGGGATGTATAGGAGAGGTATCACCAGCAGAAAACAGGAAGTTGTTATCCCTGTACAGACAGTTGGTGAGACCCCATCTGGAGTACTGTGTCCAGTTCTGGAGACCCCATCTCCACAAGGACATAGACAGGATGGAGGCAGTTCAGAGGAGGCAACTAAAATGGTGCAGGGTCTGCAAGAGAAGCCATACGAGGAGAGACTAAGGAGCTTAATATGTATACCCTGAGGAAAGGAGGGAGAGGGACATGATAGAAACATTAAGTACCTCAGTGGAATCAACAAAGTCCAAAAGGGTAGCATCTTTCAGAAAAAGAGATGTGCAAGAACAAGGGGACATAATTTGAAGATAGAGAGGGGGCTGTTCAGGGGCAATGTGAGGAAGCATTTTTTTCACAGAGAGGGCGTGGACGCATGGAATAGCCTTCCTGAGGAGGTTGTGGGGTCTAAAACTGTGGGAGAATTCAAGAATGCATGGGACACACATAAGGCAATTTTTGTGGGGGGCAGGAAGAAATAGGCTGTTGGTTAAATAGGATCTGCAGCTTATCCTCTAGGTAGGGAAATGGGCAGACTAGGTGGGCCAAGCGGTCCTTATCTGCCATCAAAGTCTATGTTTCTATGTTTGTTGCTAAGGCTCCTGGCATTAGCACACATGACTTTCCATGATGTGAACTCCCTGGACTGTTTAGCTGTTCTACTCCAGCCCCCTCCCTGATTGTCCTTTATCCCTGGTTCTCCCTGCTGTCTGCCCTTCTGTTGAATTTGGCCCTTTCTGCCTATCCCCTTGGGTGCTTATCTCCTTCTTTTGCACACTGCTTTGTAGAGATATCCCCTCTTCCTGTTCACTGGTTCCACTGCTAGCTGTGGGGGGTGGGCAATTAGGTACCCTCCTTGCTGGCCTGCCACCCCCTTTGGCTAGTTTAAATGCTTGTCCATGTAGCATTTAAACTTATCATTGAGTGTTTGGATTCCTCTCCAGGAGGGATCCAAGCCATCAGGCTTGAACAAGCTCCCATCCCTCCAGGTGGGTCCCCAGTCACCAATGAATCCAAACCCTTCCTCACAGCACCAGTTCTTCAACCATGTATTAAAGTTCCTGGTGCATGCACCCCTCTGCTCTCCCATGCTTCTCACAGATAGTACTTCCGAGAAGGTGACAGATGTAGCTACTTGCTTAGGACCCCTCCCAATTTCTTAAATTTAGTATTTATAGTAACACCCTCTTATCTATAGTAACACCCTCTGGTGGCATAGCCGTAAGTATATAGGCTGGGGCAAGGAGGTCTGAACAGTCATAAATTGCTGTACTAGCCTTAAAAACATCCTGCCAGTACTGTGAGAGCAACCCACAAGATCACAAAACTTGCTCGTAGTCCGCAGGTGCAAACGCACAGCCTCACCAGCATTTCCCAAGTGTGGATCCATTGTATTTGGTGACAATGGCTGGGGTGCGGAAGTATCCAGCTCTGCTCTTCCATGCATACGCTTTCCAGTATGTGGCCATTGACACCTTGTAAGCTAAGATGGTCAATGTATTCCATGTGTGGGGGGTTTAATTTGCTTCCACCAAGCTGTATCCACAATTAATTTTTTGGGGGGAGGGTGTTTGTACCACCATTTTTTGTCCATTCCCATCTCAGTGTGAACACGCGTATGTGGAGGCACATGCATGTCGGGCTATGAGACACCCTCCCTTCATGTCACCCCCTCCCATCTATGCCATCATCAGACCTCCACCCAGCGATGGCAGAACTACGGGGGGGTGACAACCTCACCAGGAGAGGAGAGCTGCCATTAGGCAGCTCAATCCTACTCCCTCCCCCCCATGCCGGCTCCCCGATGAACCAAGGTCATTCCCGAACACGGGTCGCCAGCATGGTGCGAGGTAAGGCATCCAGCGCCTCAATCCTCAGCACCACTAGGCCGGCTTATCGACAACAAAGTTGTCAACATGCAGCATGGCGACATATACAATGTCGACAGGTGAAATTTCACCTGTCAGACATTGTCTATTTTTTTTCGGTGGCACCACCCGAATTTTAAGATAACAAACTGAATCAGAGTTTGTTCAAAAAGGGAGAAACACTTGCAAAATCAGCAAAATTTCAGCAGCGGACCATTACAGTGACAATTTCAAATTCCGTCAAAACTGTCACTGCATGGCTTTTGCTGCCAAAACTTTGCTGTTTCGACAGTATACCATTTATTTCCTGGGCCCATTTTACCCTTATTGCTTCCATAGAGTCTGCGGGTGTGTCCCTGAGAGCCTTATATATTTGATTGAAGTGCTCTGAGATGTTATCCCTAATATTAGATTGAATAAGCAACACCAGACATGATGATTTTTCCCCTATGAGGGCCAGCACATCCTCATGTGGCTGCAGATATGATTTCAGTTGCAGGAATCTATGGAATTCCGAGGAAGGCAAATTATAAGAGGCTTGTAATGACACAAAAAGAAGTCATCCTGTGGATCCCACCAATTGATAGGTATGCTTAATGTTATAGTGGTGCAATTTGCCAAGCGCCTTGTCTAAACTGTTTGGAGGATAAGCAGTGTCATTAGCCAATGCTCTGAGGAACAATTTTTCTGTAGGAAATATATATTTGCTTAATACATGTAGCCACTGGGGAAAAGGTTCCACCATGTAGTGGGGAATTTGGTAAGTGGCAAACACCTGGGTGGGTTTCCAAAGAGGTATGCCACCAGGTCTAATATGTCACTGAGGGTAAGCTCTATAAGCTTCCAGTGGGCTTTATATGCAGGTGTGAGTCAGCACAGAAGAGTTCTTAGTTGAGAGGCTAGGGCATATTGACGCAAGTTCAGGAGGTTAAGGTCTCCTCTGTCCCTCGGAAGTTGAAGGACAGAATGTCTAACTCTTGGAGGCTTTCCCTGCCAAATAAATTGGGAAATTAACTTATCCCAGGCTTGAAAATAAACTTTACTGGGCATGATAGGGAGGGTTTGGAAAAAAAAAGAAAATTTGGAGTAATATATTCTGATGTACACCTTCGACCTTACTCAGAAGTCCCAACGACTGGAAAGGTCTTCTGTGATTTGTTAACATGAATAAGGATTTTGGTTAATTTTATTCCTAAATAACTCATTGCTGTCCTGTGCCACTTAAAGGGGAATTTATGTTTTAATTCAGGGGAAGGAGTGTAATTGTATAAGATAACTTCTAAAGTCATTCAATTTGTACCCCGCCAAAGTTCCAGAGAGTTGTAGTCTGTTCCATACTGCCAGAATAGAATCCTCTCGTGAGGTCAGTGTAAGTAGTATATCGTCTGCGAAGAGCAATATTTTGTGTGAGCGGCCACCTACAGGAATTCCCTCGATGTTAGGGTGACACCAAACAGATGTGGCTAGGGGTTCTAGATACAAAGCAAATAGCAAGGGGGATAGCGGACAACCCTGTCAGGTGCCTCTTGAGAGAGTAAATGGTTCGGATATACATCCATCTAATTTTAAGTAGGTTAGGCAGAAATGATAGATATTTTGGAGTTGTAGGGCAAATTCTGCTGGAAAGCCAAAATACTGAAGGGTTGCCCAGAGAAATGGCCAGGCAACCCTGTCAAAAGCTTTCTTGGCATCGAGGCCCAGTAGGGCCAATGGGATTTGTCTTGTTACAGCGCGGTCTGTTAATAGTAAAGTGCGGCGAACAGCATCATGTGCCTGTCGCCGTTTAATAAAACCAACTTGGTTCAGATCTATGAGGCGTGGGAGTAGCGAGTCTAGTCTGTGGGCAAGGATTGACATGAATAGTTTGTAGTCATAATTCAGCATTGATATGGGAAGTATGAGGTGGGGTATTGAATGTCTTTCAAAGGTTTTGGGATGGTTGCAATGACCGAATACCTCAATGGGGGTGCAGTTTACCCTCCTGGACAGCATGAAATGCCAGAATAAGGGTAGGGAGAAGTAGTTCTTTAAAGTGCTTATAAAACTTGGCTGCATAGCCATCTGGGCCTGGGGCTTTTAGAGTTTTAGCATCTTTAAGGATTACGTCCACCTCGCTACTAGCGATTGGGGCTAGCAATGCCTGGGCCTGTGTTTCAGTTAGTTTGGGTAGGGAGAGCTGATTTAGATAGGCTTCTGTTTGTAAGGGTGGGGAAGAAGGGTCTGCGGTGTATAGTGCTTGATAATATTTGGCTAGGGTCATCCGTATTTTGGTAGGGCAATGAAGGAGGTGGCCTATGTCAGGGTCATACATACTGGTCACACAGGCTCGAGCTTTGGTCATCTAGAGTCTGCGTGCCAGATTCCTTGCACCTCTAGGCCTCCCTTCATGGTAAGTGAGCTCTAAGTAAAGTAGATGTTGTTCTAATTTTTGATCTATGAGCTTTTGTAACTGTTGCTTAGTAGCTTGTATTTGAGCCTTTACTGTAGTGTCTCCCTGTTGCAGGAAACTCTGCAGGGTTTGGAGCATGTTCTGTAGTTCCTTGATCTGGTTCTCTCTTTCCCTTTTCTTTTTTGCTGAATAAGTTATAATTTCACCTCACATGACAGTCTTAAGGGTGTCCCAGAGGATTGTTGGGGGTGTATTGGGTTGTTTATTTTCAGAGATAATTCTGTGTATGATATTTTTAACCAATTGTTTGAATTCAGGGTCTTGAAGATGAAGCAGATGCAGGCACCAGTGAGATATTCAATTAGGTTTTCCCAGGAAAAACTTTGCACACACAGGTGAATGATCTGAGAGGATAGTCACTCCATGTTGAACATCCTGGACTGCATCCAAATGCTCAGCTGTTATGAAAATGTAGTCTAATCTGGAAGACACTTCTGTCCTAAGGGTGTAATGTGTGTACCCTCTGATAGAGGGGAAGAAGTGTCTCCATGTATCTATGATGCCTTATGATGCCTAGGGAAGAGAAGATGTTTTGCAAATATTTCAGGAGTGAGTTAGTCCAGTGTGCAGAGGGTTTGGAGACATCAAGAGTCGGATTGAGTGTTACATTTAAATCCCTCCCCACCATGATCAAATGGCCCTGTAAAACTGGAAGCAGTTAGTTTAAGGATTTCTGGGTGGCCACCTTAGAGGAGCCTGGTGGAAAATATACTGAGGCCAATGTCACCAGTGAGTCATACAGTTGGCCCATTACAATAACATAGCAACCTTCCATGTTTACAGTCTGGTCTTGAAGCGTGAAAGGGATTCCTCTCAGAATCAGAATGGCCACCCCTCACCTTCTACCTGATTTGTGAGATGAGGATACCACCATCTGATATCCAGATTATGTAAATTTGGTGTGCTCCACCTGAGAGAGGTGGGTTTCTTGTAATAAAATAATGTCTGGGTTGTCCCTCCTCAGAAATTGTAATAACCTATACTGCTTAACGGGATTATTTATCCCGTTACTCTTGAAGGAGATTACTAAAGATAATTTAGCCATAAAATTATAAAACAGCAAAGGTAAAGTTGAATTGTGGCTTCTCTCTCTCAATAGAGGTGGCCTTTGTAATAGAGAAAAGATATACAGTGAGCGGGGTAAGGCAGAAAGTAAAAACTGAGGTATTAAGAACATCATTCACAAAGAAATGTAACCAGCAATAATATCATAAACCTTGGTAAACATAGTCAAACAAACTTAACATTCCAAGCTGCCAACAGGGCAATATAGAACCATAGTAACATACTAGTAACAATCGTAAAAACTCGATAGTAAGTGCAAAAGATTGTCTAAACCCTCCAGGGTGACAGGAAATCCTAATAAGTGACTACCAAGGTAGGGAGGGAAACAATATCCCTCCTGTGTGGGAGTAGGTCTGAACTCTGGGGGGGGGTAATGTCACAGTGAAACCGTGGGCCCCCTTCACCACTACTCACACCAGCTGTAGGGATGAGAAGTGCCTGCCAGAGGGAAAGAAGTACAATAGAAAGCATTGTACCAAGAAGAGAAGGTCTTTCCATCTTGTGGCCAGCTACCTAAAAGTGTCTTACCACGGGGAATGCAGCAATTGGTAAAAGATGTAACACAGTCTACGGGATAGTGGTGCCTCAACAGCACCCTAAGTCCCATTGAGGGTAGACTCTACTGCAAGAGGTGGTACATCAGAGTATGAGAGGGGTGTGAAAAGAAAGAGCTGCAAGTGGGTCAGAGGGAGGGGAGCAAGGGGGGTCCCCAGGGGCTCAATTACTTCTATGTAAATGGGGGCGTTATACCTTGGGGCTACGGAATTTCTGAAATAAGTATTGCAGGGGGGAGTCAATACTGCTTCCCACTTGAAGTTTCAAACCTCTATAGTAGGCTTCTGGACTCTATGACATTATACTATGTGCCCTTTAAGCTTTGCTCAAAAGCGCATTACTGTAAGGAGGGGGTGGGTACAGCAGCTGAATTATGCTCTAAACAGAGAATTGGTACTGGGTAAGGGGAGGGCTACACCAGTTCAGGAATCCCAGGGAGGGGTCCAGGACAGAAAGCAGCTTATAATAGCATGTGGTGTGTGTCTCTCTTCCATTGAGGAGCCCAGGAAATCTCAAAAGGCAAAAGAGGACAGGAAGCAGCTTCTGATAATGGAAGCAAAGTGTCTCACCTCCTTGGAGAGCTCAGAGGTTGTTTATCAGGGGCAGTGTGGTAATGGGAAGTTGCCCTCTCTGAGTACAACCCACATTCTGGGTGAGGCAAATTAGCTCAACTTCTTGGGAGAGAGGAGCCATTTCTGGCCCCAGACCAGCTGCCAAGCTGTCAGGCTGATGACAGAGTAGCAATGATGGCACAATGTACTAGAGATAGAATTAGCCTTCTTTAAGCTGCATTCAACAGTAAATATTATCTTCTTCATTTAAAAACATGATTTTACCAGTCTTCATTTGATTATGATTATTAAAGCCCCCCGTTAGTCTATGTGCCACAATGGCTTTGGTGTTTTCTCCTCCCTCCATCCCTCCCTCCCTCCCTTTCAAAATCATGTTTCAGAGGAGACTATGTCGGGCTCACCAGCTCACAGAAAATTATAGAGGTGAAACAAGGTGGAGAGGGAGGCCATCATGCTGCAGCAGCCCAAAGGTAACCACTGTAGGGGAGCAGGCTGGGGAGTAGCTTGCACCATTAAGGATTTGTTTTTCCCCTCCTCCACAAAGGGCTCCAGTCGTGCTGATTAAAGAAGAGTGCGGTAGCAGGCTCCTACCCTGATCAGAGCTTCTTGTTCCACATCCCAGACCAGAAGAGCCTTGTCTAATAGCAGGCTCATCACAATCATCAAGGAGCTCGCTACCATCATCTCTGGCCAGGAATGTGTGAAGTGGATTTGACCAGGCCCAAGACATGGAACAGGTTCCTAAAATAAAAGGCAGTGCCCTGAGCCGATCTCCACTTCATGGTATTAAATATTTATAGTTTGTCCCTTGTCCTGGGAACCAGTCCCTCCTAGACACCTTGCAGCTTGATAACCCTTCCCCCCACCCCCACATACACCGCCCGCATACCCTGTACATTGTCCACTGCTGCAAAGCTGATAATGAAACTGTACCCCTAGTTTGTTGGGTCAAAGCTCGGTAACTGCTTGCAAAGTTTAATCATGGAAATGGTTAAGTCAGACAGGTGCCTCATTTCAGAATTTCTACAGTAAGTCTTTTATGTCTTGTAGAGTGGACAGACCCTGTTGTCAACGAGCCTGTTGCTCTGGTACATGTTCCCAGGAGGTGACTCAAAGCGATTGTTCTTGCTATAGATCTTCCAGGCAGAGGAACCAAGATGCCTTTGTTAAGTACTTTGATTACAGCCTCTGGGGTGTCGAAACTTTGTGCGCCCTCGGGAACATTATAGTAAGTTGAGCAGGATATGGAGTCAAGAAGCATAGCTGCTGTTGTTTTAGGATGCACAGGATTGGTGCATATCCTGTTCATCTGGCCAAAACTGAGGGTGAGTAATCTTCAAAACAGATTCACCGACCGTTATACTTTATCTCTTTCATATGCCAGGCTCACATTAAAATCTGTTGTGTTACTGAATAGCTGAGGAATTTTAGCACTATACAGCGGGGCCGCTGATCCAGCTGTTGAGGTTTTGGCGTAAGGGCTCGATGGGCCTGTTCGATGTCAAGGGGAAAGGCCGGGTCCAATTGCAGGGTGTCATTCAATAGTGTATCCAAGAAAGCACACGTATCTCTGCCCTCCTCATCTTCTGGTATGCCGTGTATTCTGAGATTGCTTTGCCTGGATCTGTTTTCAAGATTCTCACATTAAGTGGCAAGTTCTTTTTGTTCATCAAGAACATGAAGTACCAGGCGCTTTAGTCTATCTGCCCGAGAATCCATCTCTGTTTGATGAGATTCGAGATTCATTACCTTCTGGGCCATTTTTGTAATCTCGTCTGTCAACTTAGAGCGGAATGAATGGACCTCGCTTCGAAAATCCTGTAATTCATTCAGAATAACTGTATTACATGGTTGGGCTAGTGAGGGCTGAGGGCCCACTATACTGTGCGAGTCTTCCAAGGCCTGGACTGTGGTAAATCAAATCAAATCAAATCAAATCACAGTTTATTTATATTGCGCTTTTCAGATACCAAAGCGCAAATACATGACAAAAACATACATCAATAATACATAAAAATGTGAAAATATAAAAACAGTTAAAAAGACAGCAAAATAAATTTATTCATAGGCCGATTCAAACAGAAAGCTCTTCAGAGAAGCCTTAAATGACTCTGTGGATGGGAACTCTCTAATCTGACGAGGCAGAGAATTCCACAGAGTTGGGGCCACAAAAGAAAAAGCTTTGGCCCCCGAAGATTGAAGACAAACCCTGGGGATCTCTAGCAATCCCTCATCGGCAGAATGGAGTGGGCAGAGGGGGAGGTAGGGCCAAAGTAGATCTTGCAAGTAGCCCGGTCCCAGTCCATGTAGGCTCTTATAGGTCAGCAATGCGACCTTGAAAGTAATCCACCAATGCACCGGCAGCCAGTGCAGTTTGCGCAGAACAGGTGTGATGTGGCAAGTTCTTGGCAGCCTAGTCAACAACCTGGTTGCAGTGTTCTGCACCAGCTACAGGCGGCAGAGGTCTACCCCCGGCAACCCTAGATACAGAGCATTACAGTAATCTAGACACGAGGAAACAAAGGCGTGAACCAACACAGGAAGGTCCTCATGTGGAACAAGGTACTTTATCCAGGCTATATTCCTCAGATGGTAAAAAGAGGACTTGACAACGGCTGACACCTGAGTCTTAAGCATCAACTCGCAGTCAAGTATTATGCCCAGATTCTGCACCAGTTCAGAAGGACTCAACTGGTTACCCCCTAGGAGAAGGCCAAAGGGAAACCCAGGAGTCAACTTCTCTGCATGGTGACCAGGGTCCACCACCAGCACCTCAGTCTTGTCCGGATTCAGCCTCAACCAGTTAGCACTCATCCAGTCCTGAATCTCAGCAAGGCAGTTGTTAAAGACCATGAGTACGTCATTCTGTTCGGGTACAAAGGACATATAGAGCTGAGTATCATCTGCATAGCAGTGAAAACTCAGCCCATAATGCCTTATAATGTCTCCCAATGGCAGCATATACACCGTGAATAACATGGAAGAAAGCACAGAGCCCTGCGGCACCCCACAGGGCAGCGCAAAGGGAGCAGAGGAAAAAGTTCCTGTTACTACCCTCTGAGTTCTGCCCATGAGAAAAGAATGAAACCATCTGAGGACTATCCCAGACAGTCCGCAGATCAGCTGCAGGCACTCCAGCAGTATCCCATGGTCCACGGTATCAAACGCAGCAGAGAGATCAAGGAGAACCACAATCGAACGGCTCCTCCGATCTCTCGCAATTAGGAGATCATTATGTACCCGAACCAACGTCGTCTCAGTACTATGCCTCTTCCTGAAACTGGACTGGAGAGGATCATAGATTTCATGGGTGGTAAGAAAGTCATCAATTTCTCAATAACCATACCCAAAAAGGGAAGGTTAGAGATCGGTCTGTAGTTAGCGAGACAGTCTGGGTCAAGGGAAGATTTCTTCAAAAGGGGTGTCACAACAGCCCCTTTCAGAGACTCCAGAAACACCCCTTGGTCCAATGAGCTCCAGACTATCTCAGCAAGGACCGGTCCGATCACATCCACACAACCCACAAGGATCCAAACTACAGCAAGTCGGCCTCAAGCCCTGGACAGTCTTCATGATATCTATGATCACTGGCTGGTCGAAGTCTGTCCAGACAGACTGAGGGCCTGTAACCTCACATCGATCTCTGCTATGCTCATTTGAATGCGTTCTGTGGATATCCGACCTGATCGTTGACACCTTATCATCAAAGAACCAAGCAACCTCGTCACATTTCAATTGTGAAAAAGCTCTCCAGCCCTGCAGACAGGCTGGATCGCACAGCCTATCCACAGTCCAGAAGAGCTGAGCTGGTCGGTTGTTTGATGCAGCAATCTCCCCAGACAGGAACTCTGCCTTCTTACGAGAGATTTCTGATTGATAGACCAAATAATGGACAATCAATCTAAGCCTGTCACTTTCTAGGCCGGATTTCCGCCAACAGCGTTCCAATCTTAGCCCCACTCTCCTCGACTCCCTCAATGTCTCATCAAACCAGGGGGTGGAGGGAGAGGGGAGAACTCGGACAGGTGCTATGGAATCCAGAGCCTTCAGCACCATATTATTATAGTGCACTACTAAGGCGTCTGGTTCCAAGCACTCCACAGGCCAACTTGATAGGTCCAGCGCTGCCATCGGACCCTCAGGGGTAACACCCCTCAAAGGAGTGTACTAGACCATCTCCAAAGGGGTTGGTCTCATGGAAGCAAAATTGAACCTTATAGAGTGATGGTCACACCACCCAACTGGTTCCACCACCAGTCCCGGTGATCTCCATCCCTAGGAGCGATCACCAGATCAGTAGTGACCCTGAATATGGGCAGCAGTAACAACCTGTGTGAAGCCCAGCGCATTCATAAGTTGGAGGAGTTTTGACCAAAGTGCGAGAGTTCATCACGATCCACATTGGAAGTCCCCAGGACCAACCACCTGAGGGTTCCAACACCAGGTCGACAATCGAAGTCTGCAACTCTCGCAGAAAGCTTTCTTATCGGCGGGTGGATGGTAGACGAGTAGGATTCTGCTGCCCACACCTGCTCCCATGATACACGCAAAGGATCTAGGGGTCACCACTGGAACCTCCAATTGCATCTGACTGCTGTTCTGATTTCTTGTGCTTTCGATGACCACCCATTAACATTTAAGGCTCAGTTTATTTCAGTACTGTAGTTTATAGATGCGATATTGTTGGGTTTTGGAGCTTTTAGGGACCTGAGGCACCGGAGTTCTGATTTTAGTGCTACATTCTCTGTGGTGACATCACCAGAAGTCTAGCTGGATAATTTCTACCTTTTCTGTAGAGAATCAGAGTCCCGAAAATAAGTGAGTTTTGCAAAGTCTCTCTTTCTCTCTGCTTTGTCTCAGCATCCTAGTATTTCTTGCAGTAGTATTCAATATGTCTGGCAGGTTTCACTGTGTAAGGAAATTTGGCTTCTGCCCAGATTCTCTGTTTAAGAGGGCTTACATAGCCCTTCTCTGCAGTCTGCAAAACTAGCCTGTGATTGGCTAGTGACCTTAATATTTCCAGGTCCAACTGTTCATCTCTAAGCCAGCAGAGGTCTCTGTTGCTCTTTTCCCAAAATTTTAAGTAAACCAAAATTAACAGTATTTTGCTTTCACACAGTCCCACCTCCCTGACTTGCTTTTGATCTACACCACCGTCCTGACACTATTAGATTAAAGTAGACTGTGACAGTTGGTAGAGAATTTAACAATACCTTCCTAGACTAGGTGTCTGCAGGACTCTGCTCTTAAGCTATTTTCTCTTTGAAATTCAAAGTGTTATAAATAGAGGAGATAGTCCTTCCATCATAGGTATCATAGGTACTTTCAAGCCGAGGATAGAATTTCCATCCTATAAGGCTCGCCTTCCAATTTTATTGACATAAGAATTTGTTATCTCCAAAAAATAGATCTATCCCATTTTTGAATTCGTTCATAGTTGTGCTATTGATAATTTTCATTGGTAAGTTATTCCAGGTTCCCACAACTCTTAAACTATACCAGTATTTCCGAAGGTTATGTTCCCAAGTTTGTTGGTGCAATTGTTTATTATGTTTCCTTGAACTAGTTCTCCCAAGTTTATATGTAAACCCCAGTTCTTTTAGTAACTCATCATCTTCCATACTCTTATAAAGAAAACATAGATCTCCCCTTATTCTACGATAATGCAATGAATAAAGATTAAGACTGACCAGTCTATTGTGGTATGTTTTGTTTTTTAATCCTTTTATTTGTTTGGTAAGTCTTCTCTGGACTCCCTCAATAGAAAGAATGTCCTCCTTATTATGGGGTGACCAAACCCTTGCACAATACTCCAAGTGCGGCCTAACCAATGCAACGTACAGAGGTATCAACACATTCCTATCTCTACTTGCTATGTGCTTAAATATACAGTTTAGAATCTGATTAGCCTTTTTAAGCTGGTTTCTACAGTGCACTCTAAATTTTAGGTCTTTTATAACTGTAATTCCCAAGTCTTTTTCCTCTGTAACTACCCCTAGTGTGATGTTATCTATTAGGTAAGTTGCTTCCTTGTTGTTTTTTCCCATGTGCATAACTTTACATTTGATTTTATTTAGCACTAGCTAATTACAGTTTGTCCATTCATGTATTGAGTCCAATGTGTACTGTAGTGCTAATATTTGTTCATCTTTATTTGTGACCACTCCCAATCTGCAATCATCAGCGAACTTTTGCATCCATATATTATTGTTACTAATCTTTAAAGAAGAAATATATATATTAAACAAACTAGGGCCCAAGACTGATCCCTGAGGCACTCCACTAGTCACTGAGGCCCATTCAGAATATTCCCCGTTTATGACCACCCTCTGTCTTCTATCCCTCAGCCAGTCAGAAATCCATCTGCATAAGTTATTAGGCAACTTTACATTTTCTAGTACTAACAATAGTTCCTTATGTGGCAATTTATCAAAAGCTTTAGCAAAATTGAGAAAGACCACATCCACAGGGTTCCCAATATCCAGTTCTCTATTTACTTTTTCATAAAAGGACAATAAATTAGTCTGACATGAATCCTTCATGCCCTGTCCCTCCAGATGTTCTTTTAGTAAATCTTTAATTATGCTCTCCATGAGCTTTCCCAATATTGATGTCAGACTTATAGGCCGGAAATTTTCTGGTTGGGTACTAGGTCCTTTTTTTAAGATGGGTACAATATTTGCCAACTTCCAGTCATATGGAACAGAACCACTATTTATAGATGTTTGAAATATGTGTGTCAAAGGATGGGCCAGTTCTCTAGCCAATTCCTTCAGGATTTTAGGATGCAAACCATCTGGGCCTGAGGATTTATTAATGTTAAGTCCAACTAACTGTTTAAATATATTGTCTGGGTTCAAATTTATCATCCCAGACTCAAGAGGCTTCTTTGTATTATATGTATCATTTACATTAGAATTATAAACCGAACAAAAATATTTGTTCTGGATATTAGCCATCTGTTGGTTAGAAGCAGGGGATCCATCTTCAGTAGGGAAGGGGCCTATGCTATTTGAAGTTTTCCTCCAGTTATTGATATAAGAAAAGAAGGCTTTTTTATTGTCCTGTACTCTCTTAGCAAGATTGTACTCATATATGGATTTAGCTTTCCTAATATTTATTTTAACTTTTTTTAGACATTCCTTATACTCTGTATATAATTTGACCGTTTTGAAAACTTTTAACTTCTTAAATAGTCTATTTTTTTTATTAATTAACTTTTTAATTGTTGTGGAGAGCCAGGCGGGTTTTATAGATCTGTCCTTATGATATTTAGTTATAACAGGGACGAATTCAGTAGTTAATTCCTTCAATTTAATTTTGAGGGAATCCCACATACTTTGTATGGGTTTATTGTCAAATTCAGAACTCCAGTCCCAGCTGTCCAGTTTTGTTTTCATTTTATGGAAATCAGCTTTCCCTATATTTAGCTTTATAGTAGTTCCCGTGGGTTTCTAATTTCAGTTTCCTATATTAAATGAAATTATATTATGGTCACTGTTACCTAATGGGGCACCAATTTCACAGAATTTCCTATGCCCCCATATTGGTAAAATTAAATCGAGAATATTATTACCCTTGTACTCTTGAACCATCTGGTCCAGACCCCTGTGATCCATTGTGTCTATATACTGCCTCTCAAGGGGACAGGTACCCGTACCTTTTACCCAATCAATGTTGGGTAAGTTAAAATCACCAGTTATCAATAATCTGGTATTAGGGCCCAATTTCTCAAAAATATTCAATAAAGTCCTGTCATCATCACGTGACATAGATGGAGGCCTATAAAGTAGCCCTAATATAATTTTGGGTCTATTTGTCGGTGATAATTGAACCCAAAGGAGTTCAATTTGGCCTACGTCCCATTTAAGTTCTTCTGAGACAATACCATTGTGAACATAAATTGCCAGTCCTCGCCCTTTTCTATGTTTTCTACAATAAGAAAAGAGCTTGTACCCCTCAATTTCCTTATCCCATTCATCATTTTCTTCCCACCATGTTTCAGTGACCGAAGCTATATGTACTTTTTTACTGTGTAAGATTATTTTGAGCTCATCATATTTGTTCTGCAAACTTCATGCATTAATAAGAATAGCATTCCACCCCAAAATATCTACAGAGGAAGATGAGCTTTCGTTTAAGTTTTGGTTTTCCGTCCCCCTCTTCCTAACCAGTTTAAATGGAAATTAACGACCTCCTGAACCTTTTTCCCAAAATCTTAACTCCAGCGTAATTTAGATGGACACCGTCATTTCTATATAAAGAAGCTCTACTGAATGTTATTTCATTATCCATAAAACCAATCCCTTCTTCCACACAATATTGTCTAAGTTTACCATTTATTATTGTTATCTGTTTGTTTCTAAATGCTTTATTTCCCTGCATTGGGATTATTCCAGAAATAATAATTTCCCCACCATGATTCCTTACTGTATCGACAATATACTTGTAGTCCCTTTGCATGGAGTTCCAATTAGTTTTACCTACATCATTAGTCCCCACATGTAAAATGACTAGAGGGGTAACTGTATTTTCAAATAGACCTTGCAACATACCAACTATGTCATGTATTTTAGCTCCAGGTAAGGAGCTAACTGTAGTATGTTCATTTTGATTATAACATACATAGGTATCTATACCCTTGATAATTGAATCCCCTATTATTAAGATATCCCTTTCTATCAGTTTACTGTCCCCAGATTGTTTTTCTCCATCAAGGTAGGTGGGATTCTCCAGATTAATGTTACTGTTTAATACCTTGTTTGATACCTGTACACATTCTATGCTTTTAGATGTTTTCAATTTACTTGGTTAACTATTGCTAGTCTTATCAGTGTTATCAGATTCGTCCATAGCAAGGCACTCACATCTGTTCAGTACTTCTACTGTGATAATTGGCTGAGATACTCCACTTGCCTCATTTTTATCTTTTGTACTTTCTTGGTGAACTGAAATATTCAGAATCAAAGTTTGTCTAATACTAACATCACATACAGCCTCATCAATATATTCTTCCAATTTGGATATGTCTTTGTAAGTTTGTATTCTGGCCTCAAGTTCAAGTACCTTCTTATTTAATTCAGAATTTTTTATACATTTATCACACGTAAATTCTGCATTGGAGCCATCCTCCATGTACATAAGGCATTCTCGGCATGTTTTTTTGCCTTTCAATTTTTTTTGTCTTGTATAGGCCATTTTTTTTTTTTTTGTATTTGTGTGTTTATAGACCTTTTAACGGTTTAAAAAGACCTACTTACCAATTACACATTTGCTATGCCTCAATAGTTTGTCCCCCAGTGGTTCCAGTGTCCCCAGTGGACACAGCAGAGACGCTGACGTGCCATGGTCTCTGCACAGACCTCACACGACCAAGGCCTCCACTCAGCTCGCTCCACTCACCGGAGTGGCTGATTTTATTGTGTGCACCCGGAAGTAGCCCAAGAACCCCTCATTTTTGCAAAGTTCACTAAAATTGCTTTTTGTAGCCCACTAAGTTGTTTAAAGGACTAACTAAGGTTTTGGAAGTGCCACGTAGTTAAAATAATAAAAATCACCTAAAAATCAACTAGTCTGTAGTTCGTTTCAGTCTGGTCCCGAACTACAAGCTCTCTTCCTGCTTCCGGTTGGTCGCAGGGCTCAATTTACAAACAGTATATTTCTTGGTTCATTAAAATTATAATCAGCCAACTACTGGTATTTATACAGTTCACAGCTAAAATTAGCACCATGTTTCATTAAATTTAACAGCACAGTATATCACACAGTATTTCTCTATCGCTCCGCTCGCCAGAGTGGCTGATTTTATTGTGTGCACCCGGAAGTAGCCCGAGAACCCCTCGTTTTTGCAAAGTTCACTAAAATTGCTTTTTGTAGCCCACTAAGCTGTTCAAAGGACTAACTAAGGTTTTGGAAGTGCCACTCCTGTCATTTATGGATTCTTCGCCTTTGATCAGCTACCAGGAAATTCCAATCCACTATTGAACGTTAACTCCTGTTTACCTCTAAGTAAGACCTTGACCCAGGCAAAGGGGAGATGTCAGACACTGAAATACACATCAGCTCTTCCCATATACCCTTGCAGAAAAGTGGGCATCTTTTCTAATAAACCTATGTCCTGGCCTTTTTGGAAATTAAACATAAAAAAATTACAGAGAAATATGACAACAATACGACTAAAGTGGCCAAATCACCACAACCCTCCCTTCTAAGACTGAATCTGTGGGAACACACCCCTATCGTATGGCAGGGTTTCCACAGTTTGGTAACTGTTCTAATTAGCAAGATAGGCCATCTGTGTTCACGTTGGCAGGCCCTGGCCTGTGTATAATGGTCATACCATTGGCCTGCAGGGCAAAACTCCATCTAAGGAGCCGTCCATTTGTTTTGCCCATCTGATTTAACCACACCAGAGGGTTGTGATTGGTCTGTACCTCGAAGCACCTCCCACAGAGGTACAGCTCTAATTTCTTCTGGGCCCATACCAGCGCAAGGCATTCCTTCTCTACTGTGGAGTATACCTGTTTCAGAGGAAGTAGCTTCTTGCTAAGGTACACTATCAGGTGGTCTCTTCCCTGCTTGGTTGTCTGGCTGGGGACTGCTCAAATCTCCACATCCAAGGCATCCATCTGTACCACAAACTGCCTAGTGTAATCTGGACTGGCAGCACAGGGGCACTGCACAGTGCAGCTTTTAGCCGTGTGAAGGCCTTTTCTCAGTTTGGATCCCAGTTTAACTTTATGTGTTGTCTTTTCCTTAGCAAGCCAGATAGGGGAGCCACCAAGGTACTGTAATTAGGCACAAACTTTTGGTAGTACCCAGTGGTCCCTAGGATGTTCCTAACTTGCTTTTGGGTTTCAGGCATGGGCCACACCTCTATTGCCTCAATCTTTGCTTGGTTGGATGGAGCTGCTCTGCCCCACTATATGGCCTAGGTATGCCACCTCTGCCATAGCCACCTCCCACTTTTTGGCCTTTACAGTGAGCCCTGCTGCCTGTAACCTGCCCAACACATCCTTTAGATGGGACAGATGCTCCTTTCAGCTGGTGTTGAAGAGGGTAATATCATCCAGGTAAGCCACTGTGTACTCTTCAGTACCCTGTAACACCTAGTTGACCAACCTTTGGAATGTGGCAGGAGCATTCTTCATTCCAAAAGGCATTACCCAGAATTCAAATAATCCTATTGGAGTGATGAAGGCTGATCATTCTCTAGCTCTGGCAATTAACTCAACCTGCCAGTATCCTTTTGTTAAGTCCATTGTGGTAAGGTATGTCGCCCCTCCCAGCATGTCTAGCAGCTCATCCATCCATGGCATTGGGTGGGCGTCAGACTTTGTGACTGCATTGAGTCCATGAAAGTCCAAACAGAAGTGAGTAGACCCATCTGGCTTGGAGACAAGGACTACAGGTGAGGCCCAGGAACTGTGGGAGTTCTGGACTACCCCTAAGTCCAGCATTTCCTCCACATCTCTCCTAATGTTCTTTAGGTCAGCCTCTGACACCCGGTAGGCTGTCCATTGTATGGTGCTTACATCCCCGTGTCTACATTATGGGTCACTAAGGGGGTTCATCCGGGCTTAGCCGTAAATAAAGAAGCAAAGTCCTCTAAAACCTTCCTCACTTCCTGGGTCTGTTCCAGGGTTAACTGGGGTGACAGCTGGATTGTCTCTGCAGATGACTCCTGCTTACTTTCATCTAGCAAGTCCAGGAAGGGGTCTTCCTCATCCATCCCCTCCTCAGGACTACACACAGCAAACACCATGTCGGCCCCATTTACATATGGCTTCATCATATTGACATGGTACATCTTATGGTTATGTCTTCTGTCAGGCAGTTCCACAATATAGTTCATGTCACTGACCTGTTGGACTATGTTGTATGGTCTCGCCCACTCGGCCTGCAGCTTGTCCTTCCAGACTGAAATTAGGACCATTACTTCCTGGCCTGCACTGTATGAGCAAGCTCTGGCTCCACAATCGTACCAGACCTTTTTCTTCTGCTGGCCAGCTGACAGGTTGCTTTGGGCAGCACCCACAAGCTCCTTCAGCTTCTTCCTAAACTTAAGGACATACTCCACTATGGGAGTTCCCTGGGTGGTGTGCTTGCCTTCCCAGTCTTCCTGGATCAAGTCTAGGGGCCCACGCACCCTACATCCATATAAGAGTTTGAAGGGGGGAACCCTGTTGACTCTTGGGGCACCTCTCTGTATGCAAACAACAGGTGGGGAAGGTATTTCTTCCAGTCCTTCCCATGCTGTTCAGCAAATGCTTGCAGCATCATTTTCAGGGTACCATTAAATCATTCCACAAGCACATTGGCTTGTGGGTGATAAGGTGTGGTGTGTCACTGCACCACCCCACACTTCTCCCACAAATACTTCATGAGGTCCGACATGAAGTTACCCCCCTGATCAGAGATAACCTCCTGTGGAATCCCGACATGGAAGAAAATCCCTAGCAAAGCATCTGCCACTTTGTCTGCTTTAATTGAGGAGAGGGCGACCACCACTGGGTATCAGGTGGTGAAATCAACCACCGTCAGGATACACCTTTTCCCGGAGGAGCTTGGGGTACTCAGGGGTTCCACAATATCCATTCCTACCTTCTGGAATGGCTCCTCCACAATGGGCAAGGGAATTAGGGCAGCTTTTGTTTTACTACCTGCCTTCCCTATCTGTTGGCACCAGTGACAAGACCTGCAATATTCCTTCACCTGCTGGGTGAAGTTAGGCCAATAGAAATATTGGGCTAATTGCTGCATGGTGAGAGCGATGTCCAGATGTCCGGACATGGGGATATCATGAGCGATCTTGACCAACCTCTCATGATACCCCTGGGGAATGACAAGCTGCCTGCCCATCGCCCCTCCCTCTGTCTTCACGTCCTGTGTATACAACAGTCTGTTGTCCCAAACTACCTTATGTCTCTGGTCACCTCCCTGTGTCCCATCAGATTCTGCACAAGCCCTCGGCCTCTCCAAACTAGGGTCAGTCCTCTGAGCAGCTTAATCTTCACATTTTCCCAAAGCATGGGACATATCCCCCTCAGTTCCTAAACTGGGCTCCTTAGCTCTAGCATCAGGGCATTCAGAGTCACTGTCATCCCTAGCTTTCTTACAGTCTGTTACCCCTTCCTCCTCAGAGTAACTTTCTGTAGCCATTTGATGAATGGCTATTTGGGGAAGTCCTACCTCCCTTTCACTATTCTCCCTTTCAGGAGACACAGGCTGGGGAACCAGCCTCCTATTCTTTTACACAGGGGCTTCTGTGGAATTCAGGGATTACAAGTAGCCTTAGCCATCTGACTATGGGTAACTGCACACACCAACCCCTGCTGGAGATTGTTCCCTATAATCACATTCAGGGTGAGGTTGTCTGCCACTGCCAATTTTTGCACCCTCTCTCCTGTCTCATCCCAATCCAGGAGAACACTAGCTAATGGCAGGGTTTTCTCCTCCCCAGTGAATCCCTTCACAGTTACAAACTGATTAGGTAAGTTGTCCAGGCCCAGCCAACTCCCCTTTTACCAGGGAAAGAGATGCCCCAGTGTCCCTTAACTCGTGGGTCTGCACCTTATTTATGGTAAATGGGTGTATGTGCTCCATCATGTTCACAGGCATACTCTTAGGGATACACAGTGCACCCACCTCCTTTTGAGGGACTCCTTTTCCACTCTGTGCCTTGTTAGGACACTGCCTAACAAGATGCCCTGGCTGATTACAAAAACAACATTCATCACTCTTTTTATCCAAGACATCCCTTGTTTATAACTTTGGGCTTCCCCCTTTCTGCAGAGGCAGTGAGGGTTTTAGCTGCCCTGAAGGCAAGCTTTTCCCTTTTGCCACTGCAGCACCTGCCCCGCCCCAACTTCCTTTTGGAGCAGGCCTGCTCCTGGAATAGTGATTAGAGAGCTCAGCAGCTTGCTGTGCTGTTTTAGGATCCTGGACCTCTAGCCAGTTTTTCAGCTCCTCTGGGCAAACCCAAAAGGACTGTTCCAATAATGCAATCTCCTCAATTTTCCCCACAGAGTTTGCTTCCACCTCCTCCTACCAACATTTCAAAAACTGATATTGCTTTGTGGCGTGTTCCTCAAAGCTAATTTCAGAGTTCTTTCGGAGCTTCCGGAATTTAACTCTGTAGGCCTCAAGAGTTAGGTCATATTTTTTCAGTAAAGCAGTTTTAAGTTTTTCATAGTCTTTACTGTCCTCATTGTCCATTTGGCCTAGCACCTCATGCCCTTTGCCAGTAAGCAGCAGGGATAGTTGAAAGCTCCAGGCCTCCTTGGGTATCTTGGCCTGGATACAGACCTTTTCAAATAAATTCAAAAATGCGTCCATATCCTCCCCCTCTTCAAATTCTGCTATTAATTTGTACCCAAGTCCTGGAGTTTCAGGTTCACCCCTACCACTTACCTGTTCTGGCACTGGCGGTTGAAGCTTCAGCCTCTCCAGTTCGAACCCTCTTTGACGCTGTTTGTCCTCCATCTCAGCCTCTCTTTGGTGCCGTTTGTCCTCCATCTCCATTTCGAGTCTTTTCTGCTTGAGGTCCCTCTGTTGCTGGGCTTTGAATTTTCTCTGCTCCCTTTCTTGCTGGGATTCCCTCTGCTTCTGGGCATGTAGGGCAAGCTGTCTGTCCTGTATGACAAACTGTACTCTCTGCAGCTCCAACTGAAATTTCAGCTTCTCCAGCTCCCCATCTGTGGTGGACATCACCTGGAGCCATGGTGCTCTGGGTTCCCTCTGGTTTCACTGTCCTCCTCCCTAAGACTAGACACTGCGATGTCTCCTGTCACCCCATGCCCAAGCTCTGGTCCTTTCCAGTCACTGGCCATGACTCGAAGTCCTGGGTAGTCACTTGCTCATCAGCTGCCACAAGAGCTTCCACTAGGTTCTTTTTGCTTCGCTCCTCATAATGGACCCTTCTTTCCTGACACAATTGCCTTAGCTAGTCTGTAGTGCAATTGCTGTACTTGGAAGCCATCTTTTCCCTAACTACTGCTACACTAGCTTACACCGTAACAAAAACAAAACAAAACAGGGTAGGTAATTTTATACTGTAATCAAATGTTCTTTTTTTCCCAGTCTCTGCCCTGTTTGTGTGTGGGTTGTTTACAGTTTACCAATCTGATACACTGGTCTTGAATCTAGCTGCTATGCCATCAATATCCATCACAAACCCACTCCTGGGGGCCGGGTCCACTGGGCTCACAGTGTCCTTTCCTAAGTGCAACCCATGAAGTGGGTCAGGAAATAACCTCCTGGCGTCCTTTTAGAATGCTGATTTCACAACTGAACACTCGCCATGAGGGCGCAGGAATTCCTCTCTCTCTCTCTCTGGATAAGGGTAAAATACAGTCTCCAGTCCGTAGCCAGGTAAGAACCCTCTTTGGTTGCTGCACTGGGGGGAGAACCCAGGCATTACGAGATCTTCGGTGCTGCCTGGGTAATTCTGATTGTGACTTCTCCCACAGGTGGTGCAGGAACCTGATTCATACCCCACAGACTCCTCTGGAAACCCTGTGTACTTTTACCCTACTTTAGGGACCCACATTCCCTTCCAGGATCCTAGTTTCGGTAGTGTGTGGCACCTTAGCGCTAAACAGGCATGTCACAGATTGAATAAACCTTCCCAAAGCTTTCACACACAACAAATCACTCCCAGGCAGTAGTACTTTAAAAAATTGCAAGAGTTTTACTGATTACTTAAATAATTACCATACAAACATACAGATAAATGATTTAGATATTTGGTTACAGGAGAACTACAAAAAAAGTAGGAAAATACATACAAAATGAACTAGTAAAGTAACTGGATAATTTCTACTTTTTCTGTGGAGAATCAGAGTCCCAAAAATAAGAGAGTTTTACAAAGTCTTTCTCTCTGCTGTGTCTCAGTCCCAGTTTTTCTTGCAGTGATCCTCAGTATGTCTGGCAGGTTTCAATGTGTCAGGAAATTTGGCTTCTGCCCAGAGTCTCTGTTTAAGAGGGTTTATATAGCCCTTCTCCACAGTCTGCAAAACTGGCCTGTGATTGGCTAGTGGCCTTAATATTTCCAGGTCCAACTGTTCATCTGTAGGCCAGCAGAGGTCTCTCTTGCTCTTTTCCCAAAATTTTAAGTGAACCAAAATTAACAGTATTTTGCTTTCACACAGATCCACCTACCTGGCTGACTTTTGATCTACACCACCTTCCTGACACTATTAAAATGAAAATAGATTGTGGCAGCTGGTAGAGAATTTAACAATACCTTCCTAGACTGGGTGTCTGCAGAACCCTGGTCTCAAGCTAGTTTTTCTTTAAAATTCAAAGTGTTATAAACAGAGGAGATGGCCCTTCCATCTCTTGTCATTTATGGAATCTTCCCCTTTGATCAGCTACCAGAAAATTCTAATCCCCTATTGAACTTTAACTCCTGTTTACCTCTAAGCAAGACTTTGTCCCAAGCAAAGGGGAGATGTCAGACACTGAAATACACATCAGTTCTTCCCATGTACCCTTGCAGAAAAGTGGGCATCTTTTCTGACAAACCTATGTCCTGACCTTTTTGGAAATTAAACATAAAAAAATTACAGAGAAATATGACAACAATATGACTAAAGTGGCCAAATCGCCACAAAGACTGCCGTGCCCATGATGACATATGACACTTCTATCATATGACTTGTGAATGCGCATGATTCAAGGATCACATTACATATTTATATCAATACTACATAAAATAGTAAACATTCCTACAATGTTTTCATTTCCCTTTATGTTAACATTAACGTTAGCAATCATGTTCAGATTTCTAACGAACTTCATCGCCATGTTGACATATGATGCTTGTGTTGTATTTCTAACGTGTCATTGGCTGCGTACATTAAATATTTTTACAAACAGTATACAACAGAATAACTGTTTTACTAAGCTTGCGTTTGAATGTGTAAACATAATTTAATATGTCAATAAACATATTTTTGCTCCTTAACATCATCTTGATTTTGATCATACATGATGCTTGCATCATATGATGTATGTGTCCGGATAACTCAATTATTGTATTTAAATCTATGAAGACTATATAATCCAGTTAATGTTTTGCAATGTTATCATTTCTAATTCAAGATAGTAATATCATTCAACATTTTTATTCGCTAACAATGCCGTGCCCATGATGCTGTATGGCACTTGTGCTGTATGACTTATGCATGCGTGTTAGTCAATGATCATTCTATAAATTCATGCAAATACTACCTAAACTAGTACACATTTCTATTATGTTTTCATTTCATTTTCATGCTAACTGTAGTGTTAATGATCATATTCAGATTTTTTTCAAGCACCATCACCATGTTGATGTATGACGTTTTCATCGTATGAGTAACCTATACTTATTAATCAACCACACCGAATATTGTAATGAACACTACATTATACAGTAACTGTTTGAGCAATGCATTTGTTACAATTTCTAATTAGTCATATATTGTAACAAACTTATTTTTACTTAATAATAATGTGTTTTTTATGATGACGTATGAAATTTGAGTCATACAATATATGTGTGTAAATCATTCGGTTACCGTATTAAGGTTTCCAAGAACACATTATGCAGTATACATTTGCGGAATGTTATCATTTCCTGTTGATCATAATAGTATAAGTAAACATTCTTATTCAATATTAACGTCACTGCAATGGTGACATATGGTGCTAGCATCATATAAGTGCTGGGTGCACATTAACGTAGAAACATACCCCTACACTGTGCTCCCTCATGCACTGCTGGAACTAGGTTTGGCCCCTCTGCTGAGTGTCAGTAAACCTCTGTGCGCATCCAAAGTATTTTTGAAACTTGTAATCATTTCTGACCCCACCACCTCCGCCGGTAGGGGGTTCCAATTATCCACCACCCTCTCTGTGAAGAAGTACTTCCTCATGTTCCCTTTGAACCTCCCTCCCTCTCCAGTTTTATCTTGTGCTCCCTTGTCCTTGAGTATCTTTTTCTTTAGAAAATAGTATTCTCTTGCACCTTGTTCTTCCTTGTGAGGTACTTAAAAGTCCCAATCATATCCCCCCTCTCCCTCCTCTCCTCCAGGAAGTACATATTTAATTCTTTCAGCCTCTCCTCATAAGGCTTTTGATGTAGTTCCTGGACCATTTTGGTTGCCCTCCTCTGGACCGCCTCCATCCTATCAATGTCCTTAGGTAGATGAAGTCTACAGAACTGAACGCAGTATTCAAGATGTGGCTTCACTAGTGACCTGTAAAGTGGAATTATGACCTCCCTTTTTCTGCTGGTGATACCCCTGCCTATGTATCCCAGCATTCTGTTTGCCTTTCCAGCTGCCCTGTCACACTGCCTACCTACCTTGAGGTCATGAGAGATGATCACCCCCAAGTCTGTTTCCTTCTCAGAGCATGATATCCCCCCCCCCCAGTTAATATGAAGCTCCTGGGTTGTTGTGCCCTATGTGCATTATCTTGCACTTTTTTGCATTGAAACCCAGCTGCCAATCCCTTGACCAATGCTCTAGCCTCTTTAGATCTCTCCTCATTCTATCAACTCCCCCTGGCATGTCCACCCTGTTGCAGATCTTAGTGTCATCAACAAAAAGACATATTTTCCCTTCTAAACTTTTTGCAATGTCACTGATAAAGACATTGAAGAGGACTGGACCCAGCACTGATCCCTGTGGTACCCCACTTGTCACTTTACCCTCTGCAGAGTGTATGCCATTTACCACCACTCTCTGGGATTTATTATCCAGCCAATTATCCACCCACTTCACTACCTTCCTGCCCACCCCCTGTTCTCCAGCTTGTTTAAGAACCTTCTATGTGTCACAGTGTCAAAGGCTTTACTGAAATCCAGGTAGGCCACATTCACCCCCTCCCCAATCAACCTCCCTGGTTACCCAGCCAAAGAACTCGATAAGGTTAGAGTGACATGACCTCCCTCCCATAAACTCATGCTGCCTTGAGCCCTGTAGACCATTGACAATCAGGTATTCAACTGTTTTTTCCTTTAGTAGTGTTTCCATGATGTTTCCTACTACTGAGGTCAGGCTGATCGGTCTATAGTTCCCTGCTTCCTCCCTGTTACCACTTTTGTACAGAGGGACTACATCAGCTCTCCTACAGTCAGGGTATGTCCCCTGTTTCCAATGACAGGTTGAACAGAGTAGTCAGAGGCCCTGCTAACACCTCCCTTAGCTCCCTCAGTATCCTGGGGTGTACCCCATCTGGCCCCAAAGCCTTATCAACTCTTATTGCCCCCAGTTCCTTGAGGACCCTTTCCCTTGCAAAGGGACCCATGACCGTTTCTGTGACCTCCCTGCCCTTATTACTTATTGCTGGTCCATTTTCTGCCCCCTCCTTTGTAAAAACTGAACAGAAATATTTGTTTAGTACTTCTGCTTTCTGGTGGCCATCCTCTACCCTGCCCCCATCCACCCCTTTCAGGCTCATAATCCCTCCCCCATGCCTTCCTTTTTTCACTGATGTACCTGTAAAAGGTGTTATCCCCCTTTACCACCAAGTTTGCTATGCATTCCTCGGTTTGTGCCTTGCTTCCCTGACTGCTTTCCCCACTTCTCTTTGCATCACCTGGTATTCAATGACCCTATTAGATAGTTATATGGATATAACATAGTAGAGGACATATTTGCATTATTTTTTCATTTACCTTTAAGTACTATTTTTTAACAATTATATTCATATGCATGTATTTGTTACAATCGTCATCTTCATGTGGACGTATGATCAGGGCCCTGCATCCACTGCAGCAGACTGGGCCTACATTCTGTGGCAGGACCTCATGCTTGCTGTGGTCAGGTTATGAGCAAATCTACAGTGATTCTGCAGCAGTTCTGTGATGGGCTTTACATTCTCTGACAACTCAAATGAGCCCAAAACAAAATCCAGTTACCCAGATAGAATGCTAAGTAAAAGACAGCCTGGGGCAGTTTGGCACATGTACAGGCAAGGCAGTGCAAAGCAATTCTGGCATCATGATTTGGATTGGATGTAGGTCATGGGGGAATTGAAGGGTTGTTTATTTTTTTACTTCAGCCTGTTTTATTGTCTCATAGCTCCCTCCCACCTGCCCAGTGCTGGTTTACCACAGCTCCACTCCTGAGAATTTCTCCCACAGCCACCCAGTTGCTTGAAGACCAGTATTGACTTGTTGCACGACAGTGCTGCTCCAATGGCTCCCTCCCACCCACTTGCTTGAAGTCTGGTGGTGATGGTTTGTGCTGTAACACTGCTCTAGCTGTTTCCTCCTGCTCACGCAGTTCAGTACCGGTGGTGTCATTTATGTCAATGCCATGTGGCTTCCTCTTCTGTCCTACTTTGTAAGGATTTACTGTGAATCTAGAGAGTAGCTGGACCATTTTACATTAGGCAAAAGTTCAGAAAGCCTCCCATTTGTTGTCTGAAATAATTACTAATACTTTTTTAATTCCACAGTTTTGCAATTGGCAAAAAGAACCACCATTCATTCTTGTGAAACAGACTTCAGGAGAAGAAAAGTGTCAGAACTAGAGGACACGATAAGAGGCTCAGGGGTGGGTGATTCAGGAGCAATGTTAGGAAGTTCTTCTTCACTGAGAGGGTAGTTGACCCATGGAATTGCCTGCCCTGGGAAGTGGTGGAGGCCAAAATGGTAAACAGGTTCAAAAAGACTGAAACAGGCAGAAAGGTATCATTTCACAGAAAGGATGGGGGGATGGGGGAGTGGTTACCCATATCAAGGGTGTAGCTACTGATACACCAAGTAAGCCACGGCATACTACGTTTAGAAGCAGGGGGTAGCAAACAAGCTGGCCAGCATTCCTCTGCCCTCTCTAGTACATTGCTTTAAAATTCCTTTGTTTGGCTTCGTAGGCTTTTTCTTTTCTCTTTCAGCTTTGTTTGGGGGGGGGCTGGCTGAGTGGACCACAGACGTTGAAGCTGAAGGTCTCAATTAGGTCCGCATGGTCCACCTGAATAGTGATTGGCTGCGGCATCTGGTAGGGTGTGTGGCAAGTCTGGGGCAGTGAGTTTAAATGCCCAGCAAAGTTAGCAGCCATACTATTAGTTCAATTGGACAGGAGCAAAAGAAGCAGTAGGAGAATTGAAGAGCAGCAGAAGGAAGAACAGAATCAGAGCCAGCTAAAAGAATGAAAACTTCATGTGAAGTGGCAAGTGGAGCGAATCAGCCTACCTGTGGGGGAGAGAGAAGAAATTTCTACCATGGTCATGAACTCATGGTGCAGTCAGTGGCATTTGGCAGCAGGAGCCGAACACCACTGCAGTGCAGACAGCAGATCTAGTGTGGTAATCACCTGATTGGAGCCAGGAACCTTGGACTTGAGTCATTGGGGGGGCAGGCATAGACAACAGTGGCGGAGGGGCTAACAGTGTGGCAGCTTGGTGTACAAATCTGAAATGCCTGGCTACACCCCTGACCCATATCAGTTAGACTAGATGGATCTTGCGGTCCCCTTCTGCCATCAATTTCAATGTTTCTATGTATGGATTGGAAAGTGGTGGCCCCACTGACTACTGCAATCCAGGGCGGATTGATGATTAATTGAGCTGCCGACAACTCAGACTAATGCCATTTTAAGCTTGCTGGCAATCATTTTAGCCATTTAGTTGTGGTTTTCAATGGTGATGGCCATTTTTACTGCACAAAAAAAATGCAGTTTCTGTGGCAGAGGCTTGTTTCTGCGGCAGGAACATGTTTCTGCGGCAGTTACTGCAACCGCAGAATCGCAGAAAACACGGGGCCCTGCATACGATGCTTGTATCCTATGGTTAACATTTTCTTATGATTCAATCACAGTTATTATTTTCACAAATGATTTATTAAATGGAAAAGTGTTATTGTTTATGTACAATCACTGATCCATTATGTGTATGCATCATGTTTACATATGAGCTTCAGTATTATGACTAATGGTAACATTTTATGTCATAGTGTATGTCGAGAATAAGATGTAAAAATATATGATCATGAAGTCATGAAATGTCTAGTGATCAAATTATTAATTTATGTGCTCACTTTATTATGCAGGTATAGTATTTCAAGCTATAGCATCTTGTTAACATACACAGTCGTGCATCGTGTTGACATATGACACGTGTTTGCATTACACTTCTAAACAATGTATGCACCAACATTGCAAGCATTACATCAAATGAATATTGCAGTTTGTAAGGTGACCTGTAATTGGAGAAATCAAATGATTACAGTTTGTTTCAGCCAATCACAAGTCACTTTACATTTACTACTACTGTCATAGCTCTGTATCTGCAGCAATAGTTTAAAACCGGCATTGCTGCAGCTTGACAACTGAGAGAGACTGCTCAGAACTAGTAGTGATATTTAGAAAGATTAAAAAAGACATGTAAAATAGAAAGACAGACAGATAGATTTATGCAGTATCCAGTGATAATAGTGACTACAAATGAGCAACTCTCAAAAGAGTGACTCATTTGCAGCACTGCACATGTGAGCTACCCTGTAAGGGTAGCAACAGAATGGGACAGAGAGGGAAGCTATGAGTGAGAGAGAGTTACAACGGTGACTGGAAGGGGAGGAATAGGGAAGAGGGTTTGTGTGGGGTAGTGTGGCGTGTTGTCACCGAGCTAGCTGCGTGGTGTGGTGGTGAGGGTGGCTAGCTTTGGAGCAGCAGGTTCTGGATTCAGGGCTGGGGATCAGAATGGATTTCATTGCTCCAGCCAAAATGTTTTTTTTTTTGGACTGTCTCCCCCTCTCCAACATGCACCCTCCTGGAGTTAGTAATCTAAAATTAGGAGGGTGCAGGGGGGCACAGCCCCCCCCACCATAAATCCTTTTTTCAGTTGCCGGATGTGGTGTGACAAGTGTACACTGCCGTTGTGCTTTTCGGTGATGTACACTCGCTGTAATAGTGATCGCTATTTTGCAATCGCTATTATGACATGGAACCGATTTATGCATTGTTAGTATTGTACTGTAGTCAGTAGTTTTCTGTATTTAACTTCCACTTCATTGTTTTTTCCCTTATTTTCTCTCAAAAACATTTTTTTGGGTTAAGTTAGGAAATATATTGTACAATAGCTCATGGGATACAATCATTACGTTTTGCCATAATACAGACAACCCAAATATGCCATAAAAGCTCAAACGGAGGTAACTTATATTGCACTTGGGCTGTAAACTTTTCTATTCCATATATATAAAATATATATCTATAGCTATATATATATATATGGCCCACTGAGCCCAGTAACGGTCCCTTTTTCAGGGGTGACCAGGAATTAATTACAGGTAGTGCAACATATACAGAGTAAAATATATACAGATAAGAGACAGTAGTTTACAATCACATACTAAGGTTCAATCAACCGTTTACAACTATTGTTAATAACACATTAAGTACATTTATGTTTCAGCCTTTCAGTGGATACAATTAATTGGATACAGCAGTACACAGTTGAAACATCACCAATTACAGGTGCATATATATCATAAGATTCTGCCATTGTAAAATCATGGGGGGAATCAGAAAGTCACAGTTTTGTTATCGCTTTCGTGCTTAATAGTACACACATTGAAAGAAGTTTCCTAATATGTGGTTGTATTTTATATTTTTTAATTATCTGAAAACAGCTGTTCTGCACCAATTTACATAAAGTGGGTAAAAGAGGATTGGGTTTTTCAGTTTGTCACCTCCCCATCTGCCTTCCCTCCAAGCCAAGTTATAGCTGAAAAAAAGACATAAAAAACACAGTTTTATCCAAGATTCTTAAACCCGAACAGAAGATATTTCAAACCACCTGGGAACCCAAAGGCATGTCAGTTTGTCATGTCACCTCACGGCTCCCTTTGCCGTCCCTACAAATCTAGTTATAGCTGAAAAGTGGGCATAAAACACAACTTTTTTTTCCAAGATTCTTAAACCCTGAACATAAGTCATTTGTGTTAATAGCAGTTGTATACTGGTATTCCTATTTAAGAAACAGTAAGATTATCACAAGTAAGAACATTAAAATACTTGATTATCAGTAAGTTCCTCTAATAACTATATAAAATGCATATGGTTGCAATTCAGGATTTTCATTTCTATTTAGATACATTTTATTTGATTTAAATGTTTGCGCTCATTCTGTTCTTTTTTTTATATTTGCTTTATTAGAATCATTAGAATAGTGTCAGTGGCTCAGCAGGTAGCACACTCACCTCTGAGGCCGGGAGATCAGTAGGCTGTGGGTTCTATCCCCACACCAGGCACTTGGGTTAATATCCCAATACTGACACTGCAGTGCAGCATGAGGGGGGTGCTGCACTCCTGAGGTGCCGTCTTTTGGATGAGACGTTAAACCGAGGTCCCATCTGCCTGTTCTGGTGGTAGTTCAGGTGGATGTTAAAGATCCCATGGCACTTCTCAAAAAGAGCAGGGGAATTTCCCCGGTGCCCTGGCCAAATTTCCCTCATTCATGAAAAATACCACCAACAGCTTAATCTGGTTCAAGATCAGTTGGCATTCATCTGTATCCCCCTCCCCCGGGTCGTATCTGAAAATAGGCAGGATTTGCCTAGTGCACTTACCCGGTCAACAAAAACTAAATATAAAAAATTAAAAAAATCATACCATTCAATAAATTTGTACATATGGTTAATTTTACAATTCTATATCCACTCATATATGACCACTGGAAAGCAGAGAGTACAGTGTTTAAATTCTACTTCCAATAGTCCAAACCCATGGATTTACTACTTAATCTATTACATACAACTGAACTATACCAGGATATACATTTACTTAGGGATACATATTCAGGAGCCACAATTATGTAACATGCATTGTATAGGATAAGAGCCATCTATCTATACAAAGACTTAGTATCTTATTTTATTAGCATATTTCTATTACCATTTCTCAACTATGTACTAATTCGATTTTTAACTATATTTGCCTGGTTTTATAAGGCATCTACTCAGGCTGCCGTAGGCCCTCATACAATTGCCACCTTGTCCATCTATTTTGGTAGAGCTGGGGCAGTTGCCTGAGGTTAAAAGTTATTTTTTCCATTCGACGTATGGATTCTATTACCTCAACTCACTCCAAGGGATCAGGTGGCGGTCTCTGGAGCCATCGCCTGATTATTGATTTTAAAGCGGCAGTAACAAGAACTAACCACAAATACTTTGCTTCCTTACTTGATAATTCTTTGGGTATAATGCCCAGTACTAAGTGTTCTGGGCCCAGTGGTGTTTGTGTTGTAAACATTTGGGTTAGATGAAAAATTGTCCCAAAATGGAGTGACCAGAGGGCAATACCAAAAGATGTGAGCCTGCATGGCTCTTTCCTCCCCACACCCTCTCCAGCAAGTTGGTTTTACTGCTTGATTGCTGTGAGCAGCTTGAACTGGCACCAAAAAATAATGGGCCCTCAGTTTCTACCCAAAGTCCCTCCAGGACAGGGAGCTAGATGTGGCCCATGTACTTCTCCAAATTAATGGCCATTGGTGGTCCATTAGAGAGTTGGTCAGGTCCTGCTCCCATCTGAGTTTCAAGTAGTGGGCTGAAGGCTCCTGATCTGCAATAAAGTTGGTATATAGTAGTGAAATGGCATGCCCGACCCCCTCTGGGTTCCAAAGTCTCTGAAAAAGCGAGAACTCTGTGAGAATCTAAGTTTCAGGGTTGAGTTTATTTATCTGTTTAGTTAGGTAATCCCTCAATTGGTAATACCTAAGTCTATCCTCTGGCATTAATCTGAATTTCTATTGTATTGTTTCGAAAGAGTGAACTGTCTTGCCTGTTAACATTTGGTATGGGGAATGAAACCCTCTTTTGGACTGAATTAGGAACCATCTATCTAGTTGGGCAGGTACAAACTGCGGGTCATAAGCCCATCATCTGTATCTCCAGAGGTGTCTACAAGTAGTACCTCTGCCTATTCCTCTCTTTCACCCCTCTAGTACTGCCTTAGTGCCCAAAAATCCTTGTACATCTATAGGACCTCCTTCCCTAAATAGTGTTGCCTGAATCAGAAGATCTCCTTGTTTTCATAAGTCTGTTCTCTTCCAGTGAGTGTCATAACCCTGGTTGCCCCACAAGAGAGACACCTGCATCTGAGCTGCCACCCAGTATACCAGTAGATTTGGGAAAGCCAACCCCCCCGCACCCTTCGGGAGGTATAATAAAGTCCTCTGCACTCTGGGTCTCTTACCTCCCCAAAGGAAGGCAAAAAATAGCCTTTGCCATGTCTCTAAGTCTGCCCGAGATACTATTCATGGCACACACTGGAACAGATATAGGTGGCATGGCAAAGCATTCATCTTAAGCGCCTGAACCTTAGCACCTAGCGATAGGGGAAGCAAGGCCCATCTCTGAAAATTCTTTTTTAACTGTTTAACTATAGGTGGGTAATTTTGTTCCCAAAGTCGAGAGGTATCAACCCCGACTCTGATTCCCAAGTATTTTAAGTCTACCATGTCCCATTTCATTGGGAATTTCTGCCTGATCTCTGTGTCAGGGTGCAAATGCAGGCTCAGTATCTCCATCTTGCTTTTATTTAGCTTGTATCCTGCTAATGTGGAGAAAGCCTCCAGCTGTTTAAAAATAGTGGGCAGTGAGGTCTGTGGATCTGATAGATATAAAAGTATGTCATCCGCATATAATGCTAATTTATGTACTGTCCCCCCCCCCAGTACCATCCCCTTGACATATGGGTTCTGCCTGATACTCTGAGCCAAGGGCTCAATGTAAAGGGCAAAGGGCACCCACGTCTGGTGCCTCGTCCCAAACTAAGTGCATTAGACATATGGCCATTGGCCCTGACATAGGCTTGAGGTGACTCATATAACTTAAAGATGGTTGTGATGAACTGCTGCGGGAACCCAAGCCAGGAAAGGACACACCTCATGAAGGGCCAAGAAACCCTATCGAAAGCTTTTTCGGCATCTAAACTCATTATCAGAGATGGGTGTTTTTGCTCATTGATGTGGTCAATTATATGGGCAGTTCTCCTTAAGTTGTCCTGCGCCTGATGGCCAGGAATGAACCCCGTCTGATCTATGTGTACCAAGGTGGGCAGAAAGTGCCATAGACACTTGGCCAGGATCGAGGTAAAGATTTTATAGTCAGTGTTTAGCAGTGAGATTGGTACATCTGGTTGGATCCTTTCCCGGCTTGGGTATCACCAAAATAACAGCCCTTGTCCATGAAGGAGGAATGGGGTCCCTTCCCCCCCCATCACCTCTGCATACATTCGTGCCAGTAAGGGCTGTAAGTGGTCCCTGAAGCACTTACAGAACTCTGATGGGAAACCATCAGATCCTGGACATTTACCCACTTTCAATCTCCCAATTTCTGTTTTTATTTCTTCCATCGTCATTAGAGCCATCAAGGCCTCACCTTGTTCCTTTGAGATGCCTGGTAGTTTTAGCTTCCTCAAAAAGTCCTGTATTTTCTCTCTGCTAGGGTTATGTCTTCTGTATATAGTTTGGCATAGTATTCCTTAAAAGCATCTGCTACCTCATGCACTACCTGCACTATCTTTTTCCTTTGAGGGTGCCAGATACTCCCCCACCATAGCCTTCACCCTCTGAGCACGCAGATGGCTGGCTAAGAGCTGCAGGAAGCAGGTGCTGCCCTCATAGTACTTCTGACACAAGAACAGAAGCTTTTGCTCCACCTGGTAGTCTAACAGCTCTAGCAGTTCTTTTTTTATACTTTTGTAACTGCCTCGCAGGCTCCTTATCTATCTTTTGTTTCTGCTGCCCTTCTAACTCCTGAATAAGTGTGGTTAAAGCCTACCTACGGGCTTCCCGTTCCCTTTTTTTCTTAGATGCCAACTGTATAAATTTACCCCGTAGCGCCGCTTTGGCAGTGTCCCATAGTATTGATTGTGAGGTGCCCTGTCCCGTGTTCCCCTCCAAAAAGGTCTTTTAAGTCTCTGAGACCACCTCTATTACTTCCTGATCCCCAAATAGAGAAACATTAAGGTGCCAAAAAGTGTTTCGGTGTGTCCCTCCCAGATCCATTCCATAAAAAGGGGGGCATGGTCAGATAGCAGGAAATTTCCCCACCCAGGAGTCAGATACCCGATATGCCTCATCCCTAGGAACCAAGAAGTAATCTAACCAAGAGTACATGTTATGAGCCGCAGAGAAATAAGTATAGTCTCTCTCTGCCTCCCGTGTTGATGGTGCAAAACATCTATCAAACCAAGTTCTCCTAATAACATGTGAGCCTTCTTCGCCGTTTGATGTGCTTTCCCTGTAGGCCAGGAGGTGTAGTCCAAGACGGAATTAAAGGTTAGGTTAAAGTCACCTCCACATATAAGGGTCCCCTCCCCCCATTCCTGTAACAAGGTTAGAAAAGCGCGATATTCTTGAAATGTAGAACCTGGGGGAAAGTACACCAATGCCAAGGTTAATGTATTACTCAGCTATCTACCTTTCAACATTGCAAATCGCCCCTCTTTGTCTACCCTCAAGTCTGTCTTCTCAAATTGGGTTTTGGATGGGACCAGGACTACAGCACCTCATCTTCTGCTCTTTTTATAGGATGCAGCTGCCATTGCCCCAAAGCCTAACCCCAGTAACTTGTCATGCTCTTCCATCGTTAAGTGTGTTTCTTGAAGTAACAGGAAGTCTACAGAAGCCCTCCTCACTTGGCTTAAAATCTTGTTTCTTTTAATCGGACTTGTGAGACCATTCACGTTATATGAACAAATAATTGTGCTCTTGTTATCCATTGTCTGGCTTGTTAAAGGAAAAACTCTCACTTAAAATTCCTCCCTTCAGATCCCCAATCAATGCTTCTGCCCCCCCCCCCCCTCAGTAATCCTGGCAAGAACTTGCATACATATTTATATAGAAAATACAAAACACACAAACAGCACTCAGAACAGTAATGGCCAACAAGGCCGCAAACTTTATAAACTTTGTCAACGTATTTGACCTCCAATGATGAAGACCCAAATCAGTGGGTCTCTTTTCTTACCCACTCCCTAGTATGGGGAGGGTAAATGAGGAGAGGTGCGTTATGTCTCCACGTCAGGAGACCCCCTCCAAGAGCTTCTGCATGTGATTTACAGCTCTGTGCCTAATCCAGAAGCCCAGTTACTAAACTGTGCCTCTGGAGGCACTATTTACTGAGTGCTCTCCATCCCAGATGTTTTGATTAGAGTCGGTCAGCTAATCGTTCTCGTATCTTGGTCAGAGCCTTGCTATGTCTGACCAATGCATTTTCTAGATTGCTGCTTCAGGCCAGAGCAGGGTTCTAGCGACTACAGCAAGGCAGCAACATACTGGAGCCCCCCCCCAGGAAGAGCCCCCCCCAGGGCACGAGCAGGAGGGAATTATGCTGGCCTTGGTGAGGTATAACATCCCCAGAATTATTAATATTTCTCCTTTGGATTTTGAGTAAGTATTGGGGCTTACAAGGACCCTATTCTTTTGCTCTTTTAATTATCTCCAGTCTCCAGGGGCGACATCCATCCGCCCTTCTCTTTATTGGGCCAACCCATCAAACATCCAGTGGAGCATCATTAGTAGCATTCAGGATTCAACCAGAGTGGCCTAAAGGAGCCATCCCCGAACAAAGACCACCCCCCCACCACTTGTCCTCTCTTTCCTCCTTCCACTTAGGACATTGCTGTGGTCAATAAAGCCCTGTATAGGATTTTGTTTTCAATATTCTTTAGGGGTTCAGTGGGACAGTCTCCCCCCCCAAGACCGGAGAGTTCTCGTGTTCCCAATTATACCAAAATGTTATAGGCCATTCTCCCCCCCCAAGCCCTCCACAGAGGGCATCTCCCCCGAGAGGTGGGCCCCACATTGCCGCCCGCCGCAAGCATCGAACCTCTGCTCTTTTCATTTAATTCCGCCCTCCAATTCTGACTATTAGTATTCCCTTCCATCTTCTTCGTTAATTATATTTTACGTTTTCAATTTACTATCAATTGACTGAGATAACCATTCCAAAGTCTGCCTAGAGATGTTCCGACTTTGTCTTGCATTGTGCCCAGCGTCACACTAGCTCAAGCCATAAAAAGGAAAACTTGGATAACCCCAAGTGTTACTTAAGTGTCCCTATGATTCAAGTCGTGGCTTTCTCCCCCTGTTCTCTGGTCCACAATCCCTCCTAGTATGCCTGCATCTCGTGGCTCTTCTTCATGTCTTGGGGATCATCTTTTGGCCCATACAGAGTCCCACAGACTGGAAGTGTTCGTGTTGGTTCTTTCTCCTCACCTTTTCAGTCCTCCTGTCATCCAGACCTTGCTGCAGAGTTGTTGTTGGGTCTGATCTGGTGTCCGCTCCGGAATGGTGATCCCATACTGACTTAGATACTCCACGGCTTCTTCCAGCCTGAACTAGGCCCTTCTCTATAAGTACCTTCAGACGTGACAGATATTCTACGAAGGCTTTCTGACCTTTTTGTTGAAGCATTTTCACTACTGCTAATACCCATCTCCTTCTAGCTAGTAGTTGGGGGGTGAAGTCATGATCAAAATACAGCCTTAAGCCCCAAATTCCACATTTTTCTTAGACCATGCAATTTCTTCTTTAATCCAATAGTTCAGGATGGCTAGTATTACAGATCTGGGCCTGGCCTTTGGATCCCTAGGTCTAGGAATCAGGGACCTGTGTGCTCTAATTATGTTCAGGGTCTTATTTTGAGGCAGGTTCAAAATTTTGTGGAGAAAGGAATTGATGAAAACAATCATACTCCCTGACTCAGTGCCCTCCGGTAATCCGTGTATCCGAATATTATTTCTCTGGTTACGGTTTTCAAGTTCTTCAAGGCACTGCTCTAGTATACTAGTACGATGGTTGAGTTCAAGAAGGGCAGTGTTGTGGACATCCATCGTTTGTGAGTAATCAACCATTGCTGTTTCAAAGTCTCCAGTTCTCTGTGTTAGAGCAGTGATGTCTTTTCGATGATCGGAAACCTTGTTCTCTAATCTCTGGAGGGTCTCATTCATTTACTTTAAGGTTTGGCATAACTGCCGCAAATTAATTGTACAGTTGAACTCTTCTTCCCCCTGGGTCGAGGCCTGCTCCATCTGCAGGGGATTCCGGTGCCAGGCAGGCCACAACTTGGCGAGTAGGCTCTGGGACATTTTTCAGCTGTTTTCCACCTCCAATCGGTGGGATATCCTTAAACCTTTGCTTCAAGGTCATTAGATAATCTTTATTTGTTGTGTGGTAGACAGGATGGAGTTCTGCTATGCATGATTTGAGCGGATTATGTTTTGGTCTGGACTGCGGTCATTCGCTCAACCGCCATTCGGGTGAGGCTCAAACCAGAAGTCGTCCTCATTCTGTTCTAATGCAACAGCATTAGAGATCAATAAAGGATAAAAAGGGATGGGAAAAAAAGATAAACCAGGTCAAGCAGCCAGTAGTTTAGTAGTGTTGCTTAAAATGAGCCTCCTGCAGTGGAAATGCCAACTCAGTGCGTACCACTTATTTAAACTAACAGATATAGTTACTGGACTGAAAAGAATATTGCTGCTAACCAACTGCCAGACTATCATAAAAAAATATATATATGTTAAAAGGCATAATACTGTGCTGATAGTAGCATGACAACGGTCCCAGCGTGCTGCTCCTATGTTGTAAATAGAAGCCACAAGTGGTCCGGGTGGGATTCAATCAGAGGACTACCATTAGTGTCATAGCAAATGACATAAGTAATTGCAATAGTTATATTAGTTCAAAAATATCATGTTTATTATGTTTTATCTACAATAAATAAAGAACAAGTCCAAAGCATATTTTAAGCAAACACTACAAAATCATGCTGGCCAATCGGCACAGCAGTAATGCTACCGCTCATGGTGCAGGTGACTCAGGTTTAGGAGAGGACTCGTTCCTGGAGGCCAGCCAGGAGGAGGAGGATTGAGCATCCCAGAGGATGTTCTTCTCCTCTGGGGAGAGTGGGTTACCCTCCCTGCTACAATACTGCCACCTGGGTGACCACAGGTGGTGGTGCAGCATGAGGGGGGTGCTGTGGGACGGAAGGGAGCCAGGATACAGATTGGCAGCATGCATTGTGTGCACACACTCTCCTTGGATCTCCTTGTGTGCTGATATCCTCGAGGCTAGGAGAAATATGGAGGAAAACGCCCCACAGCTGGCTTAACGATACTCCGCACTCCAAGGCCCGAACCTCAACATCCTGGCTGCTGCCTGATGAAGACTACAAGCAGGTAGGAGGGAGTGGAAGAGAGGCTGCTCTCTCCTTCACTGCCGGGGGGGGGGACTGAGGAACACATGCAGGCAGGGCATCAGGGATGATCCAGTACTAGGCCTAGCCATGGGTACCTTGGAGAACCCAGAGACAGTGGCACACCTGCGGCACTGGAAGGGATATAAATATATAATGAAAACAAAAACTTACACAATCATAACTCCCCTTATACCGTCCTTATAGTACCTCTCCCCTGTCCCTTGTACAGCTTTTTCAGCCCTCTTGCCCCCCCCCCCGGTCTCCATCCTTGCCTGCAGTTCCCTGATACCGATTCCTACCTTGCACTTTAATAAGCACTTATGTCTTTTCTCCAATCTGCTACATTTGCTTATACAAACTATTTGCTACACTTGCATAAAATGATTAGGGATGTAAGTTTGTCATGGCAGTCATACACGTCATTGATTCCATGATGTTTGATCTTTATTCAGGACTTCCATGACTTTCACTAGTGTCATCAGAATGTAGCAATGATGACAGTGCCCCAACATTTACTACTGTTTACTAATGATTTCATGAACAAACAATGAGTCATTAAAACCTCATCCATGACAAATTTACATCCCTAAAAATGATTAACTGTATTGTACAAAGCTTCTACCCACATGTGTAAAATAATTATCCTAATTGCTAGATTAGTCCTACTCCATTACTACTTGCATCAAGCCCTGCATCAAACACCATGCTGCAACTTGTGCCCGATTCAAAAAGGTAGTGCATTTGCGACACTATGCGCACTTTACAGTGTCTTGCACCAATTCATTGGCACAAACCCTTTAAAGAGGTCCCAAGTCTGCTGCAAAGTTACAGCAGCAAAAAGTTGCTCTAACTTGTGGCAAATGGTGCATGGGATTGGGAATCCCGATTGCTAGCCAGGGAATGTTGCAAGCCCCATGCACCACACGTTCAGCGCACCCAGGGCTTGTGGCATTCCTGACACATCTCTGAATTGATCCCATGGAGTTTACATGTGTTGGCCTGCAGTTCCTGGCATCAGCTACATAAATCACTAAAGTATCGTTTTTTATACAATGACATTTTAATTCATTGTTGCATACGTATGATTCCCTCTTTCAAATGCTAAATGACACTGATATCAGTCATGACTGTGGGGTGAGATCCAAGATACCACACAGCATGCAGCAGCATGATTTAGGCTTAGAAGCTGCTTTCATCCTTTCAGCATAATTACTCTGACATAGCTATAAGAAAAGTTCACTCACCTTAAAAACAGAAAGAGCAAAAAGAGAAAGGATGAACTGAAGATATGAGTTTGAGGGAAGACTTGTCCCCCCCCCCAAAGTCAGACCAAGAGAAAAACTTCCAATTGACATTCAGTCCAACTCGGTTACCAGGTGCAGTTGGCTGTGGTACCACATGGATGGCTTCCTTAGCCCGGGCACATGAAGATGGCAACAGGCAGAAGGGAGGCTCAGCCAGCTGAAGAAACCTAAAGGACATCAGTAAATCTTACAACATTTTACTCAAGACTATCCAACATATATATGTGTAACAGAATGCTTTCAGTCTATGAAGCCTAACAGTTAAAGCATTAACAGCTACTGCAATTAGGTATAAAGTTGCAAATCGTCAAAAATAATTGTGTCATTTGAGAACAAACTGAAGTTTATAAATCTAATATTGATTGGCAGTAGGACTCTGGAGAATGAAGCATTTTGTCATATAATGCAATCAAACTGAATAGTAATCTTCTGTCAACTATATAAGGGATGTGTAACAGGCACCTGTGGAATATATGATTTATTTTCAAAAGAGCTGTTGGGTAACCCCACGAGTGGCATAAGCCACAAGTGATATGCCCAAGGTCAAACAGCTTGAGTGAAAATAAATCATGTATTCCACAAGGTCCCTGTTACATATTCCATTTATGCAATAGGGATCTATTAGGACAATGCAGGGAGTTTTATTTTAAATTGTTCGTTTATTTAATTTTTAATGTAAACGTACACAGACTTTTCTGGTTTTCCCAGTGTAGCTCTGCATAGCATAGTGGTTGCTAAGTGGTTGCTACAGACATTCCAACTTTACGTTATGGTCAGTACATAATGAAAGAAGTTTGATGCACAATTCTTTTGTTTTTGCTTTTTTTGAGGTTGGCATTTGTTCGTCAAAAAATGTAATGAAAATTGAGTTTTCTGCTATTTTTTGTTGATTATACAAAATTTAAAAGGTATCTATAAATGAAATACCTCTCACTTTGTAGATATTTTTGTGCTGAACAACTTTTGTGCTCAAAGTACCATGCCATAATTTTTGTCTTAAAGTTATTTGCATTTGTTTGTCAAATAAAATGCAAAAGAAAAAAATAATTTTCTGTCTTTGGTAATTGTAAAAAAAAACTAAAAGCAGGGTGGTATACGATAGAAAAGGAGCAGTTGGCAGGCATGCCTTTATGGGCATTGCTGGTGGCCAAAATTACCAAGTCTATCTGGGCCAAAATATGTAACCTGTGGACCAAACATACAGTAGATTCTTTGATAAAAATAAAAGAAAAAGTGGGTGCCCCAAATGAGCTTGGCCCATTGTCACTGATCAGGTACCATGCTGACTTCATACCTACAACTATTGATAAAGGATATGTATATTGGGAAAGGAAGGGGTTGGTGTGTTTTCCCATTTTTTCTCCAGGAGTATCTGTATGAGCTTCAGCCAGCTGAAGCAGCAATATGGTTTTCGAAAGGAGGATCACTTTAGATATCTCCAGGTGAGGAATTTCCTTCTTCAGCGTAACCAGCAGGAGTTAATTTTGAGACCTCGCACAGACCTGGAAGACCTTTTCTTTTGGTGGGTTCAGTTGGCAGTCAAGTTAAAACCTATCTCTCAGTTATATGGGTTCCTGATGGAGCATGTCTCTTCTCCAGCAGACAAAAGTTGGTTACGATGGGAAAGAGAGGCAAATACACAAATATCACCATCCACCTGGTTCTTGAAACTAGGACAGGGATGGGCGGTCACATCATCTCCAAACTGGAGAGAGTTTAACTGGAAATTAATCAGTATGTATTTTTTGACTCCCACCCAAACCAAACACTTTGCCACCTCAAATACTGACTGATGTTGGAGGAACTGTGGTGAGCAGGGCTCCCATTGGCATATCTTCTGGGAAGGAACCAAATTAAGACTTTTTTGGCAGCAAATACATGCAGAGATTCAGACCATTCTGGATTTCCCATACTCATGCTCTTTTCAGGCACTGATACTGGGAACCGATGCACCCTTGGTGAATGCTAGGGGGAGACATAGGCTATTTCACATCTTAAGACTCATAGCCCTTAAATGTATTACTTTGTGGTGGTTCTCCACAGACCCCCCAACGCTCGCCTTATGGTATCAGAAGATGGAGGAAGTAGAAAGAATGGAGAGGATTACAGCTTCTATCCATTTGACCCTAGATAAATTCATATCCATTTGGTCACCATGGCTTACTAAAACCTCTGGACCAGCTGGAGCTTCAGAGAATGGAGGGCAGTCAAGGATCTAGTCTAAATCTATACAAGGTTTCCTATAATAAAAAGGGCACTGATTGTGCACATCAAGTTGACAAAAAGGTTGTTTATTTATTTATTTATTTATTGTTATGTTATGGTAACTTGTTAACAAAGTATTGATGGGCTGACATGGCATGGAGGGGGTGGGCCTCTCTGGTAAGTGGGAGGTTTCTTCAAAGAGGACAATGCTGCCTCGCTCCTCAGTCCTTCTATCACCATGGGAGGCTCATATCCGATCCAACATCCTAAATGGACAGGAAAAGAAAGATTAATTTTTTTGTCAGCCAAGCATTAAGTATCACAGACATCTCTAGTTATGAAATTATATATTACCTGTAACGTATTGGGCTCCGAGGAGCCATGGAATGCTCGTAACATGAGAAATAAAAATAAAGTAAAAAAAAAACTAACTAAAAGGTATCTATAAATGAAACACCACTCATTTTGTAGATATGTTTGTGCTGGACAAACTTCATGTTCACAGTACCATGTTATCATTTTTTGTTTTAAAGTAATTTGCATTTGTTTGTCAAAAAAAGGAAGAAAAAAAAGAATTTTCTGCTGTATCTTGCTAATTATAAAAAAATCTAAAATGTAACTATCAATGAAACACCACTCATTTTGTAGATATTTTTATACTGAACAACTTTCATGCACACAGTACCTTGCTATCAATTTTCATTTTAAAGTTATACACATCTGAATGTGGTTAGTACCGCTACCAAGGCCGAACATTCTAAATGAGTTCAGAGTTCTTGTGCTGGACCAAATGTCATAAGAACTGTGTGGATAAATTGGCTGATGGCATAAGAACTGTGTGGATAAATGGCTGATGACATAACTGTGTGGATAAATGAAATTTATACACACAGTTACTCAGATAAATGGATTCATCACACTCCATTTATGTCCACCCCTACTGCATAATACATATTATAACACTGCCTCTTCTGTCAGTTGAAGTCTTAGTGCTTGGTACAGCTCAATGTCTTTATGCCATTGTAATGACCGATCACGATATGTGCTGTATTTATATTATTTAATTTGCACTGTTTCTATTGCCAGTGTTAATCTGTTGAATGTTTAACTTACTCCGGTTGCTACTGAAAACAGACATTATCTTCCCTACTATGATTATCAGTATAATAAATAAAACAAACAAACAAGTAACCACAGTGATGGACTTTATCAATGATATCTTTATTTATGCAATGGGGTGGACATAAATGGAGTGTGATGAATCTGTTTATCTGAGCAACTGTGTGTATAAATTTCATTTATCCACACAGTTCTTATGTCATCAGCCATTTATCCACATGCCATTTATACACATGTCGCATTTATGAAGTGGTGTGGACAAATGGCTATGTTGAAAGGCTAGAGTCAAAATATTGAAAATTATACAATGGCAAGAAAGAATCCTGGACCCTGATTGGTCAGTGTGTGCCCCAGACAGTAAAGTTATCTCCGTATAACATCACTGTATGAAGTCCAGGCACACATATGACTACATGACAGGCTCATGAATCATCCCTCCCCTTCCACAGGTTAGGGACACTCCAAGCTGCCACAGTAAATGATTTCGCTCCAGCGCCTCTTCCCCCCACCAATTATGTAACTGTTCCCTCGTCCTCTGTCTCTTCTGCTCTCCTCACTGCTACCTATGTAAAAAAAACAGTATGGAAATTACCTCCCACACTAAAAAATTCCACAAAGAAATTGTGAGTCCTGTAACTCCCGGAAGTATAGACAGTGTAGCCTGTGCACACAAGGGAGCCGCACTCATTCACCAGTGTACACCTGTGGTCCCAAAGTAAAGAAAAATATCTCTAGAAAGAAAGCAAATGCTCAGAAATTTAAAAAAGCCAAACTTGTAATTGGCTTTGTTCCCCTCAACAGCACCTCAGCAGCTCCACTGTCTGTTAGCAATTGGCTCAGCAGCCACACTCCGTGGCTCACACAATAGCACCTTGCTAGCTCCACTCTCCAGTCACCTCTGAGACCGCGTCTACATTTTTTTTTTTACTTAAGTTTTTATTGATTTTTCAGAAACAGTACAGAGATACAGATATAGAGTAATATATTACAGTCACCACTATCCTCAGGTCATAGATACAGCATTGTTTGAATTCACATTCAGCAGAAAGTTAATTCACTTCTTTACTAAGTACAGTTTAGGTGGGTAAATCCAATATGCTTTCAATAAATGTATGCTCTGCAGGCCCCCTCTAACCATTCATGGTACAATACCAGCTCAAAGTCCCATTATCCAGAGTAACCATTTACTCCAAAACGCATTAAATCATTCTGTTTGTAAATTAATGCCTGCTGTTAATTTCTCCATTTGATGTATTTATTTGAACTATATCCTCCCATTCCTTTCGTGTTGGTATTTCTTTCTGTAACCATCTACCAGAGATTGCCTTCTTGGCAGCTACTACAAGGATAGTCAACATTCTCCTAGTGTGAGCATTTCGGATTTGGTCCAGAAAATGATGCAAAATAGCACAGGAGGGATGAGCTCCCCAACCTCCGGAAACAGCTCTGCAATCTCTCCCTAGTATCCCCCGAAACGTCTGGAGTTCTGTGCAACTCCAAAAGATGTGCGTGTGGGTGGCACAGATCTCTCCGTACCCCCTCCAGCATCCTGACCCATGAGAGATGTCAAATTTCCCTGTGATTTGTGGGGTTCTAAAGTATCGCATGACACATTTCCACCCATACTCTTTCCATGAATGGGAAGCAGTCACTTTATGTTGAATAGTGTAAATGTTCCTCCAGTCCTCTTCTGCTAGTGATATGCCCATTTTCTCCTCCCATCTATGTTGTGTTTTCTGAGCTGCTTGTACTGTATCCAACTGAATGGACCTGTACATTTGGGAAATAATATGGTCCAGGGTATCTCCTCTATAGTTGCTATAATAATCTGTACTAAAGAATGTGCATCTGTTTTAACCCAGGCTAAACCACAATTCCCTGCACAATAGTATCTAATTTGTAGATAACGGAAATGGTCCTGCTGTCTGAGTTGATATTTCTGTTTCAGGGTTTGAAATGATTGGAAAACTCCACCTTCATAATACTGATAGATGTGTCTCAGCCCGAGTCTGTGTCACTGTTTAAAGGTGTGGTCAGACCTTGCCGGTGTGAAGGTCGGGTCATCCGTCGGACTTGCCAAAAATGTTGCCGGTGGTTTAACCTTTGGAAACCTTTAACCTTTAAAATATTTCTCCAAGTTCCAACTTCAGATTGAGTATAAATGGATTCCAATTCTGTCTCAGGTCTCAATCTGCTGGGAATCATGGCAAAAAGTATGTTTTCTATTTGCCCTGCCTCCTCCTTGGTTTCTAAATCCTTCCAATGCTGAGCCGAGCTCCTGTCAAGCCAGCGCAGGGCACGTGATACCTGTGCTGCCTGAGAATACTCTTCTAGATTTTGGTGGGGCCAAACCTCCTCCCTGTTTAGAGAGCTGTAGCACACTGTATGCTTTCCTAGGTTTTTTTCCCTGCCAAATGAAGTCTGAAATTAATTTATCCCATTTCCTGAATTCTAATTTTTCTGGGCATGACCGGGATATTTTGAAACAGATATTAAAATCTGGGAAGGATATTCAGCCATACGATGTCAATTCTCTGGATGAAAGGGAGGGGCAGATGAAACCATTTCAGCAAGTCTTTCCATATGGCTGTTACCAAAGGGGTGTAATTTATCTCATATAGAGAGGAAAGAGCTTGTGGGATAATAATTCCCAAATACCGAAATGTGTTACCATTCCAGCGAAATGGGAAACAGCGGACAATATCAGAGCCCGGGTCATACTGAAATCTGAGTACCTCTGTTTCATTGGTGTTTAACTTCTAGCCTGCAAGTTCTTCAACTTCCCCCAGAAGATCAAACAATTTGGGTAAGGAGGACTCCGGATGGGTCATATAGATTAAGAGGTCATCTGCATAAAAGGCTACTTTATTCTCCGTCTCCAAGTAAGTTAGCCCTGCGATTTGGGCCTCCTCCCTGACTGCCTGTGCCAAGGGCTCTACGTATAGCATGAATAATAAAGAGGAGAGAGAGGACACCCCTGTCAGGTTCCCCTCGTCAAAGGAAAATGTTCTGAAAAGGTGACATTTACCTTGACCATGGCCTGAGGGGAAGTATACAGCTTGTCTATAGTTTCATTAAATTCCTTGGGGAAATTAAGAGCTGCCAGGGTGTATCTGAGAAATTTCCAGGACACACTGTCAAAAGCTTTCTGGATATCCGTACTAAGCAACAATAATGGGATTGAGTTTTTCTGGGCTTTTTCCAGTAGATAAAGGGTGGGTTTGATATTGTCCGAAGTTTGTCTTTTAGCAATAAAACCAGCTTGATCTCTGTTAATAATATTTGGCAGAATGTTTTCTAATCATCTGGCTAGGCTGTTGGCATAATATTTATAATCCTGATTCAAGACGGATATCGGTCTGTAAGATTCACAACTTAAAGGGTCTTTATTAGGCTTTAGGATGGCTGAAATATTGGCATATTGTCAACTAGGTGGATGCGAAGTTTCCTCCTCCTGCATATCCCTGAAAAGTTGCCCAGTGTGGGCATCAGTTCTTTCCGAAAGCTCTTATAGAATTCTGGGGTAAATCCATCAGGTCCAGGGCTTTTTCCTGATTTCGAGTTTTTAATACTTATGATTATCTCCTGAGAAGTAATGGGCTGTAATAACCAGGTCTTCTGCTTGTCCATGAGTTGGGGCAATTGTACATTTCAGAAGAATTTCACATATCTGTCTTCCTCTGGTTCAGCACTCTGGGTATATAATACTGAGTAGTAAACCCTGAAACCTTTCAGGATGTCTTTTGTTTTATTGAGCAGCCTGTGTGTTTCAGGTGTTTAAATTTTGTAATTATTGATTGTTTTTGTTGTCGAAGTCAATAAGCTAGTATCTTAGATGCTCTAGCATCGCCCTCATAATATCTTTGTTTAATATATGGTAAGTTTGTTCTGTTTCATAGGTTAGGATATTTTATAAGTGTACTTTCACCTTAACAATTTTGGGGAAGACAGAGTTGTCTCCCTGTGAATGAGCTGTCTGTAAAAAAATTCACTTTCTACTGTGCCCTTTCAGGCTGTTTCCTCTCAAGAAAACTGCATTCTGCAGTTTGAGAACCTGCCTAAGGAGAAGCTGCCCGAAGCTCACGCTCCAAGCAAGGGGACTACTGTGCACTTTCAGGTTTTTTCCTCTCAAGCAAACTGCATTCTGCAGTTTGAGAACCTGCCTAAGGAGAAGCTGCCCGAAGCTCACCCTCCAAGCAAGGGGACCACTGTGCTCTTTTGAGATGTTTCCTCTCAAGCAAACTGCATTCTGCAGTTTGAGAACCTGCCTAAGGAGAAGCTGCCTGAAGCTCACCCTCCAAGCAAGATACAGGTTGGAACTCTGAATTTTGGCATCTACCACTGGAGGAATCTCTCTTGCTCCTGTTTGCCAGTGTTACTCACACTATGTGCAGCAATCCAAAAGTATTCTAGGAACTACTGCCAAGAAATTAATGCAGGACTAATCTCTGCTTGAAATGTTTTGTTTTCTTACTTTAAGTAATGCTTAGTCTGATGCAGAGATTTCTTAGAGTTGATACAAGTTTCGAGAGAGTTTTTCCCATTTGCAGTTTATACTGATCTGCCACTAGAGGCATCTTATTTTTGCTATTAATCCTCCAACCTTGCCTCTGTATTTTTCCTGTTCTAATCACCGTTATCCCCTGCCTTGTTCTCACTTTTAGCATATTGTACTCTGGAGAAAAAAAAAACTACTCCACAGCGGCAGTCACCCTCACTGAAGGTCAGTTATTCCCCTTACCCCCAATAAGAAATAGCAATGGGCACCATGGCTATCACACTCAACCTACTTATGGTTACCTTTCCTGCTCTGCCCATGTCCCATCATGTCCCCTACCCTCCACCCTGAGCCCCATCCCCTCTACCACCCCACAGCAGCCAACCACCCCCCCATCCTAGACACCCCTATTTCTCTGCAGCACCCACCTCCAACCAATACCCCCTCCTCCTGGGACACCCTGGGCCCACCCCTTCCTTGTCATACCTACCCTCTTCTCCCTAACCATCCCTTGTACCCCCACTAGTAGGACCTCGCATCGATACCTGGCTAAGGGTCCTGGTCTCCACAGACCGCTCATCAGATTAATTGCTCTACTCCATCTGCTCTCCAGGAACATTCTCCCCAACTCTGGGCCATTGTCAACTAGCCACCCCACACACCACTCTGGTACTGGCCTCAGCATTGCATCCATGAATATTTGCAGCCTCCTAAAAAAATCCACCACTCTCCAGTGCTGGGCTGTACAACACTGTCCTGATGTAATAGCACTAGTCGAGACCTAACTCTCGAGAAAAACTCCCGACTTGGTTATCTCCCTTGTTCAGAGAAGACCGTATAGGCAAACATGGCAGCGGGTGTGCCGTCTTTATGCATAACACACTTTTAGGCCATGCTCTCCCTGCCCCCAAGCTCGGTTTTAGTGCCCAAACCCTCACCCTTAAGGTTACCCCTGACCCAGCCAGGGGCTCTCTTTTTCTCACAGTCTCTTACATACCCCCGAAGGACCAGGGATCAGCTGTCCACTCCCTCATTGATTACCTCACCACACTCCCACACAAGGCGGAGCAGCTCATCCTAGGTGACCTTAATGTCAATTGGCTGAGTACCACTGCCCCCCCCCATATCAGGGACTCCCTCACTGCCCTAGATATGACCCAACTAGTTACCTCACCTATTAGATTTAACCGGTCAGGCGGCTCCAGCACCTTCCTAGATGTAATTCTGTCAAACTGGCCCCATAAAATCAGGGATATTAATGTACTACCAGACTCTCTTAGTGACCTCTCTCCTGTCCTCTGTCACTTGTCATCCCTCACACAAAAACCAGTGTCCCAGGTCACCTCACACTGGTGCTTTCACCCCAGGGGGTCTCAGAAAGCTAAAAATGCACCTAGCCCAGCTTGACTGGTCCCCAATCCTACTCGCAACGAATACTGACTCTGCCCTAGCCTATTTCTCTAGTGCCTTCAGCAAGGCCTGCAACCTTTTCGCCCCCCTGACCAGAATCCGTGCCAAGAAACACAACACCCCATGAATCTCCCCATCCCTCATCCAAACACTGAAACAAAGAGATAATCTCTGGCATATTGCTGTCGAGACAGGCCAACTGGCTGACAGACAAGCCTATAATGCAGCACATAACAAGTGCACTTGGGCTATAAGGCAGGCTAAGGCTGAATATTATCAAACCACCCTTGCATCCACTTGGGGCTCATCCCGTGCCTTCTGGGACAATATGAAAGAGCTCAATGGAAAGACCCACCCCCCCCTCACCATCACTACTTTCCATAGACGGTAACATCACTAATGATCCTCCCCGCATAGCTGAGTGCCTCAATATGGCTTTCTCAGATCTCAGCTCTGTCCTCCCCAACTACTTTTTCAACCCTATCCCTGTCTCCACCCCACCTCAGATTGCCCCCTTTCTACCTGCATGCCATATCACCTCGGCCAGGCCTCATCTGCAAAAAGCCTTAGCTAGCAACAACCCCAGCTGTGATCCCTGGACCCAGGATCTCCGATTAGTCCTAGATACTGTACTAGCCCCTCTCACCAACCTTTTAAACCAGTCACTATGTCTTGGTCAATTTTCCAGTGCCTGGAAAATTACAGAAATCACCCCTATCCATAAGATTGGAGATAGAACTTCCCCTAACAATTTCAGGCCAATCTCCATTCTCCCCCCTCTCAACAAAGCACTAGAAAAAATAGTGGCCATTCAGCTCTCTGAGTATCTGGCAAAATACGACCTGCTGTGTCCGGAACAACATGGATTCCTCCCTGGACACAGCACCACTACAGCCCTCCTGGAGTTCTCCCAGCACCTCCACTCTGCTGTCGACTCTGGTCATGTTGCGGGTGCAGTGTTCTTTGACCTCTCCAAGGCCTTTGACACTGTCTGTCATCCCCTTCTACTTGATTCCCTCCACCAACTTGGCTTCTCCCCTGGCCCACTGGCTTGGTTCACCAGTTACCTCTCTACCAGATCACAGCGCGTGAAGGTAAACGGCACCCTGTCCAATACCCTGCCCATTTGCTCGGGGTTCCCCCAGGGTTCCATCCTGGGCCCCATTCTGTTCAGCCTATTTCTCAACACCCTCCTCAGTTCCTGCTCGGGCAATATGCTACTGTATGCCGATGATGCGGTTCTCCTTGCCTCCCACCCTGACCTTGCATCTCTACAGGAATCCCTGCAGCACACATTCAACCAAGCCGAAAAGTGGTTCCTTGATCACCGGCTGGTCATTAACCTCAAAAAAAAACAAATCTATGCTTTTTTCACATCACCAGAATAAGGCCAAAAATGTCCCCTCTGCATTCTCCCCAGTAATGCTCACCCTCTTGAGCAGGTGTCGTCCTACAAGTACCTGGGCATCACCTTCGACTCGGCTCTTACATTGCACACTCACATCAATACCCTGTCCTCAGCCATAAACTCTCAGATTGGCCTTCTCTATCACCACAGAGATTGCCTCCCCCAAACTGCCCTCCAACTGGCCATCAACTCCTCCGTCCTGTCCCTAGTGGACTACGGCCTACCTAGCTACGCTGCGGCAGACAATACCGCCCTCACCAGAATCCAGACCTCGATAAACAAGGCTCGCAGGCTCCTGACCGGTGCATCCCTCCACACCCATACTTGTCTGCTCTATTCCATCACCAACCTGCTCACCTTGGAGGAGCGCCTGCGCTACCAAACCTGCTTACTTGCCAAAAAATCCCTGCTAGGACTCTCCCCCCCAGGGGTCACCACGTCCCTGCGGCTTACATCCACATCTGTTGCAACCCATAGCTCAGTTAAGTCCACCTTTCTGGTGCCCCAGCAAGACCACCCTAGCCCAAAGGTCCTTCCACTACCTGCACTCTCAGGTCACACTCCCCTCCTTCTATGTCACTAAGTCTACCAAAATTGGTCCCTTTTAAAGTCACTCTCTGTAACCACCTCTTTGGTGCCCAAGCTGTAGTTGCCCTTAATCACCTAATGTTGGGGTCCCTCCCCATTTCTGGCCCATAGCCTTGACAATGTCCGTTGGACTGCTCCCCCCCCTTTTTTTTCTTTTCCTCACCTGCCCCCCCCACCCTTCCACATAGGTATTTCTCCGGTATGACCAGGGTTGTGACTTCTACTATTGTTATACTTTATACGATTGCTATTTACTGCATGTAACTTTATTCTGTAAACCACTGTTATATTGTGTTCTTTTGTTACCTGTATTGCACCTGTATGTTACCACAGTTGTGTCCCTCGCTGTAACCATGTCTACCCTCCCTGCGACAAGGTGCCTTTGTAAATGAGTCCCTGACTCAAAGGTTGTAAATCCGACTTTCAAAATAAATATAAATATTAAAAATAAATAAATAAATAAATTCTTTCTGTTTCTGTTCTCTCTGTCTCTTTTTGGTTGATGCATAACTAATCAATTCCCCCCTCAGTACGGCTTTTACCGCATCCCAAATTATCCCAGATGTTACCTCTGGGGAAGTATTCTCCTGAAATATCTGTGGTATTCACTGCCTGATCAAGTCTAAGAATTGTGGGTTTCTCAATAAGGTGTTATTGAACTGCCATTGTTTAAGGGTACGGTCTTCTAATGTATGAAGTTCAAGTAAAATTGGGGCATGGTCTGAGAGCAGTATAGGCTGTATAGTCATAGTCTTAACTAAGTCTATGTGTTCCATAGTGACTAAGAAGTAATCTAAGGGTAAATACCTATGATGCACCCCCAAGAAGAAAGTATACTGCCTCCCTGTTGGGTTTAAGCATCTCCATGCGTCAATCAAGCCCACGTCCTTAATCAGTTGTTTCCCATGTCTTTGTCCTGTTGTTGCTCTGGAGGGGTATGGGTTAGAACTATCTCATCCAACATCCATCAGTGAATTAAGATTGCCCCCAAGTAGTAGGACCCCTTGTTGAAACTCTAAAATGTTATTGAATAAAGGTTGATGAGCAGAGGCATCCGCCCCAGGTGGTATATAAATGTTGCCCACTGTGTATTGTTTCCCCCACCAAGTACTCTTAATCATAGCAAGGTGGCCCTCCCCATCTTGGTAGAAATCCTGTAAGTGAAAGGAGGAGGATTTGGGGATTAAAATTGCTGCCCCCTCTTCCTACCCGATGGGTATACGCTTGCAATTACACTGGACATACTAAACTTAGTTTCTGATATTCCTCATTCGTCATATGTGTCTCCTGCAGCAAGATAAGCTCTGGGTGAAGTTTTTTTCAGCTGTGAGATAACTGTCCCTCTTTTTATTGGGCTACAAATGCCATTGACATTTTGGGGTACCACCTTAACAGATATCGATTGTGTAATTTCTCAACAGTATTGGGTGGCGTTTCACTCCCCCCCTCCATTTTCCTATCTATATCTGGGGTCTGAAGCCCCTTTGCCTTTCTGCTTCGTGTGATCTTCAGGTAACTACTTCTGCGTAACATTTCTCTGATTGTTTCTAACTCCATCAACTCTAGGAACTACAATATAAAAAACAACAGCAAATGTCAAGAATAAAACTATGTACATTTCCCAAAAATTCTTTGCCCAAGACTCAAAATTAGGAAACTGTTCCTGATCAAAAGGAACCAGAACTGGTGGGTGTACAAGCTACCCAAACCTTACAGTAAGCAAAAAAACAGATATGACTGAGACTTCCAAGGTTGAATATGCTAAAAGCAGAACCAACACAGGCGAGTCAACTTGCCGCCTGATGAGGCCTCTTGCTTCCCATTTGGGAGCGGGCCCCAAGGGGTAAACTTTACCCCTAAAACTAGGGTGGGATAAAGGGAAAAACAAGGACCAAATAAATTGGAACCAAAAAACTAGGTAAAGTTGAGGGAGGAAATCAAAGGGTAATAGGGAGAGAAAGGTGCAACCATATCTACTGGTCATTCCACCTCTTTACCCATCGCCCCACAACTCATTTTATACAAGTAAGCCGAGGATCAGAGGTATTATCTGGTTTCTTTTTGACCTGGTATTTGGACCTCCTGGCCCAACAGATATGTAGTCATACATTTAGAATATAACAGTCACAGCAGCCAGTGTCCATAAATGAAAAGTTGAATTACTGAGAAGAAAAGGGAAAAGGAAAAAAACATGCGGACTATAGTCCCGACCTGTGAGTCCTCAAATCTTCATTTTTGTACCAGAATCTCTGGGAGTATTGAGAGACAGGAGTTTGCCATTCGTTCCACAGTAATGTCCCACTAATCCATGACAACGCGGGAGCACCCTGGCCGAGTGGCCCCGGGCTCCCCTCTCAAGGTAAGAGATGAGGGAGCCAGCTAAGGAGGGAAACCAAACTTAAAAGTCCATCCACCCCAGTAGAAGCTGCCCGTGAACCCCCCAGCACCTTCCCCAAGGCCAGCAGGTACAGGGACCCATCTCCCTGGTCCATTGCAGTGCAAGTAAGGCGCTATTCCCAGATGCCAAGTATGTTAAGTATGACTGAGCCCCCTCTAAACGGGCTTGATATAGCAGGCTGGAGTCCAGGCAAAGACAGACCAAGACAGACCTATATGTACCTCATCTATCTTTTATCAATGTATTCACCCCCTATCTAGCAGGGGAGATGTAGACTAGGTACATTAGTGGGTGGAGGTCCGCCCAACTAACACACCCTCAGTGGTCACACTATCAATTTAAATTTGGCAGATGGCACCCAGACCTGGGCATGAGAGGACTATTCATTTTTCATAGCTATATCCCTATTTAGCAGGCATAAGCTGTCACTGGGTCTCATGCGTGAAGGCCCAGAATTCTAGGCCCACCCACACCTTCACCTCGGCCAGCACTGGATCATATGTAGTTAGGTAGCTCTTTATGTGAGGGGGCTCAGACGAGACTGGGTCGCAAATCCTTATCTAATGGGAGAAAGGCCGCAGCCTATAACCTGGCTCCACACCACCCCCTCATAGCCTATCCTCTCTTAGTGGCCCAAATAAACCCAGGTGCCCTGTGTCTTTCTCATCTGGAGCCCAGCAGATGTGCAGATCTGTTTCCCATCTGGGGTGCACCTCACAGCCATTCATTAATGCAGCAGAGCTCGCTTACCATCTATTGGATCCGGGAGTGGAACCCCCCCCCCCGCATTGCTCTGAGACTGATCCGGCCAGGATGGGCCCAGACAGCTCCTCCAGTTGCCCACTCCCCCCCAGAGAAGAGAAGAGGCCCCCCAGCCAACTCAGCACAGGCAAAACTCACCCCATCTCAGGTGAAGACATCAGAGTCTCTTTTCAGGCTTCTTTCATGGAGAATTGGGTCAGCAGTTTTTTGATCGCATCTAGTGAGGCTTGCTGTGTTCTGGCATCTGGTGCCTGTGAGAATCTTCTAGTGGTGTGGCTAGGCTGAGCACGTTGAAGCAAGGCCATGTGGGTTAAAAGTTCGAAGCCCCTTTTTTGTAGGTCATCTACAGCTGCTGAAGCACTTTCATATGTTTGCTGTCCATTGGGATACTGCATGACAAGTTTGACTGGGTATGGGGTACGAAATGTAAGCTTGTGTTGCCTTAATACTGGAAAAGGGGGTATATATTCTGCGTGATGCTGCATTGTAGCAGGAGCATAGTCATTATCAAAGAAGATTCTAGTGCTCCCATAAAATGTTTTCCCTTGTGCCCATGCCTTTTGTAGCAGCAACTCCTTTCTTGAATATTGGAGAAAGCAGATTATCATTTTTTATTTTTTTTATTTATTTGAGTCTAGGATTACAAGTACCTTTGAGCTGAGGCTCTTTTACAAAGGTTCCACGTCAGTAGAAGTACAATACAAAAATCAGGACAATTAACTAACAAGGCAGGATAACAGGTTAACAATCAGTTACTAGAGCGTGACTACCTACATTTTGAATTAGGCTGTTGCAAGGGGCACTTTCGGGGAGCACACTGTTACAAGACAGGGAAGGACACAATCGAAGAAAGCAGCCAGAGGCATTGTCAGATCACACAGAGAAGTGCAGGTGGAGGAGGGGGGTGCAAGGGGAAGGCAGGGAGAGAGGGTGAAGAAAAGCGTGTGTGGTGGGATAAGGGTGAAGGAATAAGTGCAATGTTGGAAGAGCTGTGACAGAGGATACGGTGATTAGAGGGGACAGTCGCAGGTACTAGAGGCAGAGAGGAGTAGTCGGAGCTTGGATTTGAAAGGGCCAAGCTTGGCTAGGGAGGAGATATCCATGCTGAGACCATTCAACCAGCTAGGGGTCCTATATACAAAAGATCTCCGGCCCTGAGTGGTATGGCAGCGAGGGACCTGCAGTAGTTGTGATTCAGAGCCCCTAGTGTGGCGAGGATTTAGTGTGGGGCAAAGGAGAGCTTGGACACCGGGAGGGGCTTGGCCAAGGGTTATTTTCTTTGCCATAATGCATGTTTGGTACATTATGCGGGTTGATAGTTGTAGCCAGCCAGTTTGAGCATAGAGGTCACATGTGTGGGTGAGACGGTGTGTTCCAGTGATGAGTTGACAGGCTTTGTTGAGAGCCATGGCAATACGTCTGAGGGCAGTTACAGTAGCAGAGCCATAGACTATCAGGCCATAGTCAATTATGGAGACAACAGAGCTCTGAACAGTGATCTTTAAGGCTTCTGCGGTGAGGAATTGTCTGTGCCTGTAGAGTAGCCCAATGCGAGTATTGGCAGCTTTTGCGACAGCATCAATGTGTGCAACATAAGATAGGTTACAGTCAATTGAGACTCCAAGGTATTTAAAGGATTGCACCTGTTTGAGGGTAGCTCCAAGGCAGTTAGTGATAGTCAGGGGGTGTAGCCTGTGCTTGTTGTGCGAGCTACTGAAGAGCATTGCCTTGTTTTTCTTTATAGTTGAGGACCAGTTTATGTTTCCTAAACCAGTTCTCAATGGAGGAGAAACCAAGCTGAAGATTATTTTGGAGTGGGTGGGGATCCTTATGGGTAATGTGAATTACGGTGTCATCAGCTTAGAGGAGGATTTGTTCTGGGCAGGATTGTGGAAGGCTGTTCAGGAAGAGACTGAATAGAAGGGGACCCAATATGGTTCCCTGGGGGACTCCTGATAGGACAAGTCTTGCATCGGAGAGGACATCTGCTATTTTCACCCTTTGGGATTGGTTTTCAAGATAGCTTTTAAACCAGGCCATGGAGTTAGGAGAGAGCCCAGCATTAAGAAGCTGCTCAAGTAGTAAACGATGATGGATGGTGTCAAAAGCTTTAGTTAAGTCAATAAAGACGGATCCAACTAAGTGACCATTATCCAGAGAGCTGTGGATGGCTCCAGTGAATTCCAAGAGGGCAGAGGTGGTACTGTGCCCTTTTCTGAACCATGTTGTTGGGTGCACAAAACGTTGTATTTGTTCAGATGTTCAGCGAGTTGGTCAGCTACAATGCATTCAATGGCCTTTGAGAGGGGAGACAATATGGAGATCAGTCGATAGTTCACATGGAGAGCCCTATCTCCACTTTTATGGACTGGTGTGACAGTAGCAGATTTCCATCTGTCAGGGAACTGGCTGTGGCTAAGGGAGATGTTGAAAATCTTTGTTAATGGAGCAAGCATTTTATCGATGATGAGGGACAGCAGTTTGAGATCAAGTGAGTCCCCACTCTTTCTGGATTTGGCAATTGCCTTGCTGATATAATTTTGTGCTTTGTGCATTCTGATTGTTTTAAAGTAGAATGGCGGGCATTTAGAGGAAGGGGGGAGACTGGTAGGTTGAGTTAGAGAGTCTTCTTCATTGAAAAAGTCGGTGAGGAGAACAATACTGAGGTCAGTGAAAGCGGTATTGAACGTATTAGCGATAGTTGTAGGGTTAAGAGTTGTGATCCCATTGATGTCCAGCATAGTCTGGGTGGTTTTAGGCTGCTTCCCAGTTACTTCTTTAGTACTGTTCCAAAAAGCTTTCCCATATCCCCATGTGTTAGTGAGGGCATCCTTATAGTAGATACTCTTCTTTAGGTGGATTGATTTTGTGCAGTCATTACGAGCTTGTTTATATTTCTGTATGTCAGTTAGCATACCAGTGGCCCGCACCTGCAACCAGAGGTGGTCCCTTGACTTAAGTTGAGCTATAAGATCTGTGGAGAGCCATGGGTTGCAAAGACCTTTGATTCTGCGCTTTTTGAAAGGGCCGTGGGTGTCACAAGCAGCATTGAAGGTGCTGATGAAGAAGTCCAGTGCCGAATTGACATCCAACGCTTTGTAAATAGGGGTCCAATCTTGTTGTTTAAGGTGGGATTTGAGGTGCTTCAGCTGCCCATGGGGAAGGTCTCTGCTGGTGATGATAATTGGTGGTGGCTTGCAGAATTTGTTAGACCATTCGCAGATGACAGGGGAATGGTCACTGAGTGTATCAGGGAAGACAGAGATATTAGAGATGCGAGTAGGATGGCTCGTTAGGATCCAGTCCAGGAGGGTACTAGAGCCCATTTTGTAGTTGTACCTGGTCAGGGAGTTGACCAGCTGAGCAAGGTTAGCTGCAGAGATGGCATCCTTGAGGCCCCCTGATTCAGGTGTGAGCCAGTTAATGTTAAAGTCTCCTAGCAGGATTAACTCAGACCCAGAAAGTTGCAATCGGATGAAGTCCAGGACAGCATTAAGACCTTTCCCTTGCTTTTTGGGTGGGATGTATACTGAGACAATGGTAAGGGCTTTGTTGTGGGCCCCTAGTAGGATTCTGATGGCTAGAAACTGAGCAGCTGATTCAGAGAGGGGGTAGTTATGGGGAAACCCAGGAGAGACTCTTTGAGGTATATTGCACAGCCCCTCCTCTTTTTGTCTTCCTATCCATTCTGAAAACATTGTAGCCTGGCAGGGCAATTGCCATGTCAGGAACTTTGGGTGTGAGCCAGGTCTCAACAACCGAGAGGATATCAGGATTGTGTTGGTTTGCGAAAATTTGCAGGGCATCCAGTTTAGGAAGCAGGCTGCAGATGTTAATGGTTACAAGGGAGAGAGCTCCTGAGTGAGACACTTGGTTGGTTCAGCTTAATGTTTTAGGGCCAGGATTGGGGTGAATATTGCCAGAAAGCAGCAACAGGAGGAGCAGGTGTTTCAGAGAGCACAAACGTAGTTGCCTGAGGGTGAGCTAGCATGTCCGTTTCGGGTAGAAGTGGGGACGGGCATTAGGTTGGGACGGTTTGGGCCCTAGAGCTCTATGGGCCCACTCGATCTCCATTTGAAGCTCAGGGTCTAAGGTTAGTGCTGTGTGGAGAAGAGTTTCTAAGAAGTTCCTTATATTGGAGCCCTCGTTGTCCTCTGGTACCCTGTAGATCCAGAGGTTCCTGCGACAATGTCAGTTTTCCGAGTCTTCTTGCTTTTCTCCCATAGCACATTAGACCATTATTATCTGGGTGAAAGTTGACTGTATCTGGGACATGCAGTCCGAATGCTCAGTAGAAATTTCCTCTAATTTGGAGACTTTTGTTTGAAGCACTGTAACACCAGTTTGGAGAAATTCTTGTTTTTCTTTAAATGACTGAAAATCTGTTTTAATCTCCTGTAGCTCCAATAAAATCTGGTCTAGTTTATTGTTCATTTTATTGATTTTTTTGTCTTTCAATTTTTGTATGCCAGTTGGAGGAAGAGCATGCAGTCTGTTGCAAGACCTCTGAGGCCTTGAGTCAGGGATGTCCGGGTTGAAACATTCTTCTTCTATAGGTAAAACGTTACATTTATTTGTATTCCCCTTAGCTCTGTTGTTAGCTATTGTTAAAGGTAAAGTTCAGTCTGCGTTTTTGTCTAAGAAAGTGACTATTTATCAGTTGAAAGAGTTACAATGAAGCAGAGCTCGAGAGTTAGGCTGCCATTAGCGAGAGAGCTGCACCGGAAGTCCCGCCTCTGCATTTTAAATGTGCAACTGAAAAAACAAAAAAAAAAAAAAGAAAAAACACGCCCAGCATCTTCTATGGCACAGTATGTAACACAGGGACAGAGTCAGACCTGAGTGTGGTAACAGAAAAAAGCTGAAGCGGGAAAATCACAATGCATAACATAGTGTCAGCACCATCTAGTGGCCAAAAGCAGAAACCGTGGACTTATTTTTATGAAAATATAAACTTCCACACATGAAACAAATGGAAAAAAGCCATAAAACATTTTTTTCTATTTTCTTGTTTTATTTAAAAACAAGCCATTGTATAATAGCAATAATGCACTCTAGCGTGTGTGTCGTGCTGGGATAATGTCCCAGAAGGGACATTATCCCAGCCTCATGCCCAACCACTACAAGCATTTCATTATCCCAGTATGACACACACCTTGCCGTGCATTATTGCTTAATTAGTGAAGTTATGTGTGAACATTGAAATAGTGTAATGTTTAGTCATAACCTGGGCATTTTACCATATTTGTACACCAAATTTTCAGCATAGCCTTCTTATTACCCCACCTGATGAATGCAGTAGGTGAAAATGTTAAATCCTCGACAAAACATCATTGTATGCCACAGGTATGAAAATAAATTTTGGCCAGGATTTGAAAAATAACAGCTGTCACATTCATGAGGTGCTGCGAAGAAATGGTTATGTTGAAAATTTGTGGTGAAAATATTTTAAATTATCAAGGACTTAGACAGGGGTGGAGGCAGTTCAGAGAAGGGTGACAAAGATGGCACAGGGCTTGCATCAGAAAACATATAAGGAGAGATTACTGGACCTCAATATGTATTCACTGGAGGTAAGGAGGGAACGGGGAGATATGACAGAAACCTTCCAGTATCTTAAAGGTGTAAACAAGGTGCAAGAGGGTGACATCTTTCAGTACAGGAACAGTGCATGGCCAGTCCAGTGGCACTGAGGGCTGAGGTGTTGGATGCCTTACCTTATGCTAAACCGGTGACCCGTGTTCGGGAACGAGCACGGGCTGCCAGGGTCGGCTGTGGAGGACAAGGATTGACAGTCCGATGGACTGCTGTCCTTCTCCGGGGATGGGGTCCTCAATAGTCGGCACCCGTTAGCCCCCTGGGGGAACAAGGTACCTCACTGTAGCATGGGGAGAAGTTGGGCAGATGCCTGGAGGGAGCACATGCAGACGTGTGTGTGCTTCCCTTCACCAAAGTCATTGCACGCCCCCAGCTCCATGGAGAAAACCAGAAAAGGAATGGCATCCTGATCAAGCGGCTTGATGGCCTTCTGACAAACATCAGCTCTGCAGGTGCCTGAATCTGGATCTGGACAGGGTGGATAAGTTGGGGGCTCCCCACCACCCCACTGCAGGTGGTAAGCCACAGGGGGGATGAAAGGCGAGACCCTGATGGAGTGTGGCTGAACGGACGGCGGCCAGAGTCCCAAGCAGGTTGCCAGAATACGGGAGCAGACCAGGCATGCCAGGAGGAGAAAAAGTAATAGCAAAAAAATATATACAGTATATATAGGAACAGTGCAAGAACAAGGGGGCATGATATGAGATTGGAGGGGGGTAGGATAAGGGGAAATGTAAGGACTTTGTTTTTACGGAAAGGGAGGTCAGTGCATGGAATAGCCTGCCACAGGAGGTGGTGGGAACAAGCACAGTGGGGGGATTTAAACATGCATGGGACAGGCATAAGTGAACCCTAGAGGTGGGAAGGAGAGGCTAAAGCCGATGGCCAAGTGGGGTGAGTGGCCACTAATATAGGTAGGGTTAAGGGCAGACTAGATGGGCCTAGTGGTCCTTAACTGTACTCAATTTCTATGTTTCTGTGTTTCTAAGTTACAAGGCTACATTGGTAAATTTCAACGTAGGCTCATACCTTCGTTGTTTTTTAATATTTTTGCCGCAAAATTTTGAACATAGCCTTCTTATGACCCCACCTCATGAACAAGGACAGAGAAAATGTTTAAATCCTGCCTGAAAGGTAATTTCGCACAGCGATTGTGAAATCACTTTTTTGGACAGATTTGTCTAATGGTCACTGTAATTGTTCATGAGGTGGGGTCCCAAATATTGTATGCTGAAAATCTAAGGCAAAAATATTCGAAAATGGCCACGCTATGTCACTAAGTTCAAAACCCCATTGAAATACATTGAACCGCATACCTGATTTCCTCAGCTCGCAGTCAAGCTTTGAAAAGTGAAGATGTCTCTACGGTCCAGAGAAGAGTACAGCATCAGACCCCCAGTGGGTAAGTAAGGGATGAGTGAGGTGGGGTAGTGGGTGCTGAGTGGGAGGGTCGGGTGTAGGGTTGTCAGAACTAGTTCAGTAAAGATTCGAACCCTCCTCGAACCCTGGTGTTCGAGTTCTAACTTAGAACTCGAACACTAAACGGTTCGCAAAAGGGTTCGAATCACCACGAGACGCGAGACGCTGTCTGTTTGTACTTGCTGCATCTACGCACGGGCCAGGTGGGTCGGCAGCTGCGCCGGAGCCGGGATCTGTGGGGGTATTTAGGAGATGTGCCGCGAGGAGGAGCGCCATTTGTAGAGGATCGGAGCGGAGGTAGCAGCAGCCTAGCTAAACTGTAGCGTTAGCGGTTAGCGTACCGCTACTCTTGTCCAGTGGCCACTTCCATCATCCATTTTCCTGTGAGACCAGAACAAGAGAAAGGCTGAAAAAGCTCAAAATCGGGTGGGAGTGGGACTAGGGGAGGTTCAGGACAGGTGGAGGGATTAATCAAGAATTGGGAAGGGACTGGGAATAAGGAGGGATTGAGACCGAGCTCAATCAATATCAGGACTGGAGGAGGACCCAGGAGGACCTCGAGAGAGAATAAAAAAAAGAAGAAGAAGTGAAGAACCTTGTGAAATGTGATTATTTGAAACTGCAGCACTGCTCAGTCAGTGGTGTACACTGCACACCCAGCAGCTGCCAGCAACAAGCATACAAAGGGGCAAAAAGGCAAATAATCTGAACCCTTCCCAGTGTAGTGTGTGTCACAGAGAGAAGCCCAGTGTGTGCCTTGACTGCACTGTACCCTACCCAGTGTGTGTTACAGAGAGAAGCCCAGTGGCCAGTTGTGTGGTGGCATTAACCTTATGACAGAAATGTAGAAATATAATTCTCATTCCCTGGGTTGTGTATGTGACTCCATCTCCTGTGGTCAGCCCATCACCCTGCTGCTGTGTGTGCCCCTTGACTGCACTGTACCCTACCCAGTGTGTGTGTTACAGAGAGAAGCCCAGTGGCTAGTTGTGTGGTGGCATTAACCTTACATGACAGAAACGTAGAAATATAATTCTCATTCCCTGAGTTGTTGGTTATGTATGTGACTCCGTCTCCTGTGGTCTGCCCATCACCCTGCTGCTGTGTGCCCTTTGACTGCACTGTACCCTACCCAGTGTGTGTTACAGAGAGAAGCCCAGTGGCCAGTTGTGTGGTGGCATTAACCTTACATGACAGAAACGTAGAAATATAATTCTCATTCCCTGGGTTGCGATGTGACTCCGTCTCCTGTGGTCTGCCCATCACCTGCTGCTGTGTGCCTTGACTGCACTGTACCCTACCCAGTGTGTTACAGAGAGAAGCCCAGTGGCCAGTTGTGTGGTGGCATTAACCTTACATGACAGAAACGAGAAATATAATTCTCATTCCTGCTGTTGCGATGTGACTCGTCTCCTGTGGTCTGCCCATCACCCTGCTGCTGTGTGCCCCTCTTGACTGCACTGTACCCTACCCAGTGTGTGTTACAGAGAGAAGCCCAGTGGCCAGTTTGTGGTGGCATTAACCTTACATGACAGAAATGTAGAAATATAATTCTCATTCCCTGGAGTTGCGATGTGACTCCATCTCCTGTGGTCAGCCCATCACCCTGCTGCTGTGTGTGCCCCTTGACTGCACTGTACCCCTACCCAGTGTGTGTGATAGAGAGAAGCCCAGTGGCCAGTTGTGTGGTGGCATTAACCTACATGACAGAAACGTAGAAATATAATTCTCATTCCCTGGGTTGTGTATGTGACTGCCTCCTGTGGTCAGCCCATCACCCTACTGCTGTGTGCCCCTTGACTGCACTGTACCCTACCCAGTGTGTGTTACAGAGAGAAGCCCAGTGGCCAGTTGTGTGGTGGCATTAACCTTACATGACAGAAATGTAGAAATATAATTCTCATTCCCTGGTTGCGATGTGACTCCGCCTCCTGTGGTCAGCCCATCACCCTGCTGTTGCACCCCTTGATTGCTATGTGTATGCCTCATGCCCAGCAGCCCAATCATTCTGTAAGCCTTGAACCTGGGATCCTTTAGTTGCAAACTGTCATATTCTTCAATTACTTTCAGTCCACTGTATCACAGTGTCCACACAACTAAAATAAAATTTTGAGTTGTAGCCAGCGATCACAGATCACATTGCTTTGTTACACAGGAATTGTTTGGGTGTGGGTGTGTTCACCAGTATACTGGTAGTACTGGTACTTACTGTCTGTTATGGCTAGACAGCAACATAGATGAAGCATCTAGTGCTGGTGTTGGAGCAGGTGTTGGTGGTAGTGGTAATCCTGGTGCT